>OY728167.1:836106304-840970205 GCA_963277665.1 Viscum album
ATAGTTAGATAATAATTTTGATAAAATAAATATTATATTTCAAATCATGTTTTTGAAATTATCTAATAGTGATTTTTTAATAATTTTCTAAGACAGTTGAATTTTCAAGTAAAAATTAAATACGATAAAAAATATCCAATGTGTATTATGACATCTTAATGACCCAAAATTTATGTAATAAATTAGATAAAAGGTTTACAAGACTAAATATATGTTTTCCAATTAAAATGGTGTGATTTTTATGTTAATTTATTAATTTTATAAATCCATTATGAATCCTCTAGAACCTATATTGTAATTTAAGCATTGAAAAATATTTCATTATAAAAATGACTCACTTCCACATCACCAAGGGTAATATATTAATGATTTATTTCCATGGAAATATAAAATAATTTAAACCACATAAATTTGGTAGAAACCATGGGAAAAATCATGGAAAGGTTTGTGGTTTTGTTAACTTTATTATATAGAGTCCAAAACCAGAGTTTTACAAATTATAATGAACTCTCACACAAGAGAATTATCCCGGTTAGTGGGGACTCGACTAATGAAACCAAGATACCTAAGATTAAATCCAGGGAGAGAAATATTTTCATGATATAGTTGTAGGTACTTTATTAAGTACTTTAGTAGTCGGAACAATTTATTTGTTTGGCATTTCAGACCACCTTTTTAGTCTTCAAGTCGATCATGGACTTTGGTCCCCCTAAGGATTTCAGGCCAATAAGGCTTTCATGCCACCTCCTAGTCTTCAGGTCATCTTAAGGCCTTCAGGAAACCTAAAGTCCTTCAGGCCACATGAAATTGTGCTTAAATGGACCAGGCTAACTCTACAAGGAGCGAACTCCAGATGAGGATTCAGAACAGGTGCATTTACCAAAGTAGATAAATCAGATTAGAAGAATGATGGGTAAGGAAATTTCCATCATGATCAGCCCGTGCATGCATGAGAAGCCTATCTAAATATGCATGTGAAGTTGGAGAGACAACATCATGATATAAAAATGGTGGGGAGGAGTAGTTTCATGTTTTTATAGACTTCATTAATTCTTCTAAGACCTATAGGTCATGTAATGTCATAAATCCTATGGACCACGTAAGGGTTCCCCTTAAACACTTAAAAGGGGGATTATCACAAATTAATAAAAATAGAAGGACTTCAAGACATTATGAAATAAATAACTCCCCTATATTTTTCGATATAAACCCACCCATGATCCCCTTACTCTTTACACAAAAACCTTTTATATAGTCATTACTCTACCCTCCCATCTCTATATTACTTCCAAGGTTCCCTTAATCTATGAAGAAGGTCATCCTAAGATTTTGGAATCACCCAGTGATGGTAAGGGATCCTTTAATTATCCTAGGTATTCATGCATCTTATTCATTTCATGCCTTATATTTCATATTCATAATGTTGGGATACATTTTTACATATCCTTATTACTATCGATTTCTTGTAAAAATGATTATATACCAATTTTTCTCTCATTGAGACACTTTCTTAATCTTTAAGTACTGTTGTTACGCTGCCGAAATTTCACTGGGATTTCTCCATGCCAAACCATTGTATTATGAATACTATCTTTATTTCTTCTTATTGTATTCACCTAGACATACGTATACTTATTATATTGGGGAAATCTATTTTTAAATTCCACACTCCTTGATTATGGAATTAAATTTTATGAAATACGATCCTATGTAGAATGATTTATGTGGCACACTTATGCATGTACAAGATATGAAAGCAATGGGTGTGCCCAAACTTATATATAACTCCAATGTATTGGGTAATGTTTTAGTCTCATGAGACATCATGTATGGGATTAGGGAGTGAAACTAATCCATTTTGGGACATTTTCCACCATGTTATATTGTCTAGGAAGTTATCCTTGACCTATTTTTATGATGCCGTGTTTGAAGTTGTTGCAACTTTCCCATGTTGCCTTTATGTTATCATATTATATCATGACTCTTTGTTTTTTTATGATTACCACCAATTTTATGTCCCATTTAAATTCATATTTTATAAAATTTAATAATTTATTCATGTTATAACATGTTTATCCCCTTACTAATATTTATATATTACCCCTTTCATATGAATGTCCCCAGGATATCCCATGCAGTTTTAAGAACAATGGAATATTTTGAGCATGTTAAGGAAGTTTTCAATAATGATAATGTACCACCTATTTTTAAGTAGAAATGTAATATACCTAATTACACAAATAAACTTGACTTCTTGATCTTATAGGTTGTATTAAGTGTTTTTCAGTGTTATAAATTATGAATTAATGTATGATAAAGGAAATGGTTATCATAACTTAGATATTTACTTCATAACTACTTCTCAATTTATCCCAAATATCCTTTCTTATTTATAGTCCCATTAAAACTTTATAAATTTTTTATAATAATTGACATAAATATAGAATATTATCGTTTTCCATCAAACTCCATATTTCTCATGTCAGTATGGGTCATTGGATAACCTTAAGTAAAAGGTGGAAATCCCACTATAGCGGTATCTCTAACTGCTAAGTTGTGTGAATGGTGGTAGAGAGGCTTCCTATTCCTCTAACGATGGTATTTATTGTCATTTAGGGTAGGTACTCCTTCTCTATTCATATAATTTTAATTATCTATTACTAGTTACATATTTGGATCTTTAGGAGAGTACCTTTTCTATTACACCACTTGTTATTCCATGAGTGGATTGACGATAGAGAGGGGGTATGAATTAGTGGTCTTATTTTATGAATTATTTTCTTTAAATTCAACCTATTGATCATATTAGAGTTATTTATCCACCCAATATAAACTCATATCCTCACCTTGTGTGAATTAGTAAAAAAGAGCATAACACGCCATATTTACAAGGTTTTCCCTTAAAGACCTACTCCTACTCATGTTGGTAATATTCCAAACATAGATTAACCACTATATATGTAAGTGGTTATATCAACATAGAGTCCACTATGATCCTTCTCCACATAACTACTTATACCCCCTAGTCACACTTCCCCTTATTTTAATTGATCATACACTCCAACCACAACTCCTCATGATTGGTTGTATATTCTAGTCATATAAAAAGTTTGATAGAGAAACATAAAGATATTCTGTGTGATTTAGGTTTATTCTAAAACACTTGATATTATCTTACTCCACGATCAAATTGGATCTGGTTGTCTGATGTACACATTATTTTATATATGCCCAATTCTTCTTTATAACATGATAATCTATCTTTCTCGGCTTTCACATGTCTCCACATGATCTAGCTATCCTTATTACATTGAATACATGGGAAGGAAATATCCTACACTTGTAATTAATCTCTAAATTTAAAACACATTCTATTCTCATTGACATGATGTATTGGGTATCTCAGTTATTTGGAATTCTATCACTCAAAGTTTTTGTGGTATCTCTATATATCTACATACTTCCTTATTTGGTATCGATGCATATATATATTCACAGAGTAACATCATGAGTATTATCTTCTGTATTTGAAATATATATGTCTCAATGATGTGAAAAAATATCATATCTTAATAAAAAACCCAATGAAATCCATGTTAATCATTCATTTTTAATCTCCATACAACTCATTCTTTAATTCAATAATGCGATATTAAAATATTGTGTCTTCTTCTTCCCACAAAATATGATTCTTCAAACCATTTTAGAAGTCCATGTGCACGAAATAATACATATTTTCCATATTGACAGTTACTTTTTAGCATGTAACTTTATTTTTCTTAAAAGGTAACTTGACCAAATGACCAAGGAATTTATTCATTAAAGTAAAGAAAGTTACAAGAGGTGAAAATATGGGATCCTATTAAAATCAGCCTCATAAGGAGGGATTGGGTCTGTTGGAAATGTATCTGACTGGGTAAGAGGATCACCAACTCCCATGTTCTCATGAACATCTACAACCATGTTTTCCTCCTTATAAACATGTGTGATGATGATGTTAAGGCTCAAAATAGTCTTCATGAATTCCATCCACTTTGCTTAAAGCCTCCAAGAGATATGTAGTTCACTATTTCTGATGTCCTGCACAAGGGAAGTAGAGTCTCTTTCCAACCTAATATTAGTCCAACCTTTTATTTTAGAAAACGAGATAGCATGAATGATCCCAAGATTCTCCGACTCAAGGGAACTAGTCACACCGCAAGTCCCATATAAACAACACTTAATAGAATCATCATGGGCCATAAAGACCGCTCCACACCCCGAAGTCCCTGGGTTTCCATTAGAAGTACCATCTGTATTAACCATTATCCAGTGAGGAAAAGGAGGCTTCCAAAACACTTTAAGAGTACCCTAAGCATATCTAAAATTAAAATTTACACCCAAATTTTTCAGAACAATAAAATTCTATATACTATTATCACAGTCCTCTATACTGGCATCACACATGTCTTTATAGCAGTAAAAATCTACTTCGTGACGAGCTTCAAAACACATCCTCTCCCTGAGTGAAGAGCTGCATTGCAGTGCCACCAAATGGAATGAAGAACCTTGGATATAGCCACAAAAAGGAGATAATGTACCTAAGGTGAAATCTAGATGACTGAGCACCATTCAAGAAGGGCCTATAACCCCAAAAATCGATGGCCAACCATATCAAACGCGTCCAGAACCTCCTTACCAATGGACGAGTCCATTGAACAACTATGGAAGATGTGCTCCGCATCCTCCCTATACTAATGGAACATAACACACCAAGAAAAAATATTAAGTCCAAACATTTGGAAAACCTCATTAGTGTGTAACATGTTGTATTCCAGCCTCCATATAAAATTTAGACGTGAATGCCAGATCCATTCTTGGTTGAAAACAGATAACCAATTATAGTCAACATGATGGACCTTTGTGTCATGTTGATAATAGATTATAACAGTAATAAATAAGTTTCAATATGGTTCCCAAACCAAAAAATTAGGACAAGACACAAAAACATAACAATCAACCACATCATGAAGTTCATCGGGCATAGTTGATGAAGGAGCATAAAAAATTTCTTTATTAGTAACATGCTCACCGAATCCCAGGATAGCCAGCTGAAAACCATCAAATAGAATAGAACCTATCCAATTAGAAAACTAGATATTAAGATTAGAGTTATGATTCCCAATAAATCTAGATCAAGTCATGATATTCTGAAAAGAAGATTTAATTCCCAACTAGAAAGAAGAGTCAATGTAAAAATTACTTCCCTACCTCAATTGACCTAAAAAATGAAATTTAAGGAACCCCATTGATTCTGAATTACTGTGAAGAATATTCCAGGAAAGGTAAGATTGGAGAGAATCATTAAAAGGGAAATATTCTTTATACCCATTCCATCATTATGTAAAGGGTTACAAAAAACCATCATTGGAACAATGGCCATTTTTATCTCATGGATATTACCACTCCAAATAATATTCTTGATGGAGATATTTAGTCATTTGAGAGGACCTCTCGACCATTTATAGACCATGAATGAGTATACCAATTTATAAACAATAACAGACTTCACCAAACTAATTTTCCTAGCCATAGAGAGACTCTTCCCTTTCTAAGTTGAGAGCTTCTCGTTGACCCTATCCACAATTTCAGAGAAGAAATATTCTCTAGGATACCCCTAAAATATTGGAAAACCAAGATAATTAAATGGAAAGACCCCTTCCATGATTCCTAACTCCGAAATAATCCAATACTTCTCGAAAATATAGAACCTCTTCCCAAAATGTATGAAATATTTATCCCAACAGATACATTGTCCAGAAACACTCTCATAATGATGAACAATTTTCTTCAAGACACAAAAATTATTCTTGCCACCCTGAAAGAAGATAATGATATCATTAGTGTAGAATATATGAGAAGGGGGAATGAGGGATCTGGATGCTTGTATCGACTTGAGCTGACCCTGAGAGACCATGTGAGTAATGAGTATACTAAGATAATTATCAGCGATAGAAAAAAATAAGGGCTAATAGGGGATAACCCTGATGAATACCTCTAGAGAAAGAAATGTAACCTTGAGGAGATCTATTTAAAAGTACCAAAATGTGAGAATATCCAAAACAGGAAGCAATGAAGTTAATAAAGATGTCATTGAAACCAAAAAATCCAAGAACCATATAAATGAAGGTCCAATCCAGTGTATCCAAAACCTTTTTGATGTCAATCTTGAGAGAAGTTTAGCCTCCTCTTACAGGACTCCTGAGCATATTTAGACATTATGAAGTAGAATAAATATGTTAATGAATATATCTTTCTTTGATAAATAAAAATTGGTTCCATGAAATAACATTTTATGCAATACTTGAGAGACTGTAAGTAATAATCTTACTTATGATGTTGTAACTTGTGTTGAAAAAGGCAATGTATCTAAAAAGGTGAATCTCACATGCATTTTGAATTTATGAATTAAGAAGATAAAATGTGCATTAAGGCCCTAAGGGAGAACTGAGGTAATGAAAGAGGAGACTAATTTGAAAACATCACCTGTAAGGACATCCCAATACTTCTGATAAAATAGGTTGTTGAAGCCATCTGGACCCGGGGCACTAGAGGTGTTGAGGATGAAAAAAAATCCTTAATATCAAACTCCAATGTAAGACTAGTGAGAAAGAGATAATCAGGAGTGGTAACCAAGAAAGGGATGATACCATCCATCAAAGACCCCCCCAAAGTAGGCCTATTGAAAATCCTAGTGATACAATCAACAATATAATAAAAAATTCATTCCTTATTGCCTATGATTTGATCACCAACCTTAAGAAATGATACAGATCGATAAGCCTTACTAATTATTTGAAGATAATTAAAGAAAACATTTCCATATCCCCTTCCTGAATCCATATTATTTTTAAGGTCTCCTTAAGTATATTCTCTTTCATAGAAAGTAGAGTGTTGAATTTGAAAGAAATAATAGCTTCCTTACAAAAATGAAAATTTAAATCCAATTTTGAGGCTTCATTTTGAAGTTACTGGAGAGAAGACTCAAGAAAAATAATTTTTTTTGTCAAACTAACTATAACCCTCCTTCCTCTAAACATTTAAATTTCACTTAAGCATTCTAATTTTGAAAAGAAAATGAGCACCTTGCATACTATTATAGGAATTTTCAATAAGCCATCCACATTCACATTGAAGACCCCAAGAATTTATGAAATGAAAAGGAAGAGGCTTATGGAGCTCCCTAGCCTTAAATCTAACCAGAATCAGATCGTGATTAGAATCAATTTTAGGGAGAGTAGTACTGGAAATTGAGTCCCATTTTTCCAAGGCTATATTATTCACAAAGTCCCGATCAAGCATAGTAGTAATCACATGATTGAGATAACTCCTATACAAGGTGTACTAGGAACCAACCAAACTAACGTCAGTCAGTTCATTACCATCAACAAATCCTTTGAATTACCTAAGTGAAATATGAGAATGTACATGTCCCATTTTTTCACTAGAACAAAGGATTGTATTGAAATCACCAACAATAAATCAAGGGGAATAAATTCCCCTAAATTTTTCATCTAACTTCCACAAACTCCTATGACCTAGATACCTATTTTTATCATAAATAAAAGTGACAACCATATGCTAAGAATCCCACTAAAAAGAGTATGAAATAACCTACTCATTAATGGATATATTATCAATAATGCTAATGGAAGTATGAGAAAATACCCAAAATCTATCATCCCGTCCTGCTAAACCATTGGTAGAAACCAAGAGAAAACCATACATATTGAGACCTGAAAAACCCAATGAAAATGAGGTTTTTGGTTTAGAAATTCAATGTAATGTAGAATTCTGAATCTGAATATGCCAATGAAAATAATTAACAGTATAGGAATTACTAATACCCTAAAAATTCTAATAGATGAAATTTATTTCGAACCCGACTTATAAATTAAATTTCCCTTCCTATTTTTATTATTTTCTTTCTTCTTTACTGAAGTATTTTTGGAACCATTGGAAATATTGGAGAGGCTCTTGGTTTGAATTTTGTGAGTCGAACCCCCAGCAATACCAATTAAAAATTTAGGATTCACTCCCACAAAGGAAGAGGCATTCACCTCCAATAACCACACGAGGCTATTTGGGACTCTAAGGCTTCCTCTTCCTCAACCTTGTCACACAATTGTTTATTAGGGGGACATGTAGTTTTTTTCTGAACAAAAGCTACCAAAGAACCCATATTCCTATAATTATCAGCCCTTGGGGAACTAGCTTCCAAAGGAGCTTCATTTCTGTCAACAAAACCATTTCTTCAGCTTTTGAGATCTTCCTCCCCAGAGTTAAGAGTAGAAGAAATAGAACTGAAACCTAGATTAACAAAATCAAAATAAATCACTAAATAATCACCATCAAATGAATTTGAATTAGGGATGGAGGAGTTCCCACCAACAGTTATAGAAGTCATTGGACCGAACCTCCCCTCATTCTACTTAGACACCTCTTGATCCTTACCAGAATGTTCCCTCTTCTCAGTTGAAAGGGCCTCGAACATGTTCTTCCTACCAACCTCCCTCAATATGTTAGATTTGTCAGCATTAAAGTCCCTAACAAGCCTCTACTACTTCTGAATATTCATGAAATTGGAGACAACATGCTAACTATTTTTCAATAATCACAAAATGGTGGCTTCTGCTCATACTCTATTCTGATTTCAAACATCCGACCATTATCAAAATAGTTGACCATATCAGGCAGATTGGAGTCCTTGTTCACCTCCATAAGAACAAAATTATAAAATCCATTATCCACATCAATTGTATGTTGTCCATTCTTTAAAGGAGTTCCCACATGATAAGAAAGGTCACTAAGGATTTTAGGATTCTAATAAAACCAATTAAGACCATGAAAGTGAATCCAGATTTGATCCGTCATTTTTCATTTAGTGAATGGGTTGAAGTGCCTATCCCATTCATTAAATTTGAAGACACTCAGTTTAAGATAATTCTCCCCCTTATTCTAGGCTATCTGAAGTTCATCCATACTATTAAAATCTCTGTAAAAGAATCCTCTTCTAATTAGGATTAGCTTAAAATCACTCACACACCAACATTGAAAAGCCTCACATTAAGGTCAAAGTTATTCCATGGTTTATACCCCAAGACAAGGGAAATGTTTCCTATAGAAGAGAACTTTTAGGCTTTAAACTGATGCTTTACTGCATCTTGATTAGCATGTACAGAATAAAAACCGTAAACATGCCAAGACGGTGAACTTGAAGGTGTTAGAGGGATGTTCACTATGTGAGAGACTCCCTTCAAAGCATCATAGAAGGAAACCCCTTTTTACCTAGGTGCATGATCAAAAGCCACACCCATAGCCGCCAATCCATCCAAGACCTTTGAAGTAAGCACATCTAGTTCCCAATCCGGATCAAAGGAGACCATGAAAAATCACTATAAAAGCCGATTTAGGGATTTCAAGAAACTCCATGCTCGGGAAGATCCTTCCTTCTCAACCCGTGCTTCCATCATTTTGATTTTTCATTTCTTTTTCAACATGTAACTCCATATTTTGGACCTTGATCATATTTTAGCTTCAAGTTAATCTAAAAATTTTCCCCAAAAATTAAAATAGTTTTTTGTAACTCACTATTTCTCACTATTAAACTTTTAAAACAAAACATTCAGTGTTACAGTATAGTTTTTATAGTATACCCATTTTACCTCTTGTATTTTTAAAAATCTCATTAAATACTCAATATTATGGTAAAAAAATAAACTTCATCATGGTCACAATTTTTTTTTCATATTTCCCTATGGAATTGCCTTCATTTTTCCATTATGAAGAATCTCAATTTTGGAAATCCAAACTCAACAACATGAATCAGAATATTATTAAAGTTATTATGATGTTTAATTCATTAATATCATATTCTCATAATCATGTGATCAATTTAATTCTTCAAAATATATAATATATATGGAAACTATACTTTTCAACTATCAGACTTCTCAAAATTATCTAAGTGTTGAATTCATACAAAATACATTTTAAGCAGAATAAAACTCAAAATGTTATATAAAAATGAAACATAATTCATATGAAATAAATTTTCTATATCTCTATTTTCATACTCGGATGCATTCTAAAATTACCTTCCACACCTCAAAATCATAAAAAATTCTCAATGTTATACAAGACTTATTTTAGTGTTATATTATTATGCCTTCACCATTTTCGTACCCCAATTCAAGGTCATAAAAAATCTCTATGTCATATGAATTCTTGAAATTATAAAATTCCTACATTAAAATTCATATTATAGACTTCACCCATGTTATGATAGGTCCTTAATCAATAATTCTTAAATATCATCAACTATAACAAAAACACTTCAAAAATGTTTTAGACCATTGTACCTTCATCCACCTACACATTCCTTTATTTCCACGAAGAACAATACAATAATAATTAAACTATATCACTAGTTTTGACTACATTTATTCACAACCTTATTTAAAACAAATAAAACCTCAATCCAAGTGATCTAAATTAATTTTTTTAACATATGAGTGAACTCATGTAATGACTTGGGAGTGACCTAAGTCCTATATAAAGATGGTTGTTCCATGAGAATGACATTACTTATGGTTGACTCTTTTTATAAATTATCTATAAAGTTATATTCCTTTTTCATATTATATGAGAGATAATGGAATATTATGTCATTAATGAGGATCCTCACCATGTTTTGTGTTATTTATTTTAGTTCATGGATACACCTTGGAGGGAATAATCCTTTTGTTTTTCCATAGTGATCTTTTTCAAATACACTTGATTAGAGATAGTAGTAGAAACCATCATCAGTCAAAGGTACATGTTATTAATTTTTTAATACATGTTTTAAATTTTTCATAGAATGTTTATCTTGGGTTTGATGCTTCAAATGTCTTCCACTATATTGAAAATGTGGTATTCATTCTATAGAAACTCTTCACTTGCATATTTCTTTAACCTTTTCACTCTATTAACATTTAAATTCTCACTAGTTTTAAAATGTAAAATCATAACAATGTATTATTGTATTTTCATACATCTATTTTATTATTTATGAAGAAGTATAAGCTAATCAAAAGTAAAATTCTCTATTCAAATCCTTTCATTTTGTATCATTTTCATTGAAATCATGATTTTTATCAATTATTTTACCAAACAATATATTTAGTTTAAAAATATTAGATATTGAAACTCAATTATTCATGAATTATCCATGGCCTTCCAATTTAATACTAACAAATTTAATAAAGAATTCCTCCACCAGAAGCATTATTAAATACAATTTTTAAAAAAAATATAACTCTATCTAAAACATAGATGACATCTGCTCAGTTCTATACATCCAACTTCTATCCATGATGATAAAATCATGTATATTTTTATTATCATCAAGATAATATATTATAATTATATTATTAGTAATTATAACCAAAATTTATAATAAAAAAGTGAATAATAAACTTTTTAAATAATTATATATATATAGATCCTACTTGTAATAATTTTTATATATTTTTAGTTTACTTCATTCATTTATAAATCAATTGATTGATTTTAGTTTTAAATATATATATATATATATATATATATATCATTCTATATCATATAAAATAGACAAATGTGGGGTTAAATTTACAATTTTAATATATAAATTATCAATTTTATGAAATTCTGTGATTAATTTTATTTTTCA
Source organism: Viscum album (assembly GCA_963277665.1). Lineage (NCBI taxonomy): Eukaryota > Viridiplantae > Streptophyta > Magnoliopsida > Santalales > Viscaceae > Viscum > Viscum album. The sequence goes on from OY728167.1 coordinate 836,118,036, forward strand.
CAGTGAATTCAATTTAAAAAAATAAAAAAATAAAAAGTTGTTATGATAAATTTACAGTTTTCATAGGAATAAAATCATAACCCCTAAACTCCATAAACATTCAATACTATTTTAGTTATTTTCACAATTATATTATATTTAATATTTAATAAAGAATTTAAAAAACTAACTACATGTTTTTTAAGATTTAATGTGATAAATTTTATCCATATTTTTAAAAACACTTAACACTAAAATTCATGTTTGGATAAAAAACATCAAGAAATTTAGTGTATTTTTTTTCTAATTTCATAAAATATTGGAATAAAATTAATTATAATCTATTTTTGATTAAGAATGAATAAAAAAATATTTTTATAAGAATTCCATAATTATATAATAGATTAAAAAAACTAATCTGATGATTCATATCATATTTAGATGAATAAAATAGCTAAAATCCCATAGAACATTATTATTGAAATAATTTATTTATAATAAATATATCTTATATATATATATTTATGAATTTCATAAATTAAAAACTTACTATATAATTATAAAAGATTTCATTAATACATAAACAATATTGTCAATAATTTTCATTATATATCAATATAGGGACTATTTATATCAATTATATATCACAGAAAAAATTATTTTAGAATGGATTTGTCTTGAAGGAGATAGTTATATAGATCCAAAAATAATTCATGGAGTTAAATCATATATAGTATCCATCACTACTAGGAAATGTATCTCAAAAAATCTTTATTTGATAAATCTATAGAATTCATGACATATTGGAATTTTGATTATTTATTAACACCTAGAGAGAAATATAGGTGATGCTTAGTTGAATAGAGGATCTATATAGAGATTATGAATTGACCAGGGAAGGGAATCAAATGTTAAAATCGGTGAATGTAAATGGATTCTTAAGGTTAGGGATTGAAATATAATGAAATGGGTGAATGGATTTTGATAGTGGAAAAATTAAAATATGCTATAGTGGGTATATAGCTGGGAGTATTTGGTGAACTCTAAAAAATTATAAATCATTGGTATAAGATAATATATAAAAAAAAATTCTATTTTTTTAAAATCTATTATATATACATGGTTTCTAAAAACCATGGGTCTAATGGTTTGGAAATAGCCTTGATTTGTATTTGTGTATTAATCAACTATTTTTGACTGCCTTTTTATTTCTTAATCAAGATATAAGTTTTTTCATCTATGTAATATTTATATTAATCATGTACTTCATTGGTTTTTCTATTTAGTTTATTTATATGTATCATGTTTTTAAAAATATTTGAATATTTCATTAATTTTTTACAATATTTTTTCTCATTCTTGGAATGAATTGTTACTTTGTATGATCTTTTGACCATTCAACTATCCCATTCAATTGGGGTAACACTTTTTATTTCTCGATTTTTTAATATTAAAATATCACATACTCATTTGTAAATCATGTCATTTTTTTCAAAGACTTTCAATTGTTTCATACTTTTAAAAATTTCATGATCTAAACAAAGATATTATTCATGTGAAAATGTTTCAATTATTCTTTGAAATATAGCAACATTTTATTTAATTTAAAAATATTTTTTATTTCCTTCAATCCTAGCATTCATTTAAAATATTTAAATTTTCTTTTGAGATTATCAAAATCATGATGACTATAAATCAATTCCCCCAATTTTTCCATTTTTTATAATCATGAAATACATATGAAATAAAAGGATTATTAGGTATTAATATTTCCATTTTTAGTAATAAAAAAATACCATATAAAATTCCCATAAATATAATAATTCATAAAAAAAATATTTTAGACATATTTTCCTATTTATTTATTAAAAAACTTTCTATGATAATGTATAACCTTATGTCAAGTTGTATCCTATTTAAATATAAAAAATTTATAAATAAGACAGGCGTTGGAATTAAAAAAAGTTCCAAATGTATAGATGTTTTGTTTGAACGAAAAAATTATTCGAGGAAATGGATAAATAATGGATAATACAATAACTAGAATGAAATGACCATAATAAACACTATAATAATAAAATGTACTATAATTTTATAAATTATATGAAAATATTACATTATAAATTGTAGTGTACAATTAAATAAGGATACAAGGTCCCTAGATAATAGATTTAGTTAGAATAGTGTTTTGGGTTTTAGAAATTTATCAATTTTCATTGTAAACATGAATTCTATGTTTTGGATTCTAATTTCTATCACGTTAATTTTAGTTTTCATATTTCTTATTAAGATGTGTAGACCAATAATTCCCTTTTCAATGAATACTAAAAATAATTACAAAAATTATAAAATTATATATTTAATTCAATAAAATTATATTTGGTGACCAATAACATACTCTCTCCATATTTTTTATAAAAACCTTAAATAATGTTAAGTCATGGATTATACCAAAAGGATAAGGTACAATGAGATAATTTTGAAGGAGTGTGATGATTGTGGTTTGAGTTGGCTAGGGTATAAGGTTTTTAACACTTTTTTATATAGGCAATAAACTCTAATTTTGAAGCCTAATAGTCTTTATAAACTTTGAACATAAATTTTATATTTCCCTTAATTATAGGGGAAACATTTAGTTTTGCTTCATCCATAGAAACCACTCCTTGTAACCTAAATAATTTAAGATAAAAATACTAAATTTTTCTTTGATTTTTTTTATATAAACTATTTTTTAGGTATAATGGATTTAGTGAAAGGACTCTTTCTCTCATTGTATCCCCACTTGATTTCCCTCTTTAATGAGTTAGGGTTTCTAAACCTTTACCTTAGGAAGAAAACCTCCTAGTCATGCCTCCATTTCCTTATTACATTCTTATCTCTCTTATCATTCTATGTGGATGGACACTAGTTTGGATTTTTTTAGTGTTTCATATCATTTACATCTCAGAGTTTTTTGTGAGGTTAGTTCTTGGTGATGGGGTGCCTCACTTTTCCCACTTCTTCCTCTCTTTCTACATAAAAAATCACACCAATGGAATTCCTATCCCATGGTACACTTAGTAGTTATTGGGATAGTGCACTATATAACCTTAAGAATGCCTCCTCATATTATACAAGCTCATAACTAGTGATAAGGGCCTAATCTATACAATATGGAGTGTATACCATTGAATCAGAGTAAGAAAATAGTGACAAATAACTTAACAATCTTCCAAAACAATAAGAAGAGTCCACATAATAAATAAGTGAACATGTTATATAAAAATTATATTATCCAAGAAAATAAATTTCTAATATATCACCCACATGTTTGGTCACATATAAAAAATAAATAAATACAAAAAATTCCCTACTATCATCCTCTATCCTAAATAACCCATCTATAATGCCCATAGAGCTGCTCTATCTTGATCCACTACACAAATTGGGCTCTAGAATATAATGAAGACATAAGGATTTCAAATTTATTAGAGAGCCTATGTAGGGTATGATCATATAACCCAGTAGGGTCTCACTAAAAAAACCGATTACGCATCATCATATACATGTATGGATGAGTAAATTAAACATATATGCACAAGAATAGAGGAAATCAAGTCATAACCAGGATACTACGACTCTATATACATTGGGTATTCATGGGATAATTAGGACACCGGAACACCCGATCATACATACTTTCGTACCATGATAAAATAAATTTTTTTACCCATTCCTTCATATACATATCTCAACCCATACATGGAAACATAGGGTTGGTTGTCCACCAAATCCTCAACCACTACCTGAAGAGATAGGGTAGGTTCCTGTATCCATGTCTCAAACTCACCTTCTCACTCAAGGAAGTACTAACAAAATCATATCACTCAAGATGAGGATTTCCATAACCCAAACATTACCTTGTATCTAAAGGCTAGGTCTCTTTATCCAACTTGAGAAACATTTCATTCCAGATCCACATCTCATTCAAGGTGGTCTCCTATATGCACCTTCTCACTCAAGGTTATTTTATCCACCTAGTCTCACATAAAATCCTAAATAGGACAACTTCTCACTCATGGAGGTAAAAAAACTATCTCCTCTCTCAATTTTTTGTTAACATCACACACATGTAGGATACTATCTCACTCATGGAAGTACAGTTAGTGAAATCTCATTCATAGTGGGGACATAACTGGATGACACATGAAAAATTAACTAGGAATTTGGTCTATCACGTAGTTCATAATTATATTATGGGGTTCTAGTCACTCAATACCTAGCCACTTAAGAAAAAATTTCACCATTCATCTAGAAAATTGCTTTATCTCCTACAATAATCCTAGTATCCAATCAATGAAACTATCTCATACTCAACACCCTATGTGACCTCACATCCCATAGTATTTATCCAAAAATATCATCAATAAGTGGGTTCCAACCCTAATAAAAGACATTTTTCACACTGGATCATGCTAACCAAGGTCCATCCCATGTTAACTCAGACCACAACCCTTTAAAAACCAAACTGTAATTTCCCAGCTAGGATCCAAGTATCACTGACAGGCGGAGGGGGTATATCAGTAAAAAAATTTTGTTTTAAGATTCCTTATGAAAAAAAATTACCTAATATTAAATATTTCATGATTTTCTGAAAAAACATTCACACATATATAGAAACACATGAGTTTAGATGGTTCACTACTCAAAAAAATTAGCTACATACTTGGTATGGTTAAGAAAAAGTACAACACCACACAATCCACTATAAAAAAATATTTTTTTGTCGATACAACAAGTGTGAAATTACTTTAAACTTGTGTAGCACTATGTTCAATAAAATAGTTCATGAGCTTCAAGTAGCATGAAATGATGTAATACAAGTTTTGTAACATGGTAAGAAACATTCACCAGTTTCTTCAAAATAAGTTAATGTGTTTCCTTGTGAACATTCAAAAATTTGATCATCAAAATGATTCTTCAATTTCCTACACAAAAACAAGTAATTAATTCTTCTATACTTTGCAATGATACTCAATATTATTCCCATTATGATTCCCCAGTTTTATTTCTCAGTCTAATAAAATAAATATTTTAGAATACCACTAAAACAATTCTGAACTACTTCTACTGAAGTCTTAAAATCGTAGCCTGATTTCTCTACCTGATTCTAAAAATTATAATATGATCTTCCCTCTTATCCCACTATCAAGAAAACATCTGCATGAATTCTCATTCTAGAAACACATTATATCTAGAAAGTTTTTGTGCTCTTCATTCTCTCTTGAACATTACTCGTTGTCAGAAAGTACAATGTACTTCCTCCTATTATAGGTTACCCAAATGTGGTTTTGGTGGGAATAATAATTGTTTTCCATCTTTATACAACATTTTCCCATTGAATTTAGTGTAGAATATAATTTTTAGTTTTCCAGGCCAAACTTGTAATATGTTCCTTACTATACTTTTCTTGAGAAAGAAAAATGTGTTTCTCCATTCGTTGGGTTATAATTCTACTTCATTGAATATGTTAAACCAAGATTATGTGTGAAATTACCTATTATTATATTATTTTACATTTCTACATATTTTTTGAGGTTATACAATTATTAAACATAATAAATTCCTTGATTAAATTCTAACTTCTATGATACGATCATTGTAAGGATTATTCGTCTGCGTATTGTTTTTTTGAGATATGTCTCGTATTTTGAAACTAATTCCCTTTATAATATGTATATGATACCTATTTAGATATTATATCATGAATTACACCATGATCATGAAATTTCTATTTATTTTGAATTTATCTATTTTAGGTGATATTGATTTAAATGTTTTAAAAGTTATAAGGGTTTTCATTGACTCAATTTCAATTCATTGAGGAAAAATTAATATTATACACCATGTATTATTTTATATGGTTTACTTAATACCCCATGATTATGTTTTTGAATATTATTTCAATTAAATTATTGGTTTTATAGAAACATGCTATGTTCATTCAACATATTTTTTAGTCAAGTGTCACTCGAGGTGAAAGGGTTTCTTATGTAAAACATTATTCTTTGGGACATCTTTAGATTGATGCACCTATATTAATTTATAATGTGTATAAACTTATTCTTGAAATAAAATATCAAGACTCTTTTTAGACACATTATATTTTATGTTCCATATTATTTTCTTTCTTTTAAAGGTTCTTTGGTTTTGAAAGACCTTAAATTATTATTATTTAAAAAAATATATTGTTTTAAAAGTATTAAAGACTTTTAAGAAAAATCATTCTCCATGTTCTTTATTTTATTTCAATAATTTTATTTTTTAAGAATAAATTATCTCCTCAATATATTTCACATGATACATGAAATTATATTTATTTAATCCAATGGTTTTGAATTTTATTTGTTTTCAATAAAGGGTCAATATGTGTTGGAGATTATAAGAGGATATGAAATTGAGAAGCATGGAATATTGCAATTCTCTATATCAAAGTATCATGTTTGTTATACAATTATATAATTCCAATGACATATTACAATTTCACTAGGAGAGTGCATATTATCTACAGTAATAAGTAAGATACCATGAATGCATTTATTTTCACAAGAAATTTGAAGGCCATGGAATTTTTTATTTTTCATCGTAATGATTTGGAGTAATGAGATTTAGAATGCATGAGGAGAAAATGAATATTATTTTATATTTAATATATTTGTAATTTATAGTTTAATTACAAATAAAAATGAAGAGTAGAATTATGAAGATGATCCATCCAATATATCTTTGATTGGTTTAAATTTAAGGGCTTGGATTCATGAATTCTATAACTATATTTTTCTAAGTGTTATTTCTAATTGGAATTATGAAAAACTGTGTGGATAAACACATGAGCCATGAGGCCATCTAAATCCCACACACGTGGTAGGAGACCCTCAACCATGTGGGAGAGATATCCCATGATTTCTCACATGATGAAATAGAGTAGGAAAAGAACCCAATAGGGAGCACATGGGAATGCGCCCACAAAGGAAGGTAGTACAATGTGGAAATATTTCTTGTACAATATAAATGGTTGAATTCATGGTGTGAGTGTGTTAGCCCATCCCAAGTATGTGTGTGAAGTGTTTCAGGTGTTGAACCCCGCTTACGGCTCAAAGTGATGGTGGCATGGGATTGTTTATAAATAAGTTCCCATCCACTCAAAGAATAGTTATGATATATCTATTTGAAGAAACTCTAGATCTACTTTAAAAAGAAATGGATATTTTAGGATCTATCTAATCCATTTAATATAGTCTATATGATCAGTGTCACATTTCCATACTCTACTTTGATCCTTTGACTGATGGAATTTTCATGTGACATAAGTTCAGTTCATTAATGTTCATGTCCAAACTTCTGATAATCAAGCATGAGGTTTCCATGATCATTTCAAGGCCAAGATAAAGGGGTTACGAGACAAAACAAGTCCAATGTGTACACTATGTTAGTCATCCAAATTAGGTAAAGACCTATTCACAGGAAGTTTGGAAAACCATTGAATAACTAGTGGGATACAACTCTAAAAAAACAGAGCTTTTAAGAATATATCTCAATCGGAGGGAGTATGAATATAGAACTCTCGTGGGATTTGAATTTAAAAATTTGATTAGGAGATAGCCCACTATAATCACTAGTGATCAAGAATTATATGATTTTTTCTAATAGTAATTTTGTGATATTGTTTGTACCTTTAAGCACTTTTCATTACCGTTGGATAATCTATGTCTCCAATCATCCTAAATATAGCAAGGATTTACTCACCCACATCGGGGAAGAACCTTGTAAAAATACTCATGATCTTTTGAGTTAATTCTTTGTTTTCATACAGCATATGTGAGACAATAAAAATGATGGATCAAGATATAAACTAATTATATTGGTTTATTTGAAATTAAGAAATCATAAAAATGTACATCACTAATTCACACCCTCTCCCTCTTAGTGTTATATCCGAAATTGTGATCTACAAGTGGTGTCTTATTATAGGGTTACCTTTAAAATTATTTATCATTTACTAAATTCTAATGATGTATAGTTTTAATTCATTAAATAGTTGAGTAGTTACTTTATTTGATGGAAATAACTATTAGGGGTGGAAGAAAATAATACTTCCATATCTTCTTTAATAAGGCCTTGGAGTTTTTGATTCAGTAACATTTGGTTTTATCCTTCCTAGAATAGATTCTCACATAAAACAGGCTGATAAGAAAAATATTGAAGTTGATGGGGATGCTAAAAATTCTATTTTATCATCCTTTTCTGATAAATTGTTCCCTAAGGTTATGGGTCTAAATACATCCATGGAAGATGCGAAATAAACTCAAGAATATGTATAAAGGGAATATGAATATCAAAGAAGAAAAAACCAAAATATGGAGAGATGAATCTAAAGATATATGAATGGTTTATAATGATACTGTATATAACTAATTAGCCAGGGTAAATGAGATAGTAAGTCATCGAAGGGGTTTTGGAGATAAATTAGAATATTAATCTATTATCAAGAAATCGATGCATAATTTTCCTCATAGATTTAATCCAAATATTTCTACCTTGGAAGAATTAATAGAACTATCACTGGAAGTGTTTCATAATACACTCCTAAATCCTGTTCTTATAAAATGCCTATGTTAAAAAAGAAAGGTAAGGAGAAAATGGATTTCAAAGCACTGAAAATTCAAAAGATGAAAGAAAATAAAGATGAACCATTATTAGATTCAGATGAGGATGAGTTAAGTGATGTAGATTATAAAAGAGCCATGAATTTTAGTTCCAAATGACTAATAAGAGGAATGGGAAAATTTAATGGTTTGATTTTGTTAAATTGATTTAATTTTGGAGAAATTGGGAATTTTGAAATTCATTGTCCAAAGAAAGAATCTAATGATTCTAAGAGTGATAATGAAGAATAATATTAGATTAAAAGAAGATATAGAGAATCTAGAAAAGGTGATACAAAAAATAATAAGAAGTTCTCAAGTATGTAAATGGAGAATAAAATGATTATGAGAGCTAATAAATACACTTCATCATGGATTAAATCAAAAGATGATGTTTTGACTAAAAATTAAGAAACCTTCATAGAACATGTTAAGAGACATCTAGATACTTCAAGAAGTGATAAGAATGAAGAAGAAATATATCATGAGTACATACAGAGATATGAACTGATAACATATATTGATCAAAAAACAAAACTCATGAAAAGAATGAAATTCATAGGGAAATAAAATATAATAAAAATAATGAGAGTGATCTTATTAAGGATATCAAAACATCCAAGGGGAAAATTAAATAACATGATAAAATGTTGAAAACCTGTAAATAAAAACTAGCTACTAAATAAGAATAACTGAATGAGATATAATATAGGTGTCTTAAAGTATAAAACACCTTGAAAATGTTGATAAATGATTTTGATAAAGTAGTGGATGTTCATGATGAATTATCCAAAGCCACTATGAAGACCAAACCAAAGAAGAAGGTGAAATTATTTCTGATTATTATAGTGATGCTTAATCTATTTAATTTAGTGGTGTAGGTACTAACACAAAAAGTAAAATTATATGGACTCATGTGGATTGTGATAACCAAAATTAATTGTGAAAAAATGTTCCCCATGACTGAGGCAAAATAATGGTTGGATTGTATCTAGAAAGCATGTAGTTAATCACTAAAATAACAGAAAAAATTATGGAAAATGATGTTTCAGAGGTTACTGATGGTGTTGTGGTAAATCTGGAAAAAAATCCTAAAAATGCTATTATAATACATCACTTCTTCATATTTGGCACATATCATGTGGGGAAATTACAGAAAGAAATGATGCAGCACTGTTTGAAGTAGGAGAAGTCTTAGAATGTAGAAGTTTGTTGGTGGGAAATTAGCAAGGCTATATACAAAGAATAATTTTTATTTTATAAATAAAATATATAAAATGTATGATTATCAGGGTTATTATTCAAAATCATTCATGAAAACCCTTCTAGAATAGTTACTATAAGATTCTAAAGAAAATAAAGATAAAAGAAGAGATAAGATCTCTAACCATTTTATTCAAATCAATTCTTGTTAGAAAGGAAAGTTTAAGGAAATATAAGGAAATTATTTTTCTAAAAGAAAACTATATATTTCACCAAATGAGGATGAAGACCATATGAAATTCAAAAATTATCATACCATGAAGGATCCTGAGATGTTGTGTAGAGGATTCAAAAAACTGTCCAAATTAAAAAGAACTACATGATTTTTCTACCTACCCTATAAGGGAAAAATTGAAAAATAATGAATATTATTATTCATGTTCCTTTATGGATTATATTATAAAGAATATTAAATCTATTCCAATCACAAATTCCAAAAACTAAAAAGTCGGAGGTGCTAACATGAAGAGAACTAGATATAGATTAAAGAGAGTTTCCAGTATCTAAAAATATTATCCCTATTGTTCCAACATTAGAGAACTAAAGAAGTTTTTTATACCCTATTTTTTATATTTCTTGAGCTAAAATGAAAGTAATTTAATAATAACTTTAATTCTATCATTTCTAGAAAACATGAATATATTATACTCATAGAGTCTACTAGATGCTATGAAAATAGAAGAAGTGGAGTGAATCTCTTATGAGGGATAAACCTTAATAATAATTTGTCATTATAATAAATTCCTTTGAATTTTAAAATTATTCATAGATTTCAAAATTTATGTTCTTTGGTATAACCATATCCCATGAAAAAAATTCCTTGGTCATGTCAAATTATTTCCCAAGGGGGTGATGGATCATTTTTAATATGAGTTGTATGGGGAGTAATATTTTATACACTTGAAATTTTCTTATGTACTTATTAATATATTTACATGATATATCTTTTAAAATATTCTTATACATGCCCTTAAATGAAGCTGTTGAATTATATTGAGGATGTTATCATAGGAAAATATTATTTACGAAACGCTTTGATACTTTGGTAAAAACACTCTTTTTTCTACACTGGGTTTTCCCACATAGACATAGATTTGACTAACTAAAATATCATTTCATTAAAAAATAATGTGGTTCAATTATTTAATATGAGAAAAATTATGAATAAATAGTGATAATTTGAGATGAGAACCCCTAAATACTCCTTTGTATTTATGTTCAAAAAGGGGGAATTAAAATAAAGAGATTTAGCAAATTTACATGGTGATTTGTTAAGGGTATTGAAGATGAATTCCAAGGGGGTATATGAATCCAATGGAATGGAATTGTATTTATTTTCAATAAAGGGTTAATACTTAATGGATATTATAAGAAAAGGTGAAATTTAGAAACATTAAGAATTACTATTCTCCCTATATAATAGTGAAATTTTTGAACTATTATTTAAGTATAATGACACATGCTAGTTGCACCAGGAGAGTGCTAATTGTCTATACCAATAAGAACTCTCATTCTAAATTCTGGTTACGAACTCTCATGTAGTTATGGATACAAACACTCATGTAGTTCGACTCTGAATTCTGATGACGAATTCTGATTACGAATTCTCATTCTGAATTCTGATAATGAATTCTGATTACAAATTCTCACTCCGAATTCTAGTGAATAATTCTGATTACGAATTCAAATTATGAATTATAGTGAAGAATTCTGATTATTAATTCTCATTATGAATTCCAGTGAAGAATTCTGATTATGAATTCACATTACGAATTCTAGTGAAGAATTCTGATTATGAATTCTCATTACGAATTCTAGTGAAGAATTACGATTACGAATTCAAAATACAAATTATAGTGAAAACTTTTGATTACGAATTCTCATTATGAATTTTAGTGAAGAATTATGATTATGAATTCTCATTACGAATTTTGATAAAGATTTTTGATTACGAATTCTCATTACGAATTCCTTATGGTAATAGAATCCAAATATCCTAGTACTCTAGACTCTGAAATTTATCTTTGCTTACATTCCGAACTTTTATTTACTTTCATTCAGAACTTCAATTTTACTTATGCTTACACTTATTTCATTACAAAACGATGTCGTGCTTTCAGTTATTGACTAACCGTTGGTTGAGTGACATGTGTACAGGTCCCTTTGAAATTCAAGGAAAAATACGGTCGTTGGAGGAGGGAGCCGACCGTTGGAGCTTCACCTATAAATATGATCTCATTTGAAAAGAAGCCAAAACATTTGGAATTTTGGTGATCAAAACTTCTTGAAGTGATTTATATAGAGAGAGGATCTTATCAACTCTCAAAGCTTCATGCAGAAAGTTTGAATAGCTTGTTCAAACTTTGCCTTGTGCAGACTTGCTTCGTGAGACTCCAATTGTTTCTGATTACAATCGAGGGCTTCTGGGGATAGGAAGACAGAGGTTCCAACACCTTGAAGTGGAGGGCTTCCTTGTTGAGGAAGACAGAGGTGCCGACTACCTGATAGTTGAGGGCTTTCGGGGATAGAAATACAGCTTCTGATATTCATATCGAGGGATTACCCTAGTGTTGGTAAGACATACTTTCTTGAAAGTATAAATCAAGGGACCTCTTATCCAGGGTTGTTGGACACCCTTTCTCTTTGGGTTAAAAGAGTTATTGTTTGTTACTTGTAGTTTTTACTACTTTATTTTTCACTGCATTTTTTATTGTTAAGGAAAGTATAAATTTCTTATACTTCCTTACTTATACTCTGATTTAGTTAGATTCTATACGCTTTAAGGTAGAATCTTAGTTTGTGTAAATTTTTTTTAAGGTTCATTTCCAGAATCACTTTTCCGGAATCAGGAAAATCTTTAGAACTTAGAGGTGTTGTGAATTTTGGTTATCAAAAATTTCCTAAGGGAATTTTTAAAGTATACAATTCACCCCCCTCTTGTATTTTTATATCACTGTACTTATTCGATCCTACGTTTGGTATTATAGAGTATATCATACTCAGAGTTATACCATCTTAACATCATGAAATCTCTATCTTTCATGTAGGTGATAACATGAGGAGTCATGTTTAGATTAATGAAAAATAATTTATAGATGGTTATATCATGCATATGTATGAGTTCAAGAATTCTACCTATGAATATTATAATATCATGATAATGAGGATATGTTGATAATGAATAATGTTATTCTATGATTTTAGGCATCAAATAATAATGGAGCCCTCATTAAATATTTAAAATTAGGATCTTCAAGGATTTTACATATCATCCTTAACTCAGCATGAGTTGTGGGAGACTCCACCTGGAATAAATATCAAAGCGGAAGTGGTGCAAGGTAAAGATGCTATTTTACTAAAAAATTATAAGAACCAATGACAAATTATTTTGTTGTGAATTCTGAGAAATCTCTAAATTTAAAGTGATTCAAAGAAGCAACGAAACCATAATTATGTTGTCGTGGCTTCTATGAAATTTCTAAATATAAAAAGATACAAAGAATCCACAAAACCACTATTTTATGAATAGGACGTCCACTAAGTTCTCCACATATGCAAAGAAGAAGTTAAGATCCCATAAAAACTCCAATTTTGTTAAACACGCTCAAATTATTTTGTAATGAAACATGAAATAGTCCCATAAATCCTTCATGGTTTGTGTGAGGTCACTCTAATACCACACATACTATTTAAATGAAGGATAGATTAACTCACATAGTTAAGATAACAATTTTCATGAAACCTTTTGTTTGAAGGTAGTAGGACTGAGGAGGATATGTTATATCAGGTGTATACTATTTCTCTATGGAGGAGAGTACACAATTTAAAGAAAATATATTACATACTCACATGAATGATTTGATAATTGAGATACCAAAATGATTAATCCAGACATGAGAAGACACATAAATTAATGAAAAATGGTTACACGCAGTATGAATGTATTAATTAAACAAAGTGAAAAGAATATTGAAAAGTGCATGAGGTAAAAAATTTAATATAATTTGAGCAAATATTTAGTTTCACTCATACGAGTTAATTAATTGAAAAGAACTATAATTATTAGTTCATTTGTGTGTTAATTAAATTGTGTAGTTTGTTACACAGAGTAGATCATAGAAAACTCATATTACATTATTCTAGAAGACTGAGAATATAAATTCAATGTTCTAGATATTTTGATGAGTATTATAAGGTGAACAGTTCTAATAATTGATTGTGATAAAGGCCTACAGTGATTCATAAGAATATTTGAATACTTGTACTTCAAATAAAACAAGGCCAACATGCACACTAAATCAGTCAGTAGATAACATAAATACCTATTCAGAGGAGGTTGATATGAACATGAAAGAACTAGTGGGATGCTAGTACAATAACCAAAAGATTTTAGGGAGATATCTCAAATGGTGGGAATCAATATAAAGAACATTGGTGGGGTTCCAGTATAACGATCTTATCGAGATATGGCCCGCTATAATCATTAGTAACTTCCAATAAAAAAGTTTCTAATATAAATTTTGAAATATTATCTATAAATGTATTCATTTTCATTAATATTATAGAATCTATGTATCTGATCATCATGAACATAGCAAGGATTTAGTCACCCATATTGGGGGTGAACCTTATAAAAATCCCAATGTTCTTTCATTGTTTTTGCAGACGGGAGAGGTGAGACTTTATAGAATGAGGATTCAAGATCTTAACTCATCACATACGTTGATTTGAAAAGAGGGAATCATAAAATAAATTGAATAATTGATTCACCCCTCCCCCTATCAGTGATATATTTGATCCTTGTCTCTACATTTTTAAGTGTTTTCAAGAAGAAAATTTCTTAATGTTTTCTACTATTTTTAATTTTTACTCTCTTTACAAAAGTATGTAAAGAATGTATATTTTTTAACATTTATTACATGAACAGATTTCCCCACCATCATAACTATTTTTTAATATTCCCTTATATGTTTCCATGATTATATTTAAATAAAATTATTTTCTCAATAAAATCATTTTCTCAATATTTTTTTAAAAAATTAGTTTTTTAAAGGTAAAAAAAGAAAAGGGTATTTTATATTCGTTTTATAGAAATATTTTAAATGATATATTAATGGTATTTTCCTATATGTAAACATCCTTTAATGAATCATCTGATTCTTTAGGAGTATGATCTTATGATACCATCCATATAACTTCTATTAATTTATTATGATGAATGCTTTAAATATATTTTCATGAAACCCATTTCTTTTCAATTGGTAAATTATGTTATAAAGGAATTCAAGTTGTTGTTAAAATATTGATGATTAAAATGAATGATTCCATATGTTAAATTCAAATAAAGTACTTTTAAATTATGTATGGTGATGGGTGAACTTGATATAGATTATAAATTGGGTAAGACTAATAAATATTATATAATGGGTGATCCTGATATATATCTCTAATGCATCAGGTAATCTTAGTTATCATTAAAGGAAATAAAGAGGGAGTTAATTGGTGAGGTTTCCTTCATAGATTTAACTAGGCTTCAGTTATTTATAAAACAAGTCAATATGGGTTATTATGAAAAGGTTCCATGATATCAACACATTTAATTTATGCGTGTTATGAGTTCTAATGGATCCTTTTCTCATGGATATTTTCCACATGGCTCATGATTGTTTACATAAAAGAATATTATCTTATGTTAAAGATTAATTCCATGTATCATGATTTATGATCCATGTTTTTAGGTATAAATTATCTTATGTTACAGTCATGTACTTGTATTATTTCATCAAACCCTTATTCTCATCTTATGATCATTGATGAAATTCAAATTTTAATTCTTATATTTACCCTTATTGAGTGTTTGAGTTCACCATTATTATGTTTTCCATTTCCTCAGGTTACGAAGAATGATGTTAAATGAAGTATATCTATAAGGGGTTCATGTGTGAAGAATTTTATGGGATATATTGAATACTTATTTTTAAATAATAAATTCTTAGTGTAATAGGAAAATTGACCTCTTGATTACATATGTATTGTTATGTGATATTTTGTCCTAATTATATAAAAAATTAAACCTAAATGTTTCTTATGTATATAAGTGATCCATTTTTTTGATGTTACATGTTTTCGATTTATAAAATTAGGTCACATTTATTAGAATAAAAGTTAGAAATGTAATAATTATGTTTTAATACCGTATCCAAGAGTGAAGGTTTGGGTCTGTTATAGTTTTTGTCAGATCAGGGTTTAGATAAATTTATAAATTATGATGTTTTAATGTGTGGTTAAATTTGGAATTATGTATACCATCATGGGTTTATAATTATAAGGTCTCTCAAAATTTCAATCTCATAGACACCCATTTTTAGGATTTATGTAATGGGATTGTGAGGTGGTGAATGATATTTTTGGAGTTGTTTTATTGTGTTGAGATATATGTAACTTTTAGTTTAACATGATTGATTTTTTTTGGGAAAACTTATATTATATTTTGGGGATGTGAGATGAATGTTATAAGATAATATTTGAGGTTAATAAGTTGTTATTATGGTTAATTAGTATATAGGGTTATTTATTTATGGAATGATATATGTTAAACCTTTGGTGTTATTGTTGAATTTTGGAGATTAATTTATTTTTCTTCATATGAAGGGCTATTAATTTTGGGTATTATCTTATCATTTTATGAAAATTTTATTTTTTATAAAGATTGTATGAGTAGATTTTCATCATTTTATGCACTACATGGAATATTAGAAGTTGATTATAGTTCTTTAGGAATTAAAATTTCAAACTCATTATTTGGAGTAAAAGATTGGATAAATATGGAAACTAATTGAAACATGCAACCAAAGGATGAAATTTTGTTTATGTATTTTAAGAAAATCAAGTATATATATTAACTTATGTTTATTAATTATATAGTTAAATAATTTTTCATGTATAGAAAAGGTATCTTGAAATAAAAATCTTATCCTATTACCATCACTTTTGATTAATTGATTTTATTTTTCACATCGCATTTGTTTATCGTATTTTTATCATTGAATTTCCCATGATCATTCAATTTATTTTGATAAATGTTATCTCTAACACACCACCAATATTTGAAAATTAGTTTTTCCTTCATCTATATATTTTCACTTACCACTAATTTTCTCATAACTGTAAACTGAGTTATGTGTTATTATATATAACCTTTATATTTCCCTTTCCAACTTTTAAAAAGGAAATTTTGTTAACCCTTTTTACGATTTAGATTTTAAATTAAGATATTTTAAAAAAGTTAAACCCTTGACTACCGATATCAAGGTAAAATTTTGAGGTTTCTATTTATAATTCTTTTGAGAATTTAATGCCTTGATATTCTAAAAGAATATTATATTTGATAGCATATATGGAAGACAACATCGAGCATAAAAAATCCGCGAAATATTATTATTTAAATAGGAACAATATAACATAGTAATTGAATTGGAAGATATTAATAGGAGTAAAAAAATTATGAAATATATATAAAATGTTCCTACTCAATACAAATATACTAATTAATTCATAGGAAATAAGTACTCAATTTTTAGTAAAGTCAGTTTATGCTTCAAAAATATGTTTTCATCAAAAATGGGGTTTATTTCGCTTTGTGAGAGAATATTATAGTTAATTTATAAAACATTTAGGAATTTTATTGGATAAAAATATATCAATTTTGAAGTCATGGTATCGAAATTATCTTAGTTTGATATTTTTGGATTTTTTTTGTAAATATTTATTTTTCAACAAATACTGAAAAATGATACTTTTTGTAAAACTGTAAATTATTTTTATTAAAAATTTCCATTTTTATTTGAATTTGATATTAAATTAACATAAATATTCTTTAATTATAAAAAACAAAATTAATTAAAAATTAATATTAATTATAATTTATTTTGTTATGAGTTCATTTTTGGGATAAAAAATACATTTTTCTAAAACAAATTTGGTGAACAATGGTTTTTATCTTAATTAAAAAAATAAATTACTATTCATAAGATATTTTAATTAAATTTAGAGATTATAAATTCAATAAATTTATTTTACATTCAATTTATGGTTTTTATTACGCATAGAATAAGAATATGTCCTATTTTATGCTGAAAAACGCATTTATCTAAAAACGATTTTCATTGCGTTTTTACTCTCATTTTAAATTGAATTTATAACACATATAAACCATTAATATTTTAAAATAAATTCCAAATTTAATATCCTAAAAATTAATATAATGTAATGGGGTCAACATATTTTTTGTTTTTTATAAAAACGAATCAGGGTAAAGATTTATCACCTCGGTAAAAGAGGAAAAATTCGGCTAAACTATATGTTAAAGCAATAAAATATCTTTAAAACATTAAATTATCATATTGGATTAGTGTTATTAATCATAATATTTTTTAAGGAGTTAAATAATTAATTTTTGAACATAATTGTTAATTTTTGAACCCATATGGACTTTTGTGATGATGCGTTATATTTTATTCATATTAAAAACTTTTTTGGGTCTTTAAATTTAATGTAATGGTTGTAAGATTAAAATAATTTTTGCAATTTGTTAAAAAATTATAAATGTATTTTTTTATTTAACAAAAAAATCATGGAAACCATATTATTACATTATTTCAAAAAGAAATGATTTTTTTCTTAAACCGGATATTTTCCTAATATATTTTTTCATGTTTTTTTATTCTTATATATTAAAAGTAACTTATTCCTCATATAGAGATTAAATATAATAAAATGGATTAAAAATTTATAATCCCCATGTATAAATATTTTCTATAATTCCTGTATTATTTTTTCATATAATTATGTTATCATGGTAAAAAAACTTAAGTTATCACGGTTAAGGTTAAAATGAGTTTATAATGGTTTAACTAGGGTATAAGGATTAATATAAAAAAAATAGAGATAAATTTTATTTTTTGAGTCTATTTTGACTATATAAAATATTATATTTTAATTTTAGGTTCCTTTTTTCTATATGACATGATTATAATATATATATTATTTAATCATTTTTGTAATTACAAGTGTTTCATTTACCTGACTTATAAAAGGGTGCATTCTCCCCTTTCTTATTTACATATTTTTCACAATCTATTTAGACCAATAACAAAAAAATTACATTCCTAAAAACCCTTCCCATATCATATATTCTGTAGTTTAACCATAATACACACCTTAGAAGTAAAATGGTTTAAACCTAGGGTGGTTTTCCAAACAAGAGGTAAAGCACTTAACTAAGTGCTTTTATTTTATTTATTCTTATCTCCTTCAAAACTAAATTACCCAATCAAATTTAATGAAATAAGAATATTTAATATACTGAGATATTATTATGTTTATGTAATAACCTTAATTCATATCCTCTTCTATCTAATCAAAAATGAAACCATCATTCATGTGTAAGGAGGACTACCACCTTGCGAACTGGTGTAATTTGTTTTCCATCACCACCTCTCATGGATGGTTATAATGGTATATTTAATATATATATATATATATAAATGTGTGTGTGTGTGTGATATTAATTAAATAATTATCATTATATAAAGATAATATATCATCTATTTTCTTACCTTTCCATCAATTAAAAAATGACAATGTCGTTCATGCATATGTGTAGATTACCCCCTCCACAAAGAAATGTGATTCATTTATTATACGTACCTCACATGGATAATATATATTAGTATATTTAATGAAATAATATTATATTATGTTAAAATCATAATTATGGAAAGATAAAAAAATAATTAACTTATTTTCCTCATTTTCATAAAAAAATGGAAATGTTACTCATGTGCATACGTTCAACCTACTATCTCCATGATTCTAACGTCATTAAATTTTCATAAACATATTAGATAGCCGGTTATAAAAGTATAATGAATTTTTAAAATGATAATGATTTCATTATTATTATTCTGGATATTATGTAACAATTACCCCTTTGACCACGATCAACCTAC
Organism: Viscum album; assembly: GCA_963277665.1. Taxonomy (NCBI): domain Eukaryota; kingdom Viridiplantae; phylum Streptophyta; class Magnoliopsida; order Santalales; family Viscaceae; genus Viscum; species Viscum album. The sequence continues at coordinate 836,137,972 of OY728167.1, forward strand.
AAAAGTCATTTTGAAATTAAGAACTAAACTTCCTGAAAACACTCGATGTTAAGTTAGTTGATTAAGTAATTTAATTTATAGTTAAAATAAATTTTTTTTCATGATAAATTAATAAACCTGTAAAAAGTTTTAAACAAGTAAATAATTAATATATGTATATTATATATTATCTATAGACTGTATATAGAAAGTATGAACTCGATATAAGTGGTTTCTTAACTAAATTTCCATTCACTGGGTAATAGTTCTGCCTAATTGACTATGTTTTACCATGATTATGTGTGAAATAAAAACTAATATTATTATTTCATGCTTCTATTTTTTTTTCAATTCTTACACATAATCATTTAATTGATTAAATTCTGACATTAATGATACGGTCTTTGTAAGTATTATTTATCTCAATATTGGTTCATTAAGACATGTATTGTATTATTAACATAATTCCTTTTATAAGGTGTGTATGATACATATGGAGATACTATATCATGAATGGATCTTTGATAATATTATTTAAAGGTCCTTTAAATTTATCTATTACATGATATATTGATTCAAATGTTATAAATGTTCCAATGGTTTTCACGGTCTCAATTTCAATTATTTATGATATAATTCATGTCATACACCATGTATTATATATATATATATATATATAATGTACCTAATTCAAAATGAAATTGTTTTCAGATACTCATTCATTAAAATTATGGGTTTTATAAAATCATATTTATTTCCTTCATTCAATGGATTTTTGATTCATGCAATACCCATGTTTCAAGGGATTCTCATCATAAACATCCTTATTTAATACATTTTTTGATAAATGTGTCTATATTAATCTGTATGTTTTATATACTAATCCTTGAAATATAATTTCATAAATATTTTAATACTCATGGTAATTTATATTCTTTCTTATTTTATTTTTTTCAAAGGGTTTTTGTTTTTAAAAGACCGTAAATGGTTTTTCCATTAAAAAAGTGTTACATTAAAGGTTTTAAAAACTTTTAACTAAACTATTCATCTGTGCTCTTTATTTTATTTCATGAATATTATTTTATAAAAATAAATTATTTTCTACATTCATTTACCATGAAAATTTACTTTATTTTAAATGGTTTTAAAAAGGAATTTCTTAATGTTTTCGGCATCGGTAATTTTTGACTGTACAAAAGTTCGTCAAGAATGTTTATTTTTTAGAATTTTTGACAAAAACAGATTTTCCCACCATCATAAATATTCTTTATATTGGATATTACATTATGATTTTCCATTAATTTTTTAAATTAAATAACTTTTCTCAATATTTTATAAATTAATATTTTTTTAATGGTACTTGGAGAAAATCATATTTTCGCTTCTTTTGAAAGAAATATTCCAAATTTATTTTAAAGGTATTTTATTATATTTTAACATCCTTCAATGATTCCTATGATTAACTAGGATTATTATATTATGATACAATCCACCATATTTATATATATGGATCATGATTATTGTTTTAAATAGAAATTAATAAAGATTTTTTCTTTTCTAGGGGTAAATCATGTTACAAAGAAATACAAGCCGTTGTTTAAATTTTGATACTAAAAATTCAAGATTCCATGTGTTATATTCATTTATGGTACTTGGAAATTAGAAATGATTATCGGTGATTTTGATACGGATTATATGATGGGTGATCAGAATATAGATTATACGATGGGTGGGCCTGATATAGATTGTATGATGGGTTATACCTATATTTCTCTCCAATGAATTTGGTAATATTCCTTGAATTTTTAGGAAAGAAGGGGGGGGTTTTTTAGAACCCAGATCTTCATTTTAGGTATGGATCTTGATTTTAGGTATTTTTTAGGAGTAAAGAAGATTTTGGAATTTACTAAGTACATGCCGTGTACATTAAATAAACAAACCTTGTACTTTTCTTTTTATTTGATTAATAGGACCAAGGTTGCGTCTCATCACCAGAACATATTTCTTATTCCCGTGTATTGTATATGAGAGTGACATATGACTGATAATCTTTGAGTGCCTTTTGTTCCTCCATCCGAGCTCTGATTGAGGCGCCATCGAGTGCTTTGGATTCCCACTGGTGAGTTCTCTCTTTCCCTAGATCCTCTCTTCCTGATTTCTCTTCACTCTATAGTTACTCAAGGTTGAATGATTTGGACCATTTTGTAGATCTCAAACATTCTAGGGATATGCAAGGGCCAACGTTTGTGATAGATCTTCGAGAAACGTTGAGGTAGGTGGTTTTTTACTTTCATAGTTTGTGTTTGAGTTATGTATGCCTAAGTGTCGATTACCCATGATTTAGGTATTTCGTATTAAGGAATTGAACCTTGTTATCATCTGGTTATATTGTTTGATAGAAAAATGGTTTTTGTTGATGTATTATGCAAAATTTCATGTTTAGGGGACACCTTGTGGGTTTGTTTCCTGGTTTGAATGTTTATCACCATTTGGTTGAGGATTCTTCTGAGGCATACCTTGTTTCCTTTCCAAGATTGTTAGGTTGTAATTTATTGCTTATTGTTGTTTCTTGTTAAATACCTGTGTTATGCATTGTAACTAATTAGCCTTATAGTAGTTGATAATACTTTGGGCTGCTAGATATCTTTTGTGTATGATGGTTTTACACAAGGCTGTGAGAACCAGGAGTAGTTAGACCATCCGAGGAATTGATGTTGATGTATTCCCAAGAGTTTCTGTTATATTTACATTGTGAGACCATAGGGGGGATTAATGGTGAGTGATATCTCAGAGTGTCTATAGTATACCGTTATGAGACCACTTGGGGAATGGACGTTGAGTGCTTCCTCAAAGAGTCTGTAGTTTATCTTTAAAAGACTACATGGTGAATTGACTATGAGTGCTTCCTTAGAGAGTTGTTGTTTTTGTAGGAAAAAAGGGATTAGACAATGTGTTCTTTCCCATAGGGTCGTTATGTCTTTATTTAATTGATGATATGTTCAAACAGAGGGGTTAAACTGTGAGAAAATTCCCATAGGGTTTCTTATGATTGATTTATTGATTGTGACGAGCCGAACAAGCCAAATCACAAGCCTAGACTTGGTCTTACATGATTGTAAGATGGTCTTCTGAGACATATATTTTTCTTTTACAAAGGGGATACCTAGATGATTCTTGATCCTGAGTTTTCATTATTCAATGGTTTGGATAATTAATAAATTTATATGAATATAATTGGAAACTATAAGATTGCTTACTTTTGGGTAATTCCTTATTTATTGCTTCATTTTCCATATTTCCTGCTATATATATACACTGACAGTTAGGAACATATCATTTGGTTTTTACCTAATGGGATTTGTCTCACACCCTATTTGAGTCATTCTTTTTGACCTAAACATATTATATGGTTGTAGTTATAGATAAGGGGAAGAACCCTTCTACATAAGGTACATGATTATTGATGGAGCTAGAGAGCATGTGACCAAGCTGAGGCATGCAATGATGTAGGATTTTACTTGTTTTATTTTTTACTTTGGTTTAGTACTGTATTTCTAGAATTGAATTTTTTTTGGATACATTCCTAGACATATATGGCATGCAACATTTTTATATGTACTCCATTTTTTATCTATTATCTGTCTTCTGATGTTTACTTCTGTTGTCTGCTACTATTTATTCCGCTGTTGTTTATCATTTGTTATTCCACTGTGCATACTCTTCCAATGAGGTAATAATCTCCACACTATAACACCTAATTTCCTCACTGCTAGTCGGTATCCTCTGGGATTCGGGGAAATCCAGTTGAGGCCATGTGACCAACCGAGTACATGGTACCTTTGTGCGACACCCAGATCTAGGATGTTACAAAGTGGTATCAGAACGAGTTTCTTTTCTACTTTTCCTTACTATTTGGAGCCTATAAAAAGGGATAATAAGGAATGGGTAGTTAGTAATAAGTTCTTTCTGAGAGTAGCTGACCCGTGTATAGGGAAAATCTAATTTACCTTGATTGTTTAATATTTTTTTTTTCGTTTTTTCAATTGTTATAGTTGATTTTATTTCGTCATTGTGTGACACACTTGTTTTTTTCTATTATTGTATATATTATTGTGGTTCTATTTCTGTTGCAACATGATGATATGAGAGTATTCCATCTCATGCATCAAATAGGCACTTACTAGAGATCACATCGAATGAATTCTTGTCATACCATTTAGGGTGCATTAATGATTGAATGTTGTTGTGATAGATGTTTTGATAGATATAAATGATGTTGTTATAGATGCATTAATAAAACACCTACTCTTTTATATATTAATGATAATATTTACAGTTTCATTTGGATGGATTCCAAACTTTGGTCCCTGAGGTGTTATGGGCCCTCTTGGATCAAGATTTGGTGGATCATGTCTGAACATTAATTGATTTTTATCAAGTTTTTATATGGAATAGGATTCCAAACATTGATTCGGGGGAGTATGGGCTCTCACGGGTTAAAATGTTTCATTACTTTGTCAAAATTCTATGATATTAAGGATTCTAGAGAATTTTTAGAGGCATAATGTCCGAAAACCTAGACAATATAGCGTTTGGTGTTATGGAAACACACCATGCATTCTTCATCTTTGGAAGAAATTACTTTTCTTAAGTACACGCCCTATACTCTGAGTACACATCATGTAGAGATTGACTGTGTGACTAAATATGTGAGCGGAGACCCCGGTTGATAAATGTTTGGTAGAACACGTCGTGTACTAGGAGTACACGCTGTGTCGAAGAGGCCATGTATCCGTCCATGTGACTAATGAAACGGGTGGTTAGAACGTAAGTGGTACACATCGTGTGTAGGGTGAACACGCCATGTAGTGCTACCAAGGAGAGAACCGTGTCATTTATCCATGTATAATAACTTGGGTAGGAGGTAATGCTCAAGTACATGCCATGTCATAGGAGGAACACGCGGGTGTTTATGGGTGTTACACAACCAGTTTTGGAAGAGGCACACACTCATGTTAAAGGATTAAGGAAACACACCATGTAGGGGTTATACATGTTGTGTGTCCCTATTTGGTAAAACATGATTGTTTTTATTCTACTATTATTTTCATTCACTTCTAAGTTTCATTCCATGATAATATTGAACTGAGGTGTGTGCTTGAACTTGCAGATTCATGCCACCGAGATTTCATCTAGTTGTATGCTAGATACATGGCAATGATCAAACACTGGAAATGGTAGATTAGGGACTACCAAAAGACCCTCCCCTCATGCATGTCTTGGAACCATCTGTTATACTAGAGATAGGTGTAGATGCATAGATTCCATGAAGGTTGTATGTGGTTTAATCAGACCTACCAGGGAGCACACATACTACCCCGTCTATAGAAGATTTGGCACCAGGTTTTCAGGAGAAGAATCCTCCCACTTTCTCTGGGGATGGAGGAACTCAGGCTGTAGAGTCATGGTTATAAGCCATTCTTTCGATCTTCAAGTATCTCGAGACACATCTTGAGAGGAGGGTGATTTTTGTAACTAACATGATTCGAGATTCCTCCAAGAGATGGTGCGATGTGATATCATAGGAAAGATTCCAACATGTAATGGATTAGGATGTGTTATAGTGGACCTTCTATGAAAATTTATACCTAGAGATCCTTGAGGGACAAACGAGCTTGAGAGGTCATGGGTATGGAACATGGTACTATTTCAGTCATATAGTATTCTTCTCGCTTCACTGAGCATCAGCGCTTCACACCCATTCCAGGGGTGATGAGTTGTTTCCAGACAGGATATTTGAGGATGGTCTCAGACAAGACATTTGATCCTAGGTGAAAATCATTAGTTTGACATCCATATCTTCTATAGTCAACTAGGCACTGATTATCAAGTTTAATCTGAGGGAGTCTGGAGCTGTGAGCCAAGGTGGTTCGGCATCCAGAGTTGGTACTCCTACTACTTATAGTTTGAAGCGCCATAGGGAGTATATGCATGGAGATCTGAGTAGACGAGATACTCCTTAAGGTAGCCAGGTGGTATGCTACCAGTGCGATAAGAGTGGGCATACAAGACCACATTTACCAAGAGACCCATTTGAGTTCCAATATTTCAGCAAGATGGGCCATCTTCATCATTTTTGCCTATTTTTCTCACCAACATCTAGTGATAGAGGTTCTTCTATGACTCCACGTTCAAGAGAAGGACTACCAGTTTCTCATCAGTCATAGAACTGGAGGTTTCTCCGGCTGTTCAGTCTGAGGAGGAGATCATGGACATGGTATCCAATCAACAGGATCTCAGTGAATGTAGGGTGTATCAGCTCAAGGTAGTCAGGCAGGGTCATGGGGTCGTGGTACTAGTAAAAGTTTTGTAGTGGAGCAAACCCAACATGAGAAGGATCCCAGACCCTCTACGGTTATAGGTACAATTATAGTTGCCTCAGTTTTAGCTTCTAATATTTTTGACATAGGGGATTTCTATAGTTTCATACGTTTTTTCATTGTGGAGAGACTTGATCTCTATATATTTACTTCTGGAGATGTTTTGATGCTAGACACTCCATTGGGGCTTATGAAGCCTAGTGTACGTCGATGAAAGGAGTTCCCTCTTGAGGTTGGTGGGTGTCACTTCTTATGGTACCTCTATGTCTTAGAGATGATAAGATTCAATTTAATTATTGGGGTGGACTGGTTAGTTTCTTTACATGCCTTTATTGACTGTTATCGCTGTAGTGTGAGCTTCACATCACCATAGGGAATGTCTTTTTTACACAATAGAGAATGGGATGTCCAGGTGAGCAGAGTTGTCCCAAGCATCATGGGTTGGGAGTACTTACAGTTCATATTTCTAGTTTATATCTGGATGACCAATGGACTTCACAGACAGACTTTCCTCTAGTGGTAGATCATTTCAGAGATATTGACGCATGCCTGTCACGGGGCATGGAAAAAGAATTTTTTTATATTTTACTAGTGTAGAATAGAGGCTGACCAGGGTCGTCTCACTTGGGGATCTTTGTAGTTGGTATAATCACTAATCTTAGTTCACCTATTCTAATTCATTTTTTTTGTTTTTAATATTTATTGAAAATGATTATTTTAAGGGGTTTTGGGAAATAGTGAAATTAAAATAATGTAATGAAAACATTAATTATAATTGTAGACTCAAATGCTGATAGAATGAAATTAGGTAAGAAAGCACTTGGTCCTAGGGTTGGATAACACAGGTCTATTCATTATTTTTTTATTGTTTAAATTCAATTTGAAAATTCATTTTATGAAACCTCATTGATGAATTACTTTCCTTTGATTTAAAGAGTATATGATTTTAGCTTGCCTCTCACACACCAAACCACACAACCTCCAATAGTCAACTAGGATAACACCTCAACTGAGAATGGTATCCCAAAAAGACCAGGCTTCACCGTATGCTGTTACATACATTATGGAAATCCCAAATCCACCATATGAAGGGTTTTTATAATAGATTGGAGGGAAAATGGATGAATCAATGGAAATGAATGTATTTGGAAACAATGTCGTGGTAGACGACCGCCAGACCCGTGAAATATTCCCTCCTCCACTAGAAATAGAATAAAAACATTTTGAATTGAAGTGAAATAATGAAGAACACCATGAAACCTCTCCCGAGTCCAAGCCTTGAGTTAGTCACTTTCCATAGCTATGTTCATAGTGATCACGATGGAATGATGGAAGAGAGATAATGAGAATTAGAGTTGGAAGAGAAAAAGGGGTGGAAGAAGAAAGGGGAACACTTTAATATAAAAAATATTAATTTATTACAATGGAAATAGAAACTAAAAATAAAAAGAAAAGAAAGAAATAAAATTCCTAAATGGATCTTGGACTCCTCTAATTGGTGCCCTATATGTTGTTGGGATGGATTGGAATGATTTGAGAGGTAGGAGCTCCTCTCCTTTTAAAGGAATATTTTTATCCTCCACAAGTTGTCTTGTTGTTGACTAATTAATTGTCCGAATAACACATAGCCCCTTCTTGAATGTTGTTCATAAATGTGTTGGTCATTCCCCCTCCACATTTTTGCTCATTTGGCCACAAGTTGTAGGAGTTATAATTTTTTCATTGGCGGTTTTTGTTTCTGGATGAAGGATCCAGTAAGCTCCCTTCAAAGATATATCATTAAATCGACCCCTTAATGGATTCAAACCTCCATGTAATTTTCTATGTGAACTCCCATTTGATTATTCTATCATCCCCAAGTGGAATCACCACATTTGGAGGTGTTTTGAACGAATTGTGCTTCCATTATGGAGATGGGGTCCACGTTGTCCGCTTGAAAAAATATTCAACTTCATTGATTTTTTACAACCTCTAGATGATCGATTCAGTCATTGGACTAGAAGGAAAAAATTATCAAAATAAAATAATTATTATAAAAAAAATAATCACTCAATTTGGAATTATATTTTTTAGGAAATGACCAAAATACCATTGATGTAAAAATCTATCAACAATCTGAAATTAATAATTTTTCACAATTTAGCTCATTTTTATTCTATAATCCAAATTTCCAATTATATTAATAAACTTTTAAATACATGTGTTTTATTATTTAAAAATATCAAGAATTCATTATTATTTTATTAAAAATATACACATAAATTTTCTCTATCAAATACAACCACACTTAAACCATGCTTTCCCTCAAGCATAAAATCTCAACATGGAATTCAGAGGACACCAATATTAACAATTTTAAAATTCCAAAGTAATAATATCAAAAAAAATTCAATTTCAAATAAAAGTTTCAAAAATCCACATAAAATATCAATTTAATTTCCCAATTTTTAAAGAAACAATTAATTCATATATTTTACTTTTCCCCATTGAAAAATGATGGAACTTCTTCTTTCGTTCATTCAAGCTTCTCAATTCATTGTTATTAAACATGCCACATCAAGATTTACCTAAAATTTGAATTTTAAATCTTATATCTCATGATAAAATTAAATTATAGTTATTATAATATCATGAGATCATGCACCTTATCCATAATTTTGTAAAATAACTACTTTCTCCACTTTGTAAAGAAAAAAAACACATAAAATCATGACAAATTTTCAAGAAAGGTTCAAACAACTCTGAGGCTTAAGGTTGGAAGGATATGATGTTTTTAAAAATTAAGGCCCAAGGAGGAGGTTTATCTCTTATTTACAATGCATGATGTCAAAAAATTTAATGAAATTATCCTCCTCAAAGTAATAATACCCACTTCCCCCAAAACTCAAAGTATGGCCATGATCAAAGTAATCCATAATGAATGATTAATGTACCCTCTTGATTTTTAAAATATTTTGTTTTTCTTTTTTTTGAAAGTTATAATTAGATCAAAACTCACATCCATAACCTAACCACATATGATTAGAAGATTGTTGGTATAGAAAATTGGTTATTTTTGTTTCTCCCAAATCACAACCCATTTTCTCATTTTTTTGGATTTTGTCAATTTTTATTATATTTTTTTTAAAATTCAAGAAGGTAAAACAATGTAGTGCAATGAATTATTCCACAACCTTTTACAATTACCACAATAGCATACCCACACATTTTCATTACAATGTATAACATCCTTTCCACCATGATTCCCTTCACCCCAACACTTCAATTTTAAAATATCATGCAACTACCAAGAGTAGGGTAGGAATGAATAAAAATGGATTGAAACATGGATCATCCCTATAAAGGTCATTCATGGTCTCTATGGACTAAAATAAAGATTTATGTAAAGGTGGTCATTAAGTATAAGGGATTTTCAAAAATTCCTCAATCATTTTAAAAATTCTTTTGTACAGTCATGGCTTTGACAAGTTCAAATGGAAGTTCTAGTCGGTGACATGTCCCAAGATCACTCAAGAAATATGCTCAAGAATAAATAGGAAGTAATTTGTCTAGAAATGATCTTGGGAATGAGACATATGATATTGGACAATCAGTCATGGCATGATTAATAATAATAAAAAAAGTCAAATGAATTTCATAAATTCAAAGAATGAAAAATGGTAGGTAAATTTCATTTACATAAATCAACTAATTCCCTTAAATCATGTGTCATCATTTCAATATATATGCCTCCACTTTAAACATTCCATTTTTCATTTTACTCATTCAATATCATTAACATTGATATATAGAACATGGAATCACAATGTCCCTAAGAAACTCATGTATCCTAGATAAGTTAAGTAAAGAAATAATTCAAGTGTGGACATGCAATTTTATCTTTAAAGACAAAAACATGTTTTGGACCAAAAAATGTAAGGAGTTTAAAAGATTAAACATTAAAAATGAACTCTCTTTTAAAATAAACCTTCAGTCCTCTTGCTATATTTAAGGCTTTCTTTTCCCATATATAAACCCATAAAATAGAATTACACACTTAAGAACAAGGATAATGTCATTAAAGCTCAAAAGGATAAGGATGAGTGGGATGTATGTTGGACTAATCTAAAAAAAGAATTTGAAATATAAAAATCATGTAAATATAAATCTTGGTATGATCCCCCATGTGGGACGTGAATTTTTACTGCCTCCAAAGGGCAGTACTAGCTGTTATCCAAAATGAGAGGGTGGATGGAGCTTCTTTGATTTGAACCACCACATGTGGATTTTCCAAACTTGTTCTACATCCTTGTTCTTGAATTAAGATCCATGTATATAGTACACCATATCCTCCCGCTTCGCAATGTGGTACAGTTTTCATGGTGTGGGTAGGATGAAGTATGGACCATCCTCTTCCTTGGTTGCTAATTATGCAACCTTCTTCTTATCTTATTGTACACCCTCTAATGAATTTTCAATGTATTTAGGGAGCTTCAAGTGTTCCTCAAAAGGTGCATATTATGTTTCCTCATCATCCTCCAAGGCATAATAAGAGTCATTCGATCATCAAATTTCAAAATAGGTCAGAGTTATACTAAAATTAGTTTCAATAAAATCAAATGATTTTGAGTTCAATATTTTATAAACTCCCTGAGTAGGTTAGACATGAATCATTTCCTTTGTATAAAGTGAATCTTGGAGTTTATTATCCTTGGATGGAGGTAGGTAGTCGGGATCCTCCACCTCATGATTGGCCTCTACTTCTTTGATGTCTTTAGTGACAACTGGGGGAAATTCTTTCTTGGATTTGAATCGTTGCAAGTCAATTTGGAGTTCTTCGATCATGCTCATAAAAACTTGTGGTGACATCCATGTCTCTTGGATTTTTTGAAACTGTTTTAACATTTTCATAAGAGAGTCCCCCCTTTGTTGGATTTCTTCCTCGGTATAGTCTATTTCTTCTTCATGCATCTATGAGTAATTATTCCATGCATAATAATTTGTGTTTGAAGGCATCATGGAAAAAGTTTTTTATATATATTTTTTATTGAAAAAAATTAAAATATTTTAAAAAAGAGAATTTTGAAAAATTTATTGAAATAAATACATAGCTCCCCGGAAACGGTGCCAGTTTTTACGCACGCCTATCGTGGGGAGCTGAAAAAGAAAATTTATATATTTTCCTAGTGCAGCATATAGGATGACTAGGATCGTCTCGCTTGAGGAGATTTGTAGTTGGTGCAATCACTAATCTTAATTCACAAATTCTAATTGTTTTTGGTGTTTTTAATATTTATTGAAAAGGATGGCTTGAAGGGGTTTTGTAAAATAGTTAAATTAAAATAATGTAATGAAAACTTTAATTCTAAATGTAGATGCAAATGCTGATAGAATGAAAATAGGGAAGAAAGCACTTGGTCCTAGGGTTAGATAACACATGCTCATTCGTTATTTATTTATTTTTTAAATTCATTTCTATAATTCCTTTTATGAAACCTCATTAATGAATTAATTTCCTTTTATTTAAAGAGTATGTGATTTTAGTATGCCTCCGACACACCAAACCACACATCCTCCAATAGTCAACTAGGATAACACCTCAACCAAGAATGTTATCCCAAAAAGAATTGGCACCACTGTATGCCATTTCATCCCTTATAGAAACCCCAAATACACTGTATGAAGGGTTTGGCTCTGATAAGGGAGGGATAATGGTGGAATAAATGGAAAGGAATGGATTTGGAAATAGTGTCGTGGTGGAAAACCGCCACACCTGTGAAATATTCCTGCCTCCACCACAAATAGAATAAAAACATTTTGAATTGAAGCACAATAATGAAGAACACCATGAATCCTCTCCTTAGGTCTAAGACTTGAGTTATCCACTTTCCATAGCGATGTGCATAGAGATACTGATGGAAATACGGAAGAGAGAGAGTGAGGATTAGAGTTAGAAGAGAAAAAGGGGTGGAAGAAAAAAGGGGAACACTTTAATATAAAAAAAGATTAATTCATTTCATTGGAAATGAAAACTAAAAATAAAATAAATTAAAAAAATAAAATTAACAAATAGATCTTGGACTCCTCTCCTTGGTTCCCCAGATGGTGTTTCGAAGTATTGGAATGATTTGAGAGGTAGGAGCTCTTCTCCTTTTATAGGAATATTTCTATCCTCCACAAGTTGTCATGTTTTTGACCCATTAATTGGCCGAATAATATGTGGACCTATTCATTAAATTTGTGCATAACTTTTTTATTCGTCCTCCCTCCAAATTTCATCTCATGTGGCCACCAGTTGTAGGAGTTATGAATTTTTCATTAGCGGTTACTGTTTCTCAATGAATGATTAATACACCTTTCTTTAAACATATGTCATTAAATTTTCTCCTAAATGGATTAAAAACACCATTAATTTATTTTTTGAACTCCGCTTTGAATCTTCTTTCATCATCAAGTGGAATCACCGAATTTGAAGGTGTGAGGAGAGAATTGTGCTTCTGTTATGGAGGTGGGGTCCATGCTATCCTCCAAGAAAACTAATCAACTTCATTGATTTTTTACAGCCCCTATAGGATCGACATAGTCCCTAGTCCAGAATAAAAAAATGACAGAAATTCAATAAGTATTCTAACAAAAAATTAAACACTCAATTTGGAATTATATTTTTCCAAAAATGAATAAAATACCATTGACATAAAAATCTGTCAAAATTCTAGAAATAAGCATTTTTCACAATTTAGCTCATTTTTATTCTATAATCCAAATTTCCCATTATTTTAATAAAACATTTAAATTCATGGGTTTTATTATTTAAAAATATAAACAATTAATTTTTATTGTATTTAAAATATGGACATAAATTTTCTTTTTCAAATATCTTTCCAGATGAATTTTCAGGTTTACCTCCAGAGCGAGAGGTATATTTCTTTGTTGAGCTTGGGCCAGGAGTGGCACTGGTGTGCATTCCTCCTTATATAATGGCTAAAATAGAGTTATAGGAGACTTAGGAAGAAGTTATAGGACTTGTAGCAATTATTTTCATCCGACCCAGTACTTGTCCTTGGTGTTCGCATGTCATTTTCACGAAGAAGGCAAATGGTACACTCGGACTTTGTGTGCATTATCGTAAGTTGAAGCAGTTGACGGTCAAGAACCGATATCCCTTGTCGAGGATTGATGATCTCTTTGATCAGCTTCATGGAGCCTAGGTGTTCTTGAAGATTTACATAATATCCAATTATCATCATTAGCGTGTTAGATCATCATATATACATCTTACATCCTTTCGGAGTGGGTATGGTCTATACAAGTATATGGTTATGCTGTTCAGTCTCACGAACATGCCAGAATGTTTCATGGAATTGATGAACCGAGTGTTCCATCCTTACTTGGACTCATTTTTGGTTGTTTTCATGGTTGATATCTTGGTGTACACTCACACTCTACACGACCATGCCACCCATCTTGATATCATTTGAGTACACTGAGAGAGCATCAATTATATGCCAAGATCTCAAAATTCTACTTTACAATGGATGAGATTCACTTCATAGGTCATGTTATCTCAGATATTGGAGTATCAGTAGACCGAGAGAATGTGAGATCAGTAGTATCCTGTGATAAACCGAAGAAAGTCTTTGAGGTACAGAGTTTTATGGGGTTGGCTGGTTACTACAAGCATTTTATTTAGGAATTTTCATTCTTAGAAGTTCTACTTACATTCTTGACTAATAAGAGTGTGAAGTACTTGTGGATAGAATCCTAATATCCAGCCTTTCAGGATCTAAATGGGTGATTGACAACCGCACCGATACTAGTTTTTCCAGACTAGGGAAAAAGATACACAATTTACTGTGATGCATCAGGTATCAGGCTGGGAGTGATGCTTATGCAAGGAGAAGGAGTCATTGTGTACGTACCTTGATAGTTGAGGCCACATGAAGGGAATTACCCGATGCACGATCTCAAGTCATCTTCAGTTGTACATGCTTTACGCTATTCGAGACATTATCTTTTGGGAGAGAATTTTGTGGGTTTCACTGACCAAAATATTTTCAAGTATATCTTTACTCAGCGTGATATAAATTTGAGATAGAAAATGTGGGTTGAGTAACTTAAGTCTTTTGTATTTGAGCTTGCCTACATGCTTGGGAAAGGCAACGCAGTGGTTGATGCATTGAGTAGGAGAACTCAGATATAGATAGTTCAAGAGGCCAGCAGTGAGTGGCAGCATATTTCTATGTTCTCTGAGATGCATTTGGAGGTTCACAACGGATAGGGGAATACATTTATTTCTTCTGTAGTTGTTACCTCTACACTTCTGTACCAAGTGAGAATGAGGCATCTATCAGATTTCGAAGGCCTAGTCCTATGGGATAGTGTGTCCGGAGAGGACCAAACTCCTAGGTGGACCATAGGTTAGGATGAGGTCTTACGTTTTCATGGACATGTATGGGTGTTAGCATACATACGTGAGGAGCTGAAGAGAGATATTCATTCCTTAATTTGGGCACTTCATCCTGGTGTCACCAAGAACTATCAAGATCAGCATCGTCAGTATTGGTGTCCATGTTTGAAGATATATGTTTCGGGTTTTGTGATGAGATGTTCCACTAGTTAGGCCCTGAAGGCGGAGCATCAGCGACCATCAAAGATTTTACAGTAGTTACCCATTCACTAGTGGAAGTAGAATGATGTTCCAAAAGATTTCTTAATGGGTTTACCAAAGTCGTCTCTAGGGAATGATGTATTATGGGTTGTTGTTGAAATACTCACAAAGGTTGCATATTTCTTTCCAATCAGTAAAAACTTTAATTTTTATGATCTTGTAAGGTTGTGCATCTGAGAGATCCTACGTTTTTATGGTGTTCCACACTCTATCATTTCAGACAGAGATTCCTGTTTTATATCTCATGTCTGACAGGGAGTACAGAGGGCTTTCGGTAGACAAGTACTTCTATGTACAACTGACAATCCCTAGACAGAGTGCCAATCTGAACACACGATTCAGGTTTTGAAGGTCAGGTTTCAGGCATGCATCTTAGATTTCAGTGGTTCATGGGAGAGACACATACCCCTAGGGGAAATTTACTATAATTTTTTTACGGTGATGGTTATGAGGACACCTTATGAGGCTTTGTATGGTAGGCCATTCCGATCACCCCTATGTTGGCTAGAGACAGGAGAGGCAGAACTTCTTGGACCTCGTATTTTCTAGGAGACTAGTAAGCAAGTGGAGTTGATTCAGAAGAGGATGGATACTGCACACTCTCTCCATAAATCTTATACTGATTGACGAAGACGACTTAGGGAGTTCGAGGTCAGAGACTAGGTTTTTTATGTGTCACACCGATTTTGGGACATAAGAGGATTATGAGACAGGGGAAGCTTTCACCGAGATATGTCAGGCCTTCTAAGGTATTGGAGGGAGTTGGGTCGGTTATCTATCAGTTTCACTTACCTCAGAGGTACTGGTCTATGCACAAAATCTTCCATGTTTCTGAGCTACGACATTACTTTTCTGACCCGTCTCAAGTTTTTCAACTCGAGGAGGTTGAGTTAGAGGTGGACAAATCCTTTTAGGAGCACCCTATTCGGATTGTGGATAGAATTAAAAAGGTTATGGGTGTCCATTCTGTTCCTTTGGTATGGGTGATATGGCAACACGAGTGAGTACAGGATGAGACATGGGAGAGGGAGGCCGACGTATGATCCCAGTGGCCAGAGTTGTTTGATGTTTCTATTTCAACACCCTTGGAAGGGAAATTCAGGGACAAATTGCTTTAAGGGAAAGTTTTTAAGAACCCATATCTTCATATTAGGTATGGATCTCGATTTCATGAGTTTTTGAAGAAAAAGGAATATTTTGGAATTTTCTATGTACAAGTCGTGTACTCTTGAGTACACGCCATATACCCTATAGCCGCATGAAACCATGTACTAGTCTTGTAACGGCCGAGTACATGACTGTGTGGACCGCCTAAAGTGGGGTCCAGTTGAGGCATGTACATGGCATGTTAATTAAATGAACACATCGTGTACTTTTCTTTTTATATGATTAATTGGACCGGGTTTGCGTCTCATCTCTAGAACTTGTTTCTTATTTCTGGGTCTCGTATAGGAGAGCGACGTACGACCAAGAATCTTCAGTAGCCCCCCGTTCCTCCGTATGAGCTCTAATTGAGGTGGCACCGGGTGCATTGGATTCCCTCTGATGAGTTCTCTTTTTTCCAATATCCCCTCTTCCTGATTTTCCCCTCTCTCGAGTTATTCATGGTTGATGGATTTTTAATTTTTTTAGATCTACAAAATTATAGTCCGATTCAAGGGCTGACATTTGATAGTATTCTTTGGGCAATGTCGTGGTAGGTGGTTTGTTTCCTTTTGGAGTTTGTCATTGAGTTATATATTCCTAAGTTCCAATTACCCATGATTTGGTTATTTCGTATTAAGTAATTAAACAATGTTATCATCTAACTTAGTTTTTATGATATATCTAGGGCCTTCATTTATGAATTATGATAAATTTCTTGTTTAGGGGTTACCCTATGGGTGTGTTTTCTTTTTCTGAATGTTTATGAATGTTTTTTCCAGGATGCCGATGAGGTATACCTTGTTTCCTTGCCTTGAAAGTAAGGTTGGAATTGATTTATTATTGTTGTTGCTTGTTAAATTCATGTGTTAAGAATTGTAACTACTTATCCTTATAGTAGTTGAGATTACTTTGGGCTTCTGGATATCATTTGTGTACGACTGTATTACACAGGGCTATGAGAACTTGGTGTAGTTAGACCATAGTGGGAATTGACATTGAGGGATTCCCAAGAGTGTCTATTATATTTACATTGCGAGACCATAGGGGGGATTGATAGTGAGTTCTCCCTTAGAGTTTCTAGAGTATACCATTACAAGACCACATGGGGAATGGACACTGAGTTCTTCCTTAGAGAGTCTGTAGTTTATAGTTAAAAGACCTCATGGGGAATTGACGGTGAGTGCTTCCTCAGAGAGTCTTTGTTTTTGTTGGACCAAAGGGGTTAGTCTGTTTGATATTTCCCAAAGGTTCATTATATCATTATTGAATTGATGATATGTTCGACTAGAGGGGTTAGACTATGATATCATTCCCAGAGGGTTTCTTTTTACTGATTGATTGATTTTGACGAGCCTCCCAAGACAAATCACAATCTTATACTTGGTCTTACTTGATTGTTAAATAGTCTTATAAGACACTTGTTTTTCTTTTACACAGGGGATACCGATCTTAGTCTAGATCTTGGGTTTTCATTATTCAATGGTTTTAATAATTAACAAATGTAAATGAATGTAATTGGAAACTATAGGTTTGCTTAAATTTGAGTACTTCTTTATTTATTACTTCATTTTTCATATTGTATGCTATATATATTCACTGACAGTTAGGCACTGAAATTTTGGTGGTTCCCTATTGGGATTCATCTCACACCCTTTTTGGGTCATGATTTTCAACCTAAAAAGATTATATAGTTTCATTTATAGATAAGGGAAATAACCCTCCTACATCCGGTACATGATTGCCGATGGAGCTGGAGAGCATGGGACCAAGCTGAGGCTTGAGATGCTACAAGAGTTTACTTGTTTTATTTTATACTTTAGTTTAGTACTTTATTTCCATCATTGTGACATGTTTGGATGATTTTCTAGACATATATGACATGCATGATTTATATATTTTCTCTATATGTTTATGTAATATCATCCTTATATTGTTTACTTATATTTTTTGGTATTATTGCTTCCGCTATTGTTAATCATTTTTTATTTCGCTGTGCATACTCTTCCAATGAGGGAATAGTTTCCCCAATATCACACATAAGGCCTTCGCTACTAGTTGGAATCCTCTAGCATTTGGGGAAATGCGATTGAGGCCATGTGACCAACCGGGCACGAGGAACCTTTGGGTGGCACCCAGATCTGGGACGTTACAGAGTAAATCGTGGATGTTTCTCCAATGGATTCAACTGGACTCCAATTATTTGTAACACAATTGAACATGGGTTATGAAGATAATATACCAAGATACAAACATGTTTTCTTTTTACATTTTATGAGTTCTAATGGATCCTTTTCTCAAGGATTATTTTCACTGGGCTCATGATTATTGACTTATATGAATATTGTATTATGTTAAATCTTTATGCCAGGTATCATGATTTATAATCCATGTTTTGATGGTTAGGAAATCTATTATTTTTTTCTCAAGAACTGTGATTATGTTAAATTAATTTTATTCTCATCTTATTCTCACTGATGATATTAAATTTTTAATGATTATGTTTACCCTTATTTAGTGTTTTAGCTCACCCTTCTTGTATTTTCAATTTCATTAGGTTATAAAGAATTATGTTTATTGAATTAAGCATAGAAAATTTTCATGAATGGTGAATTTTATGGGATATGTTTAAGACATATTTTAAAATAAGAAAATATTTTTATATTAAGAAAAATGATCACTTGAAGATATGGGTATTATTATGTAAGAGTTTTTCCTAATTCATTAAAACTTGAAACCAACAATGTATTTAGGTGTATAAGTGATAAAATATTTTAATTTAATGTTTTTTATTTTTTATGGATATAATTGGGTCATTTTTATTAATATAAAAGCAAGAAATTTAATGATTATGTTCTTAGCATCAGTCCCACGAGTGCGGATTTGGGGATATTATAGTTGGTATCATAGTAGGGTTTAGATAAATTTGGTGATTAGGATGTTTTCACATGAGGTTAAATTAATAGTTATGGATTCCATAATTATTTAAAATTTTAATTTTTATCATAAGTTAAATTTCCTTTAAATCCCTTTTTAAGTTTTAAGTGATGGGATTTTGAGGTGAAGAATGATATTTTGGGTGACATTTTATTGCGTTGAGATTTATGTGACCCGTAAGATTAATGTGATGGATTATTAGGGTGTAATTAAATTTAATTTCATAGATTTAATATGCATGTTATAAGATAACGTTTGAGGTTAATATATTATTATTAAGGTTATTTTGGATATAGGATTATTTATTTATGGAATGATCTATAGTGAACCATTGGTGTTATTGTTGAATTTTCGAGATTAATGTATTACTATTTCATATGTTGGTTTATTAATTTTTGGTAATATCTTATCATGTGATAACTATTTTAGTTTTAGTAAATATAGGATGAAAATATTTTCATTTTTTTATATACATCAAGGTCAATATGAATTTGATTATAGTTCTTTAGGAATTAAATTTTCATACTCATCATTTGGAGTAAATGATGAGAAAACGTTGGAAACTAATTGAAACATGAAACCAAAGTATGATATGACATTTATGGAATTGAAGAAAATAAAATAAGTATATTACCTTATTTTATTAGTCTATATGGTAATGTAATTCCACAAATCTATAAAAATGTTATTAAAATAAAACATTTATCCTATTATCTTAACTTCTAATGAATTTATGGTCTTTTTCACACAACTTTGGTTTATGGTTTTCTGGTCATTGACTTTGTCATGATTATTCATTTTCTTATGATCAATGTTCTATTTCACAATCCTTCATTCTTTAGAAAATATGTTTTCACCCACTTCTATATTTTAACTTCCCACTAATTTTCTCATGTTTGGAAACTTATTTATGTGTTATTATATATGATCTTTATATTTCCATTTCCCACTTTCTAAAAGGAAGTGGTATTAACCCTTTTTACGATGTGGGTTTTTAAAAAAGATATTTTCAAATATTAAAACCTTAATCACTAAGATCAAGATAAAATATTGAGGGTGAAATTTATTAAAGATTTTAATATTATATAAACCTTGGGATTTTAAAATAACACTTTGTTTGATAGCATATACGACACCCAACACCATGCTTAAATGAACCATGAAATATTATTATTTAATTATGACCATTATAAAGTAGTTGTTGAGTTAGAAGATATTAATAAGACTATCCAAATTATGAAATATATATAATAGTATTACTCAATAAAAAATTATTTTTTAATTCTTATTAAATAATCACTCATTATTCAGTAAAGTCCTTTTATGCTTTAAAAATACTTTTTCTTAAAATATAGTTTTGATTACTTTTTATGATAGAATATTATAATAAAGTACTTAAAATTTTAAATTTTACTTTTTAAAAATGATATAATTTTTTAAATAAACACATCAAAATTACTGTAGCGTGAAATTTTGTTATTTTTTGAAAAGATAGATTTTTCTGGGAATAGTGAAAATATCAATTTTTAAGTGTCATTTTTTTTCATTGAAAAGACCCATAATGATTTGAATTTGATCTTAAATTGAAATAATACTCATTTAGTTATATATAATAAAATTAATTTCAAATTAATCATCATTATACTTTATTTAGGTATAAGTTAATTTTTGGGATTCAAACACATTTTTCTAAAAAACAATTTATGTCCGCAATGAGATTTTATAGTAACTAATTAATTAAATAACTATTTATTAATTATGTTAGTGATATTTATATATTACATATTAAACAAAATTAGTTTAAATTCATTTTATGGGGTTTCTTTGGTATGGAATTGGAATAAATCTAGTTTTATTGATAAAAACGTCTTTTTCTAAAAATAGTTATCATTGCATTTTACATGATTATTTTGAAATGAATTTACACAAAATATTGAAATAGAATCTTGTAAAATGTGTTATATATTTTTAATAATTTAATTAATATAATTTAATTGTATTAAATTAATATTTTTCGTTATTAATATTAACCATGGAAAAGATTTGTTACCTCGGTAAAAGAGGTAAAATCGGGTTAATACTATGGGTTAAAGCTTCAAAAATATATATAACACTTGATTTTATCCCATTTAATGAGTTTATTTCCTCACAATAAATGTGTAAGGAGTTATATAATGTATTTTAAAACATTATTTTTAATTTTCTACCTCGATATTGACTTTTTTGAAGATAATTTATATTTTAATCAAATAACAAGCAATTTATGGGTCTTTTCATTTAATGGAATTTTTAGAATATTTCAATCAGTTTTGGATTAATCCAAAAGTATAAAACCATACTTTTTAATTATTTAACCATAAAAAAATTTAAACCTATTTATTAATTTCAGTTAAGGTGAAATTATTTTTACGCTTCAATCGAGTATTTTCTTAAAGACTATTTTTCATGCATTTTGTGTTCTTATATTAGAAGTAATTTCATAAACCTATAGAAATTTAACCTGATAAAATGTATTTAAAATTATGAATCATAGTTTTAAAATATACTTATAAGAACACTTTTATTTTTTTCATATAAATATTTTATAATGGTAAACAATTAAGTTATCATGGTGAAGGTTAAAATGAGTTTAATGTGGTTTAACTAGGGGATAAGGCTTAAAATGTATCCAAAACCTGTATAAATTAAATTGGTTTAGTTTATTTACACCATAAAATGTTATATTTTAATTTGGGGTGAATTGGTTTAACCTTATAACATTATGATATATATATATATATATATTACTTAATCTTTTAAGTCATTCCATGTGTTTCATATATATATATATATATTACTTAATCTTTTAAGTAATTAATAGTGTGTCATTTCCACCAATTATAAAATGGAACCTCCGATCATATATTAATTATAAATTTTTGAGCACAATAGTTTGGACAAAAAATATATAAATACCCTTATAACATGCCTAGTGACATCCTAGAGGCCCTGTTTTGATAAGAATACCCACCTTAGGAGGCCAAATGTGTAAAACTAAGTAGGTTTTCTGAATAAGAGGAAATGCACTTAACTAAGTATGTTTATTTTTTTTCTTATTCTATCACCATGAAGCCTAAATTATCCATTATAATATAATAACATCGATATATATCATATAATAATATTTAATTATATTAATTCCATAACCATAATCCATATTATATTCAATAAAATGGGAAATGAAACCATCATTCAACTGTACAACATATTACAACCTTATGAACCGATGTAATTTGTCTTCCATAATTGCCTCTCTTGGATGGTTATAATAATGAATTCATTTTATATATATGATATTAATGAAATAATTTTCATTACATAAAGATAATATATCATCTATTTTCATATCTTTACATCTATTTAAAAATGATAACATCATTCTTGCATATGTGTGGTTTACCACCTCCACAAAGTGATGTGATTCTTCTTTCATCAACCTCTCAAAAAGATATAATAAATGTGTGTATTTAAATAAGTCATAATCTATTTTTTATATAATAAATTTCATGGATAACTAAAAATGATACTTACCTTATGTACCTCATATTCATTGAAAAATAGAAATATTACTCATGTGTAAGTACTGCCTACCATCTCCATGATTGTAACGTAATTAATTTTTCATAACCATCAAATATAGTTAGCTCTAAAATTATAATTAATATATAAAAATTATTATTATTTCTTGTTTATTATTCATTATATGATGTAATAGTGACCAAATTGACCATGTTCAACCTACAAAGTTCATTTTACAATTATGAACCGAATGCCCTAAAAACACCCAACAAGAACTTAAATGATTAAGTAATTAAATATGTCATTGAAATAAACAGTTTAATGATAAACTAGTTATCATATAAAATTTTATTAAATAACCACATAAATTTTATAAGTTTATTATATTGTATTTAGAGAACATACATACAAATTATAGACTTGAGGTAAGGGGTTTCTTAACTCAATTTCCATTTATTAGGTTATGAATCTACTTCATTGACTATGTTATGATAATATTATGAGTTAAATGACCCACAATTGTATTAATTTTTATTTACACTTATTTTATGTGGTTTTATAATAATTATACATAATCAATTCTTTGATTAAATTCTAACTTCAATGATATGGCATTTGTAAGGATTATTCATCTCAATATTGTTTCTTTGATGCATGACTCATATTATGAACCTAATTACTTTAATAAGGTGTATATGCTAAATATTGTGATATTATATCATGAATGAATATTTAATCATGATATTTAAAATTACTTTTATGTTATATCTTTTTTGATATATTTATTCAAATGTTATAAAGGTCCTAATGGGGTTTTACGGTCTCAATTTCAATTATTTATGTCATTATTCATGTTATGTACCATGTCATAATATATATTTTGTAATTATTACCCCCTGAATGTGTATTCATCTATTATTTCATGGAATTTAGGAATTTTATATAATCATTTTAGGTTCCTTCTTTTAATGTATTGTTGATTCAAGCATTACCTGAGTTGCAAGTGTTTCTCATCCAAAACCTCATTCTTTGAGAAATGTTTTGGTTGATGCACATATATTCATTTATATGGTGTGTATAATGAATCTTGAAATATAATATAATGAATATTTTTATGATCATGTAATTTTATATTCCTTATTTTGTTCTTATTTTAAATAGTTTTTAGGTTTAAAATACCATAAATGGGTTTTCTCTTAAAAACGTTTCTTTGAAGGTTTTGATGAATTTTAACCAAACTCTTTCTTTATGTTCCTTATTTTATTTAAAGAATGTTATTTTCTAAACCTAAAATTTTTCATAATTTTATTTCAAATTGTATTTATCTTTCATTTAAATAGTTTTAAAATGGAAATTTTTTAATGTTTTCTTCCCGAGTCACTTTCGACTCTCTTTACAAATGTTTTTAAAGAAGGTTTCTTTTTTAATGATTATAACATGAAATTTTTTACCATTGTCATAAATATTATTTTTTATGGTTCATAATTTAAAACTTTACATGATTATTTCAAATGATAATACATTTCTCATCATTTTATAAATTTTTATATTTTAAAATGTATTAAAAGAAAATGGTATTTTCCCTTATTTTTGAAGATATGTTTTAAATGTTAATTTAAAGGTATTTTACTATATATAAACATACTTTAATGATTCATATACATATATTGTATTATAATATTATAATACCACACTTTTAATTTCACTAAATAAATTATGATTATTTTTTAAAGATATTTTCATGAAACGTGTTTCTTTTCCATGGGTAAATCATTTTATAAAAGAATGAAAGCATTTATTAAAAGATGGATGATGAAAATGAAAGCTTATATGTGTTATATTCATGTATGGTACTTGGGAATTATAGATGATAATGTGGGATCCTCATAAATCTCAAAAGAAGGGTGATCCAAATACATCTTATACAATGGGTGAGCCTGACATAGCCTATATGAGGGGTGATAACGAATTAGATCTCCAATGCATTAGGTAATGTTCCTTATCCTTAAAGGAAATAATGAGGGATTTAGATAGGGTGGTTTCTCCTGTGGATTTAAGTTGGATATGTTTATTTCTTACATGGGTAAACACATTTTATTAAGATAATGTTTTAAGATACTAAAATGTTTTCTTTATGTTTTCTATGAGTTCTAATGGACCATTTTCTAAAGGAATGTGTTAAAATAGATCATTATTGTCGACTTATATGAATCTTTCATTATGTTAACGTTTTATTACATTTCACATGATTTTTTATTCAGGTTTGATATGTATGGATTATATTATATTATAGTCATGAAATTTGATTATTTCACCATATGCTTATTCTCATATTATGATCATTGATGACATTTAATTATTAATTATTATATTTAACATTATTAAGAATTTGAGCCCACCATTCTTTTTTTTATATTTCCTTAGTTTATAAAGAATTATTTTAACTAAATTATGTCTATAAAGGTTTTATGGGTTATAAATTTTATTGGATATATTGAATAATTATTATAAAATAATAAAATCATAGTATAATAGTAAAAATGATCACTTAAAGACATGATTATTTTTATGTAAGAGTTTACCCTAATTCCCTTAAACTATAAATTGAAAATTTCTTTGTCTATATAAGTGATACAATATTATTTTATGATGTTTTATGTTTTGAATGGATAACATTACGTGGAAATTATTTGTATCAAATCCATAAATGTAAATATTTGTTTTTACAGCAGATCTAGGAGTGTGGGTTTCAGGTTGTTATAGATGGTTCCCCAACAACAATAACCTCAAGTGGAGGATATAAAACTAAATAACATTCCAAAGTGGAAGATGTTCCACCATTTCATTGTCCACATAGTTAATGAGGGTTATTATCTAATTATAGATGATGATATAACACTATATAAAAAATAGACATTATAATGAATTATTTATCTTATAAGGAAAACAATAATTCATAATTATTAAATATCTCATAGTTTATTATCTTAATCCACCTAACCATTTCAAAGTATTATTCCTTATCCATATCACCTCTAGAATAGATCACACTCATTCTAATCCTCTCTGGGGAATACACTAGGGTACTACACTAGACTCCTAGAGTCATTTATTATTTACATACACCCATCCTAGGTAGAATATCATATTTTTATATTCTAATTCATAATGAATGGTCATTGGTTACCACTAGATTCAACACAAACACCTACAGACCACTCATGGAATTCTTATTTTCAATTAATACCATAGGGGTTTTAGGAAACAATATTAATATGGTTTTAGGGATTACAAACCATATTGTTATTCACTTCATTTTATACAATGCATACCATAGATATAATGACTTCTGAGAAAGAAGGGGACCACTTATTTAGGTGCCATTTGTTGGAACTACCTTAAAATTTAGCCTCAAATTGGAATAATTTAATGATCTAGAAAAATACATGGAACTAGGAATAACCATTAATTCATAAATAAAGGATATGATAAAACTTGGAGAGATGGAATAGGAGTTTATCACTCACCTGTAGAAACCCAACAAGATGAACGACACATCGATCCATGCCTATATGATGATGAATCCAAGGTTGAAGAAGAATAAGAAGAGAGGATGATCAAGGGGAGTAATGGATATTTTAATACTATGAAGAATAATAAATTCTTCTCATTTAATAAAAAAATGAAAATATCTAATAAAGAAAATAGGAATCCATCAGGTACCCACTATCCAAACACCTGGTACCTTCCCATGGGTCATCATCCACATTATGTCCCACCTAGAGGAACTTCTTATTTTGAATAACTAATTAATTACCATATACCAATACATATGTTACCAGATAGAATCTAACAATGGACACATATCCCATCACCCTGCCTATTTTTCTAAAAAGAGACCCCAATCCCCCACTAAAACATCCAACGCTCAAAATACCTTAAATACATGATATTTTGAGACATTTACACCAAAATAATACCTCATATGGATTTAATCTGTTACAAACTCCTCACCATATAGAAAATCATATTGTTATACACAAAAAAGTTCCACCGAGCCACATTGGCGGAAATCTACAGTCGTTGTGATAACATATCAGACTCCTACCTCCAATTTTCTTTTATATATTCTTGTGACTCCACTACACCTATACTAGATGTATTTTCCTCCCATGTAGAGTCTTCAGACTTTGATATACTATATGGCATATTCTCTAATTTTATGATGTGTCGAACTCCATATTGACTACATCGTCGTTGATCATGCGATAAGGGTTAGGATACTATGTCTTAATCTAATATACAAGGAATGGATAATTCATATATATTTTTTCCATAAGAATGTTATAACCAATATACCATAGTATTAATCCTCTAGATAACCTAAAATTACCCCATAAAAATGTGTTCCAGCTTCCCTTATCTTTGAATACACATTTTTTCTAAATGAGTGGACCCTTAATTAAATACTCGGTTTCCCACATCAAACTCTTGAGGATATAATTATTAGTTGGAATAAAATATCTTCTTATTATAACTGGTTACTGACCACTTCTAATAATCTATATATGCTCTAATTCCTCTTCTATCATACTTGGGGTGATAACTATTGACTCCCCTACCTCTAACCAGTATTGAGGTGATTGACATAGTCTTTTGTGCAAGGCCTCAAATACTACTATCTAAATTTATTCCTGATATATTTTGGTAAAGGATAAATATATGAATGTAAGATGGTTCCACTATGAACCAAAAAAATTATGGATTCTTTCCTACATCATATACTCCAAAACTTGAATAATAAACTCAAACTACCCATCAGTCTATGAATGGTAGCCATTGCTAAAATTCCCCAATGTATTAATAATGTCCTGCAACCCTTGTAATAAGGATGATATAAAATAGGAATATTGATTCAAAATTAAACTCTTATACACCCACATACATATGAATAATATCCAATATATATTTATATATATATCCCAAACCATTGATGGAACATGCCTCTCACATTGATAGGAAATGTTCATCCTACAACAATTAATCCTTGATAACCCAAAAATTATCTAATACTAAAAGACAACATTGGAAAACCTATCATGAAATAAATGATAAAATAATCACAATTAAAAACAAGAATTGATAGTCACCTAAGATAACCCACAGTTCATGGATGATCATAATTTACAGGATGACAGGTAAAGCATTACAAAAAATGTTTCAATGTTTATATTCCTCAAAGGACACCAATATTTCCTCTGAATGTCTTGGTACATATTTGTAATCCTTGTTTGAATAACACAACTTGAGGTGTTTGAATCCCACATCATCCTCTTATGTATGTTTTTTGGGAATACCAAACAAACCAAAAAATAAATAATCTCATCAATATCAAGGGAAAAATTAGGTTGTATATCACCACCATAGATACCATCCCTCATAACCAAGAAATTTTAGTAAAATAGTGGGCTCTGATTCACCCTCTAAAGATGTGAAGTTGTAATAATCATTGATGTCACAGTCTCTCTTCCATGATACTATTTAATGTAAATTTTCATCTTAGTGAAGAGGCTCATCATATTTTACTCACTATTGACCACCACCACCACATGTGAACGAGTCTTCCTACATAGAACACCAGTTATGATGTTCCTATTCATAAGGGTGTATTATATTTCAAAATAAAACGACTCCAAAAAATAATCCCACCATCTCTATCAAAGGTTCATGTCCGTATGAGAAAAGATATACATAAGGATCTTATGATCAGTATAAAACACACAACTTTTTTCCTTAAAGATAGTGGCATCAATATCTAATCATCTAAACCACCACTTATAATTACAAATCATGTGTTGGGTAGTTTTGATCAGGTGGTGTCAGCAACCTAGACCCATAGGCAACCATACATCCACCCTGAATTAAAAAACCACAATGTAAAATTATTAAATTTTCATAGTATAATTTACACTCCTTACTCGAATTAGGTAAGATCAGGATTGATGAAGACATTAATATCCCTTTTATATCCAAAATTGCACTCTCACATGAATTTCACCACATGAAATATACCACCTTCTTAGTTAGGTTCTTCAATGATTATTTGAATTGAGAAATGTATTGAATAAGCAATTTTTAGTAACCTAAAAAGCATAAGAAACTATGAATGTTAAATAAATTCTTGGGATACTACCAAGGAAAAACTACCCCTACCTTCTTTTATTCAACTAATAGGCCTACATATGGTATCATGAGTCCCAATAATCAAAACTCATATATCCAAAACTGTAACTTTAAGATCATTTCATATAGTTTAAGCTCCCTCAATTCACTTATAATAATCTCCATATGGAGAGCATGATCCTCCCTTGACAGAGAGTACACCATGATATGATAAAAAAATAAAACCATGAAAGATACTAAATACAAATGGAAAACCATATTTATTAGGTAAATAAATATTATTTTCATGTTTTTCAACCTAAAAAGTATCACAAGATACTGATATAGTTCTTTCCTACTCCAAAAAGTAGTATTATAATATAATAAGGCCTCACTCACAAATTTTGATAGACCATCCTCAAATATATATTATAAAACCACTTGGATCCTATTATTTTATTGTATAAGTCAATATTATGAGGAAGATGATAATTGTTCTTAACATTAACCTAGTTCATCCTATGGTAATCTACAATTGAATAAAAGTATATGTCTTCCATATTGGAAAAAAATATAGGAACACCCTATGGGGATGTGCAGAGGATAATAAAACACTTCTCATCCAAACCCTCAAGCTAAGACATCATAGATTAAAACTCTCTAGGATCTATCCTATAAGGAAGAATGGATATAGTCTATGTTTTAGAAAAAATCTCAATCATAAACTTGATCTCACGAACATTTAGAACTTATAATAAATCTATAGTAATAACATAAAGGAAGTAATCAACATCAAGAGGAGATATCAACAAATTCATTTTCTCATCTCTTAAATAAATGTTATAAAAATAGACTATAATGAAACATAGTTTCTGATGATCGAGTTTGAAACAACTTTCTTATAGATCCCACTCAATGATTTAGTTATAATATTCAGCATATAAAGTCAATAAATATAACCAATGGTGATATCAGTTGATGTGTACTCAATGCCAATTCAACTATTCTAGCCCAAGGATTACATCAAAGTTGCATATCGTCAATACAAAGAAGCCTTGGAGAAGCATACATCCACTAATCACTATATCACACTCCAGATAAAATCCAATCAAACCACTATGGATAAATAGATAGACAAAACCCCATATAAAAACTGCACAACATTCCCCAGATCACCAAATAGCTCCATAGATATGAATGATTGTGATAGACCTATATCAAATAAAATTGAAGTTATAGTAGATGGGACCAAGACCATACCTTAGACCACCAATGGATACCCATAATGTATAGTAGTATTTTAATCGATATCATAATGTTTTCATGAATTTATCTCTAATTTACTATTTGATAAATCCTCTAATGGACATCACCCGGCTGGAACTTCATCCCCTGACTGAAGGCTCCCTAAACTAATTTATGACACAAATGGTTAGATTATCTCCAACTACTAAAATATTAGTACAACCCTAACCCTAAACCTAAACCCTTATTATAACCATACAAATTCACACCATATAACAATGGTGGGATACCTGATACCTCTACAGATGACCTAACTCTAAATTTGAGTGGTACTCTTTCAACTGTCATGGAAATTATGGTGGATATGGACTTACTAGCCGCAATGGTAACACTACACTAAAGATATCCATATTTAAGGACATGAAGAACCCATACCCGAGATGTTATACCTCTTTATTCCCAGTAGATACTCCTCAAACCTCCATTTCCTACGACCCAATGACCTACTATGGGCCCCAGTAGAAGAACATCGATTCCCATACAACCTACTATTAATATGGTTTCACAAAATAATCTTTCCCTGATTCATAACCTTTTAAATGTTATTAACTAAAATATATTCACATTGGTTTGAATAGAATGACTTAGGTCATCCTAAAAATTCCATACCCTAGAAGTCTCGTCAACCACCAGCAATGGTGAAAATATAGATAATGAGTAAAATGGTCAGTATAATCCATCACTGACTTGCCCCTTATACTAGATATAAAAACTCTCTACATTTTTTATCCCTTAGATTATCTAGGAATAATTGATCATTAAAGAATGATTGAAATTAAATCCAATATATAGCCACATTTTGGTATTCCTAGATCAAGATATCCCACTAGTTATTTGTTACTCTCTAATGAATATACCCTACTAGTTTTATCCACATCTCAAAGGGTTTGTCAGGATGATAGAATATATTCTATAGAGACTAAATCCTGAACTTAGTACCATGTGGTCCTATCTCACCCACAAAGAGTAGTAAGTTCTTTGGTTGGAACACAAAGGTCATGTTTTTCATGGTTGTACTATTGCTATATGCATTATGCCCAATAAACAATAAGACATACAGAAAAATCTCTTTGAGAAGTCAATTGATAGAAGGAATAAACACAAAAAGAATCTATATCTCAACTATCAGTGTGATATTCCCATCCCCACCCTCCTATTGATCAACAAAATGTCACCATATTTGAATATTTCTACAATTTGAAGTAAAAAACTCATAATTTATTTCTACCATAGGTATAAATATAACATTTTAGCACAATAAATAGTAAGATAATTCTATTCTACACTAAACATACACATTATGAAAGATTGGTATCAAAAATTTAAGCTAGGGAATAGCCTACCCTACTCACTCATGGGTCATGTATAATCTCGTAAATGCCACATAAAAATTATAACAAATCATGGTAATAGTTAATATTCATGGGTAGATCATGTAGAGTTACCCCAAGAAGTTATATAATAATAAATTATATAAGTTTTTTAACACTCTAAATGACCCAACCCAATATAGTAACCAGAATATCAATCATAGGAATGAATAAAAATGTCATTTGATCCCTACATGCTGAGAATGATGCTTGAAATCACACATTATTAACACCATGGTCCAAGATTAAAACCCTATAAATTATAAATCAATATCAAACTACGTCTTATTTGTAAAATTAACCCAACCATAAAAGAAAAACCCAAGAATAACAATCTCATATCTAGTAACCTGGTCTTCCCTCATATATGATTTACCTATTCTTTGGTACATGGTATATAATAGACCTAAATACATCCTATCTATTGTCTAAAATATCCCAAATATTTATACAATTGAAAAACAATGATCTAATACAACTTTATAACATCCTTGAATCAGTTAAACTCTATTATAGCTGAACTGGGTTACTATATGCCTCAAGCATGCATGCTTGAATGTCAGAGGATTCCTAATTTTTTTAAGGATTGAAAAATAAAATGTGGGGAGGTTCTATATTTGGGTATATATAACCATAAAAACATTGTGGAATAAATATCATAATCCATTCATCACAATAAATAAGTAGTGCAGAATAGGCATCGTATAAAAATTCTTTTTAAATGTAAATATTAACATTATTCTATATCAAAATGCATAGTAATATATGTCATACATGTAATAAAAAAATAAGAATTATATCATATGGTAATATCATATATAATGTTGTCTAAAAATAGACTATGTTTAAGGATACACCAACAAATTGGTCTCATTTCCTAGCTCGATCCAAACTGCTAACTCCAAAAAAGCTCCCCTAGCTCAACCATTATATACAGTGGGGAAATTTCCCTTACCTGGATCATGAAATAAGAAATATTTTAATGTAATAGGGTTATAGAGAATGGTTCAAGTACAACTCAATATGCCTCCACCAATTGTTTCCCATAGCAAGTATAATAAAAATATGTGCACACTCAATAAGAAATTTTAATAATATTATAAAAAAATTGTGGCCTCGTAGAGTGTTCCTGCCAAACCACATATGACCACACTTTATTTGACTTATGCCAAAATGGTACATTTTACCCATGGTCTAAATACACATTAAGGATAAAAAATATATCACTGCACATATAATATCCAAGGTGATTGGACTATCATCATCAATAATCACAATGTGAATGAGTGATCACCATCATATGACATCACTAGGAGAATAATCCATCACCATTGTAATGCTAATGGTGAATGAAACATTTCCTAGTGAATGTGGAATGACTAATATAGGAGTATGATATACCAATACTATCTAGGAATAGTTAGAAGATATAAAACTATTCAATAGCTCAACTGGACAAGATTCCACTAACATATATCAACTAGGTGTATAATTTACCATCGATTTCATTCGTGATTTGGATGACATACCACTATTACAGGTATCTATATGAATGATTCAGCACTAAGATAATATACATGGGTTGATGATGACCCACTAGTATTATATATCAAGTTATTTAAACACACCCAATATCAAATTTTGGGTGGATGGTATACCACTAGAAATGTCTTCCAAGTTCATGATGCACCACTAGGAAGGCTCTCATAATTGGATGGTGTCCACTGACATAAACCTAGGGTGGATGATATAACACTAATATGGTATTCCAAATTGGAAGAGGTTACACCATTTCATTGTCCCTAATGTTAATGATGGTTCATTAGCCCAACTCGAGTGAATACGACACCACCACGTAGCAAACATCCCTCATAATGAAGGATTTATCATTTCAACCCTAATCAAATAATTTATAATTATTAAGTATATAATGGTTTGTTATCTTAATCCATATAACCAATTAAAAGTCATGTGTCTATGTTATATCACATTTATCCTAGATATCACTGAAGATATTCCTCTCCATAGAATGAACTAGGGCACTACACTAGGATCTTAAAGTCAGTTATCTTTCATAGTCACGCATATATAGTCTAAAATCACAATTTCTTACTCTAATTTATATAAATAATGGTCATAGACAACCATCATAATCAATATACACCCCCAAAGACTAATCAAATCCTTCTCAGTTTCCACTCATACTATAAGGGTTTAAGGAAATTGGTTTAATTTATTCTTAGGGCATAAACAACATATTGGTGTTTCTCACATTTAATACATTGCATTCCATGCATGTAAAAAGTTTCAATAAATTAGTGGACCACATAACAATGTATTTCTGATCCCACTTATTGGAAACCACCAAATTATTAGGATTCAAATGGGTAGAATTTTAAAATATGGAAAAATACTTATAATTTTGAATAACTATTGATTTATGAAAAAAATAAGAGAAAACTGTATGAAAGGGATGTGGATTGTTAAACTCACCCACAAGAACCCAACATGATGAACAACACCCTTGTGAAACTATTAGGGTCACTAGTAAATAATATTTTTATCTTTTTTTATCATTTGATTTATCTGTGGTGTTATTGGGTGATGATGTTCAGAAATGGGTGTTTTTAGGTAGAAATAGACAAGGCGCACAGTTTTTCTAACAGTGTGGCTAACCATGTGAGGGGTGAAAGTTGGTGACAGTGGGATTTTGCACAATTTTAGTGTGGATTAGTAAACCATGTAAGCCTAAGGGATAATTTTTTATACTATTTTGGGGGAGAAAGTAACTCCTTAATAGTTCGCATGTGGTTAAATAATGTGTCCAAAACGTGTGGTAATTCCATGTCACATAAAATTTGGTATTGTAACAAATGTTTGCAATAATTTTTTATACCTCTTGGCCTCATTACTTATATATTATGTGTGATTCCCATATCCTTGAAATGGAATATTCTTACCTATCATTTTTGGTGAATTTTTATTGGATTCCTAGTGCTTTTTATTGAAATAAGTCATATTCTTTTATTTTTCTTCTTCCTTCTCCCTTCCTTCCTCTTATTCTTACATATTCAAGGAGGTGTATAACCCCAGAAGGTTTGATTGCTGAATATTGGGTGGGTAATGGAAGTTTTGGTTTTTTTATTGTTTAGTTGGTATGAATGGACTTATCTAACATATTTTTTTGTGGTTTTTTTTAAATCCAATGAGTTCGAAACCAATTCAAGGGCATGTGTCCCAATTTGATGGTGTTTTCCATGACTTACCATTAAATACATAATTTACTTAAGTTTCTGTTTATCAAATTTCCACTTGTTTTATTTATGGTTTATGATTATCCAATTCTTGATATTTATTATGGATTTTTTTTGTAATTTGGGAGTTTAAATAGGGTTTTCTAAATGGAAGTTTCATGTATGCACTACAAGTGTTTGTTAAAATGGATCAAAGTGGTTTTTTGGATCTAAATGGATTTATTAAATGATTTTAGAAATAGTTTTACCTTGTGAAGTGTTTTTTATTTTAAATGTAAATAATGGTTTTTAAAATTTTATAATGAAATTTTTTCCATGTATGGATCTTATTGTGTGATTATGTTGGCATGGAGTGGAACATGTGTGAACTGGGGTGCGAGCGAGTGCTTATCCAAGTGACCGTGATATCCTTTGAGGAGGAAGACAATGCGAGCTTCAATTGTTTCCAAGGTACCATGAGATCATTTGGGTTATAATACCATGAGAGAGTCAATTTTTTCTAGGGGATCACGAGAGCCTTTCAGTAGGAAGACCATAAAATCTTCCATTTTTGTAACAAGAGACCATGAGAGCTCTTAGAGTTGGTCCCTATGAAGAGTGTGATGGATTCCACTTTGTTTATCTAGCTAGAATATTTTTTTATACTCACTCATGTTATAACCTTATTTTAATAACCGTATGTTCACTTACTCATGTTAGGTTGATCTTTATGATTTTATTCATTATGTTACTGCCTTGGTTAATGTGATATTATCTGTTATGCACATTTTTATTTACTTGGTCATATGATATTGATGATATGATCACATTTATTAAGAAATATGGGTTTTTTTAGCATGTTGTGTTGTTTTTCCTTGTTTCATATTCGATCCATATTGGATTTTTTTTGAAAACATGCTTAATTTGATATAGAAAACCAAATGGATTTTAAAGGACTATTTTAAAGTGGAATGTTTTCAAATGGGTTTAGTTTTAAAAAGTTCTTCTCAAACTCGTTTATTGGTTTTTATGGTTTTAAAATCCATAAATAGATACATGGTGGTATCTTACTAGGCTTTATGACTTACACCCTACATTTTAATTTAGGAATATGTGGACTTTTCTTTATAGGACGCAGGTAAAGTTAAAATCACCATGTAATTGGGGGGATCTTCTTGATTACCATCGTCTGTTGTTTTATTATAGGAGACATAGTCTCACAAAGATTGGATCATATGAAGTCATTTAGGGATTTTGTACCCATTGGGATGTTTTTATAGGCCTTTTTTTATTATTCTCATTATTTCAATCTTTAAGATTTTGAAATGAGATACTTTGTATATGTCCTGTTATGGAATGCTATGTATATGATTTTTTCATTGTTTATGGTGTCTTATTTTATTTTTTTTGTTGCTCTAGATGTTTTATTTTATTCTATTGACTCTGGTGATATTAGTGTTCTCATCCCATTTCATTGTTGGTTCATACCGATTTACCATATGTGAAACCATTACCAAGATATTGTTAGTTATACTTGGTTCTTGTATCCATCCCATGGTGATAAGAAACACACTTTGGACCATGTGGTGGGATGGATTGGGTGACGAGTCGAGTTGACCTAGGTCGGTTCATTGATGAATGGTATTAGAGGCATTGCATTTGTGAATCATTTGTAGACTAGATCTAGGACCATCAAGACTCGGGTGGTAGGGGCAGAGGACTTCATGGATTTCCCTTCCTCATGACAAACATCGAGTTTTTATGGACTTTTTTGGATTTTATTGATGTTTTGAGCCTAGTTATGGGGTCTTTTATGATGTTTTATGGTATTTTTGACTAGGTATTGAGTCCTATGATAATATTGGGGGATTTATTTAGTATAGTTGTAAAACATAGAATCTTGGAGAAGGTGAATAGTTATGGAAAACTATTAGTAGTAACCATGTGTAAACCGTAAAACCTTCTCTTCTAAATTCTAATGACACCTATTTTTTTGGTGCATGATTTTCATTATCTTGTGGCCAAAACATGAATGAAGGTAAATGCTTAAATTTTTGGATGTTTCTTCTCTTTTTCTATTAGGAGTTTATTTTGATACTAGATTTTCTCATTGATAAACTTGACAGGGATTATTTTGAGTCTATTCAACGTGGTTTGATATTGAATTGTGCGTGATGAAGATTATGTTTTGGGGACTGTAGAGGATGCCTCTAAGAAAGAAATCATCCATTCATAGAGAGTATGTCATGGAGAAAACCCCATAGGAAAACCCTCATCTTGATCTATGTTATTTAGACTCAATAATTCATATAATCCAATCCTTGAAAAAATGGGTGTTTGAGAGAATATACTGAGAGTAGACCATGATTAGGAGTTTATAAGGAAAATTATACCACTGTTACTTAATGATAAGGGACCCAATGATCCTAATTAGTGACCATGTCACATAAAGTGTATATTTGAATTCATGATGAAATCTAAGGTGGTATTCTCCATGTATGTACTATAAGGAACAAGTAGGAAGTGGTTGTAGTTGATGGTGCTTAAAAGGAAGAACGAGGATCTCACATGGACCACTTTCAAGTTGTCTTTTAATCAGTAGTTACACCTAGTGACCTTGAGGGAGGTAAATTAACCTATGTTCTGGATGTTGGATCATGGGTACCATTCAGTGATGGAGTATGTCAAGTGATTTATCGAGTTGTTTGATGTCTCCCCAGATCTCTCCATGAACAATTACCTTAAGAATTGGCATTTTGAGATGGTATTGAGGCCAGAGATTAGGTCCATGCATATTCTTCTATATATACTGGATTATTAATAGGTGGTTGAGAAGGAAGATATAGTAGATGCATATTTTAAACGTAGGTCTCATTGGAATTATTTGAAAGGGTGGTAGTCATAGTTCTTCATCAAGTCAAAAGTGGAAGCAGGATGAGTCCCACTAAGGCATTGGAAAGGGTGCACATCATTCTCCAGGTACAGTACAGTTGGAATCTACATGGAATTAACTAGTTGTATGATACCTTTGTGGGAATGGTGGACAAACTAGGCCTAGTAACCTAAAATCTTTAAGGGATTACCACCAGTGTGGATGACTGGGAATCTTCAGTGCTTTTATCAGTTTGTTTCTCAAGGGGGTAGTGTAGAATCAACACTCTCAAAGGGTTATAGTAACATTATGATGCTACTAGGGGTGGAGGATCTCTCCCTAGAGAAAAGGGAGATTCTAACTAGGTGAAGAAGTATTAGGGTAGTCTAGAGACCAGTTATCTTAATTCAACAATGGTTGTTCGAGAGGAATTATATTCAAAGCTATCCACCATGAGAGGTATAATGTCATTTCTTCTTTTATGGAATCTATTTTACTTTACATGGGAACTTCCCTAAATTTTATCTCATCAAAGATACGTGATTATTTTCTTAGATGAGAAAAGTTTATTCAATTTTTATGGATTTTCTCACCTTTTTGGGTATGAATGAGGACCAAGGTTACAAGTTCTCAGAGTGATATTTTTTTAATTATTACTGTGGAGATTTCTGGAGTTTCCTCATGTTAGAACTATACATTTTTAGCCTTTCATTAGAATTGAACGTTTCATCAGATTCAATGTACTTCTTGACTGATTTCACATCAGAGTCAACATTCTAACTCATTATGATAGAACTCAAATCTTTTATAGTGAGTGGGATCTACGTTCAAGGAGGGTAGGACAAGAAACTTCAGAAATGAATAGGTACCCAGGAAGGATCTTGTTTTCCAGGTTGTATCATTATTATTCTGAGTATATTTTAATGGGTAAAATTCCATTGGTCATGAACAGGTACACTGGTGTTTTCATAGAGTATTTCTTATGATTTATTCCCCACTGATAGATTAAGAATACTGGAGATATACTCCTTGAGACAATCCTGATTTAATATCCATATTATCGGATG
The DNA here is from genome assembly GCA_963277665.1 of Viscum album. NCBI lineage: Eukaryota > Viridiplantae > Streptophyta > Magnoliopsida > Santalales > Viscaceae > Viscum > Viscum album. The sequence continues at coordinate 836,176,625 of OY728167.1, forward strand.
GGTCTAGCTGAGCTAAAAGGGGAAATGGTCCAACTAGAGGATATCGAGTTTAAGGGATTTATCCACCATAGTGTTTCAAAGTGGCCTTTGGCACTTATATTTCCAAGAAGGTGTATGAAATCCTATGAATTTATATAGACTATTGTGAGCCTAAAAAAGTTACTACAAAGAAAAAATACCAATTTCACAAGATATATAGTCTCTTTGATCATCTCATAGGATCCCATTGGTTTTCAGATATTGACATTAGATATGGGTTCCACTAGTAGAGGGTCTGAGATTAGGATATTCTAAAGACCAACTTTTGAAGCCATTATAGACATTTTGAGTATTTGGTTATGCCATTTGGGCTTACCAGTGATCTGGAAGTCTTCATGGAATTGATAAACTAGATATTCCATCCCTTTTGGACTTCTTTTTTGTCATGTTTTTTGGATGAAATCATGGTGTATTACAGTAATGAGGTCCTTTGACAATCTAGATTTTGTTTTGGGTGTTTTTAGGTATTACCTTCTATATTATAAGCTACCCAATTGATAGTTTTGGATTCATTAGGTATAGTTTTTGGACCAAAATATTTATAAGGAAGGATTTTTAGTAGATCTAGAGAACATTCAAGAAATCATGTCTTGGTAACATCCTAAGAATGTTTTCAGGATTCATAGCTTCCTATGTTTGGATGGTTATTATAGATGTTTCATTTGATACTTCTCTAGGATAGCTTCCCCTTAATATCCTTGATCAAAATATGGGTGAATTTTGAATGATAATATAAGTATTAGAATTCTTTTGAGAAGTTGTAGATCCATTTGAAATATATGATACTATTGATTCTTCTTGAAAATCAATGAGACTATGTTGTGTTTTATGATTCATTGGTTGTGGTTTTGTGGTGTGTGATAATGTAGGATGGTTATGTGGTGGCCTATATCTCATATAATCTATGTCCACATGAGTGAAATTATCCCACCCATTACATAGAATTGGAGTTCATAATGTATGAGTTAAAGATGCAGTGACATTTCCTATTGGGGTAATGTTTCGTGGTCTATTCAGATAAAAAAATCCTGAAGTACATTTTTACCCAACAAGTCCTAAACCTCAGACACATACACTTGATAAATTACCTTTAGATTTTTGATTATGATACAGCTTATGTGATTAGGAAGGGGAATGTGTTCACTGATTCTTTGGGTATGGAAATTCTAGTGTATACCATTTATGAATCAGTGGATGAGTGGGGTTTGATAAGATTGTTTTTTGATATATGTCTATAGTTATAAGTGGATGGAGAGAAGGTTTTCTTGAATAGTTTAAGGTTTACACCCAATCTTATCGACTAGGATAGAAGTTTGTAGGTATCTAACCCCAATTTTTAGTAGATTAATAGTGATTCAAATGATGGGGAGACCACGAATGATTGGACATGGTATCCTAATGGTTCCCTCCTTTTTTAGAAGTCTTTGGTACTTCCATGGATCTTGAGTTAGGAGGTGATCCAAGAGGTGAATCATTCTAATTATACTATTCACTATATGGAAACCAAGATGTTTTATAGGATGATAGGTCTGGGATGATATCTATAGTGGAAGAATTTTTTTCTTAATTTATAACCTACCAAAGATTCAAAGGTGAGTGTCAAACACCAATTGGTTGTTGAAACCACTTCCTATTATAGTTTATAAGTGGGATGATATCTCTATGGATTTCAAGATCAGAAAACCTCATAATCCATGTGGAAAAGATTCGATATGGTTTGTTTTTGATTGTGCAATGAAATCATCCAGCTTTCTTCCTATTAAAGAGTATATGAGGGTATAATATCTTAGACAATTGTATGTTCAAGAGGTCATTAGTCAACATGGATTATTTGTGGAAATAACTTCATACATGTATTCCCAATTGACTTCTTGATTTTGGAAGGTACTATGGGGGTATTTGGGAACTGAGAGGATATTTAGCATCACATATTACCAATAGATTGATGTTTAGTCTTAGTGGACCATCCAAACACTCTAGGATGTTTTCAAGCGTGTGTTCTTGATTTTATGGGTTCATGGAGAAGGAACCTACCATTTTCTATGTCTAACTACAATAAAAACTACCAGGCCTTGATCAGGATGGATCCATTTGAGGCATTATATGAGTGGTCATTTCATTCCCTATTGTCTTGGGCTATGGAGGGAGAGAATTCCTTGGTAGGACTGAGTCTCATCCATGTTATGAAATAGATGATATGACTTTTTCAAAAAAGGTTAGAAATAACTCAAAGTCACAAAGAATCATATCTAAACTTTTTTCATCACCCATTGGAGTTTTGATTTGGTGATTAAGTGTTTATTTTAATATTGAATCAATTGGGAAATTTTATCTTAGGATATTAGGGGAATTTCGAACCACATTATGTCAGGTCATTTCATGTTGTAGAGTGTCTTCGTAAGGTATATTATCTATTGGTGTTTCCACCATGGCTATATTAGATCCAAAATCTCTTTCACGTTTCCAAACAGAAGATATACCATCCATATCCATATCATGTGTTAGAGTTGGAGGATTATGGGTTCAACCTAATGTCCCCATTTTGGAGTATCCTATTCGTATATTGGATCACCAGAATAAGTTTCCCTATGGTAAGTTGATTCTGTTGATTTGGGTGATCTAGTAGTGATTTGGTGATAGACATGAGACATGGGAGTGGGAATCTGTGTTGAGGGATTATTGGACTTACCTATTTTGTTTCAAGGATGACTGAGGAATTTCTAGGGGTAGAAAGTATCATGGTGGGGAGTTTATGAAATACATTGGGTCATTAGTATATTATATTTTGATATTTTTTTATCGTTCAGTTTACATTTTCAATTCCTTATTGTCGGCGGTCAAAATTGGGAGTTTTGTGGGGGGAAATAGAATAGGTACATGGTTATCACATTTTTTTTCTAACCATGTTTCTAACCCTAAGATGGGTGATGGTTGGTGACCTTGTAATTTTGCACAGTTTTATCACTGTTTGTAAAACTATGTAATACCATGGGATAATCAGGTGGCTTGTTTTGGAAGAGGTAGTATTTCATGCATGGTTGGAACATATTTTTACAAATCGTGTGGACAAAGCATGTGTTTTTACAAGATCACTTAAAATTTGGCATTTTACCAAATTTCCCCTATTTATTTTCTTACCTATTATCTTCATTCCTAATCCCTTGTGTGTGTAACCCCTCTAGTTATCTTGGAATCTTCTTCCCTCTCCACTTTGGTAGATTATTCTTAGATTATTGTTTTTTTGTCATGAGGTAATTCCTTTTCATTGAGTTTTATTATTCCTCCCCCCTTCCTTCCTCTTATTTTTTCATTTTCATGAAGATGTGTAACATTAGAAGGGGTTTTATATGAATATAGGGTTTTTAATGTGGTTTTAGGTTTTTTTATTATATATTGGGTGTGTGAGGCCTTCTCTTTTATAATTCGGGTTCTTTTCATCGAGGGTGATGAGGTTGGAACTGATTTGGAGGTAAGTGTCTCTATTTAAGGGAATTTTCCATGGCCTTTCTTTAAATTCATAATCACAATCAGATTTGTTTATTTAATTGACACTTTTTTATTTATGGTTTATTATTATCCCATGTCTGATATGTTTTATGGCTTGGTTTGGAAATTTGGGTTTTCAAATAGGGTTTTCCAAATGAGAGTGGCTTGTATACAATCCAAGTGTTTGTTAAAATGGATCAAATAGGTTTTGTATTTATAAATGGATTTTTAAAATGGTTTTTGAAAGGGTTTTAACTATTAAAGGGTGTTTTATTTAAAATGGTCATGTTTGGTGGTCAAATTTTCTTGTAATGTTGTTTTCCATATATGGAACTTGTTGTGTGATTGTGTTTGAATGTAGTAACACATGGGTGAAGCAGGGTTTGAGTGAGGGGTGGTCTAAGGTATCATTATAGTATAGGGAGTGGATGATCATGATAAATCATATTTCTTTCAATGGACCATGAGAGCCTTTTGGTATGAAGACCATGATAGATTCTAATTTTTCATGGGACCATGAAATCCTATGGGTAGGAATACCATGAGAGCTTCCATTTATTTTTCTATAGACCATAATAGATCATTGAGTTGGGCCCTAGGAAGACCGAGAGTGATTACACATTATTTAGCCTGCTAGTACACTTTGTTTAGACTCACTCACATTATAATCATGTGGTTAGAGTGTTAGGTTCACTTACACATGATTAATTTATCATTATGATTTTATTTAAAATGTTAGTGACTTGGTTCATGTGATATCATGTGTTATACCCCTTTTTTATTAACATGTCCATATGGTGTTGATGATATTCTCACCTTTATTAATACTTGTGGAATATGTTGAGCATGTTGTTTCATTTGGAATTGTTTCTTGTTTGATCTATGTTTTCAATTATTTTTGAAAAAACATGTTTAATTTGAAAAGGAAACCTGATGGTATTTCAAAGGCTTATTTGAAAATGGAAGTTTTTCGAAGGGATTTGTTTTTAAAAACGTTTTTCAAACAAGTTTATTGGTTTTTAGGGTTTCAAAATCCATAAATAGATTCATGGTGGTATCCTACAAGTCTTTGTGCCTCACACCCTACATATGACATTGTCTATAAGTATAATTATCCTTAAGGGACAAGTAAAGGAAAGGTCACTATGTACCTGAGTGGATCTTCATGATTACTACCATCTGGTGTTTTTTAGGTGGAAATGTAGTCTTACATGGATTCACATATGTGGAGTTATTTTGGAATTTTCTACCTATTGGGATGTTTTTATAAGCCGTATTTGGTATTGTTCTCATTCTTTTATGTTTAGAGATTTTGATATGAGATATCATGTATATGTCCTATCATCGAATTCTATGTACATGATTTTTTCATTTTTATGGTATTCTCATTTCATTTTCTACATTTCTCGGGATATTTTATTATAATTTATTCACTTTAATGATATTGGGGTGGTCATCCAGTTTCATGGATGGGTCATGATGGTTTACCATGGTAGAAAATTTTCTCATGATATTTTTTGTTATGCCTAGTTCTTGTTGTCATCCCATGGAAACCGGGAATGTGCTTTGGGCCATGTGGCAGGCATGATCGGGTGATGGGTAAGGTTAACCTAGGTTAGTTTGTTAAAACCCCAATATGAACTTGAATGATAAAGAGTCCAACGTTGAAGAATAGGAAGGAGAGGGTGAGTAAGGGTACATGTAGATGTGATACTAATGTGATGAATGATAAACACTTATCATTTTGTAAATTTTTTAAAACAAATAAATTATCAATTAAAATATATAAAAAAACAACCAAGATCCCACGAGGTACTTAGTGACTAACTACTGGATTCCTAGTTGGAACCGGGTGGTTTTCCATGGGTTGTTGACCACCCAATAACCCACTTGGAGTAACTTCCTCCTCTTCCTCACCTAATAAGTACCTCGTACTAATCTATCAGGTCCCCATTAGCATCTTTCAAATGATAGATATCTCATAACCTTACCTATTTTCTCAAAACAAACTCCCAAACCCCTTATATCACCTATAATTATAATTACTAACAAAAATATATGAGGCTTGGTTAATATTAAATAAAAATCATAACTTATTTGGAAGTGAGGTGTTATAACCTCCCTATCATAAGTATCTCAATCATGAGATGCATTATTGAGTGTCATTAAGCCTCATCGACAATAATTTTCATCCATTATGCATAAAATTCAGACTCCCACTACATAGTCTCCTCTTATATATGGTCATACTAACACTCCAACAATACCATATGAACTACATTCCCATATATAGTCTTCTCACTTTGATCCATTATATGAACTAGTCACACCTCAAACTACACATTAAGCTCTAGCAAGACCTCATTAATTTTTTATCACCTGAGTAGGGTTAGGATGACTTCTCTAATGCTGAGATACGTGGAATAAACCATGCATAAAATTTTATCTGTGAGGAATATCTAATAGATATTACATGGTATGATCCTATAAAAAACCATGAATGACCCCATGAACATATGTTCTAGCTTCCATTGTCTTCTAATATGCCTATGTTCTAACAGAGGTGAAACTAATGAATACCCAGTCACCCACCTAAAACTCCAAAGGAATACATTTTCGATCAACATACAATATCCTCCTACTCTAACCGGTCACTAACTACTTCCTAACAATCCATATATTATCTAACATATCCTATATGAGACACATCTCATTAATCACATACTCCTCTGACTTTAACTAATATTTATGTCATTGGAATGGTCCGTTATATACATCCTCTAAAGAAACCATTTGAATTGGTACTTGACAGGTCTTGTTATAGGAAAACCCCATGAATTCAAGATGTTCCTACCATAAAACACCAAAATCAATGATGCATACCTAAAAAAGTTCCTCCAACACATGAATGGTATGATTAAACCACCCATCAATTTGAGGATGACTTGTAGTTATCAAATTGACCTATATATCAAGTGACTTCTCCACCTCTCTCTAGAAGCATGATGTTAAATTGGAATCTTGGTAATACACAATGCTCCTAGTAACCCCATGGAGACTAATAATATCTGGGACATATATTAGAATCATAATGTCAATGGAACAAGTCTCTTGGATCAGTAGAGAACCTGATACCCTAATCAAATGGTCCATAATAACCCACAACCCATTATTACCACAACATGACATTGGAAACCCCATTATAAAATCCTTGGTTACATTATTAAACTTCTACTCAAAAATGGGTAGAGGGTCCTGGATGATCACCCTTAACCTAATGATAGGTAAAGAATTTTAAAACAAACTCCATAAGGTATTTATTTATCCTAGACCACTATTACTACCTATGATTTTTTATGGTACATCTCGATAATACCTAGTTAAATGGGTTATCTCAAGATGTGTTAATCTTACATAATCCCCTCATTCATGTTCATAGGGACTACCACATGAACCCCAAAAAATAAAATCATCAATATCATGGGGAAAATTAGGTGGATTATCAACACCATATATACCATCCCTCATCACTAGGTAATCTGATTCATATAAAAAACACTTCTTCACCCTTTGGAAAAGTAAAGATATATTAATCAAGGATTTTAGGGTCACTCTACCATAATACTCTTAAAATCCAAGAAAGGTCTTAGTGAATTGGTTCATCATATTCCATATTATATTAACCACCTATACCACTACTACATGTTTATTCTTTCTCAGTGCATTAGAAATAACATCCCCTTATTATTGGTATATGCTATATGAAAATCAAAATACTAGATGTACTCAACCCACCACCTCTAATGAAGGATAAAGTCACTCTAATAAAAGGTAATACTAAGTCTTTTATTTTCAGTAAACACCAAAAAACTCACTCATATATTTTATTATCACAAACATCTCACCATATGCACTACTAATACTAACTTTAGAATATGATTCACGTAGTTCCACTCATATAGCCTGAACTACTTGGAATCATAAGTGACCACTCAGTCACCCTACAATATAACTTCCCCATGTCAGAATCTTGAGGAATATTGGTACAATTTATACTCCTTAACCAGTTTGATTTGGTCCAAGATTAATCAATACGTCATTCTCCATGTCATCTCCAAACAAGATCACTCACATAAATCAAACTACCTTAACTTACCCCTTCATTGATAAGGATGTCATAAATGTATTCAAGTAGGAGATTTATTAAATAAATATCTAGTGGTATCCTACCAATACTAGTAAAATAAGAATCTTTAAGGCATTATTAGTTTGTTCCCAAGAAGCCACAAACTTAACCTTCTATGGGTCCACTGATATTTCTTTCTCAGATATCACATTCCCTATAAAGAAAACCTCCCTAATCCATAACTAACTCTTTGAGATAATGGAATATCACTGATTCTCAATTAGTGTACATAGAATAATCTCATTATCATGAGTGTGAACCTCCATTAATGCGATTAAAATAGTATATCATCAATGAATAAAACTGTGAATGTTTTTAGAGATAGATATAAGACACTATAAATCAGGTCTATGAATATCATTGACAGAATAGTTAACTTGAATGGAATAATAAAATACTCATATAGGTCAAACCTCTCAGTCCCCCTCCTTATACATTACATAATATTGAATTTTAATAAAGAATTTACTTTCTTTTAAATTAAAAATCTTTTCATGTTTATATTTTTAGGGAATTAGGCCACAACTTTACATAACATCTCAAATATTTAAAAGTATAATCTTCTACTCACTATCTAATTTTTCACAAAATAAAAATCCTTAAAATAAAACATGATTTATTTTTCTTGATAAAAATCCTTATAACATTCATCTTGATTTTTCCTTTATTCTTAACCATCCTTATACCCTATGGAACAAATTTCAAAAACTTGAGATCAACATCAAAAGCTCAGTAAGTGATATAAAATAAGGAATAAAACTACTAGTCTATGAATATTTTAAAACCGTGATATTTTTTTCACAAAATCAAAATTTTCACCCATAAAAAAAATTCTATAGAATACCTAATGAAATCATAAGATTCATAAAAAAAATTCATAGAAATCATAAATCATAATGGTAACTTGTGGAATCCTTATCATACTGACATTGTAACATTCACAACTCGATAGGGAGTAACGTTCATGGCTACATTTGGAATAACCATCACAGTATATTTAAATTAATTTCTTAGGACAAACCCTACTGTTTAACTCCATCTCATTACCCAATTCATTAGAGAGATATCATTGGCTCACCCACCCTTAGTTTATCATGAAACCACCCATATACATAAGCAATTCCAAATAGAAAAAACATAATCATAACACATAAAAAAAGTATAAAGGAAAAATAAAATTTCTATATTACATTCACAAGATAAAAATTAAAGATATTGACTTAATAAATCCTTTTTAAAAAAGATTTTCAATACCAAGAAACATGAAAATGGAATATGGTATTTATTTTTCTTTTAAAACATTATGGCTTGTATAGGAATCCAAATATCAAATAATTATCACGGTGATAGAAAAGTTTTCATCACCGCATACATTAAAATAATTCCTTTTTTCATTTAGTAAGACACTCCATAGAAAAAGATTCCTTTTGAAAACCTTTTAATGAAATTAAATGAAAACGAGGTTTATTACACAACACAAAAAATAAGGTGGTGTATAAAATCATAATATTCCTCAGTGAAAGGAGATTAAGATGAAGTCCCTTACCTTGAGTCTGACTTGTCACGTAAAATCTCTATATTCATGAATAATAAACTTAGGTTAATTTAAAAATTAGTGGGAACATTTTTAATTTTTATTATTCTTTTTTTATCACTCATTACCATGTTATAAAACTTACATAATTATTTAAGATCATATAATATTTTTTGTCGATATTCGGTACGTGAGTCGAAAATGAACATAGATTAATATCGATTGTCCATGTGGTATTAAGTACATAATCTAAATAATAATATAAATGATAAAATAATCACTTTTATAAATCAATTATACTTTTTAAATCAAACCATTAATTATGGTTATGTAAAAATCAAAATGTTATAATCATGGAGACAATATAAAGTATGTACGCATGAGTAGCGTTTTACATTTTTCATTGATCATTATGAAAATAATGTAATTACTATTTTATCTTTAAATAATGATAATAGTACTATTAACATCATAATAATCATTTAAATATAGGTATATATATAATAAAATATATGTGGTGAATACAAACTATTCACATCGCTTCGTGGAGGTGATAATTCCCACGTACGAATGAACAACATTATCACTTTTATGTGCATAGAAGTTAAGAAAATAATTGAAATATTATTATTTAAAATGATAAATATTTCCTTAATATCTTATATAACCATTTATTCCATCATTGTCACCTGTCTTGATAGATGGTAATGAAAAAAGAAATATATAGGTTCGTGATGCGGTAGTCCGCCATACACACGATCAAAATGTCCATTTCCCACTTGAAGGAATTGAAGATGTATTTAGGTGATGATATTAAAATAATAACATTTCAGTATAATGAAGATACTGGAGTTGTTATTTCAACTTAGAAGAGTAATATTTAAAGGATTTGGAAGAAAAAAATAGAAACACTTAAAAAAAAAACCCTTCTACGGTTGATCACCATCGAAGAACACCTTAACACAACTAATATGGGTGTTCTACCTAAAATAAGGGCTCAATAAAGTGGTCATATATTCAAGTTAAGGGTTTGGATATATATTGTATAAATAAAATGGTTCTTGAAGTGTGTGTATTGGAGAAGAGTGGGTATCTTTTTATAGGAGAGGGGAGTGAAACCCTTGGAAACTCTTAAAATGTTACATTAATATAAATTAATATTATAATTAAAAAGACTCCAACAAGAGATATATTTAATATAATATCATTATAGTTCTAAATAATATCATCCAATAATTTTTATACATGTATTGATTTTATTTTAAACCTTATCTTTTCAGTTTACCCATAATTATTCTCTTTTAAGTTTAATTGTGGTAAAAATATTTGAAATATTAAGAGTCTATAAATTTTACTTATATAGGGATAATTTAACATAATTTAACACTTAATGAACTTTTATACCTTATCATATTCAATTTATGATTTTAAAATAGTTTTTTTCATTTTTAAATAATTTAAAAATTTATTGTTTTTTTAATATCAATTATGGAAATTGTTACACTATTCATTTCATTAAATTCAAATAAAATCAAAAAAGAGTTATAACTTAGAAAAAACTATTTAATACACTTATAACATGTCATATTAACCTATAAAATTATTTTATGTAATATAATATGCTAATAATATTTATTTTAATATTTATAATATCATTTATTTGATTCTTTAATTAATAAATCTATTACTGAATCATAATTGTTTCATAATTTAATTTAATTATTTATTTCTAAAAAATTATAAATAAAATACCATGATGTAGTTAATATTTTTATCTTTCTAATAACTATTTATATATTAAGATATCACTTATATGACTCCATATTAAAATTTATTTATTAATAAGAGACTAGATTATGACATTTTCTCCATTATATTAAATTAAATCTTATAAATGTTATAATCAAAACCAAGTGGCTTAAAAAGTCTACAATTTCGAACCATGGATTGTCTTGGTCGGATATAACTGTCTAAATATTTTTACTACATGTTTTAGGGTACTTTTATATAACTATAATAATCTTTTTTCCTTTAATTATCTGATTTACCTTTAACCGTGTTAAATAAAATACTAAAGTTTCAATCCACAAAAACATATTTTGATCATATTAAATCAAACTATTCATAATTATTACAACTACATAAGTCAATTTTTGAATATTAAATTCACAAAATTTGCTAAAATTAATTTAATGTTAATCTCATTGACGGATTGAGAAAACGGGTTTTTAAAAAGTAAAAACCATCAAAATATTAACTTGTTTTTATATCCAATTTAACTGTGAAATTACTTATAATGGAAAAAATTGTATTAAATGATTCAAAAATAAAATAAATATACATTAAAATCAATTAAAATTATAATATAAATTTATAAATAACTTAGACATAAAAGACGATTTGAATTAAAATGAAGTATTTTCCATTATTCATTAAAAAATGAATATTATCAGAAAAATTACAAAAAATTATAAAAAGTAAAATTTATTTCCACTATTTCAAATAAAAAGTATATATTGTCAAATATAATGTATAAAAGTGTCAAAACCTGATGTAAAATGGGTTCTCCATCAAAAGGCTGTAAAACTGTATTTTTAGAAAAACACTCATTTTATCTGTAAAATTGTATTAGTTTATATATAATGCCTAAAAAATATATAAGATGAATTGTAAACATTATAAATTAATATATACCAACAATAGTTATTTTACTATTTTATAAAAACAATTATTCATATTTAAATAGTTTTTTTTAAAAAATACATCCTTTATATTCAATTGTTTTTCAGTTTAATTTCAAGTTGATTTGGTATCCAATGAACCATTATATAAACATGTGTAAACCATATTTTCATAATTCAATTAACACTTTTCATTTTATCTATTCTAAAAACTATGGAACAACTAAAATATTTAATAATAATATTTAGTATTTTATTTGAGCTCGATGTGGTGTATCATGTATGCTATCAAACATTTTTTTTCCTTTTAAAAAACTAGAATGTTATATTCTCCCCTATTTTGTAAATTTCATCCTTGAAATTTTAATTTAGGGTCGGTAACTTAGTTAGGACTCTTCAAAATAACTTTATTTCATTCCCACATTGGATAAATGATTAATAAAACATCAACATTAAAAGAAAGAAAGGACAGTACAAAGGTCACCTGAGATAACACATACTAGGATTCTATGTAGAAAAACATGGATATGGAAGAAAAACTAGCCATCATGTTATAATGGATATTGATTGAAAAAATTTCCTGGGAATTTTTTTTAAAATCATGAAGCTATAAATTTGAGATGGGTTAAACAGTTTTGACTTCGTAGTTGGAAATGTAAACCGAAAACAATTTTCTTTTAATTTTCTTTTCATAATGTTGAGGATTATTTCACTTCCTTGAAAAATAACATTTGGAAACACACATACCTATCTTGTAGTGTTTCATCCTTTAATCAATTTCCATGACAAACTCATCTTTTTTCTCAAATGATGAGTATTCAATATGAATCAATTTTTATAGAATCAAATAATATACAAAAGATTATCTATACATTTTCCGATCTTAAAAAATTAACCAAAACCAATATGGTTAGGATAATATAAGATAATTCCCCAAAAATAATAATCCTTTATAATATTAAAGACTAAATTTAATCTCCAAAATTCAGCTATAATACCCAAAGTTCCAAATAGACCATTCAACAAATAATTATCCTTAAAATTCTACCAAAAATCCAAGCTAAGATTGAATCCTAAAATTCTGAAGTGTATGATCACATAGTCTTCCAGGATAAATTTTAACATTTTTCTACAAAAAACATAAATTTCTATTAATGTCTCATACCAAAACGTAATTAATCTAATAACATAATTTTCAAGTTAGGTTAATCATTTCAATAAATAACCCAATTCCCCATAAATCCAAAATGAAATCATATATTCTTCTAAAATATAATTCAACCACTACTCCTCAACTAAAATTGAATTAAATTCTGTTGAACATAATCATATAACATTCCCAAATTAGTGAACATATTCCAAAATAAAGTTTATAACTTAATTCAAAAAAATCATTTTCTAATACCAAAAACAACAACTTGATAAAACATATTCTCCCAAAATCAACTTATTGTTATTTCATAAACTTTTTTAACAAAAACAATGAAGTCATACTAACCAGGGACTTCACGTAGGACATTAGTAGGCGATAAAGACTTGTTGCACTTTGTTTGTGAGTTTGATTCTAGAATCCTTATCCGAAACAATAGTTTGTCACCCTTCCTATGGGTTGTCCTTTTTTTAAAACTATATAATTATTATAACATTCTAAAAATAAGATAAAATACTAAAAAACTACCATAACATATTTTATCCTCAAGGTTTATCTGAGTGATTTCATTTTGTATCGCAAAATATAATAACCCATAATTATGTTGGAGATGGTGGCCTATAACCAACTAATTTATACATTATTCATTAATAAATACCTTATCACATCTTTATTGTTCTTCTGCATGATAATTCATGTGATAATGTCCTAAGGATAGCTATTGCATTAAAGGGTCATAAGGGATCCCTACTATGAAGAGAAACTGAAAATTCCATAACAATTTTCTTGAATATATGTTCTATAACCAGATGATGTTATTTGAGGGACACAAATAATATAGGACATTAGGTGTGAGGGCTCATAAAACTTTTAGGCACCTTCTCATGGTGTGAGCCCTTAGTAATATCCAGGAGGATATTATGAGAATGAGACCCAACGGTGGGAAATCCATATTTCATAGTGTCATTGGATGTTCCAATCTATGGACGTGTGTATTGGTCCTTATACTTTAAGATTATTATTAATGGGTATTAAAACTCGTGCACTTAGATTTATAGATGAAAACTGTTACGACAGGCTATTCATAGCGAGGTATGATATATTGGGTGCATCATGAGTAATACTGCATTAATAGATAATGCGAGAAAGGATTTCTCCCCTCTATTTCATAATGGAAGTAATCGAGCACATGGGTTGATGGCACTAGCATGCAACTCGCTTGATTCGAGATATCTAGACAAAGGGATTACATTACACGGTAATCGTTCGTAGGAGGTGACACATCATTGTGGTGTTAACTTATTTCCTTATAGCTGCCTTGTCATGTTTCTAGACACTAACCTTGGACTTTAGGTAGGCTCCACCTAATGCCACTAAGAAAGAGGCCTAGAGGGTCACACACTAAGTGTTTCCAAGTATCTCAGTTAAATATTAATTTAAGAAGTTGAGTAATGATTATTCCCAATTTTGGTTTAATAATTATTCAAGGATGCCTGATCGCATTTATTCGACACTAGTTATTCGAGAGAATATATTGTGGGAGAAATAATATATTTATCAGTGAGTAATGTAGTGACATGCATTTGATAAATAAATATCCATTATTCAATGTCTAATAAATGTGGTGGAATAAATAAAGAAAAATGAAAAACAAAAGTACACGCCATGTATATTAAATATACACGCCGTGTATTTTTTTCTGGGAATTTATGAGAAATAATAATATTTATTTAATTAAATAATATTAGGTGTAATTCTCTGGGCACATGTCAAGTAATAATAATAGTGAACTGTTATTATTAGACATGTGGTATTAGTAAGAATTAAATGTAATGAATAACTGATTTTGAGTAATTGATTAATTTGATTATTCGATGTAATTAAAATCCCAATTATATAATTCTCATTTATCCTAGATAGTTTTTGGGGTTGTGCAACAAAAGATTTGTAAATGCTCTCAAGCCATGAGGGAATTCCTTTTTTCCACCAAGAACGCTCTCAAGCTACGAGAGAGAGATCCACCACCACCGGATCAAGGCAATCAAAGGCGGACATCGCAAGCGAAGGCTCTTCTGTGCTAGCACCCGGAGATCCCTTCGGCGATGTCTAGGGATATGTAGAGCAAGTTTTTATCACCGCTAGATGAATACTACACTTTTATTCTTTGACACAACGATGGATCACATCGGATCGTGACCGGAAACATCAAAAGAGAAAGAATCCATGAAGGTAATTCTTGTCAATTAATTAAATTAATTATAACCAACATATGATGATCCTATATATGGTTCCGGGACCCCATTCCTTTATTCCATTCTTTGTTCTATTACTAATATTCGGCATTTTATTATCATGAAGGATCACCTTTTGATCATTGTTAACGGAAAAATTATTGTTGGGTAAACCCACCAACACGCTTCTGCTGCGCCCGGAACTTACAAGTGGTATCAGAGGGGTTATACCGTTGATTATAATTATTTAGTTTTTTGTTGGTGATTTATGAATTTAATAATTTTTTTGTTTCATTCATGTTAATCGTTCTTTAAATATGAATCTCAATAATTTTCCCCCCTCTCTCGTTTCTCGTTCACCTAACAGAAATTAATATTTCATTTAATTTTGATTTAAAAAATGGAGGATCTCATATGGAGGTGCCAAACATTCCTGGACGTAAAACACCAGAATACACGACGTGTATTCATTAGTACATGCCATGTAGTCTAGGTTCAATGCATCAGATTGGTCCGCCAAATCAGGTCATGTGTTGGATTACTTATAAGTCTTAAATGACACTGTGTGTTGACGAGGAAGAGGTGGCACATGGTTTTTGAATCACATGCCGTGTGGTCTACTGAACACAGCGTGTGTTCCCTTCGGGTTAGGGTTGGACTGTGTACCCCGTACACAGCTTTCCCAGCTGGAAACCGTGTAACGAGGATACTACATGGCATGTGTCCCACTGAACACACCATGTACTCCGAAAAATTTCTAAAGTACATATACAAGCCATGTCCCAGGGCATGTATTTTGGATGGACGGTGAATAGAAGTACATGCCGTGTAGTCAGAAATACATGCTCTGTACTCATCCAAATCACACACATTTATTAAAATTTATTATAATATTATACAAACATTTGATACGTATACCATAGATCAGGCGTAAAACTGACCCACAACACGTGATAGGTGTTTTATATATATGTTTTTAATTTAACATCTGTGTAATGTTCATTTCTACTCATTGGGTAGTTGTGAACATGAATCACTGGGTTACCTCCAAGGTACAAGTTACATACAAATATAATTTTAAATGAATTTATTTGTTTAAAATTATGATGGATGAAAATCTCAAGGAAATTCAGAAAAATGGTTTAAGATAAAAGGATTTATTAATTAAAGATAATTAATTGATTCAGGCATTATTTCTATTAAACAAGAATGATTAAAGAGATGAATGCTAGTTTTATTTATGTGTAAATATTGTTTCATGTATAGATGATCATGAGATAGACCAAGACCTTTGTATGTGAATGGTTTCTTTTAATTTATTTATTTAAATTAAATTTGTTGACCCGTGAGCCTTCTCCTCATTAATATGTAGGGCCTGCGTGCCCATGGTTTCTTTTATGTAAAATCCCATATTACCACTCACCTGCGAGTGAGATAAAAGAATATATAATGGATGGCACTCTCAATATGGTGGAGGCGGCTCTAGTTAGGATCCAAGGTGAAACCAATCCAAGGAGATACAAAGGTGGACAGGTGGAAATCTATAAAATGACCCCAAAAGGTTCAAGGTGTTTCTCCCCTAGGTCTTCGGTTAGTTTATCAAACTCTAGATAAACTAACCAATAGAAAAAGATCATGATAATATAATTTAATTTATTTCTGTCAGTTTCATGGTTTATTTATTGTGGGTGTGTTGTCACGATCACACAATTAATGAATTAAAAAAGCATTTAAGATGTAACTAAAATAAGACTGGCTTTTGAGTAAATATTATCTTAGACATGGTTAATGACTTAATTATGTCAAAAATAATATTAAAAATCATGTAATAAAAGATAATAAATTTTAAATTTATGTATATGTATAAAATCCCTCAAATAAACCTTAAGTCGGTTTAACCTTCCACAATCTTGGTGAGAATCGAACCATAGTTCAAAGTGCTTGACCAACCCTAGTTGGGGTGATTTTCATTATCAGGGAATTCTAACTCAAGGTTTGGGTTTGACATGACTTGGTTCACATCAAGGTTTGACTGCCACAGCAGGACTTGGTGTGACCAAGAGGCAAAGGATGAGGAAATCCAAAATAAAAGGATTTTTGGTTTGGGGAGTCCACTCAACAGATCAAGGAGATATGAGTTAATGCAGTTGGAATTTGAAATGCCTACCAAAAACCCTTCAAGTTTCTTGACCAACCCTAGTTGGGGTAATGGGAAGGGAAATATGGATCATTTCTACTAGAATATTCAGGCAATAGAATATTCCAAAGTCAATGGTGAGGGCCATTGGATTTCGATAAAATAGTGGGAGACTAATAAGTATTAAATTATTTTTTGTCTCAATTTTATCATGATAAAGTACTAAACCTTTTCTCATCTTAATTTATTGAAAAGAAAATAAATATTACTTCAAAAAAATCATTTAAAACCATAATTTAAAAGGAAAAACTTCTCACCGGCACCAATTTCGAAGAGTGTCAGAGGCGTTTACGCGTCATCCTTCGCCACGAGAGGAAATTGTCTGTGATGGAAGAGCCTGTTCTTGTTGCACCTGGAAAAGAGGATAGTGATGAGGAACAATCTCTCTATATGAAAAAATGGATGATGCCACAAATTTTCAGTGTTTCATGCTATCATCCATCTCTAATGAGCTCTTAAATCAACATGAAAACATGGACTCATATAGGATGATGTCTCACCTTAAGGATCTCTATAAAGAGAAGGTGAGACATGAGAGATATGAGATCTAGAATTATTTGTTGATAAGTAATCTTGGAGAGTCCGTGCCACCTGGGCCTCATGTTGACAAGCTGACAGGCTACATTGAATGCCTAGACATCTTAGGGATTAAGTCCCCAGATGATTTGCGTACAGATCTCATCCTATCATCATTGCCCAAGACCTTCTCTAACTTTATTGTCAACTACAACATGAAAAACAATTACAAGATTCTATCTAAACTTATAACCTTATTTCTCCAGGTAGATAAGGACATGGGGTGTGATAAACCCACTATCCTTATGGTGAATAAGAAAATGAAGGACAAGGCAAAGGGGCTAAGGACTTATAAATAGTCTGAAGCCCCCGAGCACCGTCCCTCCAAGAAGGGGAAGATCCAGAGACAGGGTAAGGAATCTGAGGTAGTATGTTTTTCATGTGGAAAGCTAGGCCACTGGAATAGTAATTCCACCCAAAAGTGTGTGGACGCTAAAGGTTCGTTCATTATCGAGTGTAATCTTTCCATTTCTACACATTTGATATTAGATACAGCTTGTGGGGCTCACATTTATATTCAAATGCAGGAACCAAGTAGATTTAGAAATATTTCCAGAGGAGAGGTGGATCATTGAGATGCTAATGGCGCGAGGCTAGCTGCGTTAGCCATTGGCGATTACCACCTCTCATTGCCAACTGGGATGATTTAGGTTTTACATAACTATTATTATGTGCCTAGTGTTACCAAAAACATAATTTTTGTATCATTTTTGTAAATGGATGGATTTATTTTCATGTTTGGAAACAAAGGTTTCTTCTTTTATAAGAACAACATATGTTATGGTACGACACATTTAAATAATGATTTGTATGTATTAAATTACGAAAACCAAGTGTTGGCAATCGATAATGAAACAAACTGACATGATTCATACATCATCTAGTTATGGCATCACCGTCTTGGTCATGTAAATGAGAAGCGCATGACAAAGCTCTGCCAAGATGGATATTTAAACTCTGCTGAGCTAAAACCACTTGATAGATGTCACAATTTTTTACAAGGTAAAATGACCATGCCGCCTTTTGGTGGATAGGGTGAAAGGGCCACAGAGCTTATAGGATTTGTTCACACGGATGTGTGTGGACCATTTCCAGTAGAAGCTATAGGAGGATATTCTTACCTCATTACTTTTACTGATGATTTGAGTAGATACGGCTATTTCTACTTAATGAGGTATAAGTTAGAGTCCTTAGAAGAATTTAAGGAATTCAAGAATAAAGTAGAGAATCATCTTGGTAAGAAGATAAATAAGCTTTGATCATATCGAGGTGGAGAATATATAAACCAAGAGTTCATCGATATTCAATGGGAGTATGGGATTCTATCTCAGCTCACTCCTCCTGATACACTACAATGGAATGGTGTTAGTGAAAGGAGGAACCTCACCTTGTTGGACATGGTGCGGTTGATGATGAGTCATGACGATCTTCCATTTTCATATTGGGGATATTCATTACAAACTACAACATATATATTAAACCGAGTACCAACTAAGGAAAAAAATGGAATACCCTCTGAGTTAAGGAATTGAAAGAAACCCATTTTTCCTCACACACATGTATGGGGATGTGATGCATTTGTTAAGGCCTTCTTAGGGAACAAAATAGCACCCCGAGGCACGATGTGTATCTTTATAGGATATACCAAGGAAATGAAAGGATATTACCTATATAACCCTTCAGACAAGATAGTGACTATCTCCAGACAATCCGTATTTCTTGAGAAGGATCACATCATAAAAAAGTATAGTGGGAGCAAGACTAACTTTAACTAATTTGATTCTCAAGATACACAAGAGTTGGTACAAGAAAAAGTTCCACAGGTCCCCGTGGAAGAGGTTCCAGAAATAAAAGTACTACGTAGGAGATCAAGAGAGGTAAGGGAACTAGAGAGATTTGGTTTCCTAGTCACCAAGGATGGTGAATCATTATTGTTGGAAAATGATGAACCTCTCTCCTACAAGGAATCAGTAGAAAGCTCAGAAGCTACAAGATGGCTAGAAGCTATGAATTCTGAGATGGATTCCATTTATCAGAACCAAGTCCGGGTTATGGTAGATGAGCCAGTTGATGTATAGCATGTTTGATGAAAATGGTTATTCAATAGAAAACTGGACATGGAAGGTCAAGTTAGCACCTATAAATAAAGGCTAGAAGCTAAAGTATTCAAACAGTGTTAAGGAATTGACTATGATGAAACCTTCTCGATAGTTTCCATGTTTAAACCCATAAGAATTATACTTTCCATAGAATCATACCATGAATAAAATATTTGTCAAATGGATGTCAGAACAACATTCCTTAATGGGAACCTTCAGGAAAAATTATATATGACACAACCAGAAGGGTTTGTGACACCAGGTGAAGCCAAACAGGTTTTCAATTTTTAGAAATCCATTTATGGATTAAAGAAAGAATCCATGTGATGGAACATTAAATTTAATGAAGTAATAAAGAAATTTGGATTCCTTAATAATGAATGTGAGCCATGTGTTTATAAACAGATTAACGGGAATGCGATCATTATCTTAGTAGTATATGTTGATGACATATTTCTTATTGGAAATGATGTACCGGTATTACAGTCAGTTAAGGACTGGTTGAACAAGTGTTTCTCCATGAAGGACTTGGGTGAAGCATCCTACATTCTATAGATCAAGATCATTCATGATAGATCCAAGAGGGTTCTTGTACTATGTCAGGGTATATACATTGACCAAATACTAAAGAGATTTAGTATGGAACAATCCAAGAGGGGATTGGTTTCAGTGTCACATGACCTACATCTTTCTAAGAAAATGTGTCCCAGACACAACAAGATAAAGATAGAATGAGTAAGATCCCATACGCATCGGCTATAGGATCCATCATGTATGCCATGTTATGTACCAGGCTTGATGTTGTCTATGCACTAAGCATAGTAGGCAGATATCAAGAAGATCCTAGATAACAGAATTTGACTCCTATTAAGAATATCCTTAAGTATCTGAGAAGAAGTAAGGATATGTTACTGGTGTATGGAGGAGACGAGAAGCTTGTCATCAGAGGGTATGCTAATGCTGGTTTTCAGACAGATCAAAACGATCTGAAGTGGAAATCTGGGTATGTTTTCTGTCTCAATGGAGGAGCTTTGAGCTGGAAGAGTTAAAATCTAACAGTTGTTGCCGATTCTACAACGGGGATTTGAATATATAGTGGATTATAATGTAGACAAGGAAGCTGTCTGGATTCAGAACATTGTATAGGAACTTGATGTGGTACCTTGAAGTAAATATCCTACCACTTTGTATTGTGATAATAATACTGCAGTGGCTCTTGCAAAATAACCATGGTCACATCAACGGAAAAAGAACATACTATGGAAGTATAAACTCTTGAGGTATTTATATAAATGGTGTAATGTTTCTATAAGAAGAGTGTCCACAGAAGTGAACATGTAAGACCCCATGACTAATGCCCTATCTCACCCAAAGCATGAATATCATGTGAGAGATAGCAGGTTAAAGGTTGTTAGTAGTTGGGTCTAGCCCAAGAGGGAGTCTGTTTGAGTTGGTGGCCTAGAACCAACTACTTTGTACTTTATTCATTAATAAATACCTTATCACATCTTGATTGCTCTTCTGTGTGATAATGAATTTGATAATGTCCTAAGGATACCTGTTGCACTAAAGGGTCATAGTAGATCCCTATTATGATGAGAACTCAGAAATCCCATAACACTGTTCTTCAATATGTGTTCTATGACCGGATGATGTTATTATAGGGACACAAATAATATAGGACATTAGGGGTGATGAATCATAAAACATTTAGGAACCTTATAATGGTGTGCGCCCATGGTAATATCTAGAAAGATATTATGAGAACGTGACCTGCCAGTAAGAAATCCATATTTCAGAGTGTCATCGTATGTTCCTATCTGTGGACGTGTGTATTGGTCCATAGACATTAATATTATTATTAATGGGTATTACAACTCACACAATTAGATGTATTGAAAAAAACTATGATGACACACTGTTCACAGAGAGGTAGGATATGTTGGGTGTGTCATGAGTAATACTGCATTAATAGATAATGAAATAAAGGATTTTTCCCTTTTATTTCATAATAGATGGATATATCTCAAGACCTTCGATGGAATTGATATAGCCTAAATAAATCCATGGCCATGGTGAGGAATGAGAAAGTTCAATTTCGGAATTTCAAAGAAAGATTAATCGAGCACATGGGTTTATGGAACTAGCATACAACCCGCATGATTTGAGATATCAAGACAAAGGGATTACATTACACGGTAAGCGTTCATAGGTGGTGACACATCATTGTGGGATTAACTTATTTCTCTATGGGGTCCTAGGAGTATTGATAGACGCCAACCTTGGAATTTAGGAAGGATCCACCTAATGTCACTGAAAAAGTGGAATAGAGGGTCACACACTAAGTGTGTCCAAGTATCTTGGTAAAATATTAATTTAACAAGTTGAATAAAGATTATTCCTGATTGTGGTTTAATAATTATTCAAGGATTCCTGATCACATTTATTTCGACACTAGTTATTCGAGAGAATATATTGTGGGTGAGATAATATATTTATTAGAGAGTAATGAAATGACATATATTTGATAAATAAATATCCATTATTCATGGTCTAATAAATGCGGTGGAGGAAATAATAAAAAATGGAAAAACAAAAGTACATGCCATTTATATTAAATATACACGCCGTGTATTTTTTCTGGTAAGTTATGAGAAATAGTATTATTTATTTAATTAAATAATATTAGTTTTAATTTTCTGGGTGCATGTCAAGTAATAATAATAGTCAACTTTTATTATTAGACATGGGGTAATACTAAGAATTAAATGAAATGAATAAAATCTTTCAGGTAATTAATTCATTTTATTATTCTATGTAATTAAAATCCCAATTATATAATCGTAATTTAACCTACACATTTTTTGGGGTTGTGAGACAACGGATTTGGAAAATCTCTCATGCCAATAGAGAATTCCTTTTTTTTCGTCAAGAATTCTCTTAAGATATGAGAGAGAGAGATCCACCTCCACCGGATCAAGGCGATCAAAGGCGAACATCGCAAGTGAAGGCTCTTCCGCACTAGCACCCGAAGATCCCTTCAGAGTCATCCAGAGATATGTGGAGCACATGTGGATCACCGCTAGAGGAATCCTACACTTGGATTCTACAGCGCAATGACGGATCACATCAGATCATGACCAGAAACATCAACGGAGAAAGAATTTCATTAAGGTAATTATTTTCAATTAATTAAATTAATTATAACCAACATATGATGATCCTCCTTATGGTTCCGGGACTACCTTACTTTCTTTTGAAAATTGTTCCATTCTGATGATCTAGAATTTTATTATCATGACAGATCTCAGATTGATCATTGTTAATGGAAAAATAAAAGTTGGGTAAACCTACCAATGTGATTCTGCTGCTCCCGGAACATACAAATTATCTCAAAGGTGAATGTCTCCAAAAATATTATCAGTAGCATTAAAATGTCATAACATAAAAACTAAAAATTTATTGTAAGAGATTAAACTTATAATAAACCATAAAATTATAAACTCATGATGATCTCCTTAACTCTTTAGAAAACAGTCTAATCTCTAAAGCTTTCTAAACCATCCTATGATACAAACTATAAGTCACCACCCTTATAGATTACATAATCTTGAGTTTTAATCATGAATTTAATTTCATTCATATCTAGGATATTTTTAGGTTTATAGTGTAAGATAATTAGTCTATAACAATAACAAAACAACTCAAATATTACAATGTAGACACTTCTACTCACTATCTATTTTTTCACAAAATAAAACTCCTTAAAATATAACATGATTTATTTTTCTTGATAAAAATATTTATAACATTCATATTTATTTCTTTCATCATCTTAAACATCATTATACCCTAATGAAAACAACTCAAAAACATTGGATGCATATAAGAATCTCAGTAAGGGATATAAAATAAGTAATTAAACCATTTGTCCATGAATATTTTAAACCCATGAAAACAATTTCAAAAAATCATACTTTTCCCCCAACAAACATAAACTATTTTTCATACCTAATGAAATAATAATACTATAAAAAAAAATATTTCCAATCATAAATCATAGAGGTTACTTATGGAAACCATATCAGACATACACTGCAGCTTTCACAACTACATAGGGAGTAACATTCATGGTTACATTTAGAATATCCATCTCAGTATATTCCATAAATCTTATAAAAGAAACTCTACTATTTAACTCCATATCATTACCCAATGAATTTGAGAGATATAATGGGATCCCCCACCATCGTTTTATCATTGTACCAACCATATATATAAGCAATTCCCAAGAACCATAACAAAATCATATCACACAAAACAATCATAAAGGAAAAATAACATTTCCACATTGCAATCACAAGATATAATTTCAAGATATTGAGTTAATCAATCACTTATCATAAATATTTTCTATAGAAAATACATGAAAAGGGAATATGGTGTTTATTTTTATTTTAAAACATTAATGCTTGTAGAAGAAGCCAAATATCAAATAATAGTCAGGACAACATAAAAGTCGGTTGCACCATGTACTTAAAGAAAAAAAATCATTTTTTCATTTAGTAAAATGATTCATAGAAAAATATTCCTTTTGATATAATTTGATTGTAGTGAAAATTCTAATGGTTTTATTGTACACCGTATAAAATAAGGTATTGTATAACATCAAATTATGCCTCAATGAAAGGGGATTGAGATAAAGTACCTTACATTGAGTCCGACTCATCTTGTACAATCATTATATTCCGGAATAATAAACATAGGTTAATTTCTAAATTCTTTAGAACCTTTTTCATGATTATTATTCCTTTTTAATCAATTTATATCATGTAATAAAACATACATAATTATTTGAGTTTATATCATACATTTTGTTGATATTCAGTACGTGAGACGAAAATAAACTTGGCTTGAGGTCAATAGTCAATGTGTTCATAAGTCCATTATCTCCAGAATAACATTAATGACATTATAATTACTTCTATAAATCAATTATACTTTTTTAATCAAAACTTTAATCATGTTTTTGACAAATTAACAATGTTATAATCATACAGATGGTAGGCTGTATGTATGCATGAGTAACATTTTCCATATTTCAAAGATCATTATGAAAATAAGGTAATTAGTATTTTATATTTATATAATGATCATAGTATTATTAATATAATAATAATCATTTTAATATAATTATATATATCATACAAGTGATTTGGTGAATAAAAATTATTCACATCGCTTCCTGGTGGTGATAGTTCATACGTACACATGAACAAATTTATCGTTTTTATGTGAATGAAAGGTAAGAACATAATTGAAATATTATTATTTTAAATTGATAAATAGTTCATTAATATGATATAAAAACAATTATTCCATTATTATAACCAGTCTTGATAGATGGTAATGAAAGAAACTATATCAGTTTGTGAGGCGGTTGTCCGTCGTACACACAAACGAAATATCAATTTCCCATTTGATTAAATAGGATATGTATTTATGTGATGATATAAAAATAATAAAATCTCAATATATTCATGAATTTTTTTTTATTATTTCATCTTATAAGAATAATATGTAATCGTATTGGAAGATGAAATAAAACAGAAACACTTAAAAAAAACAATACCTCTTCTTCGGCTCATCACCTATAAAAAACACATTAACACCTCTAATAAGCATGTTTTGCCGAAAATAAGGCCTAAATAAAGTGGGTAGGGATTCTATGAAGGGGTTTGGGAAGATAGTGACTGAAATAATTGGTTCTTGAAGTGTGAGTATTAGAGAAGAGTGGGTACATTTTTTTAGGTGAGGGGAGGAGCACCCTTAGGAACTGTGAAAATATAAAATTAAAATAAATTAATTTTTTTAATCCAAATGACTCAAACTTGATATATTTATAATAAAAGACGATTATAGTTCAAAATAATCCAATATAATAATTTTTAGAAATGTATTGATTTTATTTTAAACCTTGTATTTTTGGTTTACCCATAATTATTCTCTTAATTTTAATCGTGCTAACAACAATTTAATTATTAAGAGGATATAATTTTTTATATGGGGCAAATTTAGCATAATTGGAAAATGAATGAAATTTAGACCAAATAATATTCACTTTGTGATTTTAAAATATTTTTAGTTTTTTTTTAAATAATTTAATAAGTTATTATTTTTATAAAATATCAATTATGTCAATTTTTACACTATTCATTTCATCGAAATTAAATAAAATCCAAAAAGAGAGATAAAATAAAAAAATAATATTTTAATACACTTATAAAATGTCATATTTACCTAGGAAATTCGTGTATGACATAAATTAGGTCAAATAATATTTATTTTAATATTTATAATATCATTTCTTTGATTCTTTAATTAATAATTCTATTATTGCATAATCATTGTGTCATAATTTAATTAGTTATTTATATCCTAAAATTTTTAAATAAATTACCATGATGTAGGCAATACTTTTAGATTTATAATTACTATTTGAAGTTTAGTATATCACTTATATAACCCCATATTTTAAAATTCTTTGTAAGAAGAGGCATGATTATGACATTTTTGCCTTTACTTTAAATTAAATGTTTTTAATTTCATAATCGCACCAAAGTGGCTTCCAAAGGAAACCATTTTGAACCAAGGATTTTATTGGTCGGACATATCTAATTCAATAAGATTAGGAAATGTTTTAGGGGAGTTTAATTTTACTATAATATTAATTTTACTTTCAAATGCCTGATTTACATTTAACCGTGGTAAATAAAATACTAAAGTTACTATTCAAAAAAATTATTTTCATCATATTAGATCATATTTTTCATACATATTACAGCTATGTATGTCTATTTTTTAAAATTAAATTCACCAAAGTGACTAAAATTAATTTAATCTTAATATCTTTGAAGGATTGAGGAAACATGTTTTTAAAAAGTAAAACCCATCAAATGATTAACATGTGTTTATATCCAATTTAAATGTAAAATTTCTTAAAATAGAAAAAATTGGATTAAATCATTAAAAAATAATGTAAATATATTTTCAAACCAATTAAAATCACAATAGAACTATATAAATAACGTAGGCAAAAAACATGTTTTGAACTAAAATGCATTATATTTCACTATTCATTAAAAAATGAATATCATTAGAAAAATTCCAAAAATTTATCTGAGGTAAAATTTTATGCCCTTATTCAAAAGAAAAATTTTATTTTGTCAACTAGAACTTATAAAAGTTTCAAAAATTATATTTGAATTTGGTTCAACATCAAAATGTGGTAAAAATGTATTTTTATAAAAACAATCGTTTTATCCACAAAATTGTATTTTTTTCTTATATAATTTCTAGAAAACACATAAGATGAATTTTAAAAAATACATTGAATTGATATTTCATTTATATATTCCAAAAACTATGATTTTATTATTCTATAAACACAATTATTCACATTTAAATAGTTTTTCGTTAAAATACATCCTTTATATTCAATTGCTTTCTAGTTTCATTTCAAGTTAATTTAGTAACCAATGATTCATTATATAAACACTTATAAACCATATTTTCATAATTTAGTTAACACTATTCATCCCCTCCATTTTAACGGCTACATGTTAACTACCATATTAAATAATAATATTTAGTAGTTCATTAAAACTCAATGTGGTGTATCATGTATGATATAAAACATTGTGTTTCCTTTTAAAAACATGGGATGTTACAATAACTTCTCTTAAAAGTAGTATGAATAATATTAGAATGCCTCAAACATAAATGGGGGTAGCTTAACCACAAATAGATCTTTGAGAACCACCTGGATTCCCTTAATTGATTGAAAAGGTCATAAATATGATTAATAGTATATCGTTTCTTAATTGTCACTTGTTACATTCTTTATAAATACACACAAAACGGAAAATATCTACTTTCCTACTTGGGGAACAATATAGAATCACCCTAAGGTATTTTATTTTGAGAATAAACCCCTTCACCAGCAAATATTTGTGTTGATTATTCGAAACTAAATAATTTTTAGGATCTAACCTTGAAGGGAAATGGATATAGGCTCCATTATATGCATGAAATTTACTTTAAACTCGATCTCATGCATGGGTAAAAATAGAAGATCCACAGAAAAAATATCATGGAATTTATCAATGATATGAAGAATGAATTATGGGTGTGTCTATTTATCTCTCAATGAAATTATAGAAAACTAGGTTATAATAACCATAATTGCTAATGGAAAAGATCCAAATAGCCTTTTTCCAGATCCCAATCACTAACATGTGTAAAAAATAACCTATACAAATGATAAATATACCTAATTGTGTTAAAAATTTATGTTTTACTGATACATATTAAACTAATACATCACAAGGATCACATTAAAGTTGTGCATCTCCAATATGATTAATTCCCAATGAATCCTACATGCACTGATCACTATAGATGACATTAGACATTTTCAACAACTATATTTACACACCGCTAAGGGAATATAGATAGAGGAAACCCCAAATAAATAATTTAATGAAATCCATAGATCATCGACAATATCATCAAATATGAATGATTGTTAAACACCCTTATTAAATAAAATATAATTCTTCATCGATGCCACCAATACCATACCATGGATTATTGCTGGTTTCCAACCGTATATGGAAGGTGTATGATTGATGTTGTGAAACTGGGATAAACCCTAACACTGAGCTCTCATAACCTGACTCCTCTAAGTGAAATCACCTAGTTATCCCTGATTCTTAGCTTAGTGATCTCCTCCATGTCCTGAATGGTTAGAGAATCCCCAACATTTTGACAATTATTACGCCCATAGATCTTCCCATAAACCCAATGTAAAACTAGAATTGCACCCGATATCTAACCAGTGTGCAATGGAATAATACTTATTTGGATTTCCTTACTACCTGTAGGTTAAATAACCCTTTAGTTATCTTCCATAATAAAGTTGAATATAGATCACGTGGAAAAAATATTAACAACCCAAAATAGCTCACCCTCTCAAAGGAAGTGATTAGCCTCTCACATGGATTCTCTTCCAGTATCTACTCTAGTGAGGCCCTTCAAAACTCTACTTTCTCCTACCTAAAGACCCACTTCAATCATAGAAAGAAAATGCCAAGTTCCCATAAACCTACCCTTAGTCTTGTTTCACTTAGTAATCAAGGCTTGATTCACAACTTTTTAAAAGGATTTTATCTTAAATATATTCACCTTGGATAAAATAGAATGCCTCTAACCATCCTAAAAACACCAAAGTGTAGTATCATAGCTCACTAACATGTTTAAAAATTGAGAAAATCAATAAAACGGATGACAAAATCCATCACTGATATGAATCCTATGCTTTATTCATAAAATTTCATGTTTATTAGGATAAATTAACACATAATATAATTAGTTGAAGAAAATTAAAAACTCATATCCAATATATCCATGCATGAATTTAAAATCATGATACTATATAATAAATAATTAATCATGTGTAAAACACACCATAGTTTTGTTTCTTCATCTCCATCGCTAGTGGTTGACGAAGATTGCAAAATATATAGTCAAAGGAATCCCTCCTCTTTGAAATATCTATGGGTTAGTAAAATCACTTTATGGTTGAGTGGAAGTCACCATCCTCATATTATTTTCTAGTATATATGTATGGATAATGGAGAAGAAGAGAGAGCTTACATGTATGGAGATATTTGTATAGGAATTAGACACACATGAACACCCCATATCAATGGAAGTGTCATATATATATAGGCCTTTCATGGATTTTTCAAAAATTAAGGTATTTTTGAGTAAAATACATTGGTTTTTAATGATTTATGACATAAATTTGACTTTAGTCCCATTTTTTTCATCCCATAAAACACTTAATAGAATGATAAATAATGTGGATGTGGGTAAAATTCTAACCATTTAACATTATATTGACAGAAAAATGTCGTGGAAGTCAATGTGATATACCTCAAGTTAAGAATTATATATTCCATTGATCCATGAATTTTATACCATATGGTATGAAACTATCATACAATATGACATGGTCTATTCACATTAAATATATATAGGATTTAGGCAATATCTTCTTCAATCTCCCATTATCATTAAAGCCTCATAATATTTGTGTCATTTTGCTATATATAGTATCATATATAATAACTCATGAAACCATACCCAAAAACCCTTTTTGGATATTTTAAAAAACACTTTTAGATATCTATCCTTATTATGTAACACATAATTTTTAATTCCAACTTAATACCCATCCAGAACTCTTTTTGGATAAATGAAAAAATAATTTTAGAGCATCTCTCTATGTCAAACACAATCCCCATTAAGTCAACCACAATTTATAACCACATGGGACATTATATCATTGATAAAAAAATGGATCACCATATTCATAAATGTAAAGAAAATAGAAGCCTCCAATAAAGTATCAATGCTACTCAATATATAAAGGGATCTTGAAATGATCTTCATCAAAAACATGTATCTTTATACCTATGTCCCCTAGATATTTTAGATACAGACATACGTTCTCATATTATCCCCTTATCTAGGAGATCAAATGAATATGGGACATAGAGTATTTCAATCCAATATAACGTACTCATATGTTTATGATTCTTAGAGTATAGAATGACCAGGTTGATGAATACATCATGTGTAATTCATATTTATGGACGATCACATCACCCATATAGATAATAATGTCATATATAGTATAAAGGTAAGGTTGTACACTTCTTCAATCTATCTCAATCAAGGCCTGATATGTCATATTCATCCAACAAGAGGTCAAATCCTTTCTTCTTTGAGCTTCAAATAATGATGTGAACAATAACATATCAAACCCCCACTAATTATCTAAGTCTCAATGATTATTTATCAAAGTATAAAGGTTTTCATTCTAGGTATATTACTAACCTTAGGTAGTAGGGACTAAATTTTTGATCTATGAACCCCTATTATACAAAATAAAAATTGTATAAAACTCTATATGGTATACTATGTAGGTCAACCAATGAAAAAACTCATTTTTGTGCCTCATGGTAATATTTTATATTCTGATTCAAGAATCATACTCATGATAACCATAAAATTTATTATAACCTATAATAATATATAAGTAATATCAATTTAGGATAACACAAGTTTTGTACTTTGAGAGGTCAATTACCATTACACTTCCAAAAATGTATTTCAATATCTACATATAGGCAAACAATATGAAATAATGATAATGTGTAGATCTCATTTTTTATAGAATTATACATTTTGTATTCTTAAAATCTTTTAAGAATAATTAAAAAACAATACATAATATATTGTCTAACATATTATGTATCATATACTTACAAATCATCCTTAAGCTTTCTAAACATTTATAGGTTTTATAACTCATTAGATCCTTAGATAATTGCAAACACAAAACTATGTGATCATCTTCTAAAACCCACCCACTAAACTCTTTTATGAATAAAATTTATAAAGTAAACTAGTTTTAATAAGGGTGATACTTAGGAATAATATTCCTAATATGAAACCCCTTGAACATATTCAAATTTTTTAACTTCACAACATTAAATGTTATGATGTTAATTACTTCTATGGTATAATTAGACCACCTTCTATGTTCATCATCTTTATCCTTGGAACTATTTCAATAAAAAAAATTCTTAATTTTTTTTGTAACTAATGTAACTCTTTATATAATTACTTTATCAATACATCCTAAAATAACATAGGATATAAAGATAAAATTACTATGAATTATGACTAGAATAATATTTTTTTAACTTTTAACTTCTCAATGTATAAGAATGACCCCATTAGACTATTGGGAACTATACTATATTTGGAATATCTTACTAAGATACAAAAACTCTATTTTTATAGTAAATAAATCATATTTTCTATTGGTTCTAATATTTAACAAGTAAACTATTTTTTATATATCATATATCGTATTAAAAATGTTTGGGGTATTTTACTGAAACGAATATTATATTCATTAAAAAAATCTACTAATAGTGGACGAATATTAATTCCTCATATTTTAACAAATATCTAGATAAAATATTTTATTTTGGATAAAATGATTATGTCTATCTACTTCTTTTAAAAACATGTTATATATTATGATGAATCATAATCCTTGTATAGTAAATCCATTTCTCATTTTGTTCAAAAAAACTCTTTGTTAACAAACAACTTCTATTTTCATATAAGATAATGAGCTAAAAATAAACATATTTTATTATAATCCATCTGAGGATGAATTATTCATTTTCATTCAAAACATTTATGTATCAACATTTCACTTCATCACTTGAATGAAATCTAAATTATTTATCAATTATTACCTTTATTTTGTACTCATTTATTCTCACAACATTTTTAATGTATACATTCAGTTCTAAATTCCCTTCAAACTGAATAATTAATTTTTATAACCTAGATACATAACATGGGATTTGTATAGAGTTTCTTAAACCCCATTAGATATCTAAAATAATTATATCCTATAAAATCATTACATATTCTTCCTGATAACTCTAGGTTTTAATTACTATGAATTATTAACTAAATAAACATCATTATACTTTACAAATAACATTTCTTCTTTCAATTTGAACTTTTACCTACTTTTATTATTGATATGTTACTAGATTCTAAACATCTAATGCCCTGCTAATCTCTTCTTAGAGCTTGGAGAAAATAAGGTAAACATTACTTGAACTCACTCACATTGTTAATATATTTTCATTGATGAAAAAAGTATTAATTCCTTTACTATAATATTATTTAAGGATACCTCTAGTCTCACCAACTCATTTGTACATTGAATCATATGAGTGTGTGAGTGGAGATTAGATTTTTTTAGGACATCATGCATCTAATTCCTTTGAATCCATAGGTGAATCTGTCTTCAATTCTCATAAGAATATATATTCTAACTGTAAAAAAACTCAAATATTATTTATATAGGATTGTTTTACTCTAATAAAAATAATTTTATCTTATAATCAATGACTTTTCTTAATTTTACAGTCATAAGAATTACTTATATTAAGATTCTTCTACTTCATGGATAAAAATAAAGGTTATGTTTGATAAGGATAATGTTATTAATCAGTGAAAAAAGCTTTTATTAGATGAGTATCTTATTTTAGAAACAATTAATAAAGAATTTTATTAAATGTTCTCCCATAGAAATGATAATCCATTTTGAACTCATCATATCCATTAGTGGTTTAAGATCTATAATTGAATATGCAATGAGTTTACAATAGTTTTACTCTAACCACTTAGTCATTTAGGTATGGAATCATCCCAATCATATCATATATTAATATTTGATAGTTGTAAAGATAAAACTTTATCCATTACATCCTATGGATAAACCCAAATCTATTCATCGGGTATCCTAACTCTTAGGGTTTCATTTCTATGTGTAACCCAAAGCTCATAGTGGGATTTGGTTACCTAAGTTTTAGGGTTATCTATTTTCACCATTCCTTAAAAAATATAATCCATGGTTACCCTATTATATTAGAAACTACCTAGTTGAATGACCGAGGTCTTGAAATATGTATTTTTCTAAAGGAATCTAAAAAATAGTAATTTTAAGGGATTTTAATCTCACCATATTACCTCAGGTATTACCTTTTCATGTATTCATACACCTAATTATTCTTTTTGAACTTTATTCTTTTGTCACGACCCGTCTTCCCGGGCCATGAACCTTGTAATCTGACCCCATGGGTCTCCTGTAATACCTTGATTTCCTTCCCAACACACCAAAGGCTATTACTCACTAGGGTCACTTATCAAACTAATGACTGTCCCCACAGGCCAACACATGTTCTTTCACAGTGTTTTGTCCTCACTCACACACACCCTGGGAGACTTCCCAGAAGGTCACCCATCCTGATTACTAATCCAGGCCAAACATGCTTAACTGTGGAGTTCTAATCAGGTAGGCTCCCAAAAAGAAAGGTGAACCTTGTTGACATGAGTAGTAATATTTAGCCTTTTAATTCTGACTTTTATAGGGGTGTTACATTATCCATCCCTTTAAAGTACAACACCCTCGTTGTGGACCCCAAGCCTCAAACCCAGGCAGTGCCTAAGCACTTTCGGCTGGGTATTGGCTCTGATACCATTTGTCACGACCTGCCTCCCTATGCCAGGAACCTTGTCATTTGACCCCATGGGTCTCTTGTAATGCGTTGGTTGCCTTCCCAGCACACCAAAGGCTATTTCTCACCAGGGTTTCTTATCAGACTAATGACTGTCCCTATAGGCCAACACATGTTATTTCAGTGTGTTTTGTCCTCACTCACACACACCCTGGGAAACTTACCAGAAGGTCACCCATCCTGATTACTAATCCAGGCCAAACATGCTTAACTGTGGAGTTCTAATCAGGTAGGCTCCCAAAAAGAAAGGTGCACCTTGTTGACATGAGTAGTAATATTTAGCCTTTTAATTATGACTTTTATAGGGGTGTTACATTATCCACTCCTTTAAAGTACAACACCCTCGTTGTGGACCCCAAGCCTTAAACCCAGGCAGTGCCTAAGAACTTTCGGCTAGGTATTGGCTCTGATACCATTTGTCACGACCTGCCTCCCTATGCCATGAACCTTGTCATTTGACCCCATGGGTCTCCTGTAATGCCTTGGTTGCCTTCCCAGCACACCAAAGGCTATTACTCACCAGGGTTGCTTATCAGACTAATGACTGTCCCCACAGGCCAACACATGTTGTTTCAGTGTGTTTTGTCGTCACTCACACACACCCTGGGAAACTTCCCAGAAGGTCACCCATCCTGATTACTATTCCAGGACAAGCATGCTTAACTGTGGAGTTCTAATACGGTAGACTCCTGAAAAGAAAGGTGAACCTTTTTGACATGGGTAGTATCATTTAGCCTTTTAAGGCTCACTTTTCCAAGGGTGTTACATCTTTTCACCAAATCTATATTTTCAAACTAGACTACTATATAACTCTTTACACAACCCATAGCATGTGTTACAAACCAATTGTTAATGCTAAATATATTCATACATATCAAAATTCTTAAAATTCATAAGGGATATGTAATTATTTCAAATTAGGTTTTTGAAATATAGAAAATAAAAAATCTCCAAATAAGTAATCCTAGATCCATTGATAGTCATCCCTTTCTTTTCAATAAATGACATTAGCCTCCAAAGAAGTGAGCAGTTTGACTCAAATTCCTTCTATCTATGAATACTTTACCTAATAGATAATTCAATTCCATAATTATTCTAACACATTTTATGTAAAAAAACACAATTAACTTCTTAATTCAAGTTCAGAACTATATAGAAACAAACTTCATGGTAAAATCAAACTAAATCTATTGTCATACCTAAAATGTAACTCTTTAAATTCATGTGTAATAATATATACAAGAAATTTAACACTTTAAATAAAATAATATAAAAAATTATATATATAAATAATAAATAGGGAATTAAACTAAATAAATAAACAATTCAAGTATTTAAACATGAGATAAAAATTTATGAATAATTCCTAAATATAGATAAAAATAAACATGTTGTAATTTAGTTTTTTATTATAAGAAATTTATAATTTTTAAAATAAACACTTTACATTCATATCCAATTTTAACTCTTCAATATTGTTCGTTATATGGATTTACATTAAATATATGATATTATATGAAATGATAATATTAAATATTTCAATTCTGTTTTGAAAAATTGTATGTAATACAATCATTACATATTTATAAATATTTAATCCTTGATCAAATAAATCATAAAAAATAATTTTATATGGTATAAATATTTTCTTAAATACGACCTTAATTTGAAAATTTCAAATAAATTAATTACAAATAGTTCATAATTTTAATATAAACACTTTTATATTATAGAATTATTTTTTTGTAATTTATATGCATTTTATAAAATACCCTTAGAATTTCTATATAAACACTTTATTTCTAAATTATACAGAATTCTATATAATTATAAAATTTATTTCAATATTAACTTTTAAAATTTATCGATATTTATTTATTAAATGTTTCACAAACATTAAATAAATAAATATAAAATATTTTATAATTAACCGATTTTTTAACACTTTTATAAATTAAAAAATATACCAAAATAACATTAATTTTGATTTATAAATATATTATAAACAATTTGAATTCAATTAATAATTCAACTAAATGAAAAACATTTTTTTCATGCTGTGTTAGATTAAATCCTATTTGGATGGGACACATAAGGTAATCCCATTGGTGTCTTACAATATAACCTTATATACGAATAACACAACACATTAAATCTTTATGTGATATTAATCTTGTGTTAAAAAGAGTTTATGTAGGATTAAACTGACAAATATTGGCTCATATACCATTAACAAAACACTTCTCATACGTTTAAATCAATGCCTACATTGGAATAATTTAGTGTTATTCAACTATCACATATAAGAATAACTAAGTGCGGTGATGAACTATGTAAGGAGAGAAATAGGACAAGATGATATTGTCTAAGAATAAAAAATGCCTACATAAGATGAGTCTTGCCACCCATGTGGGAATAACTTCACATGATTAAACCATGCATGAAATTAAAAAGGCTATATATAATAATAATAAAATGTTGGATTATGGATGGGTTGGGATAACATTAAAATATCATGAGATTTTCACGTGTAAGATTAACTTTAATAATCATGTGTTTTGGCTTATGAAATAAAGGTATATAGTATTAATCCAACCCGGGGAGCATTTTTAATGATATACACTGTATCATATATATGATATGCTACTTGGTTTTATAGCATCATACATAACTCTTCATTCTTAATATGATTTTATGATCCTAACAACATTTAAGGAATCTAATACAATTAATGTGTTTCTTATGATAGAAAACACTTAATCCATGTTGTGGGAATAAATTAAAAAACCATAATTAATATAACCATGCATGAAATTTAAATCATGATATTATAAAATGAATAATAAACCACGTGTACCTTATAATGTAGTGCTTTAGTTATATATTCATTATCAAAAGTTGATAAAGATCATAAATGATACAGTCAAAGGAATCCCTCTATGGTGTATCCATGGGTTGACCTAATAACTCGACACTCAAGAGTGAATATCCATCCATCCATGATATTATAGTATCTTAGGATAGAAAAGAGAGGATAAGATATAGATTATATGCAGGGAGATATTATAGTGGTAATTAGGCACAAACAAACACCTCATCTCAATTGTAGCGGCATGTATATATGGTCTTGAGACTTTCCCAAGACTTTAATGGATTTTACTCAAATGTTTTTTAATTTTAGAGTAAAATTATTTGGTTACA
Organism: Viscum album; assembly: GCA_963277665.1. Taxonomy (NCBI): domain Eukaryota; kingdom Viridiplantae; phylum Streptophyta; class Magnoliopsida; order Santalales; family Viscaceae; genus Viscum; species Viscum album. The sequence goes on from OY728167.1 coordinate 836,214,248, forward strand.
AATTTATTAAAACCTACAACTTAATTAATTCCTCCTTGTTTTATCACACGAAACACCTAATACAATGATATCTTCTGTGAGTTATTGATTGAACCATAACCTTTTAACATTTCATTTCCATGAAATGTTAGGGGTAAGAAATACGATATCCCTTAGGATAGGTGTACAATATTCCTTTGATCTATGAAATTCTTACCATATGAATTTCACCAATTGTACTATATGATATAGTCCATTAACATCAAATATGCATGGGATTTAGGGAATATATCCTTCATAAAACCCATAGATTTATCAATCCTAGGATACTCTATGAATTTTTTTTCAAAGAATAATGAATAAAAGGCATTCAATGATAGCCCCACACGATGGTATGGCTCAACTAGGACATCCCAATAGTGCATAACTAGTCCTTGATCATATACACTTCCATATTTACCCACATCTCAAGTGGTGTCTTGAGATGAGTCAATACAGTGTGTGTGAATTCTATCTTGAATTTGGAATCCTATGGTCCAACCTCACTCAACAATATTGGTGGATTTTGTTATTGGAACTCATGATTTATGTATGACATGGACATCCCATCCCTTGTTATGGAATTCCCCATAGACTATAAGACCTAAAGAAAACCCTATATATGTTTTTGATCAATAGAAATAAAATGTTCAACATTAGGCTTTGGATCTACTACTAGGGGTTTATACTCACCCCCACCCTCCACTCACACAATAAAAGGTCTTCAGGGTTTTATATATCTATAATTTCACATTCATGACTTAGAACACATTTCTATCAAAGGAATAATTAAAATAGTTTAGGGTGACAAAAATATCTATGACAAGTTACTCTACCAAAAATGAACACCATATGATATAGGGGTCCCAAAAATCTTGGATTGAGTCTTACCTACCAAACTCACTCTCAGGTTATGTATAATCTAACAAAATTCACATTACAATCCTAACATATGATGTTAATAATTTATAATTGTTGGTCAGTCAAGTATAGTTCCACTAAAAAGCTATATAGTAAAATTATACATAAGTTTTTATTGACACTTTAATTGACCCAACCCTATATAGTAACCATAATATCAATAATAGGAAAGCACATAAATGTTATGCGATCCCTAAATTCCAATAATGGTATACGTAATCATGATCAATTACCACCCAAGTGATAATGTAAAACCAATAAATCATAAATCAATAAAAAATATTTTATCATATTTCGAAACGTTATCCAATGAAAAAGGAAAAACCAAGAATATCAATTCCATATTAATTAATTTGTACATACCTCATAAGTGGGTTTACTACTCCCACAAACAACTTCCATGCCAACCACCACCAACATATTATATCTTATTCACCATATCCCAAATAGTAATACAAGATAAAACCAAGGCACCGATATGATTTAGTAACATCTTCAATCCAGTTCACCTCTATCGTGAAAAAAAGGTCATTACATTCCTCAATAATGCCTCCCAAATACTATATGATACTTAATTGTGGTCAGGATTGGCATAAAATGCTTGGTGATACAATACCCTCTTGTATATATCACTATAAAAAACAGAGAGAAATAAATATCATAAACTAATCATCTCAATAATGTAATAGTAAAAAATAGACACCACAACTAAATACCATCTAATGGTAAATATCAACATATTCCTATATGAAAATTTATAGTTATACATTTTATATAAGTAACACACATATAATAAAGATATTTCTTGGTAAAATCATATAAAATGAAGTCCAATAATATATAAAATTAATGATACAACCAATAACTGGTCCCGAGTCATGGACTGACCCGATCACCCAACTCCAATCTAGATCTTCTATCTCAACCATCAGTTGTAGTAGGCACCATTACCTTAACTGGGTCATGATACATGATGTCTTCATGGGTACCAGGGCTCCTAAGCTAGTTGCGAGTAAAACTAAATAGGAAATCACCAATGGTTTCCCAATAAAGTCTAGTACAAATTGGTGCATGATCAATATATAATGTTAATAAAATAATAAATAAATATACCATCACGACATGGATTCATCTCTCCAAACAAGGTGTGACCATAACTACTTTATCCAATGTAATAATTGGAAGATGTTTTGATGGTGTGAACATAACTTTAGGATAAATGATATATCAATCCTCATATAATAATGAAGTTGAATGGGTAATCATAATCATGCATCACTATGTGAATGAGCTATCACCATTACAATCCATCATTAGGTGAATGATCTGTCACCAATACAATGATAATAGAGAACACGACATCACACAGGGAATGAGGCATCATCAATATTTAGAGTATTATACACCACAAATATCCATAGTCAAGTGCAAGATATACCATTGTTTCATGTCTCGGGTGGATGGGACACTACCAAGACTTCCCAACTAAGTGGACAGTACACCACTAACTTCACACTTGAGGTAGATAACATACCACAATTATAGGTATCCATTAGGATAATTCATCCATATAAAACATCCATAGGTTTATGATACTACAAAAAAATACATACATTCAATAGAAAATACACCACTTATATCACATCTCAAGTGTTCTATAGACCACTAAAATCAAATCCAAGGTGGATTGTATAACAGAAGAACATATCCTTGAGTATATGATGCACCAACAGGATAATCCCCATTTGAGGATTTCACGTCACTAACATAGACCTCAAGTGGATGATATACCACAGTTATGATATTTCAATTTTGATAAGGTTCCACCATTTCAATGGCCACAAGGTGGATGACTGATCAGTGAACCAATATAAGTGGGCGAGATACCACCCCGTATAAATAAATTTAATAATGAACAATTTGTCATTTAAATCAAAAATATAATTTATAATTATTAAAATTGTCATGGATTTTAATATTAAACCACCTATCCATTTCAATGTCTCCTTCCTGGGCCATCCCATCTCTGGATTAACTCTCACTCAATCCAATACTTACTAAGGGATAAACAAGGTCACTATACTAGTCTCTTTAAGATTGTTCTCATTCATAGGAACACTACCTAACTCCAAAATCATGTCTTCATATTCCAATTCATATCAAAAATTGTCATCAGTGACCATAAACATCAACACACACTACCATAGATCACTCACAACCTTCTCAATATCCACCAATACCATAGGGGTTCAAGGAAACAAATTTAATTTAATTTTAAGGAATAAACAACATATTGGTGCTTCCCACAATACATAACATTCATGAAATTATTTTAAACACTCACAAGAATAAAAATAACCACCTACTTGGGTCTAATAAAGTCCCACGAGTTGGAAAACACCAGATTATTTTACCTCAAAAGGTTGAAATCAATAAATCAAGAAAAATCCTAGAACTAGTAATAAAAAATGATGCATGGTGAAATAATAATATAAACCTATAATATAGGTAACAGTAGTGTTATACTCACTCATATTAACCCACCAAGATGAATGACACTCTGATGTGAGCCTTCACGATGAATAATAAAAGGTTGAAATAGAAAAGGGAGAGGGTGAGTAAGGGGTGGTGTGGTTGTGTTATTATAATAAAGAATGAGGAACACTTCTAATTTTATTAAAAAAATTATACAAATGGTTAATTAATTAAAATATTATTAACAAAAAAAAACAACCTATTGGGTACCAGTTGGTCAACAACAGGGTGCCTACCTTGGGGCAACATGCTACTCGATGACCCACATGGAGACACTACTTCCACTGCCTAACCCATATGGTATGAATTACAAGTACACCGAGTATTTGGTGGCATATTTCAAAGGATAAATCTCCCAACACATGATCTATTTTTTCGAAATGAGCTTCCGAGCCCATTCCATCACCTTTAGTTCTCATAAATAACTGAAATACACATGTTTTGGTGAAATTTAAAACGGAATCATACTTTATACAGATAAGAGGTGTTATATACAATCTATTCAGCTGGTTTTAAAAAAATAATATTATATTAATGGTTATAATATGGTTTTATCACTTAGAGTGATACCATGACATTATTCAAGATTGGTATATAACTAAGAGAAATATAGGGATATCACTTCTTGTTATATGAAACGTGATTAAAAATACATTTTTATGATGAAATAATGGTGTTTTATAGTATTTTTGAAAATGATAGTGTATTTCACTATATGAAACATGGTTAAGGAAATATAGGATATTGTTGTACCTTGGACCAATGATATAGGTTATTCCTATATCACAAACAATAATAATAACTATTATCACTATGATAAATATAGAATATCGTTGTACCTTCAACCCATGATATATATTTTTTATATATCATAGGAAATTATATATTGTATATCATTATCTATGATAAAATGTTTTTAAAAAATAAGTTAAGAAATGAATAAATAATTTTATAAATTATAAAAATACGGAATTATAAAATTTTTATATTAAATTTATGAAAATTAGATAATTTAAATTTAAATTATGAATTGTTTATAATTTAATTCATCAATATTTAAGAAATATTTTATAAATATCAATGATTTATATAAATGTAATATCTGAAAAACCATTATCGGCATGGGCCCTAGGTAAATTTAGATCATACCAATAAATGTTAGTTGTGATTATATAAAATAATACAATAAGTGTATGGTTGAAGAGTATTTGTAAAATCATAGAATATTCAATTAGATCTTAGTTGTGAGAACACCCCAATAAAATTTGATAGCATAAATGAGAAAATGAACTATAAAAACTATGTTAAGAAGAGTGTTTATATAAATTTAAATCTCATAGAATCGTTGAAAATAAATGGTATAATGTGGTGTGATTATTCAAAATAAATAATATTTATTTTCATGTGAATATTTCACTCTATATGAAGTGTGTTTTATGAATAAACAGACTCTAAAATGTTTTAGAGTGTTTGGGAGTAAATGTTATACCCTAATAAAATATGGATCAATGGTGATAAAGGAATATTTAATGGTTACTTCATTAAGAGTAGAGAAAATATATTTTATAATAAAACGACTTCATAATAAATAATATAGTTTCTATAACAAAAAATTAGATGGTAATTGAGAGTAATGATATCACTATGTTTGGAAATGAAAATAATAGTTGAAATAAAATGTTTAAAAGTTATAATAAAGTATAAGAGACAGAAAGTTGTACAAAAATTCTACAAAGAGACAATTAGTATTATGTAAATGATTTTAATGATGGTGATAATGAAAACACTACCAAAATACATATAAAAACTGTAAAGACAAAAAAAAGATCACGTAAAGATAAAGAGAAAATTATGAGAGATAAGACAGTTTTTCTAAAAACAAATTGAATGAATAATATTCTAGTTACAATTATTTTTTCATTTATGGATGCCAAAATAATTTATTTGAAATATATAAAGAATAAATTTGGGATAAGGATATAAATGAATAACTTGATGAAATATAAAATAATCATAGATGAAAATTATTATCATGGACAAAAGGAAAAAACCCATTGGCACAAAATGGTTTTATAGGAACAAACTCAATGAAAATGGTGAAGTGGTTAGCATTAAAATCATACATTTATGAAATGGGTACAATTAAATTGAATTCATAAATTTTGATAAAGTTTTTTCCCATGAGTCAATACATGATGCAATAAGATTAAAAATTGTATGTTTTATTCAATAAAAACAATAGAAATTCCAAATGGATGTCAAATATGATTTATTAAGTAGAATATTTTATTAAGAAGTATACATTTAATAAAATAATTGATTTTTGATTGATGAATAAAAATATAAAGTGTGGAGTCTCATGAATTCACATTATATTTTAAAATAGAAATTGATAATTTGGTATTGTAGATTGGATTCTTTTACAATGAAATTTCAATTCAAAAGAGTTGGATTATAACATAATTTAAACATGAAAGGAATTTTTGATATATTGATGATGGGAATAGTTCAGGTAGATTATATTATCTTTATAGGATCATTTACTAATCATTTAAAACAACTTGTTGAAATAATGTAGAAGGATTTATAAATGTATTTAGTCGACAAATTAACATTTTTCATGGATCATAGGTTGTATTAAAAGAGAAATATGCCTTCATATATTAAGACAAGTATGTTAAGGAAGTATTAAAAAGGTTTCACATGAAGGATAATGAGGTAGTTAATGCATTCATTACTGTTGAAAAAAAAACTTATAAAAGATGAGAAAAAATAACCAGAAATATTACTGAATAAATATAAATATGTGCAGTCTTATTATGCCTGAAAACATCAATACCTGATAATTGTTTTTTCACATGAATTTCATGTAAATATACATGTGATCCTAAGGATAGTCATATAATGGTAGTGAAAATAATACTTTGAAACATTAAAGTAATTGTTTATTATGGATTAAATTATTCTTACTAATAATAATCAAAAGTTAATGACTTTTACTTATGTTTGTTGAGCCAGATCTACAAATAAAAGAGAACCCAACTCTAGGGGAATGATATATTGTGGGTTTAAACGTGTGTCTTGGATAAGTAAAAAAGTAAGAGAGTATATCTCTTAGTATGAATGAATAAAAATATATTATTACAGATCATTTTTACTCGATTATAAAATACCATTAAACATTATTGCGCAAAACATATTGCGATGTAGGAGAATTTGATAATGTAGGATTATGTACATATAGAAGGTAAGTTTATTTAAAATTGAGATATAAATTGGAACAAAATATTTTTGAGAAAAAAATATTTAACATTAGTGTTCACCGTCCCTTTTCTACTTGAAATGTTTGAGGTTTATTCTACATTCCTCTTTAATTTATTTCATATCAGTTAAAAAATTTCAAATTTAAATGAACAAATATGTGGTGTATTTTAATGGAGGGAGTATGTTAAATAATGTTTAGAAGATAAAAAATGAATTTCAATATATGAACTTTAATGATTTCTTAGATACCCCAAATTCCTATATTGATAATGAATCATGTTGGTTTAGATTTATTTAATTTAATTTCTTATCCATGTGATGCAAAAATTCTTTATGAGAATGAATTATAGTATGTAATAGTCTAGAGTTGGAAATTATTTGAATTTTTTGTCAATGGGGGTGTAATTATTCTAATAAAGGGGATTTATTTGTGAAAATAGAATACATGGAACGTTTTGGGGATTATTTTGAATATTTTAGAAATTTTTGAAGATAATTATTTTCGAATCATGAAACATATATTCATTTTTCCAAAACAAATCCAAAGGGGTTATTGTGTCATATCTTGGTTTAGACTTTTTTGGAGTTTGATTTATTATAAAAATTTGTTAATAACTTGTTTTTTGATGTTTTTTCAATGTCTTAAAAGAGGGGAAATTTGAATTGTTAGAATAATAGTTGAATATAATGGTTGATAACCTTTTTTGTGAAGCGAGGGAGATGGATTAATTTTCAAAATTTATTAAAAACATTTATGTATGAAGAGTTATTGATGTTTTAAAATTAGAGGATTTTAAAATATTATAATATGATTTGAAAAGTATTTCTGTTATATAATAACCGAATAGTTGATCTAAGGAAGTAAAAATAACTACACCGTAATTCATGAACAAGAAAATAAATTTAATGATTCCATCATTATAACTAAATTGTTGATCTAGTATATATATTCAATCATTCATATAGAATAAAATGAAATAGATAATTGTTATTCCATAATTGTATGATTGACCTTGGAAATGGAAATCCGCTAACCATATCTTTAAATATCATTAATTCATGTGAAATGTAAATGATTTTTCATTAATGATGACATGGAATTCTTAATAGAGTAAAATTATCCAAATTGAGTTAAATAAAATTATTTCTTAGTGTAAATCCTCCAATTCACATGGTAAATATATTTGAATTCCCTACAACCATGGGATATTACAAAAAAATATTTGACTAGGATATTCAAGGAAATTGTTCTAGTGGATTGTATAAGGGAATAGTGAACTCCACATGAACCATGAATTAGTATTCATATTAAAGACCAACGAAGTAAATACTGTATTCTTGAGTGATTTATTTACTTCACAAGCTAATAACTAGAGAAAAGGACTCTTTTGGATGGCTTTATAGTCTCATGGGAGGTCTTCTCTCTCAATACTTATAGAATCTTTTTCAGTTTCCTCTTAGATCCCTCTATGGTAGTTAAAGTTCCCCCCTTAAATGATATTTTCTACTCATTTTACCATTTTCACTTATATTTATTTCTTATACATTAATGTTATATTTTTCTTGGGTTTGTATTCATCATCATCACTAGTAAATATATGGGATTTATTAGCATGAAAGAAGTCCATTTCTACTCCAACAAATTTTTGATGTTGTAAGAGACTTTAAAAGACATATGATTTTATAAATTCATTAAATAGAAATGATTAAATCCCCCTTTTCAGTTCTAAATAAAATGAGAAAGAATATCCTTTATTAGTGAATTTTTTATTGCTAACAAAGAGTACTTTTATCAGTTCAATTTCTAGCACTTATAAAATATTATTTTATGAGAATATATTTTATCACTGGTAAAAGATGATTTTATCAATAATAATAATAGTGTTGATAAGAGACATGAGTTTCAACAATGTACAGATACATTTATAGTGCGTCACTAAAACCTATTTTAAAAATAATGTTACAATTAAATTTTATGTAACAAATAAATTAAAGTTATAAAAATCAACATTTCAAATTTTTCAATACACTACCATCACATTAGTTTGTATAATTTATTAAAATAAAATTCATTTACCAATGAATTCAAAACCATAATGGTTCCATTATCTTTGGGACCCCCACTCAAAAGAGATCAATTGTATTATTAGATCATGAAAACAACTCCCCATTTTGAGAAAAAAAGGAGAGTATACCTATAATAAAAAACAATTCTTATACTAGTAATACTATAAAGAAATAAATGAAACATTAATATGATACAATGCATTAATAAAATGTAACTTTTAAACTGAAACATGTAATTTAAGTCATATCGAGTAGACCATGTATCAAATTCATGTTTGATTGATTATTACACATAAAATATAATTTATGGATTTTTTCCCAAATTTTCAAGGTAAACAATGTGTGTTTAAATGGATTTTAATATGTGATACACTTTTAAAACTAAAATGTCACTTTTAAACTCTAAACACACATTTTGAATTATATGAGATACACCGTGTGTGTGATTGATTTATTCCTGATCCCTACACATCACAAACGAATTTATTATCTTAACGTATCAAGGTATTATGATTGTGTTTTCTCATTTTGGAGAATGTGAAGTGTTTTTTGTAATAAAATGTTTTTTAAATAAAAACCGGAACTTTTAGTAATACCAAACACATTGTGTGTCAGATTGATGTGAGGAAAATTATTATACATAAAAAATTACTTATAAATAATTTTATTAAATTATCAAGAAAATCCGAGTGTCTTTTCTTTATTTTCAGCGAGTGATGTGTGATTTGAACTAAAATGATAGTTTTAAATTGAGAACACATAATTTGAGTCATATCTGGTACACCATTTGTTTGATTGTTGTGTGGATAATTATTACACATAAAAAATTTCTTTTGTATAATGTTATTGAATTTTCAAAACAATAAATGTTGGTTTTATTATTTTTCAGTGAGTGGAACATGTTTTGAATAAAAATATTTCTTTTAAAGTGAGAACATACACTTTGAGTCATACTGGGGACACCATGTGTCAGAAAGATGTGCACCTGATTCTCACAGATCACAAATGTATTATGAATCATTTTCAAAACAATTAGTAAAATATGAGCATGCTTTCTCAATTTTGAGTATGTGATGTTTTTTTAATAAAATATCAATTTAAAATAAAAGCACACAATTTCAGTCATTCTGGCCTAATTGTGTGTCAGATTGATGTGTAGTTATTTTTATTCTGTCAAAAATGAATCATACATCATTTTCTTAAACTATCAAGACAACGAGATTAGGATTTCTACTTTCATAGTCAGTAATGATTGTTTTGAAATAAAATGTTACCTCTAATCTAAAAACAAACACTTTGAGTGATACTGGGCACACCATGTGTCGTATTGACATGTGAAAAATTCCTATATGTCAAAATTTACTTATAGATTGTTTTAATAAAGTATCAATAAAATTCAAATGAGTTTTATGAATTTTTAGTTTGTGAAGTGTGTTTTGTACTAAAATGTTGATTTTGAATAAAAACATGCAATTTCAGTCATACCGGCCACACCATGTGTCATATTCATGTGAAGAAAACCCCTATATGTCAGATGTAACTTATGGATTATTTTCTTAAATTATCAATTCATTTGGACTGTTCTTTCTTAATTTTTAGTGATTGATACACATTTGTAAATAAAATCTAACTTTTAAACTGAAAACATTCCCTTTGAGTAATAGTAGACACAACATGTGTCTGATTAACATTGTTTGATTCCTATACATAAAATATGACTTATGGATCATTTACTAGAAGTATCATGGAAAATATAGTGGGTTTTATTAGTTCTCAGTTAGTGTCTCAAGTGTTGAACTAAAATCATGCCATTAAACTGAAAACACAGAGGCATAACGATCACACTGTGTGTCATATTTCCATGTGGTTGATTCCTACATGTCAAAAATGATGTATGTATTTTTTTCCTAAAGTATCAAGGAAATAGGATAGTTTTTTCTCTATTTTCAAAATGTGAAGTGTGTTTTGTAATAAAATTCTGATTTAAAATAAAAACGCACACTATCGGTCATACAGGCCACACCATGTCTTAGGGTGATGCGTTCCTAATACATTTATGTAAAAAATGAGTTACTTACCATTTTATTAAATTATCATTATAATTAATATTTTTCATGGTTTTCAGTTAGTGATGCATGTTTTGAACTAAAATGTTTCTCTTAAACAGAAAACACACACTTTGAGTCATATCGGGAACACCGTGTATCAGATTGATGTGTGGATAATTAATACACATTATAAATGGATTATGTATCATTTTACTAAAATATTACAATAATGGAATAATTATTTTTCTCATTTTTTAGTATGTTATGCATGTTTGGAACTAAATAGTCAATTTTAAATAAAAAACACAACTAGAAAAAAGGGTTATTGCCACAGTTCAAAACCGTGGAAATAGGCATAAAAACTGTGGCCGTAGGCTACGACTATAGTTTTGGCCAACCATGGCCGCTATAGTCACATTGGTAGGTCCCAACCTATTTCCACAGTTTTAACTGTGGAAATAACTACCTATTGCCACAGTTTTGAAAACCTTGGCAATAGGCCTCCAAGTTTGACACCTTGGTGGTTGACCTATAGATACAGTTTAAACTGTGGCTATAGGTGGATATTTCCATGGTTTTAACTGTGGAAATAGCCTCGAAAACCGTGACAATAACATAAATCAAAAATTTCCATGGTGGGATTTGATCCCTACACCTCCACTTTGAAATCCAATGCACTTACCACTACAGTATGCCACAATTTGGGTATATATATATATATATTATGATATATATATTAATAAAAATCATGGGAACAAACTAAAAACCGTGATGGTAGGTCTTCCCACCAAATTTTTGGTGGGAATTTTTGTTCCCGTCGAAGCGCGGGAACCCTATAGCCACGGTTTTGAAAACCGTGGCTATAGGGTGTCAAAAAAATTGGCATATCACCATAGTTTTACAAACTACGGCCATAGGCCACAAAACCATGGCAATAGACCATAGATATTGCCACGGTTCTGAAAACCGTGGCCATAGGCCACAGAAAATAGGCCTATCGCCACAGTTTTAATGCCGTGCTATAGGCCACAGAACCGTGGCTATAGCCACAAATAGCAACGATTTTAAAACCGTGGCTTTAGTTCTGTGGTAGTAGCTCCATTTTCTAGTTGTGAAACATTCACTTTATCTCATTCTAAGGACATTGTGTCTAAAATAAATGTGTGTTTAATTCCTAAATTTTATAAATGAAATATAGAAAAATATAATATAATATAAATAAAATCAAATTATTTCTATGTTTTTAGTGAGTGATGCACATTTTGAACTAAAATGTAATTTTTCACTCAGAACAGAGGCTTTAAGTCATATCGAGAACACTGCATGTCAGATTAAAATTTGGTTGATTTTTACATGTTAAAAATTATGTATGGATAATTTTTCAAAAATATCCAGAAAATATAAGTGTTTTTTTTTGTTTTTTTATTGAGTGGTTCCTTTTTTAACAAAAATATTATTTTTAAACAAAAAACATGCAATTCGTTTTATACCAGGAACACTATGTGCTATATTGATGTGTGTTTGCTTCATACATTTCAAAAATGACATATAGGTTGTTTCACTAAATTATCAAGATAATGTGGGTGTGTTTTCTATATTCTAAATATGTGAATTTTGTTTTATAATAAAATTTTGATTCAAAATAAAAACATTCACTTTCAGTCATACCAGCCAATCTACGTGTTAGAGTGATGTGAGAATGATTTTTATATTTCAAAATTGAATTATGTATTATTTTTCTAAATTATAAAGAAAAACTGATTGTGTTTTCATGGTTTAAGATAGTGATGTATGTTTTTAACTAAAATGTTACTTTTAAACTAAAAACACACACTTTGAGTCATATTGAGCACATCATGCATCAAATTTATTTTTTATTTATTCATACACATCAAAAATGAATTATGGATAATTTTACTAAATTATTATGATAATATAAGCATGTTTTATTAGTTTGGATTATGTGATACATGTTTTGAACTAAATGGTAAATTTTAAATTAAAAATATGAACTTTGAGTTATATCAAGCTTACCTATATTGAACTAAGGTGTTGTAAATTCTTACATGTCACATTTTAATTGTGGGTTATTTCTAAAAATATCAAGAAAATATGAGTTTTATTGCTTATTTTTCGGCAAGTGATGTGTGTTTTGAACTAAAATGTCAATTTTGAAATGAAAACACATACTTTGAGACATAATATGCACACCATGTGTTAGATTCATGTGTAGTAAATTCTTACATGTCAAAAATAATGTATAGATATTTTTTAAAAATATCTATAATATATCAGTATCATTTCTCTGTTTTTAGAGAGTGACATATTTTTTTTAACTAAAATGTCATTTTTGAATTAAATAAATGCACTCTAAGACATACTAAGCACACATGTGTCATATTGACAAGCGGTTGGTTCCTAATTGTAAAAAACTATGTATAGATAATTATACTAATGTATAAAGACAATAAAAGTGTGTTTTCTATTTTTTTTAGTATATGAATCATTTTTTTTACCAAAATGTCAAATTAAAATAAAAACATGAACTTTCAGTTATACCATCCCCACAATGTGTTTACTTTATGTGAGGATGACTTCTATATATAAAAAATTACTTCTGTATAATTTTTATAAGCTACTAAGAGAATATGTGTTTTCATGGTTTTCAGTTAGTGATTCATATTTTGAACTAAATTGTTTCTTTTAAACCGAAAACATGCACTTTGAGTCATACTAGTAAGACCATGTATAGGATTAACATGAGATTCTTTTCTACATGTCACAATTTACTAATGTATTTTCCCCCAAAATTATTATGAAAATTTGAGCATTTTTGCTAAATTTTTAGTATGTGACACGTGTTTTGACCTAAATTGACACTTTTGAACTGAAAATGCACACTTTGAGTCATACTAAGTATATAATGTGTAAAATTAATGTGTTATTAATTCCTACATGAAAAAAATGACTTATGGATTATTTTTACAAAAATATAAAGACAATATCATTATGTTTGATATTTTTTATGTAATTGAAACTTTTTTTGACAAAAATTTCATTTTTAAATAGAAAACACACACATTGAGTCATATTAGGCACAAAACATGTTAGTATGACATGTAGTTGATTCTTACATGTTAAAAATGAAATATGGATTTTCCCTAATATATCATGATAATACGAGTGTTCATTATTAGTTTTCATTGAGTGTCATGAGCTTTGAACTAAAAAGTCACTTTGAAATTGAAAACACACACTTTATTTCCTATTGGGTACATTATGTTATAGATTTCTGTGTAGTTGAGTTATACATTAGACAAATTATTTATCAATAATTTTCCAAAAACACTAACAAAAAAAATGTGTTTTTTTATTTTTATTAGGAGGCATATGTTTTGAACTAAAATATTACTTTTAACAAAAAAGAATCACTTTCAATCATAATGACCCCAATATGAGTTACATAGACATGTGACTAATTCATACACATCAAAAATGATGTATGGATCATTTTCCCAAAGTTTTAAGAAAATATGAGTATGTATCTTCATTTTTTATTGAGTGTCATGTGTTTTTAACTAAAATGTTGTTTTTAAACTGAAGCATTTACTTTGAATCATGCCAGGTACACTATGTTCTAGATTTATATGAGGCTAATTCCTATATGTCAATAATGACTTTTAGGTCATTTTTCTAAAATATCAAGATAATATGAGTGTGTTTACAATGTTTCTAGTGAGTGGAACTTGTTTTTAACAAAAATGTCATTTGTAAAATGAAAATACACACTTTGAGTTATTTTAATCCTAAAAACAAGCTTATAAACCTGGACAAACCAAATAAATAACAAATAGCTTAATAAAAATAAAAAATCATACTTAAGTGCATCATCCATTTCAAATAATTTATTGATAATTTATTTTTATCGAACCATTTTTTTCTCTATGAAGAGTTTAAAAATATTAGAGGAAAATCATTTTTAATAAATTCACATATTCATGACTTATGGATCATTTTCTTAATGTTTTTTCACTAACACATTATTAAAAAGTATTATACTCAAAATATAAAGAATTTAATCACTACTAAAAATAATCAAATCATATAAATAAATAACATTTTTATAGAGAGAACATTAAACAAGAACCTCAGTGCATCATCCTTATTGAAGTGATCATCGATAATTTATATTTCTGTAAAAAAAAATTTCCTATTAAGGAAAAAAGGCCTCCATACACAGTCCATGATTTGTTTCTGAATGTTAGAATCCCATTTTATCCTTGAAGAACCATGACCTCTCTATAGAGCCCTCTTGTACTCTTTATACGCATAAAATTCTTATAGGAAAACAAATTCTAAATCACCTCATCATGATCTCTGTGAAAATTAAATAAATAATAAGTAGATAAAAATGATAATATAATTAACTAAAAAAGAATTATATATAATTATTATAAAATTTTCTAAATTTTCTGTAGATAAATCAACTCTTCATGATCCATATGAAATAAAAAATTTACAAATGTGATATGAAGTCACCTCTTCATGATGTCTACAATCATTCTAGCATCATGAATTCTACCAACTAATCTCAAAACAAATTTGTTTCATATTATGAATAAATGAACTATCTACATTCCTTGTAGTAATGAGAAATATAAATACACATACAATTAATAAATATTTTAAATTAAATTGTAATTTTCATTATAAATACCTCATTGGGGAATCTATTTTGTTGATTGAATATGATATCTTCCATAAATTTTAAAACATATTAACCATAATATTTTCCATTAGTTTGTTTAAGACATTGTATAAACTCTGAGAAAAGTAATTAATTTGTTTTTATATATTTTTTGATTGTTATATATTAATATATATACCATAATACTTATCCAGTTGTATAAATTGATAAGCTTCTTGTTTTTATGGACCATCCTCATACCATGATTTTGAATATATTTAAACACCTCCCTATCATAACAAAACATTCATTAAAAAATAATATAATACATATAACATGGAGATTATTTTTAAATTTTTGAATGTTGTGTATTAACAATTGATAAATTTCATCATTTATGGTTTATTTATTTTTAATACATGAACTGAACTAGAACAAATCTTCAGTGTATCCAAATTGATTGCAATGAGAAGCCAATGCTCCTGAAAAACAAAAAGGGATATGTAATGAATAAAATAAAAATATATTTGATATGATTCGATAGTATAACTTTACCCTGGTATTAGGAGTATTAATTTTTTTTTTCATATATGTGATTATTTTGAAACATTGCAGCTAGTTGTTCTGCTATTTTAAAATATACATCTTCTTCCAATGACGTTTTTGTGTAGAAGTGACGTGAGGACTAATGAGTACATGTTTTTATTTGTAGGGAATTCCCTTCACATAGTAATAAAATATATTCCTACAAAAAATATGAACAATATTTAATTATAATTAACTTATTAGATCAAATATTGGACAAATAGATTATGAAAACGTACATCATGTATACATTTACAACTGAGACTCTCAACCATCCATGCTTGCTGATTTCTTCTACATTTTCAAGACCATGATATTCCATAATGGTATATCCATATATTTTTTCTTCAAAATCAATGATGGATATATTATGATCTTTGAACATTGTACTTCACAAACTTGTAATATTAGTAAATGCAACAATTGAATTAGTGGGGTAAAGTTACTCTATAAAGGTAATTTCTATTGATTTGTTGATACTTTATACTATTTTAATTTTACTCTATATTTCCCCTTCCATTTCTATGTCTATAATAATATTTATCATTTCAGGCCTTTTTCATTAATTGTTGATGGGTTTTCATTGAAATAAATTAAAAATTACAAAACTTGTTATCAAAATGTATTTATACAAGATCAAATGGTTAAGATACAATAGTTCCAATAGAATGTTTGATCATATGAATATATAGATCATCAAGGGGAATAGGTTGCTCAATAATTGGCTCATGAGATAAGTGAATCCAAACTCCAATATGGCCTTTTGGTAGTTTTATGTTTGTAGAATATCTCCATAGATATTATACACTAAACCCATAATAGTAAGGTGATGGGTGGGTAAAAATAGATATAAATAAAAATAAATTTCACCCTGTCGAATATTAATAAGGAACGGTATCAATATCTTCCTAATTTACATTTTATAGAAACTGTTATGAAAAAATTGATTAACACTAGTAAAGTAGAACTTTGAGGATAATGGATAACCTCAAAGATGCAGGGGGGGGGGGTTAGATCTTTATGTACTAGTTATCATTATGTTGTTTCTCATATTTTATTCTTTTTCTATAACATTCTCTAACAACTCAGTCTATAGATTAGGTTTTTATTATAGAAAATTTATTCATGTCTGCATCTAATCCATTTTTATATATTTATCCCCTTTTGTATTTCCTTTCTCAAAATATGTTTCAGGTGACACTATAAAACCTACACCTCTACTAGAACCATATTGTTTTTCCATCTTCAAGGCGACAAAATGTATTCATTCCTTGGGTATAGCCAATGGGGATTCATATTTCCAAAATGAATAAATAATATCACGAAATAAGTAGTAATTATTATCTAATACTGGTTTAATGAATAAAAAAATATTCATTATGTTATACATACACATGATTCTCATCCTCTATGTTTTTTTATCTACTAGTATTCCATCTTTATTTATATGAGCCTCCATCTATAGCACCTGATGTCTGATAATAGTGGTTTTTTTATTCTCATTCATCAATATATATATAAAAGGAACATAATTATGTTTTTTTTCATGACACATAAAATTATAGCTATATATTTAAAATACATACCATTTTATCTAGTAAAGTGAATATCATCCTTGATTTATGGTAGGGTTTCATTTATTTTTGATGCACACTAATAATTTTTAACACACATTTGATGTTTTATAAATTATTAATTCTTAATCAAAGTTATTAATACATGTATTTAAATGTAAATTATTAGAAATCTCAATGTACATAAAATTCTTACTCCTCTTGAAGTCTAATAAACTCAATCCATGTTTCATGGTTTATAATGTGTGAATATATATGTGGTGGGTGTGGGGTTACATTCCCTTCATAACCCCTTAGATTATTCTTCATAATAATTATCTAAAGGGATATATGATCCTTTCTTGTGAACATAAATAATTTTTTTATGGTCATCTTGAATAAATTTATTCAATAAGGGATAATGAAGATTAAAGAAATGCTTCAATAATTTATTTTCAAGTAAAATAGAGACACTATATCATAATGTTACCATAATATCTTCCCAAATTAATGTCTTCATCACATGCGTAATATTTTTCCATGTATCTACATCAATTGGTAAGTTCATTTAAGTGGTGACCATAATGTAACTAATGAAAACCTACATGTTAGGGGTAAATAAGTTTGGCATGTTCATTCTATATAACATAAAATTTTATGCATTTCCTTATTAAATTAATAATTTTTATGATAATTTCACTAAAACACTCATATTTTTTCATATAAATTGGTTGTTAACCTTTTTTCATTTCATTGGTTTCAATATTATTAATATTTTTTCCAAAATATTGGTAGCATCGGCATGGGAAGAAATTTTTTGTCCCTAAGGATTGGGAGGATCTGCATGTCAAGAAATTTTTTGTTCCTTAGGATTGGTAGCATCGACATATAGAGAATACATTATCTATAAAAGTAGTTAAAAATTAAATTTTTATTACATTAATGCAGTAGTCAACACATAATAATATGAGTTAACATGGTGTATATTAAATTAAAATATAACCTAATTATTGAACTCTCATTTTTTAAAGGTTGAAGGGATTTTACACCTCTAATAAGTATCCAAATACACTACATATTGTATCATCTAACATATGATACCCTGTTTAAAATGGGACCATTGTGAAATGATTGTGATGTCCAAACTAAAGGGTCATCCTTTATTGAATTGACATATGTCCCTATAGTTGTTTCAGACAATAATAGAATAATTAGACACTTTATGTTTTTAGGATCCGAGACATTAAATACTTCTTAATAATAATGATTCCATTTTTAATGGTTTATCCATGTACCCTTGATTACTCAAATCCACATTCATGAATATTGATTAATCTATTTTAACTATACTCTTGTTTTACACCCACTTTCACTGAAATATCAACTCTTGTAATGTTTTATAATCAAAATAACATATTCTTCTGATGAGGAAAAAGTATTAAATATTCATGTAAAATGGATTTCTTTCCTTGGTACCATATACATGAATCACTTCCACCATAAGAGTAAATCCAACTTCATTTCATGGTACTATGTTCATAATTTTCCTTTGTATAGAATGTATAACTACCAATTACATAATCATTATAAGATAATAAATTCACACATGGTCCCCAAGCTATCCATCCAAGTCATTTTAATATTGAATTAATATTTTCAACTAACACCTTATAAATATGGTCTTGAAAAAATCTAATAAATTATTTATTATGTGTATTTCATATCCATATTTTCACCGTTGATGGATTTAAATACTTATGAATTAGTTTTTGGGTTTCAACATATGGTGAAACCTCTAAACTATTATGTAAAATGTGAAGGCGATCATTCTCCCACTCTATAATGGTAACTATGAAAACATTTCTTTTATAAATTCCTTCAACCAAAAGTCACCTGTTGTGATTAGATTTTGTTAGATCGATGGTATCCACATTTGATAGGTGATTATTACAAAATTCAAAGGTTTTCTAAAAAATGTATCACTTTGAAAAACAATATTTTAGTCAATCTTGTTTTTTGGAATACGCTTTCAAAATATTCATATATTGTTCAATGGGGCACATCCATCTATAATGTATAATACCACATAGTCGGATATCTCTAACCAAGTAAACCATCAATTGAGCCATCATATAAATGAATGGATTCAAAAAATAACACCTCTAATTCACATAATACATAGTTGGTAACTTCATCAAGTCTATAAGATTAATACATATAGCTTTGAAAGAGAAACAAATCTTAGTTAATGTATGATGAAAATTTTTAAGAAAAGGGAAATGTAAAGCTTTAGGAATAAAATCTTACTTCCAAACATGATAGTCATGTTATTTTAGAACATATAACATCAAACCAGTAATTGACAGGATATTCCTAATGTTTGATGAATACCCCCTAGAACCATTACATCCATTAGGAGGTTCCAAAACTGATATGTCTCTTTCCTGGAAAGAGTGTATGTAGCTAAAGGAATAAAATTATACCTTTAGCTCTTCAATGGATCCAACTCTTCTTGTATCCCCTTGTCAATAATGTCTAACATATCTTTAATTTCATTCTTTATTTTTTTGGGTGCATTTAGTAAAATTTCAATGACACTATCAAATAAAATTTTTATATATGCATGAAATCAATAAAATTTATAGAATAAAAACAATTCATGTATGGTATTTCAAAAAAAACTTATATCTTATTATAATGAGTTTTCATAAGGATTTTTAAAGAAGGTTAACCAAAATAAGTGACTATATCCTTTACTTTATCAAACAGTTGATCACTTGTTATTAGAGACAATGTTGTACCTTCTTCTGAATTCCTATTGAATATTGTCATCCAAGTTCAGTATTTATGTCATCTAGGTAAACATTTTTGATGTTCATGAAACACAATCTTTGATAAATGTTCCTGCCCAACTGAGAGTGTACCTTGTTCTCACATGGGTCACACTTGAATTATTTTAATTCTATATCTGGAAAAATTTCCGTATGAAATAATGTCATTTATCATTTCATAAAATATAGATATCAATGTGAAATATTCATATCTATAATCCTTGTAAATATAACACTTTACTACCGCATTAATTTTATATCTTCTATAAATGGATCCATATAAACATTAATATCATTAAATGGTTTTTTTTGTCATTCTATAAGTAGAGGAAACAAAAATTATTTTTGCATAATGAAATACCATAGTAGAAAGTAATAATTTACTAATATAACTATCCATGTACATTGAGTGGTACTTTGTGCCCCAAAACGATTCACTCCATCTATAGATAGAACAAGATGATGGTTTCTCGGCTAGTTTACAAATTTCGGGGAAACATGATCAATTTTCATGCATTGAGGAGATTCCACTGGGTGAAAAAGTTTCCAATATATATTTCATGTATATATATGTCACATCAGTTGTCTTATTGTCTCATCACTACTATATAGGTGCACAAACATTGAAATTACTAGAATGTTCCACATAAATTTAGAAGGACTTGATTCAGAATTCGTTTATTCATATGAACCAAACATAGATAATTTTTAAGTGTTTCGTGGTCCTTGCAAGAAAATATATAGTCATTTGGACAAACATGTATTCTTGTTGAGATCAACCAAATTAAACATTATATTTGTTTAGCATCATATGTTTGGTAAGGAATATCATTACCATCTAGTTGCATATCATTAAAGAGAGTAAGTAGTTTAGTAAATTTGGAATCACATCATCTATTTATAGTTTTTTATATTATATAGATTAATTATGGCTAAAAATGTTGTTTATTTAATATAACCTAAACACAATGGAATATTTTCATAGCTCTGTCACTTTTGAAATGGATTTGGAAAATCAAAAAGACCATATTCAAATATCATTGTCATTTCATCAAAATTATCTTCACTATCATTTACACTTGTAATAATATCCTCAATAGAATTTTCATCATCATTCGAACTTGTAATCATATCATATGATCTATAAAATGGATTTTTATATTAGTCACTTTCCATGTTATGTTTTCCCCCATGTTTATTCCAACACATATAACTTGAATCTATTATATAACAGTTAATGTGTTCCTCCATCTCCTTTAGACTAATTATTCTTGAATAAAAATAACATCAATATGAACAATGGATATTAGAAGGGTTATATACACAATATTTTTGCATTGTTGATGAACTCTTTAACCCCATAATCATTCTATTTTATCATACTATTGGCATCCACCCATTTATAATTCAAATCCATCCTATTTGATTCAATAATATTCATATTTAACAATAATAAATAAATACATAGAAGGTATGAGCGTAGAATACAAAAATACTATTATTTAAAAATGAACACATATAGTCATCATATTTGATATAAATTTTCATTGTGTCAACAACATCTTATAACATATAAAGAAAAAGTATTATATGAATATAAAGGATTATAACAGAAAATGTTTTATTATAAGAATTCTAATATCAGATATAATTCTATTTTGTGAAATGGATTCAACAATGGAAATAATTTAGTCTTTTTTACTGTCAATGTTCATAATAAACTTATGGATTTATACAAATAGAAGAGTATTAGAGTATATATGATAATATTTCACTATTAAAAAAATTACTTGTTTTTCACGACATTTTTATAGTCTTTAAAATAATTTAATCACATTGATCATGGTTATTACATTTATAAATTAATTAATGATATCATATTCAAATTCTTCATTTGGTAATAATCAAATTAACAATTTTAATATTCCATGAGATTTTTAAAATAATTAAGATTGTTGACAGAATGGGAAAAATGAATGCTGTAACCAAAATAACCCAAATTTTCAAATTTCAAAATCAGGAATGTATTTAATCATAAAAATAATTTTAATGACTAATGGAATTAATAAAATAATTTAATTTTTTATTAAAATTATAAAAATTAATATTTTTAAAATTCTAAATTCTTAAAAAATAGGAATTTCAAAAATTTTGATTCGTCTCTCATTGAAAAAAATGTATACTTTTAAAATGTTGTTGAACAATATTGGGTGAATTATATTAATTATAATGGAAAAATTGCAGAATTTTTCTAAAAATTTATACTGAAAGATAAAAATAATAAATATTTATCTTTATTTCCCCCAGAAAATTATGAAATTGATATAAAATTTTTTAGAGTATTATTTATTGTTCAAAATAATTATATATAAAATTAAATTTAAAAAAACAGAATAAATCATACTACCATGCAAAATATTTGTGAATTAGAGAAAAAACCCTTGGAAATAGGAAGATGCTAATGAGAAGAAGAACAACCAAAAAATATCTCAAGAAGGGGCCGAACATCAATCATAAGGGAATAACGACAAAAAACATCTAAGGATGGGTCCAAACATCGATTATATAAGAAGAATCCAATATATGAATTAAAAATCATGAAAATTTTTCCAAAGAAACAAGAAGATAAGAAGAACCCAATGATAATAAATAAAATTGTGAAAAAAGGATGAAATATCGATTAAAACAAGTAAGGAATAACGTACCTTTGATTTAAGGTTTGGTTCATCAGAAATATTTGAAGGAGGCAACAACTGGATTCAGCTTCTATAAGAGCTGAATGGAACGAGTAGGGGAAATCTCAGTAAAGGATCTTTTAAAATAGGGAGAAGGAGTCTTATCGATGCTAGTAAAAAAAACTGATAAAATATATATTTATCCGTGATTAAATGGAAAGTGATGATAGTTGTATGATTAATCAACACTTTTTTAACATGAATAAAGCCACAAATTTATCAGTTTTAAAAATGAACTGGTAAATAAATCTTTTATTAGGGCTTAACATGGATATGATAAATATTTCTTTTATCAGCACTTAATATAGTGCTAACAAATACAAGTAGAAAATAACAATTAAAATTTAAATTTAAAAATTACAATGAATTAACAATTTTATGAAAATGAGTATTAAAATTTACTTTATAGAAAATAATAATAAATAATAAAAATAAATAAAAAATACTATTTTTATTAAATGCATTAATAAATGTGATAACATTATGATAAATGTATTAATATTTTGATAAATGAAAAAATAATTTTAATTAGGTAAGTCATAAAAATATCTAAAATGAATAAATTATAAATATTATATATACATTAAAAAATAATATGAATGAAATTTTTTTAAAATTAAAAAAATACCAAAAAGTGATTTTAAATTAAAATGATCTAATACAGATTCCTAATAGAAAAACAATAAATAATAATTGTATGATGATTTTAAAAATTAGGAAAAGTGACTAAGAATTAAAAATGAATAAATAATAATAAATGAATAAATGTATTTGGGGTGGAACCAGAGTGGTAAACCTTGTAATCCTGTATCCAAATTACTTGGGTTTGAAACTTGGAAAGCCCTTGGTGGATTTACAATGCATGACATGACACATGTAGGTAGTGACACAAACATGATGCAAGATTGGTAACGCTAGAAAGATGATGCATGCATCATGTTGCACTGGGATTTTGGGCCATCTTTATCGGCCACTTGGCCTTGGGCCTATAGGCTATGTAATGGGCCTCCATCTACCCAAATAGAAATAAGTCATTAATTTCACAATAAAAAGTGTGTTCGACCCTATGTTGAAAAATTATAATAAATTAATTAATAATAAATAAGAATAAAAAACAGATGGTTACATATGAATAAATTTGAAAATTATAAAAAACCAAATTAATATTTTAATTATATAAATTAATTAAGTATTTAAAATTAAATTTAAAAATAAGATATTTAGAATGAAGTAATGATTATTAATGAATAAATAATTATTTCATGAATATTTAAATACAAATATATTGAAATAAAAATGAATGAATGATAATTATATAAATCATATAAATATTTAAAGTATTGAATATTAATAATTAAATATGTATAAATAACCATCAAAATTTAATATATTAAAAAATATCAAATGAATAAATATTAAACATGAATAAATTACTTAAAATATTAAAATTGATAAATATTACAAATGAATAAATAATATTATTTATATCTGTTAAAAAATATTCAAAATGAATAAATATTAAAATAAAAATTAGTAAATATCAAAAGTTATATTTAAATACAAGAGATTTGTGACACCCTTGGATATGATAACATCACTCATGTATATGGCGGACTAATGCCTTACGAAACTATGTGATTCATTTTTCACTACCACTTCACGTGGAAGGTAATAAAAATACATTTAATGAATATATCTGATATAAATTTAATAATAATGATTCTAATGACATATTTATCATTATAAAGAGATAATATATCAGTTTCAATCTGACACTGAAAAATGATAACATTGTTTGTGTGCACATGTGGACTACCACCTCCACGAAGTGATGTGATACTTTTTTTCATCATCAAAACATTTTTATGATATGTATGAGTATATTTAATGAAATAATAGGTTATTTATGATATTATAATTATTTTTAGAGGTAAAATATTACTTACCTTCTTTCCATAATGATCGTTGAAAAATGGAAATGTTAATCATTCATACATATGGCCTATAGTCTCTATGATTCTAACGTAGTTCATTTTTCATAACCTTATTCCATGATTTGATTTAAAAGATTAATTTATGAATAAATATGATAAAGATTTAATTATTATTATTATAGATATGTTGAAACTATGACCTTTTTCATTATGTTCAACGCACTAAATTTGTTTTGAAATAAATAACCGAATGTCCTCAAAACACCTGACGTTGACTTAATTGGTTAAGTAATTAAATGTGTAATTAAAATAAATAAATAAATTATAAAACCAAGAAATTTTTTCTTAATAAATCAACTAATTTATATAATATTATTATATAGGAGTTAATGTATACACATTGAGTGTCTGGACTCGATGTAAGGGTTTTCTCATATCAATTTTATTTCAGTGAGATGTATTATATATTCAACTCTTATTTTTTTATTATGGGGTGTATTTACTGAAAATGAATTAATTTTATGATTTTTTACATTAAAAATATTTTTATTTAAAAAATAAAAATTAGTTTTTCTCTTTCATGGTGTTTTGATCCAGATATTACCAAAGTCGTAAGGGGCATTGTCTCTATTTTTTTTCATTGAGGCATATTTTTATGTTATAGAAATAATTTATAATATATGGTGTATATAAATTTCCCTTTTACATGTAATATCATTAATCATTCATACATAATTGTATTTTAGGTTACAATTTGAATTATTTCATTAATGGGGATTTAAATTGAAGGTTACCAAGTGGTGAAGAGAATCTTAGGCCAATTTCATTTTGTTGTGTTATAACACTTTTTAATTTACTCTCTTATGATATGATTATGTGTGAATTGATATATTAGTTGTTTTATTCTATATTTAAATTTTTT
This sequence comes from Viscum album, assembly GCA_963277665.1. Taxonomy (NCBI): domain Eukaryota; kingdom Viridiplantae; phylum Streptophyta; class Magnoliopsida; order Santalales; family Viscaceae; genus Viscum; species Viscum album. The sequence goes on from OY728167.1 coordinate 836,240,348, forward strand.
TAGTATGGATTTGAATTTTTTACACATAATATCTCTATTTATTAGTTCTAAATTAAATAATATGATCTTTGTAAGGGTTATTCATCTCAAATTCTATTTATTTGGGACATATATAGATGTTATGCATCTAAATTCTTTTATGAGGTGTTTATACTTCCCATTTTAAATGTTATGTCAAGAATATCCTTATGTTCATGATATTTAATGCTTCATTTAAGGATATTATTTCATGGGGATTATGATTAAAGAGTTATAATAGTGACAAAGGCTTTATTTTAAAATCTCCATTCATTTTAGGATTGTTTAAGTTGAAGGTTATTATGTAGTAAATCATATGATATAATTTTATTGAAAAAAATATCATTCATATAAACTAGTTATGAATGTGTTTAACATGTCTGATTTCCATTTCCTTCCGTATTGATTAAAGAAATATCAATAAAATAGTTTGTAAGTGATACTGATCTTGTATTTTATTTTAGATCGGGTATCTTCCTCTTTCATTCCCATGTTTTTAAAAAAAAATCTAAAATATTATTTCTAAAGAAAATGTTTTCCCTAAAACTATTTTACATGGTATTTGACCTTATTTTAAATGTTTTTGATAGTAAATTACTTACCATTTTCAAATGAGTCACTTTTGACTCTCTTTTACAAAATGTTTTCAAAATAATGTTTATTTTTAACATTTACAAAATGAATGTATTTTCCAACCATCATAACCATTATACTCTTTAAACCATAAATTTTATATTTCCACGTTTTTTTCAAAGAAAATTATTTTTTCAATATTTTGTGAGTTTTTAATTTTTTAATGTTATTTTCAAAGTGAAAAGTTTATTTTCCTCAATAATGTTTTTAATGATATTTTAATGGTATTTTAATTCATTAAAACCAATTACTGTTTTTTTTATTATTCACTAATAGGGATATTTTGTAATGATACCATCCTCATTATTTCTTTGGATAGATTAATATTGTTTCAATGAGAATGTTATGGAAGCCATTTATTTTTGATAGGTTAATCATGTTTAAAAGATATTGTCAAGGAACCCATTTCTTTTCCATGGGATGATCAAGATTTAAAAAGAATCAAGGTTGTTTCAATGATTTTATGTTTATATTAATTCCCTATGTACTTTATTTATGAATAGTACATAGACATTATTGATGATCATGGGTGAGCCCAGATAGAAACACGTGATACCTATATAGCTTTTATGATAGTTTGACCCAAATAGCGTTAGGTGAGCCTGATATAGATTATATGAAGGGGTTTTCCCGATATCATTGGGTGACACTAGTATATATTATACAATTGGGGAACCCAGATAGTGCTCCAATGCATTGAATAATGTTCCTTGTCTTTAGAATAAAGAAAGAGGGAGCTACTAGAGGGTTTCTCCTGTGGATTTAACTAGGCTCCAGTTATTTCTGAAATGGGTTTGAAATGGGTTATGATGATGATGTTTGAATATACCTACACATTTTTTTATTCTTTCTCCGGATTATAAATGTTTCATTTGATCAAGGATGATATCACATGGTTCATGATTATTTACTCTTATTAATTTTTCCCTGGTTAAATATTTGTTCCATATTTATTGATTGATGATTTGGGTATAGTGGGTGTGAGTTATTTTTTGATTTTTTCATGAATTCTAATTATAATTTCATACCTTTATGCACTTATTATTCTCATTGATGAAATTCGAATTTTATTGTTTTTTTACCCTAAATGAGCATTTTAGATAACCATTATTATGTGTCCTTTTCCCCAAATTCTAAAGAATGATGTTGAATGATTTATATCTATAATGGTTTCATTTTTAAGATGAAAATGACCTAATATGGAATATAGAAAGATGGGTATAGTGTTAAAAATACACTCTTAAAGTCATTGGTATTGTTTATGTAAGAGTTTTTCCTAATTACAAAAAATTCAAAACTAAAAGGTCTCTTAGTTACGTAAGTAATCCGAAATTTTCATTTGTGTTTTCTAATATTTGGATGATTTTTTTTATATCATTATAGGTATATATTCCATAAATTTAATGTTCATAATTTTACCACCGAATCTAGGAGTGTGGGTTCATGGATTTTATTTTTTGTATCATAAGAAAGGTTTAGATAACATTGGAGATTTGGATGTCTTCATTTGAGATTATCTTAAGAGTTATAAATACCATCATAGGTCTATAAAATTAAGGTTTATCACAAGTTCAAATTATTATACACCCATTTGGAGGTTATTTGAGATATAGGTTAATTTATTTATGTAATAATTTAGTTTGAGCTTTGGGTATTACTATTTATTTTTTTTAGATTAAGGATATAAAGGTTTATTCATTTTGGGAATTATCATACCATGTGCTAACCATTTTGGTTTTTGTTAATGTCTAAAGACATTTGGATTAGATTTTTATATTTAAAATTTTTATTTAGTCCATTAAAAGATAATATTATTGCTTCAAGTGTGAAGAAATAATCTTGACTACTCGTTATTTCGAGACAAATATGAGATTGCGGTGGAATTGAAATAAAAGGCTTAAATTATACTCATAAAGTATATTTATTTATAACATTACTATAGATGTAAAAGGAATTCCTAAAATATAGGAAAAGGATATCAAAATTAAATTTTATCCAATTACCATCATTCTTAATGATATCAATGACCCTTTTCACACCTCTTGGGTTTACAGTTTTGTGGTTGTTAACTTTATTTTTATCATTCACCGTTTTATGAACAATGATTTATATCACCCTATATCATTATTTGTGCATTATTATTATCTTCAATGTCAAAATATAAAACTCTCACCTATTCTCTCATGATTTTGATCCTAGTATGTGTTATTCCAGATGGCCTTCGTACTTCCCTCTATCTTTTATCAGGATGATGTTTTGTTAACCATTTTAATGATGTGGGTTTTGATTAAAGATATTTTAAAATGTCCAAAATATTATTAGAGATATGAAGTTATAATTTTTAGGAATAAATTTATTAAATGGGTGGATTATTTAAAAACTTAATATTTTACAAAAGAAAACTAGGTTTGATAGTGTATTCGATACGAAACAGCAAGCCTAACCAACTCACAAAATATATAACCTTTATAACCTAACAGTTAAATTAGAGGGTATAATTAGTATTAACTAATTTATGATATATATATATATCATACTCAATTTAAATTATTGATAAATTATTAGTAAATAATCAATCAATTTTCTTATAATGTATTTTAATTCATCCAAAATACGTTTTATTCAAAAATGATTTTTATTTCATTCTATGAGAAAATGATATTATTAATTTTTAGAAATTTTATAGATTTTTTTGATAAAATTAACTTTATTTTTGAAATATTAATATCAAAATTATCTTACATTGTAATTTTGTAATTTTTTGAAAAGTATTAGCATTTTAGTGAATAGTTAAAAAAACACTTTTTTGTAAACAAATTATTTATTTTAATTAATTTAAGTAATTTAAAAGAACCATTTTGTTTTTAATATGATTTCATGTAATGAAATTATTATTTATTTTTATTTAATCCAATTAATTAAATTTGAATCATATTTATATTGGATTTTACTGAATGTTTATTTTTGGGTTTAAAAATAGGTTTCTATGAAATTTATTTTTAATGTGTATAATTTTCTCAATTTTAATTAAAAAAACACATAATTAAGAATGATTCAAATGAAATTTTTAGATTATATATTAATTAAATTAATTTAAATTCATGCAATTGTTATTACTAGTCATAGAGTGCATATGAAACCATCATTTTCTTGAAAATATACTTCTTGAAAACCTGTTTTCTTGTCGCATCTACATGATCAATTTTAAATTAAATTGTGAAATTTTTTTGAATTTAATTTTTTTAAATGATTAAAATATTTTTAATAATCATACTTTATATTATCTAATAATTATATCTTAATTTTTCCATAATTAATATTGAAAGGAATAATAATTAACTACTGCAGTTAAGGTGTAAAATGTTTTACCAGATGTTAAACTAAAAAGAAAAGGTTAAAAATTATATAAAACATTATATAAAATATATTTTATGGATATATTTAGACCTTATAATTTATATTTCTAGATAATATACAATTCTAATCATTTTTTCATGTCAAAAAATGTTGGTACACCTTTATCCTTACAAAAAATACAAGTGTTCCACTCACCTCACATATAAAAGGATAACCCCTCTCCTCTTTTATTCAAACCTTAAAACCATTATTTTAAAAACAATAAATACCTAAATCACTTCCCAAATTCCATAAAAAATTCTAGATTCCTTTGTTTTTTCATAAATCCATTCTAGGAATACATTATGTATAATCCTAAAGAGGTGGTCTGAGAAAAGGTAAAACTATTAACTATATTTTTTTTGTTTTATAAATTTCTCCACCTCCTGAAAATATTATTAAAACATGAATATAAGATAAAAAAATTATCTAATATATAATTAAATTTTATTATATTTATTTAATAACCTAAATCCATCTCATCTTCCATCAAATGTGATATGAAATCAACATTTGTGTCGACGGCTGAAAAGCATCCTGTGAACCGATGTCATTCAGTTTCCATCATCCCCTCTCACGGAATTGATATAATGATGGATTAAAATTATATATATATATATATATATATATATTATATTTGTAACATATGTACCATTATTTATTTATGATATCACATATACATTCTTAATTTCCATTTTGTTGGGGATATGATAACCTCCATCTTGTGTACAATAGACAACTGCCTCACGAAGCGGTGAAATTCATTTTTCTCTAATTATTTACATTGAAGATAATAAGGATGAATTTAATGAATATATGTGATATATATGAAATAATATTATTATTAATGACATATTTATCATTTTTAATATTTATTTTATCATTCTATTTCTTACACACAAAAATGATAACATCGTTCGTGCACATGTGTGGACTACTATCTTTACGAAGCGATGGGATGCTTTTTCCATCACCACAACACATTGATTATATATATAATATTATTTAATTATGTAATATGTTATTTTTGATATTATTATTATTATATAAATATAAAAAATATAGATGAATTGTTTTTCCATAATTATCGTAGAAAACTTGAAACATTACTCATGTGTATGTATGGCCTACTGTCTCCATGATTATAACATGGTTCATTTTTCATAACCGTCATTCATGGTTCGTTATAAAATTATAATTAATTTAGAAATATTAATATTATTTCATTATTATTATTATTTATATAATGAATCTTTGACCACTTTTTCCATGGTCAATACAGAAAATAAATTTTGAAACAATGAGCCAAACATCCACAAAACACCTGATGTGGACTTAACTGATTATGATATTAAAATATGCCATTAAAATAAATAAAAAAATTGTTTATTTATAGGTTATTAAACTTGGAAAAGTTTATTAATAAATAAAATAATTTATATAATCTTATTATATATGTGTTAAAGGACGCACATGGAAATTATGGACATTTGGTAAGGCTTTTCACGTCTCACTTTTTTTTCTGTAAGACACATTCCATATTAAAAACTTATTTTAGTTTTGTGATGTATATAAATCCCATGAATTTCATTTATGAATATTTCCATGAAATTTATTTGGATTTAAAAATCCATATGAGGTTTTCTCTTTCATGGATTTTTAACCCATAGATTACTTATGTCGTAAGGGGTTCATCTCAATTTTTCTTTATTGACGGTTATTTTAATGTTATGAACCTAATTTATTTTATATGGTGTGTATACTAACCATTTTACATGTAATATCATGAATCCTTAATAAATCATGGTATTTTATGTTTCAATTTTAATTATTTAATCCAAAGGTATTTCACACGAAATTTTCCAAGTGGTAAAGAGTTTCTTAGATCAATTTCCTTTCATTGGATAATAACACTATTTTAGTGGCTATGTTACGATATGATTATATGTGAATTGATATATAATTTTTTTTTATTATATATAATTTTTTTGGTATGAATTTATATTTTTAATGTGCTATATCTCCATTAATTAATTCTCAATTCAATGATATGATCTTTGTAAGTGTTATTCGGCTCAAATTCTATTTCTTTGGGATGTATATTGATGTTATGCACCTAACTTATTTTATGAGGTCTTTATAATACCCCTTTTAAATTTTATATCATTAATATCTTTATTTTCATGATATTTATAGTTTTATTTGATGTTATTCATTCATGGGAATCATGATTGAAGAGTTACTAATGTGGAAAAGGATTTATGTTACAATCTATTTTATTTTCGAGATTGTTTATGTTGATGTTTATTTTGTAGGAAATCATATTATATTATTTTTTTGAACAAAATATATGTTATCTATACTAATTATGAATTATTTTAAAAGGTTTTATTTCTATTTCCTTCCATATTTATTTAAGAAACCTCAAGTAATTTGTTTATAAGGGATACAAATATTATATTTTATTTTAGATTTGGTATATTTCACTTTTATATTCTTATTTTCTAAAATGGATTCCAAAATATTATTTCTAAAAATAAATTATTTACTAATATTTTTTACATGGTATTTGAAATTGTTTTAAATGTTTTTGAAATGAATTTTTTTAATGTTTTCTGAATGAGTCACTTTTGACTCCCTTTTACAAAAAGATTTGAAAAGAATGTTTAATTTTAACATTTACACTGTGAATGTAATTTTACAGCATCATGGCCATTGTTTTATTTGAACCTTAAATTATATGTTTCCATGTTTGGTTTCAATGAAAATTATTTTTTAATATTTTGGAATTTTTTATTTATTAAAAGTGATTTTCAATATGAATAGGTTATTTTCCTCAAGAATGTTCTTAATGATCCTTTAATGATATTTCAATTAATCAATATCAACAATACATGTTGTTTCTTTTGCTACAATGGTGATATTTTTTAATTAAACCATACTTGTAATTTATTTGGATGGATTAATATTTATTCAAAGAGATTGTTATGGAACACATTTATTTTAAATGGGTTAATCACGATTCAAAGAGATTGTTAAGGAACTCATTTATTTTCCATGGGTAATCAAGTTCTGAAAAGAATAACAGTTGTTTCTTGGACTTTTTTTGATGAAATTAATTATATATTTACTAGATTAATTAATGGTACTTAGACATTATTGATTATTATGGGTGAAACCAAATAGAACTGGGTGAGCCCATTATATATTTTACAATGGGTGCACCCAGATAGTTTCAGGTGAGACTGATATAGCTTATACAATTGGTGAACCTATATAGTGCTCGGTTAACTTGATATAAATTATATGATGGTTGTATCCAAATAGAACTCCAATTCATTGAGTAATGTTCCTTATATTTATAGGCAAGGAGGAGGGAGTTACCAGGGAGTTTCTCCTATGGATTTAATTGGGATCTAGGTATTTGTAACATGGGATTAAATGTGTTATAAATATGTTGTTCCAAGATACTACCATGTTTGTATTATTCTTGATATGGGTTATAAATGTTACCTTTGATCAGGATTGATATCAAATGGTTCATGATTATTGATTCTTAATAATATTTCCTTTTTTAAAGCCTTATTCCATATTTTTTGATTGATGATTCAGGTACTGATGGGTATGAGTTCTTTTATTATTTTACCACGCACCATGATTAGTATGTTATACCTTTATACACTCCTTACGATCTTTGATGACATTAATTTATTAATGATTATGTTTACCCTTACTGAGCATTGGATCCCACCCTTCTTATATTTCTTTTTCAACAGGTTTTCAAGAATGTTGTTTAATCATTTATGTCTAGAAGGGTTTCAATTGGATGATATGACGACCAAATATGGTATATGAAAATCTAGGTATATTGGGAAGTGTACTCTCTCAAAGTCATGGGTATTATTTATGTAAGTGATTTTATATATTATATAAAACTATAAACCAAAAATTTCCTTGGGTATGTAGGTGATCCAATATTTTTCTTTTGATGTTGTAAGTTTATGATGTTTATAATTGGGTCACCTTTATTGGTATCATATCCAGAAATATAATGTTTAATATTTTAGCACCAGATATGGGAGTGTGGGTTTGGGGATATTATAAGATTTGCAATAAATTACTAATTAAAAATGAATAAAAGACACTTTTATGAGTATTTAAATACAAAAGGTATTAAAATAATAAATAAAAATATTAATTTTATAAATTACAAAACTTTTATAAATTCTAATTTGATATCAATTTATAATGTATAAATAAATATTAAACATTTTTAAAAAATAAAAATATTAAATGTATGTATATATATATTTATTTATATAATATTTCATTAGTTGAATTTGAAAAACCAAATGACTTTTCATGTGGTTCTGTGTATGTACATGTATATGTGTATATATATATATATACATATACTATAATGAGAAGTCATATCGAAAAAATTGATTTTCTAGTTATATAATGATAATATCATATACATATAATCAAACATACACATCACATGCACACATATATTCACACATACGTACGCATAAACATACACGTACGCATAGACATACACATACATACACATATACATGCACATACACATACACACACATACACACTCATACACATACATGCATATACATTCATGTACACATACATACACATAAACACATGTATACACATACACATACATGTAAAATTATATACACGTACATACACATACATATGTATACATACACATACTACATAAACATACACATACCACTTAAACATACATATACTACATAAACAGACACACACAGACATGTACACATACACATACACATACACATATACATATACATATACATACACATACATACTCATACATACATGCGTACACACATAGATACATATAAATCCACACACATACACATACACATACACATACACATACACATACATAAAAACATATGTACATACACATGCATGCACATACATATGCACACATACATACATACATGTACAAATAAACACACACAAACACACACACACACACACACACACATATATATAAACATCCACATATAAATACACACACATACAAAAAAAACATATAAATGCATACACACTCATACACATACACATTAATACACACACTTACAGACGTACACATACATGCACATACATACACAAGTCTACACATACATCAAAATATATGCATATATTTTAAATTATTTAACATGAATAAGAAAATAAATTAAAATAACTATATTTAAATAAATATATATTCATTCATATATTTATATAATTATTTAAATAAAATATTAATATTATATATATACATTTTCTAATTAATGTAAATAAATATATATTTAAACATTTTTATTGATTAATATAAATTTGTTAGTTTTATATATATATAATTTTGAAAATAAGATTTTAATATTATTTATTATAATATAGATATATAAATAATATTTCAAAATATACAAATATGTATAAATAAATTAAATTATTCATAGTTCCCTTTATCAACTCTAACAAAAATTTATGACAAATGAAAACATTATCAATGAAAAAAACATGGATAAATGATCTCCCTTTATTAGTGCCTGTTTTAGCGCTAATAATGGTTCAATTTCTCATAGCTTTTTGTTATCATTGATAAAGTAATTCCATTTTTAATCATTTTTTAACGCTGATAAAGGAAAATAATTAATAATGTGGGATCTGTAGCTGTGCATGCTTTATCTTATCAGGTCTGGTGATTTTGGAAGTGAGAGGGGGTGGTGTTTTTTGCAGTTTGGAGTTACAAGCGTGGATTGTAATATCCCAGATTTTTCTTTTAATTATTTTTAAATATTATATGGAATTATTTTTAGACCAGGTGCTAAGACGATTTACAATTCTGAGGTTCGGTCTTCCCTAAATAATTTTTTGAAAAAATATTAATCATTAAATATCACACCTGAGTGGTTTTCCTGAAAAAGAGGAATAACATCTAAATGGATTCTCAGATTAGAAATTTTAGGGCCCCGTTGTGTTTAGAGTAGCGATTTTACCCAAGGTGAGGTCTCAAATCATCTGTCTTGGGTCGACTATAAATGATAGTTTGTGGAATTTTTAAACAATAAATAATTTAAAATAATTTATTTTATTTTGACATTATGCATCGACACAAAAAAATGTTCCTATTATTATGGCCTTGTCAGGAATATAGGGTTATAACCACAACCTTGGAGTTACTCTGAGATGTAGAGATGGGCCTATAGAGAAAACATCGGCGAATGACGACAGATCGACAACCTCAGATTCAGAAGGTAAAGGATTGAAGAATGATGATGATGAAACTTTGTTCTTCATCAACGATCATTCCAACTCAAGGTTGGGCATTGTGAATTTGGTTTTTTCTTTTCCATTTCATAGAATAAATGAAAAATGTGGATCAACCCATGAATAGGATGACCCACTGTTCGATTATTATTGCGAGATGAGTTTTATTGCGGGAATTATTTATTGATGATTTCTATACTGTTTAGTTTTGATTGATCATTATTATGGTAACTGATCGAGACCAGAATCAAAAATTGTTGAGGTTCATTCCTCAAGTTTGTTCCATGTGACTTTCCCCCTTTATCCCATGTATTCTTCGTTCTTCATGGGATATGATCGAATGATCATTGCACCTTCGATTCTTGTCACAATGATCCATAATCGAAGATCTGACCTCATGATGACGTAACATAGGTGTGATGGAAAAGCCAGAATGCGTTTTGGATGGGACGGTAGTGTGTGATGGCGCTGGAAGTGGAACATGATGGTGTCCGGGGCAATGACTCTGGTCAGGCCAGGAGAGTGGTGGCACGAGTTTAGGGGGCAAGTCTTGGATGAAGTGAGGAGGATGGCGAGCCACCAGTGTGTGGGAGGCGGATGGGAGGGTGGCCAGCGTAGGTAGAAAAGAACATGATGGGGTCGGTATTGGAGCTTGATGTGGTAGTAAGGATGTGGGGTAGGCAGTGTGTGTAGGCCACACGAACACGGCGGGCTGACTTCCTGGGATGTGGTGCATCACCATGGGACCACGAGGGAATGTGGTAGAGGTGGGCGATGTGTGGTGGATTAGCTGGACCGTGTGTGTGTGGTAATGACCATGGTAATTGGGATGCTCTAGGATACCCCATAATACTAGTGGGATAGGTCGGATTAGGCCCAATAGGCTGGGTTAGGTTTGGTTGACTGGACTAGGTCGGGTTAGCTGGTGGGTTGGGTTAGATCTGGATGGGACCACGATCTGATCTTTTTACTAAAATAACCATATCATTCAAAATGATAATTTTTTTGACGTTTTGGTAGTGTCATTGGGACCCTTGAGGAGATACGATCCTTATGAGACCACTGGTGGGTTTTAACTTTGATATACTTCCATTGAAATGGTCCATTTACACAAGAAGTTCCTTGGGTCATGGGGTACAATAGTTGTGACTACTACACACCATGCACCTTATTTTTTTACATGAATTGATTCCCTAATCCACAATATCATGGATGAGTTTCATTAGGGTTCATTAACTTTATTTTTCACATTAAATATTGTTTGTATCATTTCCTACTCACATGAGTATGATCCCTTCAGTAGGACTTCCATGATAATGTTATCAGTATCCCCCAAGAGGCCTAGAGTGGGAGCCTTTGTTCATCTTTGTGCCTTAGTTAGAGTCTTCAGTGTTGAGATGACCAACTTCAGCGGGCGTCGATCCTCTACTTACCAGGTTAATCCCAATTGAATTGTTTGTGTCACCCCATGGACCTAGCTGTGATCATCATCTTATGTATCATATCTCTCTTTAGATCATTCATCGTATCTCTCTCCCATGACAGTTTCGGATGAACGGTACTTCTCAGGCATACTTCAACACTGTTATCAGACTCATGAGTGTGTTCTCTCAGATTTGTGCTTCGTGGAATCTTCGAACTAAATCCGCAATGTTGGTATGTAGTGGTTATGATTTACCCTATATTGTGTCATATGGTTTGAGTATGTCTGGTTATTCTTGTTATATCGTATAGACATATACTTCCATAGAGATGATTGTACTTTCCTTTGTGTATTGATTTGTGGTTTAGGGTTTCCTACATATTATTGTTATACTAAACCCTTTCAGGGGATTTACCTGCATTTGTCGTGTCTTATTTAGAAGAGTGACCTTTTGATAGATTCCAGGGTGGACCAGGAATGAACGGAGCCTTGTGAGGGAAGACAATCCATGGTGTTCCAACAACATCAGACAGTAGCCCCAGTGATGCGTGTTCAGGTTGGATCAGGTAGGGTTTTCTATGGTTGAGTTTCAAGAACATGTTTATAGTCATTCTTTTTGGTGGGCTAGTATTCTGGACCTGTTTACATTCCAACACGTTCAATAGTGTACTCTGGTTGTGGGTTATAGTGGTTGACATTCATTGTTTACTTAGTGTTTTACATTTCAGAATTTATGGCATGAAGATGTGTGCATACATATTTGTAATTTTTGCTAATGCCTACCATTTGTATGGCATGAATAATCGATGATAGTCATGATCCCCTAACCTATTGGAGGTGGTCTTGGGTTAGTCACGGTATGGGCCCCTCTGGGATTTGTCATGGAAAAGTGGTATTAGAGGTGTCAGTTGTACCTTAGGATTTAGAGTATGTGAGATTGGTTTGGGGAAATAGTGTTAAGTGTTTTGAGTTCATATTTCAAGGTAGGGACTCCGGTGTTGTTGCAGTGACTTACATATCCATACAATAGGACTCTGATATCCTTCTTTTCAACTCAATACCTGAGAAAACTAGTTGAAGGTAAAATAATGGTACACGAATCCTATAGGAATGGGTTTTGGTTTCCATGTCCTTCTTGAGTTGGCTCTCCAGATATAATCATTGACCATGGTACATATTGTTTCCTTATAGCATGCCTATTTGATACATAACAGCTATGATTCAGTATCATGATAAAGAGAATGTCCCCCTCAATGTTGAGGCTTCAGTACATGGACCAATTTTTATGATGCTACATCCAGGTGGTGCACCAGCCATACCAACACCTATGGAGCTACCTGTGGAACTTTCAGAACTAGTAGACGAGAATCATAGGTTGATCACACTTAATGAGTTTCAAATATAAAGACCCCTCATGTTTTGAGGTGTGACCGACTCTTAGGAGGCTGAGGACTGTCTTGAGGTGGTGTCAAAAGTTTTCTGTATAGTCTGGACATCATCTGATCAGATGGTGGTCCTAACAGCGAGCCTTCTATAGGGATGAAGAGGAATATGGTGGAGTTTGGACATTCAGACTCACGATGAGGTGATACATTCGTGGATAGATTTCAAGATCATCTTCAGAGAGGAGTTCTCACCAGTTACACTGAGTTATGTGCATATACATGAGCTAATTCAGTTCTATCATGGTAGTATGACATTTTCTAATTATTCATCAAGGATCGCCAAACATTCTAGGTATATGATGGATATGGTTAAGAATCAGTACTTCTGGTTTTGTACCTTAGTGCAAGGTCGATAAAGTGAAATCTAAGAAATAATTATCCCTCTGAGCATTCCTATGGGTAGTTTAGTGATCTTTGGTGGTTGATAGCTTCATGGATGAGAAGAGACAACTGGTGATTTTTAGCAGTTGATGGGAAGGTGTATAGTCCTTGGTATAAAGGTACCATGATCAGCCTTATGGAATCAAATATGGGAGACTATTCAAGAGGAGGTCATGGGATAAAGGATCTATAGTTTAGGGTTTACAGGGTCGATAGAGTCATCCTAGAGAGAGGAGGTTCTACTAATGTTACAGCATGAGACATCTCATTTGAGATTTTCTAGACCGCCAAGTTTCTAAAAGGGTGACAGTTGATGGACCACCGAGGCAGAGGCAGATTTAGGGATAGGAAGATCCATAGGGTGACAGATGTGGTATAGGAGTTGGGATAGCAGTGGGAGATGGTCGAAATTTTTACTTGCTACCACCACCACCCCTTGGTTGACCGCTCTAGGCTCAGGAAGCTGGAGGAAAAGGGTGGGGATAGCTACATGCAGTTGAGTATTATGACCTAGGGGCTCTGGGGATGATTCAATGTACAATTTGTTTCCTTTCTACTATAGTTTTCATACTGATAGACATAGGTGTTAGAATTATTTCCTCACCACATATCTTGTATGAGACCTTGAGATTCCTGAATAACTATTGAATCGACCCTTAGGCTTGGGGACACCTACTGGATGATATTTGATGATCACACATCTATGTAGACAGTGTGAATTTACCCTTTGAGGTGAGAGTTTTAGTTGGAACCACATGGAGGCAGCATCGAGGCCCGATAACATCCTTCTTAGTATGGATTGGTTATCTTCAATCCATGCTCGGATTGACTATTTTAGGAGAAGGGTGTGGTGTGTCCGCAGTGAGGGAATGAGGTTTTCCTTTATCAGTGAATGAGAAACCCGAGAAAAATAGTATGGAATCATGCATAGGAGGGTGAAACCCATCACTCATAAATTAGCTAGCCTGACCCTCGGTGCAGAAGATGTTATGAGATTCTGGTTCATAGTAGTATTGGCGGATTATGAAGACTTCCTCCATAATGATGTTCTAGAATTACCTCCCAGCCAGAATATCAAATTCTTCATCAACATACACCACATGTTGGCACCAATATCCCCACCAGCATATCGGATGTTCCCACAAATATTTGTGAGATTAGGGTGTAGTTGGAGGATTTGACATGGAGTGGCTTCGCGAGTCCTAGTGATTCAAACTGGGCATTCCAGTTTTGTTTTCAAAAAAAGATAGATAGGAGCTTGAGGTTGTTTGTAAACTATCGGCACCTGAACCAGGTGACCATGAAGAAAAAGTATCCACTACCGAGGGTCAATGAACTCATAGACTAGTTGGGAGGAGCACAATGGTTCTAAAAGGTTGACCATAGATCATGTTATCACCAACTGTGATTACGAGATGAGGATATACTAAAGTCATCATTTAGATACCGCGATGGTCATTATGAGTACAAGGTGATGCCCTTTATCATGAATAACACCCCAGTAGTGTTAATGGGACTCATGAATTGAATCTTCTAGTCCTACATAGACCGATTCATGGTAGTATTCATTGAAAATATCCTTGTGCACTCAACATCTGAAGAGGAGCATGCGATACACTTAAGGATGGTTTTGGATGTATACTGAGAGCACCAGATTTATGAGAAACTCTCGAAATTCCAGTTCTAGATTTAGGTGGTCCACTTTCCAGTACATGTTATTTGAGTGGATGAAGTGGAAGAGGACCCATCCAAGGATGAGGCAGTGATAGCATGTGAACCATCTAAGAGAGTGATAGAGGCGTGTAGCTTCCTTGGGCTGATAGGAAATTACCAAACATTCATACCTGATTTATATAGGATATCATCACCTATGACAACATTGAACTGAAAGGGGAATCCTTTCGTATAGATAGAGAAGTTCCTACAGGCTATCTAGTAGTTTAGACATGGCATGAGCAACACTCCAATATTGAGATTTCCGAAGGAGGGTGTTGAGTACATAATGTTCTACGATGCATCCGGAATAGGTCTAGGTTGTGTCATGATGTAGAGGAAACATGTGATTGCATATGGTTCATTCCAGTTGAGAACACATGAGTAGAACTACATGTTCAATGATCTTGAGCTTACATATATAGTTTTTTCATTGAATATGTGTTGAAATTACCTGATGGGAGTGCGGTTTATCATCTAATCTGATCATAAGAGTCTCACATGTATTATCTATCAAAAGGACATGAACGTGAGATAGTGGTGGTATCTAGAGTTCCTCCAAGATAATGAATTTTAAATCATCTATTCTCCAGGGAAGGGGAACATGGTGGGGGGTGCTCTCAGTAGGAGATCGAGTTCACATTTGTTGTATGAGGAATTAGAGTAGTTTTACTTATTGCAGTTATCCATTGTGGATGGATATGGGGGAGCTTACCTCTAGTTGATGGTTGTTATCTCTAAATTCTTATAGAGAATCAGGGAGGTGCATCTTTTGGATACAAACTATGAGGCTAAACGTGCTAAGTTATCTACATGACATGCTCCTGATAGATATTTGAAAGGTGGGGAGCATATTTTTCTTTTTAGAGGATGCATAGTTATACCAGTGGCATTGCGGGAGGAGTTTTTGAGGGAGTTCAAAACATCCTCCTTGGTAGTACATCTAGGTGTGGAAAAGATGTACCGGGACCTCCGAAGTTAGTTTCAATGGCCTGGAAAGAAGAAGGGAGTTGAAGAGTTTATTTCTTGGTACCTCACTTGTTAGTAAGTTAAGGTTGAACACCAGGTTCTAGTTGGTTTGGATCAACCCCTTGAAGTGCTATGGTGGAAGTGTGATGGGATATAGATGGAATTCATGATGGATTTACCACATACTTCTAGGGGACATGATACCAATTTTATGATCATTGATCAAATAACCAAGTCGTCCCACTTCTTACCTATTTGAGAGTAGAGTTCAGTTGAGAGATTGGGATGCGTCTACATGAAAGAGATAGTTCTGCTTCACGGAGTTCCATAGATGATTTTTTCAGATAACAGTGGTTATTTTAAATCTCAGTTTAGTATGGGATTGAAGTAGGAATTTGGTAATCAGGTACACATGAGCATGAAATTTCACCCCCAGATGGATGGAAAGACAGTGAGGACCATACAGGTTCTAGAGGATATGCTACGGGCCTACATCTTGAACTTCCTTCATAGGTGGGTGGATTAGATACCACTGGAAGAGTTTCCATACAACAATATTTTCCACTCCACCATTTGTATGGTACCATTTTAGGATCTATACGGGCAACCCTGTAGGTCACCTCTTTTCTTGGATAGCCCAAGAGAGTTAGCACTCATGGGCAAGAAGTTGGCACGAGATACTACTGTGAAGGTTCAAATCATCCAGGAACATATGAATACTATGAAGAGCTGGAAAAAGTCACATACCAATATGATATGAATACAATTATAGTACAAGGAGGCAGACCATGTGTTACTTCTAGTCTCACCTTGACTTGTGTTTTGGAGATTTGGCCAGGGCGACAAGTTATCTCTGAGGTTCATCGACCCTTTTTAAGTACTGAGTTGAGTTGGCGAGGTGGTTTACCACATGGATCTACCCATTTAGTTGAACTGGGTACACGACATATTCCATGTGTCGTAGTTGAGGAGATACATGCATTTCCCATTGCACATCATCGACTAGGGTAAGTTGGACATTAAATATGGGGTGACTTTCACGGAGTACCCAATGAAGGTAGAGGATCATTATGAGAGGATCATTAATGGGTGAGTTATTACTTTGGTCTGTATCCAGTGGTAGCATGAAAATATCCAGGAGATCACATGGGAGTTGGAGGCGTAAATTCACGTGAAGTACCCACATCTTTTGGTGTAGCATTTTGTTTTGTTTTTTGGAGACCTTAATCCCTAAGGTGGGGAGAATGTAATGAAATTTTTTTTGATGTATTATTTTTAAATACTATATGAAATAATTTTTATACTAGTCATTGAGATGGCATGGAATTCAGAGGCTCAGTGTGCCCTAAATAAAGGTTTAAAAAAATTAATCATTTAAAAGAACACGTGAGAAATGTCTCTAAAAACGGAATAACTTCTAAACATGTTCCCAGATTAGAGATATGATGGAACTGTTAAATTCATAGTAGTGAGTTTTCCCTATGTGAGGCCTGACATTAGATGGTAGGGGTCGACTATGAAAGATTGATTTTGGATGTTTTAAATAATAAAATAAATTAAAAGAATTTATTTTATTTTGATGCAATGCAGCAATGCAGTGACATGATTTCTTTTATTAAGGCCTTGTATGGAATTCAAGGTTATCCTTGTAACCCTATAATTCCTTTGATATGTATAGAAGGTCTGTTAGAGAAAATATTGGTGAACAACAACAGATCGACAACCTCAAATTCAGCTGATCGAGGATCAAAAAACAAAAACGATGAATCTTATATATTTTTCAAAGATCTTTACAACTCTTGGTATGTTGTTGGGATTTCATTTTTGATTTCCCGGTTCTTTGAATCAATGATGAATGTGGATCAACCCATGAATAGGTTGACTTGAGATTCTATCAGTCTTGTTCGATGGGTTCAATAGTGTGAATTATTTGGGGATGATTAATAGACTATTTAGTTTTTATTGATCATTATTACGGGAATAGATCAAGATTAAAATGAATAAAAGTTGAGGTTTGTTCCCTGAGTTTGTTTCATATGATTTCTTCCCCCTTTTTCCTGTGTGTTTTTAATTATTCATGGGATATGAATGAACAATCATTGCGCTTTCGATTCTTCCGACAATGATCTGGAATTAAAGATTTGAGCTCATGACAATGCAGTAGTGGTGCGACGGTGAAAGGGAGACAAAATGTTTCAGGAAGGTGGCACATGGAGGTGGCTGAGGCGGCATCTCTGGTCAGTCCAGGTGAGCGGTAGTGTGGGTCCAGTGGGCCGGTCTAGGCCGACAATGAGGAAGACAGTGGGGCGATCGACGGAGGTGGAATGAGGTACAATGGTGGTTGTGTGGGAGATCGTTGTGGTGGTGAGGCTACCAGAAGGTGGATCATGCAGATGTGGTGTCCCGACCACGTGGGGCATGGTGCGACACCGTAGGACCTAGAGGGTATGCAGAAAACCCATGTCGTGTATGGAGGATCAGCTAACCTGCCTTCTTGTGATCTAGAATAGGGGAACCAGGCCATGCCAAGCATCCTAGTGGGTTTGGCTGGGTCAGATTGGGCCCAACATGCTGGGTCATGTTGGGTTGAGTGGACCAGGTTGGGTCGGCCTGCTAGTCCGATTTGATCTTTCCACTAAAATGATCATAACTTTCAAACAGTGAGTCTGTTTGACGCACTTTCAATGAAGTTGGGACCCTTGTGATGAGATGATCATTATGAGACCACTAGTGGGATTTATGTCTGATAAATTTCTAGTGACTTGGTCTGTTTACACAGATAGTACCTTGGGTCAAGGGGTACAGTGGGTGTGACTACTAATCACTATGCACTCTCTACTTTCTATGTGAATTGATATTCTTGTCTACCATATCATGGATGAGTTTAGTTATGGTTTGTTCCCATTATATTTTTTTGAAGCTTTGTTGGTATCATTTAATACTTACATGAGTATGATCCATTAAGTAGGATGTCCAGTATAGAGTTGATGCAATCCACCAATAGGCCCGGTGCAAGATCCTTTTATTCATCTCTGTGACCAAGGTAAGACTTTGGTATATATGTGAAGAACTTCACCAGGTGTCGATCTTCTACTTAGAAGGTTAATATAGATTGAGTTATTGGTATCACCCCATGGATGGGGATATGAACCTCATCTGATGTATCGTTTCTCTTTTCAAATCATTCAGTGTATCTCTCTCTCATAACAGTTTTTTGATGAATGGTACTTCTCTGATGGACTTCATCAGTGCTATCAGACCCAGGAGTGTGTTCTCCTCGATGTGTTCTTTGTGGAATCATCGAACTGAATCCATATTGTTTGTATGCAATGTTTATGATGTACCCTAGTCTGTGTGGTATGGTTGATTATATCTAGATATTATTTTTATATTTTGTTGAAATATACTTGTGTAGAGATGACTGTACATTTATTTTTTGTATTGTTTTGTTGTTTTGGGGTGTCCTACTGAGTATTTTTATACTCACCCCTACATTGAATTTTCCTGAACATGTTGTGTCTTGTGTAGATGAGCGATCTTTTGATAGTGTCCATGGTGGATAGGACCGAACAGAGCCTTGTCAGGTTATCCAGACCGTGGTGTTCCTACGACATCAGACAATATCTCAAATACTATGCATTTAGGTTTCATAATGTAGGTTTTTCAATGGATGAGTTTTAGGAACTTCTTTAGAAACAATATTTTTGGTGGGATTGTATTCTGGCCTTGTTTACTTTCCATCACTTTCACATTTGTACTCGGGTTGTGGGTTATAGTGGTTTTCATGCATTGTTTACTTAGTGTTTTATATTTCAAATTTTTTGTTATGGGAGATGTGTGCGTGTGTATAGGTAATTTTGGAAAATGCCTCAAATTTTTGTGACATTCCAACTTGGATCTAGTCTCAATACCTTGGCCTATTGGAGGATAGCTTGGGGTAGTCATGGCATGGGTCCCTCTGAGATGGCTCGTGACATAGATAATCAACCTATTCTCTCTTGGCATTCCCATTATGTCTAAACTACATTACTATTATATTGCAGTGGTGCTTTTGAAAACTTGGTTTATTGAAGGAATATAGATTTTTGATGTTCATTCCTCTATGCCAATGAATCACCCTTTTAATTATTCTAGGTTTCTTAGTATCATTCAACCTTCTTCTTCTCTATTATGCGAACCCACCATACAATATCTTCTAAGATATGTTGTTTGGTGTGGTCATTAGTTTTATTTATTTATTTGATTTTCATTTTCTCATTCAGTGTTTCTTAGTTCCTAGTGCTCCTCCATGTGGTTGGAGGGTAGCTATTTGTAAGGGTTCATTATGTGGTACTCATATTTGGTGTTGGTTACATTTTATATAGTGACCATAAGTGGAAGATTGTGGTGTGTGGTGTGTATTGGATGTTGTGATGGTGATTTGATGAACTATGGGAGTCTTTAGTGGTTGGTTCTCTCTGGTTTTGGTAGCTTGGTAGTATGGTGGTACTCCTCCTTTTTTGGATTCCTCTAAGGAGCTCATGATGGGTGGCAGTTGAAGGTTATCTGGTGATTTGTGTTTGTAGTGGTTTTTTGGAAATGGTGATGATGATATTTTTTTGATTGGTCTGTTTTTTTCTTTGATGACTTCTTCTTTGAGATAGTGATGTTGATGTGTGATGAAAATTATGAGACAATGGTGAAATGACAATCATGACCTTTTTTAGTGACTTGATTGGTTTAGTGGGTCATCTATGGAATTCATCTCAAGGCGTGGTTGGTTTTTGGGTCTACTCACCAATTTGGTTACCAATGGTATTTCTTATATTATTTCATCTGTGTTTATTATTGGATTGTTGATCATTATAGGTGGGTTGTTTTTTTATGGGTTCTCTAGATTTGTTTTGGGTTTTTTTCATATTTTTAATTGGTTCACACTTAACCTCAATGTGGTTTTTATGAAAATACCCAAAAAAAATTTGTTGAAAAAGGATCCCAAATATATAATAATAATTAAATAAAATTATTATTATTTGATTTTTATCTTGAATCTGCTTATGAAAACGACAATTTATGTTCTATAACCAGTAACATACAACAATTGTATATCTCAGAATCAATTGTCATCATTCATAAATGTTAACTAAATGAAACATGAGTTTATTTCTGTAATTTACCTAAAAATGTGGTGGTGGATGAAAATAATGTAAAATGAATACTTCGGTGGTGCCCTTAAGAATAAAGTATAAATAATAATAAATTGGAATGTAAAAACACAAGTAAAAAAATTAATATAGTGAAAGGAATTAATGAAATTTGTTTTTCAAGAAAGTAATGAATGAATGTGGTGAAAGGAATGAATGAACATTCAATTTTTTTTCTGGGAATCAATGAAAGAATAAAATTAAAGAATACTGATCAGGTTAGATTTTTTCTTGGAAAGTAAGGAATGAATAAAGTGAAGTGAATAAATGATTGAGTGAGTTCATTTTTGGGAATGTAACGCTATAATGTAGAGAAATGAATGAATGAGAAAATCATTTTTTCTACAATTCATCCTTTGGTCATAGAATGATAACTAAGTTGGTTGAAATCTAAAAGAATATAAATATATTAATGATTTCATTCATAATTTTTATTTCTCTTTAATAGTTGAAATAGATTTATACAATCATTAATTTCATCTTAAACTATCATTTTCATTACCTAAATATGATCTTCAACATCATTTACACTTGTAATCACATCATCGATATAATCTTCATCATTCTTCACAATTTAAATCATATCAGATGATCTATAAAATGAATTGTGATCTCAATCACTTGAAATAATAAGTTTTTCCTCATGTTTAGTCCAAAATATTTAACATTTATCTATTATATAGTAGTTAAATTGTTCTTTCAACTCATATGGAATAATCATTCTTGAATAAAAACAATGTAAATGTGAACAAAGGATTTGATAAAGTTCATTTTCATGATCTTTTACAAACATGGTGAACTCTTTAACCTCATACTCATTCTCTTTTTGTGTGTGATTTTAATGTATCCATTTTTTATTCATATCAATCCTATATGATTTATTAATTTCCATATTTATCAAAACAAATTAATACATAGAAGGTATGTGTTATAATACTAAAATTATATTTTTTAAATACACACACACAAAGTCATAATATTTTGTTATAAATTTTCATTGCAGAAAAAACATGTCAGAACATATAGAGATAAAGAATTATATGAATATAAAGTATTATAACACATATTCTTTTATTATAAGAAGTTGTATATCATAAATCATTATTTTTTTGAAATGGATTCAATAAGGTAGATAATTTACTCCCAATCAATATAAATGTTCACAAGAAACCTATGTATTTATAAAACTAGAGAAGTATTAGGGTATATATAATAATAATTCACTATCAAAACATATATCAAAACAAATTACTTATTTTTCACGATATTCCCAAAATGTTTGAACCAAAGTAATCAAATCGATTATGATTACTGTAACACCCCATGATTTCATAGTATGTTATCTCTTTAAATTAATTTAATAGCTTATAATGCATGCAACACCAACTTGGATTGTGTTATATGAAATATTGAGTTTCTGTGAAAAACACATTAGAATTATAATGATTTAAATGATATATTTTTTTTGTCAATTAAATATTATAATATGAATAGAAAAAAATAAATTTTAATTTTTTTATAATTTTTTCATATAAATAAAACATATTTACAATGAAATGTTTATGTTTTGTTAACATAGTTATATATTTTGAAAAACGATTTTTTGAAAAGGACAACTTTTTATGTCATTTTGTGAACAATAATAAAATTAATTTTAGACATGTAAAAAATTGAATTTGGTAAAATATATTTCATTTTTGAATTCGGAATATCAAAATTAGCTTAGGGTGAATATTTGGTATTTTTCTGAAAACATTCCATTTTTGATGAATAGTGAAAAATACTGCATAGTACATAAAATCTAACTTTTTCATTTAAATAATTATTTTAATTTACATTTACCTTAATGTCAAAAGAGAATCATAGTTCATATATTAGTCAAATTTAATTCATTGGAGTAATTTTATAATAAGATTAGATATATAAAATTTTAATAAACATTTTAACGTCTTTTAACCACCTTCTAGGTACATTTGGAAATTTGCATAAAACATAATTTTACTGCTTCTGTGAATTGAATTTAAAAAATCCGAATGACAAGGTTTTCATCCTTATTTAAAATGTGGTTCAATAGGATGAAAATAGTTTGTGGTGAATAGTAACTTTTGAATTTTATTTATCGTAGTTAAAGTTAAATAGGGTAAATAAAGGTAAAAATAATGTTATAATAATATAAAATTACCCTAAAACATGTACTAATTCTATATTATATGTGAATTTAG
This sequence comes from Viscum album, assembly GCA_963277665.1. Taxonomy (NCBI): domain Eukaryota; kingdom Viridiplantae; phylum Streptophyta; class Magnoliopsida; order Santalales; family Viscaceae; genus Viscum; species Viscum album. The sequence goes on from OY728167.1 coordinate 836,264,034, forward strand.
ACCAAAATGAACATTAGAAAAAAAAAATATGATCCTTTTTTGATCCACTTGGATTAGATTAGAACATTTATTATATTTTATTTGAAGAAGAGTAAAAAGTGTTAAATTCAAATTTTAATAACTAACCCATTTTTAATATAGTATTATACATAAGATAAATTAGATATTAAATATTCATTAAAAACATAATATTATTTCCTACATCATGGTATTTTATTTATTATTTTTATACATTAAATAATAAAATTTATTTATAAAACAATGATGATAAAGTATTTAGTTTATTAATGAAAGATTAAAAAAATGATATTATAAATTTTAAAATAAATTTATATAGAAGTTTTTGATTCCATAAATCAATTTTATAGGTGAATATGGCATGTTAGGGTTTATTAAATGTATTTTCTACCATGTAAAAAAGTTGTTATTACTTTAAAAAAACAAATTATTAATAGTGTCAAAATTGACATAAATGAGTTTTTAAAACAAATACTAATTTATTATATTGTAAAATAGTCCTAGAAATCGAATATTTAGTAAAATGTCTTGTATAATGTTACATATTTAATTATAGAACCACTTTATGTCCTCTTGGAATTTTATAGTAACTATATTAACCATGTAGTGTGAAAACACAAGAATACATGGTAATAATTAAACTATTTAACTAAGGGTTAAATCTAAACGATAAGGTTCATATGGTGGCCTAAACATGTATAAAACCTATTGTTTTAGATTATTTATACCCCTAACAAAATTAGCCTCTAAATAAATCAATTTAGAAGTATTATAAACCAAAAATCTTTTTATAATAAAATAATATTTCAAGCTTTTCCTAAAGTGGCCCTCACCTCTCTTATAAAAAGGGGACCTCCATTTCGTTTCATTCACACCTCCAAATCCATTTTTCTCGGGCAACCACTTTCCAAAGTTCTCCCAACTACCCTAAATTCAACCTATAGGCCTTAAATTGAGCATAAATCTAAGCTATGGAGCCCTTTTGTTCAAATCAAAAGGAAACACCTGAAGAAGAGATAATTTTTTTATCACCTCTTTCAAAGTTATTTTCTTCTTCTGCTTCCTCTTTCTTTGTTGTTTCCATACTAAAGTAATAACTATAAGACCTTCTAAATTATTATATGATATTATTAATATTGGACAACCATATTCCTTATTCCATCCATCCTATGAATTACAAAGTCACAATGTGTGCGTACGTATGACATACCATCTTCACATCGTGGTGTAATTTGTTATTCAAAACTATTTTATTTGGATAGATATAATGATGATTATTATGTATATAAATAATGAACCTAAAATGATAATTTTTATTTTTAATTAATATACCATCCAATTCCACACCTTTTATATCGTCGCTCGTGCGTACATACAGCTTACCGTCTCCACTAGGCGATGAGATTCATTTCCATATTCACCATTCAAGGATGATTATAGAAATATACATTATTAATAAGTATGTAATATATGAAATAATAATTATACTGGAAAAATATAAATAAGTATTCACATATAATTCATTTACTTCCATTCATTATGATATGAAAAGGGAAACAACCTTCATGCATACGTACGACCTACCATCTCTATGAACGGTTTATTCCATTTTATATATCTATCTATTATATATTTTTATATTATGAATATATATGATATATAAATCATATTATACATTCTGGAATAAATTAAATCATCATCTATGTAATATTATCAAGAATAACAAGTTAAAACACGTACGATAAACAAATCGATATTACCTGAAATATTGCATTATCTTGGAATTGTTAATAAATGGGTAATAAAAAGTCATAAAATAATCATATATGATATCATCAATATTATTATGTTTTTTATATAAGTTAATAATATGTTTTAAAACATTATACATGATTTTAGGACACATACGGAGAATATCATACCTAAGGTAAGGGTTAATTCCTCAATCTCATTATTATATAAGATTGTTTATGTGTAAGTATTTACTGGGACATATTTATATTCCATTTCCAAATATCATAAAAAATGTTTTCAAAATGAATAATTTATGGTTTTAAGGAAGGTACTCCTTAACTAGATCATCATTTTAATTGTTTTAAATATTTATTTATCTAAATCTTGTTAATTAAGGTCATGGTTTTCAAAATGATTTTAAGGATTAATTTATATGGACATGATTTTTTATAATGTAAATTTATTTCAAAATTTTCAAAGTGGTATAGGACACTTTGATTCAAAAATACCTTTTAAATGACTTCCTTTATAAATTGTGTGGCTTTTAAATGATTTCAAAGAAAGAGGGATATTTCTCTCATAGAGGTTTATTGATTATTTTCATCTATGTCAACATATTTTTTTAGATATTATTCTTGATTGATGTTGGTTTATTATAATACAGTAATCCATATTTTATAGAATGAGTTATGATATGTTTAACTGTGGATGTGCTATTTTTATACCATTCATGGTGTATGGTTAACGTATTGTCATTTCGTATGTTAGTTTTAATATGAATGATAATGTTATGTTTCCCCATTTTCATATGAGGAATGCATTGGATATAGTATAACGACCCATACTTTACATACATTGTTAATACTTCAAAATTGAAGCACACTTATTACAACATATGACAAAACCACAAAGGACCGTATAAGTATAGTGTCTTTAGAAACTGGGAAACATAAACAACTGGTTCATAAATCTTCTACAGTGTCTCCCATTTATTTCATCATATCTAGGGTCCCTTTTAGCATATTCTACTTAATATCCATCTTCCTGACCTGGGGAAAAGAAAACATACAAAAAAAGGGTGATCTCAAATGCTCCGCAAGGGCAAATTAAGGAAATAAAAATCATATCATATCTTCTTGAAAATCATAACCTACAAAAGAGATCATAATATCTTCACATGGAATAAATCATAGAAGTGAAAATGAGATCCCCATAATCATAACATAAAACTTGAAACTTTGTGGCATGCACACATAATCATGGAAAATCATTTCTTGTTAGTCATGACTCATTGCCAAGACTATCTTAGCGGACAAAGTCCATTTCTGAACCGAGTTCACTCCTCGTTTCAGTCCTGTATCACTGAACCGAAATAACCTTCCTTTCCAGCCATGTATATCTCATGAGATATAAATCTTTACCCAATGCATTGGAGGGAGATATAGGTCCCACCCATCTTACAATGAATCCTTTCTTATGTGTGCCACATAATCATAAATCATACATCATCGCATAACACATGTAACAAAAATGGGATTCTTGAAACATCATGACATCATAAAACAAATCATATAAGGTAAATGACTTCATAAAAATAATTCCCTCAAAACATAATCAAATCAATGTAATAATAGGGATACAAACAGAACCCTATATTTTCTTAGATGGAAAATAATTTTGATAAAACATTTGAACTCCATTCTTGAGGAAAATATCCTTTCTACTTCAAAAACACTTTTCTTTTCTTAACATGTCATACAATTATAAACTAAAAGAAGTTGATTAAAAATAAACTTGAAAACTTATAAAGGAAGATTCTTGGAAATAATGTTTTAAAAATCCATTCTTGCCGTATAAGTTAAAAAAAAACATTCTTCGTACTTTTGTCGGAAAAGTCAAAAAGTACCTCGTACGAAAAACGACAAAAGATTCCTTTAATATCTTTTACAAAAAACTTACCGAAGGGTAAAATTGGATATAAAATATTGTATAAGGATGGAAATAATATTACATATTGAGGGAACATGGATGTGGATGATAAAATACACCCCAGTAAATACCAAAGTATAAACAATCTCGGATAAAAATGAGATTGTGACATTTCCCTTACCTTAGGTCCGATTTGCTTTGTACGTGTCCGAAGCTCCTGTATAATGGTTTAAATAATGTTATTTACTTATTACAGAATCATACATATTGATATGATATCATATATGGTCATATTATTAGTTTCTTATTAGTAATATTTCATTGTTAATTGTTACTCGGGTCTTTATTGCCTTTTGTTCTTATGCGTGTTTTGCCGAATAAATTCTTATTATTCTTTTAAGGTTATAGATACCTTATATCCAGAATGGTATTAGTGTAACATATATCATATTTATTCATTCAATTCATTTATATAATTACTATGTAATGATTATCATGTAGAACGAGTCGCATCACATCGTGGAGACAGTATTCCGTACGTACGCACGAGCGATGATATTGTTCCCATGATCGTGGAATTGTATTTAACTGTATTTATACTATTTCAGTATCAATATCACTTTATAATAATCATATATAGTTACTCATTACACCATTATACCCATCCTTGTAAGGTGATGGTGGAAAATAGATTACACCACGGCGTGGAGACGGTATTCCGTACGTACGCACGCGCGGTGATTTCATTTTTCCGTAGGATGGATAGAAGGTGAATTAGGGTTGTTTCATATTTATAATAACATATCAGTATGTAAGTAATACTGATTTTATTACTTTATCATGAAACAACTAAAGAAGAAGAAGTTGAAGAAGAAAGAAATTGAAAAGATCGGTAATGGATATTACCTCTTCTTTGAAACGCCTCTTTTGAATCCTCCACTTAGGGAACTTAGATTGGTCTTTGAAGAAGACCAGGACCTCTAGGATTATTCTAGGTAAGTGGAGAAGGAATTTTTTCAGGGGTTGGCCGAGCTTGAGTGCTCAAATTGGTGTGAGGAGGAGGGGGAAGAGGTGCCCTTTTATAAGGGAGGAGAGGGGCACCATAGGAATATCTCAAAATATTATTTTATATTAAAGTCAAAATCGGTTTATAATGGTTCCAAAGGGTCTTATTTCGAAGGTAAAGTGGGGATGGGTCGAAATCCTATCAACCAATAGGATTTAGACAAGTTTAGGTTATTATTTTAACCTTATCAATTAGATTTAACTCTAAGTTAAATAATTTAACTTTTACGGTGACTTTTTGTTTTCTTACACTATATGGTTAATACACTTACTATAACATGCCAAACGAACCCCAAGTTGTTTATTATTAATATATATATCCTTATATATGTCATTTGGCCAAACCTTAGATTTTTAGGAATAAAATAACAATTAATAATATAATATTTTATTTAGAAACTATTTTGTGTCAATTTTGTCACTATTTGATATATGATTTTTGTGAAAGTCATAACAGAAATATATGTTCTAACCAAGTTGATTAAATCAACAATAATATATCATAGTAACCTATAAAATTAGTGGAATTCATAAAAAGTCTCAAATTACATTTATTTGAGCATTTATAACATCAATTATGTTAACATTTTCTTAAAAGGGTAATTACTGCATCATCGTTGTGTCATAAATAAATAAATTAATTTAAAGTCTAAAAATTATAAATAAAATACCATTATGTAGGAAATCGTTTTATCTTTCTAATGAATATTTATAGTCGAATTTATCTTATTTATAACCCCATATTAAAAATGTTTTAGTTATCAAACTTTGATTTTAACTATTTTAACTATTCATAAAATAATATTAAATGTCATAATCTAATCCAAGTGGACCTAAATGGTCATATTATATTCATAAGGTTGTTTTTGGTCGAATTACACTTATCCAATAGAATTAGGACATGTGTTAGGGTAATAGTAATATCATATTTACCCTTAGTTACCCTATTTACTATTAACCGCGGTAAAAAAAGTAAAAAGTTACTATTCACCAAAAAATTATTTTTATCTCAATGAACCACATTTTACTTACTGATATCAACCGTGTCTGTCGGATTTTCGAAATTCCATTCACAGAAGCTGTAAAATTAAGTTTTATGCAAAATTCTGTTTTTAACTTACCACTTAGTGGTTTCACTATTCATCAAAAATTGAAAGTTTTCAGAAAAATACCAAAATTTCACCCTAGGCTAATTTCGGTATTCCGAATCCAAAAATGAAGTCCATTTTGAAAAATAAAATTTATAAAATTTCAAAAAGTGGTTATTACTATTTAGAACGGCTAGTTTTAATGATATTTTAATAGCATATCGTTGTTTAGTGAAACTCGTTATTGCGTACAACGCAAGCTATCGAGGAAGGTCGAGATTGCGTGTAAAGTAAGTCAAGATAGTGTGTAGTGAAAGATTCCTTTGATGATATATATATAACATAAAAACAAAATATTACTCATAAAAATCTCGGGTGTTACATTCTACCCCCCTTAAAAAGAAAATCTCCCTCGAAATTCGTCACTTTGTAACAAACAGATGAGGATACTTTTCCCTCATCACATCCTCAAGCTCCCATGTAGCTTCTTCAAGTTGGTGGTTCCTCCATAAAACTTTCACCAATCGAGTGGTCTTGTTTCGTAGGAATTTTTCGCTACGATCCAGAATCTCTATCGGTTGTTCTTCATAAGAAAGATCTTGCTCCAGCGGTACAACTTATGAGCTGAGTACATGTGAAGGATCAGGTATGTACTTTCTCAGGAGAGATACATGGAACACATCTTGAACTTGAGAGAGATTCGGTGGAAGCGCCAATCGGTAAGCTACCTTTCCAACACGATCCAGTATTTCGAAAGGACCGATATATCTAGGGCTCAACTTCCCCTTCTTTCCAAATCTCATAACCCTCTTCCAGGGAGATATTCGTAAGAACACTTTATCACCCACTTCAAACTCTAGGTCTTTTCTTTGGTTGTCGGCATAACTTTTCTGTCGACTCTGAGCTGCTCTTATGTGTTGTTGAATAGATCTGTCCTTTTCTGCCATTTCATCAACGAGATCAGGTCCTAATAGCTTTCTTTCCCCAACTTCATCCCAGCAAGTTGGAGTCCTGCATTTCTTTCCATAGAGAGATTCATAAGGAGCCATCTGAATACTGGAGTGAAAGCTATTATTATAAGAAAATTCAACCAAAGGTAGGTGTTGATCCCAACCTCCTTTGAAATCCATAGAGCAAGCTCTCAACATATCTTCTAGGGTCTGAATTGTTCTCTGAGACTGACCGTCTGTCTGAGGATGATAAGCAGTGCTGAAACTCAACTCTGTATCCAGAGTATGCTGAAGACTTCGCCAGAACTTCGAGGTAAATCTCGGATCCCGATTAGATATAATAGAAAGTGGTACTCCATGAAATCTTACAACTTCCTTTACATATATCCTGGCAAGCTGATCCAGAGAGAAATCCTCTCTAATATCAATGAAGTGTGCAGACTTTTTATGACGATCAACTATGACCCAGATAGCATTATTGCCTTTGGATGTTTTAGGAAGTCCTGTGACAAAGTCCATAGTAATGTTTTCCCATTTCTATTCGGGTATGGGTAATGGTTGTAACATCCCCTTAGACTTCTGTCTCTCAGCTTTAACTTGTTGACAAACCAAGCATCGAGAGACATATTCAGCAACATCTCTTTTCATGCCATCCCACTAGAAGTACTCTTTCAGATCCCTATACATCTTCGTGCTTCTAGGATGAATAGAGAATGAAGAACTATGAGCCTCATCCAGCAGCTCCTTCTTTAACTCGGGGATGGGAGGAACACAAACCTGATTCCTGAACTTTAATATCCCATCACAATCAATGTTGAATTCAGGAATATTTCTCACCTTCTTTTGTAACTCGACATCTTCTTTCTGTGCCTCTTTAATCTTCACATGTATAGATGGTTGAACATTCATTTGAGAAAGATAAGATTTTCCCCTTCCATTATAATTCCAAGATCCATCCTTTGTAAATCCATAAATATTGGATCTTTTGTGATCCTTATCATAGATAAACTAGCATGGTCTTGTCGACTTAATGCATATGCCACCTTGTTTGCTTTCCCAGGGTGGTAATGGATTGAGCAGTCATAATTCTTAATCAGCTCCAACCATCTTCTTTGACGCATATTCAACTCCTTTTGTGTGAAAATATACTTTAAACTTTTATGATCAGTATAAATATCACACCTTTCACCATAAAGGTAATGCCTCCAAATCTTTAATGCAAAGATTACCGCAGCTAACTCCAAATCATGTGTTGGGTAATTTTGCTCATGGATTTTCAACTTTCGTGAGGCATAAGCTATCACCATATCATTTTTCATAAGAACAAACCCCAATCCCTTCTTGGATTCATCACTGTACATCACAAACCTTTCTCCACTACAAGGCAGTGTGAGCATAGGTGCACTGGATAACCTTATTTTCAACTCCTTGAAATTCTCTTCACATTCCTCTGTCCAAACAAACTTAACTCCTTTCCGAGTCAACTTGGTGAGTGGATTAGATAATCATGAAAAATCTTTTACAAAACGTTGATAATATCCAGCCAAACCAAGAAAACTTCGGATCTCAGTTACTGTTGTTGGTCTCGACCATCTTTCGATAACCTCTGTTTTTGCTGGATCCATAGATATCCCCTCTTTTGAGATTATGTGACCCAAAAATGCAACTTTTTGAAGCCAAAATTCACACTTGGTAAATTTGGCATAAATCTTCTCCTTTATCAGGGTCTTCAATATAATTCTAAAGTGATCTTCATGCTCTTCATTTCTCTTTGAATAGACAAGAATATTGTCTATAAAGACTACCACAAATTGATCAAGATAGTCTCTAAAGACTCTATTCATCAGATTCATGAAGATAGCAGGGGCATTAGTAAGACCAAATGGCATCACTATAAATTCATAGTGTCCATACCTTGTGCGGAAAGTCGTCTTTGGTATATCCTCCCTTTTGACCCTTAATTGATGATACCCTGAACGAAGATCAATCTTGGAAAAGTATTGAGCTCCACGTAGTTGGTCAAATAAGTCATCAATGCGTGGGAGAGGATATTTGTTCTTGATAGGGATCTTGTTAAGTTCTCGATAATCAATGCAGAGTCTCATTGATCCATCTTTCTTCTTAACAAATAGAACAGGTGCTCCCCAAGGTGACGCACTAGGGCATATGAATCCCTTATCAAGATTCTCTTGGAGTTTCTTCTTCAATTCCTGCAACTCAATTGGGGCCATTCTATAAGGTGTCTTTGAAATAGGCAAAGCACCCGGTACGAGTTCTATTGAAAACTCAACTTCACGATTTTGTGGAAGACCTGTTAATTCCTCCGGAAAGACATCATCAAACTCCCGTATGATGGGCATATTCTTAATCGCGAGTTTCTCACCAACCATTTGAGATAAATAACCTTCATTTAGTGGAATCAATACCCATAAAATGGAAGAAATTTCCACTATAAGGTTGTGTTCATCCTTGCATTGATAGATGATCATAGATTGATCTGGAATATGAAATGTGACTTCCCTTCTTTGGAAATTAATATGAGATCCATATAAAGAAAGCCAATCCATGCCAAGAATCACATCAAATTCCACTATAGGAAGGATCACAAGATTTGCAGGAATCACTTTCCCACAAACTTCGATCGGAGAAGAATTATAATCTTTTGATGCGATTGATGTGCCATTAGGTGTTGTCACAGCTAACTCAACATCAAATTTTTGAGGTAATACGGTGATACCCTTAGAAAATTCTTCAGAAATAAAAGAGTGGGTGGATCCAGAATCAAATAAAACATTTGCTACTTTAGAGTGGATGGTAAGTGTACCTTTCACCACTTCGTTATCGTACTCCACATCACTGATAGAAATTTCATGTGACTTTAATTTGTCTTTAGCCTTAAGAGTTTGTTGATGTCGACCATCATCATCAACCCTTGGATTTGGGCATTGATTGGCATAATGCCCCATATCCTTACACTTGAAACATTGAAGTGTAGTAGGTTATTTCTGTGTATCCCTTCCTTTGTTTGCATCATTAGACATCTTCTTCCCATCATCGCGGCATTCAAATGCCCGATGACCTTCCTTTCCACATTTGAAACATTTACTTGTCCCTTTAAGACAACTCCCTCCATGTTTCTTTACACACTTTGAGCATAAGGGAAAGCTCATATTCTTTTCAGTGTGCTCTTTAGATTTACCTTTGAATTCCATTTTCCTCTTCTTATCAAACCCATATGACTGATGGGTTACTCCAATCTCCATCTCGACTTTGAGAGCACATCGAACGATTTCCTCGTAGCTATTGAAGTCCCTTATGGCTAATGCCCTTCGAAGACTTGGTTTTAAGCCACTAAAGAATCGATCGATCTTACTCTCAGGTTGGATAATAATAACAGAAGCGTAACTTGCAAGTCTTGAAAAATTTGCTTCATAGGTACCAACAGATTCATCATCCTTTTGCTTTAGTTCAAGAAACTCTTTCTCCATCTTTGTTCGGAGAATACGAGGTAAGTACTTATTGAAAAATAAGTTCTTGAACTCGTCCCATTCCATGGACTCAATTTCATCCCTTTGCCTCATATTATTAATAAGATTCCACCATTGATCAGCATCTCCTTCCAAACGATATACTGCTAGGATGACTTTATCATGTTCAGAACCTTGAAGAACTAAAAATATATTTTCAGTAGTACTAATCCATTGTTCAGCAACTAATGGATCAGTAGACCCGCTGAAAGAAGGTGGACGTTGCCTAATGAAGGATTCAACAGAATGTTGCTCCTTCCTTTTCTCGTTTGGAAGTCCTGCATGATTCATATCTTGAGAAAGTTGTGTGAGCATGGCTACAAGATTTTTCATTCCAGCTCCCATATCGTTTGGTTGCTCAGGGGGACAATCATTGCATTTCCCATCGCATTCCGCATTAACACGGTTCCTTCGGGTTCCAGCCATTGACTAAAACCAAGAAGAATAGTGTGAGCAACACTAATTATAATAGGAAAACCACATAATTCGAGAATAAAATTTTCACGCTTAAGGACTTATCTTAGGTTATTCATGGCCATTTCTAAAACACTAAGATTGTGTTCTATGCTTAGACTTATCCTTAGGGTTCTTACTAAGGCTTTCACATCCTAGTTTCCAAAGGTTGACTATACCTTTCCTCTGATACCAACTATAACGACCCATACTTTACATACATTGTTAATACTTCAAAATTGAAGCACACTTATTACAACATATGACAAAACCACAAAGGACCGTATAGGTATAGTGTCTTTAGAAACTGGGAAACATAAACAAATGGTTTATAAATCTTCTACAGTGTCTCCCATTTATTTCATCATATCTAGGGTCCCTTTTAGCATATTCTACTTAATATCCATCTTCCTGACCTGGGGAAAAGAAAACATACAAAAAAAGGGTGAGCTCAAATGCTCAGCAAGGGAAAATAAAGGAAATAAAAATCATATCATATCTTCTTGAAAATCATAACCTGCAAAAGAGATCATAATATCTTAACATGGAATAAATCATATAAGTGAAAATGAGATCCCCATAATCATAACATAAAACTTGAAACTTTGTGGCATGCACACATAATCATGGAAAATCATTTCTTGTTAGTCATGACTCATTTCCAAGACTATCTTAGCGGACAAAGTCCATTTCTGAACCGAGTTCACTCCTCGTTTCAGTCCTGTATCACTGAACCGAAATAACCTTCCATTCCAGCCATGTCTATCTCATGAGATATAAATCTTTACCCAATGCATTGGAGGGAGGTATAGGTCCCAACCATCTTATAATGAATCCTTTCTTATGTGTTCCACATAATCATAAATCATACATCATCGCATAACACATGTAACAAAAATGGGATTCTTGAAACATCATGAAATCATAAAACAAATCATATAAGGTAAATGACTTCATAAAAATAATTCCCTCAAAACATAATAAAATCAATTTAATAATAGGTATAAAAACAGAACCCTATATTATCTTAGATGGAAAATAATTTTGATAAAACATTTGAACTCCATTCTTGAGGAAAATATCCTTTCTACTTCAAAAACACTTTTCTTTTCTTAACATGTCATACAATTATAAACTAAAAGAATTTGATTAAAAATAAACTTGAAAACTTATAAAGGAAGATTCTTGGAAATAATGTTTTAAAAATCCATTCTTTCCGTATAAGTTAAAAAAAACATTCTTCGTACTTTTGTCGGAAAAGTCAAAAAGTACCTCGTACGAAAAACGACAAAAGATTCCTTTCATATCTTTTACAAAAAACTTACCGAAGGGTAAAATTGGATATAAAATATTGTAGAAGGATGGAAATAATATTACATATTGAGGGAACATGGATGTGGATGATAAAATACACCCCAGTAAATACCAAAGTATAAACAATCTCGGATAAAAATGAGATTGTGACATTTCTCTTACCTTAGGTCCGATTTGCTTTGTACATGTCCGAAGCTCCTGTATAATGGTTTAAATAATGTTATTGACTTATTACAGAATCATACATATTGATATGATATCATATATGGTCATATTCTTAGCTTCTTATTAGTAATATTTCATTGTTACTTGTTACTCGGGTCTTTATTGCCTTTTGTTCTGATGCGTGTTTTGCCGAATAAATTCTTATTCTTCTTTTAAGGTTATAGATACTTTATATCCAGAATCGTATTAGTGTAACATATATCATATTTATTCATTCAATTCATTTATATAATTACTATGTAATGATGATCATGTAGAACGAGTCGCATCACATCGTGGAGACGGTATTCCGTACGTACGCACGAGCAATGATATTGTTCCCATGATCGTGGAATTGTATTTAAGTGTATTTATACTATTTTAGTATCAATATAACTTTATAATAATCATATATAGTTACTCATTACACCATTATACCCATCCTTGTAAGGTGATGGTGGAAAATAGATTACACCATGACGTGGAGACGGTATTCCGTACGTACGCACGCGCGGTGATTTCATTTTTCCGTAGGGTGGATAGAAGGTGAATTAGGGTTGTTTCATATTTATAAACACATATAATTATGTAAGTAATACTGATGTTATTACTTTATCATGAAACAACTAAATAAGAAGAAGTTGAAGAAGAAAGAAATTGAAAAGATCGGTAATGGATATTACCTCTTCTTTGAAACGCCTCTTTGAATCCTCCACTTAGGGAACTAAGATTGGTCTTTGAAGAAGACCAGGACCTCTAGGATTATTCTAGGGAAGTGGAGAAGGGATTTTGGCAGGGGTTGGCCGAGCTTGAGTGCTCAAATTGGTGTGAGGAGGAGGGGGAAGAGGTGCCCTTTTATAAGGGAGGAGAGGGGCACCTTAGGAATATCTCAAATTATTATTTTATATTAAAGTCAAAATCGGTTTATAATGGTTCCAAAGGGTCTTATTTCGAAGGTAAAGTGGGGATGGGTCGAAATCCTATCAACCAATAGGATTTAGACAAGTTTAGGTTATTATTTTAACCTTATTAATTAGATTTAACTCTAAGTTAAATAATTTAACTTTTACCGTGACTTTTTGTTTTCTTACACTATATGGTTAATACACTTACTATAACATGCCAAACGAACCCCAAGTTGTTTATTATTAATATATATATCCTTATCTAAGTCATTTGGCCTAACCTTATATTTTTAGGAATAAAATAACAATTAATAATATAATATTTGATTTAAAAACTATTTTGTGTCAATTTTGTCACTATTTGATATATGATTTTTGTGAAAGTCATAACAGAATTATATGTTCAAACCAAGTTGATTAAATCAACACTAATATATCATAGTAACCTATAAAATTAGTGTAATTCATAAAAAGTCTCAAATTACATTTATTTGAGCATTTATAACATCAATTATGTTAACATTTTCTTAAAAGGGTAATTACTGCATCATCGTTGTGTCATAAATAAATTAATTTATTTAAAGTCTAAAAATTATAAATAAAATATCATTATGTAGGAAATATTTTTATATTTCTAATGAATATTTATAGTTGAATTTATCTTATGTATAACCCCATATTAAAAATGTTTTAGTTATTAAACTTTGATTTTAACTATTTTAACTATTCATAAAATAATATTAAATGTCATAATCTAATCCAAGTGGACCTAAATGGTCATATTATATTCATAAGGTTGTTTTTGATCGAATTACACTTATCCAATAGAATTAGGACATGTGTTAGGGTAATAGTAATATCATATTTACCCTTAGTTACCCTATTTACTATTAACCGCGGTAAAAAAAGTAAAAAGTTACTATTCACCAAAAAATTATTTTTATCTCATTGAACCACATTTTACTTACTGATATCAACCGTGTCTGTCGGATTTTCAAAATTCCATTCACAGAAGCGGTAAAATTAAGTTTTATGCAAAATTTAGTTTTTAACCTACCACTTAGTGGTTTCACTATTCATCAAAAATTGAATGTTTTCAGAAAAATACCAAAATTTCACCCTAGGCTAATTTCTATATTCCGAATCCAAAAATGAAGTCCATTTTGAAAAATAAAATTTATAAAATTTCAAAAAGTGGTTATTACTATTCATAACGGCTAGTTTTAATGATATTTTAATAGCATATCGTTGTTTAGTGAAACTCGGTATTGCGTACAACACAAGCTATCGAGGAAGGTCATGATTGCGTGTAAAGTAAGTCAAGCTAGTGTGTAGTGAAAGATTCCTTTGATGATATATATATATAACATAAAAACAAAATATTACTCATAAAAATATCGGGTGTTACATATAGTAAGTGACGGGCGTGGCCTGTTATAGCCCATCGATGCATTGGTAGGTCTCATGAGACGAACTAGTGTATTGGCAAAAGGCCTTGAGGGAATATTTGTCAATGGTCTTGGCACAAGGCCATTACGTATTAGTTATTATGTACGACATTATGCATTACCTTGTTATGGAATTTTTTAGTACATGTTATTATTAGATTTTTAGAATATCCATGTGCATGTTTATATGGCATTGTTTGACTTATTATTACCATATTATGTTTATGTTTGATGTTAAAAGGATTTTTTTTTATTATACACCTTGCCTTAAATGTTTATAGATTCGGATGAATTATTTACCCTTAATGGACATTTGAGCTCACCCCTTTTTATTTTTTATATTCCAAGGATGCCAAGAAGTGGATTATGATTTATATTCAGGGTAATGATAATGGAATAATTACATCCTCATATGATTATATAAGTTGTATTTTAGTGTAGAGATTGTAATTTTATGTAATTGAATTTAATCTATTTTCCAAGACTGCTAAACTGATCTGTCCTTTGGGACTTGATTCCTTGTAATCATGCCAATGTATTATAACAATGCACCCACTATGAGCTTCTGGTTTTGGGCATTACAGTTGGTATTTGAGGAAGTTTAGCAAAAACCTTGGAAATAGGTTTAGAAAACTATGATTGAGGATCATAACCCTAAGATATAATTTTAGGATAAGTATTGAAAATAATCCTAGAATTTTAAAATGGTGATTATGTGGGTATTACGATATAATACATCCTTGTATAGATACTACAAGTGAATGTGGTTATGTAATAGATGTACTAAGGGATTAAAACATCGACAAGGTGTTTCGAGCTTGACTTGGGGTAACCTGGTTCACAACAACAGTCCTTACTGGGCATCTGGTTTGACACTCCTAGGGGATATGCTTTAGATAATTCATATTTTCTCAAAAAACCATTATGAAGGATTTATAATTAAATATTTATTCAAAGGAACCATATTTATAATTATGGATTAGATATGCATAAATATTTCAATTTATGTTAATTATTTCACTTCTTTGGAATTATGCATTATTTTTCATAACCTAATCTAGTGCATGCCATTGTTTAGAAATGGAACTTAGTGGAAAAAATGAAAATCATATCAATGCACATAATCCATTTTGGGATTTACCCTCTATGCAATATAATAATGGTGGAGAAAGTGACACAACTGGTAACAAACATCTTAAAAACATACTAGGACATCTTACTCAGTTTATGAATAATAACCTTACCTGTATGGAGAATCCTAATCCACAAAGTAGAGGAACAATGTAACACCGCTTCATGAGACAACAACCTCCAAAATTCAATGGGACTAAAAATCCTTTTGTAGATGAGTAGTGGATAAGTTCCTTAGTGAAAATATTTTTTTTCTTTGGGGAGTAATGAGAAGGAAAAAAATTGTTATGACAGTTTACCACGTCTTAGGAGATGAAGATCAATGGTGGTCATTGATTCAAAACATAAAGGATGAATAAGAAGCTGGAAATATGGAATAATGGGAGTTTCATGAACTTTTACTGTATGAATTCTTTCCTCATGAACAATGAGCTAATATGAGAAGGAAATTTATAAATCTGAGATAAAAATGGGGATGAAAATGTTGAAATGTTTGAGGAAAACTTCACAAGTTTATCAAGTCATGTTTTAGACTACATATATAACCCAATATATAGGATTGATCGATTCCTTTATAGTTTAAAACCATTCATCATATGGGAATTGGTTTCAAAATCTTTATCATCATACGAAGATATAGTCTTGTGTACTATCGAGACAAGAATAGAATTCTATATGTCTTATGACATTAAAGTAATGCAAGATAAGAAGAGAATGTTAGATAAAGATAAGGGAAAAAATGAAAGAAGGTTTTTTCTGTTATGTGATAATTGTGGGAAGAAACACCCTAGTACTTTCCTAAAAGGAATGTGAGTTTGTTACAAATGTGGAGAAAAATTTCACCAGGCACGTGATTGTAAGGGACAGAAAGGAGTGGGGAAATTTTATAATTATAATGATCTGGGAAATTATGCAAATTATAGTCTAAATCGTCAAGGAAATATAACTCAGAAAAATAAAATGTATCAAGGTCAAGATTATGTTGTTACTACAGTCGAAGTGGAATAATTAATGTATTTTGTTTTTGGATTCAAGAATTATATTATGTTTATAAGAAGAATGTGATATATATAAGTATTTTACAACAATACATTTTGTTTTCATTAAGTATTTAATATAATGAAGGTAATCATATTTTAAGTATGTGACAATAAGAGAAACTTTACATTGTTTGGGGAATCTAATGTTAAAATATATTTTGAAAATTTAGAGTCCTTTAGAGAGAGTTTGGAATGATGTATTTTGGATAAGTCTAAAGGTTGGAATGCAGTAAGTTGAACACTTGATATTTTGTTTGAAGTTAAAGTTAATTTATTGGATAATTTGACTAAACCTTTTGGTTTTAAATAATAATTTAGAGGATTACAAGAATACTTGTGGACCTTATGATTTTTCAAATGTGCTTTAGGAATAAAAACATAATTTTTGAACATTCATTTCTTAGTGTAAGGGATGATGTAAAAATAGATCGAAGCACAACTAAATGAGGAGATTATGATTATGAAAGGTAATGAAACCATGTATGCTTTCATGAGTTCTTATCTTGATAGTAAATTAATCCCTCTACTTCAAAAAAAGTTTCTAAAAAATATGTCATCCTAATAACTTATGTTTTTTTGAACTGATGATAATTTTAATCATCATAGATTTATGGATTTGAGACCCTCAATTTTCCATTTATTGTTCACTTGTGATTGATGACCACAATCACTCCCTATAAATATTTACATGTTCTTAAAATTATGTGTCTATAACTACCACCAATGTTATTCTATTCGAAATCTTAATTTGGTGGTGACTTTTTCATTTCCAATCCCCTCTTATTAAGAATAAATTTTATTATCCCTATTTCTGACGTGGGTTTTCCACAAATGTATTTTCAATTTTCAACCATTTATTTTTGAAGGAAAATTTCAAATTGCGAGGACACAATTTATTGATGGAGGGGAGAATTTAAAACCCCATTATTTCATAGTATGTTATCTCTTTAAATAAATTTATAGGTTATATTTGCATGCAACACCGACTTGTATTACAATATACGCAAGATTGAGTTTCTGCAAAAAACACATTACTATTATAATTATTTAAATGATATATTTATTTATCAATTAAATATTGTAATATGAATAGTCAGAAATAAATTTTAGATGTTAATTATAATGTTTTCATGTAAATAAAAATTATTTATAATGAAAGGTTTATGTTTTGTTAAAATAGTTATATATTTTTAAAAATTATTTTCTTAAAAGAACTAATTTTTTATGTCTTTTTTTGAAAACAATAAAATTAATTTTAGACACTCCTAAAAATTGAATTTTGTAAAATAGTTATCATTTCTTAATTCTGAATATGATAATTTTCTTAAGGTGAATTTTTGGTATTTTCTGAAAACATTCAATTTTTGACGAATAATGACAAATACTGCATAATACATAAAAACAGATTTTTTTTCATTTAGATAAATATTTTTAATTAAAAATATTCATAAATTCAAAATATAAACATAATACCTATATTGGTACAATTTATTTTATTGGATTCATTTTATAATAAGATTAGATATATAAAATTTATGGAACATTTTAACGTATTTTACCCACCTTCTAGGCACATTTTCAAATTTGCATAAAATGTAATTTTACCACTTAATGGAATTGAATTTCAAAAATCCAAAACAAATGATTTTCATCAGTATGGAATATTTGGTTCAATAGGATGAAAATAATTTTTGGTGAATAGTACCTTTTGAATTTTAGTTACCGCAGTTAAAGGTAAATAGGGTAATTAAAGGTAAAATAAATATTATAATAATATAAAATTACCATAACACATGTCCTAATTATATTAGATAAGTGTATTTAGATAGATATAAACCTTAGGAACAAAATATGATCCTTTTTTGATCCACTTGGATTAAATTAGGACATTTATTATTTTTTATTTAAAGAAGAGATAAAAGTGTAAAATTCAAATTTAAATAACTAATCTATTTTAATATAGAATTATACATAAGATAAATTTGAATATAAATATTAATTAGAAATATAGAAATATTTTCTACATCATGGTATTTTATTTATAATTTTTATACATTAAATAATTAAATTTATTTATGAAAATATGATGATGTAGTATTTACCTTATTAATGAAAGATTAAAATAAATGATATTATAAATATTAAAATAAATGTAAATTGAATTTTTTGATTCCATACACTAATTATAAAGGTGAATATGACATGTTATTGATGATTAAATTTATTTTGTTTTATGGAATCAAGTTTTTATGACTTTAACAAAAATCAATTACTAAATAGTGCCAAAATTGACATAAATGAGTTTTTAAAACAAATACTAATTTATTAAATTATAAAATAGTCCTAAAAATATAATATTCAATAAAATGACATAAAAAAATGTTGCATATTTCATTAATTAACCACTTTAGGTCTTCTGGGAATTTTATAGTAAATATATTAACCATGTAGTATAAAAATACAAGAAGACATGGTAAGAGGTAAACTATTTTACTATCGGTTAAATCTAAAAGATACAGTTCATATGGATACCTAAACATGTATAAAACATATTTTTTGAGATTATTTATACCAAAACCCATATTATAATATAAATAAATCAATTTTTAACTATTATAAACCAAAAATCATTTTCTAATAAAATAATACTTCAAGATTTCCATAAAGTGGCCCTCACCTCTCTTATAAAAAGGGAAAATCCATTTCTTTTAATTGACATCTCCAAATCCATTTTTCTTGGCGAAAAACTATCCAAATATCCTCCCAAATACCATAAACCCATCTTAGAGGCCTTAATTTGATCTCAAATCCAAAATAATGAGACATTTTGTTCAAATCAAAAGGAAACACCAGAAGAAGAGGTAATTATTTTATCACCTCTTTCAAAGTTCTTTTATTTTTCTACATCCTCTTTCTCTGTTTTTTCCATATAAAAATAATAAATCCAGTACCTTATACAATCTGAGATGATATTATAAATAAGGGACAACTATATTCCTTATTTTATCAATCCTATGAAAGACAAAGTCACCGTGCGTGCGTACGTACAACTTATCATCTCCACGCTGTGGTGTAATTTGTTAATCAACACTATTTTATTTTGATGGATATGATGATGATTATTATGTATATAAATAACGAAAATAACATGATAATGTTTTTTTATAATTAATATACCATCCAATTACACACATTTTAATCATTAAGGAAATGATATCGTCGCTCGTGCGTACGTACGATATACCGTCTCCACAACGCGATGAGATAAATTTCCACATTCGCCATTCAAGGATGATGATAAAAATATCTATTATTAATAAGTATGTAATATATTACCTAATAATTATAATCTAAAAAATATAAATATGTATTTACATATATTTCATTCACTTACTTCCATTCAATACGATATGAAAACGGAAACAATGTTCATGCGTATGTATGACCTTTCATCTCCATGAACGATGTATTCAATTTTATATGTCTATCTATTATATATATTTATATTATGAATATATATGATATATATATATCATATTATAAATTTTGTAATTAAGTAAATCATGATCTGAGTAATATGATCAAGAATAAAATGTTAAAACACATACGATAAACAAAGCAATATTACCCAAAATATTGCATTAACATGGAATTGTTAATAAATGGGTAACATAAAGTCATACAATAATCATACATGATATCATAAATATTATTATGATTGTGATATAAGTTAATAATATTTTTAAAAACATTATGTAGGATTTTTGGACACGTACGAAGAGTATCAGGCCTAAGTTAAGGGTTAATTCCTCAACCTTGTTATTATCTGAGATTGTTTATGTGTATGTATTTACGGGAACATATTTATAATCCATGTCCGTATTTCATTAAAATGTATTCAAAAGTAATATTTTATGGTTTTTTGGAATTTACTATTTAACTGAATCATCATTTTATTTGTCTTAAATATTTATTTGTCTAAATATTTTTAATTAGTGTCCATGTTTTCAAAATCATTTTAAGGATTTATTTTTATGGACATGATTGTTTTAAAATGTAAATTTCTTCCAAAAGATTCAATGTGGTATGGGACAGTTTGATTAAAAAATATCTTGTAAATGACTTCCTTTATAAATTTTGGTACTTTTAAATGATTTCAAAGAAAAAGGGATATTTATCTCAAAGAGTTATATTGATTATTTTCACCTATTTCATTAAATTTTATTAGACCTTATTATTGAATGAGGTAAATTTATTATAATACAATATTACATATTGTATTTAATGAGTTATGATATGTTTGACTATGGATGTTCTATTTTTATACCATTCATGGTTTATGGTTAATGTAATGACATTTCTTATGCTAGTTTTAATATGAATGATTATATTAGGTTTCCCACTTTTCGTATGAGGAATGCGTTGGAATTAGTAAGCAACGGGCGAGGCCCGCTATAACCCCTCGATGTATCCAGAGGTCTCATGAGAGAAACTATTGTCTTGGCACAAGGTCTTGAGAGAATATTTGTGCATGGTCTTGGAACAAGTCCTTGACGTAGTAGTTATTATGACCGACATTATTCATTCCCTATTTATGAAAATAGTTATTAAAAGTGATTATTCAATAAGTAGAATATTCATGTTCATGTTTATACGGTAATGTTTAACTTATTTTTACCATATTATGTTCATGTTTTATGTTTATATGGATGTTGTTTTTATTATACATCTTACCTTAAAATTTTATAGCTTCTGCTAAACTATTTTCCCTTACTGAGCATTTGAGCTCAGACCTTAATATTGTTTGATTTTCCTAGGATGCCAAGAAGTGAATTATGATTGATATACAGGGTTAAGATAGGTAAATAATGGAATCCTCAAATGATTATATATGATTTATATTATTTTAGAAATTGTAATGTTATGTTTTTGTATGTAATTTATTTTCCAAGACTACTAAACTGATCGGTCCCACGGGACTTGATTCCTTGTAATCACGCCAATGTATTAAAATAATGCTCCAGCTCTGGAATTCTAGGGTTGGGGAATTACAATAATTACATTTATAAATTTATGAAATATATAATATTTTAATTCTTCATTTCGTAATAATGAAAATAAAAAATTTAACATGGCATGAGATTTTGAAAATAATTAAGATTGAGGAAAGAATGGGAAAAATGATTGTTTTAAACAAAATTACCCAAATTTTAAAATTTCAAAATCATGAATATATTTAATCATAAAAATAATTTTATGATGGTACTGAGGAGCACAACAGAAGTTCGTGAGCTAGGGATCTAAAATTTTTCATTTCTAGGGAATAAAACCATCATTATATCTAGTGATCTGATCCCTGGTTAATGTATGATAATCCTTCATGAATTAATTAATCATAAAAATTAACATGATTGATAACCTTGTTTAAATTATTAGTGTGTTTGGATACAACCCATTTCCGGTGATCTTTTCTCAAAGGATCCATGGCTGAAACCCTATATATCATCTAAACATTCTTTAAGAATCCACACAAACAACAATAATCAAATTATGAGTTCTAGCATCAAGATCCTAATAATTATTTTGCATCCCTACAATCACCACGATCACGTTCATTCAATCTGTGATAGATATTGTAGATCAAATAATAATATAGGATCTTTCTTTATTATTGATGGAGGATAAGGATATATAAGATTTCAATCCTAAATGTGTAAATAGTTCATGGAAAATAGCTTCTCCTCTTCTTATATAGTAGGAATTAAAATACCTAGATTGGGTTCCCCGACCTCTATATATCCAGCTCCAACTAAATAATCAATAAACGAAATGTTATGATAAACTAAATACATAATAAAAATCATTTATATTTTATCAACTACTTGTAATATATAATAATTATAATACATGATAAAGCTCAGACATTAACTTGACTCGTAATTCCCACAATATTAAAAAAACCTAGATTATTAAAATAATATTTCTTAGTTTAATATTTTTCTATGTATTTACATAATTACTGTAAATAAATTCAGTAAAAAAAATTCAAACCAATTATTATATACTCAAATAATAATGAATTTAATTATTTTAAGGTGATCATTTATACTCGGAAATCTCTCTAAACTCATGGTTGTAGGATCGAAATATAGTATGAGATGCTCAATTTACAAGAGGGGGGGTGAATTGTATACTTTAAAAATTCCTTTGGAACCTTTAAAGTTAGTTAAGAATAACTATGTTTCCTTAAGCAAAGGAAAAGGCTAATTTTAACAAGGTTAAACTAAGTAAATTCACAACACCTCTTACACCGAAAGTAAACTAGAAAAGAGATTCCTAAAGTAGGTTCCGGAAATATGGTTCCAGAGATTGAAACTTAACAAACAATTACAATATGAGATTCTACCTTAAAGCGTAAAGAATCTAAATGAATCAGAGTACAAATAAGGAAGTATAAGAAAGTTATACTTTCCTTATATTACAAAATGCAGCGGAAATAAAACAAGTAGTTAAACTACAAGTAACAAGATATAAGTCTTTTAACCCAAATAGAAGGGTATCCAACAACCTTGGATAAAGGTCCCTTGATTTATACTTTCAAGCAAGTCTGTCTTACCCACACCAGGGTAAGCCCTCGATACAAAGATCAGAGTCTCTGTCTTGCTATCCCCGCAAGCCCTCAACTTCAAGGTAGTTGGAAACCTCTGTCTTCCTCAGCAAGGAAGCCCTTGAACTTCAAGGTAGTCGGCACCTCTGTCTTCCTATCCCCGGAAGCCCTCGAATGTAATAACCAACATTCGGAGTCGCACGAAGCTTTGAGAGTTAATAAGAGCCTCTCTCTCTAGAAATCACTTCAAGCAAATTAGTCAGCCTTTCAGCACTTTCATCAGCACTCAGCACCCGCGAGCTCTTTCAAATGAGCTCCTATTTATAGGTAAGGTCGGCTCATTCTCCAACGCTCATATTTTCCTTAAAGATCGGAGGGACCTATACACGTGTCACTTAGACAATGGTTAGTTTATAACAAAACAGACGACATCGTTTTATAAAAAAACAAGTGTAACATAATGTACGAAATCGTTTTAAACTCTAACATAAAAGTTCGGAATGAAAACTTCAGAGTGAAGGTTCAGAGTGTAAAGAACAATAGTAAAGAGTAAACAAATTTTAGAAGTGTAAGCAATATAGAAGTTCGGAGTCTAACAAAGATATTTTTCGGAGTCTGAATTAATTCAGAGAGTATAAAACAAAGATACTCAAATTCTGTTAAATAGGTGAATTCGGAATGAGAATTCGGAATAGGAATTCGTCTTTAGAATTCGTAATGAGAATTCTTCATCAGAATTCGTAATGGGAATTCAGAATGAGATTTCTTCATTAGAATTCGTAATGAGAATTCGTCATCAGAATTCGTAATTAGAATTCTTCTTCAGAATTCGTATCCTGAATCTGGAATAGAACTTAGTTAGAGTTCATATCCGAAATTCGGAATGAAACTTCCTTATAGTTCTTATCCAGAATACGAACCCTAAAACAGAATGCTTTATATCAAAGTTTCAATGTCTCTGAGAAAATGAATCTGAATCTCATACTTAAGAAAAATATGGGTGAAAATGTGATAAGGATAATTTTTCTTATAAAAGCGATTTTCCTTAAGAAAGCAATTTTCCTTATAAAAGCAATTTTCCTTAAGATAAGATGTTTGTGATTTTCAAAACAAGAAGGAATGGAAAAGTCATAAGGAAAACCTTATTGACTCAACAATGGTGGGTCACACCATGTTCTATACTTCTATTCACCAGAATAGGGAAAACTCTTTAATATGCTATTTTGTGTCCCTCTTGGACCTTATCTTGATAGAAATGAATACTATTAACTGACTATAAGAGGATTCTATCAACCCACGTATACCCCTAAAGAGATAGGGAATATTCTTACAATTTAAAAATATCCTAGAAACATACATCGTATAATATAATATCTTGGTTTATTATTTATTGATCAAACTGGATGGACTGAACTTCTTTTACCATGGCCAAGGATTTAATGGATTTCCTATCATCCAGATCAATAGGATTGAGATATCACTTCCTTAACTCGGAATTGAAAAATTTTATGTTCACCATTCAACCAATACCATTCCACAAAAAGATGAACCTAACACAAGCTACCTATCCATGAATTCAATGTCGTGGTTGTTTCCTCTCATCAAATTATTGGATAAAATGATACACATTGATAGAAATATCATTTCAGGAGACCAATACACACGTTCATAGAAAAGAAAACCAATGACACCCAAAACATTTGGTGTTCCAATTGGAATGTATGTCTGCATGATATCTTCTACATGAGATCACCAACTTTGAACTACATGAGAAGAATTCATGATTCCTATAAGCCCCTGACACCGAATAGTCACACATCAACTATTTCTTGTCAGTATGATGTATCAAGACCATATGACATAACTAAAATATTTTTATCATGGTATCATTAGGTTCTCATTATATCTTGGGAACTGCTATATCTCTTTTGATACGATATGTAATCTAATGAAATTACCATAAATATAGTGTATGTAGATGTATAAACACTATTATAGTAAGATAAACACATGTATATATAAAAATATATACATATAATAGTAAGAAATGTACATACATAAGTTCGATCTAGGGAACCCACTCTCAACACTCCCACATACACTAGATTCACCTGCTAACATGAATGAAACTATTAACTCTCACATGATAATCATACTTCTAATGAGATACAAATTTGTTTAAGAGGGTCTTCCATGTTATTTGTTGTGGCTACTCTTCAAACTATAACATATCCTCTCTAATTAAAATCTATGAAGAGAATAAAATTCTGAAGAATATGTTTTGTCATCTATTGTAACCTCAGATCCTTGGAAAGCATCATTATTGTAGTATTATTATCATAAATTGGAACATTGTATACAATTCTAGGAAACATTCTTATGACTGAGAAAAAATATTGCATTGATACTACCTCCTTAGATACATTAAAAGCCATTATATACTTAGATTCTACTATAGAATCAGAAACCATAGGTTTCTATGGGCTTCTCTAGATCATTTGACCACCATTCGGGCAAAATAAATAGCCTAAATGTGATTTCAAATCATTATGATATATCTAGAAAATAGAATCAATGTTTCCTTTTACTACTAGTTCCACATATCCTCTATACACCAAGAACATATAATTTGTATGTCTCGGGTACATTAGGATAGTTTTTCAGCTTCCAAATACAACTCCCCTAAATTAACTTGATATATGACTATCATGGTTAAAGTAAGGAAACAAAAAACCAATTATATATCATGGAATACGTGATAGATCCCACTTCTGATCAATAATGGATTACACTCATTATTTAAATCTCCTTCTATATTTTTCAAAATATTTTCTTAAAAAGATTGATACCATGTGACATTGGGAACAAACCTCTATTGGATTGTTCTATATTATTCCTTTTGAGTACCTTCTCATTATATGTACTTTGACTTATCCCAAGAATAATTTGAGATATATCTCGATATTACTTGTTCCCTATAATATTGTATGATTCACCAATGTCTTTCATAGAGAATCCATCATTTAACTATGTCATAACTGACTATAAGAAATGTACATAATTTTCCACAATTAATATATCATCAATATATAATACAATGAAAATGATGTAATCACTTATAACCTTTTTATAGACATATGGATCACTTTTTTTCATGATGAAACCAAATTGTCTTATGGAAAATAAAAACAATATTTCAATGATCATGATTCTTTCTGCAACACAAAAATGGATATCTATATATTTTTTACTCTACTTGCATTTTTTACATAATAAAACCATCAGGTTGAGTTATGTAGAAAACTTCAACAAAATTCCCATTTATAAAAGAAGTTTTTATATCCATTTTAAAAAATTCATAATCATGGAAGACTACTACTATAATTAATATTATGATTGATTTCAGCATTTCTATTAGTGAGATGGTTTTTTATAATCTATACCTTGATGGTGCTTGAAACCCTTCTCTAAAAGTCATTCCAAAAATTATTTAATTTCCCATCCATGTGAAACATTTTATTGAATACCCATTTACATCCAATGAGTTTTACATTAACAGGAGGGTCTACCAAAATCCAAATTTGATTTTGGTACATAGTCTCCATATTATAATGAATATAATCTTTATATTTAGTATCATAATTATGTTCTACTACATCCTTATAGGTTAGATGTTTATCATTATTTACAAGTAATGTTTCACCTTACTCAGTGAGAGAAAATCATATCTCTCTGGTTCTCTAACCTCCCTAGTAGACCTATTTAGTACTTGTGTATTGGGAATATCTTCACCTCCCACTGATTCTTATGGAGATGGTTCATGTACGAACTCTTTCACATTTAGAGCATCGACTTCATCGAATTCAACCTTTCTACCACTATTTCTAATGGAAATGTTTTCTGTTTGTAGAAACATGGCACATCTTAAAATAGTTAATTTCTTATCTAAAAGGTTATATAGGTAATATCTGTTAGTTTATTTATGATAACCCATAAAGATGAAGTCCATGATTTAGAATGTCAATGTTTCACTATGTATAGTCTTGAAAAAAATAGTCACATACCTATACCCATATGTTTGACAAATTGGGTTTTTCCACACCACAACCCATATGGAATCACATATGTTTCTTTAGCGGGTAATCAGTTAAGGGTATATGTCGATGTATTCAATCTGTATCCACAAAAGGATAATGGAAGTGTTTCATAACTCATCATTGATCAGAACATGTCTAACAGGGTTTGATTACTCATTTCACTAACACCATTACGCTGATGTGTATAAGGAGGACTGAGTTGGGATACTATCCAAAACTCATTTATGTGATCAATGAATGCTTAATTAAGATACACTCTAGCTCATTCTAATCAGAGTTCCTTAATCATCTTACTATGATGGTTATCTAATTCATGTTGGTATTCATTTAATTTTTTAAAGGAATTTTACTTATATATAATTAAGTAGATATATCAATACCTATTATTTTCATTGGTAAAATTAATGAAGTATGAAAATCCACCCCTTAACTATACTGGAAATAGACCACATATGTCTTTATTAACTACTTTAAATAATTCATTGGTTGATTCTCCTTTCATATAGATGGGTGCATTGCTCATTTTTTCTTATAAATAATCTTAACATACACCCTCAGTTTTTAACTAGGTTGATTCTAAAAACCCTTCTTGATATAATATATAAATTTTTTTCTCATTTACATGAACAATCCTTAACTTCCATGGGTGGGTGTTATATGATTCATATTCACTATTTTATTAATCAATTAACATTACATGTTTTTTGAGTTTAAGTATATAAAATCCATTTATAAGATTCTCTATACTATAACATATATTATCATTTAAAAGAGGAAAAATTTATTTCATACCATGATTTAAAATCTCACAGTTTCTAAAAAATTCACTGTGATTATATTTTTTGTAACTGAAGGAATATAATAACAGTTATTCAATATAAGAACCTAAGCACTAGGAAAAGTCAGATTATAATCTCTCATTAACAAGGCTGCCAGTATTAAACCATTTTCATCTTAGAGATTCATTTCTACCTTTGAAATCATTGAGATTCAACATGGTTTCTGTGTATGAATACAAATGTGTGAGATACATGCTATATGAAATACCCAACATTAAGAAAATTACAGTTTTAATTAGATGAAAAAATTCATGATGTATAATTTTTGCTTTGATTATTCATCTTAGTTCTGCTATTCTTATTCTAGTGTCCTTTTTTCCCACATGAAAGGAAGACAACATCCTACTCATTTCTCTCCCTTTGTATCTTTTGATTTTTTTACGTATAGTACATAGGATTCTTATACTTGGACTTATCCTTAAACCCCTTATCATTTCCTTTATTCCTTCTGTTAACTATAAGGACTGATGAATTGGTATTCTTTATATCCTCATAATCTTGGTGAACTAAATCCAAAATATTTGGGAGAAGCTTCTTTATGTTATTCATGTTTTAGTAAAAAATAAAAGTAAAAATGATTGGTGGTAAAGAGGAAAGAATGAGATCAGTCTCTGGTTCATGGTTCATTTTGAACTCAAGGGATTAATGTATCTCAATGTACTCGATCATATTGAGTACATTATGTCCTTATTTATACCCTTATACTATTCGGCACTTATACAATTCAATCTATATCTCATGCCTTCCATTCCTAGATCTCTCTTGGTAGAACTGCTAGAGATGAGTTAGCATCTTTTAGTAATATTTTTCCTCATGCATTTTCTGCAATTACCATATAAAAATGCACATGGATATTCTACAAGTCGAATAATCACATGTAAAAACTAATTTCATAACTAGGGAGTGCATAATTCCATACATAATTACTTCTAAGTCAAGGCCTTGTGCCAAGACAATCCACAAATATTTTTTCAAGGCCCTGTGCCCAGACAATACTTTGTCTCATGAGACCTAACGATGAATTGAGGGGCTATAGAGGGCCTCACCTGTCACTTACTAAGTCCAATTCATTCCCCATATGAAAAGGGTGAAATATAACAAAATCATTCGTATTAAAACTAGCATACGAAATGTCAATACTTTAACCATAAAAATGAATGGAATAAAAAAAGAACATCCACAGTCAAACATATCATAACTCATTCAATACAATATGAAAGATTGTATTATAATAAATCAACCTCAATCAAGAATAATATCTAGTAAAGGATGATGACATAGTTGAAAATGATCAGTAAAACTATTTGAGAGAAATATCCCCATTTTCGTGAAATCATTTAAAAGTCACAAAATTTATAAAGGAATCCATTTAAAAGAGATTTTTGAATCAATGTATCCCATACCACTATGATTTTTTTAAAGTAATAAACATTTTAAAACAAATTTATCTATATAAATAAATCCTTAAAATCATTTGGAAAACATGTACATTACATAAAAAGATTTAGAAAAACAAATCTTAAAAGAATTTAAAAAGATGATCTAGTTAAAGAGACCCTTCCATAAAACCTTAAAATATTTCCTTTTAAAACATTTTTATGCAACATTAACATGTATGAATAATGATTTCCCAATATTTACTTACACATCAACAACCATGAATAATAATGAGTTTGGGAAATTAACCCTTACCATAGGTCTGAGACTATCTGTAAGAACTCAAACTCTTGTATAATGTTTTTAAACATATAATAATCTTATTAAATAATCATAATAATATTTATGATATCATACATTATTAATTTATGACTTTATACTATCCATTTAATAATAATTTCCATGTTAAGGTAAATTTTTGGGTAATAATCAATATATTTATCGTATTGGTTTTAACTTGTTATTCTTGATTGTATCACTTATATCATGATTTAATTAATTAAAGAATATAAAAATTTATATATATATATCATATATATTTATAATATAAGTATGTATAATATATTTATATATGAAATGGAATACTCCATTTATGGAGACGGTAGGTCGTACGTACGCATAAACATTATTTCCGTTTTCATATCGTATTGAATGAAAGTAAGTGAATGACATATATGTACATATATATATATATATATAATTCTAGTAGTCTTATTATGTCATATATTACATAATTATGAATAATATATTTTTTATAATCATTCTCGTATGGTGAACATGAAAGTTGAGTCTCATCGCATCGTGGAGACAGTAAGCCGTACATATGCATGAGTGACGATATCATTTCGTTAATGGTTAAATGGTATGTAATTTGATGTAATATAAATTTTATAGAAACAATATAATGTTATAATTATTATTTAAATCCATTATATTCATTGTTATACCCATATAAATAAAGTGTGCATGAAAAATCAATTTATACCACGACGTGGAGACGGTAAGGCGTACGTATGCACAGATGGTGGTATTATTTTTTATAGGATGGGTAAAAAGGGTAATATGGTTAAACCATAATACTAACAACATATCATAATATAGTAGATTCTGGAGTTATTATTTTATTATGGTAACATCTTAGAAAGAGGAAGTATAAGAAGAAATGAACTTTTAAAGAAGGGATAAACTGATTACCTCTTCCTCGGGTGTCTCTTTTTGATTTGAAAAAAATGATCTTTTAAAGTTTGATTTCTGCCCAAAATTATTCATCTATGATGAATTTATGGGAATTTGGAGGATATTTGGGTAGGGTTTGGCTGAGCCAAAGGGATTTGGAAAAGTGAATTAAAGATAAAACGAGGTGCCCTTTTATAAGGGAGGTGAGGGGAACTTTAGGAAAAGTTTGAAATATTAATTTATTATAAAATGATTTTAGGTTTATAATAGTTACAAATTTATTTATTTCAAGGATAATATGAGTATGGGTATAAATCCTCTCAACCAATATGTTTTATACATGTTTAGTTCACAAAATCGTCCTTATATTTTTCTATTAACTATCAGTTAAACAGTTTAACTCTTACCATGTATTCTTGTATTTTTACACTTCATGGTCAATATCATTACAATAAAATATTTAGAGAACCTAAAGTGGATCATTTGTGACATTATTATCACTATAAAAGTTGTTTTTTTGAACATTATATTTTTATGATTTTTATATCATTTAATAAAATATTAATTTATTTAAAAACTCATTTAAGTTAATATTTATACTATTCATATCATGACTTTTTCAAAAACCATAAAAACTTGATTAATTTGAAAAAAACTTTATTAATTATAATATAACAAGTAATAATCATCCATAAAATTTTTTTATGGCATAAAAAGTTTCAAAATAAATTTATTTTAATATTTTGAATCACATTTATTTAAATTATTCATTAATAAGGTAATAACTACATCATCATTGTGTCATAAATAACGTTATTTATTTTATGTCTAAAAATTATAAATAAAATACCATGATTTATTAAATCTATTTATTTATATAATTTATATTTATATTTGAATATTTCACTTATATAAACCCATATAAAAATTATTTTAGTAAAAGATATATGATTAGGTTATATTTTCCATAACTTTAAATTAAAAGTAATTAATTGTCATTTTCAAACACAAGTGGCTCTGGGGGGTCCTAAAATAAACCCAAGGACTCCCATGGTATTATATATCTCATTCAATAAGGTTAGAAAATGTGTTAGGGTAATTTAATATTATTATAATATTATTTTTTCCTTTCATTACCAGATCTACCCTTTAACCGTGGTAAATAAAATATTTACTGAAGTTACAATTCATAATGTCTAAAAATAAAAGTTACTTATTTAAAAAATTTGGACCTCCTGATTATAAATATGTAATCCGTCTTCTAAAATTCAAAACCAATAATTGGAAGAAATTAATATAAAATTAATTCTCAATGTCAAAACCAAAAAGCATGTTTTTAAGAAGTAAAAACAACCAAAAGATTGACATGTGTGTTATGTCTAATTAACGAGTAAAATTACTTCCAACAATCAAAATTGGATTAAATGGTAAAAATATAAACTAATTATACTTTAAAACCACTCAAATGTATAATTTATCATTATAATTTATTTTGATTAAAAAATTTTGTTTCAATTAAAATTTAGTATATTTCACTATTCATCAAAATATGAAAGTTATCAGAAAAGTACCAAAAATTTACCCAAACTAAAATTTTTATGTCCTGATTCTATAGAAGAATTTAATTTAATTTAATTGAATATAAAATTTTCATATATTGGATTTAAAAAGGGTTTTCTATTAAACGATGTAAAAACTTCATTTTTGGAAAAATATTTATTTTATCTGAAAATTTTAATTTATCCATTTATCATGTATAAAAAACACAAAAGATGAATGTTAAAATTATATGAGATATAGAAAAATCAAAATTTGGTTAATGCTATTCATAAATTCTTTTTAAACGGCCATATTGATAGGTTTTGGTGCGCTTGAATTCAGTGTTGCGTACATCCAACGCTATTGAATTGTTTAAAAAGGGAGTGTACCACAGAAGTATGGGGTGTTACATTATACCCTCATTAAATAAATTGTTTCCTATCAATTTAATATCTAGATTGAAAAATAGAGGTTTGATATTTCAAATTATCATAGTTGAAATCCCACATTGAAAAATGGATTAATGAGGCCTCTATTATAAAATAATTTAAGGTAAGTATGAAGGTTCCTAGAAATGAAACTTACTAGGGTACCATATATGAAAACATGGATACAGAAGAGAAAACTAACCATCATTTTCTGATGGAGAGTTATAGATAATATTATTAGGAGAAAGTTAAGAATATGAATGCCATAAAATTTGTGATGATCTAGGGGAAAATTTGATTCATCAAAAAAGAAAGTACTAGGAATTTTTTTTTGGTTTTATGATCCTTTCCCAAGTGTTATAGAATTAATTTAATTAATATATTAAGAACAAAGGAAATATTATTAATTGAAAAATAGGGTTTTGGTCATTTAACTAATTCCTACCACAAACTCATCTTTCTCTTCAAAAGATAAAATTAAAAAATATTCTATTTATCTCAATCATATAAGGTTCCAAATATGAAAATATACATTTTAAATGAAGAAAACTATTTTATAATAACTCATAACATCAATAAGGCTAGTGGTAGAAAATAAATTCTTATCACACTTCAGTTGTGGGTTCAATTCATGCATCTTTGTTTGACACGATTGTTTATCGCCTAACCCGCATGTTGTCCTTTTTCTAAAACCATAGGATTATAAAATTCCAAAAATAATCTTAATAAATGTTTAAAAATTAAACAATACTATCCAATGTTCATCTTAATTCATTCCAACATTTTCAGTTATTAAAAATACTTATATCCAATCTCTATCTAAAAGGTCTCAAAATTTCTGAAACCAATTGTAACATGAGATTCCTCAAACAATGTAAAGTTTCTCTTATTATCACATACTGAAAACATGATTAACTTCATCATATTAAAACCTTAATTAAAAAATTTACTTCAGTACAATCCTTATATATATCACATTCTTCTTATAACTAGAATATAATTCTTGAATAAAAAACACAAATACATTAATTATTCTAATTCAATTGTAGTAACAACATAAGCTGGACCTTGATCCATTTTATTTTTCTGAGCAATATTTCCTTGAAGCGTTGGAAAATCATTTTCATAATGTCCCATATCTTTACAATTATAAAATTTCATGGATTCTTTCTTTCCCATACAATCATGATCCTGATGACATTTTTCTCAACATTTATAAAAAACTCTCATTCCTTTTAGGCATGTACTGGGGTGTTTTTCCCACAATTATTATATAAGGGAAAATAATTCTTTCCCTTTATCTGCCACTTTATCCACCTTTATCTTCTTTTATTTCTTTACTTTAATTTCATAAGACATAAATAATTCATTTTATATCTTGATATCACACACGACTGTATCTTCATATGATGAGAAGGATTGTGATACCAATGATCGACAGAGAAATGGTTTTAACCCATTAAAGAACAAATCAATCTTACTTCTGGGGTTATGTATATAGTCTAAAGCGTGCCATGCTAACCTTGTGATGTTAGCCTCATATTTTCCAACATTCTCATCCACTTTTTATCTTAGACTCAGAAATTTCCTTTCCATACCAGCTCGTTGTTCACGATGAAAGTATTTCTCTTGGAAATGGTCTTTAAAATCCATGCATTTCATATTTCCTACTTCTTCATCCTCCTTTGTGTTTTTAATCAATGAACACCATTGATCTACATCTCCTGAGAGGCGATATGTCACGACCTGTCCCCCAGGGCCCATTTCATGACTACCCCAAGCCTGCCTTCCATAGGCCAGGGGATGGCGACTAGCACCGAAGGCGTATTCCCAAAATTTGGGAAGGTATTTCCTTTAAAACCTATAACACACACAACCAAGAACACAACAAGATACGAACTCAAGTAGAATGAATATTAAACAGAGTGAGTACAGTAAGTAATGTTGCCAGAATACAAGCCCAACTGGAAAGTACAAGTACAACAGAAGGTAAAAAATAGTTGAAAGGTGAAAAACAACTCATGAATCGTCCTCTGAGGTTCCTAACTGAAGGGTAGGTACATATAGCTTCCTCCGCACTCCACGTCCACTCGTCTCCTCTGCGTATCGACACGCTGTATGGTCCACCTCCGGGAACCGTCAAGTCCTTGTACTCTCAGCCTCAGTCAGCGATGTCTATCATCTGCACCAAACATAACGAGGTGCGGGCATAGACCATGCACGAGTAAGTATAACGATACTCACTAGGGACCCCGAGACCCTCAAGGTCTCACAAAATCCACCAATGATAAACCACAGAGCATGGAATTAAGTGACAACCCTACTTTGGTATATGACCATACATATACCTAAGTTATCTTGTAAACCCATCTTAATCATGAATAAAACATAGAGTCCAACTCCAAATCCAAAATCTCCACTGTTCCAAAAAGGAAGTAAAACCAGGAAGGAAAGTACCACACAGGTACGCCAAATAGAAGAATATCATCAAGGTATTACCAAAAAGGAAAGAACCACACAGGTACAGAGTCAGCTCACACCAGGTATAACTTAGGTACAGTAGTAGAGATGGTTAGATGTAACTACTAACTCATCTTACTCTGTTAAGAGGTAGACCCACACAGGACCACTCAGTGCTAACCCACACATGATCGCTCGGTGCTGACCCACACAGGATCGCTAGGTGTTGACCCACACAGGATCACTCTATGCTGACCCACACAGGATCGCTCTCTATTGACCCACACAGGATCGCTCTATGCTGACCCACACATGATCGCTCTATGCTGACCCACACATGATCGTTCTATGCTAACCCACATAGGATCGCTCTATGCTGACCCACACAGGATCGCTCTATGCAGAACCACATAGGAAAGATCTATCCTAAACCACATATGATCGCTCTATGCGGACCCACATAGGATCGCTCTACAGTCTTCACGTCACAGTCGGCTACTGGGTTCCCGCACTACGCTCGCTTGTCTCTAGGATAGTCTGCTACACAAGCCACTATTTGATACTCCAACTTCCACGAAGTATCATGGAGAATTATCTCAAAGGACCTCCACTCCATAGGGGTCTCAACGCAACAGACGGTGCGTCGTTCAGATGGCTGGTCTGTGAGTTATTAACCTTTTAGTCTCGGGGGCCCGGTTGGATTCGTTCTAGATCCAACCTGACCATACCCCATCTCAATTCAAAATACCAATGGGGGTATAATAAAATGCACCTTCTCTCTCTGAAGTTTCTAGTGCCACTGAGGGTTCGTCAAATGGACGCTCGGTGCCAATGTTATGGCCAAAAGAGTGAGAATGGGTCGAAGATAGCCCGGGTCTGGTCCGACCCGACTCGGCATGGGCCGACCCGACCCGGTTCGGGTCGACCTGGCCCACTGGGTCTGGTCCAGCCTACGTTGGGTGGCCCAGCCTGGGTGACGGCTCGCAGTGTGGCGTGGGGGCTGCGGGGCGGCGCAGAGGTCGCGGGGCTGCTAGGGTGGTGAGGCCGCGGGGACATGAGGGAAGTTAATCCTGGGGTCTGCGAGGGCGGCGAGGCCGCAGAGGTCATGGGGCCGTGAGGGTGGCGATGCCGGGAGGGCGGCGAGGCTGCGGAGGCGGCGGGGGCCGTGAGGCGGCGGTGCCGCGTGGGCGGCGGGGTCTCAGAGCCACGTGGGTGGCAAGGCCGCTGGGGGGGGGGGGTGGCAGGCCGTGGGGCCGTACGTACGTCAAGGCCGCGGGGCCACGCGGGCAGCGAGGCCATGGGGCCTCGAGGGTGGCAAGGATGCGGGGCCGCGAGGGCAGCGAGTCCGCAGCGGCTGCGGAGGCCGCGGTGTGGTGGGGCCGCCGCGGCTGGCCAGATGGCCATCCGTCCTCTCCGTGCGGCGTGGTCGTTCTCTCCACCTTCGCTGGCGGCCGTTTCGGCCGGCCGTTGTCCGTTCGTCACTGTGGCACAAAGCCGTATTCTTCCTTTGCGAAAAACACACCAATCATGAAGAACAACGGAGGGGTCGGGCCTTGTTTTTTTGGCCTGCACCCTCCACGTTAGAGCCATAGTAAGCGACTCAACAAAAATCTTGAATAAAAAACGTCAAACTCTACAACCCCTGATAATGATTATTCCAAAACTCACAATAAAGAAAACATCTGCAGATCTAATAGTTAGAGAGTTGATCCGCGTTCTTTGTTTTGAAGGGAAGAACATGGGAATCCATTATCACATATAATAAAACCCCTACCTTGGATTTTTCGTTGACGATTGTCTACGGTTGAGACGGTTTGGAATTTTTCAATCTCGCAACAAGTCTCCTCCAACAATGTTAGTGAGGAGAGGAAAAGATGAAGTCAGTGACGGCGGGAGTTTCCTCGATCATATGGTCATTTGTCATTGGAGATCCTTCGATGGAGATTAGAGAGAAATTCATCGAAGGAAAAGAGTTATTTGTTGGTGTTCTTCATTGGAGAATATAATCTCCCAGGATCTCTCCCCTTTACCAACGAATGCTCTCAAAAGAATAGCCAACCAAAATAAAAAGTGTTTTTCCAATTTTAAATTGTTATCACAAAACAAGTTGGCAACATTAATCAATTGACAAGGCATAATTAATTAATGAGAGTGACTTAATTAATCAATGGGAAGTTCAAGAGACTTCCCCACATTTAAGTGGGAGGTTCAAGGGGTTTTAAGCCTCGGGTGGCCCCCACCACCATAAAGTTTCATGGGAGGTTAGGCTCGGTGGTCCCCACCTCCATAACTTCTCATGGAAGGTTTTAGTTCAGGTGGTACCCGCCTATGAAATATCAACATGGGTGGTTTCAAAATAAAATAAAAAAAATGTTACAACATTTTATTTTATTTTATTCCTTCACGAAAAACCCAAATTCTATCTTTCACTCTCGACCCACTGCGGTCGAGGTGAAGGTCTCCTTAAGCGAATACCGGTGTCGCGAGTTCAATGGTGTCCTCAGATTTCAATTCCAAGCGCCGGTTCGAATGTTAAAAAAACCCACTCGTATGTTTACTGAATGTACCCGAATAAAATTTCAGAAATTAATTTCGGGCACACCTGGCCTCGGAATCATGCACCGTCAATTTTTGTGGACTCGTCAGATTCCCATATATTTTAAAAAAAATACATGGAAATTCCGGGTCTTTACATTCTCCCCAACTCAGGGATTTATGCCCCTATAATCCACAACTCAAACTAGGTAAATAAGTGGTGGTACTGAGCACGCATCTGAGCCTCCCGCTCCCATGTGCTTTCTTGGAAGTTCCTGTACTGCCAATGAACGTACACCAGAGGTATCGACTTCCCACGAAGGACCCTCTTAGGTCGATCCTCAATCTCAACTGAAACCTCCATAAAAGTTGTCCCTTCATTGGCGTCTAGATCTCAATGGTCGATGATGTGGGAATGGTCGTTCACGTATCTCCTCAACTGGGATACGTGGAAGACGTCGTGCACTTGGTGCAACTAAGGTGGAAGAGCTAAGCGGTAATCCACCTCACCAACTCTACAGAGGAACTAGAAGGGTCCAATGAATCATGGAGAAAATTTTCCGCCATGGCCAAATCTCCACAAACCTCGTGGAGGTGAGACCTGTAAAAAGATGTGGTCACCATCCTCGAAATCTAGAGGTCGTCATCTCCTATCGGCATAAGACTTCTACATTCTCTGTGCAGTCTTCATCCACTATTGGATGATCTGCACCTTCTCCGTGGTAGCCCGTACCATCTCTAATCCCACTAGTGCTTACTCCCCTGGGTCAGTCCAGCACAAAGGTGAACTGCAAGGTCGCCCGTACAACTCCTTGAAAGGTTCCATTCTAATGGTGGAGTGAGAGCTGTAGTTTTATGAAAACTACAGCAAAGGTAAGTGATCCTCCCAACTTCGAATGAATTCGAAGACACAAGCACATAGCATGTACTCTGGTTTTTGTATCATCCACTCAGTCTGGCCATCCATATGAGGATGGAAGGCAATGCTCAACTGAAGCTGCATTCTGAAAGCCTCCTACAACCCCTTCCATAGCCGGGAAGTAAAACATGATTCATGATCAGAGACAATCGTCGAGGGTATTCCATGTAGCCACACAATCTCCTTCACATAGAGGCATCCCAAGCCCTGTAGTGAACCCTACTCTCTAATTAGTAGGAAGTGGGCCGACATGGTGATTCGGTTGACAATCACCCAAATCGAGTCATGTCCCATGGAAATCCGTGGAAAACCTGTCACAAAGTCCATGGATATCCCATCCCACATCCACTCTGGGACCTCTAAAGGATGAATCAAGTCTGCTGGTACCTGATGCTCTGCCTTAACTTGCTGACAAGTGAGGCATCGTGAGACAAACTCTGCTACTGAATTCTTCATTCCCGGCCACCAGTGTTGTCGTCAGAGATCCTGGAACATCTTCGCCAGTCCTGGATGTACCGCAATAGGGGAAGTTTGGAACTCCCTCAACACTTCCTCCTGAAGTGATACTGGTACCATGGTGCGTCCAATGAAGAGGATGACGTGCTCCCCACCTTTAGAAAATCCATCAGGTGCCTGTCATGTGGATATCTGAGCACGTCGAGTCTCGTTGTCAGTGTCCTCACACTATGCCTCCCTGACTTGCTGAAGAAGTAGGGGAGTGACTGTAAGAGATTGAAGAAAAGCTGCCCCATCACGATCCACAAAAGATATCTACAAACCGGTCAACTGCTCTGTCGCCTCGCCTAGAAGCCCTATACCAGACCTCTTGTTGAGTGCATCTGCTATAACTTTTCCCTTCCCAGGAGTATAGACTATCTGGAAGAGATAATCCTGGGGGAACTCAAGCCAACATCGTGGTCTCAGGTTCAAGTCTTTCTGATAGAAGATATACCTGAGACTCTTGT
Organism: Viscum album; assembly: GCA_963277665.1. NCBI lineage: Eukaryota > Viridiplantae > Streptophyta > Magnoliopsida > Santalales > Viscaceae > Viscum > Viscum album. The sequence continues at coordinate 836,303,842 of OY728167.1, forward strand.
GATCCGAGTAGATAGTAAAATTCTCACCCATCAAGTAATGTCACCATATCTTCAAGGCGAAGACCACTACTACTAACTCTAGGTCTTGGGTAGAGTAGTTCTACTTGTCAGTATCTATCTAATATCCTGAAAGCTCTGCTGAAACTTCTCCATCCACAGGAAATGCTCCCCCTTTTTCGTCAAAGGTGAAAAGGGTGCCGCTACCCTGGGGAAGTTGGGTACAAATATCTGGTAGTACCTAGCCAAAGAAGACGCACCTCTCCCTTTGGGGAGGTAATCCTGGAAACATATTTTGAAAAGATGTCCCCATGCTCGGGCACTCCTGTTTGGAACTGAAAACCGAAAACTCCTGTTGGCACAAGGGTAAGTCTGGCCGACTCATGAGTGATAGACTGCACCCTCCTATGCATGAGTCCATCCTATGATATCTGGTTTTCCTTTTTCACCGACCAAGGAAAACCTCATTCCAACATTTTAGGTAAACCGAAACCTATTTGCCTAATACAGTCAATCTAAGTTTGAACTATGGATGCCCAGTCCATACCCAAACTATCATCGTAAGGCCTCGACGCCGCCACCAAGAGGTTCCAACCGAAACTCTCACCTCAAGGGTCAGATCACACCGTCGGCGTAAGTTTGATTATTGATTCTCCAACCAAAGGTATCTCCAGACATGAGGGTCAAGTCAATGGATTAACAAGAAACTCTAGGTCTTGAACATAATTCGTGGAAGAATGAATAATTGGTACCTATGTCTATTTATACGGCAGCTAGTAATAGACATAGACCGTACTTTGAATCATTCCTAGAGCTCTTAGGTCACACTCCTTGACCACATGCAGGTACTTCCTTCTCCTGTCCTCCAGCTCCTTGAGCCTGGTGAGGTCTACAAAAAGGGGGTGGTTGTAACATGTTGAAAAGTATACCACCTCATGCTGCTCTCCAAACTCTGATTCCGCGTCTTCTACCTTGTAGATTATTATTTCTATAACAATTATTCTTCTCGAAACATTTTACACGCCCAAGTCTCTGAGACTGGCGCTAGTTTCCTGCTTTCCCACTGCTAACATTCACTAGCTGTATCCAATCAGCCTAAGAACATTCATCCGCAAAGGTTCTCTCTAGAACCCTAACATAAGTAGGAATGCATAGAGGAATAGTGTTGGGCCTGATGTCCTTAAAACACCTCGCTCAGAAGTCCGAGCCCTGAAGCACGGATCAGATCGTATTCATCGAGTACCAGTTATGGTTGGTACGCATCGAAAAATACTAAGCTACTGACATTTTGTCCTGCCGAAGCTATAGAAGCTCTAGGGAACTCTCAGCCACCTCCACAAGCCAGTACATAGCAGATTATGATTCGGGATCACCTCGGAACTTGAGGGGTATCTGATGCTGAAACACGTGTAAGGTACTAAGCCTACATGTGGCCTCTACTGGTACTGCCAATTATAATTGAAGATCAATGGGCAGTGATATAGCTGGCACACTACCTGAAGGTACTATCTCGGGAAACTGTCCACTTACCGAAGCCTCATCACTATGCGGTCCATCCTTATGGTAACTCACTGAAGAAGACTAGTAGCTGAGATCACCATCTACTCTATTGGTGTCTCACCTCGGCAGAAAACTCTAGCAATCACCTCCAGCCAACCCTCAACTGTGTGGGAATTTGTCTCTCCTAGAAATATCAGAGGCCTCTGATGCTGGAACTTGTGTAATGCACTAATTCAGCGTGCATCGTCCGCTAGTGTGGATAGTTGTAACTGTTGCCCAATGGGTGGTGGTGATGCTGGTACACCACCCGAAGGTGCCAACATAGTACGAGGGCCCTACATCAGAGCCTCGTCGCTCGGTGGGCCGTCATCGTGTACTCTCTCAGGAATCTTATCTGGATGTCTAAACAGCAGCATATTGATAGGGAACATGTGTCCCACAATCATTAAGTTAGACCTGGTGAGCTGAATCAAAGAGATCATAAAGAAATTTTTTGAAAACACACACAGAATCAGTGTTTTCGTGCACTGAGTTAGAAATCAGAAGTCTGGGTCCTGGTGTATGGATATGTTGGCCGCCACACCAACACTGGATTTCCTAAACTGATAACCAAACTCACCACTCTTAACACTCTTTCAGTTAAAAAGATCAGAGTCCTATGTTTTATGGTAGAACCGACTCCTCTGATACCAATTTTTCACGACCCATCCCCCGTGGCCCGTGCCGTGACTACCCCAATCCTGCCTTCCATAGGCCAGAGGCTGGCGACTAGCACCGAAGGCGTATTCCCTAATAGTGGGAAGACATTGCCTTTATAACCTGTAACACACACAACCAATAACACAACAAGATACAAACTCAAGTATATTGAATAGTAAACAGAGTGGGTACAGTAAGTAAAGGGGCCAGAATACAAGCCCAACTAGAAAGTACAAGTACAACTAAAAGTACAAAACAACTGAAAGGTGAAAAAGCAACTCCTAAATCATCCTCTGAGGTTCCTACCTAAGGGGTAGGTATATATATCCTTCTTATCACTCCACATCCACCTGTCTCTTATGCATACCGACATGACGTATGGTCCATCTCTAGGCACCGTCCTGTCCTGGCACTCTCATCCTGAGTCAGCACTATCTGTCATCTGCACCAAACACAACGAGGTGTGGGAAAATCCCGTGTAGGGATGGGTATAACGATACTCGGTAGGGACCCCAAGACCCTCAAGGTCTCAGAAAATCCACCAAGGATAAACCACACAACATGGAATCAACTGACAACCCTACTTAGGTATAAACCCATAAATATTCCTAAGTTATCATGTAAACCCATATCAATCATGAGGAAAACACAGAGCCCAACTCCAAAGACCAAAGCTCCACTATTCCACAAATGAAGGAAAACCACGAAGGCAAGTACCACATAGGTACACCACACAAAAGAATACCATCAAGGTATTACCACAATGGAATGCACCACACATGTACAAAATCAGCTCACACCAGGTATAACTTAGGTACAATAGAAGATATGATTAGATGTAAATACTGAATCATCTTACTCTGTTGAGATGCAGACCCACACATGATCGCTCATGGATGAACCAAACAGGATCGCTTGGTGAAGAACCACACAAGATCTTTAGGTGCTGACCCACACATGATCTCTAGGTGCTGACCCACACAGGATCGCTCTCTGCTGATCCACACAGGATAGCTCTCTACTGAACCACACAGGATCGCTCTCTGCTGACCCAAACATGATCGCTCTCTAAAAACCCACATAGGTTCGCTCTATACAGACCCACACAGGATCGGTCTATGCCGACCCACATAGGATCGCTCTGTGCTGACCCACAGAGGATCGCTCTATGCTGACCCACACAGGATCTCTCTATGCTGACCCACACAGGATCACTCTACACTCTTCACGTCACAACCAACTACTGGGTTCCCGCACTACACCCGCTTGTATCCGGGAGGGTCCGCTCCACAAGCCACTGGTTGAAATTCCAACTACCACGAAGTCTCACGAAGAAGTATGTCAAAGTACCTCCATGCCATAGGGGTCTCAACACAACAGACAACGCATCGTTCGGACGCCCAGTATGTTATTTATTAACCTTTTAGTCCTGGGGGTTTGGTTGGATTTATTCTCGATCCAACCTGACCGTACCCCATCTCAATCCAAAACTCCAGTGGGGTATACTCAAAGGGACCTTCTTTCTCCATGGTTTCTAGCAATGCTGGCGGTTAATCAAACATACACAAGGTGCCAAAGTTATTGCCAAAAGAGTGAGAATGGGGCGAAGATGGCCCCGGTCTGGTCCGACCCGACCCGAACTGGGTGGTGGCCCGTGGGCGCGTGGGCCGCGGGGCGGCATGGAGGTTGTGAGTTGCCCCGAGTGTGGCTAGGGCGTGGGGCCATAGGACGGCGAGCCAGCGGGGATGCGAGGGAGGCGAGGCCACATGGTCGCGATGGTAGCGAGGCTATGGGGGCGGTGAGGCCGCGGGGCGGCAAGGGCTGCGAGGCCGCGACGCCGTGAGGTCGATGAGGTCGCAGAGGCCGTGTGGGTGGCCAGGCCATGGGTCCGCGAGGGTGGTGAGGATGCTGGGCCACGAGGGCAGCGAGGCCGCGAAGGCGGCAAGGCCGCGAAGGCGGCGACCCCGTGGGGCCGCAAGGGAGGCGAGGACATGGGGCCGCAAGGGTGGGGAGACTCTTGGGCTGCGAGGGCGGTGAGGACGCGGGGCTGTGAGGGTGGTGAGGCCGCGGGGTCATGAGGGCGGTGAGGACGTGGAGGCCACGGAGGCCACAGTGCGGCGGTCCGCCGCAACTAGCCGGGTGGCGAGACATCCTCTCTGCGCGGCGTGGTGATGCGCCACACCTTCACCAGCGGCCAGTTCGGCCAGCCGTTGTCTGTTCACCGCTGTGACAGAAAGTCATCTTCTTCCATTGCAAAGAACACACCAGTCATGTTGAGCGGCGGAGGGGTCATTCCATGTTTGTTTGGCCCACACCCTCCTCGTTAGAGTGGTAGAAATCAGCTCAACAAAAATCATGAATGAAGAACTTCAAACTCTATAACCCCTGAAAATGATTTTTCCCAAACCTGAAAAAAAAAAGAAAACATCCACAAATCAACTAGTTAGAGAGTTGATCCTCCTTCTTTGTTTAGAAGGGAAGAACATGGGAATCCATAATCACACATAATAAAACCCCTACCTTGGATTGTTCATTGACGATTTTCCGCAGTTGAGATAGTTTGGAATTTATCAATCCCACAACAAGTCTCCTCTAAAAACATCGGTGAGGAGAGGAAAAGATGAATTCAGCGATGATGGCGTTTCCTTGACCGTAGGTTCATTCGTCTTTGGAGATCTTCCGATGGATATTGGAGATAATCTCTTCGAAGGAGAAGAGTTCTTCATTGGTGTTCTTCGTTGGAGAAAGTAATCCTCCAGGATCTCTCCATTTTGCAAACAAATTCTCTCAAAAGAATAGCCAACCAAAATAAAAAGTGTTTGTCCAATTTTAAACTATTGGCACAAAACAAGTTGGAAACATTAATCAATTTACGAGGCATAATTAATTAAGGGGGGTGGATTAATTAATCAAGTGGATGTTCAAGAGAATCCCCCAAATTTAAGTGGGAGGTTCAAGGGGTTTTAAGCCTTGGGTGGTCCCCACCATCATAATCTCTCATGGGAGGTTAGGCTTGGTGGTCCCCACCTCTATAACCTCTCATGGGAGGTTTCAGTTCAGGTGGTCCCCACCTATGAAATATCCACATGGGTGGTTTCAAAATAAAATAAAAATAAAATGTTACACCATTTTATTTTATTTTATTCCTTCACAAAAAACCCAAATTCTATCTTTCACTCTCGACCCACCATAGTTGAGGTGAAGGTCACCTTAGGAGAATACCGGCGTTGTTAGTTCAACGGTGTCCTCAGATTTCAATTCCATGCACCGGGTCAAAAGTAAGAAAAACCCGCTCGTACTTTTATTGAACATACTCGAATAAATGTTCAGAAATTCATTTCGGGCACACCGGGCCTCGGGATTACGCGCCGTCAATTTTCACAGACTCGTAAAGTTCACATATATTTAATGAAAAATACATGGAAATTCCGGGTCTTTACACGATTGACTACCATAACAAACTTTTCCATTTAGTTACATCCCAAAGAAATAAATATTTTCTATAAGGAACTTATCCACTAATCCGCTACAAAAGGATTTGTAGTCACATTCAATGTTTAAAGATTTTGTCTCATTATGTGGTCTATCATTGATCCTCTATGTTGTGGATCAAGATGCTCCATATAGGTAAGGTTATTATTCATAACCTAATTCAGTTGTCCCAGTACAATTATAAGTTGTTAAATACTAGTTGTGTCACCGGAAACACTATCATTATCTTCCATGGAAAGGAAATCCCTACATGTATTATGTGCATTGATATGATTTCTATTTCTTCTACTAGGCACCATTTCTAAACAATGGAATACACTATATTAGCTTATGAATCATAATGCATAATTCCAAACTAGTAAAATACCTAACATAAATTGAAAATTTTATGCATATCAAATCAATAATCATAAATATGGTTCCTTTGAGGAAATATTTACTCACAAATCCATAATAATGGTTTTTAAATAATATATGAATTATCCTAAGAATTTCCCCCATGAGTGTCAAATCAGGTGTGCAATAAGGCACATTGTCATGCACTAGGTTACCATGTGTTAAGCTCTGAACACCTTGTTGGAGTTTTCACCCCTAGGTACATCTGTACCAGTACTATGTCCACTTGTAGTATCTATACAATGATGTATTTTCAAGGAATACCCACATAATATCTATTTTAAAATTCTAGGATTCCCTTCAATACTTATCCTCAAATTCTATCTTAGGGTTATGATCCATAATTATAGTTTTCTAAATCTATTTCCAAGATTTTTTCTAAACATCCTATGATACCAACTGTAACACTCTAACCACATTTACCTAGAGCCGGTTCATTATTTTAATACATTGGCATGATTACAAAGAATGAAGTCCCGATGAACCGATCTGTTTAGCAGTCTTGGAAAATATATTACATACATAAACATTACCTTACACTTTCTAACAAAAAACTCTGCAAAGATAATCTTTTGAGAATTCAATTATTCCTCTAGCTTAACCATGTATATCAATCATAATACACGTATTGTATTCATTGGAAAATAAAACATAAGAAATGGGTGATCTCAAATGCTCAGTAAGGGTAAATAATTCAATGTAATCTCTAAACTTATAAGGCAAGATGTATATTAAAAACACCAGCCTTTGAAAAATAAAACATGAACATAATATGGTAAAAATAAGTCAAAAATTACCATCTAAACATGCACATGTATATTGTACTAGTCAAATAATCACATGTAAAAACTAATTTCATAACTACGGAATGCATAATACCGGACATAATAACTACTATGTAAAGGCCTTGTGCTAAGACAATTCAAAAATATTCAATCAAGGCCTTATTCCAAGACACTAGTTTATCCCATGAGACCTACCGATCAATTAAGGGGCTATAGCAGGCCCCGTATAAGGACACTACCTTAAAAATTAGTTAATATTAAGTTAAATAAAGAATTCACATTCAGCATCTTTTTAGGTTTACAGATTTATAGAGTTAGGCCATAACAATTTCATTACATTTCAAAAATTACAAAGTAGACACTTCTACTCAGTTTCCATTTTTTTCATGAAATAAAAACTCTTAAAAAAACATGTATAGTTCCATGTTTTAGACCGCATGAATTTTCATTGATCCCATCCTTGACCCTATTTATATTTCCATACTATGAAAAACATTTCAAAAAAACATGGGATGAGCATAAAAATATCAATAAGGGTTATAAAATAAGGGAAGAAAACATTATCCCATCAATAAATACAAATCAATGAAACCATACTTTTCAATCATAACATAACATATGAAATCATAATATTTATTAATAACACATGGAAATCATAAATCATAAAGGTAAATTATGGAATACATTACATACATACATTTTATCTTTCACAACTACATAGAGAGTTACGTTTGGAATACCCATCACACTATATTCCCTAAATCTCATATGAGAAACATTAACATTTACCACTGTCACATTAACCAATTTATTAGAGAGCTATCTTGATATCACCCACCCTAGGTTTATCACAGAACCACCCATATATTTAAATTATTCCCAATAACCATAACATATTCATAACACATCAAACAAGAATAAAGGAAAGATAAAATTTCCACATTGAAGTCATAATATATCATTTAAAGATATTTACATAATCAATGCTTTATCAAACCATTTTCAAAACCATTTAAAACATTTTATAAAGATAATTTTGAATCAAAGTATCTGATACCACTTTGAAGTTTTAAATGAATGGAAATTTTAAAACATTAATGTCCATATAAATAAATCATTAAAACCATTTTGAATACATGGACTTTAATAATAAATATTTATAAGAATAAATCATTAAAACTATTAAAATTAAGTTTTAGTTAAAGAGTCTTGTAACACTTAAGAAAAAAATGTCTAAAAAATAATTATAGAATAACATCAAACAAAACTTATAATATCATGAAAATAAATATATTCATGATATAATATTTCAAAGGGATTATATACACCATATAAAAGTGAACTGGTGAATATAAACAAATAATTATCAATGGAATTTAAATTGAGAATAAATCCATTACAAAGATCGTATCATTAGATTAAGGATAAATAGGTGACATAATTAGGTGTGAAAAATATAAATACACCCAATATAAGTGTATATTAAGTGTAAAATAATCATATTTTATTCACACATATTCATTGAATGACATAATCTATAAGTATAAGTTTAACCAAAAGAATGGAAGTAGGGTTAAGAAGTAACCTTATTGAAATTCGAAAGCCTAACGACGTCACATTAAAATTTAGAAAATGAGTTGATGAGAGAGAAAAGGGTATCTCATCACTTGAACATAAAATTTACAGAAATAAGGATATAAAAGAACATATCCCAATATAAGAGGATTTAAATTAAAATACATAACAAAAAGAAGTCCTTGACTAAAAGAGGAAGGTGAAAGGTTTCCATACCTATTTGGTAACTTATGAAAAATACCCCTCATTAAAGAAGGATCATAAAATAAAGATGTACATTACCATATATTTTTGTATATTACACATATAATACAATATTGGGTAGTACATACACCACAAAAAATTAAATAGTGTCAAATATAGCATAAATCGTAGAGGAATAAAAAGTGAGATGAAATCCCCTTACATCATTGTAATCAATCGAGTCATATGACTAAAAGTTAATAACAACCAAATGAATCACAAAATAACATGAATATAAATATAATCATGATAATATATATAAAATTGAAGTAAACAATACACCACATGCAAGAAATCAGTGGTGAACAATGGAAATCTCACAGAATTAAAAGTGAGATAAGAAACCCCTTACCTCGTGTCGGACTTGACTCGTTTGTTCCTTTTTCTTCCTGAATAATAAACATAAGTTAATTTTTACTTGATTCAGAAATTTTTTCAATTTTATTATTCCTTTTATATAACTTATTACCTTTCTATAACAATTAGGTAAATATTTGAGTTCATATCGGACATTTTGTCGATGTTCAGAAATTGAGTAAAAAATGAACATGTTATAAATAAAAATTGTCCATGTGGTCAAAAGTCTATTATCTATAGAATAATATACATGATTTAAATATAATATGTATCATATATACCTAGTATATATATATGTATTTATAATAGAACATAACATTTGGATTTATGGAATGAAATACACTGTTCATGGAGACAGTAAGCCGTACATACACATGAACACTACTTTCATTTTTTCCATTTTTAAAAAGAATGGAAACTAAATGATACATAGGTATATTTTAATTCCAGTATAATTTAAAAACATATATATGTTACATAATTTAATTAAATCCAACCTTTATACGTTCCATGTATGTAATGAACGAATCATATCACCTTGAAGGGCGGTAGTCCGCACTTCCTTAAATGAAATTATCGGGTTTACACATATTGGAAAGAAAAAAGTAATGTTTGTAAATAAAAATTACAGAAGAATATAGTAAACATAAAAGTAATATATATCATATATAAATACAGTTCCATCAAGATATCCACCAATAGAGGTGATTGGAGAAGATTGAACGATCATCGTTTCATGAGGCAGTAGTTCCAAGTCCAGAGAAACAGTATGTTATTTACCCATTAGATGGAGGTGTGTGGAAGTGTAGTTTTAATAATTACCATAAAACATCATAGTATATTTAAGATATTGTTTTTTTTATAAAATTAAATAATTAAAGAGAGTTTATGGGGTTATATAAGTAAAATAAAACAAAATAACTGAAGAGAAGACATTAACTTTAAATCAGGAAACTCCCTTTGAATTGAACCAAAATGCTTTGTTGAAGTTCCTCCTACCTAAGGTAAGGATTCTAGGAGGAAGAGAGGGGTTTATGGAGCTTAATTAGGAAGATTATGGATGATACAAGGGGCTTTAGAGGTGTAAGTAATAGGTTAGAGGTGAAATATTTTTATAAGGGGGAGGAGGGGCTCTTTAGGAATGTTTTACAGTATTCTTTTATAATAAACATATTTTTGGTTTAAAAAGGTTAAAATATAGTTATATTATAATATAAGATGACTATTGTTCGAAATAAAATCATCAAATAATAATTGGATAGGTATTGGATATTGGTTTAATTTTTATAATCATATTTTTTAAAATCATTCATTAATGAGGTAAACATTGTATCATTATTGTGTCATAAATAATTTTATTTATTTGATGTATAAAAATTATAAAACAAAGCCATGATGTAGTAAATAATTTTATATTTCAAGTGAATATTTATAGTTTAATAGATAACTTATATAACCCCAAGAAAAAACTGATTTACTAAAATATATATGTTTAAATCATTTTTGTCTTTAATTTAAATCAATTAATATAAAGTGTCATTGTCACTCACAAGTGGCTCAATGGGGGTCCCCAAATTGACCCAAGGATGCCCATGTTTGGACAGGTATCACATAATATGATTAGTACACGTTTTAAGGTAATTAAATATTATTATAATATTATTTTTTAATGCTTATTTACCAGGTTTACCCTTTAACCATAGTAAATAAAATATTTACTGAAGTAAATTTTCATAATGTCCAAAAATAAAAGTTAATTATTTACACAATTTGGACCCACTAATTTAAAATATTTAATCCATTTTTAATAATTCAAGACATAGAAGTGGCAGAAATTAATTTAAAACTAATTCCCATTGACAAAACAAAAAGCGTGTTTTTAAGAAATAATAACTATGAAAAGATTGACACTTGTTTATACCCAATTTTAAAGTGAAATTACTTCAAATGAATAACATTGGATTAATTTTTAAAATTAAAATCTAATTACACTTTAAAAACAATGAAAATAACAATCTAACTATATAAATAAATTGGATTAAAACGCAGTTTTGAATTAAAATACAGTATTTTCACTATTCATAAAAAAATGAGCATTATCAGAAAAATACCAAAATCTAATCAAAAGTAAAATTTGATGTCCTGATTCTAAAGAAGAATTTTTCTTTGTCAAATAGAACATATAAAAGTGACATAAACTATATTTAAAAAGGTTTTTCCATTAAAAGGAAGTAAAATGACCTTTTAAAGAATATTAGAGTATTTAAGCTTAAAATCAGATTCTTTCTTATTTAAAGACTCTAAAATTTAATGGATAAATGTAAAAAAATTTAAGAAACATATTTAATCATAATATGGTTATTTCTATTCATTCCCACCAATACAACGACTTGGATTTAACTACCATTTAAAATAATAATATTATATTATTATTTTTCTTATATAACTCAACGTTGTGTGCTACGTAAGATTTAAAAGAAACATGTTGTTACGTATTGGGTACGACATCAAACATAGCATCCCATTTAATTTAAAATGAACATTTAATTCACAAATATTTATAAATATGAAAATTTTATATTCTTTATTAATCTCTGATATTACATCCTTCCCCCCTTTTGGAAATTGTGTCCTCACAATTTTAAAATTAGGCTCAAAAACTTCATTAAAAGTCCCACATCGGAAAAAGAGTAAATAATAATGTCATTTTAAAAGGAATAAGATAAATAAAAATTTCAACCAAGATAACACATACTAGTATTCCATGAAAACATGGATATGGAGGAGAATCTAAGTGTTATGTTCCGATGGAGAGTGATAGAAAACTTGATTAGGAGAAAGTTAACAACAAGAAAACCACCAACATGTGATGGGTTAAAAGATCATTGGTTTCCCAGTAGAAAAAGTAAATGGACAACGATTTTGTTTTTAATTTTATTATTATAAAGTTGTGGAATTTATTTATGAGTTGGACTAAGAACATAAGGAAACATACTTACTTGTCATGTAGACTTTCATCCTTTAATAAATTTCTACCACAAACTCTTCTTTTGTCAAATCTATGTGTATTCAAACTAACATGGTCGCATAAAAAGTGCTACAATCAACTTCTAGAGTATAACGTGATCCAAAAAATATGAACCATATATTTCCCTTGTCTTTATAAATCAACCAAAACTAAAATAGTTAATATAAGATCAAATTATCCCCCAAAAAAGATAATCCTTTATAAAAAGAAATACTACTCTTTATCTCCAAAATTCAACAAACATTACCCAAAGTTCAACAAAGACCATTCAACACACAACTGTCCTTAAAATTCTTCAATGTAACCCAAACAAAGATTGAAACCCAAAACTCAGATGAATTTGATCACATAATCTTCCACAATAAATCATAACATTTATCTCCAAATAAAATTGACTATTATTAAAGTCTCATACTAAAGTGTAATTAACCAAATCACATATTATCTATGATTGGTTAATCATTTTCATAAATATCCCAAATCCCTATATGTCTACATAAAAACATAGATTCACCCAAAATAAAATTTCAACCATTACTCCACAAATTAGATCCCATAGTATTTTATTTCCATTAAGCATATAATGTTTCCAAAAGGTAGAACATGTTACAAAATGAAATTTATCACTTAATCACCAAATAATTTTTCTATATTAAGGATATCCATTTGAAAAAACATAAGATCCCAAAACCAACTTATTCTTGGTCCATAAAATCATTTAGCTAAAATGAATAAGTCATACTAACTAGGGACTTCACTTAGGCTAGTGATATGCGATAAATCCCAATCTCACATTGGTTGTGGTTCAATTCCCACAACTTTTTCTGACAGGAAGGGTTGTCACACAGTCTGCGTGTTGTCCTTTTTATAAAACATAAAAATAACCCTAAATTTTTTTAACCTAAAATGTTTTCTTATACCTTTAATTTTCATCCCAATAAATTAAGGCCTCAACATATTATATATTTTCTATTTTTTCACCTACATATAATAAAATAAAACTATTCACAAAATAAAGAACATCATACCTTGATCATGGTGTCCATATGGTTTCATCATCATCTTTTTCATGTAGGTAAATGATACATGTATTGAAACAATGATTTAGAGATCCTTACAACTCATTTTATTACTTCATCGAAATACACCTTGTACAACTTGGGTCATATGGGTGTTTGTAGAAAAACAGTTTCGGAAAATAATCATGTATGACATATAATTTCAAAACATCTGATACAACATGATTTTTATAAAATAGTTAGACTAAGTTTGAGTTGAAACTTTCAAACAATGGTCCTTTTAAAATATAATAAGTATGTTCTGAGAGACTATATTGTAAAAGAAAATATAAATTGGTGGCGTAAGGGTCTCCTTCTTCAGAACCTTTTTCAAAATCATAATATGCTTCAAAATATAGTGATAAGGTAAAATATTTGAAAATGCCTTGATAATATTTACCTTTCTAGGTATAGGGGCGTTGTTTGATATCTCAATAAAATGCTTCCAAGTGAGTTTTTTTCTAGAAAATGTTTCACAATCATATGAACATGACATTGCAATAATTATTGCAAGCATGTCATCAGGAAGAGATAGTAATGTCATTTGAGATCTCCCTCCTTCCATTTGTAACTGAATTTCCTTGAACTAAAAGAGTTATGAAACAAGGATTTAACTGAAATAATATACATAGTGACTAACCACCTGTTTAATGAAAACTCATAATCCCTAAATTTGTCTAAACCGACCTCTGATACCAACTATAAAGACCATACCTTAAACATTACTTAATCTTGAGTTAAATAAATAATTTACATTAAGGATCTCTTTTGGTTTAGAGTTTTAGACAATTATCCCATAAAAATTTCATTACATTTAAAAAATTACAGAGTAGAAACTTCTACTAAGTTTCCATTTTTTATAAAATAAAAACTCATAAAACAAGAAATATATCTAGTTCTATATTTTAAACAACATTACCTTTCCTTGATCCCATCCTTGACCTTATTCATATTTGAGTCATGTGAAAAAAAATTCAACAAAACTTGGTATAAGCATAAAAATCTCAGTAAGGGTTATAAAATAAGGGAAGAAAACATTATCCAATCAATAAATACAAATCAATGAAACCATACTTTAAATCATAACATACCTTTTTAAATCATATGATTTATGAATAACACCCAGAAATCATTAATAATAAAGGTAACCAATGGAATATATAACATACTTACATTGTACCTTTCACAGCTACATAGGTATTTACATTTTGAATACCCATCACAGTATATTCCCTAAATCTCTTAGGAGAAACATTAACATTTACCTCTGTCATGTTAACCAATGCATTGGAAATCTATCTCGGGCTTACCCTCCCTAGGTTTATCACGGAACCACCTATATACATAAACAATCCCCAATAACCACAAAAAATTCATAACACATAAAACAAACATAAAAAAATTATAATATTTACACATTTCAAACACAATATATCATTTCAAGATATTTACATAATCAATACTTTATCATACCATTTTCAAAACCATTTAAAATTTTTAATAAAGATAGTTTTGAATAAAATTTTCCCATACCAATTTGAATCTTTTAAAGGAATGAATATTTTAAAACAATATTGTTGATATTAATAAATCATTAAAACAATTTTGAAAACAAGGACATTAATGAAAAATATTTAAAAGAATAAATCTTTAAAACTTTTAAAATGATGTTTTAGTTAAAGAGTCTCGTAACACTTAAGAAACACATGACTAAAAAATAATTAAAGAATAATATAACAAAAACTTATAATATCATGATAATAAGGAGATTTATGATATAATATTTCAAAGAAAAGTATAGATACCATATAAAAGTGAATTGGTTCATAAAAACAAATAAGTCTCAATGGAATGTAAATTGAGACGAAATCCCTTACAAAGATCGTATCATTAGATTAAGGATAAATCAATGACATAATTATGTGTTAAAAATATAAATACAACCAATATAAGTTTATATTATGTTTAAAACAGTCAGAGTTCATTCACACATATTCATAGCATGACACAATCAATAAGTAGAAGTTTATCCCAAAGAATGTAAATTGGGTTAAGAAGTCCCCTTAGAAAAATTCGATAGCCTAACGACTTCAATTTAAAATTATGAAAATGAGTTGACGAGAGGGAAAATGGTATCTCATCACATGGACATAAAATTTTTAGCAATAATTATAGCAAAGAACATATCCCTACATAAGAATATGTAAATTAAAAGACATGACAAAAAGAAGTCCTTGACTTAAAGAGGAAGGTGAAAGGTTTCCTTACCGATTTGGTAACATACGAAACATACAACTAATGAAAGAAGGATCATAAAATGAAGATGTAAATACCCATAAATTAGTTTATATTACACAAATAATTCAATCATGGGCAGTACATACAACACAAAAAATGAAATAGTGGAAAATATAGCAGGAATCTCTCAGGGATAAAAAGTGAGATGAAAACCCCTTACCTCATTGTAATCAATCGATTCGTATGACCAAAAGTTAATAACCACCAAATGAATAAATTAATACCATGAATATAAAATAATCATGATAATATATATAAAATGTATGTAAAAAATAAACCACATTCAATAAATAAGTGATGAACAATGGAAATATCACAGAATTAAAAGTGAGATAAGAAACCCCTTACCTCGTGTCCGACATGACTCGTTTGTTCCTTGTTCTTCCAGAATAATAAACATAAGTTAATTTATACATTAATAAGAACCCTTTTCAAGTTTATTATTCCTTTTATACCAATTATTACCTTTCTTTAACAATTAGTTAATTATTTATTTCATATTAGACATTTTTTCGATGTTTGGAACATGAGTCAAAACTGAACTTGTTATAATTACAAATTGTCCATGTTGTTAAAAGTATATTATCTTCAGAATCATATAAATGAATTAAATATAATATATATCATATATATCCAGTATATATATGTATTTATAATATTACATAACATTTTAAGATAAGGAATGAAATACACCATTCATGGAGACGGTAAGCTGTACGTACGCACGAACGCTACTTTAATTTTTTTCCATTTTAAAAGGAATGGAAATTGAATGATACATAGGTATATTTTAATTCCATTATAATTTCATAATATATATATATATATATATGTTACATAATTTCATTAACTACATCCTTTATACGTTCCATGTATCTCATGAATGAATCATATCACCTTGAGGGGGCGGTAGTCCGCACTTCACTAATTGAAATTATAATGTTTACACATATTGGAAAGAAGGAAGGAATGTTTGTAAATAAAAACTACAGAATAATATAGTAAAAATATATATAATATATATCATATATAAATACAGTTCCATTATGATGTCAACCATTAGAGGTGGTAGGAGAATATTGAAGAATAATCGTTTCGTGGGGTAGTAGTTCCCCATCCACAGAAGCAGTATGTTCCTTACCCATTAGATGGAGGTGTGTGAAAGTGTAGTTAAAATAATTCTCATAAAAAATCCTATTATATTGAAGATACCAGTTTTTTTATAAAATTAAATAAATAAATAGATTTTATGGGGTTGGAGAAGGAAAATAAGACAAAAGAAATTAAGATAAGGTGTTACCTTTTAATCGGGAAAATCCCTTTGGTTTGAACCAAAATGCTTTATTGGAGTTCATTATACCTAATGGAATGATTCTAGGAGTAATAGAGGGATTTATAGAGATTAATTGAGCAGAGGTTGGACAATCCAAGGGGCTTGAGAGGTGTGAGTAATGGGTTAGAGGTGATGGATTTTTATAAGGGGGTGGAGGGGCTCCTTAGGAAGGTTTTGAAGTATTATTTTATTATAAACTTATTTTAGGTTTCAAAAGGTCCAAATCTAATTAAAGTATAAGGTTAGATGACTATTGTTCGAAATAAAATCGTCCAATAAGAATTTGAGAGGTTTTGAATATTGTTTTAATATTCCTAATCTAATTTATTTAAATCATTCATTAATGAGGAAAACACTGCATCATTATTATGTCATAAATAATTTTATTTATTTGATGTCTAAAAATAATAAAAAAGTACAATGACCTATTAAATATTTTTATCTTTCAAATAAATATTTATTGTGGATGATATAACTTATATAACCCCATGTAAAAATTTATTTAGTAAAAGATATATGTTTAAGTCATTTTGGTCTTTACTTTAAATCAATTAATATAAAGTATCATTATCACTTCAAAGTGGCTCCATGGGGTCCCAAAAATGACCCAAGGATGCCCATGGTCATAAATTTATCAACCAATAGGATCAGGACACGTGTTAGGGTAATTTAATATTATTATAATATTATTTTGTGTACCCATATTTATAATATTTACTCTTTAACCATGGTAAATAAAATATTTACTCAAGTAAATATTCATAATGCCCAAATATAAAATTTATCTATTTACACAATTTGAAACTCATAATTCTAAATATGGAATCCATTTTTAAAAATTCAAAACCCAGAAGTTGGAGAAATTAATTTTAATTTAATTAACATTGTCAAAAAAATGTGTGTTTTTATGAAATAATAACTATCAAAATATTGACAAATGTTTATATCCTATTTCAAAGTGAAATTATGCCCAATGACTAAAATTGGATAAATATATAAAAAATTAATCCTTGAAACTTTAAAACCAATTAAAATAATAGTATAACTATTTAATTAAATTCGATTAAAAAGCAGTTATGAATTAAAATACAGTATTTTTCACTATTCATAAAAAAATTAACATTATTAGACAAATTCAAAAATTTCATCCAAATTAAATTTTGATGTCTTGATTCTAAAGAAGAATTTTATTTTTTCAAATAGAACATATAAAAGTGAAAAAAACTATATTTAAAAATGGTTTTCCATTAAAAGGAGGTAAAATGACCATTGAATGAATATTAGAGTATTTATGCTTAAAATCGTATTCTTTCTTATTTTAAGCCTCTAAAATTTATTAGATAAATGTAAAAACATTTAAGAAACATATTTAATCATAATATGGTTATTTATATTCATTCCCACTAGTAAAATGGCTAGGATTAAACTACCATTTAAAATAATAATTTTACATTATTATTTTCCAGTATAACTCAACGTTGTGTGCTACGTAAGATTTCAAAGAAACCCGTTGTTACGTATCAGGTAATCCATCGAACATAGAATAAATTTAAAGTAAAATTAATATTTATTTCAAAAATATTAATAAATTTGAAAATTTTATATTCTTTATTTACCTCGGATGTTACACCCCACCCGTCACTTAGTAAGTCCAATTCATTCCTCAAATAAAAAGGGTGAAATATTACATAATCATTCATATTAAAACTAGCATAGGAAATGTGAATACTTTAAGCATAAAACATGAATGGTATTAAAATAGAACATCCACAGTCTAAAATATCATAACACATTCAATACAATATGGATGATTTTATTATAATAAATCAACCTCAATCAAGAATGATATCTAGTAAAGGATGTTGACATAGTTGAAAATGATCGATGAAACTCTTTGAGTGAAATATCACTTTTTCATGAAATCATTTAAAAGTCACACAATTTATAAAGGAAGAAATTTAAAATATATTTTTGAATAAAAGTATCACATACCACATTGAAACTTGTGAAAGGAATTGACATTTTAAAACAATTATATCTATATAAATAAATCCTTAAAATCATTTTGAAAACATAGACAGTAATTAAAAAGGTTTAGAAAATTGAATCTATAAAACATTTAGAATGATGATATAGTTAAATATAACCTTACATAAAACCATAAAAGATTCATTTTGAATTTTTTTTATGAAACATGGACTTTCATGAATAAAGATGTCCAAGTAGTTACTTACACATCAACAACCCCAAATAATAACGAGATTGTGAAGTTAACCCTTACTTTAGGTCTGATACTCTCTGCATGAATATGAAACTCTTGTAAAATGTCTTTACAAATATTATTAACTTATATAAGAACCATAATAATATTTATTATATCATACATGATTCATTTATGAATTTATAATACCTATTTAATAATAGTTTCCATGTCAAATTAACATTTCGGGTAATAATCGCTTTCTTTATCGTATGTGTTTTACCCTATTATTCGTGATCGTATCACTTATATCATGATTTAATTACTTAAAAAATGTAAAAAATTATATATATATATATATCAAATATATTTTGAATATAAATATGTATTATATATAGATATATGAAATGGAATACACCGTTTATGGAGACGGTAGGCCGTACGTACGTATAAATGATGTTTCCGTTTTCATATCGTATTGAATAGAAGTAAGTGAATCACATATATGTACACACAAATATATATATATATATATATATATATGTATATATATATATATATATCATTCCAGTATACTTATTATTTAATATAATTCATAATTAAGAATAATAAATTTTTTATAATCATTTTTGGATGGTGAACATGGAAGATGAGTCTCATCGCGTCGTGGAGACGGCATATCGTACGTACGCACGAGCAACGATATAATTTCCTTAATGGTTAAATGTTATGAAATTTGATGGAATATTAATTTTTTAGAAACAATATCATGTTATTTTTATTATTTAAATCCATTATATTCATCATTATACCAATAGAAATAATGTATACATGAAAAACAATTTACAGTAGGGTGTGGAGACGATAAGTCGTACGTACACATGCAAGGTGGTATTGTTTTTCATAGGATGGATAAAAAGAGTAACATGGATGCACCATAATATTAAAAAAATCTCAGAATATATTATATGATGGATTTATTATTTTATTATTGTAAGAGCTTAGAAAGAGGATGTAGATGAAGAAATAAACTTTGAAAGAAGGGATAAAACGATTACCTCTTCTTCGGGCATCTCTTTTTGATTTCCACAAAAGGTCTCAATAAGGTAGATTTATGCAAAAACTTGTTCCTATTGGATGAAGGTAGAGAAATGGGGAGGATATTTGGGAAGGGTTTGGCCAAGAAAAAGGGCTTTAGAGATGTAAATTAAAGAGAAATCGAGGTTCCCTTTTATAAGGGAGGTGAGGGGCACTTTAAGAAAAGCTTGAAATATTAATTTATTATAAAATGATTTTCGGTTTATAATAGCTCAAAATTTATTTATTTAGAGGATAAGATTAGGATGTGTCGAAATCCTCCCAACAAATAGATTTTGGACATGTTTATTTCATAACATTATCCTTATCATTTAGTATGAACCTTTAGTTAAACAGTTTAATTCATACCATGTTCTCTTGTATTTTTATACTACATGGTCAATATCATTACTATAAAATGCCAAGAGAACATAAATTGGAACAACAATGAACTTTTTATCACTATCCAAGTTGTTTGGAATAACTTGATATTTTTAATATTTTTATATCATTTAATAAAATATTAATTGATTTAAAAACTCATTTTTGTCAATTTTTATACTATTCATATCATGACTTTTTAAAAATCCACAACAACTTGACTATTTAGAATAAAACCTCATTAATTAAAATATAATAATTAATAATCATCCATAAAAATTTTGGATGGAGTAAAACATTTCAAAATAAATGTATTTTAATATTTTGAATCTCATTTATTTAAATCTTTAATTAATAAGGTAACAACTACATCATCATTGTGTCATAAAAAAATTTATTTATTATATGTCTAAAAATTATAAATAAACCACCATGATGAAGGAAATATTATTTTCTTTCTAATTACTATTTATAGTCGAATATATCACATATATAACCCCAAATAAAAATTGTTTTAGGAAAAGATACATGATTAGGTTATATTTTCCTTAACATTAAATTAAAAGTAATTAAATGTAATTTTCAAACAAAAGTGGATCCATGTGGTCCTAAAATACACCAATGGATTCCCATGTTCAAAAATATCTGATTCAATAAGGTTAGGATATGTCTTTGGGTAATTTATTATTATCATAATATTATTGTTCACCCTTATTTACAGATTTACCCTTTAATAATGGTAAATAAAATATTTACTAAAGTTACTATTCATAATTTTTAAAAATAAAAGTTACTTATCTACACAATTTGGACCTCATGATTCCATATATAGAATAAATATTTCGAAAATCAAAACACAAAATTTTCAGAAATAAATTTAAAATTATTTCTCGTTGTCAAAACGAAAAAGCGTGTTTTTAAGAAGTAAAAACTACGAAAAGATTGACATGTGTTTATGTATAATTAAAAAGTGAAATTACTTAAAATGGCCAAAATTTTATTAAATAGAAAAAATATAATATAATTATATTTTAAAACCACTCAAATATATAATTTAACAGAATAAATATTTTCGATTAAAAATGTTGTATCAATTAAAATTTAGTATTTTTCACTATTCATCAAAATATGAAATTTATCAGAAAAGTACCAAAAATTTATCCAAAATAATTTTTTATGTCCTAATTTTAAAGAATAATTTATTTTTTTTAAATTAAATATAAAAGTTTCAAATATTGGATTTAAAAATGGTTCACCATTAAAAGGAGGAAAACTGAATTTTTTGAAAAATTCTTCTTAAATATGAAAAAATCAATTTTTCCTTATATCATGTCTAAAAAATAGAAAAGATGATTGTTAAAATTATATTGGATATATAAAATTCAAAATTTCGTTAATACTGTTTATAAATACTTTTTAAACGGCTTGTTTGATAGGTTATGGTGCACTTGAACTCGGTGTTGTGTACATCAAACACTATTTAATTATTTAAAGAGGAAGCGTACCGTGGAAGCTTGGGGTGTTAAAATTTGATAGTAGTATACATATATATATATACACAAGAATACATGAAAGATTCAAAATACATGAATTATTGAAATTAAAACCCAAAAATCTATATTCTATTAAATTTTATAAATCCATGTATGGATTAAAACAATCTGGGAATATGTGGTATAATCATTTGAGTGAATATTTGTTAAATAAATGGTTTGTAAACAACCCAATATTCCCATGTGTTTTTATTTAGAAAACAACATATGGATATGAAATAATTTCTCTTTATATTGGTTATTTAAATATCTTTTTAACTCCAGAAGAGATCAATGAAGCCATGAGAAACAGAAAGGATGAATTTTAAATGAAATACTTGGGAGAAACCAAGTATTTTCTAGGATTACAGATTTAGCATATTCCAAGTGGTATATTTTTTCTTTAGAGAAATTACATTGAAAAGGTCATAAATATATTTAATATGAATAAATTGAATCCTTTAAGTACGTCAGTGGTTGTTCGGTCTGTAAATATCGAGAAATATCCATTTGGACCATGTGAAGAAAATGGGGAGTTGGTTTGTCCATAAGTATCATACCAAATCTCTATTGGAGAACTAATGTATCTCACTAATTGTACTTGTACTGATATAACTTTTTCTAGTAATTTATTTGTATTATTTAGTTCATCCCCTATACACATATAATGGAATGGAATTAATCATTTTTATTATTATATTTTTGGTTATATTGATTTGGGTTTATTCTATTCTAACAAATTAGAAATAAAGATGAATGGTTTTTCATATAGAGTTTATTTATCTAATCCACATAATGCATGACCACAAACTGGTTATGTATTCACAGTTTGAGGTACTGATATATCTCAGATATCACAATTATAGGCACTTGTTGAAACATCTTCAATTCATGCAGAAGCGATAACAATACATGAAGCATGTCGAAAATGTGTTTGGTTGAGGTCTATGAATAAACACATTCGAGAGGTAAGTGGATTTCCTATGGATTGTATCCTAATAATTTTATTTGAAGATAATACTGTGTGAATGACAGAATTGAAGCATGTATTCATCAATAATGATCAGAAAAAACATATTCCACTGAAATTTTTCTCCTTCACATAATATTTAATGAAGAATAGACATATCGACATGAAATATGTTTGATCCAGCAAGAATGTTATGGATTTATTTACAATGGCACTACAAACTGTTATATTTGGAAATCTGGTACATAATATAGGGATACATAGATTGAATATTTTTTAATGTAATGTAACTTTCAGGGGGAGTCTATGTGAATGTACTCTTTTCCTTATTCTTGTTATTATCCCACTAGATTTTTTTCAGAAATGTTTTTTAATATGGCTGTATCAAAACCTGTATGACATTGGTAAGGGTGTGCATCCCAAGGGGGGAGTATTAGGAATCATATAATTTTAGATGTAGTATTCAATGGGAGTGGACTTCCAACCGCCACCAATCCCATTACTTACCCTGATACAGTACCTATAAAAGGTAGTGAACCCCCTCCCTGATTAAGGAGGACTTCCAAAAAAATATAAATTCTAGAATCATCAATTAAATAACCATCTTTCTTTTTTATTAATATTTCCTCACTATTCTAATTTTATTCATTTCCATTTTTGTTTTCTCAACACTCCCGCCTTTTTCAGTTTCTTAAATATGCTATCTCAAAATTCATCCACCTCATTTAGTGATTCCTATTACATCAGCTAAATTATTTTTTTAAAAAAATTATTACATTATTATTGGGATTTATCCCCACCACCCACCTTATTTTTAGTCAGCTTTGCAGCTGATTGGTACTTAGTCTGCGGCACCACACCTGGTGGTCAGGGATCAAATCCTAGCCGTATCAATATTTTCCCCAAATTTGGGTAGTGGGTTAATCTTCTCCCATTTGAGGGACTACAAAAGGAGCAAATGGAGAACATGGAAAAAGCTTTGTGAATTTTTGGTTGGGGTGGGTGGGCTCATCAGCCTTTGATAACTGTGGCGAAGGTTTGAATTAGGAGGTCAAAGTATGAATCTGCTTATTGGATCTATAGAGGGGACTCTGGTGGCCTGGGATGCTATGACCTTCGAGGGAATATCACCTGTATGGAAAATGTGGGCTTTGATATCGGCATCTGGTTCTGAGCCAAATAAAAAAAATGTAGACTCATCTAGGTCATGGCAGACCATGGTCCATGGTGAGGATGACATTGGGATGGGAAATGGTGAGGTGAATGGGGTATCTCCTTGTGATGGATCAGGATTTGGTAGCTATTCGAGGGTGACGACAGACCAGGAAGTGCTGAGGTGGGCTCCAGCGGATCTATGACAGAAGACCAGCTGGACATGGAGAAAAACCAAGAGGATGAGGAAAACAGACTTTGGGGATTTGGGTCGAAAATAATGGGTCTTGTGGTCATGTTTTGGGCTTTATGGATTTTTGGCCCTTGGGCTATCCATATATATAATGAATAAGTCTTGATGGGTGGGCTATCCCCTTGGGGGGCTATGGATTGCCTTTCCGGCCTATGCGTGAGGTGTGTGTTTTTGATGTAACTAAACCCCCATTAAAATACTATATATATCATGTTCTTTATATTTTACTCATGTGGCGATCCGAATTAATTTATTTAAATGGACACAACTTAGTCATCTGTGATTGGATTGATTTAAAGATTGAATCATTGGGAGATAATCGATGTCATTTACTAAATTTAATGAAATGTTAATATTTCTTTGCTCAGAAAATTTACATGATAACATTGATATCAATTGCTGGTACCAGGGTGTGCAGCTGAAGCCTGTGGGTCATGGATTTGAAAATTATCATCGTCAAATTGGTTAAACTAAATCACATCCAAAGATATGAGACTTGATTAACGTTTGAGGATCTTGTTTGAATTAATTATGCACAAAAAATTAAAATGAATGAATACCTTATTCAAATCGGTGGTAAATTGTATATCAGCTCATCACTAATGATCATTGGATGAAGGATCCAAGATTGAACCCCTCTAGATCATCCACACAAGATTCATGAGTCTTCATAAAACCCGACCATCAAATTTTGGGTGTTATCATGGATATTCGATGAATTCTTCAGCATCACGAAAATCAACACGACCTCATTCTATCGATCTATGACGACGATTGGACATTGAATGCTTGGACAAGATATTTCTCTCTCTTAAAAGCGAAGGAAGGCGAGATAATCTATCAATTCTGAATAGATGAATCGTGAATGGAAAAGATCTACTCCTATACTTATATTGTGGGAGTTAAAATACCCAAAAATGGTTCCTCAACCCCTATATATCCAACACCCACTAAATAAGCTATAAATGACTCATTACAATGATGTGATTAATATGTTTTTTTATTAATGGGTTTTAATTTTTTTATGGAAAAGCGATTGGGTTTTATTTTTTTTAAAAAACGGTTCTCCAGATGTGTGAACCCCGTTCACGCATCCTAGCAATGGTAAATGCATGATCGAGGTTCACACATCCTTTATGAAGTTTCTAAAAGATGTGTGAACCCCGTTCACACATCCTACAGAATGGTTAAAAAAATTCATCATTTATTTAGAAGAAAAAAATTCTTCCGTATTTGATTAATTCAATTACTACCCCTTTCTATTTAGTATTTTTTTGTTAAAAATAAAGAGAGATTTAGAAAAAACATATATCTTTCAATAACATGATCTTCCTGAATATTATACAGTAATTATATTTGATTCTAATTGATATATTAGTTCTGGCAGTAATTTAATATTTCTTTATTTACCTCCCCCTAAAGAGAAACACTCATAAACATCAATTTTTAAATCCTATATACCTTCAACAAGGATGATCTTCTTCAATACTTATTCTTATATATGCTAACACATTATTAACCCTCTTAATGATTGTTTCTTATTTTAGGAGAATATGAAATCAATACTTTTCATAATTTCCATAATTTTATCACATGACGGAGGTATTTTAACAGTAAAATACTATAGTGAAGATTGTGTACCGGTAGAACATGTGTCCTTTTATAAAGTTTGAATATGTATTTTCTCAAAATTGTCCAAATGAACTTCTAATTCTATACATCTCATATTTTAGTTTTCTAATCTTCAATCATAATCATATACTCTTCACAATTATTTATTATTCATTGAATTTCATCTTCATGCAATTTATTTTTTTAAAACAAAGAATCATGTTCCATGATTTTAGGATTCAAATCATTGACATCAATTATATTTTTAAAGAATTATTGATGTTCATAGATCATTTAATCTAGAGTATGGATATTTATTAATGAATACCAAATAGAAATTATTTCTTTTGGAAGATAATTTGATGATAATAAGACAATTATAAAAAAAGTATAACTCTACAAATGATAAAAGTAATGCACATACATAATGTATCTTAAATAAAAAATCAAACTAATCTACACCTCTGGCATGATTTCTCCTCTTTCCCATAGCCAGATGTATGCTGGACACATCCACATCATGTCCGTCTCTGTCTACGCTCTGGTGTACGCTCCACATCATCCTCAGTAGCCACCCTCACATCCTCCTATGTGACAGGCGGTGGATGTACAGTGTCACCATCTATACCATGTCCTACGTCTAATGATAGTGGTGGCTGGATGGAACTCGCACCAACATGGGATGAAGATGGATTCTTTGCTGTGAATGTTTGTAATAAAGAATCCAGGTCAACCCAGTCAGCGTATGTATCTACCTGTGGCTGATCCGGAGAAGCTGAAGGAGCATATGACTGATCATGTCGAATACCCTCCCCATGTGGAAGACCAACATCTGACTGATCAAGATGAACATCCTCATTATGTGGAACAGAAAGATCCATAACAGGTTCGTCATCCCCCAGTACATCAATATGAGCCACAGCAGGCTCCACAGCCTCCTCAACATATGGTGGATCAAAGAAAATACCATGATTTATCTCGTCAATTGAAGAAGAAACTATGATACAAGGGTGTGAAAATATGATGGGTCAAATATGGTGTGCTCTACTGGACCAGACATGTGTAGTAGATGACATATATGAGCATCCTACAAAAAAAATTATGTTGTTATGTAATATGAATAAAAATTCCACTGAATTGTGAAAGGAACTATGTATACCATCTCATGAAAGCCTCATCCGTGCCATATCAGAAATATGATTGGGGACCTATAGTACCATGATCCATAATCCATCTGATCAACCAAATGAAAATGCACGGTCCCCACCCCTCGCTACTGGAAGTTTTGTCATATATCCCACAAATCAATATATCTGGTGTGGTATATCCTCTAATCAAAATCTCTCTTCCCTAACATCTTCATGGAATGTAGTGAATCTAACTGACTGGGCGGTTTAGGAACAGGCTTAAAGAATCTAAACTGCCTCATAACTCTGTCGTTCTGATGCCACTCAACTGTATAAAAATGAATCAATGGAAACCTTTAGGAGCTGATAGCAGGCATTGCCGTAATGTATGGTGTAAGACTTAGGATAAAAGCATATGTATATGGAATCCAAAAAATCTTAAAGAAAAAATAAATAATCAATTAATAAATGAATACATGTATAGTAAATAATAAATATTTATCAATGTAAATAATAACCACTTACATTGTGTGGTCGAATGCTGTCCAACGTAAGTTTGTAGGCGTGGATGTCATGTCTGGGGGAATCTGAATGTCGATGTGCCTCACTCCACCTATAGAAAATATTTTTATATTTACATTTCAAAATATAAATTTATATAATTATGTTAGAAAGTATAACGAAGGAATAACAAACCAACGTCCACGTGGAGCCTCTGCTACAATATCTGCTGGTAATGTCACATGATCATGTGGAGATAAATAAGGGATGTTATCCCATGCCCACATATTTAGAAGAACCATTCATCCCGTGATCTGCAACTTATCGATGAGACATGAACTACATAACGCCCTATATGTATATGATAGACAATCATACCCCCAACTATATCGGTCTGCCTCATCCAAATCCTCCAAAAAAGATAAATACATCAAACGTACAAAAGAGAGTGATCAACAAAAAGCGTGCCACTGATCAGCCTCAAAATATATACACGTGAAAATCGTAGCACAATGATCTCATCAGCATCCTATGATAAATTTTTGAAGTGATGGTCTTACCAAGGAATGTGTAATCTACCACCAATGATGGTCCTACCATCATTAGGGACCTCTATGCCCAGTAGTCTATGAACATGCTCCGAAAAATCTGCTCCAACTCGGCCAGTCAGAGACGCACCATCGATGGGGAGGCCCAACATAATGGCCACATCCTGTAGGGTAATAGTCATCTCCCACTATCTAAAATGGAATGTATGTGACTCTTTCTTCCATCTATCTACAAGCACAACAATTAGTTGATGATCTAGAAAGGTGAAGTTTCATATCGCTACGCCATAGAATCCATCACAACGAAGATGAGGGATGATAGTGGGAGGTGGTGCGGTATGATGGAAATGGTTAGATTTGCGTACAATCAACAGAGGAACTGGAAATCCCTCTAAAAGAAGTTGTGATACATGAGTAGCCTAAGATGTGAGAAATTGGAAATCTTTCATCTACACAGATGATATCATCATTACTTTATTATAGTGAATTAAATAAAAAATTTCAAATGATTTTTCAATAAATCTAGAATGATCAAATGAAAACATATTGTGTTAATATTTTTGATTTATATGTTAATTTGTTTGTGTGGATTAGTGTTTTTATTACTTGACCAACCCCCTCTACAAATAAAGGACCCTATTACCTAATTTTGAGATTCAATATTTATGAGGTCTGCATTAATTAAAACCTATAGAGGTGTTCTAAGCATTTCATGTGGGCTTCCATGAGCTAGTTCTTTTGTGTGGTCCATAAGATACTTGAATTCATAGGGATAATAATTTTATGGATGTTATTAGTGATATGTCATTTTTCTCATATAATCTCAAGGTAGTATACAATGTTTCATGTGGTATGAGAGGTTCAATAAAAAATTTCAACTATTATTTAAATAAATCTAGAACAATCAAATGATAAATGAATGTGTTAATATTTTCGATTTACACATCATTTGTTGTGTGTGGATTACTATCTTTTTTACATGTGGAAGTATGATATATTCATTTTCATTCTATGTTGTTTTTTTTTGAATAGTTTGAGTATCACAAAATTCTTTATTAGAGAATCAAAAAACGAGACAAACCAAAATTGAAACATGTTAGAAATGGAGCAAGTTAGAAATAAAATGATTCTATACTGAAACATCCACATAAAAAAACAAAATATACATATTCTTGATGAAATACACAAACTCAATTATAAATGATGAGATGTGGATCTCTATGCTACCACTTAGGGACATCTCTTATGAGTACGTCCTTCTTCTTGACAAATACTGCATCATATTCTCCATCCTCTTTGCTGAGGACAATCCATTTCATTTCTGATTCGACTTGATTTTGGTCTTCCTTGGGGATGTAACTTAGTAATATGAAGCCAATAATTTAAAAACGACAGACATTGAAAAAATCATAAATGAAAACTGAACCAAATTATGAAACCTGGAAATATCAGGGATGATGGTCGGCTAATTCGCAGGCAATGAGATAGAATGAAAGTCACCAACCGGCATCCAAGCTTCACTATAATAGTTAACCAAACTGCTCATGTGATACACTAGGTCAACATATGGATCCCATGATATATTTACTAAAGCACAAGCTGTGATAACATGTGCACAAGGACATCTAAATTCTTGAATGTTTCTGCAATCACAATATATGTTATCTAACATCACTACAAACACTCGACCACTAGTGCATGTAGCCCGGTCATAGCACAGTCTTACATGAAATATTGACTTTTCCCTATCAAAGTCTAGAACACTTTTCCCTATCAAAGTCTAGAACAATCCATCTTGAAGCCTCATTCTGTATCATATCAATATCACTTAGTAAATTCTCTGTAAAATGCATTCTATTTTCCATCCTCTGATAGGCCTTTTGTGACTAGTCAACAAAGTAGTGAACTCATCTATAAAATGTATCTTGCACTAACCCTATGATTGAAAGTTTGCGCACACCCTTGAGGACCCCATTTATGCACTCCACTATATTAGTGGTCATATTTCCATATCTTCTGCCACCATCATATGCTAATGACCATTTTTACATGGAAATATGCATCATATATTCATACACATCTTCATTAGAACTTTGGATCTCTTCAAGGATCCAATCAAACCTTTCTTGTTGGGGCTCATATGATGAAACCATAAGAGAATAATGTATTAAAATGGAGAACAAATTTTGTTAAAAAAATAAGTTTAGAAAAACATACCCAACTTGAGGATCGCCTTCTTTATTCCATCATCTCTGAAATGCTTTTGCACATTACTTGAAATATGTCTAATGAAATAACGATGATAAGAATTTGGCTCAGTCCATGAAACCCCATCACTAACCATAGCCTCTATGATCGCTTGATGGAGATCAGATATCAGACACAAGATATGGTTTTGTGTGACATGAACACGTACACATGCCAAAAACCAGCCCCAACATTCAAAATTCTTCTTTTCAACAATAGAAAAAGGAAGTGGAAGAAGAGCACGATTACCATCTTGTGTGGCAGCAATGAGTAGAACACCTGTATACTTGACATACAGGGAAGTTCCATCGACTTGAATAAAATGTTTACAATAGGGAAAGGCAACAATGCATGGCCTGGATGCCCAAAAAACCATATTGAACTTCACCTTTGTTCAATCAAATCAGTGATTGGGGGATACATACTCAACAGTGTCTATCTGATAATCAATATGGTTGTTGAGAGATAACAATTCCATAAGTTGTGGAAAAATATCTTAAGATTAATCCTAATCACCATACACTTTTACAATTTCCTTATGTATTTCATTCCATGCTTTGGTATATGATATATTGTAGTTATAAAATTATTGAATTCATTCCTAAACAAGGGAAACGTGAACATTTTGAAATGTTCGTATCATCTCAGAAATAACATTTTATATAAACTCTGAATCAAGGGAAGAGTGATCTTGTGACAAGCATGGATGCACACCAGTGTGTGGCCCTGCTAATTTGGTTATCCTCGAAGATGAAAAAAATTTATCAAATATTTCCCTTAATCAAAATTTACATTCTGGAAAATATTTTTCACAATGAATGATATATTTTGTCTTCTTTGACTCATCAACAAAAAATGTGAAATGTCGCTCAATGTGGTATTGATTTATCAAAATTTTCATGGCCAATTTACTTTCAAACTCCTGCCTGCCATAGATGGCATTATCATTTAATGCAGACCTAATCCCTATAATTACAAGGAATTCAGAAGCCGGTGTAATGAAATCCCATTCAAAATGTTGTTAACGAGACATTCCTTTAACTAAGGAACTCAATACTAAAGGATGGTTACCATTGATCAGTGGTTTTTGTGGATGTATATATCTCAATGGAACCTTATAAGGTTCATTTCCCACATCACCCTCCCCCACATCTCTCAAAGGAACCTCAGCAGGTTCATTTCCCACATCACCCTCACCCACATCATCTCCTGATGGCTCTCCAGATTCTTCTTCCTCGAATAAAAATTCTTTCACTATATCAGCACACAAAGGGATGTAATTTACATTTACTTCTAAATTTTGATAATCTTCTTCATAATTTGCTTCTATTACTAGAGTAAAATGAGAATGAGGAAATGAAAAAGACTAATGTGAAGGACTATCTTTGACAGAGCTCACAAAACATGATTCTGTAGTAGTTATTTGAACCACATCTATATCAGAAATCACCACATAAAACTCCATCAAACCATTAGAACACTGCTGTCTAGATAAGGAAGATGCATCCATCCAATCTTCATCATCGACCAAAGGGTACTCGGTGTGCGAGAAATGTTCAGGATTTTGTAGATGTCGATATGTGATTGATGAAATGGATTGATCGACCCTGAATTTTAACCTATTATAAATCTTATTGTGAACTAAATCCAATGTCATACAACCATGAATATTTACCACTCTGACAGGTGGGACACTATAGCTGTATACATGCTTCGTATAAATGGTCTCATCATTGAAATATATTTTCACAGACATTATTACCTATAAAAAAATAATTAATAAAATGTTATATACTATATAAATATTTCACATTATTTAATATAACTTAATATATTTTTAATTACTTATGAATAATTAATCATGACATGATCTTGATACTTATGATTATTTTATCATTACTTGATAAACTGACCAAAACCTATGGGTAGACTCCTGGAGTCACTATTATAAAATATTTCATCAACTGTTAGTCTCCTTTCAAACAGCCACACCTCATGTCGAATGCTTGTTCTCGAACGCCTATTCAGGGACACCTCTCCAGGGACACCTCTTATTGTTTGTATTTTAATTACAAATTTACTCACATGCATGTGAGGGGGTCTAGGGGTAAGAAATAAAAAACATTTTTAAGCGGACGTACAGGTCCATACATACTAAGTCAGTAATGACTCACATGTCATCAATATAGAAAAATAAATGCAATTATTAAAAATTAAATAACCACATTCACAAAACAAGACATGAAATCTCAATTATGCATTGTTCAGTCATCTCAAGATCAGTCATCACACAACATACCTTGTTTTTGGGTATAATTATTATATTTATTACTATATGAAATACATATTAAATATCAACACCTCATTTATATTTAATAAGTTTAAAATTTTTATTCATAAAAAATTGTTTTTATACCATTAACAAACAATGTTTTCTATATATTTTTTAATAAATTTAAATATGATATATATAACTAATATATTATTCATAAATTATATTAAGAGTGTATAAAATATTATAATTTAAATTAATATTACTTTCAAAATTACATTTTTTATAACTTATTTAATTTTCATAAACATTAAATATGAATTCATAAAAAAATTTAGACATGATATAATTAATTTTCCTAAACATTCAATACTAATTCATACAAAAAACACATCGTTCATAAATTAAATCATACCAAAGACACTATTTTACACATTAATATATATGAAATAAATAGACCATACAAACAAACACTAGTGTATACTTATCAAAAATCAAATAAATAAATCATACAAATGAAATAAATAAACACAATTAAACAATTGAAAATTTAAATATAAATTTTACCGTATTAAAAGCAGCAAAAATTTGTTGAGAAAGAAATTATGCAGGGCTTCGAAGCAAAATCCAGAGGAGAAGAATAAATTCTTGGGGGGGGGAGACCCCCTTTTATAGATTTTCCCATCCAGATGTGTGAACGGTGTTCACGCATTCTTCATCCCATCTTCAAAGATTGCGTGAACCCCATTCACGCATCTCTATGCGCTGAAAATACGTGAATTGTGTTCACACATCTGAAGACCCATTTAAAAAAAATTCAAACCTTATCCCTTGTCGATAATTTTTTTTAAAACCAATAAATAAAAAACCTCCCATTAAAATCATTTTTAACATCAACTGATAATATATAATTGTTATATGAAGTGATAACAATGAGGCATTAACTTGACTCATAATTTCAATAAAATTAAAAGAACCTTGAATGTTAAAATAATATTTTTGTAATAATATTTTTCCATGTATTTACATAAATACTTGTAAATAATTTTAATAAATAAATTCATCATAATTATACTATACTCGAATAATAATTAATTTGTTTATTTGTTTGTGATCATTAGAACTTGGGCATCTCTCAGACCTCTTGGTGGGTCCCACCATGTTTATGTTCTTATTCACCGAAATAGAGCATGCTCTTAAATACGCTATTGTGTGTAAACCTATATAATCTTATCCTGATAGAAGTACATATTATTCACATACCAGGAGTGGTGTTTAGAAACTCATTAACGCCCCTAAAGAGATAAGGAATAGTCATAGCAATGACAACCATCCTATAAACACACATCGTGCAATATAATCTCTGTATCTTATGATATCTCACAAAACAAGATGCACAACTTGTGTCATCATCCTTTCATGATTTATTATTTATTGAACTTAATATATGGGATAACCTTCTTATACCATGAAAATGGATTTAATGAAGGTACTACCATACTAATCAACTAAGCCCGAGATATCACTTTCTCAAATCAGAAGAGACAAAATCTATCTTGATCATTCAACCAATTTCATAAAACTAAATACAATCACAAAATAATAAACCTCTTAATGGATTAAATGTCATGGTTTTTTCCTTGCTTCAACGTACATGATCCAATAGTACACGTTGATAATGATCTCATGTTAGGAGATGAGAACACATGTTCATAGATAGGAACAACCAATGAAAACTGAATCATGTGGTGTTCCTATTACTGATTTCCCCCCATGATATATTATACTAGAGATCACCAAGTGTGAAATTCATGAGAATAAGTCTCAAAGCATATTATCCCCCGACACCTGATTTCCAAACATCAACTGTGTCCTTCCATTATGATGCATATTCCCCATAGGACATAAATTTAAATTACTATCATGGTATCTATAGGTTCCCATTATAACCTTAGACCTTATATAACCCTTTTTGATATGATATGTAATCTAGTGACATTACCATAAATATAGTGGACGTAGAATTATCAACACTATTTCGGTAAGATAAATATATATAAATATCAAATAGTATGCATGTAATGGTTGTCAAAATACGTATATAAGTTGTGTGTGTGACACTCACTATAAAAATTTTAATGAGTAATGTAACTAAAAAAATAATCAACCATGAAATTGAAAATAGAAATTCAATGTTTTGAAAATTTTAAATTATTAAAAAATTTAGAATTTACAAATTTTGATTATTCTCTCATTAAAAATAATTTAAAATTTTAAAATGAAGTTTAACAATATTCGGTGAATTGTATTAATTATAATAGAAGAAATTGTTTTTATGAATTTTTCAGAAATTTTGAATTGAAAGATAAATAAAATAATTATTTTTCATTATTTAACTAAGAAAATTATAAAATTCATATAGAAAATTTCGAGAGTATTTGTAATTATTCAAATAAAATTATATGTCAGATTCAAATAATAAGAAATAAAAGAAATCATACTTCCACAAAAAATGTTTGTGAATCAATGGAAACAAATCCATTAACAAAAGGAAAATTCCAATGAAAAGAAGAAAAGAAAAAAAATGTTTGATGAAGGGGCCAAAAATTGATCATAAGAGAATAATAGCCAAAAATCATCGAAGGAAGGGGACAAACATCGACCAAAAGAGAAGAATCAGGGAGAAACCAAAAATCATGAAAACAACTCCAAAGCATTAATCAAATAAGAGGAACCCAACAATAATAACAAAAACAATGTGAAAAGGGTGAAAGATTGATTAAAATGAGTAAGAAATAAATTACCTTCTATTTATGGTTTGATTCATTCAAAAGATTCAGAGGAGGTGATGATAGGATTCGACTTCCAAAAGAGATTGAACGGGTGTGATTAGGGGAAATCTCAGTCAGTGTTCTTTGAAAATTGTTGGAAGACGTTTAATCAGCGTAAGTAAAATAGAATTGATAAAATTTACATTTATCAGTGCTAAAATGGAAATAGTTGATAAATGTATGATTTATCAGCGATTTATGAATTGATAAAGCCTCATATTTATCAGTGCTAAAAAGGATTTATCAGTGCTAAAAATGCTCTGATAATTGATACAATT
The DNA here is from genome assembly GCA_963277665.1 of Viscum album. NCBI lineage: Eukaryota > Viridiplantae > Streptophyta > Magnoliopsida > Santalales > Viscaceae > Viscum > Viscum album. The sequence goes on from OY728167.1 coordinate 836,339,583, forward strand.
AGTATTGCTAACTAAGAAGCACTGATAAATGAATGTCTTATCATCGATTAATATGGAGGCAATAAATTTTTCTTTTATCAACTCTTAATATAGAGCTGATAAATACTAGTAGAAAATAAAAATTAAAAATTAAATTTAAAAGTTTCAATAAATTATAAATTATATATAAATGAATATTAAAAATTACAATATAATAAAAAATATATAATATTAAAAATAAATAAATAAAAAATATATTAAAACTAAATAATCAATATTATTTATATTAAATAGATTAATAAAGGTGCTAATATTTTGATAAATGTATTAATATTATAATAAAATAATAAATAATATTAATTAAGTAACAAAAATACTAAAAATTAATAAAGAATATAAATTATATATATTAAAAAAAATTATATAAATGAAAATTTATTTTAAATAATAATGAATAAATACTATAAATCAATTATAAATTAAAAATAATTAAACTAAATTCCTAATTAATAATGAATAGGTAATTTTAAAAAAACAGGAATTAGGGAAACCCCTATTTTATTAAAAACATTGAAAAAACCACTTTTACTGAGCAGAGGGACCCCACTATAAGTAAGAGACCAATGAAACATATCCAAAGGTCCCAAAAAACAACAGCATGACCCGAAGGGCCAGAAAAAACCTACATGGTGGAGATGCTCAGAAATCAAGAACCACAATAGAAGACTTGAGGGCCCAAGGGTTTTGACATCTCGTGACCAAAAAAGAAAAAAAATCCTGAAAGCCCAAGGGTTTTCAGAACTAGTACTCCGCCCGTGCATTCACACGACACTATAAAAAAATTAATATTATCAATAATATAATAACAATTTTGAAACATAATAAATCATATTAAAATTGGAAATGTTTAAAAAACATGAGTGGTATATAAAATGGAAGAGAAGGTACCAGAGGAAATCATTTATTGAGATAGACATATTAGAGTAACAAATAACATGTGATAAAGAAAATATCAAAATTTAGCTAGAAATAAACACAAAAAATTACTGGAATGTTGCATCAACCAACCCCATTCTAGTAATATGTAGAGGATAGAAAAATCTCCTGTCATAGGATATGTGACAATTGTTCTGGAGTGACATGATCTCAAAACCCATTACCACCATTCATGTATCAAACATAAAATATTTTAAAACAATAACTTCAGTGATTGATAATTATTAAAATAAGAGAAAAATAATAACATGTAACATAAATTATATATGAAATGGATTAAAAAGGGAAAAAGATGATGCAATAAGAAATAGTAAAACATGATGTAATAGGGTACCAGAATATCATTGTGGATGTTATTGGGGAACCAAATAACTGAAACTTTTAGACCACTCTTAATTTCCTATACATTAATAGTTTAAACACAATGATATCACAAAACAATATTTCCTATAACAGAGAAGATGTTACAGATCTAAAATTTCAATAACTCAAAAATCACAGAAGCTCCTCTCTACCGATAGATCACCTACAATTATGTACACCTGGAATACAACACACATGTTAGCCATATAACATGATCAAACTCTAAAATAATTCAACATAAACTTTCCCAAAAATAAGAAATGTAAACTCTGGTGATTTAATGAAAATAAGATAGAATAAAGAAAAAAAATTAATACCTGAGTGGACTGAGTTGGTGTGCCCATACAGGTGGAAAAAAGAGAAGAACCTAGAATGTAGGTGTATGGGTAACAAATGTTGAAGAAAAAAAGTTACATAATGATCAGTCTTATATATGAATTACATATTGAAGAAATAAATGTTACAGAAATCATGAATATAGGAAACAGAAGTTTAGAAAATGAGTATAGAAAGTTACATACTGAGAAGTTTCTATTGTGATAAGATGTTACAGAGCCCAAAACTGGAATGTGTATCAAGTATACAGAAATACAGGGTGCCTATAAAAAACTGTATGCTTCTCTTCCTACACCAGAACCATCATCAAGTACCTAATAAAGACATATATGTAACAGAAATACTGGATGACTAGAACAAAAGTTAAGAAATTGAGCATCTGAAGTTTCAGCTTCAGTTGTTTATACTGTTCTAAGAATTTACAGATCCCAAAACTGGATTTTGTATCTAGTATACAGATATCGGGTGCCTAGAAACAACTATAGGCTTCTATTCCTCTTTTAGAACCATCATTTCCTGCATCAAAACAGATTATAACAGAAAACATACCAGTTTTCTCCCTTGAAGGTATGATTGTTTACACCATCATGGGTGCTGTCATGAGGAGTGTTTGTCAAAACACATTTGATTCTTTCATACTCTTGCAATAAGAATGGATAGTCACAGTTAGTATACAATGTTAGTTATTAATTTATCAAATTTGAAATTGTAGAAATATTTTGTTGCAAATGTATGATTCATTGTAAGACAATGCATGTGTACTAAATCATCAAAAACCAAGATAATGGTGTTGACCAAATTTAGTGGTCGGAAGTCAACATTGATGTTGAATCAATTTTGAAATAGTAAGATAGGGATCCACGGAAATATTCCTCATAATCTAAAGTTACATTCATGATAAGAGGAAGGATGAAAGCGATGTCTTTTGATCACATATAAAAGCAGTATTACCGTACAATAAACGTGATTTCAAGGAAAATTTAGTTGAGAAGATGATCATCCCAAATATTAATCATTAATATATGGACACAACTAAGGGGATATAATGATTCATACAACTCCCAAATGATTGATATAGTACGAAAAGGATGGTTCATAACTACTTTCATATGTACAGCTGATAATATAAAGACTACACATACGATACATCAAATTATCTGCATCATTACCTAATTATTTCATTAAATGGTATAAATTATTGTATGGTCATAAAAGATGGAACCATGTTTTGGGAATATGAAAACTATACCTTCATGAACAGAGGCAGAAAAATAGTCATTCAGTTGATAAATTTTAGTGTCAGTTGTAGCGAGTGAAACCGTAAATTTTTTATCAACCATCGGAACCCCGCATTAAAAGAGGCAGGAAGACTATATTGTATTGGAATAGGGAACACATACCTGATGGTGTCATTACTCTGAGGAATTATCCAACTACACCTCATATGGTCCACAAACTACAATGATGTCATTCTAATAGAGTTTCATCCACACTACTACTGTAAAGAAAATAGGAAATATAAAGCCCTTAGTTGAGCGTGTAGATATGTTTTGTAAAAGTACATGGTCCAATTCAAAAATACATGAAAGAAATTTGAGAGGTAGTAAAGGTAGAACAAAGTAATGAATAATACAATATAATATGTTACACAACTCATGAATTCTCTCACAACTTTTCTGTACCAAGAAGATGTTATCTCCAAATTGAAGTTATAATAAACCCTGTCGCATTAAAAGCCTTAAATAAACCCTGAATTAATGTTTATTACATTGAATATAATGAAAACATGAAATAATTATAAAGATAATAACATCAAAAAGTGTACTCCAAAAATGAAAACAATGATATTCTGTACATCGAAGCTTATAAAAGAATAATAGATACAACAGAGTAACAAAAATGAAGATAATAAAATTTATCCAGCATAACTATTAAAACATATGGTAATGTTTGTGCATATACTGATTTTCCCAGTAATGAAGTAGAAACATGAAATATCAGAGGAACCTGAAAATATTTTCCAAAGATAAAGGAGTGGACACATATGAGTCCACAATAAATGTCGTACAGAAAGTATTTAAATTTATGAAAATCAAAATTCCAAAACGAAATACTATAATTGAATCTATTTTCTAATCTGATAACATATATGAAAACAATGTAAATAATTTAATGTTGCAGTATTACCTCTCATATATGCAGAAAACATCAGTGATTTTTTTTAGTTTTGTATTTTAATTTATACTTCATTTCAATTTCCACAGTTTATGCATGGCTTGTTTTACCGACATTGTCTGGAGATAAATGATGAATTTTCTTGAAGACATCCTCAGTGAAAAATTCAGTCGACATGTTTTTCTACATACAGAATGTAGTTAACAAAATTTGTTCTTATCACTGTAACTTTAATCACAAAATAAATTAAGGTACTCCTAAACAACATGTATGGAAAATAACATATATAAAATTTTACTATTGATAAAACTGTTACATTTTCTCAGTCTACATTTACTATGGTTCGAGAAGATTCAACATTATGATGATTCTACAATGGAAGGATGTAACCAATATTATAGTAAGTTGTGATTTACTTTCACGACTAAGAAGATGTATTGAATTGAAAATATTGCACCTCAGTCTGTTCAATCCCACTAATTACTCTTGAAAAACCACCACTCTGATGATACTGCATTATTTTTATAATAGGAATAATTATTTGCACATTATCAAAATAAATCAATTTTGGAATATATAATATCCAGTACCTGATTTCCTGCCAAGCAGTCCTTGAAATGGCTGATGTAGTTTTCATTGTCTCTAATGAAAGTAACCTTGTATGTGTTTTGTTCTGTTGAATGGTGACAATTTTTAATATTGAAATTTGATACTTCAATGGAAAATACAACCTTTTTGGATTGGAACACATTTAATTATATAGGAAAACCGTACTCATCATCATCCTAATGTAGAAATGAAATATAATGTTACTTTAAATGGAGCGATTATTATATTTCACTGTGTAAAAAGGTCTAAACTGATACCTGTATCAAAGAATTTCTTAATTATTTAGGTGTTTTAGTTATATATTGAATGACTTGTTTATCAGAAAGTAATACCGAACAAGATTCTGTGATATCAGTCACAAGAAGATGCACTCTATACATGTTGTTTTATAAATGTGATTACAAAGCGATTTATATGAAGTAATAAAAGTCCGGACTATCAAAAGATCAAATGAATCATAACTGCTGAACAAAAATAAAAAATAAGAACATGGTAGTAGTGCAATTTGGAGAAATTTTTAAATTGTTGCACCAAATTTTTATATCGACATCGTGGACCTTTTTCATGCAAGACTTGCATGATTCGTAGAACCAATTGTACGTGCTTGGAATTTTTTGAATTGTAACTAAAACTAAACACTTTGCAGCCTATGGAACATTGATAATTTATTTATGAATAGGTAGCATAATGTACACATTTTTACAATACATTACAGTCCATAATGAAATATTTAATGTGACGATATATTACATGCTTGTTCACACTTTTTGACTTCAGAAATGGTTTATTTATTGTCCCAAATAAGAATTGATGTTAAGGAAGTAATTAGGTATGTTAGCGTAGGAATACAATATACTAATGCCATTATTAACCCACATCTGATTTTTGAAAAATAGAAGTCAGCATATTGAAGAGAATCTGTACAGTAAATATTTAGTGCACACTGGATAAGTGATAATAAATTCACTGTTAGACTTTGCATTTATAGCACCTGTTTCTGAAGTTTTCTACATCGGTAATATCAAGGTTGAAAAGAATTTTTGTCTCATTAATTGAAGTTGTTACTATAATAGAGCCTGAAAAAAATTTGAAAATATAATAAGAGGGAAAGTTGTATAAAAAATTAAAAACTAATTAGTAAATGAAAGCGATCGAAGGCATTGTCTGATTAGAAAGCACACTATTCAATTTCTTCACTCTTACAAGCTGTAATGTTAAAACAGTTTAAGTTCCAATATTTTCTTCCATGTAATGTTACATTTGATTAGCATAGTCACCCAATAAACTGCATTTTAGTTGTAACCCACTCCATGAAAATATAAAATAAATAAGGTAATCTTTCCATTTCTGGTCAGATCTACTAAGAATAAAATAAATCACCTTTCATCCTCTAAGACAATCTACATCTTGAAATTGGAATTACCCAAATATTGAATAGGATATGAGAAACGTAAATTTCCAATTATCTCTGAAATAAATTACAAAGAACAAACTGTTATTTAATGAAATTTTCATTTATTTTAAAAACATCCATTATCTCTTATGTCGGTGTAAAGAGTAATGTTGAAAACAAATTGAAACTAATAAGAAAAAAACAAAAAGCTGCACCTATTAAATGTTCATATGGAACCCTTCTCTGAATTATGTCTCCAAAAGAAGTAAAATCAAAATAGAAATGTGGCAGTGCCGCATCACATGGTTAGACATGCATTGTAGACGTGAATAGTATGCAACAAGAATGTGCAGTTCCTAAGTAGCTGCCTTGATTAGCAGCTATTTGGATGTTTTGTATGAAATAGCATAATACATCACATAGAAGATGTTTAAATTCAGAGATAATGTAATGACATTGAATAGTATAGTGTATCTTAGTTCCCTGGTTAATGAATTTATCAAAGAATGTGTAAAATTGAAAAAAATTCAGATCAGGTGGATGAATTTGATGTATACAATTTTAAGAAAGTACTTTAAACGTAAGGAAATCATATTTAATTATAAATTTTAACACACTTGTTGATCTATAAGAATCAAATCAACGGAAAAAACATTATTAGAGTAAATAGACGATGAGTTTTACCATAAATTGAAAACACAAACTTGTATCTTCAATGTCTAATCAGTCTCTGGTGTGATTTCATTCAAAGGGGTAATTGATCATGACATGTTCGAAACTATGTACAGTTTGATTTTTTTCACAAAGATAACATATTCAAAAACACTGAAAATCATGAAATGATATAGAATTTAGAAAAATAAACCAAAAGATATGTTTAAAAAAATAAATTTAAATTATAACTAACAAAATTTATCAAATATTTCCTTGTAGAAAATATTATGTGTGGAATCACAACTTGTGGGATTACTATAACCAAGTACTATTTTCAAACTTAATGGTGTTGTTACTATAGATACATCAACATATTTTTGACCATGATAGAATACAGGTTTTTGAAGATATAACCCAAAAGACGAGATTGATTAGCCTTTACTTTTTTTGATAGTCATATCCTACAAAACAATCAAAGGATATTGTCTTCTCTATATTTTGAAAGGCCATCGAAAATCGGAGTGTGTCATATTTAATCTTCGAATGAATGCAAGATATCCTGAATTATATCCACATAAAATTTTAGCTCTGATGACATGGTCACCTAAGTGTGTAACAATCAAGCGAGTTCCATTACATAATCCAATAAATTGATCCACATTTTGAAGAAACATGATGGGAATTCAAATTTTAAGTGTGATTTTGTGGCCAGGCATCCCCGAAATAGTAATACCATTTAACATATTAGACGTGTATGTGTTTTCTGGCCTATCTTTATTAAAACATGAATCACATACATAATCTGAGCTGAAATAATCCTTTCCTTCAGAACATGTGAGAGACATCATGTAATCATTTACTTCTTCAACAATATCACGAGTTGGAGCTAGGATGGAACAATCATTAAGATAACTGACTTCAACATAGTTACCCAAGAAATTTGGGTAAGTATGTTCTATAATTTTGGAAATAGGATTTGTAGTCCAAGGAAGAATATATGGTGAAGGAATTTAAATGATTGTTTCATCATCATTCAGCTCACCACTACGACCTTCAACATTATCTAAAGTCTATTTCGAGAAGTCTTTTACTTCATTTGAATTAGTGGAAGGATTGGATTGCAGTCTCATATTCTTGGTCAATGTTAGAACATGACAATATTGCCAGAACTATGAAGACACTATACTTGCAAACAATATTTCATTTCTGTTACCACTTGGCATGATAGGTAGTATTTTCCTAAAATCACCGCCCAACACAAGTGTTTTACCACTGAACAGTAAGGTTGAAGTTTTTTCAATTTTTTCTGACATTACATATTTTAAAGTACGATCTAGATCTTCAAAACAATACTTTTGAACCATCGGTGCCTCATCCCAAATAATTAGCTTTGTTGACTGTATAATCTTTGCAACATCACATTTTTCTTGAATATTGAAAACAGAGTTATCGGAAACAGAAATTGGAATTCGAAATTTAGAATGTGTTGTCCGCCCACCAAGTAGGAGTAATGATGCAATTCCACTGGATGCAACTGCTATAACTATATTACCTTGTGATCATAGTAGAGATGTCAATACTTTCAAAATAAAAGTCTTTCCTTTGGCCCCATGTCCATGAAAGAAAAAGAAACCACTGACACCTAGAGCTAATGAAGACATAATGTTATTCATCACATATTTTTGTTCAATAGTAAGCTTAGTCTACAAAGATAGAAAGTCATTCTGAAGGGTTTCTCTGTTATAATTGAGTTCATATTCTACTAACTAATTTATTTCTAAATAAATTTCAGAATCTGGAACCGGCATTGGTGGATACAAATGAAGAGATCTATAATTAATTTGAAGAAGCTTCTCTATCTCAATCAAAGCATACATTTGTCTTTGATGATATGTGAGTTTCAAATCTATGAAATTTCATAAACAGTGTTAGAGATCTATTATAATGTTTAGCTATAGTGTTTATCACTAACTGAATGAACAAAATTACATGTAAGAAGGTAGACAATAAACAAATTAGAGTTAAATTTGTATTTTGTAAGGTAATATGATAAAATCATGGAAATAAATATGTTAAATACTGTAATTATATACCACGCATTGGAGACTCTATTGTTGCACATTAATAATTTCTTCACTGAGGATATTCCAAGTTTCATGCCACACAATGTGTGGTAGAGATATATTGGTTGAGAACAACATGCATGCGAATAGTCTGCACAGAGACTGTCCCATAGACCAAGATGAGACCACTTTTATAGCTTCAATAAATTCCATGTCATCAACAAGTAGTCCCATTGCAGAACCCACCTCCCGAAAAGTACCATGAGTAATGTTCATAGTTTTAATATTCTCAAATAAAGTCGTACCTCTGATTTTTGTGAGAATTAACCGCAGGTAATATAGTTCTCCAGTTGTTGGGGGCACAAAATAAATTCTACCAATATAGAATCCATGTTTTCTTGGATTCCATTGTTTTTCTCGATAGTGGAATACAAATCTTGTTGGAAATTATTCATATGTCAAACATCAACCTTCCTGATAAGCAACATTAGCTTGAAACTAGGATGTAAGCACAGATTCTGAAATGTTACACTTACTCAATATCTCTTCAATGTTATCATTGTCATTGTAGGTAATAGTATTTAGTCCTAGTAAATGGAAATGCATCCTTCCTAGTGGAGGAAATCTATAGTGGATATCATAAGAATAAATCCTCCATGATGCCTCGCAAGGAGAGATGTACCCACCGTCATAATACATCTTAATCTCATCAACACCATTAACGAAAAAATATTCATTGTTCATCTCATACAATGTTGCTGTCACACGATCATTACCTTTTCTAATATACTTAAACAGATATTTGATAGTAGTAGATTGAATTCATATTTCAATATTGAGATGATCTTGATACTTCAATAGTAAGATAGGATTATAAGGTACTACAAATGGATTATCAAAAGGAACTCCATTTTTCAAGACAATGTTTCCATCATTTCGTCGTCGGTATAGAACATACCCATCATCATCAATTGTGGTCTGATCAAAAAAAAAATTTGGTAATAATTTAGTACATTTTCCGTTCTTCATTCAAGGATACCTTCGATTCACCTCACCACAAGGTCCATGCATCATAAAATTTTTAACAGCCACATATAGATTTGGGAATTTGACTTCATTTTCAACTTCAGCACATACATTGCTGTCAATGCACGCAGGAGTATTTATTTTTTTCTCAACATAGAAACAACAAAATGTGTACGTGAGGCATGCCATGTTTTTGAAATTCCACTATACAAACAACTACATGGAAATATTGAGATTAATGACACATATCAACATGAGATAAAAATAATAATAATATATATAAAATGATTAGTAATTGATATTAAGATAGATACCTTCCCATGACATCGCAAAGAAACATCTATCTCACCAATATTTCATTAACTGATCATCCTTAATATTGAAAACTCTTGATACAATATGCGGGAAATTTGAAGGTCAAAGATTGTAATGTGTATCAAATCTAATAATTTCAGGCCATAATGGATTTCATGTAAACGTTAAAAAAATCAGGATATCCTACCCAATTAAATATTGACATAGCATCTTGGTAATTATGAATCACATACCTGGGACCACCAATAAATGTTGAAGGTAAAATGATTTATTTCCCACAAGCATGTCCATTACGGTCACAAAGAAGAAAATCATCTTGAAACCCATTGTAAAATTCAACCCTCAAGTGTTTTTGATTGAAGCAGATGAAGGAAAGTCTCTAAGATGCTATCATTGTATAAGAATAAACAATAAATTATTGTAGCAGCCTTCATGAATGTTTTAATTTTGAAGCATCATTGAAACAGAACTGCAAGTGAGAGGAGAAGTACCCTCTCATTGTAACCTTTTTAAGCTTTTAACTTTTTGTGAAAGATGTAGATCGATGTAATATGTTATCTACATATCCATCTTGACCACATCTGAAGATCCTTGGATACTACAGTGGAAGATACAAAGGTTGAAGCTCATCAATCTTCTGTAACAATACAAATTTTCTTTGAATTATAATGTATCTTTTTCATTTCAGATCTTCGATGTCACCTACAATAAGCATGGAAATCTTAGAAGTAGTATTCAAGTTGTATGTTTCCACATCTATTTGTCTTATCTTAAGAAGTCACAACCTTAAATTTTGAATTTCTTGACGATCCAGAACATCCTTTGAACTAATGAAATGATGAGCTAGAGCATTTTTTTCATGTAGCATACATTGTAGGTTCTAAAAAATATTAAAATCGACATATGGGTTTGCATTTGAATCGCCATAACTCCATGTTAAATTGAAATTATATTGAAGTAAAAATATCACAATAATGTTAATGTGTTTTCTCGTTAATGTAAAATGTACCTCATGTTCCGAACCCTGTTCTGAGACTCATTAGCAGTATCATACACCTACATTTGGGAAAACCTGGGTTGTTATCCCTCTGGAGGACACAAACTACCTATGCGATGGTAGTTTTGGCCATTCAATATGAATATATTTGGAGATAAACCACTGTTGAGGGACTTGTCTACCCTTCATCCCATTGACATGAAAGAAAACATATAATTGTAAATATGCATATTTTCCTGTAATGATAAAGCCTCACATGAGTTTTATTTGAAGACTAACATTTTAAGGTACTTAGGGCATGAAAAAAGAAATTCCAAATGAATTTTACCCAGCGAGCAGCATAAATCAGATCCTGGGTTATCTTTGTTGCTGTATTTTTTATTTTTCTCGTCAAACCAGAATAGTGAACCACAATATTGAAAAAAATTCATAGGATCTCCACTATTCAAGTATTCTGCAGGTGAATAATGATTAAATATAAAGTGTTAATAATAAGACATTATAAATTACAGAACTGAGTCATGATTTGATTCCTAGTGAGTGAAAAATAAATATAAAACATAAACCTGTATTTTATGCTATTTGTTGTAATTGTCTTCTTTCTTCAGCATCATAAAATAAAGTAAGAATGATAATACATATGAAATAATTATGCAGTTAAAGTAAGTTTAGTGTGGAAACACATACCTAAAAAACGAGTTGCATGATTTATTTCACCATGTAAGTCAACATTTGTTGTTACATGTCTTTATGAAAAGAAATTAGTAATTATAGTTGAAAATTTTGGTTGTTGGTTTGAATATGCAATTAATTTACTACTGAATACCCAAAGCATGAAGATTTGTATGTATATACTAATAAATAAGAAATCATGATTACATGTTATATCACACCTCTGATGGAGAAATTATGTTTGTTTTAAGTAAGGGAATTAGGAAAACAATATCTGTTGTAAAATGAAAATGAAAGTAATTACATTAAGTGAAAGAGGAAAAATATGTAAACCCTTGACATATGCTTACTTTGACAAGGGAGAAGGTGATGAGTAAGTGAGAATGTTTCCTTCGGTCGTTAAAGCTACCATACATAATGAAGAAACAATTAAGTCTTCAATAGAAGGGGTATGTAACCTAAATTTTTTTCATAAGAATACGTTGACATCATACTTATCAAAGGTGACATCATTTTCTTCATTGGATTCTGGTATTGTTTTTCCTACATCTGGAAAATAATGTTGACAAAGTTGTAGATTCATGTTCCTCTAAGAATGAAATTGAATAATATATTAATTAGTCACTTGTTCGACATTGTAAAAGAGGTAATATAAATCAATTTACTGCTACATATCAATGAATCTCACTTTTGACAGAAATTTGTGACAATGCTAAGCGTGGTCCTCCTTTTGGTGGTGCAATTTCTTGTTGCGGTGGTTCTCATGTTTTAGTAACACATAGGTAAGTATAGTCCATCGTTGAAATTATGGTAAACGATGCGAATTGCAATAAAGTGAAGTAATGTATAATATGAATGAAAATAAGGGAAATTTATTTGAAATATATTTTGTACAACAATGCCAAGATTTTACATTGACATCATACTTACGAAAGGGGACATTATTTTCAGCACTGGTTTGTGGTATCTGTTTTCTTTTGCTACCTCTGGAAAATGTCATAGACGAAGTTGCAGTGTCATGAAGATCTATTAATGCAATTGAATAATAAAATAATTAGTCACAGGAACTCCATTTTAAAATAAGTAATCGAAATCAAAATATTTTTACATTGAAATGCAACTCACCATTGACAGAAATTGATGACAATGCTACGTGTGCTCCTCCTTTTGGTGGTGGAATTATTTTGCAGTGGTTCAAATGTTTTAGTAGAACATAGGTAGGTATATCCCATCAGATAATTTCTAGTACATGTTGAGAATTTAAATATATTAATCAATTAATATTGAAAATAATGAAAAATTAGTTGAACTATATTGAGTACACTAATGACAACCTTTTATGTTGCTTGTTCTAATAGATATTGGTGAAGAAGTTCTGAAATCATGAGGCACTTTCAATTTAATAGTTGATTGAGTTAAATATTCACTAATATTTAAAAGTAATATGTCCATTCTATTTTAATTTATTGGTTAATTGGAATTGAACTAACCATTGGTACATATAGGTGACAAAGGCATACATGGTCCTCTGTTCGACTTGGAAGTCATTTGTACTCCTTTATATGTTGTAGTAGAACACAGACGACTGTAGTCAGAAGGTGAAATGTCTGTACATGTATATACTTGTAAATTAGTAAAAAACTTTACAGAATCAATTTAGGTAGGGTGACTAACTATCTACCTTTTTGACGATTACTCATAAGTAGTCATCTCTGCATCCTTGCATCTCTAGATGTTGACGGTGACTGCATCTTTGTATTGGTTTTATTTTTGTTGAATTGTCAAGGGTTGAAAGGAAACCATAGTATGTTTATGTGTGGGTAGATTGTATTAAACATATAATTATTAGACATTGTTTTAGGTCACTACCAATGTACAGAAACATAAATATTATTTTGGTAATTTCAATATCGAGCAACTCAACCATGGAAGGTAATCAATGCATATTTGTTAAATGTTTTTTTTTCTGAATCAGTAAAGTATATATTAAATTCACACATTTCGATATATGTTAGTTTGTATCTCTTAATGGAAAATTCAGTCCATGTGGTAGTAAGAGAAGATGCATTTTTTACCTCTTTAATAATTCTTATCGAACAGTTTGATGTACTCTTGATGCTCTAAGAAGTGGTTGCACCTGTAGATGACCTCCCTGGGTGTGTAATTGTGTGACCAGTACCTAGGTCTGCAAATATTTCACATGAAATAGAGAGAAATGGTTATTTTGGTGAAACTAGTAGGGATTAAAAACTGTTTTCTACTTATATTAATAATTAATCACCTGTGGGAAGTGGAGTTTTAGTTTGTATAGGTTGTTACTGCATAAACAAATGACAAATTATAATTTTAGGTACTCAAATTTGCAGTCAGTGGTGATACATTGAATGGAATTCCATAAATATGGATGTGGTGTAATATGGGAGAAGTGCCTTACCGCGATACCTTTAGTTGCAGTAGTCAGTTGCTATTTACAGGTGTTGAATCCGACATCGGTTTCTTTGGTCGAGGAATAACGAATGACAGGTTGCAGTAGAACAAAAAATTGGGATTTTTTGGAGAGGATCTTCGCACGTAGTTTTGTGGGGAAAAAGGAGTCAGTGGTCTATAGGCCTTGAAGAATTTCATGATATATGGGAGTGATGAATCATGGAGCTCGATACAGCCATTGTGGGTAGCGACGGATGCAGAGAGAGATTTAGATCGACGGAAGAAGGAAGACCGCGTCAGAGAGGAGAGTTTGTGGAGATGTGGGAAGTGGATGAAAGGAAAATGATAACTATGGGTCGTGATGGTAGGTGAGAAACCCTAATGTTGAACACTGAGGTGAGGTTGCACAGGGTATATGAGAACGCGGTAGACAGTTCCGCGGTTGTGAACCAAGGGAGGCACAAAAAATAGGTGATGTGGTCGATTTTTAGGGTGACACATCAGCTGGAGGAACCCAGCTTTAGTATAGATAATAGAAATAGATATTGTATTTTCCATCAATACTGGAGCCAACCCCATCTACTACCAATGTCGATCATCAACCCATCAATCATACGATTTGAAGTCCTCGTCCAACTACATGCCACCGTAGACACATGTTGACCCCTTAACAAGCCCAAGCAGTGCCAGCTGGGATTAAACAAACATCCTAGTTTTATGGAAGTGTAGAGGGAATACCATATCATTTAATAGAAACATCTTCCTCCCTCCCTGAATATGTTGTCGTGCCACCATTTCCACCCAAGGCATCTTCCGAGTTTTTTTAATACATTTTAAAAAAAATGTTTTTCAAAAAACCGTTAGGGCAGATTTTTTTTTCAAAATGCACCCTAAAGGTGGCATTTATCCGCTATTTTAAATCCTGCAGTACTGCCATTACAACAGTCTAGATTCTGACAAAACCTCTCACCCAGATCTCCCTTTTATAAGAGATCTTACCTTGAAAATTATTCTGCATTTCCAATGTGGGATTCTGGTTCTCCATTTCCTATGAGAACATTCTTCATTTCTGATGTGGGATTCTGTTTCAAGTACTCGACTTTGAAAGACTTTAAAATATAAAATATAAGACCAATATAAATGAAACATAAAACATGGATTAAACATTTAAAAAATAGTTTAAAACAAAAATAATTTCATAAAAAATGATGATAAAAAATAATTTATAAGCTTTCAAAACCACATACTTGAAACTTAAAAAGTTTCAAGTAGGTGAATTTAGAAACCTATAAAATATAAAATACAAGACCAATATAAATGAAACTTAACACATGGATTAAAAATATAACAAATAGTTGAAAATAAAAATAATTTCGTAAAAAATGTTGCCAGAAAATAATATATAAGCTTTCAAAACCGCGTACTTGAAACTAAAAAATGTTTCAATTACATGACTTTGAAATACAATAAAATATAAACTCTAAGAATGATATAAATGAAACTTAAAACATGGAATAAACATATAACAAATAGTTTAAAATAAAAATAATTTCGTAAAAAATGTTCATGAAAAATAATTTATAAGCTTTCAAAACCAACTACTTGAAACTTAAAAATAATTCAAGTACATCCCTTTGAAGTACTATAAAATATAAACTATAAAACCAATATAATTAAAAGTTAACACATTTATTAAACATATAATAAATTATTAAAGTATTAAATTAATATTATTAATAATAAATTATATAATAATTAATTAGTTAATTATTAATTATTAATAATTAAGTATATAATAATTAACCAATTAATTAGTAATATAATGACTTTTAATAATTACAATTTAACAATTATAATGAAAAGTTATAATTTATAACTATATTACTAATTAACTAATTAACTATTATATAATTAATAATTATATTACCAATTAAATAATTAATTATTATATAATAATTTTTAATAAATACTAATTAATAATTATTATGAATAATTATAATTTATAATTATATTACTAATTAACTAATTATAAAGAGAGCATCAGATCTATCTCTCTCCAAAAATTAACTAATTAACTATTTATATATTTAATAATTATATTACTAATTAACTAGTTAATTATTATATAATTAATGATTAATAATTACTGATTAAATGACTACAAATTATATAATTAATAATTATATTACTAAATAACTAATTAATTTTTTAATAATTAATAATTATATTACTAATTAACTAATTATATTACTAATTAACTAATTATATTACAAATTAACTAATTAATTATAATATAATTAATTATTAATAATTACTAATTAACTAACTAATTATTATACAATTAATAGTTATATAATTGACATTTTCATGATGTTTGTATATATTATTAACTCGGATGTATAGATAAAATATTGTTTTGATAGGACTGTTAACAATGAACTCAGATTTTTGATGTGATTGAATTTTTTTATCTATCTACAAATCTAACTCTATAAATCAGGTTTTATTCTAGTCATATGATATATATTTTGTCATATTATTTCAGTTTTTTTCGGCTAGACACATGTGTTTATATGATATAGTATGTGCTATTTGTACATTATTAAACATATGTTATGTGTTTACATCGATAAAAACGCTAATATTTTATAAACATGTGTTATAAATATTAAGAGAACATATGTAAGTAATGTTATCATTATATATATATATATATATTTCATATGTGTTAACATGATATATTTAATGATAACTCTGGACATACTCTGCTATTTTCAAAGGGTGGTGACAAACTCTAAAGTATTTGAGGGATGCTAAATAATGATTTTCTATCCAAATAAAATAAAGCATGAATTAGTATCATATGTAAATAAATAAACGACCACCATTATTAAAAAATCTAAATCAAAACACAAATTAAGTCTTTTAAGAATGCATACACCTACAAAATAATATACATGCTATTAGGGGTAGATATTTGAGGCAACTTCTCATGGTGTACACCCTTGGTAATATCCAGTGTAGTTTAAATCAAGGTTTTTTAGTTAAAGAGTCCCTTACCTCGATTCTGACACATCAAATATGTTCTTTATATTCCATAATAATAAAATTATGTTAGTTTTATACTTTCTTATTAACCATATTCGTGTTTGTTATTATGTTTATATCAATTAGTATAATTTTATAAACAATTACTTAATTATTTAAATTCACTTTGGATATTTTGATGACATTAGTTTCATAAGTTCAAAATGACTATGGTAATTGGAATATGGTAATAAATGTATTTAATAAACCATATAAAGAATAAAAATAATTTCATTATTATCATTTTTATAAATAAATTATACTTTTAATGTAAACCATTTTATATAGTTCAGACAAATGAACTATGTTACAATCTTGGAGATTGAAGGTCTTATGTATGCATGAGTAACGTTTCCAATTTCAAAGTCACGTACTTGAAACATTTTTAGTCTTCTATTTTATGTTTTATGGTCTTTCAAAGTCATATACTTGAAACATTTTTTAGTTTCAAGTAGGCGGTTTTGAAAGCTTATAAATTATTTTTCATCAACATTTTTTAAGAAATTCCTTTTGTTTTAAATTATTTCTTATATGTTTAATCAATATTTTCTATGTTTCATTTATATTGGTGTTATATTTTATATCTTATAGTATTTCTAATTCACATACTTGAAAATTTTTTTAATTTCAAGTAAGCTATTTTGAAAGCATATAAATTACTTTTCATCAACATTTTTTACAAAATTATTTTTATTTTCAACTATTTATTATATGTTTAATCAATGTTTAAAGTTTCATTTATATTCATTTTATAGTTTTTATTTTTATAGTATTTCAAATTCACTTACTTGAAACATTTTTATGTTTCAAGTAGGCGGTTTTGAAAGGTTATAGATTATTTTTCATCAATAATTTTGAGGAAATTCTTTTTGTTTTCAACTATTTATTATATGTTTAATCAATGTTTCAAATTTCATTTATATCAATCTTATATTTTATATTTTATTGTATTTCAAAGTCACGTACTTGAAACATTTTTTAGTTTCTAATAAGCGGTTTTAAAAGCTTATAAATTACTTTTCATCAACATTTTTTACAAAATTATTTTTATTTTCAACTATTTCTTATATGTTTAATCCATGTATTAAGTTTCATTTATATTAGTCTTGTAGTTTATATTTTATAGTCTTTCAAATTCATGTACTTGAAACATTTTTAAGTTTCAAGTAGGCGGTTTTGAAAGGTTATAGATTATTTTTCATCAACATTTTTGAGGAATTTTTTTTTGTTTTCAACTATTTATTATATGTTTAATAAATTTTTAAAATTTCATTTATATCGGTCTTATAGTTTATATTTTATTGTATTTCAAAGTCTCGTACTTGAAATATTTTTTAGTTTCAAATAAGCGGTTTTGAAAGCTTATAAATTATTTTATAACAACATTTTTTACAAAATTATTTTTATTTTAAACTATTTGTTATATTTTTAATCTATGTATTAGGTTTCATTTATATTGGTCTTGTAGTTTATATTTTATAGGATTCTAAATTCTCGTACTTGAAACTTTTTAAGTTTCATGTAGGCGTTTTTGAAAGGTTAAAGATTATTTTTCATCATCATTTTTGATAAAATTCTTTTTTTTCAACTATTTATTATATGTTTAATCAATTTTTAAAATTTCATTTATATCGGTCTTATAGTTTATATTTTATTGTATTTCAAAGTCACGTACTTGAAACATTTTTTAGTTTCAAGTAAGCAGTTTTGAAAGCTTATAAATTACTTTTCATTTACATTTTTTACGATATTATTTTTATTTTCGACTATTTGTTATATGTTTTATCAATGTATTATGTTTCATTTATATTTGTCTTGTAGTTTATATTTTATAGTCTTTCAAATTCACGTACTTGAAAAAACTTTAAGTTTCAAGTAGGTGGTTTTGAAAGGTTATAGAATATTTTTCATCAACATTTTTGAGGAAATTATTTTTTTTTCAACTATTTAATATATTTTTAATGAATTTTTAAAATTTCATTTATATCGGTCTTATAGTTTATATATTATTGTATTTCAAAGTCAAATACTTGAAACATTTTTTAGTTTCAAATAAGCAGTTTTGAAACTTATAAATTATTTTCTATCAACATTTTTTAAAAAATTATTTTTATTTTCTACTATTTGTTATATGTTTAATCCATGTATTAAGTTTCATTTATATTGGTCTTGTAGTTTATATTTTATAGGATTCTAAATTCACGTACTTGAAACTTTTTAAGTTTCAAGTAGGCGGTTTTGAAAGGTTATAGATTATTTTTCATCAAATTTTTTTGAGTAAATTATTTTTGATTTCTAATATTTATTGTATTTTTAATCAATGTTTAAAATTTCATTTATATCGGTCTTATAAGTTTATATTTTATTGTATTTCAAAGGCACGTACTTGAAACATTTTCTAGTTTCAAATAAGCGGTTTTGAAAGCTTATAAATTACTTTTCATTAACATTTTTTACAAAATTATTTTTATTTTCAACTATTTCTTATATGTTTAATCTATGTATTATGTTTCATTTATATTGGTCCTGTAGTTTATATTTTATAGGCTTCTAAATTCACGTACTTGAAACATTTTTAAGTTTTAAGTAGGCGGTTTTGAAAGGTTAGAGATTATTTTTCATCAACATTTTTGATGAAATTCTTTTTGTTTTTAACTATTTATTATATTTTTAATCAATGTTTAAAAGTTCATTTATATCAGTCTTATAGTTTATATTTTATTGTATTTCAAAGTCACATACTTGAAACATTTTTTAGTTTCAAATAAGCGGTTTCGAAAGCTTATAAATTATTTTCTATCAACATTTTTTACAAAATTGTTTTTATTTTCAACGATTTGTTATATTTTTAATCCATGTATTAAGTTTCATTTATATTGGTCTTGTAGTTTATATTTTATAGGCTTCTAAAGTCACGTACTTGAAACTTTTTAAGTTTCAAGTATGTGGTTTTGAAAGCTTATAAATTATTTTCTATCATCATTTTTTATGAAATTCTTTTTGTTTTCAACTATTTATTATATGTTTAATCCATGTTTTAAGTTTCATTTATATTGGGCTTATAGTTTATATTTTATAGTCTTTAAAAGTCAAGTACTTGAAACAGAATCTCACATCGGAAATGCAGAATGTTCTGTGCAGGAAATGAATAACCAGAATCCTACATCGGAAATGCAGAATGATTTTCAGGGTAAGCTCTCTTATAAAAGGGAGCTCTGAGTGAGAGGTTCTGTCAGAATCTATAATGTTGTAATGGAAGTACTGCTGGATTTAAAATAGCGGATAAATTCTACTGAAATTTATTGTTTTGTTTATATATATATAAACAAAACAAAACAAAAAAAATTTAGGGGAAAGGCGGCATCTGGGATGCCTCCTTTCGGCTGCATTTTGAAAAACACTTCCGCCCTAATGGTTTTTGGAAAAATATTTTTTCTTAAAAATGTATTAAAAAAAACTCGTATCTTCCACTTGCTGACGCCCGCTTGGCCTGATGACGCCTCCTTGCTGTCCTATGTTTTTATTGAACTCTACATCGAGTAGTGATCCTATTTCTTCGCCAACCTACACAACTAGTGAATGATGTCCTTCAACATAGCCTATGACTAAGGCATGATGAGATTCGCTGACGCTGACCCCTATGCCAAATAGGTGACCTTCGACTGTAAAGGGTACACCCCCACGCGATGATACTGCTAGCCTCCCCGTCAAATGAGGTTTATTTCACTAACACCCCTGGCTTGCTCCCGCCGTCAAATGGGTATTTTCTCACCTCCAATTTCAGCATTATCACCTGAGTCTGGTAGGGAACAACCTTAATCAGTAACCCTCGACTTAGGTTGGGGCCTCCCATGGAGGTAATGCATGGCCTACATCTTCCATCCAAAAGGAAAACCTGAGATCTTTGGTCACCTCAGAAGTTGCGCTCATGGTCCTTATATTCTTGATAGTTCAAGTCCCCCCTCCAGAATATGGTTCTTCTTCACTTTGTACTTTTGGTTGCATCTCATTCGGAGTGACTTTTTATGGAAACTGTTGGCGTAAAATGTCTGTTTCATGTTAATCTTTAAATCGTTATTGGGAGGAAACATGAGGAAATTGTTTTTTAATGACATTTAATAGTTAAAAA
The DNA here is from genome assembly GCA_963277665.1 of Viscum album. NCBI lineage: Eukaryota > Viridiplantae > Streptophyta > Magnoliopsida > Santalales > Viscaceae > Viscum > Viscum album. The sequence continues at coordinate 836,360,804 of OY728167.1, forward strand.
TGAATAAAAAAAAATAAAAAAAAATGATTTAATAATTTTAATTATATAAATTAACAAAATATTAAAAATGAATGAATTTTGAAAAAAAAAACAATTTTAATAATTAAATTTTAAAAGAAGAGATTTATAATGAAGTTTTAATTATTAATAAATTAATAATAATTTTATATAAATTTAAATATAAATATATTAAAATCAAAATGAATAAATATTAATTATATAAATTACAAACATATTAAAAATATTGAATATTAATATTTAAAAATGTATAAAAAACAATCATATTTTAATATATTACAAAAAAATTAAATGAATATATATTAAAAATGAATAAATTATATAAAATATTAAAAAATAGGGAATTATAAAAATGGAGAAATATTAAAAATTAATAAATATTATTTAAATAATAGATGTTAAAAATGAATAAAATTTAATAATTAAAATGAAATAAATTATTAAAAATATTAATAAATAAATATTAATTATATATGTTACATAATATTAAAAATGAAAAAATATTAAAATAAATATGATTAGATGAAAAAAAGTATAATTAAATAAAAGAGATTCATAATAAAGTACTAATTAAAAATGGATAAATTATTATTGTATAACGATTTAAATATAAAATGTATTAAAATAAAAATTAATTATTAAAATTAAAAACATATTATAAATATAAATTATTAAAAATAAATAATATATAAATAAATATCAAAAATTGAAACATTTAAAAATATTTTAAATATATGTATATATATATATATATATATATATTTCTATATAAAATTGCATTAGATGCATTTGAAAACTCAAATGAATTTTTCTGTAATTCTGTGTGCATATCTGTGTGTGTGCATATATGTACATATACTATAATGATATGTCATATTGAAAAAACAAATGGGTTTCCTTTGTATATAATTACATATTCATATACATATACACATACATGCACATCACATACACATTTTCATTGAAGGGGGAATATACACATACATACAAACATACATACACATAGATATACACGAACACATACATACACTTACATGAATGGAGACTATAAATAATATGTTAGTGCTATAAATAAAATATAATATTGAACTAATTATTTGTAATTAAAAATGTAAAATAATGCATTATTTTAAAAAAAATATTGTTTTTATACAACTATATCAAACGTTAATATATCTACCCCATGTTTAATAAATTTTTATATACTTTTTATAGTGAAGTTGATGTTGAAATGTTGACTAAAATTAAAAACTGTGTTGAGTTTGGAAGGTGAATTTATTTATATATGAAGCCATGTCAAGCAAGGTAAAGTAACGATGGACAATTAAAAATGTTTAATCACTATAGAATAACTTAATAAACAAGGACAATAAGAATAAAAGGAATAAAAAAGGTTCATGATCAAATTTTCTTTTAGTAATGTTCGATGATCAATCTAAGATTTACTAGACGATAAACAATGTAATCAATAGGATTGAATCAAATAAAATAATGAAGGGATAGAATGATGGAACCAAGCGTAGGATCATTACATATTATTTATAGTTAATTTAATAAATTAATGAATAAAATTGCATGAATAATATTTATTCCACTTGTTAAATAATAAATAATAATATTTTATTTAACTGAGATTATGGATACACTTTGTGTGTGAACCTATCAGCCTCTTTCTAAGTGGGATTAGGCAAAACAACCTAATGTACAAGGTTACCATATAGAAACATGAAAATAAAACCATATCGAAATAATTTAATGCATAAATGTCATAATACCTCATACAGACACTTAATGCGTAATATAATCCCTTTAACGTGATATCTTTAATCAAGAAGATTGCATGTTGGCAACATCAATCTAAGTGTTCGATGTCTATTTTTGTGACTTCATGGTAATCAAACTTTCCTACAAAACAACTTGACCATTAATTTATTTAAGCTATATCATTTCCATCAAAGTATCTAAGATATCAACATCTATTAAAGAACAGAAGGGGAAAATATTTTCTTGCAATATTCATTAATTCAATTTTACTCATGACGCACCCAACGTATCATACCTCACCGCGAATGTATGTCCTAATAATTTTCGTCAATAAATCAAAATACGTGACATATAATATTCATCAATAATAATCATAATGTATAAGGATCAATACAAATATCCACAGATAGGAATATACAATGACACATATAATTGTGGATTTCCTACTAGCGGGTCTCATTCTTAAAATATCCTACACTAGATATTACCAAAAGTTTACACCACAGTAACATTCCTCAATTTCCTATGAGTCACCACCCCTGATAGCATGTATCATTTGTGTCCCTCAAATGATATCATTTGACTAAAAAACATAAATTTAATAATAGCGTCGTAACACTTCTAGGTTCTCATTATATCAGGAAACTACTATGTCCTCTTAGCGCAACAGATACTCTTAAGACATTATCACATATTATGTTACACAGAAGAAAAATCATTATGAGATAAGAAGTTTATTAATATTCAAAACTATGAATACATGTTATCATAAAGTAAAAAAAAGTTGCTTATAGGGATCTAACTCTAAGAGACTCTCACTTGCACTAGATCCAACTGCTAGAAACCTTTAGTCCATTAGCTATCACATGATACTCATGCTTTTGCAAAGATACACCTTTAGTTAATGAGCCCACCAAGTTATCTTCTTTTGGTACTCTAGTTACTACAACTTCACCCCTCGGATAAAAATCCCTCAAAAGGTGATACTTTTGGAGTATATGATTTGTCCATTGGTCTGAACTTGTCTCTTTTGAAAGATCAATTGATGTAGTGTTATCACAATACAATATGATCCCGTCTTCACTGTTTGGTATCACATAAAGCTCCTAGATAATGTTTCACATCCAAAAAATATCCTCTGATGTATTAAAGCCGATATATACTCGAACTCTACTGTAGAATGAACGAAAACTGGATTCTTTGAACTCTTCCTGCTCACAACTCCTCTACTGAGACAGAAAACATATATTGACTATGAATTCAGATAATTCTGATCTATTTGAATATCAGAATAAGAATAACCACTAAAGAAATTCTCCTTGTCTCCCCCATACACCAGGAAAATATCCTTAGTTCTTCCCAGATACAAGATGATAACCTTCACAACAGACCAATGTTGTTCTTCAGGATATACTTGATAGCTTTCGACCATGATCAATGTATAAGAAACATCAATTATAGTACATAACATGTCATATATGATTGATCCTATCACCGAATATTATGAGATCTTACTCATTATCTCTTTCTACTGTTGTGTCTATGTTTACATTTTCATAGAATGATGTAAAACATGTTACATCTGTATGAGATAAAACATGTTTCTTTCCCTTTCATAACTCAAAAGGAATTACATTTTACTCTTTAGCTGGTACTTAGTATAATGTGTATGGAATAATTTGTAATTCATATACAGAAAATCATAATGAATGATCTACATGCCTCATTATCAACTTTACCATGTATAAAATGGCACGATTACTCCTTTCAATAACGCCATTACACTATGGTGTGTAAGGTGGAGTGACTTGAGATAGAATCCCAAATACTGTAGAATGTTTATATACTCTTGGTTATGTTATTTTCCACCTCGAACTGATTGAACTTATTTATATTATTTCCGAGATGGTGTTCTAATTTATTCTTGAATTTCCTAATATTCTCTAAGTAATTAGACTTATACTTCACAGGTAGAGATAACCATATTTAATTAAGTCATCAGTAAAAGTTATGAAGTAAGAATACCAACCTATAGCTTCTATAGGAAATGGTCCACACACATAAGTGTGTACCAATCCTAAAAGTTCTATGTACCTTTTACCCTATACACCAAATGGAGGTTTGGAATTTTTTTCTTGTATAAAAAAATGTCATATTTCATGTGGTTTAAATTAGATGATTCCAAATAACCATCTTGACAAAGCTTTGTCAAATTATGCTTGTTTAAATGACAAAGCCGGTGATTCCATAACTGGGTGTTATATGAGTTGTGTGGAAATGATTTGTTATCGATTTACAATACATGTTTTCCATAATATAATACATAAATACCATTTTTTAAATGTTTTATACCATAACATATATTTTATTTATAAAATAAAATTTTACTTCCAAATATGAAATGAAACCCATCTACATCTAAGAATGATACATAAATAATTTCCGTGGTCATTGTTTGTACATAATAAAAATCCTTTAAAACTAAAACAATTCACATTGGCAATGAAAGGCGGTAGACACCATTGGATATAGAAGCTATCCTCACACCATTGGCAGCTCTCAAATCCACCTATCCTCTAGAATTATTTCAAAATCATTGTATTTACTACATTTTTATATTTATCTAAGCACAACAAGATGTATCTAATACCCAATGTGTGTATATTGAATGATTACACTCAATAACGAATGTACCTTGCACTTCCCCATGATTCTAGGTGCAGTTATTCTTTTAGTGGCCTTGTTTTCCACATACAAAACATACAACCTCCTTTTCCTTTCCATACCTATGGATATTCCTCTTCTTGGAAGGAATATGGTTAGGATATTTGGACTTTTTATGAGTATTGGCCCCCTTGGACTTGTTCTTCCATTTCTTATTCACCATAAGGACAATGAGTTTATCTTTCCCCATGTCTGTATCCACTTGGGGAATCAATGTAGTAAGTCTTGAAAGACTCTTCTCATTATTTCTCATAATGTAATTAATAATAAAACTAGAGAAGGTATTGTGTAGTGATGAAAGTATGATATCTATACCCAAATTATTCGAGAATTTAATCCAGAAGATATATAAGCATTAAATATAGACAATAATATTCATTTCACGTGTCACAACTGAAATAGACTCTCCATGATTAGTTGTAAACAAATAATTGGAGATCTCTTATCTCTATTATGTCACCTTCTCTTGATAGAGATCCTAAAGGTGAGACATCATGCTATATGAATCTATGTTCTCATGTTGTTTCAAAATCTCATTGGGAATGGATGATAGAATTAAACATTTAACACTTGTAGCATCGTTCAAATGTTTCTCATAGAGAGAAAACTCTTTATCACAAGCCTCATTTATAGGCGCAACAGGAATTGGATCTTCCAGCAAATACAAATTCATTTCATGGAAAAGGATAACTTGTATGTGTCTTTTCCACACTTGAAAATTTGTGCCTATGAGAGAGTTATCCTTCTTGAGTATGGATCAAAGTTATATATTTGAATTCATTTTATTTATGTTTCTACAAATGAGATGAGAATAATTTTAGTACTTTATATAATAAAGTTTAGAAAAAATAAATATTTTATTTATTAATATCTCAATATTTTATCAAAATCAAATAAAACTCACAATTGGATTCATAATATCCTATTTCTTGGACAATCAAGTGGAAAGGATCCATATTTCACTTCTCATTACCCCAAAATTTTTTGGTCAAGCAACAGAAATGGTTTTAGGTTGGAATTCAAAATGCCAACCGCATTAACTCAATGTTCCATTATCTGTTAAGTGGAATCCACAATCCTGAAATCCTGAAATTGAATTTTATCAACGATTGAATCTCAGTTACACCAAGGCATTCTTTGGAAGTCAACCCTTGATGTAAACTATGTACGTAAACCCAAAATTTGAAGTTATAATTCCCTAATAATTGAAAGAATTACAACTTTGGTTGGTGAAACACTTTGAACTATGGTTTGATTTTGACTAAAGTAGTGTAAAGCTATACCGAATTAATATATATAGTTGATGTATTTTCTCTTTTATGTGTAAATTTCCGATTTTTTTCTTTATTACATTCTTATTAATATTATGTTTATTTAATTAAGTGATTAACCATTTCATAGATAAAATCTATTCATAATCCAATTGTTTTAGTTACATCTTGAATTCTTGTTAAATCTTTAATTCATGCGATCACGACAGAACATCCATAGTGAAATAACCATGCAAATTGATAGAAAAAATAATAAATTTGTATGATCATGATCTTTTACTAATGGTTATTTTATATAGAGGATGATAAACTAATTGTCATCATACATGGAACACACCTTGAACCAATTAATGTTTTTGTTACAATTTTCAACCTGTCCACCTATATACCTCTCTTGTATTTGTTACACCGCAGCTCCAAACATGAACTAACTCCACTAGCATGGGAGCTACATCCATTACATATGCTTGTATTCACATGAATTTTAGGGAAACAATGGGTTTACATAAAATAAACAATGGGAACAAAAGCTCATATATAATTTTATGAGAGGCCACACGTAGGACACAAAATTAATTTAATAATAAATTAAATGAAACCAATCACATAAAATGGTCTTGTCTATTCTCATGATCATCCACCTGCATACATTGCATTGTGTATTTAATATAACTAACATTCAATTATTAGTCATTCTTATTTAAGATAAGTCATTCTCGAATCAATTAACTATATTCTTTAATTAATAAATTATTTTATCTTAATTCTCATCCAAATTTCCTTAAGATTCTCATCCATCATAATTTTTATTAAAAAATAAATTTATTAAAAATTAATTGTGTACATACATTTACCTATGAGGTAACATAATGAATATCCACTATAATCTACCCAACATGTATTATACTCATATACTGTTTACTCTTGTGAAATATGACAAACATAACTTATCACATACATTCATGACGTGTACTATCAACATAACAATTACACAAATTACATGATTTGTCTATTGCATGTTATGTTACAATGAAAGTAGAGTAATAACTATAATATGACTCATACATGATATGAAGATCTAAACATTATGAAGGAATTAATTAGAAACTTATATATATATATATATATATATATATATTAAAACCAATAAAATGGAATGCCCTATTAACTTATTGACCACACAAAAGAATATATCGATATGGTTTGCATAGTATAATAAATTAATTTTAATTCTATTTAATTTGGTATAAGTAGACGACCTATAATGATGAGCTACATGGCATGTACATCTCTCACTTTCTATCTGTGGAACACACCCAAGGACTCGACAAGTAAACTATTTCTTGGAAAAATTGGAGTATAGGGTGTGTACAAAGGGCTACACAGTGTGCAATATATGAGTTACACAGTCACTAGTCTGGTAGGCCGTGTGCAGAAATACATAACCCATCTATGGATTAATTGACTACAAGCCCTTTATGTGGGCTACATGGAATATACTCTGACTGACCGTTCACTATGATAGCCTAGTCAATACACGGTATAATAAATTAAATTCATTGTTTGTATTCAATGAACGTGGTTTGAATTAATTTCAAATTAATCACTCTTTAAATGAACACTATTACAGGACATGTAAGTCGTATTACACATCATGTACCCTTGTGTTATCCGACCAGAATCCTCAACACATTCAGATGATATCATTGATTTTATTTTGTTCATAAAATTATTTATTTTGATTAGATCTATGAAAACTGAATGAAGAAGAATCATATATCAAAATTGGTATTGAAATAATGATTAAACCTTAATTGAAAACTAAATTAATAATTCATAAATCAATCAACGATCTTTAAATAATTATAAATAATAATGTTACCACTTTTATACCACTTCTAGGTTCTTGGCATAGTAGAACCATGTGATGGGTCATTCCCAACTTTTATTTTTGTAATTAAATATAATCAATTTGTTATTTACATCATGATAAATGCATTAATCCATAGGATTGAATTAAAGGAAATAGAAATCGATAGAACTCCAAAACCAAGTACATGTTCATCACATATTTTTTATATTTAATTTAGAAAATTAATGAATTACCTTGTGTGAATTATTTCTTCATTGATGGATCTAAAAATTGATATGGGTTGCACCATCGTTGTGTTGTAGGAATCAAGAGAAGATTGCCTCTTGTTGTTACCCACATTTTTTCAAAAAATCTTCGAATGTATCTATAGGAATATTTGGGTGCTAGCATAACAGATCCTATATATTTCATCGTTCACCTTTGATCTCCATGTGAATCACTTCCAAATAATTCTCCTTGACCTCTATAGAATCGAGAGTGGTAGGTGAAATAATATTTCTTTTCGATATGGGGAGTGTTATGGGAGAATATAGAACTCTAGGTCATGATAGGATTCCCCAAAATCTTTGTTCACAACCAATCAAACGAATTGGATCTCTTAAAAAATAATATATTTAGGTTTAAATGCTTTCGGGGATCAGAAAAAAATATTTCCACATGTGAACATTAATATTTATTTAATCCCTTACGGAACCCCATCTATATAATAATAATAATAATAATAATAATAATAATTCTTTGACATATGATTAACATGATATTTAAATTAAATATTATTTAATAAACTAATATTCAATATATACTATTTCTCTCCAGACATAAAACCTCAGTCCTCCATTCCTACAAAATATTTATCGGGCCATGAATAATGAATATTTCATTAATAAATAAATATCACTAAATTATTCACCACTAAAAAATTTAATATTCTATTTACTAAATAGAAAATTAATATTAATCAAATATTATTCTCACATAATATTGTCTCCAGTAACTGGTGATTGAATACATGAAATTAAGAATTAATGAATAATTATTAAACCATGTATGTGAATAATATTTATTCAACTTGTTAAATAATAAATAATAATATACTATTTAATTGAGATTCTCGATACACTTAGTGGTTACCCTCTAGGCCCCTTTCTCAACAGCATTACGCCAAACCGCCTAAAGTTCAAGGATAGCATATAGAAACACATCAATACACCCATAGAGAAAGAAGTTAAAGCTACAATGAAATAATAACTCATATTGACGATTGTTGTATAATATAATCCTTTTTATGTGATATCACTAGTCAATCAGGTCACATGCCAGTGCCATCAACCTATGTGCTCAACGTCTCTTCCATTCACATCTTGAAAATCTAACTTGCCTATAGAACACCATGTAAATGTATTTTTTTAGGATATATCATTTCCATAAAGGGCCTAAGATATAAATTTACCGTAAATAACATAAGGGGGAAATCCTTTCTCACATTATTCATTAATGTAACATAACTCGTGACACACCCAACGTATCTCACCTCACTGTAAACATATGTCATCATGGTTTTCATCAACACATAAATGTATGTGACTTATAATTTTACTAAAAAAAAATATTATATACTAAGTATCAATACACACATATGAAGATAAGAACATCCAATGACACATATAAATATGGATTTCTACTGGTGAGTCTCATTTGAAAAATATCCTACACTAGATATTACCAAGGTAATACACCATGAGAAGGTGCATCAAATTCCTATGAGTCTCCACCCCTGATATCCTATATCACTTTTATCCCTCAAATGTTATCATCCAACTATAGAAAATATATTTAAGAGTATTTTCATAGTAATTCTATGTTATCATCATAGCGGGGAACTACTATAAACTTTTAGTGTGATAACTACTCTTGGAAAATTATCACATATCCAGTTACAAAGAAGAACAATAATGATGTGATAAGGGGTTAATTAACATACAAAACTATGAAAAAAGGTTATCATAAAGTACATAAAAGTTGGTTATAGGGAAACAAGTAAAATAATATCATAATTGGAGATTGTTATCAATGTGCATAATTTTTTTAAACACTTTGTTGCAATACAAAAACCAAGAAATTGAAGTTGTGGCGAGGTAGAATGTGTTGGGTGAATCTTTGGTAGTATGACATTAGTTGAATGATCAAGATAAAATTTATCAATTTCAAGTTTAGGATGATATATATATCATGGTCCATGGTTAAACATAATGGCATTACCTTCAATAAATCCATTACCATGGTGAAATATGGTATGTTTAACTGGTAGGGTTATGAAAAATATGACCATCAAGTGTGCATCATGCTTTATGAGATATTGCGGGATAATGTGATTATATTACACGAAACCTTTTTGTAGAACATTGTCATAGTTATGAAATTCATTACCTCTTTATAGACCATGATTGGTTTTTAGACTCTACTATTGGTCTATGAGTTGGGCTCACTACAATTAGGATAAAAACCCAGAGGGTTACACACTAAGTTCATCCAAAAGTACCACCTATTCATAGGAATATAAGTTTTTTATTATGTTGGATCCAGATATGGGGGTTGATGAATGTCTAAGTGTTATCAATAAAATTTGAATTAATTCAATTATATTATTAAAGGGTAATATAATGATTATTGAATTTATTTCTGAAGGTATTTTCAAGTTGTTTAATAATACAATGTGAATACAAGAAAATATAAATTTTCAAATGAACATAGTATGTTCAAGGAACTGAGGGTGTAGCTCAGTGGTATCTGACCCTATAGGATTGAGTTAAGTTAATGGATATTATTTTATCATGTTACATGTTAATGTGATACAAGTGAGCGAAAAAATTTCTGTGACATTTTTGACAACTTTAGTTTATTCACAATTGTGAATAAATGTCTACAATGAAGGTTATAACTTTCCAAGGACCAGAGTGAAATTTTGGAAACTATAACCTATGTATATATGTAAATTTTAGACTTAGTAATGGTTTTATAAACCATTTTGATGAACTTTGAGATATATTTCCTTGACTCAGAAGTTCTAATGTGGGAAGTAGAAGGAAGAACAAGGTCAGATCTTTCTCATCCCCTTGATGAAGTTTTCATTCCTCATGTGATCAAAATAACATCAAAAATATTTTCTATTTCCCAATATAGCACCAGTAATAAATGTTCAATGATCCAAGATCCCTAGTTCATGTGTGGACAATCTAGAGGATGCCTAGCTTGGACCCCCTGATCCATGAAATGCTGAATGTGAGAAAATCAAATCATAAATTTCAAAAGAACAAGGTACCAATTAATATTTTTTTATTTGATCATTAATTAATTTGTATACGATCCTTTGAGAAACCCAAGAAAGGGTTATAATGGATTTAGTGTTATTGACATGAATCTAAACCCCAAATTTTTAATTCGGTGTTTTTCACACAGATGATGTGCCCTAGGGACATTTAAATGGTTTTAGAGTGAACATGAAATTATTTAGGCCCTAAAAATTATAAAATTAAATTAGTTTTACTATGATAAGGAAATAGTGTTTCAATACAACCCAAAAAAAACTGACGGTGAATTGATCTGAGTGCGTATCACCAGGATATGACATATCAAATATCAACGGGGTTGGAATAGAATTTGTGATAATATTTAAATGTTTATTTTCTATTTATATTTTATGGCCACTAGTGTGATGGATTTTTAGACATAGCGTGATGAAAGTGCATTTTATGTTAGTAGGAGATACTGGTGGTTAGTGGGAAGTCTGTTGGTTTTATGAATTATTGTGCAAACCTAAAATAAAACCCCAACAAACAAAAATATAATTCAATGATTTCCTAGATAAAACAAAAATAAATTAAAACAAATTTTTTTTGTCTTCACGCCCCATTTATTGGGCCTGGAAAAATTTGCCCTCACCATTTAGGGTAAGGGTGATTGGTTTATTAGCCACCCCATCACTTGGGGTGGTGATAAATTATATATATATATATATATTATAATATATATTTTATAAAATATATATTATAATATTATTTCTATATATTTTATATACTTATATATGTCCTTAAACTGATGCCCCAACATTACTCAATCCAGGCCGAGTCAGTTCAAAAATGATCTACCTGATCCATCAGACCTGCTGTAAGCCCTATTTTAATATACGAGGATCTGCTTTATTGTAAAATAGACATGAAATGTTATGAAAAAAATTCAAAATTCAAAATTAATTTTTTTTAAATTTAATAAAATTATTTCAGGAACCATTGAACATATTAATAATTAATTAAAATTAATTTAATTCATGTTAAAGAATTAAAAATACTATTGATTTTAATTTTATCATATTTATCTTTTCTAATTCAGTATAATTTCATGTTGACTTGTCATGATCCATGGACGACCCATCAATTTTTTATTTATTATTTGTTTAATTTAATTATTTCATTTGAGTTTTAAAATGTAATAATTGTTTTTATTTTCGTGATCTATGTATCATCCCTCCCTCAATAAAATGTATAAGGAACTTCCTATCTGCATTTATGTGATACAATTATAATTTCACACCATGATTTCCCCTCACCTATGCACGAGTACACATCGTAAATATTGGAGTAATTTTTATCGATGTGGTTTGAGTCAAGAGCCGGTGTAAACCAAAAAAATGAATTGTATGGGAGTTGTGGGTGTTATAGTTTTATTCAGGTATCAACTCAAGTATTTACCCTATGGTTTCAATTAATCCACTATTCACTTGATGTATTAACCAATAGTTAATGACTAAGGATAACATCATTATTTTTTGATTTTAATGTATGAATAGTTTATTATCTTTTGAATTTTTATTTATTATATGTGATCACATATTATAATAATAAATAAACATTTATAGATAATATGAACATGTGCGGTGAATGACTTCTAATTAAAGCATGGTTAATTTTTAGTGTGATCAAAAAGCAAATGAATGTTAAATAGTAAAAAGACTTCATTCACTAAGATAAATTAACAAATCCTTCAATGAAAATATTAATACATTAAATGCCTTTCGCCACTTGAATTTGAACCCAACAATTTTCTCGAGGTTCTTATTAGCCATATCAAAGGGTATGTCTTACTCCAGGGGAGTTATTATGAAAGTGGTGAGATTAATTAACAAATGATGACAAAAAATAAATATCCATAGTTAGATAGTTTCAACTTTGGAGGAAAATAATTAAGAAATTCAAGGTAATCCTTTACAAGAGGCGAGACACCACTGAACAGATAAAAGAGCTACAGATTAATGTGGTTGTCCTATAAAAATATTTCCTTAGACTCTATGATTAGTTTTGATGCCATAGCTTAGAATATGAAGAAAGGTTTAAGGATATTTTCCACTATAAAAATCAAGCGTCTGAGTATTCTGAATCTTAAAGCTAAGGCATACACCGATTTGATAAGATAATGGGAGAAATTTAAAGTTAATAAATTGACAACTTTTGTCAGTAGTTGTATATTAGTGGGAAACCACCACTAATTCAGTTTCACTATTCTCTATATAGGATAAGGAGAAATTTTTGACCAACCATAACTTCTAGGAGTGGTAGAGGCACTTGTGCATAATACTACACTAAGATGTGAATATTTATATGATAGTATCCCCACTCCCCACTGAGCCTCCATAGGTAGTAAGAAATGAAGATAAATATAAATACAATAATCATATAGATAATTCACTTGATGTTCAATGCTTCATGTTTTCATCTATGTATAGTGAGCTGTTGAAAATGAATGAAGACCAATATGATTTCTAAATTTTGTCTTATATCTAAGAATTATATCAGCAATGAGATTGACAAGAAATATATGAGATATCTAGTGATCTATATTGATTCATGATAACATAAGGGAATCAGTTAGGACTTCATGTACTTATGATTATTAGGTATATTAAGATATTGGAGAATCATGGGTTCAAATTGAACCAATAACTAGTAACCAATCTATTTTTTCCTCTTTATTGCATAGATTATCAACATTAATCATTAAATAAAATAATAATAACATGAATAAGTCTCTCATAGACTTATTTTCTTTAGTTTTACAATATGAAAAGGCTATGATGAATTCAAACTCTTCAGTCCCTATGGTGAACAAGAGGATTAATTTCAAGGATAAGGTGTCAACGAATAAGTCACATTCAAAGATACTGATTTACTAACCTACCAAGAATATAATGATAAAAATGTATAGGTTTCATGTATAGACCCGAAGCTTGACGTACAAGGACATTAAATTACTTTTGCAAAATACTTAGTACATAACAAAAACACACACACAAGGACCGTAATAGTTTAGTATCTTTGGAAACTCGGAACGTAATCTTATAATCATGGTGAAAGATCTTCAACATCTCCCATAAAGATCTTCTATTTTTTTTCTTACCTAAAACCTTTCTTTATATCCTGGGGAAAAGAAAACATAAAAGGGTGAGCTCAAATGCTCAGTAAGGGTAAACAAAAGAAATATCAATCACATCATATACATAAGAACACAACTTTTGGAAATCTTAACCTGCAAAAGAAATCATAATTTCATAACATGGGATAAATCATAGTTGTGAAATGTAATCCCAATAATCATAACATAAAACATGAAACTTTGTGTCATACACACATAATCATAGAGAATCATTTCTTAATAGTCAAGACTCATTGCCAAGACTATCTTAGTGGACAAAGTCCATTTCTGAACCGAGTTCACTCCTCATTTCAGTCCTATTTCACTGAACCGGTTTAACCTGTCGTTCCAGCCATGTCTATCTCATGAGATATAAAATCTTTACCCAATGCATTGGAGGGAGATATAGGTCCCACCCATCTCATAATGATACCATTCTTATGTGTGCCACAAAATCATAAACCATACATCATAGCATAACCCATGTAATAAAAATGGGAATCTTTAAACATCGTGACATAATAAAACAATTCATTTAAGATAAAAGAATGCATAAAAATATTTCCATAACAACATAATCAAATCCATGTAATAATAGGGATAGAAACAGAACCCTTTATTATCTTAGATGGAAAATAATGTTGATAAAACACTTGAACTCCATTCTTGAGGAAAATATCCTTTCTACTTCAAAAACATTTTTCCTTTCTTAACATGTCATACAATTTTAAACTAAAAAAGTTGATTAAAAATAAACATGAAAACATGTAAATGAAGATTCTTGAAAATAGTGTTTTAAAAATCCATTCATGCCGTATAAGTTAAAAAAAATTCTTCTCGTACTTTTTTCGGAAAAGTCAAAAAGTACCTCGTACGAAAAACGACAAAAGATTCCTTTCATATCTTTTACTAAAAACTCACCGAAGGGTAAAATTGGATTTAAAAAATTGTAGGTGGATGGGAATAATATTACATATTGAGGGAACATGGATGTGGATGATAAAATACACCCCAGTAAATACCAAAGTATAAACAATCTCGGATAACCTTAGGTCCCATATGCTTTATACGTGTCCCAAACTCCTGTATAATGATTGAAATAATGTTATTGACTTATTCCAGAATCATAATCATTGTTATGATATCATATATGGTTCACTTATGACTTTATATTACTCGTTCTTTTGTAAATTCCATGTTAAAGAGTGTTTTGGGTAAAATTGTTTCATTTGTCGTCCGTGTTTTGACTTGTAATTATTCATATTATTACTTAGATCATGATTAATTACATCCAGAATGTAAAACATGATTTATATATAATATATATTCAGAATATACATATATATAATAGATCGATAAATGGAATGAAATACACCGTTCATGGAGACGGTAGGCCGTACGTACGCATGAACGTTGTTTTCGTTTCCTCATTGAATTGAATGGAATTAACTGGATGACATACATATATATATATATATATACATAAATCCAGTATCATTATTATTTCATATATTTCATGATTACTTATTATATATACTTTATAATCATTTATGAATGGTTAATCATTGAGAATAAATCTCATCGCGTCGTGGAGACGGTATTCCGTACGTACGCACGAGCGATGATATCGTTCTCATGATCGTGGAATTTTGTTGGAGTGTATGTATACTATTAAAGAATCAATATCCATTTATAATAATAATATATAGTTATTATGTACACCATTATACCCATCCAAGTAAGGTGGTGGTGGAAAATAGATTACACCACGGCGTCGAGACGGTATTTCGTACGTACGCACGCGCGGTGATTTCGTTTTCCGTAGGATGGAGTGATGGTGAAATAGGGTTGTTTCATACTTATAATAACATATCAGTATATTAGTGATACTGATTTTATTACTTCATAATGAAACAACCTAAGAAGAAGAAGTGGAAGAAGAAATAAAGGTAAAATAATCGGTAATGGACATTACCTCTTCTTTGAAGCGCCTCTTGGAGTCCTCTTCTTAGGGTACTAAAATTGGTCTTTGAAGAAGATCAGTAACTCTAGGATGTTTCTAGGGAAGTGGAGAAGATAATTTGGTAGGGGTTGGCCGAGCTTGAAGGCTCAAAGTGGTGTGAGGAAGAGTGGGAGGAGGTGCCCTTTTATAAGGGAGGAGAGGGGCACCTTTGGAATAACTAAAAATATTATTTTATTATAAAGTCATATTCGGTTTTTAATATCTCAAAATTGAGTTATTTAGAATATAAGGAGGGGATGGGTCGAAATACTCTCATACAATATAATTTAGACAAGTTTTGGTCATTATATTAACCTTATCTTTTAGTTTTAACTCTTAGTTAATTAGATTGACATTTACCATGTCACTTTGTATTTTTATATTATATAGTTAATAAACTTACCATATAGATCCAAGCGACCCCCAAGTGGTCCATTAATTATACTACTATCCTGATATAAGTATCTTGGCCTAACCTTAGATTTTTAGGAATAAAATAACAATCAATAATATAATATTTGTTTTAAAAATTATTTTATGTCAATTTTGACACTATTCAATAGTTGATTTTTGTGAAACTCATAACAGAATGATTACTTCGACCAAAGTTAATTAAATAAATCCAGAAATTCCATATTAACCTAGAAAATTAATTTAATTCATAAAAAGTCTCAAATTATATTTATTTGGGTATTTATAATATCAATTATTCTAATTTTTCACTATTATGGTAATTACTGCATCATCATTGTGTCATAAATAAATTAATTTATTTAATGTTTAAAAATTATAAATAAACTATCATTATGTATTAAATCTTATTAGCTTTCTAATGAATATTTATAAGCGAATTTATCTTATTTATAACCCTATATTAAAAATGTTTTAGTAAATAAACTTTGATTTTAACTCTTTTAACTCTTCTTTGAATTAAATAATAATAAATGTCCTAATCTAATCCAAGTGGGTCTAAATGGTCATATTTTATTCCTAAGGTTGTTTTTGGTCGAATTACACTTATCCAACAGAATTAGGACATGTGTTAGGGTAATAATAATATCATTTGCACCCTTAATTACCCTATTTACTTTTAACCGTGGTAAAAAAAGTAAAAAGTTACTATTCACCAAAAATTATTTTCATCTCATTGAACCACATTTTACTTACTGACATCAACCGTGTCTCTCGGATTTTTTAAATTCCACTCACAGAATCAGTAAAATTATGTTTTATGAAAAATTCATTTTTTTAACTTGCACTTAGTGGTTTCACTATTCATCAAAAAATGAAAGTTTCCAGAAAAATACCAAAAATTAGGCCTAAGCTATATTTGATATTATGAACTAAAAAATGATGTCTATTTTACCAAATTCAAAACATATCAGTTTCATTAATTAATTTAAAAATTAATTCCCGTCGTCAAAACAAATAGCGTGTTCTTAAGAGATAATAACTATCAAAAGATTGACATTTGTTTATGTCTGGTTTAAATGTGAAATTACATCCAATGACCAACATTGTATTAAATTGGAAAAATATATTCTAAATATACTTTAAAACCACTAAAATTAATAATTTATCACTATTAATTATTTCGATTAAAAAGGTTGTTTTTAATTAATATTTAGTAATTTTCACTATTCATGAGAAAATGAAAGTTATCCGAAAAGTACCAAAATTTCACCCTAAGCTAATTTCGATATTCCGAATCCAAAAATGAAGTCCATTTTGAGAGATAAAATTTCTAAAATTTTAAAAGGTGGTTATTACTATTCATAACGGCTAGTTTTAATAATATTTTAATAGCATATCGTTGTTTAGTGAAACTCGGTATTGCGTACTACACACGCTATCGAGGAAGGTCGTGATTGCGTGTAATGCAAGGCAAGTCAAGGATGTGTGTTGTACAAGCTCCTTTTGGTGTAGCGTACAACACAAGACATTAATGAAATTAAAAAATATATTTTTCATAAAATCTCGGGGTGTTACATTCTACCCCCCTTAAAATGAATTTCGCCCTCGAAATTCGTCGGGGTTATAAATGGTTTACTATTTGAAAGTCTCTTTAATAGAAACCCAGATCGTAAAAAGGAATACCAAAACCAATCTTTAAAAACAAAAGTATGAAACGTAATGGTTACCCAAATAAACTAATCACTGGGTTTCCACATAGGTGAAAATATGGATATGGAGGAGAAATCTAACCATCATGTTCTGATGGAGAGTGGTAGAGAACATGGCTATGGAAAAGCCAGCAATCAAAAAGCCATAAATTTGTGACGATCTAAGGTACCATCTGATTCATCAGATATAAGAGCACTAGGACAACATTTTTGGTTTTCAAGATCATTTCCCTAAAGTTGATGAAATTGGAATTAGAAGAAAAACTTTCGTGATTTTGGTATAGTCTCACCGTTGGTCGTTCTTTGGACAATTTCCACTTCATAAATTAAGTTGAATTTGTTATTCGTGAAGTGTTATCAGATCATGTGATAGAATGACAAGTCATTCCATCTGTCTCAAACAAAAGGTTAGCAAAAGTTATTAAATATACATAAGTCGATCTATAGTGAGATTAATCATATATGGTTCCTAAAATGGACTTATACTTCATATATCATACTGCTTAATATAATAAAACTAGTTTCTACTAAACAGGGACTTTCTGTAGGCCAGTGGTCGGCGATAAAGGCCAGTTGCACTTCAGTTGTGGGTTCGATTCCCACAGCCATGTCCGACGTGATGGGCTGTCGCCCGTCCTGCAGGTTGTCCTTTTTCTAAAGCTATATTACTATAACATCCCATCAACAATATCGAGAAAAGTTCTACACTTAAACAATACTAACTTATGTCCAACATAATCCATTCCAATATTTAGACTTATCTAAAATACTTCGGTCCAAGCTCATAGTATAAAGAAAACAATTACTTGAAATGTCATCAACCAAGCATGTGAATACCATCATTTATCCCCCATATATCTTGTTGGTCACATTCCAATCATGTGAATACCTTAATCATGTATTCTCTTGAAAAATGAATATCCATTAAACCTTAGTGAAAACGTGAATGCAGTTAAAAGTTAACACTTTCCACATACCAAAATCCTCAAAATTCTATATACTCAAACCATGATATCACTTAGTCCTTATATCAATCACGAGCTCATGAATACTGTCAAACATTTCATTTTTTCCTTATCCCTTTATTATGCGCATACCATCTTTTTTCCAAAAATATCTCAATCACTTTCCATGGTTACCGGTACCATAAAATTATTGAAAACCACAATAGACCAATACATAAATATTCCAATACACCATAAAAGTACCTCAACAACATTATTCTTGAATACCAATACATAAACACTTCATTCCATCCTCTTCAATGATTGTCCTAGAATAAGTCCTTCCTAGATTTAGAAGTAACTTTTTAGGTCAGGGCATTGAGTTGGGTAATGCCCATGTTCTCCACAAATAAGACATTGAACTCCATAACAGTCTGTCACTCTATGACCCTTATCTCCACACAGATAACATCTTCCCCTCCATTTGAGGTATTCATCAAGGTTCTTCTTCCCTTCTTTAGAAATCTCAATCTTCCTTTATTTATGCTCATCAACATGAGAACATGCATAAAAGTCTACCTTCCTCTTATTTGATGAATTAGGCATGCCACTAAATTTCACCTTGTTAATCATATATCGAGATGACTGATTTGGAATAATCACAATATCTTTCCCTCTAGGCATTACACAATTTTTTTCTCATATTCACCAATTTTTCCATTGGATTCAATGTTAACCGAATTCCTTCTGGTTCCCTCCATTGACTAAAACACAAAAAGAATTCTGTGAGAGGAAAAATCATACAAAGAAAATAACATAATCAAGGGGGAGTACCTTCAACATCTAATATCCTAGGTTTAATTCTAATTTCGTTACCATAATTCTAGGACTATAACCTTTACTTATACTTAACCTTAGGGACATCCATAGACATACCTTAGAAATATCTCCAGGGATCTCACTAACATTTTCGCATCCTAGTTTCCAAAGGTTGACTAAACCTTTCCTCTGATACCAACTGTAGCGACCCGAAGCTTGACATACAAGGACATTACATTACTTTTTCGGAATACTTAGTACATAACAAAAACACACACACAAGGACCGTAATAGTTTAGTGTCTTTGGAAACTTAGAACGTAATATTCTAATCATGGTGAAAGATCTTCAACATCTCCGATAAAGATCTTCCCCTTTTTTTCTTACCTAAAACCTTTCTTTATATCCTGGGGAAAAGAAAACATAAAAGGGTGAGCTCAAATGCTCAGTAAGGGTAAACAAAAGAAATGTCAATCACATCATATACATAAGAACATAACTTTTGGAAATCTTAACCTGCAAAAGAAATCATAATTTCATAACATGGGATAAATCATAGTAGTGAAATGTAATCCTAATAATCATAACTTAAAACATGAAACTTTGTGGCATACACACATAATCATAGAGAATAATTTATTATTAGTCAAGACTCATTTTCAAGACTATCTTAGTGGACAAAGTGCATTTCTGAACTGGGTTCACTCCTCGTTTCAGTCCTGTTTCACTGAACCGGTTTAACCTGCCATTCCAGCCATGTCTATCTCATGAGATATAAAATATTTACCCAATGCATTGGAGGGAGATTTAGGTCCCACCCATCTCATAATGATACCATTCTTATGTGTGCCACAAAATCATAAACCATACATCATAACATAACCCATGTAATAAAAATGGGAATCAATAAACATCGTGACATCATAAAACAATTCATATAAGATAAAAGAATTCATAAAAATATTTCCATCACAACATAATCAAATCCAAGTAATAATAGGGATAGAAACAAAACCGTTTATTATCTTAGATGGAAAATAATTTTGATAAAACACTTGAACTCCATTCTTGAGGAAAATATCCTTTCTACTTAAAAAACATTTTTCCTTTCTTAACATGTCATACAATTTTAAACTAAAATAAGTTGATTAAAAATAAACTTGAAAACATGTAAAGGAAGCTTCTTGTAAATAGTGTTTTAAAAATCCATTCATGCCATATAAGTTAAAAAAACATTCTTCTCGTACTTTTTTCGGAAAAGTCAAAAAGTACCTCGTACGAAAAATGACAAATGATTCCTTTCATATCTTTTACTAAAAACTCACCGAAGGGTAAAATTGGATTTAAACAATTGTAGGTGGATGGGAATAATATTACATATTGAGGGAACATGGATGTGGATGATAAAATACACTCCAGTAAATACCAAAGTATAAACAATCTCAGATAAAAGTGAGATTGTGATATTTTCCCTTACCTTAGGTCCGATATGCTTTATACGTGTCCGAACCTCCTGTATAATGATTTAAATAATGTTATTAACTTATTCCAGAATCATAATCATTGTTATGATATCATATATGGTCCACTTATGACATTATATTACTCGTTCTTTTGTAAATTCCATGTTAAAGAGTGTTTTGGGTAAAATTGTTTCATTTGTCATCCGTGTTTTGACTTGTAATTATTCATATGATTACTTAGATAATGATTACTTACATCCAGAATGTAAAACATGATTTATATATAATATATATTCATAATATACATATACATAATAGATCGATAAATGGAAAGAAATACACCGTTCATGGAGATGGTAGGTCGTACGTACGCATGAACCTTGTTTTCATTTCCTCATTGAATTGAATGGAATTAATTGGATGAAATATATATATATATATATATACATAAAACTAGTATCATTATTATTTCATATATTTCATTATTACTTATTATATATACTTTATAATCATTTATGAATGGTTAATCATTGAGAATAAATCTCATCGCGTCGTGGAGACGGTATTCCGTACGTACGCACGAGCGATGATATCGTTCTCATGATCGTGGAATTTTATTAGAGTGTATGTATACTATTACAGACTCAATATCACTTTATAATAAATATATATAGTTATTATGTACACCATTATACCCATCCAAGTAAGGTGGTGGTGGAAAATAGATTACACCACGGCGTGGAGACGGTATTCCGTACGTACGCACACGCGGTGATTTCGTTTTCCATAGGATGGATAGATGGTGAAATAGAGTTGTTTAATACTTATAATAACATATCAGTATATGAGTGATACTGATGTTATTACTTCATAATTAAACAACCTAAGAAGAAGAAGTGGAAGAAGAAATAAAGTTAAAAGAATCGGTAATGGACATTACCTTTTCTTTGAAGCGCCTCTTTGATTCCTCCTCTTAGGGTACTAAAATTGGTATTTGAAGAAGACCAGGACCTATAGGATGTTTCTAGGGAAGTGTAGAAGAAAATGTTTCCGGGGTTGGCCGAGCTTGAAGGCTCAAAGTGGTGTGAGGAAGAGAGGGAGGAGGTGCCCTTTTATAAGGGAGGAGAGGGGTACCTTTGGAATAACTAAAAATATTATTTTATTATAAAGTCATATTCGGTTTTTAAGAGCTCAAAATTGAGTTATTTCTAAGTTAAGGTGGGAATGGGTCGAAATCCTCTCTTCCAATAGAATTTAGACAAGATTAGGTCATTATATTAACCTTATCTTTTAGTTTTAACGCTTAGTTAATTAGATTAACATTTACCATGTCACTTTGTATTTTTATATTATATAGTTAATAAACTTACCATATACATCCAAGAGACCCTCAAGTGGTCCATTAATGATACAACTATCATGATATAAGTATCTTGGCCAAACCTTAGATTTTTAGGAATAAAATAACAATCAATAATATAATATTTGTTTTAAAAATTATTTTATGTCAATTTTGACACTATTCAATAGTTGATTTTTGAGAAACTCATAACAGAATGATTACTTCGACAAAAGTTAATTAAATCAATCCCAAAATTCCATATTAACCTAGAAAAGTAATGTAATTTATAAAAAGTCTAAAATTATATTTATTTGGGTATTTATAATATCAATTATTCTAATTTTTCACTATTATGGTAATTACTGCATCATCATTGTGTCATAAATAAATTAATTTATTTAATGCCTAAAAATTATAAATAAAATATCATTATGTAGGAAATCTTATTATCTTTCTAATTAATATTTACAATCCAATTTATCTTATGTATAACCATATATTAAAAATGTTTTAGTAAGTAAACTTTGATTTTAACTCTTTTAACTCTTCATTGAATTAAATAAAAATAAATGTCCTAATCTAATCCAAGTGGGCCTATATGGCCATATTTTATTCCTAAGGTTGTTTTTGGTCAGTTACACTTATCCAATAGAATTAGGACATGTGTTAGGGTAATAATAATATCATTTGTACCCTTAATTTGTAACGCCCCGACCCCAGCTACCCAGAGTCGGTGCATTACTTCGTAACATTGGCATGATCACAAAAGATCAAGTCTCGAAAGACCGATTAGTTTAGTAGCCTTGGAAACACTAGATACATTCATAAATGTTACATTACATCATAAAGTGAAAAACTAATAACAAAGTCTTCATAGTCCACACTCATATCCTCTTTTGACTATCCCTGCAGGTCATTCATAAAATACTTCTTCACATCCTGGAAAATATTAAAACATTGAAAGGGGTGAGCTCAGATGCTCAGTAAGGATAACAATAATGCAGAAGCTTTCATAAATAAACATTAACATTTAAGGAAATGTATAACTAAAACAAAAGCCTTTTAAACATGAACTTCAACATAATATGGAAAAAATAAAATTAAATAATGCCATTTACTTACTCACATTGATATTCTACTAGTCGAATAATCACATGCAATATCAATAACCACTTTCATAATGAGGGAATGTATAATTCCAGACATTCTGAAACATTTTGTCAAGGTCTCGACCAAGACGTCTAAAATGATTAAGGCCTCGGCCAAAACCATAAATCAAATTGGGAAAGGGCCTCGGCCAATTCCACGTCTAGTTGTCTCATGAGACCTACCGATGCATCGAGGAGCTATAGCGGGCTCCACCCGTCACTTATTAAGTCCAATACATTCCTCATATGAATAGGTTTAAACATATCATAAACCATAACATAATCGTATCACATAAAACATGCATAAAGGAAACATAACATTTCCACATTTCAATCACAATATATCAATACAACACATTGATATAATAAAAACGCTTTCAAAACCATTTTCAATACCAAAATAAAAGAAAGTTAAAACTTTGTATTTATTTTTCATTAAAAAAAAGTGATGGCTTGTAGAGGAAGCCGAAACTCAAATAATGGTCACGGCGGCGGAGAAGTCGTTGTCGCCGCATATGTACGGAAAGAAAAACATTCCCTTTTTGTCGTTTAGTAAAACGCTTCGTATAAAAAAAATTCCTTTTGAATAAACATAAAAGTCAAAGGGGTTTATACACCGTATAAAAGAAAGTTGTGTATAAAACCAAATATGCCTCAATGAAAGGAGATTGAGACGAAGTCCTTAAAAATATCATTTTTAAAATAAAAGAGATCTATTATTTGTATTCACTATAGGTACACATATAGAAAGTAAATATACAAAATAGGACATAATAATATCATGACATAATTTGAATATAGGAGATTAACCCAAAGAATGGAAGTTGGGTTAAGAAATTCCCTTACCTCGTGTCTGACTTGACTCAACCGTTCTTTAACCTCCTGAATAATAAACTAGAGTTAATATATACCTTATTAAGAACCATTTTCAATTTCATTATCCTTTTTATATCACTTATTACAATGATATGAACATTATGGAATTATTTAAGTTAATAACAATCGTTTTGTCGATCTTTGGTACTTGAGTCAACAATAAACTTCTTATAATTACAAGTTGTTTATGTGGTAGAATATCCATTATCTACAGAATTATATTCATGATTTAGATGTCATATATATCATATATATCCAGTATATACATTCATTTATAATATTACGTAACATTTAGAGGTAAGAAATGAAATGCACCGTTCATGGAGACGGTAAGCTGTACGTACGCATGAACGCTACTTTCATTTCTATTTCGTATTTAATGGAATGAAATCATAATGATATAAATGTATAATATAATTCCAGTATAATATAGTGTATAATACCATTTACTCCATCCTTTATACATCCCACATATGGCATTAACGATTCAAATCACTTTGAGGGGGCGGTAGTCCGCACTTCCTAAAATGAAATTATCGTGTTTACCCATAATGGAAATCATAAATTATGCCATAAATGAGAAATAAAGAAGAATAATTAAAACATAAATATATTATATATCATATATAAATATAGTGGAATCTTAATGGCCACATTTGAAGGTGTTATATGAGTTTTGAACAATCATCGTTTCGTGAGGCAGAAATTCGCCATCCACAGAAACCGTATGTTATTTAACCATTAGATATAGGTGTGTGTAAGTGTAGCTTGAATACTTCTTATAACAACATCCTAGTATATTGAGGATACTGGTGTTGTTACAAAATAAATTAATAAAAAGAGTTTAGGGGGTTGGAGAAGAAAAATAAAACAAAACAACATTAAAGAAGACATTACCTCAAAATCGGGTAACTCTTTTTGATTTGAGCCAAAGGCTTCCTTGGGAAGAGTTCTGCCCAAAGTGAGGCTTCTAGGAGTAATAGGGGGAAGTTTAGAGAGTATTTGGGCAGAGGTTGGCTGAGCCAAATGGCTTGAAAGTGTGAATGAGGTGGTAGAGGTGGGGGCCTTTTATAAGAGGAGAGGAGGGGCACTCTTGGAATGTAAGGAAATTTTACATTATTATACAATGCTTTTCGGATTATAAAGGTCCCACACTTATATAATTCGTGGCTAAGGTGATAAGGGTTAGCAAGATACCCATCCAATAGTCTTTGGACAAGTGTAAGTCTTGGATTGTACATTATCTTTTCATTTTATTAAAATCGTTAAATAATGAGGTCATCGCTGCATCATAATGATGTCATAAATAATTTAATTTATTTAATGTCTAAAAATTATAAAAAAATACTATGATGTAGGAAATCTTTTTAGATTTCCAATTACTATTTATAGTCAAAAATATGACTTGTATTACCCCATGTAAAAATTGTTTTAGTAAAACATTTCATGTTTGTGTCATTTTTTTACTTTAACATTAAATAAATATATATTAATGTCATTTTCCAACCAAAGTGGCTCCATGGGGTCCCCAAGTTGACCCATGGGTTGTCTTGGTCGGCCATGACTCATCCAATAGGATTAGGACAAGTTTCAAGCTCATATCATATTATTGAAACATTATTTTTAACTTAAACTACACTAATTACCTCTAATCGCGATTAAGAACTTAAAAGTTACTATTCACCAAAAATTATTTTAATCTCATTGAAGCACATTTTACTTCTTAATGACAAACATGTATGTCGGATTTTTGAAAATAAAATCACAGAGGTGTTAATATTTCATTTAAACGAAAAATCAGTTATTTAACTACCACTTAGTGGTTTCACTATTCATCAAAAATTGAAGTTTTTCAGAACAATGCCAAAATTTCACCCTAAGCTATAATTGATATTCCGAAATCAAAAATGATGTCTATTTTACAAAATTCCAAACATATAAGTTGCATTAATTAATTTTATCATTAATTTCCGCTGTCACAACAAATAGCGTGTTTTTAAGAAACAATTTATATCAAAAGATTGAAAATTGTTCATGCCCAATTTCAATGTTAAGTAAATTATAATGACCACCATTGGATAAAATGGTAAAAATATATTCTAATTATACTCTAAAACCACTCAATAGTATAATTTATCACTATAAATTATTTTGATTAAAAAAGTTGTTTTTAAGTATTTTTCACTATTCATAAAAAATGGAAGTTCTCAGAAAAATACCAAAAATTCAACATAGGATAATTTCGATATTCCGAATCCAAAAATGAAGTCCATTTTAAAATATAAAATTTATATAATTTTAAAAAGTGGTTATTACTATTCATAACGGCTACTTTGATTAGTCGCGGTGTTTTAGAACTCGAAGTTGCATACAATGCAAGCTATTGCATTATTGAATGAGAAGCGTATCATGGAAGCTCGGGGTGTTACATTCTCCCCTCCTTCAATAAATTGCGTCCTCGCAATTTGAAAAAAAATTTATTTGAAAATAAAAGGTTGAAAAGAGAAAATACCTTTGTGGAAAACCCACATCGAAAATAAGATTAATAAAATTTAGCCTTAATAAGAGGGAAAGGGAAATGAAAAAGTCACCACCCAATTATGATCTCGATTAGGAAAACATTGGTGGCAATTAGAGACATATAATTGGATGAAAAACATAAATATTCGTAGGGAGTGATTGAGGTCATCAATCACAATCAACTGTCAAATTGAGGGCCTCAAAGCCTTCAATCTATGTTGATTTAAAATATTATCAGTTCAAAAAGACATAAGGTATTAGGATAACACATTTTTTTGTTTTAATATCCCTTTACTAAAATTTAAGAATTAATTTATTCATTGAATAACAGATAGGTATATATATATTTATGCCT
This sequence comes from Viscum album, assembly GCA_963277665.1. Lineage (NCBI taxonomy): Eukaryota > Viridiplantae > Streptophyta > Magnoliopsida > Santalales > Viscaceae > Viscum > Viscum album. Next base: position 836,388,507 of record OY728167.1, read on the forward strand.
GACAATTAGAGTTTCAACCTTCAACTCACCTTTCACTCAAAAAGATAATAGAACACAAAAATATTATACTTATCCTAATTTTATAAGGTTCCAAATGTTAACACATACCATTTAGATTAGTAAAATTATTTTTTAATAACTAGGGACTTCCTGTAGGCTAGTGGTAGGAAATAAAGGCCTGTCGCACTATGGTTGTGGGTTCGATTCCTGCAGCTTTGTCCGACGCGACGGGTTATGCCCCACCCTGCAGGTTGTCCTTTTCCTAAAAATATAGTACTATACTATTCCAAAAATAATCTTCACAAATGTTTTAACCTTAAACAATACTATCCAAAGTTCAACTTAATCCATTCCAACCTTTATAGTTATCCAAAATACCTCTGTCCAGAATTTCTCTAAAAGGTCTCTAAATTCCAAAATCAATTGTAACATCAGATTCCCCAAACAAATTAAAGTTTCTCTTTTGTCACATACTAAAAATATGATTACCTTCATCATATTAAAACCTTACTGAAATCAACAAGTACTGCAGTACAATCCTTATATATCACATTATTCTAATAACCAAAATATAATCCATGAGTCCAAAAGCACCAATACATTAATTATTCCACTTCAACTGTAGTCACAGCATAAGATTGGCCTTGATACCTTGGACTTTTCTGAGGTATGTTTCCCTGACGCTTAGTACATTCATTTGCATAATGACCCATTTCTCTACAATTGTAGCATTCAACTTTGATAGCCTCTTTCTTTCCCTTGCAATCACGAGCCTGGTGACCTTTTTCTCCACATTTATAACAAACTCACATTCCTTTTAGGCAAGTACCAGGGTGATTCTTCCCACAATTATCACATAATGGAAAATCCTTCTTTCCCTTTTTCCCTTTATCTGTCTCTTATTCCACCGTTCTCTTCTTCTCTTGCTTTACTTTGTTGTCATAAGACTTAGAGAATTCCTTTTCTGTCTTGATAGCACACGAGACAATATCTTCGTATGATGAGAAGGATTGTGATACTAAATCTCGACGGAGAAATGGTTTTAACCCATCAAAGAAATGATCAATCTTACTCCTTGGGTTACATATATAATCGGCAGCATGCCTCTCTAACCTTGTAAAGTTAGCCTCATACTTTGCGACATTCTCGTCCTCCTTCTGCCTCAGACTCAGAAATTGCCTTTCCATATCTGCTCGATGGTCACGAGGAAAGTATTTTTCTATGAAAAGATCTTTGAACTCCCTCCATTCCATATTCGATACGTCATCATCTTCCATTGTGTTTTGAATCAGCGACCACCACTGATCGACATCTCCAGTGAGGCGGTAAACTACCATGACATCCTTCTCCCTTTCGCTACTCCCCAAGGCATGGAATATTTTCTCTAAGGAGTTTATCCATTGCTCAGCTACTAACGGATTTGTACCCCCATTAAATTTTGGTGGTTGTTGCCTCATGAAGCGGTCTAACATTGATCCTCCACGTTGTGGATCAGGGTGATCCATACGAGTAAGGTTATTATTCATAACATGAGTGAGTTGTCCCAGTATGGTAATAAGTTGATCAGCACCAGTTGTATCTTCAGATCCACAATAATTATCTTGAGCAGGAGGGCAATCCCTACATGGAGTGCATGCATTGATACGGTTTCCATTCCTTCCACTAGTCGCCATTTCTAAACAATGGCATAAACTAGATTAGTTTATGAATTAAAATACATAATTCCATATTTGTAAAACACTTTACATAAATTGAACTATTTATGGATATAATCCATAATCATAAAAAGAAATGTTTTCTTTGATAAAGTATATACTCATAACCCTTCATAGTGGTTTGTAAAGAAAATGAGAATTATCCTAAGCATATCCCCCAGGAGTGTCGTAACCAAGAGTGCAGCAAGGCCTCTTGTCGTGCACCAGTTCCCGTTCGAGTCTAGCTCAAAGCGGTGTTTTCGGGTTTTACCTCTAGGTTCATCTGTGCCAGAGCCGCCTCTACTTGCTCGTATCCAGACAGGGATGTATTTCTCGGAAAACACACAACATCTCTACAATACCAAAATTCTAGGAAGTTCTTCTACACTAATCCTCAAAGTCTATCTTTGGGCTATGTTCTCTAATCAGAGTTTATCTAAATCTAGCTTCCAAGGTTAGTACTAAACTGCCTATGATACCAACTGTAATGCCCCGACCCCAGCTACCCAGAGTCGGTGCATTACTTCGTAACATTGGCATGATCACAAAAGATCAAGTCTCGAAAGACAGATTAGTTTAGTAGCCTTGGAAACACTAGATACATTCATAAATGTTACATTACATCATAAAGTGAAAAACTAATAACAAAGTCTTCATAGTCCACACTCATATCCTCTTTTGACTATCCCTGCAGGTCATTCATAAAATACTTCTTCACATCCTGGAAAATATTAAAACATTGAAAGGGGTGAGCTCAGATGCTCAGTAAGGATAACAATAATGCAGAAGCTTTCATAAATAAACATTAACATTTAAGGCAATGTATAACTAAAACAAAAGCCTTTTAAACCTGAACTTCAACATAATATGGCAAAAATAAAATTAAATAATGCCATTTACTTACTCACATGGATATTCTACTAGTCGAATAATCACATGCAATATCAATAACCACTTTCATAATAAGGGAATGTATAATGCCAGACATTCTGAAACATTTTGTCAAGGCCTCGACCAAGACGTCTAAAATGATTAAGGCCTCGGCCAAAACCATAAATCAAATTGGGAAAGGGCCTCGGCCAATTCCACGTCTAGTTCTCGCATGAGACCTACCGATGCATCGAGGAGCTATAGCGGGCTCCACCCGTCACTTATTAAGTCCAATACATTCCTCATATGAATAGGTTTAAACATATCATAAACCATAACATAATCGTATCACATAAAACATGCATAAAGGAAACATAACATTTCCACATTTCAATCACAAGATATCAATACAACACATTGATATAATAAAAACGCTTTCAAAACCATTTTCAATACCAAAATAAAAGAAAGTTAAAACTTTGTATTTATTTTTCATTAAAAAAAAGTGATGGCTTGTAGAGGAAGCCGAAACTCAAATAATGGTCACGGCGGCGGAGAAGTCGTTGTCGCCGCATATGTACGGAAAGAAAAACATTCCCTTTTTGTCGTTTAGTAAAACGCTTCGTATAAAAAAAATTCCTTTTGAATAAACATAAAAGTCAAAGGGGTTTATACACCGTATAAAAGAAAGTTGTGTATAAAACCAAATATGCCTCAATGAAAGGAGATTGAGACGAAGTCCTTAAAAATATCATTTTTAAAATAAAAGAGATCTATTATTTGTATTCACTATAGGTACACATATAGAAAGTAAATATACAAAATAGGACATTATAATATCATGACATAATTTGAATGTAGGAGATTAACCCAAAGAATGGAAGTTGGGTTAAGAAATTCCCTTACCTCGTGTCTGACTTGACTCAACCATTCTTTAACCTCCTGAATAACAAACTAGAGTTAATATATACCTTATTAAGAACCATTTTCAATTTCATTATCCTTTTTATATCACTTATTACAATGATATGAACATTATGTAATTATTTAAGTTAATAACGGTCGTTTTGTCGATCTTTGGTACTTGAGTCAACAATAAACTTCTTATAATTACAAGTTGTTTATGTGGTAGAATATCCATTATCTACAGAATTATATTCATGATTTAGATGTCATATATTTCATATATATCCAGTATATACATTCATTTATAATATTACGTAACATTTAGAGGTAAGAAATGAAATGCACCGTTCATGGAGACGGTAAGCCGTACGTACGCATGAACGCTACTTTCATTTCTATTTCGTATTTAATGGAATGAAATAATAATGATATAAATGTATAATATAATTCCAGTATAATATAGTGTATAATACCATTTACTCCATCCTTTATACATCCCACATATGGCATTAACGATTCAAATCACTTTGAGGGGGCGGTAGTCCGCACTTCCTAAAATGAAATTATCGTGTTTACCAATAATGGAAATCATAAATTATGCCATAAATGAGAAATAAAGAAGCATAAGTAAAACATAAATATATTATATATCATATATAAATATAGTGGAATCTTAATGGCCACATTTGAAGGTGTTATATGAGTGTTGAACAATCATCGTTTCGTGAGGCAGAAATTCGCCATCCACAGAAACCGTATGTTCTTTAACCATTAGATATAGGTGTGTGTAAGTGTAGCTCGAATCCTTCTTATAACAACATCCTAGTATATTGAGGATACTGGTGTTTTTACAAAATAAATTAATAAAAAGAGTTTAGGGGGTTGGAGAAGAAAAATAATACAAAACAACATTAAAGAAGACATTACCTCAAAATCGGGTAACTCTTTTTGATTTGAGCCAAAGGCTTCCTTGGGAAGAGTTCTGCCCAAAGTGAGGCTTCTAGGAGTAAGAGGGGGAAGCTGAGAGAGTATTTGGGCAAAGGTTGGCTGAGCCAAATGGCTTGAAAGTGTGAATGAGGTGGTAGAGGTGGGGGCCTTCTATAAGAGGAGAGGAGGGGCACTCTTGGAATGTAAGGAAATTTTACATTATTATACAATGCTTTTCGGATTATAAAGGTCACACACTTATATAATTCGTGGCTAAGGTGATAAGGGTTATAAATATACCCATCCAATAGTCTTTGGACAAGTGTAAGCCTTGGATTGTACATTATCTTTTCATTTTATTAAAATCGTTAAATAATGAGGTCATCGCTGCATCATAATGATGTCATAAATAATTTAATTTATTTAATGTATAAAAATTATAAAAAAAATACTATGATGTAGGAAATATTTTTATCTTTCCAATGACTATTTATAGTCAAAAATATGACTTGTATTACCCCATGTAAAAATTGTTTTAGTAAAACATTTCATGTTTGTGTCATTTTTTTTACTTTAACATTAAATGAATATATATTAATGTCATTTTACAACCAAAGTGGCTCCATGGGGTCCCCAAGTTGAACCATGGGTTGTCCTGGTCGACCATGACTCATCCAATAGGATTAGGACAAGTTTCAAGCTCATCTCATATTATTGAAACATTATTTTTACCTTAAACTACACTAATTACCTCTAATCGCGATTAAGAACTTAAAAGTTACTATTCACCAAAAATTATTTTAATCTCATTGAACCACTTTTTACTTCTTAATGAAAACCATGTATGTCGGATTTTTGAAAATCAAATCACAGAGGTGGTAATATTTTATTTAAACGAAAAATCAGTTATTTAACTACCACTTAGTGGTTTCACTATTCATCAAAAATTGAAGTTTTTCAGAACAATGCCAAAATTTCACCCTAAGCTATAATTGATATTCCGAATTCAAAAATGATGTCTATTTTACAAAATTCCAAAAATATAAGTTTCATTAATTAATTTTATCATTAATTCCTACTGTCACAACAAATAGCGTGTTTTTAAGAAACAATTTATATCAAAAGATTGACAATTGTTCATGCCCAATTTCAATGTTAAGTTAATTCTAATGACCACCATTGGATAAAATGGTAAAAATATATTCTAATTATACTCTAAAACCACTCAATAGTATAATTTATCACTATAAATTATTTTTATTAAAAAAGTTGTTTTTAAGTATTTTTCACTATTCATAAAAAATGGAAGTTCTCAGAAAAATACCAAAAATTCAACATAGGCTAATTTCGATATTCCAAATCCAAAAATGAAGTCCATTTTAAAATATAAAATTTCTATAATTTTAAAAAGTGGTTATTACTATTCATAACGGCTACTTTGATTAGTCGCGGTGTTTTAGAACTCGAAGTTGCATGCAATGAAAGCTATTGCATTATTGAATGAGAAGCGTATCATGGAAGCTCGGGGTGTTACATAATTACCCTATTTACTTATAACCGTGGTAAAAAAAAGTAAAAAGTTACTATTCACCAAAAAGTATTTTCATCTCATTGAACCAAATTTTACTTACTGACATCAACCGTGTCTCTCGGATTTTTGAAATTCCACTCACAGAAGCGGTAAAATTAAATTTTATGAAAAATTCATTTTTTTAACTACCACTTAGTGGTTTAACTATTCATCAAAAAATGAAAGTTTCCAGAAAAATACCAAAAATTTGGCCAAATCTATATTTGATATTATTAACTCAAAAATGATGTCTATTTTACCAAATTCAAAACATATCAGTTGCATTAATTAATTTAAAAATTAATTCCCGTCGTCAAAACAAATAGCGTGTTCTTAAGAGATAATAACTATCAACAGATTGACACTTGTTTATGTCTGGTTTAAATGTGAAATTACATCCAATGACCAACATTGTATTAAATTGGAAAAATATATTCTAAATATAATTTAAAACCACTAAAATTAATAATTTATCACTATTAATTATTTTGATTAAAAAGGTTGTTTTTAATTAATATTTAGTGATTTTCACTATTCATCAGAAAATGAATGTTATCCGAAAAGTACCAAAAATTCACCCTTATCTAATTTCGATATTCCGAATCCAAAAATGAAGTCCATTTTGAGAGATAAAATTTCAAAAAATTTAAAAGGTGGTTATTACTATTCATAACGGCCAGTTTTAATAATATTTTAATAGCATATCGTTGTTTAGTGAAACTCGGTATTGCGTACTACACACTCTATCGAGGAAGGTCGCGATTGCGTGTAATGCAAGGCAAGTCAAGGATGCGTGTTGTGCAAGATCCATTTGGTGTAGCGTACAACACAAGACATTAATGAAATTAAAAAGAATATTTTTCATAAAATCTCGGGGTGTTACATTCTACCCCCCTTAAAATGAATTTCGCCCTCGAAAATTCGTCGGGGTTATAAATGGTTTACTATTCGAAAGTTTATTTAATAGAAACCCACATCGTAAAAAAGAATACCAAAACCAATCTTTAAAAACAAAAGTATGAAATGTAACGGTTACCCAAATAAACTAATCACTGGGTTTCCACATAGGTGAAAATATGGATACGGAGGAGAAATCTAACCATCATGTTCTGATGGAGAGTGGTAGAGAACATGGCTATGGAAAATCCAGCAATAAAAAAGCCATAAATTTGTGACGATCTAAGGTACCATCTGATTCATCAGATATAAGAGCACTAGGACAACATTTTTGGTTTTCAAGATCATTTCCCTAAAGTTGATGAAATTGGAATTAGAAGAAATACTTTCGTGATTTTGGTATAGTCTCACCGTTGGTCATTCTTTGGAAAATTTCCACTTCATATCTTAAAGAAATGAAGTTGAATTTGTTATTCGTGAAGTGTTAGCAGATCATGTGATAGAATTACGATTCATTCCATCTGTCTCAAACAAAAGGTTAGCAAAAGTTATTAAATATACATAAGTCGATCTATAGTGAGATTAATCATATATGGTTCCTAAAATGGACTTATACTTCATATATCATACTGCTTAATATAATAAAACTAGTTTCTACTAAACAGGGACTTTCTATAGGCCCGTGGTAGGCGATAAAGGCCAATCACACTTTGGTTGTGGGTTCGATTCCCACATCCATGTCCGACGTGATGGGCTGTCGCCCATCCTGCAGGTTTTCCTTTTTCTAAATCTATATTACTATAACATCCCATCAACAATATCGAGAAAAGTTCTATACTTAAACAATACTAACTTATGTCCAACATAATCCATTCCAATCTTTAGACTTATCTAAAATACTTCGGTCCAAGCTCATAGTATAAAGAAAATGATTACTTGAGATGTCATCAACCAAGCATGTGAATACCATCATTTATCCCCCATATATCTTGTAGGTCACATTCTAATCATTTGAATTCCTTAATCATGTATTCTCTTAAAAAATGAATACCCATTAAACCTTAGTGAAAACATGAATGCAGTTAAAAGTTAACACTTTCCACATACCAAAATCCTCAAAATTCTATATACTCAAACCATGATATCACTTAGTCCTTATATCAATCATGAGCTCATGAATACTGTCTAACATTTCATTTTTTCCTTATCCCTTCATTATGCGCATATCATCTTTTTTCCAAAAATATCTCAATCACTTTCCATGGTTACCGGTACCATAAAATTATTGAAAACCACAATAGACCAATACATAAATATTCCAATACACCATAAAAGTACCTCAACAACATTATTCTTGAATACCAATACATAAACACTTCAATCCATCCTCTTCAATGATTGTACTAGAATAAGTCCTTCCTTGATTTAGAAGTAACTTTTTAGGTCAGGGCATTGAGTTGGGTAATGCCCATGTTCTCCACAAATAAGTCATTGAACTCCATAACAGTTTGTCACTCTATGACCCTTTTCTCCACACAGATAACATCTTCCCCTCCATTTGAGGTATTCATCAAGGTTCTTCTTCCCTTCTTTAGAAATCTCAATCTTCCTTTCTTTATGCTCCTCAACATGCGAACATGCATAAAAGTCTACCTTCCTCTTATTTGATGAATTAGGCATACCACTAAATTTCACCTTGTTAATCATATATCGAGATAACTGATTTGGCATAATCACAATATCTTTCTCTCTAGGCATTACGCAATTTTTTTGCTCATAGTCACCGATTTTTCCATTGGATTCAATGTTAACCGAATTCCTTCTGGTTCCCTCCATTGACTAAAACACAAAAAGAATTCTGTGAGAGGAAAAAATCATACAAAGAAAATAACATAATCAAGGGGGAGTACCTTCAACATCTAACATCCTAGGTTTAATTCTAATTTCATTACCGTAATTCTAGGACTATAACCTTTACTTATACTTAACCTTAGGGACATCCCTAGACATACCTTAGAAATATCTCTAGGGATCTCACTAACATTTTCGCATCCTAGTTTCCAAAGGTTGACTAAACCTTTCCTCTGATACCAATTGTAGAGACCCGAAGCTTGACGTACAAGGACATTACATTACTTTTGCAGAATACTTAGTACATAACAAAAACACACACACAAGGACCGTAATAGTTTAATGTCTTTGGAAAATTGGAACATAATCTTTTAATCATGGTGAATGATCTTCAACATCTCCCATAAAGATCTTCCCCTTTTTTTCTTACCTAAAACCTTTCTTTATATCCTGGGGAAAAGAAAACATAAAAGGGTGAGCTCAAATGCTCAGTAAGGGTAAACAAAAGAAATATCAATCACATCATATACATAAGAACATAACTTTTGGAAATCTTAACCTGCAAAAGAAATCATAATTTCATAACATGGGATAAATCATAGTAGTGAAATGTAATCCCAATAATCATAAATTAAAACATGAAACTTTGTGGCATACACACATAATCATAGAGAATCATATCTTATTTGTCAAGACTCATTTCCAAGACTATCTTAGTGGACAAAGTCCGTTTCTGAACCGAGTTCACTCCACGTTTCAGTCCTGTTTCACTGAACCGGTTTAACCTGCCATTCCAGCCATGTCTATCTCATGAGATATAAAATCTTTACCCAATGCATTGGAGGGAGATATAGGTCCCACCCATCTCATAATGATACCATTCTTATGTGTGCCACAAAATCATAAACCATACATCATAGCATAACCCATGTAATAAAAATGGGAATCAATAAACATCGTGACATCATAAAACAATTCATACAAGATAAAAGAATTCATAAAAATATTTCCATCACAACATAATAAAATCCATGTAATAATAGGGATAGAAACAGAACCCTTTATTATCTTAGATGGAAAATAATTTTGATAAAACACTTGAACTCCATTCTTGAGGAAAATATCCTTTCTACTTCAAAAACATTTTTCCTTTCTTAACATGTAATACATTTTTAAACTAAAAGAAGTTGATTAAAAATAAACTTGAAAACATGTAAAGGAAGCTTCTTGGAAATAGTGTTTTAAAAATCCATTCATGCCGTATAAGTTAAAAAAACATTCTTCTCGTACTTTTTTCGGAAAAGTCAAAAAGTACATCGTATGAAAAATGACAAATGATTCCTTTCATATCTTTTACTAAAAACTCACCGAAGGGTAAAATTGGATTTAAACAATTGTATGTGGATGGGAATAATATTACATATTTAGGTAACATGGATGTGGATGATGAAATACACCCCAGTAAATACCAAAGTATAAACAATCTCGGATAAAAGTGAGATTGTGATATTTTCCCTTACCTTAGGTCCGATATGCTTTGTACGTGTCCGAACCTCCTGTATAATGATTTAAATAATGTTATTGACTTATTAAAGAATCATACTCATTGTTATGATATCATATATGGTTCACTTATGACTTTATATTACTCGTTCTTTTGTAATTTCCATGTTAAAGAGCGTTTTGGGTAAAATTGTTTCATTTGTCGTCCATGTTTTGACTTGTAATTATTCATATGATTACTTAGATAATGATTACTTACATCTAGAATGTAAAACATGATTTATATATAATATATATTCAGAATATACATATACATAATAGATCGATAAATGGAAAGAAATACACCGTTCATGGAGATGGTAGGCCGTACGTACGCATGAACGTTGTTTTCATTTCCTCATTGAATTGAATGGAATTAATTGGATGACATACATATATATATATATATACATAAATCCAGTATCATTATTATTTCATATATTTCATGATTACTTATTATATATACTTTATAATGATTTATGAATGGTTAATCATTGAGAATAAATCTCATCGCGTCGTGGAGACGGTATTCCGTACGTACGCACGAGCGATGATATCGTTCTCATGATCGTGGAATTTTATTGGAGTGTATGTATACTATTACAGAATCAATATCACTTTATAATAATCATATATAGTTATTATGTACACCATTATACCCATCCAAGTAAGGTGGTGGTGGAAAATAGATTACACCACGGTGTGGAGACGGTATTCCGTACGTACGCACGCGCGGTGATTTCGTTTTCCGTAGGATGGATAGATGGTGAAATAGGGTTGTTTAATAATTATAATAACATGTCAGTATATGAGTGATACTGATGTTATTACTTCATAATGAAACAACCTAAGAAGAAGAAGTGGAAGAAGAAATAAAGTTAAAAGAATCGGTAATGGACATTACCTCTTCTCTGAAGCGCCTCTTGGAGTCCTCCACTTAGGGTACTAAAATTGGTATTTGAAGAAGAACAGGACCTCTAGGATGTTTCTAGGGAAGTGGAGAAGAGAATTTTGCAGGGGTTGGCCGAGCTTGAAGGCTCAAAGTAGTGTGAGGAAGAGAGGGAGGAGGTGCCCTTTTATAAGGGAGGAGAGGGGCACCATTGGAATAACTAAAAATATTATTTTATTATAAAGTCATATTCGGTTTTTAAGAGCTCCAAATTGAGTTATTTAGAATCTGAGGTGGGGATGGGTCGAAATCCTCTCATATAATAGAATTTAGACAAGTTTAGGTCATTATATTAACCTTATCTTTTAGTTTTAACTCTTAGTTAATTAGATTGACATTTACCATGTCACTTTGTATTTTTATATTATATAGTTAATAAACTTACCATATACATCCAAGCGACCCCCAAGTGGTCCATTAATGATACACCTATCATGATATAAGTATCTTGGACGAACCTTAGATTTTTAGGAATAAAATAACAATCAATAATATAATATTTGTTTTAAAACTTATTTTATGTCAATTTTGACACTATTCAATAGTTGATTTTTGTAAAACTCATAACAGAATGATTACTTCGACAAAAGTTAATTAAATAAATCCCAAGATTCCATATTAACCTAGAAAATTAATGTAATTCATAAAAAGTCTCAAATTATATTTATTTGGGTATTTATAATATCAATTATTCTAATTTTTCACTATTATGGTAATTACTTCATCATCATTGTGTCATAAATAAATTAATTTTTTTAATGTCTAAAATTTATAAATAAAATATCATTATGTAGTAAATCTTATTAAATTTCTAATTAATATTTACAATATAATTTATCTTATGTATAACCCTATATTAAAAATGTTCTAGTAAGTAAACTTTGATTTTAACTCTTTTAACTCTTCTTTGAATTAAATAATAATAAATGTCCTAATCTAATCCAAGTGGGCCTAAATGGCCATATTTTATTCCTAAGGTTTTTTTTGGTCTAATTAAACTTATCCAGATGAATTAGGACATGTGTTAGGGTAATAATAATATCATTTTTACCCTTAATTACCCTATTTACTTTTAACCGTGGTAAAAAAAGTAAAAAGTTACTATTCACCAAAAAGTATTTCCATCTCATTGAACCAAATTTTACTTACTGAAATCAACCGTGTCTCTTGGATTTTTGAAATTCCACTCACAGAACTGGTAAAATTAAGTTTTATGAAAAATTCATTTTTTTTAACTACCACTTAGTGGTTTCACTATTCATAAAAAAATGAAAGTTTCCAGAAAAATACCAGAAATTAGGCCTAAGCTATATTTGATATTATGAACTCAAAAATTATGCCTATTTTACCAAATTCAAAACATATCAGTTGCATTAATTAATTTAAAAATTAATTCCCGTCGTCAAAACAAATAGCGTGTTCTTAAGAGATAATAACTATCAAAAGATTGACACTTGTTTATGTCTGGTTTAAATGTGAAATTACATCAAATGACCAAAATTGTATTAAATTGGAAAAATATATTCTAAATATACTTTAAAACCACTAAAATTAATAATTTATCACTATTAGTTATTTCGATTAAAAAGGTTGTTTTTAATTAATATTTAGTAATTTTCACTATTCACCAGAAAATGAAAGTTATCCGAAAAGTACCAAAATTTCACCCTAAGATAATTTAGATATTCCGAATCCAAAAATGAAGTCCATTTTGTGAGATAAAATTTCTAAAATTTGAAAAGGTGGTTATTACTATTCATAACGTTTAGTTTTAATAATATTTTAATAGCATATCGTTGTTTAGTGAAACTCGGTATTGCGTACTACACACGCTATCGAGGAAGGTCGCGATTGTGTGTAATGCAAGGCAAGTCAAGGATGCGTGTTGTACAAGCTCCTTTTGGTGTAGCGTACAACACAAGACATTAATGAAATTAAAAAGAATATTTTTCATAAAATCTCAGGGTGTTACATTTTATTCTTCATTTCATGAGGAAATAATGTTTAATGGAAGAAGAATTTTTCAATTTGGGAGAAGAAGAAATATGATGCTTATACTTTAGGTATATTTTTCCTTGAATGCCATATATCTATATCTATAAGTAGTGTATTGGATACTTCATGTGTCTCACACAATTTTACTCAAATATATGAACTAAATAGATGAAATTTAATTAAAAAAAATGAGGTGGATCTATGGGAAAAACAGAATGTGACTAGAAACATTAGTAGTGTGATATTATCATCTTACTTTACCTAGTGGATTGGTTATTATAATAAATAATTGTTATCATGTGCCATTTTTGATGGAAATATAATATCACTGTTTATTTTAGACACAATGGGATTTTATTTCAATTTTTAAAATAAATTTTGTCCTATATATAAAGATAACACATTTCATGGAATAGAACATCTAGAAATGAATTATATATAATTAAACTAAAAACTCTAGATTTTACAATCAACAAAAAATACTGTTATAATGAATCATATCCTACCCACATATAAAACATTAGGTCAGGTAATGTGAATGAGAATAATTTAGGAAAACTAAATAAAGTAGTGTATTTAGACTCCATTGAGTTAAAGACCCTGAATGCATGTCACACTTTTTTATAAGGTAAACAGACCAAATAACCATCCAATGGGATGGGAGAAACATCCAAATAACTACTGCAATTGGTTTATAATAATGTATGTGGTCCATTTCATGTAGAAGATATGGGTGGTTTCTCTTATTAAATTAATTTTACCGGTGACTTTAGTAGGTATGTTTATATCTACATAATGTTGTATAATTAAGATTCTTTTAAAATGTTTAAGGAATATCATAAGAAGTTGGGAATGATCTTGGTAAAAAGATTAAGAAACTCTACTAAGACCACAGTGGAGAATATTATATCCATGATTTCATTGATTTTTTAAAGGAGTGTGGGATAATTTACCAATTTATTCCTCCTTATTCATCTTAGTGGAATGGTGTTAGTGAAAAGAGGAATCATACCCTGATTGACATTGCTAGATCAATGATGAGTCATGTAACACTACCTTTATCCTTTTGGGTATAAGCACTAAATACTATAACATATACACTAAACTGAGTACCATCTAAAGTGGACAATGAGATTCCAAATGAGTTATGATGTAGAACGAAATATATTATATCACATATATCTATATAGGGATTTGAGGTTTTTTTCAAGACTATACCTTGTCAAACAATTTCATCTGAGAGCATGAAGTGTATCTTTATAATGTATCCTTAGGAGACGAAATTATATTACTTATTCAAAAAATCATATAAGAGGTAATTGTGGAAAGGCATACCCTATTTCTAGAAATGGAACACATTTCCAATGCAAATAGTGGGATAAAAATTGACTTTTATGAAATTGATGCTTTAGATGCACAATAGTTTGTATGAGAATAATATCCACAAGATTTAGTGGGAGATGAAGATATTTCGAAGTCACAAGAACCATACCGGCCAATTAGTGTGGTTAAAGAACCATAGAGATATGGTTTTCTTATCAACTATCCATGTGACACATTAATCCTTGAGGATAATGAACCTTTTACTTATAAAGAAGTTGTATATGACAACGATTCTACTATGTGAAATGAATCTACGAATTCTGAGAGAGAGTACACGTACCAAAATCATGTTTTGATTTGGGTAGATCACTTAACTAGTGTAAAACCAATTAGATTTAAATGGGTTATTGATGTTTTGGTTTGTTTGACTGACTTACATGTTGGTACTGTGTTTCAAGATGCGGTTGGATCATTTTTGGGTAATCCTAGAGATGCTACTCTCATGAAGAAGGAAGTCTTGAAGCAGTGTCTGGATGATTTTTTTTCTTAATTCAACCTTGTGTAGGATACTTGTGTGCATGTTTTTCTTTATGTATTTCTCTCTTCTAGATGTCTTCTGGATTCTCAATTTTAAAACAGGAAGGGCTTTTCTTGGATTCCCAACCCATGTTCTAACTCCCTATAATGCTTTCTCCCCCGTCATACCCCCCTTTTCTCACAGTTTCTTTGTTTCAAAATGTGATTGCATTGTTTGGAATCTCTCTGAACATTTCACTTCTGTGTTTTTGAAGGATTTTCCTAGTCGAATCATACTCTTCATTGATTGGAGATCATTGGCCCTAATGTTTTCAGACCCACTTCTTCCTTCTTGCAATGCATGGATTATCATTACAGTTAATTATTTCTGAACTGCTTCCTATTTTGTTCAACTGTAGATTGTCATTGGTTTTTTTCTTTTGATTGGGTATTGTGAGCTACGACCCTTCTTTCTGGGTCTATTTCTCTTAGAGTATTCAACTGTATACCCTTTAAATCCCATATTGGTGTAAATTCTCTACACACCATGCTTGTATTGTAACCTTTTTTATTTAATAAATTTCCTTAGGGCATGAGATGGGTGATCGGTTCATGTCACCACTTTAGAAAAAATCAATTAAAATATAACATGCAATAGAATCCTTCCATGATTATCAAATTAAAAAAATGGATGGCATAAATTTTTTTCTAAATGGAAATTTGGTTGAAGGCATATATATTACATATCTTGAAGGGATCATTATGTCAAATAGTTCCAATAAAGTTTGCAAGCTATAGAGATCCATTCATGGATTAAAGACGGATTCACAATAATGGAATGTTCATTTTTATGAGTCTATAAGATAATTTGGATTTATTAAGAATGAAATTGATCCATGTGTCAATATGAAGGTTAGTGAGAGTGTCTTTATATTCCTAGTTTTATATGTTGATGATATATTATTAATGTGAAATTAAGTGAGAGTCATATAGTCAGTGAGGAATTGGTAAAATGAATTCTTATCCATGAAAGACATAGGTGAAACAACCTTAATTCTAGGGATCAAGATATATCAAGATAGATGCCAAACTTTTCTTAGGGTATGTTAAAGTACATACACTGTCAAGGCACTCAAATGTTACAATATAGAAAAATCTAGGAGAGAATTATTTCAAGTGTCACATGGGATTAATATCTTTAAGAAGATGTGTACATAGGCTTGGGAGGAAAATTAAATAATGAGAAGAATACCTTATGCTTTAGTAGTGAGATATATCATGTATTCCATGTTATGTTATAGGTTTGATGTTTCCATTTCTTTACGAATTGTGAAAAGATATCACGAAAATATATGGGAGCTATATTGGGTAGCGGTAAAAATTATCTTGAAGTACTTGAGATGTATAAAGGTTATGTTCCTAGTGTATGAAGGAGATGAGGTACTAGTCATGAGGGGATACACTATTTCAAGATTCTAGATAGATTAAGATGATCTGAAATCATAGTAAGACTATGTATTTTTCCTAAATAGCGGTGTAATGAGTTGGAGATGCTAGATGAATTTTGGGGTTACCAATTCTATAGAATAGTCAGAGTATTTGGAAGCATCCAATACAGCCAAAGAAGTAGTTTGGATACAGAAATTTTATTCTAATATTCTTATTTTACATGGTTGTTTAGAACCTATAATAATATACTATGATAATAATGTAGTTTTGGTGCCTTCCAAATATCCTAGGTCACACCGGAAGACAAAACATATACTTTTAAAGTTTCATCTATTAAGGGAATTTACTTAGAGAGGTGGATTTACAGTTAACAGAGTATCCATATAGGATAATTTGGCATACCTCCTAACTAAATCCATATCACATAATATGCGTTTTCATGTGAGTGATAGTGTTTTGAGTGTTAGAAATTACCTCTAGTGAAAGTGGATGTGTTATGAGTGGGTTCCCTACACCCAAATTCAATATATACATTGATTACCATTACATGTATATAGTTTGATATATATATATATATATCTGTGTGTCTGTGTGTGTGTTTATTCTTAAAATAATAGTGTTAAAACTTCTGTATCCATTGTTTACATAAAAACATCCTTTGATTACATGTCCTATCAAAAGGTTATATCAGTTCCTAGATATAATGAGAATATTCAGATACAATGACAATAAAATTTTTCATATCTCTCATGGTCTACATACATCATAAAAAAAGGCACAAATAATATATGGCTGTTAGGTGTTGGGGGATCATAAGCACCGGGACTTCTTATCATAAATTTCACACTTGGTGATCTTGATTCAGCGAGATCATGAGGAATAACTTGCTAATAGGATCACTATATGTTTCAGGTGTCATTGGTTGTTCCTATCTAGAAACATATGCATTGGTCTCTTTACTTGAGATCATTATCAATGGGTATCATTTGATCATGTAATTTGATGTAAGAAAAAATCAATGACATTAATGTTATTGAAAGGTTTCTTATGTTAGGTGTATCTTTGGTTGTATGACATTGGTTGAATGATCAAGAGAGAATTTTTCACTTTCTAGTTGAGGAAGATATATCTCAAGGGCCTAGATTGACCAAGATGATAGAGCACTCATTAAATCCATGGACATCACATAATAAGGTATGCCCATTTGGTAAGGTCATGAAATATATAAACTATTAAAAGGATGATGACATAGTTTGCATCCTGTTTTATAATATATCACGAGATAACATGATTATATTATACAAATCATGTTCTTATGAGGTAGTCATAGAAATGAAATTCATTTTCCCCATTGGGATCATGACGGGTTTCAATAATCCAATATTTTTATTGGATTTGGACTCATTTGTATTGAGATAAGGAATTAGAGGGTCACACGGTAATTGTATCCACAAGTTCCACCTAATCAGCTGAATGAGAGTTTAGGATATAGTGATACCAAAGTGTTGGGTCTGATTAATGTATTTGTGTGATCAATCGACCGTGAATTTATTCAATTATATTATTTTTGTTTAGAATAATGATTATTTAATTTATTTTTCATATTATTTGAAAGCTGTTGAATCATAAAAAGTGAATATGAGAAAATATTATTTTTTGAATGAATATAATCTGTTCAATGCTCGTTAAATTATTAAGGGAGGAGTGATCCAAGATAATGGTTTATATTTTATCATGTAAAATTTTAATGTTCTAAAAGTGATTTTTAAAATGTTTTTGACATTTATGAAATGTTTAATTAAGCTATAAGTGTGTATAGGGGCCTAAAATGAAGGTTATAACATTCCAAGGACCAAACTGAAAATTTAGATAGTATAACCTTAGAATATAAGTGGATTTTAGACTCAAGAATAGTATAATAAATCATTTGTATTAATTTTTAGATCACTACCATTACCTAAAAAGTTCTATAGTGAGAAACCAAAGGAATTGCAAGTCTAGATAGATAATGTCTTCTTGAACGATTCTAAATTCCTAATGTGATCAAAAGGACATCTTAATACTATTTAATTTCACATTCCAGCACCCGATAATTGATTATTGATGATCCAATAACTATAGTTCACATGTGAATGATATATATAAAACCTATCTTATAACCTTTGAGCCAAAAATTCTGACAATGAGCGAATCATATCTACAATTTCAAATAAACCAGATACCATTTACAGTTTCATTCATTTGTTTTCTCAATGCTTAAATAGAATTGTACATGACCACTATATAAATGCAGGAAAAGGGGCTTTGTGGATTAATTTTTATTAACATGAATCCTCACATAAAATTTTTAATTATTTATTTTTCACATTTCTACTATGCCCTGGGTTTGTTCACACCACCTCTTGTAAACTAGAAAAATATTTCATAAACCAAACTTACCCATCTTATGGAAGTACAAACAAAAACTTTCAGAATGAAATGACCTAAAATGAGCACATCATAAGAAAAAAATTCTAAACCGCCTCCCCTTGAAATTCCTTTATGGAATGATTATGGAAAAAACAGGTACTACTGACACAACATTAATTAAGTTAAGAACGGATGGAACCACTCCTTCCAAGCATATTCTTCTGATCAACCAAAGTAGGTTTTAAATTCCCAAAAATATATTACTTAAAGACTACTAAAAAATAAATCCATAACATCACCTATAACTTAATCTTGGTACAATGTTCCAAGATTTCCTTCTATTCACCCATTTCATACAAAGGATTTATGCTTCCTTAATACTTCTAAACCCAAACTCCCGAAAAACATTTCCATTGGATTTTTGTTTCCCAGATACCTTACATAGTTCTAAATCACTATCTTACAATATCTTCTGGATATAATGGTACTTCAGAATAGTGTTTTTAGGTCTCAAAGGAAACATAGGATTCTTAACAAAATTTATTTCACTCTCACTATCACAGTGGATCAATCCTTCTTGGCTATAACCAATTTTGACAACTAAACATCTTAACCACAATATATCCTTACTATATTCCATTACGACCACATACTCTATTTCCATTGTAGAAAGTTCCATCACTAGTTGTAACCTAGATATCCAACTCACCAAAGTTCCATAAAAAGTGTAAACATATACAATTTTTCACTTTCTAGAGATGGAATAACCCCCAAAATCAGTTTCAACAATCCCAAGAAATAGATCATCATCTCTAAATTAATAGTTTGTTACTTCCGTTCATTTTATGTATCGAATAAACAAATTTATTATTGACCAATGAATATTCCTTGGATTTTCCCAAGATAGGATTTCCACTCCAACGACATGAGTAATATCTAGGAATGTATAAATCATAACATAAATCAGTATTCCAACTACTGAGGCTTAAAGAACATTCAATGTGTACTTATTTTCATATTTCATTCATGGTTTTTATTTCATCATGATTTTAAAGTTACTTGTAAGAGGATTAGAAATGAGATTATATCCACTCATTCTGAATCTCTCAATGATCTTTTGGATGTTATTTTTTTTGATAAATCTAATCTTTTGTTTTTCCAATAATGTTAAATCCTCATTACCAAGACATTCATAGATTCACCATAATATTTCATTTAAAACATTCCAGATAATTCCTCCTCTAAATTCCAAATCAGCTGAATATTCAAACCTACTAAAAATAAAACATCCATGTATAAAGGTAAGATTATAAATTTATTTCCATTTAATTCCTTACAATAACAACAATGATCACAATTACTTCTCATGTAACCTTTTTTCTTCTATGAAGGATTCACACGTCTGATTCACTACTACAAAAACGGGCAATAACAGCGCTAAAATCGGGCTTTAACAGCGCTAGAAAAGCGCTGTAAAGCTCAGCGCTGATAAAGGGGGGGGGGGGGTCCTTTAACAGCGCTAAAAAGTGCTGTTATATGTTGCCTTTAACAGCGCTTTTTTAGCGCTGTTAAATATCTCCTTTAACAGCACTTTTTTAGCGCTGTTAAATGTCACCTTTAACAGCACTAAAAAAGCGCTGTTAAATCCCTGCCTGCTGCTAATAAAAAACCTGCACTAGTACAGCCAGCCGAGAAGACCTGAACAAAAACCAGTATATAAACCACAGACCTACACAAAAACCAGTATATCAACCACAAGCATGTCATCAACCGATCACAACCCAACCAAACAGTGTTCTTACCATGAGTTAGATACCATCTACCCAGAAACCAAAACTACCTCATTACATAGTATCACAAAATATTCCTACACAACTCAGAAGATAAATACTAGAACATTCCACTATGCATTGTTTCTCCTTGGATTGCCACTTGGTTTTGACAAATCGTGCAGAGCCCGTGCTCCTTGAATCATTCTGCAATACATAAAAAGGATATCCTAACTCTCCTAACCATCACCCTTAGTAATTATGTATATTAATACAAAAAAGGTAACATATCATAAATTGGGGGACTATAATGAGAAATCAAGATTAACATTCTATATATAGGATCGATGTCTGGTAGTATTGGTTGCGTTGATACATGACTCTACCTGGACCTCAAAAATAGATATATGATCTCACTCCAGGACTTTTAGAGAGACTCCAACTATGTCTAGGACGTCCTGCTGAAGCGATCGTACTACCGTAAGTCGGAAAAGATACCAAAACCATCCTAGGAAGGATCATGGGAGCCAACCCTAATGAAATATGTCCTTGATATAGTGTTCAAAGAGATCAATCATGGTACATAAAATTATGTGTCATTTAAAGGGTCACATGCCTTGTCGCTTTACCCTGGGTAACTCCAATGTTCAGCTGCCTGTGTGAATATACATGTCATATCAATAGGAAATTACATGGCATGTTAAAAAACATATACATGTTACCCTTTGATCTTGTGTCCTCTTATGCACCCTTGCCCTATGTTAGTACATGACGTCGATCTCGTGTGATTCTTCCTGTGTATCTGTACAGGGGATAAACTGCGTAGCTGGCTCATTAAAGACATGTAGTGGGATATATTCCATGTAGGAAAGCCATGTAATCCACCCCATGTTTGTGTATCTTAAAAATTCATGCTAAGTATTGGGGGAGGGTCTACACTACATGTGAGGTGGATATCTCAGTTGTTGATTTCACTTAAAAATAAGTCCATTTTGAACAAAACAGAGGCACTTTGAGTGGTGTCGACCACACCGGGCCTCGGATTGAGTCGGGGTTGACTCATACACATCAAATGTGACCCATGGATCATTGTCCTTAAGTTTCAATAGAATCAGAATGCGTTTGGTCAGTTTCCCGTATGTCAGTTGTTGATTTCTCACTTAAAATTAAGTCCATTTTTAACAAAAACAGAGGCACTTTCAGTGGTGTCGGCCACACCGGGCCTTAGATTGAGGCGGGGTTGACTTGTACATGTCACATTTGACCCATGTATCGTTTTTCTAAAGTTTCAACAGAATCCGAATGCGTTTGGTTGGTTTGTCGTATGTTAGTTGTTGATTTCACTTAAAATTAAGTCCATTTTTAACAAAAACAGAGGCACTTTGAGTGGTGTCAGCCACACCGGGCCTCGGATTGAGGCGGGGTTGACTCGTACACATCACATTTGACTCATGGATCGTTGTCCTTAAGTTTAAATAGAAACCGGATGTGTTTGGTCGGTTTGGTGTATGTATGTAAAATATTGTCCATTTTAAACAAAATACATACACTTGGAGTGATACCAGCCACACCGTGTCTCGGATTGAAGCAGGTTTGACTCGTACACGTCACATATGACCCATGGATCATTGTACTAAAGTGTTAACACAATCCTAAGGCGTTTGGTCAGTTTCCCGTATGTCAGTTGTTGATTTCACTTAAAAATAAATCCATTTTGAACAAAATAGAGGCACTTTGAGTGGTGTCGGCCACACCGGGCCTCGGATTGAGTCGAGGTTGACTCTTACACGTCAAATTTGACCCATGGATCATTTCCCTTAAGTTTCAATAGAATCCAAATGCGTTTGGTCGGTTTTCCGCATGTCAGTTGTTGATTTCACTTAAAAATAAGTCCATTTTGAACAAAAGAGAGGCACTGTGAGTGGTGTCGGCCACACCGGGCCTCAGATTGATGCGGTGTTGAATCGTACACGTCACACATGAGTCATTGATCGTTGTGAAAAAGTATCAATGAAATCAGAAGCTGTTAGATCGGTTTGGCGTATGTACGTAAAATATTGTCCATTTTAAACTAAATACATACACTTGGAGTGATACCGGTCACACCGCGCCTTTGATTGAGGCGGGGTTGACTCGTACACGTCACATTTGACCCATGGATCATTTTCCTTAAGTTTCAATAGAATCCCAATCCGTTTGGTCAGTTTGTCGTATGTTAGTTGTTGATTTCACTTAAAATTAAGTCCATTTTTAACAAAACAGTGACACTGTGAGTGGTGTCGGCCACACCGGGCCTCAGATTGATGCGGTGTTGAATCGTACACGTCAAACATGAGTCATTGATTGTTGTGAAAAAGTATCAACGCAATCAGAATCCGTTAGATCGGTTTGGCGTATGTACGTAAAATATTGTCCATTTTAAACTAAATACATACACTTGGAGTGATACTGGTCACACCGCGCCTCTGATTGAGGCGGGGTTGAATCTTACACGTCACATTTGACCCATGGATAGTTGTCCTTAAGTTTCAATAGAATCCCAATGTGTTTGGTCAGTTTTCCGTATGTCAGTTGTTGATTTCACTTAAAAATAAGTCCATTTTTAACAAAACAGTGACACTGTGAGTGGTGTCGGCCACACCGGGCCTCGAATTGATGCAGTGTTGAATCATACACGTCACAGATGAGTCATTGATCATTGTGAAAAAGTATCAATGCAATCAGAAGCCGTTAGATCAGTTTGGTGTATGTACGTAAAATATTGTCCATTTTAAACTAAATACATACACTTGGAGTGATATCGGTCACACTGCGTCTCGGATTGAGGCGGGGTTGAGTCGTACACATCACATATAACCCATGAATCGTTGTCCTAAAGTGTCAACACAATCCGAAGGCGTTTGGTCAGTTTCCCGTATGTCAGTTGTTGATTTCTCACTTAAAAATAATTCCATTTTGAACAAAACAGAGGCACTTAGAGTTGTGTCAGCCACAACAGGCCTCAGATTGAGGCGGGGTTGACTCGTACACGTCACATTTGAAGGTGAGTATGCATACATGATAGTTGACCTTCTTAGAGAAGGGTTTCTGGAATAGTATAAAAGACATGAAGCAATGAAGATCATTATAGTGTTGGAGAAAATGTGGTTGCTACAAACAATATGGAAATCGGCTTGTGCAAAGCGACCTAAGTTACAACTTGCAGGTATTGTACTCTATTTTTTTCTGGAAGGTTTCAGTTTAAATGCATTTTGGAATGATCATTGCTAGCCATTGTCTTTTAGGTTTTTTTGACAGCCGAGGGGAAAGGGTGGGGTCTGAAGACATTGTAGGATATGTCGAAGGGTGATTTTGTGTGTGAATATGTTGGAGAAATGTTAACTCCCGCAGTTCTGAAAAGAGTCACTATTTAAAAGAAAGTCACAAGTTTAGATACATCTCAAGATGGTCAGTTTAAAGACATTTTGAGGGACACTACTAAAGACATGCTCAGATATGCACACATCCCCCACTTTTAGATCGTTGTCTACTACAATGATCTTCCAAACAAGATATGCATAAGAACGCTCATGATACATAGAGAAATTCACTGGCCACCTTCGAGAATGATCTGAAGCACAAACCATGACAGCATTATGTTTTTCCTTGAAAATTCTCTTGGCGAACTGGAATGGCAACTCACTCTTGTGATTTTGCGTCTCTACTTGTCACTTCATGTGTGCAGCTACTGCCATTCCAGTTCGCCAAGAGAATTTTCAAGGAAAAACATAATGCTGTCATTGTTTGGGCTTCAGATCATTCTCAAAGTTGGGCAGTGAATTGCTCTATGTATCAGCCACTAGTGTAACTCCACTATTTTGCATGGTACTCTCTTCATCATGTTCATCCGTATAGAATGTATAACCATTAATTACATACCCACTGTAAGATAATACATACACACTTGTTCCAGCGGCTAGCTATCGAAGTCGTTCTGAAATTGAATTCGGATTTTCATCCAACTGCTTAAAAATATGGTCCTGAAACCATCCTATAAACTGGTGATTATGTGTATCTGCTAACCATTTTTCAGCCCTCGATGGATTCAACTGCCTAAGAATTTCTTTGTGAGTTTCAATATATGGAGCAACCTCCCAACTGTTATGCAAAACATAAAGATGAGCCTGCTCCCGATCTGTAATACTGATTGTTACAACTTCTCTTCCAGAAATTCCCCCACCCTCAATGCGTCCAGTGTGACGAGATTTTGGGAGACCAATGCTTTCCACATCAGATAGGTATTCAATACAAAATTCAATGGCTACCTCAACAATATATCGCTCCACTATACAACCCTCTGGCCGACTTCGATTTTTGACATATCCTTTCAAAATCTTCATATACCGTTCAACAGGATACATCCATCTATAGTGCACAGGACCACAAAGTCGAATCTCTATCACCAAGTGAATCATCAAATGAACCATCATATCAAAGAATGTTGGCGGGAAGAACATTTCTAATTCACATAATATGATGACAATTTCTTTTTCCATAGCTGGCAATTTCCCCGGGTCTAAAACTTTGCTACATATAGCTTTGAAAAAGAAACAAAGTTTGGTTAACGTATGACGAACATTCTTGGGTAAAATGCAACGTAAAGCTATAGGAATTAGATCTTGCATCAAAACATGGCAATCATGTGATTTCAAACCTTTTAACTTCAAATCATTCATTGACACAATGTTCTTGATATTTGATGAGTACCCCTATGGAACCTTTACATCATTAAAGAAGTTTCAAAACTGATATCTCTCTGCCCTAGAAAGAGTATAAGCAACAGGAGGAAGAAACATTCGATTTTCACCTTTCACGGGAGCCAACTCTTCTCATATTCTCATGTCAACTATGTCCAACCTTGCCTTAATTCCATCTTTTGTTTTGCCAGGGGAATTTAGCAACGTTCCAATAACACTATCACATACATTTTTTTCCACATGCATCACATCAAGAAAATTTCTGACGTACAAACAATTCCAGTATGGTAATTCAAAAAAAACTGATCTCTTTTTCCAACCGATTTTCGTAAGGTTTTTCGAAAATGGTTTACCAAAAACAGTGTTCATATCTTTTACTTTCTCAAACAGCTGATCACCTGTTAGTGGAGACGGTGTTGTGCATTTTTCTGAACTTCCATTGAATGATGTCATCCAAGATCGGTACTTATGCCGACGAGGTAGTAATCTACGATGTCATAGAAACACAGATTTCGATGAATGTTTCAACCTAATTGATTCTGTATCTTCTTCGCACACGGGACACCCTTGAGTTCCTTTAATGCTATAGCCTGACAAATTTCCATATGTTGGGAAATCATTTATTGTCCCATACAACATCGCTCTCAACGTGAAGTATTCACTTTTACAAGCATCATACAACATTACACCTGAGTCCCATAATAACTTCAAATCCTCGATCAAAGGAGTCAGATAAACATCAATATTGTTACCTGGTTGTTTTGGTCCTGATATAAGCATAGATAACATGATGAATTTTCGCTTCATGCATAACCAGGGTGGCAAGTTATAATTTAGCAACATAACAGGCCATGTACTATAAGTGCTGGTTTGAAAACCAAAAGGATTCACTCCATCTATAGATAACGCAAGACGAAGGTTTCTCGGCTCTTTTCCAAATTCAGGATACTCATGATCAATTTTCTTCCATTGAGGAGAGTCGGTCGGATGACGTAATAACCCATCTTTATTTCTTTTATCTGCATGCCACGACAATTGTCTTGCAGTTTCTTCACTTCCATATAAACGCCTAAACCTTGGAATGATTGGAAAGTACCATACAACTTTCGTAGGATTGGATTTATCTTTCTTGTATCGAGAAGCACCACACTTTGGTCATTCTGTAAGTGATTTGTTCTCCTTTCAAAACAATATACAGTCTTTCTGGAAGGCATGTATTCTTTCAGAAATCATTCCCATCGAGCGTAGCATTCGTCTAGCTTCATATGTCCGGCTTGGGAGCTCATTATCTTCCGGGAGCATGTCATTCAAGAGAGCAAGTAGTTCCGTAAAACTGACATCACTCCATCCATTGCCTGCTTTCAATTTATACAACTTCAGTACAGCTGACAATGTTGTATACTTAGTGAAAGCAGCATACAATGGCGTCTTTGCACAACTCTTTAACTTCTCAAACAATTTTGGGCAATCACGGGGTTCATCTTGAATTGTCTTTGTCATTTCCTCAATACGATCTTCATCATCATTGACATCTGTAATCACATCCTCCATACGGTCTTCTTCATTATCTATATTTGTATTCATATCTGACGATCCATAAAACGCAGTTTTATCCCAGCCAGTAGCTACATTCGCTTTTTCTCCGTGTTTATTCCAACAATTATAACTCCGATCTATTCCGTGACATATCAAATGTTCTTCCAACTCCTCTGGAGTAAGTAGTCTAGAATAACAACAACGTAAACACGGACAAAGGATTTGAGAAGGATCCTTTGTGTGATCCTTTGCAAACTTGATGAACTCTTTCACTCCGTTCTCGTACTCTATTGTTAAACGATTAGAATCCATCCAATCTTTATTCATCTTCATCCTATTTGAATCTCAAATATTAGTATTTATGGTTCAAGTACACAAAAGAAGACTTCCAAATACAGTAGAAGGGAACCACTTCCTTGGAAGGAGATCAAGTAGTCTAACCTATAATCAAGATTCATAAAAAAGAATATTAGATTCACTAAAAAGATGATTATCTATCACTCTATAAGGAGGATATAACAGGAGATAGAGGATTTCCAATCGATGAGAGATACCTTTATCAGAGAGAAACCAAACGCATCCACTAGAGCTTCTATCTGATTTGTATAGGCACTCAGGATACAAAAACTATATTTAGAATGCATGTGAGAAAAAGAACGAATAATTAAAATAAATAATCCATTATACAATTTAAAATTCATTATCATCTCTATTATGATTTGTATAGGCACTCAGGATTCATTCTAGTAGTGGTACAGGTTCCCCCATTAATCATGAGTGATAGAGGGAATAGTAGTTTTTGGATTACCTTTCTTGTTTTATACAATTTATGAAGAAATGACAAGGGTTGGAAGTGCCGAGTGTGTTTGACTTGAAAATAGAGGTTCAGTTGCAACACCCTCTGATGTTTTCTAGAGAGGGTGGACCCAAGGTAGATAAGTTCTAAATTTAGTTCATCTAGAATATTCTAGATAACTTTTCTACTCCTTAGTAGAATAGGGTAGAGTTGGTAGCGTATATGTTATGGGGGCCAACAATGATCTACTGTGATATTTAGTCTTGGGATGAGCATATGGAGGGAATGACTTGGAAGAAAATCTAGGATATGTTCATGGAGCACTTTTAACCTACGACATTGAGGAAATGAAAATATGAATATTTAATATGTTTGACATAATTATGTTTGATAATGATAGATTATGTTAGATTCTTCACATACCAGTAATGTTTTTATCTAATGTTGACAGGAGATAAGGTATCTATGAAAAAAAAATTAGGATGGACTTAGATGTGAGATTAAGTCCCAAGTAAATATATTTTTTATGAGGTTTGTTGAGGTGGTGGATCAGGTTCTCATTTCCAAGGGGAACCTAAAGGAGACTTGTAGTGGTGGTAGGGTGGTTTCAATTGAATGATCTAGTGGTACATATTATGATAGTAGGATTCACCATTATGATATCTTCCACTAGGGTGGTGGTGGATAGAGTATCTATGTGAGAGGATTTTTCTCTTAGAGAGGTTCTTAGTCATCTTCAATCAATGAGGTAGGTCTGGTCACATGTTAGGCCTATGACTTTGACCACTAGTGAAGTGTCAATAATGTATCATGATGGTTCATATATATAGGTTCTACATGAACACTTGTAATATGGGTAGTGATGGATGATCTATATTGGTACAGAGCACCGAATAGGGGAACCTAAAGGAGACTTGTAATAGGGGATCCTCTCATTATTTTATATCTTATCTCTTGGTAAATGGTTTCTGTTTTGTGTTAGAGTACTTTTGTGGGATCATGTTGGTCAACACACCATTGGGGGTGTGATTAGAAGGCATCTGTCTTCGTAAGGGATGTTCCCTCATGGTTTGTGAGTATTGTTTCATTTTGGATTTATACATGCTTGATATGATATGTATTGAATAGATAGTGATGATGTAATTTTTGGTATTTAATCAATATCACATTGATTGTTACCGTAGATGAGTGACCGTCATGCCTCATAAGGGTAGAGCCCATGTCTTTTATGGAGAATGGGATATCTTGGTAGACCATGTAGGACCAGTTCTTCCACAACTAGGTGAGAACATAGACCAGTTTACGAATATTTTTCTTGATGATAATGGATTGAAACAAGAAATATTTCCCCCAGTAGTAGACTAGTTATAGGATGTGTTTCATGAGAATTGATCAGGGCTACCACCTAAAAGAGACTTTGAGTTCATGATTGAGCTGATGCGTGGAGTTGAGCCATTTTATATAACGCCTTTCAGAATGAAACAAGAATAGATTCAGGAACATAAAACTCAATGAGAGGAGTTAGATTATGAAGGGTGCATCTGCTCGAGTATGTCACCTTGGGGATCTCATGTTTTATTTTCCAAGAAGGATGACAGAACATTACATATGTGTTTCTATTAATATAATATGAATCAGATGAAAATTAAGAACAGATATCCACTTCTTTGTATTTTTGATCTATTTGACCAGCTGAGGGGTTCCATATTGTTCTCTAAGATTGATCTAAGGTTTGTTTATCATCATTTGAGGTTGAGAAATTCTGATATACTATAAACTAATTTTGAAATCATGTATAGTTTTTATGAATTCTTCATAATAAAATTTGTGTTGACGAATTCCCCATGGCATTTATTCTCTTGATGAGTTGAATATTTCACTTGTACCTAGACCAGATTGTAGCTGTTTTATGGATGACATATTGGTGTAATACTAAAATAATGATGATCATTCCCAACATCTGGACATCATCATGAGTACACTTAGAGAGAATCAGCTATACACAATCTATCTATATGAAAACATATACATCTTCTTCATAGATTGTTACCTTAAGGCGGCGGCTGAGGGCGTTGCGGGTTGCGGAAGGCGGCCGCGGAGGGCGACCGAGGGCGGCCGAGTGAGGCGGAGGGCGGCGGAGGCGGCGGAGAGCAGCCGAGGGCGGCCGAGGGTGGCCGAGGCCGGCAGAGAACGGCGGCCGAGGGCGTTGCGGGCAGCTAAGGGCGGCAGGCGGTGGAGGTCGGCCGAGGGTGTTGCGGGCGGCGGAGGACGGCGAGTGTACCGAGGGCGGCAAGCTCCGGCGAAGCGAACACAGCAGCGGTATTCGGGAGAAGAGTAGCAGGGTTACGGTTCCGGGAGGGCTTTAGCTGCGATAAAACGAGGGCACTGTGCGACCGACTTTATAAAAAAGTCGACTAAGGTTTTATCAGTGCTAAAAAAGTGCTGATAAAGGCTACCTTTATCAGCGCTAAAATTATAGCGCTGATAAAATATAGCTTTATCAGTGCTTTTCTAGCGCTGATAATATTATGATTTATCAGCGCTAGAAAAGCGCTGATAAAGATTCCCCGTATCAGCGCTACAATTTTAGCGCTGATACAGGGTCTCTTTATCAGCGCTTTTTTAGCGCTGATAAAGATAATTTTTATCAGTGCTTTTTGAGCACTGATAAAGGATACCCTATATCAGCGCTGAAATTTGAGCGCTGATAGAGGTGTTCTGTATCAGCGCTTTTTTAGCGCTTATATAGGAGAACCTTTATCAGCGCCTTTTGAGCGCTGATAAAGACCAACTGTATCAGCGCTAAAATTTAGCGCTGATACAGATCATATTTATCAGCGCTTTTCTAGCGCTGATAAATATTACTATTATTAGCGCTAAGAAAGCGCTGATAAACATTAGCTTTTTCAGCGCTGTAATTTTAGCGCTGATATAGGGTATCCTTTATCAGCGGTTTTGCTTAGCGCTGTTATAAGGGCGCGCTTCCCTTGCCCGTTTTTGTAGTAGTGATTCCAACATCTTGGTACTTGTTTCAAACCATAAAGTCTTCTTTTTAGTTTGCAAACCAAGACCTTATTTCAATTATCCATGAAACCAATAGGTTTCTTCATAAAAGTTTCCTCTTCTAAATCCTTGCAAATAAAATTTTCCTTCACATCAATTTAATGAAGGTGAAAATTTTTAGAAGCAACCAAGCATAAAAAAATTTGAATGGTAGTATGTTTTACTACTGGAGAAAATATTCTAGATAAGTATATTCCATCCTCCTAAAATCCATTCACAACTAGCCTTACATTATATATATTCCTTCCATCCTATTTTTTTATTAATTGGGGTACCAATTTATTTTCATGTGATTTATTACCTGGTTGTAATTCCATTAAATATCATGTGATATTCACTCATAGTGAATCCAACTAATCCTGCATTTATATCTCCCAACTTATGGAATTTCCCAAAGAATATACTTATTCCAAACACTCTAGTTCTCCACCATCTGTTAAAGGAATGAAGCTTATATCAGTGCCATACCTCTAAACTGACCATCTAATCCTTGAAGACCTTTAAATATTAAGCCGTGATTTAGATTCTTCTGAAAATATATTTTTTGAAATGAATCCTCTATGAGAACCTACTTATGGAACTTGGAATTCCATAAATCTTGAGAGACCTTACAAAATCCTGAACATCCTGATAAATCTTCCATTGGATAAACATCCAAAATTTCCATACATCCATTTGAGATTTCATCCAGAACATTTAATCTTTCAGTAGACTCAAAGACATATGAACATTCCAAAACATGTGATCCTCTAGAACCACTATTTAAATCAACATTAAATGACATTTCATATTTATTTACAAATTCATTTCCCATATTGTTTTGAATTTTCTTTAAGATATTCTCTTTGTAGATTAGGTTTTGATTTCTGAAAAGTCTCTTATTTTAATTACCCCATAGAAAAAAACCAATATCTTCACCTGTATATATTTAGAAAAAAACATGCCTGTTGTTTTTATTTTGACTTATCTCTTTATTTTCCATTAATATAAATATTGAATAAAATTATTAAAATAATGAGATAAGCTACTTCCATAAATTTTATAGGCCATAGTTTATCTAGTAACCATTGTCAAATTGATGCTAAATTAATACTATTGATTAATTAACTTGATTCTACCACTGATTCTACCTTAGAATCCTTAGGTGTTCAAAAATTTAAGAACATACTTATTATTCTTTCCATTAATTCCCAATTAACTTTCTCAATTGTACAATTTTGTTTAGGTGTACCTGGAACAATCTTATCATGTTGGATTCTGATTTCCCTATAGTATTTATCAATAATCCTTATAGTAAGCTCACCATTATTATCTAATCTTATACATTTCAACTTGATTCGAGTTTCTCTTTCAACCATATATTTTCATTGAAAAAATATTCCACACAGTTCAAGTTTATGCTTCATAATGTAACCCCTTAATTTTATTGAGAAATCATCAATGACGGTAACAATGTATATAGCCTTTCTATAAGAATGAATATAGACACATCCCTAAATATCTATATGGACTAATTCTAACTTCATGAATTTTGGTGTTCTTATTAAAATATTGAAACAAACAATTCATTGAATCTTGGGTACAAAAATCTCACACTTTTTGAAGTTTTATGGACCAATCCTCAAAATTACTCTATCAACTATAATATTCATACCTTTCTCACAGAGGTTCCAAAACCAATTATTCCATAGTTACTTAATTTTGGAAGATGACATTATGTAAATTGTTGCTCCCATTTTCTGTTCAATTAGATACAATGACATATATTTTAAACCTCTGGCTATGATAGGAAAATCGAAAGTAATCTTCCATACTCCTTCGACATAGATCATTTAAAAAAATGATTCATACAACTAACCTACTAAAATCAAGTCTATATGAAGTCATAGAACATTAAAAACTATTTTTTATAAGAAAACATCTATTCACCAATTGAACATCCACCTCTCCCTTTCTAATAATATCAAGAGTTTCATCATCAGAAAGATGTCCTCTACCAAAATTTATCAATAAACAAATAGATATCATACGCATTTCTCTAGTGGAATGGAATAAAGATATCAAATCTATAATATATGATTCTACTTGATTACATGCTCTTGAAAGTATATTTACACTACTTATTGGTTTTGGTTATAGAGAGAGAATTGATTAGGGCCGATCCTGACTGAGTAAATATCTGATTTGATGGATCAATCATATATTGTACAACATGTGAATTTCATGACCGACAAAATTTTTCAATTGAATAATGACAAGAGGGTTTCTAGATCCAAGAAGAAATATTTTCACATTAAATTTATAATTAATTTTATTAATATGGAATAATATTACCTTGTTCTTGAAATATTTATTTTTAGTAGATGTTGATAATTTGAAAAACATTTTTTGGTAAGATGTTATTACACTTGTAGGATCCAAGTGTATAATCCCTCTAGTGATTATCCACACATGTTCTTTTGTTTCCGAATGACACTAATGAATCTTTGGGTGGTTGCATAGTCGATTGATCATCTTACATTATTTGTATAGATGTTTCACTTTTCTTTAGTCTTCAATAAATTATTGGGATCTTACCATTCTTGAGCGGATGTGATAGGGAAGATGATAATTCTTAGAGATAAATCTATCGTGTACAATGATTCTCGATTAGCCTATGTTAGAAATTATAAGTGAACTATTTATAGGACTAGGGTTAGTATTTGTATTTTAATTAATTACATAGAGTCCATTAATATAACATCAAACCCATGTCTAACCCTATTCCATTTGTTATTAAAAAAACAATATTATTTTATCTCCATAGTGTTTTCCAATTGGCATAATGAAAAATATTATATCACCAACATGAAAATTAAAATTTATCACTAGATATGATCTTGGTCTTCTCAACTACCTCAAAATTTATCAAATACCCAAATAAATATTAAATTAAGTATTTATCCATAAAAAAATATTTCATTAAAACTCTGAAAAATAAATATTTATAAAATATTTAATAAAATAAATATTTATAAAATATTTAATAAAATAAATATTGGTTATAAATAAAATCAGAATAAAATTATATCACAGTCTTGAGAATAATATTTATTATAATAATTAAATTAAAATCGAAATTAATTGAGATCAATAGAAAACATAGTGTGTGACCCTCTAGATGTTCATCTCATTGGAATTAGGAGGACTTACTTAAAGTCCGAGATTATTGTCTATCAATGGGTGAGGGAACCCAAGATGAAGCATCTAATATTACAATGTCAACAAAAATACATGATCAATTACTATGTAATATAATCCCTTTATCACATGATCTCATAAAAAAGGTTTACACCAGTGTCATAAACCCATATTCTTGATACATCTGTCTCTGACTATAAAAAAACACATCATTATACCATGACCATTGAATTTAATGTGAATGTTCTGTTTTAATCAAAGGGTAAAGTTATAAAATTCCATTTATATGGAAGAGACAAATCCTTAATTTAGTTATTAATTAATAAAATGTCATTCATGAAGAACCCACCATACCCAACTTTGACATGGCCTATTATCATTATGATTTATGCAAATATATATGTGCATGAGTCTGATATGAATTAATAATAATCATAAAGATAAGGACCATTACACATGCTCATAGAAAGGAATATCTAATGACACATAAACATGTTGAATTCCTACTACCAGGTCTGTTCTAAAAATCTCCTTTCATGAAGATTACCATGTAAAGACATCATGACAAGTCTCAAATTCTTATGAGTACTCACACCTGAAAATCAACAAGCTTTTTGTACTATCATGTAATGGTATCCAACCATAGAATTATGTTTAATAATATCATCATCGAATTTCAAGATTCTAATCATTGAGGGGAACTATCATTCCCTTTTAATGCAAAAGATACTCTGTGCAATTATTACATTAAAGTGGGATAGAACTATTAATGATATGTAATAATATATTTGAATTAATATTCACTTCTTTGAATATTCTTGTAATCCAAATTATAAACATTTGTTTCTAGAACCCAACTGCAATAGAATACCACTTAGACTAGTGCCAAATTCCAGTGAATTTTAGTCTTCTAGCCCTCACATGAATATAATGTTTCTACTGAGATAAGGATTTAGTTAAGTGGTACATCACAATGTCTTCTGTAGAAACTATTATCACTGTGACCTCATCTCACTAAGAAAAATCCATTAAGGGATAATACATTAAAAGTCTGTGCTTTGTCTTCAGATGTGACCTTGGATCCTTTTCGAATTACATTACTATAATATTATACTAGAGTGTGATAGGGTCTTTACTTCTAGATAACACATGAAGATCTTGGAATGTTTTTATCCAAACTGCTTCTTTAGCTACTTCAGAAGCCCCAATATACACAGTCTCTATTGTAGGATCTCTGAGCATAAAATTATTTGATCTCTTCTAGCTCACAATATCTCTAATGAGAGTGATGATATATCCCATCTATTATTTTATATCATCTAAATATATTTTTTAAAATAACATCTACATATCCTACAATTACTACTACATTATACCCTCTAATGAAATGGAATATATCTTTAGTTCATATAAGATACTTAATGATTGTATTAACTTCAATCCAATGGTGGTAACCTGGGTCAGCTTGATATATTCCAACTGCACATAAAGAATAGACGAGATATAGCCTAGTAAATAATATAACATACTTGACTGACCTAATCACAGACATGTATTGAATATTTATCAAATTTTTTATTTACTCATGTGTCTGATGACTCATTTTTTTAGAATGATGAATTCTATTTGACATTGAAAAAAATCCCCTCTTGGATTTTACCATACTAATCCACTTAACTATATTGTCAACATATGTACCTTCACTTATAACAACAAGTCTCTTGAATCCATCATGATTGATATTGATCCCAGGAATATAGGCTGCTTCAACTAAGTCTATCATGAATAGGCATGTATTTAACTAGGATTTATCAAACTGTAAGACATGTATCTAATTTCTAATAAGCTGTATTTCATTGATATAAACTATTAATAAATGATCACATTCTCACTAAAATTATTATAGACACAAGAATGAAATTTGTTCTTTATAAAACCAAATTATGTTATGGATTCATAAAATCAAATTTTCCATGACTTAAATGCTTTCTTTAATCCATTAATGGATTTTTTTTAAATTTACATATGTTATTGGAATCAATTGATGTCAGAAAACCTTCAGGATGGATCATATATACATCCCCCTAAAGGTTATTATTAGTGAGGGATATTTGGATATCTATTTTAAAAATCTCATAGTCATGGTAAACCGTTATGGAATGTAGAATTATAAAGGATTTGAATATGAAAATTAGTGAACAAGTTTCATCATAGAATATTCCCTGATGTTGTTTGAACTCTTTTACAATAAGTTGTTCCTTATAAGTACTAACTTGTCCACCCTTGTCTAGTTTTTTCTTGAATACCAATTTACAACCAATGGTATTTACATCCACTATAGGACCTACCAAAATCCATAAATGTTTTTGGTATATGGAATTTATTTTTTTCATTCATTACTTCTTTCCATTTGTAAACATATGTTCCACTTACTGCTTCTTTATAGGTTATTGGGTCATTATTATCAATTAATAATGAGTCTCCATCCTCATTTACTAGAAATCCATACATTTCATGTTATATAACCTCTCTTATAATCTTATGAAATATTGTGTCTCTGAAATGTTCTATTACATGGGGATCTATGTAATTTATTCATGTGCAAACTATTGTGTATCTTGAGTTTGGATAGAATCAAATTCTATCTCAATCCTACTATCTATTTGGGAGATATTATGCTTCTCATGGAATATGGTATGAATGTTGACCAATACCTTTTCATCTAAAGGTTTTATAGGTATTATCACTTTATTTCCTTAGGATATCCTATAATGATCATTTAGTGACTAAGGGTGAAATTTTTTGACTGAAATAGCTTTGAAGAATCATTTTCATCCCCACAATCATAAATATGAAAACACATTTAATTACATATATAATTTCATATGGAATACTATTTTCTGCATTATATTGAATTTAGTTTACAATGTGTTCCAATGTATTTAATGCGTATCCCTGATAGGATAATGAATGAATCTCTTATCTCATCGTTAAACTCACCATATAAAACAATTCTTCGTTCCTCACATTATATACACCATTAAATTATGGTTTATAAGGAGTAGTGATTTGGGATAAAATCCCAAACTTCTATAAATAATCAATGAACACTTGATTAAGAAATTCTCCTCTATGTTCTGAGTGGAGGTTCTTAATCTAATCACCATGTTGGTTCTCAAATTCATTATTATATTACATGAATATATCAAAGGAATCTACCTAATAAATCATTAAATATACATATCCATATCTACTGAATTCATTAGTAAAATTTTAGAAGTATGAGTACCCACCCATTACTTAAACTAGAAATGGTCCACACACAGTAGAATGAACCAACTCAAGAAGCTTAATGCCCCTTTCACCTTTTCCACTAAATAGATATTTGGTACTTTTTATTTGTAAAAATGTATGACAAAAACCAAGTGGTATTAATTAAAAAGAATCTAAATATCCATATTAGTGTAATATGGCCAATCATTTTTCATTTACAAGACCTAGTCCATGTTTCCATAATTGGATAGGGTATGAATCATGTGAAGTAGTTTTGTTATCGATTTGCATTACGCGGTTCATGTAATCTCACACATATAGAGAGTTATTTAAATATGGATTATAATAACATATTGTTTCATTATAAAAGAACCAATATTTATCTCCAAATATGAAAATAATTCCATTTGTATCAATTTTGGATATATATATATAGTGTTTTTGGTGACTGAAGGCACATAATAAAAATATTTTAAAACTAATATCATTCTCATTGGAAATATGTGGTGGTAGTCCCCAATAGCCATGAAAATAAGTCTAGATCCATTGATTACTCATAGACCTACCTCACCTTGATCAACCATTCGAAATCTACATAGTTCCTGTATTTAAATAAATATTTGATATCCACATGCTATATTTAATACCAAATTTATTGAAACAAATAAATTATATTAAAAAAAACATTCACTTGATGCTTCCCCTTACTTCTTTTCTTAGGTGTAGTTTTTCTTCAAATTTTATCTCATTTCACATGTGAAACAGATAGCATCATGTTCACTTGTTTGAACCTTGATACTTCTATTCTAGAAGGGTGTTGTGAAGATGTTTTGGACTTAGAGATCTTCAAATACCCTTTCATTTAATTCAATATAAATATGGAATAATTTTATCACTTAATCTCTTCATAAACATGGAAAAGTAGTGTAAGATGATCTGGAAGAGACTTCTCTATGTTCATATTGAAATTGAAAACAATACTGGGGAATCTATGAGTAAGTGTTGAAAACAAGATATTGGTCCGTAGTTCTTTCGAGAAATTAATCACTAGATTATATAGGAACTCAATGTGTAAAATGTGTTTGACTATGCGAGGAACAGGTGGCACACATTCCCTATGTTTTCTCTAAAATAAAACATTATATATCTAAAATAGTTCATATATTACACTCTCCTAGTAAAGTCCATGAAGATGATGAAGCATGATATATGAATCCATGTCTTCATGTGACTTTCTATGTTTACTGTAAATGGATGATATCATTATACAACAAATGTTAACCGCATCACTCAAGTGTTTATCATAGACAATGAACTCTTCATCACTCACCTCTTTTTAGGTGCATAAGGTAGTGAGGATTCTAGAACATATGATTTCTGTTCATCTTACAACAAAACCCATAGGCGTCTGAACCGTTACTGAATGTTACTTCAATTAAGGAGATGGTATTTCTCTAAAATGTTTGGTAAGGATTATTTTTTTGAATATTACATTATTATAAAATTATAATAGTGTAGATTATTATTACTTAAAATGATTACAATTTATGTGAGACTATAATAAATTTTTAAAATTTAATGAAGTCTCCCACAACATCATCAAGTCTCAATGAACCTCAACATTGAACTCATAATGTCATGTGACCATATCCATTATAGTGTTAAGGATCTATATTTCACTTTTAATAATCCAAATGACATCCATGAAAATTATAAGAATGTATCTAGGTAGGAGGTCATTCCAAATACAAATTGGAAGCTCCTTGAACTAATGAGTGAACTCTCTAATCTAGAAATATTGACTTGGATTTCCCCAACACATGCCTCCAAATTTGTATTAGACAGATGAAGTCTATTAATAACAATACATATGAGTTAATTTAAACATTTATCTTAGTTAAGACTTCCCAGTAATTAAAATTTCCCCGATGAGAGGCCAAATTGATACATTAACTACAAATTCATATTAATTTAGATGATGGAAGGCATAATGAATTAATAATAACTTGATTGATTTTATTTTCTTATGCCTATTTTTATAGTTTTATCCTCTACATGTCATGTTAATATTAATTGTATTTTACTTATGTGATTAACCATATTTCAATAAAAAATTTACACATAATACATTTAATTAAATTCTATCTTTGAATATTAGTTTATTTATTTATTTGATCACGATATTGCATATGTAAAATTTATTATGCATAAGAATGAAATAAATTAATAAATATATTACATGATCATGATCTGATCTAATGGTTTATTTATAGAGAGGATAATTAAGAAACCTATTACCCTAGAGAAAACCCTTTATGTCAATCATGGAATGAGTTTAAAAATTCCTTTGATACACTTATGTATCTCCCATGTTTGTTTTATCTCAGTTCAATCTTAAACTTCCTTTACCAAATCTCTACCATAAACTGATTCCATGTGCCTTTAGATACTCCTTTTATTAAATATTCTTTATAACTCATATATAATTGAGTGGAACTAAAGAATTTTTAAGGGGAATTTCTTAAAAATTACCTTAGAAATACAGGTCCTAAATAATCAAAGAGGGAGGGATGACTTGTCCTAACCAAAGATGGTCTTTATTAGAAATGGAGTATGGTTTTTGTTTATTTTCAATCCTCACATTCAAGATAAAATAGTTCATAGGGAAATGGATCTTATAGGTTAAGCTGACAATAGTATTGATGGTTTCATCATTTCCCAGTTTTTACAAAACATTTTGGGGTCCAAAATTTTGAATTTTGCTTGCTTCTTGAAAATTATATTTCCATTAAATCCTAATGAAAATATGGAAAGTTCATGAGTTTCATGAAGAAGGGATACATGAGTAGTGTTTCACTAATGGTTTATGAATTCTGACGGTGTGCTCCGCGATTACGATGAGAATCATGAAAGGTATTTTTCTTTAATCAACATTACATAAATATGGTAAAGGAATGGGTTTTTTGAATCATGGGATTATATTTGTGATGGTGAAGAGAATCGTGAATAGACATTGTGTTTCTTTGTAGTTACGAGAAGAGGAGCATCGTGACTGCACTATGTTTTGATGGAAGGCTCTGCGACTATGAACATCATCATGAACAGTGAATTTCATTGAAGCATCCTGAAGGGAGGGGCGTTGTGAATTTATTTTTGAAAGATCAAGAAATAAAGTTTTAGTGGGTGGAGCTTAATGAATGACTGATCCTATAAATAAGAGGATACCCCTCTCACATCAAACGCATTTTTACAAAGAAATTCTATAATCACTCTGATTTCATGAATCTAAGAGAGCTCTACAAAACTGACATTCCAGGAAATCTTGATCATCGCGAAATGACATATAACGACTTTAGAGATGTAAATTATTTTTAGAAAAGGGTGATTCATGATGATAGGGATTATCACATTGACTTTATGAGCTTCGCGGGGGCAGTTTGTTCTATCCAGGAAAGGCAGCTTCGCAAAGCAACTTTGCAAAATCCAGTTGTGATCATCTGGTTTTAAGAGAACAATGATTAAAGAGTGCATTAATATAGGTCTATAGTGAATTCATAGTCTCATGATAATTCATGGATAAAGAATTTAATTACAAACCTTTAAAGTGACCTTCAAGTCAATAATATGAGTTAGAATTCTCCCAATGCAGCGATCTAGGGGGAGTCAACAGAAGTGATCCAAGAGATGTAGTGTGAAATCCCTAAATCATTGTAAATATAGTGAACCTGGAATGGAGTGACTATGTAAAAACTTCAATATTCCACATATAGTGAATATTAGCGGATTTAAGTATGACAAATAATTTGTTGGCATATACTCCGTGGACTAGCCCTTACAAGTAAACCAAGAAAAAATTATTGTGTTGTCTTGATGTGTATGAATGTTTTAATTTATTCACATTACCATCCAATAGGTTTAAAGGGATTATACCAATTTTGGAAAAAGGTGAATCACATTAGGAAACAAAATTGACACCCGGATTCTCCCCTACCCTCTCTGGGTGTTCTAGGGTCCTTTATGTGGTATCATAGGTTAAAAGTTTCTTGTTTTAAATATATCCTTCTTTTCTGTCATGGAGAATTCATTTAATGTCAGGGGAGTCCCCCTATTTATGTAATTAACATTCATATATGGAAGACCAAGATGAGAGCCTATATATAATCTCTTGGAATGGAATTACACATTTCCACTGCACCGGGGTTGTAGGTCACTAATACAACAAGGTTTTCTATAAATTATATAAACAGGAAAATGATTGATTAAGATGATAAAGAACAAAATTCCCTCACTACAGCTCTTTATGATAAAATCTTTCAAAATCATATGAATTTTAATATAGCATTTTCTATGTGGGAAAAAGTTGAGAATATTTATTAAGGAGAAAACAATGTAAAGGAGGAAAAGAATCAAGTTCTTCACAATAAATTTGATGACATAAAACTGCATCATGCTGAAAATGCATATAATTTTTTAATCTAATTTCAGATTTTGTTTGAAATATATGTTTTCTTGGTGATAAAATCAA
Organism: Viscum album; assembly: GCA_963277665.1. Taxonomy (NCBI): domain Eukaryota; kingdom Viridiplantae; phylum Streptophyta; class Magnoliopsida; order Santalales; family Viscaceae; genus Viscum; species Viscum album. The sequence goes on from OY728167.1 coordinate 836,430,283, forward strand.
AGACATTTACATTATAAATAAAATCATGATAAGGCTTACACCTCTCTACAACAAAAAGGTGCCCTCCATTTAGGAAATATATTTATCTAAATATTCTCTGGATGATATTTAGAGTAGTCTTATGGAATATCAAATGAGAGTGAAACGAAATGATGCAATGAATAGAGTAAGAAATTAAATGGAATTCAAATCCATGGAAAAAGTGGAAATTTCAGGAGACAGCGTTGATGAATATAATGAGTAAAATGAACTTTTTTCTCTCATGGCTAAGAAATTCAAGAAGGGAAAAGGGAAATTTTATGTTAAGTAACCTTTGGCTTGTTTTTTGTGTGGAAGAGTTTTGCACATTGCCTCTCGGTGCTCAAGAATGTTTGATAAAGAAGAAAGTGAAGTCGGAAACATAGAGAAGCTTTAGAAAATGTTTTTCAAAAAGGGAGACTTCAAATATGGGATGAAATTAGAGAAGAAGAGTTTTGTCTGTCAATAAAGAGAGGAAAATAATGAATTCCTTTAGGAAGAATAAAAAAAATTAAATCTGGAACACAAGCATCCATTATGGATACTGTTTAAAAGTCCGAACCATTGGGATATAAATCTAAAGTTAATCATTTGACCTCTAATGTCGATATCAGGTTTCAACTAAAGGATAACCTTGGTTAGATTGTCATTCCAATTAACAGATACGAAAAGAGGAAAGTAGTTGTGGAAGAATTTGCTAAATATGTTCATCATCTAGAAGATGAAATTGATTGACATGATGTAGTAGTGAAAGAATATTACACAAACTTTGGAAACATAGAAGATGTAGTGGATCTAATTCTCAGAATTTAAGAACTGGGAAAGGTCATTAATGAACATAACTCTAGACTAGAGGAGAAGTCCAAAATTGGTTAGGTACTCTAAGAATAAGTTGTTACTCTTAGGAGTATACTCAAAAGTGAATAAAATTAAAAATAATAAAAGAAGAAAATAAGGTTTGGAAAATTCATATATGTTTAGTTGTGGAATAGACCTAAGTGTGGTTCTGATGGAGTTGAGAAGGTTTTGAATGATCAAGGACCCATAGTCATGTTATGTAATGGAATTGGATGTGATTCCAAAATATAAAATGATGTAAATAAAGTGGGACAAAATAAGGGAAATTTGAAAGTTGGTCACATTGAAAAGTCACCTGATGTGCTGGAAAAGAACCCCTCAAATCAAACTGAAAGGAGAACTAAAAACTAACCTCAAGTGTCCATAAATTATATGAAGCCAAACTATATTCTTATATAAGGAGACATGAGGAGGAATAAATTTGAGAAGACAATTCCACTTATGAAAATTAAAATATATGGCTATCTGGGCCATTCCATGTCATACTATGAAGAAGAAAGTTACTATTTGAATAGGGAAGATATAGGAAGTTAGTAAAGGAGAAAACAATTCATAACCCACTTCTAAGGATATTTTTTTATTTTTCTAACTTTTCCTATAAATCTATTTATTGTAGGAAGATGAAAGACATGAAAAAATCATATAGTACGCAGAGACATGCCAATACTTGTCAACCATATGGTGCCTCTATTATAAACAAATTTTATCCTCTGGATGAAATGAATGAGTATGATAGACCCATGCACATGGAATAGATATTTGAAAGTCCATATTAATCCAACACTCAATCTAATATTTCATAAAAGGAAAAGAAGAATATTGACAAGTCCAATCTTTCTGAAGTCTCTCTCAAATCTACAAAGAAAAGAAACACCAAGATTCATTATAGTGGATTCTCATCACATATGGCGGGAAATGAGAAATTATTGATTAATTTAAGGAAATTTTTTGATGGAATAGTAATGTTTGAGAATGATGGTGGTTTGAAGATAAAAGGCAGTGGAAGTAATGAACTAGCTAATGGCAAGGGGAAGAAAACTGAAGTTCTTTATATGGATGGTTTTCGTCACAATCTCTTTAGTATGTGTCAGCTCTTGGACATAAGACATATAGTGAAACTAAATTAGATAGGATTACCTATAAATTTTATGATAAGGAATTCTCTCATGAAAGGTTTCAGAACATATGGGAACTTATTGCAGGTTGATAGCAAAGATAGCATTTGTTAAATGATAGTTGAAGAAGAGAAAAACGTGTGGAATCAGGGGTTCGGTCACATTAATCAACAATACCTAAAAAAGATATCTAACTGAATATTTTCATGGATATACTAAATCTAAAGCATAAATGATAAAATACTTTTGATTCTTGCATACAAGGAAATATGATCTATAACTCATTTTTTCAAACAAATAAATGGGAATAAAATCTTCTTGATCTCATCCCTACAAACATGTGTGGTCTGATAAATGTTTCCAGAACATATTGAGGAAGGTGCTTCATCATTTACACTGATGAATATAGTATAATGTCTTGTGTTATGGTTATACATAGGAAACGACAAGTGATCGATTACATGAATGTTTTTCATCGAATAAAAGAGAATAATATTGGTCAAACTATCAATGTTCTATGATCTAACAGTGAAGGGGAATAAAAAACAATTTAATTTGAATATTACCTAGAGAAACATGGAATTCAACAGGTGATGAATACGTTGATAACCCCATAGAAAAATGGAGTTGTTGAGCATATGAATCGATAGGTAAACAATATGGTAAGAATTATGTTGATTGAGTGTTTTATCCCTATTAATTACTTGAATGAGGTTGTTCAAGCAACAATGTATACTCAAAGTCAAAAAGGGGAATTATATGGGTGAAACAAAGACAACATATGATTAGTGACATGGAATGAATCCCTCTTTGAATCATTTTCATGTTTTCAAAAGTTAAATTTTCATCTGAAACAAAGAAGGAAATTAGAGGATGTATGTTGATGTTGTAGATGAAGGAATATTCCATGGATATTTGATGAAAATAAAATCCAACAAATGTTTCAATAATTGTGTTTGAAAATTTTTCAAATGAAATGTTGTGAAGATCATTGAAGATAAGAACACAAATTCCTTAAGGAATTTTTATGCTGAGGTGATAAAAGATGAGGAAGAATGCGGAAATGGAACAAATCTAAATACATAAGTACAAGAATGAGTTTAATAAATTCCAGGGGCACAAAACGATGTTGATTAAGAAGAAGAATAGGAAGAGAAAACCATGGAAAATAAAAATTCTTCTGAACCTCATAGGAAAAACCGAAGAGCATAGATTCATCAATATAGAATAATTGTGGACTGGACAACACACACAAAAACATGGAGAATGAGAAATAATACACATTTTTCCTTCCTATTAGTTGTTGAACCATCCTTATTGGAATAAGATGTAAAGGATGAATCATGGGTTAAATCCATGAATGAAGTGTTATATAATATTGACAAGAATAAGACATGGGATCTTGTTATGATACCCAAAAGTCATAATGTGATTAGTACGAAGTGGATATTTAAGAATAAATTGTACGAGAAATGTAATGTAATCATAAATAAGGTGTGATTGGTGTGTAAAGGATATTCACATATTGAAGGTGTGGATGTTGAAGAAAAATTACCTCTAGGGGTGGGAGTGGAGTCGATCATGCTATTTTTTTCATAGAAATTCAAATAGGATACACTGATTATAAAATGGATGGAAAAACATATATCTTGAATGGTGTTCTTTAATAAGAAGTCCACATTGAAAAACCAGTAAATTTTCTACTCTGTAATGATGAAATGATGGTTTTTAGATTGAATAAGTTGCTATATGGTTTGAAATAAGTACCATGAGTGTGGAACTATTTGAATGACTCCTATCTAAAGAAGCTAAAATTTAAAATTTGAGGGGATCACAATATATATGGGAAGAATTATCAGAATGAGTATTTCATGGTACTGGTGTATGTAGATGATATTATATTTGGTGGTGGCAAGAATAGATTACTGGATGAATTTTATGATCACATGAAATTAGAATTTGAAATGTCAATGATTTGTGAACTGACATACTTACTAGTTCTACATATATTCTGAGGAAGGAATACACTTTTCTTTCTCAGGAAAAGTATGCAAGATAGTTTATGATGAAATTCAATATGCATGATTCCAAAACAATGTTGACTCTGATTGTAGTTGGGAAACTACCGGGGAATGAATGAAGATGGGACATCTATAGATCCCAAAATTTATAGGAGAATAATTGGAATCTTTTTATACTTGATTGTGAAATGACAAGATATTGTCTTTGCAACATGATTAGATACTCACTTTCAAAGTAATGTGAAAAAAATTCACATGGAAGCAGTAAAAATAATCTTGAGGTACATTGAAGGAAATCATAATTATGGTTTATATATTATTGTAGGAAGATTTATTGAATTATCAGTGGTTTATTATGTGGATTGGTCTTGAGATATTGTTGATTGAAAGTTCACAAGTGGTGGAACATTCATTATTTTTAAGAAATGAGCATGCTGGTTGAGTATGAAACATGAATATACTTCTCTTACTACTACTGAAGCTGAGTATATCACCGTTATAAAGGATTACAATCAGATACTATGGATAAAGCAACAACTTACTAATATTGGTGATGAGGTGAAACATCCAATGGTGATTCACTAAGATAACAAGAGGATAATTTATCTTATAAAGAATATTGTTCATCATTCTTATACAAAACACATTGAAATAAAATATCACTTCATCAAGGAAAAAATTGAACAAAGAATGGTTAAAATGGATCATGTTGGAACTGATGATCAAGTGGATGACATACTAAACAATCCATTGTTAGCACATGTTTTCTGGAAGCATTGGTAGAAATTCACTGTTCAACCACCTCCTAGTGTATGAAGAGGTCATGAGGGTTCCTATTTCCCCAGTTGTGTTAACTATTTTGATCTTTTTGCAAAAGTGATACAAGTTTATGGGGGAGATACGATCCAGGGGGAGTGTGTTTTCAGCTCTAAAATGTAAAATTACTAGTATTTGGGATTATTTCCAATGGGGTGGTAATGGGTAAATTTAGTGGTACAAAGGAGGAGTATGAAATGTTTTTCTGGTTTTATGGTTTCAAGTTCATGGAGAATTGAGAATTGAGAAATTTGATGAGTTTCAAAGGGTGAAAATGAAATTTCGGTGTTATGAGGAAATATTTCGGGGAATGTAATTCATATGTGACATGGTCAGATAATTTCATGTAAATATTTAAGAATTCCATGCATGAGAACCCAATTCATGCTTATTCTCTTATTTTCGACCTTGAGAATTAATATTGTAAACATAGAGTGTTGGATGAGCTGTTTCTTGCATATCAGGTTTTGTTTTCGGTTGGTAATTCATTGATTTTATCTATAGATTTCCAAAAAATGAAAAGTGGGAGATTTTTGGAACCAAGGTAGGTCTTTTCTGGAAATGGGGTATGGTTTACATTGTTTTTCCATCCTTACAATGAATATCTTGGAGTTTTCCCGGAATGTGATATTACAGGTTAAGATGATAATAGTATTGAAGGTGGCGTCATTTCCCAGTGTTTTCCAAAATTTTGGGGTCCAAATTTTGGAATTTGATTTCCATTGTTTAAAGTGGATTTCCATGATGGCCTTATGAAATTATTGAAAGTCATGAGTTTCATGAAGTATGGATACATGATTTTTGTTTCTCTAAGTATTTTTGAATTCTGATGGTGTGCTCCGTGATTATGATGAGCATCGATAAATGTAGTTTTCAGGAATTAACATTACATAAATTTGGTAAAGGAATGGATTTTGCAAAGACTAGGATTATATTTGTGTATAGGAGGATAAAAAGGAAAAAAATACTTTGTTTATATGTGATTATGAGAAGAGGAGCATCATGACTATGTGATGTTTTGATGGAAGGCTCCATGACTATGATGAGCATCAAGAACAATGAATTTCATTGTAGAATCATGAAGGTAGGAGTGTCGTGAAGGTATTCTGAAAGATCTGGAAATCTTTCTAGAGGTGGTGGAGCCTCACAAATGACTGAGTATATTAATAAGAGGATACCCCTCTGCACTTCAAACAAATTTTTACAATGTAAAATCCACACTCATGATGATATCATGAGGATATGAGAGATCTGTGAAACTAACATTTCATGTGATCATGAGATCTATGAAAAGACTTGTAATGTCTTGACTGATGAAAATTCATTTTAGAAAAGGCTGATTCTTAATTATAGGGTTTTCCGTGTTGTCATTGGGAGCTTCACGAAGGCATTTTGTTCGGTGAAGGCAAGGAAGATTCATGAAGGAGATTCATGAAAGGCAGTTTTCATCATCTAGTTTTAAGTGAACAGTTCTTTCCGCGTGACAAAGACAATGTAGCTGGAACATAGTTTATCGTGCAAGCAGAGTATCATGCTAAGTTAGGGGCTAAGTGTTTAATGCCAAAACATTAAAGCGACCTTCAAGTTGACATACTGAGTTTGAATTCTCTCAAAGCAGTGAACATGGGAGAGTCAATGAAAGTGATCAGATGGACGCAGTGTGCGATCCCAAAAATATTGTAAAGGCAGTGCAACTGGCACAGAGTGACTATGTTAAAACTCTTGTATTGCACATCTAGTGAAGATTAGTGGATTTAGGTATGAACGAAAATCTATCAGCATATTCTCCATGAACTAGACCTTAGTGGTGAACAAAGTAAAAATTATTGTGTTTTATTGCTGTGTGTGAATCTGTTAATTGTTTCACATTACCATTAAATAGATTTATCAGGTTACTACTAATGTGGGAACAATATCCATCATTTTATAAAGAAAAATTTGACACCCTAATTCACCCCTCTTCTCTCAGGGTGTTCTGGTGTCCTTCATGACTCATAGACCATCATATTTAATTTAATAATAAATAATTGTAAAACAATACAATAGAATTATAAAAAATAAAATAAATACATAAATAGGTTTGGTCAATATTATTATTGATCATACACATGAAATGATTTCACATTTAACTCGTCTTCCTAACATTCATTTCAATTCATTATTTAAAAAGATGAAATGCACATGAATTAATCTAATTAATTATCATATTAGTCAATTAGTTCATTTGATCTTATTTCATCCAATCATCCTAAAATTCCCATCCATTGTGATTTTAAAAAAATATTATTATTTTTATTTAAAACAGAATAAAATAGTTTATGAATTTTCACATGGAAGAAACTCGATGATTACCTTTTCGAACAACTCATCATGGTTTTAATTATAAAAAATGAAATCATATGACAGATTATTTACATGGAATTTTTCATAATTTCATTTTGTGTGCTGGAAATTTAATTCGACCATGGTTACATGAAAAAACCTTACCTTTAAAATATTATGCATTGATTCTTTATTAAAAAAACATAGATGATTAATATTTTGTAATAGTATGTGGAATTAATTAAACATTTAATATAATATAAAACCTAATGAAGAACATGTAATACCAACCTAATGGTCCAAAAAACCCGAGTTGATATTTTTTAAAGAGTAATTGATTAAATTTAAAATTTCCATTTAAATAGTTAAAGTAAAAAATGTGTTCAATCTAGCCTCATGACATATAATTCTCTTTGTTGGATATCCATAGTACATGATCAAGGACTCAACATGTACTTCTCACAAAAATTTAGGAAGTACATGGTGTGTATAAAAGATAAATGGTTTGTACTTCTAGTTACATAGTTTCCATTTTGTACACATCATGCATTAAATACACGTGGTTATTAATTACATGACACAGTGTTACCCCATTTTTTCCATATTGAAAACATGTTATCTATATGATGTGTAGTTAAAATACATGACATGTACTCTAGAAAAGTCATGTTCCACCCTGGTTATTCATCACGTTGTGAATTTATTTCATGCAACATGTACTAATTACATGACAACCCAAAATCCACATGGGAATCCTTGTGTAATGAAAAAGGATACACTATGTGTAAAGACCGTAAAATTCAAGGGAAATTTTTTCTTAATTTTCTTTGGATTTTTACAAGAGCGCGGTTTCAGACGGCACCTGATTCCGAGGCCCGGAGTGCCCGGAATTAATTTCCGAAGTTTGGCTCGGGTACGTTCAGTGAACGAACGAGCGGGAATTCCTAACTTTTGATCCGGTGCTCGGAATTGAAATCCGAGGGCACCGATGAACTCGCAGCGCCGATATTCGCTTAATGAGACCTTTTCGGGAGTTGCGTTTGTTGCGGGTTGAAAGTTACGTTTTGGGGTTTTTCAGTTAAGTTAAATAAAATTGTGTAAAACAAATTTTATTTAAACTTTAAAAAAAAGAACCTACCTAAGGGGGTTGGAAGTGGGACCCACACCCACTTAACCTCCCTTGGGAGGATTAAGTGTGGTGGGGCCCACACGAACCCCTAAATCTTTTAATAACCTCTCAACTTCCCCCTTAAACTCCTCTTTTAATAACATGACAACTTTGTTAATTAATGGAGTTGAATTGTTTGAATTGTTTGAATTTCAAACCTTTGAAATTCAAATTGATAATTGTGTGAATAAAATAAGTCTTTAGCTTATTTTATTTGGGTTAGAATTCTCTAGCCACCTTGAGAGAATTTGGAGCCTTCATCTTCTTCTTCTTCAAGCTCTGACGAAGAACGAAGAACGTCTTCATCCTCGACGAAGAACGACAACACTTCGTCAAGGATCATCGACTCAGAGACCTAGTATCTTCGGACCTCTGCTTCCTCTTCGGACCTTCTTCGTCGGCAAACGAAGATCCGCCAACAACGTGTCGCATCGGACGTAAATCTTCGTCAACGGATTTGACGAACGACGACCGCGACGCCTGAATTCCGCGACGCCGTCTTCCGCGGAACGTAGAGGATTTCTTTGAATCTCAAACCCGAGGTAGGGGATGTTTTTATTAATTATTTTATTCCATTCCTGAATCGTGGATTTTAGCATGACTAAACGTGAGACTTTTTAGTTATGTTATTTGTTAACGCGAGGGGAGTCGGACCGCACGAACACGGCCGAAACCCCCTCCTTCGTTCAAGTTGATTCATGCGGGTGGAAGCAAGAGGGGTGGTGCCGTCGCACCACGCGGATGAACATGCTTATGATTTCCGCAATACCGTCGCGCTTCGCCGAGGAGAGATTTCAAGAACGCGACGCCGTCGCGCCGCGTTGGGAGGATTCATGGCACGACGAAAGGGGCGCGGTGCCGTCGCACCGCGCCGGACGACGAACACCGCGGCCGGTTCCGGGCCGCGGTGAGACGAGGAGACCGCGGCCGGTTCCGGGCCGCGGCGGAAGGAAAGACCGGCGGCCGTGCCGCCGGCGTCGGGAGTCGAGGGCGGGACCGGAAATTCCGGTCCCGTTGGTAAAAACCGGCCGGCCAGCGGCCGGCCGGATGTCATAAAAGCCGGGGGATTAAACCCCCGGCCGGTTCTTCAAGACCCCCCTCTTAATGAGGGGGGCGGTTCATTAAAGGAGGGGGGGCAAAGCCCCCCCGGTTTTTGTCCAGCCGGCCCCCATCCGCGGGGGCCGTTTTTTAATTCAAGGCACGGCTTTAAGCCGTGCCGTTTTGTGAAACGCGGGGCTTAGCCCCCGCGTGCCTCCCGCGTGCGCCGCGGCACCCCGCCGCCAGCGCGGCACGCCGCCGCCGCCGCCACGCGGCCCGCCGCCGCCGCCACGCGGCCCGCCGCCGCCACGCGGCCCGCCGCCGCCACGCGGCCCGCCGCCGCCGCCACGCGGCCAGCCGCCGCCGCCGCCACGCGGCCCGCCGCCGCCGCCACGCGGCCAGCCGCCGCCGCCGCCCGCCGCCGTCCGCCGCCGTCCGCCGCCGCCGTCCGCCGCCGTCGGCCGCCGCGCCGTCCAGAGGGGGGGGGTCGGGCCGGGTCGGCCCGGACCCGGACCCCCCGTTTCGGACCAGATTCGGTTCTTGGCTCATAACTTGAGCCTCGGACCTCCGAATGACGAACCGTCTGCGGCAACGCGATCCTTGGATCGAGACGGTCGTTTCGGTATATCGCACTCAAGGTTTCGGGTTACTTTGAGTTCGGCCGGGTTGGTTCGTTCACGAAACCAACCGGGCCTTCGGAGCGGAAACACTCATATCTTGAGCTACGGACGTCCGATTGACGTGCCGTCAGTCGCGTAATGTTCCTCTTAGTGAGACGGATCTTTTGGCATACTCCGCCCGAGGTTTGGACGCAGGTGGAGTACGGTCGGGTTGGTTTTGCCTTAAAAACCAACCGGGCCCCGGAGACGAAAATGCCTATAACTCTCAGACCGGGCGTCCGATCGACGCGCCGTCTGTTGCGTTGAGTTCCTTTTGTCGATACGGAACTTTTGGATACATCAACTTCGGTCTTCGTGACAGTTGATGTATCAGCCTCTCGGCTCGTGGAGCGGACCCTCCGTACGAGCTTGCTGTGTGCGGGAACCCTAGTGCTGGTTGCGACTGTTCTACTGCGACGACGACAGTACAGAGATCCTGTGTGGATTCGACGACGACAGTACAGAGATCCTGTGTGGATTCGACGACGACGACTACAGCACTCAGCGATCCTACGTGGATCAGTGCTTCAGGTTCTGTGTGAGCCCGATCCTGTGTGGGTCCTTGCGCTCAGCGGTTCTGTGTGAGCCAGCGCCTACAGGTTCTGTGTGAGCCCGATCCTGTGTGGGTCTTCTGCGGGGGTTAGTTACCTATCGATCCTTCGTGGGTCCGACGACTTAGATGGATCAGTGATCATCTTTATCGTCCTTGAAGAAGTATACCTGTGTGAGCTGAATCCTGTTACTTTCCTTTGTGGAATACGTATACTTTCCTGCGTGGACTGAGTTATACTTGAGCTCGGAGGTTGGAGCGTATTTGAATTGATGACTTAGGTATATGTATGGGCATATACCTAAGCAGTGTTGGTTGTTACTTCGTGATTGTACTTTGCTTCGTGGTTTATCCTTTGTGGATTTTGAGAGACCTTCAGGGGTCTCGGGGTCCCTACTGAGTAGCTTATACTCACCCCTGCACGGGCTTCGCCCGCACTACGTTGTGTTGGTTGCAGACGACGGACAGCGTTGACCTTAGCTGAGGTTCGCGGAGCGGGACGGTACCCGGAGGTGGACCACTGGGCGGGACGAGCACGGAGCGGACGGTGGGACCCGTGGAGCAGAGGAGCTATCTGTACCCACCCTTCAGGTGGGATTTCCGGTGGACAGCTCGGAGTAGCGGCCTTTACTTTACAGTTGCTGTTTTTCCCTTTTCGAGTTGTACTTTACTTTCAGTTTGGGTTTGTATTCTGGCCCATTTACTTTTCCGCACTTTCAGTTGTTCTCTGCTTTCTTAGTGATTACCTTCCGCTTGTTTACTCTGTGGTGTGTGTTTTCTTTTCAAAGGCAATGCCTTCCCTTTTTACCGGGATTTACGCCTTGGTGCTAGTCGCCAGCCCCTGGCCTATGGAAGGCGGGCTTGGGGTAGTCACGGCTCGGACCCCGAGGGCGGGTCGTGACAAATTGGTATCAGAGGAGTTCGGTTCTACCGCGAACTCTGATCTTTTCTATGTGAAGCAATAATGTTTAGCGTATTGAGTGTGGTTATCAGTCCAGGGAGTCCAGTGTTGGTGCGGCGGCCGACGTATCCATACACCAGGACCCTGACGTCTGATTTCCGACTTAATGCACGAAAACATTGATTGCGTGTGTGTTTCAAAGTTTTCTTTGTGATTACTTATATCAGCTCACCAGGTATACTATTCTAACCGTGGCGCACCTGTTTCCTTTTCAGGATGGCCCCACGACGGCAGCCAGCTAGGGTTCCGATGGTCGAGCGAGACGACAGCCCACCGAGCGACGAGGCTTCGGTGCAGGGCCCTTTTCCAGTAGTGGCACCGGCGGTAGCTTTACCCGCCGAGCCCCCGATGCTTCCAGCAGCAGCCGCTGACGATGCACGTCGCCTCAGCGCACTGCATGAGTTTCAGCGACAGCGACCGCCCAGGTTTCGCGGGGAGACGGATCCCCAGGCAGCAGAGGACTGGCTGGAGGCAGTGGTTCGAGTGTTTAGGCTAGTGAGGACACCAGCAGACCTCATGGTGATCCTCGCTGCGAGCCTACTACACGCAGCAGCAGGACGATGGTGGAGCTTGATGCTCCAGGTGCACGACGAGGCATCTCTACTCTGGACGGACTTCGAGAGCCTCTTCCGCTCTGAGTTCGTCCCGGCCACCCTTCGAGCGGTGCGCATCCAGGAGCTTCTACAGCTGCGGCAGGGCAGCATGACGGTCGCCCAGTACTCGGCGAGGTTTACCGATCTCTCGCGCTACTCGACCGACATGGTACGGGATCCATTCTTCCGGGCCCGGACCTTCGAGCAGGGTTTGAGACACGAGATCAGGGCATCGCTGATCTCCCTCAGCATACCGACTCAGACAGGAGTACTGGAGCGGGCTCTTCTGATCGAGAGCTTCCTTGCTGAGTCTACACCAGCACAGCGACCCACCGCAGGGCGGCACGTGGCAGAGTCATCTGCAGCAGGCAGTCGACGGATGACTCAGGGGTCCAGGCAGACCAGACCTTCAGGCCGACGATCTCAGGGCACTGGCTCAGCAGTGCGGGGCACACAGCGCGGAGCCAGTCTTCCGAGAGGCAGGCAGTGCTACTCGTGCGGCGGGCAGGGCCACATGGCTCGCGACTGCCCGACCCGCCGTGCCGAAGAGCAGCAGTCAGTTGATGGACCACCGAGGCAGAGGCAGAGGGTCGACCGTGGCGGTCCGCAGGGAGGAGGCGGACGAGGCAGAGGAGCTGGACGAGCAGCTGGTGGTGGCCGACGCTTTGAGGCTCTACCACCACCACCACCAGGAAGTCCACCCCGACCACAGGGAGATGGCGGGCAGCGACAGGCACAGCTCCAGGCAGCAGAGGCCTACGACCACGGCGCACCTGAGATGATTCGAGGTACTATCTGTGTCTATTCCACCCTTGCTGCAGTTCTTATAGACACAGGAGCGAGTCACTCTTTCATAGCCGCTGCCCTTGTTCGGAGCTCGGAGATTCCGACAGAGCCGTTGGCTCGATCCTTACGGCTAGAGACTCCTACGGGAGCAGACTCGACGATTACGCACTGGTGCCGGCAGTGTGAGCTTACTCTAGGAGGCGAGAGCTTCGGCTGGGATCTTCTTGTAGCAGCGTCGAGGCCTTACGACGTCATCTTGGGCATGGATTGGCTGTCTACGGTCCATGCTCAGATTGACTGTTTTAGGCGCAAGGTGCGATGTGTACGCACCGACGGGAGCAGGTTCACCTTCACCGGCGAGAAGGGAGCCTTAGCAGCACAGGATGGACTTCCGCGGAGGAGAGGACAGCCCATCACTCATCAGTTGGCTAGCCTTATCCTTGGAGCAGTTGACGTGCGGAGTCCTGGTTTTCCTGCAGTGGTGGATCAGTATGCGGACGTTTTTCCCGACGATGTTCCAGGGCTACCTCCTCGCAGAGAGGTAGACTTTTATATTGACTTGTACCCCGGGACAGCCCCGATATCCACTCCAGCATATCGGATGGCCCCCTCCGAGCTTCGAGAGCTACGGGTACAGTTGGAGGACTTACAGGGCAAGGGATTCATCCGACCCAGTGTTTCACCCTGGGCTTCCCCGATATTGTTCGCCAAGAAGGCGGACGGAAGCTTGCGACTTTGTGTTGACTATCGTCGCCTGAACCAGGTGACAGTGAGGAACAAGTATCCGCTACCGAGGATTGATGACCTATTTGATCAGCTCAAGGGAGCACGGTGGTTCTCGAAGATAGACCTCCGGTCAGGCTATCATCAGCTCAGAGTCAGAGACGAGGATGTGCAGAAGACGGCCTTCAGATGTCGGTATGGCCACTATGAGTTCTTGGTTATGCCTTTCGGTGTAACCAATGCTCCAGCAGTGTTCATGGCTCTCATGAACAGGATCTTTCAGCCATACCTCGATCGGTTTGTCGTGGTCTTCATCGACGACATTCTGATTTACTCTACGACAGAGGAGGAGCACGCCTATCACTTGCGAGTTGTCCTTGACACACTCCGAGAGCACCAGCTTTATGGTAAGCTCTCGAAGTGCCAGTTCTGGATACGTGAGGTCCACTTTTTGGGACACGTTATCTCTGAGGCGGGAGTTGCAGTAGATCCCGCGAAGATTGAGGCTGTGTTAGCATGGGAGCCACCCAGGAGCGTGACTGAGGTTCGGAGTTTCTTGGGACTAGCTGGATACTATCGGAGATTCGTTCCAGACTTCTCCAGAGTTGCGGCATCACTCACGGCTTTGACGAAGAAGGGGAAACCCTTCGTGTGGACTGACAGATGTCAGCAGAGCTTCCAGGAGCTGAGACAGAGATTGACTAGCGCACCTATCTTGGGGTTGCCTGAGGAGGGAGTAGGGTACGTAGTCTACTGCGATGCATCAGGGACCGGACTCGGATGTGTTCTGATGCAGGAGCGGGCCGTGATCGCCTATGGATCACGTCAGTTGAGGCCGCATGAGCAGAACTACGCTACCCATGACCTGGAGTTAGCAGCAGTGGTCTTCGCTCTGAAGACATGGCGACACTATCTGATGGGCGAGCGCTTTACAGTCTTTTCCGATCATCAGAGTCTCAGGTATATCTTCTCGCAGAAGGATCTGAATCTGAGACAACGGCGATGGCTCGAGTTCCTCCAGGACTATGACTTTGAGATAGTCTATACTCCAGGGAAGGGGAACGTAGTAGCCGATGCCCTCAGCAGGAGGACGGGCATTCAGCTACTCGAGGAGGCGACGGAGCAGCTAGCCTCTTTGCAGATATCCTTCGTGGATAGAGATGGAGCAGCCTTTCTTCAGTCTCTCACAGTCACTCCTCCACTACTGCAGCGAGTCAGGGAGGCACAGCGCGGGGACGCTGACTGTGAGACACAGCGTGCACAGATATCCTCGGGACAGGCACCTGATGGTTTCTCCCTTGGAGCAGAGCACGACATCCTTTTCAGAGGACGTGCCTTGGTACCAGTCACATTGCGAGAGGAAGTGCTGAGGGAGTTTCACACTTCTCCTTTAGCAGTACATCCTGGAGTGGCGAAGATGTACCAGGACCTCAGACGACAGCATTGGTGGCCGGGCATGAAGAAGGCTGTAGCAGAGTTCGTTTCTCGATGCCTTACCTGTCAGCAGGTGAAGGCAGAGCATCAGGTACCAGCAGGCTTGGTACAGCCCTTGGAGGTTCCGGAGTGGAAGTGGGACGGCATATCTATGGACTTCGTGACTGGACTTCCACGCACTTCCAGAGGTCACGACTCCATCTGGGTGATTGTTGACCGACTCACCAAGTCGGCACACTTCTTACCCATCAGAGAGCAGGGCTCGGTGGAGAGCTTGGGACGTCTCTACGTTCAGGAGATTGTGCGGCTCCACGGCGTGCCATCATCTATCGTTTCCGATCGTGATGCCCGCTTTACTTCCCGGCTTTGGAAGGGGTTACAGGAGGCGTTCGGGACGCATCTACGTCTTAGCACAGCTTTTCACCCTCAGACGGATGGTCAGACGGAGAGGACCATTCAGACTCTCGAGGACATGCTCCGCGCATGTGTCCTCGACTTTGGTCGTAGCTGGGAGGACCACCTACCCTTGGTGGAGTTCGCATACAACAACAGCTACCACTCCACCATCGGGATGGCACCGTACGAGGCGTTGTACGGCCGACCATGTAGATCTCCTTTGTGCTGGACAGACCCTGGGGAATCAGCACTGGTGGGACCGGAGATGGTCCAGGCCACGACAGAGAAGGTCCAGGTCATCCAGGAGCGGATGAGGACAGCTCAGAGCCGGCAGAAGTCATACGCTGACAGAAGGTGGAGGCCACTGGAGTTCGAGGATGGCGACCACGTCTTCTTGCGGGTCTCACCTCGACGTGGTATTCGGAGATTTGGCCGAGGCGGCAAGTTATCTCCGCGCTTCATCGGACCTTTCCAGATTCTCAGCAGGATTGGCGAGGTGGCTTATCGCCTGGCTCTACCACCTCAGTTGCACCGGGTGCACGACGTCTTTCACGTATCCCAGCTGAGGAGATACGTGCACGACCCGACGCACATCATTGACCATGGGGAGCTTGACGTTGACGATGGGGCGACTTTTACGGAGGTCCCGGTGGAGATAGAGGATCGACAGGAGCGGGTCCTACGTGGGCGATCGATTCCTCTTGTGCGCATCAGATGGCAGCACGGGAATCTCCAGGAGAGCACTTGGGAGCGGGAGGCTCAGATGCGTGCTCAGTACCCTCTTTTGTTCCCCTAGTTTTTGTTGTATCTTTACGGGGACGTAAAGCCCTGAGGTGGGAGTAATGTAAAGACCGTAAAATTCAAGGGAAATTTTTTCTTAATTTTCTTTGGATTTTTACAAGAGCGCGGTTTCAGACGGCACCTGATTCCGAGGCCCGGAGTGCCCGGAATTAATTTCCGAAGTTTGGCTCGGGTACGTTCAGTGAACGAACGAGCGGGAATTCCTAACTTTTGATCCGGTGCTCGGAATTGAAATCCGAGGGCACCGATGAACTCGCAGCGCCGATATTCGCTTAATGAGACCTTTTCGGGAGTTGCGTTTGTTGCGGGTTGAAAGTTACGTTTTGGGGTTTTTCAGTTAAGTTAAATAAAATTGTGTAAAACAAATTTTATTTAAACTTTAAAAAAAAGAACCTACCTAAGGGGGTTGGAAGTGGGACCCACACCCACTTAACCTCCCTTGGGAGGATTAAGTGTGGTGGGGCCCACACGAACCCCTAAATCTTTTAATAACCTCTCAACTTCCCCCTTAAACTCCTCTTTTAATAACATGACAACTTTGTTAATTAATGGAGTTGAATTGTTTGAATTGTTTGAATTTCAAACCTTTGAAATTCAAATTGATAATTGTGTGAATAAAATAAGTCTTTAGCTTATTTTATTTGGGTTAGAATTCTCTAGCCACCTTGAGAGAATTTGGAGCCTTCATCTTCTTCTTCTTCAAGCTCTGACGAAGAACGAAGAACGTCTTCATCCTCGACGAAGAACGACAACACTTCGTCAAGGATCATCGACTCAGAGACCTAGTATCTTCGGACCTCTGCTTCCTCTTCGGACCTTCTTCGTCGGCAAACGAAGATCCGCCAACAACGTGTCGCATCGGACGTAAATCTTCGTCAACGGATTTGACGAACGACGACCGCGACGCCTGAATTCCGCGACGCCGTCTTCCGCGGAACGTAGAGGATTTCTTTGAATCTCAAACCCGAGGTAGGGGATGTTTTTATTAATTATTTTATTCCATTCCTGAATCGTGGATTTTAGCATGACTAAACGTGAGACTTTTTAGTTATGTTATTTGTTAACGCGAGGGGAGTCGGACCGCACGAACACGGCCGAAACCCCCTCCTTCGTTCAAGTTGATTCATGCGGGTGGAAGCAAGAGGCGTGGTGCCGTCGCACCACGCGGATGAACATGCTTATGATTTCCGCAATACCGTCGCGCTTCGCCGAGGAGAGATTTCAAGAACGCGACGCCGTCGCGCCGCGTTGGGAGGATTCATGGCACGACGAAAGGGGCGCGGTGCCGTCGCACCGCGCCGGACGACGAACACCGCGGCCGGTTCCGGGCCGCGGTGAGACGAGGAGACCGCGGCCGGTTCCGGGCCGCGGCGGAAGGAAAGACCGGCGGCCGTGCCGCCGGCGTCGGGAGTCGAGGGCGGGACCGGAAATTCCGGTCCCGTTGGTAAAAACCGGCCGGCCAGCGGCCGGCCGGATGTCATAAAAGCCGGGGGATTAAACCCCCGGCCGGTTCTTCAAGACCCCCCTCTTAATGAGGGGGGCGGTTCATTAAAGGAGGGGGGGCAAAGCCCCCCCGGTTTTTGTCCAGCCGGCCCCCATCCGCGGGGGCCGTTTTTTAATTCAAGGCACGGCTTTAAGCCGTGCCGTTTTGTGAAACGCGGGGCTTAGCCCCCGCGTGCCTCCCGCGTGCGCCGCGGCACCCCGCCGCCAGCGCGGCACGCCGCCGCCGCCGCCACGCGGCCCGCCGCCGCCGCCACGCGGCCCGCCGCCGCCACGCGGCCCGCCGCCGCCGCCACGCGGCCAGCCGCCGCCGCCGCCACGCGGCCCGCCGCCGCCGCCACGCGGCCAGCCGCCGCCGCCGCCCGCCGCCGTCCGCCGCCGCCGTCCGCCGCCGTCGGCCGCCGCGCCGTCCAGAGGGGGGGGGGGGGGTCGGGCCGGGTCGGCCCGGACCCGGACCCCCCGTTTCGGACCAGATTCGGTTCTTGGCTCATAACTTGAGCCTCGGACCTCCGAATGACGAACCGTCTGCGGCAACGCGATCCTTGGATCGAGACGGTCGTTTCGGTATATCGCACTCAAGGTTTCGGGTTACTTTGAGTTCGGCCGGGTTGGTTCGTTCACGAAACCAACCGGGCCTTCGGAGCGGAAACACTCATATCTTGAGCTACGGACGTCCGATTGACGTGCCGTCAGTCGCGTAATGTTCCTCTTAGTGAGACGGATCTTTTGGCATACTCCGCCCGAGGTTTGGACGCAGGTGGAGTACGGTCGGGTTGGTTTTGCCTTAAAAACCAACCGGGCCCCGGAGACGAAAATGCCTATAACTCTCAGACCGGGCGTCCGATCGACGCGCCGTCTGTTGCGTTGAGTTCCTTTTGTCGATACGGAACTTTTGGATACATCAACTTCGGTCTTCGTGACAGTTGATGTATCAGCCTCTCGGCTCGTGGAGCGGACCCTCCGTACGAGCTTGCTGTGTGCGGGAACCCTAGTGCTGGTTGCGACTGTTCTACTGCGACGACGACAGTACAGAGATCCTGTGTGGATTCGACGACGACAGTACAGAGATCCTGTGTGGATTCGACGACGACGACTACAGCACTCAGCGATCCTACGTGGATCAGTGCTTCAGGTTCTGTGTGAGCCCGATCCTGTGTGGGTCCTTGCGCTCAGCGGTTCTGTGTGAGCCAGCGCCTACAGGTTCTGTGTGAGCCCGATCCTGTGTGGGTCTTCTGCGGGGGTTAGTTACCTATCGATCCTTCGTGGGTCCGACGACTTAGATGGATCAGTGATCATCTTTATCGTCCTTGAAGAAGTATACCTGTGTGAGCTGAATCCTGTTACTTTCCTTTGTGGAATACGTATACTTTCCTGCGTGGACTGAGTTATACTTGAGCTCGGAGGTTGGAGCGTATTTGAATTGATGACTTAGGTATATGTATGGGCATATACCTAAGCAGTGTTGGTTGTTACTTCGTGATTGTACTTTGCTTCGTGGTTTATCCTTTGTGGATTTTGAGAGACCTTCAGGGGTCTCGGGGTCCCTACTGAGTAGCTTATACTCACCCCTGCACGGGCTTCGCCCGCACTACGTTGTGTTGGTTGCAGACGACGGACAGCGTTGACCTTAGCTGAGGTTCGCGGAGCGGGACGGTACCCGGAGGTGGACCACTGGGCGGGACGAGCACGGAGCGGACGGTGGGACCCGTGGAGCAGAGGAGCTATCTGTACCCACCCTTCAGGTGGGATTTCCGGTGGACAGCTCGGAGTAGCGGCCTTTACTTTACAGTTGCTGTTTTTCCCTTTTCGAGTTGTACTTTACTTTCAGTTTGGGTTTGTATTCTGGCCCATTTACTTTTCCGCACTTTCAGTTGTTCTCTGCTTTCTTAGTGATTACCTTCCGCTTGTTTACTCTGTGGTGTGTGTTTTCTTTTCAAAGGCAATGCCTTCCCTTTTTACCGGGATTTACGCCTTGGTGCTAGTCGCCAGCCCCTGGCCTATGGAAGGCGGGCTTGGGGTAGTCACGGCTCGGACCCCGAGGGCGGGTCGTGACACTATGTGTTACAAAGGTGTACACACCATGTATTCTTGTATCATCCATCCATGATCCTAGGATCCTCAGGTTTAGATCTTGAGATATAAAATAATTTAATCAATAACAAATTTTGGTAATATTATTGAGAAGTGAATAAGAGGGATAATTGATTTTGAAAATAGACCGGGATTGAATAAAAACATGAAATGAATCTTAACTTTTAATCGTGAATTGATAAAAAACAAAATAAATAATTATAAATTTTTAACGTGAAAACTCTGATAAAACTCTTTGGTTCTCAAAACAACTGAAGTTCTTATTAGGTTCAATCTTAGATCAACAAATATTGTATTCAATGGATCATTCTAATATTGTACAAGACATCAATGTCATGGACAATGAAAGTTTTCAATAGAATATTTATAAGAAGGTCACCAGAAACAAGATTCAATCTTTTCATATTAAATGCATAATTATATTTATTAATACAGAAGAAAGATTACCTTGTTCTTCAGATATTTATTCATAGTCGATGATAATCATCCAAAAAACCCATTTTCAATAATCTGTCATTGTTCTTGTAGAATCCATTTGTGGAATTTATCTAGAAGTGATCCTCTGGTGATCCTTAGATCTCCAAATGACAACGATGAATTGTCAGGTTATAGCGTGGTAGATCGATGGTATTATTCTGTATGTCTAGATCAATTCACCCTTCATTAGTCTTGAAGAAATTCTCTAGATATTCTCATTCTTGATAGGATGTGAGAGGGAAGAGGATAATTCTTAGAGAGAAATATATTGTGCACAATGATTCTCAATTATCCTCTCTTAGAAGTTATAATCAACCTATTTAAAGACATAGAGTTAAGGATTTTATATTAATTATTTGTACAGGGGACCTTAATATAATGTCAAACCCATGTCTAATCCCATTCCATGTATTATAAAATTATTATTATTATTTTTATTCCATGGTGTGTGACAACTAACACAATGATAAATATTATTTTACTGGATTGGAAATTAATATTTATCACTAGACATAATCGTAGAACATTCATCCTCCTAAATTTTTTTCAAATACATAAATAAATTTTAAATTAAATATTTATTCAAAAAAATTATACTTCATTCAAAGTATGAAAAGTAAAAATTTATTAAATATTCAATAAAATAAATATTTCCAATCGATAAAATATGAATAAAATTATTCCCCCATCATGAGAATAATTTTTATTTTAATAATTAAATTCAAAGAGAATTTAATTGAGATAAATGAAAACAATTATTGTATAACCCTTTAGGCTTCATTCTCATTTGCACTAAGTGGAATTTACAAAAGTCTAAGATTATAATCTAGTAATGGGTCAAGGCACATAAAAAAATATGTTAATGTCGTAATATCTACAACCACAAATGAGCACTCACTATGTAATATATTTCATTTGTTACAAGGCTCGTCAAGCTGGTTGCATACCCATGTCATCAACGTATATTATTGATATATCTTTGTATAAAAATCTAAAAGAAAGTCTTCATTACGCCGTGGATATGGAATTTAATGTGATATTTTTATTTCAATAGAAGAGACGAGATATCAATTTCTATTAGTATGGAAGAGATAAACCCTTCCTCTAACTATTCACTAATAACATGTTATTCGGGACACACCCAATGTACCCAAATTCATCATGAAATGTTAGCATCATGGTTTATGATATTACATCTAAGTTCACGGGTCATGAAATGCATTAATAATAATCTTAAAGTCTAAGGACCATTACACATGCTTGTAGTTAGGAATATCCAATGACACATAATGACCTGTACCGTCGTTGAAGTTGGTCAAAGTATAAAATTTATATTCCTACTAACTACTGTATATGTGTCAAGCAGGGTCGAACCCACAAGGAAGGCTATTTTGGCCACTAATCTTCTAAAAACATGATAAGCTCCACTGTTGTCAGCAGTGGAGTGTTTTTTCTGTTTTTTTACTTTTTATATATTTCTATAAGCAATAAAGTGACAAAATATTGAATTTTTTTTAAAAACTATATTGAATCTAGAGAATGTTGTAAAACAAAGAATAATAGAGGTTTAGAAGATTGATAAAATGAACAATCTATTTAAACGCTCAGGGAGTAATCTCCATTCTACTGGTTTTAAAGGTATTCAGATTCACTTAAAAGTTATCATAGAGTACCACTTAAAAGTGTATGAATTACCTCCCTCACCAGGAGTTAAGTCACACTAGTCAATCTATTCTAGAGTTCGCCACTCCAAAACAAATCAACAGAGAACAGTTTGAAAAATTAACATCAAGACAAACTCACCGTAAGTCTTGGAGTATTTTGAATCTATTATCTTTTGAAAAGTGTTCCACACTTAATCTCACCAACCAACTGTGAAATTTTGTGATTATGTTCTAGTGTTACAAGAAATTGTATGAACTCAGTATCAATATTGCCGATCAATACTGAATACATCTTAAGATAAAGTGAAAAAGAACATATAAAAGTAACCAGTGAAACTTCAATTTATCCCCGAACTAGAGAGTTAACTAGACATCATCTTTAATACGTATATCAAGATCATAAAATTTCAAATGAGAAGAATTTAAAGGAAACAGAGGAAGAAAAGTCCCTCTGCTAGCATAAATTGTTGCTTCTCCTAGCCTCCTCCAGCTCCAAGAAGTGGTTCCTAAGTTGCCCTCCGGTCTCCTCTCCTCGGCTCTGGTTCCTAATGAGAGAGAATCTCTAGAGTCTCCAATCAATCAATTGATGTGTGAATCACCCCCCTCATTCTGCTGCTTGCTCTGCTTTAAGTAGCTACTGTTGAAAACTGCTTGTCACCGAACATTTTCTACCAACCTCAAAGGCTCTTCGCATGTGCACCACACACATGCATTTTTTCGCGACTGGCATGTCACACTAGTTTTTCCCTCATAACTAACTTCCACTGAGTTAGTTGCGTGAACATAGACGTGATTCCGACTTTGGTATGAACTTTCACATGTTATAAACAAAATGAAGTAGTTAAAACTCAAAGACAATAATTATTATTAAAAATTTAACTAAAGTTAATTAATAAATATCTTAGTTGATAATTATTATTTACTTTATTATTATTTATAAAATTATTCACTTAATATTACTATGGTAAAACATATGTTTATAAAAAAGTTATTAATTAAATTAAGTTAATAAATATAATTACTAAGTTTTTAATTTTAACATTTTTAACTAAGTTATTAAAATTTAACGTCATAAGTAAAGAAGTAATTAAAAATTTTATAATTTAGATTGTATTAATTATTTTATTATTTATATTTAAGAAATTAAATTGTTAGATTAATTTATTAAATAGTTTATTTTAATTTAATAAAATAGAATTAATACTTTAGTTTTTTATGTATTTTTAAATTTATTAGTATATTTTGTAGTTTATTAAATTATTATTATTAATTTTATATATATACTATAAATAGTAAATTAATTTATTATTAACATTTA
The DNA here is from genome assembly GCA_963277665.1 of Viscum album. NCBI lineage: Eukaryota > Viridiplantae > Streptophyta > Magnoliopsida > Santalales > Viscaceae > Viscum > Viscum album. Next base: position 836,453,592 of record OY728167.1, read on the forward strand.
TTATTAATTTAGTTTTTTATTTTAATTTATAATTTATCTATTTATTAATATCACAGTTGTTTTAATCTATAACCTTTTCAAATTCTATTATATTCATTTAATTTTTTAAAGTTAACTTATACTTTATGTCTTTTTTTGGTTTTATATTACTTTTGTTATTATATTTTTTATCTTCTTCCTTAACCAATTATCAGTGCACAGGGGGTCTTCTTCTTCCTCCTGAAAACCGGCGGCTCCTCCGGCCCTCCAGCATCCCGCGACATCCAGCAGGTGCGGACAGCAGCGAACATGCAGCGACGGACTGGCCTTCCACGGTTCTGGCGCGACTCCAGCAGCTCACAGCAAGGCACGACGACTTTAGAATAGTTCGGCAGTTTCCCTCGGCTCCAGCACGGCTTCTCCTCTTCGCTGCACAACAAAGGGATTTAGATCTACTATACTGCGGCGGATCAGCGGCAGTCCTCGGCATCTCCAGCAGCGACGGAATGCACCGACTCCTATGACTCGGTTCTTCACAGCGGACACTTCCAGCAACGACACACCTCCTGCAATGGCGGCTAGCTCCAACTCCTCAGTACCGGCAGTGGACTTCTTCTTCCTGGCAAGGGGTGATTCTCCTCCTCAACACCATCAGGGTGTCGACCCAACTCGGCGTCACCCTTCTTCTTGAGCACCTATTTCAGAAAATCATCAGATTCATCGGATCTAGATTTTCCCGTTGTTGTGTTAATTTTTTTTTGATATATACACAGTTGGGACTTGTTTCTGCTCTGGTTTTGGGTATTTGGTGCGGGATTTGCAGCATCGATGAATGTAGTGAGGATGAATGTGAGTATGGAAGAGGCGAGAATTGAAGCAGGGGAGCATGCGAGAAAGATTGGATAACCGTGATGTGTAAGAAAAATATTCTAATGGTGAGAGGGTTACTGATATAAATAAAATAAAAGGGTCACTGTTAGTAATAAATTAGAAGATACCATTAAGAGGCTAACAATGAGGTGCGAGGTATAAAAAAAAATCTAATGGTGAGGGGAAAAGGGGTGCAACGGTGAGTGTTGTGGCGGTAACCGTTATGCTTAAATTAGGGGGTAACCGTTGGTATAAAATTTAAAACTACCGGTGCAGATAATTGAAACATCACCTGTAGCTTTAAGAATAAAAGTCACCGATCGCATAAAAATAAGGTTACTGATGCAACAAAAATAAAAAGGGGTCGCTGATAGCTTAATTAAAATAAACAGGTCACCGCTAGAAAATAAAAATAAGAGTCACCGGTACATTTAAATAGAACAGATTATCGTTATAGAATAAAGTAATAAGCTCACCGTTAGAAAATTATAACGAAAGGAAATAACTGGTGCGAGGGTCACCGGTACACAGAAGTAACAATGAGGTGTGGGGGTCACTGTTACAAAAAAAGGTCACTATTAGGATATAAACTAAGGCTACCGGTACACAAAATAATATTTCAGAGTTACTCCAAAAGAAAAGAGTCACCGTTAACACTAAAATAAATAACAAATGCAGACCTTCAAAAATTAAAAACACACAAATTAAACATAAAATTAAAACTTAAGTGAACTAAATAAAAATACTATAAATAATTAATTAAAATAATGCTAAACACCATTAATTAAGACAGAATTTTTTATTAACCATTAAAACATTAAAATTATTAATTGACAACACTTAAATTATAAACTGAATAATTGTTAAACTAATTAAATAAAAGGATTAAATTAAAATAACTGAATATATTTATTACTGGGTATCATCAAATAAAAATGAAGAGCATCAGTGACCCACATTAAATTTTTAATGTTATATAACACTGGATTAATTAGTTAAACCACTGATTGATCACATAAAATTAAAAAGAGAACTATTTTCTTTTATTTAAAACACAAATTATTTACTTAAATGATTAGCAGGATGACTAAACATATTAATTAATATTGATAACCTATTCTAATGAAAATAAATTAAAAGTTAAAATATTAAAATAAAGACTAAGTTAATTAAATAATATTTCAACGACTAAATAAATTTTTAAAATATATATTAACTTATTAAAAAGACAAGAAGATTCTACTTAACGAGACTAATTAAGAAATAATTAAATTAGAGAAGTTATGTAAGTTTAAAATTACTAATTTAAAGACTAAAAATTCATAATTTATTATAAAAAAATGATTATTTTACAAAGTAAACTATAAAAATACAAAAGTACAATTATTTAGTATAAAGTGATTAAATAATTAATTAAATCATTAAAAAGTAAGTAAAAAGATGTGGCAAAACTATGTAAAAATAGAGCCACATCACACAAGCATGTATAATTTCAATAGTATGGTCTATTATGATAATCCATTGTCTTAGAGATTACTAAGTGAAATCTTTGTGATAATAATCCTCATCTTCTTATGAGTTTTAGAACCCCCGGTTACAAGTAATCGACTATTTATTTATTTATTTTAAGTGTATAATGTTTTTGGGTGATGTTTCAGAGGGTTTGGAGGGATTTTAGAATTAGTTTAGGCATTTATGGAAGTTAATGTTTTGATCATGGTTAGTAAAAACCATTTAATACCTTTACGAAATCGTGAAAAGGCGGAAAATGGACACTGGGTAGGCCCATAATTTTTCCAAACTATGTGACAACCTAGGAGTAATCGTGAAAAGTGTAAGAGAGGAAAAAACACCATTGGAGCCTAATTTTTCTAATTGTGCGAGCTAACCATTAAAAGGGTATTTTGATGTAGTGGATGGTTCACAATTTTCTTAACTGTCCACACAACCCATGTACGATTAATAATCAGTTCCTAAAAAAGTGTATCTCACTCAAAATTGTTCCTAAACCTATTTTTTCACATAATATTACCGAAACATAGTTTTTCCTCCTCATAATGGTTTTAGATTCTCCCCCCTTCGATCCAAGAGTGTTCCTTTGAAAAATCAAGGTCAATTGAAGGCCGAATTGCTTAGAAAGTCTATTTTCTTGGTTGTTTTCCTTATATCTCTTCATCTTCCCTCTCTAAGATTCACATATCTAGTTTTTTCTAGGATTTATCTATGATATTTAATTGCAATAATGATGAGATATTTCTTTTTTGATGTTATGGAACAATATCTAAGGTCAGTTTTTGGAGATTCAACTCGGTTTTGTTAAATAATTCGTGCGAATAATCATTCTCACCATAGTTTATATGGTAGGTGGCTTCACTCTCGATTACTATTGATAAAACTAGATGTATTTATTTCAAAATTATTACTTTTCTTGAAATTTATTTTAATATACGTTTTAAATTATTTATGGAATCCATCTTTGGTGGTGGTTTATGGAATTGTGAAAATTTGGTGTTTTGGTTGAAAGTGAAAGTGGTAACATGATTTTAAAATGATAATTTGAAAATGTTTGTTTGATTTTGAAGCTTGGAAATGTGTTTTCAATAAAATATATTTTTTTGAAATGGTTTGGACGGGATTAAATTGGTATAGTTTTTGGATTAAATGGTTAAGCGTGGATATTGGTCATGAAGTACCACCATCAATGGGAAGGAGTATGGATGTGAAGTTCCACCATCAATGGTAACCCAAATCTTGAGTGACTGTGTGTGGTTATGTGAAATGGAAAGGGTAATTCCAAAATTTAATTTGATAAAATGGTTCAACAACTTTTTTGGTATCGTTCCTTGGAAATAACTTTATTTTAGTAAACTATGTTGGTATAAAATTTATTTTACATAGAGATAGTTTGGAATTGATATAAACTATTTCCAAATTTTTTATATAAATTTTATAACATGTTATATCCTAGTGGAGAGAGTGGGTAATTCATTTGGGGAAAATATACTGAGTTTCATTACTCACCCCCTGGTTGGGGACTTTGCTACATTTGCAGATATTGTGTATCAGGACACATTTAAATGAAAGGTATAACATTTATATAGTGATTCATCATGATAATTGGGTATTTGTTGTAGAGTTGGATATTGGAGCATGTCGGGAGTTTCAATGTTGGTTTCCTTTGAGTCATTGAGATTTTTTGGTTTTGTCTACCACATTGTATTTTGATATTGGTCTTGGTTTCTTCTTGGTACTCTGATAAAGTTTGGGATGGTTTATCATACATTTAGTTTCACTACATTTTTATCACAAATCATATAGTAGTTTCGCTTTATGTTGTTTTTGGTTGTGGTTGTTTTATTTCTAAAAGAGAAAATTTCCCCCCAACTGCTTTGAAGCCCTTCCAATTTATTTAAGACCATTGGCTTCATGGGGATGTCGTCTAAGTCCAAGTAATGTCCTTCAACCTTCTCATGACAATTAGGATGGGAAATATATTACAAATGGTATCTTTCTTGGTTCGTCCAAATCTTTTGGGAATAGTGGTATCATTTTGGTTGATCCTTGGGTATCAATTGTGTCGGTCTTATAGTTGGAAATTTATTTGAGATTTGTGCTTAAGTTGGGATGGTAGAAATGAGTTTCATTTTTGGAACTTGAAATGTTGAGCATAAAAAGGTGTAGATAACCTATTTACGATGAATCTCAGGTTACCAAGGAGTTGGGTAAATATGTCTTTTGGAGACACATATATGAGTGTTATCTCATTATCATGGGGTTATCCAACGAGTAAATCATGACATACATTGATAGAAATTACTTCCTACTAGGATTGAATATTTCATTTTGAGTAATGAATTATGATTTTGGTGAAAAATGATAATTTTTGATAAGTATTGAAAAATGTTTTCAAATGTGATATTTTGAAAATTATATGATAGTGGTATTTTGAAAATGGTTTGATTTTCATAAGAATTTTGGAATTTAAAAAAATGATTTAAAAATGGAAAGTGTGTAATTTTGGGATATCCTTGTTGTCATAGTTTTGATATGGTAGATTTGAATTTATTAGACATTAGTTACTAGAGAGTGATACTTATGGAATTTGTTTTGGTTATAGAAATGGCATATGGTAAACATTATAGAAACCAACTGGAAGAAGCTACCGAGACGATGGTTGAACCTAAGACACAGGTGAACCAACAGCTAGTTTAGAGTATTTTTTATCCTTTTCAAGTTATGGATTGAGAGAACCGAAGGAATTAACAAAGGAAATTGGACAATTCTGTTCAGTTATAGAAGTAGAATCCATCCATATTTTGGGGTGATTTAGAACCCTAAAAGGAAGAGGTGTGGGTGAATAGAATGAATTGAATCTTTTATTTCCATGGATTTCTAGTAGAGTTAAAAGTACAGTTGTAAACGTATATTCTAGAGGATATTTCATGCTAGTGGTGGGATTTAGAAGTTTAGGATAAATTAGACCAAGGCATGTCTTGTGAGGGTTTTTAAGATCTATTTAACAAAAAATTCTATCCTCATATGTTTGGGATTGAAAGGACAATAGTTTTTTTAGCTTGATGCTGGAAAATATCTCAATGATAGATTATATGTATATATTTATGAATGTAGTCCACTTTTCACATGTTTTTTTCTAGTTCATCCTTGAACTCATTATTTATTGAATAGGAGATGAGGAGCGAGATTCCCAAGATATTTTCATTATTTTTATAGTGTATTATACGGAGATGGCCAGTAGAGTGGGGGTGGTGGAAAGGGACATATTATGAGATAAGAGTAGAGGGAGAATGTTGATACCAAAGGGAAATGGTGGGGACTCTAATTATGGGAAGAAGTGTAAGTGGGACACCGATTTCCAAGGTACTAGGATGACTTATAAGAAGATGGCCGGATAAGTGAGTCTTCCACAAAAAGCTAAGATCAAACCCAGATGATTCCAATTTTTTACCTTGGATCACACAAAGAGAGAATATATGACACCACCTATATCATTCAACAATTGAAATAAAATGGGGCATCTTCAGCAGTATTGTCCCAGTGCACCATGATTTTTTGTTGGAGACACATATCATGTTTCATAGATGTCATATGATTCGATGGGAAAAGGGTATCATAATACCTCTCATTAGAAGAACCGAGCTATCCATGGTGACTATAGGAATACCATGACACCTCAAGCAGTGAAATCTTGACAGGGCAATAAAGAAAAAAGTGTACTGAGTAAGCAGTTATATGGCATTGAGAAAATGATTGTAGACGATCTATCTAGAACATCGATGGTGACATGTATGATTATTTTAAATTCTATACTTATGAAATCTTTTTCTGATGTGGTTTCATCGCATTTATTTATTTATTCTCATCCTGTTGATTTTCTGGGATTACATGTTGAGATGTAACCTTCTATTTTTGAAACTTCATACTCATCTTGTTCAAAGAAAATGTAGAGCCATTATGTGTAGATAATGTTATATAACTATTGTTAGAGTTGAGTTGATTTGTAATTTAACTATGATTGAGATGGATTTATCTTTCATAATATCAGGTATGTATTGGATGACAATGTTCAAGGCTCACATTGACTGTTATACTAGAAGGATCAGTTTTATGACTGATCAGGGTACTAAGTATCTCTTTAAAAGAGACTGTAATATAAAGGAAGGTGAAATGGTCTTGTTGTAACCATCACATGGAACACCCTCGCACCAATTGACATCATTGACATCATCACTGATGGAAGAGATCAATAAAATAATTTTTCTAATGGTTGTGTATTAGTTTGTGGATGTTTTTCTTGAAAATATCTCAAGGTTTCCACCCACAAGATATTTTTAGTTTATGATTGATTTCATTTTTCATACCAATCATATTTCCTTTATGCATTATTGGAAAAAACCAGAATAATTATTAGAATTTAATCTTTAGTTTGAATAGATGGAATGAAAAGTGTTCATTTGGCCTCACATATCTACATGGGTATCGTCGGTCTTGTTTTTTAAAAAAAGTAGGATGAAACTCTTCGATTGTCTGTGGATTATCATAATATTAACCAAGTTATTATAAATAATTTTTATCCACTTCCACGCATTGATAACATTTTCAATCAACTCTGGGGAGTCCAGTGGTCCTCCAAAATTGACTTGTGATATGGATATCACCAATTGTGTATTTGGAAGGAGGATATTCCATAGATCATTTTAGGAGTAGATATGGCCATTATGAGTACAAGGGTATGAATTTTAGCCATATGAATGGACCATCAGTATTTATGGCATTGATGCATCAGGCATTTCAGAGATATCTGGATAATTTTGTGTTGGTGTTTTTGGAAGAAGTATTGTTGTATTCAAGGACAAGGGATAGGAAAAAAAGGAACACATGGCGATAGTGTTGGGAATTTTTAGGTGTCATCATTTATATGAAAAATTATCAAAGTGTGATATTTGGATACAAGAGGTACATTTACTTGGACATGTTATCTCATAAAGAGGTTTTTCGTTGGATCTTGAAAATATAGAGTATGATATCTCTTGTAAATCACCAAAGAATGTATTCAAGATATGTAGTTTCCATGGTCTAGCTGGTTATTACCGATGATATTTTTATGATTTATACTGACTATAATAACCAATAAAAAATCATTTATGGGGAAAAATGTTACATTAAAATAGAGTGAGGAATGTACTAAGTATTTTCATGATCTTAATGTCCACCTTACATTATCACAAATCTCAATAGTTCTGGAAATATGGAAAGGGAACATAGTGCATTGTGATGATTTTGGATCTGGGTTGGGTTGTGTTACCATAAAAAGAGATCATGTTTTTTCTTATGGATCATGGCAGTTATGGTTTCATGAGAAAAAAACAATTTACATTTTTTAAAAGGTTCGGGCCGAAGCCTCATTTTTATTATTAAAACAACGCGAAGACCTCTTTAACTGGGTGGAGGGAGACCCATTACATAGCCCATAGGCCCAGTGAGAATTTATCCCATTACATAGCTCTTAGGCCAAAATTTTAGGCCCAAGACCCATTCTGTGAATAGTACTGCTACAGTACCCGTGCTGCTACAGTACCACACAATACCCACTGCCGCTACAGTTCCCCTGCCGCCGCTACAGTGCCGCCATTGCAACAGTATATCGGCTGCTACAGTAGCGCTACAGAATTTTAGGCCCACAAAGGTATTTGAACTTGATAAAATTTATATGGATGAAGTATATCCAATTTTTTCAATTTGACTTGATGTATAGAATTTGTAAAGGAAGTTATGTAGTGGATGCATTAAGCGTAAATTCATATAGTAAGTTGAAAAAATATGCTTTAGATCTACAACAGTTGATGTAGGTGATAACCGACATGCACTTGGATTGTGAAGAAAGAGGTAGTTTTGTGGTTCTGTTTCAAGTTTCATTCATAATTTCGTTTCAATAGTTAAAGAGGCACATGAATCTGATTCAAAGTATGTTTCAATGAGGTAAAAACTCAATGGTGGGGAAACCAATGAGGGATTGAGGATAGATTGGAGTTCAGTTTTGTTTGTTTGAAATCAGATGGTCATAACATTTTCATTTCAGGAAGATCTTCATCATGCTTACCACCATTCAAGAAGTATTTTTTATCATGGAATAAGAAATATGTATATTGACTTTAAAGAAAAAAAAATTATTGGTTAGCATGTAAATAATGGTGGCCTAGTTTTTGTTGAGATGCCACAACTGTCAGTAGTTTAAGGCAGAGCATCAGTAAATAGAAGATATGTTGTAGTCTTTACCTATTCCTGTCTAGAAATGGGAGAAAATAGCCTTGCATTTTTTAACATGTCTCCCAATAATCATTTAAAAACATGATTCAATTTGGGTGATAGTGGATCGACTCATAATGTCAGACCATTTAATTCTTATTCCTTAATATCATACTGTAGAGGACCTATCTAAAATCTATATATGAGAAGTGGTAAAGAGGCATCATGTACCAGGTTTGATAGTCTCAGACAGAGATTTTAGGTTTACAACCTACTTTTGGAAATACTTAGAGAAATCCCTTGAGACTTAGTTGACTATGAGTACGACGAATTATACTTAGATGGATGGGTAATCAAAAAGGGAAATAAAAACATTAGAATACACGCTTTAAGCTTGTGTAATGTTTTTTTGAGGATCATGGTTAGACAACATATCATTAGTGGGGTTATAATATAGAAACAATTATCAGGACTCGATACAAATGGATCCTTTTGAATCATTGTATGGGTATCCTTGCCGTTATCCACTTTGATGGGTGGAAATAGGTGTGATTTCATTGGTTGGTCAATCCTTGTCTAAGAGATAATGGTGAAGATTTAGTTGACCATGAAGAGAATGGAGATGACTCAAATTCTTTAGAAATCATATGTGAATCATGGTCGATAGCCGTTTTCATTCGAGGAAAGTGATCCTATTCTCTTTAGAATCTCCCTAAGGCTTGGGAATCATCATTTTGGAAAGAAGGGAATGTTATTTCCTCAAGACATATTCCATTTTGTGATACTTAAATGGGTTAGTGAGGAGACATATAGGTTTGATTTTATACCATGGATCAGTGCAGTGCATAATTTTTTTCATGTATCTCTGTTGAAAAATTATCATCCTGATCCTAACCATGTTATTCGATGGGATCACATTCACCAAGAGATGGATTCTTCATTGGTTCATATCCTGATATAGATTGTGGATTGAAAATATAATGTCTCATGTGGGAAAAGAATTAGTGTAGTGTGGGTTTTGTGGAAACATGGTTGGATTCCATAAGAAACATTGGAACGAGAGAACAAAATAGTTGAGAAATGGCCTGAAATCTTTTAGGAAAATGGTGCTTTTCTACTTTATAGGAATGAAAAGGGAAATGTTGGGGAGAATGTAGCACCCCGGTTTCAAGTATGTAACCCTTTATTTCTGTATTTTAATTATGTAATGTTTTTAGGTGAAGTTTGAGAGTGTTTGGAAAAATTTTGGAATGTTTTAAATTTTTTTTGAAGGTTAATGGTTTGAGAATTGTTAGTATAAACCATGAAACAACTTCAACATACCGTGAAAAGGAATACACTGGACTCCAGGTAGGTGCACAGTTGGGCACACAGTTTTCCCAAACTGTGTGGCCACCCAGGTGTAACCAAGAATAGTGGAACTAAGAAAAAACATGATTGGTGCATGTTATGTCAAACTGTGTGAGACAACTGTATGAAGGGTGTTCTGAGGCAGTGTATGGACCACAATCGTTTCATGGTTTTACAAACTGTGAGCCATAACTAAGCACTATTAACAATTAGAACCTAAAAAAGAGGATCTCCCATAGAATTGCTCATAATCCTCTTGTTTTTCTCTTCATACAACCCTTACTTGGTTTTCTCTCCTCCTGATGACTGTGGAGACTCTCTCCTTTGATCCTAGAGTGATCTGTTTAAAAATATTGGTGTGTTTAAGGATGAATTACTTTGTAAGTCTCTATTCATGGTTTTTCCTTAGATCTATTCCTATTTCCTCTATTTTATTCATATATATAGTCATTTGTGGATAGAGTTATGATATTGTATTCCAATAATGATGATATATTGATGTGTTGAAGTTAGAGAACATGATCTATGGTAGGTTTTTGGATATTCAACCCAGTTTTATTGAAAATTTCATGTCGTTCTTTTTTATCCATAGTTTCCGAGGTTTGTGGATTCACTCTTGACTCCTCTTACTAGAACTATAAGGATTGATTTCAAATTCATTTTTTAATTGAAATAGATAGTGAAATTGTTATGAAATTATTTATGGAAACCCTCTCTTATGATGATATATGGAATTGTAAAAATTGGGTGTTTTAGTAGAAAGTAAAAGGGGTAACATGATTTTAAATCAAAAAAATCAAAATGGTTATTTGGTTTTGATGCATGGAAAAGTTTTTTCAATAAAAGGATAGCTCTATTTAAATGTTTTGGTGAATATTTAGATAGTATGATTATTGGATTAAATGGTTACGTGTGAGTTCAATGGGATGGATATTGGTCATGAAGTACAACCATCAAAAGGCACATACTATGGATGTGATGTTCCACCATCAACAGTAAAACCAAGGATGAGTGTGTGGGTGGTTTTGTTAAATGGAATGGGTTATTCCAACGTGGAATTTGAGGAAATAATTGTGAGAATTGTTTGGTTTATTTCCCTTGTAACAGAGTTAGTTTGGAAAACTACTTTGGTATGAAAGTTGTTTTACATATAGATGTTTTGGAATTCAAATCAACAATTTTCAATTGTTTTATATAAATTGTTTAATATAAATTTTCTAACATGTTCTATCCTAGTGGATTGAGTAGGAAACTAATTTTGGGAAAACCTACTGAGTTTTGTTACTTCCCCTTCTATAGTACTTTGGTGGATTTGAAGATATTTTCTATTGAGACATAGGTAAATAAAAGGTATCAAATATCTTTAGCGATGCTTCATGATTCTTTGGAACTTATTGTGGAGTTATATCTTAGATATTACCGGGAGTTTCTATGTTGGTTTCCTTAGATTATTTGATATTTTTTGGTTCTATATTTTGATTGGTATTTTGATATTGGTCTTTGTTTCCGGTTGGTAATCGGGTATAGTTTGGTTTGGTATGTCATTCTTTGAGTTGTACTAAATTATTATCATTCATTATAGAGTAGTTTTGGTTTATAGGGTTTTTTGTTGTAGTTGTTTTATTTTCAAAAGGATAAATCATCCCTCAAATTCTATTAAGCCCAAGGAATTTATTATCAGCCTTTGGTATCATGGGGATGTCACCTAAGGACATGTAATATTTAGTAGTCTTCTTAAAAAATGAGTAGGGGTGTGATTTTACATGAGTAATTATGCCTCACAATCAATCTGCTATTTTTCCTATCATACCATATTAAATAATCATATAACCAGTTTTAAGAATATCTTCATGGAATTTCAAGGTTCTCATCATAGAAGGGAGATTCTATGACCTTTTAATGTGTAAGATAATCTAGGAAATTATTGAATTAAATATACAGAGAACAATAAATGATATATAATAATACATTTAAATTAATATTCGCATATTTGAATATATATTTAATCCAAAATACAAACATTTGGTTCAAGAACTCTAAATCCAACCCTACCATCCATTTCAACACTCAACGCTTCAGAATAAGACCTTACATATGTTGCCTTCTTGTAAAAAAACATTTCATAAGGAAAATAATCCTTCCATAGTGAAAATAAATAGGTCCTATTATGGAAAAAATTCATATTTTCATTTCCCTTGATTTATTCTCTAACTACTACCAAATCCCATGATGAGGTGAGAGAACATGTACATTCATATTCAGTACATTGCATGAAGAAGTTAAAATCTATCTTCTTTAGAGATCCTCATTGAGAATCATATTCCAAAAATAAGTAGCCATAAAATCATTCTTTCCACTTAAACCACTCACAATTACAACAATGAGTTATTAAGATTCAGGTAATAATGATAAATGTTTTCCCCCAAACATCATCTACAATAGTAACCTTCACAGACTCCAGTTGGATCTTGATTTAGTTGAAGCCACTCAAAATTTTTGATGTATATCTTCCTTTGGATAACCTCATGTTGAATAACCACTGCATCATGTAAAATTTGTTATGCATTGTAGTTTTCATACACATATCTTCAAGGGATTCCATCAACTGTGATGTGGTTTTCCTCTCTCGAATGCTCAATGAAATGTTACAAACTAATGACATTTATATCAAGCTATGTGACTACTGATATAGCCTTTCCCATTCAAATTTTTCCATTAGTTTTGATTTAACACTCGTTAATGGAATCTTCATATTTTTCTGAATGAGATAATATTCAATCTACATTTTCTAGAAACCAAAATATATTCCATCAAATTTTTCAATTATAACACTCTATATCCCTAAAATATATATTCCCTTAATCCATATTTATATATGATATATTGATGGTCTATATATAATCTTTCATGAAAATTATGATTTTCATACATTGGGTATATTATTTCATGTATGTTGGACACATGTACATTCACTTCATAAGACATCATTTATTATAAATTAAGGAAATATTTTTAATGTAATGGTAGTAAATGAATATGATGCATGGAATGAAAATGGAATTTATTATTGTGTCTTAACGTGTGAATAAATTAGTGGCTAATCAATTAGTGTACTTTATTACCTATATGATATATTACCATGTGATGGTAGTGGGTGTGGGATTCCATGTCATCTTGGTTGAAACTACCTAAGACTCATTTCTCTATTCATCTTACTTCTTTTCATATTGAAGTACTAGTATACCATGGTGATAAGATGAATCCCATTTTAGAATTGAATAATTTGGTGTAGCCCATGGGAACACCATAGAGGTGGTATTTGTTTTTCACTTATGTGATCTTTATCAATCACATATGGAGCTAAAGATGCTGCAGTGGACTCTACTAAGTATGGTATGCACGTTTTACAACATGTTCATCATTTCAGTTTTAAAACAGTTTTCATTTATCTTTCATGATATATCCTTGAACATGGTTTATAATTTCTTTTTTCACGAATAATAAGTGTTATTAGACACTTATGAAACACTTTAGTGGTATTAGATAGAGGTTCTTGATTTATAACTATGAAATAATATTTTTATGTGATGAATAAAATGGAAAACAAATCAGAATTTAATAATTCTCTCAAACATATGAAAAAATGGTTAACCCTTAAGAAACTAGGTTGTGTACTGGTAACCATCGATTTAACCTTATACGGAGTGATCTTCGTAAGGGTCATCTTTCCTTTCCATTACATATATCAGTCTACATATGGGTCAAATTATCTTACCCTTACACATAAAGGGTTATAAAAGGGCATGATACTGTTTACCCTTATGCAATCCATTGGTACATATGGGTTATTATGTTTTCCTAAATCTATATTAAGGTAACCCAACAATTACCCTTAAGTGAAACACAACTACATAAAAATAGATGATGTTTTACAATTATGTGATACCCTTATGCAGAAGGTATATGTAATGGTTACCTCTCAATAACCTTTATGAGAATGGTTTGACCTCACGTAATGATACAAATAAGTTTTGTAAAGGTATAACCTAGCGTAAAATTACATAGAATCTACTATCTAATGGTCATACCTTTACATGAGCTGGATATGTGAGGGTATTAACCTTACATAGTTCTTTATGTATAAGTTATGTAAAGGTAAGAAGTTACTGACCATTATCCAAGGGTTTCGAAAAAGTCTATGTAATGTTAAAAGGTTATAAACTTATGTAGAAATACCCCTATGTATAAGGGTAATACAAAATGATTTAAAATTGTTAAAAATTGTTTTTATACTATAAAATGATTTAAATGGTTGATAAATTGTTTATAACTCATTATGAAACTTATTTTATGATATTTTAGTTTAGAAAATATTTACAAATGAATTAACTATATTTTTTTACAGTTAATTAAATTATTATGAAACATTATGTAACCAAATATTAAACATTAATATTTGAAATATTTTTTTAAAATTATATTTCATAACTTATAACCTATAAATAAAAGTATTTATTTAGAAATTGTAAGTGATACATTATAAAGGGTTATAAATTTTGAAATATGGCCAAAATATAAAATGTTTATAATTATTTTTTTTGAAATATTCAAAATAAAAGGGTCCTTATTTGGATATTATTTAAAGAACATAATTTTTTTTGATGATTGATATTATCAAAGATTAAATAACAACAAAGTATATTACATTTAAATTATGTAAAATGAATACATAATAGAAAATTGATTATAAATTGATTATAATTCTTATAAAAATCATATATTTTAATTGAAAATGCTATATATTTATAAATATGAAAGATATTATATTGTAATTAATATAAAACATCTATATTAAAAATTATGGGATGTAAATAATGTTAAAGTTGAAATTATAATTTTTTGTAATTATCTTTTGTTTAGGACTTGTTAATAAATATTTATCTAATGTTTAAATATTATAATTATCCATTTATTTAAATATTATTCCCTATTATATTCATGTTTAGTAAAAAAATTAAGTAATTTGAATATTATGTATGATTTAGTTTAAACTGAAAAAAGTTTTCTAGTATAGAGCCCTACATTACATGATAGGAATGTATATATAATGAATTTCGTTTTTTATCTACATAAACCTCAGTTTTTAATTGAGGTCATTAGCTTGAATTTATTTTTGGAATATAGTTATTTTCATATTATCTGTTATAGTTATGATGAATTGGATTCCCTTTTAAGTAATGTATTCCATTGTAGAGGGACCCAGGGTCAGAATAACTACTTACCTGGAGGCCTATAAGTTTTCAAGGAAAGTGAATGGGGTTGACTATCTATCTCTCTAGGATTAATCATGTGGAGATTTTAAATCTCATATAATTCTAAAAATTTACATGATTTTTTTATATAAATTATTCATATAATAAATTTGGATGTGTATGAATATGGTTGGCTTCTATTTTTGGGTAAAATAACACAAAACGTGGGGTTTCGGTAAAGAGTTACACATCAATATGGTTTGGACATATTGAATAGGTGGAGGGAATAATATTCCAAACTAAATTACTAGAATCAGACATACATGAGATTGAATAATATGAGATAATATAATGATATTAGAATGTCCTTGAAATATTAAGTGTGAGATTCCTTCTAAAGCAGACCTTTTTAAGACCTCAATCATTTGACCAGGTATTTCATGCTAAAGATAGGTTCCCACAGATTATATTGTGTAGAGAGAGAAATTAATAAGTGACTCTGTATTTTCTTTTTGGGTAGGTCATGCTAATGTTGGGTGCCCATGGATTATCCCTTATTATATTTTTTTGGAATTTTATTAGGGTTACACTAGATTAGATATCCAAATATGATTAGGTTAACAAAATAATAGAGTTTACTTTCTTCATATGATGAATTAGAAAAAATTGTTGTCTGATCGACAATCTAAAAGTCATATATGATATCATTGGGATGATTCCCTACCTAAATAGCTAAACAATGAGATAAATTCTAATGAATCCTAGATAATAGTGAAATAAAAATCATGTCTCAATAATGGATATAATGGATTTTCTAAAGGGTTCATCATTTTAATGGGAGGCCATTTAATAAAATTACTTATTAAATTGTTAATAATAAATGATAGTCATTTGATAAAAGATTAAATTTTAGATAATATAATCATTATAATCATCAAGATAAACTTTTTAATTAATCCTTGAAAAGGAGAAACATATTGTATGTAACTCTTAGACTGGTAATTTAAGAAATGTTATTAAACAATATTTGTTATCTAAGAATCATTCTTAAGGAAAATTCTACGTGTCAGAATAATTGGTTCCCCAGTAACCAAGTGTTTAAATTATACAGAAAGTGAATTAAGATGTTTATGGAAACATAAAGTGAATCATTTAATATTTCAGTATAATTAGATGAAAAATGGATTGTTATGGTTAAGGAATTTATCCTATTTTCAAAAATGTAAATGTTTCGATAGTATGATTTAATTCCAGAACATTTTACTTGATATTCTCAATGTGATGAGAATGGATGAAATCGGAATATGATGTTTGGATTTTGGTACTGTATGAATGTTACATGTGGGAAAAAGTTAAAAATTGAAGAAGAAAAGTTAGTTGAAAAGATCAATAATATTTCTTCAAGAATTCAATCAAGGTTATAAAAATATGGGGTAGTTATGAAGGAAGAGTTATAATTCAATATGATTGGATTATCCAAGATATACTTGAAGGAGTTTTTGAAAATCCATGGAATTTCCATGTCAGGTATAGATGTTATAGAAATAAATTCTTCGATTATGAAGAGTATTTAATAACAAATATATGTTTTATGAAAGTATTGAAAATGTAAATGAGTTAAAATAAATGGTTTATTATGTATTTTATATTCTTATGATGAATTCAATAGTTACCACATAAAGAATTTGAATGTGAAGTATTTTATCAAGATTAAATGAATCTAAGTAAAATATGTATATCTTCATCTTATTTAACTTATGTGATATGATAAGTTGTTCGATTACAAATAGTTTTTGTGAACAGGTGTGAGATAATAAATTATATACACATGGTTTATGATTCATCGATTTCTATAACATGTTTTGAGAAGAACATATCGATAAAAGTATTCCATATAGGATAAAATTTATATCATGGTATTTTTCCAAATATGTGGGAATGTGTTCCCACCACCCATCAGTGTTATATTTTATTAAAGTATTCTTTTAAAATAATAATGTTCTAAACACATAGAATACCATATATAATATGGGAACCATAGTTTATTTTTTTAATATTCATACTAAACAAAAAAAAAATTATATACAAACATAATATTGTTTTTGTATCTTATCAATATATTCTAAAGAGAATAGAATGCTTAAGAGTAAAGTGAGAGTATGTTTATACGTAGATAAGTTCAAAGTTAAAAAATAAATAATTACAACGATATAAGATTAAAGTGAATTTAACTTAATATCCTAAGATAATTATGATATATTAGTAAACAATAAGGTATATAGTTAAATTATTTCATGGAAAATTTTGATTGACTAAAGTTGCAAAGATGATGACAGTAGACATAGAAAGAGTTCTATGTAGATTAGAGAAGATAACATCATAACATTTGATGTTGTGAAGAAAAGAATTTTTAACATGTTCAAAATGTGAACAATTAAGAATTTGATTTTTAAATCTCTGTAAATACATGGAATTTCCAAGTACATTTTTTTAAATAAATGGGAATTTTACGAGTCTGCGAAAATTGACAGCGCGTGATTCTGGGGCCCGGAGTGCCTGGAATGAATTTATGAACTTTTGTTTTGGTATGTTCAGTAAATGTGCGAGCGGATTTTTCTAACTTTTGAATCGATGCTCAGAATTGAAATTTGAGGGCACTGTTGAACTCACAGCGTTGGTATTCGCTTAAAAAGACTTTTACCTTGATGGAAGTTGGTCGAAAGTGAAAGATATTTTTTTGGTTTTTCATGGAAATAATAAAATAAAATAAAAAAACATTTTATTTTATTTTTTTGTAACTACCATCCATGTGAAAGTTGAGAAGTGGGGACCACCAGACCTTAACCTCCCCTGAGAGGTTATGGTGGTGAGGGCCACCCGAGGTATAAACCTATTCAACTCCCTCATTAATGTGGAGGAGCCTCTTCAGCTTCCTCAACATTAATTGTGCCAACCCACATTAATTAATTGGTCCAACCCTTGGTATCCTCCAATTTGAATTTTATGCCAATGCAACCCATTTTTTGTTTCCAATTAATTAGGACAACTTTTATTGCCAACAAATTAAATAGATAAAAATATTCTATTTGGTTGACTATTCATTTTTTGGAAAAGTCTTGGCATAGGATGATTAGGAGAACTTGGGAGAAATCTCTCCAATGAAGAATGCTCCGCCAACAAAGAACACCGACCTCCTTCGCCCTTCTTCCTCAGGACTTCTTCCGATGTGGTACGTCCTCATCTACAAAAAATCGACGACCATACGACCTTCTCGCACCAACGTCATCAAGAGAATGAGGTAGGGGTGTTTTTTGAATTGATCAACATTAATCTTCCTCCCATGTTGAATTAATCCTCTTGATCATCTTGCCACCGAACTAATGTGGAGGGTCTGGGCCAAACTAACATGGCCCGATTCCTCTTCCGTTCTACATGTGTGGTGTATTCTTCGTGCTCTTCATGGGAAACGAACGACGGATCGTTGCAGGTTTATTTTGTGATTCAACGAACCCAAATTAAATACCCAACATCATGATGACCTAGCGGAGGTGCGACAACGACAGCGGATGACGGATCAAACTGGGTCAGGAAAGACAGTTCTTCGACCGTTCTTCATGCGGGAGGATCAAAACATGTTTTTGGGGTTGATCGGTGGCCCAAAAATAATGAAGACGACTTCAGGACATCAGGGAGACCTAGAGTATGGAGTTTCATGGTGATCGGGTCATCAGAACGAATATTGGGGCATCATGGGAGGCGTGCAAGTGAGAAGTGGCAATTCTGGAAAATTCCAGAATACACGACGCGTACTTCCAAAAAACACGCCATGTAGTACTGGCGTCCCACAGACAGGGTTTCGGGCATCATACGAGTATCAAACGACTTGTGACCCCAGTCACACGATGTGTTAAACCTTACCTGAAGCTCGGCGTGTATTCTGGGAAATACACGGACATAGGTAGAATTACACGACTTTGAAGACACGACGTGTACTCTCTACGCAGTATGGAAGAGGCAGCTATGTGAGACTCGGTGTGTGTCCCAGGGATACACGGACACGAGGTGGAGTACACGGCCATATACTCCCCCACATGGTTAGGTGAGGACAGTGACATGGGTTACCCCGTGTACCAGTTACACGGGTTAGCGTACATGGGTTGAGGCCTTGTACGGGCTCCTGGCCAGAGTACACAGAGCCGACCCCAGTTACTTGGACACAACATGTAATCCATACCTCAAGTCGTGTACTAACGTTTCTATATGACCAGCCTTACGACACGGGCCGTTGTACACGACCACTACCTGAGGTCAAAAGACATGGTGTGTTCCCATTTCTACACGTCGTGTACTTTTCAGTAAATAGGTTAGTCTTCTTGTCCACCGTGTCTCAGACAAGTATCATTTGGGTTAGTGCCCCCTATGATGTGGTGGACCATTGAGATACTTATTCATGGGACTTCATGGGAGATAGAGTATCGACCCGTAACTTGTGGAGCGGATCCTACCGGAGACGAGCAAACAAAGTGTGGGAACCCAGTGGCTGGATGAGACTTGACGACTGCTGATTTTTTCGACTCGGAGTGACTTGACAGGACTAGTGGGGAGAGCTTTGGTGACGGGGAAGAGCCATGGTGGGGAGCACCATGGTGACGCGGCAGACACACAGTACTCGACAGGAGGATTACCTCAGCAGGCCACAAGGGGGAGCACCTTGGTGATGCTGCAGACCCAATATGGGGAGCACCTTGGTGATGCGACAGACCCATGGTACTCGACAGGAGGAGTACCTCAGCAGTCCAAGTTAGGGGGAAGCGCCTCTGTGTGATGTTGTAGGCCCACTATACTCGATATAGGAGGAGTTTCTCCAACATACAAGGTGTTCGACGTTGTGACTGGGAATGTTACTTTATACTACCCCTAGAATAAATCCTGGTGTGAGATGAGTCTGTATCTCTGTGTTTTCCTCATGATTGAGATGGATTACCTGATAACTTAGGTATATGTATGGGAATATACCTAAGTGGGGTTATCTGTTGATTTCATACTTTGTGGTTTATCCATGGTGTATTTTGTGAGACCATGAAAGGTCTCAGGGTCCCTACTGAGTATTGTTATACTCACCCCTACACAGGATATGCCTGCACCTTGTTGTTTTGGATGCAGATGCCAGACATTGCTGACTGAGGACATGAGTACCAGGATTGGACGGTTCCTAGAGGTGGACCATACGGCGTGTCGATACGCGGAGGAGACAGACGAAATTGGAGTGATGAGGAGGCGATCTGTACCTACCCTTTAGGTAGGAACCACGGAGGACGATCCAGTAGTTATCTTTCCTTTTTCTTTAGTTTTATTGTATTTTAGTTATACCCATACATTCCAGTTGGGCTTGTACTTTGGCCCCTTTTACTTACTGCACTCACATGTTTACTATACAGCTGACTTGCATTCGTATCTTGCTATGTGTTTGGTTGCGTGTGTTTATAGGTTATAAAGGAAATTAATTCCCTGTTTTAGGGAATATGCCTTTGGTGCTAGTCGCCAGCCCCTAGCCTATGGAAGGGGGGCTTGGGGTAGTCATGGAACGAGCCCCGGGGGACGGGTTGTGACAAATTGGTATCAGAGGATTCAGTTCTACCGAAGAACTAGAACACTGATATTTTCTATGAAGTAATAGTGTTAAGGGTAATGAATTCATATTTCAGTTCAGGGAGTCCAGTGCTGGTGCAGTGGGTGACGTATCCTTACACCAGGACCCTGACTTTTGAAATTCTGATGTAGTGCACGAAAACACTGATTGCGTGTTTGTTTCCAAGAGTTTTCTTTGTGATCTCTTGAGTCAGCTCACCAGGTTTAACTTATTGACTATGGAAGAAATGTTTATTTTCAGGATTCCTCCACACAGACAGCTAGCTAGGGTTCTGAGAGTTGTATGCACTGATAGCCCACCGAGCGATGAGGCCTTGGTGCAAGGCCCTCTTCTAATAGAGGCACTAGTGGAGGCATCAGCAGTACCATTACCCTTTGGGACACCGATTCCACCAGCTCCAACAGCAGACGGTGCATGCTTCTTGAGCACGTTGCACGAGTTCCAATGCCAGAGGCCACCAATGTTCAGGGGAGAGACAGACCCACATGCGGCCAAGGATTGCCTGGAGGTTGTGGTGTGAGTCTTCTGATTCAGAGGGACACCAGCCTTTCACATGGTGATCCTTCCCGCCAGCCTTCTATAGGCAGCAGCAGGCAGATGGTGGATCTTGATGCTCTAGGTTCACAATGAGGTGAATCTTCCTTAGGCATACATTGGGAGCTTGTTTCTGGAAGAGTTTGTTCCAACGACTCTTCTTGCAGTGCACATACATGAGCTACTTCATCTGTAGCAGGGCATCATGATTGTAGCTCAGTACTCAGCGAGGTTCAAAGACCTCTCATGATACTCCATAGATATGGTACGGGGCCCATTCTTCTGGGCCCATACCATCGACCAGGGGCTCTGGCAGGATATCAAGGCTTCAATGATCTCACTTAGCATATCGACACAGGAGGGGGTGTAAGAGAGAGCCCTTTTGGTGGAGAGTTTCCTTGCTAAGCAGTCACCAGCAGCGAGACCCGCTACCAGTCATCACGTAGCAGATTCTTCTACAGCTGGCAGAAGACAGACATCATAGAGGTCCTAGAGGACCAGACCTATAGGTTGACGACCACATGACTCATGATCGGTTGTGCGGGGAACCTGAGGTGGAGCCAGTTATGCCAGGAGCGGGCAGTGTTTCTCATGCGGCAGGCAGGATCACATGGGTTGTGATTGTCCGACCTTCCATACGGATGACTAGTATACGGTTGAAGGAACACCCAAGAAGAGATAGAGGTTCAATCGAGGTGGTCCGTAGGGAGCAGGAGGACGTTGCAGTAGAGCAGGTCATGCAGCTAGTAGCGGTTGACGATTCGAGATATTACCGCCACCACCACCAAGAGGTCTACCCCGACTGCAGTGAGCAGGTGGACAGGGGCGAGCTCAGCTCCAGGCAGCTGAGGTCTACAATCACAGCACTACAGAGATGATACGAGGTACGATCTATGTCTACTCCACCATATCTGTAGTACTTATAGACATAGATGCCTTTCATTCATTCATTGCCACTGCCCTCGTTCGGAGCATGGAGATTCCGATGGCGACGTTAGTTCAATCCTTGTGTCTAGAGACTCTTACGAGAGAGGATTTGATGATTACGCACTATTTTAGGCAGTTTGAGCTTACTCTAGGAGGTGAGAGCTTCAGCTGGGATATCCTAGTTGCAGCGTCGAGGCCTTACGACATCATCTTTGGTATGGGCTGGTTATCTACAGTCCATGCTCAGATAGACTATATTAGGAATAATTTTCGGTGTGTCCGCATGGATGGGACCAGGTTTACCTTCACCGGTGAGAAGGGAGCCTTTACAACGAGGGATGGATATACCTAGAGGAGACTACAGCCGATCACTCATCAGTTGGCTAGTCTTACCATCATAGCTATTGATGTGGAGAGTCTGAGCTATCCTATATTGGTGGACCAGTACGCAGATGTCTTCCCTGATGATGATCTGGGTCTACCTCCTTTCAGAGAGGTAGATGTTTACATTGACCTGTACCCCAGGACATCACCGATATCTACACCAGCATATCGGATGGCTCCCATAAATCTTCGTGAGCTCCGGGTATAGCTAGGGGACTTGCAAGGTAAGGGATTCATCCGACCCAGTGTTTCTCCTTTTGAAGCCCTAATTTTGTTCGCAAAGAAGGTGGATGGGAGCTTGAGGCTTTGTGATGACTATCGTTGCCTGAACCAGGTGACCGTGAAGAACTAGTACCCGCTCTCAACGATTGATGACCTCTTTGATCAGCTGAAGGGAGAACAGTGGTTCTTGGAGATAGACCACATATCAGGTTGTCACCAACTCAGAGTGAGAGACAATGATGTACAGAAGACGACATTCAGATGTCGGTATGGCCATTACGAGTTCTTGGTTATTCCATTCGGTGTAACCAACACTTCATCAGTGTTCATGGGACTCATGAATAGGATCCTTCAGCCATAAATTGATTCCATTGTAGTAGTCTTCATTGAAGACATTCTGATCTACTCGACTACTGAGGAGGAGCATGCCTACAATTTGCGGGTAGTACTGGACACACTCTGAGAGAACCAGATTTATGGTAAGCTCTCAAAGTGCTAGTTCTGGATCCGAGAGGATCACTTTCTGGGAAATGTCATATCAAAGGCTGGAGTTACAATAGTTCCAGCAAAGATTGAGGTGGTACTTGCTTGGGAGCCACCCAGGCGTGTGACGGAGGTACATAGTTTCTTGGGTTTGGCTGGATACTACTAGATGTTTGTTCCAGATTTCTCTAGAGTTCCAGCACCACTTTCAGCCTTGAAAAAGAAGGGGAATCCCTTTTTGATGGTGGATAGATGCTAGAAAATTTTTCAGGAGCTGAGGCAGAGGCTGACTAGTGCCTCGTTTTGATGCTTCTAGGGAGGGCGTAGGGTACATTGTCTACTACGACGCATCAGGGACTGGAATTGGATGTGCCCTGATGTAGAAGAAAGTAGTGATTGCATATGATTCTCGGAAGATGAGACATTATGAGCAGAACTACACTACCCATCAATTGGAGTTAAGAGCAGTGGTCTTCCCCTTGAAGATGTTGCGACACTTTATGATGGGCGAGCGTTTTACCATGCACTCGGATCACAAGAGTATCCGGTATATCTTCTATCAAAAGGACCTAAAACTGAGACAATGATGTTGGATTGAGTTCCACCAGGACTATGACTTCTATATAGTCTATAATCCTGGGAAGGGGAATGTTGTTGCAGATGCACTCAACAGGAGATCTAGTATACAACTGCTAGGCGAGGCAATAGAGAAGCTTCCCTCTTTGCAGATATATATTGTGAATAGAGATGGAGCAGCTTTTCTTCAGTCTCTTACAGTCACTCCTCCACCTCTTCAGCAAGTCAGGGAGGCGTAACGTGGGGATGCTGACTACGAGGCATGACGTTCTCAGATATCCATAGGACAAGAACCTGATGGATTTTATGAAGGTGGGGAGCACATCATCCTCTTCAGAGGATGTAACATGGTACTAGTGTAACTTTAGGTGGAAGTGTTGAGAGATTTTAACACATCCCATATAGCGGTACATCCAGGAGTGGTGAAGATGTATTAGGACCTCCGACGATAGCACCAGTTTCCAGGAATGAAGAAAGAAGTTGTAGAGTTTGTCTCTTGATGCATCACTTGTCAGCAAGTGAAGCCGGGGCATCAGGTACCAGCTGGCTTGGATCAACCTTTAGGTTTCCCATAGTGGATGTGGGATGGGATATCCATGGACTTCGTGACATGACTTCCACATACATCCAGGGGACATGACTCTATCTGGGTGATCGTCGACCGACTCACCATGTCTTCCCACTTCCAATTGATCGGAGAG
The DNA here is from genome assembly GCA_963277665.1 of Viscum album. Taxonomy (NCBI): domain Eukaryota; kingdom Viridiplantae; phylum Streptophyta; class Magnoliopsida; order Santalales; family Viscaceae; genus Viscum; species Viscum album. The sequence continues at coordinate 836,478,284 of OY728167.1, forward strand.
TAGGGTTCAGTAGAGAGATTGAGACGTCTCTATGTGCAGTATATTGTGCACCTAAATGGAGTATCTTCGAAGATTATCTCTGATTGTGATGCACATTTGACTTACCAACTATGGAAGGGGTTGCAGGAAGCTTTTGGGATGCAACATCGTTTTAGCACCGCCTTCCATCCTTAGACGGATGGCCAGACTAAGCGGACCATTTAGACCCTTGAGGAAATGCTGCGTGCTTTTTTCCTCGACTTTGGACGTAGCTGGGAGGATCACTTGCCTTTGGTGGAGTTTTTATACAACAACATCTATCAGTCCACCATTAGGATGGCACCTTTCAAGGCGTTGTACGAGTACCCTTTCAGATCACCTCTGTGCTGGACTGACCTAGGGGAGTCAGCACTTGTGGGACCAGGGATAGTTAGGGTTACCACAGAGAAGGTGCATATCATCTAGGAGCAGATGAAGACTACACAGAGTACACAGAAGTCATATGCCGACAAGAGATAGTGACCTATGGAGTTCGAGGATGGTGACAAAGTTTTTTTAAGGGTCTCACCTCGATGAGCTTTACAAAGATTTGGACGAGGAGGAAAGTTATCTCCAAGGTTCATCAGACCTTTTTAGGTCCTCATAATAGTTGGTGAGGTGGAATACCGCTTATCTCGTCCACCTCAGTTGCACCGAGTGCACGACGTCTTCCATGTATCCCAACTGAGGGGATACGTGCATGACCCTTCTCACATCATTGACCATGTCTACATAGACGTCAACTATGTGGAGACATTTACAAAGGTTCTAGTAGAGATTGAGGATCGATTGGAGCGGGTCCTATGTGGGTGGTCGATACCTCTAGTGCGCATTCGCTGGCAACACGGGAACCTCCAGGACAGAACATGGGAGCGGGAGGATCATATGCGTGCTCAGTGCCCCCACTTGTTTCTTTATTTTGAGTTGTCGCTTATGGGGATGTAAAGCCTAAGGTGGGAAGAATGTAAAGACTTGAAATTTCCATGTAATTTATTTTAATTAAATGGGAATTTTACGAGTCAGTGAAATTTAACGGCGCGTGATTCAGAGGCCCGGAGTGCCTGGAATGAATTTCTGAACTTTTGTTCGGGTACGTTCAGTAAATGTGCGAGTGGGTTTTTTTAACCTTTGAACCGATGCATAGAATTGAAATCTGAGGGAACTGTTGAACTCACAACGCTGGTATTCGCTTAAGAAGACTTTCACCTCGACGACAGTTGGACGAGGGTGAAAGATATTTTTTGGGTTTTTCATGGAAGTAATAAAATAAAATAAACACATGTTTTATTTAATTATGTTGTAACCACCATCTATGAGGAAGTTGAGAAGTGGGGACCACCAGACCATAACCTCCCATGAGAGGTTATGGTGGTGGGGGACACCCTAGGTCTAAACATCTTCAACTCCCTCTTTAATGTAGAGGAGCCTCTTGAGCTTCCTCCACATTAATTGCGGCAACCCTCCTTAATTAATTGTGCCTACCCTTGGTATCCTCCAATTTGAATTTTATGCCAACACAACCCATTTATTGTTTCCAATTAATTAATCCAACTTTGATTGCCAACAAATTAAATAGATAAACATATTTTATTTGGTTGGTTATTCATTTGTTTGCAATGTGTTGGAAAAGGAGGATTAGGAGAACTTGGGAGAAATCTCTCCAATGAAGAATGCTCTATCAATGAAGAACGTCAACCTCCTTAGAACTTCTTCCTCGGGACTTCTTCCGACGTGGGACGTCCTCATATATGGTGAATCGAAGACTGTACTACCTTCTTGCTCCAACGTCATCAAGTGAACGAGGTAGGGGTGGGTTTTTAATTGATCATCATTAATTTTTCTCCCATGTTGAATTAATCCTCTTGATCCTCTTGCTATCTTACTAATGCGGATGGACCAGACCAAACTAACACATCCATATTTCTATGTCGTTCTTCATGTGTGGTGTGTTCTTTACGTTCCTCATGGGTGACGAACGTAGGATCATTGTGGGTTAATTTTGTGACCCAACAAACCCAAATTGAAGACCCAACATCACGAAGACCTAGTGGAGGTGAGAAGACGATAGAAAATGATAGATCAGACTAGGTTGGGAAAGACCATTCTTCGACAGTTCTTCATGCAGGAGGATAAAAACGTGTTTTCGGGACCGACCAGAAGCCCAAAAACAAGAGAGACGACTTCGAGACGTCAGGGAAACCTAGAGTCTGGAGTTTCGTGGTGATCGAACAATCAGAATGAAGATCAAAGCATCACGGGGGGCGCGTTGTTGAGAAGCATCGATTCTAGAAAATTCTAGAATACACGACGTGTACTTCCGAAGAACACACCGTGTAGTACAAGCATCCTGAGGCTAGGGTTTCAGGAATCAGACGAGTATCACACGGCGTGTCACCCTAGTCACACGATGTGTTAAACCTTCCCCGAATCTCAGTGTGTATTCTGGGAATTATATGGACATGGGTAGAATTACACGGCTTCGAAGACACGACGTGTACTCTCTACGCAACCTGACAGAGGAGGATACATGAGACTCAGTGTGTGTCTTGGGGATACAAGGAAACGAGGTGGAGTACACAACCATGTACTCCACCACACCTCCAAGTGAGGCCAGTGACACATGTTACCCCGTGAACAGTTACATGGGTTGGCGTACATGGGATGAGGCCGTGTACGGGCTCATGGACATCGTACAAGGAGCCAACACCAGTTACTCAGACACAGTGTGTAATCCATACCACATGTTGTGTACTGACTTTTATACACGAACAACCTTATGACACAGACCATTATACACGGGTAGTACCTGAGGACATAAGACACAGTGTGTGCCCCTTTCTAAACACCGTGTACTTTTTGGTAAATAAATTGGTCTTCTTTTCCACCATATCTCGGACAAGTATCATTTAGGTTTGTTCCCCCTATGACGTGGTTGACCTTTGAGATACTTCTTCATGGGAATTCATGGTAGATGGAGTATGGACCAGCAGATTGTGGAGCGGTTCCTCTCGGAGATGAGCGAGCTTAGTGCGAGAACCCAATGGGTGGTTGAGACTTGACAACTACTAACCGTTTCGACTCAGAGTGACTTAACAGGCCCAGTGGGGAGTGCCTTTGTGACGCGGAAGACCCATGGTGGGGAGATCCTTAGTGACGCATCAGACCCATGGTACTTGATAGGAGGAGTACATCAGCAGGCCACGAGGGGGAGCACCTTGGTGATGCTGCAGTCCCACTATGGGGAGCGCCTTGGTGATGTGGTAGACCCACAATACTCTACAGGAGGAGTAACTCAGCAGCCCAAGTTAGTGGGAAGTGCCTCTGTGTGTCGCGGCAGGCCCACTTTACTCGATAGAGGAGGAGTTCTCTAGCAGCCGAGGTGTTCAACATTGTGACGGGTAATGTTACTTGATATTACCCCTAGAATAAATCCTGGTGTGAGCTGAGTCTGTATCTTTGTGTTTTCCTCATTATTGAGATGAATTAATTTATAACATAGGTATATGTATGGGCATATACCTTAGTAGGGTTATCTTCTGATTTCATACTTTGTCCTTTATCTTTGGTGGATTTTGTGAGACCATGAAGGGTCTCGAGGTCCCTACTAAGTATCTTTATAGTCACCCTTGCACGGGCTATGCCCGCACCATGTGTTGTTGGATGCAGATGATAGACAACGCTGATTGAGGACATGAGTACCAGGACTGGACAGTGCCCGGAGGTGGAACATATGGCATTTCGATATGCGGAGGAGGCAAGTGAAAGTGGAGTGCTGAGGAGGCGATCTGAACCTACCCTTCAGGTAGGAACCACAGAGGATGATCCAATAGTTGTCTTTCCTTTTTCCTCAATTGTATTGTATTTCAGTTGTTCCTGTACTTTCTAGTTGGGGTTGTATCCTGGAACCTTTTACTTACAGTACTCACTTGTTAACTATATAGTTGACTTGCATTCGTATCATGCTATGTGTTTGGTTGCGTGTGTTTACAGGTTATAAAGGCAACGCTTTCCCAGTTTTAGGAAATACACCTTTGGTGCTAGTCGCCAGCCCCTAGCCTATGGAAGGCGGGTTAGGGGTAGTCACGACACAGGCTCTGGGGGATGGGTCATGACAATCTCACCATTATTCAAAGTGGATTAATTCAAATATCTTTCTCACTAAATAGTTTAGCTGAATGGGTTTATTATATAGTCCCACAGATATATAGTATGGATTACATATAATGTAACATGTTTACAAAACCCAAAAAGTATAACAAACATAATACTGATATGGAAGTATAAAATATATGATATGATAAACCGGTTTTTTTATTTATTATTAAATATTCTAAAAGATTTTAAGAATATTAAAATGTATTATATTTAATTCAACCCCTATTTTATCCTTATTTCACTAAGGCGACATATATATGTATATATAGATATACATTTCATGAGGTGTAATGATAATTAACATCTCAAAATATGACTTCGAGTTAATCCCTAACTGATGTTCATCAATAATTATTATAGGTTATAATGAAATGTGATAGTCCACATGAGTAATATTATTATATAGAGATACATAATAGGATCATGAGTCCCAAAAAATGGATTATTTGTATGTAATAGATGGCGCACTAAGTATACCACATGGAGTATCATATAGATGTATTTGCGATACTAGGGATTCATGGATCATATTTGAGTCCCTATTACCCGTGGTTGTTGAGATACCAAGAATGAGAACCATTATATTTCGATACCCTACTTACACAAGTCTACATATTAACATAGCTAATACGAGGGTGGTTGGTTATGTTGCTGGTCATGACATGGGTTGGAGCTTAACCAAGATGAGACTTTTCCTCTCATGTGAGGAGTAAGATATCATGTCTGTTGATTATGATATAATGTGGAAGTATGTAGATATAAATAGATATTATATATCTATCTAGATACTTGATATGTCATGTGCTCATCCAAAAGGATGAATGACATGTGATGTATTCATTGATCAGATTAGTCCACACTCAGAGAATCAAGAACAGATGAGTTGGCTATATGGGATTGACATTGTCTCTATCATATGATAACTCGATATATTTGAAGGAGGAAAAAATATGAGAATAAATGTCTGTATATGATGTAGAATATTGGAAATATGTATAGAGATACATGTGTTTGATATAGATCCTGATAAATCCATTTATGGCATGAGTAACATTGAAACTTTTATAGAGGACACTTTTAACTACATATATGGATCTAGAGATTCATAATTTTTTTCATTCATATAATTGAACATGAGGTCACACTTTTGGTCGAATTAATGGGGATTGAGTTTGAGTTATAGATTTAATCTAAATTTGGTATCAATATAATCCAAATGTGTTATTAATGTGTGTTCACATGGTATTTCATATGATGTGAGTCAAGGTGAAGTTAATTATATATTTTCAAAAGTGTTTTGGAAGATGATGAAAAAGAGTTTTAGATATAGTTTCAGAAGTTATTGTATTTGATATTCTGTAAGGTAAAATTGCACAAAGTCTATGAGCCTTTAGTGAAAGTGGGTTATTAAAGGAGATATTCCATAAATACATATTTATATATGATATATTTATGGGATGAATATCGGCTTTCATGAAGATTATTATTTGCATGCAGTGGGTATATTATTTCATGTGTGCTAGAAACCTGAATATTCACCACAACAACCATCATTTATTATAAACCTTCGCAATAGTTATAATTTTAAGGGTGTAAAAGAATATTGTTCATGAACTGACCATGGAATTTATTCATCCTTTTCAACACATAAATAAATGATAGGAATATCATGGAGAATTCTTTATTACCGATATAATCGATTTCCTTACAATGTTAGTGGGTCTGGTATTCCATGTTATCTTGGATGAAACTCCCCAACAATCATTTCTCTATTCTTCTTCCTTCATTAGATATTAAGGTACTATTATGTCTTTGAAAGAAGATGAATCCCATCCAAGATTCAAATGATCTTACACAACCCATGGATACACCATGGAAGTGGGATGATTTTTTCCACTTATTTGATCTTCATCAAACAAACATTGAGATGATTATGATGCATTGGATTCAACATAGTATGGTACCCATGTTTTACAAAATGTTCTTCAGTTCAGTTTTTATATAAGATTCATTTATCTTTTCTAAGTAATCCTCAGATATAGTTTCTAATTTCTTCATGTGTGTCTAATGGGTATTATTAGACTCTAATGAACCACTTCACTCTAGAGACCATCCTTCCAAAAAATAATTAATCCCACTAAAAATAGAAAAAATATAGAAAAAAAGAAAGTTACCTAAACTATTAAGATGACGGATGATCCTCCTCAGATCCTTTCCTATAATACAACTTTTTCATAATTCCTTCAATAGAACTATCATTTCAAAAAACAATCAAAATAAGTCATTCGAAAATCACCCCGAGGAACCTGATTCTAGAAAGAAATCTCTTAAAGTAATATTATAGAACATTGTTGAAAATATGTTCACCCATATCATGAAAGTAAATTGAAAATTTCACTTATACCATATTCACTCCAACATATACAACATTCATGCAATATAAAGTAATAGTAAGAAAGTAAAAGACCACTTTTTTTACATGGTTCAAACTGAAAGTCCTATGTCCATGGGAAAAACATTACAGTATATAATTTCTCTAGAAAGAAAACATTAAAACCTAGAAACTTAAGAGTCTCTTAGGATTACTAGATATGGGTAATCCTAATATGTAAAATACACTTAGCTATAGATTCCCTACCCTCTATATATAGAAATTAACATTCAATTATCAAGTTTCACTAACTTCTAAAAAGATTGATATTTTACCCATTCCACTGTTTCCCATCACTGATCTCTTGTGGAAATCTTCTAATTGACCACCACCTCTTGTAGACCTGTAAGACACAGAAAAAACTAATCCAACCATATTTAAAAAATTATAACTTTAAACTTTTGAAATGACAGACTAGACTGAGAACATTGTAGGAAATCATTTTGAACCACCTTCTTCTAGAACTCTAGAGGAATAAAAAACTACTCCTACCAAAACTTCAATAAAGAAAAGAACTTATGAGATCACTCCTTCTAGACATCTTCTACCGATCAAATGATGTAGGATACACATTCCCAAAATTATTACCTCAAAATTATTATTTTTTATTTTAAATAAAAAACCACTTTAATGGGTTAAATGGGAACTTGTATAATCAAGATAAACCCTTAAAAATAATAGGTTATAATATAATCCATTGATTCATTCCAATTGTTTTAAAATTTTGGACCCATTTCCTTTTGGAAACTTTAATCAGTACCAAATGTTTTCCACTCTAGATCCTTGTGAATGATATCTTCAATATCTAAGGCCTTATTGTATTAGGTTCTAATATAATCTTCATATTTATATTCTATTTAATAAAACTACTAAGTAATATTCAATCTTTAATTTCACTCCATTCCAATTATCTTCTATTGATATGGAATTTGTAGAGTCTTTCATACATCGTGTTGTAGTTCTCTCATAAAACTTTAACATTAAAGGGATATTCCACTTTTCCCACCATAGAGTGAAGTATTATGTCCATATCAGGTGAAATGGAAGCTGCTTCTTCATTAGCGGGATATTTTTCAAAGTCTTCTATATTCATTCTTCCCACACCCCCTTTATTTTCAAGTAAAGGTTTAACAACCACAACCATAGATAAAGAGAGACCTTAGCTATCCACCGTCATTCTTTTTACCCCAATCATCATATAGGAAAGGATTATTATTGACCCCACAAGAAATCAATTGACAATTATTCCAATAGGGTGGGTCCATAGTTATTCTCAAATTCATGTTTTGTGGCTTCCGTAATAGGCTTGGTAACTATACCTTCTCTATTATCAGGATGACATTGATCTCTATTCTACTTTAGCTTTATATCCCCAAAATATGATAGTTTTTCATTCACCTGTTGGATAAAAAAAGGGATATGCACACTGGGGGTGAATTAGTTTGTATAGTTATTTTATGTACCTTCACTCTCGTGATTTTTGAACACCTCCCTATTAAGATACCCACTAATGTAGAAATAAGATAGGCACAAATAGTTTATCAACAAGGTTTACTCCATTAGGAATAACTAAACCTAAATGTGTCATGGTTATAATCCAACACACACATTCTCTAGCTTATTATGAAAAGGAACTTGAGCAAGGGTATGACCTTGAACTCATATAGCTACTTGCACCAGCCAATAACATTTTCACCCCAATAGAACAAATGATTCCTTCTAAATAATAATCGTTTATGAGTGTATGATCCACAACATGGACTCCATATAATTTTCTTCATCCTCTTACTTTTATAATAATTTCCTATAGTTATTCTTAAAGTTTCTTTTTCTCCCCTGATATCGCAAAAAATTGTTTCCTAATTCAAAATTCTCTACACATCTATTTATTCATTTTTTATTTTTTATATTCACAAAATATTTAATGATTATTTCTTCTATAATAATCATGGAAATATCCTTGTATTAATATGAAAGAGCGTTGTCGCACGCACTCTCAAAATAACTTCAAAAGTGAGTTACGTTGGATAAAACTCCAAGCACAACACTCTATGAAGCTAATGTTTAGTTTACTTGGTGTAGCATAGGGGGCTAACCAAGGTCGTCTCTCAAAGGAGGAAGTGAATTAAAACATCTTATTAGAGGTATTCTAAAAATAAAATAAAAGAGAATAAAAACACTACTAGAAAATGATGGGGGTTGTTTATAGTTTATGAATCTAGAAGAAGTTTGCTGGAAGAAGATTGTATTTTTTTTTGTTTTTAGTTTTGAAATGAATTCCGATTAAAATAACACAACAAGAAGATGTTTTTTTTAGAAAATATTTTAAAAGGCGTAATCGATCTAACTCTACCTCTTCATTTACATATTAATCATTATCATTTAGATTAATATCCACTTAATTATGATCCTCTAATTTGTTAACCCTCGAACCCTACAAGAGTTAACTTAACCACAAAGATGGAATTACTTAAACCCTAGGCTAGCTTCGGAACATGCAATCGCAGAACCCTGCTTTGATTGTTGTTCTAAGGTTAGCTTATGGTCAGTGGTTAATTAGAGCACAAATCCATTCTGGAAATGAGGATGAGTTGTGTTTAGGGATTATATTTGAACTCTACAAATTTATCCCAAGTGGTCTTGTATTACCGATTAAGCTCGCACTCTCACAATTTACACAAAATCTCGACCTCGCGTGTTTTTGTATTAATTGTTCAATTGCTTGCTTAGTTTCTTAAAATTTAAAAACATAATTCATTGATCATATTAAGTGAATTACAGTAGGCTCAATGATTCAAAATAATTAAATTAATAGGGTAGAAGATAGATCGATCACTAAAAATTACTCTTCCATGGGTGGCGTAATCATCGTAGAAGCGTTTTGCATGTGCAAAGGTTTATAATGGGTATAACCCAATATCGCTTCTACTCAAGAATTCCAGCCCCAAGAGGAAGATTAAGAGAAGAATAAATTTAAATAAAACAGAGGAAAAGAGAAGAAATAAAAGAAGAACAAAGAAGTTTATTACACAAACAAAACAATTACAACATGAAGGAGAGAAGGAGGCTTCGATGAGAGGATCTTTGCTTCAAGAGCTACCTCTCTTACAATGGTTGTAGAATTTGGTTGAAACCAATTCTCCTCTGCCTCCAATCTCCCAATGCACGAACCAGCCTCTCCAAATGAGAAAATCACTAATTTATAGAGTGGAGGGGAGGCTAGGTTTAAAGTGGTTTCAAGTGTGAATGCAAAATCTCGGCCAAATATTTTAATGAAACTTGCACCGCCCATTTGACCTCCAAAACGCGTGAATTGACTGGCCTTCCAGAAGGCTGATTTGTGACACATCATGTCCCCGAGCTTTCCTCAAAATTTTGGCTCAATCCAAGCCCGTATGTAGAGGATATGGCCCAAATACAGAACCTTCTCCATTCTGGCGAGCCCAGCCCAACTTTGACTTCATGGCCCAATTTCAACAACCAAATTAACTCTTTAACTTTAGTGTCCTGAATAAAAGTTGTAGATACTTAAGTTAGGAACACTGTTACAAAATTTCAAATTCAAATAATAAATATAAAAATATTTATCTTTGAAATAATACAGTGCACTATTAAGGGTAAAACTGGAATTTTCACCAAATTTTCAAATGAATGATCAAATCCCAAATATTTTATAAATAAACATATTTAACACAATGTGAGGAAATTATATCATTTATTATCAATAAAATATTCAATAAAATAGTGTTTTATCATAATACATTATTGTACTCATTCAAAATCATAATCTTCAGGACAATTAACTATTCAAAATTATTCTAAAACGTTTTCCTATGGAATCAATAATTTTCCTTTCCATGATGGTTGAAATATCATGGACTGCTTCTTTAATGAAATTTTCCAAAAATTCATCATATTCCCAATCCACATGTGTATGGGATATTATTATTCATTATTTAATCATATCATGGAAACCTCATGATATTTTGAGACTATTTTCTTTGTTGTTCGAATATTCTCTATGAATATTCATTCTTTTTATTCAACTTCAATGACAAAACACTCCTCATGATTATTTGAAGTCTAATGTGAGAAAAAAGAATCAATAGATTTGGATATTTTAATTATTTAATAAAGAATTATGAATAGTGACATAAACTCAAAAGACATATGGTCAAAGATGAAGGTAAAAGTATTATGTTTGGGCATAAAGACGTATACATGTATGGATACACACAATCATTCAAAGAATTAAGCAAATAACATGGACAATTTATTCTTCCTGTTTATCTTCTTCTTCATATAATCTTATGATGATGATCCCTATTTTGTGGAATGGAACTAGTCTTAGTAACACAACATTTCCATTGGTAGATTCTCCTTTTTTCTTGGATCATGATCATTGGTTTAATCTTGTTGTTTTATTCATAAAGATAATCAAAATAATATCAAATGAATTAATTCATCATGTATTTATTCCAAAAATAAATTTTAGAATCTCATCATTTCACCTAGTATACTTCTCAAAAAATCTATGTCTTGGATCAACCATGAAATTCATGATTTATCATTCTTTGGAATTGACTGCACCTTTATACTACACATTGAAATTCAATACAATTAATGAAAAAAAACAAATGATCTACCATGTGTTCATAGTCCTCAATAAACCATTCTGGGAAATATTTCAGGAGGATCGATCACACAAAAAACCAGAAAATCACCCCCTTACTGACTTTCTATATATACATGAAGATAAAACATGAAGAAAACTAGGATTGAACACATGTAAAACCTATCAACCACATGTAAAACATATCAAACTTTAATATTGACCATGTCAATATCAACTACATGAGAAAACTGCTAACCCTAAAGATCAACCACACATATCTATGTACCATAAGAATGTACATCACATTCGTGGCATCTGATGTTTACAAACATGATTAAATTATATTTATGATTCCCAGATAACGTGTATATATCTACCAATGATGTTTAATAATTATATACAAATACCTTTACATAGTGATCAGATTGATAGTCATGCCTCATCCAGTTGCTTCATATTCCTTGGAACAACCAACATCTATAATCTGTTATAGATAATACATTCAATTCAATAAAAAATGTCTTTAACACAATTTTTTTTCATCAAACCTAAAAATTAACATGTATTGAAAATAAATACAACAAAATCCTCAATAGGGTTAAAAAATATCTTCCTTTGTTTTTTTTAACAATACCTCAACTTTATCCACCCCTTGTCGATAACAAAACCAATGTGAATAGATATTAGAGATAAGATCAAACTTATGATAGAAAAGGAATAATTAATCAATAATATATATGTTTACATGATCTATCTATTTTTGGAAAAAAGATTTATTAAATAAATCTCCAATGATTTCCTTAAAACAACTCACCCTAGAAATGAAAAAAACCTATGCTCAAACAGATGATCAATTTGAATTTGAAAAAAATATCGTTCCTGCATCACTCACCACACACGTCAAAAAAAATCATTTTAAATGGAGACAACTCTATCCTGTAAAAACAAAAACTCCTTAAGAATATGAGAAATAATTAATAGTTAATGGAACTCAAATAAAATATTACCTCAATGAGTGGGAGTCTGTTTCACTCCCAGTTCAATTGAAAAGTCTCAAATTGTCCAGTTGTTAAATGTTTTTTAAGAATATCAACTAACTGTTATTTCAAAGGAATTAAATATATCTTCAAGATACCTTAACAAAAATTTTATTTTATGGAATTATACGTAATATCATTGTTTGTGTACCTAGATTATGAAACATGATTTATTGATAGGTTGATGGAACTCATGTTTTCACCACCCAAAACTAGAGGTTACTAAAATTAAAAATTAAAATCTTGGAGTTTTTTCTTCATAAACATCATCGATGTTACCACATTTGATGATTATATAAACACATATTTGGTTGAGCTTAATGTAACTAATGTTTCTTCTCTATATTTTAGGAAACCCAAATCCTTGCAATAAAATATACTCCACCAGATTTGGTCTTTTTGCATGTACATATCCTTCCCAGCCAACATTAGTGAAACCTTGTATATTTATCTTATCTTTATTATATTACAATATTCCATTACAGAAATTATTTGATATTTATGTCACTATCAATTTTTTTCCCAATAGATGTGATTCCTTAGGATTGAATTGAAAATATGCACAAAGAGTGATAATAAATACAATATCATCTCTGATAGATGTCAATTATATAATACTTCCAATAAAGCTTTAGAACTACATCTCATTTACTACTTGTACCTCATAATATTTACTCATCTTTTCCGCCACTTTAATTAGCCTAGAAACGCATCTATAATCATGCATGATAAAAATATTTATGATTTCTCTAGAATATTTTTTTTGTAAAATAATTATTTATTAAACTACTTGGGTATCTTATAATCCCACAAAAATGTTTATTTATCAATGATTAAATATCTAAAATATTTCTTTCATGTGTCTTGGGAACTCATTATATAATATTTCTTCATTGCTGGAAAAAATTATATCATCAACATACACCATTATACAAAGTGACGTGTTACTGATCTTCTTCACATCCAGATTTTTTTCTATCTATCCTCTTTGAAATTCTATATTTTTTAGATACTCATCAAGTTTAATGTACTATGATCTTAGATACTACCTCAAAAAATATCTATCTTTCTTTATCTTACATAGCTTATCACCTTTCAAATCTAATTATAAACCTTCAGGTTATTCCATACACACTTTTTCAGAAATTTCAACATTTGTAAAACCTGATTTACATCCATTAGAAATACTGTAAAACTTTTGTGAGATTTTATGAATATGATGATTATGATGGACTCATGTCTGGCCATTGGAGAAAATGTTTCATTAAATTTAACCCTTTAATTTTAGATTTTCCCTTACATCCCACACTTTCATTGTTTCTAGAAACTTCACTAGTATCATCAAGTTTTTTTCTAACAACCCACTTCTCAATAATTAAATTATATTCATTAGATCTAGGAACAAGTTCCCAAGTTACTTTTGTTTCAATATGATCAAGCTCCTCATTCATAGTATTAACCCACTCCTTATGTTCAAATTATTCCTCAACTATTCGAGGTTAAATATTATATAATAAAATGGTATGACAAGTTTTCATAGTATTCCTTATTGTATATAAACCATGATTTTGATCCCTAATAATGTTATTAATATCAATATATTTTCTCAAACTTGAATTACCTCCTTTGAGATTTTATTCTTCATATTTATTTCTAGAGACTGGTGAATATTTGTAATTAGTCAAAATATTTATATTTTCTATATCTACTTTAATAGGTTCAAAACTAAAAATATTATCCCCATCACCTATTCTGATAGTGTTCTTCATTCATTAATTATTTTTAAGAACTAATAAATCATAAATTTCAACAATATTTTAGACCACATTATATTACCTATATGAGCTTCCATTTGGTGAAAATCCCAAGAAAATTCCATCCACATTTTTTTATTTAATATTTCCTCCACTTATTTCCATCCCTATGATTAGACATATACTTATAAACACCCTAAACTGTTTAAAAATTATATTCTTATTGGATAAAATCTTATAGAAAGTCATATATGAATTCGAATTAAGAGAAATCTATTAAAAATTATTCCAGTAATTGTGATGGCCTGTAACTAGTAGTACCATGAGGTATAATGCAATATCATAATGGTTCTATCCATATCAACTGGACTACTATTCTTCCTCCCTACCACTCAATGTTCTAAGGAGTATATGGAGAACTAAAAACATGTATGACTCCATACTTATTTAGATATTTAGTGAACTGAATGTTTTCATATTCACTACCTTTTTTAAATCATTATCCTTAATTTAAAACCTTTTTGTTTCTCTTCCAGTCTTCTGATGCTTTTCAATTTGTAAAATGCCAACTATTTGTGTGTCACACAAAGGATACTTGTAACACCCGAGATTAAATTATATTAATTAAACATCCTATTTTAATGGAAATTTAATACATTGAACATTTTAATATTTAATTTCATATAAATTCTAATTTGATATGATGAATATCAATTTTGAACCCTCTATGTCAAAACGAGCATATAATTATTTTTTAAAATTTTCCCTCTGAAATAATCTTTTATGAATAATTGAAAATGAAGTATTTAAAAAATATTCATTTTATTTATAATAATTTCTTATAATATTTGTAATTATATATGTGTCAATAATCAATTTTATAGAAATAAATAAAATATAATTTGGGTTTAAAAAGCGATATTTTTCAGAGAACTGTTTTTTCAAGTGCATAAGGTTATTAATTTTAATTAATTAAAATAATCACTAATAATGGATGATATAAATTAAGATTAAATACTATATATCTATATATATTAAATTAAATTTTTATAATGATTAATAATATCCAAATAATTATTGTAATATCAACTTATACTTGAAAAATATATATTTTTGAAAAATCATTTTTCATCACATTTTTTGAGTTTATATTTAAATTAATTTATAAAAATTATGGAAATTGAATTTGATAAAATGGTTTCCATATTTGGAATCCGAAATTAAATATTTATAAATGAAACTACATTCATTTTTAGTTAGTATGAATAGTAAAATGGTAAAAATTGGTAACCACGGTTAGGGTTAAAACATGTTTATCGATGGGTTAAACTAAAGTGACAGGGGTTAAAATGGACATAAAAATTGTTTAAATAATATTTTATGAATTTATTTTGACCATATATTATCTAAAATTTTAAATAGAATCAATTTGGAGAAATTATTCCAGTAAAGTGACTTAATTATATTTTAAAACATTAAAAAATTTCATGTTTTCCACCCTCATCACTTATAAAATTTCACATGCACCCGTCACATATTCACTCCTCTTAAGATATTTATCTTGATATAAACTAACCAAAATATATTAAAATTTATTATACTTGTTTTATAGGTTATTTTATTCCCAAATGACCAACCTTAGTGTCCTTAAGAGGATATCTAAAGGAGTTTTTTTAAAGAAGGGGTAATCATCATAACTAAAGAATTTCTTTTTTTATTATTCTTTTACCTCATTCAATTATGTAGTAACCATTAAAATATAATAAAAACATTAAATCCTATATAATAATATTTTATTATGTTTATGGAATAAAATTTATCCATTTACTTCTCCTTCAAATGGGAAACAAAACCATCGCTTGTGTGTACGACAAACTACCACCACACGTACCGATGCAATTTGGTTTACAACACCGAATCATGTGGATAGTAATAATGATGTAACTAATTAATATATGTGATACTTATTAAATAATAAATATTATTTAAATTTTATATATTATCTACCTTCTTACACTTATACCCATTAGTAAATGATAATGTCGTTCGTGTATGCGCGTGGACTACCACATCCATGAAGTGATGTGATTCATTATTCAAGTCAACTTTTAAAAGATGATTATAAATATTTATATTCTGAATATTTATAATTTTATATCATTATAAAAATTATTTATAAGATATAATTTTGATTAATACAAAATATTCCAAACATTTGTGACAAAACATGCATGAAAAAATGATGCAATTAAAACCTGAAAAAAATGATAACACTAAAAGATAACGAACGAGTGATAAGAAATAATATTAAGAACATATATGATATTATAAATATTAAAATGGGTTTTTATTAATATATAACTATTTTAAAACCATTATAAAAGAGGTTAGATCATGTTTAACTAAGTGGAAGTGCAAGGTGAGAGATTTCATCTCAGTTTCTAACTACATTGAGCAAAAATTTGGTATTATGAAACTATTTTATTTTATTTCATGTAAATACTAACCCTATGTTGTATTTTACATAAATATATATTTATTATAGGTAATAATTTTTTAAATTAATGTTTACTTACTCAAGTGGTCATAATTTAAAAGTTATCAAAAAGGTAAGAATTTATTTTACAATCTCATTTTTCAGGATTTATTAAATTTTCATTGAAGGAATATTATCATATATACGTCATAAAATATATTAATTTTATTGTACTCTATATATTTAAGGATGTTTAATGTTTTCTTCAATCTTTACCTCTCTTTGGTACTTTAATCGAGGAAAAAATGTTTAAAATGAAAACTAATCGTATTTGTCTTCTTGATCTGGTATATTTTTCTTCAATGTCCATATCTTTCAAAATTGTTTTACCAAAGCCATTTTATTGAATAAAATATTCAATTAAGAAAACTTTATGTTATCCTATACATTTTAAAATGTTTTAATGTAATATTTCTAATGTTTACCAAATAGATTATTTTTTATTTTCCTTACAAAAATTAAAACCGAATGTTTTATTTCAACATATACAGTTTAACGGATTTTTCAACTACCACAACAATTTTTTATATTTAAATTAATATGTAGGTTATAAATGGAATCAGAAATAAAATATTTTATTGAAAATTTATTTTAAAAATATCACTTCCATTTTTTTCTATTCTCTAAAATAAATTATTATACAATAAAATCTATTTTTCTAATAAATTTATGGCCATCTCTCAACTCTTGATTAATTTTTTGGTAATTGAAATTCTCTTGAAAAATTCACTTTATTGTGATCATGTTTCATTATAAATTACATTTCGTTTCTATATCCATTTTTTTTATCATGGATATGATTATTGAATAAACCATATACCATTTATATATATAGTGGTTTACTATGAAAATCATTTGATTGACTAAGGAAATTGTAATATTCTATATTCTTTAGTCAATACATATATTTTTTGATCCGGAATATTATTTATGAATTAAATTGATAATTCAATATATGAGGAATGTATTGTACATGAACTGATGGGTGGGCCCCATAATTACATAGACCCTCGATACATTAGAAATCCTTATGAGACAAACTTGTTAACTAGGATTATTAAGTGGATTTTTGGTGTATACCCACACATCGACATAATCTGTAATTGAACAAGGCCTTGAAGGAAAGATATCATGATGTCTAAGATCAAGACACTCAATATAATGAATTTCCTTCATTTAGAATTTATTTATTATTATCCATGAGATTATTACTTTTATATTATATATGGAGGCACTTTGTGATCAAGTTATTGATCAAATAAAAACTTATTTTCAATTATTTACATTTATGTATCGATTATACATTATTTACATATGATATCTCCCAGTGTATGAAAAACTTAAGGATTATTTGAGAAAAACATTAATTGTTTTTCCTTTCCTCGGGATATGAAAAAGGAATCCTTGAGTTAGTTTCAAGGATGCTGATTATTTACTTCTACTATGTTTTATGTTTTATTTCCAATGTAAAATGGGATTCATGTATATATCTTGTTATTCCATACTTCTGAACTGATCAATACTTGGTGATATCTGATCCCATTTATCTTATACTAATGTAATATAGTAGCCTCATTCTTCAGTTTACTAGAGTTTCTATTGTTAAAGTTTGTATTTGGGGAAGTATAGTAGAAACCTTGGGAACTATATTTAAAAAACATATATTAGGGAACATAACCCTATGATAAAATTTGAGGATATGTATAATTGAAGAATAATATCATTTTTTTTGTTAAGGTAGATATTATATGGGTTTCCCAGCAATATATCCCTATATGGATACTATAAGTTGACATGGTATTAGGAAAAGTTCATCTATGGTTAATAACATCAAAAAGAGTTGGTTGATAATATCTCAAACATAATTCAATTTCACGGTGAATTGGACCTTACTGCACACTTATTTTGACACTCCTAAAGAATATTTTTGGTTCAATTGACATTTTATTTAGAAACCATTATGAAATATTTTAAAATATTTTTATGATTTGAGGAATACTAATTTATGATTCTGAGATTAATTATGTATAAATATTCAATTTATGTCATGTTTTACACCAGATATAGTATTATATATTATGAAATAAAATTCATAATTTTATGAGCTAATTCAGTATATTCAATTTTTAAAAAAAATCACATGGATGAATGAATGGTATAAATACTCGTAGAAAATATATAGATTTCTCTATTAAGTATTCCAACACAACTAGCATTGGAGTGGGGTAGATCAGGGATATATTAGGGTATCTAACTCATGTTATGATTAGTGACCTTGAACATATAAAGAAATATAATGTTCCCTGACATGATACACCTATATTAGATCATTTTATATGATAAAATCCTCTATATTTTAGTTTAACTACTAATCCATTTGTAGATGAGAAATGAAATATGTATATTGAGATGATATTTATAGACATGTGATGCAATTTAAGGGAAGAGGTTATAATCGATACGTATTAACATAAAGGTGATGTTGATCAATTATGGTCATTGAACTAGAAAAATAAATAGGAAGAAGAAATACAACATATGGAGTTGAGTGCTTTTAATGTAAATTTATTTAATAAATATGTCCCCCATGAGAAATGAATTGAAATAAATAGAATATTCCAAAGCATAAATAAAAATTGAGAGGAATTTATTAAAGAGAATGAGGATACCTTTACAATACTATATCTCTATTATAGATATTACATATGTAAAACAGAAAGCAAGATTTACCATTTCATTGAAGGGAATAACCCAAGCCTCCAAAGGTATTTAGTTTCTCAAATTTTTTAATCATATGATGAAATAGTATTATGTGTCATCCAAATAGATAATGAATTGTTTAGATCCTATATTTATAATGGGAATCAATAGAGTAAGAAACTAAATGAGAACCAAGGAAAAGGGAACACATCAAAGAATAAGAAGGGAATGAATCAATTTCCATAATGTAAAAATTATCAAATGAAATGTCCTAAGAAATTCTTGAAGGGCATGGTATTTTTTTTAAGTGAGAATACAGGGGACATATGGATAATAAATGTAATGGGAATAACTAAACCATTAAAATTCAGGGCTTTAACTATATATAAATTGGGAATTATTCACACCAATGTCTCAAGCATCAAGAGAAACTATCTCATAAGAGTTTGAGGGGAGAAGGCCAAGCATATGTGATCACAACTGATAGTGTTTATGTTCCTAAATATGTTATGTCAGAGAATTAATCGTAAGATCAAATTTATATAATTATTTATTTATTTGAGATCTTCACACACTTTTATATCTACCATGTTTACCAATAAAATTTAATATTTCCCTATCACCTTAATAAGGGAGTTACCAGACATGAATCAATGTGGAAATATTACCACAACAAGGATGTGTGATTCAATTCCCATTATGAATCAAAGGAATTCAATATTTACATATATGATTATTATTCCAATGGTTGATTTTGATATAATACTTCATAAGGATTGGATTTCAAAACATAATGAAAAAATTTATTTCCAAGAGAAGGAAATTATGATTAGTGATGAGGATGTTGAATTCCTTCTCTCTAGAGGGGATACGTTATCATATGGGTTATATCTAGTCCCACTTCCAGTAGTGCTTTTAAATTCTATTCATTGGATAGAATATGAGACATATTCTATGTATGGGAAAGGTAATATTTAAATTGAGGATGTACCTATTATGGAGGAATGCATTGACATATTTCTTGAGTAATTACCCAAACATTCAACAATGTATGAAGTTTAATCCATTACATTAAGACCTATATGAATGAATCCCAATAGAATGACCACTGTGGAATAAGATTATTTAATGAAAAAACTATAAGAGTTATGTGATACGGAATTTTACACCCCAGTGTTTCACCTTGAAGAGCCCTAGTTATTTTTATTATGAATAATGATATATCTATGAGGATGTGTATTTATTTTAGTGAAATCGATGATATTACTATAAATAATAGGAATCATCGTGATCACATTGATTACTTATTTGATAAACACCATAGTGCTCAGTATTTTTCAAAAAAATTTCTAGTGTTGGGTATCATTAAATATGATTAAATAATGAAGATATTTTGAATAGAATATTTCATATGAGGTATGGAAATTATGAGTTTACAATAATGATAATTTAATTGACTAATGAACCCTATATTTTTAGGGATATAATCTATAGATTATTGAAATAAAATCATTATATTTTTTTGGTCTTTATTGATGATATATTGGTGTACTATAAAAGATATGAGGACCCTTATAATAACTTGTGAATCACTTTTGAGACACTTATAGGAAAACATTTATATGGGAAATTTTGAAAGCATGAATTCTGGACCTAGAGAGATTCTTTTCATAGATATATTTTCTCAAAGGATGTAATCTCAATTGATCATGATATGAAAAATATAGTTATGGAATGGGTTACACCAACAGAAAAAACTGAGCTATATATTTTCCATGGACTGGACTGTTACTATCGATGATTTGTTCAAAAAATTTCATGATTGGATAACCTGTTAACCATGTTTACATGTAAAAGTGTTATGTTCGTATGGGAAAAGGAATCTGAAAAATGTTTTGAATTATTTAATAAGATACTGGTCAATGATATAATATTCACTCAACCATTAAGAAATGATGGATATGTGATATATAGTGATGCACTGAAGAATGGACTTGGTTTTTCCTTATGTATAATCATAATGTTATTACCTATGCATCAAAGAAATTAATGTATCATGTATAAAACTATAAAAATCATCATCTTGAGTTAGTACCCACAATATGTGATTTAAATATATATGGGGACATTATATCTATAGAAAAATATGTTTTATATACATAGATCATAAGAATATAAAATATATGTCTTCAGATAAATATCTCAACATGAAGTAAGTATGATGGCTTCAGTTACTCCAGGATTATGATTTCTCAATACACTACCACCCAGGGAAGAAAAAAAATGTAAGAATATGTAATAAATAGAAAATATCATGGATTACTGACCAAAATGAGGATTGATATGGATCCTCTTATTATGGATTTATTGATGATGGATAAGGGAATTATATAAAGGAAACTGTAAGGACCTATTTTTTTCAGAATGTGAAATAGTGTAGAAATTTTAATTTTTGATTAAGGAAGCCTATGGGGGAAAATTTTCATTTTAACCTATCATATGATCTCAAATAATTATTTTGAGCACTTCATTGGTCGTAGAATATGGATTTTTCCTTATTAAAGGAGATTCATGTAATTTTGAGTGGTTGGAATTTTCATAGAATAATATGTAATTAATATTTAATTATTTAAATATTATTTTTTCACGTGAGTTCAAATGGTGATATATTCTGATGAAGTTTCAAATTGAGATTCCACCATTATGGTTTAGTCTAGAACATTGTGATTTTCTTATTCGAGGCATAATTTCATGTTGGTCATGAGGGTTGAGGTCATCCCCCCACCCCCTTTCTTTTCCTACTTTTCTTTTTCCCATTATTTCTTTTATCCTTGGGATTATCATGTACACCCCCTTTGTGGATTACCCTTTCCATGAATAAGGTTGTAGATGTAGAGGTAGGAGGGATAATGGAGGTGCACTTGTAGACCTTGGAAAGATCAATATCATTGCGAGATAGCTGCAGAGCATAGTTACTGGTGATGATTTAGAAAATTCCACCCGAATGTAGGACATTTTAATGTTTTTTAAATAAATCCACAAATATTTACCTCTTTATAGTTTTAATTCCCTAATATGTTTTATATGTACCCCATAGGGTTTGATATGTATCTATTTACAGATAATAGAGGTTTCAAGTTGATTGTATGGGTTTCCTATTCATAAATCTCGATCACACAATGTGTGGTTCATGAACACAAACTAATGTGTTCTTCTTATTAACGTAATAAGAGATGATATTGAATACATGTAATGTATTCTAGAGTAAATTACATGTAGTTTTTCTCATTGTGTGGTCGAGTACGTGGCCAGAAAGCCCATTTAGGGGCACTTGGTCGTGTAGGGTACACAAACATACCACTTGTTGGATTCAAAGTGTATAGGAGTACATTCCTAGGTGAAACACAATTCCAGGAAATTCATGGTACATGGAAAGGTACCCAATGTAGGGTAAAAATTGTGTACATGATTAACATGTAGTGTACATGGGTTTTACATTCCATGGTTGGCTAAAGTACACACCCTTGGGGGGTTTTGAGAGCACACATTGTGTACTCGTGTATACACATCATGTATTACTCCCATGATACCCTTTGGAGGGGGGGGGGGGTTCATGTTTTATTACCCAATATAAAAGTTGGAAAAAATAGGATTCCTTTTGAGTATTTTTTCATGTAGATCACTATGGTGTTACCCTTGGTGTGTTTTGGGGATTCTATAGAGTTGTTTTGGAGAGAGAAAGTTCCGAGGAAGAGGTTCTTCAACTATTAGATGAATACACCTATATCCTATGAGCGAGACAAGGAACGAGACCTATTTAGGGTCATGGAAATGGTTAGATGACACGTTATGGGATCACCAAGGTCCATGGATGGTGTAACTTGGAACATTCCCTAGTTAGCGGGATTGATATGGGGTTTGAGGAGATGATTAGGATAAGTGTTTGGGACAACCCAGAGAGGACTATGAACTAATATGGTCTAAAATTCATCTCCCTAGGCTGATGCTTAAGTATCTCATCACATGTACGCATCCCCCTTGTGATGTGTACCCTTCTTGTTCTAGGAGGCTACGAGATGTTAGCGATGGTTTTGTGGGATGTGTTTACCTTGAGAGATATGTGTTCACCACAGAGACTAGTTTGTAGTTGAGGATACCAAGAGGGATGACTCCACTAATATTTTGACCTAGAGGTTAACATGAGGGATTCTTCCACCTACTTGTTACCCTTAAGATCCCAAGAGGGATGATTCTCCCTATTTACCATATATGAGGACCCAATGAGGGATTCCTCTACCTATATTCTATTTTGAGGATCCCTTGTGGGATTCATTTGCATGATTTTGATTTGAAGGGTCCCAAGAGAGATACCTCTAACTTGGAACCATTTTATAGGATGAAAATAGGGATGCCTCTAATTCTGTGTGGACCAAGAGGATCCCTCAAGGGATACCTCTCTTATGTATTGACCTAGATAACCCTAGTGGTTTCCCTAGTGGTTTAATAACCCTGAGTTAGTTCATTACGAGTTTGGGTAAATATGGTAGTGGGTTTCACCTTAGACCACTTAATGAACAGGTGATCCTAAGGGTCTATGGAAGTAGATATGGGTTGTGTTCAGCTATCCCTACTAATTTATGTATTCTTTCAATGGGTTACTAATGATTGATGTGTGATTTCTAGAAATACTTCATAGATCTCGGCCCATGGGGACTGATTTGAGGTACTGGTATGGTGGGGATACCTATAGGATCTTTATGGGATCCATGTTATGATCCTTTTATGAATTGATATTACCATTATAATAATTCATAGTATCTCCATGATTCCTCCTCATAAATACTTGGATGCATGAGGATCTCAAGATCCAATATCCAGAGTGAATATTATGGGAATCCCTACTATCTCTGTGATTCCTTCCCATATAAGGAAGCATCGAAGATAGTTGAGAACATCTCAAAACCCCCCTACTTAGTAATAATATCAATGAGGATACCTACAATTTTAGGATCCATGTGGAACTAGAGGTTGCTGGGTGGCCACATTTTACTCGAGCATTATATTATTTTGACATTCCTAAGGATTGAATATGATCTCCTTGATTAATTACTAGATTAATCCACAGGATTAGGTGTACAAAACACAATTTAATTATCCCAAGATATATAGGAAAAAGATATTGATCTAGTTATAGAATTATATTGAGTTATCATCTCAGATCCAGGATTTTATTCCTTTCATGTTTCCAAAGGTTCAGCCCCCTTAGGTATTATCATGGTTCTAATGTCTTGGTTTCCTATGTATAGGGACCTATGATCCTGAAATCAGACTATATTAGAGAATAATAAGATAATGTATAGGTTCCAATGGTTATACATGACCTGATAGATATGAATAAGATGCCTAGAAACAGGATCTATAAATTATTTATAGGATGTCCAATTGATACCCTAAGTCATTAGTTGTATAGTGGAGGTGAGTATAGGTGGTCCTAGGGACAAGATTTGTATCCCCATATGGTGAAATTTCTTTCATAGAGACATTTGTGTTGTTATCCAAATTAGGTACAGTCTATCGGGATCATAGAGCCAAGGATCAAGGGGATTACACATGGATTGAGTGGTATGACATCCATCACAATTCATTATTCATAGGATTTCTTGTTTATTAGGTTCAAAAACCCAAGGATTAACTGTCGATTTATTTTATCTATTTTATTCCATTTTTGTGTTATCTAGTCTAATTATATTTCATGAGAACACAATTATGATAGTAGGATATAATTTCCCCATTGAGGGTGGCCTACATAGATTTATTTATCACCCCTTTCATGTGAAACTCTATGTTCATTTTGACTTAATGTCTGCTTTCAAGTTGATCATAGTTACACGATCGATATGCTGAGGCCCAGGGTTTCATGATTAAGTGGATCTCCTCATGTGGAGTTTTATGATCCAGGCAGTGAAGCTCAATATTCATAGAGACCTGTTATGTGGTATGGATCAAAGTTAGCAGTATAACCTTTTTTTATTTATTTTTCTTTATTCTGTTGTATATGTGGTTGGCCCAGTGGCCGATCAGTGTTGTATGTGTGACGTGGTTGTTTGAGCCTTTACTACAATTCATTTAATTTATCCTTAATATCTTTTTTTCTTATAAGTTATTATTATTTACTAATATGAATGATAATTGGTTATTTATTATGTTTTATCACCCTGATATAAGGAAATAGTCTCCCCAAAGTCACACAATATGACCTCACTACTAGTCAATAGCCTCTAGTATATGGGGAGGTGTTCTAAGGGACTTATCTCCAATGAGTTTGGATACTATTTTTAGAGTGAGATGACCCATGATGTGACAACATGGTATTAGAGGTGTTTCATTCCTACTATCTTAATATTTTAGTCATGAGGGACAAGGTTATTCGGAATGTGTTAGAACCTACGATGGATATTATACTGGGGCATTGAGAACACATATTCCAATAAAAAGTCCAGGTTTCTTGGGATAATGGATTGTTGGACTTAATATCTGATTTTATAGTTTTATAGGATTTTTTACGTTGAGTGATGCACATTTAGCATTGATTTTATGATTTATTTTTTTTATTTTTTGGTCTCGTCCTATTCACAAGATTTTGATGATTGATTTTGACTCTTGGTTGGCAGAGACAAGTTTTAGTTGTTCATGATTCAATATTTCACACAGGGTCCACATGTTGTAGGCCTTCTACTATGTGATTTATATTTATAAAAACCAAGGTAAAATACTTTAAGTGTAAACAAAAACAGAAATGGTGTTTTCCCATATAGGTTCTTGGTGACATTATACAATGTTATAATAACACACACACATATTTCATTTTGATGTCAATTCATTTGGATTTGTAGTGATATGTTTGATGGTGACGATTATGAAATTGTTATCATGAACAAGAGGTTAAATTACCCTAATGGGGTGATAAGGTGCATGTTTGCCACATTTTAGGACACTTATGAGTTGTTTCTATGTAGGTCCGTCGATTTAATGTTCTAGTAACATGCTATCTGGTGTTTTCACACAAATCTTAGAAAGAAATTCTATTTTAATAAACTGTTTGAGTGTTGTATGAAACATATCATTTGAGATAATGTTGCGTGTTTACTATTGACCTTGATGGGTCAACACTGGTAGATAATGCCCCTTTAGTATACCCTATGTGGGTGTATCTTTTTCAGGTGTGGTTAACTAACAATTAATATCATCCTACATGACTTTTTCCCATCTATATTTATATGATATTTTACCTAATATACCTTTTATTATGGTTATATAGTTTGATCACCTTGATGAAATGTAAATAGGGTACCAAGAAACTATTTTTGAACTAGAACCTTGAGGGTGTATTACTATATTAGATACAAGGTTAGGTTTAATTCTTATCCTTTTCATTAAAATCGTGACCTTATAGGGAACAATTTTATATGAGGATTCTCATAGAGAATCCGGGATTGGTAGGTCAATTCTTCGTAGATAATTCCATTCAAGTTCTTTCTTTAAGTTAGTAGTTACTGATGTGTTTTACTTAAAAATCATTCCAATTAAAACTTATAGGGTTATTTCCTCTATAAAATGTAATTCAAAAACTATATAATTGAACCCATGTTGAGAGGTTTTAACCCTAGTATTTTTATTTTTTCCTTACCTACCTTATATAGGGTTAAAAGTAGATTCAGTTTCCATGTATTGATAAGGGTGCATGAATGGTGCCCCATGAGATGCAACCTTGGTGAGAGGTTTGAACATTGGGAAATGTAGTTAGACCTAGTGACCTTGATATGTTACTTGTTCGGTTGGCATAGGTGGGAGACCTAGAGGCCCTTAGTAATGACTCAAAACCTAGTGACAAGGAATTTAGTATGACCGAGGGAAACAAATGAGATGGGTTGGCCTAGGTTTATGGATGCTACTTGAGGTAGTGATCTTGGTTTTATTCTAATTTTAAGACCTATTTATGGGAGGTAATCAGGTTTTTGTGACCCATATAGGATGATTCCTTTAGTTTTAGATGAATCACCTATTGTTCTTGGTTATCGAGACTCGCTCCAATGGGTAGGATTGTTTGGGTTCTTTACCTTGTCGACCAATTAGTGTGCAATTAGAAATATGATCAGTGAACATGTATATGCTTGTGATGGAAATGGAGTCAGGTGGAAACTCATAATTTGGATGTGGTTGGCATGATTTAGACCAAGGATAAATAACTATGGTTTTGGAAAAATTCAATTAGGTTAATGTCATGGAATGAATCATGGAACATGTGAAGTGTTTGATTTTTAATAGGAGTTCCAAGGGATATTTTGGATTAGTGAGACTGACATGCCAAGTAGCCTAATCATCTTGGACCTTATAACTATCCACATGTAGGAGCTGGAGTTGAGTGGTGTGATGGGGTGGTATGGAATAATACACCTACTATGCTTAGTGGGATAGGAATAATACACATCAATTGCATGAGGTAATATTTAAATAGTTAATCAGTGAGTGGTCATGTGCATGTCAATAACCAATAGTTTAAAATAAATTCAATGGTCATGGTTACATGGGAGTCGTGATGAGATGATAAGTGTCTCTCTGTATTATAGGAGACATCAAGAATGGGCCAGGTGTAGTCACATGACTGGTCTGGGTAAATCCTAGTAAGGTATTGATAGGGTAGTGGAGAATGCATAGGGAGGAGTGGCACATAAATTATGGTGGAACTAGATTGGTTTACAATCAAAGAGTGATATAATGTAATACATATTGTGGGGAGTGAACCATTTTCCATTTTTGGGTGGTGACCCATGTTATGTGTTTAAATTCATCTTTTTTCGGGAGAACATACCTCATGAATTTAGAATGATAGATTCTTTGAAGTTGTAGGTTATCAGTCATGAATGAGTGGTTTTAGCCTTGTTAGTCATTACATTTAGTGATGGATGGAGCTTAGTACATGGAAGTTAGTATTTGGTTGTAGGGAGATGATAAAGATACTCCTTTGGTAGGGAATACCTGATTGGTGCTGGATGAGCGTAATTCATATTGGCAGAGTTGTGGAATTTGAGATATTGGTCATTAGAAATGTAAGATAACACAGTTTTGCAGATGCATTGGGTGAGATCATTTCTTCAGTTTGGCCACCAAGGCTTCTCCGGGTTAAGAAGGGTTATGGTGGGGAGGTTTTAAAGACTCGTGTTTTTCTGGATTGTGAAATTGTGAAAAAATTATAATTTTTTCATTCAGATGCTCATGTAGGGGAAAAATTTTATTTCACCTTTTTATATAAATATTTATAACTTTTCTGACCACTCCATTGCTCTCAAAATAAGGTCTTTACCATAGGATAAGAGATTTGTGGAATTACACGACATTTAAATTTTCATGGAATAATTAGTATTTAATTTTTATTTAATTAAATATTATTTTATTATCATTTTTTGGAATGGTTCTATCTTTTTAAAGGATCATTAGATCAAAATACAGTCTCTATGGCTATGTCTGTAATGGGGGTTTTGTGTAGTTATGAAAAAAACACATGCCAGGTGCTAGGGTTGAGACCTATTTTCATTTTCATTTCTTTTATTCCTTATCTATTCTCCCTTTAATTTATCTTATACTATGGATTCTGACATATTCCCCTACATGGATTCTCTATTCCGTGACCTATATAGTAGGGGTAAAGGGGGAGGGATAATGAAAGATAGAGGCTTGGAGGGAGGCATCTCAAAAAAGCTCCATAGGAGTCAGATCTTCATGTGGCAGCAGCGGAGTGTGATTATAGGTGAATATTTGGAGGATTCCACCCAAAGGTAGTATTTTCTACATTTATTGTCATAAATACACATTTATTTTCCACTTTTTAGTTTTATGTCCCTATTATGTTTTATATAGACCTCTAGGGGTCAATCTATTGCTATTTTAGAGAAAATGGTGGTTTTGGGCTCATTATAGGGGTTTTCCATTGAGAAATCCGGATCACAAATTGTGTAGTTCCTTGAACACACACAATGTGTTATTCCTATTTGGGGAATAAATTATGAGGTTTAAAAGAGGGTGTATAGTTTTTAGGACACTATATGTAGTATTTATCGGGCTATGTCTGAGTACATGGCCGTACAACATGTATAGGGGCACCTTGTTGTGTAGGGTGTACGATTAGACCTCGTGTGGGATTCACAACATGTAAGAGTCCATGCCAAGGAAAAACAAATGAACAGACCATGTGTGGTACATGGTAAGGTACCTCTTGTAGGGTACACACTGTGTGTATGATTAATATTCCATGTACTTGGGTTCACACGCCATGTTCGGTTAAAGTGCACACCCTCATGGGGCATTGAGAATACACACCATATACTTCTCACTTTCCACCCTTTTAAGGGTTTTTTATATTTTTACAGACTAGAGTAATAATTATACAAAATATGATCCTATTTTGAGTATTTTTCCACAAGATCTAGATGGTGAAACCCTTAGATTGTTTAAGGGACTATTAAGAGGCGTTTTGTGGTGATAAATCTTTGATGGAGTGGTTATTCCTTCTGTATATGAATACACCTATATCTTATGAGTAATATAGGGGATGAGATCCAGTTAAAGGATATGGAAATGGTTAGATGATATGGAATGATATCACCAATGTCCTAATATGGTGTAACTTAGGACAATCCCTAGTTATCAGGATTGAGATTCATTTTGTGGAGATAGATAGGTTGGGTGTTAGGGCCAACCTAGAGAGAGACCATTAACTAGGATGGGACATGATCCATCTCCATAGGTTGAAACATAAGTTTCCTATCACTTTTTTAAATCACCCTTTTTATGTGTGCCCTTTTTTTCAAGGAGCATGTGTTATGTTAGGGATGGGTTTTTGGGATGTGTTTACCTCGAGAGATAGGTGTTGTCCCACGATACTAGTTTGTAGCTGAGGAACAAAAAGGGATGGATCCGCTTATTTTATCACCTATAGTTTACCATTAGGGATGCCTCCACCTTCTTTTTTAAATATAGGATCCTTAGAGGTTTGCCTCAACCAATTTACTATTTACAAGGACTCCACAAGGGATGAATATAACTATGTACCATTATCAAGATACCCTATGATATTACTTTACTTGATTTCCTTTTTAGGGTCCCAGGAGGGATTCATATACCTTGGTACCAGTTTGGAATATCCCAAGAGAGAAAAACCTATTTATCAATGGACCCTAAGGATCTATCAAGCAATACCTATCCTATTTATTGACCTAGTGAACCTCAGTGGGCACCTTGGTGGTTACCTGACCCTAGGATAGTGCATTATACGTTTCGGTAGAGATAGTACTGGGTGTCACAATAGAACCCATAAATAAAATGTGATACTGAGGAAATATGTTAGTATAGATGGGTTTAGGAATATGTCAAACCATCATATTTTATTTATTATTTCAACCTGTTACTATTGATATAGTTGTCATTTCTAGATGTTCTACTTAGTTCTCAACCAATGGGGCTTGACATGATCAATTTTCATGGTGGTGAATCCAAAAGGTAATTCCCATGATTTTTCATATGATCCTTATATGAAATGATGTTTCCATTACATGAATTTATAGCATCTATAGGATTCCTCCACATAGAACATTGGATTACTAGTGAAATCAGGATCCAATATATAATACCACTATTTCTGGAAATCCTACTGTCTATGAGATTCCTCCCTTCATTGGGAAATAGAGGAGGCTACTAACTGCATCTCAGAAACCACTCTTAGTTAGAATATCACAGAGGATTCCAAGAATGATACGATCCATGTGACTCCAGCGGTTTTTGGGTGGCTTCATTTCCCAAAAGAATTGGATTCTTGTGACATACTCATGGATTAATGATAATATCCTCAATTGATGATAAGGATACTCCCTAGGATAGGGTGGATACACCTTGATTGCATTACCTAAAGCTGTATAGGGATAAGTTATTGGGCCAATTATTGATGATTTTGATTTATTATCTCAAATCCTGGATGGAATTCCATACACATCACTGAAGGTTCATCGATATTAGGGATTATCCTAGTTCCATTTTCATGGTTTCCCTAAGGAAGGAGACATAGGATCCTGATATCAAGCAATATTAGGGAATTTAGAGATGACGTCTGGGCTCCAGAAGTTATACACAACCTGATTGGTATGCATCAGATGCCTAAAAACTATATCCAAGACTTATTTATAGGATCTATAGTTGATACATGGAGTCTTACATTATACAGTGGAAGATTATACATGTGATCCCAAGGATAGGACTTGTATCCCCATATGGTGATGAAGTATTCTCTAAGAAATTTATAGAATCACCACAAATAGGTGTGGTTCATCAGGATCAAATTCCCAATCATCGTTGATGTTACACATGACATGATTGGTATAAAATCCATCTCAATTCTGTATTCCGAAGATGTATATTTGATCGGTATCACGGAACCAAGGATCCAGTTTAGATTTATTTTATGTATTTTATTTCAGTTATGTATTTCCTAGGTTGTGCATATTGTATGAGCATAAAATTATGACAATAGTATAGTGGTTCACTATTAGGTGTGTCCAACTTATATTTATTTTAACCCCATATATGTTATTATCGATGCAAGTAAAAAATTATATATTATTTCATGGTGAGAATAAATGAACAACGGACAATGTGAGGCCCATGTTTTCTTGATCGAGTAGAGATGCTTGTGTAGACTCTTATAATTGTCCAGATGCATCTTGAGAGTAATGGAGATTGTGTATGTGGTTCGAATCGATGTTATAAATAGATAATTTTTTACTTATTTTCCTTCATTATTTTGTACATGTGGTCCTCCTAGTGGGTGATTTGTTTTTTATGTATGACTTGGTTGTTCGATCCTTTACTTCATTTTCATTATTTCATCCTTGTAATATTTATTGGTTCTAAACTCTAATTATTTACAACTATGTATGATGAACGGTTATTTACACTATTTTCTTACTCTTATATGAGTTCATAGTTTCCCCACAAACACACCATATGCCCTCTATTCTTGTCAACAATATTTGGTGTATGAGGAGTCATGCTTGAGGCCTTGTTACCAGTCGGTCCAATTTCTATTTATAAAGTGAGATAGTTCAGGGAATGATAGAAACATCACACATTTTTTGAATGATTTAAAACTACCATTATTGGAATAGATAAATTATTTGTAGCTGGATGATGGAAATCTTTAATTAGAAATTAAATATATGTATGATGGGAAAATTGATGACATCGTTTATAAATACGGTGTTCTAAAATTTGGGAAGAAGCTATGTGTTCCATATAAACCTAATATTAAATGATAATTATTAGATGATGATCAAAGCTCAAATTTATAGATACACCCTTAGTGTACTATTGTGTATTTTTATTTTTAGGAACATTTTTGGTGGGATAATAGGAATTGGGAAATTTTAGATTATATATCAAGATCCTTGATTTTTCCATAGGTTAAGTATGAGATAAAACATCCTAGGGGATTCATGAAACCTATACATATTTCTATGTGGAAATGGGATGAAATTACTATGAAATATTTCACTGGATTACTAAATAAAACTAGAAATAATGATATAATATGAGTTATAGTTGATCGATTTACCAAATACACAAATTTCCTTTCTATAAGAGAATATTTATGTTTTGTTCACCACACATGACTCCATATTAATAAATTCATAAGA
This sequence comes from Viscum album, assembly GCA_963277665.1. Taxonomy (NCBI): domain Eukaryota; kingdom Viridiplantae; phylum Streptophyta; class Magnoliopsida; order Santalales; family Viscaceae; genus Viscum; species Viscum album. The sequence goes on from OY728167.1 coordinate 836,511,269, forward strand.
CTTACTGGTGCACCAATTTCAATTATGTATGATTGTGATCCACAATTTAAAATTAAATTCTAGATTAGTATTCAGAAGGATCTTAATATATAGCTTCATTTTGATTACCGCTTTCCATCCTCAAATTGATGGATAATCTCAAAGGACAATTAAAGCATTAGAATACATTTTGAGGGCATGATCACATGAATTTAATTTTATGCGGGATTAATATTTAGATATTTGGAAGTTTTCCTATAATAATATATTCCATTTTAGTATTCATGTGGAACTATATGAATAATTATATGGAAAGAGTTGTTTTACTCCAAATTGTTTGGATTATGTTGGCCAAAGAAAGCTTGTAAGTTGAATTTTTATAGGGGACAATGATGAAGGAAAAATATTTTTTGAACCATATTAATCTGGATCATATTAGGAAAAATATCTTTGCCAATAACCAAATAATATATTTGTAATTTTATGTTGGAGATCACATTTTCTGGAAATTACTTATTTTGAAGGGTATTATAACATTAAATAAGAAATTGAAATCGATCCCAAGGTATATTAGAGCTTCTAAAATTATGGAATGTACTAAATCTATGTCTTAACATTTTAAAATACCACTAATCCTATATAAATTAAATTAAAAGTTCTATATCCCATTTTAAGGGTTGATATTCAAGTCATAACACATGTTCTCACCTCCGAAGTAATGGAATTGGAAGTCGAGATATCATAGTACGAATATCCCATATAGATTATTAATATTGTAGGGAAAGTGTTATAGAATTGTATGAATCAATTGTTAAAGGTAAATTTGAGAAATCATAAAATGGTGGATGAATGTTTGGAACCAAAGGACATTATGAAGAAGAACCACCCTCATTTGTTAAAAATGTAATATCCATGAAAATTTCAAGGCTGAAATTTTTGGAGGGAAGAATGTAACATATGAGATTAAATTATAAAAGTGAATATTTTATTTTAATGAAACTATAATACAATACAAATTATAATATTTCATTGAACAAAATTCCTATTTGATTGGATAAATATCTATTTTGAACTCACTATTTCAAAATAATAAAATAATTAATTCTTTAAATTTTCCCTTAGAAATAAGACTTTATGAATAATAGAAAATGTAGTATTTAAATAATCATTGTTTTATATATAATAATGTTTTATTATATTTATAATTAGCCATTTATTTATTATAAATTTCTTATAAATAAAGAAAATATTATATAGAGGGAAAAGCGTTATTTTTCAGAAAACTGTTTTAAGTGCATAATATTTTTATATTTTATTTAATTAATATAATATATATTAATTAACTATTTAAATAAAATTTATAGATTATATATCAAACCATATTAATTAAAATTCATATAGTGATTGTTATTATTCGTAGAGTTATTGTAAGATGATATTATGCTTGAAAAAATATATTTTCAAGAAAAACCCTTTTTTAGTCATTTTTCAGGTTTAATTTTTAATTAAATTTTAACACTTATTGGAAATATATTTTATTAAATTGTATAAATATTTGGAATAATAATTTACAAAAAAATTAAGAATTTATCTTTCATTTTTGGTCATTATGAATAGTAAAAACAGTAAAAATTGGTTACCACGATTAAGGTTAAAGTAGGTTTACCAAAGGTTAAACTAAAGTGATATAGGATAAAATGGACACAAAACATGTCTAAATCCTGTTGTATGAAGGTATTTAGAACCTAAATTATTATCATATTCTAAATTTACTAAATTTTTATCCATTTTTTTAATAATGTGTCCTAATAATATTTTAAAACATTGAAAAATTAAAATTGTGCCACACCCCTCACATATAAAAGTGAATATCTACCCCTCAAATATTAAGTCCTATTGAGGAATTTATATTGAAAAAAATAAAAAAATATGTTACCAAAATCCTTTTTCATGTTTCAGAGGTTTGTTTCTTCCCAAAACACCAACCCTAGTGTCCTTAAGAGGATATCTAAATGATATTTTTCAAAGAAGAGATAATCATCCTTACCAATGAAATTCATTTTATTATTATTTTACCACCTTCAATTATTACCTATCCATTCCAATAAAACGAAAAAAGTATCAAATATATATTTTAACAACCCGAGATTTTATAAGATATATTCTTTTTAATTTCTTTAATATCTCTTGTTGTACGCTACACCAAGATTATCTTGCACTATACGCAACACCGTATTAGCATGCAGTATACGCAACACTATTCTTGGATTGTGTTACACACAATTTCATGTTCGTTTGATAGTAGTCATTCTACACAACATTGAGTGTATATATATATATATTCAATGTATAAATGAAATATGGATGGATTCTGTTATATGAAAAAACAAAGGAGTCTTGCACTACATGCCACCCTGACTTGGCTTGCATTACACACAATTGCGACCTTCCTCGATAGCGTGTGTAGTACGCAATATCGAGATTCACTAAATAATGACATATTGTTATAATATTGTTATGGACTATCCGTTATGAATAGTATTAACTACATTTTGAATTTTATAACATTATTATTCATCTTACATATTTTCTAGAAGATGGTATGATAATAAAATAATTTTTTTGGTAAAATAAATATTTTTCAAAAAATGTAGTTTTGCCGCCTTTTGATGGCGCACCAACATTAAATCTAATTTTTTACATGTTTATAAGTTCAATATGAAAAAATAAAATTTTTCTTTTGAATCAAGATATAAAAATTTAATTTGGATGAATTTTTCATATTATTTTGATAACTTTCATATTTTGATGAATAGTAAAAACACGCTATATTTTAATTAAAAACAACTTTTTTCATGGAAATAATTTATATGGTTAGATTATATTTTTAATTAGTTTTAAAGTGTAATTAGAATATATTTTTACCATTTAATCCAATGTTTTTCATTGTATTTAATTTCCATTTGAAATTGGACATAAACAAGTGAAGATCTTTTGATAGTTATTGTTTCTTAAAAACACGCTATTTGTTTTGATAACAAGAATTAATTTTAAAATTAATTAATTCCACTTCTATGTTTTGAATTTGAAAAATTGGACATAATTTTTGAATTTGGAATATCAAATATAGCTTAGCCTGAATTTTTGGTATTTTTCTGAAAAACTTCAATTTTTGATGAATAGTGAAACCACTTAGTGGTAGTTGAAAAAACAGAATCTTTCATATAAATGAAAATTTACCACTTCTGTGAATTGAATTTCAAAAATCCGACATACATGGTTGTTATAAATAAGTAAAATGTGGTTCAATAAGATGAAAATAATTTTTGATGAATAGTAACTTTTGACTTTTATTTACTGCAGTTAAAGGTAAATAGGGTAATTCAAGGTTAAAAGAATATTATAATAATTCAAAATTACATTAACACTTGCATAAACCTTATTGGATGAGTAATTGAAGACCATGGTCATCCTTAGGTCTATTTTGGGACCCCATGGAGCCACTTATTAAAGACAGTGACACATTAGATTAATTAATTTAATGTAAATTCAAAATTGACATTAACAAAAATCATTTAGTAATTAAATTTTATAAGGGGATATATAAATTATCTTTTCGACTATAAATATTCATTGAAAATATAAAAATATTTCCTACATCATGGTAGTTTTTCATAATTTTTATACATCAAATGAATTAATTTATTTATGACACAATAATGATGCAGTGTTTACCTCATTAATAAATGATTTAAATAAATAAGATTATAATGATTAAAATATTATCCAAAATATGTCCAATTCTGATTGGATGATTATATTTCGACCATGAGTCATCTTATCGTTGTCTATAATGATTTTTGGAACATTAGATACTGAATATAATTATATTATAAAATAATAGTTTCACTCTTTCCTAAAGAGCCCCTCCTCTCCCTTATAAAAGGAGACCATTTATATCCAATTCCTCACACCTCTCAAGCCATTTCGCTCATCCAAACTCTGCCTAATTAAGCTCTCTACATCACTCTCCTCCCCCTAGGATAGTTACATTAGGCAGAAGGCACTTCAAGAAGTCCTTTTGGTTCAAATCAAAGGAAGTTACCCAAATTAAAGGTAATAGTTTCTCTTAAGTTGTTTTCTTTTATTCTAATTCTCCAACCCATAAACTCTTTTTAATACATTATTTTTTTAACAAAAACAGTATACTAAATATACTAGGATGTTTTTATGATAAGGATTCGAACAACACTTACACACACCTCCATCTAATGGATGAAGAACATAATGTTTCTGTGGATGGAAAACTAACGCCTCACGAAACGATGATTGTTCAATTTTCTCCTACCGCCTCTCATGATGGCCATTATGATGGAACTGTATTTATATATAATAAATATTATGTTTATTATTTCCTTTTTATTCTTTACTTCCCAATTATATCAAGCCTTTATGGTTTCCATAGTCAGTAAATACGATAATCTCATTTGAGGAACTACGGACTACCGCCCCCTCAAAGTGATGTGATTCGTTAATGCCTTATGTGGGATGTATAAAGGATGGAGTTAATGATATTATATACGATATTATACTGGAAGTATAGTATACCTATTCCATTAAATAATAAATAGAAATGAAATTAGCGTTCATGCGTACGTACGACTTACCGTCTCCATGAACGGTGCATTTCATTTCTTACCTCCACATGTTATTTACTATTATAAATACATGTATATACTGGATATATAATGAATATATATGATTTATTTATCATGATTTACATTCTGGAAGTAAGTAAATCATGATATAATTAATAATAACATCAAGAACAACAAGTCCAAACACGTACGATAAATAAGATGATTTTACCCAAAACGTTGCTTTACCATGGGATTTACAAAAGAACGGGTAATATAAAGTTATAAGTGAACCATATATGATATCATAACAATGAATATGATTCTATAATAAGTCAATGACATTATATAAATCATTATACAGGAAGTTCGCATATGTACGAAGCATATCGGACCTAAGGTAAGGGATAATTATTCCAATCTCATTCTTATCCGAGATTGTTTATTCGTAAGTATTTACTGGGGTTATGATCCATGTACATATGTTCTCAAAATGTTTTTATAAAATTTTTACTTTTCTTCCATGTATGTTTAAATTCATTTTTACCCTTTTCTACTTTTACCCCATCATATGGAAGGAATATTTCTTTTGTTTACCATAGGAGGTACTTTTTGACTTTTCCGACAAAAGTACGAGAAGAATGTTATTTTTAACTTATACGACATGAACGGATTTTTACGGTTTCATAATGAATTATTTTCATGAAGATTACTCTACAATATTACATAAGTATTTTCAACAAAATCCTTTTCTTTTAATATTTCATGTCATTTTGTGAAAAGAAAATGTTTTTGAAAATGAAAGGATATTTTCCTCAAGAATTTATTTCAAGTGTTTTATCAAAACCATTTTCTATCTAAGATGACATTATTTCATATGTATATGTTTCAAGTATAATGTCTCTATTATTTTCATGGTTTCATTTTTCTTATGATGAAATGATATCCATTTGTTTTATATGGATTATGTTATGATGGGATGGTGTTTATGAAACCCATTTTATTCTTTGGGTTATGATGAATGATTTATGTTTATGTTGTGGCACAAGAATGATTTAATTATGAGATGTGTGGGACCTATATCTCCATCCAATGAATTGGGTATAGATTTATATCTCATGAGATAGACATGGCTGGAATGACAAGTAAATCCAGTTCAGTAATATAGGGCTGGAACAGCAAGTAAACCCGGTTCAGTAAGGGACTTTGTCCACTAAGATAGTCTTGGAAGAAATGACTTGGCTAATATGGAAATCATATCACGTGCTTAATGTTTTTCCACAATTAGAAGTTTTATTCCCATGCTATTTTATCATGATTGATGTTCCTTTATGATATATGCCTTAAGTACTTCCAAGATTTATGTCTTTGCTCAAGATTTTGATGTTTAGATTTTATTTTCATGTTTTTGCATTCAAATGTTTATGGATTGTTTTTTGTTCTCTATGCTTACCCTTAATGAGCATTTGAGCTCACCCTTTATATGTTTTCTTCCCCAGGATTTAAACAAAGGTTTTAGGTAAGAAAAAAAGAAAGATATTCATGGGAGATGTTGAAGATCTTTCACCAAGATTAGAAGATTATGTTCCATGTACGTCAGGCTTTGGGTTTTTATAGTTGGTATCAGAGGAAAGGTTTAGTCAACCTTTGGAAACTAGGATGCAAAAACTTTAGCGAGATCCCTAGAGATATTTCTAAGGTATGTCTAGGGATGTCCCTAAGGTTAAGTATAAGTATAGGTTATAGTTTTAGGATTACGGTAACAGTCATAGAATTAAACCTAAGATGTTATATATTGAAGGTACTCCCCCTAATTATGTTGTTTTCCCTAGCATGATTTTTGCCTCTCACACTATTCTTTTTGGGTTTTAGACGATGGCTGGAACCCAAAGGAACCGTGTTGATCAATGTAATGGACAATTCAATGATTTTACTCCTTAACAAACCAATGTCATGGGATATGGAGTACAAAATCTTATTGCTATACTTACACATGCTATGAATCATTCTGGACTTCCGAATGAGCAGAGAAGGGAACAATATTCTATTGAGTCCTTCATGAGGCAACGTCCGCCTTCTTTCAGTGGGTCTTCTAATCCATTTGTTGATGAACAATGGATCAGTACCGTTGAAAAGATATTTTCCATACTTCGTTGTTTGGAACATGAAAAAGTCATTCTGTCTATTTACTGATTAGAAGCCGAAGCAGATCGATGGTGGACTTTAATTAAGAATACAAGGCCCCAAGGTGAAATTGAATCCATGGAATGGGATGAGTTCAAGAACTAATTTTTCAATAATTAATTCCCTCATATTCTTCAAACAAAGATGGAAAAGGAGTTCCTTGAGCTTAAGAAAAAGGATGATGAATCTGTTGGTATATACAAAGAGAATTTTACAAGGCTTGCAAGGTATGCATCTGGATTTATCATCCAACCTGAATGTAAAGTTGATCAATTCTTAAATGGAATAAAACCAAGTCTCTGAAGGGAATTATCTATAAGATAATTTAGTATCTATGAAGAAATTGTGCGTTGTGCTATCAAAGTAGAAATGGAAGTTGGTGTTACATATCCATCTCATGGATTTGACAAGAAACGAAAGATGGAGTTCAAGGAGAAATCTCATAATAATGGTGAAAAGAAGATGAATGTTTATTTATGCTCAAAGTGTGGAAATAAGCATGGTGGAGATTGTCTAAAAGGTACTAGAAAATGTTTTAAGTGTGGAAAAGAAGGTCATCGAGTAGTTGAGTGTTGAAGTAATGGGAAAAAGGTAGCTAATGATGCGAATGGAGAAAAGACTACAGAGAACGCTCTACCAACACTTCAATGCTTCAAGTGCAAAGAAATGGGGAATTATGCTAATCAATGTCCTAATCCAAGGGTTAATGATGATCGACATGAGCAACCTCTTAAGGAAAAGGTTAAAGGGAAGTCTCATGCGATCACTATTTGTGATGTTGAGTATGAAAATATAGCTTTGTAATGATTAAGTGTTTATGTAATGGGATTTCAAAATAGTATCATTGAATCTCATTTATGGTATTGTGGAATTTTGGAATATCTATGTATTGGTTTTCTATAATTATATGGCACTGGTAACCATGAAAAAGTGATTGAAATATTTTTAGAAACTAGATAAAATGCACATAATGAAGGGATAAGGAGAAAATAATATGATAGTAATCCTGAGCTCACGACTAAAATAAGGACAAAGTGATATCATTGTTTGAGTATATAGAAATTTTGGGATTTTGGTATGTGGAAAGAGTTAACTTTTGACAGCATTCATGTTTTCACTAGGGTTCAATGGGTATTCATTTTTCAAGAGAATACATGATTAAGGTATTCACATGTTTGGAATGTGACCAACAAGATATATTGTATGATATATGGGGGATAAATGATGGTATTCACATGCTCTGTAGATGAAATTTCTAGTAATTGTTTTCTTTATACTATAAGATTTGACATAAGTATTTTGGATAAGCATAACGATTTGAAATGGATTAGGACATAAGTTAGTATTGTTTAAGGCTAGAAATTTTTGATATTATTTTTGGAATGTTATAATACTACAGTTTTAGAAAAAGGACAACCCGTAGGTCAGGTGACAACCCGTCGCATCAGACAAGGCTGCGGGAATCGTACCCACAACCGATGCGCGACAAGCCTTTATCTCCTACCACTGGCCTACAGGAAGTCCCTGGTTAGTAGAAACTAGTTTTATTTTATTAAGCGGTATGATAGATGAAGTATAAGTCAAGTTGTGGAACCATATGGATAATATCACCATATATGGACTTATGTATATAAATTTTGCTAAACATATGTTTGAGACAGATGGAATGACCTATCAATCTATCGCATGATCCGCTAACACTTCATGGAAAACAAATTCAACTTCATTTCTTTAAGAGATGAAGTGGAAATTGTTCAAGACATGAACCATAATGAGATTGTACCAAAATCAAGTTCGAATTTCTTTTAATTCAAAAATACTTCAACATTAGGGAATTTATCTTGAAAGCCAAAAATGTTGTCCTAGTACTCTTATATCTAATGAATCATATGGTACCTTAGATCATCACAAATCTATGGCTTTGTGATTTTTGGATTTTTCATAGCCCTGTTCTCTACCACTCTCCATCAGAACATGATGGTTAGATTTTTCTTCCATATCCATATTTATACCTATATTATCCTTTGTTGAAACCCAATGATGAGTTAATCTGGGTAACAGTTACATTTCTTAATTTACTTTTTAAAATTATGTTTTATTATTCCTTTTTACGATGTGGGTTTCTATGAATAGTAAACGATTTATAACCCCGACGAATTTCGAGGGCGAAATTCATTTTAAGGGGGGTAGAATGTAACAACCAGAGATTTTATAAGATATATTATTTTTAATTTCTTTCATATATTCTATTGTACGCTACACCAATATTATCTTGCGCTATACGCAACACTGTATTAGCTTGCAGTATACACGACACTATTCTTGGATTGTGTTACACACAATTTCAAGTTCGTTTGATAGTAGTCATTCTACGCGACATTGAGTGTATATATATATATATTCAATGTATAAATTAAATATGGTTGGATTCTATTATATGAAACAACAAAGGAGTCTTTCACTACATGTCACCCTGACTTGGCTTGCATTACACGCAATTGCGACCTTCCTCAATAGCGTGTGTAGTACGCAATACCAGGTTTCACTAAACAATGATATATTGTTATAAAATTATTATGGACTAGCCTTTATGAATAGAATTAGATACATATTGAATTTTATAATATTATTATTCATCTTACATATTTTCTAGAACATGGTATGAGAATAAAATAAATTTTTCGGGTAAAATAAGTATTTTTAGAAAAATGCAGTTTTGCCGCCTTTTGATGGCGCACCCACATTAAATCTAGTTTTTGACATGTTTATAATTTCAATATGACAAAATAAAATTCTACCTTGGAATAAGGATATAAAAATTTAATTTGGATTAAATTTTCATATTATTCTGATAACTTTCATATTTTGATGAATAGTAAAAACAAGCTATATTTTAATTTAAAACATCTTTTTTAATCACAATAATTTATATGGTTAGATTATCTTTTTAATTGGTCTTAAAGTGTAATTATAATATATTTTTACCATTTAATCCAATGTTGGTCATTGGAATTAATTTCACTTTGAAATTGGACATAAACAAGTGATGATTTTTTGATAATTATTGTTTCTTAAAAACACGCTATTTTTTGATAACGGGAATTAATTTTAAAATAATTTAATTACACTTCTATGTTTTGAATTTGAAAAAATGGACATAATTTTTGAATTCGGAATATCAAATATAGCTTAGGATGATTTTTTGGTTTTTTTCTAAAAAACTTCAATTTTTGATGAATAGTGAAACCACTTAGTAGTAGTTAAAAAAACCGAATATTTCATTTAAATGAAATTTTACCACTTATGTGAATTGAATTTAAAAAAACCTACATACATGGTTGTTATAAATAAGTAAAACGTGGTTCAATAAGATGAAAATAATTTTTGGTGAATAGTAACTTTTGACTTTTATTTACTGCAGTTAAAGGTAAATAGGGTAATTCAAGGTTAAAAGAATATTATAATAATTCAAAATTACCTTAACACTTTTTCAAACCTTATTGGATGAGTAATGGCCATCCATGGGAATCCTTGGGTCGATTTTGGGACTCCATGGAGCCACTTATGAAAGAAAATGACACATTAGATTAATTAATTTAATGTAAAGACAAAATTGACATCAACAAAAATCCTTTAGTAATTAATTTTTATAAGGGGCTATATAAATTATAATTTCGACTATAAATATTCATTGGAAAGATAAACATATTTCCTACACCATGGTATTTTATTCATAATTTTTATACATCAAATGAATTTAATTATTTATGACACAATAATGATGCAGTGTTTACCTCATTAATAAATGATTAAAATAAATAAGATTATAATGATTAAAATATTATCCAAAAAATGTCCAATTTTGATTGGATGATTATATTTCGCCCATGAGTCATCTTATCTTCGACTATAATGATTTTTGGACCATTATAAACCAAATATCATTATATTATAAAATAATATTTTCACTCTTTCCTAAAGAGCCCTTCCTCTCCCTTATAAAAGGAGACCATTTCTATCCAATTACTCACACCTCTCAAGCCAATTGGATCATCCAAACTCTGACCAATTAAGCTCTATACATCCCTCTACTCCACCTAGAATCCTTACATTAGGCAGAAGGCACTTCAAGAAGTCCTTTTGGTTCAAACCAATGGAAGTTACCCAAATTAAAGGTAACGATTTCTCTTAAGTTGTTTTCTTTTATTCTACTTCTCCAACCCCCAAACTATTTTTAATCATTTCTTTTGTAAAAAAAACAGTATACTAAATATACTAGGATATTGTTATGATAATTATTCTAACTACACTTACACACACCTCCATCTAATGAATGAAGAACATAATGTTTCTGTGGATGGAAAACTAACGCCCCACGAAACGATGATTGTTCGATTTTCTCCTACCGCCTCTCATGGTGGCCATTATGATGGTACTGTATTTATATATAATAAATATTATGTTTATTATTTCCTTATTCTCTTTACTTCCAAATTATATCAAGCCTTTATGGTTTCTATAGTCGGTAAATACGATAATCTCATTTGAGGAACTGCGGACTACCGCCCCCTCAAAGTGATCTGATTCGTTAATGCCTTATGTGGGATATATAAAGGATAGAGTTAATGAAATTATATATGATATTATACTGGAATTATAATATACATATTACATTAAATAATAAATATAAATGAAAGTAGCGTTCATGCGTACGTACGGCTTACCGTCTCCATGAACTGTGCATTTCATATCTTACCTCCACATGTTATGTACTATTATAAATACATGTATATGCTGGATATATAATGAATATATATGATATAAAAACCATGATTTACATTCTATTAGTAAGTAAATCATGATATAAGTAATAATAACATCAATAAGAACAAGTCCAAACACGTACGATAAATAAGATGATTTTACCCAAAATGTTGCTTTAACATGGGATTTACAAAATAACGGGTAATATAAAGTCATAAGTGAACCATATATGATATCATAACAATGAATATGATTCTTTAATAAGTCAATGACATTATTTAAATCATTATACAGGAGGTTCAGATACGTACGAAGCATATTGGACCTAAGGTAAGGGATAATTATTCCAATCTCATTCTTATATGAGATTGTTTATTCGTAAGTATTTACTGGGGTTATGATCCATGTCCATATGTTCTCAAAATGTTTTCATAAAATGTTTACATTTCATCCATGTATATTTAAATTCATTTTTACCATTTTCTACTTTTACCCCATCGTATGGAAGGAATCTTTATTTTGATTACCATACGAGGTACTTTTTGACTTTTCCGACAAAAGTACGAGAAGAATGTTATTTTTAACTTATACGGCATGAACGGATTTTTACGGGTTCATAATGCATTATTTTTATGAAGCATACCCTAAAATATTTCATAATTATTTTCAACAAAATCATTTTATTTTAAAATTTCATGTAATTTTGTGAAAAGAAAATGTTTTTGAAAAAGAAAGGTTATTTTCCTCAAGAATTCATTTCAAGTGTTTTATCAAAACCATTTTCCATCTAAGATGACATTATTTCATATATGTATGTTTCAAGTATAATGTCTCTATGATTTTCATGGTTTATCTTTTCTTATGATGAAATGATATCCATTTGTTTTATATGGATTATGATATGATGGGATGATGTTTATGAAACCCATTTTATTCTTTGGGTTATGATGAATGATTTATGTTTATGATGTGGCACAAGAATGATTTAATTATGAGATGGGTGGGACCTATATCGCCCTCCAATGCATTGGGTAAAGATTTATATCTCATGAGATATACATGGATGGAACAAAAAGTAAATCCGGTTCAGTAATACAGGGCTGGAACGGCAAGTAAACCCAGTTCAGTAAGGGACTTTGTCCACTAAGATGGTCTTGGCAGCAAAGTCTTGGCTACTATGGAAATCATATCATGTGATTAATGTTTTTCCACAATTAAAAGTTTTATTCCCATTCTATTTTATCACGATTTATGTTCCTTTATGATATATTCCTTAAGTAGTTCCAAGATTTATGTCTTTGCTCAAGATTTTGACGTTTAGATTTTATTTTCACGTTTTTGCATTTAAATGTTTATGGATTGTTTTATGTTCTCTATACTTACCCTTACTGAGCATTTGAGCTCACCCTTTATATGTTTTATTTTCCCCCGGATATAAACAATGGTTTTAGGTAAGAAAAATAGGGAGATCTTTATGGGAGATGTTGATGATCTTTCAACAAGATTAAAAGATTATGTTCCGAGTTTCCCAAGACACTAAACTATTACGGTCCTTGTGTGTCTGTTTTCATTATGTATTAAGTATTCCGCAAAATTAATTTAATGTCCATGTATGTGAAGCTTTGGGTTTTTATATATATTGAGATATTATTATGTTTATGTAATAATATTTATTCATCTCCTTATCAATCATATGGGAAACAAAACCATCGCTCTTGGGAATGGTGGGCTACCGCTTCACAAACCAATAAAATTTATTTTTCATCATTGCCTCACATGGATTGTCATAATGAAGGAATTTATCAATTCAATATATATAATATTTATAAAATTATAATTATTCTTTAAATTTAATATAGCATCTACCTATTTACCCTTCCACCCATAAAAAACTAATAGTGTTGCTCAAGCGTACGTGTTTTCTACCACCTCCATGAAGTATTGTGATTAATTTTTCATATATTCATTTTATATATTATTATAAATAAGTATATAATGAATATTTATAATTTTATATCATGATTAACATTATGGATATTATATAATCTTGATCAAGAAAAATAACCATAACTTTAATGACAAAACATACATGGGAAAACGAAGTAGTTAACACATGAAATAATGATAATAATGAAATATTATTAATGAACGTGTGATAAAATGTTATATCAAGATCATATATGGTATTATAAATATTAATAGAGTTATTTTATAAATTAATTACCTGTTTAAAACCATTATATAGTATCTTAATTCATGTTCAACTAAGTGGAGGTGTGAGGTAAGATATTTCATCTTAATTTCAAATCCATCAGTATATATTTGGTATTATACACATATTTTCTTTTATACAGTTTATATATAACTACATTGATTCATTTAACAAGAAAATATATTTATTCATGGTAATACTTTTTTTGATTCAAGTTTACTCATTCAAAGGGTTTCAATTTATAATTTACCAAAGAGATAAGAATTTATTTTGAAATCTCATTTTTTTAGGATTGATTTTATTTTTGTTGAAAGAATCATATAATATATTCTCTAAAAACTCCATATATTTTCTTATCCTATATTTTTTTAATGTATTTTCCATGTTTTTCTTCGAATTTTCCATTTTTTCACTTGAATTAACTAAATAAAATTTTAAAATAAAAGCTAATATTATTTATCCTTTTGATTGGGTATATTTTTTTTCTCTATCCTTATTTTCAAAAATTGTTTTAAAAAATACAAATTTATTTACCCAAATTATTTATTATGAAAATTATATTTTATTCAATAATTCATATATGGTTTTAAGGGAATATCTATAATTGTTTCCAAAATTTTAATTTTCAACATTCTTTACAAGAAGTAAAAAAGGAATATTTTTAATGTATATGATGTTAACTGATTTCCCCACCACCATTACCATTTTATAATATTTAGATTATCCTATACATTTTCAATGTATTTACAAAGAAATTCATTTAATAACAATTTTATTTAGAAATTTACCTTTCATTTTATTTTATTCATAAAATACTTGATTTTATTTAAAAATATAATTTTTGAGGAATTGATGGACATATATAATATCTTGATTAGTTTTGGGTCATTAAATTTCTATTAAAACATTCACTTTCTTGTCGTCATCTTTAATTGGACTTTTCATTTCACTTCCGTATCCATATTTTTTATCATTGATATGCTTATTTTGTAAATTATATACCATTTATAAATAATGTGTTTTTCTACTAAAGTTATTTTATTTATTGAGGAAATATTGATATTATATATTCTTTACTAAATATATATATTGGGTGATAATACATATTGTTTATAAATTAAATTGATAATACAATATTTGAGGAATGTATTGGAAATACAGTGGTGGGTGGGGCCCTAAATTTTATAACCCCTTGATAAATTAGTAGGTCTCATGAGACAAACTAATTGGCTAGCCTTATTAAATGGGTTTTTGGTTTATACCTACCCTTAGACATAAATTGTCATACAAAAAGGCCTTTATGATTAGATATTATGATGTCCAACATTATGAATTTCCTTTATTGAGAATTAAGTTATTATTATCCATGATATTATTACTTTAAGATTATCCGTGGATGAATTTAGTGCTCAATTTAGTGATTAAATGACTTGTGTTTTAAGTTACTTACCTTTCCATACTGATTATTCCTTATTTAATCATGATATATTCTATTTTATGAAACCATTACAAAGTTCTTGAGATCACCCTTATTTTGTTTTCCTTTCCCTAGGATTTGAAGAAGGAATATTTGAATGAGTTTAAATGCATATTATTTATTTTTACTATGTTTTATATTTTATTTCCAATGTAAAATGGTAATAATTTATATATTTTGTTCTTCAAGACTACTATGCCAATTGATCCATATTGATGCGATCCATTATATCTTATTCCAAATTAACAATGTAGACATCGAATTTTATTTAATATATTCTATGTTATTATGAAGAATTTCATTCCTTTGAAATCATTTATGAAAGTGATGAAATATCTTTCTACACTTATTTGCATCGTAGTTAATGAACCAAAACCATTATAGTGAATCAACTTATGAGGTTTGGAAGTTTGGATTTCACCTCCATTAGATGTTTTATTTACCATTTTACTTATTGGGTGATTTTAAAAATAATTATAATTTACTCCTTCATAAAGGGTAAATTCCAAGAAACATATTCTTAAATAAAATTCTTCATATTATTTATACCATTGGGGATAATCCTTATATAACACAACATATTTTCTACTTTATTACACAATTAAAAACTTATGTTTTTTCATCAATATGGAACAAATTTCTTGAGGTTCTCATACCCCTAGTAACCATAACTCCTTATTTTATGATTCTGAACATGCATCATTTTTTTTGGAAAATAACCTCATTTATAGAATAAAAAAGCCGTGATGCACTAAACATACTATACTTTAGTCCATCAACAAAAAACACTTCATCTAGTCTGATTTTATTTTTTATGATACATATTGTTCCAATACATCTAATTTTTATAGGTTTGTTATTTCCAAATGTTGCATCTCATCCTTCATACTTCTAAACCTTTCTTAGGTTGTTTAGGACACCAATCATGTGGGATAAGAAATAACTATCCACCATACATGGTTTTTTTATTTGAAATATATAAAATCTTATTCAACCACATTTTCCTATTTCCTTATTTGACATTGATTCTAATCATTCACAAACACTTTAAATATAAAAAATTTCTAATAAAGAATGAAACACACACATATGAAGTGTATAATTCTTGATCACACCTTACACAAAAATTTATATTGTATAAAAAACTATTTATCACTTCAATTGTTTTCAATGAGTTGATTCCTTTAATGAGTCCTCAACTGTTCTTATTGTCTCCTTGATTCTGGTCTCTTATTAGTCCAAAAGAGTCACATTTTACTAGAAGGTGTAATACTTATGAAATAACATTCCACAACACCAAAAATACCAATGAAATATTCTATTACGATGAAAATTATTCGATGGAATAGGAATTTATATTTCTCTATATTCAACCTTTTAATGAGTTGATCTCATAAATTATATTTGTTTTGTTCTTACATGAATATTTATATCTTATGTAGGACCTTTTATGAATTTTATTCTTTCCAAATTTGAAAAAATTTGAGTTTTTTTCCAGAATATTCATCTATTCAAGATTAAAATTTATCAAATGTTTCCTCTATAGAAGTAGTATTTGTTTTCACAAAAAAATTATATTTTACCTTTTTATATCTTTGCATCTTTCTTTAAATAACTAATTTATTTAGGCTTCTTAAAACATTCTATGTGTTTAATAAAAAATATTTCTCATTGGATTAAATGTTTTCATTGTGAATTATGATTTTATCATTATTTATTATGTGTTTATCAATATACTTATCCCCTAATATAATGGTAAAGTCACATCTTCAATTATTTTTCCCTTTTTACAAATATAAAGATTAAAAATGTAAATTTATATTACTAGAACTTATCTTCCATATAGAAGTTATATTTTCATATATGATCCTCTTTTTAGATGATTATTGTGTTCTATCACAATTAAAATTTATTTCAAACACATGTTGATCTCATTTATCATGGTATATTATTTATAATTATGTCCTTCCTTCATTAAAAATTCAACATTGTATTGAGATTGTTCTTTTGATGGGTTCACCTATTCTTATTCTTATGTGATGGTTAATATTTGAGATATATCATAAGACATTCCTCATCACCACATTCATTGATATCATACACAACTTATTCAATTGAAATAATGTTTCTTCTAAAGGAAATATGTGAAAAATTCTTATATACTTTTGATTGAGAAGATCTCATTTATATAGTAGTGGTATTCCTGTCAGCTTCCACATTATCAGTTTCACTTTATAAATTTCATTGGATAGTTATTGTAAAAATTGATAACCTTAAAAAATTAATATATTTGAAAGGTATTTTCCCTTTTTATATACCTCTTCCACCACATGGGAATATTATTGAAATCCGAGAAAGGGTTTCTATATAATATTTTATATCACCTTCTTCATTTGAGCAGTCTAATTTCTTCTCTATAATAATTCCCCCAAGGGAATTAGAAGAAATTCCCCCTTACAACTTTCTTTTTCTATGATGTTTAGGTCCTCTTAAAATATCATAGTTTATGTGAGTATTATAGAAATCATCAATAGGGAAATTAATCAAAATATGTTTATTCAAGAGTAGATATCATTGTATCAAATTTTTCAAGAAGGATTATCATCAGTTCTTACCATAATGTTGTTTTTTAGACTCTCTCAAAACTATCTAATTATACTATAATTCACATTTACATAGGTAGAGAACTCATCAATGGATTCATCCTCACACATACAGATGTATTTAAAATTTTATCAACAGATTATTAGTTTTTCTTATTTTTCCTTTTTATTTACTACTTAAATGTTGTGAAGCTTGTTCCGAATAGTATATGTAGTTATGCACCCCATGAAAGTTTTCATATAATTTTCATAAAAATATGATAATAATGAATTCCTATCATTCCCATCATTTTTAATTTTCCTCTTATCAGTTAGGGACTATGTAATGGATTTATCAGTATGGTGAATCCATATTTAATAGATCCACAAACATCAAACCCTAGAGAGAATGTAATGAATAATACTTAATTTGTAGGAGTGAAACCTTTTCTCATAAAGAATTTGGATTCCAATTATATTAAAACATTTTTTATCCATCTTGTGAAATTTGGGAGATATACTATAGATTCAAACTTGTTCTGATACCAATTGTTGAATCCCATAAAGGGTGATACACAATAAAGGTTGGTGGGGGTGAATCGGTGTGTATAGTTATTTATAATACCTTCACTCTCATGATTTTTCATCACCTATGTCTCAAGTTAATCACTATTGTATAAATAAGATATTCACAACAATTATTTTAATGAGGCTTATTTTATTAAAGTCGACTATCTCCCTGGTGTGTTGTGGTTATTATCCCACAAACATATTTCCATTATTATTATCATAATTAACTCAGGTAAGGTTATAACCTTGCAATTTTAAAACTACTTTCACCAACTAGTTACAATCTAGAACTAAAAAAACAAACACCTCATTATGATGAATGATCACTAATGAGTGTATGAGTCTCAACATAGACTCTAGATGATGATTTTATTCCTCTTCAATTCATAATAATCTATACTTGTTGTACTAATATTTTATTTTTCTATTTCAATACGTTAAATTATCTGTTCTAATTTTTAGAATTATCCCACATCTAAATATTTATTTATAATTATTTATATTAACAGAATATTTCATGAATATTACCTTAAAAATCATTATTGAAATCTTCTTGGATTGTTATAGGATTTAACTAATTTCAAATCATAATATTCAATTCAAAAATTTATTCAAATTCATTCCAAAATTTCAGTTTTGGAGTCAAAAAGTTTATTTTATGTTCTTTTTAATTATTGTATCCTTATCCTCAATTTAAAACATCTACAAAATCCACATATGAACATCCCATGTTTTCATGGGATCTTCTTATTTATAACATGATTACAACGTATACAAATCATAATGTTTGGAAACTACTTGATTCATGGTGTATACATTCTCTAACAATCCTTTTTATTTTTATTTTGTTGAATCACAAAATAATCCTTGTGATTGTTTAAAATTTAATGCATGATAAAAGCATCAATTTATTTGAAAATCTTATCTCTTTCAAATGACTTACAAAATAAAGAGATACAATCAGAGATATACAATCAAATACATATGAAAAAGACTAATGTTCTTTCTTAAGGACTATTTATTGGCCAAATAAAAATGATAAAACAAAGACTTACACTCATTACTTGAAAAAAGTATTATTCATGTTCACATTCTTCTTCACTATGTCCTGTTATGAGGATTCCTTTTATATGGAATATAACTAATCATAGTAATCCAAAATTTCCCTTAGGTGGTTCTCATTTTATTTAATCTTTGATCATGATCATTTATATGATCACGATATTTGACCCGTGAAGAACATCATGAATGAATCAATTAAAATAATCCTCCTTTTATTGCTTTAAAATTTAAATTTTGAAATATCATTTTCACCAAACAGACTTCTCAAAAAACACTAAGTCCTTAATAGACCATTACTTTCAAGACAGATTGTTCTTTTTAATTGATTTTCCTTTCATCTTCAATAATATATATAATCGACCACATTAAAAACTCAAAAGATTTACCAATTTTCCAAGTTCCTACCTTAACCATGGTTTATAAGATACCATAAGTATTTAATGCATGAATAACCAACTAATTGTTTCATTACCAATATATCGTACATACATGAAACTTCCACATAGAGAAATTAATGATTTATTGCATGTACAACCTATCAACCCTGAAGATACAACATGTGATGATAAGCTGCATGGGAAAACCAATTACCATGAGGATCAACCACACATATTGATTTACCACAAGAATAGCCTTTACATATGTGGAATATGATGTTTATGTACATGATCAAATTATGTTAACATAATAGAAATGATGTGTACACACATCCAATAATGGTTAAACATTAATTATAATAACTTCAACATTGTGGTCATATAGATGGAACTATCATACCTTGACTAGCTACTCCATATGGTTAAAAACAACTAATATCTATAATATATTGTAAAAACACTTACAAATCATTTGAAAATGTATTTAACATGATTTTTACTTCATTAAACGTCATAAATAATACATATTGACAATAATTAAAACACCATCCTCGACCTTCTTCTCTTTTTCCATGTTATCATGACATTCCTATGATTATATATGTTTCATAAAATTTTATAAATTGGGTTAGAATGATTATTTTTTCATTTATTTTTATTAATATACAAAAGGGTAATATTTATTTCTTATGTTATTATCTACTATGATTTAAAATGAGAACTCCTCTTTCACTTCATGCTTTGGTTTCCAAGCATTTAATGTAGCTTTTCACTTGGTTTTACATCTATGTTGAGAATTTTGGTATATACATACATTGATTTATTTGAGTTTTAAATGTTATACACATGTTATGGAATAGGTGGATGTTGTGGGATGAGATCACAATGCCCTAACTTGGTATACCCCTTCATACAATTCAAATGGGATGGGCTTTAAGACTACCCTGACATAATATACATGATTCTCATTCCCTTATAATGGGTCATAGGTCTTTGAATTATTACAGACACACACACAAAGTTATATATAAACATGTTTGTGGTTCAAATAGGTGTTCACACTACCTCTTTTAGAGGATGACACCAGTACTATGCTCTAGATTCTGAGTTAAGCCCAAAGTTGGTATTTTAGGTATGGATTCTCCTGCTATATGGGGTTTTCTTGTTATCATTATTATTAATACTAAATTAATTATTAAATTATATTTTTTATAAACTACTTATTTCATCTAGCCTGGTATTATTTCTCTGTACACTTCATTTTAGGATATGTGGTTAAAGAGTGGGGATGTGATCACCTATGGGGCCTTGTTATACTCACACCCACATGTGTCCTTATAGTTAATTTTCAGATATTTTTTATTATGACCAAGGTAAAAGTAAGGCACTCGAGCATGAGAGCTACTCTCTCTTAGAGTGTAGAGACTATGTGGAGACTTTTTAACATTTTTTTGGATGGGATATGTGGATTCATATGGGATATCCATGAATACTGATATGGAATAAATCACCACATAATCCTTAGTTTTTGTCATTCGACTCATGTTTTCAAAGAACTCTATGTAAATATGATGTTTATAATTTTTTCAATTAATTGGTTTACAATGTGGATATTTTTAGTATTTATTATAAGTGATTCATATTCATATCATTTCTTCTCTTATCATGATTATCCTTTTCACCTACATCCATGGTTTTAATGACTATATCCCATAGTGTGCCAAATATTTCACCAAGTCATTCAAATTAAGTTAAATTACATTTATATAGTTTGTTATATCATTAAATGGGGGATAATATTGTGATTTGTTAAATATATTTAAGTATAGGATTCATTCAACTACAAAGAGAAAATTATAATGAACCTTTATTCATGTGAAGGTAGTTCTAGCGGGCTTTAGAATTTGGTAGAATTGTGTGAAATGACCCAACCCGAATCAGTTATTTCGGCCCGAAGTTATACATGTTCATATTCATGTATCCCCATAGGAAGGAGGTTATTGACTATAATCGAGGGAACAAAAATTTTATGGGGAGATTATACCCTCAGTGTCCATATCTATACACCAAAATCAAAGACAATCAAAATAACATCTCATAAATACATTATGGTGATAAATAATAAAAATTCTATATCATATGGCATGCTAGGAATCATAGAGTTGTAGAAGAAAAATATATATAGGACCCCCAATGTAGATCGTCAATCAATGTATAATCAAGGAACATGAAAAATAAGTAAAGATGCTACAACATCTATCGAGGGTCTATCACATTATTTCCTATATCACCAAGAACCATCTCCTTATATCCATGTTGTTAGGACCGTAGCCTTATATGGTTCCATAAATGTTTCACATGCATCGAGATTCACACATAGGGTGTGAGTATAAACCCAATAAGACACCACAAATGAATCCTTAACATAATGTCAACATGAATAAGAGTTGTATTCTATGATAATAAGGAAATTCAAAATAAAGAAAAAAAATCATGTGCCAAGCGATTGTGTGCTAACTTAGTATCCATGAACCCCGACCATAACTTCTTCAGCTCTATGTTCAAAGTATTTTCTTGATGTAATGGTCAACCATAATTACTCCTTATATATCTTTGAATATCCACAAGGTCATCAATTCAAAGGTCAGGATACAAGGTCCTCAAGATCCATCTTTATGACAATTTAGGTAATAAGAAATTCTTACACCATATCTACCTTGGGTTATGACACAAGGAAATAATTCCCCTATAATACCTTAGGACAGGCCACAAGGCTATTATAACTCTACCATGTATATCAGTTTTTCATCTTCATCATTTCATGTTTTACATATTTCCCCTCTAAAGGATAAAGAAGCCACAACGGTCCAATTATAATTTTCTACTAGAAACAAATCCTCCAAAGACCATACATCCAACAAAACATGGAATAACACATATTGGCACAATATATCATATCAAGAATGAGTATCATTCAGAACACAGACACAAAAACACATGTGATCAATATTAAACATGGGTCTCATGGGCTACCCACACACACAAAAATTTTATCAACATCAATCATGGGTCACATGGGCTACACATGCACACACATGTTATTAATATAAAACATATTTCCTAATAAAAATAAGAAAATTCCAATATATAATTTCAAAAATATTATACAAAGGCTCTATATGGTAATTATAATCCAATCTCTAGATCATCAATGTCAATACTATGATTTTCAATGTGTTGATTCCCAAATACCACCCGCACACCAACTTTATGAAACTCACACACTAAGGTTCCCTAGAACCAATTACCATCCAATATAAATAAATTTTTAGAATGAGTTTCATGAAGGGAATCAATTCAATAAGGTAGAACCATATCACTTACCCAATTAAAACCACCATAAATGGTGGATCTAGGTCAGGTCAAAGAAGAGAACATGTTTCTCCTAGAATAACTATAGGAGAGAAGTTACCAAAATCCTCTTGAGCCTAGATCAACAAAATATTTCCCCTGAAGGAAGGGATCACCTTTGGACATTGGATAGAGAAAGAATAATGCACAAATGTTCCCCTAGGACCATTTGAAATTTGTGTGGATCTTAAAAACTAGAAAGAAGAATAGAATGAATCAATTAATAGAGGGATACCCCATGACTAAAGGGAATTAAATGTACTTAATTTATGATTACTCACATTTATATTAAGAATTGTAAATTCCCCATTGAGTGATTAAAGACTGATTTTTTCTTTTTAAAAAGGAAAATATAATCACCCTGGTTTCCATAAACAATCCTATCCCAAGACTCCCAAAATGACTACCCACCAGAGCGTGGTATCGTGACCATGCTTGTTTTGGACTCACCACGCCCTCCAACATGGCATGGGGAGGTCAATATGGTAGTTTTATATAAGAGGAATCAAAAAAATACACACTTGGGTACACACCTTACCATATGAATTTTTTCATGTCTTCTTTACACAGGTGGTCACAAAGAATAAAATGACCTGTAACACAACATAATACTAATTGTGGTGTACCTGAAAATAACCCAAAACCCTATTTTAGCCACTAAAAAAATATTAATAATACCAGATCCAAGTTAGACCATAATTTATCAAAATTTTGTACCTTTAAATATAATGATGTTATAAATCTCCCCCAATAATGACTTATCATCCTCGTCAATTGCCTCTAGAAGTCATACTCAAACAACATGTGTTATTAAGATCATACGTTAGACTCCCACTCCCATTTCTCCTCTTAGATCCATCCATACTGGCATAAGAATGGAAAAGTGGTATCATTTCCCCCGACAAACCTTGTCACTACAATCAAAAATCTACATCGATCACTCCACAAAAAATACATATTATTCTAGCTCAATGGCCTCTTAATCAATCACATGCGCAAGATTAGGATTATTCGTAAAAAAGTGATAAACATGAAACTAATTATGAATACTTAGATATAGTATAGGAAGTTTGAATCAGTAATCCACTGATCCAATAAACTAAATGATCTCAAATAGTCCCATAAACTACGATGTTATCTTCCTATACTTTCATAGGTGATATTTCCATAATCAAGGCAGCACCCATATGAAAACTTGGTCACCCCCAAGAATTACAATATTCAACTCCTATGATTGGTATATGATAATTTTATACTTTGATTAGTACCCAACCACGTTCTAATCAGCTCCACCCTCTTAGTGTTCTCTTTTTCCATACTTATTCCATTGACAATTACCTCACCTTCCTCATGAAAACAATGTAGTGGGTGACATAACCCACCATAAAGGGACTCAAAAGGTTCTACCTTAATTAACTCCTTGAAAATTTTATGGTAAGTGAAATATACCAAGGATATATAACAATCCCATTTCCCACTAAAGTCTAGGATTAATGATTATATCATATCATCTAGGATTTGGATCATCCTCGCTGACTATCCATTAGTCTATGGATGATATTCCTCACTCAGTTTCAGTTGAGTCCCCAAATACATCTAAAATATTTTGTAAATAAACAATGTAAAACTAACATATCTATTAGATAAAATACTATAAGTCACTCCATATATTCATTCAATCTTCTAGACATAAAGCTTTCCGAATTCATCAATATAGTGAGTATCTCAAGTTAGAAAGAAGTGTGACACTTCCTTTAGCCGATCAAATATTACCCAAATAGCTTCCAAACTTCTTTGGATTTTCGGAAACCCCATCATGATGTCTATCATAACTTCATAAAACAACCACATAGGCACGAGGAGTAGTTGAATTAACCATTCAGGTCACTAGTACATTACCATGATCCTCTAATAGGTCATGTGAAGAGAGATGATTCACATAATGTCTCTCTTTATTCCTAACCACCATAATTATTTCCTAATATCTTGACACATACTCATAAATCCTAGGTGTACTAAACAATGAGAGGCATGGTAGTCTATCATCTAATCCTCTCTCATGAAAAAATTAACCTATACTCTACCATGAACAATGATCACATCATCACCATCCATAGAAGATTGTGGAATTGAGTTACTTACTATCAATCGTTCCTACATCACAATGAATTCATGATCTGATTCCTAGTTAGTCTTTACCCAGTCCTACAATGTCAATGTGATGACCAAGGGAGAACATGTCATCATCCATCGGTCCTCTATTGCATCCATCAACCATTCAACCAAAAATAAAATCAAATACCATTTTTCTTTTGAAGGATTATCTCTAAGTTCTTATGTTTTCTAACAAAAATCATCTATGACTACATTACCTATCCCTAGATTATAATAAATCTCAAATTTTAACATATTCAGATACACCACCAAATTTTTCGTCCTGAGATTCAAGTCTCACTAGGAGAATATGTATCAAAAACTCTTATGGTCTTAGTATATGATAAATCTATCATCAAAGATATAATGTAACAAATAATTCAAATCCTGGACCACAACAGATAATTATATTTCATTTTTAGGGTTTTCCACATATGATATCATAGTTGGTGATACCCATATTCCACAACCTAATCCATCTACATCATCACAACTCCTAAACTAACACTTGACGTATCGTAGTAGACTGCATATCCATTTCAATGCTTTGGAAATGTTAGGATTAATGAATTTTCAGTATTCTCTTAAGCTCTAAGATGGTCTATTCACACTGTTATATTCACTCAATCTTCACACCCTCCATTATATTCTTTTTCATAGGTGATACCAAAGAAGAGAATTTTGTTATGAATTTTTGGTAGTATCCTACTATCCCAGGGAATATTCAGACCTCAAACACATTTCATTGGAATTCCTAAGACAAAAAAATCTATTCCATATTAAGGTACCCATAATTTACCCACATTAGAGATAAAATGTCCATGAAATCAAACCTCATGGATCAAAAAGCAACAATTCATGATCTTAGGATAGAGATAATGTCCTGAAAGTGTACTCACCACAATCTCTAGGTGTCAAGGATGCATATCCAAGGATTGTGAGTATATGAGGATATCATCAATTAATACCACAATGATGGGGTAAATATATATGTGTAGGATCCCATTCATAAGATCCCTTGATACCACTATCATATTTTTCAGCCCAAAGGTCATGACATGATACTCATACCGTCCTTATCTACACTTGAATTCTATCTTAAGAATATCCTCCTATCTAAAAAAATGATCATGGTATCCTAATTGTAGGCCATTCTTAGAGAACCATCATGCTCCCCACAACTAATAAAACAATTCGTTGATCCTTAAAATAAGTATAGATTATTCATGGTGACCATGCTCAAATTCTTGTAGGACAAAAATAGTAGAAGACTACCATACACATTCATTATATATAACACTAAATCACCCTAGAGATATGTTCCTGGTCTAATTAAACCCTTCTCCTAATAATAAATAGCTATAACATGAGTTCCTTTAACTCATCCAGTGACTTATGATATGGATGTATCAATATAATTTACAATCATTGCTTGATTTTGATATCAAAGTTAATTTCACTATTAAGAGTATGTCCTAAGAAATCATTTTGGAAGACATCCTGATATAGGTCCACCCCTGGAGGAAATTATTAGAGAGGTGCTATTAGCTCTACTAAAAGATCTAAGCGAGCAACCCATGCCATAATATATCTAATTCACCTTAGGTATTCTACCATTTTTCTTATTTAACATCACATTCACCAGTCATCACAAACTTATACCCCTTGGTTGTAGTAAAGGATACACATCCCTTGTAGCATTTAATCTGCACCACATAACTAGTCATCCAGTCAGTGCCAATGATCACATCAAATCTAGTAATCTCTAAGATCATAAATTCCTATAGATTTACAAAACTAGAAACTACTAAAACACATTATAGACATATATATATAGATGATCTACCTTCATCCCTAATGATGTATCAATATATAATAATTCAGAAGATAACTTTGATGATAACTCAAGAATAAAAAAATTGAGCAGATATAAACAAAATCAGAAGCTCCTACATCAAAAAAGGAAGAAGAAAATTTATATGCGATCAAGACCATACCTTGAACAATCATAAATCCCCCTTAATTGCTATCCATATCATAGTCCACTTCTTACAATCTGTCTGGCATGGCTCTATGGACCTACCATTGAGGCACATAACATTCCAATATCACTATATTTTGTGGTTCTAGACTCTATTACTTAAGAACCCGGCCAACTCCATGGGTAAAAGTACACATATAGCATCTACCCCTATAAGAATCAAACTACAACACCCTTGAACATAATTGCTAAATATTTTTAATATTTCTATATCCATGATACTCGTTGTGAGGTATTGAGAATGATTTTGGATAATTCCAACTCGTTCCATATTTGAAACATTGTATACCCCCTACTACCATTATGGGGACCAAAGTAACTCTCTTATGCTATGATTTTTTACCACCATCCTACTATAACTCCTCGACCTTCCTATTCTTATTACAAGAAGTGGCACCCCACTGTAACACAGGAAAATCAATGAACCAATCCACTATGGGATGGAAGTAGAATTACAACTCTATCCTCCCCTAATACTTTCTTGGCCGTGGAGGTCTTACGAATAAGCTTCATGTTTGTCATCATTTCAAAAATATTGGCCCAATACCGCAACATTGGTTGGAGTTTGATCTCAAACATTCAGTATTTATGCGCCTAGACCACATCCAAAACTTGGTTGAAGAGAATAAAATTCATGAAATTTGTAGAGTAAGAAGTCACTAACATTAGCCTCTACTGAACATCCACCAACTCCTAAGCATGGTCCATCTTAAGAATTATCGAGAATAATTCCTCAAAGAAAATATTCTTGAGGGTCTTCCATGTAATACCATCACTTCATCACACCTTGTTGATGACACCCCACCACCACATTGTGTCCTCGTGAATCATGGAAGCAACCAAAATTTTCCACTGATCCTTTGAGGAGTCTACAAGATCAAAGACCCCCCTAAGGATTTCAATCCAAACCATTAGATCTCAAGGGTCTCAAGTGAATTGGAAGGATATTAGATGCCAGAGCTAAAAATCTTGGGAATAATTGACCATTGTTCAAGGAATTCATCTTCCATGAACATGAAATACACATAAGACTCATGATAGTATAAGGCCCACTACGTGAACTTGTAAAGAATTTACATGAGATTTCATAGCATCATCACTTATCCCCTTGGGGGAATAAGTATTCTACTATAGTAGGAGTAATATGAAATTCTTCTATCAGTGGTTCCTTCCGAAGTCTTCATGGTAGCGTTATCTTCTATTCCAACCATATACTTAATAAATCTATAAAACTTACATAAGATAACACCCTAAGTATTATATATGTACACACAGGGGATTTATATAGAAAACCTATCCTAGTAGGAAAACCATAATAAAAAGTTATAACCCTCTGAATAATAAAAAAGGGTCAAGATTATTTTTCTATACCTGAACATTATTCATAGTCATATACATATAACAACAAAAATTATCAGGTTCAAATTATCTAAATGTCAACATAGAATATTATAGAAGCACAAAAAATAGATCAAGTCATTTAATTAAATGAATTACCATGGATATCAAGGAACAATTATATAGATGACATGTGATCCTGTGTACCTAATCATGATATATGAATACACCCAAATCATATAAACTGTAATAGGACAACATACTCAACATCAATATGAAATCATTATACCATAACTATAATAGTATTCCCATCACTGATAACTCATAGGTCCATCACATAAGGGTTGACTAGGAACTTACATGATTTACATACCTAAGTTCCACAAAACATAAATCATATCTACCATTCCACAAAAATAGTCAAGAAGAAAAGAAAATTAAACCTCTTTTTATACCACATTGTTGGTCCCCCACCCGAATCACTCAGTTTGGGTTGGAGTGCCACATGAACTAATGTACACCGCCTCATACACAAGTGGTTAATAACAAGGAGGGAGGGTCCAAATGATGTAGTGGGGATACAATACCCTTAGCATGAATATACATACACCACAATCAATGGAAATAATAATAACATCCCCTAAATTCATAGAGAAGATAAATAATAAAAATTCAATATCATATAGAATTCTTGGTGTCTTAGATCCATACATGAAAAATAAAACAAGGACCCCCAACATGGTAGGTTAACAATGTATAATTAAGAAATAGGAAAAATAAGTAAAGACACTAAAATATCTATTCATAATCTATCTCGGTAATTCCTTTATCACTATGCACCATCTCTGGAACTCTGAATCTTCTAGCCCTTACCCTTATGTAGATCCCAAATCATGAATTATTCACGATCATCGAGATACTCATGAATAGAATGAGTATAAATCCATAGGATAACAGAAATATATCCTTAAAATAAGTGGAAATATATAAGAGGTGTATTCCATTATAATAAAGAAAAATATAATCAGATAACAATCAATAATGTGTGAACTGATCTTGTGCTAACCAAACAACCATGAACCC
Organism: Viscum album; assembly: GCA_963277665.1. Classification (NCBI taxonomy): domain Eukaryota; kingdom Viridiplantae; phylum Streptophyta; class Magnoliopsida; order Santalales; family Viscaceae; genus Viscum; species Viscum album. The sequence continues at coordinate 836,541,140 of OY728167.1, forward strand.
TGACAATACATTTTTTAGCTCCATGAAAAAAAGGAAAATCACTATGGTTGGGTTAAACACAAGGATAAATCATATATCTTTGAAATTCAATAAAGATAGGGAGTATTGGGATGGGCCATAAGGCTGTCAAACCTTATTTTTATTATAGGTCAGGCCACATGACCATTGTACCCATACCCTACGTTGGGTTAGGACACAAGAATGTTGTACCCCTTCACTACATTTTCTATGCCGTAAAGCACTAATATCCATTCCTTGTGTCTAAATTTTTCATTATCATCATTTTATGTGGCACATTATCTCCCTCTAACGGATAACCAATCGACGATGGTACAACTGTCATCTATTACCACAAAAAATCTACTCAGGCCATACATCCATACAAAACAGGTCATAAGATATATAGGCATAATATATCATATCAATAATGAGTATCAATAGCCACAAAAAACACACAAATGTGATCAAAATCAATCATGAGTCTCATAATATACACACACATAAACACACACACATGTGATCGACATAAAACATGGGTCTCACATGCTACACATGCACACAAATGTGATCAATATGAAACATGGGTCTCAATGAACCCAATGACATACCATAATATCATGAAAACAATCATTTACAAGGGATATATATATAGTAAGAAGATTTATATCTCAACATTGTCGATGTTAATGTAATGATTTTCTAAAATTTGATCCCCAAATCTCACCCATTCACCGACGAGATCCAAACAACATCCAAAGGGTCCCATAAACCAATTAAAATAAAATAAAAAATGGTTCTATGATGAATTTATATATAGGAATCCATAAAATAGGTTATAATAATATTACATACCCAATGAGAATTACTATTATTGGTGGATCTAGGTCTTATTGAAGAAGATAAGATGTTTCTCTAGGAACAACAACTAGATCGGAAATACTAAGATCCCATAAATACTAGATCAACATGAACATTACCCTAAAGGTAGGTATCCCCCTCGGCTACTAGTTATTAAATGAATAATGTCCAATGATTCTCCTGATGTTTTCCATATATCATTGGGATCTGAGAAACTAACAAGAAGAGGAGAACAAACCGATTAATAGAGAAACGAAACAAGTCTAAAGGAAATTAAATATACTTCATTAAATATAACATGTCTCTACATTAAGAAAAAAACATCCCCCTAAAATATAATCATCTCATTATCCCATTTAAAAACTAAAACATATAACACCAAGATGTGGTGATTCCCACCATACCATAGTGTCCTCGGACATGCGTATACTATGAAACCTGACATGGACACCCATAAGGGTGTGGTGTCCTGAAATTTCATATTTTGGACTCACCATACCCTACACCATGGTGTGGTAATTACAATATGTATGTTTTACAAATGATGAATCATAACACTACATGACCATTACCACAACCTATCATCGGCATTTCAGCCTGTCTATTTCTCACAGCTAGTCCCAAAGCATAAAACGACCTACACCTAAACATGGTACTACCTGTGGTGTACTCTAAAATAGCCAAAAACCATGTTTTGTCCACTAAAACCCTAACAATTATCCCTAATTATTGTTAAACCCTCATAAGGATCAAAATTACATTACTTTAAAATTGAGGATGTTACATAGTGGTCGAAAGGTGACACATGTTGATGGATGCATGCATGTAGTGATGGAACTAGATCACTAAAAGAGGAATATGTTTATCATTTTGAATAATTACTAAAACGGTTTTGTGAAAAATGAGAGAGGTAACGGTTCTTTGTTAACCATATTGTGATTGGTGATTAGAATTGGAGGATGCTATATGTAATAAGTAGTTATTAAGTGCAATGGATGGATCCATGAAAACATAGGAGGTTGGTGCAACGGGATAACTAGTTGGGACCCACTGTAAATTGTGTTTGTGTCTATATACTAGGGTTTTGATTGACTATTGAGAATAGTGATCTATATGGTTTCCATGTCATTATGATTGTAATCCATTTATACATTTGATGAAATGAAAAGTTCTAATGATTATCCTAGGTACATATTATAAAAGTCCAAGCCAGGAAAAACCTCTCATGTCTTTTATTATATTTACTTTTTTCTTTTTCATTTATTTTTTTGTATGACTTGTGAGTGAGTGGGATAGAGTTAGTTTATCTCAGTTTAGTGATAATGTTGAGACCATTATTATTAGTTCTATTATATTGATGTTTAGAGAGTCATTTTTAGAGTCTTATTTTTTGTAGTGTGGTTTTGGTGTCCAATGTTTTTGTGCCTGATGTTTGGTGTAGAATTGAAAAATTTTTATTAGAGAATATGTTATTTAATTATAATTTATCATAGGTTCAATAGTTTAATAGATAATAGATTGGGTAAATATTTTATCTTTCTCAGAAATATTTTGATTTCAATAGGAGTTACTATCATAAAAATATAGCAAGTTATGGATCAATAGATTAAGTGGAATGGATTTTTGCTCATGTAGGACATAATTGGAGTAATAATTCATCCCTATGGTCCTAAATATTGTTTTTAAAGGGGTTATGATTGGGGTAATTAAGAAATATGAATGGGAAAATGGATAGAAAATAGTTGGTTAAGACACCAATTAACATGTTCATAGATAGAAAAACCAATGACACCCAAAACATGTGGTGTTTAAATTGGAAGGTATGTCCTCATGATCTCTTCTACATGAGATCACCAAATGTGAACTTCATGAGAAGAATTCATGATGCTTATGAGAACCCAACACCCAATAGTCACACACCAACTATGTCTTGTCAGTATGATGTATCTATACCATAGGACATAACTTCAATATTTTTATCATGGTATCATTTGGTTCTCATTATAGCATGGGAACTGCTATATCTCTTTTGATACAATATGTAATCTAATGAAATTACCATAAATATAGTGTATGTAGACTTATGAACACTATTATAGTAACATAAACATGTGTACATATCAAACTATATACATATAATAGTAATCAAAGTACATACATAAGTTGGGTCTAGGGAACCCACATTCAACACTCCCACTTACACTAGATTCAACTACTAACATGTATCAAACTACTAAAACTCTCTTGAGAATCATTCTTATACTGAGATATGAATTTATTTAGGGGGTCTTCCACATTATTCATTGTGGATAATCTTCTATCTAAAATTTAACCACTCTATGTAAAATCCATCAAGACATGAAAAATTTGAAGTATATGTTTTGTCTTCTATTGTAACATGAGATCCTTGGAAAGCATCACTATTGTAGTATTATTACAATAAATTGGAACATGGTCTACAATTCTAAGCCAAATTCCTATATATGAGGAAAAAATTGCATCGAGACCACCTCCTTAGCTACATCTGAAGACATTATATACTTAGAAAATCATATCTCTCTGGTTCTCTAACCTCCCTAGTAGACCTATGTAGTATTTCTATCTTGGGAATATCTTCACCTCCCACTGATTCATAGGTAGATGGTTCTTGTACCAACTCTTTTGCATTTAGAGCATCACTTTCATCGATTTCAAAACATTTCTACCACAATTTCTAATGGAAATATATTTCATGTGTAGAAACATGGCATGTCTTCCCATAATTAATTTCTTATCTGAAGGGTTATATAGGTAATATTGGTTAGTTTCTTTAGGATAACCTATAAAGATGAACTCCATGCTTTAGGAAGTCAATTTTTCACTATGTATAGTCTGGAAAAAATACTCACATCCCTATACACATAAGTGTGACAAATTGGGTCTTTTTCCACACCCCAACCCATATGGAATCCCATCTAGTGATTTAGTTGGTACTCAGTCAAGGTTATATGTCGATGTATGCAATTCTTATCCACAAAAGGATATTGGATGTGTTTCATAACTCATCATTGATCTGAACATTTCTAACATGGTCTGATTCCTCCTTTCACTAACACCATTTAACTAATGTGTTTAAGGAGGAGTGATTTGGGATACTATACAAAACTCTTTTAAGTAATCAATGAATTATTAATTAAGATACAATCTATGTCATTCTGAGTGGCATTCCTTAATCATCTTACCTTTATGGGTTTGTACTTCATGTTGGTATTCCTTAAACATCTGAAAGGAATTTTACTTATACATCATTAAGTATATATATGCATAACTACTATTTTCATTGGTAAAATTAATGCAGTATGAAAATCCACCCCTTAACTCTACTATAAATGGACCACATATGTCAGTACGAACTATATACAATAATTTAGTGGTAGATTATACTTTCCTAGAGAAGGGTTCATTGCTCATTTTTCCTTATAATCAATCCTAACATACATCCTCGGGTTTTAACTCGGTTGAATCTAAAAATCCTACTTGATATAATATATATAAATTCTTCTCATTTACATGAACAAGCCTGAACTGCCACATGTGGGTGTTATATGAGTCATGTTCACTATTTTTTTCATCGATTTCCATTAGTGGGTTTTTGAGTATAAGTATATATAATCCATTTTTTGGATTCATCATAATATAACATATGTTATCATTATAAATGAGATAATTGTTTTTCCTAACATGATTTAAAATCTTAGAGTGTCCAAACAATAAACTATTATTATGTTTTTTGTAACTGATGGAATATAATAAAAATTATTCAATATAATAAACATACAACTATAAAATTTCAGATTATAATCCCCAACTACCAAGGCTGTTGGTATTAAACTATTTTCATATTATAGATTCACCTATCCCTTTGAAATATTATGGATTCAACTTGGGTTCTCTATATGAATACAAATGTGTGAGCTACATGCAATATCAAATACCCAAGATTAAGAAAAATACAGATTGCATTCGATGAAAAAAATACATGAAGTAGAAGTGTCGCCTTTCTTATTCATCCTGGTTATGCTATTCTTATTTTAGTGGCCTTTCTTCCCACACGAAGAGAAGATAACCTCCTGCTCATTTCCCTCGCTCTGTATCTTTTTATTTTTTGTGTATAGTATAAAGGTTTATTCTACATGGACTTATCCATATACCCCTTAATATTTCCCTTTGTCCTTTTATTGACCATAAGGATAGAAGAATGGTATTCTTTATGTCCTCTTTATCTTGGTGAACTAAATCCAAAATATTTGGGAAAAACTTCTTCAGGTTATTCATGTTGTGGTAAACAATAGAAGTCAAAAATCATAGTGGTAATGAGGCAAGAATGAGATTGGTCTCTGGTTCATGGTTCAGTTTGAACTCAAGGGCTTAATGTATCTCAATGTACTCGATCCTATTGAGTACATGAGGTTCTTCTCGATTACCTTATACTATTCAGAACTAATATATTTCACTCTATATCTCATACCTTTCATTCTTAGCTCTCTCCTGGATGAACTACTAGTGATGAGTTATCATCTTGTAGCAATCTTGGTCCTCATGCATTTTCTGCAATTAACTGTAAATGGATGACAACATGATACACTGTACATGTAGTTCATCATCAACATGTTTTTTATTCTTTTATTTATCAACCTTGATATATCTTTGAGGATGATCAATAGGAAGTGAGGACTCCAACACTTTAATCTTCCCCTCAAGGTGTATTACTATGTGTATGTGCATGAACCACTCTTAAATGTTATGGTCGGTCGGTATATTTTCATTATCCAGATTGATTACAATGATGTTGTACTAGCGGTGTGGGTGATTTCTATTTTTATCTGTAAAAAATAAATTTAGTAGTTGATACATTATCTTGATTACATTTTAGAAAATATTGGTTAATCAATTAAAACATTAAATGACCCTCAATATTTTAGAGAACCCTAGTATCCTTCAAAACTAAATTTGGAATACTCTATCGCTTCAGTATTCTAGTGATAATGATCCTCAAAACTACACCTCATAGTTCAAGCCTTTTCTATGCCTCTACTTAGAGAGTTTCAATGTTGGAAATATATTGGGAAACCAAATAGACTCATTGTTCCATGGGATTTAGAGTGAAATCCCATCTTCTTGGAATTACAACCTTGATTTCACTGAAAGATTTTCTTCTAAAGTGGTAGAATTATAGATTTGGATACTTCATTGATACCAAATTTAGTTAATTAATCCCATCACTCTCATAATAACTCTTACGTAGTAGGAAGAACCCTCAACTAATTCTCGAGAGCACCCTATACACCCAGTTGTGTTCAAATTTGAGTGAAGGAAGGCGTTCACAACTTAATATTTCTTGGAGGGTTTTTAATATTTCTTAATGAATGTAATCTTTTTATATTAATTATGATCATACAATTTTGTAATTCCAACAACTGAACATTCGTTAATAGATTACAATTTTCATGTCGCTATTCATTTTTTTGTTTATTATTTTTTGTGTTTCCTGCAGACATAAAAATGCAAAAAATAATAAACAATGTACAAAGAAAATAAACCACCTAACTGGTCTTGAGAATGTAATATTGGTTAAAAAATTTAAACTCAATTGATAAATCATGACCTAGGGGCATAATACATAAGTCAAATCTTAAATTATATAGCAACTCAGCCATGGTCCAGGATTTTCACTTCTCATCTATGATACTGTTTCATCTTGGCATGGTCAACATCTTACACCATCATCATCAATAGTACATATTTACTTGCACAGAGTCAAGGGGGTCTCGAGATGCACAATTTACATATAGAATAAAACTAATGGATGTGAAGACCCTTATACATCTTAAAACAAAAAATACAGTGCACATACTATTGAAAAATTAATTAAATATTATAATAATTATATGTAGTTGTAATAATTATTTAAATAAAAATTAACCGAAGGAAAGGTCGGGCATATATAAAGACATGCTAGTTGGTAAATTAAATGAACTACTAAAATTAAATCCAATAAATTCATATTCGGGGGAATTTCAATAAATAAACAGAATTATTTTAAATTCAAATAATATTATTATTTTTGCCCTATAATTAATTTAATTTTTCTTTCCAAAGATTAATTATTAAAAAAATTAAATTTTAGACCAAAATCAAGCTCAATTATTTATATAATAAAATTATCATTATTATATAATCAAAAATTTATAAATAAATTTTTGAATATTAACTTTATTTCACGGGCCCCAAAAACTGGTCAAGCTCTTTATGGGTCGGACAAAACCCACCTAAGCCCATTCAAGTAAAACAGATTGGAACAATGCTATTTCATGTCAGGAAAACTTTTGTAGGGTTGTTCTGGGTCGGGGCAGACCTTCCCAAACCCATTTATGGTAGACCTGATTCAGACCATAGTTTTTCAAATTCATATGAGTCGTGAAAGGGGTTGGATGTTGCGACACCAGGAACCCATGATGACAGTAGGGTGGTTGACAACCAAGCATGCTATGGTGGAATCGTCGTAGGTGGAAAGTCATAGTAAATATTAATAGTAGTGAGTTCGATCACATGAGACAATGAAAATGATGGGATGACCAGGTGATGGTTGCATGACCATGTTTTGGTCGTGATAGGCGAGGTGGTATCCAATGTAGTGGTCGAGCGGGAGGGTTGCATCTGGGGAGACCATGAGAGAAGGTGGCCCATCAGGTCATGATTATGGGGGGCTTGTAGAAGGGTGTGAGTGGATTAATTCCTCAAGAATCCATTTCCCTTTTTTAATTGAATTTTATTTTTTTTTCTTATGAACCCAACCACCCCTTAATGTAAAGAAGTCACCTTTTTAAAAAAATAAACAATTTTGTTGTTATCTGTAGGGGAATCCCTACCCCTGTTACACATCCGCTGATGGTAGCTACAATATTCAATGGGGGTGGGCTTCCCAACCCCACTAATCCACTTCCTTACCACGATATAATCCCTATAAAAGGTAGTGCATCCCCATTCCCACCCCATGATTAAGGAGGACTGTTGATACAGGCGAAATTCTGGAATCCTCAATAAAATACTTGTCTTCATTTTCTGCTCATCTTTCACCCTTATTCTAAATTTATTTGTTTAATTTTTTATCTCAACACATTATCAGCATGAATTAACATAAATAGTGAATAGAATTTAAATTTATTGTGTAAATTAAATAGATATTTTAATACCGAATAGTGGAACAATAAAAAAAATAAAAAAAATTATAATAAAGAAAAAAACAGTTTTCAATACCATATATTGTCCTTCATATACCATTAATAAATCTAGTAAGAGTCATTTACTAGTAGAAACTACCATGTTATAAACATTGTTTCCTTATAGAAATATATGTGCAATAGAAACACTTATGGTTGTAAAGAAGGGGCCACAATACGATAATTTAGGGAATAACTGATTAGGTCATCCTGGTTAGGAATGATGTGAAACACAATTGAATGTTCTCATGAACATTCAATAATGGTCCATAAGATCTCTCCACTATGAAAAATTACATGTGAGGCTTGCTCACATGGAAAGTTAACTGTGAGACCATCTATAGCTAAAATTAATGATAAATATCATTATTTATTAAACAAATTCAGTGGGATATATGTGGACCAATTCATCCTTCTTCTAGGCCATTTAAATATTTTACGGTATTAATTGATGAATCTAACAGATGGTCATGAGTATGTTTTATCTCTACAAGCAATTTAGTGTTTTCACGATTTCCTACTCAAATAATTAAATTAAGAGTATAATTACCTGATTATGTCATCCAGAAAGTAAGGCTCAATGATGCGGTAGAATTTACCTCTCAATCATAAAATTATTTTTATATAGAATAGTGATTACTATGGAGCATCCAGTGACATATGTATATAAAAAAATGCTTTATCTAAATCACTAATAAATTTCCTCCAACTAATTTCTAGACCTTTAATAATAAAAATGAAATTGTCGAGCCCCATATGGGTTCATGAAATATTTCATGCATCGCTATTAATTCACAACAAACTATGTGTATATCATAACAACTCTCCACTCCAAATGGATTTTTGAAAATATCCTGACATCTCCCACTTAAGAATCTTTTTTTGTGCAGTATATATACCAGTTTCTTCCCCCAAAAGCAAACATATGTGACCTCAACGGAGGTTGTGAATATATATAGGATATTAATTCTCATCCATAATCAGATATATTAAACTATAAATCGGTGATGTATTTACAATTTTTTTTATAAATGTCACCCTAATGAAGAAGTATTACCAACATTAGGGGGAGAAAAGAAACAATGAGAGGAGATTTCCTAGAATTTGAAAATGTTGTCTTTTATGAATCCTCCACTCGACAGTATGAGATGTAAGTGAAAAATATTTTACGTTTTCAAGAATTAAAAAAATTGCCTGATGAATTTTCTGATTTAAAGGGAACGGCTAAATCACACATATCAGATGTAAATATCGCAGCTAAAATTAATGTCCTGAACACACAATTACATAATGATTTCACTGAAATACCAAAATAACACATGAAGCAAGGGAGGCCAATTGGCTAGAAGGATGGAAATCCTCAAAAAATAAAAGGGATGAGTATAACTGAAAATACAATTATGAAGGTGTGTATAGTAGAAGAATCATTTAATATAAGTGTTCTTAAAGAAACACATGTTGAAAATCATAGATAATTCATATGATATAGAGAACCCTGATGGTTTTGAAAATAATGAAATCTATCTTTATTATACCACTACAGGTGATATATGGAATTGATTTAATGTGGAAAATATTGATGAAATTTTATTGTAATCTATTTCATGTGACATAGAAAATGAAGTCGTTGAACCATCATATATTATTAAATGTTAAAAACAAAACAATTTAAATAAATGGTAATACGCAACACATGTTATGATAAATTCACTTAATATGTGAATGATTGTTGGATATATCATTACCACACAAGATGTTTTGAAGCCTATTGAATATAAATGGGTTTTTGTACGTAAGACAAATGAGATAAAAGTTATTGTAAGATACAAAGATTGTATTTTCACAAAAAAAAATTCTTCGATACATGGAATTAATTACAAGGCAACATATTTTACTATTAGTGATTGTAATACATTTCGATATCTAATCAGTCTTGTAGTAGTTGAGAAGGCTAATATGAATCTTATCGATGTTGCGACTTCTTATTTATATGGGTCACTATTGTGACACCCTGAACCCATTTACCCAGAGCTGGTGAATTATTTTATTACATTAGCATGATTACAAGGAATCAGGTCCTGAAGGACCGATCGATTTAGCAGTCTTGGAAAATATATTACATAGATAAACATTACATTACACTTTATAACATAAAACTAAGAATAAATAATCTTTTGAGAACACAATTATTACTCTATATTAACCCTTTATATAAATAATTATATAATTCTTGGAATCCTGGGAAAATAAAACATAATAAAGGGGTCATTTCAGATGTTCAGTAAGGGAAATTAATTCAGCAGAAGATATAATCTTTTAAGGAAAGCGGTATAATAAAAACAACACCATTTTAAACATAAAACATGAACATAATATGGTAAAAATAATACAAAAAGTATCTTATAAACATGCACATGGATATTCTACTAGTAGAATAATCACATGTAAAAACTAATTTCATAACTAGGGAATGCATAATGACGGACATAACAACTACTACATCAAGGCCTTGTGCCATGAAAATTCAAAAATACCTTATCAAGGCCTTGTACCAAGACACTAGTTTGTATCATGAGACCTACCAATGCATAAAGGGGCTATATCGAGCACCACCCATCACTTACAAAGTCCAATGCAATCCTCATATGAAAACGGTGAAATATAACATAATCATTCGTATAAAGACTAGCATACAAAATGTCAATAGTTTAACCATAAACCATGAATGGTATAAAAATATCACATCCACATTCATACATATCATAAATCCTTAAATACAATATGGATGATTTTATTATAATAAATCAACCCCAATCAAGAAAAATATCTAGTAAAGCATAATGACATTGTTGAAAATGATCGGTAAAACTCTTTGAGAGAAAAATCAATCTTTCAGGAAATCATTTAAAAGTCACACAATTTATAAAGGAATCCATTTAAAAGATATTTATGAATCAATGTATCCCATACCACATAGAATATTTTTGAAGGAATTAACATTTTAAAAATATTATGTCAATATAAATAAATCCATAAAATCATTTTGAAAACATTGATATTCATTTAAAATATTTAGAAAAATAATTTTTTAAAACATTTTAAATGTTGATCTAGTTAAAGAGACCAATACGTAAATCATTAAAATATTACTTTTAAAAAAATTATGAAACATAGACATGTATGAATAAATATGTCCGAGTAATTACATACACATCAACAACCCCGAATAATAATGAGATTGTGAAATTAACCCTTACCTTAGGTCTGATACTCTTCTTATGACTATAGAACTCATGTATAATGTTTTTAAACATATTATTAACTTATATCAGAATAATAATAATATATATGATATCTTATATGATTCATTTATGATGTTATACTACCCATTTAATAATAATTTCCATGTTAAAGTATCATTTCAGGTAATAATCACTTTATTTATCTTATGTGTTTTAACTTGTAATTCTTGATCGTATCACTTATATCATGATTTAATTTCTAAAAGAATATAATATTATATATATATATATATATCATATATATTCAGAATATAATTATGTATAATATAAAGATATATGAAATGGAATACACAGTTTATGGAGACGATAGGTCGCATGTATGCATAAATGATGTCTCCATTTTCATAATGTATTGAATGGAAGTAAGTGAATGACATATATGTATATAAATATATATGTATATATTTATCATTACATTATACTAATTATATCATATATTTAATAATTAATAATAATATATTTTTTATAATCATTCTTGGATGGTGAACATGAAAGATGTGTCTCCTCACGTCGTGGAGATGGTAAGTCGTACGTGAACACGTGTGATGGTATCATTTCCTTAATGGTTAAATTTAATGAAATGTTATGTAATATGAATTTTAAGAAAATAGTATCATGTTATATTTATTATTTAAATACATTAAATTCCTTGTTAATCCCATAGAAATAAAGTGTACATGAAAAACAATTTACACCACGGCAAGGAGACAGTAAGCCGTACGCACGCACGCATGGTGTTCTTGTTTTTCATAGTATGGGTAAAAATTGTAATATGGTTGTACCATAATATTAAAAAAATATAAGGATATAGTATTTCTTTGATTTATTATTTTATTATGGAAACAACTTATAAATATTAAGTAGAAGAAGAAATGAACTTTGAAAGAAGGGATAAAACGACTACCTCTTCTTCGGGTGTCTCCTTTTGATTTTCACAAAAGGGAATTTTAATTTATACTTATGCCCAATGTTTTACCTCTAGGATGAAGGTAGGGAAATTGGGAGGATATTTGGGTATGGTTTGGCCGATCCAATGTGCTTTGGAGATGTGAATTAATGAGAAAGGGAGGGGCCAAGGTGAGGGGCACATTAGGGAAAGCTCGAAATATTAATTCATTATAAAATGAATTTTGGTTTATAATAGATACAAATTTATTTATTTCAAGGATAATATGATGATGTGTCGAAATCCTCTCAACCAATTTGTTTTAGACATTTTAGGTCCTAAAAGAATCCTTATCTTTTCTTATTAACCATTAGTCAAACAGTTTAACTCTTACCATGTCTTCTTGTATTTTTATAATAAATCGTCAATATCATTACAATAAAATTTAAATAGAACATATAGTGGATAATGTATGAATTTTGTATCACTATAAATATTTTTTGGCCGAAAATTATATTTTTTGGATATTTATAAAATTTAATAAAATATTAATTGATTTAGAAACTCGTTTAGGTTAATTTTTATTCAATTCATATCATGATTTTTTAAAAATCCATAACAACGTGATTGATTCGAAAAAACTTCATTAATTCAAATATAACAAGTCATAAGCATCCATAAAATTAGTGGAAGACATTAAAAGTTTCAAAATAAATTTATTTTAATATTTTTAATCTCATTTATTTAAATCTTACATTAATAAGTTAATAACTACACCATCACTGTGTCATAAATAAATTTATTTAGTTTATGTCTATAAATTATAAATAATATACCTTGATGTTGGAAATATTTTTATATTTCTAATTTCTATTTATATTTAAAGATATCACTTATATATTCCAATAATAAAATTGTTTTAGTAAAACATACATGACTATGTTATAATTTCCTTAACATTAAATTAAAAGTAATTAAATGAAATTTTCAAACAAAAGTGTCTCTATGGGGTCCTAAAATTGACCCATGGATGCCCATGGTCATAAATATATCATAAAATAAGGTTAGGACTTGTTTTAGGTTAATTTAATATTATTATAATATTTTTTTTACCTTTATTTACTAGATGTACCCTTTAACCATGGTAAATAAAATATTTACTGAAGTTACTTTTCCTAATTTCTAAAAATAAAACCTACTTACTTACACAATTTTGAAAACATGATTCAAAATATGGAATCCATATTTCAAAATTCAAAACACAAAATTGACATAAATTCATTTAAAATTAATTCCCATTGTCAAAACCAAAATGCGTGTTTTTTAGAATTGAAAACTACCATAAGATTGACATGTGTTTATGTCTAAATAAAAATTGAAATTACTTCCAGTGAAAAAAATTGGATTAAATGGTAAAAATATAATCTAATTATACCATAAAACTACTCAAATTTATAATTTATCACTATAAATTATTTCGATGAAAAAAGATGTTTTCAATTAAAATTTAGTATTTTTCACTAGTAATCAAAATATGGAAGTTATCAGAAAAGTACCAAAAATTTATCCCAACTAAATTTTTATGTCCTTCTTCTAAATAAGAATTTACTTTCACTAAATTGAATATAAATGTGTCAAATATTATATTTAAAAATGGTTTTCCAATAAATGGTGGAAAGAATAATTTTTTTGAAAAATAATTATTTTATTTGAAAAATTAAATTTGTCCTTATATCATGTCTAAGAAACACAAAATATGAATATTAAAATTGTATAGGATATATAAAATTCAAAATTTGGTTAATACTATTCATAACAACTTATTAAACGACTAGTTTGATAGGTCGTGGTGTGATTGAACTCAGTTTTTTGTACATCACACACTATTGAATTATTTAAAAAGGAAGAATATCATGGAAGCTTGGGATGATACATTATACCCTCATTCAATAAGTTTCATACTTGCAATTTAATCATAGGATTGAAAACTAGGGGTTTGATATTTCAAAATATGTTAGTATAAATCTCACATCGAAAAATGGATTTATGATGCCTCCATTTAAAAATAAAGGTAAGTATGAAGGTTACCAGAAATGAAACATACTGGGAATCCATATAGGAAATCATGGATATGGAAGAGAAAACTAACCATCATGTTTTGATGGAGAGTGATAAAGAATATTATTCGGATAAAGTTAACAACATGAACACCATAAATTTATAAAATTACTGGGAAAACAAATTTGGTTTTATGATCATTTACCTAGTGTTACAGAATTAATTTACTTAATATACTAAGAAAATAAGAAATCATACTTAATTTAGATATAGAGTTTCATCTTTTGACTAATCCCTACCAGAAAATTATCTGTATCTTCAAATGATAAAACTCAAAAATATTATATTTATATTAATTTTATAAGATTAAAAATATGAAAATATACCATTTAAATGAAGAAAACTATTTTACAATATCCAGTGAATTTTTTCAGGCTAGTTGTAGGAAATAAATCCTTGTCACACTTCGGTTGTGGGTTTCATTCCAACAGCTTTGTCTGATATGATGGGTTATCGCCTGACTAGCATGTTGTCCTTTTTCTAAAACAATATTATTATAACATTCCAAAAAATACCAAAGAAATGTTTTAAACATAAAAAATATATCCAATGTTCAATTTAATCAGTTCAAACATTACAGTTATTTAAAATACTTCTTTCCATTATATATCTAGAAGGACTCTAAATTAAAAAAATCTATTTTACCATTAGATTTCCCAAACAACAAAATGTTTCTCTTATTGTCACATACATAAAACATGATTACCTTCATCATATTAAATCTTTAATGAAAAAAAAGTACCACAGTAAAATCCTTATATATATCACATTCTTCGATTAACCAGAAGATAATTCTTGAATCCAAAAACAGAAATACATTAATTATTACACTTCAACTGTAGTAACAGAATAAGCTTGACCTTGATCCATTTTATTTTTCGGAGCTATATTTCCTTGATGCAATGGACTATCGTTTGCAAAATGTCCCATATCTTTGAAATTATAACATCACATGGCTTCTTTCATTCCCTTAAAATCACGAGCATGATGAACTTATTCTCCATATTAGTAACAAACTCCCATTCCTTTTAAGAAAGTACTAGGGTGTTTCTTCTCACAATTATCACATAAGGGAAAATCCTTCTTTCTATTTATCTTCCTCTTGCTCCATTGTTCTCTTCTTCTGTTGCTTTATATTAATTTCACAAGACATAGAGAATTCTATTTCTATCTTGATAGCACACGGTACTATATCTTTGTACGATGAGAAATATTATGATTTTAATGCTCGACTATGAAATGGTTTTAACCCATCAACAATTTGAACAATAATAATTTTTGGGTTACATATGTAGTCAAAATCATTCCTTGCTAACCTTGTGAAGTTAGACTCATAATTTTCAACATTCACATCCACTTTTTGTCTTAGACTTATAAATTTCCTTTATATATCAGCTCATTATTCACGAGGAAAGTATTTCTCTAGGAAAAGTTCTTTAAAATCCCTCTATTCCATATTTCCTACTTCTTCATCCTCATTTGTGTTTTGAATCAATTACCACCATTAATCAGTATCTCCTGATAGTTGATACACTACCATAACAACCTTTTCCCTTTCGTTACTTCCCAAAGAAAGAAATATTTTTTCTAAGGAACTTATCCAATTCTCATCTACAAAATGATTTGTAGTCCCATTTAATGTTGAAGTATGTTGTCTCATGAAGTGGTCTAACACTGATCCTCCACATTGTGGATTGGGATGCTCCATACAGGTTTATTATTCATAACCTGAGTCATCTTTTCCAATATAGTTATAAGATGTTCAATACCAATTGTGTCACCAGCTCACCTACCATTATCTTGCATAGGAGGTCAATCCCTACGTGGATTACATGCGTTGACATGATTTCCATTTCTCCTACTAGAATCCATTTCTAAACACTATCATAGACTATAATATGTTATAAATCATAATGCATAATTCCAAAATAATAAAATAATAAACAGAAATTGAAAAATTTATGCATATCTAATCCATAATCATAAATATGGTTCCTTTGAGGACATATTTACCCATAAATAATTCATAATTGTTTGTATAGAAAATATGAATTATCCCAATCATATCCCCTAGGACTATCAAAACACGTGTGCAGTTAGTCCCGTTGTCGTGTACCAGGTTACCCTGAGAGAAGATCGGAACACCTTGTCAGATTTTTCACCCCTAGGTAAATTTGTAACAGAACTTTGTCCAATTGTAGTATCTTGAAAACAATGT
Source organism: Viscum album (assembly GCA_963277665.1). NCBI lineage: Eukaryota > Viridiplantae > Streptophyta > Magnoliopsida > Santalales > Viscaceae > Viscum > Viscum album. Next base: position 836,557,781 of record OY728167.1, read on the forward strand.
ATTTTCTTAGAATACTCATTTAATCTCTGTCATAAACCATCATTGAAGTAGTTCAATTTTTAAAATTTATAATCCTACTAACTACTCTATATGTGTCACGCAGGGCTAAACCCATAGGGAAGGCAATTCTGACCACTATTCTTCTAAAAATTTACAAAAAGACCCCACTATCTTCAGCAGCAGAGTAGTTTTACTATTTTTTTTACTTTTTGTAATTTTTTTACTTTTTATAAAGAAGAAGAGTGACAGAACATTTGAAAACATATATCTAAACTAATTTGAATCCAAAAACAGTAGAAAGCATAGAGACAGATAGATATAGTACCCCGATAAATTAACAATCTATTAAAAGGCTTGGGGAAAAATCTTCATTCTACTAGTTCTAAAAGAATTGAAATTCACATAAAAGATATCACAGAGTGGCACCATAAGATATGAATTACCTCCCTCTCCAGGACTTAAGTCACAATATCCAATCAATTCTAGATTTTTCCACTCCAAAATAAATAAACTGTGAACAGTTTGAAAAATGAAAATAAGGCGAAGTCACCATAAGTCCTGTAGTCTTAAGAATTTATTATTTTTTGAAATATGTATTCACAATCAATATCACCAAATTATTTTGAACTTTCTAAATTAAATTTTGGTGGAACAATGAAATTGAATGAATTTAGTATTGATCTCACCGATCAATTCTGAATTCATTGAAGTGATTAAGTGAAAAGAAAAAATTTAAGGATAAAAAGTAGAACTTCACTTACCCCCAAACTAAATGATTTATCTAGAAAAAATATTCAATATTTGAACAGTAATTGAAAACATGCTAAAACTGAGTACAAAAACTAGATTTAAGATGGAAAATAAACATCTGAGATGATGCTCTGCTCTTAAACTCCTCCAGCTCCACGAAGTGGATCTAGAGTCGCCCTGTGGACTCCCTCTGGTCGGACCTCATTCTTCGAATGTGCTCTCCTCAAATGAATGTCCTCCCACAAAAATATGCTGCTTTCTCTATCTTAAGTATCCACTATATTCTATAGCCCGTCACCACTCATTTTCCACTGACTTTATGTGTCCTTCATGTGTGCACCACACACATGCATTTTTTCACGACTGACAAGTCAAACTAGAATTTCACATGTAACCAACTCCCGCTGAGTTAGTTAAGTGATCCAGGATGGGTTTTCGTCTCTCGAATGAACAAGCACAGTTAGAATAGAAATTAAATATATTAATCCATGATTAAATTTAAACATTTACTACATAAATAAAAGTCTCATTAAATAATTTTTAAATGTTATTAATTTTTATTAACTAAAATTATTAATGTAAATTATTAATAATAAGTTTATTATTACATTGAATGTTAAAATTATTTATTAATTTAACTAAACTGGTTTTTTTAATTATAAAATTAAATTATGTATTTTATGTATTTTATTATCAAATAATTAATTAACCTTAAATAATAATTATTTTAAATTGAAATTAGAATACTATTTAATTTAGTTTTAAAAAAGTTTAATTTATGTAAATTAAATTATAAATCATGTTTTATTAATTATCTTATAATTTTTATTTAATTTAAAGTTTTATTATTTAATATTTTAGATTAATTATTAAATTAATATTTCTATTTTATGTTTTTTTTAATATGTAGTTTCAAGTTTTTTATAATATTCTTCTCCCCCCCCCAAATCAGCGCAATAGGGGTTGGTAACTTTTGTGTGTCTTCACTAGGGAAGCGACGACGAACATAGATCGCATTTCCCTACTCCTCCTCCTCCTCGGTTTCCCACTACCTTGGCCTCAGGTACAACGGTGCACAAATACGGAGTGATGTCCTTAGGATCGGTGTGTGATGGTGGTTGTTGGAGTAATGCGATGGTGAGAGGGGTTGAGGAAATGTGATGCAATGGTAATGCTACGGTGGTGAACGGGGAATGACATCAGTATGGAACAAGACAGTAATGGTTAAACACTGCATCAGTAGAATGTGGGTGAAATGATAATGATGAGGTGCAGAGGAGAAAAGAAAGCCAATGGATGCCTATTAGTGAGGGAGGTTACAGATAGACAAAAATAAGGGTGACCGGTGGCTTAAAAAGAACGGTCACAGATAGGATGAATTAAGAAAAGTTCACCGCTATGTAAAATTAAAAACACACAGTTGGAAAATATTTTATAAGTCACCAGTGAAAATAAATAAAGAGGTTATTGGTAGCGATACAAAAGATCACTGATGAGGATTATTAAGATTTGTTTGTCCTCAAACAATTCAATGTTTTGTTATCATTTAGAAACATGTTGTAGTATTTATGATTCAACTCAAACAGTAACATGTCCAGTCATTTGAAAGGAGGACAGAACATGAAAACAGGCCTTTGAAAAGGTATTTTCAAATAAATGATTTCCTTGAACAAGAACTCGAAAATAAATCAACTTATCAAAGATTCATCAATCAAAGTATGTGTCATTCCTCATACATGATACTTCTTAGTGATCATTTCAATCCAAACTCAAGTTCAAATTTCAAGAGTGACAAGAGGTTAAATTTATGTGGAATTAAAAACATAACCAGAGGAACTTTGTACTTTGACTTTTCACCTAGGTACCAATAATAAATATTTTTTTGTGAACCAACTTAATGAAAAAACCTAAATGACTGTCATATAAACCAGTTGACCCCTTCGTCATTTGTTGTTCATCATTCCCCTCACCTTAATGAACTCGTTTTTGACCCTAGAAACTTTATTTAATTTTTCCCAAGACATGTGTCATCTACTAAGCACTGTGAAATGCACTTATTCAGAGTGTATGAAGGGCTCATAGTAAATAGAAACGCACCCAACATCAAGGGTCTTAGAGACTCACCGTGGGATCCTAGATGCCCAGACTACTCCAGTTTCAAAATATTTTTATGAAGACCATTTACATTGTCTCATTAAATAAATTTATTTCATAATTAAAAAACAATGAGTTCCCTAGAATCAAGATCAAACTTCCAGTTCAAAATATTATGATCAAAATTCCACTATCAGGTAACCCATATCACTCTCGAAAGTAGTCCCTAAACCAATATCTCAAAATACCACTAAACAAGATCACTCAGCAATCATCCACCCACAACAATTTCATATTCCAAGCAGTTCTTAACTACCTATCAAAACATTTTTCAAAGGAAATACCCAATTGAGTATAGTGTAAAGCATACAATTATGAAAGAATTTTGAAATTTTGAATAAATTTATCCAATTTTTTAACAAAAAATATATTAAAGTTTTAGTGGGAATTGATGGGCTTTCAATTAATCACAGTTTATCACAAACAAGAATTGACCCCCTCTCGCACACTTAAAATAAAACTTTTTCCACAAACTTGACTTCCAAATATGGAGAACACAAATTTGATAGTTTAAGGCTCAAAATAGATTTTCAATGGAACAGATTTATGACATGTATAAAGGGTCTCTTTGAAGTTTAAAAAATAATGTTCACCATGAAGAATAATTTAAAGCAGGTTCACAAGCAAGTAAATGCATTTACAATTAAGTCCAGGGAATAATTTTCAATATAGCTCAACAATAACAAGTGAAGTGTAAGTGAACTTTTAACTGGGTGTTAGCCAGTTTAGAAGAATTTATTCAGTTGGATATTCAATACAACATATAAAGTTCATACTAAACATCCCAACATTAACGAGATTCCTAGAAAACAGCATCTTGTTCCCCCCACACTTAGGTTAAAGCAGTGAAATAATTTTAACTATAGAAAAATTCAAATTTGCAGCAAGGAGGAACATGCAGAACTATTTTATTCAACTTAGTGACATGCAACAAAAAATTTTAGTATGCAGGATTTATATCATATTTTTCAAGAAACCATGTAGAAACTATTATCCATAATGTCAATAGGAGCAGAAAACTAAATGCAACAATTATGAGTTGAGTACTTCCCTGAATATATTTTCAATTTCCCTATAGTATGGGAATTCCACTCCTTTATTGACATAAGTATTAGCATCCTGATATAGAACCAGGAGACCAAGAACAGGAAGTAATAAGGTTTTCCCAAAAAAAACAGGCACAAAAGTAGCACATTATTTAAGGGTAAAAATGAAACAATGTAAAGACAAAAGAACCATGGGTTTCCTCCCATGAAGTGCTAAGTTTTAAATTCATCATCCAATTTTTATTCAAGATCTGTTTTCAAGTACAGTGAAGGTAGAGAAGCCCTTCGGCTATCCCTCAAAATAAAGTTTCACTCTATTTCCATTAACTAACATGGGTTTGTTTTCTTCAACTATAATTTCAACACCTCCATTCTAAAAAACTTCCAATATAGTAAAAGGTCTATACCACTTGTACTTATGTTTTATAGGAAAGATTTTATGTCTTGAGTTAAAGAGAAGAACCTTCTTTCCAGGTTTGAATTACTTGTTTTGAATGATATAACCATGAAATATTTTAATCCTCTCTTTATAAATCCTTGAATTATCATAACTCTCTATCCTAATATCATCAAGTTCACTCAGCTCAAGTAATATTCTCTCATCATCACTCTTAAAATCAATGTTCAAAGCCTTAACTTCCCAATAAGACTTGGGTTTCAACTCCACAGGTAAATGACAACATTTCCCAAACAACAGCCTGGAAAGAGACATAACTATTGGGGTCTTGAAAGCAGTTATATATGCCCATAATTCTTCATCCAATTTAAGAGAGAAGTATTTCCTAGAATTCAACACAGTTTTCTCATGTATCTATTTCAATTCCCTATTTGAAATTTCCACCTGTCCACTGGACTGTGGATGATATGGAGTGCCACTTTTATGAACACAACCACATTTTTTCATCAAAGATTTAAATTTGTAGTTCTTATAGTGTGTTACATTATCAGTGATAAAGTGTTTTGGAACTCCAAATCTTTGAAAGATGTTGTACATAACTAATTTTATTATAGAATTATCTTGATTTTTGGATAGTTCCACTACCTCAACCCATTTCGAAACATAGTCAACAACAACAAGTATGTACTCATTCCCATGAGAAGATGGAAATGGAACCATGAAATTTAAACCCCATATATCATTAATTTATACATACAGAATTTCTTTTTGGGGTAACTATTGCTTCCTACCAACATTTTCAGGTCTCTGACATCTATCACAACCAACCACAAAAATTCTAGAATCCTTAAAAAGGATAGGCCAATAGAAACCAGATTGTATAACTTTTTGAGCAGTTCTCTCACCACCATGTTGACCTCCCCAATGTGAGTAATTACAACTCTATATGACAGAAAACATATCTTCCTTAGGCACACATCACCTAAAGATACCATCACCACATATCATAATTGGAATATGATCTTCCCAAAGATAATACTTAAGCTCAGAAATTAATATCTTTCTTTGGTTATTAGACAGATTTTTGGGAAAAACACTTACTGCCAGAAAGTTGGAAATTTATTCAAACCAAGAAGATTTTCTGATTGACAGAGTAAGCATCTTTTCATCTGGAAAGAATGATTTTATCTCTATTGGAACTTCAGAACTAGTTTGAATAAGAGGAAGCCTATATAGGTGATCAGCTACAAGATTTTCAGCTCCCTTCTTATCCCTAATCTCTAAATAAAACTCTTGTTGCAACAAAATCCATCTAATGAGCCTGATTTTACTTTCCTTTTAAGAAAAAAAGTACTTTAATGCAGAATTATCAGTGAAAATAATTACTTTCGAGCCTAAGAGATACTTTCTAAACATCTCTAGAGCAAACACAACAGCTAACAATTATTTTTCAGTAGTGGTGTAATTCTTTTAGGATTCATCTAGTAGTCTGCTAGATGAATACACCACATGTAACTTCCTATCTATCCTCTATCCAAGGAAAACACCTATAGCAATGTCACTAGTATCACACATATGTTCAAAAGGTAGCTTCTAGTCAGTTGAAATGATAATGGGTGATGTGGTGAGTTTCTATTTAATCATATTAAATGATTTAAAATAGTTTTCATCAAAATTGAAAGGTGTATCCTTGAAAAACAAAGAACACAAGGGCTTAGTTATTTTGTAAAAATCATTTATGAATATCTGGTCGAAACAAGAATTCCCTAAGAAACATTAAATACCTTTAACATTTATAGGAGGATGAATTTTGTGAATAATATCAATCTTAGAAGTATCAAATTCTAGACCTCTCTTGGACACCTTATGACTAAGCACTATAACTTATGTGACCATGAACTCACACTTCCCCCAATTAAGAAAATTTTTGGTTTCAATTCATCTTTCTAAGAATAATTCAAGATTTGAAAGATAGGTATCAAAAGTACAACCCATAATGGAGAAATCGTCCATGAAAACCTCAATGATTCTCTTAATCATATCCGAAAGGATAGCCATAATACACCTTTGAAAGGTGGATGGAGCTCCACAAAACCCAATGGGAATTATCCTATAAGTAATTGTTCCAAAGGGGCATGTGAAAGTGGTCTTTTTATGATCCTCTTAAGCAACAGGAATCTGGTTGTAACTAGAATACTAATCCCAGAAATAGAAAAACTCATTTCCTGGAAGCCTCTCAAGCATTTGATCCATGAAGGGAATTGGAAAATGGTCCTTTATAGTGGCTGCATTAATCTTCCTATAATCTATACAAACTCTCCATTTTTCAGCTTTCCCAACTTGGACTTCTTCATTTTTTTCATTTATTACTATAGTGGAACCTCCCTTCTTGGGAACAACCTAGACGGGGTTGACCCAAGAACTATCAGAAATGGGATAAATCATTCCAATGTCTAACTGTTTAATCACATCTTCTCTCCCAACTTCTTTCATGTTTTTATTTAATCATCTTTGACACTCTACCCTAGGCTTATGTTCTGGATCTATAGGTATTTTATGCATACAGAATGATTGACTAATACCCTTAATATCTGCTATGGTCTATCCTATGGCTGATTTAAACTTCATTAACACATTTAATAATATTTCCTCTTAGTTTTCATTATGTTCACCAGAAATTATTATAGGAAAAGTGGAATTCTCACCCAAAAATGAATATTTATGATGGGAAGGGTTTGGTTTCAGTTCAAGAATGGGTGATTCTACACTAGATGGAAGAATCTTAGGCATGTGAGGTCCAACATCTTCAACATTTTCTTGTAAGGAGTATTGAATGATTGAGGATTTTTAATTTCATGTTCATTTTCATAAATTACAGTGTTACTGTTCAAAGTGGGCAGCATACTTTCCAGGACTTCAAAATTAGAAGTTAACAAAGTTATCAATGAAGAATCATCATGTTGTATTATTAATATTTGTCCCTCAACATCATCAAAATGTTCATAATGGTTTGTGTTAATTGAAATACCCAAAAATTGACTCAAAAAGTTCCTAAGTTCAGAAACGGAGGAATCTTCCACAGCAGAAACTGGCAAGTTGTCCAGTTTTGGAATATTTTTCAGATTGGGTGTTCGAGCATAAATTTCAACTGATAAGACATATTCATCAGAATTTTCAGCTTATAAATTATTTCCATCAACAGAGGATTTATTTTCATATTTTTCAATGAGTTCATGTTTATTTTTATAAGAACTTTCCACTTTACAGAACTCATTTTTTGAATAGTTTTCAGGATAATTTTGTCCCTTAATGTTCTTAAACACATTGAACTCTTCTTCTTGTTCTCAAATTTTAAAGATAAGTTGACCCTTAAAGACATCAATAATAGCACCACCTATAGCCAAGAAGGGACTACCCAAGATGATGGGCACATATTGATCACACTCTATGCCTAAGAATAAAATGTCTACCAGAACAAATAGTTTCCCAACACTAACTAGAAAACCATCTATCCTACCCATAGGATGAGGGATTGATCTATCTAGTAACTGTAGTATGAATATGGTGGGTTGAAGGTCACCCAACCTCAACTATTGAAATATTGAGTATGGGAGAAAATTAATGTTAGCACCTAGATCACATAAACTGTTGAGCTGATCAGAATTTCCTAAGGTACATGGAATGAAAAAACTACATGGGTCTTTCAATTTTGGTTGGATTTTCTTTTGGAGTACATCCCTACACTCTTTAGTAAGGTTGTAAGTACCAAATTCTTCTAGGGTATTTTTGTTAGAATTTTTTTTAAGAGATTTTAAGTAAGATGGTATTTGAATTAACGCTTGAATAAAAGGAATTTTTAAATGATGTTTGGAAAGGATACCAAGGAACTGAAGAAGGACATCCTTGGTGTTACTTTGTGGTTTCATATTTTCAGGAAAAGGGATGGGTGGGGAAAAAATTTTCAATGTAGTGGGTATATCCCTCCCCTATTCCTCACCTTTTTCTTTTCCAGTATTATTTTTCTTTTTAGATGAATTTTAAACTTGAGTTTCAGTTGAAAAATTCATACTTTCTTTATTTTCATGGATTTTCTGTGAATTTCCCACATGTGAGAAGAGCATATTTTTATTTCTAGATTTAAGAAGATTTTCATTTTGGACATTTTCAGTGAGTTTTTCAGTAACAGTTTGAGTATTAAGCCCACTTCTTGTTACATAATCCATGGCATTCTCTCTAGGGTTAAGCTTAGTGGTACATGGAATTCTACCATTTTCCCTAGATGAAAAATCCCTAGCAAGTTGTCCAAGTTGTGTTTCTATGTTTTTCATCCTCACAGCAGTCATCATTTTATCCGACTCATATTGATTTTGATGTTTGGTTAGTTGATTCATGTATATTTCATATTAAGAGTTAATTTTTTTTCAATATTAGATCAAGCTTAGAAGACATTTGATTATCATTATTTCCTTGTACATTTAAAGATTCACCCCTTTGTTGATTTTGAAAATTTTTCCTTTGTTGATTAGAGTAATTTGGGGCAGTGGATTGTTTAATTAAGCATTGATCATTATAGGATAGATTTGGATGGTTCCTATAGCCTTGATTATAATTGTTTGATAATGGATCTTCCTTGGGAGGAATTCTAGGACCATAGTTAACAAAGTTTGAATTCTCTTGTTGTTGGGCTGGCATATAAAAATCAGGAAAAATGTTTTCAGTATGCCCAGACATACCACACTGGACACACTGTTATCTTAAAGATTGTTTCGTGTTTTGATAGCCATGTTGGTAAACATTTTTCTTAGAGTTTTGGCTCATTAAATATTTCAATTGGTTGGTGATTTTAGAAAGTTTTACATGAGTTTCATTTATTGAACCAGTGTCTGAATTAAAATTTCTATTGACTCTTTTCCATCTTGAATTTTTATATTGTGAATTCAATGAAATATTATTAATAATTTGTCTTAGTTCTTCATCTATTTATTTATTGTAATTTTCACTAGCAGCTTGATCAAGTATATTTTTTCCATAGGACGACAACCCTTTATAGAATGTGTACATGAGAAGATGAGAGGGGAGTTGATGATGGGGACACTGCCTAAGAAGATCCCTGAATCTATCCCAAGCTTCATGAAAAGCTTCTCCATAATCTTGATAGAAACTAGTGATTTTTGTTCTAAGTTCTCCTTTTAATATTTGAGGATAATATTTCATAATGAAAGAACTATACACTTGATCCCAGTTTTTGAAAATGTTCTCATCTAGACTCAAAAACCAATTCCTAGCATTACCTTTAAGGAAAAAGGTAAATACCCTCATTCTTAGCTCATTTTCTGTGAGTCCTAGAAGAGGTAATTGTTTCATTGTATTGTATAAATATCTAATGAAGGCTATAGAGTCCTCATTATATAGTCCATTAAAGGTAGGAAACAATGAAATGTGTAACTTTTTAAGTTCATAAATTTTGGCTCTAGGAGATAACCTAATGGATGATGGATTGATTGAAACTTGAGGGAGTTAGAATTCCTTCATCCTAGGACTTTTGTTTTCATCAAAGATTTCTGGTTGATTTTGAAAGTTGTTATCAGGAACTATATTATCTAAGTTTTCCTTTTCAAATTTGTTTTTATTTCATAGAGAAGTTAAACAATTATCTAATTCATTATTCAGAGGCTCTAATCAAGCACCATAAGTTCTTGTTCTCACAAAAATAACAGTAGAAAATACTCATTAGTAACAATTCATCATGATAAGATACATATTTTTTTTACAATTTTAAAATTATGAATTTTTGAAGTTTTTTATATGATTTTTTTTGTATTTTTTTAGATGCAATGGATCATGCCTTCCCCGAAAACAGCGCCAAAAACATGACCTAAACCAACATTGAAGTCAGTAGATGTTTTAAATTTATAATCCTACTAACAACTGTATATGTGGAAAGCAGGTTCGAACCCACATGGAAGGCAATTCTGACCACTATTATTCTAAAAATTTACAAAAATACCCCAATGTTGTCAGCAGTAGAGTAGTTTTTCTAATTTTTACTATATATATATATATATATTTATTATTATTTTTTAATTATAATTTTAATTATTTTTTATTTAATTTTTTTATAATTCTTTTTTTTATTTTTTTATTTTTTTCAAATTATTTATTAATATTATTTTATGTTTCTTTTTTTCATTTTTTTATATTATTTTTTTTCAAATCTTTAATTTTTTTTGAAAATAGAGAGGATCGTGCCTTCACCAGAAAAGACGGCAAAAACATGACCTAAACTATCCTGGAAGTCTGTCAATGTTTAATATTTATAATCATACTAACTACTATATATGTGGCAAATAGGGTCGAACCCACAGGGAAGGCAATTCTGACCACTATTCTTCTAAAAATTTACAAAAAACCCCACCGTTGTCAGAAAGAGAGTAGTTTCTCTTATTTTTACTTTTTATATATATTTTTACTTTTTATAAAGAATTATAGTGACATAACATTCAAAAACATATATCTAAACTAAATTGATGCTAGAAGTAATAGAAAACATAGAGAAACAGAGATATAGTACACCGATAAATGAACAATCTATTAAAACTCCCGGGGGAAAATCTTCATTCTACTGGTTCTAAAAGCAATTAAATTCACTTAAAAGATATTTCAGAGTGCCACTATGAGAGTATAAATTTACACCCTCTCTATGAGTTGAGTCACACTTTCCAATCTATTCTAGAGTTCGCCACTCCAAAATAATTAAACTGGGAACTGTTTGAAAAATGACAACAAGACGAACTCACCGTAAGTTCTGTAGTCTTAAGAATTTTTTATCTTTTGAAAGATGTATTCAAAATCAATCTCTCCAAATGACTGTAAAATTTTGAAATTAAATTTTGGTGGAATAATTAAATTGAATGAATTTATTATTGATCACGCCAATTAATTTTGAATTCATTCAAGTGATTAAGTGAAAAGAAAGTATTTAAGGATAACCAGTAGAACTTCACTTACTCCCTGATCTAAATGATTTAGATAGAAAAAATATTCACTATTGTAACAGAAATTTAAAACATGATAAAACAGGGTACAAAAGCATGATTTTAGTTGGAAGATAAATTCTCGAGATGTTGCTCTGCTCCTGAACTCCTCCATCTCCGAGAAGTGGATCCAGAGTCTCCCTCTGGACTCCCTCTGCCCAGACCTTGATCTTTGAATGTTATCTCCTCGAATTAATTTCCTCCCCCCTATAATCTACTTCTTTCTCTGTCTTAAGTAGCCACTATCTTCTGATGCCTGTCACCGCTCAGTTTCCACCGACTTTAAGTTTCCTTCATGTGTGCACCACACACGTTCATTTTTTCACGGCAAGGAAGTCTCACTAGATTTTGCCTTGTAAGAAACTCCCATAGAGTGATTTGAGAGAACCTGGATGGGTTTTTGTCTCATGAATGAACTTTCATAGTTAGAAAATAAAAATAAATAGATGAATCAACGATTAAATGTAAAATTTAACACATAAATAAAAGTCTCATTAAAGAATGTTTAAATGTTATTAATTTTTATTAACTAAATATATTAATTTAAATTATGAACAATAAGTTTATTGTTAGTCGAATGTAAATATTATTTTCTAATTTTACAAAATTAGTATAGTTAATTAAAAATTATGATTAAGTATTTTAAGTGTTTTATTATTAAATAATTAATTAAAATTAAATAATAGTAAGTTTAAATTGAAATTATAAGAATATTTAATTTATTTTTTTTAAAAAAAATTAATATATGTTAATTCAATTAAAAATAATTATTTTATTAATTATCTTATAATTAATATTTATTTAAAGGTTTTATTATTTAATATTTTAGATTAATTTTTAAATTAAGATTTCTATTTTATGTTTTTTTTAATATGTAGTTTCAATTTTTTATAATTTTAATTTCCCCCAAATCGGTGCAAATGGGTTGGGGAACTTCTGCGCGTCTTCACCAGGGAAGCGACGACGAAAAACAATATCATTTCCCTGCTCCTCCTCCACGGATTCCAACTACAACAGCCTCAGGTACAATGGAACACAACTACAGCGTGAAGTCCTGAGGATCGGTGTGTGATGGTGGTTGTTGGAGTAATGTGATTGTGAGAGGGGTAGAGGAAATGTGATGTAATGGTAAAGTTGCGGGGATGAACGAGGAAGGCCATCCGTATAGAACATGACACTAATGGTGAAACGCTGCATCGATAGTCAGTGGGTGAAAGGCTACTGGTGAGGTGTAGAGGAGAAAGGAAATCCAATTGATGTCTATCAGTGAGGGAGGTTACCGATAGAAAAAACTAAGGGTGACTAGTGGCTTAAAAAGAAAGGTCACTGATAGGCTGAATTAAGAAAAGGTCACTGATATGTAAAATTAAAAACCCAAAAATGGAAATGATTTTATAAGTCACCGGTGAAAATAAATAAAGAGGTCATCAGTAGAGGTAAAAATGATCCCCGATGCAGATTATTAAAGGTCACTGGTAGGCTGAAAAACAAAGCGTCACTGATAGAACAAAAGGTCACTCATGGACACAAGGGTCACCAATGGACACAAGGGTCACCAGTAGTAAAACATATGGGACACTGGTGACTTAAAAATAAAGTTCACTGATGTGGTAAACTAAAAGGTCACTGATGACAAAAAGGGTCACTAGGGCACTTAAAGGTTACCGATAGAAATAAAATTAGAGGCTCAAAATTGGGCTAAAAAGTAACCGGTAGAAAGCTCACTGATACTTAAAAGAAAAGGTCACCGGTGCACTTGAAGGTTACAGATACACCAAAAAAACGGGTCATCGGTGGCACTGGTTTGTCTCATCGGTAGGCTAAAAAAGAAAATTAGTGACTTAATAATTTTATCTGCATTCTTAGAATTAAAGTTTTAATGTTTTAAAACTATCAATCAATTAATTAAACAACTATTTGAATTAAAAGCGATTTATTTTATTTAATTTAAACTAAAATTCTTAACTTAATTAGTTATCATTGTAACTAGAAATATTATTTAACATTGTTAACCTATTCTAATGAAACTAAATTAAAGGATAAAATATTAAAATAAAGTCTAAGTTAATTAAATAGATTTACGATGATTAAATAATTATTTATAAAAAAGTTAGTTTATTAAAAAGTCAAGAATATTTAAATTAACATAAATAATTAAGAAATAATTAAATTATAAAATTATAGTAAGATTAAATTTATTAATTTAAAGACTAAAAATAAATAATTAATTATAAAAATAGAATAATTAACAAATTTAATTATAAAAATACAATAGTGTAATTATTTAGTGTAAAGTGATTAAATAATTAGTTAAATAATTAAAAATTAAGTAAAAAGATGTTGAAAAACTATGTAAAAATAGAGCCACATCAGTCTATATTTTAAAAATCTAGGATTCACTTCAATATGTATCCTTAGATTCTATATTAGGGTTATGATCCCTAATCTTATTTTTCTAAATCTATTTCGAGAGTTTTTTCTAAACTTCATCTGAAACCAACTCTAACGACTCGACCCCATTTACCAAGAGCTGGTTAATTATTTTAATAAATTGGCATGATTACAAGGAATCAAGTCCCGAAGGACCGACCAATTTAGAAATATTGGAAAATATATTACATACATAAACATTACATTACACTTTCTAACATAAAACTAATCATATTGAAGATTTTTAGAATTCCATTATTCCCCTAGCTTAACCCTATATATCAATAATTATACACTTCATGGAATCTGTGGAAAATGAAACATAAGAAAGGGGTGAGCTTAGATGCTTAGTAAGTGTAAATAATTCAGCCGAAGCTATAAAAAATTAAGGGAAGATGTATAATAAATACAACATCCTTATAAAAATAAAAAATTAACATAATATGGTAAAAATAATTCAAACATTACCATATAGACATGCACATGGATATTATACTAGTCGAATAATCATATGCAATAACCAATTTCATAACCAGGGAATGCATAATGTCATACATTATAACTACTATGTCCAGGCCTTGTGCAAAGACAATTCACAAATATTCTGTCAAGGCCTTGTTCAAAGACACCAGTTTGTCTCATGAGACCTACCGATGCATCGTGGGACTAGGGCGGGCCTCACCCGTCACTTACTAAGTCCAATACATTCCTCATATGAAAAGGGTGAAATATAACATAATCATTCGTGTTAAAACTAGCATACGAAATGTCAATACTCTAACCATAAACCATGAATGGTATAAAAATAGCACATCTATAGTCTAAAATATCATATCTCATTCAATACAATATGAATATTGTATTATTATAAATAAACCTCAATCAAGAATAATATCCATTAAATGATGATGATATAGTTGAAAATGATCGGTAAAACTCTTTGAGAGAAATATCCCTTTTTCATGAAATAATTTAAAAGTCACACAATTAATAAAGGAAACCATTTAAAAGATATTTTTGAAACAAATTATCCCATAACACTTTGAAAATTTTTAAAGGAATAAACATTTTAAATCAATGATGTCTATATAAATAAATCCTTAAAGTCATTTTGAAAACATTGACATGAATTAAAAAGATTTAGAAAAATAAATCCTTAAAACATTTAATACGATAATATTGTTTAAGAGACCCTTACATAAAACCATAATTGATTATATATGAAAACATGTTTGTGAAACACGAACATGGATGAATAAATATGTTCCAATAGTTACTTACACATCAGAAACCCTGAATAATAATGAGATAATGAAATTAATGCTTACCTTAGGTCTGATACTCTTTATACGACTCTAAAACTCTTGTATAATGTTTTTAAACATATTAGTAACTTATATAAGAATCATAATAATATTTATTATATAATACATGATTAATTTATGACATTATACTACCCATTTAATAATAATTTTCATGTTAAAGTGACATTTTTGCTAATAATCACTTTCATTATCATACATGTTTTAACTTGTTATTCTTGATCATATCACTTACATAATGATTTAATTACTTTAAGAATATAAAATATTATATATATATATATCATATAAATTAATAATATAATTATTTATAATAGATAGATATATGAAATCGAATACACTGTTTATGGAGATGGTAGGTCGTACGTACGCATAAACACCGTTTTCTTTTTCTTATTGTATTGAATGGAAGTAAGTGAATGAAATATATGTACATAAATATATGTATATATATATATTTATCATTCCAATATACGTATTATTTCATATATTTCATAATTATGAATAATATATTTTTTATAATCATTCTTTGATGGTGAACATGGAAGATGAGTCTCATCGCGTCATGAAGACGGTAAGCCGTATGCACGCACGAGCGATGATATCATTTCTTTAATGGCTAAATGGCATGGAAGTTGATGGAATATTAATTTTAAAGAAAAAATATCATGTTATATTTATTATTTAAATCCATTATATTCATCGTTATACCGATATAAATAAACTGTACAGGAAAAACAATTTACACCACGGCGTGGAGATGGTAAGTCGTATGTACGAACGCATAGCAGTATTATTTTCATAGGATGGGTAAAAAGAGTAATAGGGTTATACCATAATCTTAAAAACATCTCAGAATATTGTATATTTTGGAGTAATTATTTTATTATGGTAATAACAGAAAAAGAGGAAGTAGAAGAAGAAATTTACTTTGAAAGATGGGGTAAAATGATTACCTCTTCTTCGGGTGTCTGCTTTTGATTTTCACAAAATGGATCCTTAAGGTAGCATTATGCCCAAATTTTTTCTACTAGGATTATTGTAGGAGAAATGGGAGGAGATTTTGGTAGGGTTTGGACAAGATAAAGGGATTTGGATATGTGAATTAAAGAGAAAAGGATGTTCCCTTTTATAATGGAGGTGAGGGGCACATTAGAAAAAACATGAAATATTAATTTATTATAAAATGATATCTGGGTTCTAATAGCTCCAAATTTCTTTATTTCGATGCTAAAATCAGGATGGGTCATAATCCTCACTACTAATCGGTTTTATACATGTTTTGTTCATAAATGTATTCGTATCTTTTGGTATTAACCCTTAGTTAAACAGTTTAACTCTTACCATGTCTTCATATATTTTACTACTACATGGTCAATATCTTTACTATAAAATTAATAGAGAACCTAAAGAGGTCCATTTATGACATTTTTATCAGTATCCATGTTGTTTGGATGAACTTTTAGGATTTTTATATCATTTAATAAAATATTAATTGATTTAAAAACTAATTTATGTCAATTTTCAGACTATTCATATCACGAATTTTTAAAAATCCACAAAAACTTGAATAATTATAAAAAACATCATTAATTCAAAGATAAAAATTCATACTCATCTGAAAAATTTGTGGATGGCATAAAATTTTCAAAATAAATTTATTTTAATATTTTGAATCTCATTTATTTAAATCATTCATTAATAAGGTAATAACTACATAATCATTGTGTCATAAATAAATTTATTTATTTTGTGTATGAAAATTATAAATAAAATACCATGATGTAGGAAATATTTATATCCTTATAATGAATATTTATAGTCATATATTTCACTTATATATCCCCATATAAAAATTGTTTTAGTATAAGATACATGATTGGTTATATTTTCCTTAGCTTTAAATTAAAATTAATTAAATGTTATTTTCAAACACAAGTGGCTCCATGGGGTCCTAAAATATACCCAGTGTTGGAAATAGATTGGAATATATCACCCAGTAAGGTTAATACATGTGTTATGGTAATTTAATATTATTATAACATTATTTTTACCCTTATTTACCAGATTTACCCTTTAATTGTGGTAAATAAAATATTTTCTTAAGTTACTATTCATAATGTCAAAAAATAAAATTTCCTTATTTAAAAAATTTTAACCTCATGGTTAAAAATATGGAATCTATTTTTCCAAATTAAAAACATCGAATTGGAAGAAATTAATTTAAAATTAATTCCTGTTGTCCAAACAGAAAATAGTGTTTTTAAGAAGTAAAAACATCTAAAAGATTGAAATGTGTTTATGTCTTATTAAAAAGTGAAATTACTTCAAATGGACAAAATTGGATTAACTGGTAAAAATTTAATCTAATTATACATTAAAACCACTTAAATTTATAATTTATAACTATAAATTATTTCGATTAAAACCGTTGTTTTCAATTAAAATTTAGTATTTTTCACTATTCATCAAAATATGAAAGTTAGGAGAAAAGTACCAAATATTTATCCAAAATAAATTTTTATGAACTTATTCTAAAGAATAATATAATTTCATTAAATTGAATATAAAGGTTTCAAATATTGGATTTAAAAAGGTTTCTCCATTAAAAGGCTGAAAAACTGCATTTTAAAAAAATACTTCTTTTATGTAAAAAATTAAATTTGTCCATATATAATGTCTATGAAAAAAAAAATCGGAATGTTAAAATTATATGGGATATATAAAACTAAAAATTTGGTTAATACTATTGATAACCCCGTTTTAAATTTCTAGTTTGATAGGTCGTGGTTCACTTGAACTCGGTGTTGCGTTCATTTCACTCTATTGAATTATTTAAAAAGAAGCGTACCTTCAAAGCTTGGGGTGTTTCTAATTGATATGAGTATATATATATATGAATCTATGAAGAATTAAATATACATGAATTATTGAAATAAAAACCCAAAGACCAACAATCAATGAAATTTTATAAATTAATGAATGGATTAAATCAATCTAGGAATATGTGGAATAATCATTTGAGTGAATATTTCTTTAATAAATCATATGTAAATAACATCATATTCCCATGTGTTTTTATTAATAAAAAAACATATGTATTCTCAATCATTTCTCTTAATTTTAGTTATATAAATATCATAATAACTCCAAAATAGATCCATAAAGAAATGAGAAACATAAATGTTGAATTTGAAATGAAATACTTGGGTGAAAGAAAATATTTTCTAGGATTAAAAATTGAGCATATTCTATGTGGTATATTTTTCAATCAGCCAAATTACAATAAAAGGGTATTAAAATGATTTAATATGAATAAATTTAATCCTTTAAGTACTTCAATGGTTTTTCGGTCTTTATATATCGAGAAAGATCAATTTCGACCCTTTGAAGAAAATGGGGAGTTAGTTGGTCTATAAGTATCATACCACTTTTTTATCTGAGGACTAATGTGTCTTGCTAATTGTACATATCCTGATATATATTTTTCTACTAATTTATTGGTATGATTTAGTTCATCCCATATACACAGACACTATAATGAAATTAATTTTTTTATTATTATATTTATGGTTCTATTGATTTGGGATTATTCCATTCAAACAAATTAGAAAGGAAGATTGATGGTTTTTCAAATGGAGGTTATTTATCTAATACACATAATACGTTATCACAAACTGGTTATGTATTCACAGTTAAAGGTACTCACATATCTTGGATATCACAATAGCAGTCAATTGTTATATCATCTTTAAATCATGCATATGTGATAGAATTACATGAAGCTTGTCAAAAATGTCTTTGGATGAGGTCTATGACTCAACACATTCGAAATAAAAGTGGATTTACTATGGATAGTATCCCAACAATTTTATTTTAAGATAATACTGTCTGAATTACAGAATTGAAGGAATTCTTCATAAATAATGATTAGAAAAAACATATACCACTGAAATTTTTCTTCTCTACATAATAGTTAATGAAGAATGGAGATATCAACAATCAATATGTTTGATCCAGTGCCAATTTTATCGATTTATTTACAAATTCACTACCACCATTATATTTAGAAATCTTTTTCATAATATAGGGATTCATAGATTTAATTTTTTTTAATGTAATGTACCTTTCAAAGGGAGTCTATGTGACTGTAATATTTTCCTTACTCTTGTTTTTATCCCACTAGGTTTTTCTAGAATAAGTTTTTAATGAAGAAGTATCAAAACATGTATGACATTGGTAAGGTTGTGCTTACCAAGGTGGGAGTGTTAGAAATCTACTAATGGTGGATGCAGTATTCAATGGGAGTGGGATTTATACAGCAACCACTCCCCTTACTTACCCTAATGCACTACCTATAAAAGGTAGTTCACCCCCTCCCAGATTAAAGAAGACTTATAACAATAGAGGAATTCTATAATCACCAATACAATATCCATCTTTCTTCACTATTCTAAATTTATTCATTTCCATTTTTTTTCTCAACACCCCAACCATTTTCAATTTTTATAATATTGTAACCCAAAATTCATCCACCTCATTTACGAAATCATATTACGTAGGCTAAATTATTTATTAAAAAAATTATTACATTATAATTTGGATTTATCCCTACCACCCACCCCATTTTTCTTTAGCTCTGTAGTTGAGTGTTACTCAGTCTTCCACACCACACAAGGTGGTCAGGGATAAAATCCTAGTCGTAATAATATTTTCCCCTAATTTGGGTACGGTGGTGATCTTATTCTATTTGAGGGACTACAAAAGGAGCACATGGGGAACATCGGAAATGATTTGTGAATTGTCAGTGGGAGTGCGTGGGGTCATCGACCTTTGATAACAATGGAGAAGGTTTGAATCAGGAGGTTAATGTCTAAACGTATGTAGAGGATCTATATAGGTGGACTGTAGTAGCATGAGACACTGACCTTAGAGGGAAGCTTGCCTGCATGGCAATGGTGGTTTTTGCTATCATCATCTGGTTCCAAACCAGATAAAAAGAAATGGTATTTTCAATTAGATCATTGAAGGCCATGGTTCGTGGCGAGGATGGCACCTTTCTAGGTAGAGGTGAGGAGAAGGGGGTCTCTCATGGTGATGGATCGGTCTACGGTAGCTATTCGTGGGTGATGAAGGACTAGGAAGAGGTAAGGTGGGATCTAGAGGATCTACGACAGCAGATCAGCTAGAAGTCGAGTAAAACCAAGAGGACGAGGAAAATAAAATTTAGGGATTCGAGTGTAAAAATGGGTATTGGGATCATGTATTGGGTTTCATGGCCACTAGGCCCATGGACTATCCATATATAAAATAAATAAGTCACGATGGGTGTGCTATCCCCATGGAGGGGGGCTATGGCCTGCCTTTCCGGCCTGTGTGTTAGGTGTGTGTTTTTAATGCAATTGTGCCCCCATGAACATATTATATATGTATATAGTTTTATTTAAATTTTTCTCGTGTGGAGATCCAAATTAATTTATTTCAACTGCTACAACTTAGTCATCTGAGATCAGATTGATGCGAAGCTGGAATTATTGGGACGTAATCGATGTCTGCTACATAATTTGATGAAAATTTAATTTTTATTTGCTCAGAAAATTCACATGATAACTTTGATATCAATTGTAGCTACTATGTTGTGCAGCTGAAGCCTGTAGGTCGTGGATTTAAAAATTCTCATCTTTAAAGAGATTAAACTACATCATATCAAAATATATGATACTCAATTATCATTTTATGATCTTTTGTGTATTACTTAAGCACAAAAAGTTAAAATGAATGAATACATCATTCAAATCAGTGGCACATTCTACATCAGCTCATCGCTAATGATGATTTCTCGAGAGATCCAAGATTGAACCCCTCTAGATCATCCACACGTGACTAAAGAGTCTGTATAAAACTTGACCATCAAATTTTGGGTGCTACCATTGATATTCGATGAATCTGTCAATATCACGACGATCACCATGACATCGTTCTTTCAATATATGATGGTTATTTGAGATTGAATTCTTGTACAAGATGTTTCTCTCTGATAAATGAGAAATAAAGAGATGGAATCTATCAATTCTGAATGGATGAATCGTGAATAGAAAAGACCTACTACTATACTTATATTGTGAGAGTTAAAATACCCAAAAAGGGTTCCTCAACCCCTATATATCAAACACACTCTAAATAAGTTATAAATGACTCGTTACAATGAACTAAATATGTCATTAATATCAATTTTAATCACATACTTATATTATATGATAGTTATATTAATTGATAACAATGAGTCATTAACATGACTCATAAATCACATTAAATTAAAAGAACCTTGAGTATTCAAATAATATTTTTTTAATTATTTACATAAATACTTGTAAATGCATTTAATAAATAAATTCATTCGAATTATTATATTCTCAAATAATAATGAATTTGTATATTTGTCAGTGATCATTAACACTTGGACATATCTCAATCATCTTGGTGGGACCCACCATGTTTATACTCTTATTCACCAAAATAGAGAAGGATCTTGGATACACTATTATGTGTAAACCTATAAACTCTTATCTTGATAGAAGTTAATATTCACCATAGACTAAGAGTGGTGTTTAGAAACTCATTAAGGACCCTAAAGAGATAAGGAATAGTCATAGTAAAAAAAACCATCCTATGAACACATGTCGGGTAAAATAATCTATTTTTCTTAAGATATCTCATAAAATATGATGCACAACATGTGTCATCATCCATTATTGATTTATTATTTACTGATCTTACTGGATTGGATAACCTTTTAATACCGTAGAAATGGATTTAATGAAGGTAATGCCATACAAATCAACTAGTCCCGAGATATCACTTTCTAAAATTAGAAGAGACAAATTATATCTTGATCATTCGACCAATGTCATACCACTGAAGATGTTCACAAAACAATCTTCCTCGCCACGAATTCAATGTCATGGTTTTTTCCTTACATCAATGTACACTATCAGATGGTACACTTTGATAATAATCTCATGTTTGGAGGCTAAAACACATTTTCATAGATAGAAAAAACCAAAGACAATTGAATCGTGTGGTGTTCCTACTACCTATTTTTCCCTCATGCTACTCAAGATCACCAAATATGAACTTCAAGAGAAGAAGTCCCAATTCTTATTATCCCCCGATACCTGATTTCCACACATCAACTGTGTCCTTCCATTATGATGTATTTTCACCATAGGATATAACATTAATATTAATAACATGGTATATATATGTTTTCATTATATCCTGATAACATCTATAACTCTTTTGATATGATATCTAATCTAAGGATATTACCATAAATATAGTGGATGCGTAAGTATCAACACTATTTGGGTAAGATAAATGCATGTAAATATTAAATTGTATGCATGTAAGGGTTATCAAAATACATATATAAGTTGGGTGTGCGACACTACCTAACAAAATTTTAATGAGTAATGTAATTCATAAAATAAACAACCATACTAGTAAAAATAGAAAAATTAATGTTTAGAAAATTTTATATTATTAAAAAATTAGGAATTTACAATTTTTGATTATTCTCTTGTTAAAAATAATGTAATATTTTAAAATGTAGTTTTACAATATTTGGTTAATTTTATTAATTATAATAGAAGAAATTTTTTTATGAATTTTTCATAAATTTTGAATTGAATGATCAATAAAATAGTTGTTTTTATTTATTTACCTGATAAAATTATAAAATTCACATAGAAAATTTTGAGAGTATTTCTCATTATTCAAATAAAATTATAGATCATATTCAAATAACAATGATGAAAAGAAATCATATTTCCACACAAAATGTTCGTGAATCAATGGAAAAATCCATTAAAAATTGGAAAATTTGAATGAGAAGAAGAACATCCAAAAATGTTCAAAGAAGGGGCCAAACATTGATCATAAGAGAATAACAGCAAAAAAAACATCGGAGGAATGAACCAAACATCGATCATAAGAGAAGAATCAATGAGAAACAAAAAATACTGAAAACAGTTCCAAAGCATCATGCTGATAAGAGGAGCCCAAAAATAATAATACAAACAATGTGATAAGGGTAAAACATCGGTTAAAATTAGTATGAAATATATTACCTTCAATTTAAGGATTGATTATTTCAAAAGATTCGTAGGAGGCGGTGATAGGATTTAGCTTCCGAAAGAGATTGAATGGGTACGATCAGTGGAAATCTCGGTTAGGGTTCTTTCAAAACTGTGGGAAGAGGTTTAATCAGTGTAAGTAAAAAAGTACTCATAATATATACATTTACTATCACTAAAATGGAAAGAGTTGATAAATTTATGATTTATCAGTGTTTTATGAATTGATAAAGACACATAATTATCAGTGCTAAAAAGGATTTATCCACGATAAAAATTCTCTGATAAATCATACATTTAGTAGCGCTAACTAAGAAGCACTGATAAATGAAATTTTAATCGTATCTTAGTATGGAGGTAATAATTGTTTCTTTTATTATCACTTAATATAGCGTTGATATATACTAGTGGAAAATAAAAATTTAAAATTAAATTAAAAAGTTGAAATAAATTCCAAATTATATATAAATGAATATTAAAAATTAAAAAATAATAAAAAATAAATAATATTATAAATATATAAATATAAAATATATTAAAAAATAATCATTATTATATATATTAAATAGATTAATAAAGTTGGTAGTATTATGATAAATGTATTAATATTATTATAAATTAACAAATAATATTAATTAAGTATAAAAATACTAAAGATTAATAAATAATATAAATTATTTGTATTAAAAAATAATATAAATGAAAAACTATTAAAATAATAATGAATAAATACAATAAATAACTTTAAAATTAAAAATAATTAAACTAAATTCCTAAATAAAAATGAAGAGTTAATTTAAGAAAAACAGGTATGAGGGAAACAACTTTTTAATTAAAAACATTAAAAAGCCCACTTTAACTTAGTATAGGGGCCCCATTACAAGTAAGAGACCCATGAAACATGTCTAGCAGTCCCAAAAAACAACAACATGACTCGATGGCCCAAAAAAAACTACATGGTACAGAAGCTCAGAAATCAAAGACTTTAGCAGAAGAGTTGAGGGCCCAATGGTTTTGACAACCCTAGACCAAACAAATGAAAAAAGGAATAATGGCCCAAGGGTTTTGAGAACCTAGTATTTTCCATCACTACTGGAGCTAACCGTATCCTTTTCCAACACCAGTTGTTAACCAATTCATCAAACGATATGAATCCCTCGTCCAACTACATGCCACCGTCGACACTTGTCGACCCCTGAGTAAGCACAAGCGGCGCCACCAGGCAACAAACCATCGTCCCAGTTGTTTGAAAGTGTAGAGGGAATACACTATCATTCAACAGACATTGTTTCCTCCCTCACTAAAGATGTTGTCGTGCCACAGTTACCACCCCTAGAATCCACCACTTGATGACACCTTCTTACCCCTATGATGCCACATTGTTGTCCTATGTTGTCATTGACCTCTGCATCGAGCAGTGCTCTTATTTCTCCACCAAACCCCACAACTAGCGAAGGACTACCTTAACCACAACCTATGACTAACACCTAATGAGATTCGCTTCCACCATCCCCCATGCCAAGTAGGCGACCTTCGACTGTAAAGGCTAGACCCCCACAAGATGATACTTCCAGCCTCCACATCAAACGAGGATATTTTCACCAGCATCCCTAGCTTGCTCCCGTCGTCAAATAGAGATTTTCTAACCTCAAACTTCACCGTTGTCCCTTGAATCGGGTAGGGAAAAACCTTAATCAGTAACCCTCATCTCAGGATGAGGCATCCCATTTCCGCAATGAATGTCCTACCTCTTCCACCAAAAGGAAAACTTGATATCTTCGGTCTCCTAAAAAGTCACACTCATGGTCTTAATATTCATGATAGTTCGAGTCCCACCTCCATAGTATGATTCTTATTCACTTTTTACTATTTGTCCCATCTCATCCAGAGTGAGTTTTTATGGAAACCGTTGGCATTAAATGTTTGTTCTGTGTTAATATTCAAATCGTTATTCGGAGGAAACATGAAGAAATTGTTTTTTAATTAGATTTAATAGTTTAAAATGTATAAATTGCAAAAAACAAAATAAAAATTTATTTAATATTTTTAATTATATAAATTAATGAAATATTAAAAATTATTGAATATTAGAATAATATAATATTAATATTTAAATTTTAAAATAAGGGATTTCTAAGGAAGTGCTAATTATAATTAAATAAATAAGAATTTTTTAAAAATTTAAATACTAATATATTAAAATAAAAATGATTAAATATTAATTATATAAATTACATACATATTAAAATATTGAATATTTATATTTAAAAATGTATAAAAAACAATCAAAATTGAATATATTACAAAAAATATTAAATGAATAATTTAAAAAAATATTAAAAATGGAGAAATCTTAAAAATTAATAAATATTATTTAATTAATAAATGTTAAAAATGAATAAAATTAAATTATAAAAATTATAAAAATTATAAAAATTATTTAAAAAAAATTATTTATATATGTAAGAAAGTTTTAAAAAAGAACAAATATTAAAAAAAATGATTAGATGCTAACAAGTACTATTTAATAAAAGAGATTCAAAATAAATTACGAATTAAAAAGAATAAATGATAATTGTATAAAATGTATTAAATTAAAAATTAAAAAAAATTAATTATATAAATTAACAAGATATTATAAATATAAATTATTAACAATAAAAAATGTATAAATAAATATCAAAAATTAAAACATTTACAAAACTGTTAAATATATGTATGTATGCAAATATTTCTATATAAAATTGCATTAGATGCATTTGAAAAATCAAATGAATTTTCCTGTAATTGTGTGTGCATATCTGTGTGTGTGAATATATATATACATATACTATAATGATATGTCATATTGAAAAAACAAATGGTTTATCTTTTTATATAATGACATATTCCTATACATGTACACATACATGCACATCACATGCACATTTTCTTTGAAGGAGGAATACACACACACATATATACACATATATATATACATGAACACATGAATACACATATATGAATGTAGACTATAAATAATATGTTAAAATTAAAAATAAAATATGATATTGAAATAATTATTTGTAATTAAAAATATAAACAATTCATTCATTTCAATAAAATAAGTGTTTTTATACAACTATATCAAAATTTAATGTATCTACCCTAAGTTTAATACATTTTAATATACTTTTTATAGTGAAGTCGATGTCGAAATGTTGACTGAAATTAAAAATTATGCTGCATTCGGAAGGTGAATTTAATTATATATGAAGAAATTTCAAGCAATTTAAAGTAATGATGGACAATAAAAAATGCTTAACCACTATATAATAACTGAAGAAAAAAGGAAAATAAGAATAAAAATAATAACAAAGGGTAATGGTCCACTTTTATTTTTTTAATTCTTGATGATCAATCTATGATTTACATGACGATGAACACCATAATCAATAGCATTGAATCAATGAAAATAGTCAAGGGATAGAATGATAGAACCAAGTGCAGGATCATCACATATTATTTATAGATAATTTAATGAATTAATGAATAACCTTGCATGCACAATATTTATTAATCATGTTAAATAATAAATAATAATACATTGTTTAACTGAGATTCTTCATACACTTATTTTGTGACCCTCTAACCCTCTTTCTAAGTGGCATTAGGTGAATCAACCTAATGTACAATGATAACATCTAGCAACGTGCTAATAAAACAATATAAAAATAAGTTAATGCTAAAATTTCATAATACCTCATACAGACACTTAATGAGTAATATAATCCCTTCAATGTGATATCTTTAATCAAGCATATTTCATGCTAGTGCCATCAATCTATGTGCTCAATGACTATTTCTTTGACTTCATGGAAATCAAACATGCCTATAAAACACCATGACCACAAATTTATTTTGGATATATCATTTAAATCAAGGGGTCTAAGATATCAACTTCCATTAAAGAACATAAGGGAAATATATTTTCTCGCATTATTCATTAATGCAATTTTACTTAGGATACACCTAGTGTATCTTACCTCACTGTGAACGTATGTCATCATAGTTTTCATCAATAAATGAAACTATGTGACTTATAATATTCATCAATAATAATCTTAATGTATAAGGATCAATACGAACATCCACATATAGAAACATCTAATGACACATATAAATGTGGATTTCCTACTGGCGGGTCCCGGTCTTATAATATACTATACTGGATATTACAAAAAGCGTACACTATGAGAAGGTGCCTCAATGTTCTATGAGTCACCACCCCTGATAGCCTGTATCATCTTTTTCTCTAAAATGATAACATTTTACTATAAAACATATATTTAAGAATAGTTTCGTAACACTTCTGGGTTCTCATTATATTAGGGAACTGCTATGTTCTTTTAGCATGACATATACTCTTAAGAGATTATTGTATATTATGTTACACAGATGAAAAATCCTAATGTGATAAGAAGTTTATTAGTATTTAAAATTATTAATACATGTTACCTTTAAGTAAACAGAAGATGGTTCTAGGGCGCTAACTCCAAGAGACTCTCAGTTGAACAAGATCCAACTGCTAGAAACCTTTAGTCCGTTAACTATCACGTGATACTCATGCTTCTACAAAGATTACCATTTAGTTATGGTTCCCACCATGTTATCTTCTATGAGTACTCTAATTACAACAACTTCACCCCTCTGAGTAAAATCCTAAAACGGTGATACTTCTAGAGTATAATCTTTATGCATTGGTCTCACCTTGGATCTTTTGCAAGATCCACTGATATAGTGTTAACAGAATAAAATGTGATCGAGTATTTAATCCTTGGTGCCACATAATGATTCGATATAATGTTTCTTATCCAAAAAACTTCCTTGGATATATTAAAAGCCACTATATACTTTAACTCTGTGGTAGAATCAATGAAAACTGGCTTCTTTGAACACTTCTAACTCACAACTCCTCTAATGAGACAGAAAACATATATTGATTGTGACTTCAGATCAGTTTGATATATTTGAATACTCCCATCAGTATAACCCCTAATGACATTATCCTTATCTCCCCATACACGAGGAGAATATCCTTAGTATTTCTTAGATACATAAGGATAGCCTTAACAACAGACAACTGTTGTTCTGCAGGATCTACTTGATAGCTTCCTACCATGTTCAATGTATATGCAACATCAATTCTAGTACATAACATGTCATACATGATTAATTCGATCACAAAATTATTTGAGATCTTACACATTCTCTCGTTCTGCTTTTGTGTCTAAGGGAACATTTTCATAGAAAGATGTAAACAATTTTACATTGGAACCAATCCACTATTGGATTTTTCCATACTAAATCTCTTCAGTATCTAGTTAATATGTCCAAGAATCCTCTTGGATCTATCAAGAATGATCTTGATCCCTAGAATATAGGCTGCTTCACCAAATACCATCATGTAGATACATTTTATTAACTAGTTCTAAATACTTTATAATTCTAGTATGTCGTTTATAACAAGTAATATTTCATCAACATAATCTACTAGGATAACTAATACATTTCCACTAAACCTCTTATACACACATGGATCATGTTCATAATTAATTAATCCAAATTCTTTTATAGCTTCAACTAATCGAATGTTCCATGACTTGGATACTTTATTTAATCCTCAAATGGATCTTTACTACTTAAAAATATTTTTGACATCACCTAGATTCGCTAAACCTTATGGGATTTTCATATATACATCTTTCTAAAGGTTCCCATTTTGAAATGATTTTTTCACATCCATATGCCAAATCTCATAGTCATGAAAAGCTACTATAATAATTAGAATTATGATGGATTTAAACATGAAAATTGGTGAAAATGTTTCATCATAGTCAATTACTTGATAATGTTTAAACCCTTTATCCCCTATCCTTCCTTTATAGGTATTTACTTTACCTTAAATGTATAGTTTTCTATTTAATACCCAATTTTACCCTATGGGGTTTACATCAACTGGCGCATCGACCAGAAACCAAAAATGGTTATGATACATGGAATCTATTTTAGAATTCATGTCTTATTTATACCCTACAACTTATCTGACTACCTCTTTATAAGATATTGGTTTTTAATTTTCATCCATTAACATCATTCCACTATGGTGTGTATGGTGGGGTGACTTGAGATCGAATCCCAAACCCCCATAGAATAATGATATACTCATAGTTAAGATATTTTCCACCTCAATCTGATTGAACCTCTTTACATTCTTTCCAAGATGATTTTCTAATTCATTATTGAATTCCTTAAACTTCTCTAAGTAGTCATACTTATACCTCCTTAGGTAGAAACAACCATATATACTCAAGTCATCAGTAAAAGTTATGAAGTAAGAATACTAACCTACCACTTATACCGAAAATGCTCCACACACATAAGTGAGTACTAATCCTATAAATTATATGTCCCTTTCAGCCTATCCACCGAATGGCGGTTTGGTCATTTGTCCTTATAATAAAAAAATGAAATATTTCAAGTGTTTTTACATCAGATGAGTCCAAATAACTATCTTGAAAGATATTTTTCAAATGCTTCTTGTTTACATGACCAAGATTGTAATTCCATAACTAGGTGTTATATGAGTTGTGTGAACATGATTTGTTATCAATTTCCAATACATGGTTTTCGTAATGAAATACACATAGACTATTATTTAAATGTTTCATACAATAACATAAATTTTCTTTTTAAAAGAAATAACTTTTAATTCCAAACAAGAAATGAAACCCATCTACATCTTGGAATGATACAAAAACTATTTCCTCGATAATTGTTTGTACATAATAAAAATCCTTTAAAACCAAACTCATTCACATTGGAAATGAAAGGTGGTAGTCACAAATGGCTATAGAAGCTATCATCGCACTATTGGCAGCTCTCAAATCCACCACTCCAATAGAAATATTTCAGAATAAACATATTTACTACATTTTTATATAGATGTGATCACCACAAGCTATATCTAATAGCCAATGTGTATATATTGAATGATTACACTCAATAACAAATGTACCTTACACTTACCCATGCTTCTAGTTGCAGTTCTTCTTCTAGTGTCCTTGCCTTCCACATAAAAAACATACAACCTCCTTTTCCTTTCCCTACATATGTATATTCCTCTTCTTGGAAGGATTATGGTTAGGATATTTTGACTTGTTATAAGTATTGGGCCCCTTGGCCTTGTTCTTCAATTTCATAGTCACCATAAGGACTTTGAGTTTATCGTTCCTCGTGTCCTTATCCACTTGGAGAATCAATGTAATATGTTTTGAAATACTCTTCTCATTAATTATCATATTGTAATTAATAATAAAACAAGAGAAGGTATTTGGTAGTGATAAATGTATGATGTTTATACACAACTCATCCGAGAATTTAATCCCTAAGATGTCTTAGCATTTAATATAGCCAATAATATTGACTACACATGGCCCAACTAGAATAGAAACTCCAAGATTAGTTGTAAACAAAGAATTGGAGATCTCATATCTCTATTATGTCACCTTATCTTGATCGAGATCCTAAAGGTTAGATATCATGCTATATGAATCAATTTCCTTAGGTTGGATCAAAATCTCATTGGTCATGGATGATAGAATAAAACATTGAACACATGTATCATTGTTCAAATGTTTCTCACAGAGATACAACTCTTTATCACATGCCTCATTTCTAGGTGAAATGAGAATTGGATCTTCCAGCACATACAATTTCCTTTCATGGCGGAGGATAACTTGTATGTGCCTTTTCCACTCATGGAAATTTGTTCCCGTGAGAAAGTTATCTTTATTGAGTATATATCATTGTGATATATTTGAATTAATTTTATTGATGTTTCTCTAAATAATATGATAAGAATATTAGTACTTTATCTGATAAAATTTAGATAAAAAATAAATATTTTATTTATTAATCTCCCACTATTTTGTAAAAATACAATAACCCTAACCATTGGATTCATTATATCTTGTTTCTTGGACATTCAAGTGGAAATGATCCATATTCCCCATATCATTACCCTAACTTTTGTTTGTGAAGCAACTTGAATGGTTTTAGGTTGGAATTAAAAATTCCAACTGCATTAACTCACAGTTCCTTTATCTGTTGAGTGTAATCCACAATACTAAAATTCTTAAATTGAATTTTATCAACGCTTGACTATTAGTTAAAAGAGGTCTCCTTTTTCAGTCAACCCTTGATATGAACTATGTTATGTCAACCCAAAAAATCAAGTTAGAATTCCTCAATAATTGAAAGCATCCCAACATTGGTTGGTAATGTACTTTGAACTATGGTTTTATTTTGACTAAAGTAGTGGAAGGCTATACCAACTTAATATTTATAATTGAGGTATTTTTTATTTTATGTGTAAATTTCCAATTATTATCTTTATTTGATTATTATTAATATTAAGTGTAATAAATTAAATGATTAACCATGTCTTAGATAAAATTTATGCATAAGCCAATTTTTTTGAGTTCTATCTTGCATTCTTGTTCATTATTTAATTCATGTGATCACGATAGAGCATCCATAACGAAATAACCATGCGACTTGATAGAGAAAAACAATAAAGTGGTATGATCGTGATCTTAAACCAATTTTTAGTTTATCTATAGCATGATAAACTAACGGTCGACCTAGGGGGAAAACACCTTGAACCAATTATGGTTTGTGTAACAACTTTCAACCTATCCTCCTATATACATCTCTTGGATTGATTACACCTCAGTTCAAAACTTGAACTACCTTCATTAGCATGGGAGCTGCATCAATTACATATTCTTTTACTCACATGCATTTCAGTTAAAAAAGGGGTTTACATAAAAGAAACCATGGGAACAAAAGCTCATATATAATGAGATAAGGGATGACACATAGGGAAAAATTAATTAAATAATAAATTAAATTAAACCAATCACATTCAAAGTTATAGTCTATTATGATGATCATCCACATGCATACAATGAATTATATATTTAATAAAACTAATATTGAATTATTAATCATTCTTATTTAAGATAAATCATGCTCGAATCAATTAACTATATTCTATAATTAATCAATTATTTTATCTTAATTCTCATCCAAATTTCCTTAAGATTCTCATCCATCATAATATTTTAAAAACTAAATAAATTTATTAAAAATTAACTATGTAGATACATGTACATAGGGAGAAACATAATTAATATCCATTCTAATCTACCCAACATGTATTATACTCATATACTATTTACTCTTGTGACATATGACATACACAAATTATCACATACATTCATGACGTTTACTATCAACATAACGATTACAACAGTTACATGATTTCTACATCGAATGTCATGCATCAATGAATGTAGGGTAATAACTATAGTATGACTCAAAAATGATATGCAGATCTGAAAATTATGCAGAAACTAATTAAACATTTATAATTAAATATTAAAATCCATTACATGGCATGTCCTATCAACTAAATGGCCACACACAAGAATATATCGATATGGTTTACACAGTATAATAAATTAATTTTAATTTTGTGTAATTTGGTATAAGTAGATGACATATACCAATGAGATACATGGCATGTACATCTCTCACTATCTATCTGAGGCACACACCTAAGGACTTAACATGTAAATTGTTCCTTGAAAAAATTGGAGTATAGGGTGTGTACAGAGGTCTACACAGTGTGTGGTATCTGAGTTGAACAGTAACCGGTCAGGTAGTCCATGTGTGGAAATACACAACCCATATATGGATTAAAGGACTACATTCCCTTTATGTGGAATACATGGAATGTACTTTGACTTTCCATGAACCATGCTGGCCTGGTCAATATGTGGTGTAATAAACAAAATGCATTGCATGTATTCAATACACATGGTTTGAATTAATTTCGAATTAATCCTTATTGCATTGAACATTGTTATAGGAAATTTAACTCTTATTACTCATCATGTACTCTTGTGTTATCCGATGAGAATCCTCACCATATTCGGATGAGATCTTCAATTTTATTTTTTTCATAAAATTATTCATTTTGATTAGATCTATGATAAATGAAAGAAGAAGATTCATATATCAGAATTCGAATTAAAAGTACAATTAAAAATGAATTGTAAACCAAATGAAAAATTCATAAATCAATCAATGATATATAAATAATTATAAATAATAATGTGGCCACTCTGATACATCTTATAGGTTCTTGGAATAGTAGAAGTGTGCAAAGGGTATTTCCCAATTTTTTTGTAATGATAGATGATCAATCTGTTATTTACTTGATGATAAATGTCGTAATCCATATAATTGAATGAATGAAAATAGAAATCAATAGAACCTCAAGACAAATCACATGGTCATCACATATTGTTTATAAATAATTTAATTATTTAAATAATTAACTTGTGTGAATTATTTCTTCATTGATGGATCTAAAAATAGATATGTGTTGCACCATTGTTGTGTTGTAGAAATCAAGAAAGGATTCCCTCTTGTGGTTACCCACATGTGTTCCAAAAATCTCTGAATGTACTTATAAGAATATTTGGGTTCTAGCACAATAGATCCTATAGCTTACATCGTTCACCATAGATCACCCTGTGAATCAATTCCAAATCATTCTCCATGACCTCTCTAGACTCGAGAGTTGGAGGTGGAAGAATATTTCTCTTTGCTCTAGGGAGTGTTTTGGGAGAATGAGCTATCTAGGGCATGATATGATTCTCTAATGTTTTTGTGCACAACAAAACAAATGAATTAGATCTCTTAAAAAATAATATAATTGGGTTTAAATGCTTCTAGGGTTCATAAAAAATATTTACAGAAGTGAACTTTAATCTTAATTTTATCCCTTAAAAACCCCATATCTATAATAATAATAATAATAATAATAATAATAATAATAATAATTTGACATAATCTTATATTTCTAATTAAATTAAATATTATTTAATAATATAATATTCAATATATACTGTTTCTCCCCAGACCTAAAACCTCAGTCCTCAATTCCTCCATAATATTTATAGAGTCTTGAATAATAACTATTTATTTAATAAATAGATATCACTGCATTATTCACCGATAAAAAATAAATATTTTATTTATTAAACTGAAAATAAATATTATTCATATAGTATGATCACATAATATTTTCTCCAATAACACATGACAGAATATATGCAATCAAGCATTAATGATTAATTATTAAACCATTAATGGGAATAATATTTATTCAATTTTTTAATTAATAAAAAAATAATATATTATTTAACTGAGATTATGGAGACACTTAATGTGTGACCTTCTAGGCCTTTTTATCAGAAGAATTAGGCAAAGCAGGCAAATGTACAAGGTTAGAATCTAACAACACATCAATACACCCATAGAGAAAGAAGTTAAAGTTGCAATTACATAATACCTCATACAGATGATTATTATTTAATATAATCCCTTTAATGTGATATCTCTAGTCAATCAGGTCGCATTTTTATTCCTTCAACCTATGTGTTCAAAGACTATTTCATCGACTTCTTGAAAATCTAACTTGCCTATAGAACACCATGAACATAAATTTATTTAGGATATATCATTTCGTTAAATGGGACTAAGATATCAATTTACATTAAATAATGGAAGGGGAAAAACCTTTCAAACATTACTCATTTATTTAATATAACTCGTGACACAACCAATTTATCTCACCTCACCATGAAGATATATCTTCATGGTTTTCATCAATACGTCAATGTATATAACTTATAATATTCCTCAATAGTTATATTATATTCTAAGGATTATTAGAAACATCCACAGATAAGAACATCCAATGAAACATATAAATATGGATTTTATACTGCCGAGTCTCATTCTCATAATATCCTACACTAGATATTACCAAGGGAATACACCATGATAATGTGCAACAAATTCCTATGAGCCTCCACCCCTGATAGCATGTATCATCTATATCCCTAAAATGATATCATCCAACTGTAGAATATATATATAAGAATAATTTCGTAGCACTTGTGGGTTATAATCATAGAGGGGAACTACTATAAACTTTTAGTGTGACAACTACTCTTGGGAAATTATCACATATTCTTCTACAAAGAATAACAATCATGATGTGATAAGGATTTAATTAATATTCAAAAATATGAATAAAAGTTATCCTAAAGTACACATAAGTTCATTATAAGGAACCAAATCCAATGATATCTTCATGTGATATTGTTATCGATGTGCATCATTTGTTCAAACACTTTAATGAAATACAGAAACCATGAAATTGTTGTTGTGGCGAGGTAGATTTTGTTGGGTGAATCATTGGTAGTATGAAATTAGTTGAATGATAAAGAAAACATTTATCAATTTCATTATGAGGAAGATATATCTCATGGGCCATGGTTAACCATAATGGTTTTACCTTTATTGAATCCATTACCATGTGACAATATGGTATGTTCATCTGGTAGGGTTATGAAATATATAACCATAAAGTGTGGATCCTGCTTTATGAGATATCGTGATATAATGTTATTATATTACATGGATCCTATTTGTAGAACATAGTAATAGTTATGACATTCTGTATCTCCTTAGAGACCATTATTGTATGTTATACACCAATTGGTAAGTGAGTTGGACTCACTGTTATCGTGATAAACACCCAAAGTTTTACACACTAAGTTCATCCACAAGTACCACCTATTCAGATTAATATTAGTTTCTTTATGATGTTGGATCCTGGTATGGGGGTTTATGAATGTCTATGTGTGATCAATCATAAGTGAATTAATTCAATTATATTATTCATGTTTAAAATAATGAAGACTGAAATTATTTCTGTAGGTATTTGCACATTTTTTAAAAATAGAATGTGAATACAAGAAAATATAATTATTCAAATGAACATATTATGTACAAGGACCTAAGGGTGTAGCTCAGTGGTATATACCCTTATAGGAGTGAGACGAGTTAATGGTTATTATTTTATCATGTAAGATGTTAAAGTGTTACAAGGGAGTGATAAATTTTTTGTGACATTTATGACAAGTTTAGTTTATTCATAAGTGTGCATAAATGTCTAAAATTAATGTTATAACCTTCAAAAGACTAGACTGCTATTTTGGAATGTATAAACTATGTATATAAGTGAATTTTAGACATAGGAATAGTGTTCTAAACCATTTTGAGGAACTTTGAGATCTCTCACCTTCTCTCAGAAGTTCTATAGTGGGAAGTAGAAGGAAGAACATGTTTAGATCTATCGCATCTTCTTGATGAAGTTCACATTCTTCATGTGATCGAAATAATATCATAAGTATTTTCTATTTCATGAAATAACACCCAATAATGAATAGGAAATGATCCTAGTTCCATGGTTATTGTGTGGATGATCTAGTGGATACCTATCTTGGACCCCCTAATCTATGAAATTCAAGAGGTGAGTAAATCAAATCATCAATTTCATATGAACAAGGTACCATTTAAGATTTTTTTGTTGTTTTTTTTTCTGAAATTCAATTTCATGTAATGCATTGAGAAACCCAAGAATGGGTTATAGTGGATTTAGTGTTATTAACATGCATCTGAACCCAAAATTTTTAATTCTGTATTTTTCACACATTTGATGTTCCATAGGGTCATTTAATTAGTTTTAGAGTGAACATGCAATTATTTAGGCCCTAAAAATTCTAAAATTCAATTAATTTTACTAATATATGTAAAGAGGGTTTCAATACAACACAAAAAAATAGACAGTGTGTTGATCCGAGTTCGTATCACCAAGATATGATATATCAAATATCAATAGGTTTTACATATAATTTGTTATTAAAATTACATGTTTATTTTATATTTATATTTTATGGCCACCAGTGTGATGGATTTTTAGACAGAGCGTGATGTGAGTGCATTTTATGTTAGTAGGAGATACTGGTAGTTATGGGTAGTATATTGGTTTCTTGAAATTTTGCGCAAACCTAAAATAAAATCCTAAAAACAAAAATATTATGCAATGATTTTCATGATAAAACACAAAAAAATTAAAAAACATTCATACATCTTGATGCCCCATTTATTGGGCCCGAAAAAATTGTCCCTCACCATTTAGCATGAGGGTGATTAGTTTATTGGACACCTCATCATTTTTGGTGGCGATAAATTATATAAATATATATAATATTAGAAAATATAATATATTTTAATATATATTTTATAAAATATATATTATAAAATTATATTTTATATTTTATATACATATATATGTCCATAAACGGATGTCCCAACTTGACTCGATCCGAGATGAGTCAGTTCGAAAATGTTCTACCTGATAAATCTGACACGTTGTAAGCCCTATTTTAATATCTGAGGACCTACATTATTTTCAATTGGACAAGAAAGGTTATGAAAATAATTCAAAAATTAATATATTTTTTTTAATTTAATAAAATTATTTTAAGCACCATTTAAGATATTAATAATTAATTAAAATTAATTTAATTCATGTTAAGTGTAACACCCCGAGCTTCCACGATACGCTTCTCATTCAATAATGCAATAGCTTTCATTGTACGCAACTTCGAGTTCTAAAACACCGCGACTAATAAAAGTAGCCGTTATGAATAGTAATAACCACCTTTTAAAATTATAGAAATTTTATATTTCAAAATGGACTTCATTTTTGTATTCCTAATATCGAAATTAGCCTATGTTGAATTTTTGGTATTTTTCTGAGAACTTCTAATTTTTTATGAATAGTGAAAAATACTTAAAACACCTTTTTTAATCAAAATAATTTATAGTGATAAGTTATACTATATAGTGGTTTTAAAGTATAATTGGAATATATTTTTACCATTTTATCCAATGGTGGTCATTAGAATTAATTTAACATTGAAAATGGACATAAACAATTGCCAATCTTTTGATATAAATTGTTTCTTAAAAACACGCTATTTGTCGTAACAGCGGGAATTAATTGTAAAATTAATTAATGCAACTTATACGTCTGGAATTTTGTAAAATAGACATCATTTTTGAATTCGGAATATCAATTATAGCTTAGGGTGAAATTTTGGCCTTATTCTGAAAAACTTCAATTTTTGATGAATAGTGAAACCACTAAGTGGTAGTTAAATAACTGATTTTTCGTTTAAATGAAATATTACCACTTCTGTGATTTGATTTTCAAAAATCCGACATACATGGTTGTCATTAAGAAGTAAAATGTGGTTCAATGGGATAAAAATAATTTTTTTGGTGAATAGTAACTTATTAAGTTTTAATCGCGATTAGTGGTAATTAGTGTGGTTTAAGGTATAAATAATACTTTAATAATATTAAATGACCTAGACACATGTCCCAAACTCATTGGTTGTGTCATGGCCGACCAAGACAAGCCATGTCCTAACTTGGGGACCCCATGGATCCACTTTTGTTGGGAAATGACATAAATTACTTTTTATTTAATGTTAAAGAGAAAATGACACAAACATAATATGTTTTACGAAAACAATTTTTAAGTAGGGTTATACAAGTCCAAATTTTGATTATAAATAGTCATTGGAAAGATAAAAAGATTTCCTATATCATAGTATTTGTTTTATAATTTTTAGACATTAAATAAATTAAAGTATTTATGACATAATAATGATGCAGCGATGACATCATTATTTGACGATTTAAATAAAATGAGAAGATAATGCAAAATCCGAGGCTTACACTTGTCCAAAGCCTATTGGATGAGTGGATTTCGATGCCTTATCACCTTATCCACGAATTCTATCAATGTGGGACCTTTTAAAACCGAAACACATTTTCAAATAATGTAATGTTCCTTTACTTTCCAAAAGTGCCCCTCCTCTCCTCTTATAAAAGGCCCCCACCTCTACCTCATTTCACACACTCTTCAAGCCATTGGCTCGGCCAACCCCTGCCCATTTGCTCTCTCCACATCCCTCTCCTCATCCTAGAGGATTCCCTTTGGGCATAATCCTTTCAAAGGAAGCCTTTAGGCTCAACTCAAAAGGAGTTACACTTTTTAAGGTAATTCATTCTCTCATGTTCTTTTGTTTTATTTTGCTTCTCCAACCCCCTAAACTCTTTTTATTTACTTCTTTTGTAACAACACCAGTATCTTAAATATACTAGGATGTTGTTATAAGATTTATTTGAGCTACACTTCCACACAACTACATCAAATGGTTAAAGAACATAAGGTTTCCGTGGATGGCGAAATTCTGCCTCCCGAAACGATGATTGTTCAACACTCATTTAACACCTTCAAAGGTGGCCATTATGATGTCACTATTTTTATATATGATATATAATATGTTTATGTTTTCCTTAAGCTTCTGTTTTTTTTTCATTTTGGGCATACCTTTATGGTTTCCATTATGGGTAAAACACGATATCTTCATTTTAGGAAGCGCGGACTACCGCCCCCTGAAAGTGATTTGATTCGTTAATACCATATGTGGGATGTGTGAAGGATAAAGTTAATGATATTATATATGTTATTATACTGGAATTATAATATACTCTTATATCATTATGATTCCATTCCAGAAAATATGAAATAGAAATGGAAGTAGCGTTCATGCGTACGTACGGCTTACCGTCTCCATGAACGGTGCATTTCATTTCTTACCTCTAAATGTGATGTAATATTATAAATGAATGTATGTACTGGATATATATGACATATATGATATCTACATCATGAATACCATTCTGGATATAATGGATATTTCACCACATTAACAACTTGTAATCATAAGAAGTTTATTTTTGACTCAAGTACCAAAGATCGACAAAACGACCGTTATTAACTTAAATAATTACATAATGATCATATCATTGTAATAAGTGATATAATAAGGATAATGAAATTGAGAATGGTTCTTAATAAGGTATATATTAACTCTAGTTTATTATTCAGGAGGTTAAAGAACGGTTGAGTCAAGTCGGACACAAGGTAAGGGAATTTCTTAACCCAACTTCCATTCTTTGGGTTAATCTCCTACTTTCAAATTATGTCATGATATTATTATGTCCTATTTTGTATTTTTACTTTCTTTATGTGTACCTATAGTGAATACACATAATAGATCTATTTTATTTTAAAAATGATCTTTTTAAGGACTTTGTCTCAATCTCCTTTCATTGAGGCATATTTGGATTTATACACAACTTTCTTTTATACGGTGTATAAACCCCTTTGACTTTCATGTTTATTCAAAAGGAATCTTTTTTATACGAAGCATTTTACTAAACGACAAAAAGGGAATGTTTTTCTTTCCGTACTTATGCGGCGACAACGACTACTCCGCCGTCGTGACCGTTATTTGAGTTTCGGCTTCCTCTATAAGCCATCTTTTTTTTAATGAAAAATAAATACAATGTTTTAACATTCTTTTATTTTGGTATTGAAAATGGTTTTGAAAGAATTTTTATTATATCAATGTGTTGTATTGATATCTTGTGATTGAAATATGGAAATGTTATGTTTCCTTTATGCATGTTTTATGTGATACGATTATGTTATGGTTTATGATATGTTTAAACCTATTCATATGAGGAATGCATTGGACTTAATAAGTGACGGGTGGAGCCCGCTATAGCTCCTCGATGCATCGGCAGGTCTCATGAGACAAACTAGTGTCTTGGCACGAGGCCTTGACAAAATCTTATTTGTGGTCTTGGCACGAGGCCTTGACTACGTGGTTATGATAGTCTGGCATTATGCATTCCATCATTATGAAAGTGGTTATTGATATTGCATGTGATTATTCGACCAGTAGAATATCCATGTGAAGAAGTAAATGGCATTATCTCATTTTACTTTTGCCATATTATGTTGAAGTTCATGTTTAAGAGGCTTTTGTTTTAGTTATACATTGCCTTAAATGTTAATGTTTATTTATGAAAGCTTCCGCATTATTGTTATCCTTACTGAGCATTTGAGCTCACCCCTTTCAATGTTTAAAAATTTTCCAGGTTGTGAAGAAGTATTTTATGACTGACTTGCAAGAATAATCAGTGAAGATATGAGTGTGGACTATGAAGACCATGTTTTTTTGTAGTTTGTTTAATTTTGATGTAATGAAAGACTTATGAATGTATCTAGTGTTTCCAAGGCTACTAAACTAATCGGTCTTTCGAGACTTGATCTTTTGTGATCATGCCAATGTTACGAAGTAATGCACCGGCTCTGGGTAGCTGGGGTCGGGGCGTTACAGTTGGTATCAGAGGCAGTTTAGTACTAACCTTGGAAGCTAGATTTAGATAAACTCTGATTAGAGCACATAGCCCGAAGATAGACTTTGAGGATTAGTATAGAAGAACTTCCTAGAATTTTGGTATTATAGAGATGTTATGAGTTTTCCGAGTAATACATCCCTGTCTGGATACGAGCAGGTAGAGGCGGCTCTGGCACAGATGTACCTAGGGGTAAAACCCGAAAACACCGCTTTGAGCTAGACTCGAACGGGAACTGGTGCACGACAACAGGCCTTGCTGCACTCTTGGTTACGACACTCCCGGGGGATATGCTTAGGATAATTCTCA
Source organism: Viscum album (assembly GCA_963277665.1). Taxonomy (NCBI): domain Eukaryota; kingdom Viridiplantae; phylum Streptophyta; class Magnoliopsida; order Santalales; family Viscaceae; genus Viscum; species Viscum album. The sequence goes on from OY728167.1 coordinate 836,599,673, forward strand.
TTTTCTTTACAAACCACTATGAACGGTTATGAGTATATACTTCCTCAAATAAAACCTTTTTATAATTATGGATTATATCCATAATTAGGTCAATTTATGTTAAGTGTTTTACAAGTATGGAATTATGTATTTTGATTCATAAACTAATCTAGTTTATGCCATTGTTTAGAAATGGCGCCTAGTAGAAGGAATGGAAACTGTATCAATGCACGAACTCCGTGTAGGGATTGCCCTCCTGCTCAAAATAATTATTGTGGACCTGGAGATACAACTGGTGCTGATCAACTTATTACCATACTGGGACAACTCACGCAGGTTATGAATAACAACCTGACTCGTATGGAGCACCCTGATCCACAACGTGGAGGATCAATGCTAGACCGTTTCATGAGGCAACAACCGCCAACCTTCAATGGGAGTACAAATCCTATAGTAGCTGAGCAATGGATAAATTCCTTAGAGAAAATATTCCATGCCTTGGGGAGTAGTGAAAGGGAGAAGGTTGTCATGGCAGTTTACCGCCTCACTGGAGATGCCGATCAGTGGTGGTCGCTGATTCAAAACACAAAGGAAGATGATGAAGTATCGAATATGGAATGGAGGGAGTTCAAAGAGCTTTTCTTAGAAAAATACTTTCCTCGTGACCATCGAGCAGATATGGAAAGGCAATTTCTGAGTCTAAGGCAGAAGGAGGATGAGAATGTCGCAAAGTATGAGGCTAACTTTACAAGGTTAGCGAGGCATGCTGCCGATTATATACGTAACCCAAGGAGTAAGATTGATCGTTTCTTGGATGGGTTAAAACCATTTCTCCGTCGAGCTTTAGTATCACAATCCTTCTCATCATACGAAGATATAGTCTCATGTGCTATCAAGACAGAAAAGGAATTCTCTAAGTCTTATGACAACAAAGTAAAGCAAGAGAAGAAGAGAACGGTGGAACAAGAGACAGATAAAGGGAAAAAGGGAAAGAAGGATTTTCCATTATGTGATAATTGTGGGAAGAATCACCCTGGTACTTGCCTAAAAGGAATGGGAGTCTGTTATAAATGTGGAGAAAAAGGTCACCAGGCACGTGATTGCAAGGGAAAGAAAGAGGCTGTCAAAGTTGAATGCTACAATTGTAGAGAAATGGGTCATTACGCAAATGAATGTCCTAAGCGTCAAGGAATCTTACCTCAGAAAAGGCCAAGGGATCAAGGACAATCTTATGCTATTACTACAGTTGAAGCAGAATAACTAATGTATTGATGCTTTCGGACTCATGGATTATATTCTGGTTATTAGAATAATGTGATCTATATAAGGATTGTACTGCAGTACTTGTTGGTTTCAGAATGGTTTTAATATGATGAAGGTAATTATATTTTTAGTATGTGACAATAAGAGAAACTTTACTTTGATGGGGAATCTGATAAATTGATTTTGGAATTAAGAGACCTTTTAGAGAAAGTCTGGACAGAGGTATTTTGGATAACTATAAATGTTGGGATGGATTAAGTTGAACTTTGAATAGTATTGTTTAAGGTTAAAACTTTTCTGAAGATTATTTCTGGAATACTATAATACTATATTTTTAGAAAAAGGACAACCTGCAGGGTGGGGAATAACCCGTCGCGTCGGACACAGCTGCAGGAATCGAACCCACAACCATAGTGCGACAAGCCTTTATTTCCTACCACTAGCCTACAGGAAGTCCCTGGTTATTACAAAATCGTTTTACTAATCTAAATGGTATGTGTTAACATTTGGAACCTTATACAATTAGGATAAATAGAATATTTTTGAGTTCCGTTACCATTTGGAGTAAAAGTTGGGTTTGTGGTAAAAATTTATTAACGAATGAAAGTATACATAACAAGTATGTATATTCCCCTACGTTCTTAGTAAATCTCATAAATAAATTCCTCAACATAATAAAAGGTAACTTAAAACAAAAATGTTGTCGGTTAACTTTTCCAACTGGGGATTCAATGACCGTTTAACCAATCACAAGTTTGTGATTTTCTTATGGTTAAACTTTCTCCTAATCCTGTTTTCTATAACTCTCCATCAGACCTTGATGGTTTGTTTCTCCTCCATATCCATATTTTCATAGAATCCTAGAATGGGCTATATCGGGTGACCTTTGTACTTATCCTGCTTTCTTTTAATGTTATATATTTATTAACCTTATTTCCGATGTGGGTTTTCCACAAAGGTATTTTCTATTTTCAGCCTTTTATTATCAAAGAAAAATTTCAAATTGCGAGGACGCAATTTATTGAAGGAGGGGAGAATGTAACACCCCGAGCTTCCACGATACGCTTCTCATTCAATAATGCAATAGCTTTCATTGTACGCAACTTCGAGTTCTAAAACACCGCGACTAATAAAAGTAGCCGTTATGAATAGTAATAACCACCTTTTAAAATTATAGAAATTTTATATTTCAAAATGGACTTCATTTTTGTATTCCTAATATCGAAATTAGCCTATGTTGAATTTTTGGTATTTTTCTGAGAACTTCTAATTTTTTATGAATAGTGAAAAATACTTAAAACACCTTTTTTAATCAAAATAATTTATAGTGATAAGTTATACTATATAGTGGTTTTAAAGTATAATTGGAATATATTTTTACCATTTTATCCAATGGTGGTCATTAGAATTAATTTAACATTGAAAATGGACATAAACAATTGCCAATCTTTTGATATAAATTGTTTCTTAAAAACACGCTATTTGTCGTAACAGCGGGAATTAATTGTAAAATTAATTAATGCAACTTATACGTCTGGAATTTTGTAAAATAGACATCATTTTTGAATTCGGAATATCAATTATAGCTTAGGGTGAAATTTTGGCCTTATTCTGAAAAACTTCAATTTTTGATGAATAGTGAAACCACTAAGTGGTAGTTAAATAACTGATTTTTCGTTTAAATGAAATATTACCACTTCTGTGATTTGATTTTCAAAAATCCGACATACATGGTTGTCATTAAGAAGTAAAATGTGGTTCAATGGGATAAAAATAATTTTTTTGGTGAATAGTAACTTATTAAGTTTTAATCGCGATTAGTGGTAATTAGTGTGGTTTAAGGTATAAATAATACTTTAATAATATTAAATGACCTAGACACATGTCCCAAACTCATTGGTTGTGTCATGGCCGACCAAGACAAGCCATGGCCTAACTTGGGGACCCCATGGATCCACTTTTGTTGGGAAATGACATAAATTACTTTTTATTTAATGTTAAAGAGAAAATGACACAAACATAATATGTTTTACGAAAACAATTTTTAAGTAGGGTTATACAAGTCCAAATTTTGATTATAAATAGTAATTGGAAAGATAAAAAGATTTCCTATATCATAGTATTTGTTTTATAATTTTTAGACATTAAATAAATTAAAGTATTTATGACATAATAATGATGCAGCGATGACATCATTATTTGACGATTTAAATAAAATGAGAAGATAATGCAAAATCCGAGGCTTACACTTGTCCAAAGCCTATTGGATGAGTGGATTTCGATGCCTTATCACCTTATCCACGAATTCTATCAATGTGGGACCTTTTAAAACCGAAACACATTTTCAAATAATGTAATGTTCCTTTACTTTCCAAAAGTGCCCCTCCTCTCCTCTTATAAAAGGCCCCCACCTCTACCTCATTTCACACACTCTTCAAGCCATTGGCTCGGCCAACCCCTGCCCATTTGCTCTCTCCACATCCCTCTCCTCATCCTAGAGGATTCCCTTTGGGCAGAATCCTTTCAAAGGAAGCCTTTAGGCTCAACTCAAAAGGAGTTACACTTTTTAAGGTAATTCATTCTCTCATGTTCTTTTGTTTTATTTTGCTTCTCCAACCCCCTAAACTCTTTTTATTTACTTCTTTTGTAACAACACCAGTATCTTAAATATACTAGGATGTTGTTATAAGATTTATTTGAGCTACACTTCCACACAACTACATCAAATGGTTAAAGAACATAAGGTTTCCGTGGATGGCGAAATTCTGCCTCCCGAAACGATGATTGTTCAACACTCATTTAACACCTTCAAAGGTGGCCATTATGATGTCACTATTTTTATATATGATATATAATATGTTTATGTTTTCCTTAAGCTTCTGTTTTTTTTTCATTTTGGGCATACCTTTATGGTTTCCATTATGGGTAAAACACGATATCTTCATTTTAGGAAGCGCGGACTACCGCCCCCTGAAAGTGATTTGATTCGTTAATACCATATGTGGGATGTGTGAAGGATAAAGTTAATGATATTATATATGTTATTATACTGGAATTATAATATACTCTTATATCATTATGATTCCATTCCAGAAAATATGAAATAGAAATGGAAGTAGCGTTCATGCGTACGTACGGCTTACCGTCTCCATGAACGGTGCATTTCATTTCTTACCTCTAAATGTGATGTAATATTATAAATGAATGTATGTACTGGATATATATGACATATATGATATCTACATCATGAATACCATTCTGGATATAATGGATATTTCACCACATTAACAACTTGTAATCATAAGAAGTTTATTTTTGACTCAAGTACCAAAGATCGACAAAACGACCGTTATTAACTTAAATAATTACATAATGATCATATCATTGTAATAAGTGATATAATAAGGATAATGAAATTGAGAATGGTTCTTAATAAGGTATATATTAACTCTAGTTTATTATTCAGGAGGTTAAAGAACGGTTGAGTCAAGTCGGACACAAGGTAAGGGAATTTCTTAACCCAACTTCCATTCTTTGGGTTAATCTCCTACTTTCAAATTATGTCATGATATTATTATGTCCTATTTTGTATTTTTACTTTCTTTATGTGTACCTATAGTGAATACACATAATAGATCTATTTTATTTTAAAAATGATCTTTTTAAGGACTTTGTCTCAATCTCCTTTCATTGAGGCATATTTGGCTTTATACACAACTTTCTTTTATACGGTGTATAAACCCCTTTGACTTTCATGTTTATTCAAAAGGAATCTTTTTTATACGAAGCATTTTACTAAACGACAAAAAGGGAATGTTTTTCTTTCCGTACTTATGCGGCGACAACGACTACTCCGCCGTCGTGACCGTTATTTGAGTTTCGGCTTCCTCTATAAGCCATCTTTTTTTTAATGAAAAATAAATACAATGTTTTAACATTCTTTTATTTTGGTATTGAAAATGGTTTTGAAAGAATTTTTATTATATCAATGTGTTGTATTGATATCTTGTGATTGAAATATGGAAATGTTATGTTTCCTTTATGCATGTTTTATGTGATACGATTATGTTATGGTTTATGATATGTTTAAACCTATTCATATGAGGAATGCATTGGACTTAATAAGTGACGGGTGGAGCCCGCTATAGCTCCTCGATGCATCGGCAGGTCTCATGAGACAAACTAGTGTCTTGGCACGAGGCCTTGACAAAATCTTATTTGTGGTCTTGGCACGAGGCCTTGACTACGTGGTTATGATAGTCTGGCATTATGCATTCCATCATTATGAAAGTGGTTATTGATATTGCATGTGATTATTCGACCAGTAGAATATCCATGTGAAGAAGTAAATGGCATTATCTCATTTTACTTTTTCCATATTATGTTGAAGTTCATGTTTAAGAGTCTTTTGTTTTAGTTATACATTGCCTTAAATGTTAATGTTTATTTATGAAAGCTTCCGCATTATTGTTATCCTTACTGAGCATTTGAGCTCACCCCTTTCAATGTTTAAAAATTTTCCAGGTTGTGAAGAAGTATTTTATGACTGACTTGCAAGAATAATCAGTGAAGATATGAGTGTGGACTATGAAGACCATGTTTTTTTGTAGTTTGTTTAATTTTGATGTAATGAAAGACTTATGAATGTATCTAGTGTTTCCAAGGCTACTAAACTAATCGGTCTTTCGAGACTTGATCTTTTGTGATCATGCCAATGTTACGAAGTAATGCACCGGCTCTGGGTAGCTGGGGTCGGGGCGTTACATTAAGGCATTAAAAATACTCTTGAGTAGAATTTTATTATATTTTTCTTTTTTAATTCAATATAATTTCATGTTGACTGATCATGATCCGAGGCTGACCCATCTATGTTTTATTTATTATTAACTTATTTTAATTTTTGAATTTGAGTTTTAAAATGTAATATTTTTTTTTATTTTCATGCTATGGGTATCATCCCTCCCTCATTAAAATGTATAAGGGTCTTCATGTCCACATTTATGTGATAAAAATGTAATTTCACACCATGAGTTCCCCTCACCTATACATTTGTACACATCGTAAAGATTGGAGAAATTTGTGTCGATGCGGTTTAAGTTAAGAGCTGGTGTAAACCAAAAAATCGAATTGTACTAGAGTTGTAGGTGTTATTATCTGATTTAGGTATCAACTCAATAAATTACCCTAGTGTTTCAGTTAATCAACTATTCACATAATGAATTACTTAATAGTTAATGAATAATGATCACACCATTATTTATTTATTTTAATGTATGAATAGTTTATTATCTTTTGAATGTATATTTCTTATGTGTGATCACATATTATAATAATAAAGAACAATTTATAGATAAAATTAACATGTGTGGTGAATCTTTTCTATTTAAAGAAAGGATAATTTTTGAGAGCGATCTAAACAAAAAATAATGTTAAATAATAAAAATATTTTATTCATTGAGAAAAAATAACAATTCCTTCAATGAAAATATTAAGTCATTAAATGCCTTCGGCCACATGAATTTGAACCCATCTGTTTTCATGAGGTTCTTATTATCCATAGTAAATGGTGTCTCTTACTACATGGGAGTCAATATAAAAGTGGTGGGATGAATTAACAAATTTTGACCATAAAAAAATATACATAGGTAGATAGTTGCAACATTAGAGGAAAATGAATATGAAATTAAAGGTAATCCTTTATAGGAGATGATACACCACTAAACAGATAAAATAGATATGGGTTAATGTGGTTGGACTATGAAAATATTACTTCAAAATCTCTGAGTAGTGGTGATTCCATAGATCAAGATATGAAGAATGGTTTAGGTATCCTTGCATATAGAAAACTCAAGTGTCTATGTATTCTGAATCTAGAAGACAAGGCATACAGGGAATTGATAAAATAATGGGAGAAATTTAATGTTAATAAATTGAAAATTTATGTTTGTATTTGTAGATCAATGTGAAAACACCACTAATTCAATTTAATTGTGTTCTATATTGGTTAAAGTGTATTTATTTAACCAACCATAACTTCTAAGAGTTGTACCGGTACCTGTGATAGTACTACACCATGAAATGAAGCTTTATATGATAGTATCCCCACTTCACATTGAGCCTATGTAGGTAGTAAGAAATGAAGATAAAGATAAACACAATAAGAATATAGATAATTCACTAGATGTTCAATGTTTCATGTTTTCATCTATGACCAGGGTGCTATTGAAAATTAATGCACAAAAAAATGATTTCTAAATGTTGTCTTATCTCAAATTATTATATCAGGAATGCGATTCAAAAGAAATATATGATATATCTAGTGATCTGTATAGATGCATGCTAACATAAGGGAATCATGTACGACCTCATGTACTTAAGATGATTAGGTATATATTTAGAGACTAGAGAATCTTGGGTTCAAATTAAACCAATAACTAGTAACCAATCTAATTGTTTCCTATTTATTGCATAGATTCTCAACATTCATCATTAATTATAATATTAATAACATGAATAAATATCTCTTAGACTTATTGTCTTTTGTTTTCCAAGATGAAAAGGATATGATGAATTTAAACTCTTCGTTCCTTATGGTGAAAAAGAAGAGGACTTGCAAGGATAAGGTGTCAAAGAATAAGTCACAGTCAAAGATACCGATTCAATTCCCTTCCAAGAATCGAATGATACAGAAGTATAGAAATTTATAGGTGGTATTATGCTTTTAATGGGAAAATAAATTTCAATGGAATAAGAATTTTACAATTTGGAATAAGAAGCAATATGATGCTTATAATTTAGGTATATTTGTCATTGAATTCAATATATCTATATCTATATGTAAGTATTGGATACTGCATGTTTCTCACACAATTATATTTAGATATATGAACTAAATAGTTTCAATATAATTAATAAATATTGGGTGAATCCATGGGAAAATAATGGAATGTGACTAGAAACATTATTAGTCTGAGAATATCATCTTACATTTCCTAGTGGATTGGTTATTATAATAAATAATTGTTATTATGTACCCTTTTTACTATAAATATAATCTCAATATTGATTTTAGAAAAAAATTGGATTTTATTTCATGTTTAAAACTAATGTTGTTTTATTTATAAAGGCAACATATTTTATGGTATCGAACATATATAAATGGATTATATATAATTGAACTAAGAACTCTAGTTATTATAATCAATGAAAAATACAGTGATAATGAATCATATCCTACCCACTTATAAAACATTAGGTTAGGTTATGTGAATGAGAAGAATGTAGGAAAACTAAATCAAGTAGTGTATTTAGACTCCATTGAGTTAAAGACCCTAGATGCATGTAACAATTGTTTATAAGGTAAAATGACCAAATAACCATTCAATGGGAAGGGAGAAAGGGACAAATAACTAATGGAATTGTTTCATACTAATGTATGAGTTCCATTTCCAGTAGAGGAACGGTTGGTTTCTCTTATTACATTACTTTTACCAGTGACTTTAGTACGAATGTTTATATCTCCTTAATGCAGTATAAGTCATATTCCTTTCAAATGTTTAAGGAATATAATAACTATGTAGAGAATGAGCTTGGAAAAAAGATTAAGAAACATTACGAAGACCATAGTGTAGAATACTGTATACAAGATTTCATCGATTGTTTAATGGAGTGTGGGATAATTTACCAATTTATTCCTACTTATTCATGTCAATGGAATGGTGTTAGTGAAAAGAGGAATCGTACCCTAATTGACATGGTTAGATCAATGTTGAGTCATGTAACACTACCTTTATCCTTTTGGGTATAAGCACTATAGACTATGACATATACACTAAACTGAGTAACATTTAAAAAGGAAAATGAGATTCCAAATGAGTTATGATATGGAATGAAATCCAGTCTATAACATATATGTATATAGGGATTTGAGGTTTTTTCAAGACTATACCTAAGGAAAAATTAGTATCTCAGAGCATGAAATGTATCTTTATAGGATATCCAATGGATATTAAAGGATATTATTGATGAAAACCATTAGATATAAAGGTCATTGTGGCAAGACATACCCCATTTCTATAAAGGGAACACATTTCCAATGGGAACAGTGGGAGAAATGTTGACTTTGATGAAGTTGATGCTTTGGATACACAAGAGTTAGTATGAGAATAATCTACACAAGATTTAGTAGTTGATGAAGACATTCTTGAGGCACATGTACTGTATATGCCAACTAGATAGGTTAAAGAACCATAGAGATATGGTTTTATTATCATCAATCCATGTGACACATTACTCCTTGAGGATAATGATCCTTTTACTTATAAGGAATTTTTATATGACAAGAAATATACTAAGTGAAATTAATATAGGTATTTTGAGATAGATTCCATGTACCAAAATCATGTTTTGATTTGGGTAGATATTCTAACTAATTTAAAACCCATTGGATGTAAATGGGTATTCTAGGAAAACCTAAACAAGGATAACCATGTAAGTACCTTTACAACAGGATTGGTTGTGAAGTGTTTTAGGTCACATCAAGTCATAGAATATGATGAAACCTTCTAAAAGGTTTCAATGATAAAATCCATTAAAATATTACGTGCAATAGAAACCTCACATGATTTTCATATTAGGATAATGGATGTCAAAAATTATTTTCTAAATGGGAATTTGTTTGAAGGGGACTATATTACATAGCTTGAATTGTTTATTATGTCAAAGAGTTCCAATAAAGTACGCTGGCTGCAAAAATCCATTAATGGATTTAAGATGGATTCATAATCATGGAATGTTTATTTTTATGAGTCCATAAGATAATTTGGATTTATTAAGAATGAAATTGAGCCTTTTGTCAGTATGAATGTTAGTGGGAGTGTCGTCATTTTCCTAGTATTATATGTTGGTGATATATTATTAATGCGAAATGAAGTGAAAGTCTTATAGTTAGTGAAGAATTGTTTAAATGAATGCTTATCCAGGGAATAAATAGGTGAACTAACCAAAATTCTAGGGAACAATATAATCATGTTATATGAAAGAGTTTTTTTATGGATAAGTAAAAGTACATACATTGTCAAGGTACTCAAATGTTACAATATAGAGAAATCCAAGAGAGGGTTATTTCAATTGTCACATGGGATTAATATCATTAAGAATATGTGTACATAGAAATAGGCGGAAAATTAAATAATGAGATGAATAAATTATTCTTTAGTAGTGGGATCTATCATGCATTCCATGTTATGTGCTAGGTTTGATGATTCCTTTTCTTTAAGCACTGTGGAAAGATATCAAGAAAATATATGGGAGCTATGTAAGGTAGCTGTAAAAATTATCTTGAATTACTTGAGATGTACAATGGATATGTTCCTAGTGTATGGAGGATATGACGTACTAGTCATGAGGGGATACAATAATGCCAGATTCCAAATAGATTTAGATGATTTGAAATCTTAGTCAAACTATGTATTTTTCCGAAATAGTGGTGCTGTGAGTTGGAGATGCTAGATGATGTCTGGGGTTACCAATTATATAGAATAATATGAGTATATGGTAGCTTATAATACAGCCAAAGAAGATGTTTGGATACAAAAATTTGTTTTTAATCTTTTTATTTAACATGGTAGTTCAGAACCTATTATAATACACTATGATAATACTGTAGTAGTGGTGCCATCCAAAGATCATAGGTCACACCAGAAGACATACCGTATTCTTTGAAAGTTTCATCTCTTGAGGGATTTTAATCTGAGATGTGAATTTACAGTTAATAGAGTATCCACAGAGGATAACATCGTATACCTCCTAACTAAATCCATATCTCATAATAAGAATGGTTTTCATGTGAGTGATAATGGTTTGAGTGGTATAAATTATCTCTAGTGTTAGTGGATGTGTTATGAATAGGTTCCATACACCCAACTTCAAAATATACATTGATTACCATTACATGTATATAGTTTGATATATATATATATATCTGTGTGTGTGTTTGTGTGAGTTTATTCTTATAATAACAGTGTTGATACTCCTGTATCCACTATTTACGTGGAAATATCCTTAGATTACTTATCATATCAAATGTTTATAATAGTTCCTAGCTATAATGAGAATATTGAGATACTATAAACATAATATTTTTCATATCTCCTATGGTCTAGACACATAATACTAACAAGACACAAATATTTTCTGACGATTAGGTGTTGGGGGATCATAAGAACGAAATCTTCTTATCATAAAGTTTACACATAGTAATCTTGATTCGATGATATCATGAGGACTAACATTCTAATAGGGTCACCATATGTTTCATGTGTCATTGGTTTTTCCTATCTACAAACATTTGTATTGGCCTCTTTACATGAGATTATTATCAATGGGTATGATTTGATCATGTAATTTTATGTAAGAAAAAAATCAATGACATTGATGTTGTGGAACTGTTTCTTGTGTTAGGTGCATCTTTGGTTATATGACATTGGTTGAATGACCAAGATATAATTTTTCACTTTCGAGTTGAGGAAGATATATCTCATGGGCCTAGGTTGACCAAGATGATAGATCCCTCATTAAATCCATGGACATCTCATAATAAGGTATGTCTATTTGGTAAGGTCATGAAATATATAATGTATTGAAAGGATGATGACATAGTTTTCATCCTTTTTTATCAGATATCACGAGATAACAAGATTATATTATAAAAATCATGTCACTATGAGGTAGTCATAGGAATGAAATTCTTTATCCCCATAGTGATCAAGATGGTTTCTAATAATAAAATCTTTATATGTGATTCAGATTCACTGGTATTAATATAAGGATTTAGAGGGTCACACACTAAGTGTATCCACAAGTTCAACCTATCCAGTTGAATGGGAGTTTAGGATAAAGTGGTCAAAATGTGTCAGGGCTGGTGAATGTATTGGTGCGATCAATCGAAATTGAATTTATTCAATTAAATCATTCATGTTTATAATAATGATGATTGAATTTATTTTTCAAGGTATTCAAAATTGGTTTAAACATTAAATTTGAATATGATAAAATATTATTTTTTGAATGAATATAATATGTTCAATTCTTGTTAAATTATTAAGGGATGAGTGAGGCAAGAAAATGGTTTATATTTTATCATGTAACAAGTTAAAGTGTTAAAAGTGAGTTACAAAATTTTTGTGACATTTATGAATAGTTTAATTAAGTTATAAGTGTGTATAGGGGACTAAAATGAAGGTTATAACTTTCCAAGGACCAAAGTGAAATTTTAGAAAGTATAACCATAGTATATAAGTGAATTTTAGACTCAAGAATTGTATACTAAATCATTCGGATTAATTTTGAGATAACACTCCTTCCATAAAAAGTTATAGAGTGAGAAACCAAAATAAGAACAAGTCTAGATCATTCCGATCTTTTTTAACGAGTCTAAATTCCTCATGCAATCAATAGGACATCATAATACTCTTCAATTTCACATACTAGCACCTGATAATCAAAGATTGATGATCCAATAACTATATTTAACATGTGGATGATCTATATAACAACTATATTATCACCTTTGAGCCACAAAATTCTAACAAAGAGCAAATCATATAAAGGATTTCAAATAAACAAGACACCATATACAATTTCATTCATTTTTGTTCTTAATGCTTAAATACAATTTTATTTGACCATTATAGAAATATAAGAAATGGGTTTTGTGGAATCATGATTATTAAAATAAATTCTAATAAAAAAATTTAATTTTTTTTTCAAATTTCTACTATGCCATTGGTTTCTTCACACCACCTCTTATCAACTAGAAAAACATATAATAAACCAAAATTCCCCATCTTATGGTAGTACAAACAAACAATTTTAGAATGACATGACCTAAATTGAGCACAGCATATTAAATCCTTCTAAACCACCTCCTCTATAAATTTCATTATAGAATTATGATATAAAAAACCACTACTAATTCCACAACATTAATGAAAATAAGAACATCTAGAACCAATCCTTCTGATCATATCCATCTGATCCACTGAAGTAGGTTTCAAGTTCCCAAAAATATATTACTTAAAGACTACTAAAAATGAAATCCATAACACGACCTATAACTTACTCTTTGTACAATGTTACAAGATCTCCTTCTATTCCCCCAAGTCATACAGAGGCTTTATGTTTCCTCCATAATTCTAAACCCAAACTCCCAGTAACCATATCCATTTGATTTTTTTCCTTGATACCTTGAAAAATTCTAAATAACCATCTTCCAACATCTTCTGGATATAATGTGAATTCAGAACAATGTATTTAGGTCTCTAATGAATCCTAGGATTCTTAGAAAAATAAATTTCATTCTCACTATAACAGTAGATCAATCCTTCTTGGCTATAACCAATTTTGTTAACTAAACAATGTAACCATACTATATCCTTAATTTTTTCCATTACAAACACATAATCTCTTTCCGTTGTAGAATGTTCTATCAGTAGTTGTAACCTGGATATCCAACTCACCGCATTTTTTTAAAAAGTTTAAACATATCCAATTCTACTCTTTCATGAATTGTAATCACCCAAAAAATCAGTTTCAACAAACCCATGAAATAGATCATCATATCTAAATTAAAGGTTTGTTACTTCCATTAATTTTAGGTATTGAATAAAAATATTTATATTCGACCAATGAATATTCATTGGATTTTCCCAAAACTAGATGACCAATCCCACTACATGTGTAATATATGGGCATGTATAAACCATAACCTATATCAGTATTCCAACTACTGAGGCATAGACAACTTTAAACATGTAATTATTTTCATATTTCATTCAAGGTTTTTTTTCTTCAAAATTTTAGTGTGATTGGTAAGAGGAGTTGAAATTGGATTACATCCACTAATTATGAATCTCTCAATGATATTTTGGATGTAATACTTTTTTGATAAATCTACGTTTCTGGTTTTCCAATCATGTTCAATCCTCATGACCAAGATATTCTTAGATTCAGAGTAATATTTCATTTCAAACTTTCCAGACAAGTCCTTGAAATTCCAAATCAGCTTTATATTCAAACCTAGTAACAATATATCATCCATGTATAATGGTAAGATTATAAATTCATTTCCATTTAATTCCTTGCAATAACATCAATGATAAATGTTACTTCTCATGAAACCTTTCTCTTCCCTAAAAGAATCAATATTCAGATTACAACATCTTGGTACTTATTTAAAACCATAAAGGCTTATTTTTAGTTTTCAATCCATGACCTGATTTCAATTATCGATGAAACCAATAGGTTTCTTCCTATAATTTTCATCTTCCAAATCCCTGTAAATAAAATTTTCCTTCACATCCATTTGTTCAAGGTAAAATTTTTTAGAAATAAGAAATTTACTACTCGAGAAAATATATCCAGAGAAGTATGTTCCATCCTTCTAAAATCCATTCACAACTTGCCTAAATTTATATTTATTCATTCCATATACATCTTCTATAAATTGGGATATCAATTTATTTTCAATTAATCTCTTACCTAGTTGTAATTCTATTAAATCGCATGTGATATTAACTCATGGTGATTCCAACTCATCCAACATTTATATCTCCCACCTTATGGAATCTCCCAGAGAATCCACTTATTCCAAACACTCTTGTTCTCCTGCACTCATTAAATGAAAAAAACTTAGATCACCTCGATACATCTACACTTACCGTCTAATCCTTAAAGACCTTTACACATTATCTCCTGATTTAGATTCTTCTAAAACTATAATTTTTGAAATGTTTCCTCTAAGATCTCCTCCTTCTATAAGATCTCATTCCATAACTCTTGAGCGAGCTTCAATAATCCTAAAAATCCTGATACATCTTTCACTAGATAAAAATCCAAAATTTCCATACAACCCTATGATATTTCATCCAGAACATATAATATTTCAATAGACTTAGAGACATATAAACATTCCAAAACATGTGATCCTCTAGAACCAACATTTAAATCACCTTTAAATAACATTGAATATTTATTTACAAATTCATTTACCTTAATGTTTTGATTTTTATTTAAGATATTCCATTTAAAGATTAGGTTTTTATTTCAATAACACTCTTCTTTTAATCACCCCATAGGCGAAAACCAAGTTCTTCACCTCTATAGATTAAGAAAAATAACTGGCCCGAGTTTTTTCATTCAACTTATCTCTTTATTTTCCATTAATATGCATGTAGACTAAAATTATTCAAATAATTAGATAAGAAACTTCTATAAATTTTTTGAACCATATTTTATCGAGTAACCATTGTCAAATTGATGCTAAAGGAATCCTATTGATTATGTAACATGATTCTACCACTACTTCTCCCAAAAACTCCATAGGTATTAAAATATTTAAGAACATAAATCTTATTCTTTCCATTAATTCCCTATTAATTTTCTCAATTACTCAATTTTGTTTAGGTGTACCTAGAACAATACTCTCATGTTGGATTCCCCTTTCCCTATATAATTTATCAATACTTCTTATAGTAATATCCCCAAAATTTTCAAATCTTAGACAATGCAACTTGATTCCAGTTTCTCATCCAACCATATATTTCAATTCAAAAAATATTCCACACACTTCACTTTTATTATTTATTATGTAAACCCATACTATTTATGAGAAATCTTTAATGAAGGTAAAAATGTATGGAGCCATTCTATAATAATGAATAGGGACACATCCCCAAATATCTATACAGACTAATTCCTACTTTAGGAATTTTGGTGTTCTTATTAAAATATTTAAAGACCCCATTCATTGTTTCCTGGTTACAAAACTCTCACACCTTTTGATTTTTTATCGATCAATCTTCAACATTCCCCTATCAGCTATAATCTTCATACCTTTCTCACCGTGGTTCCCAAACCAATTATTCCATAGTTATGTACTTTTGGAAGATGTCATTCTTTAAATTGTATCTCCCATTTTACTTTCAGTTAGATACAGTGTCATATATTTTAAACCTCTTTCTATGATATGAAAATACCATGTAATATTCCATACCCCTTCCAGAAATATCATTTACAAACATGATTCAAACAACTGACCTACTAAAATCAAGTCTGTATGAAGTACTTGAACATTCCAAACATTTTTCAGTCTAAGAAAAAATCTATTCACAAATTGTACATTCATTTATCCCTTTCCCATAATATCAAGAGCTTCATCATCAACATGATGATCTCTACCAAAATTTCCTGATAAATAATTTGATATCATACACTTTCTCCAGTGGAATGGAATGAAGCTCTCGATTCTATAATCTGTGATTCTACTTGATTATATGCACTTGAATGTATATTTACATGACTTATTGGTTTCATGTATAGAAAGATAACTTATTTGGGAAAATCCAGACTGAGTAAATATCAGATTTGATGGATCATCCACATATTGTACAATATGTGAATGTCATGACCAACAATTTTTTTTAATTGAATAATGAAAAGAGGCTTTCTATATCGAAGAAGAAATATTTTCACATTAAATTTATAATTAACTTGATTAATATGGAATGATATTACATTGTTCATGAAATATTTATTTTTAGTAGATGTTGATCATTTGAAAAACAATTTTTGGTAATCTGTTATTGTACTTATAGGATCCAATTGTAGAATACCTCTAGTGATTATACACACATGCTCTTTTGTTCTCCAAATTACATTAATGAATCATTGGGTGGTAGCATAGTCAATTGATAATCTTACATTGTTCATATAGATCACTTCACCTTTCTTCAGTCTTGAATAAATTCTCAGGATCTTACCATTCTTGAGAGGATGTGAGAGGGAAGAGGATAATTCTTTGAGACAAATCTATTGTGTAAAATGAATCTCGATTAGGCTATATTAGAAATTATATGTGGTCTATTTATTAAATTATGGTTAGGGTTTTTATTTTAATTAATGAAAAAGATTCCATTAATATAATATCAAACCTATGTCTAACCCCATGCCATGTATTATTAAGAAAACAACATTATTTTTGTTCCATGTCTTTTCCAATTGGCACATTTATAAATATAATTTTACCAACTTTCAAATTAAAATTTATCACTGAATATGATCTTGGTCTTCTCATCCTCCTCAAAAATTATCAT
Organism: Viscum album; assembly: GCA_963277665.1. NCBI lineage: Eukaryota > Viridiplantae > Streptophyta > Magnoliopsida > Santalales > Viscaceae > Viscum > Viscum album. Next base: position 836,617,066 of record OY728167.1, read on the forward strand.
TTACCCAAATAAATATTAAATTAAATATTTATCAATAAAATAAATATTTCATTCAAGCTTTGAAATATAAATATTTATAAAATATTTAATAAAATAAATATGTTTTATCAATAAAATCGGAATAAAATTATATATAGGTCTTGAGAATAATATTTATTATAAAAAATAAATTAAAATGTAAATTAATTGAGAATAACAGAAAACATAGTGTGTGACCCTCTATATTTCCATCTCATTGGAATTAGGAGGACTTACTTAAAGTGGAAGATTATTGTCTGCAAATGGGTCAAGGAACCCATGATAATGAAGTTAATATTACAATTCCAACAACCATACACGATCAATTTCTATGTAATATAATCCCTTTGTCACAAGATCTCATCAAGATGGTTTCACACCAGTTTCATAAACTTATATTCTTGATACATCATTATTTGACATTCAGAAAAAAAACTCATCATCATACCATGTCCATTGAATTTAATGTGAATTTTATATTTCAATAAAAGGGTAGAGATATAAAACTATATTAATATGGAATAGAAAATTCCTTTATTTAGGTATTAATTAAGAAAATTTCATTCAAGATGAACCCAACATACCAAACTTTTCCATGACTTATTATCTGTATGGTTTATGACAATATATCAAAGTGCATGAGTCCGATATAAATTAACTAAAATCATAAATTCTAAGGACCATTACACATACTCAAAGAAATTAATATCCAATGATGCATAAATATGTTGAATTCCAACTATCTGGTATGTTCTCATAATCTACTTTCATGAATATTACCTTGTGATAACTTCATGAGAAGTCTCATATTCATATGAGTACTCACACATGACAATAAAAAAGATTTGTGTCATATCATGGAATGATATCGAACCATAGAACTAGGTTTAAAAATATCATCATGGAATTTCAAGGTTCTCATTATAGAGGGGAATTACTAAGCCCTTTCAATGAAAAATATACTCTAGGGAGTTATTACATTAAAGTCACATAGAACTATTAATGATATGTAATAAGATATTTGAATTAATATTAACTTATTTGAATATTCTTGTAATACAAAGTATAATAATTTTTTTAGGGCCCACCTCCAAAAGAATCCCACTTAGACTAGTGCCAACTTCTAAGGAATTTCAGTCTGCTAGTCCTCTCATGAAGATCATGTTCCTACTAAGTTAAGGATTTATTTAAAGGGTGCACCCCAATGTCTTCTGTAGAAACTATTCTCACTGTGACTTCTCCCCACTGAGAAAAATACATTAAGAGATAATACATTAAAATTATGTTCTTTTTATTCATATGTGTCCTAGGATCCTTTTCAAATTACATCACTACAATATTTACCTAGAGTGTGATAGGGTTCTTACTTCTAGGTAACCCATGAATCTCGTGGAATTTGTATTATCCAAACTACTTATTTAACTACTTAAAAATCCCCAATATACTGAATCATTATTGTAGAATCTCTGAGCATATCTTTATTTAACCTTTTCTGGCTCACAATATCTCCAATGAGAGTGATGATATATCACATCTATGATTTTATATCATCTTGATATATTTTTAAAAGAACATCTATGTATTCTATAAAGACTAGTACATTATACCCTACACAGAATGGGAATATATCACGAGTTCATATAAGATACATAAAGATAGTCTTATGTTCCATCCAATGGTGATCACCTGGGTCAGATTGATATATTCCCATTACACTTAAGGCATATGGGACATCTATCCTAGTATATAACATAACATAGTTGACTGACCCAATCACTGATATGTATGGAATCTTAATCATTGTTGTTATTTACTCAGGTGTTTGAGGACTCATTTTCATAGTTAGATAAATTACATTTGACACGGACAACAATCCCCTCTTGGATTTTCCCATACTAAACCTCAACACTATATTTTCAATATATGTACCTTCACTTAGACTAACTAGTCTCTTGAATCCATCATGATGGATATTGATCCCCAGAATATATGTTTCATCATTTAATTTTATTTTGAATAAGCATGTATTTAGCCAGGATTTAAAAAACTATAAGAATGATATCTAATTTCTAATAAGTTTTCTGTCATTGATATAATCTATTTATAAAATGATCACACACTCACTAAAATTAAAATAGAAACAAGAATTACATTTTTTCTTTATAAAACAAAATTACGTAATGGATTTTTCAAATCAAATTTTCCATGAAAAAATGCTTTCTTTAGTCTATAAATGGATCTTTTCAATTTACATATCTTATTGGAATCTATTTAAGTCACAAAACCTTTAAGATGGGTCATATATATATCCTCATAAAGGTTCTTATTAAGGAAAGATATTTTGATATCCATTTTAAAAATCACATAGTCATGGTAAATCGCCATGGAAAGTAGAATTATAGTGGATTTGAATAGGAAAATGAGTGAATTGGTTTCATCATAGTATATTCCCTGATGTTGTTTCAACTCTTTTATAATGAGTTATGATTTATAAGTAATAACTTTTCCATCCCTGTGTAGTTTTATCTTTAATACCCATTTACAACCAATGGTATTTACAACCACTATAGGACACTCCAAAATCTATAATTTTTGTGGTATATAATTTTTTTTATTTCATATATTTTTTAAATTTTGAAGCATATGTTCCACTTAATTATTCCTTATAGGTTATAGGAACATTGATATCAACAGATAATGATTCAGCATCCTTAGTTACTAGAAAACCATATATATCATGTTATCTAACCTCTCGTATGCTCTTACACAATACTTGTGTCTCTGGAATGTTATTTTTCATGTTGATCTATGTAATTTATTCATGTGTTAACTATTATGTTTCTGGAGTGTGGATGACATTGATGTCTATCTCAATCCTACAATCTCTTTTAGATATATGATCCTTCTCAAGGAGTATGGTATTACTGTTGACCAATAAATTTTCATCTAAATGGTTGTATAGATATTATCCCCTTATTTCCTTAGGATATCCTATAATGATCATTTAGTTCCATAGGGTGCATATTTTTGAATGCAATAGCCTAGAAAAATAATTTTCATCCCCAAAATCCTAAATGTGAAAACACATGATTATTTCCATATAAAAGTTCATAGAGAATACAATTTTATTCATTATTTGGAATTTAGTTTACATTGTGTGCAAATTTGTATAATGTGTATCCCTGATAGGATAATGAAATAATCACCTAACTCATCATTGATCACACTATATCTAACAAGGCATGGTTCCTCAAATTATATACGCCATTCCATTGTGGTGTATAAGGTGGAGTGATTTGTGTTAAACTCCCAAACTCTTGTAAATAATAAAAAAAAGTCTTTATTAATATATTATCCTCCACTGTCTGTGTGGAGTTTTTTAATCATCTAAACAAGTTTTTTTTCATATTTATTATTATATTCCATGAATATATTAACGGAATCTAACAAATATCTCATTAAATATTCATATCCATCCTACTAAATTCAGTAGTAAAAGTTTTTAATTATGAGTACCCACCCATGGAATGCGTTTCAACATTCCCATTATAAACCAATGTATCTCCCATGTTTGTTTTATCTCAGTTCCATCTTAAAATTACTTCACCTCATATATACCTTAAACTGAATCAGTGTGCCTTTAAATACTCCTTTTATTACACACTCTTTATAATTCATAGGTAGGTGAGGGAAACTAAAGGATCAGTTCAGGGTAATTTTATAAAAATAACCTTATAAATACAGGTCCTATATAATCAATGAGGGAGGGATAAAATGTTAGACCCAAGGGTGGTCTTTATTTGAAATGTAGTATTTTTTGTGTTTATTTTCAATCCGTACAAAGAAAATCAAAGAGTTCACATGGAAATGGATCTTACAGTTTAAGCTGAAAATAGTATTGAGGGTAGCACCATTTCCCAGTTTTTACGAAATTTTTGTGATCCAAAATTTTGCTGTTGGATTGCATCTTGAAAAGTGTATTTCCATGATGGACTAATGAAAATATAGAAAAGGAATTAGTTTGGTGAATAAGGGCTACATGAGTAGTGTTTCGCTAAGGATTTATGAATTCTGACGGTGTTCTCCATGATTACAATGAGCATCGCTAAAGGTAGTTTTATATAATCAACATTATATAAATAAGGTAAAGGCATGGATTTTGTTAAGATTGGGATTATATTTGTGAAGATGAATAAAATTGTGAATAGAGACTATGTTTATATGTGATTTCGAGAAGAGGAGAATCGTGAATGCATGATGCTTTTATAGAAGGATCTATGACTATGATGAGCATCATGAACAATGAATTTAATTGGAGCATCATGAAGGGAGGATACTGTGAAGGTATTTTTGAAATATTTGGAAATTAAGTTGGAGTTTTTTATAGATTCATGAATTATCGAGACTATAAATAAGAGGCTACCCCTCTTCACTTCAAATGAAATTTCCCAACGAAAATCTTGAATCACTCTGATTTAATGAATCTAAGAGAGATCTACAAAACGAAAATTCCATGAAATCATGAACATCAAAAAATAAATTATAATGTATGATAAATGTAAATTATTTTTATAAAATGTTGATTCGCAATGATAGGGTTTATCACATTGACTTTGTGAGCTTCGTGAAGGTAGTTTGTTCTAGGCAAGAAAGGGAGCTTCGTGAAGGAGCATTGCAAAAGCCAGCTTTGATCACCTGGTTTTATGTGAACAATACTTTCATAGTGCATTAATATAGGTATATAGTGAATTCATAGTCTCATGTTATGTCATGGAGAAAAAATATAATTCCAAACCATTAAATATATCTTCATGTCGATAAACTGATTTAGAATTCTCTCAAAGTAGCGATCCAGGGGGAGTCGATGGAAGTGATTTAAGAGATGTAGTGTGGTATCCATAAATCATGTTGAAGACAGTTTTCCTGGAATAGAGAGAATGTTTCAAAACTTTAATATTCCACATATTGTGAATATTTGTTGATTTAGGTATGATTAACAATCTGTTGGTATTTAGTCCTTGGACTAGCCCTTAGTAGTGAACCAAGTAAAAACTGTAGTGTTGTCTTGATGTGTGTGAATGATTTAATTTCTTGACATTAGCATCCAACAAGTTTAAATGGTTTCAACCAATGTGGGAAAAAGGTTTATCACATTAGGAAGAAAAATTAGACACCCTGATTCACCCCTCCTCTCTCAGGGTGTTCAAGGGTCCTTCATGTAGTATTAGAGGATAAAAGTATCTGGATTTAAATCTGTACTTCCTTGCTATCATGGATAATTCAGTTAATTTTAGGTGAGTCCCCCTATATTTTGGAATTAACATTCATATATGGAAGAACAAGATGAGATCCAATATATTATCTCTTGGAATGGAAGTACAAATTTCCACTGCACAGGGGTTACATGTCACTGATACAACAAGGCTGTCTATAACTGATATAGAGAGGACAATTCTTGATTAATATGCTAAAGAGAAAAATTACATCACTACTGTACTTTATAATCAAATATATTTAATGGTGATTATTTTTAATTTATCAATGTCTGTGTGAGAAAAAGTGGAAAATATTTATAAAGGGGACAATAATGTAAAGTAGGAAAAAAATTCATTCCCTTTACAATAGGTTTGATGACTTAAAACTATATCTTGATGAAAATTCATATACCTTGTTTAATCTAATTTCTAATGTTGTGGGAGTTATATGTTGACTTGGTGATGAAATCAAATAAATTTCCATTAGGAATAAAATCTTGATTAGTCTTAAACCTATATACAATGAAAATGTTCCCTCCCTTGAGGATATAGATCTATCTATACATTCTCTATATGATATGCAGAGTAGTCTTGTGGAATATCAAATGAGAGTGAAACATAATGTTACAAAAAATCGAGTATGAAATGAAATTGAATTCAAATCGACAGAAAACTAGAAATTTTAGGAGATAGTATTGATGAAGATAATTAATAAAGAGAACTTATTTATCTCATTTTAAGAAATTCAAGAATGGAAACAATAAATTTTATGGTAAGTTACATATGTCTTGTTTTTGTTGTGGAAGAGTGGGGAACATTGCCTCTCAGTGTTCAAGAATGTTTTATAATGAGTAAAGTGATGTTGGAAACCTGGAGAAGCCCTGGAAAAAGTTTTTCCAAAAGGTATAATTCATATCTGCAAATAAATCCTAGAAAAATTGTTTTTTCTGTGAATATTGAGAGGATGATAATGAATTCATTGAGTAAGAAGAAACAAAATTTAAATCTAGAACAGATACTTCCATTATGGTTACTGTTGAAAAGTCAGAACCATTAGGATATAAAAATAGAGTTAATCATTTGACCACTAATGCCAATCTCAGGTTTCAACTAAAGGATTATCTTGGTAAGAATGAGATTCCAAGTAATAGATAATTAAAGGAGAAATTAATTGTAGAATAATCATCTAAATATATTGATAATATTGAAGATGAAATTTATTGAAAAATGTAGTAATGAATGAATAGTACACAATATTTGGAAACATAGAATATGTAGTGGAACTAATGCTCGAAGTTTAGGAACAAGAAAATGTCATTAATGACCATACCTCCAGACTGAAGGTGAAGTCCAAGACTATTGAGGGACTCAAATAAGAATTTTTTACTCTTTGGAGTAAACCCAAAAGTGAATCAAATTCAAAATAGAAAAAGAATAAAATAATGTTTTGGAAAATTATCAGATGGCGAGTTGTGGGAGAGAGCTAGGTGTAGTTTTGATGGAGTTTAGAAGGTTTTGAATGATTAAAAAGATGCATCCATGGGATTTTATGGAATTGGATGTGATGCAAAAACATAAAATGATGTAAATAAAGTGGGAAAAAATAAAATGCAAGTTGACAGTTATACTTATTGAAAAGTCACCTGATGTGCTGGAAAAGAACCCCTGAAATAAAACTAAAAGTAGAACTAAAAACACAGCTCATGTGTCCATAAATGATAAGAAGACAAACTATATTCCTATATAAGGATACACGAGGAGAAATAAATTTGAGAAGACATTTCCACTTATGAAATTTCAAATATATGGCTATATGGGCCATACCATGTCATACTGTGAAAAAGAAAGGAGATATTTGAATAGAGAAGATCTTGGAAGTTAGTAAAGGAAAACAAATCGTAACCGACTTATATGGATATTGTTTTTATTGTTCATACTTTTCCTATAAAGCTATATTTTCAGGCAGATGAAAGACATGAAAAATTCATATTGTATGCAGAGACAAGCCAATACTTGTCAACAAGGTGGTTCCACTCTTATAAAACGATTTTATCTTATGGATGAATCGTACGAGTATGATGAAACCATGCAAATGGAATAGAGATTTTAAAGTCCATATTAGTCTTACAGTCAATGTAATATCTCATGAAAGGAAAAGAAGAAGATCAAGAAGTCCAATATTGCTGAATTATCTCTCAAATATATAAAGAAAAAGAAACACCAAGGTTATTTTTAGTGTATTCTCATCCCATATGATAGGAAATTTAAATTTAATTAATAATGTAATGAAAGGGTTAATTTAATAGTAAGGTTAATGAATGATGGTGGTTTGACGATCAATGGCATTGGATGTAATGAACTAGCTAATGGAGAGTAGAAGAAAATTGATATTCTTTTTGTGGATTGTTTGTGTCACAATCTCCTTAGTGTGTGTCAACTCTGTGACTTAAGACTAATAGTGTAATTCAATTTGAGGGGCTACACTATAAAAGGTTTGATAAGTAATTCACTCAAGAATGGTTTCAAATCATATGGTAATGTATATCAGTTTGATAGAAAAGAAAACTTTTGTTAAATGATGGTTGAAGAAGAGAACAATGTGTGGCACCAGAGGTTGGGTCACATCAATCAAAAATACATAGAAAATATATCTAAACTAAATATTTTCATGGATATCCCCAACATAAATCATGAATGAGAGAATACTTGTGATTCTTGAATATAAGAAAATATGGTCTATAGATCATTTCTCCCAACGAAGAAAAAGGAATCAAATATTCTTCATATCATCCATACAAACGTGTGTGGTCAGATAAATGTTTCTAGAACATATGGAGAAAGGTACATCATCATTTTCATTGATTAATATAATATAATTTCTTGTGAGATGGTTATACATATGAAACTAAAAGTTATTGATTAAATAAAGACTTATCATCGAATAGTAGAGAATAATATTGGTCACACTATTAAAGTTCTAAGATCTGACAATAGAGGGGAATAAAAATAAATTTAATTTGAATATTACCTGGAGAAACATAGAATTCATCATGATATGTCTACTTTGAGAACCCCATAGAAAAATGGATTTGTTGAGCATTGGAATCGGTAGGTAAACAATACGATCAGAACTATGCAGATTGGTAGTTGTATCCCTCACTATTAATGGAAAGAGGATGTTCAATCTACAATGTATACTCAAAATAGAAAAGGTCTTTATATGGGTTAAACAAAGACACCATATGATTTGTGACATGGAAGGAATCCCTCTTTTAATCATTTTAATGTTTTGAAATGTAAAATTTTCCTCTGAATCAAAGAATGAAATCAAAGGAAGAATGGTGATGCTGTAGATAATGGAATATTCATCGGAAATTTGAAGAAAGGAAAATCCAAAAAAATCAATAATCATATTAAAAAAAAATCAAATGAAATGATTTGAAGACAAAAGATGATAAGAACAAAAATGCATCACGTAATTCTTATGATGATGTGATAAAAGATGATGAAGAATGTGCAAATGGAACAAATATAAATATATAAGTAGAAGAAGGTGTTCAAAACATTCAAGGGTTACAAAATGATGTTGATTCAGAAGAAGAATAGGAAGAGGAAACAATGGATAAAGAAAATTATTCTGAACCTCATAGGAGAAATCAAAGAGGAGATATTTATTAATCTAACATCATTGGGGATTGGAAAACATGCACACAAATGATGAGAATGATGAATATTGCACAATTTTCCTTCCTATTATTTTTGGAACCATCCTCATTTGAAGAATCTGAAAAGGATGAATAACAGGTTAAATCCATGAATGTGGTTTTAGATCACATTTACAAGAACCATACATGGGATCTTTTTAAGGTCCCTAAAAGTCACAATGTGATTGGTACAAAGTGGTTATTTAAGAATAAATTCGATGAGGAAGGTAATGTAATAAAAATAAGGTCTAATTGGTGTGTAATGGATATTCACATATTTAAGGTGTTGATGATGAGGAAACATTTTCTCTAGAGGTGAGAGTGGAGTCGATCATGCTATTTTTCCGTAGCAATTCAAATAGGATACAAAGTATATCAAATGGATGTCAAAACACGTAACACCAAAGTATTTCATAGTAATTTCTATCTTTAATGTAACTTAATATCTTATATTTCATTCAACATTTACTTGGATTGTTGTATATGCAAGATTGAGTTTCTACAAAACAACAGATTAGTATTATAATTATTTAAATGATATATTTATTTATCAATTAAATATTGTAATATGAATAGTAAAATTTAAGATTTTAATTTTATTTATAAATTTTTCACATAAATGGAAAATATTTATAATTAAATGTATAAGTTTTGTTAAAATAGTTATATATTTAGAAAAACTATTTTCTGAAATGAACTAATTTTATATCCTTTTGAGAACAATATGAAAATTAATTTTAGAAAAACCTAAAAATTGAATTTTCTAAAATAGACTTCATATTTGAATTCAGAATATCAAAATTATGTTAGGGTGAATTTTTGGTATTTTTCTGAAAACATTCATCTTTTGATGAATAGAAAAAAATACTACATAGTAAATAAAAACTCACTTTTTCATTTAAATAATTATTTTAAATGAAAAATTTGTCTTGATGTCCAAATACATCCACAATACATATATTAGTCCAATTTAAGTCATTTGAGTCATTTTCTAATAAGATTAGATATATAAAATTATATTGAACTTTTTAACGAATTTTACCCACCTTCTAGGCACAATTGGGAATTTTCCTAAAACATAATTTTACCACTTATGTGAATTTAATTTCAAAAATATGTGAGACATAGTTTACATCAGTAAGTAAAACTTGGTTCAATAGGATGGAAATAAATTTTGGTTAATTGTAATTTTTGAATTTTATTTACCACGGTTAAAAGTAAATAGGGTAATTAAAAGTAAAAATAAAATTATAATAATATAAAGTTACCCCATAACATGTACTAATTCTATAGGATAAGTGTATTTAGACCAAAATAAACCTTAGGACAAAAATATTATCCTTTTTGATCCACTCTAATTAGATTAGAAGATTTATTATATTTTATTTAAAGATGTGTTAAAAGTGTTAAATTCAAATTTGATTAACTAAATAATTTTTAATATAGAGTTATACATAAGATAAATTAGAATATGGGTATTAATTAGAAATATAAAAGGATTTCCTACATCATGGTATTGTATTTATAATTTTAGACATTTAATAATTAATTTTATTGATGACATAGTGATGATGCATTAATTACCTTATTAATAAAAAATTAAAATAATTGATATTATAAATATAAAAATTAATGTAATTTGAGATTTTTTATTCCATTAAAGATTTTTTTAGGTGTATATTACATGTTATAATTGATTACATTTTTTTTTTCTAATTAATAAATTTGTGATGACTTTATAAAAAACCAATACTAAATAGTGTCAAAATCGACATAAATTATTTTTTAAAAGAAATATTATTCTATTAAATGATATATTTTTATAAAAATATATGATTCAGAAAAACGAATTATATATTGATATAAATTTCATTAATGAAAAAATTTATGTTCACTTGTCATTTTACAGTAATTCTATTAACTATGTAATATAAAAATACAAGAAGAAATGGAAAAAGTTAAACTATTTAAGTAAGATTTAAATCTAAAATATAAGGTTAATATGGTGACCTAAACATGTCCAAAACCTATTGTTTGAGATGATTTAGAATAATCCCAACCTTATACTTGAAATAAATCTATTTTTTAAAATTAGAAACCGAAAATTATTTCATAATAAAATAATATTTCAAGCTCTTCCTAAAGTGCCCCTCTCCTCTCTTATAAAAGGGTACTTCCTCTTCTCTTAATTTCACACCTCCAAATCCATTTTTCTCAGCCAAAACCTACTAAACTATCCTCCCAACTACCCCTAATTTGACCTAGGGGCCTTACATTGATCATAAATCGAACCTATGGAGCCCTTTTGATCAAATCAAAAGGAAACACCTGAAGAATAGGTAATAATTTCATCACATCATTCAAAGTTCTTTTCTTCTTCCACTTTATATGTCTTTGTTTTTTACATAAAAAAATAAAACATCCAGTATCTTATATAAAATTTTATTTTATTAAAAATATTTTACAACCATATTCATTATTCTATCCATCCTATAAATGACAGAGTAACCATATGTGCGTACGAACAGCATACTGGCTCCACGTCGTGGTGTGGTTTTTTATTCAACGCTTCATTATTTGGATGGAAATAATAATGAGTATAATTGATGTAAATAATAAATATAACATTTTAATGATTTTTTTATATAAAATATAACATCTAATTACATACTATTTCTCCATCAATAGAATGATATCGTCACTAGTGCGTACGTATGACTTACCGTCTCCATGACGCGATGAGATTCATTTCCTCCTTCACCATTCAACGATGATTATAAAAATATATATAATTAATAAGTATGTAATATATGACATAATAATGCTACTATATATATATATATATGTATGTATGTATGTATGTATTTACATATATCTAATTCACTTACTTCCATTCAATACGATATGAAAACGGAAACGACGTTTATGCGTACGTACGACCTACCGTCTCCATAAACGGTGTTTTCCATTTCATATATCTATCTATTATATATATTTATATTCGGAATATATATGATACATAAATAATTTTTTATATTTTGTAAGCAATTAAATCCTGATATAAGTGATACGATCAAGAATTAAGAGTTGAAACACGCACGATAAAAGAAAGAGATTATTACTCGAACTATTTTTAAGTGGGATGTATAAAACAATAAATGAATAATTTATGATATAAAAAATATGAATATGGTTCTGGTATATTTTAATAACAAAATATTTTCAATATACAAGAGGTTAAATGTACCCTTGAACAATTTAATGTACATGGTACGAATTAATTCCTCAATCTCATTATTATCCGATATTGGTTATATGTATGTATTTACTGGGACATATTTATCATCCATGTCCATGTTTCATAAAAATGTTTTCAAAAGGAATATTTTAAGGTTTTATGGAAGGGACTCTTAAACTATATCATCATTTTAAATGTTTTAAAGATTTATTTTTCTAAATCTATTTAATTAATGTCCATGTTTTCGAAATGATTTTAAGGAATTATTCATATGGACATAATTGTTTTAAAATGTTAATTCCGTTAAGGAGTTTCAAAGTGGTATGGGAAATTTGATTGAAAAATATATTTTAAATGACTTGTTTCATAAATTATGAGGCTTTTAAATTATTTCATTAAAAAATTACAGTTCTCTCAGAAGGGTTTTACTGATTATTTTCAACTAGTCAGCATTATTTTTCAATATTATTCTTTATTGAGGTTTATTTATTATAAATACAATATTCAATATTATATTGAATTAGTTATGATATATTGGATTGTGAATGTTCTATTTTTATACCTTTAATGATTTATGGTTAAAGTATTGACATTTTGTTTTCTAGTTTTAATTTGAATATTTATGTTATGTTTCAAAAATATTATATGAGGAATGCATTGGTCTTATTATGTGACGGGTGGAGCCCATTTTAGCATCTTGATGAATCAGTAGGTCTCATTAGACAAACTAGTGTCTTGGGACAAGGTCTTGACAAAATTATTATTTGTAGTCTTTGCATGAGGCCTTGACTATGTGGTTAGGATGTCCGACACTATGCATTCCATCATTATGAGATTAATGATTAATGCTACATGTGATTATTCAACTAGGAGAATATTCATGAGAATAAGTAAATGGAATTATTTTTTATCATTTCCATATTATACTAATGTTCATGTATAAAGGGATTGAGTTTCAGTTTTATACCTTTCTATAAAAGTTTATGATTATTTATGATAACTTTCTCTATATTATTTATCCTTATTGAGAATAAGTGCTCACCCATTTCTTATGGTTTATTTTTCCTAGGATAACCAAAAGTATATTATAATTTATATGCATGTATAAGCTAAGGTAATAATTTAATTCTCAAAGGATTAGGTATGTTGTGTTTTATGTTAGAAATTGTAATTAATGTTCATGTATGCAATATATTTTCCAAGAATGCTAAATTGATCGGTCCTTCAGGACTTGATTCCTTATAATCATTCCAATATATTAAAATAATACACTGGCTCCAAGCTTCTGGGGTCGGGGCATTACAGTTGGTGTTAGAGAATGTTTAGGAATATCCTTGGAAACTAGATTTAGAAAAACTCTTATTAGAGAACATTACCCTAAGATAGACTTTGAAGAATAGTATACACGAACATAAAAAACTTTTAGTAATGTATATATTATGTGTGTTTTACAAGAAATACATCCCTGTCTTGGTACTAGAAGTGGACGTGGTTCTGGCACAGATGTACCGAGGAGTGAAATCTCCGACAAGGAGTTTCAGGCTTGACCCACAGAATCCCGGTACACAGCAACGGTCCTTACTATGCACCTGGTTTGACAATCTCAGGGGATCTTCTTACGATAATTTACATTTTATTTACAAGCCATTATGAAGTATTTATGAGTTAATATGTCAGAAAAGAATCCATTTTTATGATTATGAGACTATATGTGTGAAAATCATCAATTAGTGCTGAGAAATTTTCTAGTTTTTGGATTATACATTATCATATGATCTCACCTAGTGTATTTCTTCTTTTATAAATGGATCCCAGTAGAAGGAATGGGAACTCTAGAAATACACATATCCCAAGGTTATTGAAGGATCATATCATTCATATTATTACGCCAACATTTCGAAGGGAAATAGACTTCCATGTATTCTCATCATATGAGGAAATAATATCATGTGTTAATAAGGTAAGTAAAGAATTCTATGAGTCCTTTGGATTTGATGGGAAGTTAAAGAACCAGAAGATGTAATAGAGAAGGATGGACAAAGGGAATAAGGTAAGGAAAGTTTATCCAATATGTGATAACTATGGAAATTATCACACTGGGATGTGCTTGGAAGGACTGGGTGGTTGTTACAAGTGTGGAGAATAGGTTTATTAGGAAAAATAATGTAAAGGGAACATAGAAAAGGAAAATATTCAGTTTTTCAATTGTTGTTAAATTGGTAAATATTCAAATAAATGTCCTAAGAATTATTGAAATATAGCTCATAAGATTCAAAGGGATTAAGGTCAAGAATAAGCTGTTAATACAGTCGACGTGGAATAATTAATGTATTTGTGTTTCTAGATTGAAGAATTATTTCATTTGAGTGTTTTATAAATGATCTACTAGTTATATAAATTATGGAAATAAATTGGATTGTATTATAGTACTATTTCATTAAGGGTTTGAGATTGTGCGGTACCAAGAAAAGTGAATCAATAGGAGGTTAAATGTTTTGGAAAATATATTGTTGAGAGGAAGATAAACCTTAAAACAGTCATGATGTTGGGGTAATTACTTTGGAATAAGAGATAATTGAGTTGGATAATGTATATTGGATATTATTGACTACCTTAGAACTAATTAATGGATTTTTTATTACATCATTGTTGGAGATTACAATATTTTTGGATTTAAGGAGTATATTTACTATTTTATAAGGAATAATGGATCCTGAATGCATTCAATAAGTTTTTATGGTAATTAAAGTAGTTACCATGTTTTAATAGAATACATGAAGGAGGTATTCACATTTTCTTATGTGAAAAAATGAGATCTTTATTATGTTTACCTCCCATATAAATCTTTGGACTGTGAGTTCGGACATAAGTATTTTGGATAAGTCTAAAGGTTGGAATGGAGTAAGTTGAGCACTTGATATTTTGTTTGAGGTTAAAGTATAATTTATTGGATACTTTTACCTAACCATTTGGATTTTAGTAAATATATAGTGGGTTAAGGAAATACTTTTGTACCTTATGATTTATCAAATGTGCTTTAGGCATAAAAAATTATTTTTTGAACATTCATTTCCTAATGTAAGGGATGAAGTGAAAATAGATCAATGCAGAACCAAATGATGAGATTTTGATTATGAAAAGGAATGAAATAAAGAATATTTTCTTGATTTTTTATCTTAGTAGAAAATTAATCCCTCCTCTCTAAAAAAAAGTATCTAAAAAACATGTTATCCTAATACATTATGTTCTGTTGAACCGATGATATGTTAAATCCTCATAGATTTATGGCTTTGAGGACCTTAATTTTCCATTTATTTTTCATTTGTTTGTCATTTATGACCTTAATCACTTGTTGGATCATAAAATAGATGTATATGTATATTAGATGGAACAATACAAGAGGGGGGGGGGGGGGTGAATTGTAGATTTAAAAACCTTTGAATTTAAACACTTAAGAAGAATCTTAGTTTATAAAATCTTAAACTGATACAATTCTCAACTAATAAAATTAATCATAAAAGACTTGGATCCGATAGATATAGAATGGTGTAATACTATTAGTAATGTAATACAATTGTATTTGAATTGAATACAATCAATGGAGTAATATAAAAGTAAAATATTCTACCATAAAACATATACAATCAATTAATATAATAGGTAATAAGAGAATCATAATTGAAACAATTACAATCAAAGGAATATGAATAGAAAAGGGAAACAATAAAACTCCGTTTCTAATACAAATATTAGAGGAATTGTAAAGGTATTAAAATTCTTTTATCCCAAAGATAAGGGTATCCTTTCACCAAGGATAAAGTTTTGTCTGACCCCATCCTTTATAAGCCCTTGATACGAAGATCGGCACAACTGTCATCCTATCCCCGAAAGTCCTCGATTAAGAAGGTAATTGACACCTCTATCCTTCAATAAATTGATGTCCCTTGATACGATTATCGGAAGCACGTCTTCCTATCCCTGAAAGTCCTCTATCGTTAACATAATTATCGGTTTCACAAAGTAGAAAGAAAGAACTTATAGGAATAAAAGAACATGGAACAAGCTATTCACTACTTGTATCATCAAGGATTTCAAACGATGAAAGAGAGAAGTCAAAATATCTCTCTATAGAACTTGATTGAATCAAAATTTGTGAATTTTAATTTGAATGACCTCTTATTTATAGGATTCAGGTTCCAACTGTCATATTTTCTCCAACGGTCATAATTCACTAAAAAACACAGACAGACATGGACACTTGACATTACAAAAGTCAAAACAAAATATAATACATGACATAATTTTGATTGATAAATAACTATCGCAATGACGTCATTTTAGTTAGAAAGAATTAAGTATAAAATAATGAAACAAATATAATGATTTACATGAAATCGGTATTGAAGTTATGATAATAGTGAAATGCATTTCATAAGGGAAGAAATAACTTGTTTTCAAGGATTAACATGATAAAAATGCATATCATGATTACAAATTATAACCTGGTTACAATTATTATCTTGGTTACGAAACATGATATTAAATATAGTTACGGTACTTACATAATTAAAGTATGGTGTAAAACCTAGTGATGATTCATAACATGGTTACAATTTCATGATTACGATATATGATTACAATTAATAACTTAATCTAGTTACGATGAATGAAGCATGAGATTAAAATACTATACTTATCATGATTACGATACCTGGTTACGATTCAGTATTAAACCAGGTTAAGGTTTCTAATTATAATATAATACACCAACAGGTTATGATTCCTGATTACGATGCAGTGTATAATCGAGTTATGATTGAAACATCATATGAAACATAGTGAATGAACCAAAAAACACAACTTTGATAAGTATTAATCAAGTATGAAAAATAAAAAGAGTGATTATGATTGTTAAAACAACATATTTTATTAATAAAATTTGTGATTACGATATGTGTGATTTGGGATTTCCAAAACAAATGATTAATGGGAAAGTTGAAAGATGTTTTGACTCAAAAATATCCCCCTTTTTAGAAAGCAAAAAAAAGCAAAAAAATACTATAACAGATAATAAAGACATATCTCCCCCTTTGTTTAATAACTATAGTGAATACGGCTAACTCCAACCTTGATTTAACAATGCAAAAGGGATTGTATTCCCCTAACATTTTCTAGTGAATTATCCACCTTAAATAATCATTCATCACGCTATTTATTTTCAAATCCATTCTCCAACTTTGTGATTTTTAAAAAGAATAAGGGAAAGAATTTATTTCCTAGAAAAGGTAAAGAAACAGAGTACAAAAAAATAAATGTTTCTTGAAGAAAATATTTTTTTTACAAAAAGAGTTCAACCATAATTATTTTACCTTTTGTTTTTACAAAATATTAAACAGAAAAAGATTCATATTCTTGAACTCTTTTCTATCCTCCATGAGCTTGTCAATATCTTATCTCTAAGTCTTCAGCTTCTCATCCAGTTTAGTAATAATATTTTCTTTCCTCTATAGTCTATCTTGATGAAGCTGATTAATAGCTTACTGAGCTTTAAGTCTTGCATCCTTATTATTGAAATCATCTAGTCTGAGGTTGTAGGCTTTCCCAAGAGTAACAACTCTATTTTAGAGTGAAACAATCTCATTAGTATCATCTTGAAATGTTTCTCTTAAGGTCTAAATCTCTTCTGAGAAAACTCCTTGAGAGGTACCGGTTCTTTGAAGGTTTTCAAGATTTTCATTTAAATCAGTAAACAACTATTGATTCATGTTTCTAAGAACATTTACCAGATGCAGAAAATCATCTTTCTTGACCAAATAGTTTTTTAGAATATAGTCAACATTATAAGACCATTTCACAACCTTATTGCAAGCCTTATTGTGCTCAGTAGCACGTTCCTTTAAAATCTTGAACTCGGCTTTGAGAGACAAAAATATGTCCATCAAGACCTTAATAGAATCTGTTCTTTCATTATGTGCATTATAAATAATTTACAATCTTGCCTCATCCATTAGAATAAAAGGTAACAGCTTCTGCATCCTATTCAGGGATAGTTCATTGTACTGGACTCCATTTAAAGCGATTGTTGTATCCGAATCTATATCTTCACTGAATTGTGTGAGATTAGAAAAATGTGTCCAAGTGATAATAACTTGAGCTTGTTGATTCAAATTTATATCAGATTCTTCCTCTTTTTCTTCGTATTCTTCTAATTATTCTTCATATTTATTAGAAATCTGAACGACTCTCTTAGAGGAATCCTTTTGAGATACTCTCATGGAGCGTTGAGAATCGGAAGATGGATAAACAAAAGATGGTACTTCTAATGACTCTGTGGTATGAATTCTCTTATTAGTGTCTTCTTTTTATTCGATTTGAATTTCCAACTAGACCTATTCTTCTTGACCATGTTCCTCCTGGCCTTCTTATTCTTATTCTTATTCCTCTTCTTTATATTCTTTAGCAAGATACTTTGTAGCTGATTGTTAAGAAACTTGTTTCCACTTGCCTTTCCCTAATTGAACTGATTGATTTTTACAAGATGGTTCCTTTCTTTCAATTCCATATATCAGTTTCTAGGATATTATAAGAAAACTGTCACACTCAATAGCATCATCCTTTCTTTTCATCAATATCTTCTTTATCTCTTCTTCATTCAAGGTTTCTTTAGACCAGAATCTATAGGACAAAGATTCGGCTGAGTCCATTCCAAACTGAGGATCCCCTTATTTCATTTACTTATTTTTCTTCCTCCACTCAGAAGCAATCTCATCAGATAGAGCCTTTTGTTTTTTGATGGTTTGGGAGATGTATCCTTAACTACCTTTCTTTTGTTTGAGGAAGACTTGGATGGCTTAGAAGGATTCTCACTGACTTCAACATCATCCTTTTCTTTCTCATTATCCATATCCCTCTCACAATTTTTCAATTCAGAATTGAAATATAATTTGAACCTTCTCACTGTATCTTTACTAATAAAAGGTTCTTTGAGAATTTTGGATCTAACTTAATTGAAATATTTTAAAAAACCCAATAACTCTTTCAAAAACATACTGATAATTGAGGGAAACATGATCAAAATAGATTTTATACCAGAATATTTGTGTTTCTTAATTGCTTGTAAAATAAACCCCATAAGGTTAAACTTCCTCATGTTGACCAAGTAGTCAAGCACATACACATCTCAAACTTTCAAAGTTTCCTTATCACCTTTTCTCGGCACAAAAAACCCTAGAATCCAAAGGATTATGAGTCTATTGTCTCTTAATAAATGACTTACTTTTCTTTTTTCATCATGAATCTCAAAAATAGTTTATTTAGATTTATTTTCATCAAACGTTACATCAGTTTTTGTTAACTTATGAGAAGGATATAATGCATCTCTGATGTGGCCTTATTTTTACCCAGTTTGCCACATCTTTTTATTATATTTTATAAAATTTATTTAATTAATTTAACACTTTTTAATAAATAAATTCACTTTTGTATTTTTATAAATAATTTTGTCAATTATTCACTTTTTATAACATTTTATGTAATTTTGGACCTAAAAATAATTGATTTATTCTCGACGTGTTTTTAATATAACTAATCTTCAATTTTTTTTTTAGTTAAATATTTATTTGTTTATTTTATTTAACTTATTATTATTATTAATCATCGAGTTTTCTAATTAATTTAATTTTAATTTTTAATGTTTTATACAACTTGTCGCGGCTTGTCAGACTACCGGTAGCTAAGCTACCGGTAGCAGGGGTCCTTTTTCTCTACCGGTAGGCAGGTTACCGGTGCTGTTTATCGGTGACCATTGTCACCGATACTTTTTCCTACCGGCAGCTGTTTTATATATCTTATCGGTAGACTTTAAATACTACCGCTGAGCCTTTTAGCGGTGAGTTTTTATTTTGGTTTTTATAAATCTGCTTAACTTTATAACAGTTAATATCCATTTAAACAATTATTTAATTAACATAATTATATTTAATTAATTTAGACTTTATTTTATTAATTATTCTTTCAATTAAGTTACATTAGAATAGTTTAATTTTATTATTTTATGTGTTTAGTCTTCCTGCTCGTCGTTTAAGTAAATAATTTGTCTTTTGAAATTAAATTAAATGGTTCGCCCTTAATTGTTTGCGTGAAATTAGTTAATTAATTAATTAACTAACAGTTTTTAAACATTAACATTATTATTTTATGCATGCAGATTAATTTTTAATCCATTTTATAAAGGTTTAAGTCTACCGATGATTTAAATTAGCTCTTATGGTGACATATTGGGTCGCCAATGCTAATTTTCATTTTGTGCTGCTACTCTTTAATTAATTTGTTTAGTTATTTTAATTTTATGTCTTTTATTAATTTAGTTTAATATTTTTTTAGTTTTTAATTCTAGCGTTGTCAATTAAAAATTTTAAGGTTATAAAGGTTTAATAAAAAATCTTGTTTTAAATTAATTGTATTTAGCAATATTTTAATTAATTATTTTATGTCTATTTATTTAAATTATTTAAGTTTTAATTTTATGTTTAATTTTTGTGTGTTTTTTAAAGGCCGTGTTGTGTAATGTTAACCTTGCATTTTGCTGTATCGGTGAGCTTCCCTTTATATCGGTGACCAGTTGCCTGCCCTGCCTCACCGGTTCACTGCTCTCTTTTCATTATTTTTTCTCCATCTATCGGTAGCTCATCCTCACCGATAGGCTAATTCTCCTGTGCACAGCCCTCTTTTCATTTTTCTCACCGATGCAGCCTTTCTCCCACTGATATGCATTTTATTCCTCTATCAGTGAGGTTTTTCTCACCGATGCACCCTACACCTTTTCCTCACTGATAATTGGTTACCTTTATCCTGTACACACTCTTTATTCCTGCCTCACCGATAATTGCTTTCTGTTTCCCAACCAGTAGCTCTTTCTCCCGCAGAACCTCACCGATAGCTCATTTTGCTGCCTTCCTCACTGATATCCCATCTTCCCCTCCCACTCTCTCTCACACACCTTCACCGCACTTGTTTCCTCGCTGGTTATCTCGACATATTCTGTGTCGGTGATGAAGTTCGGGAAGAGCCTCAGCAATCAGATCGAGGAGACGCTTCCGGAGTGGCGCGACAAGTTTCTTTCCTACAAGGAACTGAAGAGGCGCCTCAAGGTAATGAGGTCCGCTGCGGGGAGGAACCAAGCCGACGAGCGGTGTCAATCTGAGGAGATGCAGCTGAATGTGCTGGAGAGGAGGTCTGCTGTTTTTTTTAGTTGCTGAAGTGCACATCAACATGCTGGCAGAGGAAGAGGAATCCGCCTCCGTTACTGCAAGGAGGAGGAGTCGCGCCATCTGCTGTCCACCGCTGGGAGGAGCAAAAGGTGTCACTGCACATGATGAAGGTCGAAGACCCCCTACCGCCGCTGTGGTCGTGAACCCGAGCTGAGGTCCGTCGAGAGGCTTAGCCGCTTGCTGAAGCAGAGGAGAGGTCCACCAGTTTGGAGCCGCGCCCGGATCCTGTTGCCGCTATGCTGTTGATGGGAGGCGGAGCTGAGGGTTTGGGGAAGAAGAAGACCCCTGCGCCACATTGGGGAGGAAGAAGAAGATAGAAATAATAAAAATAATAATAAATAGATAAAAATTTTATAATTAAAAATAAAGTCAAAAGGAAAAGTAAAGTAAAAAAAGTTAAACACAAAAAGAAAAGCAAAAGTTAAAAGTAAAGTTAAGTTAACTTTATATAAAAGTTGCTTTAACTTAGTCAATTAAATATTAAAATTTATTAAGGTAATAAATTTAAAACGTTTATAATTTTATTAAATTGATAAATTGAAGATTAAATTAAATTAATAAACTAATACATTTTAGTAAAAATATATAATTAATAAATTATAAAACATAATTTTTAATTTAAAAAAAAACAACACTTGAAGCCTAAGTATTAATTTTTAATTATTAATTAAAATTATATAACTAATTAATTAACCTAACCTTTTAATTTCTTTAATAATAATAATTAAAATTTTAATACAATATAAACTTATCTATTTATTTATTTATGTTCTTATTATTTAATAACTTAGTTTAAAAAAAATGGATAAAATAAATAAATTACTAATTATTCTATTAACTTAATTAAATTAATTACTTTTTAATAACTTATGTTGTACCATAGTTTTATTAAATAATTATCAATTAACTAAGATTAATTTGTAACGAGTAATATAACAATTTACTCTAAAAATAATTATTTTTCCTTGCATCTTTTCTATTTATTTATCTATCATATTTTATTTGCAGGTTCATTCAATGGACTTAAACGCGTCCAGGTACATACAACTAACTTTACCGAAGTTAGTTACGTGGGAAAAGATTGCGCGACGTGCCTGTCGCGGGTTACACACACGTGTGCAGTGCGTGGGTGAAGAACTCTGGAAGTCGGTGGAAGATCGAGCGGTGACGTGCAGCAGATGACAGATGGTAGTTAAAGCAGAGCAGCAGCAGAATTTTTCGCGAGACTCTCATTCGACATTCCACGACAACACCAATTCGAGAGCGGAGACTCCCGGGAGCAGCACTGGAAACGAGCAGGAGACCAAGGAGCCCGAGTTCAGAGCATTACTTGGGGAGTACATCTCCCCTCTGTCCTTTTTTTTTGTACTCTGTTCTTGGTTGTTTTACACTTCTTGAATCAATATGATCATAGATTGAACTTTCTAAACTCGGGAGTTTTAAAACCTTCTGGTTATGATTTTTAAATCTTCATATGCTTATCTTTTTACGAAATTAGAATCAGTTGGCGAGATTGATTCTATTTCTAATCTTTGATCGTTCACACTTCAATATTTTCAATTTCATTATTCAATTTCAACTGGCGAGGTTGTTTTTGAATGCATTTTTCAGAACTTAAATGTCATTAACATTGGAGATTTATGGTGAGTTTATTTCCAAAAGTTACCTTTTAAAACTACTTTGCAGTTTGGTTGAGTTTTGGTGTGGCGAACTCCAAGACTTAGTCATCTGCCTGTCGATTTTCCTGGCGAGGGAAATTCTTCAGATTTTCTTGAAGTGTGATTCGATTGTAAGCTGTGGAGAGAACATCCATTCGAACTAGTTGTTTAGAATTCCTGAGTACTTTGTTGATCTCGCTTCTTTGTCTTGCTGCTTTATACTAGTATACTGTATTACTCTTAATTTAACAGTACTTAGTATAACTTTAGTTTCTTTGTTAGAAAATCTAGTTTCCTCATCCTGTTTCTATATAATCAGTAAAATAAAAAAAATATAAAAAGTAAAAAGATGCATCCCTCACTACTGACAACAGTGAGGTTTTAGTTTTAAGACCTTAGAATTTTTCGTTTGCCTTCTCTGTGGTTCGACCCTGCACCACTGTGCTAGTGTAGGAGTAATAAATGTAATTTTGAGGGCCGTGACGACCTCCGGCCGCTTCAATCTCCCACTAAAGGGACATCGAGAAACATATTTTCTTGTTTTGAATAGGTTGCATATTTCTTATCATAAATCATAAAGTAGATTTTTCCATACTTATCTATCTCTACTGATTCATAAAACTGTAACAATTCATCATGATAAACATGATCCTGATTGGAAAATTTTATTTCTACAAAAATTAATTCCCGACCATGAAAACTAATAATTATTTTTGAAGAAGAATCAAATGAGTCATAAAATCCTATGGAGGCTATCCTTTCACCAAAAAAATTCATTGAAGAGAAATTATTTGGAGGAATTTCTTTCGGAGAAGAAACAGAAGACTCAAAAATGAAACAATAACTCACACACTTCAGAATCTACTGATTACGAAAACATAGAATTTCCCTTATTACAAAAAATAGAGTAAGAACTGATAGAACTTTGTTGGCTATTTATAGATCATCTTGTCTTGGGAGAAATCACAGGAAAAAAATCGATGTGGGACAAGTTTTCTTAAAATAAAATGATGGTTAAGATTAGATCTAGGAGATCTAATAGACAAGAATGATTTTGAACTCTTGATGTTTTCTTTTAAAAGGAAAATGTATTCAGAGTAGAACCATTTATGAATTAAAATAAATAAATGAGAAAAAACCTTTAAAAAAACTAAATTATTGTTTTAGAAAAAGTACATGTCCGAGAAATTGGATCAGAATTTTTGTTTCAGTGTATTGTTGTTATGAAAATGAAGAAAAAAATACTAAAACCAATGAGGTCAACTAGGATGGTACCAAAATTTTTAGAACTGATAGAATAAACCACAAGAATATTCGAGTACCGATAGTAATATTTTAGTACCGATAAGGTAATCCCAATACCTATTAGGTATTCCAGTCTCGATATTAATATTTCAGTATAGATAAGGTAATCCCAATACCAATAAAGTATTCCACTACCGATATTGATATTTCAGTACCTTGTAAAGGAAAACATAAAAAGTAAAACCGATTATCTGTAAAATAAAAAGTAAAACCGATTAACTATAAAAAAAGTGAAACTGATTAATTTTAAAACAAAAAGTGAAACCAATTAACTGAAAAACAAAAAGTGAAATAGATTAACTACTAAAAAAAATTGAAAGGTAAAACTTATAGAATTTAATGAATAAAGAATAAAACAAATAAAATAAGAATACTCCCCCTTTGAGAAGTCGTAACTCAATGTAAGGAGATAGATTAAACAAAAATTATATGTGAATTATTACTTTACATTTATCATTCGTAATGTCTATTTAATGTATTCAAATATATCATAAGATAATGATTTTGTGAAAATATCTGCAATCTGTTCTTTCATTCTAATGAATTGAAAACAATATCTCTTTTTTTTGTGTGATCCATAAGAAAGTGATTCCTAATATCTATTTGTTTTTCATGTGAGTGATGTGCATGATAATTGCTAAGTGAAATGGCACTATTATTGTCACATATTTTTTGAGTTTTTGAGAAACTCATTCCATGGTCAATGAGTGTGTGTTGCATCCAAAACACTGGAGCACAACAACTTCCAGCTGCTATATATTATGCTTCAGTAGTGGAGAGTGATTTTGAGTGTTGTTTCTTGCATGACCAGGAAACCAAATAATCTCCTAAAGATTTTATGTTCCTGATGTACTCTTTATATCGATTATATATCCACCAAAGATAGCATCTGAAAAACATTTCAAGACAAAATCATTTCCAAAAGAATAGAATGGTCTTATATCTATAGTTCCCTTTAAATAGCGAAAAATTATTTTCACATCTTTTAAATGATATTATTTTAGATTATATTAGTATCTTTGAAATAAGAAAACTAAAAACATTAATTTTGGATGAAAAGACATTAAGTATAAAAACATCCTATCATACCTCTAAAAGTTTTTTGACCCACTGGTTTCCCAAATTCATCAAGATCATGTGTATTTGAGGTACCAATTGGACTTCTAATAATTTAAGTATTGTCATATCCATACATCATGAGTAGATCTTTGATATACTTATGTTTGAATACATATATTCCCTTTGGTTTTTGAGATATTTGAAAATCAAAAAAGAGTCATAACTCACCCATCATACTCATTTCAAACTCAGATTTTATAAGATTCGCAAAATAATCAGAAAGATATTTCTTAGTAGATCTGAATATAATGTCATCATCATAGATTTGGACAATCAATTTTTTCCCATTTCTAAAAATAAATCTGGGTTAGAATTACCTTTAACATAATTGTTTTGTAAAATAAAACCTGCAGGTGTATCATTCCATGATATGGGGGCTTGTTTAAGACAATATGAAGCTTTGGTAAGTTTAAAAACATGATCAGGATGGTTTAGATCTAAAAAACCAGGGGTTGATAAAAAACATCTTCTTGAACAAAACCATTGAGAAAAGAACATTTAACATCCATTTGAAAGTGTTTAAAATTTATGTATGCTGTAAATGCTAATAATATTATAATAGATTCAAGTCTAGATACCGAATCATAGGTTTCATTATATTCTGTTACCTATTGTTCATTATAGCCTTTAGAAACAAGTCTTGTTTTATTTCTTATAATGAATCCATTTTCATCACATTTGTTTTTGAAAACCAATTTTACACCAATTATAGTTATTTATTTAGGTCTTTAAACCAATTCAAGACTTGATTCCTTTCAAATTAATTTAGTACATCTTGAATTGATTTAATCTAATCATCATCACCTAATGACTCACTTGGATATTTAGGTTAAAATTAAGATATAAAAGAATGATGTTCTACTTCATTTTTCAATGAATTTATGGTCATTACAGGTTCATTTACATCACCAATGATATTATCAATAGGTTGGTTTTTAAGAAACAATTTATTTGGGTTTTATAAAAAATGGTCATCAACATAAGATAGAAAGTCTTCTGGGGTAACTGTTTCAGAAATATTTCCTTGAATATTCCCCTTATCTGAAGAGTTTTCAACTGTAGGATGATAATCAGGTTGTGAAAATACATTAGTTGATGTAGGTAGGGATTAATTAAAAACAAAGTGTTAACTTTCATCCAATTTAACATGCACTGTTTCTTCAATAGTACAAGAGTTTTTTTGAGAACCATCTAAGCCCTAGAAGTTGTGGAATAACCTAGAAAGATTCCTTCATCAGATTTGGGTGCAAATTTATGTAAATTCTATTATGTATTCAATATGATTACATTGCATCCAAATACTCTAATTTATGAATCTTATGTTTTTAAACCAGTCTTAAATTCATAATGTGTTTTATTAAGAAAGGGTCTAATTAAAACATGATTTATAGTATAACATTTTGTACTAACAACTTCAGCCCAAAAGTGCTTAGAAATTGTGTATTCATCAACATGGTTCATGTTATTTCTTAAATAATATGATTTATTCTTTCAAAAGAACATTTTTTCTGAGGGGTTCTTGGAGAAAAAAAATTATGAGTAATACCTTTCTTACTACAAAATATTTCAAAACATGAATGTTGAAATTCTCCACCATGATCACTACGAAAAATTATCAATGGTAGGTATTTCTCATTTTTAAATTGGGCTCTAAAAGTGTTGAAATAGAAAAAGCTTCATATTTCTTTGCTAGAAAATATACCCATGTAAATCTATTATAGTCATCAACTAAAAAAATACATAGTATTTTCCTCTGATGCTTCCAATTTTCATAGGACTGAAGAGATCCATGTGTACTAACTGTAATACATTAAACTTTGAGACCTTGTGGATTGATTTAAAGCTAGTTTTATTTTTCTTGCCATATTGACAAGGATCACAAACCTTTGAAGAATAAAATCTAAGATCCGGTAGATCCTTAACAAGTATTTTGTTTGAATGTTTAAAAATATTCCTTATGTTTCAGTGTCCTAACCTTCTACCCCATAACAGATATTTGTGTTCCATTGAACTTAAAGAAGGTATATCTGGGATACTAAGGTCTTCTAAGTTAATTTTGTAAACATTCTCATCCCAATGGGAAGAAAAAATGAATTCATCCTTGAAATTGTGAACTAAGAATTTATCATTCCTAAAATTCACAAGGTGACCTTCATCACATAATTTAACTACGCTTATAATGTTTTGATTAAGACCATTTACAAACAACACATTTGAAATTAAAACATTTCCTTAAATAACAATATTACTGATACCAATGATCTTTCCCTGAGCATTGTCTCTGAAGTTCACTTTTCCAAAATTCATTTCAATAATATTTTCCAAGAAAACATTGTTACATATCATGTGTCGAGATGACCACTATCCATGGAATAAATTTTCTTGTTGTTAGTACCTTCTTATTTTCTGGAAAAAGAAACAATTAGTTTTTCAGAACCCAAACTTGTTTGGATCCGAAAATTTTAGGTAAAAGAATTTTGGGAATCCACAATTGTTTTGAAAAATGATATTTTTGAAATCCTAAATATTTATTTTTATTATGATAATAACATCGTTCGAAATTTCCACAACATTGACATTTCGTACAAAATAGAGCACTTTGAGGAACAAAATAGTTATTAATAAAAATAGGTTTTGAGTGAGTGTATCCAAATCCATATTTATTCCTTCAAGGATGAATTTTAGATTAAATCTTATCAAAAAATTTAATACCATTGATAAATTTTGATAAAAGTTTCTTATGATACAAAATTTTAGATTTTATTCTAATGGCTAAATTATCATTTTCAAAATAAATTGTTTTTGAATTGTTTTTGTCTTCAGAAACGTTTTTCCTTAAAACAACTTGTTCAAAGTCTTTAGAAAGTTTATCCTTCTCAAAACATACATCCTTAAGATACATTGATTTTTTTTTAAAAATCAACAGTTTTTGATGATTATCCTTTGAAAGATCTAATACTTCCTTTGTAAGAAAAGATATTCCATAATTTTCCTTATCATGCTTTTTCTTGAGTCTTTAATTTTCATTCTCAAATAATTTTAAAAATCTAGAAACTTATCCAAAGGAGGGTAAAGTTTCCTCTAATAAGGAATATTCATCATCCGATGAGTAAGAATGTTTCTCATTATGGTAATTTGTATTGAATGATACATTTGTAAAAGATTCAGCATTGTGTACCATAGCCATATAGTAATAAATTTTAATTGGTAGTCTGGCTATGAGTCCTATGTTTCACTGACCAGAAGATTCTTAATCTGAGGATTCATCTAATGAATCACCACCACTTTCATTCCATGTATCATTTTATTTCAAAATATTCTTTGTCTTTTCTTTGAAATACATTTTCTTGTTTCTTTCATAATGTTTATACTTTTTGTCTTGCCTATTTAGTAACGTACAATCCGGTCTAATATGCCCTGCTCTTTTTCATTCATAACATGTTACCTCATAATCTTCCATTTCTTTTCTATAATTATTTTTGAATCTGTATTGAAAGTATTTATTTCAAACAATCTTGTTCATCCTTCAAGAACGATTGGATAACTCATTATCTGAGTGATTACAGTCACTTGATTCTGATATTACAACATCTTTCTTATATTTGGATATTGTTTTCCTTTCTGGTGTTTTATCATTTGTAGTAGTAAAATCTAAACTCGCATTACCATTCTTATTATTATTGAAATCATAATCTCATTTTATTCTAATCTCATGCTGAAGTAGAGTTCCAAATAACTCATCAAGAGTGATTTGAGTAACTTTTTTGTTTTCATCAATCACTGTTATTTTTTATTCACACTCATTGGGAATAATATAAATGATCTTGTATAAAAAATATTTCTTAGAATACAGTCACTTGATTATCTGAGTGATTACAGTCATTTGATTCTGATATTACAACATCTTTCTTAGATTTGGATATTGTTTTCCTTTCTGGTGTTTTATCATTGGTAGTAGTAAAATCTAAACTCCCATTACCATTCTTCTTATTATTGAAATCATAATATCTTATCATTCTAATCTCATGCTGAAGTAGAGTTCCAAATAACTCATCAAGACTGATTTGAGTAACTTTCTTGTTTTCATCAATCACTGTTCTTTTTTATTCACACTCATTGGGAATAATATAAATGATCTTGTCTAAAAGTGCTTCATCATCTTGTCCTTCCTATACCATATATTGTATACCATTGACTATTTTCATAAACCTATTTTGTACCTTGCATACTAGTTCTTCATAAGGAAAAAGAAACCCATGATATTCTGCTCGAAGCATTGCTCTTCTTGTTTCAATGACTTTAGATGTACCAAAATTCATGACATCCAATTTTGTTCCAGATACAATTGGTTGCTTCACAAGATGATATCATACTCTATATATTCCTGGTCATGAAACACAAAAAATTATTGTGTACCTTGTAATTCAGTTTATATTCTTGTTTCTCTTGATTGGTGACGGTACTGACTTCCTTGTCTGGGATTTAATATCCTCCAATAAGCATGATAAAGTTGTCTACTCCAGTATTAATAACAAATGTCTTCATTCTATCTCTCCAGTACTCATAATAATTACCATCAATAAAAGGTTTTCTAGTCGGATTTAGGTTGTTAATTGATCCAATATTCATTCCTTCCATCTAATAGGACAATACTTTTCTACTACACATGTTAGTGTAGTAAGTAGTTATAAACAAAAGATTTGTGAATGAAATATAATTGTAGTGCCAAAATAAATAAATCAAGTAACACAAAATAGTGAAGACCTCCTTTGATACCAATATTTGGATCGTAAAATAGATGTATATGTATATTTGATGGAAGAATAGATGAGGGGGTGAACTATAAGTTTAAAAACTTTAGAATTTAAACACTTAAGAAGAAACATAGTTCAAGAAATCTTAAATTGATAAAATTCTCAACTAATACAACTAATCATACAAGACATGGATCTGATGGATAAAGAATTATGTAATACTAATTGTTATGTAATACAATTGTATTTGAATAGAATAAAATCAATGGAGTAATCTAAAAGTAAAATATTCTACCATACATCGTATAAAATCAATTAATTAAACATGTAATAAGAGAATAAAAATTGAAACAATTACAATGAATATAATTTGAATAGAAAAGGGGAAAAAATACAATTAATTTTCTAATACAAATACAAGCGGAAATGTAAAGGTATTACAATTATTTTATCCCAAAGATAAGGGAATCATTTCACCAAGGATAAAGGTCTATCTTACCACCTCCTTGATAATCCCTCAATACGAAGATCGTAACTGTTGTCTTCATATCCCCAAAATTCCTCGATTAGGAAGATAATCATCACCTATGTCCGTCAATCGATTGAAGTCCCTCGATAAAATGACCAGAAGCACATATTCCTATCCCCAAAAGTTATCGATCATTACCACAATGTCCAGTTTCAAAAAGAAGAAACAAAGAACATATAGGAATACAAGAACATGGAATAAGCTGTTCACTTCTTGTATCTTTAAGGATTTCAGATGAAGGAAGGGAGAAGTCACAACATCCCTCTCTAGAAATTTAGAGAATTAAAATTTGTGTATTCTAATTTTAATGACCATTTATTTATAGGATTTAGGTTCCAACGTTCATATTTTCTTCAATGATCATAATTCTATGAAATACACTGAGGGCCTTGACACCTGGCACGACAATGGTCAAAACAAAACATAATACATTTCATCGTTTGTATGGATAAATAACCAACTCAACGACATCATTTATGATAGAAATAAGTAAGTATAAAAAGAATGAAACAAAGAGTATGAGATACATGAAATCAGTATTGAAGTCATGATAAGAGTTAAATTCATTTAGTAAGGCAATACATAACTTGTTTTATAGGCTTGACATGACAACAATGCATATCATGATTAAAAATTATAACCCAGTTAGGATTCTTAAATTGGTTACGATACACGATATTCAATCTGGTTACAATACTTACATAATAAATGTTCGGTGTAAAACATGGTGATGATTCCTACCCTAGTTACGATTTCATTATTATAATTCAGAACATAATCTGGTTATGATGCATGAATAATGAGATTGTGATACTGTACTTATCTTGATTACGACACATGGTTGCGATGCAGTATTTAACCTGGTTGTGATTTTTGATTATAATAAAATACACCATTAGGTTACGATTTATGATTACAATGCAGTACATAATCTATTTACGATTGAAAAATCTTATGAAACAACGTGAATCATCCAACAAACACAAATTTTATAAGGATTTATTAATCATGAAAAATAAAAATAGTGATTACGATTTTTAAAAAAACATATATGATTAACAAAATTTGTGATTACGATATGTGTGATTTGTGATTTCCAAAACAAATGATTGATGGGAATGTTGAAACATGTTTTGACTCAACATCACCCCTATAAATATTTACATTTTTGCTCCAATTATGTGTTTGCGATTTTCATCGATGTTCTCCTATTTGGAATTCGAATTTGTTGGTGAGTTTTTCATTTCCCTTAACCTCATATTAAGACTAAATTTTATTAACCCTATTTCTGTTGTGGATTTTCCTCAAAGGTATTTTCTATTTTTCAACCTTTTATTTTTGAAGAATAATTTCAAATTGTGTGGATACACTTTATTGAAGGAGGGGAAAATGTAACACCACAAGATTTCATAGTAATTTATCTCTTTAATGTAATTTAATAGCTTATATATCAAGAAACACTGACTTGTCCAGTTGTATATGAATGATTGGGTTTATGCAAAACAACACATTAATATTATAATTATTTAAATGATATATTTTTTTATCAATTAAATATTGTAATATGAATAGTATAATGTAAAATTTAAATGTTATTTATAATTTTTTCACAAAAATAAAACATATTAATCTTATATTTATTCTATTACAATATCCTATAATTGAAATTATTTAATATGTATTTCATTATCCTATTTTCTCTAATATATGTGATTCCTTAGGATTGTATTTAAAATATGCCCAAATAGTGATAATAAATATAGTATCAACTATGATAGTGATCAAATATATAATACTTAAAATAAAACTTTAGAACTACTTATCATTTACTACTTGTCCCTAATAATCATTACTTATATTTCCCCCAAGTTTAATTAGTGTTGAAACTCTTCTAGAATACTTCATGTAAAACTTCTTTATGATTTCTCTAGAATTTATTTCTTGTAAAATAATGATTTATTAAACTACTTGGGTATCTGATAGTCCCACAAAAAAAGTTTATTTCCCCCAGAATAAATATCTATAATATTTCTTTCTTGTGTCTTGATAAATCTTTATATAATTTTACTTCATTACTGGTAAAAACTATGTCATCAACATACACCATCATAAAAAGTGATGTGTTACTGATCTTCTTCACATCCAGATTGTTTTCTATCCGTCCTATCTGAAATTCTATGATTTTTATATACTCATCAATTTTAATATAGTATGATATTATATCCTACCTAAAACAAAGAGAAAATTCTTCATATTACATACCACATCACCATTCTATTCTGACAATACAACTTCATGTTGCTCCATACACACTTATTAATCAATTTCACCATTTAGAAAACCAGATTTAACATCCATTACAAATACTGCATAACTTTTTTTAGATTTCATGAATATGATGATTATGAAGGACTGATGTCTATCCAATGGAGAAAAGGTTTCATTAAAGTAAAACCATTAATTTTTGATTTTACCTTTCATC
This sequence comes from Viscum album, assembly GCA_963277665.1. NCBI lineage: Eukaryota > Viridiplantae > Streptophyta > Magnoliopsida > Santalales > Viscaceae > Viscum > Viscum album. The sequence continues at coordinate 836,650,397 of OY728167.1, forward strand.
CCACCCTTTTATTTGTTATTTAAACTTCACAATTCACATCAAGTTTATTTCTGAAGACCCACTTCTTTATAATTACATTCTATTCGTTGGATCTAGGAACAAGTTCCCAAGTTCTATTCTTTTCTATCTGATCAAGCTCCTCATTAATAGTCTTAACCCACACCTTATGTTCAAATTATTCCTCTACTATTCGAGGTTAAATATTATATAATAAAATGGTATAACATGTTTTCATAATATTCATTATTCTTTATAAACCTTGATTTTGATCCCTAATAATATTCTTAATATCCATATATTTTCCCAAAATTAAATAACCAAATTTAAGATATTATTCGTCATATTCATTTCTATAGAGTGGTGAATATTCATAATTGGTCTAAATCTTTGTATTGTCTATATCTACTATAATAGGTTCAAAACTAAAAATATCATCCCCATCACCTATTCTGATAGTGTTTGTCATTCCTTATTTATTTTCATGAACTAATACATCATCAATTTCAACAATATTTTTAGACCATTTTTTATATTAACTATACTAGCTTCCATTTGGAGAAAACCCCAAGAAAATTCCATTCTCATTATTTTTAATAAACTATCCTCCACTTATGTCCATCCTCTTGATGAGACATATATTAAAAAACACCCTGAACTATTTGAAAATCATATTCTTATTGGATAAAATCTCATAGGAATTCATGTATGTGTTTGATATTATGAGAAATGTATTATAAATTATTCCAGTAATTGTGATGTCCTATAACTAGTAGTAACATTAGGTATAACGGTATTTCATCATGGTTCTAGCCATATCAACTATACTTCTATTCTTCCTCCATACCACTAAATTTTATAAGGACTATATGGAGAACTAAATACATGTATGATGCCATGATTATTTAGATATTTAGTGAAATAAATGTTTTCATATTAACTACCATTTTTTGATATCATTTTCATTAATTTAAAACATTTTTTCTTCTCATCCTATCTTATGTGGCATTTAAATCTGTCAAAGTCCTGCTATTTTTTTGTCATACAAAGGATGCTTGTAACACTAAAGCTTAAATAATATTAATTAAACATTTTATTTTAATGGTAATATAATAAAATTAATATTTAAATATTTAATGGCACACAAATTCTTATTTGATAGGATGAATATCAATTTTGAACTCACTATGTCAAAATGATCCTATAATGATTTTTTATATTTTTCCCATTGAAATAAGCTTTTTTGAATAATTGAAAATGAAGTATTTAAAAAATAATAATTTTATTTATAATAATTACTTATAATATTTATAATTATATTTTATCAATTATCAATTTTATAGAAATAAATAAAATATAATTTGGGTTTAAAAAGAGATATTTTTCATAGAATTGTTTTTAATGCATAATGTTCTTTATTTTAATTAATAAAAATAATCTCTAATAATGGATGATATAAATTATGATTAAATATCATATATCTAAATATATTAATTTAAATTTTTATAATTATTATTAATAGTCAAATAGTTATTGAAATATCAACATATACTTTCAAAATGCATATTTAGGAAAAATCATTTTTCATCACATTTTATTGGTTTATATATAAATTAATTTATATAAATTATAGAAATTTAATTTGATAAAATGGATTCCATATTTGGAATAATAATTTAAAATTTTTTAAATGAAATTTCTTTTATTTTTAGTTATCATAAATTGTAAAAATGGTAAAAATTGGTTACCACGGTTAGGGTTAAAACAGGTTTATAGAGGGGTTAAACTTAATTGATAAGGGTTAAAATGGACATAAAACGTGTCTAAATAATATTTTTTGAATATATGTTAACCATATATTATCTAAAATTTTAAATAGACTCAATTTGGTGAAATTATTCCAAGAAAGTGACTTAATGATATTTTAAAACATTAAAAAATTACATATTTTCCACCCTCATCACTTATAAAAAATGATCATACACCCCTCACATATTCACACCTATTAAGCTATTTAGATTTAGAAAACAAATAAAAATATATCCCAAACTTAATTATAAATGTTTTATAGGTTTTTTTCATCCCAAATGACCAACCATACCGTCCTTAAGAGGATATCTAAAGGAACTTTTGCAAAGAGGAGGTAATCATCATAACTGAAGAATTTTTTTTATTATTATTTTACACCATTAAATTATGTAGTAAAAATTAAAATATAACAAAAAAAATTATCTCTTATATACTAATATATTTTTTATGTTTGTGGAATAAATTTTATCCATTTTCTTCTCCATCAAATGGGAAACAAAACCATTTCTTGTGTGTATGACAAACTGCTGCCTCACGAACTGATGTAATTTTGTTTACAACACCGAATCATGTGGATAGTAATAATAATAGAACTAATGAATATATATGATAATTATTAAATAATAAATATTATTTAAATTTAATATATTCTCAACCTTCTAACCTTCTACCCATTTTAAAATGATAATGTCATTCGTGCATACGCATGGACTAACACCTCCACAAAGCGATGTGATTCATTTTTAATGTACAATTTTAAAACATGATCACAAATATTTATATTCTCAATATTTATAATTTTATATCGTTATTAAAATTATTTATTTGATAAAATTATTATTAGTACAAAATATCAGGAACTTTTGTGAAAAAACATGTATGAAAAAATGATGCAATTAAAACCTTAAATATTGATAACATTAAAAGTTAACGAACGTGCAATAAGAAGTTATAGTAGGATCATATATGATGTTATAAATATTAAAATGGTTTTTTATTAATATATAAAAATTTTAAAACCATTATAAAAGATGTTAAATCATTTTTAACTATGTGGAAGTTAAATATAAGAGATTTCATCTCAGTTTCCAACTATATTGAGGCAAATTTGGTATTATACTCCAATTTTATTTTATGTTGTTATAATAATAAACATATGATGTATTTAAAATAATATATATTATTAGTTTTAAATAATGTTTAAATTCATGTTTAATCATTTAAGGTGTTATAATTTAAAAGTTATAAAAAGGTAAGAATTTATTTTAAAATATCATTTTTTGGATTGCATTAATTTTTATTGAAAGAATATGATCAGATATACCTAATAAAATCTATCAATTTTATTATCCTCTATATATTTAAGTATTCTTCATATTTTCATCCAAATGTATCTTTGTTGCATACTTTCATCAAGGAATAATGTTTAAAATGAAAACCAGTATTATTTCTCTTTTTGAACTAGTATATTTTTCTTCTATGTCCATATTTATCAAAATTGATTTACAAAAGACATTTTATTGAATAAAATATTAGATTAAGAAAAGTTTATGTTATCCTAGACATTTTAAAATAAATAATTGAATCTTTATAATGTTTTCAAAACTGGTTACTTTCAGTTTCCATTACAAAAGTATAAAAGAATGTTTTATTTTAACACATACAATTTAACGGATTTTCCAACTGCCACAAATTTTTTTGATATTTTGATTCATCTATATGTTTTAAATGGTTTTATAAATAATATAATTTTATGCAAATTTATTTTAAAATTTTCACTTCCATTTTGATCTATTCTCTAAAAGAATTGATTTTACAACAAAATCTATGTTTTTGATGAATTGATGGACATATCTCATCTCTTGATTAGTTCTGTGGTCATAAACATTCTCTTAAATAATTCACTTTATTATGACAATGTTTCATTATATGTTACATTTCTATTCCATATCCATAATTTTTGTATCATGAATATTGTTGTTGCATAAACCCTATACCATTTATATATACATTGGTTTACTGTAAAAATTATTTGATAGACTGAGGAAATAGTAATATTCCATATTCATTAGTCAATACATATATTTTTTGATTATGAGTATTATTTATGAATTAAATTGATAATTTAATATATGAGGAATGTATTGTACATGCACTAATGGGTGGTCCCTATAATTAGATAGACCCTCGATGCATTGGAAAACCATATGAGACAAACTCGTTAACTAGGCTTATTAAATAGATATTTGGTGTATAGCCACACATCGACTTAAACTGTCAGGGAACAATGCCTTGATGGCAATAAATCAGGATGGTTAAGATCAAGGAACTCATTATTATGAATTTAGTTAATTTAGAATTTAGTTATTATTATCAATGAGATTATTACTTTTATATTATCTATGGAGGCACTTTGTGATCATGTTATTGATCAAATGGAATTTATTTTCAGTTATTTACCCTTATGTATTGATTATATATTATTTACTTATGATAGCTTCCACTGTATGAAACCATTATATATCAATTGGTAAAAAAATTAATTTTATTTTCATTACCTCAGGATATGAAAAATGAATCCTCTAATAAGATTCAAGGATGCTGATTATTTACTTTTACTTTGTTTTATATTTTATTTACAATATAAAATTGGAATCATGTATATATCTAGTTTATCAAGACTTCTGAACTGATCAATAATTGGTGATGTCCGATCGATTTTATCTTATACCAATTTAATATAGTAGACTCATGCTCCAGTTTACTGGAGTTTCCATTGTTATTGTTGTTATCTGAAGAAGTATAGTTGAATCCATGGGAACTAGAATTAAGAAAACATAAATTATGGAACATAGCTCTATGATAAAATTTGAAGAAATTTATAATTGAAAAATATCATCATAAATATTTTGTTATGGTTGTTATTGTATGGTTTTTCCACCAATATATATCTATATGGATACTATAAGTGGACATGGTATTAGGAAAAATTCATCTAGGGTAATAACATAGAAAATAGTTGGTTGAGTATATATCAAGCATAATTCTAGTACATGGTGAATTGGACCTTGATGCACACCTATTTTGACACTCATAAAGAATTTTCTTGGTTTAATTCACATTTTATATATAAACCATTACAAAATATTACAAAATATTTATATGATTTTAGGAATCCTAGTTTATGATTCTGAGATTAATTATAGATAAATTTTCAATTAATGTCATGTTTTACACCAGATTTAGAATTATATATTATGAATTAAAATTCATAATTTTATGACCTAATTCAGTTTTTTCCATTTTTTAAAAATTCCACATAGATGAAAGAATTGTATCAATACTCGTAAAAAATATATAGATTTCTCTATTGGGTATTCCAATACAACTTGAATTTGAGTTTTGTAGATCATGGATATATTAGGGCAGCTAAATCAAGTTATGATTAATAACCTTGAACATATGGAGAAACATAATTTTCCATGACATGATACACCTATATTATACCATTTTATCTGATAAAAGCCTATATATTTTATTTTAACTACTAATCCAATGGTACCTAAGACTAAATAAAAATGGAGGGGAATGTATTTAAGAGAATGAGGATAACTTTACAATATTATCTAGGTATGATACGAATTACATATGTAACACAGAATGAAATATTTACCATTTCATTGAAGGGAATAACCCAAGCCTCCAAAGGGATGTAGTTTCCCAAAAAAAAATTGTCATATGATGAAATAGTATTATGTTCCATCCAAATAGATAAATAAATGTTTAGATACTATATATTTATGGGAAATAAAGAGATTAAGTGACCGAATGGGAACCAAGGAAAAGGGAACACATCAATGAATAGGAAGGGAATGAATAAATTTATATAATTTTAAAATTGTCAAAATAAACACCCTAGTAAATTCATGAAGGGTATGGGATTTTGTTATAAGTTAAAAGATAGGGGTTATACGGATAATGAATGTAAGGGGAATAAACAAACCATTGAAATATAGTTCTTTAACTATAGAAAAATGGGGAATTATTCACACCAATTTCTCAAGCATCAAGAGAAACTATCGCATAAAAGGCTGAGGGGAGAAAGTCAAGATTATGTGATCACAACTAATAAAGTTTATGTTAATAGAGATGTTATGGAAGGAAGTTACTCAAAGGATCAAATTTATATAATTAATTATTTTACTAAAGATCTTCACAGACACTTATATCTACCATGTTTACCAAGAAAATTAAATATTTACATATCACCTTAAGAAGCGAGTTATCAGTTAAGAATCAAAGTGTAATTATTACCACAACAAGGATGTGTGATTGACTTCCCATTATGACTCAAAGGAATTCAATATTTACATATTTTATTATTATTCCAATATTTTATTTTGATATAATACTTTATAATTATTGTATTTCAAAACATAATGAAATTTTTTATTTCCAAAAGAAGGAAATTATGATTAGTGACGAGGATGTGGAATTCCTTCACTCCAGAGGGGAGACTTTATCATATGGGTTATATATAGATCCACTTCTAGTGGCAATTCTAAATGATATTATTGGGAAATATTATGAGACACATTCTATTTATGGAAAAATTTAATGTTTAAATTTAGGATGTACCTATTGTGGACGAATACATTGATATATTTCTTGATGAATTACCCAGACATCCACTAAAGAATGATGTTCAATCCCTTATATGAGATCTATATCAATGAATCCCTATAGAAGGACAAATGTGGAATTAGTGTATTTAAACAAATAACTATAAAAGTTATGTGATAATGGATTTATACACCCTAGTGTTTCACCATGGATAGCCCCAATTATTTTTATTAATAATAAATATAGAACTATGAGGCTGTGTGTTTATTATAGGGAAATCGATGCTATTACTATAAATAATAGGTATCAACATGATCACATTTATTACTTATTTGATCAACATCATAAAACTCAATATTATTCAAAAAATGATCTTCATTTTGGGTATCATTAATTATGATTAAAGAAGGAAGATATTATGAATAGAATATTTCATATGCGGTATGAAAATTATGAATTTACAATAATGCTAATTCGATTGAATAACGAACCCTCTATTTTTAGGGATATAATTTATAGATTATTAAAATAAAATCTTAATGTTTTTTGGTAATTATTGATGAAATATTGGTGTACTATAAAAGAAATGAGTACCCTAAGAATCACTTGTGAATTATTTTTAATACACTTATAGGAAAAAATTTATCTGGGAAATTTAGAAATCAAGAATTTTGGATTTACAAATTTTCTTTTCATAGTTATATTTTCTCTAAGGATGTAATCTCCATAGACCATGTTAAAAAAAATTAGTCAGAGAATGGGCTACACCAAAAAACACAACTGAGCTATATATTCCCCATGTATTGGAATGTTACAATTGTTCATTTGTTTAAAAATACTTTCCTGATTAGATAACCTACTAACCACATTTACATGTAAAATGGATTTGTTAATATGGGAAAAGGAATACGAAGAATCTTTTGAATAATTGAATAAGATATTGGAAAATGATATTATATTCACTCTACCATCAATAAATGATGTATCTGTGATATATAGTGATGCAATAAAGAATGTACTTTGTTTTTCATTATGAACAATGATAATGTCATTGCCTATGCATCTAGGAAATTAAAGTATCATGTATATAACTATCCAAACCATCATCTTGAGTTGGTATCCACAATCTTTTCATTAATGATACAGAGAAATTATCTCTATAGAAAAATACTTGATATATACATAGATCATAAGAATATAAAAAATACGTATTCACAGTAATATCTCAACATGAGGCAAAGATGATGGATTTAGTTATTCTAGGATTATGATTTCTTAAAACACTACCACCTAGGGAAGACAAATATGGAAGAAGATGTATTAAATAGAAAATATCTTGGAGTACTGAAAAAATGAGGATTGATAGGGATCCTCAGATCATGGATTTAGTGATGATGGATATAAGAATTATTTAAATTAAATTTTAACGACCTGTTCTTTTCAGAATGTGAAATTGAGTAGAAATTTTAATTTTTTCATTAGGATACTAAAGGGGGTAAAAATGTCATTTTAACCTATCATATGATCTTGAATAATTTTTTTGACCACTTCATTGGTCCAGGAACTGGGTGATTTCCTAGGAAAGGAGATTCATGGAATTTTGAGTGGTTGAAAGTTTCATAGAATAATTAGTATTTAATATTTAATTAATTAATTATTATGTTTTTCACATGTGCTAAAATAGTGATATATTATGAAAAATGTTTCAAATTTAGATTCCACAACTATGGTTGAGTCGACAACCTGGGGATTTTCTCAGTCGAGGCATAATATCATTTTGGCCATGAGGGCTAAGGTCGTCCCCCCCCCCACCCCTTATTTTATTAATTTTAGATTCCCCCATTCTTTCTCTTATCCCTTGGATTATCATGTACACCCCATTTGTGGATTAACCTTTAAATGAATAAGGTAGGAGATGGAGAGGGTGGGGGATAATGGAGCTGCACTTGTGGATCTTGGAAGGATCTATATCATTGTGAGATATCTTCCAACTATAGTTACAGGTGAAGATTTAGCAAATTCCACCCAAAGGGGGGGTAATTATTATTAATTTTCTATAAATATCCAAATATATACCTCTTTTTTAGTTTCAATTCCCTATTATATTTTCAAGGGACCCCATAGGGATTGATTGGTATCTATTTGCAGAAAATAGAGGTTTCATGTCAATTGTGTGGGTTTCCTATTCATATATCATGATCACACAATGTGTGGTTCATCAACACACACTAATGCGTTCTTACTATTCAAGGAATAAGAGATGAAATGGAATATAGGTAATGTATTCTGGAGGAAATTACATGTAGTGTTTCTCAACGTGTAGTCGAGTACATGGATAGATAGTCCATTTAGGGGCACTTGGTTGTGTAGGTTACACAAACATACTTCATATTGGATTCACCATGTGTAGGAGTACATTCCTAGGTGAAACACAATTCTAAGAAATTCATCGTACATGGGAAGGTACCCCATGTATGGTAAAAGATGTGTACTTGATTAACATGTTGTGTACATGTGTTTTACATTCCATGTTTGGCTAAAGGACACACCCATGTGGGTTTTTGAGAGTACACACTATGTACTCGTGTATACACATCATGTATTACTCATATGCTGCACTTTTGGAGGGTTTTCCATGTTTTATTACCCAATATCAAAATTGGAAAATATAGGTGTCTTTTTTGAGTATTTTTTCATGTAGATCGCTATGGTGGAACCCTTGGGGTGTTTTGGGGATTCCTTGGAGTTTCCTTGGGGAGAGAAAGCTCTGATGGAGAGGTTCATCCTCTATTATATGAAAACAGCTATATCCTATGAGTGAGATAAGGATTGAGACCCATTTTATGGTAATGGAAATGGTTGTAGTACATGTTATTGGATCACCAAGGTCTATGGATGGTGTAACTTGGAAGATTCCCTGTTTAGCAGGATTGATATGTGTTTTGAGGAGATGAATATGTTATGTGTTTGGGCCAACCTAGAGAGGGACTGTGAACTGATATGGGATATGATTCATCTACCTAGGCCAATGCTTATGTATCTCATCACATGTATAAATCCCCCTCGTGAGGTGTACACTTTTTGGACTTGGAGGATATTAGATGTTAGGGATGAGTTTGTGGGATGTGTTTACCTTGAGAGATATGTTTTAGCCCAAGAGACCAGTTTGTAGTTGAGGATAACAAGAGGTATATCCCCAATAATGTTTTGAACTAGAGGTTCAAATGAAATATTCTTACACCTACTTGTTACCCTTAATATCCCAAGAGGGATGATTCTCCCTATGTACCATATATGAGGACCCAATGAGGGATTCCTCTACCTATATTCTATTTTGAGGATCCCTTGTGGGATTAATTTGGATGATTTTGTTTTCAAGGGTCCCAAGAGTGTTACCTCTACATGGGAACCTTTTAATAAGATGAAAATAGGGATTCATACACTTCTATGTAGACTTCAAGGATCCCTCAAGGGATACCTCTCTTGTGTATTGACCTAGATAACTATAGTGGTTTCACCAGTGGTTGACTAACCCTGAGTTAGTGAATTACGTTTTTTGGTAAATATGGTAGCGGTTTCTACCATAGATATCGTATTAAACATGTGATCCTAAGGGGATATGGTAGTAGATATGGGTTGTGTTCAGATAACCCTACTAATTTATTTATTCTTTCACCCGGTTACTATTGATACATGTGTGATTTCTAGAAATGGTTCTTAGATCTCGGCCCATGGGCTTTGATGTGAGGTGCTGGTATGGTGGGGATGACTATATGAAATTTTTGGGATCCATATTATGTGTCTTTTATAAATATATGTTACCATTATAATAATTCATAGTATCTCCATGATTCCTCTTCATAAAACCCTGGATGTCTGAGGAGCTCAAGATCCAATATCTGATGTAAATATTATGGGAGTTCCTACTGTCTTTAAGATTTCTTCCCATATACGGAAGCATAGGAGGTTGTTGAGAACATCTCAAAAACCCCTCTTAGTTAGAGTATCATTGAGGATACATATAATTATATGATCCAAGGGAACTTGAGGTAGTTGGGTGGCCACATTTTACTAGAGCATTTGATTATTTTGGCATCCCTGAGGATTGAATATGATCTCCTTGATTGTTTCCTAGGATACTCCATAATATTAGGCGTACATAACATGGTTTAATTATCCAAATCTATATAGGAATATGCTATTAAGCTAGTAATTTAATGATTTTGAGTTATGATCTCAGATCCAGGAGAGTATTCCTTACGTTTTTCCAATGGTTCATCCCCTTTAGGTATTATCATTGTTATAATGTCTTGGTTTCCTATATATAGGGACCTATGATCTCGACGTCATACTAGATTATGGAATAATGAGATGATTTATAGGTTCCAATGGATATACATGACCTGAGAGGCATGAATAAGAATTCTAGAAACTAGCTCTATAAATTATTTATAGGATGTCAAATTGATACCCTATGTCATTATTTGTATAGTATAGGTGAGTATAGGTGGTCCTAGGGATATATTTGTATCCAAATATGGTGGTTTTCTTACATAGATACATTTATAGTTTTATTCCAATCTGGTATAGTCTATTGGGATCATAGATCCAAGGATAGATTGGATTACACATGGATTGAGTGGTATGACATCAAGCACAATTCCTTATTAATAGTATTTCTAGTTAATTGGGATCAAAAACCTAAGGATTAACTTTTGATTTATTTTATCTATTTTATTCAATTTGTGTGTTATCTAGTCTAAGTATGTTTCATGAGCATACAATTGTGATAGTATGATATAATTTCACCATTGAAGGAGGACTAATAAGATTTATTTCTCACCCGTTTCATGTGAACCTCTATGTTCATGTAAACCTAATGTACACATTCAAGTTGATCATAGTTACACGATAGATATGTTGAGGCCTAGGGTTTCATGATCAATCAGAGATTCCCATGTGGAGTTTTATGATCCAGGTAGTGCAGCTCGATATTCATGGAGACCAAATATGTGGTATGGATTAGAGTTATTAGTAGATCCTTTTGTATTTATATTCTTTTATAATAATGTATATGTGGTCGACCCAGTGGACGATCAGTGTTGTATGTATGACATGGTTGTTTGAGCCTTTACAAAATTTAATATATTTTATACATTCTATATTTTTTTCTTATAAACTCTAATTATTTACTAATATGGATGATAATTGGTTATTTCTTAAGTTTTATCACTATGATATTAGTGCATAGTCTCCCCAAAGACACACCCAAGGACCTCACTACTAGTTAATGTCCTCTGGTATATAGGGAGGTGTACTTAAGGACTTATCTCCAATGAGTTTGGTAACTATTTTTAGATTGATATGATCCCTGATGTTACAACATGGTATTAGAGGGGTTCCATTCCTCTTATATTACTATTTCAAACATGGTGGAAAAGTGTCTTAGGAATGGGTTAGAACGTTTGGGGGATATTAAACTGGTGCATTGAGAACACTTATTCCAATAAATAGTCCAGGTTTCTTAGGATAAGGGATTGTTGTTCTTAATATAAAATGTAACATTTTTATAGTATTTTTTACATTGAGTGAGGCGCATGTGGCATTGATTTTATGATTTATTTTTTATTTTTTTCTCATACTACTAGAAAGAGTATAATGATTGATTTTGACTCTTGGTTGGAAGAGAAAAGTTTTAATTGTTCATGATTCATTATTTCACATAGGGTCCACATGTTGTAGGCCTTATACTATATGATTTATATTTCTAAAAACCAAGGTAAACTATTTTTTGTTTAAACCAAAACATAAATGGTGTTTTCCTATATAAGTTCTTGGTGACAATATACTATGTTAGACTGACACACACACATATATTTTCTTTTGATGGAAATTCATGTGGATTTTTAGTGAGATGTTTTATGGTGAAGATTATGACTTACTTCTCATGAACATGCGGTTAAATGACCCTAATGGGTTGATAGGGTGACTGTTTCCCCTTTTTAGTACACATTGGAGGTGTTTTTACATGGGTTCATCGATTTAATGTTCAAGTAACAAGATATCTGATGTTTTCCCACAAATCATGGAATGAAAATCTATTTTACTAAATTTTGTTAGTGTTGTACGACACATATCATTTGAGATGATGTTGTGTGTTTACTATTTACCTTCATTGGTCAACACTAGTAGATAATACCTCTTTTGTATACCCTATGTGGGTGTATCTTTTTCATGTGTTGTTCACTAACAACAAATAACATCCTACATGATGTTTTATAATCTATATTGTTATGATATTTTACATAATCTACCTTTTCATATAGTTATATAGTTGTATAATCTTGATGAAATATTTATAGGGACCTAAAAAACTCTTTTTGAACTTGAACCATGAGGGTGTATTACAGTATTAGATGTTAGATGAGGGTTCATTATTATCTTTTTCATTGACATCATGACCTTACAGGGAGAAATTCTATATAACGATGCTCTTAGAGAATCATGGAATGGTAGTTCAATACTTTTTAGATGATTCCATTTGAGTTCTTTCTTTAAGTTAGTAGTTAACAATGGGTTTCACTTAAAAAGGTTTCCAATTAAAACATATAGGATTAATTCCTCAATAAAATGAATTTAGAAACGTATATATAATTGAACCCATATTGAAAGTTTTTATACCTAGTTGGTTGATTTAATCGTTACCTACCTTAGATGGTATTAAAAGGCACTTCAGATTCCATGTGTTGATAAGGGTACATGAATGGTGCCCCATGAGATGAAACCTTGGTGAGAGGTTTGACCTTTTGGATATGTGGTTAGACCAAGTGACCTTGATATGATACCTGATTGGTAGGGATATGTGGGATACCTAGAGGTACTTATTAATGACTCACATCTTATTGAAAAGGAATTTAGTATGATCAAGGGAAACCAATTAGAGGGGTTGGCCTAGGTTTATGGATGCCACATGAGGTAGTGATCGTAGTTGTATTCTCATATTAAGACTAATTTATGGGAGGTAATTAGGATTTTTTAACCATGTAGGATGATGCCTTTGGTTTTAGAGGAAGCACCTATGGTGCTTGGGTCTTGAGACTGGCTCCAATGGGTTGGATTTTTTTTGGTTCTTGGCCTTGTTGAACAATGAGTGTGCTATTAGAAATGTGCTCAGGGAATAGGTAAATGCTTGTGATGTAAATTCAATTAGGTGGAAACTAATAATGTAAATGTGGTTGGAATTATTTAGACCAAGGATACATAACTATGGTTTTGTAACAATTCTATTAGGTGAATGTCATGGAATGAATCATGGTACATGTGAGGTGTTTGATTTTTAATAGTAGTTCTAAAGGAGATTTTGGATTAGTGAGACTGACGTGCCAAGTACCTTGATCATCTTGGACCTTATAAGAATCCACTTTATGGAGCTGTAGTTGAGTGGTGTGAATGGGGGGGGGGTATGGAATTGTACACCTGGTATGCTTGGTGAGATAGGAATGGTACACATCAGTTGCATGAGGTACTATTTAAATTGTTAATCTGTGATTGGTCACGTGAAAGTCAAGAACCAACGGTTTAAAATAAATTCAATGGCCATGGTTACATAGGAGTTGTAATTAGGTAAGTGTCTCTTTGTAGTATAGGAGACATCATGAATAGGCCAGGTGTAGTCACATGACTGATCTGGGTAAATCATTATTAGGTGTCAATAGGGTAGTGGATAATGGATTGGGATGAGTGAAACATAAATACTGGTGGAACTAGATTGGTATACACTCAAGGAGTGATATAATGTAATATATATGGTTGGGAGTGAACCATTTTCCATTTGTGTGTGGTGACACATGTTATGTGTTGAAATTCATATTTTTTTGGGAGAACATACCTTAGGAAGTTCAAATGAGAGATGCTTTGACATTGTAGGTTAGCACTCAAGAATGAGTGCTTTTGGCCTTGTTAGTCATTACATTCAGTGTTGAATGGAGCATGGGACATTGAAGTTAGTGTTTGGTTATAATGAGATGATAAAGGCACTCCTATGGTGGGGAATACTTGATCGGTCATGGATGAACATCATTCATTTTGCGAGAGTTGTGGATGTTGTGATATTGTTCATTAGAAAGGTAAGATAGTGTTGTTGTTTAGATTCATTGGGTGAGATAATTTCATTAGTTTGACCACCAAGGCTTCTTGGGGACAATAAGGGTAATGGTGGGAGGTTTTAAAGACTCTTGTTTTTCTATATTGTGAAATTGAGAAAAAATAATAATTTTTCCTTTCAGATGATCATGAAGGGGGAAATTTTCATTTCACCTTAGTATATAATCTTAGATAACTTTCTTGACCACTCCTTTGGTCTCAAAATTAGTTTTTTACCCTAGGATATGAGATTGGTGGAATTACAAGCCATTCGAATCTTCATTAAATAATTACTATTTAATATTTATTTAAATAAATATTATTTTATTATCATGTTTAGGAATGGTGATATATTTATAAAGGATCATTATATCAAGATTCTGTCTCTAAAATTATTTCTATAAATGGGGTTTCGTGTAGTTATGGAATAAACTCATGCTAGGGGCCAGGGTCGAGCCCCATTTTCTTTTGCTTTTCTTTTATTCCTTATCTATTCGCAATTTAATTTCTCTTATACTATGGATTCTAACATACTTTCCCTACGGGGATTCTCCATTCCATGACCTATAGAGTAAGGGGAAAGGGAGGGGATAAATAGAGACAATGGAAAGGATGGAGGCACAACCACAATGCTCTAAAGGAATCGGATCGTCATGCGGTAGATGCAGAGCATGATTACAGGTGAAGCTTTGGTGGATTCCCCCCAAAGGTAGGATATTATACATTTTTTGGCATAAATCTACATAGATTTATAACTTTATAGTTTTAATTCCCTATTATGTTTTATATAGACCCCATGGGGGTCAATAAATTGTTATTATAGGGAAAATGGGGGTTTCCGTCTGATTACAGGGGTTTCTATTCAGAAATCTTGATCACATATCGTGTGGTTCCATGAACACACATCATGTGTTCTTCCAATTTGGAGAATAAAAGATTAGTTTTACTATATAGTGTATAGTTTGAAGGAAATTATTTGTAGTTTTTCTTGGGCTATGTCTGAGTACATGGCCATACAGCCTGTATAAGGGCACTTGGTTATGTAGGGTACACGATTAGGCCTCATGTGGGATTCAAAACATGTAAGAGTACATGCCAAGGAGAAACAAATGAAAAGAACATGTGTGGTACATTTTAAGGTACCCCATGTAGGGTACATGCTCTGTGTATGATTAATATTCTATGTACTTGGGTTTACACATCATGTTCGGCTGAATTACACGCCCTAGTGGGTCTTTGAGAATACAAGGAGTATACTTCTCACTCGACACCCTTTTAAGGTTTTTTTATATTTTTTTAGAATAGAGTAATAATTAGACAAAATATGAGTCCATTTTGATTAATTTTCCATAAGATCATGATGGTTAAACCCTTATATTTTTTAGCGACTATTAAGAGGCATTTTGGGGTGGGTAGTCTATGATGGAGTAGTTCTTCCTACAGTAGATGTATACAACAATCTCATATGAGTTATATAGTGGATGAGACCTAGTTAAAGGATATGGAAATGGTTGGAGGACATGGTATGATATCACCAAGGTCCTAATATGGTGTAACTTATGAAATTCCCTAGTTATTAGAACTGAGATTAATTTGGTGGAGACAGATAGGTTGGTTGTTCGAGCCAACCCAGAGAAGGACCTTTAACTGAGATGGGACATGATCCATATCCATAGGATGAAACATAAGTGTCCTAACCATTTTTTAAATCTTTCTTTTTAAGAGTTCCCTCTGTTTCGTAGAGTGTTGTATTATGTTAGGGATGGGGTTGTGGAATGTGTTTACCCCAAGAGACAGGTGTTGGCCAAAGATACTAGTTTGTAGCTGAGGATAAAAATAGGGATGGCTCTGCTTATTTTATCACCTATATTTTACCATTAAGGGTTCCTCCACACTCTTTTAAAATATAGGATCCTTAGAGGGATTCCTCAACCAATTTACTATTTACAAGGACCCCACAAGGGATGCATATACTTATGTATCATTATGAGGATCCCATATGAGATTCCTTTACTTGATTTTGTTTTTGAGCATCCCAATAGGGATTCCTATACCATGGTACAATTTTTGAAGATCCCAAGAGAGAAAAACCTATTTATCAATGGGACTTGAGGATATCTCAATGGATACATATCCTATTTGTTGACCTTGGGAACCCCAGTGGTCACCCCAGTTGTTTTCCGACCCTAAGCTAGTAAATTATGTGTTTTATTAGAGATAGTAGTTGGTGTCACAATAGAACCCGTACAAAAAATGTGAGATTAGGGATATATGGTAGTAGAGATGGGTTTAGGAAGTTGGCCAACCATCACATTTTAATTATTATTCCAACCTGTTATTATTGATACAATTGTGATTTGTAGACATGCTTCTTAGAGCTTAGCCCATGGGGCTCGACATGATCTAATGGAATGGTGGTGAATCCTAAAGGTACTTCACAAGATTTTTCTTATGATCCTTATATGAGTTGATGTTTCCATTATATAAATTTCTAGTATCAATAGGATTCCTCCTCATAGAACCATGGATTCCTAGTGACCTTAGGATCCACTATCTGAAACCACTATTATTGGAATTCCTACTATCTCCAGGATTCCTCTCTTCATAGGGAAATAGAGGAGGCTACTAAGTGCATCTTAGAAACCAATATTAGTTAGAATATCAACCCAGATTCTAGGAATTCTAGGATCCATGTGATTCAAGAGGTTTCTAGGTGGATTCATTTCCCCCAAGAATTGGATGCCTGTGAAGTAATCAGGGATTGATGATAATCTACTCAATTGATGCCCAAGATACTCCTTAGGATAGGGTGGATTCACCATGATTTCATTACTTAAAACTATATGGGGTTAAGCTGTTGACCAATTGTTGAATGATTTTGAGTTATTATCTCAAATCCAGGAGGGAATTCCAAACACATAACCTAAGGGTAATTTCTCTTAGTGATTATCTTAGTTCCATAGTCATGGTTTCTTGTGTACGAGCACCTAGAATCCTGATATCAGACTTTATTAGGGAATGTATAGATGATGTTTGGGTTCCAAAAGATATACACAACCTGATTGGTAAGCATAGGATGCCTAAAAGCAAGCTCTATGACTTATTTACAGTATGGCTGGTTAATACATGGAGTCTTACATTATATAGTAGAGGGGAGTACATGTGATCCCAAGGATTGGACTTTTATCCTCCTATGGTGATGTAGCATTCTTTGAGACATTTATAAAACTATCAAAAATAGGTATGGTTGATTAGGATCAAAGTCCCAATCATCATTGATATTACACATGACTTGATTGGTATAAAATCCATCTCAATGCATTATTCACAATATGTATATTCGATCGGGATAACCGAACCAAGGATCCAATATAGATTTATTTTATCTAATTTATTCTAGTTGTTTCTTAGTGAGGTTGGGAATATTGTATGAGAATATAAATATGACAATAGTTTATTAGTTCAGCATTAGAGGTGTCCTACTATGATTTATTTTAACCCCTATACATTATCCATGATGTGAGTAAAAAAATTATATATTATTTCATGTGGATCATAGATGCACAATAGATAAGGTGAGGCCCAAGTTTTCATGATCGAGTGGAGATGCTTATGTGGGGTCTTATAATTGTCCTACTGTAGCTTGAGAGTCATGATATTGTGTATGTGGTTCAACTCGATTTTATAAATAAATAATTTTGTATTTATTTTCCTTCATTATTTTGTACATTTGGTCCTCCTAGTGGGTGATCAGTTTTATATGTATGACTTTTTTTTCGATCCTTTAGTGCATTTTATTTATTTCAAACTTTTTATATTTATTGGTTACAAACTCTAATTATTTACTACTAGGGAAGATGATTGGTTATTTACACTATTTTATTGCTCTTATATCAGTTTATAATCTCCCCACAAACACACCCAAGGCCCTCTCTTCTGTTCAACAATCTATGGTGTATGAGGAGTCATGCTTGAGGCCTTGTTTCCAATCAGTAAAATTTCTATTTATAGAGTGAGATAGTTCATAGTATTATAGAAAGATCACTAATTTTTTGAATGATTTAAAACTATCCTTATTAAAATAGATAAAATATTTGTAGATTGATGAAGTAAATTTGTAAATGGAAATTAAATCTATGAATAATGGGAAATTGGTTGACTTTTTTTATAAATATGGTTTTCTAAAATTTGGGAAGAGGAAATGTTTTTCATATAAACTTAATATGAAAAGATAATTATTAGATGATTCTCACAGCTCAAATTTCTCTATACACCCTTAGAGCACTATGATGTATTGGTATTTGAAGGAACATTTTTGGTGGGATAATATGATGTGGGAAATTTCTAATTTTATATCAAGATGCCTGGTTTTTCAATAGGTTAAGGATGAGAGACACCATCCTAGGGAATTCATGAAACCTATACATATTCCTTTGTGGAAATGGGATGAAATTACAATGGAAGTTTTCACTAGATTACCAAATACTACTAGAAAGAATGATATAATATGACTTATTATTGATCAATTTACCAAATACACACATTTCCACGATATAAGAGAAGATATACGTCTTGATCACCTCACATGACTCTATATTAATGAATTTATAAGACTTAATGGTGCCCCGATTTCAATTATGTATGATTGTGATTCACAATTTACATTTAAATTCTATAAAATTACTCAAAGGGATCTTCATATAGATTCATTTGAGCACTACCTATCATCCTCAATTCAAATGATATTTTAAAATGAAAATTAAAACATTATAATACATTTTGAGGTCGTGATTAATTAAATTTAAATGTATGTGGGATTATTATTTAGATTTTGTGGGGTTTTATTATAATAAAATCTTTAATTTAAGTATTCATATGGAACTATATAAACCATTATATGGAAAAAGATGATGTACTCCAACTTGTGGGGATGAAGTTAGATAAAGGAATCTTGTAAAATGAATTTTTTTAGGAGGAAATGATGAAGGAAAATTCTAAGTTGAACCATATTAAAGTGGATAATATTATGGAAAATATCTATTCCAATAAGAAAATTATATATTTGTAATTTTACATTGGAGATCACATTTTCTTGAAATTATTTCTACGGATGTGTGTTATAACATTCAATAAGAAAGTAAAATTGATCCCCATGTATATAAGAGCTTTTAAATATATGGAATGAACCGAATCTATGGCTTACCATTTTGAAATACCACTAATCCTCTATAAATTAAATGAAATGTTATATATGTCATTATTAAGGGTAAATATTCCAGTCCCAACACATGTGCTCACATCTAAGTAAATGGAATTGGAACTTGATCTATCATAGTATGAATATCTCATATAGATTATTAATACTATTGGGAAATTGTTTCAGAATTGGATGAATCAATTGGTAAAGGTACTTTGGATAAATCATAAAAAGGAAGAAGAAATTTTGGAACCAGAGGATGTTATGAAGAATAACCACCCCCATTTTTTAAAAATTAATATCCATGAAAATTTCAAGGATGAAATTTTTGAAAGAGGGAAGAATGTAACATATGAGATTCAATTATAAAAGTGAATATTTTATTTTATTGAAACTATAATACAATATACATTTTAATATTTCATGCCACAAAAATTCTAATTTTATTGGATGTATACCGATTCTGAACTCACTGTTCCAAAATAAGAAAATTTGAATTTTTCAAATTTTCCCTTTGATATAAGGTTTTATGAATAATTGAAAATTTTGTATTTAAATAACCCTCATTTTTTTATAATAATGTTTTATTATATGTATAATTAACCATGTATTTATTATAAATTTGATATTAATAAAGATAATATTATATAGAGGTAAAAGGTGTATTTTTCAGAAAACCGTTTTAAGTGAATAATATTTTTCTACTTTAATTAATTAATTTAATATATTATAATGATTTATTTAAATGAAATTTATATATTATATATCTAAACATATGAATTAAAATTCATATAATGATTATTATTCTTCATAGAGTTATTTTAAGATGATCTTATGCTTAAAAATATATTTTTACGAAAACCCTTTTTAGTCATTTTTTCATGATTATTTTTAAATTAATTTTTAACACTTATTGAAATTATATTTGACTAAATGGTTTAAAAAGTTTGAATAATAATTAAAAAAAATGACGGATTTATCATTCATTTTTTGTCATTTAGAATAGTAAAAATAGTAAAAATTAGTTACCACGAATAAGGTTAAAGCAGGTTTACCAATGGTTAAACTAAAGTGATATAGGTTAAAATGAAAACAAAAATTGTCTAAATCCTGTTAGAGGAAGGTTTTTACGTGAAATATTATCTGATCTTCTAAATTTACTAAATTTGGAGCTATTTTAATGATAATTTTTCTTAATAATATTTTAAAACATTGAAAAATTACAAGTGTGCCACACCCCTCACTTATAAAAGTGATCGTATTACCCTCACATATTCACACATATTGATGAGTTTATATTGAAAAAAACTACCAAAATATGTTCCCAACATCCTTATCCATGTTTATGAGGTGCGTTTCTTCCCAAAAATCTAATCCCAGTATCCTTAAGAGAAGATCTAAATGATATTTTTCAAAGAAGAGGTAATCATCCCAACCGAAAACTTTCATTTTATTCTTATTTTACCAAATTAAATTATATCCTAGCCATTAAAATATAACAAATATATATATATAATATATATATTAATATATTATTACATTTATGTAATAATATTTATTCATCTCTTTATCAATCAAATGGGAAACAAACCCATCACTCTTGTGAATAGTGGACTACCACTTCACGAACTGATACAATTTTTTTTCATCATTGCCTCACATGGATTGTCATAATGATGAAATTTATGAATATTTATGATAATTATAAAATTATAATTATTATATAAATATAAAAAAGAATATACCTCTTTACCCTTCTACCCATTAAAAATGATAGTGTTTCTCAAGCGTACGTGTATGCTACCACCACCATGAAACATTATGATTCATTTTTCATACATTCAATTCATATATTATTATAAATTAGTATATAATGAATATTTTTAATTTTATATCCTGATTAACGTTCTATATATGATATAACCTTGATCAAGACATGGGAACCATAACATTCATGACTAAAAATTCATGGGAAAACGAAGTAGTTAACACCCAAAATAATGATAATAAGGAGATATTGTTAATGAACGTGTGATAAAATGTTATAAGAGGATCATATATAGTATAATAAATATTAATAGTGTCAAATTTTAAATTAAAAACATGTTTAAAACCATTATATAGTAGCTTAATTCATGTTCAACTAAGTGGAAGCTTGAGGTAAGAGATTTCATCTCAATTTCCAATCCGTCAATATATATTTGGTATTATACATATATTTTCTTTTATAATGTTTATAAGTAACTAATTTTATACATTTAACATGAAAATATATTTATTTATTGTAATTAATTTTTTGATACAAGTTTACTCATTCATGGTGTTTCGATTTAGAAGTTACCAAAGAGTTAATAATTTATTTTAAAATCTCAATTTTTGGGAATGATTTTATTTTTGTCGAAATAATCTTATAATCTATTAATTATAAAATCCATATATTTTATTTTCATATATATTTTTAAGTATTTTCAATGTTCTTCTTTGAATATTTCTCACTTTTTCTCTAGAATCAACTAAATAAATGTTTAAAATAAAAGCTAATCTTATTTCTCTTTTTGATGTGTTATATTTTATTCCATTCCTTATTTTTAAAAATTGTTTTAAAAAAGCAATATTTATTTACCCAAATTATTTATTAAGTAATTTTTATTCTATTCATGAATTTTTACCTTGTTTTATGGGAATATTTCTAATATATTCCAAAATGTTAATTTTCAACTTTCTTTACAAAAATCCAAAAGGAATATTTTTTAATGTATATGATGTTAACTGATTTGAAAACCACCATAAATACTTTATTATATTTAAATTCTCCTATAATTTTTCAATGGATTTAAAAATAAAAATATTTAATTAAAATTTTATTTAAATATTTTCATTCAATTTTATTTTATTTATCAAAATACTTGATTTTATTAAAAAAATATAATTTTTGAAGAATTGATGGACCTATATCATTTATTGATTACATTTTGGGTCATTAAAGTTCTCTTAAAACATTCAATTTCTTATCATCAACTTTCATTATACATTACATTTCTCTTATATATCGATATTTTTTGTATCATTGATAAGCTTATTGCCTAAATTATATACCATTTATACATAAAGTGTTTTAATACTAAATTTATTTTATTTATTGAGGAAATATTGATATTATATATTCTTTACTAAATATGGATATTTGGTGATAATACATATTGTTTATAAATTAAATTGATCGTTTAATTTATGAGGAATACATTGGAAATGCAGTGGTGGGTGGGGCCCTAAATTATATAACCCCTCGATACATTTTCATTTCTCCTGAGACAATCCAATTGGCTAGCCTTATGAAATGGGTTTTTGGTGTATACCTACCCATCTACAAAAATTTTAATGGAATAAGGCCTCGATGAAAAGATATTATGATGTCCAACATTATGAATTTCCTTTATTGAGAATTTCAATATTAATATCCATGATAATTTTACTTTAAGATTATCCATGGATGAATTTCATGCTCAAGTTATTGATTAAATTACATATGTTTTCGGTTTCGTACCTTTGCATATTGATTATTCCTTATTTAATGATGATAGCTTCTTTTGTATGAAACCATTATTAAGTGTGTGATCTCACCCATATTTTGTTTTCCTTTCCCTAGGATATGGAGAAGTAATCTTTGAATGAGTTTCATGGATAAATATTATTTACTTTTACAATGTTTTATATATTATTTATAATGTAAAATGTGTTGGATTCAGTGTCCTAAAACCAACTATTTTTACATTGATTACATGGATATTTAATATATTATTAGATATTGTTCGTCGATCTGCATGACTATGATGTGATAATTTCCTAGGGTATTTGTTACACTGATATGGTCATGGAAGTTCCCCGCTATGATAAGAACCCTGAAATGAAATAACAATATTCATAAATATAGTTCTGTGGTTGGATGAAATACTATAATCGGACACATAGCATGCAGACCGTTAGGTGCGAGTACTCGTAAGCATATGAGACTTCCTCTCATGAAGTTCGCACTTGGTAATCTCCAAGATATGAGATTATGAGAATAGACCCGCTAGTAGGAATTTTTTATGATTTGGTGTAATTATATATTTCAATCTGTGATCGTGTGTAATGATCCTTAGACTTTAATATTGACATTAATATGTGTAATGACTTACACACCATGATATACTGATGAAAACTGTCACGCCGACATTTGGCGGGAATTATGGTACATTGGGTTCATCACGAGTGGCATGTTATTAATAGATAAGTCAAGGAGGGATTTGTCCCTTCTATTTATGGAAGTTGATATCTCGTCCCTTTGACTGAAATAGAATAGTCATAAAAAATTCCATGGCCATGGTGTAACGACGAGTTTATTTCAAATAGTCAAAGAACGACGTATCAAGCATAAAAGATGATGACACAATCAGGAAACCAGCTTGATGAGATATTGTGACAAAGGGATTATATTACACATTGATAATTCGTATGTGGATGCTATTTTTTAAACATTATATTCCTTCTCTTGTGTTCCATGACCCATTTCTAGACAGTACTCTTATACTTTAGGAAAGCGTGCCTAATTCCGACAAGAAATAATCCTACAGGGTCACACACTAAGTGTTTTTAGTGGTCTCATTGAAAATCTATTTAAATTTAATTAATGAAATAAATATTATTCTCAAGACCGTGGAATAATTTTATTCAAGTTAAAATGATATCATAAATTAAATGAAATTTATTTATTTATTTTATTGAACATTAAATAAAAATTTATTTACTAGTTTGTAAATAAAATATTTATTCAAGAGAATAATTTATTTATTTATTTATTCGAGTGTTTGATAAATGGAAGTGGAGTTCCAGGGGACCAAGGTTGGTCTGGTAGGAAAATAATTATTTTCATGGCGGTAAATAATTATTTAACTAGTTGGCACAAATTAAAATAACTCTATTATTAATTTGTGACTCAGAATATATAATTTTGTTTTGTGCAAGTTGGCGCCCCATAAATAATGAAGTGGTATTCTTATTAAATGCATGGGTTTTATCTAAGTTCATGAATTTATTTAATTGTATATATGCAATTCAATATTGTAACTGAAATTCCGTGTATATAAATAAAAAAGTATGCTTATTGTGCCACACACCACACCACACACCTCGTGAATTGAGAATTATTGAGTGAAACAATATCTCTCTCGAATCCTCTCCCATCCCCTATCATGAATGAGAGACGTTCTTCAAGACTGAAGAACAAGTGATCAAGAACGACCGACACAAGGCACTCAGTTCTCCATGCTAGCACCCGGAGAACGAGCGATGTCAATCAGAGGCCATCAGAGCACGTGTGGATAGCCTCTAGAGGGATTATAGTTTGGATCCTTCCAAGAGAAATGAGATAATCCGGAAGGGTCATTTTGGACGATCAACATCATCAATGAAAAAAAATACCAAATATCCAGGTATTATTTTTCTTTACGAAATTAATTAAATTAATTATAAACATGATGTGCAAGATCCTCTCTAAAGGATTCAGGCCTATTTATTATTTATCTAAATATTTTATTATATTTCTAGAGACTGGAATTTATCGTCGTATTGATCCTAGAATAATCATCGATCATGGTAAAAAACAAATTTGGGTGTCGTCCCAACCATGCTTCCGTTGCGCCCAGAACATTCAAGTGGTATCACAGGGTTACATCATAGTATATAATTATTTAAATATTCTGATGATGACTTACGTATTTAATAACATAGTCATTTCAATTCAAGTTAATCGTTCTTCAAATCTGAATCTCGAGATCTATTTCTCATCTTTCGTTTCACATTCACCTTACAGAAAAGATCTTTTCTTTTAATTTTGACTTAAATAAAGTAGAGGATCTCATCCAGAGTTTCTAAAGATTCTTGGACGTACAACAACAGAACACATTGCATGTATTCGGTAGTACATGATGTGTATTCAAGGATCAATGCACCAGGTCTGGTCCGCCAAACCAAGCTGTGTTATTGGAGTTTTTCTCTGTCGTAATGACTCCGTGTGTTGACCAGCAGTAGGTGGTAAGTGGTTTCCAGATTACACTCTGTGTGGCCCAATGGAAACGGTGTGTAGGCCCTTTAGGTTAGGGTTGAACCGTGTACCCCATACATGGATTTCCCAGCTGGAGACTGTGTAAGGAGGAACTACACAGTGTGTGTCCTATAGGACATGTCCTGTACTCCGAAGAATTATGAAGTACACTCACACGCCGTTTCCTTGAGCGTGTTCTTCGGATGGATGGTGAAAAATATTACACACCATGTAGTTGGAACTAGACGCCGTGTACTCATCCAAATTATGCATATTTATTAAAATTTATTATTATATTATACAAACCCTTGATACATTTACCATTATGCATGCATAAAGCTGAGGCACAACACGTGATAGGTGCTTTATATATATGTGTCTAATTGAACATCTGTCTAATTTTCATTTCTACTCATTGGGTAGTTATGAATAAGAATTCACGAGGTTTCCTCCAGGTAGAAGTTATGTACAAAGATAATTTAAAATGAATTTATTAGTATAAAATTATGATGGATGATAATCTCAAGGAATTTCAGAAAAGGATTTAAGATAAAAGGATTGATTAATTAAAGATGATAATTAATTTATTCGATCGTGATTTATCATAAACAAGAACTATTAAATAATTTAATTCTAGTTTTATTTGTTCATAAATATCATTTCATGTATGGATGATCATGAGCTAGAACAAGACCTTTGTATGTGGATGGTTTCATTTAATTTATTTATTTGAAATAAATTTTTGGTCCTATGAGCCTTCTCCTCATTAAAATGTAGGGCATGTGTGCCCAAGGATTATTTTATTTAAAACTACTTTTTACCCCTCACTTACTTGTGAGTTAAAAAAAGTGCATATGTAATGGATGGCACTCCAAAGCTAGTGGAGGCGGTTCAAGCTGGAGCCGAGATGAAACAAATCCTAGGAGATACCGAGGTGGATAGGTGGAAGCTGTAAACACGTACCCAAAATCTTCAAGGTGTTTTTCCCCTAGGCCAGAGATAGTTTATCAGCCTCTAGATAAAATAAACGTTATAAAATATAATGATCCTTCAATTTAGTTTATTTTATTTCCATCATTTTCATGGTTTATCATTATGGATGTGTTGTTACGATCACATAATTAATGAATTAAAAGCATGCAAGATGGAAATAAAATAAACAAGACTTATGTGTAAATATTATCAAGACATGGTTAATCAGTTAAGTGTGTTACACTTAATCTTAACAAGCATGTGATAATAAGAAATTCACGCATAATAGATAAAAATCCCTCAAATAAAATATTATATTAGAATAATCCTTCTGTTACTTGATTAAGGAAAAAACTCAATAAAACTATGTGTTTGACCAACCTTTTTTTGGGAAACTTACTTTTATACAGAGAGCCCTTATGAAAGGTTTTGGTTTGACTTGACCATATTAATTCAATAGGATTATCCCTTGCTAGAATTGGTGTAATATTGGATGAAATGGTTGAGGAAATGCAAATTCATGATTTTAGGATTAGGGAGTCCACTAAACAGATCATGGAATTGTAAGCCCATAGTTAGAAAAGACCTGCCTACCTATATACCTTCTAATAGATTGACCAACCCTTATTGGGGTTATGTGAAGGGGAATATAGATCCTTTCCACTAGAATGTCTTGGAAACTAGACATTCCATGTTCAATGGTGTGGGCCATTGCGACTTAATAAAATAGTGGGAGACTTAATAAAATTTATTATTTCTCATAATACGTAATCAAGAATATACTAATAATCTGCTCTTTTAATTTTAGAATAAAAATGAAAAAATCATCAAAAAAAAAAACTATCCCAGTGATCAATTCTAGATAAAGACAACATCATCATCGGTAGTGACTTCCTAGAATGGTTTAGACACCTTCAGGTTATCCTATGTCATAAACAAAAGTCTTACATGCTGGATTTAGCATTACCTGATTCACCTACCAAGGTGGTGAGTGATGAGGTTTTCCTAGTCTGTGAGAAACATATGAACGACACGGTCAATGTTCAATGTTTGATGTTATCATTAATGTATATTGATCTCATGAAGTCTCATGAAAACAAGGATTCTTATATAATTCTTGAGCATCTCCATGGTCTTTACTAGGATAGAGAAAGAAAAGAAAGGTTTGAGATCTCTATGTCACTCTTTCAGAGTAAGCTGGGAGAAGGTTCCCCTACAGGGCCTCATGTAGTCAAGCTCATTGGATACATTGTAAACCTGTAGGTTACAAGTTTTATATTCCCCAAAAAACTGGGAACGATATCATTCTTGCATCACCCCCTCATAGCTTCTCTATCTTTATTGTCAATTTCAATATGAAGCACTACCACAAAACTGGGCAAGGCTAGCGCCACCCCTTTATCAGCGCTAACGAAAAAGTGCTGAGAAGGGGGGGGGGGATTTATCAGGGCTCAAAAAAGCACTGATAAATGGTACCTTTATTAGTGCTAAAAAAAGCACTGATAAAAGGACCCCTTTATCAGCGCTTTTTTTTAGCGCTGATAAAGGCCCCCCCTTTATCAGCACTTTTTTTAGCACTGATAAAGGGACCCCCTTTATTAGTGCTTGTTTAGTAGAGCTGATAAAGGGGGGGCCTTTATCATTGCTTTTTCTAAAAGCACTGATAAAGGGTCGACTTCAAAAAAAAATTAAAAAAATTTTAATATATAAATATAGTTATATTGTTATATTGATATAAATATAATATATAATTTTTAAATATATTTTAGATATGTATAAATGTACATTTACACTTATTATACTTAATATATAAGATATTTAGTGAAAATGGCTTCGTAAAAAATTTTGAAAAGATTTTTAATTAATAATTTTCTAATTATTATAGAGTAATAGTCATTTAATAACAATTTGTAGACTAAAAAATTTTAAAAAATTTAAAAAAGATCCAAAATATGTTGAAAACGCAACTCAAACTTCAAACGGCCATAACTTTTGATCCGGGTGTCCGTTTGAGCTCTACCACATATCAAATTGAAGCCTACGACGAGATCTACGTCTCTGTGACTTGGGGGAACCCCGATCAAGCATTTTTCAAGGCCAAAAGAGGCCCAGAAGCCCTCCAAAACTGAGTTTTTAGTCGGGGTACCAAGAGTTTTTAACATTTTGTGGATTTTCAGCCTCGTTTAAGGGGGTATTATTGACTTTTTTGGTGGAGACTAAATTTATTCCAAGTTATTACATTCATATTGATATTATGTTTTTGAAATTTCATCCTTTTTTATAATTCACTGCTATTTATAATCAAATATATAACTATATGTACATATTTTTTATATATTGACACCTACAAATTAAAAATTTTAAATAAATAATTAAACATATTTACATATAAAATATATTATCTTTATCTAAATAATAACTAATATCCATTTTATTTAAAATACCAATATATGAATATTTATATTACTGCTATATATTAATATAACTATACATATATTAATATTACTATATATATATATTAATATAACTATATGTATATATTAATATAACTATATATACATATTAATATAACTATATAAATATATTAATATAACTATATATATTAATATAACTATATATATATTAATATAACTCTATATATTAATATAAATATATATTACTATATGAATAAATATAACTAAATATAAATATAAATAAATAGATATATCATGAATAAGAGAACAAATCAATATAGGGTAGTGGTAAAGGATTTAGGTGCGCAGGGAGGAGTTCTCGAGATCAAATCTAGGCGGAGGCACGGGTGTGCACGCAAGGTTGATTTAAAGGGGTAGCGCTGATAAAGGGTGTAGGTGGTGCGGGTGGGAGCTGGAGGTGCTGGAAAACGCGGATAAAGGGGGGCTCAAGCGCTGTAAAAAGCCCCCCCGAGATTGGCAGTATTTTTTTATTTTTTTTATTTTTTTCATTTTGTGTATTTTTATCATCACTAAAAAAAGTGCTGATAAAAGTGGTCTTTATCAGCGCTTTTTGGAGCACTGATAAAGGGGACCCCCCCCCCCTTATCTTCGCCGGCATTAATAGTGCTTTTTCTGGCACTGTTAATGGCCATTTATAGAACTGGAAAAAAAATCCATATTTGTAGTAGTGAACAACATTGATAAGTCTCTATCTGATCTTCTTATCCTCATCTGCCAAGTGGACAAAGATATGTAGCGTGAAAACCTTCTGTACTTATGGATAATATGAGGAATGGAGAGGCAAATAGCTTTAAGACCAAATATTCTTCATGTACTTCCAAGAAAAAGAAGATCAAAGGGGAGGCAAGGGAACATGAGGCTGTTTGTTTCATACGTGGCAAGAAGGTCCACTGAAAGAAGAACTGAACCCAGTCTAAGAAACAAGGGGACACTTTAGGAGAATTTGTTATCAAATGAAATCTATCTATTTATAATTATTGGGTATTAGATAAAGATTTTGATTCTCACATATCTATCCAAATACAGGAACCATGTAGATTCACGAAGATTAGTCGAGGGGGTGTAGATATATGAGTATCCAACAGAGCCAGACTTGTGGTTGTAGCTTTCAGGGACTAAAACCTCACATTTCCAACTGGGATGATCGTGGTGTTAAAGGGTTGTTTTATGCACCTTATGTAACCAAAAACATAATTTCTGTACCCATACTAGATATATAGGGATTTATTATCATGTTTGGAAATGAATGTTGATTCTTTTATAAAGATAACATTTTTCTTGGTAGGGCACATTTATACAACGGTCTTTATGTGTTTGATTACACAACCCAAGTAATGGAAATTGATGAAAAAGATACATCACATGACTCATACCACACCCAAATTTGGAATCACCAGATAGGTCATGTAAGCGAGAAATTCATTACAAAGTTATAACAAGATGGATAGTTTGATTCTTTTGAACTAAAACCACTTGGCATATGTCATGCATGTTTACAAGGTAAAATGACCAAAGCCCCATTTGGTGGGAAAGGTGAATGGGATAAAGTGATTCTTAAATTCGTTCATACCGATGTTTGTGGACCATTTCTAGTTGAAGCGATAGGTGGGTACTCATACATTATAACTTTTACTAGTGATTTTAGTATATATGGATATATCTACTTAATGAGGTATAAGTCGGATTCCTTTGATAATTTTAAGGAATACAATAATGAAGTTGAGAACCATCATGGTAAGAAGATTAAGAAACTCCTCTCAGCCCAATGTAGGGAATATCTTAATCAGGTTTTCATGGATTACTTACGAGAGTTTGGGATCCTATCCGAAATCAATCTTTCTTACACACCTCAATGTAATCGTGTAAGAAAAATGAGGAACAACACCTTATTGGATATGGTGAGATCAATGATGAGTCATTCAAGTCCTACATTATCATTTTGGGGGTATGCATTGCAAAAAATGGCACACTTACTAAACCAAGTACCAACTAAATCAATAAATGGTATTCCATACGAGTTATGGAGTGAATGAAAAGCCATGTTATCAAACTTACAAGTTTGGGGTAGCGAAGCATTTGTTAAGGCCTCTTTTTGGTAACAAACTCGCTCCCTGAGGCACAAAGTGTACCTTAATGGGATACCCTAAGGAAACAAGTGGATATTACCTATAAAACCCCTCAGAAAAAAACATTTATTATGGAAACACATGCCATATTCCTTGAGAGGGAGAAAAACATCAAAAGAGATAGTGGGAGAAAGATAGACTTCGATGATGTCGAGGCTTAAGGTACAAAAGAGTTGGTACAAGAATAGATTCCACAAAGACCCATGGAAGAAGAATCTATTCTAGAGACACAAGTACTGTGTAGGAGTACAAGAGAGTTTAGAGAACCAGAACGATACAATTTTTTATTACCGAGGACGGTGACTCATTATTAGTTAATGATAATGAAACTCTAACCTAAAAGGAAGGAGTAAGTGGAACAGACATTGCCAAGTGGAAATAAGGCATGAATTCTGAAATGGATTCCATGTACCAAAACTAATTATGGTTTTTGGTATATCCTCAAGTTACTGTAAATCCTGTTTGTTGAAAATGGGTATTCAAGGAGAAAATGGACATGGATGGACAAGTCAGTACCAATGAGGAACGACTGGTTGCAAAAGGGTTTAAACAGCGTCAATGAATTGACTATGATGAAACCTTCTCACCAGTTTCAATGCTAATGTCCATCATTATTCTACATTCCATTATGTCTTACCATGACTATGAGATTTGGAAAATGAAGGTAAAAACAACATTCCATAATGGGAACTTTCAGGAAGATGTATACATGACACAACCGGATGGTTTTGTGACTCCAAAGGATGCCAATAAGGTATGGAAGTTGTAGAAAAACATTTATGGATTAAATTAAGCATCCAGGTCATGGAACATTCATTTTGATGATGCCATAAAAGAATTCAGTTTTATTAAAAATGAATGTGATCCATGTGTCTACAAATAGTTTAGTGGGAGTGCAATCATTTTTCTAATAGTATATGTTGATGACATATTTCATATTGGAAACAACATACCAGTCTTACAGTCTATTAAGTCATGGTTGAATCAATGCTTCTCCATTAAAGACTTTGGTGAGGCAACATATATTCATGGGATCAGGATCCATCACGATAGATCCAAGAGATTTTTGGGCCTGAGTCAAAGTATATACATTGATAATATACAGAAGAGATCTAGTATGGAACAATCTAAGAAGGGATTGTTTCTAGGGTCACATGGAATTCATATTTCCAATAAAATGTGTCCTCAGACACATGTGGAAATAAATATAACGGAATGGAATTCATACACATCAGAAATTGGATTAGTCATGTATTCCATTCTATGTAATGGGCTGGTTGTCACCTACGCATTGAGTGTGGTAGGCGGATATCTAGCTGACACAGGCCACCGCCATTGGATGGAAGTCAAGACTATCCTAAAGTATTTGAGGCGTATTAAGGATATGTTCCCTATTTATGGATGATATGAGGAACTAGTCATTAGAGGATATGCAGATGCTAATTTCTAGACTGATCAAGATGACATGAAGTTCCCAACAGGATACATCTTCACTTTGAATGGATGTGTATGGAGTTGGAAGATCTCAAATAAGAGTGCAGTCGCAGATTGTACAATAGATTCTGAGTATATCATAGCTTCTGAGGTAGGTAAATATGCAGTTTGGATGCGAAGATTCATCATGGAGCTAGATGTTGTACCTTGCAGTAATGATCCCATCACACTGTACGGTGATAATACTGCAGCGGAGGATCTCGAAAAACATCCAAGGTCACATCAGCGGACAAAGCACATACTTCGGAAGTATCGTCTCTTAAGGGATTATTTCTCAGAAAGGTGAAGGTTTAGTAAGAATTATTTCCACATAATACAACGTCACGGACCCCTTGACTAAATCCTTGACTTAACAGAAACATGATCATCATGTGAGGTCTATCGGACTAAAATTTGTAGGTAGTTAGATCTAGTCCAATTGGGAGTTTGTAAGAGTTGGTGTCCTAGAAAAAACTGGTTTTACTTTTATTACATGGATATTTAATGTATTATTACATATTGTTCATTGTTATACATGAATATGATGTAATAAATTCCTAGAGTATTTGTTACATTGATAAGGTCATGGAAGTTCCCCGCTATGATGAGATCCTTGAAATGCAATAAAAATATTTTTAAATATAGTTCTGTGGTTAAATGACATACTATGATGGGACACATAACAAGTAGACCGTCAGGTGCGAGTACATGTAAGAAGATGAGACTTCCTCTCATGAAGTTATCACTTGGTAATATCCAAGATAGGAGATTATGAGAATAGACCCCCTAGTTGGAATTCCACATGTTTTGGTGTCATCATATATTTCTATCTGTGAGCATGTGTAATGATCCTTATACTCTAAGATTATCTTTAAAATGTTTCACGACATACACACTTAGATTTACTGATGAAAACCTTCACACAGACAGTGGGAGGGAAGTTGGGTACATTGGGTGCATCACGAGTGGAATGTTATTAATGGATATGTCCAGGAAGGATTTGTCCCTTCCATTTACTGAAGTTGATATCTCGTCCCATTGATTGAAATATAACTGTAGCGAAAAAATCAATGGTCATGATGTAACAACGAGTTTATTTCATGTAGTCAAAGAACAATGTATCAAGAAAAAAGTTGATGAAAAAAATAATGAAAACTACTTGATGAGATATTACGACAAAGAAATTATATTACATAGTGACCGTTCATATGTTGATTTCATTGTTGTGACTTTACCTTATTTATATTGGGTTCCTTGACCCATTCCAAGACAATAATCATGGACTTTTGGAAATCCCTCCTAATGCCAATGAGAAATAATCCTAGAGGGTCACACAGTAAGTGTTTTTGGTTGTCTCAGTTAAATTCTATTTGAGTTTAATTAATAAAATAAATATTATTCTTAAGACTATGGAATAATTTTATTCAAGTTAAAATGACCGCATAAATTAAATTAAGTATATGTATTAATTTTATTCAACATTTGATATTTATTTACTAGTTCTTAAATAAAAATATTTATTTAAGAGAATAAATTATTTAATTATTTATTCAAGTGTTCAATAAATGGAAGTGGAGTTTGAGCAGACCAAGGTTGATCGAGTAGTAAAATAATTATTTTCAAGATGGTAAATAATTACATAACTAGTTGGCACAAATTAAAACAACACTATTATTATTTTTTGACGAGGAATTTATAATTCCATTTTGTGCAAGTTGGGGAACCATAAATAATGACACAGTATTATTATTAAATTTATGGATTTTCTACAAGTTAATGAATGTATTTAATTTTTTCTATGTAATTAAATATTGTAACTGAAATTATATGTATATAAATAGACAAGTATGCCTATTGTTCAACACACAACACCACATGCCTGGTGAATTGGGAATTGTTGAGAGAAACAATTTCTCTCTCGAATCCTCTTATCTCCCCTCTCAAGAATGAGAGATGTTATTCAAGACTAAAGAACAAGATATCAAGAACGACCAAAACAAGACACTCGCTTCGCCGTGCTAGCACCCGAAGAACGAGCAGTGTCGATCAAAGGCCATTAGATCACGTGTTGATCAACGCTAGAGGGATTCTAGTTTGGATCCTTAAAAGTAGAACAAGATAATCTGGAAGGGTCATTCTAGAATATCAACATCATCAACGAAAAGAATACCAAAGATCCAGGTATCTTTTTCATTATGAAATTAATTAAATAAATTATAAACATGATGTGCAAGATCCTCTCTAACGGTTTTGAGCCACTTTATTCTTTATCTA
Organism: Viscum album; assembly: GCA_963277665.1. Classification (NCBI taxonomy): domain Eukaryota; kingdom Viridiplantae; phylum Streptophyta; class Magnoliopsida; order Santalales; family Viscaceae; genus Viscum; species Viscum album. The sequence continues at coordinate 836,685,566 of OY728167.1, forward strand.
AATGAGTTTCAAGGATAAATATTATTTAATTTTACTATTTTTTATATTTTATTTCCAATTTAAAATAAAATTCATTTATGTATCCATTACTTCAAGACTACCAAGCCGATAGATCCATAGTGATGTGATGCATTGTGTCTTATTACAATGTAATAAAGTAGACATCTAATTTTATTTACTATATTTGGGTTTATTAAAAAGCATCTCATTATTTTGAAATAATTTTTTAATGTTATGAAATATATTTCTCTACTTATTGGAAACTTAGTCAAAGAACCACAGACATTAGAGTGAATCAACATATGAGGTTTTGATGTTTGGATTTCACCTCCCTTAGAAGTTTTATATACCATTTTACCAATTGGAAAATTTTAAAAATTATTGTAATTTACTCTTTCAATAAGGGTAAATTCCTAGAAACATATTATCAAATAAAATTCTCCATATTCTTTAGCCCATGGTGGATAGTCCTTATATAAGAAAACACAGTTTCTACCTGTTTACTTAAGTAACAACTTATGTTTTTTATCAATATTGGAAAAATTTCTTGAGGTTATCAAAATCCTAGAAACCACAACTCTATAATTTATTATTTTTAACATGGATCAATTTATTTTTGAAAATAACCTCATTTATAGAATAAAAAATATTTGATACACTCAACAAACTATACATTAGTCCATTAACAAATAACACATCATGTTGTCTCATTTCATTTTTTCCAATACATATTGTTCTGATGCCTTTGATTTTTATAGGTCTTTTATTTCCAAATGTATCATCTCATCCTTAATACTTCATAACATTTCTTTTATTTTTTAGGTCACCTATCACGCGGGATGAGAAGTCAATATCCATCATCTATGGTTTTTTTTGATTTACAAGCTCTAAATGCTTCATCAACTATATTTTTCTATTTCATAATTTGACGTTGATTCTAATCATTACCATACATTTTAAAGATACAAAATTTCAAATAATGAATGAAACACACACATATAACGTTTATCCTTCTTGATCACACCTTCCACACACATTGTTCTTGTATTCAAGTCTATTTCTCGTTCAAACTTTTATTTCAAAGCGTTGATTCCTTCAATGAGTCCTCACATGTTCTTTCAGTCTCCTCCTATATTCATTGTACCCTATTAGACCAAAAAAGAGGTAAATTTTACTAGAAGTTATAATACTTATTTAATAACATTCCACAACACCAACAATACCCATCAAATATTCTATTATGACAAAAATTATTCTACTGAATAGGATTTTATATTTTTCTATATTCATCCTTTGAATTATATAAACTCATAAATTCTATTTTTGGAGTTCTTAGTTGAATATTTGTGACTTATGGAGGACCTTTTATGAAAATTATTCTTTCCGCATTTGATTAAATTTGAGTTTTTTTCATAATATTAAGCTATTATAGATTTCAAAATATCATTTGTTTCTTATATAGATGTAGTATTTATTTTCACCAAAAAATTGTATTATTTTCCTTTTTATATATTTATATGTTTATTATTATACCTACTCTATTTATGTTTCTTAGAAAATTCTATGTGTTTTTAACAAAATGTTTCTCTTTGTATTTAATTTTCACATCATAATTTTTGGATTTTATCATTATTCCTTTTGTGTTTATCGATGTACTTATCCCCTAAGATAATGGTGGAAGACACATCTTCAATTATGTTTCCCTTTTTATAAATATCAAGATTAAAAATATCAATTTTTATTACGAGATTTTATTTTTCATCTAGAATATATATTTTCCTATCTGATCCTCTTTTTAAGTGAGTGTTGTACTCTATCAGACTTACAATTTATTTCAAACACATGTTGATCTCATTTTTCATGGTATATTCTTTATAAGTATCTTTTTAATTCATTTAAAAATCACCATTGTATTAATATTGATCTTTTGATGGGTTCACCTATTTTTATTATTATGCGATGAGAAATATTTGATTTACATCTTAGGAGATTCCTCATCACCACGTTTATTTCTATCAGACACAAATTATTCAATTGAAATAATGTTACTTATAATGGAACAAAGTGAAAACATCTTATTTCCTATATGATTGAGACAATAACATTTTATAGTAGTGGTTTTCCTTTCTTCTTCCACAATATCATTTTCACATCTAAATTTCATTGGATTGTTATTGTAAAAATTGATAACTTTTATAAATTAAAATATTTGAAAGGTAGTTTACCTTTTTATATACCTATTCCACCACATGGGAATATTATTGAAATAAGATAATGTGTTTCTACATAATATTTCGTATTTTCTTCTTCATTTGAGCAGTCTCATTCTTCCCTATCATAATTCCTCCAATGGAATTAGAATAAATTTCCTTTTCCTACTTCCTTTTCTATTAAGTGTAGGTCCTCCTCTAATTTCAGAGTTTATGAGATTATAATGAAAATCATCAATAGAAAATTCATAGAAATATGTATACTCAAGAGTAGATATCATTGCATAAATTTTTTCTAGAAGGATTATCATCATTTTTTTACTATAATTATGTTTTTTAGAGTTTCCCAAGACACTATAATTATACAATAATCCATATTTAATTTCGTAAATAACTCATCAATGGTTTCATCCTCATACAAACTGATGTATTTAAACTATTTTCAACAGATTATTAGTTTTTCTTATTTTACCTATTTATTTTATTCTTGAATTTTGTGAAGCTTCTTCTAAAAAGAATATGTAGTTATGCATACCATGAACTTTTTCATATACTTTTCATATAAATATGAAAACAATGAATTCCAATTATTCCCATAATTGTCTATGTTCCTCTTATCAGTTAGGGACTATGTTGTGGCTTGATCAGTATAGTGAATCCATATTGAATAGATCCACTAACAAAGATCCCTAGAGAGACCTTTTTCATCATGAATTGGGATTCCATTTCTATTAAAAAAAATTTTGAAGCATCTTTTACAATTTGGGAAAGATACTATAGATTCAAACTTATTCTTATACAAATTATTTAATCACACAAAGGGTGATAAACAATAAGGGTAGGTGTGTGTGAATTAGTGTGTATAGTTATTTCAAATACCATCACTATCGTTCGTTTTCATCACCTATGTCTCAAGTTACACACTATTGTATAAATTGAGATATACACAAAAATTGTTTTAAGGAGGTTTCCTATATTAAGGGTGACTATGTCCCTGGTGTGTTGTGGACATTATCCCATAAACATATTCTTAATTATATTATCAAAAATAACTCAGGTAAGGGTATAACAATTCAATTATAAAACTACTTCCACTAACTATTTAAAATATATCACCAAAAAATTAAACACCTCCTTATGATTAATGATCACTAATATGTGTATAACTATCCACACAGACTCTAGATGATGATTTTATTCCTCTTCCTATCATAATAATATATACTTGTTGTGCTAAGATTTTATTGTTCCCTTTCAATAAATTAACTTATCAGTTCTCATTTTTATAATTATTGCACATATCATTCTCTATTTATAATTATTTATATTTACAAAATATTTCATGAATATTACATTCATAATCCTTATCTAAATCTTCTTGGTTTCCGATAGGATTCAACTAATTTAATCATATAATATTCAAGTCAAAACATTATTAAAATTCATCCTAAAATTTTAGTTTTGGAGTAAAAAATTATCCTTTATGTGATATTTTAATTATTTTGGTCTTCTAATTGATTTAAAACTTCTACAAAATCCAAATATGCACATCCCATGTGTTCATGAGATCTTCTAATTTATAACATAGTTACAACGTATAAAACTTATGATATTGGAAACTCATTGATTCATGGTGTATGGATTCTCTACTGATCCCTTTTCATTTTATTATGATTGATTCACAAAATACTCCTTGTGAATGTTTAAAATTGAATGCATGATAAAAGGATCAATATATTTGTAAATCTTATGCATTTTAAATTAGTTATGAAATAAATAGATACACTCAGAGATATACAATCAAATACATATGAAGAAGACAAATGTTATTTATTAAGGACTAATTATTTGCCAAAGAAAAATGATAAATCAAAGACTTACACTCATTACATGAAATCTTTATTATTCATTTTCACCTTCTCCACCACCATGTCTTATTATGAGGATTCCTTTTATATGGAATAGAACTAATCATAGTAATCCAAAATTCCTCTTAGGTATTTCTCCTTTTATTTTAGCTTGGATCACGATCATTTATATGATCATTATTTTTTACTCATGAAGAAAATCATGAATGAATCAATTGAAATAATTCTCCTTTTATTTCATTAGAATATAAATTTGAAAATATCATTTTTCACCCAATAGACTTCTAAAAAAAATACTAAGTCCTTAATCTACCATCCCTTTCAAGACTGACAGTTCTTTTTAATTCATTGTTACTTTAAACTTAAACAATATATATAGTCGACCACATGAACAAACTAAAAATATTAACAAATTGTCCAAGATCCTCCATTAACCATGAATGATTAGAGACCATGACGATTGAATGCATTAATAACCAACTAATTGTGTCTTTCCCAACATATTGTACATACATGAAGCTTCCACATAGAGACACTCATGATTTAATTAATGTAAAACCTATAAACCCTGAAGATAGACCATGTGAAGATTAACCGCATTGTAAAACCAATGACCATGAGGATCAACCATGCATATTGATTTACCACAAGAATAGACTTTACGTATGTGGAAGATGACATTTATGTACATGATCAAATTATGTTTACATAACAGAATTTATGTGTACACGCATATAATAATGGTTAAACATTAATTATAATAACTTCAACATGGTAGTGAGATGGAGGGAACCTTCATTACTTGACCAACAACTCCATATGGTTGAAAACAACAAACATCATTAATCTATTGTAAAAACACATACATATCATTTGAACATGCCTTTAACATGTTGTTTAGTACATGAAACTTCATACATAATATGTATTTACAATAATTACAACTCCATCCCCGGACAACTTCTCTTTTTCTATGTTATCATGACATGCCTATGATTATATATGTCTCATATCATGATATACATTGAATTAGAATGATTATTATTTCATTTATGTTTATTAATATACAAAAAGGGCATATTTATTTCATATTTTATTATCTACTATGATTTAAAATGAAAACTCATCTTTCCCTTCATGCTCTGGTTTCTAAGAAATTCATGTATCTTTTTAGTTGATTTTACATCTATGTCGGGAATTTTGGAATATACATACATTAATTTATTTGAGTTTTAAATTTTATCCACATGTTAAGGAATAGGTGGATGTTGTGGTATGAGATCAAAATACCCTAACATGGTATACCCCTTCGTCTATTTCTAAAGAGATGGGGTGTAAGACAACCCTGACATAATGTACATGGTTCCCTTTCCTTTATGATGGGTCATAGGGCCTTGAATTTTCACACACACACACACCATGTTATAAATATACATGTGTGTGGAATAAATAGGTGTGAGAACTACCTCATTGATAGGATGTCACTGGTACTATGCTCTCGATTCTGAGTTAAGCCCAAAGTAGGTATTTTAAGTATGTATTCTCCTGGTATATGGTGTTTTCTTGTAATCATTAGTATCCTTAATAAATTAATTATTAAATTATGTTTTTGATACACTACTTATTTCATCTAGCCCGGTATTCTTTCCATGTACACTATAGTTTAGGATATGTGGTTACGGAGTCGGTATGTGATCACCTATTGGGTATTGTTATACTCACACCCACATGTGTCTTTATAGGTAATGTTCAGATATTTTTTATTATGACCATGGTAAAGGTAAGGCATTAGAGCATGAGAGCTAATCTCTCATAGAGTGTAGAGTCTATGTGGAGACTTTTGATCACTTTTCTGGAATGAATAAGTGTATTCATATGGGCTATCCTTGGATACAGACAGGGAATAAATCAGCACATAATCCATAGTTTTTATCATTCGACTCATGTTTACAAAGAACTCTATGTATATATGTTATTTATAATTTTTTTACTTTATTGGTTGACTGTATAGATGTTTCCAGTCTTGGTTATAATTGATTCATGTTCATATCATTTCTTCTCTTATCATTATTGTACATTTCACATTCTTCCCTGATTTTAATGACTATATCCCCTACTGTACCGAATATTTCATCAAGTCATTCCAATTAAGTGCAAGGAAATTTATATAGTTTGTTAGGTCATTAAAGGGGGAATAATATTGGGATTTTTTAAATATCTTCAATTATTGGACTCATTAGAATACAAAGAGAAATGTATAAAGACCCTTCATTCATGTGAGGGTAGTTCTAGTGGCATTCAGCGTTTGGTAGATTTGTGTGTAATTCCCCATCCCGAATCACTCTATCTGGGACGAAGTAAAACATGATCATATTCACGAATTCCAATATAAAAGAGGTTGTAAACTAGAATAAAGGGCAAAACCAATTTATTGGGTAGATTATACCATCAATATCCATATCTACCCACCACAATCAAAGACAATCAAAATAACATCAGATAAATACATTGTGGGGATTAATAAAAAAATTCTATATAATATGGAATTCTAAGTATCATAGAGTTATATAAGAAAAATAAATATAGGACCCCCAATGTGGAAGGTCAAACAATGTATCCTCATGGAACAATAAAAATATGTATAGATGCTACAACATATATTGAGAGTCTATTCTAGTACTGCCTCTATCACCAAGAACCATCCCCTTATCTCCCTATTGTTAGGACCTTACCCTTTTATGGATCCATAAATATTTCACATGCATCAATATTTACACATAGGGTGTGATTATAAAACCAATAAGACACCACCAATGAATCCTTAACATAATGTGAACATGAATAAGAGGTGTATTCTATGATAATAAGGAAATTTACAGTCAAGCAAAAAAATATCATGTTCCAAGCTATTGTGTGCAAACTAAGTATCAATGAACCCTCAATATACCTTATTTCTCTATATGTTGGAAGGATTTTCATGATGTAAGGGTCAACCATAATTCCTCTGCATATATCTTTGAATATCCAAAAGGTCAACAATTCACGGGTCAGGATACAAGTTCGTCAAGATCCGTCTATATGACAAGTTAGGCAATAAGAAATTCATACACCATCTCTACCTTAGGTTAAGTTATAAGGAAATAATTATCCTATATTACCTTTGGATAGGACACAAGGATATTATATGTCTACCTTGTATCTCAGTTCATCATCTCCATCATTTCATGTTTTACATACATTCCCTCTAAAGGATAAACAATCCACAATGGTCCACTTATTATTTTCTACTTGAATCAAATCCTCCAAAGACCATACATCCAAAAAAACAAAGAATAACACATATAGGAAAAATATATCATATCAAGCATGAGTATCATCAGGAACACACACACAAAAATACATGTGATCAATATTAAAAATTGGTCTCATGGGCTACACTCACACACAAATGTGATCAATATCAAACATATATCACATGGGATACACATGGACACACATGTTAGTAATATAAAACCTGGTTCTAATCCAAAATAAGAAAATTCCATTATATAATGTCAAAAATAATATAAAAAGGCTCCATATGGTAAGGATAATCCTACCTATAGAGAATCTATTTCAACCATATGATTTTCCATGTGTCGATTCCCAAATTCAACCCACACACCAACTGGATCAAACTCACAAATGAAGGTTCCCTAGAACCAATTCCAATCCAATATAAAAAGGGTTATAGAATGATTTTAATAAAGGGAATCAATCAAATAGGGTATAACTGTATCACTTACCCAATGAAGACCACCATCAATGGTATATCTAGGTCAGGTCAAAGAAGAGTACATGTTCCTCCTAAAATGTCTACAAGAGAGGAGTTCTTATTATCCTCAGGAGATTAGATCAACACATACTATCCCCAGAAGGAAAGGATCACCTTTGGACATTGCTTAGAGAATTAAGAACACCCAAGTGTTTCCCCTATGACTATTAGAAAAATTTTATTGATCTGGGGAACTAGAAAGAATATGGAAATGAATCGATTTATATAGGGAAACCCAAAGTCTAAAGGGAATTAAATTTACTACATTGAAGATTTCACACATTTCTATTAAGAATAATAAATCCCCCCTTGAGTGATCAATGAAGTATTTTACAAAGGAAACTATTATCACTATATTTTCCTCAGACATTCCTATCTGAAGAAACCCGAAATGACTACCCACCAGGGCGTGGTATCATTACCTTGCTCGTTTTGGACTCACCATGCCCTCCACCATTGCCTGGAGAGGCCAATCTCGAAGTTTTATATAAGAGGAATCACAACTATACACACTTGTGAATAGAACCTACTATATAAATTTTAGCATGTACTCTTTACATAGGTGGTCCCAAAGCATAAAATTACCTACAACACAACATAATACTGATTATGGTGTACCATAAAACAACCATAAACCATATTTTCCACTAAAACTATTAATAAGCCTAGATCCATGTTAGAACATAATGGATCAAAATTAAATTTATTTATATATAATTATGTTAAAAATATACCCCTATAATGACTTATCATCCTTGAGAAGTTCCTCTAGAAGTCCTGCTCAAACAACATGGGCAATTAAGATCATACATTAGACTCCCACTACCATTTCTCCTCTTGGATCCACCCATGCCTCCACAAGAATGGAAAATTTTGTATAATATACCGCCTCACACCATGTCACTCAAATATAAAATCTACATCGGTCACTCCACAAACTATTCATATGGTTCCAACTCAATGGACTCATAATCAATCACATGTGCAAGATCAGGATCATACCTCAAAAAGCGAGAAACATGAAAAAATTATGCATAAGTTGATATAGTATAGGAAGGTAAAATCAGTAATACACTACTCTAATAAACTCAATGATCTCAAAAAGTCCCATAAACTATGATGTTAGCATCCCTTAGTTTCATAGATGATATTTCCCTAATCATGGTGGCACCCATATGAAAACTCAGTCTCCACCCAAGAACTACAAAATTCATCTCCCCGGATTGGTATATGATAATTTTCTACTTTAAGTATCACCCAACCACTTCCAAATTAACTCCACCCTCTTATAGGTCTCCATTACCATACTTATTCCATTATAAACTACCTCACCCCCCCATGCCAACAAAACAGTGGGAGACATAACCCACCATAAAGAGACTCCAAAAGTTCCACCTCAACAAATTCTATAGAAATGCTAATGTTAGTGAAATATACCCAGGATATATGACTATACCACACACAACTATATTCTAGGATTAATGTATATATCATATCATCCAGAATTATCATGTTCAAATAATATAATTTTCAAACTGAGTATATCATAGAAGAAAAAAATATAGATCTAGTCATTTAATTAAATAACTACCACGAATATTAAGAAACAATTATATATATGACATGTGATCCTGCGTACCTAGTCATGACATATGAATGCACCCAAATCATATAAACTGTAATAGAACAACATACTCAGCATCAATTTGAAATCATAATACCTAAACTATAATAGTATTCCCATCACTGATAACTCATAGGTCCATCACATAAGGGTTCTCTAAGAACTTACTTTATTCCCCTACCGGAGTTCCACACAACTTAAATCATATCTACCTTACCACAAACATAGTCAAGAAGAAAATAAAAGGAAACCTCATTTGATACCACACTGTAATTCCCCTACCCGAATCACATGGTTTGGGTTGGAGTGCCACATGACCTAATGTACACTACCCCTTGAACTAGTGGTTAATGACTAGTAAAAAAGGTCCACATGATGTAGTGGGGAGACTATACCCTCAGTATCAATATCCATAGACCACAATCAAAGGAAATAATAAATAACATCCTATTAATACATAGAAACGATAAATACTAAAATTTCAATATCAGATAGAATTCTAGGTGTCTTAGATCCATACATGAAAAATAAAACAAGGACCCCCAATGTGGTAGGTCGACAATGTGTAGTTAAGAAATAGGAAAAATAATAAAAGAAACTAAAATATCTATTCATAATCTATCTTTCTACTACCTTTATCACTACGCACTATATCTGTAGCTCCTAGTCTTCTAGCCCTTACCCGTATCTAGATCCCTAAACATGAATTCTGAATGCACCTCGAGATAATCATGAATGGTGTGGGTATAAATCCATAGGATACCACTAATATGTCCTTCAAATAAGTAGAAATACATAATATGTGTATTCCATTATAATAAATAATAATATAATCATACAACAATCAATAATTTGCAAACTGATCTTGTGAAAAATAAATAACCATGATCCTTGACCATACATTTTTAGCTCTATTCCAAAAGGAAAATCACTATGGATGGGTTAAACACAAGGAAAATTCATATATGTTTGATCATAAATAAGGCCAATGAGTATTGGGATGGTTCATAAGGTTGTCAGGCCTTATTTTTATCACAGGTCGGGTCACACGACCGTTGTGCCTATACCCTACCCAGGGTTAGGACACAAGGATATCTTACCCCTTCAATACATTTTCAATACCATAAGGCTGTAATATCCCATCCATGTGTTTGAAATTTTTCATCATAATTTATTCATGATGCACATGTTCTCCCTATAAGGGATAACAAATCCATGATGGTACAACTATATTCTATTACTAGAAAAAAATCCTTTGAAGGTCGTACATCCATAAAAAATAGGTCATAAGATATATAATTACAATATAACATATCAATAATAAGTATCAATATCCACACAAACACACACATGTGATCAACATCAATCATGGGTCTCATAATCTACACACACATAAACAAACACACATGTGATCGACATCAAACATGGGTCTCACATACTACACATGAACACACATGTGATCAGTATCAAACATGAGTCTCAATGAACAAAAAAACATACCATCATATCATGAAAAAATATATAAAAGGACTCTATATAGTAAGGAGATTTCTATCTCAACTTTGTCGATGTTAATGTCAATATTTTCTAATATCTTATTCCCAAATCTCATCCATGCCCCGACCAGATCATAACTACATCCTAAGGGTCCTAGGTACCAACTAATATACAATAAAAAAATATTTCTAAAATTAATTTAAATAATGGAATCAAGCCAAGAGGTTATAACCATATTATATACACAATGAGAATTAATATTAATGGTGGATCTAGGTCCTGTAGAAGAAGATACGATGTTTCTCCATGAACAACAATGGGATAGGAAATACTGACATCCCAACAAGCCTATATCAACATGAACATTACCATAAAGGTAGGGATCCCTCTAGGATACAGGTTATAGAATGAATAATGTACAAAGTTTCCCCCTAGGTTTTTTCATATATCTTTCATATATGAGGAACTAGAAAGAGGAGGAGAACAAATAAATTAATAGAGAAATTAAACAAGTCTAAAGGGAATTAAATATACATCAATGAAGATAAAATGTGTTTACATTAAGAACAAAATCATAACACTAAAATATAAACATCTAATTAATCATTTTAAAAACTAAAACATCCAACACAAAGAAGTTATAATTCCCACCATACTATGGTGTCCTTGGACAAGTGTATCCCATGCAACTTGACATGGCCACCCAACAGGGTGTGGTGTCATTAAATTTCATTTTTTGGACTCACCATACCCTACACTATAGTGTGGTAATTCCAATATGTACATGGTCCAAATACTGACTCATATCACTACACAACCATGATCACACCCTATCATCATCGATTCAGCCTTTCTGTTTCTCACAACTAGTTCTAAAGCATAAAATTACCTACAAGACGGCATGGTACTACCTGTGGTGTACCATAAAATAGCCAAAAACGATGTTTTAGCTACTAAAAACATCAAAATTATATATAATACTAGTTAATAACTCACGAGGTTCAAAATTACATTCCTTTAAAATTTAGGATGTTACATTGTGGTTGAACGATGCCAAATTTTGATGGATTCATGCATGTGGTGATGGAACTAGATCACTAATAGAGGAATATGTTTATCATTTTGAATTATTATCATCATGGTTTTGTGAAAAATGAGTGATGTAATGGTGATTTGTTCATCTAATAGTGATTGGTGATTAGAATAGGGTTATTATATACAGAATCATTAGTTACTTAGTCCAATGGATGGATCCATGATAATATAGGAGGTTGGTGAAACTAGATGACTAGTTGGGACCCACTAAAAATAGTGTTTTGGTCTATAAACTGAGGATTTGAGTGATAATTGAGAATAGTTATCTATATGGTTTCCATGTCGTCATGATTTTAAACCTTTTATACTTTTGATGAAACGAAATATTCTAAGGATTATCATATGCACATATTATAAAATTCCATGTGATGAAAAACCTCCCATGTCTTTTATTATATTTAATTATTCTTTTTCATTAATTTTTTTGTATGAGTTGTGAGTGAGAGGGATAGAGTTAGATGATCTCAGTTTAGTGATTATGTTGAGACCATTATTCATAGTTCCATTACATTGATGTTTAAAGAGTCATTTTTAGAGTCTTACTTTTTCTAGTATGGTTCTGGTATACAAAAAAGTTTGTTCTTGAAGTTTGGTATAAAATTTAAATATTTTTATTAGAAAATAGGTTATTTCATCATAAGTTATCATAGGTTCAACAGTGTAATCAATAATAGATCAGGTAATTTTTTTCTCTTGTTTATAAATGTTTTGATTTCAATGGGATTTACTATCATCAAAATATAGAAAGTTATGGATCAAAAGGTATAGTGGAATTAATTTTTGATTATGTAGGATTGGAGTAATAACTCATCCATAAGGTCCTAAAAATTGATTTTATTGTGGTTTTTATGTAGTTAATGAAGAAATAATAATGTGAAATATGGATAGAAAGTAGTTGTGTATGCTGAGGATTCCATTAGCCTATAATATGGATTTGAGCATCTGGGAGGACAATAATGTAAAAGAGTTGACAATTGCACTTGAAAATATATGAAATAACCCTATTATACATGAAAAAGTGTGTTTAATGCAATGACTATTTATCATGAGGCTATCAGAAGGTAGTTGTGAAGTATAACATGTCAATGATTTCAAGTTGAACAGAATCCATCTCATGTTTGTGAAGGTGACTTTCATAGATTATGTTTGGGTCATGGTCATTTTTTCATTAATTCCAAAATCATATGATCCAATGGTGATAATAGTGATAAAATCCAAAGGAAAACCCGAATTTTTATTCAAGGTTGTTGGAAATTAGATTATTAATGGAGATTTGTAGAAGGAGATTAAAGAACCTTGTAGCAATACATTAAATGCATAGGAAATAGGGAGATAATTGTATCAAATATGTCATAAATGGTCAGAATATAATTAAAGAGATAGGAGTATATTTAAATCTATCATACTTAATCTTATAATTTTTCACTATGGTAAATTATTTCATCTCAAGAATGATTACAACAAAAACAATGGAAAATGTAGAATGAATATTTTAGAGGATTAAATTTTATGAACCCAACTGCTGAGAGTAGTTCCAGTATAATATTAAGTTCCAACACCCTAATAGAGTATTGGAACATGTTTTATAATTCATATTTCCCCCTAATGTTGAAAACGGGAACATATAAAATGATATTTCTAAAACATTTGTAAGAGATAATCTAGTTGATGATGAATCTCAGGACATTTTGTGGAAGGGAGTGTGAGAATTAAATTTTAAAAATACAGTTTTCTTAAGATAAAGTATGATAGATATATTCCATGTATTTTGAAGAATATAATTTTAGTTGGACAGTAGGATGAAGTGGGTTATGGGATAAAATTTGTGAATAGAGTGTGGAAAATCAATAGAGTTTCTTTTTCCATAGATAATTTTTTAAAGGATGAAACCCTTTATCTAAGTAGAAGGGTATATGGGGAATCACTTACTAGAGAAACTACTTAATAAAGTTTTTAATTTTGGTATTGTGAATTTGGAATCATCAGTAAGAAATGTATGAAAATTCTAGCATTCAAAGTCATACTGATGATGGATCACACAGTCATCAGAAGTTTCAAGAGATATATAATTGGTAAGAAACAATAGGTGTCTTTCAATTTGAGTAGGAGAAAACTAAAATATAAAAATATGGATCTTGTATATTCTAATTTCTGTGGACCTTCCCCAGTCAAATAACGTAGAGGATCCTAATATTTTATAACTTTAATTTAAACATATACAAGTAAAGTGTGTGTATAATTCATGAAACATAAATGAGGGGTTATTTAAATAATTTTTCGATGGAAAGAAATGGATGAAAGAGAAACCAAATGTAATTTGAACTCATTGTGGTTATAGAAAGGTGGTAATTTTATTAGAATATGTTTCAAAAAAATTACATATATGGTAATCGTGAATAAAATGATTGTACCTTGGATGCCAAAAAATGGAATAACTAGGACGAAGAATCAACCATTTATGGAAATATTATGGGTCATCTCATTTAATCCTAGAATTATAAAGGAATTTTGGTTGGATGTAGTGAAAATAATAAAATATTTAATCAATAGGATCCCTCTAACACCGAAGGGACAAGAGATGTTGGAAGCACTATAGTATAATAAAGCACTAGATTCAGCTCACCTTAGGTTTTTAAAATTTTATCCTATATTATTGTAGATGTCAAGGATATAGATAATCATGAATCAAATTATCAATAATATTTCATTATGGGATATAAAGATAAAAAATTTCCCATTTTAGATTTTGGATAGGGATAAAAACTGGGTAAATAGTAGTACAAATTTAATATTTAAAGAGAAATTAAATTGTAAGGACCTGAAAATGGTTATGAAAGATGTTGTGGACAAAGGGTAAACATCAATATAAATTGATTTGAATGGGAATTATTGTTTATTTTAAATTATAAATAATCCATATATCACTAAATATATTGGAAGTTCACATTTTTTAGCAGATATTTTAGAGGTATAAGCAATGATACTGAAATATCAACCAATAGATGATATACTAGAAATATCAATAACTAGTGATGCTCATGTCAATGTTCCATAGGATGAAATTATAGAGGATTCAGTTTGGGAAGGGGTAGAACTATAGTAAAAATTTTATAGATTAGCGAGGTTCAGAAGAATGGTATAGAAGTTGTAAGATGACTTACACTTATTAATTTTATTAGATACAAGATAAATATAAAGTACGGGAGATGAGACTAACTTTAATGATTATGAAAATAAGGAGTAGTCTATGAAGGATGATTTGGATTCACATCATTTAAACACCACTTTGGAGTTAGTGTAAGTACCACCTATAAAGGGTGAACTTGAAAAAACATGGTTTCTTGTATAGAAGAATAAGATGATGGATGGATAAGCTGTATTGCAAGGATGGTTGTTTAATGGTTTAATAGAACCAGGGCATTCAAATTACTGAGATATTCTTTCTAGTAGTTAAAGGTACTACCATTTGAACTATTCTAATCTTGGTTTCTTATTTAGGTTTATGTGTATATAAAATGGAAGTGGACATGGATTTTCTTCATTGGGATCTAGAGGAAGAAATTTATATGAAGCAATCTATTGGTTTAATGGATTGTTGGAATCAAGACTTGATGTATACACCTAAGAGGTGTTTATATGGTTATAAATAGGTTCCAATATAGTGGAACTGGAATTTAACATGATTTATGAAGGATAAAGTTTTCAAAAAAGGGAAAATATCACATTTTTGTTATCACAAGGAATAAAAAAATGGGCATGTCATCATTTTTATATTATAAGTGGATGATATTTGAATATTAATTCCACCAATTCAATATATTTTCATGATGAAGGATAATTTTTTTGGAAAGATTTAAATAAAATATCTAATTGAGTAAAAGAAGACGTTAGGAATAAATATTTGGAAAGATAGAAATACCATAAGTTTGGTTCTATCATTCAAATTTCACATCTAGAAGATTATTGAAAGGCTTTATATGAGAGAATATATGATAGTATCAAATCCACTTGTTGGTCACCTTAATATTTCAAATGAATAATCACCAAAGATGAAGAAATAGGTGAATTACATTAAGAGATTATTTTATGCATAATAAGTATGAAGTTTCATGTATTCCATGGTGTTCTATTGGACATACATAGACCATGTAGTATGAGTGGTCATATGATACATTGAGAATCAAGAGACAGGTATTTGGAAATCATTAAATTGGGTTATCTGGTAACTTAAAAGAATCAGATACACTAATCTATATTTTAAATGATTTGTTCCATTTCAATGATATATTTATGTGTACATTAGGGATGACTCATCCAAAAGGAAGATCATAACTAGATATGTTTTCACTTTTTTCAGAACTACAATTGATTGGATATTGAGGTTGTAACTAATGATTGCACTCCAAACAATATAAGTATATTATATGGAAGTAATGAAAGTAATCAACAAACTAGTATGATTGTGGAATCTTTTTTGGCGATCAAAATCATCTATTAATGTGGACTACTTTTTTTTGATAGTCAAAGTGTAATCCACTTGGAAAAAAATTCAGTGTTCCATGTGGGGATGAAACACATTGACCTAAAGTACCAATTTATATGGAAGATTCTATAAGATTGAAAGTTGGATTTATGGAATATTTATATATGTAAAATTCCAAAGGATATATTCAACAAGCGTCTATTCTATGTGAGTATAAGGAAACATCATGCCTCTGTCGAACATTGGTGAATAAATGGAAATATAGGAGTATTGCGTGTAGGGTAAGAGGAAAGTTTTCAATGTATAATGTGTCGGAAGATTCCAGGGGAGAATATTAAGTAGTATTCAAGTGGGATATTAGTAGGATCTTCGAAGACTATTTGAGTAATGAATTTTTTCAACTATAAGTACAAAATATCTAAGTCTATTTGGTAATTAAAATGAAGAATGAACATGCTATAATGATTGGTAGTTTCATGTTAAGAAGGTTCCAATTTATGATGGATTCACATGTGTGGTGATGGAGTCAGATCACCAAAAGATTAATTTGTTTGTGGATCACTAAAAACATGATTTTTTTATATTTATTGAGGTGATGGTCTATTTTTATCTATGATATATTTTACATTAAACTAGGAGTATCCTATAGGGGATAAATAGTCATTCAGTGCAATTGATTGTTACATGAAATTATAAAATTGTAGTCTAACTTGTTGAAAAACGGAGACCCACAATAAAATATGTATAGGGATGCATTATTAGGTTTCAAGTGATCATTATGTTCAGTGATCTATGTGGATATGAATTCATAATTATTGTAATATTTTTATATTGTTGATGAAATGAAATTTCTAGACACTTCTCCCATAAATATAGGATGAATGAATGAGCCACATAAAATCTCTCATACATTTTAGCTGATTTCATTTTTTATTTTTCATTGAATGTTTTTTCTGAGTAATGATTGATTAGGTTAGAGTAAGTTGAACCTAGTTTGATTATTATGATGAGTCCATTATTCTTAATTTCGATACATTTATGTTCAATGTGTCCTTTCTAGTGTATGCTTCCTCAAGTGTGATTATAGTGTCTTCAATTTGGATGTGTGAAGTTTGGTGTGTGTTACTTGACTAATAACACCTCCTGGTATCCACTAGAGATTGGTAGGTGCATCTACGGTCTTGAGATATTGTATATTAGATGTCGTTTGGTTATTCAAGACATAATCATTACAAAATTATATCAATACTCACATTAATGGCTTATGGATGTGTAAATTTAGAGTATCTAGGAAATGGGACCATTTGGACTCAAAAAGTAACCCATAAATATGTCTGAACAACATAATATTGGTGTCATATTAAGTTATCAGGGTTATTTCAAGATTTCTATTTTATTTTTCCTTGACTTATCCCCAAATCCTTGAGTACCATTAACCATTATAGAAATAAATAGGTATGAATAGTTAATATAACTTGACATGTCATGAACTCACCTAGGATTGTTTATAAAATTTTTAGAACCAATCAAAAGTTCAAATTAACTGAATCATGAATAATAAATAAATAGATATTTCTTTTATATATATATATATATTATTAATGACTATATTAATATGGATCAATTGTTGAATCTTTAGACTGGTAACCCTTTTATATATTATTTATAGTTATATTTTATCATGTTTTGATAGAAACATACCATTAACTATTTTTAAATTATATCTTGAGATTTTAAAAATGTTTTAAAAGGAATAGGAAATGTATTTTAAAATTAAAATTATTTTGGAAAAAAATGTAAAAGAGAAAGTAATGTGGGTATACCTAAATTTATTATTATAATACATATATTTTGAGTTTTCTATTCATTATGAGGGGATATTAATGTATTTTTTAAATTTATTGTAGAGTATTTCTCCATGAATACTACCTCCTACCACATAGGTAGTGGTCAATGAACATGCACAACTAACTCAACCCCATGGTAAATCCCTTGGTTCTAGAGGGGCTTACTCAACTCCATTTAGATGTTTGATAGGGAGATCCTTGAAATGATCCTACAACCTATGATATTTTGAGGTTTTTCTAGTTTCATCATACCAGACCTTTAGGGATGTTATATATTCTCAGGATATTAAGGAGTGAATTTCTAACCTTCATCACATTTTTTAGATAATAAATACAATAGAACAACAATGATTTAGAATGGAAACCTTCATACAAGAAATGGTATCTCACTGGTGATGGGATATTATTATTAAGTCCATTAATGGATAAGGTCTTACCTATAAGACCTTTCAGGATATTTTTTTGGTAGTTCCACCATGACACCCTACACCAGGTAAAGGCTTATGAATTTACAAACCATATATTGGGATCAATGTTTATCATAAAATATGAAAACAAATTTATTGGATTACTTCTCTTCACTATATATATTAGTGAGGATGAGAAGTCAATGAAGGGACACATTGAGACATGTTTATATATGAAACTATAGAATCAAGGGATTCCTTTTAATATGTATACCATCTCAAAAGTGGTAAATAATTTTACCCTTACTAAGACATGGTTAAAAAGAGGTTTTTTTGGATATTTATCTACATAATAATGCCTTAGGTGATATCTCTTCCTGTATCCAAAAGTGGAAGTGTGAGAAGATGAATATAGGTGGACATCATTGGAGATGTTAGGGAAATTGGTTGAATTTATCTCCAAGCTCAGGAAAACCACCCATTTATTGTTATACATGTCATCCTTCAATATATATTAAGGGTAATTATACTTTTAATTTAATGCGGTGTCATTATTGGGATCATTATGGCTATATTTAGATATTCTGGTGAAGGACTGTATCTAAAATCATTGGTAAAAACCCTCAGTTTACCCTTGTTTTGATGCCTTAGTTGGCATCATAATCTACTCGAGGATACTAACCACCATTTAGGAGATTAGGTTGGCTAAGTTGTTTTTGTATTCGGGGCTCGATATCTATAGTGTAATCGACTGTATAATTAATATCACCTTAGGGTCAATTTGAGGGTTCAGGTAGGGTGTATAACATAGAATAATCTATCACTAATGATGGAATTTTTTCAACCGTTATAGGTAATATTCTATTATTCTACACATTAGATTTTTATTTATTTGATATATGTTATTCTCATTTATTTATATCTATGAAATTGGATTATTTTTTTAAACATAAAGTGAAGGGTTTCTTACATTTATATGTCTTGATATTTCTGTAAGGAAGAGGATTGAGAAATAAAGGAATGGTATACCTTATTCCAAAATAATGGTGTCTTTTGATCATATCAAGGATATGATGTTACTTAATGTTAAATAACCTATGAAATTATAATTATGGAATATTTAATATTATTTTGAGCGTATATTTATTTCCACAGTCAGATATGGTCCTTTTTTACTGCTTTAGGTATTCAATATACTCTCTAGAGAGAGTTGGGGTTCCAGGTATATTGCACTAGCCTTGATTAGGGTAAAATAGTAGAAATCATGAGAGAGATGGTTTGAATTTTTCTTGGAGTGGTAGACTCTAAAGGGTGATAGGATTTACATTGCAAGTGGATATTTACACTAAAATTTACCCTAACTATTTTTAATCTTTCCACCTCAATGGGAAGTGAATTTTATTAATGATATACTTTCTCAAAAAAAACATAGTTTTATTCCCCTGTATCGAATGTATTTGAATGAATTAGGGGAACTAAATATTAATTTATAGGAATTTTATTCTAATGAAAATATTTGTTTGAGAAGTTATCATTTGGGTTCACCAGTCCTTTTCATCACGAAATTCAACGAGAGTCTATAGTTATATGTAGACTATTTAAATATGAATTAGTTGAAGATCAAGAATCCATCTCCTTTCCCTAGAAAAAATAATCCCATTGATCAATTAAGATGATGAATTGTTTGTTTACTATTGAACTATGTTAAAGTTATTAAAAACATCAAGTAAAACAAAATAATGATCCTAATACCATTTTTTGAAGTAGGTATGGTCATTTTGAATATCTAGTAATGCCTTTTATATTGAACAATGATCTAACTATGTCTATAGATTTGATGAATAATATATTTCATCCATTATTATGATCATTTATTGTATTCTTTATGTTTGATATCATTTTACATTCCATGTCCTATGTTAATCATGATTAAAATCACCATGTGGTTTTGGAAAACTAGTGGCAACACTAGAATTATGCCAATTTATCTAAATATTCTTCTATATTCACGAAATAAAGTTCCTTGGGTATGTTATTTCCCAATATAGTGTTTATATAGGTCCTAAGAAAGTGGTTTCGGTGATGTTTTGGATAATTCCTTCAAATATATTTTAAGTAGGAAGTTTCCTATACTCATAAGATATTACAACTATTTTATTTTGGACTTTTAAAATATCACTAATCCTATGAAAAATTTAACATGGAAAAAGGTGATGTTCATATAATCTGACAATGGTGATGATACATTCCAAGATCCAAAGAAAATATTAACCACAGATATAGTCCGTGTACAACCTCATCCGAGTGAAGGGTTTGAGTTATATTGTGACACAACATTAGTTAGACTTGTTTTTTTTATAATTTTGGACCATCATGTAGTGTAATATGGGTCCATACAACTATTTACTCTTGATAGAAACTATCCTTCACATGATTTAGCGTTATAGAATGTGGTTCATGCATTAATTTATTGGATACAACACCTATTTGGTGATCATTTTATTGTGGTCATGGCCCATAAAATACATAAATATATATTTTCTCTAAGGGAGTTGAATCTAAGATAGAATCACTGGGATAAGTTTCTTTAATCTTTTGATTTTTATATTTAGTATTCACTAGGGAAAGGCATTACATGTACTGATTATTTTAGTATAAAGATTAACCATCATTGGATACAGGATGAAAATGATGAATGGATATTGATGTAACTTATGGATAGAATCTATCTATATGTGAGTGAGGATCATAATGGGATAAATTTATACCACATAAAAATTACATCATCTATTGTGGAGTTCACTATGAAGTCCCAAATATCTAATTTTTATTACACCATTATTCGAGATAGAATTGTTTGTGGGGAGATCCTTTATAGTTGGTTCCAAAAATCCTTAATCCTTCATATACGTCCATGAAAGACTTGTTGTACCAATTAGTATATGGGAGGAAGTTATGTAAAAAGTATCATACTTGTCGATAGGCTACACACCCTGGGATCATGAAGATGCATCATGATGTATGTCTCATGTTGTCATGTCCTGAAAAGAAAAAAAGATAATTTAGGATTAGTTTCTTGTATATTCACATGTCAAAGATTTAAAGAAGAGCACAAAAATCATATATGTGTTATTAAAAAAATATATATTTCTGGTATAGAAATGGGATTAGAACACATAAAAATTGTGATAAGACTTCCTAGAACCCTTAAAGGTTGATATGAGGTATGGATGATTGTTTATGGTTTGAACAAGACAACTCACCTCCCAACTATAAAAGAGGGATATTTTATTAATGATCACCGAAAAATATGATAAAAATATTTTTTTTATTCTTATTGTGTTATAACATTTTATCTAATAGGTATATGAGGTTAATGTATTAGTTCATGAAAGGGATTCAATTATATTTAGGTTGTTAGGTGAAATTAAGTAATAATTTTCACCCGTAGATCAATGAACATTGTAATAGAACTTTTCAAATTCTAAAGGATATGATCTAGACCTATATTGTTAACTTTTATGGCTCATGGGATGATGGAACAAACCATTATGATCCACCCATGAACCTAGAACCAATGTCAACCGATGAAATTACCTGACACGTGTTCCCAATTGGCTTAGGCTGGAACCTAGTTCTAGGAAATTAAATATAAGAATAGAATAATTGTTTCACCAAATAAACATAATAAAACACATAATATAAAATAATCGTATATCTATCATGACTCGTTCATAAATTAGACATCCATGAAAACCAAATATACAGTACAAAAATAACCAAGCAAACAAAAACGGAACAATAAAGCTTAAAAATATAAATAAAGGCTATAACATAAAAGAAAATAAAAAAACTATAAGGATATATCACGATACAATAAGTCCATAAAGGATTATACATAAATGGTACTACATTAGAAAAATAAAACCAAAACACCGACATACAAATCTCTTTGTGACTCATGGTCGCCATCCTTCTCTAACAAAAATCATGAACTAGAAGAAAAGAGTGAGGGTGAGTCCACCAAATAGAACAAACCCAAGTCTAAGAAGGACTTAAAATGTTTATATATAGGCATGATAATAAAATTCATCATAGGTATCCTCCCCACACCTCATGTATACCCATTTAAAATTAAAACCATTTCAGGAGATTTTGAAATACATTATATAAATATAGAAACATTTTATCATTTCAGTAAACCAAGTCACATTTGTAAAATCTATGTTTTTTTCCTTTCCTATGAAATTAATTTTATTTATTAAAGAAATATCATTTTTAGGAAGACACCTAAAATGATTTTTAACATTGAATGAAGATAAAAAACTTAATTTATAAATCTATTTATACCAAAAAAATAAAAACATTTTATAACTTTATTTTCAAACATCACATGGAAGTAATAAAAAAAAGATGTAAAATAAAATAACCAGCAATAAAAATCATAAGAAAAAAAGAAACAATATTAAGTATATGAATATAAATAAAAAATAACAAGGGATAATCAATCAATAATAATAATACACAACAAAAAGGAAATGGATGAAAGTAAATACATCATGGGAGTAACCCTAGGGAAATTATAACAAGGATTACCTAGTGAAATAACATCACAAGTTAGGATAATACCCTCAGAGAATGGGGCACATATAATAACTTATTTTTTAATAGGTGGTGAAACATATACTATATCACTAGTTGGGGTGGCAAAAATAACTAGTGGAACAAAAAAAATTTTGTTCTAATTTTTCCTACCCAAGTTCTTGGGTTCCCATGACAAAACAAGATGAGGTCACAAAATAAATCATATGGGGTAATCTCATGAAATTTCAAAACATATTAATACTAAATTCACCTTATTTAGATCAAACCTTTATTTTATAATGCTCGAAATGATCCTTGATAACTCTTCCAAATTACAAAATCAACGAAATTCATTTTTTAATGAAAACACATTTTTATAATTAATATGAAATCCAAATGACATTTAAAACTCAAATGATAATATCCACTTAATTAAAAAATCATACAAATGCTCAAAAACCATTAAAAAAATTAGTTTAATCCAATACACCATGGGTTTATAAATGATATCTCTCTATAATTGTTTCAAAACCAGAACATGCATAATTTTTTACAAAATAAATAAAAAAGATCCAATCAAGAATTTAATAAAAACTAGACGTGTGATAAACTTTTAAAATAGATTTTAACCTTGGAAAAAAAGGAAACCATTTTTATTTCCATGAAATCCAATTAAAATGAACCTATTTTATCAAAAAAATGTTAATCACACATACTAAGGGTTTTAAAAGAACAAAAACTCATGTTATAAATCTGAAGAGATTATGGTTCTAAATGTAAAGAGTTGTACACATATTAAACCTACCTCAAGCTGGGTGAAGATGAAGAAAATATATTGAATATAGAAGAGAAGAACCCAAATAATTATCCACACACTCTAAAATCATGTAACAGAATTGATTAGGTCAAATCCCTTATCTATTGTTCATCTGAAATAGAACAAAATTAATGAAAATAGACAAGAGAGAAAGGGGAATATAAAGAGATAAAAAGTGAACCTCTAACATTGAAGAATCCTAATAAAAACTAGAAGAGATCCTCAAGAATGAATGGGAGATTGATAGGTTCCTTGGGCACTCCATTATATGGGTCTTATGTGTAGGAGGACAGAAAGGCAAAAATAGGTCTAAAATTGGAGTTAAAATAAGTATTTCAAACAAAAATTAAAATTTCAAAAGGTTGTATGGTATGGCCAGATTATTTACCTAAACCTGCACTAATCTTACAGCCCTCACTTGATACACATAACAAAACCAAAATGTTATGGAATCCTTGTACCAATTATGAAAAATGGATCTACTGAAAACTACAGGCCCCATGAATTATCTTTCCATAGTTTCTAATAACTGTGTGCAAGTCATGCACAAGTACCCTTACACATTAAGAACATGCATAGTTCCCACTGGGTTTTTAATGGTTTGTACCCGACCATGATCTAACCAAGAAGAAAACATGGTCATGAACTAAATAAACTTGTAATATCTCTATGTAATGGTCATTACATGTTTTCCCTAAACTGTGCACATTAACAATGAGATAGAAGAATCAACTGCTCAAAACTCAAAATTTTAACCTAGAACTCTCAAAACTAAATGATAAGGAAAAAAACAAAAAAAAACAAATAAAATAATAAGGAAAATAATTGTTAGGTTCTGACAATACACCCCACTATAATTTTTTATCCCAAAAAAAGTTGTCGAGTTGAAGGAAAGGACAAAGTGAACCATAAATGACAAGCTAAAAATGGAACCCAAATTGAAGAAACCCTAACTAAAACAAGACTTGTGTCTAAATAAAAAAATTACCTTATTGACCATATCACATTTATAACTAAAATTAAAACACTGAAATCACAAGCGATAATCAAAAATATAACTTTGACATATACTCAATCCCCCAACATAAGTATTCCATAAACAAGGGAGGTCAACAAAACCAGAGGATACATAAAGGGAACCACTACCACCACCATAAGGCTCTAAATCAATGAATCTCAACTATATTTTTTAATTAGAGACACATACATAATTATATCAAATCAATCATCGAGGTATCCAAACAATATCTTTAATGAGTATCCAAAATTACAAACTAGAGATCAAGGAGGAGGAAATAGAAGAAAGAGGAAAAGAAAACAGGGCGATGGAAAGAAGGAAGAGGACTATCCTAAATAGGATCCATTAGACTAAAAAAATAAAGACATAAATATCATTAAATAACTCTAATTTAGTCCATGATAATAGAATACACAAATATGGAATTATATAAATTATAATACTCATTTCAAACCATATTGGATCTTATAAGGAGTTTCTCCTAACTAGAAAAAAGACCTTCACTAAGGCCAATATAATCTTGGACACCACCTATACAAGGTTTCACCCTATAAATAAACCCCTAAATCATGGTCCCATTCATCAAATAATCAAATTATTCCATTATAAATGATAACACCTCTAAAATAGGGTCTCATAAAATGATTCTTTCATAAATAAAAGACATCACAAGTCCTTAATCAATGACCTAAGAAAACCAATCCACTTAACAAAATACGACAAAAAACAACCAAGATCGCTATGTTAAGGGTCAAATAACAATAATGGGTTGACATTAACCCTTTACATGAAGTTTAATAGTAGATATAAACCAAACAATCACACTTCCCAAACCATAGGAGACACAAAATTGTGGAACATCCCATGACATGAACTTCTGACAACCCATAAATAATTATCTGAGAGGAATACTAAATAATAAATTAACCTCAAACTAAATTAATAATTCACTGAAGATTACATCATCTCAAACAAGGTGAACCATAGGTAAAAATAATAACTCAATAAAAAAATCAAAACCACCCCTTAAATGATTAAAATACCAAAAAATTCAAAGGCTCATTTAAAAATTATTCTGAAGCCTTGAAATTTCTCCTAAAGAAAAATTATCAATCCTCAAGTTGATATTTAAAATAATTAACACAACCTAACAAATAAAAATTAATTTCATTTCACTTTATAATATTCCTTTCAAAATTTATAACTTAAATGTTCACCATTTAAAAAAATTAAATTTTACAAAACAAAAAATCAACACACTTTTGATTCAAAATTATATTATACATTGAAATCAAAAATAGCCCATAATGTTTTTTGAAAAATAAAATTCTTCTTCAAAATTATCTTCATGTTTTAAAATTCCCTCTTCAAAATTTGAAGATCTGGATATGAAGTTCATTTCAATTTATCTTAGAAGACATATATATAAATATAAAACTACAATTAAAAGTACTATTAATTTTCATAAATCATTTGTTGGAACTATTCCTCTAATTCATGGAATCTATATTTTTTCAATTAATTTTAGAAACCCCCATTTATTAATTTTTTTCAATTATCTTTTCCAATAAAAATATTTTTTTTCAACATAACTCATAAAGAAGATTCAATCAAATAACATCAACATATATTAAAATCCATTTTGTCTCATATTAAATAATTAAAAATCATATGTAGAGGATTTTTAGAATCATAAGTGATCCTACACATCGATTATAAATGGGTTAGTGACTGTGCATATATTGGGTGGCCGATTTAGTGGACCACACACCAACCATTCCATTTCAATTGAGAGCCGAAGATAGGACGATGGACACATGAATCACATGGTTTTCTAGAATGTATGAGCAAACTATGTGTTTTTAGTTATTCTCCAATTTTTATAAAAAAACAAAAAAGGTCTTAAAAACCCACACATAACATAACTATCATTCAAACTCCCATCTATAAAATCAAAAATATATCAAAAATTATGAAAAATATGTCTCAAAAACCTGATTCAAACATGAAAACCCATGGAAACTTGTGTATTCTTGTGAGTAAGACCTAGCTATACTCTTCCCATAATTACCTATAAATTTTTTATAGACATATATCTATCATCAAAACTCACCCAAATATACAATGGTGTCTTATGTGAATTGGTCCCAGTCTCTGATACAATTTGTTTTACAAACCAGTCTAGGTCACCACTAAACTAGGCACCTATTCTGGCCCACAACCTGAGCCAATGCATGTTCCAAATTTTCAAAGTATGGAAACTAGTGTTATAGAACCAAATATAAGCATGATGAAATTGATTCACTAAATAAGAAAAAAAATATACACAATAAAAAATTATCACATATCGTTCATGACGTATTAATAAGTTGAACTTAAATGCAAAAAAATAGTTCCAAAACAAGAAACAAAACAGACAAGGAATAATTATGTACAAAAAATTAAATAATAGATACAAAATAAAATAGAAGACAAAATCTAGAATGATATATCACGGTACAATGGGGATAAAAAGGAAAATACATATATGGTAGAATATAATCAAGATAAAATCAAAACACAAAACTATAATTATCCATGTTACTCAGGGTCACCATCCTACCTCAATTCTAAATCTGAACCTAAAGCAGAAATATGGAGGGATTCCACCAAACCGAATTATCCTTTTCCTGATTAGGACTTCAAATGCTTATATATAGGTATTAGTATAAAATTCATGCTAGGTATCCTCCCCACACCCTAGGAATAACCTTTCAAAATTATGACCCCTTCAATCTAGTTTAAAAAACATTTTAAGATAATATGACCATTTTAGAATTTGAGAAAAATAAATCACTTGAGAAAAATCTAGGTTTTTTAATTTCTTAATAAATTAAAAAGATGTATTAAATAAAAACCCTTTTTAGTATTTCCCCAAAATGATTTAGAGATGCCAAATAATATAAACATCATATTTTATAAATATATTTACAGTAATTTTTTTAAAAACATTTCATAACGTTACATTCAAACATATTATTAAAGTGATGAACTAAAGATACAAAATAAAATAACCAACAATAGTATCTCCAAGAAATAAATAACAAGGAAAACGTATATAAATTTAAAAACACATAAGAGGTGATAAACAATCAACATAAATTATACACAATAGAAAAGGAATGAGATGAATGTAAATATTTTATGGGAGTATCCATTGTGAAACTAAATCTAGGATCACCTAGTTAAAAAGAACTCACCAGTTAGGTTAGTACCCTCAAAAAGTGGGATAGATATAATAAAATATTTGGAAAGAGGCGGTTACACATATATTACATTACTAGTTTTGTTGACACACTCAATTAGTGTATCGGAATTCATATGTTATATGTTTTCCAACCAAATTTCATAGGTTCCCATGACCAACCAAGAGGAAGATATAAAATAAATCATATGGGTAATCTCATGAAATTAGAAATCCTAATAACACTCCATTCACCCCCATTAAAAGAAATACATTTTTTAAAGTTCAATAGGGCCTTGATACCTCATTCAAAGAACCAGATAAACTGAATCCATTTTCAAAAACAAAAAAAATGTATAATTAATATATAATCCAAACAACATTCAAAAATAAAATGTTAAGTTCGACTTTAAAAAATAAATCATATAAACACCTAAAGATCTTGAGAAGAACCTTTATTTTATTCCAACACACTTATTGATATAAACAGTGAACCTTATTATTTTTTTTCAAAACCATAACATCTATCATAGGTTATGTAATAAAAAAGGTCCAATCAAGAATTTAATCGAATACTAGATCATTAGAAACCTTTTAAAATATATTTCAACCTTCAATAAAAAGGGATATTTTTTCATTCTCTATGAAATATAAAAAAAATAAAACTCTTATATCAAAAACTATGAAATATATACACAAAGGGTCATAAAATATTATAAATTAATGTTATAAATAGCACTAAAAAAGGTTCTAAATGTAAATAGACGTGAACAGAGAAAACATATCTCGAACTGGGTGTAGATAAAGTGAATATCTCGAATACTGGAAGGGAAGGACCTAAAGGATGATTTTCATACACTAACATCAATTAACTCAAGGGATTAGGTTGAATACCTTCCCTATGGTTTTTTAAATAAGGAATGAAAGGAATAAAATGATATAATAGATGAAGATAAAGATAATGATAGAAGAAATATACTGGTAATATTAAATAATACCCTTAGAGACAAAAAGAGACACCCCAAGGATCCATGGAGGAATGAGGGAGAGGCATCGAGGGTACACATTAAGCAATGTCATGTGTGTGGGAGGAGATGGAGTCTCATAGAGGGTTAAATCAAAGGAGGGTATAATTGGTATTTCATAAATTTTAAAATTTGGGTAGGTTGTATGATTTGGTCTCATGGTTTACCAAACAATGATTCAAATAAGGGATAATAACAGGAAAAACTTGAGTAACCCATATGGTTTTGATTCATGGTTAGGGATACTAGACACAAACCATTAAAAAATCTACTGAAAACTACAGGACCCTCACAAGCTCGTTACATGGTTTCTACTAACTATGTACATTTCATGCACTTGTACACTTACACACCCAGAACCCACACAATTTCTATTAGTATTTTCATGGTCTGGCAATAGATAAGTTACAACCATGAATACAACCCCAGAGCAATCAAAATGATATAGAAATACCCCTATATAAGATTCATCAAATGGTTTCACCTAAACCATGTACACTAACAATGTGATAGAGGAAAAAAACCCAAAAAACAAAATTTCAATATGGAACTCTCAAAAATAAAGTCCTAGGTCTAAACATAGTAAATAAATAAAATAATAACAAAAATAAATTTGGTGGTGTTATAGATGATCACCAATCACTAGTATAATTATTATATAGAAATAAATACAATCCATTTATTTAGATGAACCCGTTTAAAGATATCTATGGGAGGATATAACGTTGACCTCTTTGTTGAATATATATAGGAAAATCATCCATGATTGGGGCTAGTATTATCCATGATATAAAGAAAAAAATAATTTTTATTTGGAAATGATTTGAAATAAATTGGGGGAAAATTATAAGTATTCTCAAATGTTAACCTTGGAGTTCAAAGTGGTTGATAATGTCATTATCAAATATTCACTAAGATTACATCATTGATGAATTTAAAAGTGAAACATCTATCAAGAGGTTGTTAAAAATGTGATTAATTACCTATGATTAAATAGTTGTAAAATAGAAACCAAAGGTTATATCTAAGGAGGGTTGAAAATTCATTTTGTTACAATTAATGAAATAAAAGGGGGTTTCAATTAATTTGAGAAAACAATGAAAAATTAAAAATTAATCAAATGATATTTAACTAGTGATGGAATAGGTCATAGGTTTAATATTTGAATTAAATATTTATATACTATGATGGTCTTAAATTGATCAATACTCCTCCTATGATTTGATTAATTAGAGAATCCACAATTGCTTATATCTCATAAAGAGGTGATAGTGATAGTGAGAATCTAATCGATAGTGAACACTTTAGACTTATATCCCTTCCAATGAGTATAGGAATATATCATTTAATCATTTTAATCTCAATATCAGACTCACCTAAATTACAAAAAAAACTCACATTCAAGTGAAGGTACTCCTAATTAATCCCGAAACATCCACTTCCTTCCACACATATATCAATAAATCTCAGCACATCACCCTAAAACCCAACTAATTTCATCATATATGGGAAATATTAGTGGAAGGATAACAAAATTTACAACTCCATGTAGAAAATTGTGGATAGAATATAAACCAAATTCAATAACATTTAATTAATCATTTTAGCATTGTAAACCAACATCAAATAACAATAGAAGAGATTAATACTAATATTCAGACTCATTAATTAGTAAAAGGTTATCCTACACACTTTCCTAATCATCCAAAGGTTTTTATCCCGCTATGTGTTTGGTTATTTCCATGGAATAATCAATACATAGTATAAAATTTGAAGACAAAACCTAACTCCCAAAACATGCACTCCTCTCCTTACGACATATTCATCTTCATAAATATATTCTCCATACCTTCAATGGTTGTAGTGATGATTCCATATGTCTCTAGGTTCATGAGATCTCCTCCATATATATTTTGAATATTTACCACTAGATTTGTGGTTCATAAGAATCAATGCACAATCCCCATAGATTACATGAACTCCATGTTGAATTGAGATTATTTTTATAGATGTAGTTCCTGAAGACTGTTTTGAGATTATTGATGTGGCCTTATTTTTACCCAGTTTGCCACATCTTTTTATTACATTTTATACAATTTATTTAATTATTTTAACACTTTTTAATAAATAAATGCAATTTTGTATTTTTATAAATAAATTTGTCAATTATTCACTTTTTATAACATTTTATGTAATTTCGGACCTTAAAATAATTGATTTATTCTTGACGTGTTTTTAATATAACTAATTTTCAATTTGTTTAGTTAAATCTTTTTTTGATTATTTTATTTAACTTATTATTATTATTAATCATTGAGTTTTCTAGTTAATTTAATTTTAATTTTTAATGTTATATAAAAACTTGTCGCGGCTTTCTAGACTACCGGTAGCTAAGCTACCGATAGCAGGGGTCCTTTTTCTCTACCGGTGGGCAGGTTACCGGTGCTGTTTATCGGTGACCATTATCATCGATACTTTTTCCTACCGGTAGCTCTTTTTCATATCTTATCGGTAGACTTTGATTTCTACCAGTGAGCCCTTCAATTTTATTAACAACGGTGTTCTATTTAAACAAATATTTAATTAACATAATTCTAATTAATTAATTTAGACTTTATTTTATTAATTATTCTTTCAATTAAGTTATGTTAAAATAGGTTAATTTTATTATTTTATGTGTTTAATCACCTACTAGTCATTTATGTAAATAATATGTGTTTTTAAATTAATTAAATTGGTTCGCCCTTAATTTTATTAGTTCAATTAGTTAATTAAATAATTAATTAATAGTTTTTAAACATTAATTATATTATTTTATGTATGCAGATTGATTTTTAATTTATTTTGTAGTTCGCTGCTACTCTTTGTTCTAACGGTGACCTTTATTTTCTTCGGTAGCCTTTTACCCGCCAGTAATCTGTTAATTTATTAGTATCGGTAACCTTGATTGTATCAGTGACCTTGTCACCAGTACCTATTCCAAACTCTAATTGCTTTGATTTAAATTTATTTATTTATTTTATTTTATTTTCATCCATTAATTTAAACTAATTTAATTAATTTAATAGTATAGTTTTCTTCATGAAAGATCTAGGTTAGTTTCTAATATAAAATAATGATTATTTTTAGTGCTAATTAATTAATTATTTTTGTTGTTCTAAACTTTTAAAATAAGTTAGTTTCTATGAAATTTTAATTTTTATTTCAATTAACTCTTTTAATTCTGTTGTTTAAATTCGTTCTTTAATTTTGCATTATTTAATCTTGCTAATAAATTATTTAGTTATTATTTTAGTATGTTTTTAGTTTTGTTGAAATTTTATTTGTTTTAAATAAATTAGTGGTATTACCATTTAATTTTTAGTTTAATTAATTCCTCACTGATTATCGGTGACCTTTATTCTGCGCGCACCCCTTATTTCCACCTCACCATCTTTTTTTTCTATCGGTAGCTAGAGCTACCGATACCCCTCACCGATACTACTTTCAGCTACCGATCATCGGTAGCTCCTTCTCACCGATACGCTCCACTTGTCCTCACAGATACAGCTACCGATAGCCCTCTCCTTCACCATTTTCCTCTGCCTACATCCCCCGCATCCTATGATTTCACAAATCCCAGCCTCAACCCATCTCCTGCAATACTTAATCCAACCAGTTCAACACAACAAACATTTTTTTTACAGACTGATTCAACCAATCTACAAATTCAAACCTAATGTACATCACAAGATCATGAATCAAATCCCAAATTTGGATCTGAATGGAACCACCACTTTAGTAGAATTTCGATTTTCAGATCTTCTAGGAAGAGGCCTACTGCTGCTGTTGGGAGTGATTCATTCCACGAATCTAAACCGGGTGTCGTCGGTTTCACCCAAGGCCAGAGCCGCTGTCAGCCATGGTTCTGGAGGGGGAGCCGAGGCCCGTGCTGCTGCAGCCTTCCGAAAGTCGCACCACCAGCTTTGATTCCAAATCGAAACTGAGCAAGGTTCGGTGCTGTTGTCGGAAGCTGGAGCTAGAGTCGTTGCGCCCTGAAGTAGAGGTTACCTGAGGAGGAGGTAGAGCCGACGCCGCATGTCGAGCTGGGGACCGACGATGTGCAGCGCCTGGTTTGTTGGAAGAGGAACCCTACCCTCTCCCTTTTGCCGTGGAGAAGAGGGGGGAAGAAGGGTGATGAAAAAAATAATAAAGTAATAAAAGTATAATAAAATGAAAAGCAAAATCAAAAGTAAAAAGTAAAGGGAAAAGTGTAAAGTTTACTTTACATTAAACTTAACTTTACAAAAGTAAAATAATTATAAAGCAATGTACAAAAGTTATGTTTTTTTTAATAATTAAAAAAACTTAATAAAATAGATTAATTATAAATTTAATTATACAAAATTTTATTAATAGTAAATGTTTATAATAAATTAAATTCCTATTAATTGTATAATGTAATTAATAATAATTTTAAATAATTATAAAACATAATTTTTAATTTTAAAAAAACACTTGAAGCCTAAGTATTAATTTTAATTTATTAATTAAAATTAACTAAAAAATTAATTAATATAAAAATCTATTTTCTTTACTATTAATAATTAAATTATTAATACAATATAAACTTAATTATTTATGTATTTATGTTTTCAATTTTAATAACTTAGTTAAAAATAATACAATTAATAACTTAGTAATGATATCTATAAACCTAATTAAATTAATAACTTTTTCATAAATTTTTGTATCACCTTAGTATTATAAAGTGAATAATTTTATAAAATATAAAATTAATTTTCAATCAATTTCTGATAACTTTGTAAAAATAACTCTTAACTTAATAATTAACTAATATTATTCCTTTGCGATCTCATTTATTTATTCTATTTTACATGGCAGGTTCATTCAAGGGACTTAAACATGTCCAGGTTCACTTAACTAACTCATCCAGAGTTAGTTAGGAGGGCAAAGATAACGCGACATGCCGATCGCGAAAAAAATGCACATTTTGCAGTGCGTGGGTAAAGAACTTTTGAAGTCGGCAGAGATTGAGTGGTGACGTGTAGTAGATGACAGAGAGTACTTAAGCAGAACAAGCAGCGTTTTTTAGGGGGCGACACATTCATTAACGGAGACATTCATACATTTACCCGAGGGGAGACGATCAGGAGATGATGCTGAGCAGTGCAGTCCAGGAACTTAGGAGCAGAGCATTTTTAGGGAGTTCCTTCTCCCTCACGATTTAAACTTTTGTACTCTATTTCTGAAATGTTTCCTATTACTGTTGTAATAATGAATAGTATAGTTAGCTAAGTCTCTTAGTTCGGGGATAGTTCTAGTTATACTGGCATCTTTTTCATCCTTCTCATTAACCAATTCTTCTGTGATTAGAATTGATCGGTGAGATCAAATCTAATTTCATTTATCTGCTTTGTACCACAAGCACTGAAATATTCTAGACTCTGTAATCATTCGGCGAGTTTGGTTATGGAGTTATCTTTTTAGTAAACAAATCATAATGAAAACTTCAGTACTTATGGCGAGTTTGTACGGTTGTTCATCTTAAGACATCTTTCTGGAATTGTACTTCTCGGAGTGGTGAACTCTAGTTGTACAATTTCTACGACTTAACTCCTGGCGAGGGAAGTAAGTCGTCTCTTTAATCCAGTGGTATGAAGTAGTACTTTACATGAAGAGGAGAATCAATTCAATCCAGTAGACTAGAATGAACCCGAATATTCTTTACTGTTGTCTTTTATCATCATTTTGTATCTGTTGTTGCACCTTGCTCCCAGCTGTACTTTGTTTTAGTATTGTTCAAACAATTTTACTATAAAATTGAAGTTTCACAGTACATAAAACCATAAGGAAATCAAAAGATATAAAAATTTAAAAAGTGAAAATTAGAAAAGAAAAACACTCCGCTGTTGACAACAGTGGAGCTTTCCAAGTTTTTTAGTTACTAGTGGCCAATTTTACCTTCCCTGTGGGTTTGACCCTTCTTGCCACATATACAGTAGTTAGTAGGAATATAAATTTTAAACTTTGACCGACTTCAACGACAGTTTAGGTCAAGTTTTTGGCGCCGTTGCCGGGGAAGGCACGAGCCATTGCTAAAAAAACTCTTAAAAAACACATATATAAAAAAATTCTTAAAAAATTGAATATTTTGAAATACTGTAAAAAAAATTACTTTTCTTTCTACGTGGTTACTGTTAGAAACTGTCTACAACTGTTTGTATGAGCACGAGATCATCTGCTGTTATATTAGAACCTCTAAACCCTGAACTCGATAAACACTTAGCTGCTCTAAGAAGGAAAAACAAAATTGAAATGGAAAATCAAGAAAATAGAATCCCTGAGAATAATAACTTTCGAAATAACCATCCAGAACTCTTAGATGAACACGAAAGGCCTAGGATGAGGGAGTTCCAACTCCCTCAAGTTTCAAGCAACCCATCATCCATTAGATTAAGTCCTAGAGCCAGAAATTATGAGCTGAAACAATCACACATTTCTCTGCTGTCTGCATTCAATGGGCTCTCTAATGAGGACTCTCTGGAATTCATTAGAGACTTCTACTATACTGTGCAGCAACTTCCACTTTTAGGAATTACTGAAAATGAACTAAGGATGAGAGTTTTTCCCTTTTGCCTTAAAGGGAATGCTAGGAATTGGTTTTTAAGTCTAGATGAAAACATTTTTGAAAATTGGGATCAAGTTTACAACTCTTTCATTATGAAATTTTATCCTCAAAGATTAAAATGTGAATTGAGAACTAAAATCACTATTTTTTATCAAGAGGATGGAGAAGTCTTCCATGAAGCTTGGGATAGATTTAGGGATCTGCTTAGGTAGTGTCCCCATCATCAACTCCCTTCACATCTCCTTATGGACACCTTCTATGAAGGGCTTTCCTCCTCTGGTCAGAATTTAGTGGATCAATCTGCTGGGGGTAATTACAATGATAAGACTGATGAGGAGTTGAGACAAATTTTCAATAATCTAGCCCTTAATTCTCAACATAAGAATTCAAGAAGAAAAAGAGTTAATAGAACTGTCAATTCAAATACTGGTTCAATGAATTAAACTCAAGCTCAACTAGCTGAAATCACTAACCAACTTCAAACATTAATGAACGAGAATTCAAAACAATCTATTAACCAAGTTGAAAACCAGAATCAGTATCAATCTCTTAGGAAACAGTGCACTCAATGTGGTATGTTTGGGCACTCTGAATGTTTTTTTCCTAATGTTGATCTAACTGCCCAACAACCTGAAAATTTAAACATTTTCAATTACGGTCCCAGGATGCCTAAAAAGATGATCCATTTTCTAATAATTGCAATCAAGGCTATAGGAACCATCCAAATTTGTCATGGAAATATCAAGGAGTCATTAAGCAACCAACTGCCCCTAATTATCAGAACCAACCAAGACCAAATTTTCAAAGTCAACAAAGGGGAGAGTCTTCAAATGTTCAAGGAAGTAATGATAATCAAATGTCTTCTAAATTGGATCAGATATTGAATAAAATGAATTAACAAGAGGAAAGATCCATGACTCAACTTAATAAGCAGAAAAGTCAATATGAGTCAGACAAGATGCAAACTGATGTGAGAATGCAGAATATGGAAACACAGCTTGGCCAATTAGCTAGAGATTTGAATTCTAGGGATAAAGGTAGGTTGCCTAGTACCACTGAACTAAATCCTAGGGTGAATATCATGGCTGTTGTTACTAGGAGTGGGCTGAATACTCAAAACGTTGCTGAAAAAACTGTAAAAAATGCTTAAAATGAGAAACTGTTTGAATCTGCAAATGAAAATCTGCTTTGTTCACAATCTGGAAATTTACAGAAAGATGTCGAAAATGATGAGAATCTGAACCTTTCACCTGGAAATCAAGATGAATATTGTTTTAAAAATCAAAAAAATAAAGGAAAAGAAAAGGTTTTTGAAGAGGTGAGGGACATGCCTACTGTTCTGAAAATTTTTGCCCCACCCATCCCTTTCCCTGAAAAACTGAAACCTCAAAGTAATACCAAGGATGAACTTCTTCAGTTCCTTGGTCTTCTTTCTAAGCTTCAAGTGAACATCCCTTTTATCCAAGCCTTAATTCAAATCCCATACTATCTGAAATCTTTAAAGAAAATTGTCTCAAATAAAAAGACCCTTGAAGAATTTGCTACCTACAGCCTCACTGAGGAGTGTAGTGCTGTGCTTCAAAAGAAAATCCCACCAAAATTGAAGGACCAAGGTAGCTTTGTCATCCCCTGTACTCTAGGTAACTCTGGTCAGCTGAACTGTTTGTGTGATCTAGGTGCCAGTATTAATCTGCTCCCATACTCACTGTTTCGACAGTTGAGGTTGGGTGATCTTCAACCTACCACAATCATTCTCCAGTTGGCTGATAGATCCTTTACTCATCCTATAGGTCGAGTAGATGACTTACTAGTTGGAGTTGGGAAATTGTTCTTACCTGCTGATTTTCTTGTTCTAGATATGGAGTGTGATCAAGAGGTACCTATCATCTTGGGTAGGACCTTCTTGGCCACAGGTGGAGCTGTCATTGATGTGTCTAAGGGTCAACTGATCTTCAAAATTGGTGAACAAGAAGAAGAGTTCAATGTTTTTAAAAATATTAAGGAACCAACTTACTCTGAAAACTGTTTAAAAATTGAGTCTTTTGAAGCTGAATGTTCGTATAAAAATCAACTTGAACTCATTGAAAAATCTGAAAATCATTCTTATGTTGAAGAAAGCATTTGTGAAGCTGAAAATCTTTGTGAATCTGTTCTAGAAGCTGAAAATTCTGTTGTAACAGCCAAACTGGAAAATCTTCCAGAACTGGACAACTGTCCAGTTTTTGTTGTAGGAGAGTCTTATGTTTCTGAACTTAGGAGTTTTCTTAGTGAAATTGAGGGTGTTTATGTTAACACCAACACTTCTGAATACTTTGATGATACTGAGGGAGAACTGTTAAGACAATTAGATGATTCTTCTTTGATTAACCTACTGAATTCAAATTTGGAAAATCTGGACAGTGTACTGCCTACCTTGGACAGTAGCACTGTTATCTCTGAATCTGAACTGGAAATTGAAAATATTTCATCTTTTAATACTCCTTACAAGAAATATGTTGAAGATCTTGGACCTCCCAGGTCTAAGAGTCTTCCTTCGAGTGTAGTACCACCTGATCTTGAACTGAAGCCCATCCCTACCCATCTTAAATATTCATTTTTAGGTGAGAACTCTTCTTTGCCTGTAATAATATCTACTGAACTAAATGCAACCCAAGAAGAAAAACTGTTGAATGTTTTGAAAAATTTAAATCTGTCATAGGCTGGACCATAGCTGATATCAAGGGAATTAGTCCTTCATTCTGTATGCACAAAATTCCTATGGAACCTGATCATAAGCCTAGGGTAGAATGTCAAAGAAGATTAAATCCAAACATGAAAGAAGTTGTGAGAGAGGAAGTAATCAAGCTGTTAGATACTGGAATGATATATCCCATCTCAGATAGTGCTTGGGTCAGCCCTGTCCAGGTTGTCCCCAAGAAGGGAGGTTTCACTGTAGTAAAGAATGAAAAAAATGAAGAAGTCCAAGTTAGGAAAGCCACAAAATGGAGAGTCTGTATTGATTATAGGAAGCTTAATGCAGCCACTAGGAAGGACCATTTTCCTATGCCCTTCCTTGATCAGATTCTTGAGAGGCTTGCTGGAAATGAATTTTTCTGTTTTCTGGATGGGTATTCTGGTTACAACCAGATTCCTGTTGATCCAGAGGATTAGGAGAAGACTACTTTCACATGCCCCTTTTTAACATTTTCCTACCGGCGGATGCCCTTTGGGTTGTGTGGAGATCTAGCCACCTTTCAAAGGTTTATGATGGCTATCTTTTCTGATATGATCGAGAGAATAATTGAAGTTTTCATGGATGAATTTTCTATAGTGGGGAGTACTTTTGATACTTGCTTAGGAAATCTTGAGTTAGTCTTAGAGAGATGTATTGAAACCAATCTTGTTCTAAATTGGGAGAAATGCCAGTTCATGGTTACTGAAGGTATTTTCCTTGGTCATAAAGTGTCAAAGAGAGGTTTAGAAGTTGATACTGCGAAGATAAAATTTATTCAAAAACTGCCGCCTCCTGTTAATGTTAAGGGTGTTAGAAGTTTTCTAGGGCATGATAGTTTCTACCGGAGATTCATAAAGGATTTTTCTAAAATCACTAAGCCCTTTTGTACTTTGTTGGTAAAGGATGCGCCTTTCAATTTTGATGAAAAATGCTTGAAATCATTTAATCTGCTTAAGGAGAAACTCACTACATCACCTATCATCACTGCACCTGATTGGAAACTACCATTCGAACTTATGTGTGATGCTAGTGACATTGTTGTAGGTGTTGTCCTTGGACAGAGGAGGGATAAGAGATTGCATGTGGTATACTATGCTAGTATATTGCTAGATTATGCTCAAAAGAATTATACCACTACTGAAAAAGAGTTGTTACCTGTTGTTTTCGCTTTGGAAAATTTTAGACAGTACTTATTAGGTTCAAAAGTCATAATTTTCACTGATCATTCTGCTTTAAAATACTTGATGTCTAAAAAAGAAACTAAACCCAGGCTGATTAGATGGATCTTATTGTTACAAGAGATTGACTTAGAGATTAGGGATAAGCAGGGAGCTGAAAACTTAGTTGCTGATCATTTATCTAGGCTTCCTGTTACTCAACTTGAATCTGAAAATTATAGGGAGATTAATTCTT
Organism: Viscum album; assembly: GCA_963277665.1. NCBI lineage: Eukaryota > Viridiplantae > Streptophyta > Magnoliopsida > Santalales > Viscaceae > Viscum > Viscum album. Next base: position 836,725,835 of record OY728167.1, read on the forward strand.
CCTTCCCTTATGAAAAACTGCTCACTGTTTTAGTTAGGAAATCTTCTTGGTTTGCAGATTTTTCCAACTTCTTGGCAGTAGGTGTCATTCCCAAAAATCTGTCTAATAATAAAAGAAAGAAATTCATTTCTAAGCTTAAATATTATCTGTGGGATGATCCCTTGTTGTTTAGGAGGTGTGCTGATGGTATTCTTAGGATATGTGTACCTGAGGAAGAGATGTTTTCTATTCTTGAAAGTTGTCACTCTTCACCTTGGGGAGGTCACCATGGGGGTGAGAGAACCGCTCAAAAAGTCCTGCAATCTGGTTTCTATTGGCCTACCCTCTTTAAGGATTCTAGGAGTTTTGTGGTCGGGTGTGATAGGTGTCAGAGGCTGGGTAATGTGGGTAGGAAACAGGAGTTACCCCAGAAGGGTATTTTGGAGGTAGAAATTTTTGATGTTTGGGGATTAGATTTCATGGGTCCATTTCCATCATCTCATGGGAATGAGTATATTCTTGTTGCTGTGGATTATGTGTCAAAGTGGGTTGAGGCAGTAGCTCTGCCCAACAATCAAGCAAATAATGTGATAAAATTTGTAAAAAAGAATATCTTTACACGATTTGGAGTACCAAGAGCTTTTATTACTGATAATGGAACACATTTTAAGAACTATAAGTTTAAATCTTTAATGGGAAAATATGGTTGTGTTCACAAACTTGGTACTCCTTATCATCCATAGTCCAGTGGACAGGTGGAAATTTCTAACAGATAACTAAAACAAATTCTTGAGAAAACTGTGTCAAACTCTAGGAAAGACTGGTCTCTTAAACTGGATGAAGCTTTATGGGCATATAGAACTGCTTTCAAGACCCCAATAGGTATGTCTCCTTACAGGCTGTTGTTTGGGAAATGCTGTCATCTACCTGTGGAGTTGCAACATAAGTCATATTGGGCAGTTATGGCTCTGAACTTTGAATTTAAGAGTACTGGTGAGAGGAGATTTCTTGAGTTGAGTGAACTTGATGAGATTAGGAGAGAGAGTTATGATAATTCAAGGATTTACAAAGAAAGGACTAAATTTTTTCATGATTATATCATTCAAACTAAAGAGTTCAAATCTGGATAGAAGGTTATCCTCTTTAATTCTAGACTTAAACTTTTTCCTGGGAAGCTAAAGTCCAAGTGGTCTGGACCGTTTACTATTGTGAGAGTTCTGAAAAATGGATCTGTTGAAATAGTTGGTGAAGAGAATAAACCCATTTTGGTTAATGGGCAAAGACTGAAACTCTATTTTGAGGGGCAGCCAAAGGGCTTGGCTGCTTTCACTGTTCTTGAATGAAGTCTGGCTGGGGACTGTAAACCTAGCACTGCATGGGAGGCAACCCATGGTCTTGTTTTGTTAATAAATAAAAATTGTAATTAAATAAAGTCTAACAGAAGACTTTAAATTCAGTGATTCATGGGATTCAACCCATGCTCTTTCTTTGTGTTTACTTTTGTTCTGTTCTTATTTTATTTTTGTATAAATTGATGCTTTTCATGTTCATATATGCTCATATATGCTCTGTGTTTTTAGGAATGCTGCTTGTGTCATCTAAAGAGTGGAATTCCCATGCTGGAGGTTTAATGAAGACACTTCATTTAAGGGAAGTTTTCACTTTCTGCACTTATTTTCTGCTTCTGTGTGATTTAATAAATTTTGTTTGTTTGAAAAAATTATGTTGCATGTCACTATGTTAAAGGGAGAAAAAAAATCTGCTTGTACCTCATTTTTAGAATCTGTAGCTCATTGATAAAATCTTTCCACTGTTTGAATTTAAGTGTGGGGGGGGGGGTACATGTAGAGTGAAAATTTAGTTTCATTGGAATTGTTTTGGTTGATGGGTGTGTAGCATGCATCATTCTGCTTTATTTAAAACCCATTTGAACCCAATCTGTTAACTTGCCACATCCTTGTCATTGTTCACCCACAAGAGCAACATGAAATTGTTTGAACTACATTGAAATTTTTTATTACTGGACATAAATGTTAATGCACGTACTTTGATTTGAACCTGCTGGTTGTTTATTCATTGTGGCAAACACTATCTTTGAACTTCATTGAGACCCTTTATACATGTCATATATCTACTAAATTGAAAATCTGTTTTGAACTTTAATTGCTTAATTGTTCTTCTCCATATTTAGAAGTCAACTTTGGGGACAAAGTTGGGTTTTAAGTGTGGGGGAGGGGGTCAATTCTTGACTGTGCTAAACTGTGTTTAATTGTAATGCTCATCAATTCCCACTGCTTTTTAAACTTTTTGTCAAAAAAATGGTCAAAATTTTTCAAAAAAAACTTCTTCACAATTTTAGGCTTTACACTGCACTCAAATGAGTCTTGCCTTAGGATGGTGCTTGATTGGAAGTTGAGTATTGCTTTGAGTCTGAAATGAGTGGTAGTGGATGATTGCTGAGTGGAATTGTTTAGTGGTTTAATGAATTTTTGTTAGGAACTTCTTTTGAGAGTGATATGGGAAACCTTTTAGTGGATTTAAGATCATAATTTTAGGTACTGGAAGTTTGACTTTTATCCGAGGAGCCTTTTCATTCTTTTAAATTATAAAAATGATCACTTATATTGAGTCAATGTAAATGGTTTTTATATAAATATTTTGTAACTAGAGTAATACTGGGCATCCGGGATCCCACGGTGAATCTCTGAGACCTTAGATGCTGGGTGCGTTTCTGTTAACTATAAGCCCTTTGTACACTCTGAATAAGTGCATTGCACAGTGCTTGGCACAAATTACATGGCTTGGGAAAAATAAATAAAGTGTCTAAGTTCAAAAATGAATTCATTAAGGTGAGGGGAATGATGAACTCCAGATGAAGAAGGGGACAACTGGTTTATATGGGAGTCATTTGGGTTGTATCAATAAAGTGATTTCAAAAAAAAATTATCTATGTTTTAATTTTGGAACCAAGGGGATTAGTCAAAGTACAAAGTTCCTTTTGTTAATGTTTTGATTCCACTTTCATTTTGCCTCTTATCACTCTTGAATTTATAAATTGAGCTTGAATTGAAGTGATTCACTAGGCAGAGTCATATATGAAGCAGGACACCTTCATTTATGGATGATTCGTGGTTTACTTGAGTTCCCTTTGAGTAGTGGTTCTAGGCGAGACATTATTTGAGGCTATGTTTTCAATAGCCTAAGCACACTTTTGGAGTCCTCTGTTGAAACTTCTCTAAACATAGTTGATTTGTATAATTCACTTTTTTTTCAAAGATTATAAAACATGGGATTGTTTGAGGACAAACAATGTTTAAGTATGGGGGAATTTGATGTGGCCTTATTTTTACCCAGTTTGCCACATCTTTTTATTACATTTTATACAATTTATTTAATTATTTTAAGACTTTTTAATAAATAAATGCACTTTTGTATTTTTGTAAATAAATTTGTCAATTATTCACTTTTTATAACATTTTATGTAATTTTGGACCTTAAAATAATTGATTTATTCTTGACGTGTTTTTAATATAACTAATTTTCAATTTGTTTAGTTAAATCTTTTTTTGATTATTTTATTTAAATTATTATTATTATTAATCATTGAGTTTTCTAGTTAATTTAATTTTAATTTTTAATATTATATAAAAACTTGTCGCGGCTTGCCAGACTACCGGTAGCTAAGCTACCGATAGCAGGGGTCCTTTTTCTCTACCGGTAGGCAGGTTACCGGTGCTGTTTATCGGTGACCATTGTCACTGATACTCTTTCCTACCGGTAGCTCTTTTTCATATCTTATCGGTAGACTTTGATTTCTACCAGTGAGCCCTACAATTTTATTAACAACGGTGTTCTATTTAAACAAATATTTAATTAACATAATTCTAATTAATTAATTTAGACTTTATTTTATTAATTATTCTTTCAATTAAGTTATGTTAAAATAGGTTAATTTTATTATTTTATGTGTTTAATCACCTGCTAGTCATTTAAGTAAATAATATGTGTTTTTAAATTAATTAAATTGGTTCGCCCTTACTTTTATTAGTTCAATTAGTTAATTAAATAATTAATTAATAGTTTTTAAACATTAATTATATTATTTTATGTATGCAGATTGATTTTTAATTCATTTTGTTGTTCGCTGTTACTCTTTGTTCTAATGGTGACCTTTATTTTCTTCGGTAGCCTTTTACCCGCCAGTAATCTGTTAATTTATTAGTATCGGTAACCTTGCTTGTATAGGTGACCTTGTCACCAATACCTATTCCAAACTCTAATTGCTTTGATTTAAATTTATTTATTAATTTTATTTTATTTTCATCCATTAATTTAAACTAATTTAATTAATTTAATAGTATAGTTTTCTGCTTGAATGATCTAGGTTAGTTTCTAATATAAAATAATGATTATTTTTAGTGCTAATTAATTAATTAGTTTTGTTGTTCTAAACTTTTAAAATAAGTTAGTTTCTATGAAATTTAAATTTTTATTTCAATTAACTCTTTTAATTCTGTTGTTTAAATTCGTTCTTTAATTTTGTATTATTTAATCTTGCTAATAAATTATTTAGTTATTATTTTAGTATGTTTTTAGTTTTGTTGAAATTTTATTTGTTTTAAATAAATTAGTGGTTTTACCATTTAATTTTTAGTTTAATTAATTCCTCACTGATTATCGGTGACCTTTATTCTGCGCGCACCCCTTATTTCCACCTCACCATCTTTTATTTTTATTTTTTTTCTATCGGTAGCTAGAGCTACTGATACCCCTCACCGATACTACTTTCAGCTACCGATCATCGGTAGGTCCTTCTCACCGATATGCTCCACTTATCCTCACGGATACAGCTACCGATAGCCCTCTCCTTCACCATTTTCCTCTGCCTACATCCCCCACATCCTATGGTTTCACAATTCCCAGCCTCAACCCATCTCCGGCAATACTTAATCCAACCAGTTCAACACAACAAACATTTTTTTTACAGACCGATTCAACCAATCTACAAATTCAAACCTAATGTACATCACAAGATCATGAATCAAATCCCAAATTTGGATCTGAATGGAACCACCACTTTAGTAGAATTCCGATTTTCAGATCTTCTAGGAAGAGGCCTACTGCTGCTGTTGGGAGTGATTCATTCCACGAATCTGAACCGGGTGTCGTCGGTTTCACCCAAGGCCAGAGCCGCTATCAGCCATGGTTCTGGAGGTGGAGCTGAGGCTCGTGCCGCTGCAGCCTTCCGAAAGTTGCACCACCTGCTTTGATTCCAAATCGAAACTATGCAAGGTTCGGTGTTGTTGTTGGAAGCTGGAGCTAGAGTCGTTGCGCCCTGAAGTAGAGGTTACCTGAGGAGGAGGCAGAGCCGACGCCGCATGTCGAGCTGGGGACCGACGATGTGCAGCACCTGGTTTGTTGGAAGAGGAACCCTACCCTCTCCCTTGTGCCGTGGAGAAGAGGGGGGAAGAAGGGTGATGAAAAAAATAATAAAGTAATAAAAGTATAATAAAATGAAAAGAAAAATCAAAAGTAAAAAGTAAAGGGAAAAGTGTAAAGTTTACTTTACATTAAACTTAACTTTACAAAAGTAAAATAATTATAAAGCAATGTACAAAAGTTATGTTTTTTTTAATAATTAAAAAAACTTAATAAAATAGATTAATTATAAATTTAATTATACAAAATTTTATTAATAGTAAATGTTTATAATAAATTAAATTACTATTAATTGTATAATGTAATTAATAATAATTTTAAATAATTATAAAACATAATTTTTAATTTTAAAAAAAACACTTGAAGCCTAAGTATTAATTTTAATTTATTAATTAAAATTAACTAAAAAATTAATTAATATAAAAATCTATTTTCTTACTATTAATAATTAAATTATTAATACAATATAAACTTAATTATTTATGTATTTATGTTTTCAATTTTAATAACTTAGTTAAAAATAATACAATTAATAACTTAGTAATGATATCTATAAACCTAATTAAATTAATAACTTTTTCATAAATTTTTGTATCACCTTAGTATTATGAAGTGAATAATTTTATAAAATATAAAATTAATTTTCAATAAATTTCTGATAACTTTGTAAAAATAACTCTTAACTTAATAATTAACTAATTTTATTCCTTTGCGATCTCATTTATTTATTCTATTTTACATGGAAGGTTCATTCAAGGGACTTAAACATGTCCAGGTTCACTTAACTAACTCATCCAGAGTTAGTTAGGAGGGCAAAGATAACGCGACGTGCCGGTCGTGAAAAAAATGCACATTTTGCAGTGCGTGGGTAAAGAACTTTTGATGTCGGTGGAGATTGAGTGGTGACATGTAGTAGATGACAAAGAGTACTTAAGTAGAACAAGCAGCGTTTTTTAGGGGGCGGCACATTCATTGACGGAGACATTCATACATTTACCCGAGGGGAGATGATCAGGAGAGGATGCTGAGCAGTGCAGTCCAGGAACTTAGGCGCAGAGCATTTTTAGGGAGTTCCTTCTCCCTCACGATTTAAACTTTTGTACTCTGTTTCTGAAATGTTTCCTATTACTGCTGTAATAATGAATAGTATATTTAGCTAAGTCTCTTAGTTCGGGGAGAGTTCTAGTTCTACTGGCATCTTTTTCATCCTTCTCATTAACCAATTCTTCTGTGATTATAATTGATCGGCGAGATCAAATCTAATTTCATTTATCTACTTTGTACCACAAGCACTGAAATATTCTAGACTCTGTAATCATTCGGCGAGTTTGGTTATGGAGTTATCTTTTTATAAAACAAATCATAATGAAAACTTCAGTACTTACGGTGAGTTTGTACTGTTGTTCATCTTAAGACATCTTTCTGGAATTGTACTTCTCGGAGTGGTGAACTCTAGTTGTACAATTTCTATGACTTAACTCCTGGCGAGGGAAGTAAGTCGTCTCTTTAATCCGGTGGTATGAAGTAGTACTTTACATGAATAGGAGAATCAATTCAAGCCAGTAGACTAGAATGAACCCGAATATTCTTTACTGTTGTCTTTTATCATCATTTTGTATCTGTTGTTGCACCTTGCTCCCAGCTGTACTTTGTTTTAGTATTGTTCAAACAATTTTACTATAAAATTGAAGTTTCACAGTACATAAAACCATAAGGAAATCAAAAGATATAAAAATTTAAAAAGTGAAAATTAGAAAAGAAAAACACTCCGCTGTTGACAACAGTGGAGCTTTCCAAGTTTTTTAGTTAGTAGTGGCCAATTTTACCTTCCCTGTGGGTTCGACCCTGCTTTCCACATATACAGTAGTTAGTAGGAATATAAATTTTAAACTTTGACCGACTTCAATGACAGTTTAGGTCAATTATTTATCCACACTTGGATTTTTGTTATCGAAACAATATGATTTTCAATAAGGGTGAAACCTTACATAATTTTTTGAGAACCAGGTAAATATTAAACATGATTCTAAAATTCATACATGATAAGTTCAGCCAAATTTCTCTAAGAACAAAAACTTATATAAGCTCTAAAAACCCTTTTATAAGTTCCCCCAATAACTTACGTATCATAAAAATATTAAAATTTAATAATAAAGTTCACAAAAAAACATTATATATCGACAAATATATCATGTATGACTAGAAAAAACTGAAATACCACTAGGAATATGTTACATATCCCAGGGGATCCCTACACTTCACCTCAGGAGACAAAGGAATATTCATTACTTTCCTGGGAAGTTATCAAACACATGATTGAAAAACTATTATGCATCACTTGACATATCTTATGTATCCTATTACTCTTGTAATTATTCGTAATTCCTCCTCACTGACAAAGTCCTCTTCCATATGTATTAAAGTGAATTCCTTACGTATTCTCTCCAAGTCATCAATGATTATTACACGTGGACTTCTACATATTTCAGTATTAATTTACCTCAGTCAAAATCTACAAATTATTTAAAATAAAAAATAAAAGGATTGTTAATATCTGGACTTTTGTTTTATTTAAAAAAATTAAACATATCAATTAAGTTCACAATTTCAACAACTTTAAGAAATATTCACAGAAATACATTGAAATCACCAATTAATTATAAAACTATCTAAAACTAAATTAGTTAATAAATGTGAAGGAATTAAATTACTTGAATTCCAATAAAATATAACGAATTTATTTCCAATTAAAAATCTTCGATAGTTAAACATTCCCCATTGGGACAATTAAACATTAGATGTATTACCGACAAAAAATTAAAAAAACTATCCAATGTGAGTTTCGTTTTCAAAAAACCATGTAAATAAATACTATCAAAAAATGTTCATGTTATTAATATTATTATCTATATGAAAACTATATAAGGAAAATAAAATTCCATTATACCCCCATAATCATTTAAACATACCTTTCTAAAAAAAATTATCATCACACAAAGTTTGAATTTTAAACAATGTTTTTCTGATTACAAACTCATGAAAGGGTCACCAAAGTCTTACTGAGTCTATAAATATACACCATATGATTCATGTAATTGAATTTTTCATGAGTCTTGATTAGGGTTTTTCTTTATACATCATTTAGTAGTTCTTAATATTAAACATTCCTTGTGTAGGATGAGGAGGTTTTATCTCTAAATGAATTAAAATACATGATTTATAGTTCACACACTAGAATGGTATAATCACTCAATCACCCATGCATTTATTAATCTACCAATTTTCTATCTAGTCTCTTGGAATGTTTACAAAATATGTACTTTATTATTAGTAATTGTTTTCTTTCTATTAACTTCCTTTAAAAACTTTGTTTTTCTTATTTTCATCATTTCTAGACATATTTAAATTTTGAAGGAAGAGAGGAACATTTGATTGTAAAATGGTTGTGTGAACTTCCTTTCCAAATATTGAAGGATACATTCCCTTAAATATTTCCAAACATAATATTTATAACTAAAACATCTTATAAAATCGCTCCTTAACCAAATGTTTCTCCCCAAATATCCTCTAAAAACAACACCATTTGATGTAATAATCTAGATCATATCACTTCAAATACTCACATGATGTATTATTTTATCCCCAGTAGATGATAATAAATTTCTCAAGCATGATGAAAATGATCTAACTAAAATGTTACATATTTACAGTTATGTCCTCCTCTAGTTTATCAAAGAATTTGTTTCACCCATGGACTATAAAAAAGGACATTACACATGTTATTTATCTCAGTTTTCTAAATGATGTTTCCAGTTTTTATTTTAATGTCATTTTCCTAGAAATATATATAATCTAACTAAATTTTAAAACATTATTAATCTTTAATTTATCAATTTTTTCATTAAAGCAGGGCTAATTTTTCTATATTTTAAAATGTGGTAAAATTTTAATTTACCCGTGTTTTCATAGTAACATGGATAATATTACTATTTTTATTTATTTCCATTTCAAAATGTTGATAACCTATACGTCTATTAATATATTAATTTAAATATTAATAATATATTTAAATATAAAATAACGTATTTATTATTTTATATATATAAATAAAAATATTAATTTATAATAACATGTATAAATAATAATATATAATAACATATATATTAATATAGAATAAAAAATATAATACTTTAGTTATTCATATAGAAAAATATATTTTATTATATATATAATAATAATATAAATATATATTAATTTATAAAACATATATGCATAGTAATAACATATATACATAATAACATATTTTTATTAATATATAACAACATATATAGTAATTTATGTATAAATATGTAATACCATATATATTATGAAAACTATTTATATATTCCATATATAAAATTTTAATATAATATAAATTAATTTTTAATAACATATATATAAAAACATATAATAAAATTTATAATAAAATATAATAAAATATAATAAAATAAATATAATAACATATTATAACACATATATAATAATATATAATAACATATATATTAATTTATATATACATATATCTAAAACCATTTTGAGAAAGAGGCTAGAAGGCCAATTCCCCTTTATTAAAAAATTATAACTAATACAAGGAGTAGAAAAATGGAAGAGGTTAGCAAGAGGGTCATGCACTCATCCAAAAGGTAATACAAAGATAGAATCTATTATAATACTATAGAAAATAATTTCCAAAATCACACTCATTAGCTATCTCCTAGTTAGACTGTGAGTTACTTGGGTGAATGATCCTTTGGAACTTAGTGTTATCCCTCTCGTCCTCTATAGAAAACATAGATTTTTAATCTGTCATGAATGATCTAGGAGAAAAATTCTTTGGGATTCTAGAATAATCCTTGCACATCCTCCTTTTTTGTGGTATTGCAGTGAATCCTTCATGAACAACCACCTTTTTCTTTCCTTTAGAAAAGATATCCTTTAAATAAGAGCCACCACTTGTAGTGGAAATAGGATTTGATTATTCCCCCCCCCCCACATATTCATCCCTCATTAAGATATGACTTGATGAACAACACCTTCTTGAATAACTTGACCAGCTTTGGATCCCTCTATAGAGGCTTAAGAGTAATCCACATTAATAAGATGGAAATCAGTGACCTGCCCCTATGGTCCCTTGTTAACTACTATAATACCCACTCTGAGTACCTAGAATCACTTGATAACTATCTCATACCAAATATTTAATGATCCAGACCCCTACGGGCCATTCCTTTTTAAAAATCTAGTGATTGGGTCATTATGGGGGGGTAATGGTGGCATAATTCATGAGTTTTCCAAAAAACCATTTTTTCTAAATAGTGGCTCACTAAATGGTGTCTTACCGAGAAGAGTCTCACTAAATGGTGACACCGGAAGGTTGATCAACAAATGGTGGATCACTAAGCAGTGTCTCACTGAATAGTGACAACGATCTATGGCTCACAGAACGGTGGCTCACCCAGTGGTGGCTCACCGAACAGTGTCTCCCTAAGCGGTTTCTCACCAAAAGGTGAAACTGAATGGTGTCTCTCTGAACAATGACCCTAAACAATGGTTCACTTAACAGTGAAACCAAATGGTGTCTCACTTAATGGTTATATTGAACAATTCCTCAGAGAACGATGGCTCACAGAGTGGTGCCTCACCGAATGGTGACACCATGACTCTCTTAATGGTTAGTCACTTCCGATAGTTTTCCAAATTTCTTATTTTCCCCAATTTCTCCCAAATTTTATAGATTCTCCCCTCTTACACTTTATTCGACATAAATTGAGTTTCAATCCTTATTTGGGAATTTCTAAAGGCATTTCAAAGGATATTAATTGTGTAATTAATATCATAATTCTTCGGGGACATTGAAATAATCCAACCACGTGGTCTTGGATAGGATGTGACATTAATGACTTTTGAAGCCATTGTTCCACTGATATAGGATATGGAACTTCAAATTAGTGATATTTCATTCCCATTGTGTTCCCATTCGCTCTTGATGTGCCTAGATCATTCCCTTCCTCTGGAGTCATGTGTTGTGGCATATCCATTAATCCAGTTTTCCTTGTAGTTTTTCCTTGGAGTTTTCCTTCTACTCGCAAAACCCTGGTTTTGGCCTAAGGAGTATTTTTGGTCGCCTGTGGTTCCAATTAGGGATTTCCTTTATCTCTATTTAATTGTTTATCATGTGGTATGGGTGTAATCCTGTCTCATTTTGGACACTGATGAAACAATTATAAAGAAGATAATAAGAAGGATTAAACAAAAATGGTGTGGGAGTGAGGTGATGATGATCTCTTTGTTTTGTATGTCATCCCTGATCCATTTTATGGATCATGTGGGTTGTATTCTACTGAAAATCATGTTCATTGGTGGTATTTTCATGTTCACCCGTGATTCTTTATACTTATTGATATATTGAAATGGCTATCAATATAAAATCTGATTAACCACATACATCAAGTTAAATAAAATGGACGCCCATAGATTAAACTTATGTTATGATTACCCATTAATTATGAAAGTAGAATTAAAAAATTGTGTGGGTAAAATATAAATACGCTCTACTTATTTTGGTGTGGATGTGTGATGTGTATGGTTTTGTTGGGGTTTGTGCCTTTTGTGGGTTGTACGATGATGATTATGGTTATGGGTACATAGGTGGACAAAGGGGTTGGATATGTGAGTGGGGTATGGAATTTCTGTAAAGCAGGGCTATAGTTTTGTTGGTGGATATTTTGGGATTTGTGTATAAGGTGGTGTAGGAGGTGTGATGGAATCATAGGTTTAGATATTTATTTATTGTGGAATGGATGTAATTATTGCGTAGTGGTACTATTTCTGGGAAGTGGTTGGGAAGCAAAGCTACATCTTTGGGTTGTGTCATGATTTCAGGTTTATGGGTTTGCTGAGTGTTGGGTTGTTGTGAACGTAGGCTATTTTTTTTGGTTGTGAGAAGATGAATTTGGTGGGATAACTTTGAAGAATTATGTTGGTAGTGTCAAGATACTAAAGGGTGTTAAATGGGGAGGAAGAATGAGGTGAGTTATTTTTTGTGTTTTTCTTTACGAGAAGTGTTTAGTGGATTTTAACCTTCTAAGAATGGTTACAGATGTTGTTATTTTTAATTTCCGGGGAATGGATGAGATAAACGAATGAATAAATTGATAAAATAAGAGTGAAAATTGTTTAAATGAATAGGCTAGGGGTATAATCCTACTTATATAAGTGACCGCTTTTTGTGGTGATACTTGCATGTAGTGGTAGTATCAAATTTTGTATGTGTGGGATGGTTGTTTTTGGAAACCCATAGGTCGAGATGAGTGTTTTTTAACTATATATATATGATTTTTGTTCTTTATGTTATCTATATGTACCCACTCATGTAGAGATCTATATGCCGAACACCTCCATTGTTATGGGGGTGGGTGTCTTTCCCAACATCCTAGTGGGAGGATGGATGGAAAGTTATTGGATATTCTCTTCTCCCTCTTCTAGGAATTTACCACAAAATACTCTTCAGGTAGGATTTAATGACATGATGTTTGTTACTAGATCTATGGTATTGGTTGTGTGAGAGGTGGTTTGTTTCCCACGTGTCTTCGAGATGAGGCTGATTTGTTTTCAGGCAGGGTTTAGTGTGTGTGAAAACCATGTTTCTAAAAGTAGGATTGTGGTGTGGTAGTGGCCCAGGTGTATATTGGTAGGATGTGATGGGGTTGTGCCCTTGGTTTGTGCATGAAGGTTGTGATAGTGGGGATTGTGGAATATTGTGGTGGCGTCAGGACGTTCTTCATTAGGGATGTGCAGTTAATCAGTGTGAAGTGGTGTGGGGTACTCACATACCGATGTACTTATACATTATGTTTCATCATTTGTGTTATTTATTGATCATAACTTGTTGAGTATGGGGGTGTATATTAAACCTTGTTAGGTTCTTTTAGGTTTATGTTGTTTTCTCATAGGGGAATTAGTATGATTCTACCACTTTTGTATGGGTGAATTTGGGGTTTATATACTGTGTATACTTGTATGATCACCCTATGTATATAAAACAGTTTTTAGGTTTCTAGGGAGAGTATGTGGATTTTTATGGACCATACTATATTTGATGTTGGGGACGGTTTTTGTGTCACAACTTAGTTTTATTTTGGTTCTTACCTTTGAGTTTTCTTTGTATTTTCAGTAGTTTTAAATTAAGCATTCATGTGTGATGGATTTTGGTTTATTTATATATATATATATATATATATATATATATATATATATGTATTGTATTTGTCTTAGGTTTATACATCTTATCTCCAAATCTAGGTTAATATAAAATGGGTAATTCCTCCAATTTTGTGAGATTTCCATACATTTGGTGCTGATCGCCACCCTGGGGCCTATTAGAGGCAGGATTCAGGGGTTATTATCTCTCCTTAATTTTGTGAAAGGAAGGTCTCAGAACCTCCGTAACCCTCCCCTAATCTTGAAGAATTATTTCCATGAAAATATCACTGTCATTTTTTGGGACCAACTATCTATGCTGTAATGGATACTGCAACCATGAGGGTGGAGGTTGTAACATTCCCTAGTTTGCGACCAAAACTCAGTGCAAAACCTGACATCACTACTAGACATTAGGCATACCCCTCATATTCCACTGGCTAATAACAAGAAATTTAGGTCAATAGTGGTATGATGTTTAGACTATAGACACTTGTTATATTGAAAAAAAAATATTGAACATAATAATAATCAGATACATACAGAGTAAGTAGTAAAATAGGCATCGATGCAGGTGATAATAAATAATTAGAACCCATACTATATCAAAATGAACTATATACATATCAAGAAGTTATTAAATATAATACCATATAAAAAATATATTTATAAAAAATATAATAACTTTGGAAAACATCGCATAAAAAGATCCTAATTCCGAGCCTAGTTCAAAACTTGAAAGATCTATCTTAGTGGTTCGAATCAAGTATCAGTAATAGGTCACCTTCCATTATCCTATATGACAACCATAAATCCTAATTAGATACTTATTAGAGTCCCAATAAAGGTGTGATTAATTATATGTAATCCACCAACAATGATGTCTATATTCATAATCCAGTCTATGAAACAAGTGCGTGCTAATGTGCATAACAAATAAAGGAAATCATAAAATAATAAGTAACCCATATTCGATCCACTGGATCTATTATGACACTTTGGGTTAACCATACATTCCAAATCCCAATCAAAACTTCTCCATATATATTAACTCAAGTAGGCCCAAAACAATCCAAGGGGAACTACCGTAAGGAATCCTGAACCAGAATTATAAGTTGGCCCAAACAAATCAATGTGGGGCCACCCAAAGGAATTCTAAACTAGAATCATAACTAGGCCTAAATGAATAAAAGGGGGACCTCCCCAAGGAATTTAAAACCAAAATCATAATTATACCAAAAAATATATAAGGGGGACATCCTCAAGGTATTCCAATCTAGAATATTAAGTAGGCCCAAACAAATCCAAGAGGAGACTTCCACAAGAAATTCCAAATCAAAATTATAAGTTGGCCAAACAAATCCAAGGGGGACCACCCCATGGAATTCCTAAATAATAACAATATAACCATTTTCTTTAATAATTAATTTAATTGTCCTTTAAATTCAATTTTAATATGCATCACCTATTAAAACTTACCCTGTAACCTAAAGTGTGGTCTAGGCATTCCTAACCATACATTCCTAGTCAATTATTCATTACCAAGCACCCCTAGGTTCAACCCATTAATTACCTAACTCATTTCATAATCCAAGCACACCACATGTGGTGTGTAAACTCCCAATCTACACTCCATTGGGCTATTTGAGGCCCATGGAGAGGTTTAATCTCATGATTTAGGGAATCAAAAATTTAATTTATAAAATTAGGTCGAACGCATGATAATGTTAGTATGACTATAAAAAAACATACTCATAAAAATACCATGAATTTCAATATAGCTTATGCACCACCTAGATTATATTTTTACATTATAACCATACAATATCAAACATTGAATTGAGACAACTGGATGAAATTGTGAAATCAGGAGTAAACCTTAGAAATAGGTTAGATTTGACAAAAATAGATAGATATTGCTTAAGAACCAAGAAAAATAGGATACGTAAGGTTGGAATTATCTCTAGATCTAAATATCAACCAACTATGTCTGATTTTGTAGATAAATGAGGGGGATAGCTTATTTAAAGGGTGATTAAACCATGGGAGAGGAACTTTGTCACATTCAATAGACAAGGTAGAAATCCCCCTCTTATTTTCCAAAACACCAAACAAAATAATTAATTTAAAAAATATAAAAACACCCAAAAATCATGTATGGGATGAATTATTAGTTCATTCCATGAACAGACCAAGATAGGGGGTTCATCCCCTAAATCCCAAAACTTTAGAGTGTGAAACAATCTATCATGACATGAATGGATATAGTATGTAGTTTTTAGACTGAAGGCCAACCCAATATCCCTAAAATCTATCCTAGTCCACTCCTAACCCTTGTGAGACTTATAATGGAACAAAAAAAATGTTCCCAATAAAATGTAATGAAAAATTTACCTTAAATGTTCTATTTTTATACAATAACCCTATGTTAAGTAAGTTCATCCCCATGTTTCTCTCATGGAAAACATTGGTCCTTGTTGGCACCAAAACCAACCATTGGAACTACATAACCAATACTCATTCTCATATACCCTTCTCGATACAAACATTATTCAACTACACACATACTAGTGGTGTTGTATTATCATGAGGATTCTACTCACAATAAACAACTACCCCGATTGGGTGTTCCTCAAAGACACACAAACCTCAAGCCCAAAATCGTTCTAATGACCCCTCACACAGGGTCTCACTCTTACCCGTGATCTATGACACAAAAGTTTCATTCTTACTTATATGATGATTCCCCAAAACAACTATTCACTATGTTTTGTTACATAATTCACCCCCTAAATCAGGATAAAAACTATGGTTCACCCTTTGGACCATGTAAAAAACTGGGGTTCACCCCCTAAATCATGTCATAAATACACTAGATCATTACAAAATCCTACCTAGAAGAACCTTTCATGCCTCAATGTTAAAGCGTTGTAATATCCCACCACCTCAAACCACTCCTTAATTTCTGGACTAATGGTCACCGTTCTACATAATATCTTTTCCAACTTAGAGAGTTTCTATCTGTTTTTGGATAAAGAGAGCAGACTCCAAAGTATCCAGTATGAGACTTATCCCAATCATCGTTGATTAACGAGTCTCTAGATAGTTAGGATCCATCCAAAAGCTTCATCCACAATATCCACAATAATAAAAAATTCACTGACCCACACTACACGACACTGTTTATTTCATCAAACTCCACCATAATTCCCCACTTGTTGCGGCCTTTACAGACTCGTAAAATACCAACATCACAACTCATTAGTTGATTCCAATGATCCACACCAATCCATTTCTCACCTGACTAATCTCATCAGAAACCATAGTCTCACTCTCAATACTAATTATAACTCAACACATTTTCTCAATATTCACATCTTCATTTTATTCCACACCACCAATATCCCACAAAACATATCATCTTGCCAACTTGTTTCTCAATATTCACATCCGAACCTAAAATCTAACCATTATACAAAATATAGTGGTTGTTAAACATCAATTGTACCAACTACACTCTAATTTCAACAACCAACACTAATAATTGGGTACCTTTTATATTATATGAGTAGTTCATCCACTTGTATCCAAGTGACACCACAAAACCATAACAAACGACAGGTTGGTATAATCAATATGTCACTTATACTGTGTGTTTAAAACTTCTCAAAATTAGTGCCACACACCCACATAGGCTCACGACCAGACCCGATAAGGCCTGATCTGCTACTCTCCATGCTCGCCTCTAATAGGAAAGGGGGAGGTGACTAGCACCGAGTACCCATATCACACATATGGGATTCCTTTTCCTAATTTTCATGTATGAAAAAACCCACAAACACCTCGATGAAATAGTGATGATATATAAAATGATGGAAACTAAAATGAATGAATAAATATATCCCAAACTAGAGTACAATAGAGGTACTAAAATAATAAGAAGTACAAAACAACTCCCACCACGAAAACGGTAAAAGCATCCAACCTACTCAAAAGGAGGGGTTCGCTATCAAATTCAACTGCTAAAATTATCCTGGGCCTAAATCTAGTAAAAAACTCAGTAATTATAGCTTATTATGCTCTACCTTCCTCAGGTCATTTGAGGACTCTATGAAAAGGAATGTGATCTACAAAAGAAACAACGTGTGTGTGAAAATCAAATGCAGGGATGAGTATAGAAATTATCAATAGGCGCCCCCAAAACCCCAAAAAGAAAGCCGAAGAGACTGAAAGGAAATAGTCCCCTCAACTTAGCCATATGGGACACAGTGGATATAGAAACTACATCTCAAACCATCCTCAGCTAAACATGTCATGTCAAATCTATCCATAAGGGGATTCAACCCTGACATGTGAAAACACCTCAAGGACTTCTAGAATGACCTGGATATACTTTTATCACACAACATGTCTCATGAGGTTCTGGCCTCATATCTAGAAACAAGTATTACACTCAAAGGCTCTCAAGGTAATTTGAAACCCGGAGAACACACTCTATGAGCTCAGCCATCCGAAATGGAACCCGTCTGAGAGATACTCTCCATCAGGAACAACTATACCATTCATAATGGTACATTTTAGAGAATGTTATCTCTCTAGGAAAACCTATTAGGTCCATCTCTAGTTCCTAGCACTAGATATCATACCATCGCTAACATATTCCCTACGGAAGGCTAATGAAACCTACATATAGAGGTTCTCCCTCACCACTGTTCATAGTTTGGGAACGACAGCTCTAGATTATTTATCGTATACATCCTTGCAAAAGAGATGGTATGGTGGGACTCACAACTCACTACTACCCTACAGTTGAGGGAGTGGTATCTCCTAACCAACCCAAGAAACCTCTATCTCTCCTATATGGAGTGACTGAAACCTCAATCCATTGAAGGAGCACTAAATCCTAACTAGTCATTGCTCTTATTTAGTAGAGGGGCCCACTCCTCATAACTGTACTCAATAGATGAGAAATAAAAACTCCAATGGAGGACCCACTCCCAGCTGCTACTTAGATATGGGGGAGTACTAATCCGTAATTGAGTTTTTCCACCCTTGTATGATAGGAAAGTACCAATTAGCGGCTAGAGGACTCACACCCTGGTACGATAGGGGAGTAACACTCTACTAGCTCATTTACTATGGGGACCCACGCCTTAACACAACAAGGGAGTATCAACCCTAGGCTAGAGGACCCCCTCCCTAATTTGATAGGGGAGTAACAACTACACCATAATAACATGTATGGCGGCCCACAACCTAGAATGTTAAGAGAGTTCTTACTCCAAGGATAGGGGACCGACTCCCTAACCCGATAGGGGAGTACCCACTCTACCTGTAGGTCACATATGGATGACCTGATCCCTGGTATGATAGGGTAATACCAACTCCATAGATAGAGGACCTGCACACTGGTCCAATAGGGGAGTACCTACTCTGTCTGGCTAATAATTATGGAGGGCCCGCACCGTGGAATGATAGGGGATCACTACCCACAACTACTCATACGATATGAGGAACCTTCACCATAACCCATTAGGGAAGTACCAACCCTTGAAAATCTACCCAAATGTATAGAACCCATTATCATGATGTGGGGAGTCCCATTTCAACCAAAATAGAGAGGTGATGGAATCCACACCCTGATTCCATAAGGGAGTACTAGCTCACGACTCTCTCTTCACAATCCACAGTGATCTCCAACATTGGTCAAAACCCACTCTTCACACATAGCATGAATTATGACACTTCATATCCCATAGGAAAAAATAGAGGAAACCATCACATTCTATGTGAAAAACTGCTAAGGATCAGATGCTTAAAATCCCAAATATGAGTCCCAATGTAGGATATATAGAATGCAGAATTTCTCAAAAAGACCCCAAGAAGTACACATTTTGAAATGGGGTCCACACGATGTGTGAACCTGCCCAAGCACCTAGATGTGTATCATGTATACATGTTTTTCCAACACATGTAGGGGTACACTGAGAGTAGTGATGGTATACTTCATGTCCCACTTCACCTGACCTCTAGTCATGTTCCTCCTTCACATATCTCGGCCAACTGTTTCCCTTACATGCAATGTATCCCATACTGCATGGAATGTTCAATCTAAATGAACACCTGGACATGTAGTTTTCCCATTCCCATGTATCAGACCCCGTGTCTGTGTACATTGGATTTCTATTTGTACATCTCCATGTGTTTTCACATAGCCTTCCAAGCCATTTACCAAAGTAACACTGATTTGGTCCACTATACAATGTGTAACCCTACTACAAGACATGTAGTCCTCGAATTTCTTCTTTTCCAAACATGAAGGGATATACAAAATGTTACCCCGGTACACGAAATCACATTAAAAAATGCATGATTCTCTACTATTTAACAAAAAACCCATAGATCTATCTAGTAGGGATCAATAACAATTGAAATTTGTCTCTAGTACCATAAAACTATACATAACAAAGGGAGACAAGAATAAAACCCATATTTGACTACCTCAAGGGTGAAATGTTGATGCATCAGTTGGAGAACGATTCACATATCACTCTACATCTCGATGTGATGATGATTTGCGTCAGAAACAGAGATCGGTGACAAGTCTTTGCATTGATTCAGATTCATTTCCATTCGTCACCAAAGGATGCAGATTATAGGAGTAGAGGCTTCTCCTCCTATGTCACATTTGAAATGTGATCGGGGGAAGGGGATTATTAAGCGTAGGTTTAATTAATTAAATAAATTCTCATTTAATTAATTAATCCACCACTTAACGAATTGTTATCTCACTCCCATCCAAAACTCACAGAGCGAATAACTTTATGTCGTGCCTAGGTTAAACACGACCTTTAAAAAAATGTGGTCTCAGAAATCCAATGTGAGACTCTATAAAGGATTTATTCCATGATTCGAAGTAAACTATGCATACATGATATATTATATTTAATATTTTTAATATCACCGCGTCAAGGCCCTCATGGACTTGAATTAGTATTTTGAATCAGTGCCTAGATTCAGAAATATTTTCAGGAATATTCCAAATACTTATAGGTCAAAACATGATTAATTACATATTCCCACATTTGGGTATTTTATACGTGAATACTGAAATCCTAGGCCCAAGGGAAGAAACTGAGCTCTCTACTGGAACTCCCACGCTAGTGAGGTCTCCAAAGTTTCTTTTTCTCCTTCCAAGAAAGCACTGAGGGGAAACTACAAGGCCAAATAACTCTTACATCGTGCTTAAAATTGGACAAAATTTTGCAAGAAGTGGGAACATGTCTTATCTACTATGATAGGAGTAAAAACACTAAGAATCATGGTTCATCAATAGTCATAGGGAGTAGCGGTATTCCAACATGATAACCTCATGCATATATCGATGAAACGCTACAGTTCACATCCACCCATGTATGGAATGTACAATATCCACCTCAAGCATACTACATTAAATGTTGACCTCAAACATGAGAGGGTAAAAATGGAAAAAACATGTGTGTAGACTCATCCATCTATGGGAATATAGACAAGAAAATCATGTGGAATACCCCACATATCTTCGCCACTCCTAGAAGGATATGAACCCAAACAAAAAACTCATCCACACACACTCGTGGTATCCCAATTGAGTATGGACAGTAAGAAACCAATTCATACTATTGAAACATCATAGTGTCTAACTCTGCAACTACAGATCAATTCTATGAAAGGTTCTCCATTTCTCAAACCTCACCCTAAACACACAAATCCAAGGAACTCATTTTCCAAACCTATATATTATTTGATTAGGGTGGCACTAACTCACCCACATATTTTTTATTTCATCACAAAAACACATCATAGTGGGGAAAGTGTTTCTATTTCTCATGAGTCTAAAGCTAAATCAAACTGTGTCACATACCTCCTCATGTGTCTCATGTACTAAGATAGTTTTAAGTGAATGAGGGTACTTACAAACAAAAAAATGGATGTCCATATGCTCCACTGGGTCTTACTGGTCCCTCAGTCTACAGCCACCAACTTGTAACTCATCCCTTAATATGCAAGTCTAAGAGACTCATCCACAAAAGCTTGATACTATTCTATTTTTGGGTGCACTGACTCACCCTCACAGTTTTAGTAGCATAACAAAAATGAATATTTGTGGGGGGAGGACCTATATTTCTTGTGTATTCATAGCTACATCGAACAACACCAACACAAGGTTCTATCAAAACCATGTGTCACCCTCATTTAAACCTCAAGAAAGAAGTGACAAAAAGACTACCTCACTACATTGTCTACCAATTGGTACTACAGAAAGTAGAAGGAAAACAATGTAAACCAAGATTCATCCTCGGAGCTTCTAGATCAATGGCCTCTATAAAATGTAGTTATCCTCACCTATATCCTCTAGCTCCTTGAGCCTATCGTGGACCACCTATGAGTGATGGTGAAAACACCTCAAATTGCCTACAACCTCCTGTATCTCTCCCAGATTATCCACCACATCCACCCTCCTATTAAACCCCCTGCTCTAAATTTTTACCTTTCCAACGAGGCCCTTCTATCGAATCACTTTTAGCAGTATGGTGGTCTGGAAAATCTTTAGCTAGAAGTCCCTGACTGTCACAAGAATAACATTGCCTCTCCTACGGTTAACCTAATCCATTGGGTTGCTCCTATGTTGTAGGTCCACATCCCTGATTCTGAGAATTTTTATGCCTTCCGCACCATGACCATGTCACCTTCTATCTACCCACCATTGTAGACACCTCAACCTCGTGACCACAACTATGGGCCACATATTTGTATCCCTCATCCATGAAGATCTCTACGACCATCGCTCTCTTCATTACTCCATCATTGGTGATAATGCAATGAGACACCATAGATGCTCTGATATCCTAGTGAAATCCATCTTAGAAGTTTCATGATATGAAAACATAACCTCAAACCATATCCAGGGAGTATCATGATAGGTCAATTAACCTTTTTAAAAACACTTCCACAATCATGTTATCCCACTGATGATGTAGAAGATCCTGGATATGCAACAACCTCAACATGGTCGGTCAGAAGTATTCCTTAAAGAGTCACTAGAACTCTACGGAAGTTATAGTTCCCTCATCATATATTGTGTCATTAAAATCCACAATCACCCAGTTAAACTTTTTAGAAGGCTTGCATCCAGCACCACCATCCGATCGGGAGGTGTCCTCACTAATGGGAAAACTCGTGTGACTGCCTTTAGCCAGTCATAAGATTCCTAGGGGTCTAGATCACCCCAGTACCTCAGAGGTCACTACCTCTAGAACTCATGAAACACACACAACCTACACACATACATGGACTAAACTACTGGTACAACTATATTCTCAATGGGTGGTGGCACAACCTTTGTACCACCCAGAGATAACACTTCAGAACTACTTCTTTTCCCTAAATCCTCATCATGGGGTGGATTTTAATCACAATCATGTTGTAGAAACCTTTATGGACGTCATCATGGATTAATCTTCAAATAGAATCAAGATGTACCATGGTGAAAGAGTATATCTAGGGATCTGACTGAAGAAGGAAAAGGAAAACCAAAATCGAGTAGAATATGATTCGGGTACCATTTATTTCCCTATGAACAGGGTCCTAATATATCGATTCAAAAATTAGATTATCACGGTGATGGTTAATATATATGTCATCTGCCTCACCAACACTAGAATCTTCGTCCTGAGAGCCAAATTTGGAATGCCTTAATGTTTTTCAATTTTAACCCAAACCAAGA
The DNA here is from genome assembly GCA_963277665.1 of Viscum album. Classification (NCBI taxonomy): domain Eukaryota; kingdom Viridiplantae; phylum Streptophyta; class Magnoliopsida; order Santalales; family Viscaceae; genus Viscum; species Viscum album. Next base: position 836,749,257 of record OY728167.1, read on the forward strand.
TCATGACACAATATTCTCCAAGTGTAACCTCACTCTGATACCACTACGTCATCACCTGACTTGATGAGGCCCATACCACAAGTCCCTAAACCACCTTTTATAGGCCTGAGGCTACTGAATAGTGCTGAGTAGGAATATCACACATATGGTAGGGCTTTTCCCAATATACATGTATGCACGCATACACAAACACCTCTATGAATTAGTGAAGAGATATAAAAATATGGAAACTAATATGCATACATACATCTATCCCAAACCAGATTAAAAAATAATTGATGAAAATATAAGAATAAAAAATCAATCCCCACCAAGAGAACTATAAAAGTGTCCAACATTCTCATAAGGATGGGATCACTGTCAAATGAAACTACCAGAAAACTCCTTGGCCCAGCTCTGGTAAACAACTTGGTCGATCTTTCTCCCGAAGCTCCACCTACATTGGGTCCTCCGAGGACCCCATAGGAACACCTATGATCTAAACAAGACACAAAATTTAAGGGAAAATCCAATGTACTGGTGAGTATAAAAATAATCAATAGGTTCCCAAAAAACCCCACAAGAAAAAATGAGAAAATGAAATATAAAAGTCCGCTTGACCTAGCCAGAGGGAACCCAACCAGGAGAGAAACTCCATCTTTAACCATCCTCACCTATACATGACAAGTCAGATCAACCCAAAAGGGTTTTCAACCATGATATGTGACAACACCACAAGGAATATTAGAAATCAGATATATATATTTTTCTCATACTCTAAGTTTCATGAGGTTCCAATCTCATATCCAGCAACAAGGATTATACTCAAAGTCTCTAAAGGTAATCCCAAACTAGAAGAAAACACTCCATGATCTCATCCATCCTAGATGGAACCCATCTGAGAGATACAATCTATCAGGAAAAATCCTACCAAACCTTATGGTACATCATAGAGAACGTGCTCCATCGATGACTAACTATTAGGTCCAGCTCTAGTTCCTAGCAGCATAGGTCCTACCATGGAAAACATGTGCTCTATGCAAGGATAAATAAACCCAAGTGTGGAGTCCCACCCTCACAACTTTACATAGTTGAGGAGAACAAAACTATACTATTCATTGTTTTCATCCTCTCTAAAGAGAGGTAAATGTGAGACCCACACCTTTCCACTTCCTTATAATAAAGAGGTTATTACCTCCTGTCCATCCTACGAAAGCTATGTCAATCCTGTAAGGAGTGTCCATCACCTCAGTTCATCAAGGGAGAACAAACTCGTAACAAATAATTAATTGTATTTAGTGGAGGGCCTTGCTCCTCATCAATGTACTAAACAGACGAGGGAGCACAACTTCAATGGAGGATCCACTCCCTACTACTACTCAGAGATAGGGTAGTATTACTCTTTTAGTGAGGAACCATACCTTGGTATACTATAGGGGTACCACTAATTGGCTAGAGGACCCAAACCCTACTACGATATGGGAGTACCACTCTAATAGATCATTTAATATGGGGGACCCGCACCCTGACACGATATGTGAGTCCCGACACCATGCCAGTGGACCCGCTCCTGGGTATGATTGGGGAGTAACAACTCTAGAAGAATAACATGTATATAGGACCCTTTACCTAGAACAACTGGGGATTTTCGACTCCATGTATATAGTAACTTCTCCCAAACTCGATAGGGGGGTACCCACCATACCTGTAATTCACATATGTAGGACCTGCTCCCTGGTAAGAAAAGGGAGTACCAACTACATTGAAGAGAGGACCAACACTCATGTCCAATATGGCAGTACCTACTCTATTTGGCTAATGTTTATGGAGGGACCATACCCTGGAAACACAGTGGAGCGCTAACTCCAACTACTCATATGACATGGGGAACCCGCACCCAAAACCATTAGGGGATTACTATCATTGGAAGATCTACCCAAAAGTATTGAACTTTCAGACATGACATGGGGAGTCCCATCTCAACCAAAAAAGAGAGGTGAGGGAAACCAATGTCCTGATTCCACTAGGGAGTACTAGCTCTAGCATCTCTCTTCATGAACTACACTGATCTCCATCATCAATCAAATTCCATTACACACGTCTCACTTAAATTACACCATCTCTTATCCAATATACCAAAATGGAGGCCACCATCAAATTCTATGTCGAAAACTACTCAAGATAGGCTAAATAGAAGCCTAAATCCACGTCCCAGATAAGGTGATATTGGAGGTGAAATATCTCATGAAAACCCCTAGGAGTACATGAAATGCACTGGGGTCTTTAAGGTGTGTTTGCTTGACCAGGAACCTAGGAGTGTATCTTATCCACTAGGTTTTCCAACCCATGTAGGGGTACACTATGTGTAGTGATTGTGCACACCATGTCTTTCTTCGCCCGAACCCTGGACGTGTTCCACCTTTAGATGGCCTGACCAACTGTGTCCCTTACACACCATGTATCCCATACTACATGGCGTGTTTAGTGTAAATGGCCACATGGATGTGTGGGTTTCCCATACCCATGTACCAAACCCCGTTTCCACGTACTTTTGAAGTTTATTTGTACACATACATGTGTTTTCAAATGGCTTCACAATACATGTCCCATGGAAACATTGATTGGGGCCACTATGGGGCATGTAACATCTGTAGATAGTGTGTAGTCCCCAATGTTCTTCTTCCCCGAACAGGATGGGATACAAAGGCATGTGTCACAAGACTACACACTGTGTAGATGGTAGTTACAGTTGGGAATCACCTCCAAAATTGACATTGTCTCCCCAATTTAACACAAATCCCACATATCTTCTTAGTATAGATGAATGGAAATTAAAATTGGGCTATAGAACCTTAGAACAATACGAAACAAAGATAATTGTAAATAGAAATTAAATCGACCAACCTGGAGGGAGAATCGTCAAAGCTTCAATTAAAGAACAATTCCAGATCACACTTCTTCTCGGTTTGAGGATGAGATGCATCAGAAACAGATATTGGTGACACCTCCTTCTATTTATTTAACTTCATTTCCATTGGTCGCAAAAGGGGGAGAGGATAGGAGGAGGAGGGGATTATACACATATTTTATTCACCAATCATGAGAGGGGTATGGGATTATTAGTTTTAGCTTTAATTAATTAAATAAATTCTCAATTAATTAATTAATTAATCCACCGCAAAATGCCTCGTCATCTCTCCCCCACCCAAAAATCTCAATGAAAACAACATTATGTAGCAGCCAGGGAAAACACGACATTTGGAACTCAACCATGCCCTCATAAATATGACATGAGACTCCTTATATGAGTTATTCCATATTTACATGGAAACTGTGTCGGTGTGATATATTATATTTCATATTTTTAATATCACTGCACCAGGGATCTCTATGCCCTAGATTCCTGCACTGACTCAGCACCTAGCTACATAAATATTCTTAGAAATACTACAGAGTTTTACAGGTCAAAACCCAGGTCATTACAGATTTTCCATGGTGTACTCCCACCATAGGATGTCCTTATTAATGATCTAAAACAATTATATTTCCTGACATCCATCATCATCCAAACACTAGAAACCTCAATCCCCACTCATGTTACATGAATAAGTCCTCATATTGAGCCTTTATCAAGACTTTATTAATACAAAAGTTCCCCAAAAAACTGTTTTCCAACCTCAATGATATACCACCACCATATACATGGTCTTGATCAGTCTAACTCAAGGTCCATGACCTCTGTCACTATCACACAAATCTTACATTCTATCCCACCATAGGCCTTAAATAGACCCACTATAAACTCACATTTGTTTCAACACATAGCTATTTGTAGCCGAGGAACTCTCTTAATCCCATTGTGATCTCACTGGGTCACTCAACCTTTTAGTGTATATTGATATCCAAGGATTATCTCGCTCAAAATAACATTCCAAAAAAGGAAACAACTAATGTCCCACAAGACCTAACAATCGTGAAATTATCAAAACCCTCATGAACACTTTGTCATCACATCATTACTTATTGAGACCGCATCTCATGCATTGGTCATAACCTAATGTATCCACGCACCAAGATGAACTACACATGGTCAAACCCTAGAGAAGATATTCCTATGACTGGAATACATAAAAATATCAAGGTTCTACACCCTCTACCCCTTTCATCCAAATAAGGCACCTCACAACATTTCATCATCATTTCATAATGGATCATCCACCAATCCCGTAGGAATCCCATGAACTCACTTCACATGGTCTTGGAAAACTATGGAGTCTTAGACCACAACATAATATACCATCACCTCATAAGGTCCTAAACTAAATGAGTCTCTAGGGACTAAAACAATTCATCCCAAAATGATCCATCCACACACCATAAGGGAATAAAATATAACAATTGAGTAATTTTATCTATTCTCATAACCTTACCCTAGTGCCACATTACATTCCCAATTCAAAATCTATATCCTAAAGATTTCAAAAAAACAACCCATCAACATCTCTCACAAGACATTTAAGCTATTCAAATAAATCCATGCACAAATCATACCTCAGTAAGGTTAAGCTTAAGTTCTACCCATCCATATACTATATAGGTTTAACAAAACCCTAACCGCATTGTACATAGTAAAGGAGTATCTTATTTAACCATACACAATGACGCTCAACATGTAATGTTTATAACCAAAAATACCCATTAGGTATACGTCCTGGTGTTACTTTTATATATCATTTGATTCATCCATATCAGGTCATATCCAATCAGTACTCAGCTAACATGATTAATAACTCAGTTGACCATACTCATTACACATTATTCTCATCTATCTAGATGTATCTTAATCGATTCTTTCTTTCTAATATTATTTGGTCATCTCACTCATTAAAGGGAAAAATTCATGGTCACTAATCATCTCGGAATCACCAAAAAACTAAAATCATCAACACCTAAACTACCCAGGATAGATTCTACTATCTAGGATCACCCAAAAACAGGTTTAGACATCCAACTGATCCTACCCCTGTACCTAGAAACAACTCACAACATCATGGTTGGGAATCTATATCCTTTACATATAATACATTTTTATGATAACTCTATGTATTTTTTCACACTCCCGTTCTTTAATATAAATGTAAATCTTCTCCCATTCTTCTCACCTATCCACTAGCTTGGGATAACCCTTTATTAGGTTACCCCCAAATATCACATTTATGCCCAATATTAAAAGGAAAAAATATTTCCATGAAATCACAATTTATGGATTATAATTATAGTAATATGACATAAAAATTTAATTCATAGTCCAATTCACCCATTCTAGGGTTCCCATACCCATATATTCATTAAAAAACCCATATTCAAGACAACTACTCAATCTAGGGTTATTCACAACTTATGTTCTTATACAATTGGGTAACATAGTGGTAGAAAACACATATAATCACTTCTTTCAATCCAAATAACAAAAGAGTCTCATATAAGAGTCTTATACTAAACCACCCTACCCATAAGACCCCAAGTTCGTATGAGTTATAATTTTAAAAAGGAATTTGAATTTTAAATTAATGAATAGGTTGAATTTTGATTTTAGATTAATAATTGAATTTCAAATGTTAAAACCTCAAAATTTGATTTTTTTTAGCCATGGTGTATGGGAAAAAAGGGATTTGGGATGTTTTTCGAGCATCCCAGGGGTTTAGAACCTAGAGTCGATGATTTGGAAAAGTATATCCTTAAGAACATGGTTTGTTCATGGTTAGTGCTAACCATGTGGCCCTAATGTTATAGGCACACTTGATGGGAAACCATGTTGTAGGATAGGGGAAACTATGTGGATATCTATAGTTTATTACAAACATATCACACAATTGGTGTATCTTCTTTTAAAACATTATCCAAAACCATGTGAGGTGGAAGGGTCGGAGGAGCTTCCAATTGAACGATTGGTGTATGGTTTGGAAGACCATGATGCCAAACCATGAGACCCTTTAAAAGAGATAATTTACCCTTTTCCCCATTGTGTTTTAAGAGGGAATCCCCAATAATTTCTTCCTCAGTCTCCCATGTGTGACCTAGAAAACCCCCGTAATCTTCCTTGTTTATCCGCCCTTTGATTTGGGCTATTCTTATTTTATTTATATGGAATTTTGTTCTATGATTTTTCCTCCAGTATCCTCCATTACTCTTCCCCTTTATTTTTACCTAATTTCATTTTCCCTATTTAGGAATTTCAATTTTGATTCCACCATATCATGTTGGAGTCAAATAATGGTGATGGTATTTTTTATCCTCCTAGTAAGAGGACATATTTAGTGGACGTTAACACTATTCCTAATTCTGTTTCATTGAGGTATGTAAAAAATGATTTTATATAGATTCAAAGATTAAATTAAATTTCATGGTTGTTTTTATTAACATTTTTACTTATGGATTATGTCCTATTAATGTTTGAGGATATTTCATGGGTTTATGGTGATCATTAAGTCGCAATTCTGATATGATGATATTTATTAGTGAGGTTTTGGGGTTTATTCCATTGTAAATAATATTTTTAATTATTTATAACATGTTGATTTTAATTAAGTAATTATAAAGTAATTATAATTAATTAACTTTTTGTTATTCGATTGTTAGAAAAAACATATTATGACATGTATGTTCTTAGAAATACCTTTGCAGTTTCTTCTGGCCCATTGAAAATAAATGGAATGATTGTGATGAATTAATTACTTTGTCAAACTTTATCTATGTGATTTATGCTTGTTTATGTTAGTGTGTGGATTCTAGGGATTTCCCTTGATAGTAAAAAATCCTATTCAAAATTTTTATATTGAATTTATTAATCAATATATTTTTCTAAAATTTTAAAGTCTGGACACCATGTGTTATTAAAAAACCATGTTCACTAACTTCATTCCTTAGCCCTCACGGCTGAAACCAAGACCCTTGAGACACCAAATAGCCTCAAAATCTATTAATAAGTTAAGAGTGAATCAGTGAGGTATGTAAACCCTTATAAAGGAATAGGTAGATAGAATATAGGAGGTTAGGACAAGGATGGGTGAGAAAAATATTATATAATGACCTCCTATACGGAGTTATTCCATGATCCATCTCATGAAATTTACCAAAGTAGTAATACATCATGTAGATGAAAATGATACAATACCCTGTTCACAATGCGATTGGACATGATTTCATGGTGCATCATGTTTTGAATGAGATTGTGAATGTAATGGATGAACCCATGAGGGATTCCACCACTTATATATAGACCTCTAGAATTCTGAAAGGTATAACTCACCATTGTATTGGCCTAGGGGACCATAGTTTGTTCCCTAGTGTTTGAATGATCCTAATCTAGTCTGTTCTGGGTTCATGAAGAGACTATATTGAGTGTCACCTTAGAACCCATACCAAACATGTGATCCTGAGTGGTTGTGGTAGTAGTGGTGATATTAGGCGTTCATTCAACCTTTCTCTTTTATTCATACATTCACTTAGATTCTATTATTGTAGCAGTGATTTATATATGTGATTATTGGAACTCATCATTTGGAAATAATTCATTGTGATGGGATGGTGTGGATTGCTGGAGGTACTTCCGAGGATCTAGATTATGAGCCTTTTTGATTGAATATTACTTTAACGGGATTACCAGTGTTTCTAGGATCCCTACATACTCATGGTACATAGATAAGAATTCTGGGTGGCCATAATTTCCTCGTTTATTGGATGTTTTTGAGATCCCTATATATTAATGATGATCTCCTCGATTGATGTATGGGATACTCATTAGTATTGGGGGGAAGCACCTACAATATATTTCCCATTGTTTTATGGGAATGTGATTTTGAGACATTGATTATAGGATGTTGAGTTATTATCTTGGATCCAAGAGAGTTTTCTTTGCGTATTGCCTATGGGTCACCGCCATGAAGAATAATCATGTTTTGAATATATTAATTACCTAAGTATTATGACCTTAAAATCTAACATCGGACTGGATTACACGTTGCTTGAGTGGTAATGTATCTAACTATATTCCTTATTTATATGATACCTAGTTGATATATGAAATCCTCATTTATATAGTGGAGGTTAGTACAGGTGATACATGGGATAACACTTGTATCTACATATTGTGAAATAGATTTCTTAGAGAAATTTCTAGAACTGGCTGATGAAGGTAGGGCTGATTAGGTCATGCAACGAAGGATAAAAATTGAATTTAGTTTATCTATTTAATTACAATTGTGTCTCGTCTAGGCTAGTCATATTTCATGAGCATGAACTTATGATAGTAGGTTATAGATTCGCCATTAGGGGTGGCCTACTATGATTTATTTCTCACCCCAAGTATGTGAACCTTTGTGTGAGTAAATACCTTATTTATTATTTCAGGTTTAGCATGGTTTAAGGAGGGATAGAGTGAGGCCCCAGTTTGCATGATCGATATGGAGAATCTCATGATTTTTAGATATTGGGTATGCCGTTTTGATTAAGTGGTAGAGGATCCTTCTATATTTACATCCTCAATTCTTCTATATATGTGATCAGCATGATGGGAGATTAGTTTTTTTTGTTTTACATGGATGTTTGGGCAATTAAATTATTTTATTTTATTATAACCTTGTTTATATTTATTTCTTCGACACTCTAATTATTTAATACTATGTACAATTTTTGGTTATTTCAATTTCTTCCTTATTCTAATATGATTTCATATTCTCCCCACTAATACACCATATGACCTCACTACTAGTCGAAATCCAATGAAATATGAGGAAGTGTTTTTGAATCTAATTTGTGAAATTTTCTAAATACTATTCATAGAGTGAGTCGTGTTGGGGACATGACAATGTGGTATTAGTTGAGTTTGTTTCCTATTGTTTTACTATTTGTGATATGGTAGAACAAAGTGTTATAAATTTGTTAGAACATATGTTGAATATCATACTGGTCTGTCGATAACATTTTTTATAGTATGAAGTCCATGTTCCAAGGATATGGAATTGTTTTTATTAATATGCGATGTTACAGTTGTGAATGATTTTCTTCTTGAGAAATGCACATGTGGTGTGGATTTTATTATTTATTATGGATTTATGGTTCTTATATCATTAGAGAGAGGACATTTATTTGTTATGACTCTTGAATTATAGAGGAAAGAGTAATATTTTTATACATCATATTTGGTACATAGGGATTGCATGGTATAGGCTTTATATTTCATGATTTATATACTGATGGTGAGGATAACTATATAAAGTTTAAAAAACAAACTAAATAGTGTTTTCCCATTAAGTTTCTTGGTGTAATTATACTCAGATAGAAATCCTTGGTTACATTCTCTATGGATGGTCATGTGGATCAACAGTGAGACATTCAACAGTGAGGATGATGACTTAGTCCTCCTAAATGGGAGGTGTAGTGACCCTAGTGGGTCGATAGGGCACCCAATACCAATCTTTTGGACCCCTCATGGGTTATTGTTACTTAGGTTTGGATATTTAAATTTCTTGAAACACCCTATATGTTGTTTTTATATATATCTTTGAGTGGGATTATACTTAATCAAACTATGTTTACCTAGGTAGATAGTTCCCTTCTAGTAGACCCTTTGTGGGTGTATCATTTTTATGTGTGGTTAACTATTGATTCATAATTGCTGGCATGGAATGTTCCCATATATATTTCTATAATATTTTACTTAACTAGACATCTTTTTGGGTTATTTAGTCCGATCACTGAGAGCACTACTGATAGGTACCTAAACATTTATTTTGATTGAGAACCTCAAGGGGTATTACCAGATATGAATTCCTAATGAGGACCATTCATTTTCTTAACAATCATTGACACTGTGATCCCCCAGGGAGAACATTCTTCTGTGGATTATCAGAGAGGATTTGGGACTAATAGTCTACATCTATGTTGGTGTTTCTATTAGAATCATTTCTTTATATTAGTTTTCACAAATGGGTTTCACGTAAGTGGGATTACAATTACAAATTAAAGAGTGTTTTCCTCTATAATTTTGAACTGAAAACCAATATAAATTGAACCCTTGTAGATAGTTTTTTACCCAAGTAGACCAATGTTAACTTTACCAGCTCTTGGTTTTACCTTCATATAGTTCTTTTGTGAGAGGACTTTAGGCTATTTGGATAGGCATAGTATCCCTATTATAAAACATTATTTGTAGGGTTTGGTGGGAGACATAGTGGCCCATATTTAATAATCATAACCAAGTGAGTCAGCATTTGGTTTGGTTGACGAAAACATGTGAATGGGGTTGTCCTGGGTTTATGGGAGCCTCTTGAGGCAATGAGCAATGTTTTACACTCGTATAAAGACCGATGAATGGGAGGTTCTCTGGTTCTGAAATATGGACAGTGTAATGCCTTTGGTTTCTATGAAATCACATGAGGTTCATTGGTATGATAATGGATTCTATGTGAAAGAATTTCTGGGTCCATAGACCTGTTTAATGGTGAGAGTGTTGGGACTCGAATTTTTAGAGCATGGGTGGATGATCATGAGTGTAATGGATCCATATAGCTACTTAGTGGGTGGATGATGTGAAATGATTTAAGTTTTGGATGTGTAACTTTGATTCTAGGATTACACTATATGATGGGAGATGATGAAATAAATGGTTTCATAGGTGAGGTGCCTAATTTTGAAGTGGAATTCCAATGGAGATATTGGTGTGTTAAGATTGATATTACATGGATCACAGTCATCATGGTACTTGTAAAAATCTAATCATGATAGTTTGTGTCGAGTGGTGTGAGTTGGGTTGTACAGGTCTGTACACACAATGAATAGATAAAGATTAGTTCAGGCTAGTTGTGTGTAGTAACAATTTAGAATGGAATATTTCTGTGAAACATGGTGTGGTCTAGGGATTTATGGTTTCTAATATGTTGCTTCTGAGTGTTGGGACCCAAATATTTGGGTAAATAAATGGATTTTCTCAGTGATGAGAGATATCAGTGAAATGAACCAGGTGTCGTGGGGTGGTTGAATCATGGTTAGAACTTTACATGAACTATCTGGATATGTGGTTTCAGGTGTTAGTTAAATACAATTTATGAATAGATTTAAATAATCATGTATTGGAATGAGTGAAATGACATAAATTGTAGAGTATTCTGAGTAGTGACTCAAGTGTGTTGGAACTTTTATGAGTTGAAACACATCAAATTTCATTCCTATAGATTTGGGAATTGATGGTATAAGGTTTTTTCATTGGTGATCAGGAATGAGTGGTTTTTGAGACACACCTCTCATTATGTTTGGGAATTTTTGGGGTCGGGGATTTCATAATTAGGAACTTTTTTGTTGATGTAAGGAAAATAATGTTCCTATGGTGGGGTACAGGGTGTCAGTCACCTTCTATTGACCATCATGTGAGAGGGATGTATGAGGATGAGACTGATCATTGGATGGTCATTTGTATTTTAGATGCTTTTGGATAAATGAAACATGGTTATTCTATGATTCTTGATGAATATGAGGTAATGTTTTAATACTAACTAGGGTGGATTTTGATCATGGTAATTGAGTCTGGGATAGATTATGCCAATCCATGGGCATTGGATAGGAAATGAATTGGTGTTCATTTTGAGGAATGACTAATTAAAGGGATAGTGGTTAGTTTTTCCAAGAACTGTCACCAAAAGTTAGTTATAGTATTCAGTTAATATACTTGGAATAAACATGATATCAATTTGGATGAATGCATCCGAATTTGGTTTTGGTGACATGTCGACTACTGAATCCGAGCATTTTTTTAGAAAATTTGGCTGACGTCATTAAACATATTTTATTATTTATAATTTGATTTGTTCATTGAGGAACTATATTAAAAAATTTATTAAATGAGATGGGCGTAGATTAGAGGTCATTCTGGGATTTTCATGGAAAATCAGTTTAGCCTGGTCAATTGGAATTGGACTGTTTTTGGTCCAATCAAGGACCAAGAGCAATTTATGCATGTATAATTGGGTGAATCAAATTAAAAACCATACTTTAAGTCTCCTTTATATTCTAGAGGGTGTTTCATTAGGAAATTCAAATATTGGAGGCACCATGGTTTGTAATTGACTGTTGAAAGTAAGAAACTTTTACGGTGAGCACCATATGCTGATTAATGAATTATATGATAACGTGACTGTAGTATAGCTTATTCAGGATTGGATAAGTGTTTCCACGGTGTTTCAGAAATATTTATAAGTGTTGGATTGGGTTTTGAGGGTTATGCTTCATATGTATAAAGTACCATTTGGAATCATGTTGTGGGTTCAAAAACATAACATATCGATTTGAATAGGATTTCACAACCCATGTACATTGGGTTGTTTGGTTGGATATCCACCATTAATTTATCTGGATAATAATCATTTAGGAGGGGAGGTTGTAAGATCCCGCATCCACATGACTTGGAAAATTTATAGGTAATTAAAATTTTCAATTACTGAATGGGTAAAATTTTGATCATAGATTCATAATAGGATTATAAATATTGGAACTTATAAAATTGATGTTTAATATATGTTTTTATGTTCAGAAGGAATCTTGGAGGTTTTGGGAATGTCCAAGGGGTTCAGTGCCCAAAGTGAGTGTTATAGAAAAGTGAAACCTAGGGCTCAAGGTAGGAACACAGTTAGGGATAGACATGAATTCTAGATTATATAGAAGTATTGGTTCAAAAACCATTTAGTAGTACAAGGGAATAATTATGAGTTTCAATAGTTAATTGTAGAAATGTCACATAGTTGATCCACATTTTCTTAAACCATACACTATAATCATGTGAGGTATATGGGTTGGTGGAATACTAACCACACAATTGGCGCACAACATTGAAAACCATGTGGACAACCATTATGGCCAATTAAACTAAAAACATCTACCTATTATCAAATGTAGGTTTTTATTTGAAATACCCAATAATTTATTTCTCTCTCTCTCTCATGTGGAACCTATGTAGCCCCATTTTATTCTCCTTTTCTCCCCATTAGATTTGGTGTGTTTTGGTTGATTTCCCTAGAATTATGAGGAATGATGTATCCTATCGTATCCTCCATTAGTATTCTCCTCTCATTATACATAATTATGGCCTTATAAGTTAGAAATTTTAATTTTTATTCCACCAGATAATTGTGGAATCAAATAATGATGATGGGGATTTTTCTCTTCCTATGAAGAGGATGTCTAGGGTGGCCATTCGAACTTCTCTATGTGCAATTTCATTGAGGTATGTCACTATGAAGATTTCACTAAGATTTAAAATGTAATTATTTTTTTGGGTGTTTGTATTGACACCATTTCTTAAGTATTATGCTCAATTCCATGTTGAGGATATACCATGGGTTTTTGGAGAGCAGTATGTTGCAGTTCCAGTGTGATGAGAATGACTGGTGAGGTGTTGGGATTTATGACTCTGTAAATGGTTTTTTTAATTATATATAACATGAGGAGTTTAATTAGTTAATTATAATGTGATTATAATTAATTAACTCTTGGTGGTTTGGTTGTTTTATAGGACCTCATATGACTCAGATAATCTTAGATAAGCCTTGGAAGCTATTACTAGCCCTTGGAAAATAAATAGAAAGATTCTTATGAGGTTGGTGTTCTGTCATACATGTTATATGTAATTTATTCATATTTATAATAGTGTGTGGATACTCAGGATCTCCTTTTAGGGGGACACATCCTGTTTTAATTATTTCTAATGACTTTTTAAATAATTTTCTGTTTGTAAATTGTAATGAATAGATGCAAGGGGTAAATAATAACCCCTATGATCTATATTTATGCCTTGGACTTGACAGATATGAACAAGAACCTTGAGAATCCAAATATCTTACAGACCTTGAAGGAAGTGAGGTTAGACATGGTGAGGCCTGTCAACCCTTATAAAAACATATGTGGATAAACCCTAGGATTTTAAAACTGGGTTGGTTGAGTAAACCATCCTAGAATGACCTTCCGCACTGATTTGGGCCATGATCCATCTCATAATAGTTTTCATAGTAAAAAGACCCCAAGTAGTTGGAAAGGCTGCACTACCATATTCACGATGTCATAGGATGTGATGTCATGATGTATCAGGTGTTAACTAAGTCTATGGCAATAATTGAGGTACCCATGAGGGATACCATTTCTTATGTGAAGAACTTGAGGATTCCGCAAGGTATACATATCCTATCTATTGACCTAGTGGACCCCAATTGGTTCCCTAGATATTGACTGACCCTATGCTACTGTTTCCTTGGTTTCGGTAGTGATGGTTGGGGGTGTCACATTAGATCATGTAGAAAACATGTGATCTTGAGGGGAAGTGGTAGTAGTAGTGGGTTTAGGCATTTATAAAACCTCACTCTTTTACAAATGATTTTACCCAATTATTCTTTATGAAACTATGATTACCAGAAATACTTCCTAGAACATAGATTATGAGCCTGGTGTTATGTGATGGTATGGTGAGGATACCCAGTGGTACACCCTAGGATCTATTTTAAGATCCTTATTGATTTAATGATACATTATCGAGACACCTAGTGTCACTAGGAACCCTCCCTAATCCGGGTAAAAAGATGAAATTACTGGGTTTCCACACTTCCATTGAGAACAAGATTTTTATGAAATATATAAGGATTTATGATGATTCCTTCAATCGATGCATAGAATACTCATCAGGAATAGGTTAAGTAACTACTACTATATTTCCACGAGAGATCTGGAAATGGGTTACTCAGATACTAATTCAATGATGCCAATTTATTACATTGCATCAAATAGATTATTCCTTATATATTTCTGAAGGGTCATCCCCATTAGGAATCATCTTTTTATGGATGTATTGACTTCCAAAGGACTTGGACCTACGAATCTGATCTCATACTAGATTACACACTTCTTGACTGGTATGGAATTCAGCTCTATGAATCATTTATAGGATTTCTAGATGATAAATGGAAACCTCCTTTAAAAAGTGGATGCATATATGAGTGATCCCAGGTCTCGAAATTATATCTCCTATGGTCATGTATCTTTTCTTCGAGACATTTATTGCATTGGCTGATCCATGTATGGTTGATCGTGTCATGGACCTAAGTGTTTTCTTTTAATTTAGGTTAGTTATTTTATTCTTGTTATTTCTCAGCTAGGATAGGAATATTTTATGATCAAGGAATTATGAAAGTAGGTTTTATGTTCACCATTGAGGGTGGAATTCTGAAATTTATTTTTCATCCCCCGTACATGAATCCTAGTGTGCATGCAGACCTTATGTATTCTTTATGTTGACCATAGATGAATGATGGATAGGGAGAGGCCTCAGGTTGCATGAACAATCTAGATCATCTTGAGTGTCTTGGAAAAAATTTATGTGATTTTGATGAGGGTAGTAGGGGATACTTTTATATTTATTTCTTTTATTCTACTATATATGTGATCAGCCTAGTGGGCGATCAGTTGTTATATGTTTGAGAAGGTTGTTCATGCCTTTACTGTATTTCATTTTATTATAGTATTTTTTTATATATATTTTGTAACACCCGAGATTTTTATGAGTAATATTTTGTTTTTATGTTATATATATATCATCAAAGGAATCTTTCACTACACACTAGCTTGACTTACTTTACACGCAATCGCGACCTTCCTCGATAGCTTGCGTTGTACGCAATACCGAGTTTCACTAAACAACGATATGCTATTAAAATATCATTAAAAATAGCCGTTATGAATAGTAATAACCACTTTTTGAAATTTTATAAATTTTATTTTTCAAAATGGACTTCATTTTTGGATTCGGAATACCGAAATTAGCCTAGGGTGAAATTTTGGTATTTTTCTGAAAACTTTCAATTTTTGAGGAATAGTGAAACCACTAAGTGGTAGGTTAAAAACTGAATTTTGCATAAAACTTAATTTTACCGCTTCTGTGAATGGAATTTCGAAAATCCGACAGACACGGTTGATATCAGTAAGTAAAATGTGGTTCAATGAGATAAAAATAATTTTTTGGTGAATAGTAACTTTTTACTTTTTTTACCGTAGTTAATAGTAAATAGGGTAACTAAGGGTAAATATGATATTACTATTACCCTAACACATGACCTAATTCTATTGGATAAGTGTAATTCGACCAAAAACAACCTTATGAATATAATATGACCATTTAGGTCCACTTGGATTAGATTATGACATTTAATATTATTTTATTTAATGAATAGTTAAAATAGTTAAAATCAAAGTTTAATAACTAAAACATTTTTAATATGGGGTTATACATAAGATAAATTAGACTATAAATATTCATTAGAAAGAAAAAAATATTTCCTACATAATGATATTTTATTTATAATTTTTATACTTTAAATAAATTAATTTATTTATGACACAACGTTGATGCAGTAATTACCCTTTTAAGAAAATGTTAACATAATTGATGTTATAAATGCTCAAATAAATGTAATTTGAGACTTTTTATGAATTCCACTAATTTTCTAGGTTACTATGATATATTAGTGTTGATTTAATCAACTTGGGTCGAACATATAATTCTGTTAGGACTTTCACAAAAATCATATATCAAATAGTGACAAAATTGACACAAAATAGTTTTTAAATCAAATATTATATTATTAATTGTTATTTTATTCCTAAAAATCTAAGTTTCGGATGAATGACTTAGATAAGGATATATATATTAATAATAAACAACTTGGGGTTCGTTTGGCATGTTATAGTAAGTGTATTAACCATATAGTGTAAGAAAAAAAAAAGTCACGGTAAAAGTTAAATTATTTAACTTAGAGTTAAATCTAATTGATAAGGTTAAAATAATCACCTAAACTTGTCTAAATCCTATTGGTTGATATTATTTCGACCCATCCCCACTTTACCTTCGAAATAAGACCCTTTGGAACCATTATAAACCGATTTTGACTTTAATATAATATAATATTTTGAGATATTCCTATGGTGCCCCTCTCCTCCCTTATAAAAGGGCACCTCTTCCCCCTCCTCCTCACACCTATTTGAGCACTCAATCTCAGCCAACCCCTGCTAAAATCCCTTCTAAACTTCCCCAGAATAATCCTAGAGGTCCTGGTCTTCTTCAAAGACCAATCTTAGTTCCCTAAGTGGTGGATTCAAAGAGGCGTTTCAAAGAAGAGGTAATATCTATTACCGATCTTTTCAATTTCTTTCTTCTTCAACTTCTTCTTCTTTAGTTGTTTCATGATAAAGTAATAACATCAGTATTACTTACATACTGATATGTTATTATAAATATTAAACAACCCTAATTCACCTTCTATCCATCCTACGGAAAAATGAAATCACCGCGCGTGCGTACGTACGGAATACCGTCTCCACGCCATGGTGTAATCTATTTTCCACCATCACCTTACAAGGATGGGTATAATGGTGTAATGAGTAACTATATATGATTATTATAAAGTTATATTGATACTGAAATAGTATAAATACACTTAAATACAATTCCACGATCATGGGAACAATATCATCGCTCGTGCGTACATACGGAATACCGTCTCCACGATGTGATGCGACTCGTTCTACATGATCATCATTACATAGTAATTATATAAATGAATTGAATGAATAAATATGATATATGTTACACTAATACCATTCTGGATATAAGGTATCTATAACCTTAAAAGAATAATAAGAATTTATTCGGCGAAACACGCATAAGAACAAAAGGCAATAAAGACCCGAGTAACAAGTAACAATGAAATATTACTAATAAGAAGCTAATAATATGACCATATATGATATCATATCAATATGTATGATTCTGGAATAAGTCAATAACATTATTTAAACCATTATACAGGAGCTTTGGACACGTACAAAGCAAATCGGACCTAAGGTAAGGGAAATGTCACAATCTCATTTTTATCCGAGATTGTTTATACTTTGGTATTTAATGGGGTGTATTTTATCATCCACATCCATGTTCCCTCAATATGTAATATTATTTCCATCCTTCTACAATATTGTATATCCAATTTTACCCTTCGGTAAGTTTTTTGTAAAAGATATGAAAGGAATCTTTTGTTGTTTTTCGTACGAGGTACTTTTTGACTTTTCCGACAGAAGTACGATGAATGTTTTTTTAACTTATACGGCAAGAATGTATTTTTAAAACATTATTTCCAAGAATCTTCCTTTATAAGTTTTCAAGTTTATTTTTAATCAACTTCTTTTAGTTTATAATTGTATGACATGTTAAGAAAAGAAAAGTGTTTTTGAAGTAGAAATGATATTTTCCTCAAGAATGGAGTTCAAATGTTTTATCAAAATTATTTTCCATCTAAGATAATATAGGGTTCTGTTTGTATCCCTATTATTACATTGATTTGATTATGTTTTGAGGGAATTATTTTTATGAAGTCATTTACCTTATATGATTTGTTTTATGATGTCACGATGTTTCAAGAATCCCATTTTTGTTACATGTGTTATGCAATGATGTATGATTTATGATTATGTGGCACACATAAGAAAGGATTCATTGTAAGATGGGTGGGACCCATATATCCCTCCAATGCATTGGGTAAAGATTTATATCTCATAAGATAGACATGGCTGGAACGGAAGGTTATTTCGGTTCAGTGATACAGGACTGAAACGAGGAGTGAACTCGGTTCAGAAATGGACTTTGTCCGCTAAGATAGTCTTGGCAATGAGTCGTGACTAACGAGAAATGATTTTCCATGATTATGTGTGCATGCCACAAAGTTTCATGTTTTATGTTATGATTATGGGGATCTCATTTTCACTTCTATGATTTATTCCATGTTAAGATATTATGATCTCTTTTGCAGGTTTTGATTTTCAAGAAGATATGATATGATTTTTATTTCCTTTATTTTCCCTTGCTGAGCATTTGAGCTCACCCTTTTTTTGTATGTTTTCTTTTCCCCAGGTCAGGAAGATGGATATTAAGTAGAATATGCTAAAAGGGACCCTAGATATGATGAAATAAATGGGAGACACTGTAGAAGATTTATGAACCAGTTGTTTATGTTTCCCAGTTTCTAAAGACACTATACCTATACGGTCCTTTGTGGTTTTGTCATATGTTGTAATAAGTGTGCTTCAATTTTGAAGTATTAAGAATGTATGTAAAGTATGGGTCGTTATAGTTGGTATTAGAGGAAAGGTATAGTCAACCTTTGGAAACTAGGATGTGAAAGCCTTAGTAAGAACCCTAAGGATAAGTCTAAGCATAGAACACAATCTTAGTGTTTTATAAATGGCCATGAATAACCTAATATAAGACCTTAAGAGTGAAAATTTTATTCTTGAATTATGTGTTTTTCCTATTATAATTAGTGTTGCTCACACTATTCTTCTTGGTTTTAGTCAATGGCTGGAACCCGAAGGAACCGTGTTAATGCGGAATGCGATGGGCAATGCAATGATTGTCCCCCTGAGCAACCAAACGATATGGGAGCTGGAATGAAAAATCTTGTAGCCATGCTCACACAACTTTCTCAAGCTATGAATCATGCAGGACTTCCGAACGATCAAAGGAAGGAGCAACATTCTATTGAATCCTTCATGAGGCAGCGTCCACCTTCTTTCAGCGGGTCTACTGATCCATTAGTTGCTGAACAATGGATTAGTACTACTGAAAAAATATTTTCAGTTCTTCAATGTTCTGAACATGATAAAGTCATCCTAGTAGTGTATCGTTTGGAAGGAGATGCTGATCATTGGTGGAATCTTATTAAGAATACGAGGCAAAGGGATGAAATTGAGTCCATGGAATGGGACGAGTTCAAGAACTTATTTTTCAATAAGTACTTCCCCCGTATTATCCGAACAAAGATGGAGAAAGAGTTTCTTGAACTAAAGAAAAAGGATGATGAATCTGTTGGTACCTATGAAGAAAATTTTACAAGACTTTCAAGGTATGCTTCTGGTATTATTATCCAACCTGAGAGTAAGATCGATCGATTCTTTAGTGGCTTAAAACCAAGTCTTCAAAGGGCGTTAGCCATAAGGGACTTCAATAGCTACGAGGAAATCGTTCGATGTGCTCTCAAAGTCGAGATAGAGATTGGAGTAACCCATCAGTCATATGGGTTTGAAAAGAAGAGTAAAATGGAATTCAAAGGGAAATCTAAAGAGCACACTGAAAAGAAGATGAGCTTTCCCTTATGCTCAAAGTGTGGAAAGAAACATGGAGGGAGTTGTCTTAAAGGGACAAGTAAATGTTTCAAATGTGGAAAGGAAGGTCATCGGGCATTTGAATGCCGCGATGATGGGAAGAAGATGTCTAATGATGCAAACAAAGGAAGGGATACACAGAAAGAACCTACTACACTTAAATGTTTCAAGTGCAAGGAGATGGGGCATTATGCCAATCAATGCCCAAATCCAGGGGTTGATGATGATTGTCAACTTCAACAAACTCTTAAGGCTAAAGAAAAAGGAAAGTCACATGCAATTTCTATCAGCGATGTGGAGTACGATAACGAAGTGGTGAAAGGTACACTTACCATCCACTCTAAAGTAGAAAATGTTTTATTTGATTCTGGATCCACCCACTCTTTTATTTCTGAAGAATTTTCTAAGGGTATCACCGTATTACCTCAACAATTAGATGTTGAGTTAGCTGTGACAACACCTAATGGCACATCAATCGCATCAAAATTTTATAATTCTTCTCCGATCGAAGTTTGTGGGAAAGTGCTTCCTGCAAATCTTGTGATCCTTCTTATAGTAGAATTTGATGTGATTCTTGGCATGGATTGGCTTTCTTTATATGGAGCTCATATCAGTTGCCAAATAAGGGAAGTCACATTTCATATTCCAGATCAATCTATGATCGTCTATCAATGCAAGGATAAACATAACCTTCTAGTGGAAATTTCTTCCATTTTATGGGTATTGATTCCACTAAATGAAGGTTATTTATCTCAAACGGTTGGTGAGAAACTCGCGATTAAGAATATTCCCATCGTACGGGAGTTTTATGATGTCTTTCCAGAGGAATTACCGGGTCTTCCACCAAATCGTGAAGTTGAGTTTTCAATAGAACTCGTACCGGGTGCTTTTCCTATTTCAAAGACACCTTATAGAATGGCCCCAATTGAGTTGCAGGAATTGAAGAAGAAACTCCAAGAGAATCTTCATAAGGGATTCATACGCCCTAGTGCGTCACCTTGGGGAGCACCTGTTCTATTTGTTAAGAAGAAAGATGTATCAATGAGACTCTGCATTGATTATCGAGAACTTAACAAGATCACTATCAAGAACAAATATCCTCTCCCACGCATTGATGACTTATTTGACCAACTACGTGGAGCTCAATACTTTTCCAAGATTGATCTTCGTTCAGGGTATCATCAATTAAGGGTCAAAAGGGAGGATATACCAAAGACGGCTTTCCGTACATGGTATGGACACTATGAATTTATAGTGATGCCATTTGGTCTTACTAATTCCCCTGCTATCTTCATGAATCTGAGGAATAGAGTCTTTAGAGACTATCTTGATCAATTTGTGGTAGTCTTTATAGACGATATTCTTGTCTATTCAAATAGTAAGGAAGAGCATGAAGATCACTTGAGAATTATATTGAAGTCCCCGAGAAAGGAGAAGCTTTATGCCAAATTTACCAAGTGTAAATTTTGGCTTCAAAAAGTTGCATTTTTGGGTCACATAATCTCAAAAGAGGGGATATCTGTGGATCCAGCAAAAGCAGAGGTTATCGAAAGATGGTCGAGACCAACAACAGTAACTGAGATCAGAAGTTTTCTTGGTTTGGATGGATATTATCGACGTTTTGTAAAATATTTTTCACGATTATCTAATCCACTCACCAAGTTGACTCGGAAAGGAGTTAAGTTTGTTTGGACAGAGGAATGTGAATAGAATTTCAAGGAGTTGAAAAGAAGGTTATCCAGTGCACATGTGCTCACACTGCCTTGTAGTGGAGAAAGGTTTGTGATCTACAGTGATGCATCCAAGAAGGGATTGGGGTGTGTTCTTATGAAAAATGATATGGTGATAGCTTATGCCTCACGACAGTTTAAAATCCATGAGCAAAATTATCCAACACATGATTTGGAGTTAGCTGCGGTAATCTTTGCATTAAAGATTTGGAGGCATTACCTTTATGGTGAAATGTGTGATATTTATACTGATCATAAAAGTTTAAAGTATATTTTCACACAAAAGGAGCTGAATATGCGTCAAAGAAGATGGTTGGAGCTGATTAAGGATTATGACTGCTCAATCCATTACCACCCTGGGAAAGCAAACAAGGTGGCAGATGCATTAAGTCGACAAGACCATGCTAGTTTATCCATGATAAGGATCACAAAAGATCCAATATTTATGGATTTACAAAGGATGGATCTTTGAATTATAATGGAAGGGGAAAAATCTTATCTTTCTCAAATGAATGTTCAACCATCTATACATGTGAATATTAAAGAGGCATAGAAAGAAGATTTCGAGTTACAAAAGAAGGTGAGAAATGTTCCTGAATTCAACCTTGATTGTGATGGGATAATAAAGTTCAAGAATCGGGTTTGTGTTCCTCCCATCCCCGAGTTAAAGAAGGAGCTGCTGGATGAGGCTCATAGTTCTTCATTATCTATTCATCCTGGAAGCACGAAGATATATAGGGATCTGAAAGAGTACTTCTGGTGGGATGGCATGAAAAGAGATGTTGCTGAATATGTCTCTCGATGCTTGGTTTGTCAACAAGTTAAAGCTGAGAGACAGAAGTCTAAGGGGATGTTACAACCATTACCCATACCCGAATGGAAATGGGAAAACATTACTATGGACTTTGTCACAGGACTTCCTAAAACATCCAAAGGCAATAATGCTATCTGGGTCATAGTTTATCGTCTTACAAAGTCTGCACACTTCATTGCTATTAGAGAGGATTTCTCTCTGGATCAGCTTGCCAGGATATATGTAAAGGAAGTGGTAAGATTGCATGGAGTACCACTTTCTATTATATCTGATCGGGATCCGAGATTTACCTCGAAGTTCTGGCGAAGTCTTCAGCATACTCTGGATACAGAGTTGAGTTTCAGCACTGCTTATCATCCTCAGACAGACGGTCAGTCTGAGAGAACAATTCAAACCCTAGAAGATATGTTGAGAGATTGGTCTATGGATTTCAAAGGAGGTTGGTATCAACACCTACCTTTGGTGGAATTTTCTTATAATAATAGCTTTCACTCCAGTATTCATATGGATCCTTATGAAGCTCTCTATGGAAAGAAATGCAGGACTCCAACTTGCTGGGATGAAGTTGGGGAAAGAAAGCTATTAGGACCTGATCTTGTTGATGAAATGGCAGAAAAGGTCAGATCTATTCAACAACACATTAGAGCAGCTCAGAGTCGACAAAAAAGTTATGCCGACAACTGAAGAAAAGACCTAGAGTTTGAAGTGGGTGATAAAGTTTTCTTACGAATATCTCCCTGGAAGAGGGTTATGAGATTTGGAAAGAAGGGTAAGTTGAGCCCTAGATATATCGGTCCTTTCGAAATACTGGATCGTGTTGGAAAGGTAGCTTACCGATTGGCGCTTCCACCGAATCTCTCTCAAGTTCACGATGTGTTCCATGTATCTCTCCTGGGAAAGTACATACCTGATCCTTCACACGTACTCATCTCAGAAGTTGTACCGTTGGAGCATGATCTTTCTTATAAAGAACAACTGATAGAGATTCTGGATCGTAGTGAAAAAGTCCTATGAAACAAGACCACTCGATTGGTGAAAGTTTTATGGAGGAACCACCAACTTGAAGAAGCTACATGGGAGCTTGAGGATATGATGAGGGAAAAGTATCCTCATCTGTTTGTTACAAAGTGACGAATTTCGAGGGCGAAATTCTTTTTAAGGGGGGTAGAATGTAACACCCGAGATTTTTATGAGTAATATTTTGTTTTTATGTTATATATATATCATAAAAGGAATCTTTCACTACACACTAGCTTGACTTACTTTATACGCAATCACGACCTTCCTCGATAGCTTGCGTTGTACGCAATACCGAGTTTCACTAAACAACGATATGCTATTAAAATATCATTAAAACTAGCCGTTATGAATAGTAATAACCACTTTTTGAAATTTTATAAATTTTATTTTTCAAAATGGACTTCATTTTTGGATTCGGAATACCGAAATTAGCCTAGGGTGAAATTTTGGTATTTTTCTGAAAACTTTCAATTTTTTGATGAATAGTGAAACCACTAAGTGGTAGGTTAAAAACTGAATTTTTCATAAAACGTAATTTTACCGCTTCTGTGAATGGAATTTCGAAAATCCGACAGACACGGTTGATATCAGTATGTAAAATGTGGTTCAATGAGATAAAAATAATTTTTTGGTGAATAGTAACTTTTTACTTTTTTTACCGCGGTTAATAGTAAATAGGGTAACTAAGGGTAAATATGATATTACTATTACCCTAACACATGTCCTAATTCTATTGGATAAGTGTAATTCGACCAAAAACAACCTTATGAATATAATATGACCATTTAGGTCCACTTGGATTAGATTATGACATATAATATTATTTTATTTAATGAATAGTTAAAATAGTTAAAATCAAAGTTTAATAACTAAATAATTTTTAATATGGGGTTATAAATAAGATAAATTCGACTATAAATATTCATTAGAAAGATAAAATGATTTCCTACATAATTGAATTTTATTTATAATTTTTAGACTTTAAATTAATTAATTTATTTATGACACAATGATGATGCAGTAATTACCCTTTTAAGAAAATGTTAACATAATTGATGTTATAAATGCTCAAATAAATGTAATTTGAGACTTTTTATGAATTCCACTAATTTTCTAGGTTACTATGATATATTAGTGTTTATTTAATCAACTTGGTTCGAACATATAATTCAGTTATGACTTTCAAAAAAATCATATATCAAATAGTGAAAAAATTGACACAAAATAGTTTTTAAATAAAATATTATATTATTAATTGTTATTTTATTACTAAAAATATAAGGTTCGGCCAAATGACTTAGATAAGGATATATATATTAATAATAAACAACATTTGGGTTCGTTTGGCATGTTATAGTAAGTGTATTAACCATATAGTGTAAGAAAACAAAAAGTCACGGTAAAAGTTAAATTATTTAACTTAGAGTTAAATCTAATTGATAAGGTTAAAATAATAACCTAAACATGTCTAAATCCTATTGGTTGATAGGATTTCGACCCATCCCCACTTTAACTTCGAAATAAGACCCTTTGGAACCATTATAAACCTATTTTGACTATAATATAAAATAATATTTTGAGATATTCCTAAGGTGCCCCTCTCCTCCCTTATAAAAGGGCACCTCTTCCCCCTCCTCCTCACACCAATTTGAGCACTCAAGCTCGGCCAACCCATGTCAAAATACCTTATCCACATCCCTAGAATAATCCTAGAGGTCCTGGTCTTCTTCAAAGACCAATCTTAGTTCCCTATGTGGAGGATTCAAAGAGGCGTTTCAAAGAAGAGGTAATATCCATTACCGATCTTTTCAATTTCTTTCTTCTTCAACTTCTTCTTCTTTAGTTGTTTCATGATAAAGTAATAATATCAGTATTACATACATACTGATATGTTTTTATAAATATGAAACAACCCTAATTCACCTTCTATCCATCCTACGGAAAAATGAAATCACCGCGCGTGCGTACGTACGGAATACCGTCTCCACGCCGTGGTGTAATCTATTTTCCACCATCACCTTACAAGGATGGGTATAATGGTGTAATGAGTAACTATATATTATTATTATAAAGTGATATTGATACTGAAATAGTATAAATACACTTAAATACAATTCCACGATCATGGGAACAATATCATCGCTCGTGCGTACGTACGGAATACCGTCTCCACGATGTGATGCGACTCGTTCTACATGATCATCATTACATAGTAATTATATAAATGAATTGAATGAATAAATATGATATATGTTACACTAATACCATTCTGTATATAAGGTATCTATAATATTAAAAGAATAATAAGAATTTATTCGGCAAAACACGCATAAGAACAAAAGGCAATAAAGACCCGAGTAACAAGTAACAATGAAATATTACTAATAAGAAGCTAAGAATATGACCATATATGATATCATATCAATATGTATGATTCTGGAATAAGTCAATAACATTATTTAAACCATTATACAGGAGCTTCGGACACGTACAAAGAAAATCGGACCTAAGGTAAGGGAAATGTCACAATCTCATTTTTATCCGAGATTGTTTATACTTTGGTATTTACTAGGGTGTATTTTATCATCCAAATCCATGTTCCCTCAATATGTAATATTATTTCCATAATTCTACAATATTTTATATCCAATTTTACCCTTTGGTAAGTTTTTTTGTAAAAGATATGAAAGGAATCTTTTGTCGTTTTTCGTACGAGGTACTTTTTGACTTTTCCGACAAAAGTACGAAGAATGTTTTTTTTAACTTATACGGCAAGAATGTATTTTTAAAACATTATTTCCAAGAATCTTCCTTTATATGTTTTCAAGTTTATTTTTAATCAACTTATTTTAGTTTATAATTGTATGACATGTTAAGAAAAGAAAAGTGTTTTGAAGTAGAAAGGATATTTCCTCAAGAATGGAGTTCAAATGTTTTATCAAAATTATTTTCCATCTAAGATAATATAGGGTTCTGTTTTTATCCCTATTATTACATTAATTTGATTATGTTTTGAGGGATTTATTTTTATGAAGTCATTTACCTTATATGATTTGTTTTATGATGTCATGATGTTTCAAGAATCCCATTTTTGTTACATGTGTTATGCGATGATGTATGATTTATGATTATGTGGCACACATAAGAAAGGATTCATTGTAAGATGGGTGGGACCTATATCTCCCCCCAATGCATTGGGTAAAGATTTATATCTCATGAGATAGACATGGCTGGAACAGAAGGTTATTTCAGTTCAGTGATACAGGATTGAAACGAGGAGTGAACTCGGTTCAGAAATGGACTTTGTCTGCTAAGATAGTCTTGGAAATGAGTCATGACTAACAAGAAATGATTTTCCATGATTATGTGTGCATGCCACAAAGTTTCAAGTTTTATGTTATGATTATGGGGATCTCATTTTCACTTCTATGATTTATTCCATGTTAAGATATTATGATCTCTTTTGCAGGTTATGATTTTTATTTCCTTTATTTGCCCTTGCTGAGCATTTGAGCTCACCCTTTTTTTGTATGTTTTCTTTTCCCCAGGTCAGGAAGATGGATATTAAGTAGAATATGATAAAAGGGACCCTAGATATGATGAAATAAATTAGAGACACTGTAGAATATTTATGAACCAGTTGTTTATGTTTCCCAGTTTCTAAAGACACTATACCTATACGGTCCTTTGTGGTTTTGTCATATGTTGTAATAAGTGTGCTTCAATTTTGAAGTATTAACAATGTATGTAAAGTATGGGTCGTTATATATTTTATTAAAACTGTTATTATTTACTATTATGAATTATATTTGGTTATTTATACCATTTTATTACTCTAATATAGGGGTATAGTCTCCCCACTAACACACCCTATTCCCTCGCTTCTAGTTTGCAGCATCTGACATTTAGGGATGTGAACATGAGGTCCGGTTGTGTGATAGTATGACTACTATTCATATAGTTATTTGGGTTAGGTAAATGAGACTACCAACTCTTCGGTTTTGCATAACCCATAAGTGTTATAGAGAGTCACAACATTTCACAATTTTAAAGGTCACAGTTCAATCCAAAGTCACAACAGGCATAACATCCAGGTATTTTATACACCACACATCATAAGGGTCTAAAAACCTTGTCTCTCTCTCTGTCCCCATATAGCCATTCTAAATATTAGATCATGCATAAATAGGAACCAAATCAGAACACATTTCCATTAAATGTTCAGAAAATTATAGTTTATGGAAGGTGATAACAGGCTGAATGTCGCGCTATTCCATACAACGCATATTATATGGATATCATAACTTGGGTTCTCTTAACAGCCCCAAGTACCCATAAACTGGGTCAAAATAATAGAAACATAAGGTCCACATTATATATATAGGATTCAAAATATCAAACTTTTCCATTTTTCTTTAACCAAAATTTTCATAATAAGGGGCTCTTTTAAATTAAATTTACATTAAATTTTATAGACAAATTTTTTAGAAGTTTTAATTAGATTATTATTTTTCTTATTCCATATAATAATCATGATAAGTAATTATGTAATACACTTTTAATAATTTAATTTATCTAGAATAGTTCACAATGGTTTTTTATTTAGATGAAATATAAATTACATTTTAAAGAGAAAATGATTTATAAGTTTTTATTGGAATTTTATTTAGTCGTTCCCATGTAATAATCAAAGAAATTAACAAATAAATTTACATTATCCTCTTTTTATACTAGTTATGTAAGATTTCAACATATATTTATATGATAAAACATAATATAAATGGATATAAACACCTAAACTAATTGACCCATGTCATAGTAAAAGTAAATGACCATAGGAAATGACACAGGTGGCATGTGAACCCTGAATTACTAGTTTGATGTATGTATACTTTCCCAATTTTCTTTCCAACCTAGAGAAAAAGTAATGTAAACTATAAATAATAAATCATGTGCCCCACCTATGGTGAAATAAGTTGATAGTTAAAACAAACATCCAAGACCATAATATCATCCCTTATAATGTAGACTTGCCAAATATGTGTGGTGGTCATTCCTAGGAAAAATGTTCCATACCATGTTATGAAAATTCCCTATATCCTCTACACCTTAACCAAATATCCAGACAAAATAATTATCACTAATTCCACTTTATAAAAGATACAAGTCTGTGACCATGACTCGGTGATGGATCAGAGATCGCCATTGTACCTCAGGTGCACCTCATTATACTCTAGAGTCTACCAACTAGTATATTTAGTCTATAGTGGTATGGTTGGGAGATTATATCCACTAATTAGATTTAAAATTTTGATGGAAATAATTAAAATTATATTCATCTAGAGTAAGTTTTAAAATAGATATCATGCGAAGTGATGATAAATAATCTAAACCCATGTTATATCTAAATTAAGTGTATACATATAATGTAGTCATATATCAGTATGTGAGATATAAAAATTTTCCTAAAATAATAAAGAAAAAATAGGTAAAAACTTTATCAAAATTGATCCAAAATCCTTGCCAGATCCTAATATACCATGAGCCTTCCAAGTAGTTTGAATAATGAATTAATCATCGGGTGATTGTATTTTTCATGCCCTGTATACATGATGACAACATGTGTATAAGACAATGGTTGATGCATTATTGTGAGTAATACACAATAGTGCATCTCCAATGTAGTCTAAAAGTGTAATATAGTCTATGTAATAAGTGAATTATGATGTGAATAATAAATAAAGAAAATCATAACATAATTCATTAATCCATAATTGATCCATGAGTTCTATAGTGACACCCAAGATCGATCATACCTTCTTCGGCCTATGCTGGATGTCTTTATCCATAATAATTCAAGTAGTAACAAAAGAATCCAAGGGGAAGCACCCCAATACATTAAATATAAGAATAATAAGAAGGCCAAAATAAATATAAGAGGGACTTCCCCAAGCCATTCCTAACAAGAATCATATGTAGTCCCACATGAATCAAATGGGGAACACCCCAAAGGTATACCAAAGCAGAATTATTTGTAGAACCTAATGTATCCAAGGGGAAATTCCCCAATTCATTGTAAAAAAAATCATAAGTACTCCCAAAATAATCCAAGGGAGGACCACCCCAATTCATTCTAAACCCAAACTAAAATTATTCCTGAATGAATCTTATGGGGACCACCCCAATGTATTCCAAAACATTAATAAATGAACTGATTGCCTTGAAAATTAATTTAACTATTAAATAAAATCATGATTAATATTACACACCTATTAAAAATTACCCTAGACACTAGAGCATGATCTCGGAATTCCAAATCATGCAATCGTTGTTAGTTATTCATTTCTAGAAACTCCAAGGGTCACACCCTAAAATTCCTCATCTCATTTCTCAGAACAAGTGCACCTCATGTGGTGTCTAAAATCCTATTCTACTAACCAATTGGTTGTTTGAGGCCCACAGATAGGATCAATCACATGATTTAGGGAAATAACATTTAAATTGATAAAATTAGGTCAAAAACATGGTAATGTTGTTTGGGACACACAATACACATACTCATAAATGGAGCAATAATTTTGAGTTAGATTATAAACAATAAATCTTATACTCCTATACATAAACCCATCCAATAACATCTTTTGTTTTTATCCAAACTAGTAAAAATCATAATAGTAGAATAAATCCTAGAAATATATCTTATTAAACACAAATAGCGAGATCTCACATAATGGTGAATGAAATAAAAAAAGAGGCAATGGAAAGTTATACTTATAACAAGATTCCAGTTAAACCATATGATGTTCAATTTGAAAGAGAAATGAGAGATATCTTCTCTATTAAGGGGGATAAAACCATGGGATTGGGTCTCCATTGCACACATTTTCTGAGGGAGAAAGCTCCATCCTATTCCTAAAACCCCCTACAAAATAAATAATTTAAAATTTTAAGAAAACACTTATAGAAGAATTCACTACCCATATTATTGGTTTAGAAAATAAACTAACTGAGACAAGGGGAACATCCCTCAAATCCCAATAATTCCAATCATGACATAACCTATCACACTATTAAAGGCTACAACCTGTAGTTTTTAAACTAAAGGCTAACCCGATCTCATTGAAACCTATTTTGGGCCACTCTAAACCCCTATGACCTTCATAATTCAACAAAATACATGCATTATAGAAAGAATTTAAGAAAATAACTTGAACTAGATGTAATTATATAGAGGCATATCTTCAAAATCCTTACATCCACCCACAACACCAATTTTAACCCATTATCCAAGCTAGATCTACCTTGCATAGAGGAAGATGCATGTGACTGAAAATCCTCTTATTTAAGTAACACCCTAATCCATAGTCCTATTGCCAATAAATCCATTGGTTTTAACAGATCAGTTTCATCCCTGAGTATGCTAACCATTACATTTGGGAAAACATGTGTTTCACTATCATAGGTCACAGATCTATGTGATTTAGGAAGAGTAGATACCCTATTCATTTTAACTAACTCATTGTCCACATTATTAATTGTTTGGTGCCCTATTTCCTCATTATCCACATAAATCTTTTCATTCTCAGCAAATTTACCATATCACATTGAGTCACCAATAGAGTTACCTGCAATATCAATTGCCACCTACTTCATTAACAAGTTCATAAATTTAATATAATTCTGTATCAAACAAAAAATACAATCATTTTCTTTAAGGCAGTCCTACATGGAGTATTTTATGGTTTGAAAATTATAACCAATGTTTTGGAGATGTTCATAAAACATTATCATGGTAAATAATTTTCAAAAATAGAAATAATTACTTTTTCAATCAGGGTTGAATTGAAATCTACTTCTATTAAAACCTCACAAATTACCCAAACTATAATGAACCAAACTTTTATAAATGAAATTCCTTATCTCTTAATGAATAAATTCATCTTTAAATGTCAATTTTAATGAAAAAACATGCACTACATTGGTTATTTTGGAATATTAAATCCTATAAAATTTAAAACACCATTAAATATATTATCCATTAATAATATTGATACATAATAATGATCATATGATTGAAATAAACTAAAGTTTATGATAAATTCTGTTGATAAAAATGAATGAAGTGATGACCTTGACTAGTAGGATCGTACTCTATGAAGCCCATTTATACAAGAATTTGATGGAAATAAAATATCTCATATTTTACCTTGACCAATACCAAGACGATATTCAACAATTAATGAATGAGAGAAATAGTTTATGGGAGAAGTTCAAGCTTATTGATATCATGACCCAAACCATATTCGTTGAACCACCCCAAGAAAATCTCATTGTCGCACACCTTACCCTTAGGAAATTAACTAATGTAATAATGGTATATATATATCAACCCTAATATATTTAATATTTTGATTTTATTTTCTATGATATAATAATAATATTTAGTCTATAATTGTTTTACTTTTTAAAATATTAAAAAAAGAGTTTAATAAAAATTAGGTTTCAATATGAAAAAACTAGAGTTGTATTTTTGGGAAATATAAATTTTAGATTAAGAAATTATTTTAAAATAATTTATAATTTTTTAAAAAAATGATATTTTAATATAATAGTATTATTAAATTCTATTTATTAATTATAATCAATACTATAATTATGAAGTAAAAAATAAATTATTCAGGGTCAGAAAACTATTATTGTTAAAAAATATATTATTTTTAAATAAACATGGATTTTGATTTCAAAACATATGTTCTAGTATTTAGAGTTATATTTTGATAAAATAAATATATTTTTTTATTCATAATATTGAAATTATGAAACATTTAATTTTTCATTATTTTCTAAGACAATTGAATTCTCAGGTAAAAATTAAATATTGTATAAATCCATTTTGAATCCTCTAAAATCTATTCTATATATTAAGGTTTTAAAATGAATTATTTATGAACATGAATAAATTTTACATCACAAAATGTAATATTTTAATGATTTATGATCTTGTAATTATAAAATAATTAAAATAAATCATCTTTGTCATAATCCAAGGTAAAAAACATGAGAAGGTTTATGGTTTTGAGTACACAATTGTACATAGTCCAAAACCTAAATTTGGAAATTAATAAAGAACTCCCCTCTCTTTCCCTATATAAAACCACAAAACCCCATTCATTTTCACTCAGAAACCTTGGATCTTGATATTATTCTGGTAATTACTCTCTATAGACCTCCCAAGGTGCCCAAAATCTCCCAATAAGCTCCTCCCAATAACATGGAAACACCCCCTCAAGGTAAGGGATCTCTCTCTCCCTATTCTATTCCATTCAAGAACCCCATTTATAATTATCATTTTGAATATCAATTGGTTTTTTTGTCATGATTTTATTGACACCCTTTTTCTATCTAATTTATTTAATAATAACGATATACCATTTATCCCTTATTTTTATGACATTTACCTAATCTATTACCATGCCAAAAGTAAGGGATCCGATCATTCACCTCCTTATTCAAGCACATTATTTATTTTATTCTTTTTATTTCCAATTAATAATATTGGGATATATTTTTCTTTATCCATTATACTATAATTTTTATTTCCAAATTATGAGAGACCACTTTATCTATCTTGAAATAATTTTATGAATCATTATGTACAAGAATTATGCTTCCTATATTTCACTGTGATTTTTCATGCGAAACGATTGTGAAGTGAGTTCTCATACCCATTTCTAATCAACTGTATTCACCTATATGTACTTATAATTCTTCTATTGGAGAATTTTATTTATTTAAAACACACTTCGAAATCATCGGATTAATAGATATGTAAGACACACTTATGTAATATGATCTATGTGGAACAATTTTTTATTATATGTTATAATTATGATGGGTGTGACTAGATAATGATCCACTACATTGGGTAATATTTTAATCTCATAAGATTCCATGTAAGGTGTAAAATAGTTTATCCCAAGCACACTATGTTATGATTTCATAGTGTTTAACAATGAATTGTTCTTATGATTCCATGTTTTATGTTGTTGACACATTCCCATGTTTCCTTTATGAAAAAATGTTATATCATGCCATGTTATTCATGATTATGATTATCACCTATTATGATACAGTGTTATGACCATTGGATCACATGTATTTATTTAACCTATGCCATGATTTGTTTATTCCATTTCGTGGCTTTATATATCAACCCATTCTTATGTATCTCCCTAACTTATCCCTCGTAGTTTTAAAAGCTATGTACTATTTGAATCATGTTAAAGATATTTTCAATAATGTTATTATATTCATGATTCAAGTTGATATGTTATATACCAAATTCCCAAAGAAACAAGAATTCACAATCTTCTAGTATTGTATCATGTGTACCTTTATGTAATAAATAATTAAATAAAGTGTAATAAAGTTATGGGTTTTCATTGTTGGTTCATAAGTGAGATTAGTTATTTTTTGGGATTATGATTAGAAAAATTCAGTTAGAGCTTTAGGGATAAGAATGAACATTTTAAAACATCCCTAATTTTTTGTAAATTATTGATTAATATTTTTAGAGTCTAATGGATACCTTTCTGTATACTAAAAGAGGATGTATACTTAGAACAAATGTAACTTTGGGTAAAAACCCTAAAAACACCATTTTGACCTAGACTTGATTCGGAACGGGTGCATGAGAAGAAGCCTTTCTCCACACCTGGTTTGACAATCCTAGGGGATATGTCTTGGAAAATTAACAAGATCATTATGAACCATTATTAAGGGAATAAAAACATTCAAATAAGAGTTTATATTAGGAAACTTATCATGGATAACATAGAATGAAGGATAAAAATGAATATGTTAATGAATACTAATTATTTATGGGTTATCCATTTATTTTTGAGGTATCCCATTTATGCAGTTAATATTTTAAAAAAAACGTCCCTAAGTCTAATTTGTATTATGTAACTGATTATAATGAGAATAAAATAGTGAAATGTAAGCTTATAATGCATGCTTCTATTAATTCTTTTGTTTCTTGAAAATTGAGTAGAAAAATTCAAACACCACAAAAAATCATGGAATTAGATTTATTGGTGAAAAGCAAAAATGTGTGAATTTTTGAATCCAATGTATATAACTCCTCTTATATGCACATATGAAAGATAAAATTCCTATAAAACCTTTTAATACTCTATTTAATGTAATTTGATGCTATTCTAGGTAAGGATTTACTTTCATTACATAGATCCAATATATAATGGTGAGAAATGGAAATCAACCTCTATATCGTGAAACACCCCCCAATTATATAAAATTTCAAGGAGGATGAATCTTCTATAGTATCAAAATATAAAGAATGGATATTATTTACTTTTTAGAATCAATATCTAAATCATATGATTGAGAATAAGGGAAAAATAATCCTTGAATACATTTCTATTTTGAGGGAATACACTAACATGTTTTCCGAATAATTGCATAGTCTTCCTCCTAGCAGATATGTTGAATTTTAAATCAATATTATTCCTAGAGATATCACAATTTCCTACACTCCATTTTTAATGGATGTTGTTGGATTTGAGGTAGTAAAGAAATAATTTTAGGAAAATCTAGATAAAGGTTTTATATGCCCAAATTCTTTACTATGGGGTGCACCCTTCCTATTCATCAAGAAAAATGATTAGTCAATACACATATGCATTGATTATCTTTAGATCAAAACTATCATCATAGATAACACATATACTTTTCCACAAATAGATGATTTGTTTTATTAGCTATGTGGATCCTAGTATTTCTCTAAGATAGATCATGGTTAGGATATTATAATGCAAATGTGAAGAAGGAGGATATCCCCAAGAAGCTTTTCATTCAAGTTATGGGCACTATTAGTTCATAGTGAATCCATTCGGACTCATGGATTCTCCAAAAATATTAATGGAAATGTTGAATTGAGTCTTTAGATATTACCTTGTCCAATTTGTGGTTGTACATATAGATGATATTATCATATAATATAAAAGAAAGGAGGAACATGAGGATAATTGAAATATTTTACTAAGGAACTTGCAAAAATAACATATTCTTGAAATGTATATTAAATGTTATTTATGCTTGGGTAAAGTGAAATTCCTAGGGAATGTCATCACCAAAAAATGGGATATTTATGGATCCTTCAAAAATGGAGCTGATTGAAGGGTGACCTACAACGACCTCTGCGATGGAAATATGTGGTTTTCTTGGATTATCTCAGTATTATAATCAAAAAATTTTGAATGTTCTCATGTTTTTCAATACCCCTAATGAAGATAACATGGAATGAATTCTAGTTAATCTGGAATGATTAATGTGAGGAATGTATTAAAGAGATTAAGTAGAGGAAAATCACTAATCTTGTACTAACATTACCCACCAGTGGTGAAGGATTAGTGATCTAAAGTGATGAATCTAAAAAGGGCTTGGGTTGTGTACTCATGAAAAATGAAAATGTGATAGACTATTCCTCCCACAAAAAAAATTCCATGAGCATAACTACATAAATCATGATCCTGAATTGGATTTAGTAATCTTTGCGTTAAATATTTGAAGAAATTATCTCTATGTGGACAAGTGTGATATATATATGAACCATAAAATCCTAAAGTATATACTCACAAGAAATGATCTTAACACACACTAACATTGGTAGTTAGAGATGATGAAGGATTGTGATTTTTCAATACATTTCCATCTTTATAAAGAAAACAATGTGGTAAAATATTTGAGTAGAAATGATCCTGCAACTCTATCCATTATTAGAATTTAATGGGATCCAACAATATTAAACATATAAAGGATATAAATGGGAATAATAAAAGGATCTTCATACTACCATTCTCAAATAGAAAATCGTCCATATTTTCATGAGAGGATAAAGGTGTCTCTGAAAGGTGGTGAGTATCTACAGAAGAAGGTCACAATTATTACAGAGTTAAAATTTTAAAAATATGGGGTTCTATGGTTTGGCACCCTAATATGTGTCCCATAAAATAAAAAACATAAGAGGGAACTTCAGGTTGATGTGCATCGCTCATCATTCTCTATTCATTCAGGAAGCACTAAGATTTATATATATTTGAAGAAAAATTTCTAGTAGGATAACATGAAGAGAGAGATTGTCTATCTGGTATCTTTATATGTGGTATGCACTCATGTTATGGAGGAATGAAAAAAGACTAAAGGTATGATGCAACCATTACCCATACCTGTATGGAAATTGGAAAAAATAACCATGGATTTCCTTATAGGACTTCCTAAGATACCTAATAGAAATAATGACATATGGGTAGTTGTCTACCATACCAAATAAGTAAATTTCATTACAATCAAGGATGATTTATCTCTTGAACAAATCTCAAAGATATACATAAATGAAGTGATAAGAAAGCATGGGGTGCCAATGTTTTGTATCTGATTAAGATATGAGAAATACCTTGAGGTTTAGAGAAGCTTTCAACACGAATTGTATAAGGAACTATGATTCAACACTACTTATCACTCTCTGGAGGATTTTTAGTCTAAAATAAACATTAAACATTTGGAATATATGTTGAAATCATGATCAATTGATTTCCATGGATGTTGGGATCAACACCTTTCCAAAGTGGAGTTCTCATATAAAAATAGTTTACATTAGAACTTTCAAATTACACCTTATGAGGCTCTGTATGGGAATAGGGTTGAGACTCCAACATGGTGGGATGATGTTGGAGAGTGGATTTTGATGGGACCTCATCATATCCAATAGATGAAAGAGAAGGTTCAATCCATTAAATGTCATAAGAAACATGCTCAAAGTCGACAGAAAAGCTATCTAGACAATCATAAATGAGACCTGGAGTTTGGGGATGGTGAAAAGGTGAACCTTTGTGTATTTCCATTTAAATAACATTTAAAATTATTAATATTTTTATTTTATATAATACTAATAATATATATTTAATATGATTATTAATTATTAATATTTATATAAAAATATTAATTAATATAAGAGTGTTTATATAATAGTAATCTCTTTTAGTTTGTTTTATAATGAAATTATAGATAAATTAATATTATATGCATTGTATATAGTTGGATATACACACATCTGTGCTGACTTTACCAATTACACACACACACATGTATTTGGGTTCCTTAGACATCAAGACACACCGCACACTTACATTTATATGGGAATAATTTATATATATAATATTACTAATATTATATATAATTATATTATTAGTAATAATTAATATTTTAATATTTGAATGAATTAAAATAATTTCCTTAGGTTATCTGGGTTGTTTTTCTTGTCTAACCTCTCACTCTCCTTTCTCTTTTTTGTTTTTATTTGATAAAAGGGGTTTAACCCAATTGGTATGTAATTTTAGAATTTTATATTGAAATTACAATAAAATTAATATTATATACATTATATATAATTGGATATACACACATGTGTATTGAGTTCACCTACACACATATGTCATTGGGTTCCCCAAACATGCAGACATAAATACAAACTCATAAATTTATGTTTGAATAAAGACAATGATATATGTAAATCCATAATTGAAAAAAAAATGAAACATAAAATCATTAAATAGATTTCAAAAATGATCTTACTTTTTTAATTTTAGTACTTTTATAATTTAAATTTTTATATTTATAATAATAAAATTATTAATTAATATTTATATTTTAGTAATGTAAATTTTAAATCATTATGTATGTCTACAAATAATTATTTATTAATATAATTATACATTGACATAGTTAATGTTATATTTTAAGAAATATTTCTTCATTTTTATAGATAATTGAAATTAAAAAAAAATTAAAACTAATTATTTTTTATAATATCATTACAATTTAATCATCTATTATTAGTAATAATAAAATATCTATATATTAGAAATTATAATATAATTATTAAAAATTACATTTTTATTTTTATTTTTTGTATTTAACTATATATATTGAAAACATTCATATATTTATAGTTTTCGTATAGTTGATAAAAATTCTTATATTAGTAATTTATATATCTTCATAATAAAATAAATATTTTTATTATTTTAAATATAGTTGATAAAAAATTTAATATTTATCAGTAATGTACTCAATATAATCATCTACAAATTGAAACATGTTTATTAATAATATTATATATTTATTTATTTATAAGTTTGCATTTTTTATAATTTTAAATATTTATTCATTAATATAATTTTTTTTAAAATATTATTAAAATTATGTAAATATATTGATTATTAATATTAATAATATATGTCATTATATACAATTATATAGTTACTAATTTATTATAAATAATTTTTATTTTAATTTAATTTGTAATAATTATTCAGTTATATATATATATATATTTATTTATATAATTAATATAATAAATATTTTTTTGAAAATATTTGTCAAAATTAATTCTTTATTATTTTTTCATTTTTATTCATAATTAATATTTATTTATTTAATATTTTTATTCATTTTTAATAATCTTTAGTTTTATTTTATTTTAATTTATTTAGTTTTAATATTTATTCATTTAATATTTTCTGTAATTTCTTTATTCATTAATTTTTATTTATACATTTTGTATTAACATCAAATATTTTTAATATGTTTTAAATTTTTATAATTAATATTTTTTCATTTTTTGACATTTTTTCATTTTTAACATTTTTTCATTTTCATTTTAATATTATTGTACTTAAATATTTATAACATTAATATTTATTTATTTATACCTAGTAATTTATTTTTTTTCTTTTGTATTTAAATTAATTGTTTTTATTAATTCATTTTTATTTTAATATTTATTCATTTTTAATATTATTTTAATTTTTATAATTAATATCACTTAATAATGTTTAATGTTTATTAATTTATTCATTTCTAATATTTATTTATAAGGTAAATATGATATTTTTAATATTCATTATAATATAAATTATAATTTATTGTTATTTTTAAATATACATTTTCATTTTTAATTTTCATTTCATATATGCAGAATTTTTATTGAAAGAGAATAACCTTACATCTTCAATAAATTTATTAAGTATTATATGTTTATCAACATTAAAAATGTACAGATAAATGTATTCTTTATCAGTGCTCAATGTTTTAACTCTGATAAAGGAAATTTTATCATCACTTTTTTAACTTTGATAAAGACATGACTTTATGAGTCCTAAATTTAGTGCTGATAAAATATTTGATTATTAGTGCTTATTATTTTAGTGTTGATATATGTTACATTTATCAGTGTTTTTTTGTTAGTGCTATTAAAACCCTATCCAAATTTTTATAAGAACCCTGAAAGCTGCATTGCTCCTCTATTCCATTCATGATTTCATGGTACCTAAAATTGTTTTTCAGTTATGTGGAGTATTTTGGACATATCAGCCCACAAAACTGAAGTATTTCTATTTATAACATGTTTTTTATGATTTCTCAACCAATTATTTTAGGGTCCTGAAAAATCTATAAAGGAGAATAGGGAATCCCCCATAATTTGAGAATGGATTCTACCCAATTTCCCTCAAAGGATTGGAAAAAAATATGGAGAATACTCAAGATTGGAAAAGTACCGACCGGTCCGCATACCTGTCCAACATTAATAGTACGCGGCCGGTTCAGAGAGCCGCCCCTCCGTAGACCAGTGTTGTCTGTGAAACGGATGCGGGAACACCTCTGTGCGCACGAAGTAGGGCAGACGCCAGGTCAGTCCACTATCACGAACAACGCCAACCGGCCCACGTCGTACGCACTGTCATTCGCGGAATAGAGGCAGAACCCTGCGCGGCCGCAAAGTACCCCTCGAACCGACTTGGTTCGCGGGTGAGGTGCATTCAATGAATCCCCGCGAACTGCGGATTGACTAAGTCATCCATGGGTCGGATTTTTGGTCATAGGCCCTCGCAAAAGGTGACGCATTACCACAATATGCCCATTTCCTCCCCTGTATAAAAGGACATCGAGGGGGAGAAGAAGGGGGGTCGAGGGATTCAGGAAGAAGGATTTGGAGATTGGGGGATCAATTGATTGGACTCCATCGGCGAGAAGGCTTGGAGATCGAATTCTAAAGGAAGGAGTCCAGAGGAAGGATCTTAGGATTTCACAAACAACGATGTTCCAATTCACGAACCAGAACATGTATAAAACTGGAAACGAATTGATAAGGAATAGAAAAACGCATAACAAATTGGTGGACCACGAACTTAAAATAAGAACTGTGATCCAAGGCCCCTCCGTGGATGTACTCCCCACGGACCAGGGAGTTTATGCCCCTTTTTTGACATGCCGCACCGTGTAGCACCCTCCTACGCGGGCGAATACCTGACCGGAAAACCCCCGAACAGCGATGCCCCTGACCGCCGCTGCTCGCACGGACTCCACCGCGTACCAACCTGGTACGTGGGCTGAACCTGAAGCCATGTACTGCCCTGGTACGCGGGATGCCTATCAGTTTGTGTACCGCCCTAGTATGCGGACAGCCTCTCCAGCCGCGTAGCACCCCCTATGCAAAGGGCACCACTCCTCATGCACCCATGCAGCCCGCCAATTCCTCCGGTGTTCCCATTCCCTGATCCAGATAAAACCCTTCCAACCCGGCCCGATCCTTTACAATCCCTTCATTGGCCTATTCATCGGCCCCGAGCGAAGGCCTCTACTGAAGCCACCAGACCCATATGATGAAACTTCCAGGTGCATCAGCGCACCACTTTGAGTTCATATACCCATGGTAGGTGAGGACAAAGGGGTTTCCCGAGTTCTTGAGTGGATTCCCGAAGCATTCCTGGGTTCACATTCCCATGGTAGTGTAGGGTCTGAGTCTAGGAGTCCCCTTTGTGACTCTCCAGTTTCTAAAATTAAGGGACCCAATTCACATTTCCTTTTGACGAGTGCCAGCGGTGAGCACTTCTCCCCACTCCTGGGAGTGGCTGGGCATCCCTCTTGAAGTAAGCCCCACACCATCCTCGCTGGAAGACAATAGACCTTTTCCTCTCATCACGGAAGGTTCATTGCTCCATTGCGCGACTCCTACCTTCCTCCAGCATCAGGTAGAATGAGAGTCCAGTGGTCCTGTCCTTCTCCTCCGCTCATCGTCTTCCTACCCTGCCCTCAGTTGGGAGAATGTGCGAGTCTTGCCAAGTTTGTCTCATCCTCTTGTTTCTCACACCGAGAATGACTCACATGGGCTTAGAGATTTGTGATATTCACGGCTTCCACACAATGATGGCGGTAAAAATGAACTACGTTGGTTTTTTATCCCTGTCTCCTAAACAGGGTACGTTGGACGCCTCCTCGAGGTTCAATCCCAATAACAGGCAACTCTCACATGTAATCCCTAATCTTCCATGAACTACGTGGACGTCTATTCCCAACCAACTGGGATATGTAGGAAACCTCCCCGAGGTGAAAGCCCGATATCTAAGTCTGATACACATCTGTACCTATCAGACCCTGTCCTTATACTCTAGCAGGACCATCTTCAGGCCCAGGAAATCACTTCCCTTGGGTCTTATGGGCTGTCTCGGCGTAAGTCCCACACCGGCTTTGACCGGGCATCTCTGGCTTGGAGGTCCTTGCCACATGATGTTAAAATGTATGGTTGGGTCCTTCTTTCATGAACTTAAAAGGTGATGTGTCCCATCAACTGGCACTGAACTACGTGGATTATGATTCCTCTCACGAGGATATGTAGGAAGTCTGTATCACGGGTTTAGTCCAAATGCTCAAGTCATTATCTGTCCCCCTGGATGACAATAAACTCTAGAGTGCCCAGTTATGAGGCTTTAAACCAGTGTCGTCTCAATGATTCTAAGATCCTTGGAGTCATTAATCAGATGAGGTATGGTAAAACTTGGGCCAAAATGATTTCGAATCCTTGCGTTCAGCTGACCATTTCCAACCAGGAGTAATCCGTGGATACTATGCTTGGGTATAAACCAAAGATTCTCGATCATATGAATATGTCTTAAATCTATAAGAGAGTTCTGGAACAAGAAATAATTCCCCCCCAAAAGGGTGCGATGAGCCCAACATCCCATCATCTCACCCAATGTGAGTTCTTAAGTTTTGATGGGCAAATCGCCCAGCAAACGCCTGCCTTTGGAAAGTAGGTCCGCTTATCGTTGGATACGGAATCGTTGGGAGTTTCTAAATAAAAAGGTTTCACCTGATATGAGGGATTAAGAGGGACTCAACCCACTTCAATCAACCATCGGGCATCACACGTTTTTTCCCTCCGGTCGAAACAAAAATGGTGAACCCGATGTGAATCTTCAACCAAGCATGACAGATTTAACCTAATCCCACTTCGTGCCCCCTTATACTCACAAGGAGGTTCAAGTGAGGTCATTAATTATGCATGGGATCATGAGATGAT
Organism: Viscum album; assembly: GCA_963277665.1. Classification (NCBI taxonomy): domain Eukaryota; kingdom Viridiplantae; phylum Streptophyta; class Magnoliopsida; order Santalales; family Viscaceae; genus Viscum; species Viscum album. The sequence continues at coordinate 836,792,479 of OY728167.1, forward strand.
GCTTTGACGGGTTTGTTGTTTGTATTTGTTAAAATATTTTACAGGTACAATCAGAATTCCCTTCGATCCAAAGGCATCACGGAGGAACTCACAGACGCGTACATCAAGCAATGCAATGACCGGGAATTCGCACCAACAGAGGACCCATAACCTACCCAGCGTCTTCAACGCTGGGTCTCAGATGAGTTGATCTGAGAGTACCACTTGAACAATACTCTCCCGACGGTGGAGGTCTCCATGCATTCCCTCCAATCTGCTAAGACTCGCCGGTCGCCTGCCCAGCAGTGGCTGCGAAATCCGATCCAGATGGCTCCTGTTGCCATCCAAACAGTTTTGGGAGTCTATCCCTGGAACGAGACAATGCGTACATCCCTTATCTTAGGGAGGCGGATGAGGTCTTCCCTGAGGACTTCATCCCCTCTGAACGGGGGTTTAACGCTAAAGCCCCTGCTGGAATACATCGTTGCGGTTACACTACGACTCAATATCCTCACACTAAGGTGGATGTCACCCCGAGGATCCAGGCCCATGTTCCCAGAGCTCCGGCCCCTCGGACCACCCGATGAGGGCAGAAAACGTACAACCAGGGATCGTTCATCACCCTTTTCCATATGGAGGAGGTCCGCTGCCCAGTCACGGAGTAATATTGTGAGCAGGCACATACATCTATCCGCTCCTCCAAGGCCCGCCATCTAGACATGGCGGCATCATACGAGCAAGCGCACATCCCCGCTGAGCTCCATCAAGCACGTCACTCACATAGGATGGCACCTACCCGACCGACACCTCTCCCAACCCAGGGTCATGAAGCCCACCAACCATACGTGGTGGAAACCCAGTGCCTGCATGACCATCTCCTAGTAGATGCTCTAGACGCCTACCATCCCGATGTGGTGGCGATCAACAAAGCCCGCTATCCAGATGTGGCGGCAATTAATAGGCGGGCACATCTACCTGCCAACAAAGTCCACCGACTCAATATAGTGGGAAACCAACATATGTAGGGCCAGCTCCCTGCAGATGCAAGTAAATTCCTCCATCGCGATGTGGCGGAAAATGGAGAGATAAACCGGCATATCCCAGCACAGGGGAAGACTCGTTCACCTACACCGACACAGAAGAATTGTCAGTACCCACTGACTAACGGAGGACCAGAGTAGGATATTTCTACTCTGATACTGGAATGGGCCTTCATACCCATTCCAGCCAAATATGTCTCTCTACATATCCTGGAAATGCTGGAGGAGTAGGTATCGATCCTAGATCATATCTTGCAGACTTTCTAGAGTGTAGTTGCATTAGCAGCAACAACAAGGACTCGGGCCCGTGAGCCCGTCTCCCCAATTTAGGCAACTCATCTAAGAGAGGAGATAGCCGCCTCAGAGCAGATATGCATCCCTGCTTCCACCATGGAGGGTCTTCAACCATATTCTGTGATACAAGGTCAATCAGATCGAGCAGCTTCACTCGTTTTAAATGGGGGACACTCGTTCATCATGATGGATGCTCCAGAGCAGGAATATATCCCTGCTAAAAGTCAAGATGTTTGTCGCCATATCCTAGCAGCATCACAGGACCAAATTAGAAAGGTACCCAATGGTGCAGGCCCTTATCAACAGCAGACGATCCTTACTGCCCGTAAGAAATCTCCCCGAATGTGCCAAAGGAAGCTGGAAAATAAAGAGTGGGTTCATGACTCCGCTCTGCTGGAAGCTGTGGTTCTCAATGCCGCTAAGAACATATTGAAGGCTCGAAACCTTACCCACCCATTACCATATTATGGGAGTGGTAGTAACATTTGAGATGGTCCCCCCCCCCCCCGCAATGTCGCTACCAGCAGCTCTGAAGGTCCTCCCCAGAGCACCCATGGGGGCCTCCCCCACGCGCATATAACGATCGATCACGAGAGCTTCTCTTTTTATGTGAGTCACAGAATCCCTCCGCATGACCAGAAGATCGAGCAGCAAGAAGACCCTCCACTTGTTGCGGTCCCCCCCGGAAGGTCCTCCCCGGGGTATACACTGCAAACACTCTCTGTGCAGTGGGACCACAGATTATGATAGTAGTCCTCGCTATCGTAGTCGCAACTGCGGAGGCCCTCCCCACAGTGACGTCTCATCATGACAAGAAGGAACTCCCCTTTTCATGGCCTTCCCTGAAGGTCCTCACCAGGGGTTACATTGCAACGAAACTCCATGCAGCCAGGCATCAAATCACAATGGTAGTCCTCGACACCCTAATAACGGAGGTCATCCCTATAGAGACGTCAATCAACAAGAAGGGCCTACCCTCAATGTGGTACATTCTGAAGGCCCTCCCAAGGGTTTACCCTGCAGGTTCTCTACCTATGGCAGCTATAATGGTAGTCCTCACCATTGTGGCCGCCATTGCAAAGGTCCTCCCCGCATTGGCATATCATATTGACAGGAAGGTCCTCCCTCTGCCGAATCAAGCATAGAAAATCCCTCATATGCCGAGGCACTCAGAAGGGCGGGGTCAAGCATTTCATATTCCCACTTAATCACCAATGACACCCTTCTTTAATCAGGAGAAGGTACGGGGTCATGTTAATCTTCTAAACCACCTCGGAATCGTCACCCACATGATAATTCAATACCTACCAGCCCCACTACCTCCGACCACACTATCAGTGAGCGTCTTAGTTGGGCTGACCAGGTAGAAGAATCCCTCACAAAGGAGTATGCCGACTTATTGCACCTGAGGACACAACTATCCAGAGATGATCTACCAGTTATGTTTTGGCCCACTGCCACCTCTCAATTCGATATACCCAAAAATTTGTCAGAAGAATGGGTTCTTGACATCCACTCCAATATATGGAAAACCATACGCTAGCTAAAATAAAGATTCCTGCCCTACGATAGGTATGTAGACCATGTCAAGACAATAAGAGACCTCCTGTGTCACATTGACCTGGAAGCTCTTCCTTCGGCAAGACAACTGCGACCTGAGAGGTGTAAAGGAAACCCTGAGTTAGCCTGCCTCCGTGCACTGCACCAGTTGTGCCACCTCATTGGGGACGCTCCTACGGGATTCCATATCAGAGGATGGGGAGAACATGGAGCTCTACGTTTCAGTCTGCTCCCTGCCCAGAAGAACCTATTCGACATAATGTCTTGCAACGTCATCACATCAAGACAACAATCAAGTGGGGTCACTATTCAGGAAAGGTAACACACCCAACAAAGACAGGCCTTGAGTAAGTCCCAGAAGCGTCAGGACCGATGGGAACAAGCCCTTCACAAAATCCTGAATAAGGCCACTGAAATAATACAACAGGCCTCTCTCCTAAGAGAGGCCAATCAGAAGTCATTTCTTGCCTCCCCAGAGGGGATTGATTCACAAGTGAACTCGGCATCATATCAGGTTCACCCCTGATTGGGTGTAGGCAAGATCAGGCAGGTAGCGATAATAGTAGCCACTACTGCAATTGTAACGCCCCGACCCCAGCTACCCAGAGTCGGTGCATTATTACATAACATTGGCATGATCACAAGAAAGATCAAATCTCGAAAGACCGATTGGTTTAGTAGCCTTGGAAACACTAGATATAATCATAAAGTTTTACAGTACATTTCAAAGTGAAAAACTACTACAACAACAAAGTCTTGATATCCACACTATTAACCCCTCATAATATCCCGCAAGTCATTCATAAATTACTTCTTCACTACCTGGGAAAAATAAAACATAGAAAAGGGGTGAGCTCAAATGCCCAGTAAGGATAACAATATAGCGGAACATTCAAAATAAGCATAAACATTTAAGGAAATGAATTACTAAAACAAAATCCTTTTAAAATTGAACTTCAACATAGTATGGCAAAAGTAAGATGAAATAATGCCATTTACTTGTTCACATGGATATTCTACTAATCTAATAATCACATGCAATATCAATAACCACTTTCATAATGTTGGAATGCATAATGCCAGACTATCATAACCACATAGCCAAGGCCTCGTGCCAAGACTACAAATAAGATTTTGTCAAGGCCTTGTGCCAAGACACTAGTTTGTCTCATGAGACCTACCGATGCATCGAGGAGCTATAGCGGGCTCCACCCGTCACTTATTAAGTCCAATGCATTCCCATATGAAAAGGTTTAAACATAACATAAACATTCGTATTAAAACTAGCATACGAAATGTCAATAATTTCACCATAAACTATGAATGGTATAAAAATAGCACATCCACAGTCAAACATATCACAAAACCTTCAATACAATATAGAATATTTGTATCATAATAAATCAACTTCAAATAATCTTAAAATCCATCAAAGGATGTTGACATAGATGAAATCAAAATTCTTTTTAAAGAAATATCTCCTTTTATTTTGAAATCATTTAAGATCCATATAAAATAAAACATTTTCTTTGAAAATATTCTTATAAGCTTGTATGGAAAACTTCGACGATTTTATAACGGCGGAAAATAACCGCACCCGCCGTATAAGTTAAAAAAACATTCTTACCTCAATTCTGTCGAAAAGGTTAAAAATGACCTTGTTTTGAAAATGACGGAAAGATTCCTTTATAAACCTCTTATAAAAAGTCAAACAAGGGTATAAATGACTTTAACCCATATTCTTGTAAATAGTAAAAATGTTTTGAAATACATTTTGAAGAAACATGGATGTGGATGACAACGAGATCCCAGTAGATTATTACGTATAAACAACCTCGGATAAAGAAGAGATTGTGAAATAACCCTTACCTTGTACTTTTCCTTGGTTGGGGTAGGTTAACCTCCTATATAATGGTGAAATAGTTGTTATTAAATTATACAAAAATCATATATATTAATATGATATCATATATGATCTTTTAACATTGATTTGTTAATAATATCTTAGAATTATCGTCGTTTCGGGAGTTAACTTACTCATTTTCTTTTATATGTTTTGTTACATAAGCCATGGTTGTTGTATCTTATTCATATCCAGAATGATATACAGTCCTTAAACATCATTTTTAAACCATCAAATGATAATTATACTTGAATGGATACGATGGAGAATGAATCTCATCGCGTTCGTGGAGACGGTAGTCCGTACGTACGCACGAGCGACAATATCATTCTTTTGATATTAAAATAATATATAAATGGATGGTATATCATATATACAGAATCATTAACATGTTATATTTATTATTTACATGAGTTACACATCATTATTATACCCATCCAAATAATATTATATTGAATAACAATTACACCACGACGTGGAGACGGTAAGCCGTACGTACGCACGTATGGTGACATGTTATTCAAAGGGTGGATAGAATACTGAATATGATTGTACCATATTTATAATAACATCACAGTATATGTGAGATACTGGAGTTATTATTTCAGAATGGTAAGAACAAAGGAAGAAGAAGTGGAAGAAGAAATGAACTTAGAAAAGGGTGGTGAAAGCATTACCTCTTCTTCGGGTTCTTCCTTTTGATTTGATCAAAAGGGCTCCTTAGGTTGGCTTTCTGATCAAACTAAGGCCTCTAGGTTGTATTGAGGGATGTTGGGAGAGTATTTGGGCAGAGTTTGGCCGAACCAAATGGCTTTGAAGGTGTGAAGAAATGAGAAGGAGGAGTGCCCTTTTATAAGAGGGGTGAGGGGCACCTTTGGAAAAGTTAGAAATATTAATTTATAATAAATTCATATTCGGTTTACAAAGGCTCCAAAGTTGACTATTCAAAGGATGAGGTGGGGATAGGTCGAAAACAACTCATCCAATAGAATTTAGAGAGGTTTGGGTACTTATATTAACCTTATCTTTAAGTATTAACTCTAAGTTAATTAGTTTCACTTTTACAATGTCTCTTTGTATTTTTATATAATATGGTTAATAAACTTACTATATACATCCAAGCGACCCCCAAGTGGTCAATTAATGAGTAACCTATCATAATATAAGTCTCTTGGCCGAACCTTAGATTTTTAGGAATTTAATATCAATTAATAATATAATATTTGTTTTAAGAACTCTTTTATGTCAATCTTGACACTATTCAATAGTTGATTTTTTTGAAACTCCTAACAGATTGATTACTTCGAAAAAAGTCAATTAAATCAATCATAATATATCATATTATCATAGAAAATTAGTGTAATTTATTAAAAGTTTCATATTATATTTATTTGGGTATTTATAATATTAATTATGTTAATTTTTTACTATTTTAGTAATTACTGCATCATCATTGTGTCATAAATAAAATAAATTATTTAATGTCTAAAAATTATAAATAAAATATCATTATGTAGGAAATCGTTTTAGCTTTCTAATGAATATTTATAATCGAAAATCCAACATGTATAACCCTATGTAAAAATTGTTCTTCTAAAAGATATATGCTTGTGTCATTTTTGTATTCATTTTAACTTAATTAAAATAAAGTGTCATTATCACTTACAAGTGGATCCATGGGGTCCCAAAATTGACACAAAGATGCCCATGGTCGACCATTTATCAACCAATAGGGTTAAGACACGTTTTAGGGTAATTTAGTATTATTATAATATTATTTTTTTAACCCTTATTTACCGGATTTACCCTTAACCATGGTAAATAAAATATTTACCGCAGTAATTATTCAAAATGTCTAAAAATAAAAGTTACCTATTTACACAATTTGAACATCCTGATTCCAAATATGGAATCCATTTTCCTAAATTCTAAACACAGAAGTGGCAGAAATTAATTTAAAATTAATTCCCGCTGTCAAAACAAAAAGCGTGTTTTTAAGAGATAATAACTATCAAAAGATTGACACTTGTTTATGTTCGGTTTAATTGTAAAATTATGTCCAATGACCAACATTATATTAAATAGTAAAAATATATTCTAAATATACTTTAAAACCACTCAAATTCATAATTTATCACTATTAATTATTTTGATTAAAAAAGTTGTTTTTAATTAAAATTTAGTAATTTTCACTATTCATCAAAATATGAAAGTTATCCGAAAAGTACCAAAATTTCACCTTAGGCTAAATTTGATATTCCGAATCCAAAAATTAAGTCCATTTTAAAATATAAAATATATATAACTTCAAAAAGTAGGTATTACTATTCATAACAGTTAGTGTGATTGGTTACGGTGTGTCAGAACTCGAAGTTGCGTACAACACACGCTACTGTTTTATTCAAAGGAAAGCGTACCGTGGACGCTTGGGATGTTTCATTTTAAATTTTTTGATGTCTCTATTTAGTCAAAAAGTTTAAAATATTGTATTTAAAAAGGTTTCACTATTAGAAGTTGATAAAAGTGAAATACTGAAAATGAATTTGTTCTTGCATTATGATTAAGAAACTCATAATAGGGATTCTAAAATTATAAGGATTATATAAAGTTCAAAATGTAGTTAATACTATTCATGACCTCTTTTAATGGTTTGATTGAACTCGGTGTTGCGTGTAGTGCAAGTTATTGAATTATTTTGAAGAAATAACACATTATGAATTCTTGGGGTGTTACATTCTCCCCTCCTTCAATAAATTGCGTCCTCGCAATTTGAAATTGTTCTTAGAAAATAAAAGGTTGAGAATAGAAAATATATTTGTGGGAAAACCCACATCGAAAATTGGGTTACTAAAATTTGGTCTTAATATGAGGAAAAGAGAAATGAAAGGGTCACCACCAAATTATGATCTCGATTAGGAGAACATTGGTGGAAATTAGAGGCATATAATTGGAGGAAAAACGTAAATATTTATAGGTAGTGATTGAGGTCATCAATCAAAAACAAGTATAAAATTGAGGTCTTTAAAATCATCAATCTATGATTATTTGAAGTACCATCGGTTCAACAAAATATAGGGTATTGGGATAACACATTTTTGACGTTTCAAAATATCTTAGTTGAAATCCCACATCGAAAAATGAATTAATGAGGCCTCTATTTAAAATAAAGAGTGGAAAGTATGAAGATTACCGAAAATAACACATACTAGGGTTCCATGTAGGAAAATATGGATATGGAAGAAAAATCTAGCCATCAATTATCTGATGGAGAGTGGTAGAGAACATGGCTATGAAAAGGCCAACAATCCCAAAGCCATAAATTAGTGATGATTTAAGGTACCATCTAGGACAACATTTTTGTTCTAAGTTCCTTTTATTAATGATGAGGAATTTATTTATGAGATTTGCTAAGATCATAAGGAGATATACTTATTTTATAATTAGAGTTTTATCCATTAATAAATTTCTACCAAAACTCATCATTCACTCGTAAAAAAAATTCTATTTATACTATTCATAGAGGGTTCCAAAATAAACGAATTTATAATTCATCTACCAGATCTTTTAAAAAACTACTTTATTTAATCCAGGACATCTCGTGGGATAGTGGTAGGTGATACACCCTTGTCGCCCTTTGGTTGCGTGTTCAAGTCTCGCAGCCTTGCCGGACGCGACGGGTTGCCGCCCGAACTCCGGGTTGTCCTTTTATGGCAATCCAAAATAATCCAAACTAGAACTATCCAAAATACTTCTGTCCAAACTCACAGTCCAACATTCATAAGGAAGGTAAACATAATATAGATCCTTTTTACCCCGTAATAGCATATGAATACCTTCATCATGTATTACCATATTCCTTATTGATTACATTCATGCTCCCTTATTCCATATAGAATGCTGGATATACTTCATTAATCCAAAAATGTTTTAAACCCCAACAATGATGGAATATACAAATCATTAATCAGTTCCAAGGTAGTCAAGAATATCCAATATAATTTATCCAAAACAATCACATATTATTCCAAAATCACTACCTCAGTATCAGAACTATATTATGGTTTATCATTCTCTCAACCATATATTTTCCAAAAATCTATCCTGCTAATGAGTCACTTTTCTTTGTTCCACACAATCTCAAGTCCTTAATGAAATACTACTGCAGTACAATCCTTATATACTCCATAATTATTATAACAAGTACATTGTTGATACAACACTCAATTGACATAATCAACATAAGAACTCTAATCATTCCTCTTCATCTGTGGTAGTATCATAACTTGATTATTATCCAATAGCATCATTTGCGGCATAGTCTGATGACTGGGACATAGGTTCGCGTAGTGTCCAAACTCCTTGCAAATGAAGCATTGTACATTTAAAACCATTTTCTTACCCTTGTAGTCACGTACTTTGTGCCCTTTTCCTCCACACTTATAACAAACTCCCATTCCTTTCAGGCAAGTTCCAGGGTGTTTCTTTCCACAGTTACCACATATGGGAAAATTCTTCTTTTCCCTCTTACTTTTATCCATCTTTCTCTCTTCCAGCCTTTTCTTCTCTTGCTTCCCTTCAAAGCCATAGGACTCAGTAAACTCTTTACTTATCTTATCAACACATGATATTATTTCTTCATATGATGATAATACATGGGAGACTATTTCTCTTATAAATTCTAGCTTAAGACCATGAAAGATATGATCCTTCCTTCTCTTTGAATCATGTTCATTTCTGGAGTTATCATTCCTTCTACTGGGCGCCATTTCTAAACAATGGCATAAACTAGATCAGTTTATGAATCAAAATACATAATCCCATACTTATAAAACACTTAACATAAATTGAACTATTTATGGATATAATCCATAATCATAAAAATGTTTTCTTTGAGGAAGTATATACTTATAAACCCTTCATAATGATTTGTAAAGAAAATGAGAGTTATCCTAAGCATATCCCCCGGGAGTGTCGTAACCAAGAGTGCAGCAAGGCCCGTTGTCGTGCACCAGTTCCCGTTCGAGTCTAGCTCAAAGCGGTGTTTTCGGGTTTTACCCCTAGGTACATCTGTGCCAGAGCTGCCTCTACCTGCTCGTATCCAGACAGGGATGTATTGCTCGGAAAACTCACAAAGTCTCTACAATACCAAAATTCTAGGAAGTTCTTCTATACTAATCCTCAAAGTTCATCTTAGGTCTATGTGCTCTAATCAGAGTTTATCTAAATCTAGCTTCCAAGGTTTGTACTAAACTTCCTCTGATACCAACTGTAACGCCCCGACCCCAGCTACCCAGAGTCGGTGCATTATTACATAACATTGGCATGATCACAAGAAAGATCAAATCTCGAAAGACCGATTGGTTTAGTAGCCTTGGAAACACTAGATATAATCATAAAGTTTTACATTACATTTCAAAGTGAAAAACTACTACAACAACAAAGTCTTGATATCCACACTATTAACCCCTCATAATATCCCGCAAGTCATTCATAAATTACTTCTTCACTACCTGGGAAAAATAAAACATAGAAAAGGGGTGAGCTCAAATGCCCAGTAAGGATAACAATATAGCGGAACATTCAAAATAAGCATAAACATTTAAGGAAATGAATTACTAAAACAAAATCCTTTTAAAATTGAACTTCAACATAGTATGGCAAAAGTAAGATGAAATAATGCCATTTACTTGTTCACATGGATATTCTACTAATCGAATAATCACATGCAATATCAATAACCACTTTCATAATGTTGGAATGCATAATGCCAGACTATCATAACCACATAGCCAAGGCCTCGTGCCAAGACTACAAATAAGATTTTGTCAAGGCCTTGTGCCAAGACACTAGTTTGTCTCATGAGACCTACCGATGCATCGAGGAGCTATAGCGGGCTCCACCCGTCACTAATTAAGTCCAATGCATTCCCATATGAAAAGGTTTAAACATAACATAAACATTCGTATTAAAACTAGCATACGAAATGTCAATAATTTCACCATAAACTATGAATGGTATAAAAATAGCACATCCACAGTCAAACATATCACAAAACCTTCAATACAATATAGAATATTTGTATCATAATAAATCAACTTCAAATAATCTTAAAATCCATCAAAGGATGTTGACATAGATGAAATCAAAATTCTTTTTAAAGAAATATCTCCTTTTATTTTGAAATCATTTAAGATCCATATAAAATAAAACATTTTCTTTGAAAATATTTTTATAAGCTTGTATGGAAAACTTCGACGATTTTATAACGGCGGAAAATAACCGCACCCGCCGTATAAGTTAAAAAAACATTCTTACCTCAATTCTGTCGAAAAGGTTAAAAAGGACCTTGTTTTGAAAATGACGGAAAGATTCCTTTATAAACCTCTTATAAAAAGTCAAACAAGGGTATAAATGACTTTAACCCATATTCTTGTAAATAGTAAAAATGTTTTGAAATACATTTTGAAGAAACATGGATGTGGATGACAACGAGATCCCAGTAGATTATTACGTATAAACAACCTCGGATAAAGAAGAGATTGTGAAATAACCCTTACCTTGTACTTTTCCTTGGTTGGGGTAGGTTAACCTCCTGTATAATGGTGAAATAGTTGTTATTAAATTATACAAGAATCATATATATTAATATGATATCATATATGATCTTTTAACATTGATTTGTTAATAATATCTTAGAATTATCGTCGTTTCGGGAGTTAACTTACTCATTTTCTTTTATATGTTTTGTTACATAAGCCATGGTTGTTGTATCTTATTCATATCCAGAATGATATACAGTCCTTAAAAATCATTTTTAAACCATCAAATGATAATTATACTTGAATGGATACGATGGAGAATGAATCTCATCGCGTTCGTGGAGACGGTAGTCGGTACGTACGCACGAGCGACAATATCATTCTTTTGATATTAAAATAATATATAAATGGATGGTATATCATATATACAGAATCATTAACATGTTATATTTATTATTTACATGAGTTACACATCATTATTATACCCATCCAAATAATATTATATTGAATAACAATTACACCACGACGTGGAGACGGTATGCCGTACGTACGCACGTATGGTGACATGTTATTCAAAGGGTGGATAGAATACTGAATATGATTGTACCATATTTATAATAAAATCAAAGTATATGTGAGATACTGGAGTTATTATTTCAGAATGGTAAGAACAAAGGAAGAAGAAGTGGAAGAAGAAATGAACTTAGAAAAGGGTGGTGAAATCATTACCTCTTCTTCGGGTTCTTCCTTTTGATTTGATCAAAAGGGCTCCTTAGGTTGGCTTTCTGATCAAACTAAGGACTCTAGGTTGTATTGAGGGATGTTGGGAGAGTATTTGGGCAGAGTTTGGCCGAACCAAATGGCTTTGAAGGTGTGAAGAAATGATAAGGAGGAGTGCCCTTTTATAAGAGGGGTGAGGGGCACCTTTGGAAAAGTTAGAAATATTAATGTATAATAAATTCATATTCGGTTTACAAAGGCTCCAAAGTTGACTATTCAAAGGATGAGGTGGGGATAGGTCGAAAACAACTCATCCAATAGAATTTAGACAGGTTTGGGTACTTATATTAACCTTATCTTTAAGTATTAACTCTAAGTTAATTAGTTTCACTTTTACAATGTCTCTTTGTATTTTTATATAATATGGTTAATAAACTTACTATATACATCCAAGCGACCCCCAAGTGGTCAATTAATGAGGAACCTATCATAATATAAGTCTCTTGGCCGAAACTTAGATTTTTAGGAATTTAATATCAATTAATAATATAATATTTGTTTTAAGAACTCTTTTATGTCAAATTTGACACTATTCAATAGTTGATTTTTTTGAAACTCCTAACAGATTGATTACTTCTAAAAAAGTCAATTAAATCAATCATAATATATCATATTATCATAGAAAATTAGTGTAATTTATTAAAAGTTTCATATTATATTTATTTGGGTATTTATAATATTAATTATGTTAATTTTTTACTATTTTAGTAATTACTGCATCATCATTGTGTCATAAATAAAATAAATTATTTAATGTCTAAAAATTATAAATAAAATATCATTATGTAGGAAATCTTTTTATCTTTCTAATGAATATTTATAATCGAAAATCCAACATGTATAACCCTATGTAAAAATTGTTCTTCTAAAAGATATATGCTTGTGTCATTTTTGTATTCATTTTAACTTAATTAAAATAAAGTGTCATTATCACTTACAAGTGGATCCATGGGGTCCCAAAATTGACACAAAGATGCCCATGGTCGACCATTTATCAACCAATAGGGTTAAGACACGTTTTAGGGTAATTTAGTATTATTATAATATTATTTTTTTAACCCTTATTTACCGGATTTACCCTTAACCATGGTAAATAAAATATTTACCGCAGTAATTATTCAAAATGTCTAAAAATAAAAGTTACCTATTTACACAATTTGAACATCCTGATTCCAAATATGGAATCCATTTTCCTAAATTCTAAACACAGAAGTGGCAGAAATTAATTTAAAATTAATTCCCGCTGTCAAAACAAAAAGCGTGTTTTTAAGAGATAATAACTATCAAAAGATTGACACTTGTTTATGTTCGGTTTAATTGTAAAATTATGTCCAATGACCAACATTATATTAAATAGTAAAAATATATTCTAAATATACTTTAAAACCACTAAAATTCATAATTTATCACTATTAATTATTTTGATTAAAAAAGTTGTTTTTAATTAAAATTTAGTAATTTTCACTATTCATCAAAATATGAAAGTTATCCGAAAAGTACCAAAATTTCACCTTAGGCTAAATTTGATATTACGAATCCAAAAATTAAGTCCATTTTAAAATATAAAATATATATAACTTCAAAAAGTAGGTATTACTATTCATAACAGTTAGTGTGATTGGTTACGGTGTGTCAGAACTCGAAGTTGCGTACAACACACGCTACTGTTTTATTCAAAGGAAAGCGTACCGTGGACGCTTGGGATGTTTCATTTTAAATTTTTTGATGTCTCTATTTAGTCAAAAAGTTTAAAATATTGTATTTAAAAAGGTTTCACTATTAGAAGTTGATAAAAGTGAAATACTGAAAATGAATTTGTTCTTGCATTATGACTAAGAAACTCATAATAGGGATTCTAAAATTATAAGGATTATATAAAGTTCAAAATGTAGTTAATACTATTCATGACCTCTTTTAATGGTGTGATTGAACTCGGTGTTGCGTGTAGTGCAAGTTATTGAATTATTTTGAAGAAATAACACATTATGAATTCTTGGGGTGTTACATTCTCCCCTCCTTCAATAAATTGCGTCCTCGCAATTTGAAATTGTTCTTAGAAAATAAAAGGTTGAGAATAGAAAATATATTTGTGGGAAAACCCACATCGAAAATTGGGTTACTAAAATTTGGTCTTAATATGAGGAAAAGAGAAATGAAAGGGTCACCACCAAATTATGATCTCGATTAGGAGAACATTGGTGGAAATTAGAGGCATATAATTGGAGGAAAAACGTAAATATTTATAGGTAGTGATTGAGGTCATCAATCAAAAACAAGTATAAAATTGAGGTCTTTAAACTCATCAATCTATGATTATTTGAAGTACCATCGGTTCAACAAAATATAGGGTATTGGGATAACACATTTTTGACGTTTCAAAATATCTTAGTTGAAATCCCACATCGAAAAATGAATTAATGAGGCCTCTATTTAAAATAAAGAGTGGAAAGTATGAAGATTACCGAAAATAACACATACTAGGGTTCCATGTAGGAAAATATGGATATGGAAGAAAAATCTAGCCATCAATTATCTGATGGAGAGTGGTAGAGAACATGGCTATGAAAAGGCCAACAATCCCAAAGCCATAAATTAGTGATGATTTAAGGTACCATCTAGGACAACATTTTTGTTCTAAGTTCCTTTTATTAATGATGAGGAATTTATTTATGAGATTTTCTAAGATCATAAGGAGATATACTTAGTTTATAATTAGAGTTTTATCCATTAATAAATTTCTACCAAAACTCATCATTCACTCGTAAAAAAAATTCTATTTATACTATTCATAGAGGGTTCCAAAATAAACGAATTTATAATTCATCTACCAGATCTTTTAAAAAACTACTTTATTTAATCCAGGACATCTCGTGGGATAGTGGTAGGTGATACACCCTTGTCGCCCTTTGGTTGCGGGTTCAAGTCTCGCAGCCTTGCCGGACGCGACGGGTTGCCGCCCGAACTCCGGGTTGTCCTTTTATGGCAATCCAAAATAATCCAAACTAGAACTATCCAAAATACTTCTGTCCAAACTCACAGTCCAACATTCATAAGGAAGGTAAACATAATATAGATCCTTTTTACCCCGTAATAGCATATGAATACCTTCATCATGTATTACCATATTCCTTATTGATTACATTCATGCTCCCTTATTCCATATAGAATGCTGGATATACTTCATTAATCCAAAAATGTTTTAAACCCCAACAATGATGGAATATACAAATCATTAATCAGTTCCAAGGTAGTCAAGAATATCCAATATAATTTATCCAAAACAATCACATATTATTCCAAAATCACTACCTCAGGATCAGAACTATATTATGGTTTATCATTCTCTCAACCATATATTTTCCAAAAATCTATCCTGCTAATGAGTCACTTTTCTTTGTTCCACACAATCTCAAGTCCTTAATGAAATACTACTGCAGTACAATCCTTATATACTCCATAATTATTATAACAAGTACATTGTTGATACAACACTCAATTGACATAATCAACATAAGAACTCTAATCATTCCTCTTCATCTGTGGTAGTATCATAACTTGATTATTATCCAATAGCATCATTTGCGGCATAGTCTGATGACTGGGACATAGGTTCGCGTAGTGTCCAAACTCCTTGCAAATGAAGCATTGTACATTTAAAACCATTTTCTTACCCTTGTAGTCACGTACTTTGTGCCCTTTTCCTCCACACTTATAACAAACTCCCATTCCTTTCAGGCAAGTTCCAGGGTGTTTCTTTCCACAGTTACCACATATGGGAAAATTCTTCTTTTCCCTCTTACTTTTATCCATCTTTCTCTCTTCCAGCCTTTTCTTCTCTTGCTTCCCTTCAAAGCCATAGGACTCAGTAAACTCTTTACTTATCTTATCAACACATGATATTATTTCTTCATATGATGATAATACATGGGAGACTATTTCTCTTATAAATTCTAGCTTAAGACCATGAAAGATATGATCCTTCCTTCTCTTTGAATCATGTTCATTTCTGGAGTTATCATTCCTTCTACTGGGCGCCATTTCTAAACAATGGCATAAACTAGATCAGTTTATGAATCAAAATACATAATCCCATACTTATAAAACACTTAACATAAATTGAACTATTTATGGATATAATCCATAATCATAAAAATGTTTTCTTTGAGGAAGTATATACTTATAAACCCTTCATAATGATTTGTAAAGAAAATGAGAGTTATCCTAAGCATATCCCCCGGGAGTGTCGTAACCAAGAGTGCAGCAAGGCCCGTTGTCGTGCACCAGTTCCCGTTCGAGTCTAGCTCAAAGCGGTGTTTTCGGGTTTTACCCCTAGGTACATCTGTGCCAGAGCTGCCTCTACCTGCTCGTATCCAGACAGGGATGTATTGCTCGGAAAACTCACAAAGTCTCTACAATAGCAAAATTCTAGGAAGTTCTTCTATACTAATCCTCAAAGTTCATCTTAGGTCTATGTGCTCTAATCAGAGTTTATCTAAATCTAGCTTCCAAGGTTTGTACTAAACTTCCTCTGATACCAACTGTAACGCCCCGACCCCAGCTACCCAGAGTCGGTGCATTATTACATAACATTGGCATGATCACAAGAAAGATCAAATCTCGAAAGACCGATTGGTTTAGTAGCCTTGGAAACACTAGATATAATCATAAAGTTTTACATTACATTTCAAAGTGAAAAACTACTACAACAACAAAGTCTTGATATCCACACTATTAACCCCTCATAATATCCCGCAAGTCATTCATAAATTACTTCTTCACTACCTGGGAAAAATAAAACATAGAAAAGGGGTGAGCTCAAATGCCCAGTAAGGATAACAATATAGCGGAACATTCAAAATAAGCATAAACATTTAAGGAAATGAATTACTAAAACAAAATCCTTTTAAAATTGAACTTCAACATAGTATGGCAAAAGTAAGATGAAATAATGCCATTTACTTGTTCACATGGATATTCTACTAATCGAATAATCACATGCAATATCAATAACCACTTTCATAATGTTGGAATGCATAATGCCAGACTATCATAACCACATAGCCAAGGCCTCGTGCCAAGACTACAAATAAGATTTTGTCAAGGCCTTGTGCCAAGACACTAGTTTGTCTCATGAGACCTACCGATGCATCGAGGAGCTATAGCGGGCTCCACCCGTCACTTATTAAGTCCAATGCATTCCCATATGAAAAGGTTTAAACATAACATAAACATTCGTATTAAAACTAGCATACGAAATGTCAATAATTTCACCATAAACTATGAATGGTATAAAAATAGCACATCCACAATCAAACATATCACAAAACCTTCAATACAATATAGAATATTTGTATCATAATAAATCAACTTCAAATAATCTTAAAATCCATCAAAGGATGTTGACATAGATGAAATCAAAATTCTTTTTAAAGAAATATCTCCTTTTATTTTGAAATCATTTAAGATCCATATAAAATAAAACATTTTCTTTGAAAATATTCTTATAAGCTTGTATGGAAAACTTCGACGATTTTATAACGGCGGAAAATAACCGCACCCGCCGTATAAGTTAAAAAAACATTCTTACCTCAATTCTGTCGAAAAGGTTAAAAAGGACCTTGTTTTGAAAATGACGGAAAGATTCCTTTATAAACCTCTTATAAAAAGTCAAACAAGGGTATAAATGACTTTAACCCATATTCTTGTAAATAGTAAAAATGTTTTGAAATACATTTTGAAGAAACATGGATGTGGATGACAACGAGATCCCAGTAGATTATTACGTATAAACAACCTCAGATAAAGAAGAGATTGTGAAATAACCCTTACCTTGTACTTTTCCTTGGTTGGGGTAGGTTAACCTCCTGTATAATGGTGAAATAGTTGTTATTAAATTATACAAGAATCATATATATTAATATGATATCATATATGATCTTTTAACATTGATTTGTTAATAATATCTTAGAATTATCGTCGTTTCGGGAGTTAACTTACTCATTTTCTTTTATATGTTTTGTTACATAAGCCATGGTTGTTGTATCTTATTCATATCCAGAATGATATACAGTCCTTAAACATCATTTTTAAACCATCAAATGATAATTATACTTGAATGGATACGATGGAGAATGAATCTCATCGCGTTCGTGGAGACGGTAGTCCGTACGTACGCACGAGCGACAATATCATTCTTTTGATATTAAAATAATATATAAATGGATGGTATATCATATATACAGAATCATTAACATGTTATATTTATTATTTACATGAGTTACACATCATTATTATACCCATCCAAATAATATTATATTGAATAACAATTACACCACGACGTGGAGACGGTAAGCCG
The DNA here is from genome assembly GCA_963277665.1 of Viscum album. Classification (NCBI taxonomy): domain Eukaryota; kingdom Viridiplantae; phylum Streptophyta; class Magnoliopsida; order Santalales; family Viscaceae; genus Viscum; species Viscum album. The sequence continues at coordinate 836,810,929 of OY728167.1, forward strand.
TACGTACGCACGTATGGTGACATGTTATTCAAAGGGTGGATAGAATACTGAATATGATTGTACCATATTTATAATAAAATCACAGTATATGTGAGATACTGGAGTTATTATTTCAGAATGGTAAGAACAAAGGAAGAAGAAGTGGAAGAAGAAATGAACTTAGAAAAGGGTGGTGAAATCATTACCTCTTCTTCGGGTTCTTCCTTTTGATTTGATCAAAAGGGCTCCTTAGGTTGGCTTTCTGATCAAACTAAGGCCTCTAGGTTGTATTGAGGGATGTTGGGAGAGTATTTGGGTTGAGTTTGGCCGAACCAAATGGCTTTGAAGGTGTGAAGAAATGAGAAGGAGGAGTGCCCTTTTATAAGAGGGGTGAGGGGCACCTTTGGAAAAGTTAGAAATATTAATTTATAATAAATTCATATTCGGTTTACAAAGGCTCCAAAGTTGACTATTCAAAGGATGAGGTGGGGATAGGTCGAAAACAACTCATCCAATAGAATTTAGACAGGTTTGGGTACTTATATTAACCTTATCTTTAAGTATTAACTCTAAGTTAATTAGTTTCACTTTTACAATGTCTCTTTGTATTTTTATATAATATGGTTAATAAACTTACTATATACATCCAAGCGACCCCCAAGTGGTCAATTAATGAGGAACCTATCATAATATAAGTCTCTTGGCCGAACCTTAGATTTTTAGGAATTTAATATCAATTAATAATATAATATTTGTTTTAAGAACTCTTTTATGTCAATTTTGACACTATTCAATAGTTGATTTTTTTGAAACTCCTAACAGATTTATTACTTCGAAAAAAGTCAATTAAATCAATCATAATATATCATATTATCATAGAAAATTAGTGTAATTTATTAAAAGTTTCATATTATATTTATTTGGGTATTTATAATATTAATTATGTTAATTTTTTACTATTTTAGTAATTACTGCATCATCATTGTGTCATAAATAAAATAAATTATTTAATGTCTAAAAATTATAAATAAAATATCATTATGTAGGAAATCTTTTTAGCTTTCTAATGAATATTTATAATCGAAAATCCAACATGTATAACCCTATGTAAAAATTGTTCTTCTAAAAGATATATGCTTGTGTCATTTTTGTATTCATTTTAACTTAATTAAAATAAAGTGTCATTATCACTTACAAGTGGATCCATGGGGTCCCAAAATTGACACAAAGATGCCCATGGTCGACCATTTATCAACCAATAGGGTTAAGACACGTTTTAGGGTAATTTAGTATTATTATAATATTATTTTTTTAACCCTTATTTACCGGATTTACCCTTAACCATGGTAAATAAAATATTTACCGCAGTAATTATTCAAAATGTCTAAAAATAAAAGTTACCTATTTACACAATTTGAACATCCTGATTCCAAATATGGAATCCATTTTCCTAAATTCTAAACACAGAAGTGGCAGAAATTAATTTAAAATTAATTCCCGCTGTCAAAACAAAAAGCGTGTTTTTAAGAGATAATAACTATCAAAAGATTGACACTTGTTTATGTTCGGTTTAATTGTAAAATTATGTCCAATGACCAACATTATATTAAATAGTAAAAATATATTCTAAATATACTTTAAAACCACTCAAATTCATAATTTATCACTATTAATTATTTTGATTAAAAAAGTTGTTTTTAATTAAAATTTAGTAATTTTCACTATTCATCAAAATATGAAAGTTATCCGAAAAGTACCAAAATTTCACCTTAGGCTAAATTTGATATTCCGAATCCAAAAATTAAGTCCATTTTAAAATATAAAATATATATAACTTCAAAAAGTAGGTATTACTATTCATAACAGTTAGTGTGATTGGTTACGGTGTGTCAGAACTCGAAGTTGCGTACAACACACGCTACTGTTTTATTCAAAGGAAAGCGTACCGTGGACGCTTGGGATGTTTCATTTTAAATTTTTTGATGTCTCTATTTAGTCAAAAAGTTTAAAATATTGTATTTAAAAAGGTTTCACTATTAGAAGTTGATAAAAGTGAAATACTGAAAATGAATTTGTTCTTGCATTATGACTAAGAAACTCATAATAGGGATTCTAAAATTATAAGGATTATATAAAGTTCAAAATGTAGTTAATACTATTCATGACCTCTTTTAATGGTGTGATTGAACTCGGTGTTGCGTGTAGTGCAAGTTATTGAATTATTTTGAAGAAATAACACATTATGAATTCTTGGGGTGTTACATTCTCCCCTCCTTCAATAAATTGCGTCCTCGCAATTTGAAATTGTTCTTAGAAAATAAAAGGTTGAGAATAGAAAATATATTTGTGGGAAAACCCACATCGAAAATTGGGTTACTAAAATTTGGTCTTAATATGAGGAAAAGAGAAATGAAAGGGTCACCACCAAATTATGATCTCGATTAGGAGAACATTAGTGGAAATTAGAGGCATATAATTGGAGGAAAAACGTAAATATTTATAGGTAGTGATTGAGGTCATCAATCAAAAACAAGTATAAAATTGAGGTCTTTAAACTCATCAATCTATGATTATTTGAAGTACCATCGGTTCAACAAAATATAGGGTATTGGGATAACACATTTTTGACGTTTCAAAATATCTTAGTTGAAATCCCACATCGAAAAATGAATTAATGAGGCCTCTATTTAAAATAAAGAGTGGAAAGTATGAAGATTACCGAAAATAACACATACTAGGGTTCCATGTAGGAAAATATGGATATGGAAGAAAAATCTAGCCATCAATTATCTGATGGAGAGTGGTAGAGAACATGGCTATGAAAAGGCCAACAATCCCAAAGCCATAAATTAGTGATGATTTAAGGTACCATCTAGGACAACATTTTTGTTCTAAGTTCCTTTTATTAATGATGAGGAATTTATTTATGAGATTTGCTAAGATCATAAGGAGATATACTTAGTTTATAATTAGAGTTTTATCCATTAATAAATTTCTACCAAAACTCATCATTCACTCGTAAAAAAAATTCTATTTATACTATTCATAGAGGGTTCCAAAATAAACGAATTTATAATTCATCTACCAGATCTTTTAAAAAACTACTTTATTTAATCCAGGACATCTCGTGGGATAGTGGTAGGTGATACACCCTTGTCGCCCTTTGGTTGCGGGTTCAAGTCTCGCAGCCTTGCCGGACGCGACGGGTTGCCGCCCGAACTCCGGGTTGTCCTTTTATGGCAATCCAAAATAATCCAAACTAGAACTATCCAAAATACTTCTGTCCAAACTCACAGTCCAACATTCATAAGGAAGGTAAACATAATATAGATCCTTTTTACCCCGTAATAGCATATGAATACCTTCATCATGTATTACCATATTCCTTATTGATTACATTCATGCTCCCTTATTCCATATAGAATGCTGGATATACTTCATTAATCCAAAAATGTTTTAAACCCCAACAATGATGGAATATACAAATCATTAATCAGTTCCAAGGTAGTCAAGAATATCCAATATAATTTATCCAAAACAATCACATATTATTCCAAAATCACTACCTCAGTATCAGAACTATATTATGGTTTATCATTCTCTCAACCATATATTTTCCAAAAATCTATCCTGCTAATGAGTCACTTTTCTTTGTTCCACACAATCTCAAGTCCTTAATGAAATACTACTGCAGTACAATCCTTATATACTCCATAATTATTATAACAAGTACATTGTTGATACAACACTCAATTGACATAATCAACATAAGAACTCTAATCATTCCTCTTCATCTGTGGTAGTATCATAACTTGATTATTATCCAATAGCATCATTTGTGGCATAGTCTGATGACTGGGACACAGGTTCGCGTAGTGTCCAAACTCCTTGCAAATGAAGCATTGTACATTTAAAACCATTTTCTTACCCTTGTAGTCACGTACTTTGTGCCCTTTTCCTCCACACTTATAACAAACTCCCATTCCTTTCAGGCAAGTTCCAGGGTGTTTCTTTCCACAGTTACCACATATGGGAAAATTCTTCTTTTCCCTCTTACTTTTATCCGTCTTTCTCTCTTCCAGCCTTTTCTTCTCTTGCTTCCCTTCAAAGCCATAGGACTCAGTAAACTCTTTACTTATCTTATCAACACATGATATTATTTCTTCATATGATGATAATACATGGGAGACTATTTCTCTTATAAATTCTAGCTTAAGACCATGAAAGATATGACCCTTCCTTCTCTTTGAATCATGTTCATTTCTGGAGTTATCATTCCTTCTACTGGGCGCCATTTCTAAACAATGGCATAAACTAGATCAGTTTATGAATCAAAATACATAATCCCACACTTATAAAACACTTAACATAAATTGAACTATTTATGGATATAATCCATAATCATAAAAATGTTTTCTTTGAGGAAGTATATACTTATAAACCCTTCATAATGATTTGTAAAGAAAATGAGAGTTATCCTAAGCATATCCCCCGGCAGTGTCGTAACCAAGAGTGCAGCAAGGCCCGTTGTCGTGCACCAGTTCCCGTTCGAGTCTAGCTCAAAGCGGTGTTTTCGGGTTTTACCCCTAGGTACATCTGTGCCAGAGCCGCCTCTACCTGCTCGTATCCAGACAGGGATGTATTGCTCGGAAAACTCACAAAGTCTCTACAATACCAAAATTCTAGGAAGTTCTTCTATACTAATCCTCAAAGTTCATCTTAGGTCTATGTGCTCTAATCAGAGTTTATCTAAATCTAGCTTCCAAGGTTTGTACTAAACTTCCTCTGATACCAACTATAACGCCCCGACCCCAGCTACCCAGAGTCGGTGCATTATTACATAACATTGGCATGATCACAAGAAAGATCAAATCTCGAAAGACCGATTGGTTTAGTAGCCTTGGAAACACTAGATATAATCATAAAGTTTTACATTACATTTCAAAGTGAAAAACTACTACAACAACAAAGTCTTGATATCCACACTATTAACCCCTCATAATATCCCGCAAGTCATTCATAAATTACTTCTTCACTACCTGGGAAAAATAAAACATAGAAAAGGGGTGAGCTCAAATGCCCAGTAAGGATAACAATATAGCGGAACATTCAAAATAAGCATAAACATTTAAGGAAATGAATTACTAAAACAAAATCCTTTTAAAATTGAACTTCAACATAGTATGGCAAAAGTAAGATGAAATAATGCCATTTACTTGTTCACATGGATATTCTACTAATCGAATAATCACATGCAATATCAATAACCACTTTCATAATGTTGGAATGCATAATGCCAGACTATCATAACCACATAGCCAAGGCCTCGTGCCAAGACTACAAATAAGATTTTGTCAAGGCCTTGTGCCAAGACACTAGTTTGTCTCATGAGACCTACTGATGCATCGAGGAGCTATAGCGGGCTCCACCCGTCACTTATTAAGTCCAATGCATTCCCATATGAAAAGGTTTAAACATAACATAAACATTTGTATTAAAACTAGCATACGAAATGTCAATAATTTCACCATAAACTATGAATGGTATAAAAATAGCACATCCACAGTCAAACATATCACAAAACCTTCAATACAATATAGAATATTTGTATCATAATAAATCAACTTCAAATAATCTTAAAATCCATCAAAGGATGTTGACATAGATGAAATCAAAATTCTTTTTAAAGAAATATCTCCTTTTATTTTGAAATCATTTAAGATCCATATAAAATAAAACATTTTCTTTGAAAATATTCTTATAAGCTTGTATGGAAAACTTCGACGATTTTATAACGGCGGAAAATAACCGCACCCGCCGTATAAGTTAAAAAAACATTCTTACCTCAATTCTGTCGAAAAGGTTAAAAAGGACCTTATTTTGAAAATGACGGAAAGATTCCTTTATAAACCTCTTATAAAAAGTCAAACAAGGGTATAAATGACTTTAACCCATATTCTTGTAAATAGTAAAAATGTTTTGAAATACATTTTGAAGAAACATGGATGTGGATGACAACGAGATCCCAGTAGATTATTACGTATAAACAACCTCGGATAAAGAAGAGATTGTGAAATAACCCTTACCTTGTACTTTTCCTTGGTTGGGGTAGGTTAACCTCCTGTATAATGGTGAAATAGTTGTTATTAAATTATACAAGAATCATATATATTAATATGATATCATATATGATCTTTTAACATTGATTTGTTAATAATATCTTAGAATTATCGTCGTTTCGGGAGTTAACTTACTCATTTTCTTTTATATGTTTTGTTACATAAGCCATGGTTGTTGTATCTTATTCATATCCAGAATGATATACAGTCCTTAAACATCATTTTTAAACCATCAAATGATAATTATACTTGAATGGATACGATGGAGAATGAATCTCATCGCGTTCGTGGAGACGGTAGTCCGTACGTACGCACGAGCGACAATATCATTCTTTTGATATTAAAATAATATATAAATGGATGGTATATCATATATACAGAATCATTAACATGTTATATTTATTATTTACATGAGTTACACATCATTATTATACCCATCCAAATAATATTATATTGAATAACAATTACACCACGACGTGGAGACGGTAAGCCGTACGTACGCACGTATGGTGACATGTTATTCAAAGGGTGGATAGAATACTGAATATGATTGTACCATATTTATAATAAAATCACAGTATATGTGAGATACTGGAGTTATTATTTCAGAATGGTAAGAACAAAGGAAGAAGAAGTGGAAGAAGAAATGAACTTAGAAAAGGGTGGTGAAATCATTACCTCTTCTTCGGGTTCTTCCTTTTGATTTGATCAAAAGGGCTCCTTAGGTTGGCTTTCTGATCAAACTAAGGCCTCTAGGTTGTATTGAGGGATGTTGGGAGAGTATTTGGGCAGAGTTTGGCCGAACCAAATGGCTTTGAAGGTGTGAAGAAATGAGAAGGAGGAGTGCCCTTTTATAAGAGGGGTGAGGGGCACCTTTGGAAAAGTTAGAAATATTAATTTATAATAAATTCATATTCGGTTTACAAAGGCTCCAAAGTTGACTATTCAAAAAATGAGGTGGGTATAGGTCGAAAACAACTCATCCAATAGAATTTAGACAGGTTTGGGTACTTATATTAACCTTATCTTTAAGTATTAACTCTAAGTTAATTAGTTTCACTTTTACAATGTCTCTTTGTATTTTTATATAATATGGTTAATAAACTTACTATATACATCCAAGCAACCCCCAAGTGGTCGATTAATGAGGAACCTATCATAATATAAGTCTCTTGGCCGAACCTTAGATTTTTAGGAATTTAATATCAATTAATAATATAATATTTGTTTTAAGAACTCTTTTATGTCAATTTTGACACTATTCAATAGTTGATTTTTTTGAAACTCCTAACAGATTGATTACTTCGAAAAAAGTCAATTAAATCAATCATAATATATCATATTATCATAGAAAATTAGTGTAATTTATTAAAAGTTTCATATTATATTTATTTGGGTATTTATAATATTAATTATGTTAATTTGTTACTATTTTAGTAATTACTGCATCATCATTGTGTCATAAATAAAATAAATTATTTAATGTCTAAAAATTATAAATAAAATATCATTATGTAGGAAATCGTTTTATCTTTCTAATGAATATTTATAATCGAAAATCCAACATGTATAACCCTATGTAAAAATTGGTCTTCTAAAAGATATATGCTTGTGTCATTTTTGTATTCATTTTAACTTAATTAAAATAAAGTGTCATTATCACTTACAAGTGGATCCATGGGGTCCCAAAATTGACACAAAGATGCCCATGGTCGACCATTTATCAACCAATAGGGTTAAGACACGTTTTAGGGTAATTTAGTATTATTATAATATTATTTTTTTAACCCTTATTTACCGGATTTACCCTTAACCATGGTAAATAAAATATTTACCGCAGTAATTATTCAAAATGTCTAAAAATAAAAGTTACCTATTTACACAATTTGAACATCCTGATTCCAAATATGGAATCCATTTTCCTAAATTCTAAACACAGAAGTGGCAGAAATTAATTTAAAATTAATTCCCGCTGTCAAAACAAAAAGCGTGTTTTTAAGAGATAATAACTATCAAAAGATTGACACTTGTTTATGTTCGGTTTAATTGTAAAATTATGTCCAATGACCAACATTATATTAAATAGTAAAAATATATTCTAAATATACTTTAAAACCACTCAAATTCATAATTTATCACTATTAATTATTTTGATTAAAAAAGTTGTTTTTAATTAAAATTTAGTAATTTTCACTATTCATCAAAATATGAAAGTTATCCGAAAAGTACCAAAATTTCACCTTAGGCTAAATTTGATATTCCGAATCCAAAAATTAAGTCCATTTTAAAATATAAAATATATATAACTTCAAAAAGTAGGTATTACTATTCATAACAGTTAGTGTGATTGGTTACGGTGTGTCAGAACTCGAAGTTGCGTACAACACACGCTACTGTTTTATTCAAAGGAAAGCGTACCGTGGACGCTTGGGATGTTTCATTTTAAATTTTTTGATGTCTCTATTTAGTCAAAAAGTTTAAAATATTGTATTTAAAAAGGTTTCACTATTAGAAGTTGATAAAAGTGAAATACTGAAAATGAATTTGTTCTTGCATTATGACTAAGAAACTCATAATAGGGATTCTAAAATTATAAGGATTATATAAAGTTCAAAATGTAGTTAATACTATTCATGACCTCTTTTAATGGTGTGATTGAACTCGGTGTTGCGTGTAGTGCAAGTTATTGAATTATTTTGAAGAAATAACACATTATGAATTCTTGGGGTGTTACATTCTCCCCTCCTTCAATAAATTGCGTCCTCGCAATTTGAAATTGTTCTTAGAAAATAAAAGGTTGAGAATAGAAAATATATTTGTGGGAAAACCCACATCGAAAATTGGGTTACTAAAATTTGGTCTTAATATGAGGAAAAGAGAAATGAAAGGGTCACCACCAAATTATGATCTCGATTAGGAGAACATTGGTGGAAATTAGAGGCATATAATTGGAGGAAAAACGTAAATATTTATAGGTAGTGATTGAGGTCATCAATCAAAAACAAGTATAAAATTGAGGTCTTTAAACTCATCAATCTATGATTATTTGAAGTACCATCGGTTCAACAAAATATAGGGTATTGGGATAACACATTTTTGACGTTTCAAAATATCTTAGTTGAAATCCCACATCGAAAAATGAATTAATGAGGCCTCTATTTAAAATAAAGAGTGGAAAGTATGAAGATTACCGAAAATAACACATACTAGGGTTCCATGTAGGAAAATATGGATATGGAAGAAAAATCTAGCCATCAATTATCTGATGGAGAGTGGTAGAGAACATGGCTATGAAAAGGCCAACAATCCCAAAGCCATAAATTAGTGATGATTTAAGGTACCATCTAGGACAACATTTTTGTTCTAAGTTCCTTTTATTAATGATGAGGAATTTATTTATGAGATTTGCTAAGATCATAAGGAGATATACTTAGTTTATAATTAGAGTTTTATCCATTAATAAATTTCTACCAAAACTCATCATTCACTCGTAAAAAAAATTCTATTTATACTATTCATAGAGGGTTCCAAAATAAACGAATTTATAATTCATCTACCAGATCTTTTAAAAAACTACTTTATTTAATCCAGGACATCTCGTGGGATAGTGGTAGGTGATACACCCTTGTCGCCCTTTGGTTGCGGGTTCAAGTCTCGCAGCCTTGCCGGACGCGACGGGTTGCCGCCCGAACTCCGGGTTGTCCTTTTATGGCAATCCAAAATAATCCAAACTAGAACTATCCAAAATACTTCTGTCCAAACTCACAGTCCAACATTCATAAGGAAGGTAAACATAATATAGATCCTTTTTACCCCGTAATAGCATATGAATACCTTCATCATGTATTACCATATTCCTTATTGATTACATTCATGCTCCCTTATTCCATATAGAATGCTGGATATACTTCATTAATCCAAAAATGTTTTAAACCCCAACAATGATGGAATATACAAATCATTAATCAGTTCCAAGGTAGTCAAGAATATCCAATATAATTTATCCAAAACAATCACATATTATTCCAAAATCACTACCTCAGTATCAGAACTATATTATGGTTTATCATTCTCTCAACCATATATTTTCCAAAAATCTATCCTGCTAATGAGTCACTTTTCTTTGTTCCACACAATCTCAAGTCCTTAATGAAATACTACTGCAGTACAATCCTTATATACTCCATAATTATTATAACAAGTACATTGTTGATACAACACTCAATTGACATAATCAACATAAGAACTCTAATCATTCCTCTTCATCTGTGGTAGTATCATAACTTGATTATTATCCAATAGCATCATTTGCGGCATAGTCTGATGACTGGGACATAGGTTCGCGTAGTGTCCAAACTCCTTGCAAATGAAGCATTGTACATTTAAAACCATTTTCTTACCCTTGTAGTCACGTACTTTGTGCCCTTTTCCTCCACACTTATAACAAACTCCCATTCCTTTCAGGCAAGTTCCAGGGTGTTTCTTTCCACAGTTACCACATATGGGAAAATTCTTCTTTTCCCTCTTACTTTTATCCATCTTTCTCTCTTCCAGCCTTTTCTTCTCTTGCTTCCCTTCAAAGCCATAGGACTCAGTAAACTCTTTACTTATCTTATCAACACATGATATTATTTCTTCATATGATGATAATACATGGGAGACTATTTCTCTTATAAATTCTAGCTTAAGACCATGAAAGATATGATCCTTCCTTCTCTTTGAATCATGTTCATTTCTGGAGTTATCATTCCTTCTACTGGGCGCCATTTCTAAACAATGGCATAAACTAGATCAGTTTATGAATCAAAATACATAATCCCATACTTATAAAACACTTAACATAAATTGAACTATTTATGGATATAATCCATAATCATAAAAATGTTTTCTTTGAGGAAGTATATACTTATAAACCCTTCATAATGATTTGTAAAGAAAATGAGAGTTATCCTAAGCATATCCCCCGGGAGTGTCGTAACCAAGAGTGCAGCAAGGCCCGTTGTCGTGCACCAGTTCCCGTTCGAGTCTAGCTCAAAGCGGTGTTTTCGGGTTTTACCCCTAGGTACATCTGTGCCAGAGCCGCCTCTACCTGCTCGTATCCAGACAGGGATGTATTGCTCGGAAAACTCACAAAGTCTCTACAATACCAAAATTCTAGGAAGTTCTTCTATACTAATCCTCAAAGTTCATCTTAGGTCTATGTGCTCTAATCAGAGTTTATCTAAATCTAGCTTCCAAGGTTTGTACTAAACTTCCTCTGATACCAACTGTAACGCCCCGACCCCAGCTACCCAGAGTCGGTGCATTATTACATAACATTGGCATGATCACAAGAAAGATCAAATCTCGAAAGACCGATTGGTTTAGTAGCCTTGGAAACACTAGATATAATCATAAAGTTTTACATTACATTTCAAAGTGAAAAACTACTACAACAACAAAGTCTTGATATCCACACTATTAACCCCTCATAATATCCCGCAAGTCATTCATAAATTACTTCTTCACTACCTGGGAAAAATAAAACATAGAAAAGGGGTGAGCTCAAATGCCCAGTAAGGATAACAATATAGCGGAACATTCAAAATAAGCATAAACATTTAAGGAAATGAATTACTAAAACAAAATCCTTTTAAAATTGAACTTCAACATAGTATGGCAAAAGTAAGATGAAATAATGCCATTTACTTGTTCACATGGATATTCTACTAATCGAATAATCACATGCAATATCAATAACCACTTTCATAATGTTGGAATGCATAATGCCAGACTATCATAACCACATAGCCAAGGCCTCGTGCCAAGACTACAAATAAGATTTTGTCAAGGCCTTGTGCCAAGACACTAGTTTGTCTCATGAGACCTACCGATGCATCGAGGAGCTATAGCGGGCTCCACCCGTCACTAATTAAGTCCAATGCATTCCCATATGAAAAGGTTTAAACATAACATAAACATTCGTATTAAAACTAGCATACGAAATGTCAATAATTTCACCATAAACTATGAATGGTATAAAAATAGCACATCCACAGTCAAACATATCACAAAACCTTCAATACAATATAGAATATTTGTATCATAATAAATCAACTTCAAATAATCTTAAAATCCATCAAAGGATGTTGACATAGATGAAATCAAAATTCTTTTTAAAGAAATATCTCCTTTTATTTTGAAATCATTTAAGATCCATATAAAATAAAACATTTTCTTTGAAAATATTTTTATAAGCTTGTATGGAAAACTTCGACGATTTTATAACGGCGGAAAATAACCGCACCCGCCGTATAAGTTAAAAAAACATTCTTACCTCAATTCTGTCGAAAAGGTTAAAAAGGACCTTGTTTTGAAAATGACGGAAAGATTCCTTTATAAACCTCTTATAAAAAGTCAAACAAGGGTATAAATGACTTTAACCCATATTCTTGTAAATAGTAAAAATGTTTTGAAATACATTTTGAAGAAACATGGATGTGGATGACAACGAGATCCCAGTAGATTATTACGTATAAACAACCTCGGATAAAGAAGAGATTGTGAAATAACCCTTACCTTGTACTTTTCCTTGGTTGGGGTAGGTTAACCTCCTGTATAATGGTGAAATAGTTGTTATTAAATTATACAAGAATCATATATATTAATATGATATCATATATGATCTTTTAACATTGATTTGTTAATAATATCTTAGAATTATCGTCGTTTCGGGAGTTAACTTACTCATTTTCTTTTATATGTTTTGTTACATAAGCCATGGTTGTTGTATCTTATTCATATCCAGAATGATATACAGTCCTTAAACATCATTTTTAAACCATCAAATGATAATTATACTTGAATGGATACGATGGAGAATGAATCTCATCGCGTTCGTGGAGACGGTAGTCCGTACGTACGCACGAGCGACAATATCATTCTTTTGATATTAAAATAATATATAAATGGATGGTATATCATATATACAGAATCATTAACATGTTATATTTATTATTTACTTGAGTTACACATCATTATTATACCCATCCAAATAATATTATATTGAATAACAATTACACCACGACGTGGAGACGGTAAGCCGTACGTACGCACGTATGGTGACATGTTATTCAAAGGGTGGATAGAATACTGAATATGATTGTACCATATTTATAATAAAATCACAGTATATGTGAGATACTGGAGTTATTATTTCAGAATGGTAAGAACAAAGGAAGAAGAAGTGGAAGAAGAAATGAACTTAGAAAAGGGTGGTGAAATCATTACCTCTTCTTCGGGTTCTTCCTTTTGATTTGATCAAAAGGGCTCCTTAGGTTGGCTTTCTGATCAAACTAAGGCCTCTAGGTTGTATTGAGGGATGTTGGGAGAGTATTTGGGCAGAGTTTGGCCGAACCAAATGGCTTTGAAGGTGTGAAGAAATGAGAAGGAGGAGTGCCCTTTTATAAGAGGGGTGAGGGGCACCTTTGGAAAAGTTAGAAATATTAATTTATAATAAATTCATATTCGGTTTACAAAGGCTCCAAAGTTGACTATTCAAAGGATGAGGTGGGGATAGGTCGAAAACAACTCATCCAATAGAATTTAGACAGGTTTGGGTACTTATATTAACCTTATCTTTAAGTATTAACTCTAAGTTAATTAGTTTCACTTTTACAATGTCTCTTTGTATTTTTATATAATATGGTTAATAAACTTACTATATACATCCAAGAGACCCCCAAGTGGTCAATTAATGAGGAACCTATCATAATATAAGTCTCTTGGCCGAACCTTAGATTTTTAGGAATTTAATATCAATTAATAATATAATATTTGTTTTAAGAACTCTTTTATGTCAATTTTGACACTATTCAATAGTTGATTTTTTTGAAACTCCTAACAGATTGATTACTTCGAAAAAAGTAAATTAAATCAATCATAATATATCATATTATCATAGAAAATTAGTGTAATTTATTAAAAGTTTCATATTATATTTATTTGGGTATTTATAATATTAATTATGTTAATTTTTTACTATTTTAGTAATTACTGCATCATCATTGTGTCATAAATAAAATAAATTATTTAATGTCTAAAAATTATAAATAAAATATCATTATGTAGGAAATCTTTTTAGATTTCTAATGAATATTTATAATCGAAAATCCAACATGTATAACCCTATGTAAAAATTGTTCTTCTAAAAGATATATGCTTGTGTCATTTTTGTATTCATTTTAACTTAATTAAAATAAAGTGTCATTATCACTTACAAGTGGATCCATGGGGTCCCAAAATTGACACAAAGATGCCCATGGTCGACCATTTATCAACCAATAGGGTTAAGACACGTTTTAGGGTAATTTAGTATTATTATAATATTATTTTTTTAACCCTTATTTACCGGATTTACCCTTAACCATGGTAAATAAAATATTTACCGCAGTAATTATTCAAAATGTCTAAAAATAAAAGTTACCTATTTACACAATTTGAACATCCTGATTCCAAATATGGAATCCATTTTCCTAAATTCTAAACACAGAAGTGGCAGAAATTAATTTAAAATTAATTCCCGCTGTCAAAACAAAAAGCGTGTTTTTAAGAGATAATAACTATCAAAAGATTGACACTTGTTTATGTTCGGTTTAATTGTAAAATTATGTCCAATGACCAACATTATATTAAATAGTAAAAATATATTCTAAATATACTTTAAAACCACTCAAATTCATAATTTATCACTATTAATTATTTTGATTAAAAAAGTTGTTTTTAATTAAAATTTAGTAATTTTCACTATTCATCAAAATATGATAGTTATCCGAAAAGTACCAAAATTTCACCTTAGGCTAAATTTGATATTCCGAATCCAAAAATTAAGTCCATTTTAAAATATAAAATATATATAACTTCAAAAAGTAGGTATTACTATTCATAACAGTTAGTGTGATTGGTTACGGTGTGTCAGAACTCGAAGTTGCGTACAACACACGCTACTGTTTTATTCAAAGGAAAGCGTACCGTGGACGCTTGGGATGTTTCATTTTAAATTTTTTGATGTCTCTATTTAGTCAAAAAGTTTAAAATATTGTATTTAAAAAGGTTTCACTATTAGAAGTTGATAAAAGTGAAATACTGAAAATGAATTTGTTCTTGCATTATGACTAAGAAACTCATAATAGGGATTCTAAAATTATAAGGATTATATAAAGTTCAAAATGTAGTTAATACTATTCATGACCTCTTTTAATGGTGTGATTGAACTCGGTGTTGCGTGTAGTGCAAGTTATTGAATTATTTTGAAGAAATAACACATTATGAATTCTTGGGGTGTTACATTCTCCCCTCCTTCAATAAATTGCGTCCTCGCAATTTGAAATTGTTCTTAGAAAATAAAAGGTTGAGAATAGAAAATATATTTGTGGGAAAACCCACATCGAAAATTGGGTTACTAAAATTTGGTCTTAATATGAGGAAAAGAGAAATGAAAGGGTCACCACCAAATTATGATCTCGATTAGGAGAACATTGGTGGAAATTAGAGGCATATAATTGGAGGAAAAACGTAAATATTTATAGGTAGTGATTGAGGTCATCAATCAAAAACAAGTATAAAATTGAGGTCTTTAAACTCATCAATCTATGATTATTTGAAGTACCATCGGTTCAACAAAATATAGGGTATTGGGATAACACATTTTTGACGTTTCAAAATATCTTAGTTGAAATCCCACATCGAAAAATGAATTAATGAGGCCTCTATTTAAAATAAAGAGTGGAAAGTATGAAGATTACTGAAAATAACACATACTAGGGTTCCATGTAGGAAAATATGGATATGGAAGAAAAATCTAGCCATCAATTATCTGATGGAGAGTGGTAGAGAACATGGCTATGAAAAGGCCAACAATCCCAAAGCCATAAATTAGTGATGATTTAAGGTACCATCTAGGACAACATTTTTGTTCTAAGTTCCTTTTATTAATGATGAGGAATTTATTTATGAGATTTGCTAAGATCATAAGGAGATATACTTAGTTTATAATTAGAGTTTTATCCATTAATAAATTTCTACCAAAACTCATCATTCACTCGTAAAAAAAATTCTATTTATACTATTCATAGAGGGTTCCAAAATAAACGAATTTATAATTCATCTACCAGATCTTTTAAAAAACTACTTTATTTAATCCAGGACATCTCGTGGGATAGTGGTAGGTGATACACCCTTGTCGCCCTTTGGTTGCGGGTTCAAGTCTCGCAGCCTTGCCGGACGCGACGGGTTGCCGCCCGAACTCCGGGTTGTCCTTTTATGGCAATCCAAAATAATCCAAACTAGAACTATCCAAAATACTTCTGTCCAAACTCACAGTCCAACATTCATAAGGAAGGTAAACATAATATAGATCCTTTTTACCCCGTAATAGCATATGAATACCTTCATCATGTATTACCATATTCCTTATTGATTACATTCATGCTCCCTTATTCCATATAGAATGCTGGATATACTTCATTAATCCAAAAATGTTTTAAACCCCAACAATGATGGAATATACAAATCATTAATCAGTTCCAAGGTAGTCAAGAATATCCAATATAATTTATCCAAAACAATCACATATTATTCCAAAATCACTACCTCAGTATCAGAACTATATTATGGTTTATCATTCTCTCAACCATATATTTTCCAAAAATCTATCCTGCTAATGAGTCACTTTTCTTTGTTCCACACAATCTCAAGTCCTTAATGAAATACTACTGCAGTACAATCCTTATATACTCCATAATTATTATAACAAGTACATTGTTGATACAACACTCAATTGACATAATCAACATAAGAACTCTAATCATTCCTCTTCATCTGTGGTAGTATCATAACTTGATTATTATCCAATAGCATCATTTGCGGCATAGTCTGATGACTGGGACATAGGTTCGCGTAGTGTCCAAACTCCTTGCAAATGAAGCATTGTACATTTAAAACCATTTTCTTACACTTGTAGTCACGTACTTTGTGCCCTTTTCCTCCACACTTATAACAAACTCCCATTCCTTTCAGGCAAGTTCCAGGGTGTTTCTTTCCACAGTTACCACATATGGGAAAATTCTTCTTTTCCCTCTTACTTTTATCCATCTTTCTCTCTTCCAGCCTTTTCTTCTCTTGCTTCCCTTCAAAGCCATAGGACTCAGTAAACTCTTTACTTATCTTATCAACACATGATATTATTTCTTCATATGATGATAATACATGGGAGACTATTTCTCTTATAAATTCTAGCTTAAGACCATGAAAGATATGATCCTTCCTTCTCTTTGAATCATGTTCATTTCTGGAGTTATCATTCCTTCTACTGGGCGCCATTTCTAAACAATGGCATAAACTAGATCAGTTTATGAATCAAAATACATAATCCCATACTTATAAAACACTTAACATAAATTGAACTATTTATGGATATAATCCATAATCATAAAAATGTTTTCTTTGAGGAAGTATATACTTATAAACCCTTCATAATGATTTGTAAAGAAAATGAGAGTTATCCTAAGCATATCCCCCGGGAGTGTCGTAACCAAGAGTGCAGCAAGGCCCGTTGTCGTGCACCAGTTCCCGTTCGAGTCTAGCTCAAAGCGGTGTTTTCGGGTTTTACCCCTAGGTACATCTGTGCCAGAGCCGCCTCTACCTGCTCGTATCCAGACAGGGATGTATTGCTCGGAAAACTCACAAAGTCTCTACAATACCAAAATTCTAGGAAGTTATTCTATACTAATCCTCAAAGTTCATCTTAGGTCTATGTGCTCTAATCAGAGTTTATCTAAATCTAGCTTCCAAGGTTTGTACTAAACTTCCTCTGATACCAACTGTAACGCCCCGACCCCAGCTACCCAGAGTCGGTGCATTATTACATAACATTGGCATGATCACAAGAAAGATCAAATCTCGAAAGACCGATTGGTTTAGTAGCCTTGGAAACACTAGATATAATCATAAAGTTTTACATTACATTTCAAAGTGAAAAACTAATACAACAACAAAGTCTTGATATCCACACTATTAACCCCTCATAATATCCCGCAAGTCATTCATAAATTACTTCTTCACTACCTGGGAAAAATAAAACATAGAAAAGGGGTGAGCTCAAATGCCCAGTAAGGATAACAATATAGCGGAACATTCAAAATAAGCATAAACATTTAAGGAAATGAATTACTAAAACAAAATCCTTTTAAAATTGAACTTCAACATAGTATGGCAAAAGTAAGATGAAATAATGCCATTTACTTGTTCACATGGATATTCTACTAATCGAATAATCACATGCAATATCAATAACCACTTTCATAATGTTGGAATGCATAATGCCAGACTATCATAACCACATAGCCAAGGCCTCGTGCCAAGACTACAAATAAGATTTTGTCAAGGCCTTGTGCCAAGACACTAGTTTGTCTCATGAGACCTACCGATGCATCGAGGAGCTATAGCGGGCTCCACCCGTCACTTATTAAGTCCAATGCATTCCCATATGAAAAGGTTTAAACATAACATAAACATTCGTATTAAAACTAGCATACGAAATGTCAATAATTTCACCATAAACTATGAATGGTATAAAAATAGCACATCCACAGTCAAACATATCACAAAACCTTCAATACAATATAGAATATTTGTATCATAATAAATCAACTTCAAATAATCTTAAAATCCATCAAAGGATGTTGACATAGATGAAATCAAAATTCTTTTTAAAGAAATATCTCCTTTTATTTTGAAATCATTTAAGATCCATATAAAATAAAACATTTTCTTTGAAAATATTCTTATAAGCTTGTATGGAAAACTTCGACGATTTTATAACGGCGGAAAATAACCGCACCCGCCGTATAAGTTAAAAAAACATTCTTACCTCAATTCTGTCGAAAAGGTTAAAAAGGACCTTGTTTTGAAAATGACGGAAAGATTCCTTTATAAACCTCTTATAAAAAGTCAAACAAGGGTATAAATGACTTTAACCCATATTCTTGTAAATAGTAAAAATGTTTTGAAATACATTTTGAAGAAACATGGATGTGGATGACAACGAGATCCCAGTAGATTATTACGTATAAACAACCTCAGATAAAGAAGAGATTGTGAAATAACCCTTACCTTGTACTTTTCCTTGGTTGGGGTAGGTTAACCTCCTGTATAATGGTGAAATAGTTGTTATTAAATTATACAAGAATCATATATATTAATATGATATCATATATGATCTTTTAACATTGATTTGTTAATAATATCTTATAATTATCGTCGTTTCGGGAGTTAACTTACTCATTTTCTTTTATATGTTTTGTTACATAAGCCATGGTTGTTGTATCTTATTCATATCCAGAATGATATACAGTCCTTAAACATCATTTTTAAACCATCAAATGATAATTATACTTGAATGGATACGATGGAGAATGAATCTCATCGCGTTCGTGGAGACGGTAGTCCGTACGTACGCACGAGCGACAATATCATTCTTTTGATATTAAAATAATATATAAATGGACGGTATATCATATATACAGAATCATTAACATGTTATATTTATTATTTACATGAGTTACACATCATTATTATACCCATCCAAATAATATTATATTGAATAACAATTACACCACGACGTGGAGACGGTAAGCCGTACGTACGCACGTATGGTGACATGTTATTCAAAGGGTGGATAGAATACTGAATATGATTGTACCATATTTATAATAAAATCACAGTATATGTGAGATACTGGAGTTATTATTTCAGAATGGTAAGAACAAAGGAAGAAGAAGTGGAAGAAGAAATGAACTTAGAAAAGGGTGGTGAAATCATTACCTCTTCTTCGGGTTCTTCCTTTTGATTTGATCAAAAGGGCTCCTTAGGTTGGCTTTCTGATCAAACTAAGGCCTCTAGGTTGTATTGAGGGATGTTGGGAGAGTATTTGGGCAGAGTTTGGCTGAACCAAATGGCTTTGAAGGTGTGAAGAAATGAGAAGGAGGAGTGCCCTTTTATAAGAGGGGTGAGGGGCACCTTTGGAAAAGTTAGAAATATTAATTTATAATAAATTCATATTCGGTTTACAAAGGCTCCAAAGTTGACTATTCAAAGGATGAGGTGGGGATAGGTCGAAAACAACTCATCCAATAGAATTTAGACAGGTTTGGGTACTTATATTAACCTTATCTTTAAGTATTAACTCTAAGTTAATTAGTTTCACTTTTACAATGTCTCTTTGTATTTTTATATAATATGGTTAATAAACTTACTATATACATCCAAGCGACCCCCAAGTGGTCCTTTAATGAGGAACCTATCATAATATAAGTCTCTTGGCCGAACCTTAGATTTTTAGGAATTTAATATCAATTAATAATATAATATTTGTTTTAAGAACTCTTTTATGTCAATTTTGACACTATTCAATAGTTGATTTTTTTGAAACTCCTAACAGATTGATTACTTCGAAAAAAGTCAATTAAATCAATCATAATATATCATATTATCATAGAAAATTAGTGTAATTTATTAAAAGTTTCATATTATATTTATTTGGGTATTTATAATATTAATTATGTTAATTTTTTACTATTTTAGTAATTACTGCATCATCATTGTGTCATAAATAAAATAAATTATTTAATGTCTAAAAATTATAAATAAAATATCATTATGTAGGAAATCTTTTTAGCTTTCTAATGAATATTTATAATCGAAAATCCAACATGTATAACCCTATGTAAAAATTGTTCTTCTAAAAGATATATGCTTGTGTCATTTTTGTATTCATTTTAACTTAATTAAAATAAAGTGTCATTATCACTTACAAGTGGATCCATGGGGTCCCAAAATTGACACAAAGATGCCCATGGTCGACCATTTATCAACCAATAGGGTTAAGACACGTTTTAGGGTAATTTAGTATTATTATAATATTAGTTTTTTAACCCTTATTTACCGGATTTACCCTTAACCATGGTAAATAAAATATTTACCGCAGTAATTATTCAAAATGTCTAAAAATAAAAGTTACCTATTTACACAATTTGAACATCCTGATTCCAAATATGGAATCCATTTTCCTAAATTCTAAACACAGAAGTGGCAGAAATTAATTTAAAATTAATTCCCGCTGTCAAAACAAAAAGCGTGTTTTTAAGAGATAATAACTATCAAAAGATTGACACTTGTTTATGTTCGGTTTAATTGTAAAATTATGTCCAATGACCAACATTATATTAAATAGTAAAAATATATTCTAAATATACTTTAAAACCACTCAAATTCATAATTTATCACTATTAATTATTTTGATTAAAAAAGTTGTTTTTAATTAAAATTTAGTAATTTTCACTATTCATCAAAATATGAAAGTTATCCGAAAAGTACCAAAATTTCACCTTAGGCTAAATTTGATATTCCGAATCCAAAAATTAAGTCCATTTTAAAATATAAAATATATATAACTTCAAAAAGTAGGTATTACTATTCATAACAGTTAGTGTGATTGGTTACGGTGTGTCAGAACTCGAAGTTGCGTACAACACACGCTACTGTTTTATTCAAAGGAAAGCGTACCGTGGACGCTTGGGATGTTTCATTTTAAATTTTTTGATGTCTCTATTTAGTCAAAAAGTTTAAAATATTGTATTTAAAAAGGTTTCACTATTAGAAGTTGATAAAAGTGAAATACTGAAAATGAATTTGTTCTTGCATTATGACTAAGAAACTCATAATAGGGATTCTAAAATTATAAGGATTATATAAAGTTCAAAATGTAGTTAATACTATTCATGACCTCTTTTAATGGTGTGATTGAACTCGGTGTTGCGTGTAGTGCAAGTTATTGAATTATTTTGAAGAAATAACACATTATGAATTCTTGGGGTGTTACATTCTCCCCTCCTTCAATAAATTGCGTCCTCGCAATTTGAAATTGTTCTTAGAAAATAAAAGGTTGAGAATAGAAAATATATTTGTGGGAAAACCCACATCGAAAATTGGGTTACTAAAATTTGGTCTTAATATGAGGAAAAGAGAAATGAAAGGGTCACCACCAAATTATGATCTCGATTAGGAGAACATTAGTGGAAATTAGAGGCATATAATTGGAGGAAAAACGTAAATATTTATAGGTAGTGATTGAGGTCATCAATCAAAAACAAGTATAAAATTGAGGTCTTTAAACTCATCAATCTATGATTATTTGAAGTACCATCGGTTCAACAAAATATAGGGTATTGGGATAACACATTTTTGACGTTTCAAAATATCTTAGTTGAAATCCCACATCGAAAAATGAATTAATGAGGCCTCTATTTAAAATAAAGAGTGGAAAGTATGAAGATTACCGAAAATAACACATACTAGGGTTCCATGTAGGAAAATATGGATATGGAAGAAAAATCTAGCCATCAATTATCTGATGGAGAGTGGTAGAGAACATGGCTATGAAAAGGCCAACAATCCCAAAGCCATAAATTAGTGATGATTTAAGGTACCATCTAGGACAACATTTTTGTTCTAAGTTCCTTTTATTAATGATGAGGAATTTATTTATGAGATTTGCTAAGATCATAAGGAGATATACTTAGTTTATAATTAGAGTTTTATCCATTAATAAATTTCTACCAAAACTCATCATTCACTCGTAAAAAAAATTCTATTTATACTATTCATAGAGGGTTCCAAAATAAACGAATTTATAATTCATCTACCAGATCTTTTAAAAAACTACTTTATTTAATCCATGACATCTCATGGGATAGTGGTAGGTGATACACCCTTGTCGCCCTTTGGTTGCGGGTTCAAGTCTCGCAGCCTTGCCGGACGCGACGGGTTGCCGCCCGAACTCCGGGTTGTCCTTTTATGGCAATCCAAAATAATCCAAACTAGAACTATCCAAAATACTTCTGTCCAAACTCACAGTCCAACATTCATAAGGAAGGTAAACATAATATAGATCCTTTTTACCCCGTAATAGCATATGAATACCTTCATCATGTATTACCATATTCCTTATTGATTACATTCATGCTCCCTTATTCCATATAGAATGCTGGATATACTTCATTAATCCAAAAATGTTTTAAACCCCAACAATGATGGAATATACAAATCATTAATCAGTTCCAAGGTAGTCAAGAATATCCAATATAATTTATCCAAAACAATCACATATTATTCCAAAATCACTACCTCAGTATCAGAACTATATTATGGTTTATCATTCTCTCAACCATATATTTTCCAAAAATCTATCCTGCTAATGAGTCACTTTTCTTTGTTCCACACAATCTCAAGTCCTTAATGAAATACTACTGCAGTACAATCCTTATATACTCCATAATTATTATAACAAGTACATTGTTGATACAACACTCAATTGACATAATCAACATAAGAACTCTAATCATTCCTCTTCATCTGTGGTAGTATCATAACTTGATTATTATCCAATAGCATCATTTGCGGCATAGTCTGATGACTGGGACATAGGTTCGCGTAGTGTCCAAACTCCTTGCAAATGAAGCATTGTACATTTAAAACCATTTTCTTACCCTTGTAGTCACGTACTTTGTGCCCTTTTCCTCCACACTTATAACAAACTCCCATTCCTTTCAGGCAAGTTCCAGGGTGTTTCTTTCCACAGTTACCACATATGGGAAAATTCTTCTTTTCCCTCTTACTTTTATCCATCTTTCTCTCTTCCAGCCTTTTCTTCTCTTGCTTCCCTTCAAAGCCATAGGACTCAGTAAACTCTTTACTTATCTTATCAACACATGATATTATTTCTTCATATGATGATAATACATGGGAGACTATTTCTCTTATAAATTCTAGCTTAAGACCATGAAAGATATGATCCTTCCTTCTCTTTGAATCATGTTCATTTCTGGAGTTATCATTCCTTCTACTGGGCGCCATTTCTAAACAATGGCATAAACTAGATCAGTTTATGAATCAAAATACATAATCCCATACTTATAAAACACTTAACATAAATTGAACTATTTATGGATATAATCCATAATCATAAAAATGTTTTCTTTGAGGAAGTATATACTTATAAACCCTTCATAATGATTTGTAAAGAAAATGAGAGTTATCCTAAGCATATCCCCCGGGAGTGTCGTAACCAAGAGTGCAGCAAGGCCCGTTGTCGTGCACCAGTTCCCGTTCGAGTCTAGCTCAAAGCGGTGTTTTCGGGTTTTACCCCTAGGTACATCTGTGCCAGAGCCGCCTCTACCTGCTCGTATCCAGACAGGGATGTATTGCTCGGAAAACTCACAAAGTCTCTACAATACCAAAATTCTAGGAAGTTCTTCTATACTAATCCTCAAAGTTCATCTTAGGTCTATGTGCTCTAATCAGAGTTTATCTAAATCTAGCTTCCAAGGTTTGTACTAAACTTCCTCTGATACCAACTGTAACGCCCCGACCCCAGCTACCCAGAGTCGGTGCATTATTACATAACATTGGCATGATCACAAGAAAGATCAAATCTCGAAAGACCGATTGGTTTAGTAGCCTTGGAAACACTAGATATAATCATAAAGTTTTACATTACATTTCAAAGTGAAAAACTACTACAACAACAAAGTCTTGATATCCACACTATTAACCCCTCATAATATCCCGCAAGTCATTCATAAATTACTTCTTCACTACCTGGGAAAAATAAAACATAGAAAAGGGGTGAGCTCAAATGCCCAGTAAGGATAACAATATAGCGGAACATTCAAAATAAGCATAAACATTTAAGGAAATGAATTACTAAAACAAAATCCTTTTAAAATTGAACTTCAACATAGTATGGAAAAAGTAAGATGAAATAATGCCATTTACTTGTTCACATGGATATTCTACTAATCGAATAATCACATGCAATATCAATAACCACTTTCATAATGTTGGAATGCATAATGCCAGACTATCATAACCACATAGCCAAGGCCTCGTGCCAAGACTACAAATAAGATTTTGTCAAGGCCTTGTGCCAAGACACTAGTTTGTCTCATGAGACCTACCGATGCATCGAGGAGCTATAGCGGGCTCCACCCGTCACTAATTAAGTCCAATGCATTCCCATATGAAAAGGTTTAAACATAACATAAACATTCGTATTAAAACTAGCATACGAAATGTCAATAATTTCACCATAAACTATGAATGGTATAAAAATAGCACATCCACAGTCAAACATATCACAAAACCTTCAATACAATATAGAATATTTGTATCATAATAAATCAACTTCAAATAATCTTAAAATCCATCAAAGGATGTTGACATAGATGAAATCAAAATTCTTTTTAAAGAAATATCTCCTTTTATTTTGAAATCATTTAAGATCCATATAAAATAAAACATTTTCTTTGAAAATATTTTTATAAGCTTGTATGGAAAACTTCGACGATTTTATAACGGCGGAAAATAACCGCACCCGCCGTATAAGTTAAAAAAACATTCTTACCTCAATTCTGTCGAAAAGGTTAAAAAGGACCTTGTTTTGAAAATGACGGAAAGATTCCTTTATAAACCTCTTATAAAAAGTCAAACAAGGGTATAAATGACTTTAACCCATATTCTTGTAAATAGTAAAAATGTTTTGAAATACATTTTGAAGAAACATGGATGTGGATGACAACGAGATCCCAGTAGATTATTACGTATAAACAACCTCGGATAAAGAAGAGATTGTGAAATAACCCTTACCTTGTACTTTTCCTTGGTTGGGGTAGGTTAACCTCCTGTATAATGGTGAAATAGTTGTTATTAAATTATACAAGAATCATATATATTAATATGATATCATATATGATCTTTTAACATTGATTTGTTAATAATATCTTAGAATTATCGTCGTTTCGGGAGTTAACTTACTCATTTTCTTTTATATGTTTTGTTACATAAGCCATGGTTGTTGTATCTTATTCATATCCAGAATGATATACAGTCCTTAAACATCATTTTTAAACCATCAAATGATAATTATACTTGAATGGATACGATGGAGAATGAATCTCATCGCGTTCGTGGAGACGGTAGTCCGTACGTACGCACGAGCGACAATATCATTCTTTTGATATTAAAATAATATATAAATGGATGGTATATCATATATACAGAATCATTAACATGTTATATTTATTATTTACATGAGTTACACATCATTATTATACCCATCCAAATAATATTATATTGAATAACAATTACACCACGACGTGGAGACGGTAAGCCGTACGTACGCACGTATGGTGACATGTTATTCAAAGGGTGGATAGAATACTGAATATGATTGTACCATATTTATAATAAAATCACAGTATATGTGAGATACTGGAGTTATTATTTCAGAATGGTAAGAACAAAGGAAGAAGAAGTGGAAGAAGAAATGAACTTAGAAAAGGGTGGTGAAATCATTACCTCTTCTTCGGGTTCTTCCTTTTGATTTGATCAAAAGGGCTCCTTAGGTTGGCTTTCTGATCAAACTAAGGCCTCTAGGTTGTATTGAGGGATGTTGGGAGAGTATTTGGGAAGAGTTTGGCCGAACCAAATGGCTTTGAAGGTGTGAAGAAATGAGAAGGAGGAGTGCCCTTTTATAAGAGGGGTGAGGGGCACCTTTGGAAAAGTTAGAAATATTAATTTGTAATAAATTCATATTCGGTTTAAAAAGGCTCCAAAGTTGACTATTCAAAGGATGAGGTGGGGATAGGTCGAAAACAACTCATCCAATAGAATTTAGACAGGTTTGGGTACTTATATTAACCTTATCTTTAAGTATTAACTCTAAGTTAATTAGTTTCACTTTTACAATGTCTCTTTGTATTTTTATATAATATGGTTAATAAACTTACTATATACATCCAAGCGACCCCCAAGTGGTCAATTAATGAGGAACCTATCATAATATAAGTCTCTTGGCCGAACCTTAGATTTTTAGGAATTTAATATCAATTAATAATATAATATTTGTTTTAAGAACTCTTTTATGTCAATTTTGACACTATTCAATAGTTGATTTTTTTGAAACTCCTAACAGATTGATTACTTCGAAAAACGTCAATTAAATCAATCATAATATATCATATTATCATAGAAAATTAGTGTAATTTATTAAAAGTTTCATATTATATTTATTTGGGTATTTATAATATTAATTATGTTAATTTTTTACTATTTTAGTAATTACTGCATCATTATTGTGTCATAAATAAAATAAATTATTTAATGTCTAAAAATTATAAATAAAATAGCATTATGTAGGAAATCTTTTTAGCTTTCTAATGAATATTTATAATCGAAAATCCAACATGTATAACCCTATGTAAAAATTGTTCTTCTAAAAGATATATGCTTGTGTCATTTTTGTATTCATTTTAACTTAATTAAAATAAAGTGTCATTATCACTTACAAGTGGATCCATGGGGTCCCAAAATTGACACAAAGATGCCCATGGTCGACCATTTATCAACCAATAGGGTTAAGACACGTTTTAGGGTAATTTAGTATTATTATAATATTATTTTTTTAACCCTTATTTACCGGATTTACCCTTAACCATGGTAAATAAAATATTTACCGCAGTAATTATTCAAAATGTCTAAAAATAAAAGTTACCTATTTACACAATTTGAACATCCTGATTCCAAATATGGAATCCATTTTCCTAAATTCTAAACACAGAAGTGGCAGAAATTAATTTAAAATTAATTCCCGCTGTCAAAACAAAAAGCGTGTTTTTAAGAGATAATAACTATCAAAAGATTGACACTTGTTTATGTTCGGTTTAATTGTAAAATTATGTCCAATGACCAACATTATATTAAATAGTAAAAATATATTCTAAATATACTTTAAAACCACTCAAATTCATAATTTATCACTATTAATTATTTTGATTAAAAAAGTTGTTTTTAATTAAAATTTAGTAATTTTCACTATTCATCAAAATATGATAGTTATCCGAAAAGTACCAAAATTTCACCTTAGGCTAAATTTGATATTCCGAATCCAAAAATTAAGTCCATTTTAAAATATAAAATATATATAACTTCAAAAAGTAGGTATTACTATTCATAACAGTTAGTGTGATTGGTTACGGTGTGTCAGAACTCGAAGTTGCGTACAACACACGCTACTGTTTTATTCAAAGGAAAGCGTACCGTGGACGCTTGGGATGTTTCATTTTAAATTTTTTGATGTCTCTATTTAGTCAAAAAGTTTAAAATATTGTATTTAAAAAGGTTTCACTATTAGAAGTTGATAAAAGTGAAATACTGAAAATGAATTTGTTCTTGCATTATGACTAAGAAACTCATAATAGGGATTCTAAAATTATAAGGATTATATAAAGTTCAAAATGTAGTTAATACTATTCATGACCTCTTTTAATGGTGTGATTGAACTCGGTGTTGCGTGTAGTGCAAGTTATTGAATTATTTTGAAGAAATAACACATTATGAATTCTTGGGGTGTTACAGCAATCCAGGGTCAACCTCAACCTGTAGGGCCGGGGCAATTTTAACAACAAATTCCCCCGTAAGACCAATAAAAATATGAAGAGACTCAATGTCCAAGGAAAGGAGCAAACCCCATGCCTCATGGATGGGGGAATTTTTACCACCTCAACAACAACCTCCCCCATGAGAATCAGTATTCTATCGTCTAGGGAGGACAGTCAGAAGAAGAGGTTCCTGCCCTATCCCATACTTTGGATCATCACCCCCTTCAAGAGGGAGGTATACCATAAGGTCGCATCAAAGAACTCTCCACGTCACCCTTCGTCAAGGAGTCTGAAAGCAATCCCGGGATAAGAATGGGAAGATCAGTAAAAGGCGTGGGAGATCCTATTCCTATTTGGAAGATGACGTCTCCTCCACCCCGCGATATGAATTCATCAAGGCCATAGTGGTTACCCTATGGGTGACACCAAAGATGATGCAAATCTGGATGGAATGGGAGACAAAGGTTCCGTTCATAATCTGATTCACAACAAACCATCAGGTGTGCCCACCCAGAACGAGAGGGCCTCCCTAAATATGGTCTCCCCTCCAGCTAACCCTCCTTCTATTACCCTGTGAGCTTCCAACAAGGATAAGAACAAAGGACCTGTAAACCTAACCCATCTCATTCTCTCAATTAAAATGAGCTACTTACGCTCGAAGAGAGATTATCTTGACAGGAATAGGAAATTAAAAAATTGAGGCAACTTAATGTCGAGCTACTCCAGATGAACCATCTTATTTAAAGTGATTCCCAATAAGAGCCACACATTTCACTCCCAGCAGGTGCACCTCAAAGACCAAGGTTTTCCCTGGAAAACAAAGTGTGGTTATGGCCCCCGCCCAATGCGGCGCCCGACCCATCCATCTACCTGAACATGGATTAGAATGAATACCAAGAGTTCCCCCCAACCAGGAAGAAACTGGAGCGAGTACGTCTGAACCCTCCGAAGGTGTCACAAATGGATTATTCACCCTTGGTGTCAGACGAGGTGGATCCTCAAGCAATTTCGCAGGCTACACCTTCCCAAGACGGGGACAAACAGGATGTAAACTAGGGTCTCACCAACACCATCGAGGAACTGGCAGCTCGATTGGAAGCAATGGAAGTTCAACGTGCTCCGGTACAGCTAGAGCCAAATCCCTAGCCAGATTGAGTGAGCAACATGCCCCCTCCACTGAATTTCGGGAGCCCTGTATTCCCTATTTTCAATGGATCAGGCGATCCAGAACAACATTTCATGTACTGCGCGTCTTATTGAGACCCTATGATGGGAACTCTGGAACAACAAGAAGTAGTGAAACTCATATTATTCATGCGGACCTTGAAAATATCTGCCTTCGTCTGGTATACGAGTCTTCCAGCTCAGTCAATAAAAAGCTGGGAAGACCTTAAACATCAGTTCATGTTCCACTTCAGCTCAATGATTCCTAAAAAAATGGTCAGAGACCTCATTAATTTCATGTAGAGGGAGAACGAGAGGGTCTCATATTTCATCGCCAGATGGAAGGGTCTGACTTACTCCCTAAACAGGCCAATGCCCCAAGATGAGATGCTTTCCATATGCATCGATAACCTTCGAGATGAGCTGCAAACACCACTCATACAAGTGTAGTACACCACTAGCTTCCTCCATCTCTTTTCCATTGCCCAGAGAATTGAAGTCTCCTTGCAGTGGACTAATCTGAAGTCCCAAATAGCCTCACAGGCTCCTACGAAGAGAGCAGTTAGAGCTGAAGCATCCTCTATCATGCTCAAGCCAGCCCCTGCGCCTGCTCCACCACCTAGGCCTCCACAAAATCATCAAGGACCCCTGTATATTAGCGGTCTCCTTCGCCCAAGAGGGACTATCAAATAGGATCGAAGTGGTACCTATTCGAGGAATGAAGACACAAATTATACTCGTTCCGAGAGCACCAAGTCTGCGGCTACTTCATCGCCACCGTGAATTTCAATTTTCCCCACCTCCTGGAGCCAAGGAAGCCCGAAGAAGTCGGCAGTGAAGACAGGCCAGATTTTTGTCCCTACCACTGAATGTTTGGACACAATATCTAGGAATGCGTCATCTTCAAAGACCTCCTGCAATGGATGGTAGACTCCGGGAAGGTCGTGATGGGACCACCCCCAGCACATGTGACATATATTTATACCACCGACTCCAACAAAGGAGAGGGGTGGCAGGAAGTCACCAGCAAAACGGGGCAGAAATTTGATGACTGGATGACTCGAAAGACTATCAATCAAACTTAGGGCATACTCTGTGCTCAGCTACAACAGCCGGTGTTGCCGCCAACAGCCCCTAATGCTGCATAACCGACAATATCGGCCTCACAACGCTCCACGATCTGGTCATACAGGCATAATAGAAATGGGAGGAGACAAGCGCACGAGGAGTAGTCCACAACGAGGCCAAAGTTAGCCCCGAAACTGTCGGATTTTATGCCCTCAAACTTGGCGCCACAGGCACCGACCCACCAAACAGCACCATTAGGGACAACTGACCAGGTTGACCTATCACAGGACAAGGATATAATCTTTGGTTCCATCAATGTCGTCCATCTAATTGAATCGTTCCCTAACGAAGGGTGTGGTTACGAACCAAAGTTCCCAACACAAGGGGTCAGGAAGAGGAATCACAGAATCAGGGGGTATCAGGGGAGGGGCAGTCGCGGCCGAAACCAACCCTATGGTTTTACCCCATTCTAAACTGTTAATATCACGGAATCCCGTGGGAGATCCCTTCAATGGAATCAGTAGGAGAAATAATATCCCTCCACCTCCACAAGCAGCCACTGTGGCCCCGTCATTCTGCGGTACCCATCAGAGGAGGAACAAGTGTCTAGCCGCCCAGTGCACACAAACAGATAGGCCGGCCCGAGTCCCCAGAATGTGGCAACACCATCGACATTCTACCCTGCAGCCAGTCCCTCCTCGTCACATACTCTAGCTCCCAATGTTCGTGCTGAGACTCTCCCGCCAATGGAGAAGCGTTGGCTACTGGAGAGGAAATACGACATCCTTAAGCAGCTGGCGTTAGTACCATCCAAGCTGTCAATCTTGGATGCCCTGAGTTTGTCAGCAGACCTCAGGGAGGCGCTTATAGAAGCCTTGCTCAGCCCTTAGAAGTTTCAAGCCAAGGTAGTTGTTGCTGAGATTGACAGGACAAAGACTAGCCTAGATGAATGTAATACAATGATTTCCTTCACCGATCAGGATGAAGATTCCATCATGCAAGGACACATCAATCCACTATATGTGTCCAACACTAAATGATGTTGAGACATGGAATGTCTTTATTGACAAAGGCTCTGGAGTTAATCTCCTTCCCCTACGGACACTCCGTAAGTTGGGCTATAGTGGGGACGATCTAATACCCTCGGCCACAACTCTGTTAAGTTACGACAAGAGTGAATAGAAGCCAATGGAAAAAATCAAGATAAAAACCAAGTTTGGCGACCTTGTGGCATACTCAGAATTCCTGGTGGTCCGGCAGAACACAGCATTCAATGCCCTGCTGGGAAGGTCGTGGCTCCATAAGCACATGACCATTCCTTCATCCTACCACCAGTGTATCAAGTATTGCATCAATGGACAAGGTGTAACATTGTACACCGACAAGGCCCCTTTCGAGCTCTCTGAGTCACACTACATTGACGACGGGTTTTATGAGCAAAAGAAGAAGAAGCCTTTGATCGATGGTATCGATTGGATCCCTGCTTCAAATGACCGGGATAAGGTTCCTGATGACCCACTCAAGCAGCTCGGCGAAGACTACGTAATACCCATCAACCATGTTGAAATAATGGGTTCATGTCTGGACACACACTCAGCTATCCTCATGACTTCAACCATGATGAAAAAGAATTGCAGTGCAGAAACGACCGTTAACCCTCAATTTGGGGGCGAATACTTGAGCGAGGACGCCCACAATTCCTCAGCTCCGGACTCCCAAGAGCTCATGACAAGAAATCTCCCCTCATCATATCAAGAAGATGATAATGATGGAGAAGAAGATGAGAAAGATATCAGGGATTCACCTCCTACATTTGAGGAAGTTATCTCCACCACTGTGGATGAGCTCAGGGAAATAAACCTGGGTACCGAGGAAGACCTGAGGCCCACTCTCCTTAGTCCAGCAATGTCTCCCAAGGAACACAAGGTATATACCTCTTTCCTGAGGCAACATCAAGAAGTTTTTTCCTAGAACTACACAGAAATCCTGGGACTCGATCCTGAAGTGGAAACACACCACTTAGGTCTTCCAGAAGACCACTAGGACTATAAACAAGCTGCCAGAAGGACTCACCCCACACATGCTACCAAAATAGAGGTTGAAGTTGATAATATTATTAAAGAAGGAATAATTTGGGAGGTCCAATACCCCATCTGGCTAGCCAACATTGTCCCCATCATGAAAAATGACGGACAAATCTGCATCTGTATTGATTTCAGATATCTCAATCGGCATTACCCGAAAGAATATTTCCTGGTCCCAATCAGCGAGTTATTAATAGACACAACGGCCATGTATGAGGATATCTCCTTCATGGAAAGTTATTATGTGTATAATCAAATCAGTATGGCCCAAGAAGACGAAGAAGCCACTGCCTTCAGGCCCCCCTAAGGAGTATTCTTCTACAGGGTCATTCCCTTTGGTCTCAAGAACGCCGGTGCCACATATCAATGCGCCATGAATCTTTTCTTTAAACCATTGCTGGGGAGATTCGTCGAATGTTACATGGATGACTTGGTGGTAAAGTTCAGACATCGCTCAGATCACATGTCAGACCTTGAAACCATCTTCAACAAACATCGACAACATAGCCTGAAGATGAACCCTTTGAAATGCGCCTTCAGGGTCACCTTAGGGAAATTCCTTGGCTTCATCGTACTCCATCGTGGCATCGAAGTCGACCCTAAAAATACAAATTCTATCGTTGGTTTACAACCTCCCCGAAATCTCACTGAGTTGAGAGGATTCCAAGGACACCTGGCCTACATTAGGCGGTTCATAGCCAACCTGGTGGGTAAATGTTTTTGCATCACCAGATTAATGAAAAAGGGGGTTCGTACCAATGGACAGATGATTTATAAGAGGCATTCTAGAGCCTAAAGAAGTACCTCATAATACCACCAGTGCTCATTCCCTCGGTTGAAGGAAGAACTCTTATCCTATATGTGACGACCCTAGAGTAGTCACTAGGAGCCTTCCTCGCATAGAAAAATGACACCGGTAGTGAAAACAGTCTCTGTTACCTCAACCGAACCATGACCGATGATGAAACTCGATAATCAAACATCGAGAAGAGGTGTTTGTCCTTGGTCTTCGTAGTTCAAAAATTGAGACATTATCTGCAGCATCATGATGTTTATTTGGTCTCGCGTAGTAACCCACTCAAGTACATCCTCAGCTGCCCGATGCTGACCGGGCGCCTATCCCGATGGGCAGTCATCCTGCAACAGTTTGACATCCGGTTTGTGCCTCAGAAAGCCATCAACGGCTAGGAATTAGTATATTTTTTGGCAGAGCACCCCTCGATAGGGACCACTTCACCAGACGTCGAGCTACCTGATGAATACATCTTCTCGGTTCAAGAGGAGTTCCCAACATGGGAAATTTACTTCGACGGCGCATCCCGAAGCCCGACCAGGAAGAGGATGGAGGATCCCAAATTTAACAAGGTGGGTTTGGGGATCAGACTCATGTCCCCAGAAAAGGAAGTCTTTCTATATCCTTTCCTCCTATCAAAAGGATGTACGAACAATGAAGTGGAGTATCAAGCCCTCATTGTAGGCCTAGAGCTCACACTCCAGGCACAAATACAACACCTTAAGGTAAAAGGTGACTCATAATTGGTCATCAAGCAAGTCAATGGTGACTATGCTATTAAAAATAAAGAGTAGATTACCCTGTTTGACCATGTCTGAGGGTTAATGGCGGAATTCTACACAGAACCAACATTGACCTATATTCCCCGATCTCAGAATGCCCAGGATGATGCATTAGCTAATGTGGCCACAACCCTAGCTGACCCAGACCAGGATGAAAAAATTATCAGTATTGCTCATCGTCGAATGATCTTTCCGTTTGTGCAGACTAAGATAGAAGAAATCAACGTAGTCAGTCCCATCCCTGAGCCATATACTCCTGCCACCAGCTGGATTACCCCAATTGCAAACTACCTTCAAAGGGGAGAAATTCCATCAGATAGGGATAAATGAGAAAAAAATACGAAGAAGGGCAATCAACTTTGTCCTATATAGTGGCACAGGACAGTAAGAGGTCCTCTATAAATGAGGCCTCGACAGAGTCCTCCTCAGATGCATTGATGGAGAAGAAACCATTGCTGTCACAAATGAAGTACATGTCGGAGTATATGAAGCACATCAGTCGGGGTCTAAGATTTCCCATCAGTTTCGAAGGCTTGGGTACTACTAGTGTAAAGACCCGTAAAATTCAAGGGAAATTTTTTCTTAATTTTCTTTGGAATTTTACAAGAGTGCGGTTTCTGACGGCACCTGATTCTGAGGCCCGGTGTGCCCGAAATCAATTTCCGAAGTTTGGCTCAGGTACGTTCAGTGAACGAATGAGCGGGAAATTCTAACTTTTGATCCGGTGCTCGGAATTGAAATCTGAGGACACCGATGAACTCGCAGCGCCGATATTCGCTTAAGGAGACCTTTTCCAAAGTTGCGTTTATTGCGGGACGAAAGTTAGTTTTTGGGAGAATTATAAAAAGTTAAATAAAAATGTGGAACACTTTTTATTTTTCTTACTTGTTGGTTAACTCCTCTCAAAGGAAATTAAAGGTGGGACCCACATCAACTTAACCTCCCTTGGGAGGATTAAGTGTGGTGGGGCCCACATGAAACCCAACTTTCCATCTCCTCTTAAAACTCCCTTAACTCCCCTTTTAAATGAAATTGACAACTTAGCTTATTAATTGGGTTGAGTTGTTTAAACTTTTTCAAAACTTTGAAATTCAAAAAGGTTTGGTTGAGTAAATAAAATAAGCTCGTAGCTTATTTTATTTGGTTAGAATTCTCTAGCCTCTTGAGAGTTTTGAAGCCTTCTCCTTCTCCTTCTTCCTCTTCTTCTTCTTCTTCAAGCTTGACGAAGAACGCGAAGAACCTTCGAGCTCCGACGAAGAAAGCCGCTCCTCTCTTCTTCGTAGCCGATTGTATCCGAAGATCGACGACGCCTTCCGTGTCAACGAAAGGGAATGCCACTTCCTCCTCGGACTTCCTTCGTCGGCTTACGAAGATTCTCCAACGACGTACCTCTTCGGACGTATCTCTTCGTCAACGGATTTGACGAACGATTACCGCGACGCCCGACCTCCGCGACGTTGTCTTCCGCGGATCATTGACGGTCATCAAACTTGAACCCAAGGTATGGGTTTGTTGTGGTTTATTTCTTTACTCTCGTTCTTGGTTCTAGAATGATAATCTTGTGATTAAATATTTAAGAGTTATCATCTAACGAGAGGGGGGTCGGACTGCACAAACACGGCCAAATTCCCCCTCCTTTGTTCTTGGTTATTTATATAATCTTGTGGATGAACGAAAAGGCGTGGTGCCGTCGCACCACGCAGGAATTGCCCGGCTTATATACGCGACGCCATCGCGTCGCGCCGTGGAAGGATTATCATGAACGCGACGCCGTCGCGCCGCGTCGAAGGGAATCGAAGGCACCGCGGCCGGAGCGGGGCCGCGACGGAGGGGCGCGGTGCCGTCGCACCGCGCCGGACGACGAACACCGCGGCCGGTTCCGGGCCACGGCGAGACGGGAAGACCGATGGCTCGCCGGGCTGCCGGTGTCGGAAGCCGAAAGGGGACCGGCTTTGTCGGTCCGTTGAAGAAGAACCGACCGTCCAGGTGGGCCGGCCGGAAGGGAAAAACCGGGGGAATTTAATTCCCCCGGTCAACTCAAATGCCCCCCCTCCCATTTATGAGGGGGGGGGGTTCTTTAAGGGGGGCAGGCGGCCCCCCGGTTTTCCTCAAAGCAGGCCCCCATGAGGGGGGGCCGGTTCTCCAAAGGCACGGCTAAAAGCCGCGCCGCCAACATGAAGAAGCGGGGGCCTTGCCCCCCGCGTGTGGCACCAAGCGGTGCCAGGCCGCGCCGCCGTGCCGGACCGCGCCGCCGCGCCGGCCCGCCGCAGGCTGGGCCGGGTCGGACCTGGTTCGGGTCGACCCGGTTCGGGCCGACCCAGGGGGGGTCGGGCTGGGTCGCCCCGGGCCCAGACCCCCCGTTTTCGAATCGTCTTCGGTCTTTTGGCCATAACTTGAGCCACGGACCTCCGATTGATGAACCGTCAGTGGCTACTCGATCCTTGGATTGAGACGGTCGATTTGGTATATCGCACTCAAAGTTTTGGAATACTTTGAGTTTGGCCGGGTTGGTTCGTTCACGAAACCAACCGGGCCTTCGGAGCGGAAACGCTCATATCTTGAGCTATGGACGTCCGATTGACGTTCCGTCAGCTTTGTTGTGTTCCTCTTAGTGAGACGGATCTTTTGGCATACTCCGCCCGAGTTTTGGACGCAGGTGGAGTACGGTCAGGTTGGTTTTTCCTTAAAAACCAACCGGGCCCCTGGGACGAAAAAGCCAATAACTCTCAGACCGGGCGTCCGATTGATGCACCGTCTATTGCGTTGAGTTCCTGTTGACGATACGGAACTTTTGGATACATCAACTCTAGACTTTGTGACAGTTGATGTATCAGCCTCTCGGCTCGTGGAGCAGACCCTCCTGAACGAGCTTGCTGTGTGCGGGAACCCTAGTGCTGGCTGCGACTGCGACTGTTACTGTGACTGCTACTACTGCTACTGCTACTGTGACTGCGACGACAACAGTACAGAGATCCTGTGTGGATTTGACGACGACTACAGCACTCAGCGATCCTACGTGGATCAGTGCTACAGGTCCTGTGTGGGCCCGATCCTGTGTGGGTCTTTGCGCTCAGCGGTCCTGTGTGAACCAGCGCCTACAGGTCCTGTGTGGGCCCGATCCTGTGTGGGTCTTTGCGGGGGTTAGTTACCTATCGATCCTTCGTGGGTCCGATGACTTAGATGGATCAGAGATCATCTTTATCGTCTTTCGAAGATGTATACCTGTGTGACCTGAATCCTGTTGCTTTCCTATGTGGATTGTGTTGTGCTATCCTGTGTGGATTACGTTTTGCTTCCTGTGTGGAATACGTTTACTTTCCTGTGTGGACTGAGTTGTACTTGGGCTCGGAGGTTGGAGCGTATTTGAAATTGATGACTTAGGTATATGTATGGGCATATACCTAAGCAGTGTCGGTTGTTACTTCGTGATTGTACCTTTCTTTGTGATTTATCCTTTGTGGATTTTGAGAGACCTTCAGGGGTCTCGGGGTCCCTACTGAGTAGCTTATACTCACCCCTGCACGGGCTATGCCCGCACTACGTTGTGTTGGTTGCAGACGACGAACAGCGTTGATCTTGGCTGAGGCTTGTAGAGAAGGATGGTACCTGGAGGTGGACCACTAGGCGGGACGTGTTCGGAGCGGATGACGGGACCCGTGGAGCAGTGGAGCTATCTGTACCCATCCTTCAGGTGGGATCTCCAGTGGACAGCTCGGTGTAGCGGCTTTTACTTACAGTTGTTGTTTTCCCTTTCGAGTTATACTTTACTTTCAGTTTGGGTTTGTATACTGGCCCATTTACTTTTCCGCACTTTCAGTTGTACTCTGTTTTTACTTAGTGTTTACTTTCCGCTTGCTTACTTTGTGGTGTTTGTTTACTTTACAAAGGCAATGCCTTCCCTTTTTACCGGGATTTACGCCTTGGTGCTAGTCGCCAGCCCCTGGCCTATGGAAGGCGGGCTTGGGGTAGTCACGGCACGGACCCCGAGGGCGGGTCGTGACAAATTGGTATCAAAGGAGTTCGGTTCTACCACGAACTCTGA
Source organism: Viscum album (assembly GCA_963277665.1). Taxonomy (NCBI): domain Eukaryota; kingdom Viridiplantae; phylum Streptophyta; class Magnoliopsida; order Santalales; family Viscaceae; genus Viscum; species Viscum album. The sequence continues at coordinate 836,849,492 of OY728167.1, forward strand.
TCTTTTCTATGTGAAGCAATAATTTTTAGCGTATTGAGTGTGGTTATCAGTCCAGGGAGTCCAGTGTTGGTGCGGCGTCCGACGTATCTGTACACCAGGACCCTGACTTCTGATTTCCGACTTAATGCACGAAAACATTGATTGTGTGTGTGTTTCAAAGTTTTCTTTGTGATTACTTATATCAGCTCACCAGGTATACTGTTCTGACCGTGGCGCACCTGTTTCCTTTTCAGGATGGCCCCACAACGGCAGCCAGCTAGGGTTCCGAGAGTCGAGTGTGACGACAGCCCACCGAGCGACGAGGCCTCGGTGCAGGGGCCTTTGTCAGCAGTGGCACCGGCGGTAGCTCTACCCGCCGTGCCGAGGATCAGCAGACGGTTGAGGGACCACTGAGGCAGAGGCAGAGGGTCGACCGTGGCGGTCCGTAGGGAGGAGGCGGACGAGGCAGAGGATCTGGCCAAGCAGCAGGTGGTGTGCGACGCTTTGAGGCTCTGCCACCACCACCACCAGGAGGTCCACCCCGACCACAGGGAGCTGGCGGGCAGAGACAGGCACAGCTCCAGGCAGCAGAGGCCTACGACCACGGCGCACCCGAGATGATTCGAGGTACTATCTGTGTCTATTCCACCCTTGCTGCAATTCTTATAGACACAGGAGCGAGTCACTCTTTCATAGCCGATGCCCTCGTTCGGAGCTCGGAGATTCCGACAGAGCCGTTGGCTCAATCCTTACGGATAGAAACTCCTACGGGAGAAGACTCGACGATTACGCACTGGTGCCGGCAGTGTGAGCTTACTCTAGGAGGCTAGAGCTTCGGCTGAGATCTTCTTATAGCAGAGTCGAGGCCTTACAACGTCATCTTGGGCATGGATTGGCTATCTACGGTCCATGCACAAATTGACTGTTTTAGGCGCAAGGTGCGATGTGTACGCACCAACAGGAGAAGGTTCACCTTCACCGGTGAGAAGGGAGCCTTTGCAACACAGGATGGACTTCCGTGGAGGATAGGACAGCCCATTACTCATCAGTTGGCTAGCCTCATCCTTGGAGCAGTTGACGTGCGGAGTCCTGGTTTTCCTGCAGTGGTGGATCAGTTTGCGGACGTTTTTCCCGACGAGGTTCCAGGGCTACCTCCTCGCAGAGAGGTAGACTTTTATATTGACTTGTACCCCGAGACAGCCCCGATATCGACTCCAGCATATCAGATGGCCCCCGCCGAGCTTCGAGAGCTACGGGTATAGTTAGTGGACTTGCAGGGCAAGGGGTTCATCCGACCCAGTGGTTCACCCTGGGCTTCCCCGATATTGTTCGCCAAGAAGGCGGACGGGAGCTTGCGGCTTTGTGTTGACTATCGTCGCCTGAACCAGGTGACAGTGAGGAACAAGTATCCGCTACCAAGGATTGATGACCTCTTTGATCAGCTCAAGGGAGCACGGTGGTTCTCAAAGATAGACCTTAGGTCTGGCTATCATCAGCTCAGAGTCAGAGACGAGGACGTGCAAAAGACGGCCTTCAGATGTCGGTATGGCCACTATGAGTTTTTGGTTATGCCTTTCGTTGTCACCAATGCTCCAGCAGTGTTCATGGCTCTCATGAACAGGATCTTTTAGCCATACCTCGATCTATTCGTCGTAGTCTTCATTGACGACATTCTGTTTTACTCTTCGACTGAGGAGGAGCACGCCTATCACTTGCGAGTTGTACTAGACACACTCCAAGAGCACCAGCTTTATGGTAAGCTCTCAAAGTGCTAGTTCTGGATACGTGAGGTCCACTTCTTGGGACATGTTATCTCTGAGGCGGGAGTTGCAGTGGATCCTGCGAAGATCGAGGCTGTGTTAGCTTGGGAGCCACCCAGGAGCGTGACAGAGGTTCAGAGTTTCTTGGGATTCGATGGGTACTATCGGAGATTCGTGCCAGACTTCTCTAGAGTTACGGCACCACTCACAGCTTTGACGAAGAAGGGGAAACCCTTCGTGTGGTCAGACAGATGTCAGCAGAGCTTCCAGGAGCTGAGACAATGATTGACCAGCACACCTATCTTGAGGTTGCCTGAGGAGGGAGTAGGGTACGTAGTCTACTGCGATGCATCAGGGACCGAACTCGGATGTGTTCTGATGCAGGAGCAGGCAGTGATCGCCTATGGATCACGTCAGTTGAGGCCGCACGAGCAGAACTACGCTACCCAGGACCTGGAGTTAGCAGCAGTGGTCTTCGCTCTAAAGACATGGCGACACTATCTGATGGGCGAGCGCTTTACAGTCTTTTCTGATCATCAGAGTCTCAGGTATATCTTCTCACAGAAGGACCTGAACCTGAGACAGTGGCGATGGCTCGAGTTCCTCCAGGACTATGACTTTGAGATAGTCTATACTCCTGGGAAGGGGAACGTGGTAGCCGATGCCCTCAGCAGGAGGACGGGCATTTAGCTACTTGAGGAGGCAACGGAGCAGCTAGCATCTTTAAAGATATCCTTCGTGGATAGAGATGGAGCAGCCTTTCTTCAGTCTCTCACAGTCACCCCTCCACTACTACAGCGGGTCAGAGGGGCACAGCGTGAGGACGCTGACTGTGAGACACGGCGTGCACAGATATCCTCGGGACAGGCACCTGATGGTTTCTCCCTTGGAGCAGAGCACAACATCCTTTTCAGAGGACATACCATGGTACCAGTCGCCTTGCGAGAGGAAGTTATGAGAGAGTTTCACACTTCTTCTTTGGCGGTACATCCTGGAGTGGAGAAGATGTACCAGGATCTCAGAAGACAACACTGGTGGCCGAGCATGAAGAAGGCAGTAGTAGAGTTTGTTTCTCGTTGCCTCACCTGCCAACAGGTGAAGGCAGAGCATCAGGTACCAGCAGGCTTGGTACAACCCTTGGAGGTCCCGGAGTGGAAGTGGGACGGCATATCTATGGACTTCGTGACTGGACTTCCACACACTTCCAGAGGTCACGACTCCATCTGGGTGATTGTTGACCGACTCACCAAGTCGGCACACTTCTTACCCATCATAGAGCAGGGCTCAGTGGAGAGCTTGGGACGTCTCTACGTTCAGGAGATTGTGCGGCTCCACGGCGTGCCATAATCTATCGTCTCCGATCGAGATGCTCGCTTTACTTCCCGGCTTTGGAAGGGGTTGCAGGAGGCGTTCGGGACGCAGCTACGTCTGAGCACAGCCTTTCACCCTCAGACGGATGGTCAGACGGAGAGGACCATTCAGACTCTCGAGGACATGCTCCGCGCATGTGTCCTTGACTTTGGTCGTAGCTGGGAGGACCACCTACCCTTGGTGGAGTTTGCATACAACAACAGCTACCACTCCACCATCGGGATGTCACCGTACGAGGCGTTGTACGGCCGACCTTGTAGATCTCCTTTGTGCTGGACAGACCCTGGGGAGTCAGCACTTGTGGGACCGGAGATGGTTCAGGCCACGACAGAGAAGGTCCAGGTCATCCAGGAGCGGATGCGGACAGCTCAGAGCCGGAAGAAGTCACACGCTGACAGGAGGCGGAGGCCACTAGAGTTCGAGGATGGTGACCACGTCTTCTTGCGGGTCTCACCTCGACATGGTATTCAGAGATTTGGCCGAGGCGGCAAGTTATCTCCGCGCTTCATCGGACCCTTCCAGGTCCTCAGCAGGATTGGCGAGGTGGCTTATCGCCTGGCTCTACCACCTCAGTTGCACCGGGTGCACGACGTCTTCCACGTGTCTCAGCTGAGGAGATACGTGCACGACCCGATGCACATCATTGACCATGGGGAGCTTGACGTTGACGATGGGGCGACTTTTACGGAGGTCCCGGTGGAGATAGAGGATCGACAGGAGCGGGTCCTACGTGGGTGATCGATTCCTCTTGTGCGCATCAGATGGCAGCACGGGAACCTCCAGGAGAGCACATGGGAGCGGGAGGCTCAGATGCGTGCTCAGTACCCTCATTTGTTTCCCTAGTTTTTTTTTGATGTATCTTTACGGGGACGTAAAGCCCTGCGGTGGGAGTAATGTAAAGACCCGTAAAATTCAAGGGAAATTTTTTCTTAATTTTCTTTGGAATTTTACAAGAGCGCGGTTTCTGAAGGCACCTAATTCCAAGGCCCGGTGTGCCCAGAATCAATTTCCGAAGTTTGGCTCGGGTACGTTCAGGGAACGAACGAGCGGGAAATTCTAACTTTTGATCTGGTGCTCGGAATTGAAATATGAGGACACTGATGAACTCGCAGCGCCGATATTCGCTTAAGGATACCTTTTCCAAAGTTGCGTTTATTGCGGGACGAAAGTTAGTTTTTGGGAGAATTATAAAAAGTTAAATAAAAATGTGGAACACTTTTTATTTTTCTTACTTGTTGGTTAACTCCTCTCAAAGGAAGTTAAAGGTGGGACCCACATCCACTTAACCTCCCTTGGGAGGATTAAGTGTGGTGGGGCCCACACGAAACCCAACTTTCCATCTCCTCTCAAAACTCCCTTAACTCCCCTTTTAAATGAAATTGACAACTTAGCTTATTAATTGGGTTGAGTTGTTTAAACTTTTTCAAACCATTGAAATTCCAAAAGGTTTGGTTGAGTAAATAAAATAATCTCTTAGCTTATTTTATTTGGTTAGAATTCTCTAGCCTCTTGAGAGTTTTGAAGCCTTCTCCTTCTCCTTCTTCTTCTTCTTCTTCTTCTTCAAGCTTGACGAAGAACGCGAAGAACCTTCGAGCTCCGACGAAGAACGCCGCTCCTCTCTTCTTCGTAGTCGATTGTATCCGAAGATCGAAGACGCCTTCCATGTCAACGAAAGGGAACACCGCTTCCTCCTCGGACTTCCTTTGTCGTCTTACGAAGATTTTCCAACGACGTACCTCTTCGGATGTACCTCCTCGTCAACGGATTTGACGAACGATTACCGCGACGCCCGACCTCCGCGACGTTGTCTTCCGCGGATCATTGACGATCATCGAACTTGAACCCAAGGTAGGGGTTTGTTGTGGTTTATTTCTTTACTCTCATTCTTGGTTCTAGAATGATAATCTTGTGATTAAATATTTAAGAGTTATCATCTAACAAGAGGGGGGTCGGACCGCACAAACACGGCCGAATTCCCCCTCCTTTGTTCTTGGTTATTTATATAATCTTGTGGATGAACGAGAAGGCGTGGTGCCGTCCAACCACGCAGGAATCGCCCGGCTTATTTATGCGACGCTGTCGCGTCGCGCCGTGGAAGGATTATCATGAACGCGATGCCGTCGCGCCGCGTCGAAGGGAATCGAAGGCGTCGCGGCCGGAGCGGGGCCGCGGTGGAGGGGCGCGGTGCCGTCGCACCGCGCCGGACGACGAACACCGCGGCCGGTTCTGGGCCGCGGAGAGACGGGAAGACTGGCGGCTCGCCGGGCCCCCGGTGTCGGAAGCCGGAAGGGGACCGGCTTTGCCGGTCCGTTGAAGAAGAACCGGCCGGCCAGGTGGGCCAGCCGGAAGGGAAAAACCGGGGGAATTTAATTCCCCCGGTCAACTCAAATTCCCCCCCCCATTTATGAGGGGGGAGGGGGCGGTTTCTTTAAGGGGGGTAGGCGGCCCCCCGGTTTTCCTCAAAGCAGGCCCCCACGAGGGGGGGCCCGTTCTCCAAAGGTGCGGCTAAAAGCCGCGCCGCCAACATGAAGAAGCGGGGGCCTTGCCCCCCGCGCGTGGCACCAAGCGGCGCCAGGCCGCGCCGCTGCCAGCCAGGCCGCGCCGCCGCGCCGGACCGCGTCGCCGTGCCGGGTCGGACCCGGTTCGGGCCGACCCGGTTCGGGCCGACCCAGGGGGGGTCGGGCCGGGTCGCCCCGGGCCCGGACCCCCCGTTTTCGAATCGTCTTCGGTCTTTTGGCCATAACTTGAGACACGGACCTCCTATTGACGAACCGTCAGTGGCTTCACGATCCTTGGATCGAGACGGTCGATTCGGTATATCGCACTCAAAGTTTAGGAATATTTTCTGTTCGGCCGGGTTGGTTCGTTCACGAAACCAACCGGGCCTTCCGAGCGGAAACGCTCATATCTTGAGCTACGGACGTCCGATTGACGTGCCGTAAGCTTTGTTGTGTTCCTCTTAGTGAGACGGATCTTTTGTCATACTTCGACCGAGGTTTGGACGCCGGTGGAGTACAGTCGGGTAGGGTTTTCCTTAAAAACCAACCAGTCCCCTAGGACGAAAAAGCCAATAACTCTCAGACCTGGCGTCCGATCGACGCGCCGTCTTTTGCGTTGAGTTCCTGTTGACGATACAGAACTTTTGGATACATCAACTCTGGACTTTGTGATAGTTGATGTATCAGCCTCTTGGCTCGTGGAGCGGACCCTCCTGAACGAGCTTGCTGTGTGCGGGAACCCTAGTGCTGGCTGCGACTGCGACTGTTACTGTGACTACTACTACTGCTACTGCTACTGTGACTGTGACGACGACAGTACAGAGATCCTGTGTGGATTTGACGACGACTATAGCACTCAGCGATCCTACGTGGATCAGTGCTACAGGTCCTGTGTGGGCCCGATCCTGTGTGGGTCTTTGCGCTCAGCGGTCCTGTGTGAACCAGCGCCTACAGGTCCTGTGTGGGCCCGATCCTATGTGGGTCTTTGCGGGGGTTAGTTACCTATCGATCCTTCATGGGTCCGACGACTTAGATGGATCAGAGATCATCTTTATCGTCTTTCGAAGATGTATACCTGTGTGAGCTGAATCCTGTTGCTTTCCTGTGTGGATTGTGTTGTGCTATCCTGTGTGGATTACATTTTGCTTCCTGTGTGGAATACGTTTACTTTCCTGTGTGGACTGAGTTGTACTTGGGCTTGGAGGTTGGAGTGTATTTGAAATTGATGACTTAGGTATATGTATGGGCATATACCTAAGCAATGTCGGTTGTTACTTCATGATTGTACCTTTCTTTGTGATTTATCCTTTGTGGATTTTGAGAGACCTTCAGGGGTCTCGGGGTCCCTACTGAGTAGCTTATACTCACCCCTGCACGGGCTATGCCCGCACTACGTTGTGTTGTTTGCAGACGACGGACAGAGTTGATCTTGGCTGAGGTTTGCAGAGCAGGACGGTACCTAGAGGTGGACCACTAGGCAGGACGTGTTCGGAGCGGACGACGGGACCCGTGGAGCAGTGGAGCTATCTGTACCCATCCTTCAGGTGGGATCTCCAGTGGACATCTCGGTGTAGCGGCTTTTACTTACAGTTGTTGTTTTCCCTTTCGAGTTGTACTTTACTTTCAGTTTGGGTTTGTATACTGGCCCATTTACTTTTCCGCACTTTCAGTTGTACTCTGTTTTTACTTAGTGTTTACTTTCTGCTTGCTTACTCTGTGGTGTTTGTTTACTTTACAAAGGCAATGCCTTCCCTTTTTACCGGGATTTACGCCTTGGTGCTAGTCGCCAGCCCCTGGCCTATGGAAGACGGGCTTGGGGTAGTCACGACACGGACCCCGAGGGCGGGTCGTGACAACTAGCCCACCGTGGCACGAGATTGCGAGAACTTTACCGCAAAATGCCACTCCTACCAAATTCATACCTACTTCATTCACCAACCGCCGGAGTTACTTCATCAGGCTAAGTACTCCTGGTCGTTTTCCATCTGGGGAATGGATGTTGTGGGACCATATCCTCCTACCACGGACAAACAACTAAAGTATATCCTCACATCAACCGACTTCTTTTCCAAATGGGAAGAAGCTATACCCCTCAAAGAATTCGGCGCAAGAAACATTGTCAGCTTATTGAAATCCAATATCATCACCAGATTTGGCATCCCTCATACAATACTGAAAGACAACAGCACCAACTTCTTCTCTGGTGAATTGGAGAAGTTGTACCAAGAATATGGTATAAAGGCTAACCACAAATCCCATAACTATGCAGCGTCCAATGGACAGATAGAGGCTTTCAATAATACCATGTCCAACATTCTCCAGAAAATGGTGGATAAAGACAAGAAATCATGGCCGGATAAACTCTTTCATGCATTGTGGGCTTATCGAACCACAATCCGCACCACTACTCGGGCTACTTCGTACTCATTATTATACGGAACATAAGCAGTCCTGCCCATTGAGCTCCAATTTACCTCGCTCTGTGTTTCCATTTGTGATCAGTTATCCAATGATGAGTAATCAGAAAAACAGCTAGGTGAATTGGAAAAGCTAGATGAGAAGTGGCTTCACACTTTTCACGATCTGGAAGTATATCAGAACCAGATCGTACGAGCCTTCCATAAAAAGGTTCGTCTTTGGTCTTTCTTGGTTGGAGAATTGGTGTCGGTCCTCCATACCCCAATGATACCCGTAAAGAAACCTCCAAAGCTGGATCCCAAGTGGGAGGGACCATATGTTATACACAAGGTCTACTCCAACAGAGTATATGACATGATCACCATGGACAAGCAGTTCACTACCGCTCCTATGAATGCAAGATTTCTGAAGAAGTATTTCACATAACCAAAAGCAGTTATCGTTTGAGCTGTAGGACGTTAAACTGCCAAGCGCCTATCATCCGAGTTGCAGGATGGTAAACTGCCAAGCCCCAATGGTCCAAACTATATTCCCCTTAACTAAGAGGATTTTGTTCTCACTATACGAAGTTAAACTGCACGAATTTCAGAGAACTACGTATGTCTTTATTCTCGCCTTTGCAGGATACGTAGCAACGCCAATATTCTGTATCTGGGCCCATCCATCCCCAAATAAAGTTAAAAGTGACCTTTTTTCCCTCATGTGTGGACCAACCCTGCACAGGGTGTATCCCTTTCAGAAAACTACGTACGACTTGATTCCCTCCATTTCAGGATATGTAGCGACACCAGGATTCCACATCCTGGCCCAGCCACCCCCAAATTAAATAAAAAAATGACATCTTCCCCCATGTACGGACCAACCTTGCACAAGGTGTATCCCTTTCATAGAACTACGTACGGATTGATTCCTGCCTTTGCAGGATACGTAGAGACTCTAGGGTCCCCCATCCTGGCCTAGCCACCCCTGAATGAAGATTAAAAATTCCCTATTCCCCCATGTATGGACCAGACCTGCACGAGGTGTATTATCTTCTAAAGAACTATGTACGACTTGATTCCTACCTTTGCGGGATATGTAGTGATGCCAGGAATCCACATCCTGTCCCAGCCAACCCCAAATGAAGCTATAAATACCCTCTTCCCCCGTGTAAGGACCAGATCTGCACGGGGTGTATTCCTCGTCCTTACCACATGATGTTAAACTACACGGATTTTAAAAAATGCCATTTCCCCCATGTACGGACGAGACCTGCACATTGTGTATTCCTGAAAGAACTACGTGTGGCTTGATTCCTTCCCTCGTAGGATACATAGTGACGCCTGGATTCTGTATCCTAGCCCAGCCGCCCTAAAAAAATTCCCTTCATCCTTACCATATGACGTTAAACTGCACATACCCAAAAAATAAATATGCCCCTTCCCCTCGTGTAAGGACCAGATCTGCATGGGCTGTACTCCAAAAACAACTCTGTGTGGCTTGATTCCTACCATCGCAGGATACCTAGTGATGCCAGGATCTTATCTCCTGGCCCAGCCATCGATAAAAGAAAACACGAGTATATATACCCCTCATCCTTACTGCATGATGTTAAACTGCATAGTCCAGTGTCCTTACCACATGACATTAAACTGCACAGAATCCCCCTTTCACATCGGCTCATCATCATCCTCACCGCACGACGTTAATTTGCACAGACTTTGTCCTCACCGCATGAAGATAAAATGCATGAAATTCATTGCGACCCACCCAAGATATATGGAGAAATGGGATGGGAATACTCCTTACGCATTTGGATGCATCCTCTCCATACATCAGAATCCACGACCCGAATAATTTCAGATCTTCATAACCACCCATGGCCATCAGAAGTATAAAGTTATCGATCCGTGGACACCTTTGTATGACTATGCATACCATGCCCTCAGCGGATCTATATATTGACAGCCCCTGACTCGTCTACCAAAGGAGAGATTTCCTCAGACGATACTCTTCCTATCTCCATACTCTTACCGGCCTCAGAGCCCCCATATCATATCTCCCGATCCAAAAATTTATGGACCAGTGGTTTTCAAGTTCGTTCCACTCTCACATCCAAACGTTTCCAGGGTATCCCTGCCTGGTTAGCCTATGTATCGGTCTGTGGTTCATTTGATGATATGAATCTACAAACATCAAGCAAGGGCTAGGCTACTCTGACTCAATGGACAATTGTAGTGAAGATGTTTATTATATGCTCAGGCACAATTATCACCATATTCCGTACTCTATTATATGAGCAATCCTGGATTTTCATAATCATCCATGGACATTGGAAGTGGAAAGTCATTGACCCATAGACACCTATGTAAGACTATGCATACCATGCCCTCAACGGCTCTGCATATTGATCGCCCTTGGCCCATCTACCAAAGGTAAGATTTACTCAGCCGATGCTCTTCCTAGCTCCGTACGCTTACCGGCCTTAGAGCCCCCACACCATATCTACTGATCCGAGAAACCCCAGAGTTACAGATTACACCCTCATTCCCTCACAGTTTTTCAGAGTATACCAGATCATCCTAACTCAATTTCCCTCCAGGTGATTGTAGCAATTTTCACCCAATGGTCTGAACTCTATGGCCATTAAACTAAGTGTATGTCGTCCTTACCACAAAATGTTAAACTGCATGAATTAAAGGTACACCCCATGCACAAGATAAATCCGTCCATGGAACTCTTCAATTTTTAACAGCAACCAGGGATGAACATCCCCGACATGTCCAGATATTTCCTTACCAAATGACAGACTTCATGGTTCGGACAATCGTGGATCCTCATAATCATTTATGGCCGTCGAAAGTGTAAATTCATCGACCCATGGACACCTTTGCATGACTATGCACACCATTCCCTCAACATATCTGCATATTGATAGCCCCTAGACCGTCTACCAAAGTCAAGATTTCCTTAGGCGATACTCTTCCTAGCTCCGTACGCTTACCGGCCTTAGAGCCCCCATATCATCTCTCCTGATCCAAAAATCCCCAAAACAACAGTTTACACCATCAATCCCTCTCCACATCTTGGACATGCAAATATATTCGAGCCCAGTTACATTCTAATTAAGAGTGGACTTTACAACAACATCCTTACCACATGACGCTAAAACTACACAGAACATGTCTTTTTCACTTTGCATGAAGCTGAAAATACCAATCATTAAACATCCAGAGAAATTCATCCAACTACAAGAATTTTCACGGATTTAAAAATTCCCCCTGTCCCCACTGCACAACGTTAAACTACAAAGTATCTTTAAAAATGCTCCCCAACCTCACCGCATGATGCTAAACTGCATGGATATTGAAATACTCATATTTCCTTACTTCATGATAATAAATTACATAGTATCAAATAATAATAATGCCCTCTATCCTCACCACATGATGTTAAACTACACAGAAGCCGTCTTCACTGCATGACGTTAAACTGCACGGAATTTAAAATGCCCTCATCCTTTCCGCATGACGTTAAAATACACGGTCAAACCTGTCATGGGTTCAGTCAGGAATGGAGGCTTTCCATTGTCCCTCAGTGCATGGGCCAGACCTGCATAAACCACTATCTCACACCAACGTGAGGAGGGATGACTTCACCCATTCTTGGGATGTTTATCCTATATGTTTCTCCCGTATCCTGGCACCCTCCTTTCATAAACCATACTTTGTACTCAGAAAAAGCCGAACTCTCATAAGTCACCCCTGGTGGTCCCGAATCTCAACTACCTTGAAGTTGTCTAGCTATCGGGAGAATACAATCATTGACCTAAGGGAACCTTTTCATGACTATACATACCATGCCCTTAGTGGCTCTGTATATTGATCACCCCTGGCCCGTCTACCAAAGGAAAGATTTCTTTAGGCAATGCTTCTCTCCGTATGCCTCTTGGCCTCTGAGCCCCCATATCCATCCCAAGATTCGGAAACCCATTGAGCTGCAGTTTACCAACCTTTCTTCACAACCCTTCCTGAGTATGGTGGAACATCATTGGAGAGATTACCATGAACTAGGGGAAGCCATTCCATTTTAAGAAGAATATCCCAGCTTCATGAATTTAAACTTTGTCAAGCTCTAACCATCCTTTATGATAACTAAATGCATAGGAATGTTGCCTACCGACCACACTTCTGATTAATAAAAATATTCCCAAACCCTTTTAGACATCACATGCATGTTCAAGCCACCACTGGTGGTTTTCATAATTCTCCAAGCCTCCTATGGTGGTTTCCATAATCTGGACATCCATGAAGGTCCTCGGGCCATCAGAAATGGGCAGTCATTGACTTAAGGATACCTTTGCATGACTATTCGTACCTTTCCCTCAGTGGCTCTACATATTGATCACCCCTGGCCCATCTAACAAAGGCAAGTTTTCCTTAGGTAATGCGTTTCCTACCTCTGCACGCCGATACGGCTCCCATGCCTTGTAACATTCCCTACATGTTGTTCAAATCTAAACATGTACCCCCATGTGATTCTGAAAGGTATTGAGACATATTTTAATCAACCAAACCTCGTCGGGGCCCTCTCCCCACCATATATGGTCAAAGATGTTCGACCTAAAACATCAGTAATGATAGTCTTGTCGGCGGGACTTTAAACCGCTCACAAAAAGAGGCACAAATCCCATTAGGACAAAAACCCAAAAAGGGAGACCTAAGAAAAATCCAAGCCATACCCACTGGGTCCACACCAAATGGGCCCAGGAAAAATTAGGGTATTTATGAAAAATATAAAAAAAATTTGGGGTTAGTCTATAAAATCCCAGAAATAGTCAAACTATGCTCGCTGGATCCCAGGGTCCAGGCAAAAAATTAGAGCTCATTTCTATTTTATCAATTGTTCTGAACTCTGATTATTCTATGTTCGGTGAATTATCATATACAGAAACCATGTCAAATAATTTCTATCACAGGAGAAGGTAGAAAAGAGTACTAAGGAGAAACATATTTTTGTTCCATAATAGAGTTAATGTGAAGAAATTCCACAATACGGAGCCTCCTCTGGTAGTGAAAGGTTATTACAGGAAGATTTCAGTGGATTAAAAAAGTTGTATCAATTGCTGATGAGAATCCTCGATCACTTGATGAAGATTCTACAGCAATGCCGTCTCATCTTCCGCATCAGCCCGCAGTGCTTCCTCCTCCTGTGCCTCCTTTAAGCTCACCCTCATCTACTCCTCCATCTGCGGCTTCCCTTCATCAATTATGGCTATGGTATTAGCCTCCTACTGCTACAACCATTTTATGTCACTCCTCATCACCTCCAGTCAAGAATGCTGCTTATGGACTTCTCCCTGAAGTCTCGCGACTACCCCGGCATGATCATGAGCTTCTGCTAGGAAAAATTATCGGGTCGCGGAAAGGTAGGCTTCAGACTAAGCAGCAGAAAGGCGAGATTCAAAACCATCAATCCTCTCTCGGTCAGTGACCAGTTTATTGAATATATCATAAATGACATGGTAGTCAAACCCTTCAAATCCTAGCAGCATAAAAAGATCGCGCAGCTTCAGAAATTTAGTCTGTATCTCAGCCAAGGGCGTCTGAGAAATCAGCTTCCATATTTTCTCCCATGCCCTTCGGCAAGAAGGTAGAAGACTGGAATGAACCCGTTGATCAGGCTCGGAGTCACTCCCGGAAGAAGATACATACTCTGGGATAAACATCACCAAGGAGGGACCTGATACGGTTTCAACCTCAAGCTATGATGCCCCGAAAACTTCACCCCTGACAGTTGTTGTCACATGAACGATTGGATCCGACGGCACAATCGCCAGTGCCGAAGGTTGTGGTCCTAAAGCCCGAAAGTTGATAAGATAGATAAGTATCCCTAGTCAGAAAAGGGAAGAGAAGGGATTCAGTGCCAAGAGATTGAGAAGATTACCCCCGATCATCAAGGCGTCGGTACCCTCAAGCTCTGCGCCGCCACTGCCACTTGAGGAAGACGCTACATCTTCAATGGGAAATGGAGTCCTGGACAACCCCAGAGGTGCCCAGGACCTAAGGCCACTCCCAAGGCCTGCAACTCCCAAAGTTGTCTCCAAGCTGTCATCTACCGAGATCAATCTCTGAGAAATTACTCCCCCAGTAAACAAAACGATGGCCCACTCTGGGTTCTCAACAACTGGCCTGATAATAGGCTCTTCCTCTATCACCATGGGATCCATCGTGTCTGAGGAAGCTGACCCCATCGGATCGGGGGCCTCCTCGGTAATCACGGGCGCCCCATCCTCCCCCGAAGCTATAGAGTCTGTGTGATCAATGAGAGTCTCATCTTCCAACTGCTCCTCCTCTGGCATATCTTCGATCATTGAAGACAGAAGGAAAGCGTCCATACCACTAGACCCTTCAGAAAGGCCCACCATCTCATCGCGCTCAGGTATGGCTGCAGGTGGTCCCTCAGATAATAAAGGGGCAGAAGTATGACCACTTGGGTAGCTACGGCCAGGTCACTGATTGGCCCTGCACTATAGCACCAAAACAGTTAATAACTGTAAGAGTCAGAACATATGAGTTGGTAATCGAGGAAACAAAAATCATGATTACCCGTCGTTCCCTATTTGAGTCGTTACGAAAATCAAGACTCCAGCCGACGTCTCTGGATCTACCCAGGGGACAATTCTCTGCTCGGAATGCTGGGAGGAGCTGGAGGAGGAAAGACCCTAGTCAAGTCCGCGATGGTCGCTTCTATGTGCTCAATTTCACCATGAGACCCCTCCTCGATGACCCCCATAATTAAAGGTGTGTGTTCTCTTACTGCGGTACCCCGGGGAGTATACTCCGGGGAAGGAATTTCCACCTGGGATTCCTCGGCACCCTGCATAAAGGGAAGAAACTTTAGAACCTTCACGGTAAATAAGTAAGAAGGTCAGGGTGGAAGAGCATGGAAACCTCTTCCTCAAGATCTTACAATTTGGGATGCTTTATCATCATGGACACCCGATTAGACCCGTAAAGCCGGTTTCGGAGTGAATGCACATATACGTCCATTTTCTTCAAAGATGCAACCATTTCTTCTAGATCCTATTCCAACATAAAGTGAGGAAGAGTAAAGATATTCCCAATACCCAGAAGCTCTAGAGAGATCGTTTGGAGTAATGCCCAAACCTCTTCATCTGAGCCACTGACCCTAAGGTCATCCCAAATCCCCCACGCATCTGAAAATGCGGTCGTAACAGGAACAACTAACTAAGGGGGATCGACCTGAGAGGGTTGGGCAGCGATAGGGGCTGGTGGAGGAACCAATATCCAGGGTTGTTTTCTAGGTCTTGCTGCTGCCCTAGAACTCTCGGAATCTACCTATGGGCGGGACCTCATGGGCAGGGGGAATTCCCTTGCCTCAGTCGCAGTAGGGGAACCAGCGGAATCATCTCCCCCTAAAGAGTGATAGCTCTCATCCTCCTCCTCATCAGTCACCAATCGCAGCAGGGCCGGGAATCGGTGAGTTAACACTGTATAACCCTGGCGTGCATGAATGTAGGTATCGAGGTCCCGGTGATACCAATTGAGCCTCTCTGGGTCTGCAACGTAAAGGATGTCAGCTAGAACAGATATGTAGCCTAGCACGTCGAACGCTATTTCTGATTCCTGGAGATAATGCCACAAACAAAGGGGGTACTAGCTGCGAAAGGATGATTGGACTTTAAATTTGTCCTATTGTTCCCAGGCCATCAGGAAGGCAGTATCTGCAGGAAGGCCCAACTCTTTCCTGGAAGCTTAGAGGGAATTTGAGGAGACACCTCTGTTCGTTAAAACCTTCCACGGAAGCACGGGACCAGCAGGGCTACGAAGAACCTTTACTGGCCTGGTTGGAGCACTGTCCCCCTTCTGCATCCTTTTGCTCTTCGATGGCTTAGGACTCGAGATAGTGGGCACCCACAGCCCTAACTGGCCATTCATGTATGATTTCACCCAGGAGTCAACATAGCTTTTGGATAATAAAGTCATGGAGTTTGCAAGTGTGGAGGTCATAACCTCACAGTCAGTGTCCTCCTAGGTGAACATTAGCCACAATTGTCTGGCCACCATCAGATGGCGGTTCCCGCGGGCACCATTGAGAGTAGGAGGACATTGCACCTAGACGCAGCCAAATTGACGTCCGAATTGGCAAGGCACATACCCCTCACAGATCAGTTCCCCACTAATACGATCCACCAGAATACCCTATCAGAGGGAAAAGAGGTAGCCCTACTTTCTAAATTCCTCTGATATGCAGTTTGTGATTGCGCCAGTTGGGGAAGGATGTGGTCGAAAATTGAAATGGTCATAGCTCGAGATCCAACTCGACAACAGATGCATATTCTGATCCGTCCATTTTTCCTCCTTCTCTTGGGACACCCACTCCTTAGGCATAACCCCGCTGGTCAATTGCAAATACGACCAGACTACGGTACCCAGAATCTGAAAAGGATTGATGAAAGTATAGAAATTCTTAATATGTGCTCCCAACCATCCCCAGAGGATTTTAGAAGGGCTAGTTACCCAGTTCGACCGACTCCCCTCGGTAATATTGCCAAGCAACCGATAAATCCTAGCTAGTACTGGGATGACCAAGTTGATGACATCATCGGTGGCCAGTTTGGCCTCCATACAAAAGTAGAAACTCGCACGCCGCCAGTATCATGTACATGCAACAGCCAGCCACTCAAGAACATGGCCAAAAAGCCGCCAAACGGAGCAGCCGATCAATTCCTGGCATAAGTTCCCAACCCCAACTGTTGAACTGGCCTTCCTCCAGGATCAGTAAATAGCTTCCCCTTTGCCTTCAGGACTCCATCAAAGGATATATCATGGGCCTGCGTGGAAGATCCATGGACTTACTCTCTCTAGAAAAAGCTTTGATCCATTCACGATATGGGATGAGTTGTTTCTGAGTTGTATCCTTCGAATACTCCTGAGCCTGATCAATGAGCTGCTTCACCAAGGGAGGAGTCCTCTCGTCGTTATCCCACAAAGGAGGGGGAGGCAAGAATTCATCATACATGCCTCCAACAATTGGGACCCCTGAAATCTACGAGACATCCCAAAGACTGATACCCACCTCCCCATGGACCAGATGGATGTGTTGGTATCTGGACTCCAACGGCTCATACGCTGCTTGACAAGGGCGTGGGGCTGATGGGTATAGGTCTGGGACACTCAGGAAGCATCATACAGACCCACGGCTCACAATTCCGCTTCAAACTCTGCACAGCTCTAGAAAACCCATAAGGGACACCCCAATCCAAGGACTTAAATGCCCCTCCGGGCCGGAGGTCCCGGTCCGCTGACCAACTACGTTGGTTGTTTATGATAGCATTGCGGGAAATGCTCCGGTTACAGTGAATTGCCCCATCCAGCTGACGTTTTTCTCCTGTCAGGGACATAGTAAGGTGATTCAGCACAGACCCAGCAGCTGTATCCCTTGGGGTAGGCCACCCTCTAGCAGTTATCACAACTCAAGGGATAGTGCAGGTAAATACCCATAATGTGGGATTGTTGTCGCGATATGGCATTGGAATCGGTGTATCAGACAATAAACCGTACCAATAGGCATGAAGGCTATTGGAAAAGGGGTACTCCTACTGTGACTCGGAGAGCAAGATTGCAAGGAGGGGGTATAGTGGAGTGTGGTGGACTCCATCCTGAATAGAGCTGGCCACATCCTTTATGTTTTGATCACCAATCGAAAGAGGCTCGATAGCAGGCCTAATCGCAGGTCGATGAGGAACCATATTTTCTCCCTGCATCATGGAAACCATACAGATGGTTAGTCCAAAATAAAAAAATTTGGAAAAAATACCAGGTATTTAGAAAAGGACTTCATCAAGGAGCATTCATGACAAAATCCGCAGGCTGGCCTCAAAAGGTGGTTCGCGATAGTTACATCCCACGAACCAGCCCTACACGGAAGGAGTCCGTAATACTCTGGCCCACGGAGCATTGGCCCAAAATCCATGAACTAGGCTTCCCAACGGAATCTCAATTCCGAATTTAAATTTTTGAGTTCATAAAACATAAAATATTTTCAAAGTCTGGATGATTTCCGGTCCGCGGACCATCCAAAACCGCGTAGTGATTTCCCAGGCGTCCCTTCATGGATTACATTTTAATTGATTAGATGTTTTATTTCATGGCTGGGAGATTGGTCCGTGGGTGAGGGAAAGAACGAACGAGGAACAAATCGCAAAAATGGAAGCTGGTTCGCAGATGAGGAGTTTCGCGAAGGAGCAGGCGTGCAAAGACAAAAAGTGAGAGCTCCGTTTTCGCGAAGAATATGGTAGAAGACAAGGGTAGGGGACTCCTTATTTATAGGCGTGGTCCCCGACCGGGTCCACTCTTCTACCACAAACTATCCAAGTTTCGGGACCACTCTACATCGGAATAGCATCCTCTTCATTCCTATCAGACCCCATTCCGATGGGGGGCATTTGTAGGGTCCTAAAAAATCCACAAGGGATAATAGGGAATCCCCCTTAATTTGAGAAAGTATTCTAACAAATTTCCCTCAATGTATTAGAAAAAAATATAGAGAATACTCAATATTGATAAAGGATCGACAGGTCCACCTACCAGTCCAACATTGATGGCATGCGACCGGTTCAGCGAGCCACCCCCTCCATGGACCAGCGTCATCCGCGAAACAGAGGCGAGAACCCCATCACGGGCGCGAAGCAGTGAAGACACTAGGTCGGTCCACTATCATGAACAACGCCAACTGTGCCACGCCGCACATGCTATCATTCGCGGAATAGAGGCGAAACCCTTCATGGCGGAAAAGCACACCTCGAATCGACATGGTTCACGGGTGCGGTGAATTTAATAAATCCCCATGAACTACGGATTGACTAAGTCATCCATGGGCCGGGTTTTCAGTCATAGGCCTCCGTAAAAGGTGTCACGTGACCACAATATGCCCCTTTCCTCAACTCTATAAAAGGACATTGAGGGAGAGAAGAAGGGGAGATCGAGGGATTCAGGTAGAAGGATTCAGAGATCAGGGGATCGATTTATTGGACTCCGTCGACGAGAAGGCTTAGAGATCAACTTCTGAAGGAACAATTCCGGAGGAAGGATCTTAGGATTTCATGAACAGAGAAATTCCAATTTGTGAACCAGAACAAGTATAAAACTAGAATCGAATTGATAAGGAACCGAAAAATGCATAAACAATTGGTGAACCGTGAACTTAAAATAAGAACTGCAAGCTAGGGCCCCTCTACGGATGTACTCCCCATAGACTAGGGTGTTTATGCCCCTTTTTCGATCCGACTCACCACGTAGCACCCTCCTACGCCGGTGAAGCCCTGACCGGAGAACCCCCAACTAGCGATGCCCCTGACCGCCGCTACTCGTGCAGACTCCAATGGGTACCAACCTGGTACGCAGGCTAAACCCGAAGCCAAGTACCGCCCTGGTACGTGGGATGCCTATTAGTCTGCGTACCACCTTGGTACACTGACGACCTCTCTAGCCACATAGAACCCCCTACGCAAAGGGAACCACTCCTCATGCACCCATGCGGCCCGTGAATTTCTTCGGTGTTCCCATTCTCCAAGACAGTTAAAACCCTTCCAACCTGGCCCGATCCTTCGCAATCCCTTCATTGGACTATTCATTGGCCCCGAGCCAAGGCCTCTACCGAAGCCACCTAACCCATATGATGAAACTTTCAGGAACATTAGCATGCCACTTTGAGTTCACATACCCATGGTAGGTTAGGACAAAGGGGTTGCCCCAGCTCTTGAGCATATTCCCGAAGCATATTTTGGTTCACATTCCCACGGTAGTGCAGGGTCTGAGACCGGGAGTCCCCTTTGTGACTCTCCACTTTCCAGGATTGAGGGACACCATTCACGTTTCCTTTTTATTAGTTCCAACTGTGAGAACTTCTCCCCTATCCTGGGAGTGGCTGGACATCCCTCCTAGAGTAATCCCCACACCATCCTCGCTAGAAGCCAATGGCCCTTCCCCTCTCATCAGGGAAGGTTCACTGCTCTGATGCGCGACTCCTACCTTCCTCTAACATTAGGGAGAAGGAGAGTCCAGTGGTCCCGGCCTTCTCCTCTGCTCATCGTCTTCCTCCCCTGTCCTCGGTATTGAGAATGTGCGAGGCTTTCCAAGTCTATCACATACTCTTGTTTCTCACACTGAGAATGACTCATGTGGGATTAGATATTTGTGATAGTCATAGCGTCTAGAAAAAGACGGCGGTCAAAATGAACTACGTGGGTTTTTTATCTATGTCTCCTAAACAGGGTATGTTGGACGCCTCCTTGAGGTTCAAACTCTATAATAGGAAACTCTCACGTGTAAGCCCTAATCTTCCAAGAACTACGTGGACTTTGATTCCCAACCAACTAGGATACGTAGGAATCCTCCCTGAGGTGCAATCGTGATATCTAAGTCTGATACACATCTTTCCCTATCAGACCAGGTCCTTATACTCCAGCAGGACCATCTTCGGGGCCAGGAAATCACTTCCCTTGGGTCTTTCGGGATTTCTTGTCATAAGTCCCACACCAACTTTGACCGGGCATCTCTCACCTGGAGGTCCTTGCCACGTGATATTTAACTGTACGGTTGGGTCCTTGTCGCATGACCTTAAAAGGTGATGTGTCCCATCAAGTGGCACCGAACTATGTGGATTCTGATTCCTCTCACGAGGATACGTAGGAATCCCATATCATGAGTTCGACCCAAATGCTCAAGTCATTATCTGTCCCCCCTGGATGACAATAAACTCCAGAGTCCTAGTTATGAGGCTTTAAACCAGTGTCGTCTCAATGAGTCTAAGCTCCTCGGAGTCATTAATCCAATGAGGGATGATAAAACTCGGGACTAAATGATTCTGAATCCCTGCGTTCAGCTGACCATTTCCAACCAGGAGTAATCTGTGGATACTATGCTTGGGTATAAACCAAAGATTCACGAACATATGAATACATCTTAAATCTATAATAGAGTCACAGAACAGGAAATAATTCCCCCCCAAAAGGGTTCAATGATCCTGACTTACCATCCTCTTGACCAATGTGAGTTCATAAGTGTCGCTGGCCAAATCGCCCAGCGAACGCCTGCCTTTGGAAAACAGATCTTCTTATCGTTGGATACAGAACCATTGGGTGTTTCGAAACAAAAACGGTGCACCTGATGTGAGGGATTAAGCGGGACTCAACCCTCTTCAATCAATCATCGGGAAGCACACATTTTACCCCTCTGGTCGAAACAATTATGCATGAATTTTCATGATTTTTGTTGTTGTTCTCCTTGTAATCGACTATAAATCCGATACCTAATTCTCTATATATGAAAATGTTTATGTGTTTGAGTGTGTTTAAATTTATATATATTAAATAGTATTAATTCCATCAATAATTAATTTTTTTATTCTTTAGATTATCGTATGTATATATTTTTTTACACACACAGACACACACAGACATATATATATATAAATTTATATGTTTCTTCTGTTTTATATGTATAAATATGTATATATGTTTTGGTTTGTGTGTATTTATGAAATTATATATTTATGTTTGTGTGCATATATATAAATTTATATATTTATATATAAATAAACACATACAAAATAGTAAGTATATTAATAATATTTATATGTATTTTTGGTATAATATATTGATGTATATATCAAAATTTTCCAGACTTTTATTAAAATTTATAGTTTATAAGTTGAAATTTTTTATTTCTTCATATATATATATATAATTATACATCCATATTTATATGTACACATAGATAGACACATTCATAAATATAAGAACATATATTTTATTTTTATATATATATATATATTATAATTATATTTATATATACCAATTTTATTATATGTATATATTTTTCAATGTATTATAAAATATAATCTTTACATATATTCGTGACTATACTATATATATGTATATATTATGATTTATAAGTATAATTTTAGTGTTATGCTTAATATAATTTACGCATGTTAAAAATGATACATTTTATACATACCTTCTGTGTATGTATTATTTATAATGAAATATGAATATTGTTTAACCAAATAGGTTAAATATAAACTTAAAATGGATGGATGTTAGTCATATATCAAAAGAGTATGTGGATGGGGTTATAGAGGTCATCATGTTTTCAATTGATCCTAGAAATGACCCCTATCAAAAATATTGTTTATGTTGAAATTGATGTTATTCAAGATGATTTTATCCAGATGAGTTGGAAGAACACATTACCTGTCATGGAATAGATCAAAGTTATAAATTTTGGGATAAAAATATGTAATAATTGAATTTATCTATTGACTACTATAACACTACAATTTTGGATCATCTCATATGAGTTCAACTATAAATGATAACATAGATCATATTGAGGAAATGAAAACGGTAGTATAATATGGACTTATCGATTATCGAATGCTATTTGGGAAGTTAATTATTTGTCCATAGATTCAATTATATGATTATTTTACTAAATATTACTTATAATTATCCATACTAATGTTATATATTTTGAAAATTTGTGACATCATCTCTATAAAAAAATACTTCTTGAATGATATGTACCAGAAGATAATGAGATTCTTTGTCAAACATATAATGTGAAATGAGTGTTATGTTCATGGGGTAAGATCTTTTAATGAATACATGTCTTTCCTAATGGTTATATATTTTTTCACAAAGAAAATATGTCACTTAAAAATTTCCCTATGTGTGGCGTAACTTGATATATGAAATATAAATCATGTCCTTTGAAAAGTGTATAACACAATACAATCATTCCAAGGTTTATGTAGATATATTGAAGTTAGGTGACTACAATGAAATTATAGTTTAACACATATAAAAAAATTCAAGATGAAAAACTTCGTAACATACCAGACTCTCCTTAGTAGAATAAAATTGACAATGAGTATCCTGAATTTGGAAATGAGTCTCAAAATATCCATATTGTGTTATATATAGATAGAATTAATTATTTTGGTATAAAAAGTATCACTAATAGTAAAAATTTGATTATTTTGGAAAATTATAACTTTCCAGCATGGTTATATGTGAAGTGCAAGGACATTATGTTGTATTTGGTTATATCATAACCAAAACAACCTAGTAATTATATTTATGATTATTTGGATCCATTGATAAAATATTTGTAATTGATGTGGGATTAAAGTGTTACTATATATGATGGTCATAAAAATAGTGATTTCTCGTATAGAGACATGTTGCTCAGGTTGATAAATGAACTTCCAAATTTTTAAAATTTCATAGGATACAGAATTAAAGGAATGTTAGTGTGACTCATTTTTGAAGAAGTCCCATACATAGTTAGGTTGAATCATTCCATAGAGATAGTGTTTCTAGTACATCAAAAAAATTATATTTATTACATAAACACTAATCATAGAAAACCTTATTTTATGGGAATTTAAAAGATGGTATCACACTATTTCCATTAATAGGTGATGAATAGTTTGATAAAGTTAAGAATATTTTCCATATTTTTAGTGAAGACATTTTAATAAACCATATTAAAACTAACATTAAAAATTGATCAGATTTTATTGAATTTATTTATGAGAATAGATATTATATCATAAGATTTCTTGATGTCGTGCACATTGGGAAATATGCTTGTGATAGTGTCATCGTAACATTACTCAATGCACTTGGAAAATAATATGATATCATTTTGGCATGGTTAAGCATGATTAATATGGGGATAAGTAAAAAGTTGGAACCAATGAATAGTAAAATATGGCGTTTACTTCCTCCAATATCTTACACTCATTCCTAGAAATATAATATCATAATGATTACTGATTAGAAGTCAATGGACTTAAAATCCTGAGATTTTCTTGTTTTGATTAAAGATTAAGGTTATGTGGCTTTATATTACATTTTACCTAAATTTTTTTGACACACATTAACCAAGATTTTATTCTTTTCTAAAGATCTATATATATATATATGTTATAGACCAAGTAAATTTTCCATGTTTAGAAAAAAAAATCTATCATATTATGTGGATTGGAGATATAATTCTCACCATAATTCATTGATATAATGGTTCACTTATTGTTTCACTTGGTTAAAGAGATTGGATTGTGTGGTCTTACACATTAAAAATTGATGTACCCTATTTCACATTATTTAAATATTTTTGAAAGTGCACATAAAAAACGGAATACATCCAAAATGTTTTATTATAGAGTGACATATTTTTTAGGAAGCCATTGAATTATTTAATTACAACATGTTCGATGTGGATAAGATTAGAATCGCAAAATTTTTTCATAGTGGGTGGCTTTTAGGAGAATAAATTTCTAAAATATATATTATCAGCAATATTTTTATCGAGTATAAGAAGCCTTGTCATTATATTTTACTTAATATATATATATATTTTCACTATATATTGATACTAATAATTTAATTATTTTTTATTCAAATTCATCAATGCCTAAAATTTTGATATCAAATACACGTAGTTAATAGTTTATAGTGTGGTATCGAGACCATATTTTTAACGGGTAATCTATAAATATAAATTTTGTTTTATAAAAATATTAATGCATATCCATTGAACCAATTTTAAATATATTATCTTATAATCATTATATAATTAATAGTTATATGTATTATATAAAATAACCTGATAAATGTATTATAATATAAAAAAATTTAAGTTACTCTTGTGGAAGGAGTGATGCATATATATATTACAAAGAACGTATATATAATATGTTAATATTTCATACATTGGGATTATTGAAAAAATATTGGAGTTGGATTATTAAACATTCCAAGTGATAATTTTTTTGATGCATGTGGTTTGATAACTATAGTTCAATTACAATCAATGAAATAATATTCATTAATGAAAATTTTGGTCAGTAAGGATACAATGAGTAATCGTTTCAAATGGAATGATAGACAATACAAGTATTCTATTTCCTAGATCTAGAAAATGAAAATTGGTCAATTATTCATGTTTCAAATAAAAAAACACCTGGTCAAATGAAATTTCAATTAAGGATAACCCTTTCATTGAGAGATCAAAATCATTTCATAGTGGTCCCAATGTATGACGTTTAATTTATGATAACGATGACTACAAGGAGGGGAATTATACAATGGATAGAGGTGGAAAATCCCATCAATATTTAAATAAAAAAAATCAATAAATTGGTCAAATATCTCGGATTTTTTAA
This sequence comes from Viscum album, assembly GCA_963277665.1. Classification (NCBI taxonomy): domain Eukaryota; kingdom Viridiplantae; phylum Streptophyta; class Magnoliopsida; order Santalales; family Viscaceae; genus Viscum; species Viscum album. The sequence goes on from OY728167.1 coordinate 836,874,759, forward strand.
ATACAATATGTATCCTAATAATATTATGTTTTCACTAAAATATTTGTGTAATATAAGTTAAATGTTTAATTAATTGGATAGATGATGTATTCCCAACATTCTCATGCTACTAATGGAAACAAATATATATAGGAAAGGATGAAATGAATCAAATGATAAAAGGTTGAGGAAATATCATTGATAAAGATAGAAGTGATGTATGGTGATGGTGTTATAAAAAATAAATGTGAGATGTAAAGGTATTGATTTTTATTAGGATCATGAGAACCATTGAGAGGGGGTTGAATCATTGGTGGTCTTTTAAAATATTAATTCTTTATAAATTAACACTTGAAACTTGTTAGAGTTATTATCCTTATCATATTTTTAAAACAACCTCGCAAGCATGCAATGCTTAGAATGTAAATAAGGCACACCTGATTTACAAGGTTCTACCTCAGTTAATAACCAACATCCTTATCACAGTGACTGCCATCAGTCAATATAAATTCTATATTAATTATATGTTAATAAAAATTAATCTAACTACAAATAGACTACTTCTATCTCCTATTAAAAAATATTATACCGAATCCCACCAGTTATAAAAGTTTTTATTGTGAAATTGGCCAAAAAAAAAAACTTCTGAACTATTACACAAACTCGTTGAATGTTTGTTTGGAAGAATATCTGTATGATTTTCTTTGTCCAGTAAGTGTATATATGGTGAGCCTTTCATTCATATGGTGTACTCTATCAGGTGTTCCTAACTGATAATCCACTAGTTTTATAAAGTACATTTTGTATGATAAATCAAACCATAGTACCTTACAAACTACTAAAAATATATTTATGATAATCTCTATCTAGTATAATATGACTGAATCCTATGTAAAATGTCTCAGAAATGAATCTATTTCTATTATCTCAAATAAGATTACTCTTTATGATTAATTTGAATTTTTTACTCTCTTTTTCAACCACTTTTCTTGGAAACTATCTATGATCAAAGTTTTAGATTTTGACTCCACATCTAATATCTCTATCTAATATATTTTATACAACACTAAACCTCTCATACATCCATGAATATAGTTATTTTATTACTATACTTTCACACCATTTATAGGTGAACTCGAAATAGGAAAATGTGGGAACTGAATTTAATTCCCTACTTTTTGAAATCTCACTTGGTGCTTCTCAATATTTCTAGAGCAGTCTAGAATATTCATAAAAAACAGTTCCTCATTCAACTCTTCAAACATCTTTAACCGTGATGTTAAGAAACTTATTTTATCTTCTTTATCTCATCTATACAAAAACCTATCATATAATATCTCAACATTATCATTGTAATTGTATTTACAATGTTATGTAATGATTCTTGGAATATCAATTTGGTGGAATGTTTGCCTTGATTATTCTTTAGTAATTCATATTTTCTATAAAATATCTTTACTTCACCACTTTTATTCATCCAACTAACTATATTTGGTCATCATGAATCATCTCAAATTTCATGTGTTTCTTTTATTCAAAAAACTCAGTCTGGTATAACTTATCTAAATTGTTCTTATAATGAAATTGATAATGTTTGTCTAATTAAGATCTTTATGATTTATCCTTTTATGTCTAGTGTGATTCCTTACATCTATTTAGATGTTTCTCATCTAAAATCTTTCTATGCCTGATGGTTCATCGTTCGATGGACTTAAACTGATGCCTTTATAACTAAACCTTTATAACTTTGAACATGATACAATATGAAAAAACAATATTAATTTAAAATTATTCTTTAGAAATATCATTGTCACTTTGATTATCACAAAGTATATTCAATTGTTTATATACATTCACAATAAAAACATCCAAATAAACTTTCAAACATATCATTTGTGTATAATCATAGCTAGTGACTACTTATTCTAGTTCTATTTTAATCAAAGTAACTAAAAAATTTATTACACTTTCAACTCACACAAAATTATCCCAAGAAAAAGGTTCCTATTAATGTTGATTTTTTTCATTATAATCTCAATCCCAAAACACATCATGGTATCCCATAAATATCATGTCACAAATTATTTTATATATCCTGACATAAATAAATGTTCATCTAATGAACATGGTAATTATTTTCGCTACCAAGATGTGTAACACCATATGCTTTCTATTATATCCTTCACATATTATAACATTATAAAAATGTCTATCCTTAATGATATAACCTAGATCATGTTGTATATCAAATTCCATAAGTCCTTCTAATTCACATATTTTCCAACATAATCATTGCTTAACATCATGACAACAGAAGTGGGAGAAGAAACTTCATTGGAATCTTCCATGGTGACATTTTATAACAACTTCTTGTAATAATTTTCTTATTCTAGAAAGATATATAACCCACTCTATTTAACTTTTAACCCCATAAAAAATGTTGACTATTCAAGAATTTATATTTCAAATTTCTTCTTGATTTGTTCGTAAAGCTCTTCACTTATTTTATCTACGTCACCTGAAAAAATTATATCTTAAATGAAAAAAATGATAATAAGATTACATGTGATTAGTTATTTAACTTACAGGTTTTTATCAACTTTTCTTTTAGAAAATTTCATCTATTTCAAGAAACTATCATGCTTATAGTACCATGGATGAGGATTATATTTCAACCTATAAAGATATTTCTTCATCTTACACATCTTGGATCCAATATTATCAAGTAAGAACCCACTAGGTTTCTCAATATAATATTTTTCTTTAATTTATCTGTTTTAAGAATTTGACATGATGTCTATATAATATACTTTGTAACAATGATATTTTAATACTTATAAGAACATTCTTATAGTTTCCAGTCTCACAACATGGGTATACTTTTCTTCGAAATCAATACCTTCCACCTATGAGTAACCTTCGCACAGAAGTTGTTCTCTGTTTCTTTAAATTTATCCATGTTATTTCTTCATTTTTATGAACATCCACTTTTTTTATTAACATTATTTCCTACTAGTCATGGAATAAGTTCCCAAATTTCATTATTCTCAATATGACCTAACACATCATTCATTACTTGAACCCACTATTTTTGTTCAACTACCTTTGACACAGATTATGGTTTCACCTATGAGATATGAGATCTATGATTATAAAATATCAACTTAATTCTAATTTGAATTTTAGAAATATGATTTCCAATAATGTTTTAATATTAAACCTATTTCTATAAGGTATAAAATTTGATACATTTTTACCTATATCAATTTCTCATGATAGGATTCATCTAAATCCTTTTAAACCCATTTTGGATCATATATAACTTCACTTTTTATTTTATCATTGTAAATATTCAATCTATCTCCCATAAAATCTTCAACAACTTTTATTAACAAGGATGAATTTTTTATTACACTCGCATTATAAGAATCCAAAAAAATTTGAAAATTTTATTCCAACACTAATAACTTCTTCTCTTGAATGAATATTCCATGAAAATTACATCCTCATATTTTTCATCACATTTACCCATGATTTGGATTTTTGATCATGAGAAATCTAGGAATCCTAAAAACCATGAAATATTTCACAAATGGTTTTTTCTTATACCATATCTCATAGGAACTCATTTTTGATTTTATCTAAAAAAACATCTGTTTTTAACATGAAAAATAGTAATAACAACTTCTCTCTATTAAAACTAAGAATGTTTATATTCAGTCAACATATTTCTTCACATTTACACTAAAATTATGTTTTTCCTTTACACAACACAATTTTTGGAGTAGTGTGTGATGCACTATATGAGTTTTTTATTCTATATTTCTAAAAAAATAATTTGAAATAATTCATGGTGTAACATATTCTATTTAGAGTTATAGACCTGATTATTCAAACACCCATGCCTGTTTCAAATTCTCTTTTGAAATTTCAAAACAATTCCATAGCTTGTCATTTATGTTTTTTGAAAATCATGATTTTCATAAGAGTGAATTCATCAATGACATTAATGAATTACAAATAAACTTTTGTTGATTGATGTCTCAATATTCCAAACGAATCAGATTGAATGAACTCTAGTGTTCTGGAGGATTGAATTTCATCTTTCTCATGCATATTACTAACCATCCTTCTTTTTCTGAAAATTTAAACAAAAAGTATCATATTTATTTTTAAATTATGATAATTTTATTACAAAATTTTCATATAATGTGGGACAATAATCTTATGGAAAAGAAACCCAAGTATTCGATTCAATAAATTATGTTCATCCACATTACATAACTAACATGAGTTACAAATATTTCCATTCTGAAAGAGATTTATATTGTTTATTTATCCCTTAGTAACAATTTTTACATCTTTAATGTTTCTGATGACACAAAAATCATTCTTGAAGATAACTTGATTTCCATAAAATCAATGTTATCTAACACTAAGTAAGTTGTGTTTGATCACATAAACAGATGAAACTTTTGTTCATTTTATTTTCTAAGATTCAATCTTAGTCGTTAATATTCATCTAATTTTTAGGGAACTATAATTTCAAAATGTAACTACTCTTCCATGCTCTTAAAGTTTATAAATATTTTTATATTACCTTTCATGTGTGAGGAACAACCACAATAAATAATCCAATGTTTATTCCTTCTGATATATTTTAATGTTGTATCAACAACAAAACCTTTTTTCAGAAAAAATTTTCTTCCCATATTACTTTTCATTCATAGGGTAGGAATATTATCCCAGAATAATTTTCATAAATTCTTTATAAAAGTGACCCATTTGATCACATCTTCCATAAACTTATTCAAAGAAGTCAAAATCGGTTTTCATTGGGAAGTTTTTAACTTATAAATATTTTTCTTTTCTTTCCTTTGTAACTTAGGTAAGTTACTCTCTTTTATTCTATTGTTTCTCCCCCTCAATTCATTCCTAATTCTAGGTAGAGAGATTTTGTGCAAAACATTATAGTATTTGGGGCCATATATACCAAAAAACCAAAAAATATCCAAAAAATGTTTATCTTTTGTTGATAAATTATAATTATTAATAATTAGTTTATTTAGGTTCAACATATATTTATATGCATGAATCTCTCTAGTGCGGGAAATATTTACTAAACAAGTGTATTTTCAAATTTTATTGATTTGATAGATTTATCACATCCATTATCATCTCAAGTTATTCTATTAGTATTTATAACCCTAGTATGCTTAAATGGACTAAATTAAATTTTATGTTTAGTGGGGACATATATCACCTGATTCTTATGAATATGGTTCTCAACAGCTCTAGATGTTTCAGATCTTACCTCTGAATCCTTGTTTAAATTTTATCACATATTCATTAAAGGTAATTTCAACCTCAATAAATCTTGACTGAGTTTTAAAAATATAATATTCTTTATAATAATGTTTATTACTGATATCTTCCACTATTTTAATTATTTTATAATTTTTTGTTTAATTTTATTAATTTCATCAATGCACATATCTTAATTTTTCAAAATATTTCCCTTTCACACATACTCTCTCACAAAACTTTTCTTCATCATTTAGATTTGTTTATTTAGTTTTTAGTTTTTATCAATACATTCCACATGTTCTAAAAATATATTATATTCCCTCTATGTTTCTTCACATCCTTCTATACTATTTGAGGAATATTTTCCCTCTTAACATTTTCAAAAAATGTTCTGAATTTTTTCATATTTTCATCTTCCTAGGAATTATTTGTTTATAGAGTCATGTTCAACATTCTTATTCAACATACCACATATATTTTGATTAAATTATTTATTACTTACTGTAGGTTTATTATCATCCTTGTATGTTTTCCCCTACTTACCAAAGATTTTATTCAGAATCATCTTCATATTCTCCAATAGTCTTACTAGAAAATTTCATAGAAAATGACCAATTCCTCTACACTAGAAACATTAAAGTTGGAGTTTACCTTCATATATTCCACTGACACTTTGGTAATTTTGGGATATAAGAGATTTTATTTTTTAATTTATTTCATAATTTTCTCTATCTTATGAATCCCTAAGTTAAAAAATATTATTAACATCATCTTGTATTTCAACATTCTCATAGATTCAAAAACACATTTCATCCTTGATCATTTTTTTAATTTTGGATATTTCCTCATCTGAAAAGTAACAAGACATTTATTTGATTTATCATGAAAGTTATCTTATAAGGAGGAATGTTTAGAATCAAGTCTTTCAGGAAATTTTCACATGATTTTTTTAACAATGGTTAAATATTACAGGACATATATAAATACTATTATATTGTTAACAACTTCCTTAAAATTGGTGATGTACACATTAATTGTTTCATAATCTTCCATTTTTATATCATTTAGCATGAATCACTGGATTTTTAACTTTGATTACATCATTTTTTTGTTTCCATTAAAGATACTTTTATGTTTAACCCAAATTTAATATGCTATTTTTAGATCCACCTCCTTTACAAAAACATAATCTTGAAAAGATATAAGAATATTATTTATTGATTTTCCATAAAACTCAATATTTCATTTCTTAGTAAATTTTATTGATGTATATTTATCAATGGGTGGAAACTCATTAATATCAACATCAATTACCTCTAGTCCAATAGACATGACATATGGTATAATTTCATTTTTCAACCCATGATAATTTTTACCCTAGATGGTATGAATAACTCTTCATTTTACTATGTTGTGATTATCTATGATGAGAATCAAATTGGGGAAGATTTGATCTTATTCCAATTGAATATTCTTACGATCATGATAACCACTAGGGGTGAATTTGTGGTTGTATTTTACAATTTTAATTCATTATAAAACCCCTAAAACTTGTTAGATTTATTACCCTTATCAACATTATAAAACAACCTCACAAACATGGAATGATAAGATATTAAACAAGGAACACATGATTTATAAGGTTCATTCATAGTGTGAGAACCTACATCATTGCCTAGGAGTGTCTTCTTAATCCAGAGAAACTCAATATTAATATGAAGTGAGTAAAAATTGTGCATTCTCATTGGACTCCTATCTCCTGATAGAAAATATTATAAAGACTCTCACTAGTTACAAAAGTTTTTCTTATGAAACTAAGCTAGAACTAAAAATAAAAAAATTCCACTAACTCTCTAAAAGTTCATTGAGAAGAATATTATTACAGTGGTTGATTATTTGGTATAACGTTACATTATCTGGGTTACTCCATTCAGTGTGCCTCATTGATACTGAGGATTCTTTCTAAAATGTATTTTTTTCTATAAAAAAACTTATACACTGCAGAAACTAGTATGACTCACTATCTAATACTATCTATCCTTTATAATCTAAATGGATCTTATATGTGAAGTATTAGTAATGAATCTCTATCTAGTATATCAAATAAGAAAAATATTTCGGATTAATTTGATTGGTTCCTCTCTTCTTCAACCACATCAGTTAGAAACTCTCTCCTATTGAACTTTTAGATTTTGGCTCTTTGCCCGGTATCTAAGTTTGATACCTTTTCTGCAACATATTAACTCTCTGACACACACGAAAAATACTCTTTTTAATGTACTCAAACCATACATATATGTTCCATAGAAATATTAAAAGGTGGGAACTAAATTTATTTTCCCAATAAAAGAAATATAACTAGATTCTCCCCAGGAATTATAGAGTATTCTATAATATTCTTACAAAATTAGTTCAATACTCAATTTGTCAAAATTACCTAAAATCCGTGTTTAGGAACTTATTCAATCGTACTTATATTATAAAAATAAAACCACGGATAGAAAAACTCAACATCATCATGAAAATAGTATTTATAATGTCAATTAAAGATTCTATAAATCTTCATCTAATGGAATGTTTGTTTGGTGTCTTAATCATGAACACCTCTATCAACAGACTAATGTTCACTTATCTACATCGATTCATTCAGATGACTCTATCTAGTAATCCTACCTCAACTCAAAATTCATATTTTTCTTTGATTTTCAATACTCAGTCACATATAACTTTTCATAATCATTCATTTGTTGATATCAATAATGTTTATTCGATGATCATCATCTGATGGAGCCTTCTACATCTATTACACTTCATTGAATCTATTCAAATTTTCTATATCCAATGGATTTCTCGGTCTGATGGTTCGTCATCTTATAGACTCAAACTGAAACCTTTATAACACATTCTTCATGACTTCAAACATCATAAAACATGAAACACACAATATTCATTTAAACATAATACATAGTATTTTTCCAGAAACAATTAACATATTTTTCTTTTGAAATTTTTGGCTAATTCTTTATCCACACAAATCCGTGAATTGAGTTTCATCAATTAACATGCATCCAGTTACATAATTCTACCCCTCTACCTTTGTATAAAAACCTACAAATTCATCTTGGATAATTAATTTCTTCATGATGTTAGAAATTTTGAAGAACATATTGGTATCATCAGACTTTAAGGAATGTTTTCCTAACATATTTGATGAAAATATCATTTCTCTGGAACTTAATATGAGAGAGATTATTAAAAACCTTTACCAACAATTTCTATCATGTAAAAAAAATCTAAATAATTTTTTTCATACAATTAAAAACATGTTACAAAATCTTCATAAAGGATCTCCATGTTACGACCCGTCCCCCCTGGGACCATGCCGTGACTACCCCAAGCTAAACATCCACAGGCTAGGGGTAGGTGACAAGAACCGAAATGTATATTACCTAAAAGGGAAGGAATTTCCTTTAATCCTATAAAAACACACGGTCTGAGAACACAACAGGAAGCAACTGTGAAGTAAACTGATGTACTAAAAAGGAGTGATGAAACTACAAGGGGCTGGAATACAAGCCCAACTGTAAAAGTACAAGTATGAATAAAAGTAAGATACTACTAAAAGAAAAAGGGAAACATCTATTGGGTCATCCTCTAAGGTTCCTACCTGAAGGGTAGGTACAGATCACCTCCTAAACACTCCACGTCTGTCTGTCTCCTCCATTTAACACCCGGTCCTGGCTCCCTCAAACATCAGCCCAGGTGCTCATCATCTGCAAAAGACACAACAAGGTGTGGGAAAAGCCCATGCAGGGGAGAGTATAACGATACTCAGTAGGGACCCCAAGACCCTGAAGGTCTCCTAGAGTTCCACAAATAAAAACCACAGGGTAACACCATGAATGTAAAGTACCACATAACATAACCTCAATCACATGAAAAAAGTAAAGACAGCTCACATCATGATTTATTCTAGGGGAAGTAACAAGTAACATCCCCAGTCATATTGTCGAACATCTCAGCTGCTAGATAACTCTTCCTCTATCGAGTAAAGTGCGTCTGCAGCGTCACATAGAGGTGCTTCCCACTAACCTTGAACTGATGAGGTACTCCTCCCCATCGTGTTCTGTGGGACTTCCAGGTCACATAGAGACTCCCTCCCACACCGTGGCCCGCTAAGGTACTCCCCCCCATCGCGTATCATGGCCGCTCCCTACCATGTCCTGCTGAGGTACTCCTCCCCATCACTTATTGTGGATGTCGAGTCACTCTGAGTCAAAAAGTTAGTAGTCGTAATGTCTCATCCAGTCGTAGGGTTCCGTATGTAATTTGCATGGGAGAACCGCTCCCCAAGCCAGTAGTCATATCTCAACCAGCACAAAGTCTCAAGAAGATGTAAACTAATGATCCTCCATGTCATTAGCGTTCCAACGTAAAAGACGATTCCTTAATCAGATGCACGGTCTGTGCGTTATTGTCATTTCAGTACTGAGGGTCCGGTAGGATTTGGGTGTGATCCAACCTGATCGTACTCCCTGTTTCTTTGAAACTCTAATGGAGTAATGAAAAAGGAACATCTCACTCCAAGGGTCCCAATGCCATAGATGGTTCTTCAAACTGTTTTCTGGTTCCCAAGATAAGGTCCTTTATGTGTTTTTGGGCCTGGGTCTAGTCAGACTAGGTCAGACCGACCCGGTCTGGGCTGGGCCGAGGTGAACTCGGCTTACTGGGCTGATATCCAATCTGACCCACAAGATGGGAAGTCCGTAAGGGTGGCCAGGCCAGAATATGGCAGCCCATAAAGGGCGTCCCGGTCCAGGGGGGGCTCGGTCCGAGGGAAGCGGCCCGGTCCGAGGGCGGCGGCCCTGTCCGAGGGCTGCAGCCTAGTCTAAGTGCAGCGTCCCGGTTCGAGGGCGGCGGCCTGGCTCAAGGGAGGCACCCGCTCCGATGGCAGTAGACCAACCCATTTGGGGCCTCTGGAGGGAAGCCCAGCCCGACACGTGTGGGGTGGTTGCCCAGTTTGAGGGCGGCGACCCGGCTCGAGGGTGGCGACCGACTCCGATGGTAGTGGCATGCTCCGGTCCAAGCTGGTGGCCTGCTCCGAGGGAGGCAGCACACTCCGAGGGTGGCAGCTCGGTCTGATTGCAGCGGCCCAGCTCGAGGGCAGCAACCCTCTCCAAGGGCGGTGACCCAATCTGTGGGCGGCGACCCGGGTCGAGGGTGGTGGCCCTATCCAAGGGTGGCGTCCCGGTTCGATCCAACGTGGGGGTGTAACCAACTGGTCTCCCAAATTCCCGAACAGCCCAGAGGCCGTTCGGTTTGCGAGGCGGCGGTGCCGTGGAACCCACCGAAGGCGGGTTCTACCTCCACTGTAGCTTTGGTCACGACTTCCGTTCATCGGCGGCGCAGCGGTAATGCCACCTCCCTTTCCACGGCCAGTCGTCATGCTAGCCGCATCCTCCATTCGCCATGGTTGATGAGTCGTGACCCTCCTCTTGTGATGTGTGTCGATGCGCTCACGGTCTTCCATGGAGGAACACGGATAACAATATAGTGGTGGCTTCAGGCCGGGTTCATTAGGCCCACACCCTCCTCATTAGCTCATATTATGGTTGATATTAAGGGAGTTCAATAAATTCAAATGAATTTGATAGGAGAATCAAAAACCCTACCTTGAAACGTCAAAGAAACGTCCGTTCTTGGAGGTGGATTGTGTTCTTCATTTTCATGACTGGTTCACAAAGACGCCACTCCCATGTCGCCCTTTGGTTTGGTATCATCTGTCACCTCCTACTGGGTCGGCTTCATCTTCTAAGGGTCTGGCGTCGTGGTGTTCCTTTAGTACTTCGCTTCTTGGTGAAGCTCTCTAATAGCCCTTTCCTAGCTCCATGTATATAGGATAGGGGAGGGCATGTAACTACGTGGGAAAATAATGGGGCTCATTAATTTGGAAGCTTCCAAATTTCCCCAAAGTCATCATTACTTAAGGTTTTCAGGTCAATCTATTTAATGTCTTCACACAACGCCGACCCCACCCTTTAATTGGTGCATTGGAGGTTATGAAATAAAATGACAAAATTATATTATTTCATTTCTTTTAAAAAGTCGAAAAACATAACTTTTTCTCTGGACCTACAGCGGACAATGTAAAGCCTCTCTTAAGCGAATCCTAGTGTTGTGGATTCAACGGTGCCCTCGGATTTTCAATCTGAGAAACGGTTCAAATAATAGAAAATGTCGCTCACACATTTACTGAACGTACATGAAAAAATGTTCAAAAATTCATTTCGGGCACACAAGGCCACGGAATCACGCGCCATCAATTTTTGCAGAATTTTAATAATTCCATATAATTAAAAAAATTACATGGAAATATAGGTCCTTACATTCTACCAACCTTAGGTATTTTCTTCCCTGAAAGCCATAACATTGACCAAGGAAACAAATGGGGGTACTGAGCATGAATCTGAGCCTCATGCTCCCACGTTCTCTCTTGGAGGTATCCATGCTGCCAGAAAACGTGCACCAGAGGTATCGAATTCCCACGAAGGACCCACTCCTGTTGATCCTCAATATATTCTGGAACATTCATAAACGTCTCCAGTTTTTCTATGTCTAGCTCGCCGTGGTCGATGACGTGAGACATGTCATTCACGTGTCTCCTCAGCTGGGATACGTGGAAGACGTCATGCACCTTATCCAATTGATATGGAATTTACAAGTGCTATGCGACCTTACCTATCCTTCGAAGTATCATAAATGGCCCGATAAACCTCAATGATAACATGCCGCCTCGGCCAAATCTCCGCAGTCCCCGTCGAGGAGAGACTCGCAAGAAAATGTGGCCCCCCTTCTAGAACACCAAAGGTCTCCATCTTCTGTCATCATATGAATTCTGTCTGCTCTATGTAGTCTTCATCCATTCCTGGATGATCTGCACCTTCTTAGTGGTAGCATGTACCAGATCTGGACCAATAAGTGTTGACTTCCCTGAGTCTATCCAGCATGGAGGAGATCTGCAGGTTCGTCCGTATAAGGCATCAAATGGTTCCATACCGATGGTGGAGTGATAACCATTGTTGTAAGATAACTCCACCAAGGGAAATTGATCCTCCCAACTACGGCCAAAATCTAGGACACATGCACAAAGCATGTCCTCTAGCATCTAAATGGTCTGCTTTGTCTGACAATCTGTATGGGGATGAAAGGCGGTGCTCAAACGCAGTTGAGTTTCGAACTCCTCCTACAATCCATTCCACAACCGAGATGTAAAACATGTTTCACGGTGGGAGATTATCTTCGATTTCACCCCATGAAGTCGCATAATATCCTATAAGTAGAGGCGTCACAAGCCCTCTACTGATCCCTGCTCTTAGATAGGTAGGAAGTGGGCCGACATGGGGAGTCGGTCAACGATCACCCATATGGAATCGTGTCCCCTGGACATACGTGGAAGTCCTCTCACAAAGTCCATGGAGATCCCATCCCACTTCCACTCTGGAACCTCTAGTGGCTAAGCTAAGCCTGATTGGATCTGATGTTCAACCTTCACTTGCTGACAAGTGAGGCACCGTGAAACAAACTATGTCACTACCTTTGTCATCCCTGGACACCAGTGCTGACGCTGGAGGTCTTGGTACATCTTTACCACACCATGATGTACCTCTAGAATAGATGTATGGAACTCCCTCAACACATCCTCACTTAGCGCCACTGGTACCATGGTTAGTCCTCTGAAGAGGATGATGTGGTCCCCACCTTCAGAAAATCCATCAGGTGCCTGCCTTGAGGATATCTGAGAACGTCGAGCTTCACAGTTAGTGTCCCCAAGCTGCACCTCCCTGACTCCTTGAGGGAGTGGGGGAGTGACGGTCATAGACTGGAGGTATGATGATCCATCTCTATCCACAAAGGATAACTACAACGCAACTAGTTGTTTTGTAACCACACTCAACAACTGCAGACTAGAACTCCTGCTAAGTGCATTTGCTACCACGTTCAACATCACAAGAGTATAAACTATCTCAAAGTCATAGTCCTGGAGTAACTCTATCCATCGTCATTGTATTTGGTTCATGTCCTTATGAGATAATATATAGATGAGACTCTTGTGATTAGATTAGATTTTAAAACGTTCGCCCATCAAGTAATGTCACCACATCATCAATGCAAAGACCACTGCTTCTAACTCCAGGTCATGGGTAGCGTAGTTCTACTCATGTCATCTCAGATGTCATGATCCTTATGTTATCCCTTCTCACTCCTGCATCAGGAAACATCCAAGTCTGGTCCCTGATGTGTGGAAGTAGACTGTATACCCAACGTCCTCCTCTGCCAGCCTCAATATGGGGGCACTCGTCTGTCTCTGCCTCAGCTCCTAGAAACTATATTTGCATCACTCCGTCCACAAGAAAGGTTCCCCCTTATTTTTTAAAGCTGACTAGGGTGCTAGATCTCTAGAAAAGTATGGCACGAATCTCTATTAGTATCTAGCCAACCCTAGGAAACTCTACACCTCCATCATGCTCCTAGGTGGCTCCCACGATATCACAGCCTCTATCTTCATTGGATCCTCTATATCTCCGCCTCTGAGATAACATGTCCCATTAAGTGGACCTCTCGTATCTATAACTATCACTTTCAGAGTTTACCATATATCTGGTGCTCTCAGAGTGTATCTATAACTATTTGTAGATGATAGGCATGCTCCTCCTCCATCTCCAAGTATATAAAGATGTCATCGATGAACACCACCATGAAGAGATCTAGATATGGATGAAATATCATGTTCATGAGTGACCTGAAAACTGTTGGGGCGTTGGTCACGCCGAAAGTCATAACCAAGAACTCATAATGGCCATACCAACATCTGAAGGTCGTATTTTTCACATCCAAATCTCGTCTCCTAAGCTGATGATAGACTGATCAGAGGTCTATCTTCGAAAACCAACGAGATCCCTTCAGATGATAGAAAAGATCATCAATCATCGGGAGTGGATACATGTTCTTAACGGTCACCTGGTTCAGGAACTGATAGTCCACAGAGAGTCTCAAACTCATTTATACCTTCTTGGTGAACAAAATCAGGGCTTCCCATAAAGAAACAATGTGTCTTACGAACCCCTTTACTTACAAGTCCTCCAACCTTACATGTAACTCACAATTCTCTATGGGATCCATCTGATATGATAGTGTAGATATCGGTGTTGTCCCGGGGTACAGGTCAATGTAAAAGTCTACATCTCTACGTGGGGGTAGTCCTGGAACATCATCAAGAATGACATTGACATACTAGTCCACCACTATAGGATAGCTCAGACTCTCAACATCAACTTCTCAGAGGATAAGGCAAGCCAGCTGATGAGTAATCGGCTTCACCTTTATCATGGTAAGTCCATCCTATGATGCAAAGGTTCCCTTTTCACCGGTGAAGGAAAACATGGTCTCATCCATGCAGACACACCACACTTTGCACCTAATATAGTCAATCTGAGCATAGACTATGGATAACCAGTCGATACCCAAGATGACGTCGTAAGGCCTCAAAACAAATACTAGGAGATCCCAGCTGAAGCTCTCACCTCCTAGAGTATGCTCACACTACCAGCACAAGTGTCTAATTGTCAAATCTGCACCCATAAGAGTCTCTAGCGGTAAGGATCGAGCCAACAGCTCCACCGGAATCTCCGAGCTCTGAACGAGGGTTGTGGCAATAAAATAGTGACTAGAACCTATGTCTATAAGTACTACAGCTAAGGTGGAGTAGACAAAGATCATACCTCTAATCATCTCTAGAGCTCTGTGCCCATATGCCTCAGCTGCCTAAAGATGAGCTCATACTTGTCCTCCTGCTCCCTTTGGTCGGGGTGGACCACCCGGTGGTGGTGGCGGTAGAATCTCAAAACTCCGCCCATCGCCAGCTAAACGGCCAGCTCCTATTCCATGTCTGGCACCTTGAGTACCTCCTCGATTGAACATCTGCCTCTGCCTCGGTGGTCCCTTGACCATCTGCTGGTCATTGGTACAGTAGTTTGGGTAGTCGTGTGCCATATGACCCTACCCGCCACACATGTAACACTACGTGTCCCTCACCAGTCTTCCACAGCCTTTTCAATCTCGCACCTCTAACCCTGCATCCCGGGGTCTTCCACCAGAAGTTCTATTCCTCTTGGATCCCAATGTCATCTGCCTACTGCCTCTTGAAGATGACTTGGATACCTGTCGTATAGTGGTATCTCTCACAGCCGGTGCCTACTCAACTATGAATCTCTCCACCCAAAGTGCTCACTCAAGCACCCCAGCCTACATCAGAATGGTGAGCGATACCATAAATGCTCTGATCTCTTGTCAGAGAACATTCTCAATGGTCTGGGCCCTGATTAATAGTTCTCATACCATGTTAGTGGAGTAGCGGGAGAGATCCGTGAACCTCGCTGAGTATTGGGTGGTAGTCATGCGGAACTGCTATAAGTGCAACAACTCTTGTATACGCAGAGAGCGTAAGGTCACTGGGATGAACTCTTCCCCTCATTATGTATCCGGAGAATCAGGCTCCACTATCTCCCTGCTTCTACCTAAAAAAGGCTAGCTGTGAGGATCACCATAAAAACAGCTGGTGTACTAACTAAGTGAAAAAATCCGGCCACAGCCTCTAGCCAGTCCTAAGCCTCCTGCGGTTCCGTCTTGCCTCAGAACCTCAGAGTCCTTTTCCATTGGAAATCCTGCAATGCGCTCAGTTAGTGTGCACCCTCTACTAGTGGGGATGGTGGCGACGGGTGTCCAACGGGCAGTGGTCCTGCTAGTACACCACCTGAAGGTGCCAATGTAGTAAGGGGGACCTTCACCAAGGCCTCATCACTCGGTGGGCCATCATCGCATACTCTCTTAAGAAACCTAGGTAGTTGCCTTCATGGCGGCATCTTGAAAAGAAACAGGACTTCCACGGTTAAAAGTTATACATGGTGAGATGGCTCAAGAAAACACAGGAAAGACTTTTCAAAACCCACTCAATCAGTGTTTTCGTGTGCTGAGTACAAAATCATAACTCAGGGTCCTGGTGTATGGATACGTCAGCCACCACACCAACACTAGACTCCCCAAACTTAAAACCACACTCGTGACACTTAATACTATTTCCACATAGAAAAAATCAGATTCCAAGTTATTTGGTAGAACCAAACTCCTCTGATACCACTTTTTCACAACCTATTCCCTGGGGCCCGTTCCGTGACAACCCCAAGCCAACCTTCCATAGGCCAGGGGCTTGGGACTAGCACCGAAAGGATAATTCCATAAAACATGAATGCATTGCCTTTAAACCTATATAAAAACTTGGTTTTAGAACACAACAAGAAGAAAATTTGAAGTAAACTGATGTATTAAAAAGGAGTACTGAAAGTAAAAGGGGCTGGAATACAAGCTCAACTGTAAAATTACAAGTATGTCTGAAATTACAATACAACTAAAAGAAAAAGGGAAAAATATATTGGGTCATCCTTCGAGGTTCCTACCTAAAGGGTAGGTACATATCATCTTCTCAGCACTCTACGTCTGTCTGTCTCATCCACGTAAGACAAGGTCTTGGCTCCCTCAAGCCTCAACCCAGATGCTCGTCGTCTGCACAATACACAAAAATGTGCGGCCAAATCCCATGCAAGGGTGAGTATAACTATACTCAGTAAGGACCCCGAGAACCCGAAGATCTCCCAGAGTTCCACAAATAATCCACAGGGTAACACCGTAAAGATAAAGTACCACACAAGTAAAGTACCACAAAAAATAACCTCAATCACAAGCACAAAGTAAATATAACTCACAATAGGATTTATTCTAGGGGTAGTAACAAGTATCATACCCAGTCACATCGTCAAACACCTCAGATGCTAGATAACTCCACCTCTATCGAGTACAATGGGCCTGTCACGTCACACAGAGGTGCTTCCCACTAACCTTGAACTGCTAAGGTACACCTCCCCATCGCGTATCGTGGGTGTTTAGGGTCACATAGAGCCGACCTCCCCCACCGTGGCATACTAAGGTACTCCTCCCCATCACGTACCACAATCGTTCCCCACCATGTCATGATGAGGTACTCCTCCCCATCGTGTATCGTGGTAGTAGAGTAACTCGGAGTCAAAAAGTCAGATGTTGTCAGGTATCAACCAGTCTTTGGGTTCTATACGTAGTGCGCTTGGGAGAACCGCTCCCCAAGCCGTCAGTCGTATATCAACCAGCATGAAGTCTCACAAAGAATTAACTTGATGATATTCCATGTCATAAGGGTTTCAACTCAATGGAAGGTGAGTCAATCAGACACACGGTCTATGCGTTATTGGCATTTCAGTGCTAACGGCCCAGTTGGATTTAGGTGCTATCCAACCCAACCATACTCCAAGTTTCACTGAAACTCTAATGGAGTAAGGAAAAAGGACCGTCTCTCTCCAAGGTTCCCAACTCTGTAGACGGTTCATCTAATAGGCATTCGGTTCTCAAGATAAGGTCCTTTGAGTGTTTCTAGGCCCAGTGGGGCCCGAGTCCAGTTTGACCCGGCCAGTCCGACCTGACCCGACCTGGTCTGCGCTGGGCCGATGTCTGGTCCGACCCACAAGGGAGGCCAGGCCAGAATAGGGCTGGCCGGCCCTCGTGGTGCGACAACCCTCTCTGAGGGCTGTGGCCCGACTCGAGGGCGTCGGCCTAGTCCGAGGGCAGTGGGCTGGTTTGAGGGCGGCACCCTAGTTCGTTCCGACGCGGGGGATGTAAACCCCCGGTCACACACATTCCCAAATGGGCCGGAGGTCGTTAGGTTTGCTAGGCGGAGGCACCGAGTGGGCATCGTAGAACCCACCAGAGGCGGGTTCAGCCTCCACCGTGGCTTCGGTCGTGACTTCCGTTCGCGAGCGGTGCAGAGGTCGCGCCCCCTCCCTTCTCGTGGCCGGTTGTAATATTGGCCACCTCCGTCATTCACCACGGCTGACGAGACGTGGCCCTCCTCTTGCGGTGTGCGTTGACGCACTCATGGTTTTCCATGGAGGCTCAATGATGGTAAGACAGTGGGGGGTTTGGTCCAGGTTTGTTTTTCCCACACCCTCTGTGTTAGCTTATATTATGGAGGATATTAAGGGAGTTCAATAAATTAACATGAATTTGAAATGAGAATCAAAACCCCTACCTTGAAACATTAGAGAAACATACGTTCTTGGAGGTGGATCGTGTTATTCGTTCTCGCAACCAGTTCCCAAAGACGCCACTCACATGTCTCCCTTTGGTTTGCTGTCATTCGTCACCTCCCAATGGGTTGGATTTATCTTCTAAGGGTCTAGCATCATAGTGTTTCTTCAGAACATCGCTTCTTGGTGATGCTCTCGGATACCCCTTCCTTAGCTCTATATATATATGAGAGGGAGAGGGTAAGTAACAGCATGGGAAAATAATGGGGCACATTAAGTAGGAAGAGTTCTAATTTCACAAATGTCTTCGTTACTTAAGGTTTACAGGAAAAGCCATTTAATGGCTTGAAACACTGCGAGAACCACCCTTTAATTGGTCTGCTGGAGGTTATGAATGAAAATAAAAAAATTATTTCATTTCATTTTTTTAAAAAGTCTCAAATCTTATATATTTTTTTGGACCTACCGGGGTCAAAGTAAAGCCCCCCTTGAAATAATCTTAGTGCTGCAGATTCAATGGTGCCCTCACATTTTTAATCCGAGCAAAGATTCAAAAGTTAGAAAACACAACTCACGTGTTTACTGAATGTACCCGAAAAAAAGTTCATAAATTTATTCTTGGAACACCGGGGCTCAGAATCACGCGCCGTTAATTTTCACAGACTCATAATAATTCCATATAATTAAAAGAAATTACCTTGAAATATGGGTCTTTACACTCGATATATGAATTTTTTTTGAATGGAATGAATGTGGAAAACCTGTTAAACCCAACAAGTCCATTTTTATTTGTTAAATTGGTTGCAATACTCAAATTCATTTTTCATTTTATATTGATATTTTTTGCATTATTGTGCCTATATTGAAGGGAATAATTTAGGAAGACATTAAAGTATAATTATATATATAAACAAATTCTACTAAAAAACTAAATAATTAATCATTAATTTACTCTTCATTATCCCTTATAGTTTAAATTTATATTAGAATAATATAAAATGAAATTCATATTTATGGTCATTGTAATAGATTATAGATCATTTCAGAAACATCTTATAAAAAAATATTTTGGAAGTTTAGGGGAAATTAAAATACCACCTGCTAGTTATATGTGTACACATCATAAACCAAGATACAATAAATTATTTCATTGTTCATCGAGAGGAAGAATCGTTTAAAAAACATTTTAGTTAGTATTATTATATTTGTAATTTGTGTATAATTCACTATAATTCAAAAACAATTAATTTCTAAAACTGAAAAAGAGTGTAGAAAATAAATAGCATAAATTTAAATTAACGTACCCCTACCATAATTCATGGATGTGGTATTATTTAGTTGAATAAATGGTGTGTATTTTTAATCACCAGTAAAAAAATTATATGATATTAAAAAATAACAAAATTTCAATTTTTTTGTTGATATAAAATTTAATGAATCACAATATCAAGACAATATTTTCCTATATCATGACTTGTGAATGGAGACTCATATAAATAGTAATGAACAAACAATAGATGAATTCACATAGAAATTATTGGAATCGTGTGTAAGTATGAAATAATAGATATCTTTTCCTTTGAAAATATTTCATAACAATGAATACTTGCTTTGGTATATTTTTCCTATCTAGTTTAATCCCAATAATCATAATCTATTATACCTGATGAACAATACATTATTGTGGAATTAAAGTGTGAAAAACTGTATGATCATGTTAGCGGTTTGCATTTTCATGTGACACACAGATCATACATTAAGAAAGAAAATAGATGGGGGTTAAAAATGATAAAATGAAAGAGATGTATGCATTGATTGATTCTATAATAAATAAACGGCTTCAAAAGATGATGTGGTAAACCAGTTTCTTATAATGGATAAATTAGAATAATCAACACATCAACAACCATAACATTATGATCCACACCCCATCATTGGGGATTTCTATTCCCTTCAAAGGCCTTCCTTACACAAGGTAATAAATTTTTTATAACAATTTCTATTAAATGTGAATCTAACAACTATCGATAAACTTATAGTATTAAAATTTAGTATGGTGAAATTGATTTTGATATATATATATCATCACCCACTCATATTCTTATCGTGGGAGGTATAATATACAACATACAAGTTAATATTCTACCAAATAAATAACATCTTATATATCAATTGAGAGTAGGGATTCACGTAGCTCATGAGTTTATCACCAATCCACCTTTTACCCCTTAATGATATTTTTGTTCACTTGTTTGAGAAGATATTTGATATTTCATAACAATTATATTTAATATTATAAAAATACATAATGACAATGTGGTAATTAATTTCAAATTTATTTTATATAAGAATAATCTACAATTCAAGAAAAAATTCATGAACTGAGGTATTTTATTATAAATGGGGAAATGAAAGGGGGAATATAAGGATAGGTTATAAAAATTGATGCATGTGGATTTTTATAACATATTTTTAAAATTTTAACTTAATTTAAATTAGGTAGTTTAATCAGTTTTAGTGTTTTTAGTTTATTTTGATGTTCCATAGTGTTTTATTAATTTTAATTATTATAATTAATTTTATATTTATATTAGTTATTTATATAATTTTTAGAATATATTATCAATTTTATTATACCACCATGGAGAAACATAGTAGTAAAATCCCATGTGATGTCTCGTTGACATCTTGGGTTTGAGCCACACATAGTTTTTTACTATTTGTAGTGTGATATTTCCATTTATTTCCTCCCCCTCAACATACCCTTGTAAATATAATAGTATTATTATTATTATTAAGATATGTCTAACTATATAATTAAGTTATTTTTATTTATCTTGTAACCCTATAATACCAATTATATATATAAAGATATGTAATTCTAACTATTTGACTTAATTATTTATTGTTGTTTTATTTTTCATCATTAGTTTAATGTTTTTTTAAACATTGGGTTATTAAAATCATAATAGTTCTTTTTAATACTACTTATAGAGAATGTAGTGTGTAAGATGATTCACACACTAAAATCTCCTTGAACTCCTTCCATTTTCACCATCTTCAAAAGTTTCGCATACCTGAGTTAGTCCTCTCTTCTTCATCTTTATATTTACTACTGGAATCACTGGACATGGCCACCCCACCTTCCCCCTCATTCACCAAAGTAGCCTAATCCCATCCACACCTTATCCTCCCCACAATGGATCGGTACCCTAGTAAACCTCCTCTAGATGTGTTGCATAAAACCATACTACATACTTCTCATCTACACATTATGCACTAGTAAACCATGGTACCCAAATGTCTACGACTCTTCTCTCCCTCCCATGGAAGCATAATATGAACATCACATGACACATACAATAAATTTGAACTTGTATCAAGTCAACCACCTATTTAGAAAAATCCCACTTCTCACTTGAGTAACTTTTTAATAATCATCCAACTAGTCTACCTTTTATTTTCATTTAGTGCTTCTTGCAGATTGTACTAATGGAAAGGGTTCACTTTCACATTTTTAGGATTGATTGGTGATGAGTTTCTTTATATGACGAGAGTTTAGTATAGCACAATTCTATTAAGTAATTGGATGATAATTTTCAGGGTTAGTTATTTTTATACTCTCATTTATTATTTCATGATGTCAAGATAATTTCTGTATTTATTTTGGGATGTCAACCAAGGGATATGAATCGATGTTCATGATTTTTTTATATTTTCATTTTGTGACTAATTTATCAATTTAATTAATATTAAATTGAAATTATGTGTTCTTAAAAATATTTTCAATTAATATAATTTGAATAAATAAATCTAGCTAATTAAATTCATAGTTGATTCGGTATTATTAAGAAAGTGAACTGTTTTGAGAGATTGAATCACAAATTAGTGATGTAAATTTTAAGAAATGAGTTGTGTCATTTTTCTAAATAGTTCAATAGTCAAATTTCATTACTAATTTATTTATAACAGTATGTAATTGAACATTACATAAATTATTTAATATAATTTGGAATCATAAAAGGATTATAAATTGGGAACTATTTATAATTGGGTATGATAATTATTTAATCATATGAAAAAAATTATGGAATGGAATACAATTTCTAATACAATATTAGCATCCCAAACATATTTTTTATTAAATATTATCATCTTTATATAATTGAATTTTTATTACATTTCCATCTTAAATTTTAGTTTTCTAAAAAATCAATCATATAAATAAAAAAACATCCCCTTATAAATTATATTCCTAACATGGTAGAAAAATACCATTTTAGTGAGGTACATCTCATGTTTATTAATTTTTGACCCTACTTTATTCTTAAAAAATATCCAAAAGGTTATAAATATCTACATTTACCATGCCCCAACAACATGAAAAAAAAATTAGATCATTTCTAGAGATCACTTGTTATTGTAGGATTAGAAAAGTGTAGATTAGACATTACTTTACGATTTTTTTAATAAGATAATGAACCCCCATAATCTGTATCAGTAAAAAAACTATCCACCAATTGACCCATTACATGAAAATAAAATGAAAGGGAAAGATATAATTGGTATAACTTTAAGAATAAAATAAATCCATAGTATGAAATCATAAAGAGACATATTAGAGTGATTCCCACTAGGAAAAATCATCCCTATTTTTAGTACCATCTCAATGATCACAGGATGAGGGCTACTATGTGAAAAAATTGATACCCAATATAATAAGATGTATAATCAACTAAAAAACGAGGGTTTCAAATGAATCAATTCGAACTAATGAATTCGATTATAATATTTCCACAATAACATGCACAATTCCATGGATTTAATATTTAAGATCCTTATATGTATGTGTATAAATTTCTATAAGTCCATGAAACATTAAAATATAATCGAGTGATCGAAAACACACCAACAATATGATTGTTATTTTTATCATTATAGGTAAAATATAAATAATTTTTGGAAAGTAATGACCCAAAAAATATTTTGACCTACAATGTGTTGACAAGGAAATTGGTGCATCATTATTACACAACAAAATAATAATTGAAAATTAAGAGAGGCCTCAACTCCTTGTGATAAAATAAATACAAATCACTGGGATAATATTGTGAATTATTGAAGCATTGTTAAAAAATTTTCATCATTATGGAATGATAATTATGAAATAATAACAAGATTTATAGTATTGAGTTCAACCATGGAGTAACAAAACTGTCAACACAGCTACTGACAACAAATTCATAGAGATGGATCATGAAGAACTATAACCATTAATTCAAAACACTGAGGAAAACAATTTCCACTATAATGATGTTTTTTAAGATGGAAATAAGGATTTCATCAATTCAATTATTAGTAATTCTTAGTTTTGTAATTTAATTCTCTCAACAAGAAGATAAAAAATTTGTTATTGAGTTTTCCTTAGTCGGTCCATGAAGATCAAGTCAGGAATTATCCTCACTATGGATGTCCACATTATTATTTAATGTGTTCATATAATAAATCTATAAATATCATATCTAATTTTACCTTTGTTATTTAAAATATAGTAATTTATGAAAAAAAACAATTAAAATTGGAAAATAATAACCAAATCTTAGTTGGATGGAACAACTGGCTACTCAACCATTCAATAAGAATATGGGTCCATATGGGTTTTCTGATCAAGCCTCCTTTTGAACTATAGAGTAATTTTAAGGTAAAGGGTCTCAGTAAACATATTTATCATCATATTATAGGAAAAAATATTATAAATTTAAAAAAAACAAACTATGCCCCTGTTATTACATAAGGACGACTATATTTGGAAGAAAACCTGAAAAATTCATTTCAGAAACTCAATCAAAGTTTGATACATGATATATTACAACCCAAAACATACATAAAAAAATAAAAACATAAAATATTCTAAACATAACATGGAAATAAATTTTATTAGATTTATTACTAAATGCATGAGAACAAACTAGTAACTCTAATTGGTAATTAAAGGGTAGAACCAAGAGAATAAGAAAATGAAGTCACATTATACAGTGGTACAAAATTTACGGAGTACCAAATTCCTACTACTTAACCAGTAGAGAATACACCTACTCACACTACTAAGGGTGTTCAATATAAATATAGAGATATCCATGCAAAATAAAATGATAAGGAAGATAAGAAAATATAGAATATGGAAAATCAAGGAAAGAAAAAAAATCATTCCATGAAATAGTGAACTATTAAGAACCTCCTCCTCTTTTCATATAAAGATCAATGTAGGGTACATTGGTTGCTTAATTTTTTAAATTAATGGTGATTTTTAAGAAGCATCAAATATATATTCCTTTTGTGAAATTTGTCCTAAAATATCCCCTTTATGCTAAAATTTTTAAAAATATTATTTTATAAAGAAGTAAACATTACGAATGTTCAGTATTCATACCAAAATTTTCACCTCCTAAAACGGGAGACCCTAGAAATTTCACTATGCCAAATAATATTTGAGGATATTGGTTGGATATAGATTTGTGGGACCTCAGATAGAGCATTAACCTCATGCAATCCGAGGTTATTAAAGAACTAGGTATCATATATTTATATCCTATTAGTTTTTCATTTCAAATGGAAGACTTGACATTGAATAATAATCAAGTAATTTTAGAGGACATCATTATCAATGATGATAAATTTTAATCCACCTCTGACTTTATCATCCTTGTTGTGGAAGAAGATAAAGACCTTTAGATAATTCTTGAGGGACCCTGTAGCATCCCAAGTAATTATAGAATAATTATTTTTTCATATTTATTTATGTTTTTAAATAAGATAGTTATTTTACCTTAATGGGGATTTTATATCTGATTGCAAACGTGACAAACAAAAATTGGGTTTCTATGAAATCATAGATTCCATGTGAGAAAAAGATATACTAAAAATTAATATATTGTTAATATTTTTATTTTATGTTTTAGTTATATCCTTTCCATTATATGATCAGTAAGGAATATAAATAACTATGTTAAAAGTGAAAATAATTAATCACACATGTGTACGTGTGAATTATCACCTCCACAGACTGATATAATTAGTTCTCCATAAATTTCTATCATGATTGGTTATTATAATATAATTTATGTTAATATGGGATATTCATGAAATATTAATCATTATAAGATAATAATATATCAACTACGCTCTTACTTTCCATGTACATAAAAATGATGATGTCGTACGTGCGTACGTGTGACTCATTTATATTCATTACATCACTTGTATGGTATATATAATTATATTTAAAATATTTATTATGATATTAATGATGTGATCATAATTATGGAAAGATAAAATAATACTTATCTTCTTTCCATAATAATCAATGTAAAATGAAAATTGTTACTCAAGCGTACGACCTATCGTTTCCAAGATTATAACACTGTTCATTTTTAATAACGATACATAATGGTTTTTTAAGTATAGTTTTTATATAAAAATTATTATAATATCATGAATATTATTCTATAGATCATGGTTATATGAACTCATGTACTTTTTTTATCATACCAATTTTATTTTTGACTCATGTACAAAATATCGACAAAACGTCTGACATGAACTTAAATAATTATTTAATTTTTATAACATGGTAATAACTGATATAAATTAATAATAAACATGAAAAAGTTACCCAATAAGGTATTAATTAACATATGATTATTATTCAGTAAGATAAATAATGTAGGAGATGATTCAGAATTGAGATGAGGGACTTCATCTCAATCTCCCTTTTATTGAGGAATATTTTGATGTTACACACCACCTTATTTTATAAGATGTATAATCAACCCTTTTGATATTTAATTTAATTAAACGGTTTTCAAAAGGAATATTTTTATATTAAGTGCTTTACTTTCTTTAAAAATTGACAATAGTAATGTTTTTTAATGTATGCTGCAAAAACGACTTCTCACCCACCGTAACTGTTATTTGATATTTGGATTTCTCTTTATGCCAAAATGTTTTTAAAAGATACAAAAAATACCTTATTATGTTTTTTTGGGTAATTTTGTATTGAAAAACTTTTTTAAAGTGGATTTATTATTTTAATATCTTGAAATTATTTCTTGTGATTGCACATTTTATCAGTGAAATATCGATAAATATAATCTTTTATGTGTTACAGTTATATAATGGTACTTAGAATTTTGATGGGTGGTTACATGATAAACCAAAGATTTTTTGTTCCATAATAAAACAAGGGTGGGTGGTTACGTTATAACCTACAATGCATTGAGTATAAAGGTCGGCCATATGGCTATTCTATTTTTATGAGTGACATGTATGGAAGTCGCCCACGTGATTGTTATATTTTAGTATGATTATGTCCCAAGTCACCTTTATATGTTATATGTTCTTTATTTGGGTTTTATGGTAATCTATAGATTATAAAAATAAGGAATGAAATGACATTATATTCAATGGAATGTGTTTACTAATTCTTAAGGGTAAAATGTATTACTTTATGATAAAATAATCATGGGTTAACATGTTTTCATGAGACTAACAATTTTTTTTATTTGTGTGTCCCTTACTATGTTTTTTATGGTTATCGTGAGTTTTAAATTGTTTTTCACTCGATTTTAGGGAGAATATAGATAAGGGTTGAATAATGTGAAATTTTTTGATGATTTATCATGAAAAGAAATCATCTTTCATTTTTTGTGAAAAAATAGATAGTGGGTACAAGTGTCTACGTTAAAATATATGAGTTTTTATGTATGATTTATGGCCTAATAATATAAATTTATAAACATGAAAAGATCCTCAATCTAAAATAATGAAAAATTATTGACATAACTCAAGATTATGTAATGTATAAGGTCATGTTCTTATAGTTGGTATTAAATGTCAGTTTAGATAACAACAAGGGTTAGTATATTTTTAGTAGAATATCCACAAATTATTTTTACTTTATGGTAAAATTGAAATGATATAGAATTTGGAGATTAACATGATGATTCATCTAATATATGTATTTTCATAATGGTTTCCCACATTGGAAATAGGGAAGATATGCTGGGAAGGCATCAAGAGGAAAAACTCATTCCAAATAAGTATCCGGAGATGGTCAGATTCGGAACTGAGTAGTTTTTTCAGTGATGGATAAGTTGAATTAGGAGATAAATGTTGTTGGTGTCCATGAATGAGATCAAACAGATAAACCATAGAGGAATATATTGGTAGTGGTGCATTTCATGAGGCAATGTACCCCATCATTCAGAGGATCATGTTGACATGTGCTAGCTGAAGGGAAGATTCAAGCACTAGAAATGAATTTTGATGTATGGGGTGTTAAAAAAACAAAAGTTTATTCTTACTATTTATTGATTTGAAGGTGAAGCTGACCAGTAGTGTTCAATGGTTAAAAATATTACATTAAGTGAAGATATAAATTCCATGGAATGGGATTAATTCTAGAATTTCAGACTTGAGAAATATTTTCCTTAGGATATTTTAATTAGGATAAAAAAATTCTTGGAATTGAGACAAAAGGAGGAGGATTTACTGGCAGCATATGAATAAAATTTCACCCGTTTTTCAAGGTGTGACAAAACTTTTATATGGGATATTCATAGTATGATAATTCAATTTTACTCATGATTTAAGCCATGATATTGAAGGTCATTATCACCTTGTGACTTCCAAATCATTTAAAATCTTTTCCAATATGATGAGTATATAGAAATGTAATTTTTTGATGATCTAGGGATCCATGATAGAAATAAAAATATGTGGTCTAATTGGCAGGAAATAGTAAACCATTCATCAAATAATTTTAGAGGTAAGAAAGCAAAATTTCCATCTTGTGAGAACTGTGGTAAAAAGAATTTAGTAGAATGTCGGAAAAAGACTAGGAAGTGATTCTGATGTTTTAATACTAGCCATATTGCTCATGACTACAAGGGACATTATGAGTCAAGAAATGAAAATGCTATAGTAAGATGTTTTAGTTGGAATGAGTTATGGCATAATGCCAATGTGTGTTAAAAGTTGACTACCCAGGGTGGAAACTAGCATGATAGAAATAAGAATGGCATGGAAAAATCATTTATTGCTGTTAAAGATGATGTGGGAAAATAAAATGATGTTGTGATAGGTATTTTATATGGTTTATTTAAAATATTCCAATACTCTATTTGACTTTGGATATTCACATTTGTTCATATCTAAGAGGATTGCAAGTAAATTGGAAATATCACCTCATGAATGTGATATAGAAAGTTTGGTAAAAACTATAATTGGAAGTATTAATGCCACCAGAATTTATAGGAATATTCCTATTATAATTGGTGGGATAATCTTCCTAACAAATCTAGTTGAACATCCTATAGTGGAGTTTTATTCCATTTTGATTATGGATTGGATTTCACTTTATCATGATAAAATAGATTGAAAATAAAAGAATATTTTATTCAATGATTTCATAACCTTGATAGAATACCATGAAGAAATGATATTGATTAAATATGGTAGTGAATGTTATCTAAATCATTTTTTTGAAAATAAGGAATCAATTTTAATTAGTGACATTTCAGAAGTGAATGAATTCGCTAATGTTTTTCCTGATGAACTGTCTGGTATTGTTCTTAACTTGGAGGTTGAATTTAATGTTTATTTCTTACCTGATACTAATCCTATTTCTAAAACCCATTATTGAATGGCTAAAGTATAATTATTGGAATTGAAAAACCAGTTGAAAGAATTTCCTGATAAAGGCTTCATTCAATCTATCACTTCACTATGGGGTGTTCTTATTTTATTTGTCAAAAATAAAGATGGTTCTATGAGACATTTTATTGATTAAAGAGCCTTTAATAACATCAATATTAATAAAAAGTACCCTTGGCCTCATATATATGAATTATTTGATATTCCCTAGGGAGATCAGAATTATTTGAAGATTGATTTGAGGACTGGGTACCATTAGCTGAAGTTGAAATAGGATTAAAATCAAAATATATCATTCTAAATTATATATGGGAATTATGGGTTTCTTTCCATGCCCTTTGGGTTATATAAATCACCTTTTGTGTTTATGAATCTCATGAATGGATTCCTTCATCATTATTTGAAAAAATTTGTGGTTGTGTTTTAAAATGATATTTTGGTATATTCTAAAACCCAGAAGGAACATAAAAGTAAAATAAGTATTGTTTTTTAAACTGTAAAAGAAAAGAAACTATATGGAATGTTTAGTAAGAGTGAATTTTGGTGGGAAAAAATTTCTTTCCTTGGTCATATTGTTTCTAAAAAGGGTATAACTGTTGAACACTATAAAACAAAAGTTGCTAAAGAGAGTCCAAGACCTTCCAATGTCATATATATCAATAGTTTTAGTGGAGTAGCTGGTTATTACTGAGGGTTTTTTGAAAATTTTAATCAGTTATCTATCCCATTGACTAAGTTAACATGTAAGGGAGCTATGTTCATTTATAAAAAAGAATGTGATGATTCTTTTTAGGAAATGAAGAGAAGATTTTTAAATACTCAATTTTTGGATCTGACTTATAGGAGTGGTGAATTTTCTATCTATAGTGATGCTTAATGGAAAGAACATGGTTGTGTCCTAAATAAGAATGATGAGGTAATTGATTAAATCATGTCGGGTGAAACCTCATGAGTTAAATTACCCTACACATGATTCTGAATTAGTTGTTGTTTCTTTTGCATAAAAAATTTGGAGGCATTATTTGTATGGCATAAATTGTGAAATATAAATAGATCACAAAAGATTGTTGTATATATCCAATCAGAATGAATTGAACTTGAGTCAATGGAGATGTCTAAAACTAATCAAGGGATATGATTTTACAATTTATTACCATATAGGAAATGGAAAAAAATTGGTTGATGCTTTGAGTCGAAAATGTAATGATGCATTTACCACGATACATTTGGAACATGATCCATTGGTTAATTATTTGATGAATTTTTCCTTGGAAGTTGTTGGTGAAGGGAATTCCTCTAATTTTTTAGGTGTTAGTACAATAATTTATATAAGACATAATTAAGCATGAATATAAGGAAGATAGTGAGTTACATAAATAGATATAGTTGGTTCATAAGGGTATGTTACATGAATTTAACATTCATAAAGATTATGTTTTGAAATTTAGAGAGAGATTATGTGTGCCTTATGATTAGAAGTTGAAGAAATATTTGATATGTGTGTCTCAAAGTTCTCTATTTTCAGTTTATTTGGGTATCACTATGATGTATATAGACCTTCTAGAGTATTACTGGTAGGATGGAGTAAAAAGAGATATTTCTAAATTTACCCAGTGATGTTTGACATGTCAACAGGTTAAAAAAGTGTGAAAGTTACCCAAAGGGATTCATTAGCATTTTCTAGTGCCAAAGTGGAAATTTGAAAATATATACCTGGATTTCTAAGTGGTATTAAAAAATAATTCTCGAGGTAACAATGTTATCTCAGTTATTGTTGATCGATTGTCTATATATTCTCATTTTATTCATATTCGGTATAATCTATCTCTAGATCAACTTTCTTGGTTGTATATTAAATAGATATTAAGGTTACATGGATTCCACCTCTCCATTGTATCTGATCATTATCCTAGGTTAACTTCACACTTTTGGAAAGGCCTTCTTAAGTCTTAGGGTACAGAATTAAATTTCAGTCAAGATTTTCACCCTCAATCATATGGGATGTTAGAATGATCAATTCAGGAATTGGAGGATATTATATGTTCATGTTCAGTGGATTACCATGGAAGTTGGGTTCAACATATATATTTGGTTGAGTTTTCTTATAGTAATAGTTTCCATTACAGTATACATATGGAACCGTTTGAGGCATTATATGGAATGTAGTGTCAAACTCCAGTTTTTTGGGATGATGTAGGTGAAAGGATATTGATGGGAAAAAATTATATGAGGAAATGGTAGATAAAGTTATTTTTATTCAACGACGCATGAGGAAATCCTAAAGCATGTAGAAATTATTTACAGATAACTAGAGGAGTGATCTTTATTTAGTGGTATGTTATCATGTTTTTTATTAATGTTTCACCATGAAAAAGTGTGATGCATTTTATTAAGAAGAAGAGCTTGAGTTCACAATTAATTAGACCTTAAAAATCCTAGATAATGTCTAATAGGTTGCTTACTGATTGTATTTTCCTCCGATTTTATCCTAGTAAAACAATTTCTTCATATCTCAATGATAAGAAAATATATTCTAGATCCATCTAATGTTTTGTGTTCAGAAGTAGTTCAGTTGCAATAGATTTTGTCTTATGAGGAACATATAATTTAGGTTCTTGACCACAGAAAAAAAGTATTGTGAAATAAGGTGATTCATCAGGTAAATATTTTATGGGGAAACCATATAGTTGAAGAGGAAACATGTGAATATGAAAATGCTATGAGGGGAAAATTCCACCCTTATTTAATAAAGGAATAAAATTGTGAGGATGTAATTTTGAAACAGGGGGAAGGATATAACATCCCAAGTAGTTATTGAATAATACTTTTTCATATTTATTTATATTTATGATTTTGATTTTGATTTTACCTTAATAGGGACACAATATCCGATATTTTAATGAACATACAACAATGGGTTTTTCCTCAAAATACATTGCACGCGAGACTGAATTATACCAAAAATTAATATATTGTTAATATTATTATTTTAAGAGGTAGATATTACCTAGCCATTGAATCATAAAGAATGAATATATCTAACTATATTATGTTTTTTAATTCTTATGAATTTTTTTTGCATTTCACTAAAAAAATTATAAGCTTAAAATGAAATTGAATCTTATTTTAACAATAAATTACTATAATATTTTTAAAAGGTGTTTTTACCACCATTTGATGGAATACCCATTTTAAATATTATGTTTAACTCTTTTTTTTAATTATATTGATATATTTATATCATATTTTTAATCAGAGTATCAAAATTTACATTCATTGAATTTGTTGAATTTTTCTGAATAGATTCATTTTTTGATGAATAGAGAAATAGTGTAGTTAAAAAATGATTTTTCATTTAAATAATTGTTACACATTAAAATGTTATTTTAAGTCATAATAGATCAATATTACAAGTAATAATGCAATTTAGGTTATTAGAATAATTTTTACCTTGAAATTAGATGTAATTAATTATTGAAATTTTGAACGTCCCTTTTACCGACATTCTCGCCACATCTATGGGATTAATGTTAAACATAATTTAGCCAAATATATGAATTGAATTTTGAAAAATGGACACACATGGTTTTATAATTATTAAAAGAACGATCTAATAGGATCAACTTACTTTTTGGTGAATTGTAACATTAGTATTTTATTTACCATGATTAAGGTTAAATCGGGTAATGTAAGGTAAAAATAATATTATAACAGTATAAAATTTACCCAACACTTGTCCAAATTTCATTGGATAAGTTGGTTTTGACTAAAATAAAACTTATTATGAAATTATAACCTTTTATTCAACTTGGGTAAGAATATGACATATAATATAATTTATTTAAAGATAAATTAAAAATATCAAACTCATATTTTTCATAAGTAAATCATTTTAAATATTGGTTTATAAATAAGATACTATAAATAATCATTTTAATGATAAAATATTTATATAATTTATGATTATCTATTTTTAATTTTTAGACATTAAATAATTAATGTTAATTGTGACACAATGATGATGGTGTAATAGATTTATTAAAGGAAGAACCAAATAAATGATATTAATAATATTAAAATAAATATAATTTGAAATATTTGATGTCATACATAAATTTTTTGGATTAATATGACAAGTTAGGGATGATTTAATCTATTTTTTTTGAAGTAATCAAGTTGTTATGATTCATTGAAAAGGTCATGTAATTTATAGTATCAAAATTGACATAATTCATATCTTAAAATATAAAATATTTCATTAAATGATATGAAATTTCTAAAAATCTAATATTTTTCTAAAAAGTTGATATAATTCTAAAACATTAATTAATTACTCATTAATTTGTCTTTTTTTCTTGTTATGGTAGTTATGTTAACTCTCAATATGTAAATTACTTGATAAAATAGTAAGAGTTAAATATTTTAAAACAAAAAGATAAGGATTAAAAAAATATTCAAACATTTATAATTTCATTTGATGATCTGA
This sequence comes from Viscum album, assembly GCA_963277665.1. Classification (NCBI taxonomy): domain Eukaryota; kingdom Viridiplantae; phylum Streptophyta; class Magnoliopsida; order Santalales; family Viscaceae; genus Viscum; species Viscum album. Next base: position 836,908,410 of record OY728167.1, read on the forward strand.
TTTCAATACCACCTCATACTATCTTCGAAACAAATAAATTTTGTAACGCCCCGACCCCAGCTATCCAGAGTCGGTGCATTACTTCGTAACATTGGCATGATCACAAAAGATCAAGTCTCGAAAGACCGATTAGTTTAGTAGCCTTGGAAACACTAGATACATTCATAAGTGTTACATTACAACATAAAGTGAAAAACTAATAACAAAGTCTTCATAGTTCACACTCATATCCTCTTCTGATTATCCCTGCAGGTCATTCATAAAATACTTCTTCACATCCTGGAAAATATTAAAACATTGAAAGGGGTGATCTCAGATGCTCAGTAAGGATAACAATATAGCGGAAGCTTTCATAAATAAACATTAACATTTAAGGCAATGTATAACTAAAACAAAAGCCTTTTAAACTTGAACTTCAACATAATATGGCAAAAGTAAAATGAGATAATGCCATTCACTTCTTCACATGGATATTCTACTAGTCGAATAATCACATGCAATATCAATAACCACTTTCATAATGATGGAAATCATAATGCCAGACTATCATAACCACGTAGTCAAGGCCTCGTGCCAAGACCACAAATAAGATTTTGTCAAGGCCTCGTGCCAAGACACTAGTTTGTCTCATGAGACCTGCCGATGCATCGAGGAGCTATAGCGGGCTCCACCCGTCACATATTAAGTCCAATGCATTCCCATATGAAAAGGTTTAAACATAACATAAACATTCGTATTAAAACTAGAAAACGAAATGTCAATAATTTCACCATAAACTATGAAAGGTATAAAATAGCACATCCACAGTCAAACATATCACAAAAACCTTCAATACAATATAGAAGTTTTGTATTATAATAAATCAACTTCAAATAAGCGTAAAATCCATCAAAGGATGTTGACATAGATGAAATCAAAACACTTTTTAGAGAAATATCTCTTTCTATTTTTGAAATCGTTTAAGAGCCATACAAAACATTTTCTTGAAAATATTCTTATAAGCTTCTAAGGAAAGCCTTGAAGATTTTATAACGGCGGAAAATAACCGCACCCACCGTATAAGTTAAAAAAACATTCTTACCTCAATTCTGTCGAAAAGGTTAAAAAGGACCTTGTTTTGAAAACGACGGAAAGATTCCTCTTATAAAAAGTAAAAAAGGGTATAAATGATTTTAACCCATATTATTGTAAATAATAAAAATGTTTTGCAAATACATTTTGAAGAAACATGGATGTGGATGATAATGAGGTCCCAGTAGATAATTATGTATAAACAACCTTGGATAATGAAGAGGTGGTGAAGTAAACCCTTACAAATCATGACATAATTTGAAAGTAGGAGATTAACCCAAAGAATAGAAATTGGGTTAAGAAGTTCCCTTACAAATAAAATAGATCTATTAGGTGTATTCACTATAGATACACATAAAGAAAGTGAAAATACAAGATAGGACATAATAATATCATGAAGTAATTTGAAAGTAGGAGATTAACCCAAAGAATTGAAGTTGGGTTAAGAAGTTCCCTTACCTCGTGTCTGACTTGACTCAACCATTCTTTAACCTACTGAATAATAAACTAGAGTTAATATATACCTTATTAAGAACCATTTTCAATTTTATTATCCTTTTTATATCACTTATTACAATGATATGAACATTATTTAATTATTTAAGTTAATAACGGTCGTTTTGTCGATCTTTGGTACTTGAGTCAACAATAAACTTCTTATAATTACAAGTTGTTTATGTGGTAGAATATCCATTATATCTAGAATTATATTCATTATTTAGATATCATATATATGATATATATCCATTATATACATTCATTCATAATGTCACGTAACATTTAGAGGTAAGAAATGAAATGCACCGTTCATGGAGACGGTAAGCCGTACGTACACATGAACGCTACTTTCATTTCTATTTCGTATTTAATGGAATGAAATCATAATGATATAAATTTATAATATAATTAAAGTATAATATAGTGTATAATACCATTTAATACATCCTTTATACATACCACATATGGCATTAACGATTCAAATCACTTTGAGGGGGCGGTAGTCCGCACTTCCTAAAATGAAATTATCGCGTTTTACCCATAATGGAAATCATAAAGTATGCCATAAATGAGAAATACAGAAGCATAAGGAAAAAATAAACATAATATATATATCATATATGAAAATAGTGTCATCAAAATGGCCACCATTATAGGTGTTAAAAGAATTTGAACAATTATCGTTTCGTGAGGCAGTATTTCGCCACCCACAGAAACAGTATGTTCTTTAACCATTAGACGAAGGTGTGTGTAAGTGTAAACCAAATCCTTATCATAAAAACATACTATTATATTTTAGATACTGTTTTTGTTACAAAATAAAGGAATTAAAAGAGTTTAAGGGGTTGGAGAAGTAAAATAAAACAAAACAACATTAGAGAAGAAATTACCTTAAAAATCGGGTAACTCTTTTTGATTTGAGCCAAAGGCTTCATTGGGAAGAATTATGCCCAAATTGAGGCTTCTAGGAGTAAGGGAGGGATGTTGGGAGAGTATTTGGGCAGAGGTTGGCCGAGCAAAATGGCTTGAATGTGTGAATAAGGTGGGAGTTGTGGGGGCCTTTTATAAGTGGAGAGGAGGGGCACTTTTGGAAAGTAATGAAATGTTACATTATTATACAATGCTTTTCGGATTCTAAAGGTCCCACACTTATATAATTCGTGGCTAAGGTAATAAGGGTTCGAAATCTCTTCATCCAATAGGCTTTGGACAAGTGTAATCCTTGGATTTTGCATTATCTTCTCATTTTATTTAAATCGTTAAATAATGAGGTCATCGCCGCATCATAATGATGTCATAAATAATTTAATTTATTTAATGTTTAAAAATTATAAAAAAAATACTATGATGTAGGAAATCTTTTTATCTTTCTAATTAATATTTATAGTCAAAATTTGGACTTGTGTAAACCCACTTAAAAACTTTTTTAGTAAAACAACTCATGTTTGTGTCAATTTAATTTTAACATTAAATAAATATATATTAATGTCATTTTCCAACCAAAGTGGCTCCATGGGGTCCCCAAGTTGACCCATGGGTTGTCTTGGTCGGCCATTACTCATCCAATAGGAGTAGGACAAGTTTCATGCTCATCTCATATTATTAAAACATTATTTGTTCCTTAAACTACACTAATTACCTCTAATCGCGATTAAGAACTTAAAAGTAACTATTCACCAAAAAATTATTTTAATCTCATTGAACCACATTTTACTTCTTAATGACAACCATGTATGTCGGATTTTTGAAAATAAAATCATAGAAGTGGTAATATTTCATTTAAACGAAAAATCAGTTATTTAACTACCACTTAGTGGTTTCACTATTCATCAAAAATTGAAGTTTTTCAGAATAAGGCCAAAATTTCACCCTAAGCTATAATTGATATTCCGATTTCAAAAATGATGTATATTTTAAAAAATTCCAAACATATAAGTTTCATTATTTAATTTTATAATTAATTCCCGCTGTCACAACAAATAGTGTGTTTTTAAGAAACAATTTATATCAAAAGATTGGCAATTGTTTATGTCCAATTTCAATGTTAAAATAATTCTAATGACCACCATTGGATAAAATGGTAAAAATATATTCTAATTATACTTTAAAACCACTAAATAGTATAACTTATCACTATAAAATATTTTGATTAAAAAAGTTGTTTTTAAGTATTCTTCACTATTCATAAAAAATTAGAAGTTCTCAGAAAAATACCAAAAATTCAACATAGGCTAATTTCGACATTCCAATTCCAAAAATGAAGTCCATTTTGAAATATAAAATATATATAATTTCAAAAGGTGTTTATTAATATTCATAAGGGCTACTTTGATTAGTCACGATGTTTTAGAACTCGAAGTTGCGTATAATGCAAGCTATTGCATTATTGAATGAGAAGCGTATCGTGGAAGCTCGGGGTGTTACATTCTCCCCTCCTTCAATAAATTGCGTCCTCGCAATTTGAAACTTTTCTTTGAAAATAAAAGGTTGAAAAGAGAAAATACCTTTGTGGAAAACCCACATCGGAAATAAGGTTAATAAAATTTAGCCTTAATAAGAGGGAAAGGGAAATGAAAAGTCACCACCCAATTATGATCTCGATTAGGAGAACATTGGTGGAAATTAGAGACATATAATTGGAGGAAAAACGTAAATATTCGTAGGGAGTGATTGAGGTCATCAATCACAATCAACTATCAAATTGAGGGCCTCAAAGCTTTCAATCTATGTTGATTTAAAATATCATCAGTTCAACAAGACATAAGGTATTAGAATAACGCATTTTTTGTTTTAATATCCCTTTACTAAAGTTTAAGAATTAATTTATTCATTGAATAACAGATAGGTATATATATATTTATGCCTGACAATTAGAGTTTCAACCTTCAACTCACCTTTCACTCAAAAAGATAATAGAACCCAAAAATATTATACTTTTCCTAATTGTATAAGGTTCCAAATGTTAGCACATACCATTTAGATTAGTAAAATTATTTTTTAATAACCAGGGACTTCCTGTAGGCTAGTGGTAGGAAATAAAGGCCAGTCACACTATGGTTGTGGGTTCGATTCCTGCAGCTTTGTCCGACGTGTCAGGTTATGCCCCACCCTGCAGGTTTTCCTTTTCCTAAAACTATAGTATTATAATATTCCAAAAATAATCTTCATAAATTTTTTAACCTTAAACAATACTATCCAAAGATCAACTTAATCCATTCCAACCTTTATAGTTATCCAAAATACTTCTGTCCAACTCCCAGTCCAAATTTTATAAGGAATGTAAACATAATGAAGATCCCTTTTTCCATGTAACAACATGTGAACACCTTCATCATGTATTCTTTTTAAACATACTGAATTACCATGATCCCTTATTCCTTATAGAATACTAGATATACTCCTTCTATCCAAAAATGTATACAAATCATCAATCAGTTTCAAGGAAGTTAAGAATATCCAATATAATTTATCCAAATCAATCACGTCTTATTCCAAAATCACTATCTCGGTATCAGAACCATATTATGGTTTATCTTTCTCTCAACCATATATTTTCCAAAAATTTAACCTACTGTGGAGTCACTTTTCTTGGTTCCACACAATCTCAAGTCCTTGATGAAATAGTACTGCAGTACAATCCTTATATACTCCATAATTATTATAACTAGTACATCATTGATACAACACTCAAATTACAAAATTCTTTAATAACAACACAAGAACTCTAATCATTACTCCTCATCTGTGGTAGTATCATAACTTGATTATTATCCAATAACATCATTTGGGGCATACTCTGATGATTTGGACATTGGTTTGCGTAGTGTCCCCAATCCTTGCAGAAGAAGAATTGTACATTTGAAACCATTTTCTTACCCTTGCAGTTAAGCACATTGTGTCCTTTTTCTCTACACTTATAACAAACTCCCATTCCCTTTAGGCAAGTTCCATGATGTTTCTTCCCACAATTACCACATATTGGAAAATTCTTCTTTCCCCTCATCCCTTTATCCAGCATTCTCTCTTTCATCCCTTTCGTCTCTTGCTTCGCTTCAAAGCCATTGGACTCAGAGAATTCTTTACTTATCTTATTAACACATAATACTATTTCTTCATATGTTGAGAACACATGGGAGACTATTTCCATTCGAAATGTTGGCTTAATACCGTGAAAGATACGATCCTTCTTACTCTTTGGATCATAGGTATTGCTGGAGTTCACATTCCTTCTACTGGGCGCCATTTCTATACAATGACATAAACTAGGTTAGTTTATGAATTATAATGAATAATTCCAAACTTTTAAAATAATTAATGTAAATTGAACGGTTTATGGATATAATCCATAATCATAAAAAGGTTTTATTTGAGGAAGTATATACTCATAACCGTTCATAGTGGTTTGTAAAGAAAACGAGAATTATCCTAAGCATATCCCCCGGGAGTGTCGTAACCAAGAGTGCAGCAAGGCCCGTTGTCGTGCACCAGTTCCCGTTCGAGTCTAGCTCAAAGCGGTGTTTTCGGGTTTTACCCCTAGGTACATCTGTGCCAGAGCCGCCTCTACCTGCTCGTATCCAGACAGGGTTGTATTGCTTGGAAAACTCACAACATCTCTACAATACCAAAATTCTAGGAAGTTCTTCTATACTAATCCTCAAAGTCTATCTTCGGGCTATGTGCTCTAATCAGAGTTTATCTAAATCTAGATTCCAAGGTTAGTACTAAACTTCCTCTGATACCAACTGTAACGCCCCGATCCCAGCTACCCAGAGTCGGTGCATTACTTCGTAACATTGGCATGATCACAAAAGATCAAGTCTCGAAAGACCGATTAGTTTAGTAGCCTTGGAAACACTAGATACATTCATAAGTGTTACATTACAACATAAAGTGAAAAACTAATAAAAAAGTCTTCATAGTTCACACTCATATCCTCTTCTGACTATCCCTGCAGGTCATTCATAAAAAACTTCTTCACATCCTGGAAAATATTAAAACATTGAAAGGGGTGAGCTCAGATGCTCAGTAAGGATAACAATATAGCGGAAGCTTTCATAAATAAACATTAACATTTAAGGCAATGTATAACTAAAACAAAAGCCTTTTAAACTTGAACTTCAACATAATATGGCAAAAGTAAAATGAGATAATGCCATTCACTTCTTCACATGGATATTCTACTGGTCGAATAATCACATGCAATATCAATAACCACTTTCATAATGATGGAATGCATAATGCCAGACTATCATAACCACGTAGTCAAGGCCTCGTGCCAAGACCACAAATAAGATTTTGTCAAGGCCTCGTGCCAAGACACTAGTTTGTCTCATGAGACCAGACGATGCATCGAGGAGCTATAGCGGGCTCCACTCGTCACATATTAAGTCCAATGCATTCCCATATGAAAAGGTTTAAACATAACATAAACATTCGTATTAAAACTAGCATACGAAATGTCAATAATTTCACCATAAACTATGAAAGGTATAAAATAGCACATCCACAGTCAAACATATCACAAAAACCTTCAATACAATATAGAAGTTTTGTATTATAATAAATCAACTTCAAATAATCGTAAAATCCATCAAAGGATGTTGACATAGATGAAATCAAAACACTTTTTAGAGAAATATCTCTTTCTATTTTTGAAATCGTTTAAGATCCATACAAAACATTTTCTTGAAAATATTCTTATAAGCTTGTAAGGAAAGCTTTGAAGATTTTATAACGGCGGAAAATAACCTCACCCGCCGTATAAGTTTAAAAAACATTCTTACCTCAATTCTGTCGAAAAGGTTAAAAAGGACCTTGTTTTGAAAACGACGGAAAGATTCCTCTTATAAAAAGTAAAAAAGGGTATAAATGACTTTAACCCATATTATTGTAAATAATAAAAATGTTTTTCAAATACATTTTGAAGAAACATGGATGTGGATGATAACGAGGTCCCAGTAGATAATTATGTATAAACAACCTTGGATAATGAAGAGGTTGTGAAGTAAACCCTTACAAATCATGACATAATTTGAAAGTAGGAGATTAACCCAAAGAATAGAAATTGGGTTAAGAAGTTACCTTACAAATAAAATAGATCTATTAGGTGTATTCACAATAGATACACATAAAGAAAGTACAAATACAAGATAGGACATAATAATATCATGAAGTAATTTGAAAGTAGGAGATTAACCCAAAGAATTGAAGTTGGGTTAAGAAGTTCCCTTACCTCGTGTCTGACTTGACTCAACCGTTCTTTAACCTCCTGAATAATAAACTAGAGTTAATATATACCTTATTAAGAACCATTTTCAATTTTATTATCCTTTTTATATCACTTATTACAATGATATGAACATTATTTAATTATTTAAGTTAATAACGGTCGTTTTGTCGATCTTTGGTACTTGAGTCAACAATAAACTTCTTATAATTACAAGTTGTTTATGTGGTAGAATATCCATTATATACAGAATTATATTCATTATTTAGATACCATATATATGATATATATCCAGTATATACATTCATTCATAATGTCACGTAACATTTAGAGGTAAGAAATGAAATGCACCGTTCATGGAGACGGTAAGCCGTACGTACGCATGAACGCTACTTTCATTTCTATTTCGTATTTAATGGAATGAAATCATAATGATATAAATTTATAATATAATTTCAGTATAATATAGTGTATAATACCATTTAATCCATCCTTTATACATCCCACATATGGCATTAACGATTCAAATCACTTTGAGGGGGCGGTAGTCCGCACTTCCTAAAATGAAATTATCGCGTTTTACCCATAATGGAAATCATAAAGTATGCCATAAATGTGAAATATAGAAGCATAAGGAAAACATAAACATAATATATATATCATATATTAAAATAGTGTCATCAAAATGGCCACCATTATAGGTGTTAAAAGAATTTGAACAATCATCGTTTCGTGAGGCAGTATTTCGCCACCCACAGAAACAGTATGTTCTTTAACCATTAGACGAAGGTGTGTGTAAGTGTAAACCAAATAATTATCATAACAACATACTAGTATATTTTAGATACTGTTTTTGTTACAAAATAAAGTAATTAAAAGAGTTTAAGGGGTTGGAGAAGTAAAATAAAACAAAACAACATTAGAGAAGAAATTACCTTAAAAATCGGGTAACTCTTTTTGATTTGAGACAAAGGCTTCATTGGGAAGAATTATTCCCAAAGTGAGGCTTCTAGGAGTAAGGGAGGGATTTTGGGAGAGTATTTGGGCAGCGTTTGGCCGAGCCAAATGGCTTGACGGTGTGAATAAGGTGGGAGTGGTGGGGGCCTTTTATAAGTGGAGAGGAGGGGCACTTTTGGAAAGTAATGAAATGTTACATTATTATACAATGCTTTTCGGATTCTAAAGGTCCCACACTTATATAATTAGTGGCTAAGGTGATAAGGGTTAGAAATCTCTTCATCCAATAGGCTTTGGACAAGTGTAAGCCTTGGATTTTGCATTATCTTCTCATTTTATTTAAATCGTTAAATAATGAGGTCATCGCCGCATCATAATGATGTCATAAATAATTTAATTTATTTAATGTCTAAAAATTATAAAAAAAATACTATGATGTAGGAAATATTTTTATCTTTCTAATGAATATTTATAGTCAAAATTTGGACTTGTGTAACCCCACTTAAAAACTTTTTTAGTAAAACAACTCATGTTTGTGTCAATTTAATTTTAACATTAAATAAATATATATTAATGTCATTTTCCAACCAAAGTGGATCCATGGGGTCCCCAAGTTGACCCATGGGTTGTCTTGGTCGGCCATGACTCATCCAATAGGAGTAGGACAAGTTTCATGCTCATCTCATATTATTAAAACATTATTTGTTCCTTAAACTACACTAATTACCTCTAATCGCGATTAAAAACTTAAAAGTTACTATTCACCAAAAAATTATTTTAATCTCATTGAACCACATTTTACTTCTTAATGACAACCATGTATGTCGGATTTTTGAAAATCAAATCACAGAAGTGGTAATATTTCATTTAAATGAAAAATCAGTTATTTAACTACCACTTAGTGGTTTCACTATTCATCAAAAATTGAAGTTTTTCAGAATAAGGCCAAAATTTCACCCTAAGATATAATTGATATTCCGATTTCAAAAATGATGTCTATTTTACAAAATTCCAAACATATAAGTTTCATTATTTAATTTTATAATTAATTCCCGCTGTCACAACAAATAGCGTGTTTTTAAGAAACAATTTATATCAAAAGATTGGCAATTGTTTATGTCCAATTTCAATGTTAAAATAATTCTAATAACCACCATTGGATAAAATGGTAAAAATATATTCTAATTATACTTTAAAACCACTAAATAGTATAACTTATCACTATAAATTATTTTGATTAAAAAAGTTGTTTTTAAGTATTTTTCACTATTCATAAAAAATTAGAAGTTCTCAGAAAAATACCAAAAATTCAACATAGGCTAATTTCGACATTCCAAATCCAAAAATGAAGTCCATTTTGAAATATAAAATATATATAATTTCAAAAGGTGGTTATTAATATTCATAACGGCTACTTTGATTAGTCACGATGTTTTAGAACTCGAAGTTGCATATAATGCAAGCTATTGCATTATTGAATGAGAAGCGTATCGTGGAAGCTCGGGGTGTTACAAATTTTGACCCATTTTGAATAGAAAATTAATTTATAATAATTTAGTACTTTTAATAATTTCACAAGTTCTCCTCCCCTCTCCTATAAAAGGGAACTCATTCACCTCAATTCCATACACTTCAAAACCATTTGATTCAGAAAATAAATTACAAAATACATTATTAGGATTATTACCCAAAATTTATAGGTCTTATTTTATGAAAAAATCTCAACATAGAGGTGTTAATGTGTTAAGAAAGGTGATCTTCCCATGGAAAGGTAATGTTTTAATTTCAGTGTTACTATTTTATTTCTTCTTCAAAATTTTACAAATATTCTGAAAACATGAATAAATACTAAAACCAGTATCTTCAATATAATGGGATTTTATTATGTTAATATTATCAACTAAATAAGTCTATAATTCCATTAAAAGGAAAAATAATTAATCATCTGTGGGTATGTGTGAACTGTGACCTCCACGAACTGATATAATTTGTTTTCTATAACTATCTTTCATGATTGTTTATAATAATATAATTAATGTTCATATGTGATATTAATGAAATATTAATAATTATAAGTTCATGATATATGAATTATTTTCTTACATTACATGTAGATAAAAATTATAACGGTGTTCGTGCGTACGTGTGAACTATCACCTCCATGAAGTGATCTAACACTTTATTATTCATTTAATCAGATATAGGATATATATAATTATATTTTAATGATTAACATGATATTTGTGATTTAATGATAACTTTTTGATGATAAAATAATTCTTATCTTCTTTCCATAACGATCAATGAAAAATGAAAAATGTTACTCATGTTTACCTATGACCTACTGTCTCCCTAATTATAACATTGTTCACTTTTCATAACCATAACTAATGGTTTGATTTAAATGTATAATTTATATATGTAAAATATAATAATTTCATGAATATTTTTCTTGGGATGATGGAATTACGACCACATGGATTATTGACATCATACGAAGTCCATTTTCGACTCATCTACCGAATATCAACAAAATGTATAACATGAACTTAAATAATTATATAATTGTTATAACATGGTAAAAAGTAATATAAAATGAATAATTAATATGAAAAATGTTCTCAAGAAAGTATAAATTAAACTAAGTTTGTTATTCAATATGATAAATAATATACGAGATGATTCAGACTCAGGGTAAGTGACTTCATCTCAATCTCTTTTTATTGAGGCACATTTTGATGTTATACACCACCTTATTTTATAAGATTTATAATCAACCCATTTGATATATAAATATGTTCAAAGGTTTTTAAAAGGAATAATTTTATATTAAGAATTTTTCTTTCTTTACAAAATGATAAAAGCAATGTTTTTCAACATATATGGGGATACCAACTATTCCCCTAACGTAACCATTATTTGATATTTGGATTCCTCTATAAGCCTTAATGTTTTTAAATGGGTAAATAAATACCTTATACACTTTTTGTTTATTTTGGTTTTGAAGATGGTTTTTAAAGTGGTTTTATTATTTAAATATCTTGAAATTGTTTCTTGTGAAATCAAATTTTATGAGTGAAATGTTGATAATTTTAATCTTTTATGTGTTCTGACTATATAGTGGTACTTAGAATTTTTACGGGTGGTTACATTGTAAAAAATGATGGGTGGTACCATGATAAACTGAGGAAGGGTGGATACGTTAAAACCTCCAATGCATTTGGTATGTAATTCGGCCGTATGACTATTCCATTTGTAAGACTGACATGTATTGAAGTCGATCACATGGTTATTTAATTTGAGTATTATTATGACCCATGTTAACATTATATGTTATATGTGATTTCTATGGGTTTTATGGTAATAAATTGATTAAAAAATGGTATTTAATGATCTTAAATTCAAATGAAAGTATTTAATAATTCTTAAGGGTGAAATATATTACATTATGATAAAGTATTCACGGATTTACATGTTTACAAAAGTATAATAGTTTCCCTTCTTTTTGTATCCCTTAATGAGATTTTGAGGATCATCTAAATTTTTAAAATGATTTTCATAGGATTTAAATTATAATAGAGAAAAGGATTTAATTAAGGAAAAAATTTGATGATTGAACATGAAAAGAAACCATGTTTCATTTTAGAAGTTTTTGTTTTTTGAAAAAAAAAGATAGCGAGTAGAAGTTTCAACATTTTAATATTTGAGTTGTTATGTATGAGTTATGGACTAATTATATAAATAAATAATCTTTAAATGATCCCCAATGTGAAATAAAGTAATTTTTTTAATTAAATTACGATTATGTATTGTTTATGTATGAGTCTTTGTACAACCTTATTAGATAAAAATATAGCTCTTATTGATATCAAAGAGGGAAATGTAATTTTTAGTATCATTTAAGAAAACATAACTTTTGACATCCTAAAATAAATATAAACACTTTCAAAAGAATATTTATATTTCTTGGATATATTGAATAATTGGGTGTGTTAATTTAAGAGTCATTGAATCATCCAGATTTTCCCAAGGAAATGGAGAAGTAAATTGAATCACTATAAGAAGTGGTATTCATAAAAAAATAGTTGTACCATTACATAGATAATCATTCACATCATAGACCCCATCAATTATAAAACATATAACCGTGGAACATATACAACATCCACCAAACATAAGATACATATTTTTTGGAGATTATAACATTTTTACAGTCCCCATAATTGCTAATATTTTATGTGAATCCAAAATTAACTTGTACAATTTTTTGTTGCAAATAAAGCTAGTAATAATTTGGATGGTGGTTGATTTGAAATATATATGTCATATCATATGAACTCATATCATATATATTAATGATAGTTCCAAATATTTTATCAAACCATAAAGTTGATTAATACATCTTTTCAAAGATGTAGTCAATGAATAATTTATTAAACCTCTCCATGCTATATTAACATTTCATATCTATGTTCATAATTGGGTTAGTCCATTATAAGTGGTACCTAAAAAGGGTGGGACCACAATGGTTGAAAATATAAAAGGATAATTTATAACCACTAGAACAGTGACTAGATGAAGAATGAGAAATTACTATGAAAAATAGAATTAATTGTTAAGAATGTATCATTTCCCATTTCCCTTAATGGATAAATTCCATGAGATAGAGGTAGGAAGATATTGCTTTTGTTTTATTGATAAAAACTCATGTTAGAATCTTATATTGTTCACACTAGATGATTAATAAAAAGAATTTTCACCTAACTATATGGTATATTCACATAATGGTGAATATATTTTGGAATGTGCATTTCAGCGGCCATGTTTTGGTGATGAATGATGAAAATTTATATGTCCATATCCCTATAAATGTACCCCTTTTGGATGGTAATGGAGGAAGATAGATAATGATGCATGAAAACTAGCTCATATAGGCCACGATTTGGAGAATAAAACAGAGGGTATGTAGTCACACACATGGGTCAAATTACACACATAAAAATTTTAGAATTAAGAGATAATATGAGAACAACCAGAAAAAGACTCATGTTCATAATAAATAATGAAGAAATCGCAATACAGGATGTGATTTCATACATAACTGCATACAACTAAAACTAAAAATTAAAAACAAATAAATCCTTGGTTGTGACCACAAATCTCAAATAGAACCTAAAAAACTCATTGAACTAGTAATGTATATGCCAATAACAAACTAGCTCTAGATGACTTATGAAATAGTTTATATATACATAGGGTAAGCATAACATGTATACTCCATTGGATCCTCCATAAAACCTCTCATGAAAAATGAGAAATAATCATACTAAATCATAGTATATAAATAAATTAATCAATCTCATCACCTAAACATGTCTACTATTCTTTTCCTACACTCATCATGGTACACTCAAAAAATATCACATATAACTATAACCATAATATTGAGAACACACACACACACACACACACATAAAAATGGGTACCCTGCGACCACTTCCACACTAGTTTTCCACTCTCATTCTCTAACATCACACGTCCTGAGATCACATACCATAAATAATAAAAATTTATGAAAAAATCTAGGTAGTTGTAACATATTATGTACCTCATGACACACATAAAACCATAAAAATCCTCCAAATATTAACTAGTTATTTTTCGGAATCCACTAGATCATGTGTATTACATACTATACCTTACACAATCATAGATTATACATGACACATTTGTAATAATCCTTCTGATACAACATCTAAAATACATGCATACATAATAACCTCAATCCATCACATCCTACAATAAATATGTATATCGAATCACCCCCATGCATTACCACATGTTATAATAGAACTGAAGATAGATCATGGGAGAGGGGGTAGTAAGACATATGTATCCTAGACAACTTGGATATTAGGTAAAACTCCCCTAGAACCTCTAGTTGTTGGTTTCCTTAAGAAATTGGTTAGGTTCATATGAAATTACAAAACATATATAAAATATACAACTCACAACCACACTAAGAGAAACTACCGAACCTGAGACTCACAAAATTATATCATCACCAATGACACATAGCTGCCACAAAAAATGTTTAAATATCAAAAAATAATATAATAATTAGTATTAATTAATTCATTATACATTAATTAAAAAAAATTAGTTTTTATTTATAAGATTAATATTTTAATCATTTAAGAAAAGTATGGAAAACACTATTGTTTCCTTTCTTATATTATCAGTTATATCCTCATCATAATTAATAATCAAGATCAAGCCCTTTTCATTCTTTAATTAATTTTTTATTTAGTAAATATTAGGTAACTCCAGGACTTGGGATATTCTACCACTAAAAAATATTCACTCATAGTTCATAGAATCAAATTGTTTCCCATAGTTGTAAATTGATTAAATAAATAATAATTGGAAAATTGATATATTTACCCAGCCATAAACATTACAGATTCTGGTGAGTTTTGGATGTAAGTTAATTTATTTTCCCAAATATATTTTTGGTATATAGTTTTTCATAATTAGGTCATAAATATTATATAATGGACCCATAAATTACATGGTGGACACTTCTACTCCATATCCATTTTCCCCATAATATAATTTTTTTTAAAATAAAACATGCTTACTTTTCATGAAAAATATTCATGACTTTTAGCAATACTTATTCCTTTAATATACCCATCCTTAATACCTATTATTTTTATAAAATATGGGATGAGACCAAAAATATTAGTAAGGGATATAAAGATAAAAATATCCAAAAATCATGAAACATTTACTTTTATCTCAAATTCTTTTAGTGGATGTAAGAAATAACATCCACATAAAATCATACACATAATATTTCTAAAATAATACCTTTAAAACCCATATAAAGAATAGAAATTACATGTAGTAATCTTGGGACATAAAATTCACATCACTCTTAAATATAAAGTAACCATCATAGTTACACATGGAATAACTATCACTGTTATAAATAGAGTAACTATCATAGTTAAACTTGTATTAAAAATAATGGTTATACTTGGAATAAAAATCATAGTATATTACAATAATATCTTATAAGAAACCTGATTATTTACTGCCATCTTATATTTGGAATTTCCATCACAATATATTCCCATAATTTCTTATGAGAAACCTAATTAGTTTTCTCCATCCCATTACCCAGTGAAATAGAGATCTATAATGGGCTCATGAAATATTGGTTTATAATTGTACCACATGTCCACATAAAGAATTATCAATAACCATAACATAATAATAATATATGAAGTCCCACACTCATAAAAAAATTCTTTTCACCCATAAGAAAACATTTTTGGATATTAATATATCCCTTTCCTTTAAAACAAATTATTCAAAACCAACATTCTCTAAATAAATGAAAATATGGGGTTTTATTAAATCAAATATGAATTCCTATAAAGGAATCCAAATAAAAAATAATGGTTGCGGTGATTGGAGAAGTCGTTGTTATTTTATACGTTAAAATATAAAATTTATTCTTCTTTTTTTGTAATAAAACTCAAAACATTCCATAAAAAGATTAATTTTGAAAACCATTTAGTTTTTTTCAAAAGATACATAAAATTCTCATTGTAATTATTTTATGTCCATATAAATACATCAATAAAATATTTTTAGAAAATATACATGTAATAAAAAATGGTTTGAAGGGAATCATAAAGAGGGAATTTTTAAAAAGAAATTCCCTCACCTCATGTCCAACTCACCCAGTGTGTTCCATTTATATTATTTAATACCAATTTATATACATTTAAGTAGTCATTTAAGTTCACCGTAGAAGGTATGTGATATTTGGTCTATAAGACTAAAATAACTTTGGTTTGTTGACTATAGTCAAATAGGTAATTATTACATCACATACAGAATTATAATTATCAAATAATCATCATTTTTATAGGTAATTTATTATTCTCAAACGAATAATAAAATATTTTTATAGAAAATGGACTACGTTACAATCATGAAGATGATTGTTTGAACATACACATGAGTAATGTATCCATTTTCCAATGATCAATATAGAAAGAATTTCAGTATTATTTTATCATCATATAATGAAAATAGTATCATAAATACCATATTATTCCTTTAAATATAATTATATATATCATCCATGTGATGGGGTCATGAAAAATGAATCACATTACTTCATGGAGGTGGTAGTCCACCCATACGCACGAAGGACGTTATCATTTTTCAGTGAATTGAAAGGAAATAAAATATATGATATTATATTCATAGAATGATAAATATGTTATAAATATAATATATAAATATTAATTCCTTCTTATAGAAATCCTTGAGAGCTGGTCATGGAAAATGAATTACCTCAGTTTGCAAGGCGATAGTCCGTCGTACACATAATTGATAGATTCCTTCCAAATTTGATAGAGGGTTGAGATGGGTATAGGTTATGTTGTTAACTTAATATCTCAAAATATATAATATAATAATTTTATTATATCTGTATGGTTTGGGAATATTTTAATGAGGTGTAACAAGAACTAAAACAAAATAACTGAGTTAAGAAAGATACATATTCTTTGGACAACATCATTATCTTTATAAAATAAGATCTATATGTTTGGTATTGTGAAAAAAATAAGGTCTATAGAACATGGAGATGGATGTTATTCAGGTATTTCAGTAGGAATTTGATGAACCAAATACTTATTGAGGTGTGTTGAAATTAGAATAAGAGGATCCATTTTATAAGATAGGGGAGAGGCACTCTTCAAACTTCTTACAATATTAAATTAATATAAATTAGTTTTGATGTATAGATGGATCGAAACGGATACTATTATTAGATAATATGAGGATAAATTGAAAAAATATCATAAAATGATTTCTTTAAAAGTTTACATAACATTTTTACACTTATCTTTTTATTTTAACCCTCATAACCCTTTTCACACTTAGCATGACAACATGGTTATTTACTCTTTAAGGGTTAAGATAGTTACTATAAATAGAAAAAAAACCCATAAATGGACTACGGTTGATATTTAAAACCGTATAATAATCACCTAGATGAATATAGTATTTTTTGGAATTTATATCATTTAATAAAATATTATTTATTATAGAGTATCATTACTATCTATTTTAGAAATATTCATTACATTTAGTTAAAGAACATCAAGATGATAAATAAGATTAAAAAAATTATAATTCCATAACACGTTATATTAATCAATATTTTTTTTATCTCATTAATTTTTTGAAATTATTTTAATTTTAATATTTTAAATATTATTTATCTGACTTTTCCATTAATTGAATAATTACCGTGTAAATGTTGTATAAGAATTTAATTTCATTTTCTCATAACAAAAAATTGAAATTAATTTACCAATATGGATATAAATAATTTATATTTAAAAGGAATATTTATATCTTAGTATATCCTATGTTTATCCTCATGTTAAAAATATTATTGTTTGTCAAAACAAGGCTGTGACATTTTTTACTTTTCTTTACATGAAATATTATATTGTTCAAAATCAAATCCAATTGAAAAAATCCATATAACTTAATATTGTATGATTATGGATGAAATTGAATCATATAATAAAATTTATACAAGTGTTAGGTTCATTTTATAGTCATTGTTATATTATTTTTAGCTCTCTATTACCCAGTTTACCCTTTACTATTGTAACCAAATTTACTAAGGTTACTATTCATATTGACTAAAAATAAAAGGGTACTATTTAAAAAAATTTGGAACCCCTGATTCAAATTATGGAATCCATTTTTTTAAAATTGAAAATACAGAACTGGTATAATTTAATTTAAAGTGAAACTGGAAAAACGTGAAGAATATTGGGTTTTTAGAAAATTACCTTATAAAATATAAAACGTGTTTATAAAAAATTAAAATATAAAATAAATTTAAAAAAACCATAATTTAATTATTTTTAATAAAAATTTACTAATTGAAATTTAAAACTAATTCAAAATATAATTTGACTTTGTAAATACTAAAAAATAAAATATATTTTTCAATAAAATATAGTATTTTTCACTATTCATTACAAAATTAATCTTTTCAGGACATTATAAAATATTCATCCTAATATAATATTTATATTATTAATTAAAAAATTATATTCATATTTTTTAAAAAAAAAATTCGAAAATTTCCAAAAAAATAATTATAATATTCAATCATAAAAAGTATAAAAACACATTTTTGACGAAAACATATTTTTAAAGATGAAAATAACGTTACTAAAATTATTATTCTTGTTTAAAAATAATTATTTAATAAATTATAAGTTATTAGGACCACAATATATTACATAAAGTGGTTAATAAGATTCATTCCCACCAATTTAATGGTGAAGTTATCACTTTGACATTTAAATAAAAATATTTTTTTCATTATTTAGGCTTGGTGTTGAATATCGTGTATTCTATAAAACATATTATTTACCTCTAAAATATTAGAATATTAAACTCATACCATTATAAAATTATGTCCTTAATTTTTTAAATTGGGATTGGTAACTACGGTTTGAATTTTTAAAATAAATTTTCTTAAAACCTACATCGTAAAAAGAGTTACCAAAACTTCCTCCTGAAAAGAGGGGAAATAAAATATGAAGTTTCTCACAAATCTAGGTTTTTGTATTAAGAGAAAATTAGTGGGAAGGAAAACATGGATAAGGAATAGAAATAACCCCAAGGACTGATAAAGAGTGTTGGAGAACATGGTTAAGAGAAATTTAACATCCAAAAAATCATAAATTTGTGATGGGTGAAGAGACCATGGTTTCATCAGATATGAATGTAATGGGATAATGTTTTTAAAATATCCTTTTCCTAGAGTTTATTAATTCGTTTACCATCAATAAAAAGTACATATCTAAATGTAATAACTGGGCAAGTATTATTTCATACTATAAACAATTTACACCATAATCTATTTTTCCCTCCAAACCGTGAGTATTCAAGATAAATTATTCATTCCTAAATCACTTGAAACAAATTCTAATGGACCACACAATCCACAAAATAACAAAAAAAAATCCATCTTATATTTTTATATTAATCATGATGAAAATGGCTATAATAGGGTAAGATAATTTCCAAAATGAATAAACATTCAAATGATGAAAATTTCTTTAATATCCAAAATTAATTAGTAATATGCATAGTTCAACATAGATCATTCGATGAATAACTATACATTAAATTCCACTAAAAATTCTAGAAAAATATTGAAACTAAAAAATTAATTACATATTCTTCTAAGATAAATTTAAAATTTATCTCCAAATCACATCAATCACTCCTAATGTCTCATACCAAAATGTATATGTCTTAATAATCTAATATATAATATATGATAATCATTTACATAAATAACCTAAATTGATAAAAATATGTATTAAAATTACTCCAAAACCAAATTCAATCATTATTCCTCAAATAATATCCCACTATATTATGTTTAACATAATGGGATAATGTTCCCCAAAATAATGAACTTCTTAATTTGTCCCATAGTCACCAAATTAGTTTTCAATCCCATGGTTTTATATATCATATGTTCCAAAATTGAAATAACCCAAAATAAACTCTATATTAAAGATATGATAAACCCTACGGGACACTAATAACATTTAATTTATGTCCCTAAATGTAATGGGTTTCTTCCTCAAATAATACATCACATTAAACCTAATGGTTACATATACCTCAACCCAATAAAACAACTCCAAAAAGGATATTAATTAACTCATAGTTTCATTACATAAAACCAAAAACACAGTGTCTAAGAATTTTAACTTTTGATCAATATTAAATCTATCGCCAAATCATTACTATTCAATGTAGACACCTTATTCATTCAACATTATTCATAATCCATTATACATGATTGTCCATATTATTCTTTGGAACTTCCTTTTTATAAACTAAATATTAAACATGTTTTCAAATTAAATAGTATCAAAACATAATTTAAGATATAATTAATATGTTTCATATGAAATTTACAGTTTCTTCATCTATAATAATAATGGAGTTAGGCATTTCTAAACATCCATCTATACAGTATTGCTAATATTGTTCTTGAGGATTCCTACTCAGACCTTGATTTGTATAATTCCTATAATCCCAACATTTAAAACATTCAATTGATTATTTTAGGATAATTTTAGACCTCTTCATTGTGTCAAATGAACGCTTCATTTCACATTGGAATATTATTACTTTATTCCCTACTTTACCACATAAAAATCATATTCTCATTATTTTAATACATTTTCTATGGTGCTTCTTCCCAAATTATTTACACATGGTTCATTGAATATTTTCACACGAACTTCCATGTAGCCTCATTTTTATATTATTTGATGTGTTTGGAAACTCATCTAGGTTCATGTTGTTAATAATAAGTTATGATACATAACTAATAATAACAAAAATCTATTTCATTGCAACTCTTATTTGGTTCGGTTTCCTATTCAAACAACTACCATATTTTCCTATACATCTATTGTTAATTTTATGCTGGCTCGATCCATCCATTTACTATAACTAAAATGGTTAGTGTGAGAAAATAAATAAAATAATAATAAACCATACTATGAGGAATTTAAACACTATTATATCCTGAACCATGTTATCTTCAACTATTTAAATCTATACAAAATAACTATAATTATCCTTAATTTATTAACCATTGTGTTTATAAATGCCTTAACTTTTTATCAAATTACAACCTATGCTCTAAAGTTATCTAAAACCTAATATGATACCAACTATAGGGAATAAACCTTAAAGATTCTATATTTAAGTGAATTTAGTCTATAATTCAATTTATTTTTCTAATTATATTTTAGGTTTATTGTTTTAGATAATTTTGTCAAAAGTATTATATAAAAAACCAATAAATTATAATTTGGAAACTTCTACTGCATATCCAATGTTCCTACAATATAAATTTTTTAAAATAAAACACGCTTTATTTCATAATGTTTTTTATAAAATTCAAATTGACTACTTATTTACCTTTTCCCACACTAAAACCATATTAAAAAATTGAAAAACATGGAATAAGGACAAAAATATTTGTAAGGGACATTAAAAGAAAAAAAATCTATTCATATATTGAAAAATATAAAAACCCATGAAACATTTACCTTTATCTCAGTATTCATCGAGAAGATGAAATTAATCATTTCAAAATGATAATCACAAACAAATAAAACCATTAAAACACTATCTATCATAGTTAATACATGAAGGATGCTTGGGGAAAAATTTTCACATCACTCTTACGTTCAGAGTAACCATCATGGTTACACATGGAATAACCATCATAGTTATAAATGGATTAACTATAATAGGAAAAAATGTATTAACCAACACAGGTTTACTTGTAATAAACACCTGTTAGGACCCGTCCCCTGAGGCCCGTGCCGTGTCTACCCCAAGCCCGCCTTCCACAGGCCCGGGACTGGTGACTAGCACCAAAAGGCGTATTCCCTAAAACCGAAAGGCATTACCTTTATAACCTGTAACTCACAAAAACCATGCACATAGCAAGATACGAACACAAGTAAACTGTATAGTAAAAAGATTGCATACAGTAAGAAAAAGTGGCACGAATACAAGCCCAACTGAAAAGTACAAGGAAAACAGCCAAATACAATAATAACTGAAAACAGATCTTGTGAACACCCTCCATGGATCCTACCTGAAAGGTAGGTACAGTTCTTTAACAGTCGTCTCTGTGGTACACCTCATCTAATTTCCACCTCGATCTACCTCCAATCCTAGTACTCTCATCCTCAGTCAGCCCTGTCTATCATCTACACCAAACACAATTAGGTGCGGGCATAGCCCATGCAGGGGTGAGTATAACGATACTTAGTAGGGACCCCAAGACCCTCGAAGGACTCAAAAAATACACAAACTATAAACAAAAAAGAATGAAAACAAATGAAAACACTACATAGGTATATGCCCATATATATACCTATGTTGTCGAGTAAACCCAATTCAATCATGAGGAAACACAAGGCCCAACTTAATAGCCCAAAGCTCAACTGTTCCACGAAGGAAAGAATACCAGGAAGGTAACTACCATGATGGCATGTAACACAAAGGTACTCCACACAAAAAAATACCACAAAGGAATCACCATAAAGGTAAAGACTCAGCTCACACCGGAAATAACTTAGGTATGGTAGTAAAGATGAATAGTTGTAACTACTGAATCATCTTACTCTGTTGAGAGTGAGACCCACGTAGGATCTAAAATCAACAGACCCAAGTAGGATCCTAATTAATCAGACCCATGTAGGATCTTAGTACAGCAGACCCATGTAGGATCCTAGATTAGTCCAACATGGATTCCTAGAGCATGTCCAAGTGGGATCCTCAAACACTGACCCACGTGGGATCTCAAAGCACAAACCCGTATAAGATCCCTTTGTCATGTTACAGCCAACCACAGGGTTCGCGAATTAAGCTTTCTTGATTCTGCGAGGGACCGCTCCCCAAGTCTCAGGTCAATACTACAACTTCCATGAAGTCCCACGAAGAATTACCCCAAAGGACCACCACGTAATAGGGTCTCAACACAACAGATGGTGCATCAATCGGACACCTGATCTATAAGTTATTAGTGTTTTCGTTCCGAGGGCCCGGTTGGATTCGGGGTCGATCCAACCCAGCTATACTCCATTCTTATCCAAAACACAAGTGGAGTATACCAAAAAGGGCTTTCTCGATCCAAGGTTTCTGGCCCCACTTACGGTTCTTCAAACGGATGCTCATAGCTCAAGTTATAGCTGAAAGAGTAAAAAGGGGTCGAAACTAGTCTAGGTCCAGTCCGACCAGGTCGGAGCGACCCAGCCTGACCTGGGTCTGACCTTGGGTCCCCCCTGGCCCACTACGCGGCCCGTGATGGGCGGCCCACGATGGGAGGCCCACGGTGGGAAGCCAGCGGTGTGGCCCGCGATGGGCGGTCAGCGGTGGGTGGCCAGCGGCTGGCCGGACAACCAAACCTCCTTCGCGACGCGGTTATGCGTTGTGCCTCCACTGATAGCCGGCAGTGAGCCAACCGGCCACCTTCACCACCGTAGCCTCGTGTCATGGCTCCTGTACACCGGTGGAGTATACGCGTGCCACCTCCTTCCCTTCCCATGATCGACTACGCATCGGCCACCGCCTTTCCTCCACCGTGTCCGATAGGCCACAAACCTCCATCAGCGGTTCAGTTGCACCTCCGTCATCTTTGTGGTCGGTCGGTGTGCTGGCCGCGACTCCCGATCCCTACCGATGCCAGTCACTGGCACCGGTCGTCATCTGCCTCCATCTCAAAGACCGAATCAAAACCAGAAAGGTTGAGGGGTGTTCGAACCATGTTTTTGGGCCCGCTCCCTCCACATTAGAGTGGTAGAAAGCGGTTCATGGGGAGATATTCAATCGTAAATGAAATTAACTAAAATTAATAAAAAACACACCCCTACCTGGTCGTTCATTGGAGGTGTTGATAGGTAGAAGATGAAGTTTTTAAAGAACAACGGTGTTCGTTGCTTCTGCAAGACGCTTCCAATCCTGGCTCGGGGTCGGTCCCTCATTCTTCATTGGAGAAAGTTCTTCCCTAGTTCTCCACGGTTCTCCCAACCCTCCTTTGCCAATAATTTCCCCAAAGGAATGAGGAGGTAACATAATGTGTTAAGTTTAATTATTAAACAATTAAAGTTGGCCCATTAATTAAGTTAAGTTGGAATAATTAATAAATGGAAGGTGGCACAATTAATTAGGGAATTCTATGGGTTTTCCCCCCATTAAGAGGGACTCGGGTAGTCCCCACCATGAAAATTCAAATTGGGAGGTTTTCTAACTCAGGTGGTCCCCACCTCCATAAATTTAAAATAGAGTTTATAAAAAAAATAAAAGTTGTTCTTTATTTTATTTTTTTATTTCCATGAAAAACCCAAAAACTAACTTTCACCCTCGACCTTCTGTGGCTGAGGTGAAGGTCTCTTTAAGAAAATATTGGTGTTGTGAGTTCAATAATGTCCTCAGATTTCAATTCCGTGCACCGGTTCAAAATTTTTAAAAAACCCGCTCACACATTTACTGAACGTACCCGAAAAAAAGTTCAGAAATTCATTGCGGGCCCACCGAGCCTCGGAATCACACGCCGTCATTTTTGCAGACTCGTAAAATTACCATATAGTGAAAATAAATACATAGAAAAATCTGGTTCTTTACATTCTCCCAACATCAGGGCTTTGGATCCCTGAAATCTATAACATAAACAAGAGAAACAAGTGGGGGTAATGAGTACGCATCTGAGCCTCCTGCTCCCATGTGCTCTCCTGGAGGTTCCCATGATGCTAGAGAATGCCTAATAGAGGTATCGATCAACCACTAAGGACTCTCTCCTGTCGATCCTCAATCTCCACTGGAACCTCCGTAAATTTCACCCCATCATCAATGGCCAGCTCGCCATGGTCGATGACGTGAGATGGGTCATGCACGTATCTCCTCACCTGGGATACGTGGAAAACATCATACACCTAGTGCAACTGTGGTGAATTTTCTTGGTGGTAAGCCTCCTCGCCAACTCTGCTGAGGACATGAAAGGGTCCGATGAACCTCAGAGATATCTTTCCGCCCCGGCCAAATCTCCAAAAACCTCATCGAGGTGAGACCCGTAGAAAGACATGGATGCCATTCTCAAACTCCAAAGGTCTTTGTCTCCTGTCAGTATAAAATTTCTACCTACTATGTGCAGTCTTCATCTACTCCTGGATGATCCACACCTTCTCCATGGTAGCATGTACCATCTCTGGTCCCATGAGTGCTGACTCCCCTGGGTCAGTCCAGCATAAAGGCGATCTGTAGGGTCGGTCCTACAGATCCTCGAATAGTGTCATCCCAATGGTGGAGTGATATCTGTTTTTGTATGAGAACTACACCAAGGTAAAGTGATCCTCCCAGCTGTGACTAAAGTTGAGGAAAGAAGCACATATCATGTCCTCGAGGATCTGAATGGTCCGCTCAGTCTGGTCATCTGTCTGAGGATGGAATGCGGTGCTAAAATGAAGCGGTGTCCCAAAAGCCTCCTACAACCCCTTCCATATCCGGGAAGTGAATCATGCATCATGATCAGAGAAAAAATTCGAGGGTACTCCATGTATCCGCACAATCTCTTACACATAGAGGCGTCCCAAGCTATCTATTGAACCCTGCTCTCTGATCAGAAGGATGTGAGCCGACTTGGTGAGTCGGTCAATGATCACCCTTATATAATCATGACCTCTGGATGTATGTGGAAGTCCTATCACGATTTCCATGGATATATCATCCCACTTCCACTCTGGGACCTCTAAATTCTGAACTAAGCCTGATGGTACCTCATTCTCTACCTTCCCTTGCTGACTAGTGAGGCACCAAGAGGAAAACTCTGCTAATGCTTTCTTCATTCCTGTCAACCAGTGATGTCGTCGAAGGTCTTGGTACATCTTATCCACTCCTAGATGTACCGCTAGATGGGACATGTGGAACTCCCTCAGAACTTTTTCTCGAAGTGAAACTAGTACCATGGTACGTCCTCTAAAGAGAATTACATGCTCCCTACCTTTAAAAAATCAATCAGGTGTCTACCCTATGGATATCTGAACACGTCGAGCCTCGTAGTTAGTGTCCCCATGCTTCTCCTTCGTGACTTGATAAAGAAGTGGGTGAGTGACTGTAAGAGACTGAAGAAAAGATGCTCCATCTCGATCCACAATTGATATATTCAAAGAGACCAGCTGCTCCATCAACTCACCTAGCAGCTGTATACTAGATCTATGGCTGAGTGCATCTACTACAATGTTCCCCTTCCCATGAGTATAGACAATCTTGAAGACATAGTCCTGGAGGAACTCAAGCCAACACTGCTGCATTAGGTTCAGGTCCTTCTGAGAGAAGATATACCTGAAACTCCTGTGATCATAGTAGACTATCAAAATGCTTTCCCAACAAGTAATGTCGCCACATCTTTATAGTGATGACTACTGCTTCTAACTCCAGGTCATGGGTTGCTTAGTTCTTCTTATTCTATCTCAGCTATCGAGAACTATATGAGATAAATTCTAACTCCTACATCAGGACACATCCGAGCCTATTCCTGGATGTGTCATGGTAGACTATGTACCCAACTACCTCTTCCGGAATCCTCAATATGGGCGCACTAGTCAGCCTCTTCCTCATCTCCAGAAGACTCCACATGCATTTCTCTAACCACACGAAGGGTTTCCCCTTCTTTGTCAACACTGATAATGGTGCTACAACTCAGGAGAAATATGGCACAAACCTATGGTAGTATCTGTCCAAACCCAGGAAACTTCGTACCTCTGTCACACTCCGGGGTGGCTCCCAGGAAGGAACCGCCTCAATCTTTGCTGGATCCACTGCAACTCCAGCCTCTGAGATGACATGTCCTAGAACGTGAACCTCTCCGATCCATAACTGGCACTTTGAGATATTACCATAAAGATGGTGCTCTCGTAGTGTGTCTAAACCCACCTGTAAATAATAGGCATTCTCCTCCTCAGTAGCCAAGTAGATCCGAATGTCATCGATGAATACTACTACAAAGAGATCAAGGTATGGATGAATGATCATGTTTATAAGTCCCATGAACACTGCTGGAGCATTGACCACATCGAATGGAATAACTGTGAACTCTTAGTGGCCATACTGACATCTGAAAGCCGTCTTCTGTATATCCTTGTCTCGTACTCTGAGCTGGTGATAGCCTGATCTGAGGTCTATCTTTGAGAACCATTGTGATCCCTTCAGCTGATCAAATAGGTCGTCAATCCTTGGGAGTGGGTAATTGTTCTTCACCGTCACCTGGTTCAGACACCGATAGTTAACTCAAAGTCTCAAGCTCTCATATTCCTTCTTGGAGAACAAAATTGGGGTTTCCCAAGGAGAAACACATTTCCAGATGAATCCCTCCCCCTGTACTTCCTCTAGTTATACCCGCAGCTCACGAAGCTCCGCAGGATCCATCTGATACGCTGGTGTAGATATCAGTGCCGTCTCGGGGTAAAAATCAATGTAATAGTCCCCCTATCTGCAAGGAGGTTGACCTGGAACATCATCAGGGAACACATCCACGTACTATTCCACCACTACAGGATAGTTCGGTCTCTCTACATCAACCTCTCTTAGGGTAAGTCTAGTCAACTGATAAGTGATCGGCTGCCCTGTCCTCCGGGTAAGTCCATCCTATTCTAAAAAGTCTCCATTCTCACCGGTGAAGGTAAACCTAGTCCAATATGTGCGGACACACCGCACCTTGCACCTAATATAGTCAATTTTAGCATGGAATGTAGATAATCAGTCCATACCCAGGATGGTGTCGTAAGCCCTCAACACCGATATGAGAAGATTCCAGCAGAATCTCTCACCTCCTAGAGTAAGCTCACACTGTCAGCACTAGTGCGTAATCGTCAAATCTGATCTCATAGGAGTCTCTAGATATAAGGATCGAGCCAATGGCTCCGTCGGAATCTCCGAGCTCTGAATGAGGGAAGTGGCAATAAATGAATTAATGGAAGCTATGTTTATATGTTCTATAGCTAAGGTGGATTAGACACAGATCAGATATCGTATCATCTCTAGAGCACCATGGTCATAGGCCTCAGTTGCCTAGAGATGGGATCGCCCCTGTCCACCTGCTCCCTATGGTTGGGGTGGACCACCAGGTGGTGGTGGCGGTAACACCTCGAATAGTCTCCCACCGCCAGTTGTACGACCAGCTCCTCTTCCACGTCTTCCTACTCCCTACAGACCTCCTTGGTCGAACCAATTTCTCTACCTTGGTGGTCCTTCGACTATCTGAGGATCATCCGTATGGCGTTTCGGGTATTCACAAGCTATGTGACCATGCCCTTCGCATGCGTAACATTGTCCAATCCTCGCATGACTGGTTCTGTCTCCAGTGCCCTGCACAACCATCCTTGAATCCTGCAGTCGTCCACTTGTAGGTCTTGTCCTCTTGGACCTCTATGACATCTGTTTTCTTCCATCTGTAGAAGACTCCACTATGTGATGCAAGGTGGTGGGTCTCACTGCTGGTGACTGCTTAGTAAGAAAACTCTCCACTATGAGGGCTCGCTCTAACACCCCCGCCTATGTCGGGATGCTGAGAGAAATCATTGAAGCCCTGATCTCCCATATGAGTCCCTGACCGAAGGTCCAAGACCTGAAGAATGGGTCCCGTACCATATCAGTGGTGTAGGGTGAGAGGTCGGGGAACCTCGCTGAGTACTGAGCCACATTCATGCTTCCCTGATGCAGATGAAGAAGCTCTTGTATGCGCACTGCGCGAAGGGTTTCTAAAACAAACTTTTCCCCAAACAGGTTCTCAAAGTCTTCCCAAAGAAGTTTCACCTCGTAGTGAACCTGGAGCATCAAGACCCACCATCTTCCTGCTGCTTCTTGTTGAAGACTGGAGGCAAGGATCACCATGAGATCAGTTGGTGTCCCTACTAGTCGAAAATCTTTCACCATGTCCACCAGCTAATCCTCAGCTGCCTGTGGGTTCATCTCACCCCTAAATCTGGGTGGCCTCTGTCACTGTAACTCATGTTATGTGCTCAAGAAACGTGCACCCTCTGATGCTGAGGATGGTGGCATCGGTATCCCAACGGGTAATGGTACCGTTGTTGCCTCCTCTGGTGCCTCTTCTGATAAAGGGTAATACACCGAGGCCTCGTTGCTTGGTGGGTAATCATTTCATACTCTACCCGGAACCCTAGTTGGTTGTCTGCGTGGAGGAATCCTAAAAATAAATAGGTGCACTATGGTCAATAAGTTATACCTGGTGAGATGACTCAAAGAGATCACAAAGAAAACTTTTCAAAACACACACGCAATCGGTGTTTTCATGCAGTGAGTCAGAAATCAGAATTCAGGATCCTGGGGTATGGATACGTCGGTCGGTGCACCAACACTAGACTCCCCACACTGAATACCACACTCATAACACTTAACACTATTTCCATTAAAAGATTAGATTCCAATGTTCTACGGTAGAACTGACTCATCTGATACCAATTTTTCACAACCCGTTCCTCAGGGCCCGTGTCGTGACTATCCCAAGCCCGCCTTAAATAGGCTAGGGGTTGGTAACTAGCACCGAAAGGCACATTCCCTAAAACGGGAAGGCGTTGTCTTTATATCTTGTAACTCACACAAACCAAACACACATCAAGATATGAAGAAAAGTAAATTGTATAGTAAAAATAGTGCGTACAGTAAGAAAAAGGGGCCAGAATACAATCCCAACTAAAAAGTACAAGGAAAACTAGGAAATATGAGAATAACTGAAAACAGCTCCTGTGAACGCCCTCCAAGGATCATACCTGAAGGGTAGGTACAGCTCTTGAAAATTCGTCTCTGCGGTAAGACTCGTCTAATGTCCATCTCAAGCTACCTTCTATCCCGGTACTCTCGTCCTCAGTCAGCACTGTCTGTCGTCTGCACCAAACAGAATAAGGTGCAGGCATAGCCCGTGCATGGGTGAGTATAAAGATAAACATTAGGGACCCCGAGACCCTCAAAGGTCTCACAAAATCCACAAAGGATAAACCAAAAATCGTGTAAAAAAATGACAACCCTACATAGGTATATGCCCATACATATACCTAAGTTGTGGAGTAAACCCATTTCAATCATGAGGAAACACAATGCCCAACTTAAAATCCCAAAGCTCAACTGTTCCACGAAGGAAAGAATACCACAAAGGTAACCACCACCAAGGTAAGTACCACAAAGGTATGCCACATAGAAGAATACAACAAAGGTATCAATATGAAGGTAAAGACTCAGCTCACACTAGGTATAACTTAGGTATAGTAGTAAAGATGATTAGATGTTACTACTGAATCATCTTACTTTGTTGAGAGGCAGACCCACGTAGGATCCTAAATCATCAGACCCACATAGGATCCTAATTCATCATACCCACGTAGGATCCTAGTACAGAATACCCACATAGGATCATAGAGTAATTCCACAAGGATTTCAAGAGCGGATCCATGTGGGATCCTCGAACCCATACCCACATAGGATCCTAAAGGATATACCCACATAGGATACATTTCTCATGTTACATCCAACCACAGGGTTCCCGCACTAAGCTCGCTTGATTCTGGGAGGGACCACTCCTCAAGCCTCAAATCGATAATCCAACTTCCACGAAGTCCCACGAATATGTATCCCAAAGGACCACCACGTAATAGGGGTCTCAACGCAAGAGACGGTGCATCAATCAGACACCCGATCTGTAAGTTATTTCTGTTTCTGTTCCAAGGGCCCGGTTGGATTCGGGCTCCATCCAACCCATCCATACTCCAACCTTATCCAAAACTCAATTGGAGTATACCAAAAAGGACCGTCTCGATCCAAGGTTTCTGGAATCGCTAACGGTTCATCAAACGGACGCTCGTAGCTCAAGTTATATCTGAAGAGTAAAAAGGGGTTGAAACTGGTCTGAGTTCGGTCCGAACCAGTCCGACCCACCCTGGGCTGACCCGACCCAGTCCGGGTCGACCGGGCCTGAACCGGGTCGACCCAGCCTGACCCGGGTCTGGCCTTGGGTCTGACTCATCCCACTAGGTGGCCCACGGTGGGCGGCTCACAGCTGGCCGGACGACCAGCCCTCCTCCACGGCGTGATCGCGCACAACGCCTCCACCAGCGGCCGACATCGAGTTGGCCACCCTCCTTCACTGATGCGGACTCGTGCCGTGTCTCCAGCACGATAGCGTGGAGGACGCGCACCGTCGCCTCCCCTTTGCATGGCCGGCTGCGCGTCAGCCGCCACCTCTACTCCGTCGCAGCCAACGGGCCATGGCTCCCTATCCCTAACGGTGCCAGTCACCGGCCCCGGTCGCCGTCCTCCTCCTTCGCAAAAAACGCTTCAAAACCACCAATGTTTCAGAGTATTCGGGACATGTTTTTTTGGTCCTCACCCTCCGCGTTAGAGTGGTATCAAGTAGCTCATGGTGAGAGATTCAATCATATAATAAATTAACTAAGATTAATAAAAAACACACCCCTACCTTGTTGTTCGTTGGAAGTGTCGAGAGGTAGAAGATGAAGTTGTTGAAGAACTTCGGCATTCATTGCTTCTGCAAGACGCTTCCGATCAGGGCTCGTGGTCACTCCCTCGTTCTACATTGGAGAAGGTTCTTCCATAGTTCTTCCAACCCTCCTTTTCCAACAGCTTCCCCAAAGGAATGAGGAGCAAACATAATGTGTTATGTTTAATAATTAAACATTTCATGTTCGATCATTAATTAAGTTAAGTTGGAATAATTAATGAATGGAATTTGGAATAATTAATTGGGGAATTCTAGGGGTTTTCCCCACATTAAGACGGATTCGGGTGGTCCCCCACCACAAAAATTAAAATTGGGAGGTTTTCTAACTCAGGTTGTCCCCACCCCAAAAAATTTAAAAGGGAGGTTATAAAAATAAAATTGATGTTTTTCTTTAGTTTATTTTTTTTATTTCCACGAAAAACATGAAAAAGAACATTCACCCTCGGCCTACTACGGTCAAGGTGAAGGTATCTTTAAGTGAATATCATCGCTGTGAGTTCAACGGTGTCCTTCGATTTCAATTCTGAGCACCGGTTCAAAAGTTACAAAAACTCGCTCTGAAGTTTACTGAACGTACCTGAAAAAAAATTAATCAATTCATTACGAGCACACCGGGCCTCAGAATCACGCACTGTCAGTTTTCGCGGACTCAAAAAATTCCCATATAATTAAAAAAAATACATGGAATGTTCGAGTATTTACAACACCCTAGTATAGTCCCATACTCTCTTAGCAGAAACATAATCAGTTAAATATGTCTCATATTTAGAATAACCATCACAATATATTCATGAAATTTATTAGGAGAAACATATTTTGTAAACTCTATTCTGTTACCAAATGCATTAAAGAGAAATAATGGGCTCAATTATTCTTGATTTATAATGGAACCACCCGTTTTCATAAAAAAATATAATAACTATAACAGCATCATATTATATGAATGGTATAACTTATACAATATTCTTTTCACCCATAATAAAACATTTTCAAATATTATTATATCAATTTTCTTTTAAAAGCCATTTTTTAGAACTAAAATTCCCAGAAAAAAGGTAATGATGGGTTTTCATTAAATAAAACCCAAAATATTATAAATGAATCCAAACATCAAATAACATTAATTGTGGTGGGAAAAGTCATTATCAAATTATACATTAAATTAGATTAATCCTTTTATCTTTTGAAAATTAAGTCAAAACTTTTCATAAAAAGATTCCTTTTGAAACCGAATGAATGAATTTCAAAATATAAATAAAATTTAACTTATAATTATTTTATTTACATATAAATACATCTATAAAATAATTTATGAAATATGTACATGGAATAATAATAATGTTTTAAGGGAAACATTAAAGTATGATTTTTTTAAAAAGTCCTTTACCTCAAGTCTGACTCATCACATATGTTCTTTACCAACATGAGTAATAAATTTATATTAATTATTTAATTGTTTAGTAATTTTTTTAAAGTTCATTTTTCCTTTTATTTTATTTAAAACCATGTAATATACATTTACATAATCATTGAAGTTCACCAAATAAGTTTTGATGATATTTGGCCCATAAGTCTAAAATAATTTTGATAGGATGACTATTGTACAAGTTGATATTATTTCATCACATAAAAAACTATAATCATGAAATAATAATAATTTTTATACATAAATTATTATTTTAAAACCAAATTAGAAATATGGTTTTGAAAATTGAACAACGTTACAATCATGGTGACAGTAGTCCTTACGTACACATGAGTAATGTTTCTATTTTTCAATGATCATTATGGAATGAATATAAGTTTTATATTATCTTTATTAAATAATATTAATTTCATAAAAAACATATTATTTAATTATTTACACACATATATATCATCCCAATTATGTGGTGATGAAAAATGAATCACATCGCTTCGTGGAGGTGGTAGTCCACACATACACACGAACGACATAATCATTTTTCAATGAATGAAATCATGAGAAAAGACATGTTTTATTTTATATTAATAAGGATAAATATGTCATTAATATCATATATTGATATTTATTCCATAATTATAACCATCCATGAGAGGCGGTGATGGAAAATGAATTACATCAGTATGCGAGGTGGTAGTCTCCCATACACATGAATGATGGATTCCTTTCCCATTTGATAGTTGTTGGAGATGGATATTGGTTATGTTTTTAACATAATAAAATCTAATTATATAACATATAATTTTGTTATCGTATCATTATGGTCATGTAATATTTTATGTATGTGGGAGAAGAAATAAAACAAAAGTGCTCGGATAGGAATAATACCTCTTTTCCGGACAACCACTATTACTTTGCACCTTAATTCCAACAAGGATGGTATTATGCCTAAAATAATGACTCTAGATAAAAATTTGGATGTTATCAAGGGATTTAATCATTAATTTTCTGAAAAAAATTATTCTTCAGTTGTGTTGAATTTAGAAGCAGAGGATCCCTTTTATAATAGAGGGGTGGGACACTCTTGGAATTTTTTTAAATATATAATTAATATAAATTAATTTTGATGTCAAAATTGATAAAAATTGATATGATTAAAATATAATATTATTATGAGTTTAAAAATATCATAAAGTTTTTTTGAACTAGTTTTGATCCCATTTTTAACTTTATCTTTTGGCATTAACCCCCCACTAACCCTTTTTACACTTATCATGACAACAACTCTTTTTACACTTTGGGGTCTAGATAGACAAAAGAAATGGAAACAAAATCCCATAAATAGACCATGGTTGATATTTCAAACCATACAATAATCACTTGTCTGAATACAAGTCTTTTAAGAATATTACTTTTATGAATTTTATATAATTTATTAAAACATTATTTATTATAAAATATCTTTAATGTCAATTATAAAATTATTCATTACATTCACCTTAATACCATTAGAAAAAATTAAATTTAAAAAAATATTTTAATACATAACTAACATGTTATATTTATCTATAAAATTTTTATACCACATTAATTCTTTCATATTATATTACTTTTAATATTTTTAACATCATTTATTTGATTTCTCCATTTATTGAATAATTACTACATCAATGTTGTGTAAGTATTTAAGGTAATTATTTATAAAAAAAAAATTAAACTACCATGATGAATATATATAATTTATATTTCAAGTTTCTATTTATAAGTGAACATATACTATATTTTTTCCCTTGTTAAATATTTTATAATAATTAAAAACAAGATTGTTGCATTTTTTACTTTTATTTAGATAAAATATTTTAACGGTAATAATCACATACAAATAGAAAAAGAAAATAAAACCAAATCTTATATATATATGGATTAAATTCACCTATAAAATAAAATTATTTCATGTTTTTGGGTCATTTTGTAGTGCATATCATATTATTTTTAACTTTTTAATACCTGATTTTCCCTTTAACGTTTTAATAAAAATTACTAAGGTTACTATTCATAAAAAAATAAAAGGAAAATTTTCCTCAAATTTATATCACCTGATTATAAATACTGAATCTATTTTTCAATATTCGAAACATATAAGTTGTATAATTTAATTCAAAATCAAACCTTTATAGCGTGATGAAAAATGATTTTTCTGAAAAAATGCATTTTTAAATTATAAAATGTTAGTATATTAAATTCAACTATAAAATCCATTTAAAAACCCATATTTGGATTATTTTAAATAAAAAGGAACTAATTAAATATTAAAATTAACCAAAAATATAATATTACATCTTTAATACATAAAAAAATACAATTTTCAATATAAATCAATATTTTTCACTATTCATTGAAAATAAATATTTTCGGAAAATTCCAAAAAATTCATCCTAAGATAATATTTAAATGATGAATTCAAAAGGTAATTTAATTTTTATATATTATTTTTCTAAAACATCCAAAAAATATTTATAATATCTGTTCAAAAAAATCATGAAACACCATTTTTGAAGAAAAAGTATTTTTAAATTCTATAATGACTTTACCAAAAATTAAAATATTATTTACAGATAATTAATTAATAAAATATCAGTTAGTATGATCATTATAAATTTTATAATATGTTTATTATGATTCATTCCTCCTAAATTTAAATCTTGGTTGAAGCGTTCATATTTAAATAATAATAGTTAATTTTTTTCTTAAACTCTATGTTACATATCTTGTACACTATTGAACATAGTATGTTCTTCTAAAATATTTGGATATTATGTCTGAAATAAAGTAACCATAAATCAATAAGTATGAATTTACAATAAATCCCCACTATGAATTTCCAATGAATGCCCTTGTTTCCCACACCGTGGAATATAAAATTACTTTTGGCATCTCATGACAATATCTTGACATTAAAAAACCCTTTCCACCATCATCATTATAACATTCACCTCATTCCACCATCATCAACATAGCTTAAACCATTTTTATAGTGACTCAAGAATTTTACATATAATATTAAATGATTTTTCAAATAATTAACTTTTCATACAACCCAATGATCATGAGACCTAATTTTATTGGAATAAAAGGTTCATAATACATCAAAGAAAACTATAACATAGAATTATTATTTTTAATATTTTACATTGTGAGATCCTAAAAAAATTTGATCTTCTAAACTGAATAGGACAACCTAGGGAATACATAATGAATGTAGTGACCTCAAATGCTCAGAATGTAAAAAATGATATAGAAACATAAAATTTGAGTCAAATGTATAACATGATATCATAAAAGAGAAGTCAAATGAGTAGTCACATAAGAGGATAACAGAAATATCAAGGATCAGGCGCGTTCCCTCGTCGTGTAAGCATGTAATTTTTTTAGTTCATGGAAAGTAATGGGATAATGGATATGGACTATGTTGGTGATCCTTTAACTTGGTGTAACAACCAAAGAAGGAGAAGGCACTGTTGGAGCCGGATTAACAGATGCCTCAATAACTTGAATGCCATATCAATTTTCCCAGATGCTAATGAAAACCACTTGGTTCGTGGTATCTCTGATCATTATCCTTTGTTGGATTCCCTGCTCCCGTACTAGGATTTTCATGGAATATTCAGATTTCATAACCAATGGTCGAGGGAACCAGAGTTCATCCATATGGTGTAGGATTCTTGGAGGGAACTGGTGCAAGGCTAATTATGGGTGGCGATACACAACAAACTAAGTAGTCTTAAATAGTGGATTCTTGCATGAACAGTCGATCACCCTTTTAGTGATCAAGAGATGGAGGATCTTAATATTGATAGATATCTTCTTGAAGCTAACACGGAGGACCACTGGTAAGATAATAACTTTGAGAATCTTGATATCAAGAAGAAGAAACTTGCGGATCTGATCATTAGATGGAAATGAATGGACAAGGAGGAATCAAGGACCAGATAGATGCATGAAGTGGATAAGAACACGACTTACATTCATTCTTGTATCAGGATGAAAAGAAGGCCTATCAAACCAAATATTATGCTCAATGATGGATCCTATACAGATGATATAGATGTTGTGGGTAATATGGAATACTCTATTCTTAAAGATATTCCTGCGGGTCCCAACTCAACGATGGCCAACGAGTACCTGGGAGGCAATGCTGGTATCTGGGATGTCATACCCACAAGAGTTTCCTCTGGGGAAAGTGTTATCTTGGAAGCGGTCTTAGAGGAACCTGAGATCATCACAACCATGAATAATCTTGATCCTGACAGTTCACCAAGACCTGATTGTTTCCCTGGTTTTTTTACAAAGCTTTATGGGAGTTGTTAAAGGCTGACATTGTGGTCGTGATTTAGGATTTTGTTTTCAAGGAGGAATTCTCCCCCAAGTTGAAAGTGCCGCAACATTGGTGCTCATTCCGAATGTGATTGATCCCTTCTCCCTCCACCACTATAACCTAATGATTATGTGCTACTTTCCCTACAGGATCGTTGCAAGTTTCATCAACTCGAGGATGGACATGCATCTCCCCAATTGGAATTCCATGGAGCAACATGGCTTTGTAGTGGGTTTCTCCATCCAGGTGTCAATTTCTCTCGTTCCAGAAATGCTAAAGAACATGAAACTCAAGACTAATGGGTCCAATATGGCCATAAAACTGGATATGAACATGGCATAAGACATAATGGAATGGAGGTTCATTAATAGGGTTCTCTCAAGGATGGGCCTTTCCCCTAATGCCTTAGAAATCCTCTTCAATTCTTCAGTTAGTCATGGTTGGCTGTTTATTTCATGGGGAGATCTCATGGATTCTTCAAGGCCACTCGGGGCTTGCGACAAGGTGGACCGCTCTCCCCAAAAATTTTCATTTTAATGCAAGAAAAGTTAAGTCTCCTATTAGAAAGAGGTGTCTCAAATGGAAGTATCATACCCTATAGAAGGAAACAGAGCCTCCACTCCATTTATTACATGATGTTCGCAGATGACACGATAAATTTCTCGAATTTAGGGAAGATATATGTGCATGGAATCAAGCGGATGATGGAGAAGTATTACTTTTGGATTGGTCAGGTGATCAACCACTCCAAAAGTAATATTTTCCTCTAACAAATGTGCGTCAGGTCGGACCTCCCTTATATGAAGCTGTATGAACATACATCTAGGTCATTTCCTGATGGAATTCTTTGGTACCCCAATATCCACAGGAAATATGCATATTTAGTAATTTGATTAAGTAGTGAGTAGGATTACCAGATGTGTCCTCAACTAGAAGAATCACTTTCTGTACTTTGGGGGCGTATTTCACTGATTAAAAATGTCCTGACTTCTATATCGGTGCATGCACTAGCTTCCTCTTACGTGACAAAGCGAGTGATCAAAGAGATCAACAAGGTTCTAGCCATCTTCTTATGGGATAAAATTTCGGATGGGAAGAGGCACTGGGTGTCATGGTACAGAAAGGAACGTCATATTCATGATGGGGGAATCAATGTTTGGAGTTTTGGAGGCACGTTTCAGTGCATGCACGCCATACTCTCTTGGTAAACATTAGAGAGCCAGACCCTCTGGGGGAGAATTAGGTCACATAAATTTGATGTCAATGTGGATGCAGAGAACATTCAAGGATCACCGCTATGGAAATCTATTTTCCCCCGTATCCTGGGCCTCCTTCATCATTCCCAAAGGATCATAGGAGAAGGGAGTATTATGTTATATAAGCACAATAGAGTGGGCTCTGTGCTCGGTTTCATGGGTTATCCAGCTACATTGATCACCATCAAGGAGGCCAGCTGGTACCCGGAGTTCATCAAGATAGTTCTGGACATCAACCAGTAGGCCATATTCGACTCTATCGTCATCAAAACTAAACTGGATAAATGTGTTTTCAGACCCTATAGTTTGAGGAAGTTCACTTGTAGAGAATTTCGTAGGATCTCTACTCCACAGTCACAGTAGGTTGGTGGGAACAACATTTTATGGTGAAAAAAAATCACTACCAAATAAAACATCCTTGTTTGGAGAATTCGGAATTTTTCTATTCCATCTAACGAGAGGGTCAAGAGGAAGGGTGTTAGCCTCGCTTCCTAATGGCAGTGTTGGAAAATCATTTGGGAAGAGAATGTTGATCCCATTTTTTTTAAGGTGAGTGGGAACGTGATGTTTGGAAGTTCTTTGGAGATCTCATGACTATCTCTTCATTCATCCCTGGAATTTATGAATTTATGGATCGGATGTTTTAGGGACTTCTAAGAAAGTCCTGGAAAGGGTGGCGAGATCTATCATCCTCAGTGCAAGAAGTTGGTGCCTTTGGAAGGCACACAAAAAGGAACAATTTGAGGGGATCTTCTCCACAGGATTGTCCATCATCGTGTGTACTAAATGATTTCTGGTCAAGGATATCACTATTTTTGGGAATTGGCGTGAAGATGTAATTCCCCGACCCCAGAATCCTAGAGCCAGTGCATTGTTTGAATACATTAGCATGATTACAAGGAATCAAGTCCT
This sequence comes from Viscum album, assembly GCA_963277665.1. Lineage (NCBI taxonomy): Eukaryota > Viridiplantae > Streptophyta > Magnoliopsida > Santalales > Viscaceae > Viscum > Viscum album. The sequence continues at coordinate 836,948,319 of OY728167.1, forward strand.
GAAGACTGATCAATTTAGCTGTATTGTAAAATAGATTAACTATATGAACATTACATTACACTTTCTATCATAAAACAAAATTTAAATAATCCATTCACACCAACATTAATCCCCCATATTAACCCTCCATATCAGTCATAATAAACTTCTTAAAATCCTAAGAAAACAAAACATAAGAAATGGGTGATCTCAGATGCTCATTAAGGGTAAATAATTTAGCAGAAGCTATAAACTTTTAAGGAAAGATGTGTAATAAAAACAACAACCTTTTAAACAAAAACGTAAACATAATATGGAAAATTTTAAATAAAACATTACCATATACACATGTGCATGGATATTCTACTAGTCGAATAATCACATGTAATAACTGATTTCATAACGCTGGAATGCATAATGCCAAACATCAAAACCACATAGTCAAGGCCTTGTTCCAAGACTAAAAATAACCATTTTGTCAAGGCCCTATACCAAGACACGTATTTTTCTCATGAAGCCTACTGATGCATCAAGGGGATATAGCGGAGCCCACTCGTCACTTACTAAGTCCAATACATTCCTCGTATAAAAAGGGTGAAACATATCATAAACATTCATACTAAAACTAGCATACAAAATGTCAATACTTTAACCATAAACCGTGAATGGTATAAAAATAGCACATCCACAATCAAACATATCATAACTCATTCAATATAATATGGAATATTTTATTATAGTAAATAAACCTCAATCAAGAATAATATCTAGTAAAAAATGTTGAAATAGTTGAAAACAATCAATAAAACTCTATGATAGAAATATCCATTTTTCATGAAATCATTTAAATTCCACAAAATATAGAAAGGAATATATTTAAAATAAATTTTTTAGTCAACATTTCCCAGACCACTTAAAAAAATTTGAATGTAATTTATATTTTAAAACATTCATGTCCATATAAATAAATCCTTAAAACCATTTTGAAAACATGGACATTAATAAGAATGATTTAGAAGAATAAATATTTAAACTATTTAAAATGTTATTTTAGTTACAGAGTCCCTTAAAAATAATCCTTTTGAAAACTCTTTTATGAAAAATGGAAATGGATAATAAATATGTCCCAGCAAAAATTTACACATAAACTATGTCAAAAAATAATGAGATTGAGGAATTATCCCTTACATTGTACTTTCCTTTTGTCGAGGGTATGTTTAGCCTTCTGTATAATGACCATTGTTTGTTATTAAATTATACCAAAACCATATTAATATTTATGATAACATATATTATTCATTTATGACTTTATACTACCTGTTTAATAATAATTTCCATGTTAGAGTAACATTTATGGTAATAATTTCTTTCTTTATCATGCGTGTTTTAACTTGATATTCATCATTGTATCACATAGATCATTATTTACAAACATAAAAAATATAAAACAGGATTTATATATCATATATATTCAGAATATAAATATTTATAATATGTATATTTATGAAATGGATGACAATGTTTATGGAGATGGTAAGTTGTACGTACGCATAAACGTTGTTTCCTTTTTCATATCGTATTGAATGGAAGTAAGAGAATGAAATATATGTAAATAAATATATATAAAAATATATATATTTCAAGTAGAATTATTATTTAATGTATTAAATACTCATTAATAATATATATATTTATAATCATCATTGAATTGTGAACGTGGAAATGAATCTCATCACGTTGTGGAGACGGTAAGTCGTACGTACGGACAAGCGACCATATCATTCTATTGATGTTCATTTTTTTGTAATTGGATGGTATATTATATATAAATTATAATTAAAATGTTATATTTATTATTTAAATCAATTATACTCATTATTATGCCCATCCAAGAATGAAGTGTTGAATAATAAACTACACTACGACATGGAGACGTTAAGTCGTACGTACGCACGTATGAGGACTTTTTCATTCATATGATGGATAGAATAATTAATATGGTTGTACCATATTTATAATAACATCTTAGTATGTATAAGGTACAAGGGTTATTATTTTGGTATCTAATTTACAAAGAAAGAGTAAGTGGAAGAAGAAAATAACTTTGAAAGATGTGATGAAGTTATTACCTCTTCTTCTGGTTCTTCATTTTGATTTGAATAAAATGGATCCATAGGTTGGATTTCTAATCAAAGTAAGGCCTATATGATGAATTGAGGGTATTTTAGAGGATATTTTAGTAGGTTTTTTCTATGAAAAAAGGATTTGGAGGTGAGAATTTAAGAGAAGTGGAGGTGACCTTTTATAAGAGAGGTGAGGGGCACTTTAGGAAAATCTTGAAATATTAATTTATTATAAAGTCATATTCGGTTTCTAATAGTTACAAATGGATTTATTTCCTGTATAAGGTGGTTATGGGGATTAAATCGTCTCATCCAATAGGTTTTAGACAAGTTAAGGTCACCATATTAACCTTATCATTTAGATTTAACCCTTTGTTAAATAGTTTAACTCGTACCATGTCTTATTGTATTATTATAATACATGGTTAATAAAATTACAATAAAATGACAAAATAACATAAAGTGTTTCATTAATGACATATCTATAATTATATATGTCTTTTGTCATAACATTATATTTTTATGAAAATTATATAATTTAATAAATTGTTGTTTTTTTAAACATATTTTTGTCAATTTTGAAACTATTTAGTATTTGGTTTTTCAAAAAGTCATAAAAACATGATTACTTCGAATAAAATTCATTTCTTCAACCCTAACATTTCATATTAACCTATAAAATTTATTTAATTCATCAATGGTCTCAATATACATTTATTTTAATATTTATAACATTAATTATTTTAGTCATTCATTAATAAGGTAATTACTGGATCATCATTTTGTCATAAATGAATTTAATTATTTAAAGTCTAAAAATTTTAAATTAAATTAAGTTATTTAGGAAATCTTTATAGATTTTTAATGAATATTTATAGTTGAATTTATCTTATTTATAACCCTATATGAAAAATTGTTTAGTTATTAAAATTAGAATTTAACACTTTTAACTCTTCTTTAAATAAAATATAATAAACATCCTAATCTAATCAATGTGGATAATAAATGTTCAAATTTTAGTCCTAATGTTTTTTTGTTCTAAATACACTTATCCAATAGAATTTGGACATGTTTTAGGGTAATTATAATATAATTTATACCTTTAATTACCCTATTTACTTTTATCCATGGTAAATAAAATTCAAAAGTTATTTTTCAACAAAAATTATTTTCATTCAATTGAACAACATTTTATTTAATGATGTCAATTGTGTCTCTCATATTTTTGAAATTCAATTCACAGAAGCAGAAAAATTATGTTTTATACAAATTTGCAAATGTACCTAGAAGGTGGGTAAAGACATTAAATAGTTCAATAAAATTATCTATATATAATCTTATTATAAAATGAATCCAATAAATTAAATTGGACTAATATATGTATTTTTGGTCTATTTTGACTTTAATATAAATTTAAATAAAAAAATTAATTTTTTAAAAAATAAGTCCATTTTATACAATAACGTTTTGTTTTTCAGTATTGACCAAAAATTGAAAGTTTTCAGAAAACTACCAAATAATCACCCTAATATTACTTTGATATTCCCAATTAAAAAATGATGTCTATTTTACCAAATTTAAAACAAATAATTTTCATTAAATAATTTAAAATTAATTTCTGTTGTCAAAACCCGAAAGCGGGTTTTTAAGAAGTAAATATTATCAAAAGAATGACATGTGTTTATAACCAATTAAAATGTGAAACTACTTAAAATGTCCTAAATTATATTAAATTATAAAAATATAATCTAATAATAGTTTAAAACCACTCAAATTCCGAATTTAACACTATAATTTATTTTGAGTAAAAAATTTATTTTCAATTAAAATTTTGTATTATTCACTATTCACCAAAATATGAAATTTATCAGAAAAGTACCAAAATTTTATCCAGAATAAATTCTTACGTCCCGATTTTAAAGAAGAATTTAATTTAATTAAATTTAATTTATAAAAGTGTCAAATATTTTATTTAAAAATGGGTTTCCATTAAAAGGAGAAGAAACTGCATTTGTGAAAAATACTTCTTTTATCAGAAAAATTGAATTTTTCCTTATAATATGTATAAGAAACACAAAAGATAAATGTTAAAATTATATAGGATATATATAAAATTAAAAATGTGGTTAATACTATTCATAACCGCTTTCTAAACGTCTAGTTTGTTAGGTTGGGATGCGCTTGAACTCGGTGTTGCATGTAGCGCAAGCTATTGAATTTTATTAAAGAGAATACGTACTATGAAATCTTGGGGTGTTACATTCTACCCTCCTTCAATAAATTGTGTCCTCACAATTTTAAATTTTTCATCTAAAATAAATGTTTGAAAATAAAAAATACCTTTTGCGGAAAACCCACATCAGAAGTAGGGTTAATGAAATTATTTTCTAATAAGAGGGAAAGGGAAATAAAAAATTAACCACAAAATTAGGATTTATAATAGGAAAATATTGGTGGAAATTAGAGAAAAATAATTGGTTGAAAAATGTAAATATTTATAGGGAGTGAATGAGGTCATCAATCACAAATAAGTGAACAATAATTGTAAAATTAAAGGCCTCAAAGCAATCAATATATGATGATTTAAAGTATCATCGGTTCAAAAAACATATGGTATTAGGATAACACATTTTTTAGATACTATATTGTTTGTAAGAGTATGGATTAATTTAATATCAAGATAAAACATCAAGAAAACATACTTGATTTCATTACCTTTCATAATCATATTCTCATCATTTGGTAGTGCATCGATCTATTTTTGCTTCATCCTTTACTCTTGGAAATAAATATTCAAAAATAATTTTTTGATTCCTGATGCACATTTTATAAATTCTAAGGTCCCCAAGTATTCATTTAATCCTCTAAATTTTAAATTAAATCCAAAATTATAGGTCAAAGTATTCAATAAATCCTACTTTAACCTTAAACGAAATATCAAGTGTTTAGCTTACTCAATGCTAACCTTTAGACTTATCCAAAATACTTGTGTCCAAACTCCCAATACAAAAAATATATATGGATGCTAAATATAACATAATGAAGATCTCTTTTATCACGTAACAACATGTGAATACCTTCATCGTGTATTATATTAAAACATGGTAACAACCTGAATTACCATAAAACTTTATCTGAATAGGTCTGTACTTCTTTATTCCTTCTGTAAAACATAGAATATAGGATATACTACTTAAATTCAAAAAAAATTAATATCCAATAATTATAGAATAAACAAACCATTAATTAGTTTCATGATAGTCAAGAATATCCAATATAATTTATCCAAATCAATCATATCTTATTAAAAAATCACTACCTCAGTATCATAACCATATTAAGGATTATCTATCCTTAAACCTTTTATTTTTCAAAACAATTAACTTGCTATTGAGTAACTTTTCTTAGAACCTTATAATCTCATATCTTCCATGAAATAGTACTCCAGTACAATCCTTATTTATTTCCATAATTCATATAACCAGTAAATCATTGATACAACACTCAAATGAACTAATTCTTTAATAAAAATATAAGAAAACTAGTCATTCCTCTTCATCTACGGTGGTATCATAACTTGATTATTATTCAATATCATCATTTGGGGCATACTATGATGATTTTTACATTGATTCGCGTAGGTTACAAATCCTTGCAGATGAAGCATTGTACATTTGAAACCATTTTCTTACCTTTGGAATCACAAACGTGGTGTCCTTTTTCTACACTCATATAACATACTCCAATTCCCTTCATGCATTTACTTAGGAGATTCTTTCCATAGTTATCACGTGTGGGAAAATATTTATTTCCCTTCATCTCTTTATCCATCTTTTTTTCATCCTATTATTTTCTTTCTTTCCTTCAAATCCATATGACTCAGATAATTGATTACTTATCTTATTAACACATGATACTATTTAATCATATGATGCAGATACGTGGGAGACTATTTATCTACTAAATGTTAGCTTAAGATGATGAAATATATGATCCTTCTAACTATTTGAATCATGTGTATTATTGGGGTTCACAATCCATCTATTGGGTGCCATTTCTAAATAACGACATACAATAGGTTAGATCATAACATAATGTATAATCCAAATACTATAAAACTTCTTAGCATTAATTGATGATTTACACACGTCTAGTCTCATAATCATAACATTGGTTTCTTTTCCAAAATATTTACTCATAAATCTTTCATAATCGTTTGTAAATAAAATGTGAATTATCCTAAGCATATCCCCAAAGAGTGTCAAACTAGGTGCGCAGTAAGGCATGTTGTCATGTACTATGATACCCTGGGTTAAGCCCAAAACTCCTTGTCAGAGTTTTCAATCCTAGGTACACTTGTTCCAGAACCACGTCCACTTGTTATATATAGAAAGTGATGTATTTCTTTGAAAACCCACATAATATATACATTACCAAAATTTTCGGATTTTCTTCTATACTAATCCTCAAATTTTATCTTAGGGTAATGTTTCCTAATCATATTTTATCTAAATCTTATTTCCATGGTTACTACTAAACTTACTCTCATACAAACTCTAACGCCCCGACCGCAGATGCCAGAAGACGGTGCATTATTTTATTACATTGTCATGAATACAAGGAATCAATCCCCAAAGGACCGATCAGTATATAAATCTAAGAAAATATATTACATACATGAAAATTACATTACAATTTATAACGTAAAACACATAATAAATAATCAATTGATAATTCCATTAATCCCCTACCTTAAAACTGGATATTAGTCATAATACACTTCTTAAAATACTGGGAAAAACATAAGAAAGGGGTAAGCTCAGATGCTCTGTAAGTGTAAATAATTTAGCAGAATCTATAAACATTTAAGGAAAGATGTGTAATAACAAAATATCCTTTTAAACATAAACATGAAATTAATATTCCAAAAATTAAATACAACATTACCATATACACATTCACATGGATACTCTACAAGTCGAATAATCACATGTAATAACTAATTTCATAACAATGGAATCCATAATGCCAGACATCATAACAATATAATCAAGGCCTCGTTCCAAGACTACAAATAAATTTTTTTTTCAAGTCCTTATTCCAAGACACTAATTTGTCTCATGAGACCTATTGATGTATCAAGAGGCTATAGCGGGCCCCCCATCACATACTATGTCCAATTCATTCCTCATATGAAAAAGGGTGAAACATAACATAATCATTCATACTAAAACTAGAATACAAAATGTCAATACTATAACCGTAAACCATGAATGTTATAAAAAATAACACATCAATAATCAAACATTTCATAACTAATTCAATAAAATTAGGAAGATTTTATTATAGTAAATCAGCCTCAATCAATAATAATATCCAATAAAGGATGTTGACATAGTTGAAAATAATCAATAAAACACTTTGAGAGAAATATCTATTTTTTTCTGAAATCAATTAAAAGTAAAAAAAAAATAGAAAGGAAGACATTTAAATGATATTTTTGAATCAATGTGTCCCATACCACTTTGAAAATTTTGAAAGGAATTAACATTTTAAAACATTCATGTCCATATAAATAATTCTTTAAAACCATTTTGAAAACATAGACATTAATGAGAATGATTAAGAAGAATAAATATTTAAACAATTTAAAATGATGTTTTATTTAAAGATTACCTTAAAAATAATCCTTTTGAAAACATTTTTAGGAAACATGGACATGGATAATAAATATTTCCCATTAAAAACATACACACGAACAATCTTGGATAATAATTAGATTGAAGAGTAAACCCTTACCTTATACTTTCCTTTAGTCCTGGGTACATTTAGTCTCTTGTATAATAACCATGGTATGTTATTAAATTATACCAGAACTATATTAATATTTATGACATAATATATGATTCATTTATTTCTTTATACTAAAAATATGATAATAATTTCAATGTTAAAGTAAAATTTTGGGTAATAATCGATTTCTTTATCAAACCCTTTTAACTTGTTATTATTGATAGTATCACATAGATCATGATTTAAATAATTCAATAATATAAAACACAATTTATATATCATATATATTCAGAATATAAATATTTATAATAGATATATTTATGAAATGTAAAACACTGTTTATGGAGACGGTCGGCCGTACGTATGCATAAATGGGGTTTCCGTTTTCATATCGTATTGAATGGAAGTAAGTGAATGAGATATATGCATGTATATATATATATATATATACAGTATCATTATTATGTCATATATTAAATACTTATTAATAATATATATTTTTATAATCACCATTGAATGGTTAACATGGAAATGAATCTCATCGCGTCGTGGAGATGGTAAGCCGTACGTATGCACGAGTGAAAATATCATTCTATTAATGGTGAAATTATATGTAATTGGTTGGAATATTATATATACAGAATAATTAACATGGTATATTTATTATATAGAAAAAATATACTCATTATTATATCCATCCAAAAATGAAGTGTTGAATAATAAACTACACCACGATGTGGAGACTGTAAGCCATATGTACGCACGTATGATTAATTTGTCATTCATATGATGGATATAAAAATGAATATGGTTTACCATATTTATAATAACATCTCATTATGTTTAAGGTAATGGATTTATTATTTTGGTATGGAAACAACAAAGAAAAAGGAAGTGGAATTAAAAAAGAACATTGAAAGAGGTGATGAAGTAATTACCTCTTCTTCATGTTCTTCCTTTTGATTTAAAAAAAAGGGCTCCTTAAGTTGGCTTTCTTGTAACACCCCAAGCTTCCACTGTACACTTCCCTTTGAATAATACAGTAGTGTGTGTTGTACGCAACTCCTAGTTCTAACACACACACCACAACCAATCGAACTAGCTGTTATGAATAGTAATACCCAATTTTTGAAATTTTATAAATTTTATCTTTCAAAATGGACTTCATTTTTGGATTCGGAATATCGAAATTATCCTAGGGTGAAATTTTGGTATTTTTCTGAAAACTTTCAATTTTTGATGAATAGTGAAAAAACAGTGAGTTATAGTTAAAAAAAATTTATTTAAATAATTATTTGTTTTATTTAAATTTAATTATGGTCAAAATAGATACATAATTCCTATATATGTTCAATTTAATTCATTGGAGTTAGTTTAGAATAATTTTAGATATATAAAAATTTTATTGAACTTTTCACCGTCTTTTACCCACCTCCGAGGAGAATTTGGAAATTCACTTAAAACATAATTTCACCTCTTCTGTGAGTGGAATTTCAAAAATCCGAGAGACATGGTAAATTTTAAGGAGTAAAATGTGGTTCAATGAGATGAAAATAATTTTTTGGTGAATAGTAACTTTTTACTTTTATTGACCACGGTTAAAAGTAAATTGGGAAATTAAGGTTAAAAATGATATTAATATTACCCTAAAACATGTACTAATTCTATTGTACTAGTGTATATCGACCAAAAAAAACATTAGAAATAAAATATTATCATTTAGGTCCACTTGGATTAGATTAGGGCATTTATTATTATTTAATTGAAAGAAGAGTTAAAAGAGTTAAAATCAAAGTTTATTTACTAAAAAAAATTTAATATAAGGTTATACATAAGATAAATTAGATTGTAAATATTCATTAGAAAGATAAAAATCTTTTTTACATAATGGTATTTTATTTATAATTTTTATACTTTAAATAATTTAATTTATTTATGACACAATGGTGATACAGTAATTACCTAATTTATGAAATATTAAAATAATTGATATTATAAATATCAAAATAAATGTACTTTGAGACTTTTTATGAATTACACTAATTTTATAGGTTAATATGACATATTAGTAATGGTTATATAAATTTTTTTCTAAGTAATAACTCTTTTATGAAATTATCAAAAACAAAATACCCAATAGTGTCAAAATTGACATAAAAGAGTTTTTAAAACAAATATTATATTATTAATTGATATTAAATTCCTAAAAATATGAGGTTCGGCCAAGAGACTTATATCATGATAGGTGTATCATTAATGGACCACTTGGGGGTCTCTTGGTGGTATATAGTATGTTTATTGACTATATAATATAAAAATACAAAGTGACATGGTAAGTGTCAAACTAATTAACTAAGAGTTAAAACTAAAAGACAAGGTTAATATAATGACCCAAACCTGTCTAAATTCTATTGGTTGAGTGGTGTTCGACCCATACCCAACTTAACCTTTAAATAGTCCACTTTTAAGCCATTATAAACCGAATATTAATTTATTATAAAATAATATTTCTAGTTTTTCCAAAGGTGCCCCTCACCCCTCTTATAAAAGGGTACTCCCCCTTCTCACTAATACACACATTCAAAGCCTTTTGGATCAGAAAACCCCTGCCCATATACTCTCTAAAATTCCTTCACTACAACCTAGAGTCCTTAGTTTGATCATAAATCCAACCTAAGGAGCCCATGTGATCAAATCAAATGGAAGAACCCGAAGAAGAGGTAATGTTTTCACCACCCCTTTTTCAAGTTCATTTCTTCTTCAATTTCTTCTTTCTTTGTTATTCCCATTCTAAAATAATAAATCCAGTATCTACTATATAATTTGATATTATTATAAATATGGTACAATCATATTCAGTATTCTATCCAACTTTTGAATGACATGTCACTCTACGTGGGTACGCACGGCTTATCGTCTCCACGTCGTGGTGTAATTGTTATTCAATATATTATTATTTGTATGGGTATAATAATGATGTGTAATTCATGTAAATAATAAATATAACATGATAATTATTCTTTATATATGATATAATATCCAATTATATATTATTTTAATATCAAAATACTGATATTGTCGCTCGTGCGTACGTACGGACTACCGTATCCACGAACGCGATGAGATTCATTCCCCATCGTATCCATTCAAGAATAATTCTCATTTGATGATTAAAAGTAATGTTTAAGAACATTATATCATTCTGGATATGAATAAGGTATAACCTATTCATAATAAACACGGCTTAATTAACAAAACATATAAAAGAAAACGAGTAAGTTAACACCTGAAACAATGATAATACTAAGATATTATTAACAAATAAATGTTAAAAGATCATATATGATATCATAATTATGTATATGGTTCTTTCATAATTTAATAACAATGTTATAACTATTATAAATAAGGTTAACATACCATCTACTAAGGAAAAGTACAAGGTAAGGATTATCTCACAATCTCTTCATTATCCGAGGTTATTTATACGTAATTATCTACTGGGGCCTCTTTATCATCCACATCCTTGTTTCTTAAAAATGTATTTCAAAACATTTTTTACTATTTACTAGAATATGGTTTAAAGTCATTTATACCCTTGTTTGAATTTTTATAATAGGTTTATTAAGAAATCCTTCCGTCGTTTTCCAAACAAGGTCCTTTTTTAACCTTTTCGATAGAATTAAGGTAAGAATGTTTTTTTTAACTTATACTGCGGGTGCGGCTATTTTCCGCCGTTATAAAATCTTCGAGGATTCCCTTACAATATTATAAGAATACTTTCAAAGTAAATGTTTTATTTTATAATTATGTGACTTTAAAATGATTTCCAAAAAAGAGATATTTTTCTCGAATAGTTTTGATTTCATCTCTGTCAACATCCTTTGATGGATTTTAAGCTTATTTGAAGTTGATTTATTATGATACAAAACCTCCAAATTGTATTGAAGTTTTAGTGATTTGTTTGACCGTGGATGTGTTATTTTTATACCATTCATGGTTTATGGAGAAAGTATTGACATTTCGTATGATAGTTTTAATACGAATGTTTATGTTATGTTTAAACATGTTCATATGAGGAATGCATTGGACTTAATAAGTGACTGGTGGAGCCCACTATAGCTCCTCGATGCATCGATAGGTCGCATTAGACAAACTAGTGTCTTAGCATGAGGCCTTGACAAAATCTTATTTGTATTCTTAACACGAGGCCTTGGCGACGTGGTTATGATAGTCTGGCATTATGCATTCCATCATTATGAAAGTGGTTATTGATATTGCATGTGGTTATTCGACTAGTAGAATATCCATGTGAATAAGTAAATGGCATTATTTCATTTTATCTTTTCCATATTATGCTGAAGTTCAAGTTTAAAAGGATTTTTTTTAGCTATACATTTCCTTAAATGTTTATGTTTATTTATGAATGTTTCCACTATATTGTTATCCTTACTGAGCATCTGAGCTCACCCCTTTCAATGTTTTATTTTTCCCAGGATGTGAAGAAGTAATTTATGAATGAACTGAAGGGATAATATGAGGGGATATGAGTGTGGACTATGGAAACTATCTTGTTGAAGTTTTCATTTTTATGATTTAATGTAATACTTATGAATATATCTAGTGTTTCCAATGCTACTAAACTAATCGGCCTTTCGAGATTTGATCTTTCTTGTGATCATGCCAATGTTTTGAAATAATTCACCGACTCTGGGTAATTGGGGTCGGGGCATTACATTTCTGACCAAAGTAGTCCTATATGTTAAATTTAGGGAAGTTTGGAGGTTATTTGAGTAGCTTTTGGCCGATAAAAATGGCTTTGGATGTGTGAATTTAAGAGATGAGGAGGTTTCCTTTTATAAGAGAGGTGAGGGGCACTTTAGGGAGAACTTGAAATTTTAATTTATTATAAAATCATTTTCTATTTATAATAGCTCAAAATGGATTTATTTCTAGGATAAGGTGGGTATGTGTCGAACTCCTCTCCACCAATAGTTTTTAGACAATTTTAGGTCACCATATTTACCTTGTCTTTTAGATATTACCTTTAGTTAAATAATTTAACTTTTACCATTTCATCTTGTATTATTATAATACATAGTTAATGAACATACTATAAAATGTCAAACAAACTTGAAGTGGTTAATTAATGACATATTTGTCATTATATAAGTCATTTGACCAAACCATAGATTTTTATGACTATTATATAATTTAATAAATTAGTATTTGTTTTAAAAACTTATTTATGCCAATTTTGAAACTATTTAGTATTTGGTTTTTTTGAAAGTCATAAAAACATTATTATTTCGAAAAAAAATTCATTTAATCAACCCTATAATTTCATATTAACCTAGAAAATTCTTTTAATTCATCAAAAGTCTCAATTTACATTTATTTAAATATTTATAACATTGATTATTTTAGTCTTTCATTAATAAGGTAATTACTACATCATCATTGTGTCTTAAATAAAATTAATTATTTAATGTCTAAAAATTATAAATAAACTACCATGATGTATAAAATATTTTTATCTTTATAATGATTATTTATAGTCGAATTTATCTTCTGTATGACACTATGTTAAAAATGGTTTAATTATTAAAATTAGAATTTAACACCTTTTTCTCTTCTTTAAATAAAATATAATAAACTTCCTAATATAATCCAATTGGATAAAAGAGGATCATATTTTTTACTAAGTCTTATTTTGGTCGAAATAAACTTATCCAATAGAATTAGGACAAGTGTTAGGGTAATTATAATATAATTTTACCTTTAATTACCATATTTACTTTTAACTATGGTAAATAAAATTCAAAAGTTACTATTCAAAAAAATATATATTCATCCTATTGAAACAAATTTTATTTACTGATTTCAACCATGTCTCTCAGATTTTTTAAATTCAGTTCACAGAAGCGGTAAAGTTACGTTTTATGCAAATTTGCAAATTTGCCAAGATGGTGGGTAAAAGACATTTAGTAGTTCAATAAAATATTATATATATAATCTTATTATAAAATGACTCCATTGAATTATATTGGACTAATATAGGTATTATTTATCTATTTTAAATTTAAAATAAATTTAAATAAAAATATTAATCATTTAAATAAGAAGTCAGTTCTAAACAATAAAGCAGTGTTTTCACTATTCATCAAAAATTGAAAGTTTTCAGAAAAATTACAAAAATTCACCCTTAGATAATTTTCATATTCCAAATTCAAAAATCATGTATATTGTTCCAAATTTAATAGACATAAGTTTCATTAATTAATTTCAAATTAAATCTCGTTGTCAAAACTAGAAAGCGGGTTTTTAAGAAATAAAAACTATCAAAAGATTGACATGTGTTTATGTCCAATTTAAATGTGAAATTACATAAAATTACCTAAATTGTATTAAATTATAAAAAAATATAAATATTCTTTTAAACCACACAAATTCATAATTTAACAATTTAAATTATTTTGATTAAAAAAGTTGTTTCAATTAAATTCTAGTATTTTTCACTATTCAAAAAAATATGAAAGTTATCATAAAAGTACAAAAAATTTATCCAAAATAAATTTTAATGCCCTAATTTTAATGAAGAAGTTAATTTCATTAAATTGAATATATAAAAATATATAATATTAGATTTATAAATGGTTTTCCATTAAAAGACGGAAAAACTAAATTTTTGAAAAATACTTCTTTTATCTGAAAAATAGAATATGTCCTTATATTATGTCTAGTAAACACAAAATATGAATGTTAAAATTAAATAGGATATATATATAATTCAGAATGTAGTTAATACTATTCATAAATGCTTTTTAAATGACTAGTTTGATAGGTTGGGATGCGGTTGAACTCGGTGTTGCGTGTAACATCTGCTATTGAATTACTTTAAAGATATAATGTACTATGAAATCTTAGAGTGTTACAAAATCCCCCTCTCTGCAGTTTCTGCTTGTAAATTCTCCCTAGGATGGTGCTCACCTTGACAATAGCCGAGGTACTTGGGTTCGGTGGACTCCCCCATCATCTGGATTTAATTTAAAACTGATGGATCCTTCCCAGTGGGTAAAATGCATGTTGGTGGTGTTGTCTGGAACTGAGATGGGAGTTTGTTACTTACATCCACAGCTCACTTTGGGGATGGAAATTCTCTCCAAGCAGAGTCCAAAGCTATACTCACTGATCTCAACCTATGCGAACAGACGAACATTACTCTATCCCAAGTATAAACTAATTCAAAGATCATTTGTGTCTCCCTCATGGGCAGAGTCTCCATTCCATGGTCAGTTACCTACATCATCAGGAAATGTAATCTTCTTCTCAATTGGAATATTCAGGTCTCCCACACATGGAGATAGGGGAACAAAGTCGTTGATCACCTCACCTCCCTAGAAGTCCATGGTTCTAATGACACCTTCCTTTTCAATGTCACCCACTTCAAGACGGAATGTGTCATGTTAATTCATGGGGACGCCCTTGGCCTCCATTATTTTAGACCCCCTAAACCTTGTTTCCATTGTGTTTTATATCTTCATTGAATAAATATAATGGTATGATGATGACAATAACATTTAATCATAATAAATGTGCCTGAAACCTAAAAAATGACATAAACATAAGTGTTGGACTCCTCATGTATAAATCACGTTTTAGTGACCACAAATACATTTCAACCTAGTTAACTCCTGTAAATTATATCACGTTCATGTGTATTTGTGTGTACTATTATTTAAGTATTATCATGTTTTAAGAAGAACCATTTAGGATCTTAATGACCCTACATTAAGTTTAATTACACTATACTGTCCTTGAATTACTTTTTTGACAAATTTTTACGTCTAATACATTCTATGATCACCATTTCTTAAGTCTGAATACAACTATTTTGAAAGGTTTCTGACACCTTGAGACTACCACTGGTTATGTCCTTCTGGAACCATAAAGCAGACACTATAAAGCAGACACCATGAAGCAGACACCGTGAACAAGGCACCGTGAAGCAGACACTGTGAAGCAGACACTGTGAACAAGACACCGTGAAGTAGACACCGTGAACAAGACACTGTGAAGTAGACATCGTGAACAAGAAACCATAATGTAGACACCGTAAAGGATACACTGTGAACAACACAATGTGACAGCAAGACACATTGACCATGAGAAACTGTGATCAATATAGACACCGTGTGAAGGAGACACCATTTCCATGACTTACTGTGACACCGTTTCTTAAAGTATTTTTTCATTTTTCAATTTAACCACTAACGGTCATATTTAGAGATTTTAAATGAACTGACATAATTAATGTTTCTTTATAGACATATCATCTGACAGTACGTGGTAAGAGGTGCGGTATCCATGGAACCTTTCAGCTCCAACACATGCATTCCAAGTTAAAAGTGAAGCGTGTCCAAGAATCTGTGTGCACAATATTGAATGAAAAACAAGGCTGGGAGCATGACAACAAAGAACACTGAGAGAATTTCCAAAGGAATGATTGTCACATGCATGCAACCCGACACTACTGAAGAACATATGAAGTACACTAGAATACAGAGAACATCTTCGCATCGTTGAACCTCACATGGAACACAAGATGAATCGCGACACTTTTTTTTCCTAACAAGGACTTGAGAACCAAATATGCTTCATCTCAAGAAGTCCAGAGCAGCAAATACTAACACTCAGAGAACTTCTAAACCCATATTTACATTTCCACTCTGTCTTGTATCTGTTTATTACCTTTTGAGCAGAGTGTGGACCTATAGAACAACAAACTCTATCTCCTAAATTAAACTGAAGGATATAAGATATCCTTACTCAAACCACTAATTACTCTTTTATACCCATGAAAACTATAGAATAGGTCCCTGTGTGGCCTGGACATTCTGTGTACTGTTGTTAACCCCGATCTAGGGTGTGGATCAAAGTTTATTTATATAAACTGCTTTGTGGCAGGTGATCACCAAGTGGAGTGGATTAAGTCTCTGCTTGAGAGTGAACCACTTGTTTCATATCCTCTGTGCTACTTAAATTAGTCTTCTATACTTTATTTCTTTACTTTATAATTCAGAAATCACTATTTTCACTTTGATAGTTAGTCTTTGAAAGTAGTTATAACTTCCTTGTCCTAGTAGAATAACTTCAAAAATAATATTAATAACACAAATTAGGATTACTGAGAACTAATAATTCTTCTAAGAAGTAACTTGAACAGTCAAACTTTTATAATAGTATAACCTTGATTAACTGGGTTGTATTTAATCTTTAGGTAAAACCTTTTAGAAATAATTTTTTTAGAAATTTTTATAGTTACTCAATTCACCCCTCCCCTCTTGGGTAATCTACTCCGACCAACATTTGGTATCAAAGGTTGTTTATTAGGACTCTATGTAATCTTATTCAACTGGGATTGTAGTTGTACTTTAAATATCTATAATTTTTTGTTAATTAAAAATTTCTAGATCTTTTAAAGTAATAATTAATTATGTATAATAGATTGTAAGGTGTTCCAACCAACATACCAACACTCCTTAATGGAACCAACTATGCTCAATGGAAAATTAAAATTAAAATGCATTTAGAGAGTATGAGTTTTGATATTTGGTCATCCATTATAGATGAATAAAAAATTCCTGCTACTGATAGAATAACATGGGATGAACCTACCAAAATATCCTACAATAATAATTACAAAGCTGTGAATACTTTGTACTGTACCCTTGGAGATGAAGATTTTAATAGAATTTCTATTTGTAAAACATCCCATGAAATTTGAGATACTCTGTCTGTCTCGCATAAAGGAACATCTAGTGTAAAAGAAATGAGACTTAATAATTATACTATCAAATATGATAATTTTAAAATGAAACCTGATGAGCCTATTTGTGACATGTATCTTAGGTTCAATGAGATTGTCAACACAATGATTTCTCTTAGAAGAGAATTCACTGCCATGGAACAGATCATGAGATTCCTTATATGTCTACCTGATAGATAGAGGGGAACCTCAGTCTCTATTAGAGAATAATGAGACATCAACAAGATACCTTAAAAATAACTGATTGCGAAACTGATGATGTATGAAGAAGAGTTGAAAGTCAAAAATGAAGAGGAGGATGAATCAAAGAGAAAATCTGTTGCATTCAAGACCACCACCTCTAAGCACAAAGACAAAGGGATACTGGAAGATCCGGTGGAAATATCCACCAGTGAATAATCATTTCTTGATATAGATGTGGAGATGTCTCAAATATCCAAAATATTCAAACAATTTTACAAAAATAAGAACTTTTTCAGAAATCCTAACTTCAAGGGAAAATATGACCAAAAAGAAAGTTGGAAGAAGGACTGGGAAAGAAGTGACAAGACTGATGAAATTGTCTTCTATGTGTGCAAGAAAAAAGGAAATATCAAGGCTGACTGTCCAAAGCTCAAATACAAGAAGAAATCTGAGAACAAGTACAGGATATATAAAAAGGGAATGAAGGCATCCTGGAGTGCTTCTGAGGATAGTTCAAGTGACTCATAAACATCACATGATGAACAGGATAACAAATCCAATATTTGTTTTATGACAAACACATATGAGGTAACATTGGACTCCTCTGTACATAATTCATACTATTCTGAAGATGAAAGTGACTCTAAAAGTATGACTAATGAAGAAATGATTGAATATTGTATCATGCTTGAGGAAACATGCAATGAACTAAAAGACTAATATAAATCATTAAATAAACAACATTCTCTTACTATGACTATTAAATTTGAACTCCCAACTAAAAAGGAGAAAAATACTCAACTGATCAAAGAAAACAATGAATTAAACATGTCTAATGAGTAATTAAAGAGTGACTTAGAAAAGTTTACTAATGTGGAAAATTCCCTTTCCCAAATGCTAGGAAAAAAAATTTCCCCTAAATACAATACTGGCATTGGTTATCAACCTAGTAAAAGAAACCTAAGTAGAACAAAAAAAAATTCAAAATCTAGGACATATAGTTTTACTCCCAGTTCTAGACACAAATCAACTATTTCAAGTTATGATACATATTCTATTATTTCAAGTTTTTGTGGACCAAATATAGCTTATTTTTAAAATACATTAAATAATGATTATAGGAAACCTATGAGGCAAATATGTGTTCCTAAGGAACTTATTACTGATATTACTGGACCCAAACAAGTATGGGTGCCAAAATCAGTTTTTGTTTAATCTTTATGAAGGAAAGCTGCTTAAAGAGATCCTGCAAATTTCTATGGTACTTGGATAGTGGATGTTCAAGGCACATGACATGAGACTACTCATTATTCAAGAACTTGATAAAAATAGATGGAGTACATGTCACATTTGGTGACAATGAAAAGGGAAAGATTATTGTCCTCCACCAAATCGGTAACTCTAACTCAGTTTTAATTTCTAATGTACTATTTGTTGATGGTTTAAATTATAATCTGCTTAGTATCTCACAATTATGTGATGAGGGATTTCATGTTATATTTGAATATGATGCTTGTAATGTCATTAATTCTAAATATGGGTTAATATTTTCTACATTAAGGAGTGAAAATGTTTATTCTGTTAATTTAGATTCTTTAGCTTCTAAATATGCTTCATGCTTATGTGTATTTAATAATGAATATTGGATATGGCTTAGGAGACTAGGAAACTATAATATTCACTCTCTTTTAATTCTAACTAGAAAAATCCTAGTTAAATACTTACCCAAACTTGAGTTTCCAAATGGAAAAGTGTGTAATCCCTGTCAAAAGGGAAAACAACACAATGATTCAGTCAAACCAATGAAAGAAGTGTCAACTTCTCAACCTTTCGAAATGGTTTACATGATTTGTTTGGACCATCTAGAGTTTCTAGTTTACATGGGAAGCACTATGTTTATGTTCTTGTAGATTAATTTTCTAAATATACTTGGACCTTATTTATGGCTCACAAAAGTGAAGCCTGCTCTTATTTTACTTAATATTCCAATTTTTTAGAAAATACTAGTGGACTTAAAATTAATTCTTAAGAATTTATCTTGGTTGTGAGTTTGGGAATCAAGAGTTTGAATATTTTTTCTCACAAAATGGTTATAGTCATAATTTCTCTGCCCCTAGAACACCTCAGCAGAATGGAGTTTTAGAGAGAAGAAATAAAACCCTACAAGAAATTTCTAGAACAATTATTAGTGAATATGACCTACCAATTTATTTTTTGGGACGAAGCTGTCAATACAACATGCTACATAATCAATAGAGTGTTGATCTGACATATTCTTAAGTGGACTCCTTATGAATTATGGAACAATAGAAACCCCAAGGTTAGCTACTTCAAAGTTTTTGGTTGCAAAGTTTATGTTCTTAATACCAATGATTATCTTGAAAATTTTTCATCCAAAAGTGATGAAGGTATATTTCTAGGCTATTCCAAGTCTAGTAAAGCCTATTGAGTGTTCAATAAAAGAACTAAATATGTGGAAGAATATATTCATGTAAAATATGATGAAACAGGTCCACATGATCCTAAAACCACCCTAAATAATCTGGAGGATGATGTATCAAATCGAAACATCAATTCAAAATCCTGAAATTCTTCTGTGAATGAATCTGTGAAAACATACAGCTCAAGAAATTCCTTAGAATCAAGTCACAATGAACCTGAATTTGTTGATGAACCTGAAATCACTAGTCCCTCTTTTTATAGAAATTTTATAACCCTAAAGAACCATCCCTTAGATGCTGTTATAGGAGACTTAGACAAAGGAACTCAAACTAGAGCTTCTCTTAGAAATCAGGTTGAACATCAAGTCTTCTTGTCACAACTTGAACCTAAAAACATTAATGATGCTATCAATGAGGAATTTTGGGTTATGGCTATGCAAGAAGAACATAATCAATTTGAAAGAATCAAAGTATGAAAACTTGTTGAAATACCCAAGGACTCATTCACCATAGGCACTAAATGGGTATTTAGAAATAAGGTAGATGAAGCTGGTAACATATTTAGAAACAAGTATAGATTAGTTTCACAAGGCTACAATCAAGAAGAAGGAATTGAATATGAGGACACCTTTGCTCCGGTATCCAGACTTGAAGCCATCCGAATCCTGCTTGCCTATGCTGCACATCTGAATTTCAAACTATATCAAATGGATTTTAAGAGTGCATTCTTGAAGGGGTATATAGCTGAGGATGTTTTTGTTGAACAACCCCCTACATTTACAAACCCCCATTTTCCAAATCATATTTTTAAACTATTAAAAGCATTATATGGTTTAAAGCAGTCTCTAAGATCTTGGTATGATAGATTGAGTACTTTTCTTATTTCCAAAGGTTTTACAAAAGGAATATCTGATCCTAACCTTTTTATAAAAAAAATTCTAATGATTTTTTAGTTGTTCAAATATATGTAGATGAAATTATTTTTGGATCTTCGAAGAATTCATTTTGTGTTGATTTTTCTAAAATGATGCAAAATGAATTTGAAATGAGTTTAATGGGTGAACTAAAATTCATTCTTGGATTTCAAATCCTTCAAAATAGTTATGGAATTGTTTTAACTCAAATTAAATATACTAGAGATCTTCTAAAACGTTTTGGATTGGATAGAACTAAATGTAGTGACACTCCCATGAGTACCACTTGTAAGTTGGATCTTGATGAAGATGGAAAATCTGTTGATCAAACCACATATAGAGAAATGATTGGAAGTTTACTCAACTTAACTGCTAGTCGTCTGGAAATTATATTTAGTGTGTGTATGTGTTCTCTTTTTCAAGAAAATACTATGGAATCCCATTTAAATGTTGTAAATATAATTTTTAGATACCTCAAGCATACACCCAATCTAGGACTGTTTTATCCTAAAGGACAAACATTTGAATTAGTTAGTTATTCTGATGCTGACTTCGGTGGTTGTAAGTTAGATAAAAAAATCACCTCTGGAACATGTCACCTTTTAGGAAAGTCACTAGTATCATGGTGTAGTAAGAAACATAATTTTATTTCATTATCTACTACAGAAGCTGAATATATAACAGCTGGAAGTTGTTGTGCACAAATTTTGTAGATGAAACACGCATTACTAGATTATGGATATCAATTCAGACATGTACCAATAAATTGTGACAACACAAGTGCTATTAACATATTAAAAAAAATCCTATTTCACATTCTAGGACAAATCACATTGATGTAAGACATCACTTTTTGAGTGATCATTATCAAAAAGGTGATATCACTTTGGAATCCATTGGTACTGAATATCATCTTGCTGATATATTCACAAAACCATTAAATTCTGAGAGAATAGACTATTTCATACATGAACTAAGCATGATAAATCTAAAATAGATATCTTGATTTTTACTATTTCATGTCTTACTATTCGATATCTTACTATTTAATGTTTACCGTCTCGCGGTTAGTATTTTGTGATTACTATCTGACAGTTATTGTCTCACTGTGAAATTCGTTCATTGTCACACCATAATGCTCAGTTACTGCCTCATCGTGAAGGTTATTTTCTGTCTCACCATAAATACCCAAGAAGGTCTCACCGTAAACATACTTTATGATTTTTATTTACAAAGTAAAAATTGTATCATGGTAATTAATCTTTTCACCTTTTTTGTTTTCATCCACTTTTGATTTTGTGACGTTTGGTATTCCTAAATGATAAAATAAAGAAATTCTGACTCGATTCTTCACTTGGTATTTCTTTTAATTACTCATTTCGAACCCTTCTCCATCCCTGCAACCCTTTTCTCTCTCAAACCTTTAGTTAATGCCCAGGATGAAACACCCTTCATCATTAACACCTGAGAAGCGTAGCTCAAAGAAGAAGAATATTTCACCTAAGCTAGCATTTGAAGGACCCTTAAATCAAAATCTAGTAAACCGTGTTGTTTTACCTGATAAAGAGATCTTCCCCAAGTGGATTTTGTCTAGTAAGTCTTTTGTTTTGAATTTTTTAGAACAGAAAGGCTGGTTGGAATATTTTTCCAAGGAAAATAGACATATCTACCCTAATTCAGTGGCTCAGTTTTACCAGTGCGTACAGTTATCTTTTGATTCCTGTGATAGTTATGTTGTAAGAAGATGGGTCAATGGCCAGATATGCTCATTCTCTTCGTGGTTATGGGATGCATGCCTTAGGATACCTCATGATGGAATTTGTGAGGATTATCAAAGAGGACCCCAACCTTCAACTAAATTCCTTGATTTGGAAGATGCTCTGAAATCCCTAACTAGAAATGGCACCAAGAGAAGGGTCATTTCTACTGAACTAGATAGAGAATCAAGGCTCCTGTTCAAGTTTATTCAGAATCTGGTTAGCCCTAGAAAAGGTGATTTAGTTATTTTAAAATATCAAGATGTGTTTCTGATCCACCTTATAAAAAATGGGCATAAGATCAACCTTTTCAAGTATATCATTCATCATATGTGTGAGCTGATCAAAGACACATCCAAGTCAACTACCTTGTTTTACTCTCAGCTTATCTCAGCCATGCTTGATTCAAAAGGTTTGGTTAGATCTAATGAGGAAGTTGTAAAAGACTGTGAGTACTGTATTTCAAAGGTAACCATCAAGAGGATTAAAATAAACTAGAATCCGTGGAAAAATGAATGGGTGGAATACAATGATAGAGTGTATGAGAAATTCAATCCTGTGGATTATCCCTCAAGACCAAGAGATATTTCAGATCCTGGTTTGGAACCAGATGAAATTTTTGAGTATCCTAAAGAAGAGGAAGAATAGGCTGAAGTGCCACCTAGGGAAGCTGTTTTTGTTGAGGAAGATAGTACTATTGTTCCTCATGTAGTTCTTAAAGAAGAATTCCCTACGCCTAGAGAAACTACTTATCTGGAAACACAACCTGAGGCTGAAATAGAATTAGTTACCAAAGAATCTTATGAGCATTCCATGGAAGAACCTATAGTGGAAGAGCTACCTGATATGCAAGAAGCCAATGTTGATGAACTCCTAGTTGAAAAATATGTTCCTGAAATCATCCCTTCACCTGAAGAATGGATGGATCTAGATTATTAGCTGGCTAAATAGGAAATGGGTGAGGAACATAGAGCTGAGTCTTTGGAATCAGACCGAGATCATGAGCTTCTCAGTCCTGAGAAGGAGGCACCTGTTGATGGGGAGAAAACCACAAATCTTGAGTTTATTTAAGCTTCACATTCAACTGATTCAAGTCCTTTAGAAAATCATTACATGTTCCCCAATTTTTATGATGTGGGTGTCCCTCAGTAGGTTTCATCAAACGGCCTTAATCTTTCCTCTTTATTCCAGTTGAAATCAGTCTCCAATATCGCACCTGAGAAGGAACCTGAGCCTGTACCAGTCCCTATTACTGAATCTTTATCTTAATAGCCGTCTTTTGTGCGTAAGGATGATCTAAAGGAATTTTGTGCTACCCTCTTATTAGGAGTGGAGAAACTCGTGAATACCCAACCTCTTCCTATGACCAATTTATGTGAGAGAGATGCCTCACAATTATTGGAGAAAGTTATTTGGAAAATACAACCTAAAATTCTTAATGGGATTCAGGAAGTAAGATTTGAAAATAAGATTCTCAATAATGAAGTGAATACCCTAAGAAGTATGGTTGAAGACATACAGAGAGAGCTGCATTCAAGATCAGAGCTTGTTTCTCCTCCTGTAGAATCTGTTGATGTGTCTCAGATTCAACCTTATCTAGAATACTTAGATGAAAAGGTCACTGAAAGGAAAAATCAAATTGTGAAGGAAATGAGAGAGCTTGTTTTCAATATTAATAAACTCAGTGATGAGTATACCGGGTGTCTTCAAAAGGTGCTAAAACAACTCAAAACTCTGACCATAGCTGTTAATGCCTCTAAAGCATCTGTTCAATCCTCTAAACCCTCCTTAGATAGTGATCTTCTCAGAACTATAGTCAAAGAAGAGATTCAAAATATACTCAGTGGTTTTAATATGGCTTCTCTCTCTGAAGTTTTCAAGAACAGTGATAGAGTTCTTGACTTAGTCCAAATCCACTCAAAAATTGCTAATGTTGCTCAGCAAGATATTTCCAAGAATGTATATTTCTATTTCAACATAATCTTCTCCAAGACCGATATGACAAATCACTTCAAGTAACTTGTAGAAAATCTTAGAATTACTCATGTGACTCAAGCTTTCAAGACACAAGTCCAAAATCTCACAGAAGTTTACTCATTTATTGGACAAGTTTATGGATAACAATGATGATTTTGATAAAGAAATTCAATATGGGGGAGAGATCATTACAGATTTCATCAAACTCCTGAGGCCCTATCTTCATGTCCATAGAACATCCATTGTTTCTCTAGTAGCTGCACCTCTATGACCTGGGCTTCCTACCTATACATCCACCCTAGCCTCCACTACTATGTCTGTAGGATAATCCCTGAGTCAGATTAGGCCTATGAATCTTTATCCCCAACTTCCTAGATCTTCTACTACTCCTACTTTGGCTCCACAATTATTTGAAGGTCTTCCTTTACCCTCTTTATGGACCACCTCACTCCCTTTTTCTAGCTCGACCTCTGCCCCTATGGCTTCCTATTCTTCCACTTCTACTAAAGTCAAAGAGAAGGCCATACCCTTAATAATAACCGTGCTTACTCTTTTTTTGATAGGAATGCTATTAATTTTTTATTTCTCTTTTGTTTGTAGTATACTTTATGTGCTATTAATGGAATGTGCACTTTTTACTTCTCTTGTGACATCTTTTTGATAATCTCATAAGGGGGAGAACTTTCTATATGTTAGCCTTTTATCTTTATAGTTGAATCCAATATACACAT
Source organism: Viscum album (assembly GCA_963277665.1). Lineage (NCBI taxonomy): Eukaryota > Viridiplantae > Streptophyta > Magnoliopsida > Santalales > Viscaceae > Viscum > Viscum album. Next base: position 836,974,046 of record OY728167.1, read on the forward strand.
TAACTTTACATGAATTGTGATCATCCAAAAGGGGGGATTTTTGGACTCCTCGTGTATTAATCAAGTTCTAATGATCACAAATCCTTTTCAACCTAGTTAACTCCTATACAGTATATCACATTCATGTGTATTTGTGTGTACTATTGTTTAAGTATTCTCATGTTTTAAGAAGCACCATTAAAGATCTTAATTACCCTACATTATGTTTAATTACTCTATACTATCCTTGATTTACTTTTATTGAGAAATATTTATGTCAAATCCATTCTATGATCATCATTACTTAAGTCAGAATAGAACTATTTTGAAAAGTCTGAGACACCGTGAGACTGCCACCGGTTATGTCCTTTTGGAACCCTGAAGCAGACACCTTGAAGAAGACATCGTGAAGCAGACACCATGAACAAGACATCATGAAACACACACCGTCAACAACACATCGTGAAGCAGACACCGTGAAGCAGACACCATGAACAAGACACTGTGAAGAAGACACCGTGATATAGACACAGTGAACAAGACACCATGAAGCAGACACTGTGAACAAGACACTATAAAGTAGACACCATGAAGAAGACACTGTGAACAAGACATTGTGAAGTAGACACCGTAAAGAAGTCACTATGAACAAGACATCGTGATCGTAAGACACCTTGTGTTGGTTCCGAGCGTAGCAGAAGCGCGTTTGTGGGTTAGCCCAACTTTAAATTTAGCGTTAAACAATGTTCAAATAGAGATCTGTCATGATATAAAATTTCAGATCTTCAGAATGGAATGAAGAACGAAAAACAAAAGAGGGAATCCTGAAACCATAGAGATAGGATCATCATATGTTGGTCATAAATAATTTAATTAATTCACAATAATTACCTCGATGGAATTCATTCTTTGTTGATGTATCTGGTCACGATTCAGTGATCCGTCGTTGCGTCATAGAATCCAAATGTAGGATTCCTCTAGCGGTGATCCACACGTGTTCCATGTATCTCCAGACATCACCGAAGGGATCTCCGGGTGCTAGCGCGGAAGAACCTTCACTTGCGATGTCCGACTTCGATCGCCTTGATCTCTCAGTCTTGAGAGCATTCTTGGAGGAAGGAGTTCTTTCGGGCTTGAAAACATTCTCCAGAATTGTTGTGCCCAATGATTCCCATGAAAAGTGTTGGGGTTGTGAGGACATTTATAATTGGGTTTGGGGTTATAGAGTTATGACAATAAATAAACACGTTACCCATTTTATTTATTTCATTAACTCTTATTGGAAACCCCCATATCTAATCATTAATTCCTTAACATGCGATCACGCTAATTATAATAAATATCATTTAATAAAACAATATTATTTCCTCAAAATCCCAACTGGAGAAACTATACGGCATGTAATCATAAATAGACGGCGTGTACTTGTTTTTGAAAAGAAAAGCTACACGACGTGTAATCATTAATACATGGTGTGTACTTGTTTTTCATTCCCTTTAAAAATTGAAAACTACACGACATGTAATCAATAATACACTGCATGTACCTGTTTTCATTTTATTCTTCCTTCAACCTTAAAACGGTTTAGTCTTCCTTGAATAATTATTATACCACAGTTGGGAATAATCTTTATTCAACTTGTTAAATAAATATTTAACTGTGATACAAGGACACACTTAGTGTGTGACCCTCTAGGCCTCTTTCTCAGTGGTATTAGGTGGGGCCTTCCAAAACTCCAAGGTTAGCATCTAGAAACACGCCAAGGTACCCATAGAGAAAGAAGTTAATTCCGTAATAACGTGTCACCTCCTTCGAATGCTAACCGTGTAATGTAATCCCTTTGTCTCGATATCTCTAATCAATTGAGTTTCATGCTAGTGCCATCAACCCATATGCTCGATTATTATTTCTTTGAATTCCAGGAATTGAACTCTACCATAACTTACCATGGACATGGATTTATATAGGATATATCAATTCCATCAAAGGGCCTGAGATATCCACTTCTGTTATGGAACAGAAGGGACAAATCCTTTCTCGCATTATCTATTAATGCAGTTTAACTCGTGGCACACCCAACGTATCCTACCTCGCTGTGATCAGTGTGTCATCACAGTTTTCGTCAATACATCTAAGTGTGTGAGTTGTAATACCCTTCAATAATAATCTTAAAGTCTAATGACCAATAAACAGGTCTGAAGATAGGAACATCCAATGACACTATTAAATGTGGACTTCCTACTGGTAGGTCTCGTTCTCATAATATCCTCCTGGATATTACCAACAGCGCACAGCATGAGAAGGTGCATCAAAGATTTAGGAGTCCTCACCCCTAATGACCTGTATTATTTGTGTCCCTCAAATAATATCATCCAACCATAGAACATATATTCAAGAATAGTGTTATGGCACTTCCGGGTTCTCATCATAGCAGGGATCCGCTATGACCCTTTAATGCAACAGCTATCCTTAGGACATTATCACATGCATTGTCACGCAGAAGAACAATCAAGATGTGATAGGTCTTTTAATAATGAATAAAGTACAAAGTAGTTGGTTCTAGGCCACCAACTCCAACAAAATCCCACTTGGACTAGAGCCAACTACAAACAACATTTAACTCGCTAGCACTCACATGATATTCCTGCTTCTGTTGAGATAAGCCTTTAGTCCTGGGGTCCACCACGTTCTCTTCCGTGGACACTCTGCTCATTGAAACATCACCCCTTTGATAGAAATTTCTCAAGAGGTGATACTTCCAGAGTATGTTCTTTGTCCATTGATGTGACCTTGGTTCTTTTGCAAGAGCCAACGCTGCAGTATTATCACAATACAATATAATGGGATCTTTACTGCTAGGAACCACATCAAGCTCCTGAACAATGTTCTGAATCCAGACGGCTTCCTTGGCTACATCAGAAGCTGCTATATATTCGGACTCCACTGTAGAATCAGTGACAACTGGCTTCTTTGAACTCTTCCAGCTCACAGCTCCTCCATTGAGACAGAAAACATATCTAGATTTTGACTTCAGATCATTCAGATATGTCTAAAAACCAGAATCATCATACCCTCTGATGACAAGCTCCTCATCTCCTCCATACACCAGGAACATATCCTTAGTTCTTATCAGATACTTAAGGATAGTATTAACAGCAGTCCAATGGTGTTCCCATGGATCTTATTGATATCTACCTACCATGCTCAGTGCATAGGCAACATCAAGCCTGGTACATAACATGGCAGACATGATAGATCCTATAGCCGAAGTGTATGGGATCTTACTCATTCTATCTTTCTCTTGTTGTGTCTGAGGACACATTTTCTTAGAAAGATGTAGTCCATGTGACACTGGAACGAATCCCCACTTGGATTTTTCCATGCTAAATATCTTTAGTATCTGGTCAATGTATGTACCCTGACATAGTCCAAGCTGCCTCTTGGATCTATCACGAATAATCTTGATCCTTGGAATGTAGGATGCTTCTCCCAAGTTCTTCATGGAGAAACACTTGTTCAACTAGTCCTTAACTGACTGTAAGTCTGGTACATTGTTTCCAACAAGTAATATGCTTTCAACATATACTACTAGGATAATGTTTGCATTCCCATTAAACCTCTTGTAAACACATGGCTCACATTTGTTATTAATGAAACCAAATTCCATTATGGATTCATCAAATTGAATGTTCCATGATTTGGATGCTTACGTAAATCCATAAATGGATTTATGCAACTTGAAAACCCGGTTGGCTTCACCTAGTGTCACAAACCCTTTTGGTTTTTTCATATAGACATCTTCCTGAAGGTTCCCGTTAAGTATTTCTATTTTGACATCCATTTTCCAAGTCTCTTAGTCATGGTAAGCTGCTATGGTAAGTATGATTCTTATGGATTTAAATATGGAAACTAGAGAGAAGGCTTCATCATAGTCAATTCCTTGACACCGTCTAAATCCTTTAGCCACTAGCCTTGCTTTATAGGTGCTAACTTGACCTTCCATGTCCATTTTTCTCTTGAATTCCCATTTGCATCAAACAGGATTTACATCAACTGGATCATCGACCAGAACCCAGACTTGGTTCTGATACATGGAATCCATATCAGAATTCTTAGCTTCTAGCTATCTTGCAGTTTATGAGCTTTCTACTTCTTCTTTGTAGGATAGAGGTTCATCATTGTCCAACAATAATGATTCAACATCCTTAGTGACTAGGAAACCAAATCTCTCTGGTTCCCTAACCTCCCTTGAGCTCCTACACAGTACTTGTGTTTCTGGAACCTCTTCGAGGGGGACCTGTGGAACTTGTTCTTGTACCAACTCCTGTGTATCTTGAGCATTAACTTCGTCGAATTCAATCTTTCTCCCACTATCCTTTTTTAGGATGTTCACCCTCTAAAGAAAGGTGGCTTGTCTGGAGAGAGTCACTTTCTTATCTTGAGGGTTATATAGGTAATATACTTTTGTTTCCTTGGGATATCCTATAATGATACACCTCATGCCCCGGGGTGCTAGTTTGTTGCCTGAGAAGGCCCTAAAAACACCTCACATCCCCATAAATTTGTATGTGACAAAATGGTTTTCTTTCCATTCCATAACTCGGAGGGAATTCCATTTTACTCCTTAGTTAGTACTCAGTTTAATGTGTATGATGTAGTTTGTAATGCATAACCCCAAAAGGATAATGGAAGATCCGTATGACTCATCATCGACCTCACCATGTCCAACAAGGTGTGGTTCCTCCTTTCACTAACACCATTCCACTATGGTGTATAAGGAGGAGTGAGCTAAGATAGAATCCCAGACTCCCGTAGTAGATTGAGGAACTGTTGGTTTAGATATTCTCCACCTCAATCTGATCGAAGTTTCTTTATCTTCTTTCCAAGCCGATTCTCAACTTCATTATTGAATTCCTTAAATTTCACTAAGGCTTATAACTTATACATCATTAAGTATACATAACCATATCTACTCAAATTATCAGTAAATGTAATGAAGTAAGAATATCCACCTCTAGCTTCTACTGGAAATGGTCCACACACATCCATGTGTACCAATCCTAGAATCTTTGTGGCCCTTTCACCTTGTCCACCAAAAGGCGCCTTGTTCATTTTTCCTTGTAAACAAATGTGACATCTATCAAGTGGTTTTAGCTTAGAAGAGTCTAAATTGCCATCTTGGAAGAGCTTTGTCAAGCGCTTCTCATTTACATGACTGAGACAGTGATTCCAAAACTGGCTGATGTATGCGTCTTGTGAGTTTGTTTAATTATTGATTTCCAACACTTGGTTCTCTTAATTTAATACATAAAAAAATTATTTAAATACGCCATACCATAATATAGTTTTTTATTATAAAAGAGACAACCCTTATTTACAAACATGAAAATAAATCCATCCATATCCAAACAAGATACAGAAATTATGTTCTTGGTAACACTAGGCACATAATAACATTTATGTGAAACTAAAATCATCGCAGTCGGCAATGAGAGGTGGTAGTCGCCAATATCCAATGCAGCCATCCTTGCACCATTGGCAGCTCGAAGATCCAACTCTCCTCTGGAAATCTTTCTAAATCTACTTGGTTCCTGAATTTGACTACAGATTTGATCCCCACAAGTTGTATCTAATACACAATGTGTAGAAATTGAATGATTAAACTCGATAACGAATGCACCTTTAGTGTCCCCACGCTTCTGGGTGTGTTCCTCTTCTAGTGGCCTTGCTTACCACATGCAAAACACGTCGCCTCCAATTCCTTGACCTGCCTCTAGGTCTTCCCCTTCTTGGAGGGATGGTTCTCGGGGGCTTCAGACCGTTTATAATCCTTTGTCCCCTTTTCCTTGTACTTCTTTTTCTTATTCACCCTAAGGACTGTGGGTATTTCACGCCCCATGTCCTTATCTACCTGGTGAATCATAGTCAGGAGTTCTGATAGAATCTTCTCAATTCCACTCATTTTATAATTGACAATGAAGCTAGAGAAGGTCTTGGGCAGTGATGATAGTATGATATCTGTATGCAACTCATCCGGGAATTTAATCCCTAAGATGTCCAGGCATTCAATGTATCCAATAAGCTTAACTACATGAGGCCCAGCTGGCACAGACTCTCCAAGCTTATTTGTAAACAAAGAATTGTAGATCTCATATCTCTCTTGTCTCGCCTTCTCTTGGTAGAGATCCTTAAGGTGATACATCATGCTATAAACGTCCATGTTTTCATGTTGCTTTAGAAGATCATTAGACATGGTTGATAGCATGAAACATTGGAAATCTATGGAATCATCCAAATGTTTCGAATAGAGAGATATTTCCTCAACACCGGCCTCTTTCCCAGGTGCTACTGGAACAGGCTCTTCCAACACATACAATTTCCTTTTGTGGCGAAGGATGACACATAAACGCCTCTGCCACTCCTGGAAATTGGTGCCGGTGAGAAGGTTTTCCTTCTCGAGTATGGTTCGTAATGATATGTTTGAATTCATTTTCTTTCCATTTCTACAAATTAATTTGAGCAAAGGTTTATTACTTTATTATAAAACTAAGACAAATAAATAAATTAATACATATTATTCTCCCACTATTTTATCGAAATCTGATTTCCCTCACCATTGACTTCGGAATATTCTGTTTCCTGAATATTCTAGTGTAAAGGATCCATATTGACCTTTGAATTACCCCAACTAGGGTTGGTCAAGTAACATGAAAGGTTTTAGGTAGGCATTCCAAATTCCAACTGCATTGACTCGCAGCTCCTTGATCCGTTGAGTGGACTCCCCAATCATGAAATCCTTTTATTTTGGATTCCTCAACCTTTGCCTCTTGGTCACACCAAGTCCTGCTGTGGCAGTCAACCCTTGATGCGAACCAAGTTAAGTCAACCCAAAACCGTGAAGTAGAATTCCCCGATAATTGAAAGCACCCCAACTCGGGTTGGTCAAGAACTTTGAACTATGGTTCGATTCTAACCAAGATTATGGAAGGCTATACCGACATAATATTTCTCTGAGGTATTTTATCATTATAAGTAAATTTCCAATTTATTATATTTTATTAAATGCTTTTTAATATTAAGTGGGATATACTTAAGTGATTAACCATGTCTAAGATAATATTTATGCATAAGAAGGTTTTATTTTAGTTCTATCTTGCATGCTTGTTTAATTCATTAATTGTGTTATCTTGAAAACACACCAAAAATAAATAAACCATGCAACTGATAGAAATAAAATAAATAATATGATCATGAGCTTGTTCTATTGGTTAGTTTATCTAGCGGTTGATAAACTAATTCAAGACCTAGGGGAGAAACACCTTGAACCTTGCAGGTTCGTGTTTACAGATTTCCACCTATCCAACATTGTATCTCCTTGGATTGGTTTCACCTTGGATCTTTACTTGAGCCTCCTCCTCTAGCTTGGGAGCTCCATCCATTACATATGAAATTAACTCACACGCAGGTGAGGGGTAAAAATGGGTTTTTACATAAAAGAATCCTTGGGCGCGCAGGCTCTATATATTAATGAAAAGATGGCTCGCAGGCCAACAAATTTAATATAAATAAATAAATTAAAAGAAACCATTCACATAAAAAGGTCTTGGTCTAGCTCATGATCATCCATACATGCAATGATATTTACGTATAAATAAAACTAGCATTCAATTATTTAATCGTTCTTGCTGAAGATAAATCACGCTTGAATTAATTAATTGTCTTTAATTAATAAATCATTTTATCTTAAACCCTTTTTCTGAATTTCCTTGAGATTCTCATCCATCATAATTGTAAATAAATAAATTCATTTAAAATAATCCTTCTATGTAACTTGTACCTTGGAGGAAACCCGGCTAATTCTCGTTCATTGCGTAATTTGAACGAGTACACGGCGTGTAGTTCCGACTACACGACGCGTACTTTTGTTCACTGTCCATCCAAAGTAAACGCCTGGGGACAAGGTGTGTTAATGTACTTCATAAATTTTTGGAGTACACATCATGTTGAGTGGGACACACACAGTGTAGTTTTCGTGTTACACGGTTTCCAGTCAGGAAAGCCGTGTATGGGCTACACGGTCCAACCCTAACCCGAAGGGACTAGATGTTGTGTTCAGTGGGACTACACGACGTGTAATCCAGAAATCGTGTTCCACCTGTTCCTGGTCAACACACATTGTCATTAATGACTTAGATAGGATCCAATACACGACCTGATTTGGTGGATCAGTCCGATGCATGAACCTAGACTACACAACATGTACTTCCGAATACACGCCGTGTATTCTCATGTTGTACGTCCAGGAACATTTGTCTCCTCCAGATGAGATCCTCTATTTTATTTTAATCAAAAATTAAACGAAAATGTCATTTTTGTATGGTGGACGAGAAACGGTAGAGGAGGAATAGATCTCGAGATTCAGATTTAAAGAACGATTAACTTGAATTGAAACAACTAAAATATTAAATTCATAAATCACCAATGAAAAAATAAATAATTATAATCAATGATATGACCCCTATGATACCACTTGTTGGTTTCGGGTGTAGCGGAAGAGCGTTTGTGGGTTATCCCAACTTTAATTTTAGCATTAAACAATGTTCAAACTGAAATCTGTCATGATATAAAATGTCGGATCTTCGGAATGGAACGAAGAAAAAAAAAACAAAAGAGGGAATCCCCAAACCATAGAGATAGTATAATCATATGTTTCTTATAATTAAGCTAATTAATTCACAAGAATTACCTCGATGGAATTATTTCTTCATTTATGTCTTCGGTCACGATTCGGTGATCCGTTGTTGCATCATAGAATCCAAGTGTAGGATTCCTCTAGTAGTGATCCACATGTGTGCCACGTATCTCCGGACGTCGCCTAAGTGATCTCCGGGTGCTAGCGCAGATGAACCTTCACTTTCGATGTATGCCTTTGATTTCCTTGATCTCTCGGTCTTGAGAGCATTCTTGGATGAAGGAGTTCATTCAGGCTTGAAAGAATCATTCAGAATTGTTGTGCACAACAATTACCTTGAAAAGTGTTGGGGTTGTGGGGATATTTATAATCGGGTTTGGGGTTATAGAGTTATGACAATAAATAAATGTGTTACACATTTTATTTATTTCATTTACTCTTATTGGAAACCCCCATGTCAAATCATTAATTCCTTGACATTCACGCACACTGATTATAATAAATATCATTTAATAAAACAATATTATTCCCCCAAAATCCCAACAGGAAAAACTACATGGCGTGTAATCATAAATACACAGTGTGTACTTGTTTTGGAAAATGAAAACTATACGATGTGTAATCATTAATACATGGTGTGTACATGTTTTTCATTACCTTTCAAAATTGAAAACTACACGGTGTGTAATCAATAATACACGGCGTGTACTTGTTTTAATTTTATTCTTCCTCCAACCTTAAAATGATTTAGGATTCCTTGAATTATTATTAAACCATGGTTGGGAATAATCTTTATTCAACTTGTTAAATTAATATTTAACTGAGATACATGGACACACTTAGTGTGTGACCCTCTAGGCCTCTTTCTCAGTGGAATTAGGCGGAGCCTGCCTAAAGTCCAATGTTAGCGTCTAACAACAAGACAAGGCACCCATAGAGAAATAATTTAACCCCACAATGATGTGTCACCTCCTACGAATGCTTACCGTGTAATGTAATCCCTTTTTCTGGATATCTCTAATCAAGCGGGTTGCATGATACTGCCATCAACCCATGTGCTCAATTATTATTTCCTTGGCTTCCCAGAATTGAACTCGGCCATACCTTACCATGGCCATGGATTTATGTAGGCTATATCAATTCCATCAAAGGGAATGAGATATCTACTTCTATTATAAAACAGAAGGGAGAAATCCTTTCTTTCATTATCTATTAATGCAGTATTACTCGTGACGAACCCAACATATACTACCTCACTGCGAAAAATGTGACGTCATAGTTTTTATCAATACATATAAGTGCGCGAGTTGTAATACCCTTTAATAATAATCGTAAAGTCTAAGGACCGATACACACGTCCACAGATAGGAACATCCAATGAAACTATAAAATGTGGATTTCCTACTGGCGGGTCTCGTTCTCATAATATCCTCCTAGATATTATCAAGGGAGCACACCCTGAGAAGGTGCCTCAAAGTTTTATGAGTCCTCACCCTTAATGACCTGTATTATTTTTTTACCTCAAATAATATCATCCGGCCATAGAAAATATATTCAAGAATAGTTTTATGGCACTTCCGGGTTCTCATCATAGCAGGGATCCGCTATGACCCTTTAATGCAACAGCTATCCTTAGGACATTATCACATGCATTGTCATGCAGAAGAAAAATCAAGATGTGATAAGGATTTTATTAATGAATAAAGTAAAAAGTATATGGTTAATGGCCACCAACTCCAACACCTTGTACACGAGACGCTTTGATCAATCTAGACACCGTGTGTAGGAGACACTGTTTCCATTACTTACTGTGACACTATTTCTTAAATATTTCATTTTTCAATTTAACCTCTAACTGTCATATTTGATGATTTTAAATGCACTGACATAATTTATGTTTCTTTGTAGACATATCATCTAACAGTACGAGGTATGAGGTGCGGTATCCATGCAACCTGTCAGCTCGAACACATGAATTCCAAGATAAAAGAAAATCATGGCCAAGAATCTGTGTGCGCGATACTGAACAAAAAACAAGGCTGTGAGCACGACAATGAAGAACACTTAGAGAATTTCCAAAGGAAGGATTGTCGCATGCATGCAACCTGACTCTGCTGAAGAACATATGAAGTACAATGGAATCCAGAGAACATCTTCACATCGTTGAACCTCATGATGAATACAAGATGAATCGCGGCAATCTGTTTTCCTGACAAGGACTCGAGAGCCGCATCTACTTCATCGCAAGAAGTCTAGAGCAGCAAAGACTAACACTTAGAGCACTTCTAAACCCATATTCATATTTCTGCTCTGTTGTGTAGCCATTTATTACCTTTCGAGAAGAGTGTGTACCTATAGAACAACGCACTCTGTCTCCTGTATTAAACTAAAGGATATAAGATATCCTTACTCAAACCACTATTTACTATTGTATACCCATGAAAACTGTTGAAGAGGTCCCTGTGTGTCTTGGTTATTTGTAACCACAAAAACTATGGAATAGGTCCATGTGTGGCCTGGACAGTCTATGTACTGTTGTTATCCCCAATCCAGGGTGTGGATAAAAGTTTATTTATATAAACTGCTTGGTGTCAAGTGGTCACCAAGTGGAGTGTATTATGTCTCTACAAGAGACTGAACCACTTGTTTCATATCCGCTGTGCTGCTTAAATTATTCTTCTCTACTTTATTTCTTTACTGTATAATTCAGAAATCAATAATTTCACTTTGATAGTTAGTCTTGGAAATAAGTTATAACTGGCTTGTCTTAATAGAATAACTTCAAAAGTAATATTAATAACCCAAATTAATTTTACCAAGAAATAATAAATCTTCTTAGAAGTTACTTAAACATTAAAACCCTTATAACAATATAACCTTGATTAACTGGGATGTATTTAATCTTTGGGGAAACCCTTTTAGAAATACTTTTTAAAGAAATTTTTATATTTAATCAATTCACCCATCCCCTCTTGAGTAATCTATGACAACTAATAATAAGTAATGGATAACTATTTAGACAAAATAACATGGTGTAAAAAGTTCCATAATGGATTAGGTTCACTTATAAATTCCATACATGGTGTCCCATGATACTAGAGTATTATTAAATAGATTTTAGGGCTATATAATTCAGGGCCCACTTGCCAAATCCATTTAATGTAAAAGAGTATGCCTTCCATATAAAGATATCAATCATAGAGAATAAACATGAGAATTTCCCATGGAAAGGAATGGGTTTCATCATCTTTTCACATATCGTAATCAATGAAAATTTTATAATTATGGAATTCATGAGATTAACATAATGAATGTATTACCTCATCAAATTAAGGGAGAGTGATAAATGTATATATGTAAGATCCAAATATACAATATGCATAATCATTCAAAAATATTAAATTCTATTGTTGTTGATTAATATAAATACCATGAAAATATATGTAAAAATATATTTACGGAAAAAATGATTTTGGCATTGAAAATAAATTTTAAAAACAATGAAACTTCCAAAAAATTAGGACAAATATTTTATCTCAGAATAACATATAAAATTATAAACAGTGATTCAAATAAATTAGTGTTCTTGATGGAGGAAAGGATCCTTTCATGATGAGAATATTAAAAAATGATTCCATTCAAAATTTTAGAGGAAAAGTCTAAATTACCTTGTTTTTAAAGCAAAAGTAATATTTATTTTTATATTTTTTTTAAAAAATACATTTATGGGTAAAATGAATTTAAGAAATTATATTAAAATATTTTATGAAACCATTTTTAGTAAAACTATATTAAAAAGGGTTTTAAGACGGAGAGAAAAATGAAGTCGGATTTCAATAAAACAAATTTCTCAATCATTTTGATTCCCAAAAAAAGGAAATTGGTACTATTTCATGAGAACATCATGAATAAATAGAGGAGAAGACAAATTGAAGGGTTTTATTAAACTATGAATAATTAATTTTCAACAATTGAAATTCAAAAATAAGTAATCTCGGTGAAAATGAGATTAAAAAATAAACCCTTACCACTTTGGTAACTTTTGAATCATAACTCCCATGAATGTTGTAAATTAATTGTTACATAAAATATCATGAATTATTTATTATTCATGATATAATGTGTAAAAGGGTAGTATATACATCATATAAAATAATTTAGGTTCATAAAAGATAATTGTCTCAAAGAATGACATTTTGAGAAGAAACCCTTACAAAGTTCATATCATTAAGGTGGGAGTTAATAAATGAAGTGATTATGTATAAAAATTTATATCAAAAAAAATAAAATTGGAAATATTGCATAAATTAATAAAATGACAATTCCCTCCTAATATAATCAATGAAGTAGACATATAACCCAATGAATGTAAATTGAGTTAAGAAATCCCACACCTCGAGCTCAAATCATCATCTGTGTTACTTATATTCATGAATAATAAACATATTTTAATTATATATTTTATTGTGAAATTTTTTAATTTTTATTATTCATTTTATTTTAACTTTTTACCTTTTTTATGTTCAATTACATAACCAATTAATTTTGCATCATAAGTTTTAAAGGCAAAAGTCTCATATGTACAAAATCCCTTTAGTAAGTTGATTAAGGTAAAAGAGATTACTATTTAATCATCTACAAAATGGTATAATCAAATAAATGTCATTTTTATTCATAAATTATACTTTTAAATCAATCCATTAAATATGGTTATGAAAAAGTTACTATGTTATAATCATGGAGACAGTATGCCATACATACGCATGAGTAACATTTTCATTTTTCGATGATCATGATGGAAATATGTTAAAATTTATTTTACATTTATAGAATTATTATTATATAATAAATATAATATTTTTTCTGTATATACACTTACATATACCATCAATATGGATCAATAATAAAAACAAATCACATCGTTTCCCAAGGTGGTAGTCCACCGAACAAAAAAACGACGTTATTTTTTATTCAATGGATGGTAAGGTAATAAATTATATGATATATTAATTTAATAGAATTATTAATATGTAATTATTTTCATATATAAACATTAAACAAACCCTTATTACCTTACATGTAAATCATACGTGAAAAATGAATCACGTTATTTCGTGAGGCAGTAGTCCACCGTACATAAGAGAAACATTATAATATTCCCTAAAAAATGGTAAGTAAAAATTATTATGTGATATTATAATTATATAAGTAGAATTATATCATATATATCATATATATCATTTAAATTCCTCATTATATCCATCCATTATAAGCATTAATGAAAAATGAGTTATGTCCTTTCGTGAGATGACATTCCACTGTACACTTGATAAACAGTATTGTTTCCCAATTGAGGGAGGAGGTTGTCGTTGTAGGTAATGAACATAAAATAACAATATCGCAGTATATTTAAGATACTAAGGATATTATATTATAATGGAATAATTATATTTTATGGATTTTGATGAATAAGTAAAATACAATTCTCGATTAAGGATATTACCCCTTCTTCATAAAACTTCTTAATTTTTGAACCAAAATCCTTAACAGGATGGATTTAGGATGGAAAAATGTTTTATAAGATGATTTTATGGAAATAAGCATTTTATTTGTACGTACTAGTTAAAAAATTTGATTTTGGAAGTGTGGAGAGGAGTATATAGGGTTCAAATTTTTTAATTGAGGTGAGTGGTAGATTTGGTAATTTCCAAAGTTTCTCAGTAATTCCAGGTCAATTTCATGGAAGTAAGGCTCAAAATGGGGAAATTTACAGGGAATTGAAGATATAATGTATAAATATGGAAATAAAATATGAATTAGAGATGTTTTATGTTTTTTTAACCCTTATAGTTTTATTTGAACCCCAGGTAATCATGTCTTTACATTAACCAGGGTAAATAATTTTTACTATTTTCACTATTAATTATGGTCAAAAATAGGTTTAACTTTATTATATAATATAAATTATGATGATTTTAAATATATATTTAATTTATAAAAATTCATCTTATATATTTTTTCTAATTTAATTTAATATTAAATCCAAATACGTGTCAAGGAAATACTTTTTCAAGAAATGCATTTTTCAAGGAAAAGAAGATTTCATTTTAATAATATGAAAAGTAATCATAATTAGATGAATTTAAAATAATATTTAAATATATTTAATCTATAAATTTCATTTAAAACACTATTCATTTTGGGTTATTTTAATTATTTATAATGGATAAACATTATACACATTAAAATAATTTTCAGAACAAAAATAGTTTAAGACATAAAAATAAACATTTACTAAAATATAATATAACGATGATTTAAATGTAATTAATTAAATTTAATTTAACTAAACAATACTTATGTTAATTATAAATCCAATTAAAATAATAATGGTACTTAATTTATTTAAAAAATGAAATTTTTTAACAATTGGTATTTTAACTATTGACTGAAAAATTATTATTTTCTAAAAAATCCCAAAATTTCATCATATTTTAACATCAATATTATGATTTAATTTTTTTCATTTTGTAAAATAAATTTTCAAAAAGGGTTAAAATTTAATTTTATATTTTGTTCAAAAATCATGACTAAACCTCCTTTTAGGGAAATAGGGTTTTTTAGAAAACATTTCTTTTTTCTTTTAAATGGTTATTATTTTATTAATACGAAGGATATAACCATTGAATTTAAATTATATATGTTTAAACCATATAATTTTTATAATTTATTTAGTCCTATTCATATCCACCAATTTTACGGTTATGTTATATTGATATATTATTTATGGTTCATTTAGATTATCGGTTGCGTGTTTTGAAAGCTATCAGAGAGATTGAGTTTATATAAAAAGAAATATATCATACAGTATTGTGGTTTTATATTCTATTCTAATATTGTTGTTGTGTGTCATATAAATTATTTAACATGATGTTCCTATTTTAAAATTTCAAGGTGTTACATTATAACTTATAAATAAATTGTGATTCTCACATTTTAATCGTAATCTATTAAATAGAGGGGTCTACATTAGAAAATTTACTTGTGTAATAACCCACTTAATAAGAAGTTTTTATAAAACATTCTCTTAAATTTATGTAAATGGAAACACATAATTCATCACATAAATATGTTTACACATAGGATAACATTGGTGGAAAGTGAAGATATGGATATAAAAGAAAATTGTATATAATTATGAAGAGTGGTATCGATCATTGATCACAAGAAAGTGAATAATCCTGAAAAAGTTAAAATCTAAAAAACCATAAATATGTGAGGAACTAAGAGATCATTTATTCATCATATTTGATGGTAATATGATAATATTTTTTTTCAAGATCATTTCCCTAGAGTTGAGGTATTCTATAGAACCCAAAAAAATATACTTACTTGATATTTTTTTATTTCGTAAAAAAAGTTTATCTTTTGGTTGTGCTTTAATAACTTTCCACTTCACCTCTTTCTCTAAGGAATGAATATAAAACATTTTTTGGTTATTCTTAAAGCACTATAAATAATAATTAATGGATCATAATATCCATATAAGAGTGAAAAGGTATTTCTATAATATTTATTAATACCCAAAATGGTTATCACATTACAAGATAATTCTTAATATGAATATATTAATCTCCATAATTCAACAATGGAACCAAAATTTTAACATATATCATTCCTTAAATAAATAAATAAAATCCCATATAACCTCAATAACCACAATATTAAATAAGGTTTTAACATAAAATTTCTTATCATAACCATTAAAATTACATCCCCAAAAAAATAATATCATTCTTCCAAATCAAACCTTAATGTCAAACCAAAAGGTTATATATATCTCAGTCCCATTAAATGTTTCCAAAAATATCAATAATCACCAAAAAATCCTAAATTTTTTAAAAATACTTGGTCCAATACTACATTTCCTAAAATCCACATAATATTTATCCACCATATAATTTAATTAAAAATATTTTCATACTAACCAGTAAATTATATAGTCCAGTGGTAGACATTAAAACAATTGCACCCTTCACTTGTGGGTTCATGCTCCTTGGCCTGTACAAATACGATGAGTTTTCATATGATATATGGGTTTTCCTTTTTATAAAATTATAATTTATATAAAATTCTAAATAATATTATGAGCATCCTCAAAATAACATTAATCATCAAATCAGATTGTAACCACTCAATTTTTCTATACCAATTATTTTTCCCACAACAAAAAACTAATATTAATTTACTAAAGTTATGTCAATATCAAGGATAGGATATACCCTAAAAGTAACTAATATTATTAAGCATATATAAGGGAATTATTCCTCAAATATTGTTTTTACTAAAACCCATACTAAACCTAATGGTTATATTAACATAAATATTTCCAAAAATACTCTTAATCATCTTATACATATGTAACATAAAACCTTAAAATGGTTACTTAGGCCTTTAAAAATATGAAAATAATTATACAAATCTACCCAATATACTTTATGTTTAACCTAGGTGATATGTGATTATCATATATTCATGTCCTTCGTGAAAATTCATAGAAAATCTGTAAATTTACAAAACAAATTCACCAAGATTGTCAAACCAAGTGTACAACAAGGCCTGTTGTCATTCACCAGGTTATAATCAAGCCCATATTATTGCACCGTTATTATTGTTATTACACTTAGGTACAACTTTTCGAAATCCACATCCACTTGTAGTATCCGGATAGGGATGTAATTTCTCAGAAATCATTAGCATTATACTTTACCAAAATTCTATGACATTTTCCAGTTCTTAGACTTACCCATGTAATAATCCTTACACTTATCCCAAGGGTTGTCAATAATGTTATCTCATACTTGTTTCTAACGATTACAAACCCATTGATATGAGACCAACTATAATGACCCAATCCATTTACACATAATATTACCTGATTTTGAACATAAATATCCATTCATACAAACCAAATATCATGATGTCCAACGTCTTTAGAAGACTAGGATCATAACTCATGAAAGTAAAATAAAACATGGAATAATTAATTAATTTTTTACGTAGTGAGATCCTAAATCCATTTGAGATCTTAAAATTCATATGATAACCTGAAAAATAAATAAAGAAAAGGGTGATCTCAAATGCTCTGTAATGAAATAAACGTTATAAGGAAGCATAACAAGCGCGTCAAAGGTATAAAATGATATCCTAAAAGATAAGGTACATGAGTAATCACATGAGAGAATAATATAAATATCAGGGTATCATAATGGTATTTAATCATAGGAAATATTTCAAAAACATAAATCATGACATAATCATATGAAAATGAAAAATGTGAAGGAAACATCACATGGTGTAACAGGTCTCATAATAGATTAGGTTCACTCTCTAATCCTATACATGACATCTCATGAGACTAAAACATTACAAGATGTATTGGTGGGATATATAACTCTGAGAACACCTATCACATTCATTTCATGTACATGAATATGTGGTCCATATAAGTATATCAACCATAAAGTTTAAAAATAATTATTCCTTTGAAAAGAAATGGGTTTCATAATATTGTCACATATCTTAATGAAAGGAAATTTCATAATGAACGGATTGGAGAGATGAAAATAATGCATGTATTACCCTAACAAAGTAAGGGATAGTGAGACATATATATTATTTAGAATCATTTGTTAACATTAATGGTTTTTTTATTTGATGAATATAAATACCATGAAAATATATTTAAAATAAATTTCTAGAAAAATAACCTCTTCAATTTAAAAATATCTTTTAAAGAGTCGAAACGTCCAAAATTTTATTGAATAATTTTTTTTAAATAACCTTATAAAATTTTAAAGTAGGGCTCTATGAAATGAGAGTTCATGGCGGTGTAAAGGATCCCTTCGTGTCACATATGTTAAAAACAATGATTCCTTTCACATTTTTATAAGAAAAGTCAAAAGTAAACTATTTCAAAAATTATAGGAAAGTTTCTATTTATTTTTTAAATCCAATTATGGGTAAAAATTAATTTAAAAAAACAGAGTAAAACCTTTTTTGAAACCAATTATAGAAAAGTTTATTTAAAATTAAATGTGTAGGATCGAAATAATGATGTAGATGCTCAATATACAAGAGGGGGGTGAATTGTATACTTTAAAAATTCCTTTGGAACCTTTCAAGTTAGTTATGAATAACTATGGTTTCTTTAAGCAAAGGAAAGGGCTAAGTTTAACAAAGATTAAACTAAGAAAATTCACAACACCTCTAACACCAAATGAAAACTTGGAAAGAGATTCCGAAAGTGGGTTCCAGAAATATGGTTCTGGAAATTGAAACTTAACAAAAGATTACAATATGAGATTCTACCTTAAAGAGTATAGAATCTAAGTGAAACATCGTACAAGTGAGGAAGTATAAGTAAGTTATACTTTCCTTAAAATACACAATGTAGTGGAAACAAACAAGTAGTAAAACTACAAGTAATAAGATATAAGTCTTTTAACCCAAAGAGAAGGGTATCCAAGAACCTTGGATAAAGGTCCCTTGATTTATACTTTCAAGCAAGTTTGTCTTACCCGCACCAGGGTAAGCCCTCGATATGAAGATCGGAGTCCCTGTCTTGCTATCCCCGCAAGCCCTCAACTTCAAGGTAGTTGGAAACCTCTGTCTTCCTCAGCAAGGAATCACTCAACTTCAAGGTAGTCGGCACCTCTGTCTTCCTATCCCCGGAAGTCCTCGAATGTAATCACCAACATTCGGAGTCACACTAAGCAAAAGCTGAACAAGCAGTTCAGTACGCACAAGGCATGACAAGATTTCTCTCTCTATAAATAACCTTAGCAGTGTGTGGTCTCTAGATTGATCAACTATACTTTTTCTCTCTTGATCTCTTTCAAATGAACTCTTATTTATAGGCAAGGTTGGCCTCCTTTCCAATGGTCATATTTTCCTTAAAAATCAGAGGGACCTGTACACGTGTAACTTAACCAACGGTTAGTTTATAACAGAATAGACAACATCGTTTTATAACAAAATAAATGAAACAGAATGTAGGACATCATTTTAAGTCTTAAAAAAGTTCGGAGTGAATATTCGGAGTGAATGTTCGGAGTGAGAGAAAATTATTAAAGAGTAGACAGATTATAACAATGCAAGCAAAGTGAAAGTTCAGAGTCTAACCAAAAATAATTTTCGGAGTCTAAATAAATTAGGAGTGTATAAAACAAAGATGATCGGGTTCTGTTTAATAGGTGAATTCGGAATGAGAATTTGGAATGAGAATTCGTCATCAGAATTCGTAATGAGAATTCGTCATCAGAATTTGTAATGAGAATTCGTCATCAGAAATCGTAATGAGAATTCGTCATCAGAATTCGTAATGAGAATTCATCATCAGAATTCGTAATGGGAATTCGTCATCAGAAATTGTAATGAGAATTCGTCATCAGAATTCGTAATGGGAATTCGATGTCGAACTTCATAAGGATTTGTATCCTGAATTCGGAGTAGAACTTAATCAGAGTTCGTATCCGGAATTCGGAATGAAACTTTATCACAGTTCTCATCTGGAATTCTGATTGAAACTTTATTACAGTTCATTCAGAATTCAGATCCTAAAACAGAATACTTTATATCAATGTTTCAAACAATTATGAGAATATATAAATGAATCTGAATCTTATACTTAAGAAAAATATGGATGAAAATATGATAAGGATACTTTTTCTTACAAAAGCGATTTTCCTTATAAAAGCAATTTTCTTAAAGATAAGGTGTTTGTGATTTTCAAAAAATGAAGGAATGGAAAAGTCATAAGGAAAACCTTATTGACTCAACAATCTCCCCCTTTTTGGAAAGCACAAACATCATTACGGAAAAGAAATTCTAAGAAGAAAAAAAACAAAAAGGCTTATCTCCCTTTGCTTTAAGGATATTGATGAATATGACTAACTCCCCCTTAGGCTTTGATACTCTAAGGATCGTATTCTTGATTTTCTGAAGGATATTTCATTATGAATAAGAATGTATTCTTTAATGAAAAACTCCCCCTCAGATAAATTCTTATCAGAGTTTGTTTTCTTTCTCACCCTTTGTTAAGATTCTTTTTCCCCCTTTATTAGGGTTCTTTTCCTTCTCCCCCTTTGTGATTTTCAAAAAGAATTCGAGGGAATAGAAAATATAACAAGGTACCTGAAAAACAATTAGTAGCAACAACAAAAGAAACGAGCAAGCAAAAATTTTCATTAAGTTTGAAAAGCTCAACAACAATGAAATTTAGATACAACAAAATATCAGATCTGTCTATTTTGGATCTTTTTCCTTCGCCATGAGACCCTTAAGAATAGTCTTTATCTTCTTCAAGTCTTTATGGTCTTCCTCGGCATGCTTCTCTAACACAAAAATTCTTGTACTTTGAGCTTCAATATTTTCTTCATGGGCTTTATGCTTTTCTTCCTGAGCTTTAAACTTTTCTTCCTGAGCCTTCAATTTCTCTTCAAACTCAATCTGATGATTCCTTTCAAACTTCCACTTTTGAGAAACAGAATTCAGCTTCCCATTCAGATCTCTGACTTCTTGAATCCAGAAGTTCTTTTCATCTGTCATCCTTTCTTCAAAGGATGAAGTAAGCTCATTTATCTTCATGTCTTCTGTCTCAAAGGCATCCTTCACATTATCTTGAAATTCATCAAATAGCCTCATCTCTTCTACAGTTTCCTCGGCCAGCTAGTCATCCTCTTGCAAGATCTTTTGTGGGCTTCATAGCCGACAATGAAAGTTTTGAACTGAGCCTCTATTTCAACACACTTGTCCATAACGTTGGAGACGGAGTCTGTTTTCTGATTCAAAGCATGTTAGAGCATCTAGCATCTTGAATCAATACTGGAGAAAGTCGGAATAGTACCTACCAACTTCTTTAACGACTGAACAACAAATTCATTCCCCAACGAAGATGACTCTGAATCCGAAACTTTGCTTGGAGAATCTTCTTCTTCAACATGCTCAACCTTTTTCTTAGAAGAATCACCAACTTCCCTTCCCTTTACTACCACTGAGCTCGGGGTATCAAGAACAAGTTGCTTTCCCTTTTCCTTTTTCGGAATGGATTCATGTTCCAGAGTTCTCTTTTCACTATCAGAAACTTGAACAACATTGTCTTCCTCATCAGGAACTTTCTGAGCACCAACCTCTACATTCTCCATTTGAGAAATATCATGTAGAAGTTGTTCTTCCCCTGCATAATAAGCTACTTCTTCTTCTCCTTTCTCCTCATCCATCACTGGAGTGACTAGCTTCGATGATTCAGCTTCTGAAGTTCGGAGCGATAAATGTTCCGAAGGTGTTCCCTTATAATCATCTACTTGCTTTAAAACATCTCCGGTTTCACCACTTCCTTCAGCAACAGCTTCTTCTTCTTCCATTTGCTCAATCTGCTCTATTTCCTCAACAGGCTTAGCTACCGCCTCTTCCGGAGCAACAAAGTTCCTTCCTGGAGTCTCAGGTAGAGATTCCAAAGAAAAAGATCCCAGAACAGGAATATTTGCTGAAACCATCTCATTGAACTTCAAAAATGCCTGAGCTACCTCTGCTTCAGACAAATTTTTCTTAAGCTTCTTTTTTTTGACTTATTTTTCTATCTCATCTACAGTTATTTCCTTCAA
The DNA here is from genome assembly GCA_963277665.1 of Viscum album. Lineage (NCBI taxonomy): Eukaryota > Viridiplantae > Streptophyta > Magnoliopsida > Santalales > Viscaceae > Viscum > Viscum album. The sequence goes on from OY728167.1 coordinate 836,996,381, forward strand.
GGCCTTAGCCTCCGTAGGATCCAAGCCAAACTGAGGTTCCCCTTGCACTCTCTTCTCTTTGAACTCCCTCCATTTAGCAACTACCTCATCTGGGTAAGCTTTCTTCTTCTTTGGTTTTGGAGATGCGGAATGAACTTCCTTAGACTTGGGATTCTCTGCTTCAACTTGAACTTCTTTCGACTTTCTCTTCCTTACTGTCTTAGAGGATTTCCGATCAGCAACTTTTGGAACCATTTCTTCTTGAGAAGGTAAATCAACAAACTGGCCAGTCTTCTTATCAAAGGCCACATCCATCCTTTTGAGTGTACCATCACTCACCAGCATAATTTTGCAAACTCTTGGCTTAGACTTGCACGCCTCCTTGAAAGACTCAAGGCACCAAACTATCAACTTTGAGAGAATTGCTGGATAAATTATGATCTGAGCTCTCAGATTCCCTTTCTTAATATTCTCAAGAGTAATGAGAATGTGCTTCATCATGTTAAACTTCTTCAGATTTATCAGAAAATCTAGGATGTAGATCTCACTCTTCTTCAAACTATCTTTATCACCCTTTCTCGATACGATAAGACCTTGTGCCCATAATTATAGAATCCAGAAATTTGTAGATAGAGAAGAAATTTTCGGAGCCTTATCATCTGACAGTCCGAGAGTCTCCAAAGCCTTTTCCTTATCGAAGCTTCCCTTTGAATTCGGAAAAACATAAGAGATAAACTCAGCTTCTCCTTCACAGGTCAGCCCTACCAAGCTAGCTGCCTTTACACACGAAAGATTATAAGTCTTTCCATAAGACTTAAACGAAAGCTTATCCCTGTCATTTTCCTTAAAGAATGAAACTGTCACATAGAATTCTATAAGCAAATCTGAATAAACTTCATCTTCATTTCCTGGCTTGGACACAACAATATCTTCCCATCCGTTGAGCTTAATATTCTTGGATATAAGAGAATCATACATGTCGAATAAGTCAGGATGAACCAACCTTTCTCTATATACCAACCACTTCGAAATCGTCTTAGAGGAAGACATGTCTTGAGAAGCTACTTCCACAGACATTCGGATCTTGAAGACCTTTGAGAATTTCGGAATGGAGAAAGCTGAAGTTAGGAACGGTCTTAAAACAGAGCAGCAGAGCTTCGGGACACTGGAGCTTGAAATCCGATGTGGGACAACCATTTGGGTTCCCCTTTATATAGGCAACGAGAAAACGGTTCAACTTCCACGGTTGATCGAACAGTTGTGACAAGCTGAGATCAGATCTGACGGTCAAAAACCAATTCTCATGAAAACTTGAATCCAATCTTTTGAGCTTTTATTAAAACAAAGATTTAAGAAAATTATAATCCGAAAACAAAATATAAGAAAATGCCAGCAAGTAAAGTATGACTACGAAAACATGAGTAAGGAAATAATACCTTTCAGATTGGCTTAAGAGGATTATTCGTAATGGGTAATATAAAAATGACTACGAAAAAATCTTTATTACGAAAAGACATAGTTCGAAAAACTCACTACGAAAAACAAACTCAGTAGGGAAAACTCAGTACGAAAATTTCATAACAAAAAAAATGAAAAACAAAAATCTTATTATGAAAATATCCTATTCTGAAAATTTCTATTCCAGAAATTTCCATTCCGGAATTTTATTTCCGAAAAGTTTGAAAACAAACTTTGAAACTTAGTTACTCTAACAATCAAATGTACTCCCCCTATGAAAAGGAGTTTATTCCTGTAAAGAGATTTTTTTTAACAGAAATTTAATTAAGAAAGATTACCTTGCAGTTATCATTCCTAACTTCTATTTAATGTATTCAAATCTATCAGAAGGAAGGGATTTTGTGAAAATATCAGCAAGTTGATCCGGTGTTCCGATAAATTGAAGAATGATATCTCCTTTTTGTGTGTGATCCCTATGAAAGTGATGCCTAATATCTATGTGTTTTTCACGAGAGTGATGTGTAGGGTTCTTACTAAGGGAAATGGAACTTGTGTTATCACACAAAATTTGAGTTTTAGTAAAACTCAAGCCATAGTCTCTGAGTGTGTTGTATCCACTACAATTGAGCACAACAACTTCCAGCTGCTACATATTCAGCTTCAGCAGTGGAGAGTGCTACAGAATGTTGCTTCTTGCAAGACCAAGAAACTAATGAATATCCTAAGAAATGAAAAGTTCCGGATATACTTTTTCTATCCATTCTACATCCACCAAAGTCAGCATCAGAAAATATTTTTAGGATAAAATCATTTCCAGAAGTATAAAATAATCCTAGATCCATGGTTCCCCTAAGGTAGTGAAAAATTCTTTTTACTGCCTTTAAGTGAGATTCCTTAGGATTGGATTGATATCTTGCACATAATCATACATAAAACATTAAGTCTGGTCGACTAGCTGTTAAGTATAGTAGACTTCCTATCATACCTCTAAAAGATGTTTGATCTACTGGTTTCCCAGCTTCATCAAGATCTAAAGAGTTTGAGGTACGAATAAGAGTACATATACTCTTAGTGTTGTCATAACCATAATTGTTTAGAAGATCTTTAATATAATTATGTTGAGATATATAGATTCCTTCTGGTCTTTGAGAAATTTGAAAACCAAGAAAAAAAAGTTAACTCACCCATCATACTCATTTCAAACTCAGATTTCATTAGACTTGCAAAGGAGTCGGTTAAAGATTACTGAGTTAAACCAAATATGATGTCATCAACATAAATTTGAACAATCAGAACATTTTTCTTATCTTTATTTATAAAAAGATTTGGATCTGCATTTCCCTTAACATAGTTATTCTGAAGCAAAAATCCAGTGAGTCTATCATACCACGCTTGTGGGGCTTGTTTAAGGCCATACAGAGCTTTCGTAAGTCTAAAAACATAATCAGGATGTTTTGTATCTTCAAAGCCAGGAGGTTGTTCAACAAAAACTTCCTCTTGAACATAACCATTAAGAAAATCACATTTCACATCCATTTGAAAAAGTTTAAAATTAAAGAATTCTGCAAAGGCAAGTAGAATACAGATGGATTCAAGTCTGGCTACTAGAGCATAGGTTTCTTCATAGTCTATTCCCTCTTGCGGATTATAGCCTTTAGCAACAAGTCTAGCTTTATTTCTTACTATGACTCCATTTTCATCACATTTATTTCTGAAAACCCATTTTACTCCAATAACAGAAGTTTCCTTAGGTCTTTCAACCAATGTCCAGACTTTATTCCTTTCGAATTCATTTAGTTCATCTTGCATGGCTTTGATCCAATCATCATCACCTAAAGCTTCATCAGTGCTTTTAGGTTCTAATTGGGAAAGAAATACTAGATGTTATACTTCATTTCCTATGGAACTTCTAGTCCTTACAGGTTGATTTACATCAACAATGATACTATCACTAGGATGATTCTTAAGAAACCCCTGATTTGGGTTTTGAAAAGCATGTTCATCAATATAGGGTAGAAAGTCTTCCGGGGTAAATGTTTCAGAAATATCTTCTTGAACATTATCCTTATCAGAAGGTTCTTCTATCAAAGGTTGACAATTAGTTTTTGAAAACACATCCGAGGATGTAGGCTGGGATGGTTTAAAAATAAAAGGATCAGACTCATCAAATTTGTCATGTACTGTTTCTTCAACAGTACAACTATTTTTATTAAAAACTCTATAAACCTTAGAAGTTGTGGAATAACCTAAGAAAATTCCTTCATCAGATTTTGGTGCAAATTTATGTAAGTTATCTTTAGTATTCAAAATGAATACTTTGCAACCAAAAACCTTGAAGTAGGATAGTCTTAGTTTTCTACCATTCTATAACTCATAAGGGGTTTTATTAAGAAAAGGTCTAATATGTCCAACTCTCTTTCATTCATAACAAGTAACTTCTCCATCTTTCTTATCTTTTATGTCCTTTTTCTTATACTTGGATTAGAAATTTCTCTGGCCAGCTATCTTGTTCATCCTTTGAGAAAGATTTGTAATTCATTTTCTGATATTTTACTCTCACTAGAATCTGATTGAACTACCATCTTCTTAGACTTGGATCTGGTTACTCTCTTAGGAGTCCTATCTTTTATATGATTTGATGTTGTTGTAAAAGCAACAGTACCATTTCCATTTTTCTTTTTGATGTTGTCAGCATCTCTCTTCATTCTGGTTTCATGTTGGAGAAGAGTTCTAAATAACTCATCAAGAGAAATTTGAGTGACCTTCCTGTTCTCATCTATAGCAACTCTTTTGGATTCCCACTCATTGGGCATAATATCAATTAACTTATCCACAAGTGCTTCATCATCTAACCCTTTTTTCTCCCATAGAATTTAAGCTGTTGACAATAGTTATAAACCTCTGTTGAACTTTACATATTGGTTCTCCATAAGGAAAATTGAAGCCATGATATTCCGCTCTAAGCATAGCTCTCCTAGTCTCGATCACTTTAGAAGTTCCAAAGTGTGTAACCTCTAACTTCTTCCAAATACAATTAGCTTCTTCACAAGAAAAAATTTGGCTATATATATTTCTGGTCATTGAACAAAGTAAAGTATTGCGTACCTTATAATTGAGTTGATACTCTTTCTTTTCCCGGTTAGTAAAAGTTCTAACTTCCTTGTTAGGATTTTTATAATCTCCAGTAAGCATAACAAAATTGTCCACTCCAGTATTGATAACAAAAGTATTCATTTGATCTCTCCAGTACTCATAATCATTTCAATCAAAGATTTGTGGTCTTGTAGGATTTAGATTATCAGTGGAACCAACATTGACTCCTGCCATACTTGAACAACCTTTGGCACACAAACTTATTAGTAGAAAAAATTCATAATAACAAAGTTTGGAATGAGAAAGTTCGGAATGGGAAAGTTCGGAATGAGAAAGAGAGCAAGAAAAACTTATATGTGAGTATGATTATTTCAGAGACCTTCTCTGATACCAATTGTAGGATCGAAATAATGATGTAGATGCTCAATATACAAGAGGTGGGGGTGAATTGTATACTTTAAAAATTCCTTTGGAACCTTAAAAGTTAGTTATGAAAAACTATGGTTTCCTTAAGAAAAGGAAAGGGTTAAGTTTAACAAAGATTAAACTAAGAAAATTCACAACACCTCTAACACCAAATGAAAACTTGGAAAGAGATTCCGAAAGTGGGTTCCGGAAATATGGTTCCGGAAATTGAAACTTAACAAAAGATTACAATATGAGATTCTACCTTAAAGCATATAGAATCTAAATGAAACATCGTACAAGTGAGGAAGTATAAGTAAGTTATACTTTCCTTAAAATACAAAATGCAGCGGAAACAAGCAAGTAGTAAAACAAAAAGTAACAAGATATAAGTCTTTTAACCCAAAGAGAAGGGTATCCAACAACCTTGGATAAAGGTCCCTTGATTTATACTTTCAAGAAAGTCTGTCATACCCACACCAGGGTAAGCCCTCAATACGAAGATCGGAGTCTCTATCTTGCTATCCCCGCAAGCCCTCAACTTCAAGGTAGTTAGAAACCTCTGTCTTCCTCAGCAAGGAAGCCCTCAACTTCAAGGTAGTCGGCACCTCTGTCTTCTTATCCCCGGAAGTACTCGAATGTAATCACCAACATTCGGAGTCGCACGAAGAAAAAAATGAATGAGCAGTTCAGTATGCACAAGGCATGAAAAGCTTTCTCTCTCTAGAAATCACCTTAGCAGAGTGTGGTCTCTAGATTGATCAACTATACTTTTTCTCTCTTGAGATCTTTCAAATGAGCTCCTATTTATAGGCAAGGTTGGCCTCCTTTCCAACGGTCATATTTTCCTTAAAAATCGGAGGGACATGTACACGTGTAACTTAACCAATGGTTAGTTTATAACAGAATAGACGACATCATTTTATAACAAAATAAATGAAACAGAATGTACGACATCGTTTTAAGTCATAAAAAAGTTCGGAGTGAAGATTCGGAGTGAATGTTCGGAGTGAGAGAAAAATATTAAAGAGTAGACAGATTATAACAACGTAAGAAAAGTGAAAGTTCGGAGTCTAACCAAAAATAATTTTCGGAGACTAAATAAATTTGGAGTGTATAAAACAAAGATTATCAGGTTCTGTTTAATAGGTGAATTCGGAATGAGAATTCGGAATGAGAATTCGTCATCAAAATTCGTAATGAGAATTCGTCATCAGAATTCGTAATGAGAATTCTTCATTAGAAATCGTAATGAGAATTCATCATCAGAATTCGTAATGAGAATTCGTCATCAGAATTCATAATGAGAATTCGTCATCAGAAATTGTAATGAGAATTCATCATCAGAATTCGTAATGAGAATTTGATGTCGAACTTCATAAGGATTCGTATCCTGAATTCGGAGTAGAACTTAATCAGAGTTCGTATCCGGAATTCAGAATGAAACTTTATCACAGTTCCCATCTGGAATTTGGAGTGAAACTTTATTACAGTTCATTCAGAATTCGGATCCTAAAACAGAATACTTCATATCAAAGTTTCAAACAATTGCGAGAATATAGAAATGAATCCGAATCTTATACTTAAGAAAAATATAGATGAAAATATGAGAAGGATAATTTTTCTTACAAAAGCGATTTCCCTTATAAAAACAATTTTCTTAAAGATAAGGTGTTTGTGATTTTCAAAACAAGAAGGAATGGAAAAGTCATAAGGAAAACCTTATTGACTCAACAAAATGTATTTTCAACCGAAGAGAAAAATGATGTCATATTTTATTAAAGACATCTTTTATATCATTTTAAGTACCAATGAGAAGAAAATGGTAATATTACATGAAAAATTCATGAATAACTAGAGGATATTAAAATTTAATGTATTTATCATACAATGATCATGTAATTCCCAGCAATGGAAATTAAATCATAAGCAATCCTGATTAAAATGAGATTGAAAGACAAACCCTTACCACTTTGGTGTCTTTTGAATCATACCTCCCATGAATATAGTATATTAATTTTTAATTAAAATATAGTGTATTATAGAGGATTAAATATATAATGTTTAAAGGGTTATTTAATAAATTATTTAAAATAAAATAGGTGCAAAAAATCATGTGTCGTAAAGAAGGAAGGTTTGAGATGAAACCCTTACAAAGTTCATATCATTAAGGTGAGAGTTAATAAATTAAGTGATTATGTGTAACAATAGTATATCTATGAAAAGACAAGTTAAAATAAAAATTAAATCAATAAAAATATATTTGAAAAATAATATTGTCATAATATAATCAATGAAGTAGACGTATAACCCAGTGAATGAAATTTGAGTTAAGAAACCTCTTACCTCAAGCCCGAATTATCGCATGATTTACTTATATTACTGAATAATATAATTATTTTAATTATTTAATTTCTTAATAACTTTTTTCAATTTTATTATTCCTTTTATTTTATTTTTTACCATGTCATATTCAATTACTTATGAAATTATTTTCATACTGGACGTTTTAATGATAAACGAGTAATATGGCCAAAATCACTGTGTATGTTTAATTAGGTAAAATATATTATTATTTAATCATACATAGAATAGTAATAATGACATAATTATCATTTTAAAGATAAATTATACTTTTAAAACAAACCATGAAATATGATTATGAAATGAACTACGTTACAATGATGGAGACGGTCGGTCTTACGTATGTATGAGTAACATTAACATTTTTTTAATGATAATGATGGAATGCAGGTGAGTTTTATATTATATTTCCATAATCATAATTATTTAATAAATATAAATTTTTTTCTTTAAATAAACTTACAGATACCATCAATTTTATGTTGTAAAAAAATGAATCACATCGCTTTGTGAGGCAGCAATCCAACACAGACACTAAAGACATTATCTTTTATTGAATAGATGGTAAGGTAAGAAAGTATATGATATATAAAATTTAAATAGTTATTAATATTACATTATTTACAAATATAAACATTAAATTTATCCTTATCACCTTCCACGTAAAGATTATGTGAAATGTGAATCACATGGCTTCGTGAGGCGATAGTCCACCGTACACATGATTGACAATATCATATTCCATAAGAAATGGAAATTAAGAATCAGTATGTGATATTATATACCAAAAATTATAATTATATAATATATATCATAAATAAACCATAAATACTTCATTATATTTTCCTTGATAATTAGTTATGAAAAACGAGTTATGTCAGTTTAAGAGGTGGTGGTCCCCTATATACACGATCATCAGTTTCATTTCCCATTTGAGGGAGGATGAGATGGTTATATGTAATTAAATTAACATAAAAATTCTAATTATATAAAATATTCTAATGTTATTATATCATAATTTTTTAATTATATTTTAAGGAGGTGGAGAGCGAAAAAATAAACACTGAGTTATGGACATTACCTATTCTTCAGAAAACTTCTTTAAGTGTGAAGAAAAATGACTTCTTAGGTTGGATTTATGATCAATCCAAGAATTATATTCTAAGAGGAGGGAATTATGGAAGTTATTTGAAATGTATTTGGACAATACAATTGGTTTTGTAGGTATGGAAAGTAAAGGATATGGGGAATCATTTTATAATTGATGTGAGTGGAACACTTTATAATTTTCAAAGATTTTCAAAAAAGGGATGTAAATTTCATGAATATAAGGGTAAAAAATTGATATTTTCAATAATTTGAATAGATAAGGTCCCTTTAATGACATAAAATAAGAATTAGACATGTTTTGGGTCATTTTTAACTATAATAATTTTAGTTTAACCCTCTGATAAACACTTTTTACCATAATGGTGGTAAATATTTTTTACTATTTCCACTACTCATTATAGTATGAAATTAAGTCAACCATATCAAATAATATAAAGCATAATTATTATAAATATGGAATCCATTTTTACAAATTTAAATTACATCAATTATATAATTTTATTTAAAATTAAACCCTCATAGGTGTCCAAAAAATGATCTTTCAAGAAATGTATTTTTGTAGGAAAATGTGATATCATATTAACAATATCACACGTAATCTTAACTAGATGAATTTAAATTCATATTTATAGATATATGATCAATAATTTTCATAAAAATATATCCTAATTAGGGGTTATTTTAATTATTTAAAATGGATAAACATCATACACTTTAATATAGATTTTATAAAAAAAGTCATTAAAAGCCTAAAAAATATATACTAAAATCTAGTATAAATATTGTTTAAATGTAATTAATTATATTTAATATACAAAATAATATTTATGTTAATTTTAATTAAAATAATAATAATAATGGTACTTAAAATATTAAAAAGAAATGATAATTTTATAAAACTTTATATTTTTCACTATTCACTAAATAATTATTGTTTTCTAAAAAGTCACAAAATTTAACTGTATGTTAATATCGACATTCTAATTTCAAAAGTTAATTTCATTTTTAAATATATTTTTTTTTCTTAAAGTGGTAAAAATTAATTACAAATTATGTGCACAAAGCACAACTAAGCCACGTTTTAGACAAATACAGTTTTTCAAATATCATGTCTTTTTCTTTAAAATTGAATTTATTATATTTATAATAAGTATATCGTTACTGAATATATTTTATTCATGTTTAAATCAAATAATTTTCATAATTCTTTTTCATATTCATACACACGAATTTGACAACAAGTTTATATCAGTATACTATATTTTGGTTCATTTAGATTTGGGGTTGCATGTTCCACACACTGTCAAAGAGATTGATTTTATTTAAAAAGAAATATATCATATATTATCAAGGTGTTACATTCTATTTTGATCTTTATTTTTTTCATATATTATATCAAATAAGATGTTTCTCTTTAAAAATATTCAGTTGTTATGATGTGCCACTACAATCACCAACACCACCATAGCCTCAAGCATCCCCACCCATTACTCATCATCACACCAAGAATATTAGATTATCAATCATTCACATAAATAATCTAAATTCTAGATCATACAAAAATATCGAAATTATTTTTCCATATATTATTATAAATGAAACTATAACCATAAAATCATGGTATTCAATCCCCCTGTAGTCAAGAATGCTATCTCTCAACCCCAATCAATTCATCCTTAAAAAATAACAATTTTAATACCATCTCGAAATAACCAGTTTATTATGAATATTTTTTCCATATTTAAAAACCTATATATATTTCTATAAGTATTTACAATCAATTTAACATTATTCAAGAAATATTTATTTTCTAAAAAAGTTCCAAGATGAACATTAAGTTTTCTTCTATTGTATATTTTGTATAATAAATAATAACATTCAGTTTTACATTGTTTATCGATTTTAAGAACTCTACCATGATAAAACATAAAAAAATACATCCATGTATATATCACACAATATCATAAATATCGAGAGGAAGTAATAAACACATTCAATCAAAAATTTCAAACCAATAATTTAAACCTTGTATCATAAAATATTTTATTATCTAAACATGAAAATTTTATTATTCCAATTATATAATATCCATAATAATAAAATAATTACCATTAAAATTATTCTATAAATTGAACAACAAAAAATTATAAAAAAATTATTTAATAAAATAATAATTTCACGTAGGAACATGATTATTAATTTTTTTCTCTTGGATCGTTTGAAAATTAATTATCATTATTCTTCATCATGTGATAAATTTTTTAACAAATAAAATATCACAACATGTGATAGTTTGTTTTATCTATCCTTTATACCATTTATCATTTAATGTATCAATAAAAATATTAATAATATACATTAACATGTAATTTTTTAAAACCATAGGATAATAAAAATTATCTACAACTTGAAATATTTTTTCTAAGCCAGTTAAGAAAATAATAATTTTATATTAAGAATATTTTACAAAATGAGATAAAATTATATAATGTATTAAATTGATTCTATTTTTAAAACAATAGTAATAAACAATCATCTTTTGATAAGAATTTTCTACTTCAAATTCCATATTAGAAAAAAATACCGACAATCTACATGCAATAATTCAACAATATGAACCACAGTTCTATTTCAGTTCCTAAAATATAAATGGAATAAGTTACGAATATTCCACATTATGAAAATATCTTTAATATAAAATATTATCAAATAGCTTCTGAATTATCCTTTATTAATTGAAGTAATAAACTACTTCTTAAATTAACTCTTCCAGGTATATTATTTTATTCCAATCTATAGAATAATGATAATAATCACTAAATGTGATAAAATTTCCCTCTACCTTTTTAAATTCAATAATAACGTAACAATGTTATTTATGTTACTTGAAATTTATGAATTATAGTTTAATATTTTAATCAAATGGAATTTAAATTAAAAAAATTAATAATCGTATCAATTTATTTCATGTCATATAGGCTTGGGAAATAATGATAACACTTGTTATCCACTGCATAAAATCCTCAAAAATTAGAGGAAAAAAATTATTTATTCAATTTCATATTTAGGAAAATTAATTATCTAGTGTCTAGATAAATTCTAAATATAAGAACATAGCAATTGATATTAATAATCATTCCCCTATCTTTACATATTTCCATATTATTGAATAATATTTCTCCATGGGATTATTTTCCATATTATTTTCTAATTATGGTTAATCACAATAATTTAGTAAAAGGAAACTTAGGAATGATCCAATCACACATGCAATTTAAAATAAAACGTTGTAAAATATTTCCTACCTAGAACTATATAGGTCACATTGTAAAAAAATAATATAGAAAAAGAGATTTCTTTCGCATGGAAACCATAGGTCTGGTTTGTGAGGAGGAAACTTGATCATATTTTAGATGGTTTTAAAGATAGGAACAACATGGCTTCGGTTAACCAAGAATCAAGATAAATGATCATGGACTCAAAAAATGGAAATCTAGTATTATTAAATATGCAGATTAAGGTTCTAGGTGGATATTTAATTCAAATTAAATTCACTTTAAAACCATTTGTATTCTAATTATTCCCATGAATTGTTTTAATAATCCTAAATTTATGGATGGTTAATAATTACATTTAAAACTTTTAACAACTTCAAAACCACTAATTTATACTTTTATTTACAATAATCTATATTAAAAATTTGTTATAGGTTTAAATGAGAGGGAAAAATTGTGTTTTTAAGAAAATAACACTACCCCTACACAAGATATATAGCTGAGTAATGAAAATAGGGGTTTATCCTTATGTGGTTGGCCACCCTCATGCAGCTGGCCTCCCTAACGCGATATATTGTAATCATGGATGAACCTTATGTAATAAGAAACTACCATGGACTTAGCATTAGTATCCCTAGATTACCATTTTATGGCTAAAGGACTACCTGTACAAGAGATGATATAACTCAGATAAACCATTACATGAGGCTGAAGCTACCTTCACATACTGAAGTAAACATGGAATTACCCTTTTGTAAGAAGAAAGAAGACTGAGTTTAATTTACAAAACTCTAGGGATTTTGATGGTACCTTTACGCAATAAGGAATATATGTTTAGGTAGTTTATATAATCAGTGGATAACCCTTACACATCTAATATTACCTTTAAATATAGAATGAAATTTCAAGGTTACCTATACACGTCAATTCAAAAATAGTTTTACCATTACAAAGGGTTTTAAACTAAGGCTTTACCATTACAAATCATTAAGAAAAAAATATATACCTTAATGTAACATCAAAATAATGTGTGAGGGTAAATATTTTAATGAAAATATGAAATTTATAATTATCCTAACTTATTAACAATTAATAATGGTGTTTATTATTACTTTTAATGTCCCAAAATGCTTCTAAAATAAATAAATAACTTTCAAAAAACGGAAATGAATTTCTATATAAACGTTTAAAAAATTAAAATTAACAAAATAATTTGAAAAACCTTGTTAAAACCACTTCCTAAGACATAAAAAAACTCTTACAAACTACTGGACACCCTAGAATGAAAATGTAAATCTCAGTAATATTTTAGACATTTACATTGAATACATCTCAAGTAGTTCTTATCCGTGAAAAGAAATCAAAACTAGGAAGGAGAGGGAAATTATGGGGAATAAATCAACCACATCATGAGATACCTCTCGGTGATATTTATTTATTTAAAAAAAACAACCCACTAGAGGAACACAACACATAACTACGCAACATATTTACAAGATTCTCAGAACAACATTCCAAGGGAGAAACATCTCAAAAATTAAATACTCTATTTACAAAAAAAATCATTAAGTAGGAGAATAAATATCATATATCATCATCATATCAAATTATCCATACCAACAAAATAAAGTATTTAATAAAATTGGTGTACTGAGCATGTATCCATGAATCTCATTCCCATTTAAGTTAACATAATCACAGTAAGGGTTACATATAAAAATATAAAAAATATAAAATGTAATTAAAATCATTATAATCATAATTATACTAAAACAAAACTATAGAAGGAAACACATTTGAAAATAATTTATTTATTTTTATTTAAATAAAAATCATTTAACATCATATAGGATAAAACATCATTATATATATCACTTCAACAAATTTTCTTAGTTATTCCATCAAATGAAACTCTCTATATGACTTACCATCATGTATCATGCTACAATAATAATTAATTATCAATTTAAGTTACTATACTTACAATAATTCATTATGTTATTACCAATTGAAAAATTAAAAACATAAATATGATTTTCAAATGAATCCTTACTTTTTATACTTGCATTAAAAATTTCATCATAAAACATGTTAAATTTAAAAATCTAAGTGACAAAAACATTCATTATGAACCCCATATTCAAAATACAACAATCCTGGAATCCATCAAATGAAAACCCTTTTATACTTATTCATATCAAGGTATTTATCCAAATACTCAATTTGAAAACCATTTCAATAAAATATTCCAGACCACTTTTAAAATAAATGAATGTTTCATGGAAGGATTGTAATTTTTATTTATGAAAAAATGATAGCGTGAAAACTAGTTTTTATAAAAGAAAATTTATTATTAATCAAACAACTATGATGACTAATAATTTAACCATCTTAATTCATTATTCTTCAGGAAATATAATTTATCCACCGACTAATTTAAATAAAATCCAAACATGTTTTATGTTAAATCGATATATAATTTTGGAAATATAAAAATATTCCAAGAACAATATCTAATATCATATATTTGATATTACTTACATGATAACTCATATATATAGATAAGTTATATTATTTTAAAAAAATATTTGTGTTCGACTAAAACACTTCGACCATGATCTTTACCAAGTTAATATCAAGACGCATAAATTTTACATTGGGGAACCCAATTTAACTTATGGCATGAATCATAATCAAAATATAATATTGGAATAATCTAATTTATCAAGATGTTATTTTTTTACAATTACCATTTATTACTATTCCATGACATTACAATCATGGAGATTAAAATTAAAACCACATAACATTACTCAACCAATAAAATCACTTATAAATACATAAATAAAGCTTCTATAAGAATGTAATTCATTAGAATCCATCGATCACATCATGATATTGTCTTCATTAGGTGTAACTGACTCACCCATATAGTTTTAAAATGAATTGTGAAGAATAACATGTCGTGATGGATGAAGTTACCTCTATATTTATTTTATCTTGTCCACAAAAATGTTACCGATATTAGAGAAATCCATTCTGGGGATGTAAGAACCTATATCCATAGACAAATCATAAATAAATTCAAATGAAAAAACCAACAAAATAAGAGTATTTAATTCAAAACCTAGAGAAATATTAATCTAATCCTTGGTAGAAGATAAGTTCAATATAAAAATTAAATATATATAAATGGTCTAGAAATGGAGGAAGTGAAATAATGACAAATGAAGCGTGTCTTCAATATTACAGGGGTTAGTGACTAGTATTGAGGTTATATAATCACACTCATGGGTTTATTTACCACTATAAATATTTGATATGTAAAATATTGGTTGAGAAAAAATATCAAAATAATATTGCTTATAATTAACAAATAAGTAATCCCAATACATGTTTTGATGTCATAAATAACTGGATGCAACTGAAATGAAAAATAAAAAAGAGATAAATCCTCGACAACATCCCCAAATCTCAAATAGATATTGAACAACTCCATAAACTAGTAATGTATCACTTGGTCACCAATTATATCCTAATGAAATGAAAAATAGTTTAGATATACATAGGGTGATTAGAACATGTATACTTAATATGAACCACCCTAAAACCTATCATCAAAAATATAAAAGAAGCATACTAAATCCCTGTGAGTAAATAAATGAAACTAGCTCATCACCTAAATTGCTATACTTTTATTTTCTCATTTTCACATTGAATCACTCAACAAATAGTGCACAAAAGTATAAAAATATTATTGAGAATATATATATATATATATATGGGTACCCCATGACTACTTCCCCACTAGTTTTCAGCTCTCACTCCACAACATTACACCTCATGAGATCCCATCACTTCTATAACAATCATTCCAAAAACACCTTGGAAAATTTAACATATCATGCTCCTCATTCAATGAATCATCACATCCACATCCTCCATATAATAATATATTTTCTTTGGAATCCACCAAAACCTTTTTATTAGGTACTATAACTCAGGCCATCACATCTCATATATTACACACGAATAATGATTGTTCATATACTACATCTATAATAAATGCATGTATAATAACCTCAAACCATCATAACACATCATACATGTATTGTAAATCACCCTTGTGCATACTCACAGGTAATATTGTAGCTGAAGAGAGAGTAGGGAAGATGGGGAAGTCATCCATTAGAATCCTTTCCAATCTGGATATTAGGGAAAACACAACCAGAACCTCTGGTTGTCTATTTAACTTCATTAATTTCTAGGGTGAATATGAAATATTTAAAAATATATAAATGATATATATTTTAACCAAAATAACGGAAACTACCTAACCTCTGACTCATCAATCATTATCATCACACAAGACACATGACTTCCACCACTAAGGTCATGATATCAAATAACCATATATGTATCATAAAAATTAATTCATTATCTACTTATTAATATTATTCCATTTTATTTTTTTAAGATTAATATTTCAATCATCCAAGCCAAGTTGTGATGTCACTATTGATTTCATTCTTGTATTCCCAATGATTTCATCATTATAAGTAATAATCAAGAACTAACTCTGTTATTTCATTAATTCATCTATCCCTTCATAAACATCTAGATACTCTAGGACTCAGTATAAGCTACCACTTAAAAATATTAAATTACAATTCATATCATCAAAATTTGTCCCATGATTTGAAACTATAAATATAAAAAACAATCATAAATTGGACATCAATTTAAAATCAAGCTACAAATAATCATTGATGAGAATTCCCTACTATGAACACATCCCAATCACCTCGGTTTCCTATACCATTGTGCAGAAAATCCCATTTGGAACCACATTACAATATATTCACATACAATATCGTATTCCACAATTATCTTCATAACGGAAACCCTATTCCACCACCATCATCATAATCATAACATTTTACCCCACCATCATCAACACCACCATATCCTCGGTCATCTCCACCCATTACTCTACATCACACCAATCATATTAGGTTATAAATCATTCACCTCAAGGTTCTATATTCTATATCATACATACATTTCAAATTTATTATTCCACGCATAATTTTAAATGAAATCATGACCACATAATTTTGTAATACAATCCTCCCATATTGAAATATGAGCTGGCTTATCACTAATAAATTAATATTTATCAAAAAACCATTTCAATTATATATTGAATTGAACATATTATTATTCATTGGTTTTCCACATTAAAAAATCTATATCATTTGATAGATATAACTACAATAAATTTTACATTATTCAAGCATTAATTCCATTTTTAAAAAATTATAGGACGAGTAATAAATTTTATGATCATTACACAATAATTTAATTAATAATAACATTTTTCATTACATTATTTATATGTTTCAAGTATTCAACCATGCTAAAAAACCAAAAACCAAGTTTAAATCAAATTATTTAGTAAATATCAAGAGGCAATAATAAACACATTTGGTAAAAAAATACAAACCAATAATTTAATCGTCACATCATGAAATATTATATTATAAAAACATGTGCAAGTTCCTATTTTAATTATCTATTATACAAAATTATAAAATAATTCTCATCATCATTATTTTTACATTTTTACCCCATTAAATGATATCATTTCTATTTTATAAAATAATAATTACACAACAACATGATATTATCTATTTTACTCTCTTTGATATTTTTTAGAATAAATATCACTATACTTCTTCATGTGATAATTTTTTTAAGAAATAATATCTCATAGCATTAAATAATTGGTTTTCTCTCTTTTATATAATTTCTATAATTTAGAGTATCAATAATAAAATTAATAATATATTTCATCATGAAAATTTCAAAAAGAATAAGATAATCAAAATTATCAACACATTACAATTTTATTTTAAATTTATTTCTAGAAGTAATAATATTACATTAATAATATTCTACTATTTGTGATAACATTATCTAAATTATTACTTTGATTTCCTTTTTAAAATAATAGTAATAAAAAATAATCATCTAATAATCATTTCTTATCTCAAATTAGATATTATGAAAAAAAATATTGGAAATCAATATTAAATAATTATTCAACATGAACTAAACTATTATTTCGGTTCTTAAAATATCAATGGAATATATTATGAATATTCCAAAGTATACAATTATATTTTATATTCTATATTATTAAAGAAACATGTGAATTCTACTTTATAAATGGAAGTAATAACATTTTTTTTACATAAATTATTCTTGGTAAATTATTTTATTTCCATTTATGGAATAATAATAATATTCACTATATGTGATAACATTTGTGTCTTTGTAAATTAAAGAATAAAAAAATAATACTTTATAAATTTATTTGTAATTTTAAATACAGTTTAATATTTTAATCAACTACAAATTAAATTTAGAATTAGAATAATTTTATAATTTTACTACATTCCATATAGGTCTGTAAAATAATTAGAGTATTTATTATATAATCAATGAGATAAATAATACATGAGAGAAAAAACTATTTATTCAACTTATGATTGAGATATTTACTTATATAGTGTCTAGGTAAATGATAGATACAAGAACATGACACATGATATTTATAATTCATCCTTTTTATTTACATATTTACAAGTTATTAAATAATCATTCTTCATGTGATTTGTCCCAAATTATTTTCTGATTTTGGTTAATCCCACTCATTTAAGAAAGGTAACTTATAAATGATCCCTTCACATTTTCACATTAAAACAATGAGAAGTAACAAATCCCCTAATAGTAGTTTTTTATTCTAAACTATATCATAACATAGGACATATATATATATATATCTTCATCTTGTAAATTGTTGGACTGTTGTGTGTCGAAGAAACTCAAATCAATTGCAGATGGATCACAACACTCAAACTAAAATGTTTTGGTTCATCTATACTTGAGAGAAATGAATAAAGACTCAAATAAGTGAAATTTGGTATTTTAAAATACCTAGATATATTTTTCACATGGTTACATAAATTGCATTGAATTCACTTCAATTTTTTCCCATATTAATTCTTCCCACGACTCATTTTAAGACTCATAAAGATAAGGAGTGTTAAAGATTTAATTTAAAACACTTAATAGATTCAAAAACACCCATTTTACATTTACTTACATTAATTTATAAGGAAAACACATTTTAGGTTGAATAGAGTGGTACACATAGGTTTTTTTTGATACTCTCAATACCGCTACGTGAGACATACAAACTACATAAGGGTAACATAGTTTTACCCCTACACAACTTGCCACCCTTATGCGATATATAGATGCTTCAAATAACCCTTATGTAGGAGGAAAATAAAATGATTCATGAATTAGGATCCTCATACTACTTTTAAATTAATAATGGGATACCCTTACATGATCAGAGGGAACTCGACTAAACCCTTACATGAGGTTGAAGCTACATTCAAATTTTTTTTAGCAAACTATTCATATCTTTATGTTCGGAAGGAAACATAGAAACACCCTTATGAAAGAAATAAGTAGGATGAGTTACTTTTACGTGACTCAAAATATTTTTATTGCACCTTTATGAAACTAAGGGTACCTTTATATAGTTCATATAATTAAGGATGGAACATAAACAACTGATCTTACCTTTGTGTATATAATGTAATAGATAGTTTACCTTTACACAAAAATTCAAAAATAGTTTTACCTTTACTAATGGTTTTAAAACTATGTATTTTACCTTATTAATCTTTTAGAAAAAAAACACTATACCTTTTAAAAATATAGGAATCATGTGTTAGTAAAAAAATTTATTAAAAATATTAAATTTCTAATTAACACAACATAAAATTAATTAATAAAGAATTTTATTTTTTTACATTCAAAATCTCAACAACACTTAAAAAATAATTAAATCACTAACAAAACCCCCAAAATAATTTTCCAATAATATTTTAAAACGTTTGTATTACTTTCATAAATTTGAAAACCTTTTTAAAAGAACTTCTTAAAACATTAAAAAATATTCTGATGTACCAAACACCCTTGAATGAGAGAGAAATGATCGAGAATATTTCAGATAATTATAGAAATAATCTATGACTTGATTGAGTATTTATTTTAAATTTTAATGGATGAATTTTCTCTTTCCTATAATTATATCACTCAATGTCTCAATCATTTAGATAAAGATTTTGTGAGATTTAATGAAAATTATTTGGGGATCAATTTTGAAAAATATTACTTCATGGTACAAATTGGGGTAGTTTTATGCCATTGATTTTATAATGAAGGTATGAAATTTGGAAAAACCCCAGATCAGTACAATTTTCTCATATTATTAGATGTTTCCAAGGACATGTGTAATTTTACCAACACTTCATTAAGAATTTGTAAATTATGGTCCTCTAATTGACTACACTTTTGAAAAAATATCATCCCTTATATTCTGGTCAAGAATTTCAAGAAGAAATTTAATTAATAGGAAATTCTTAGTATATACTCTCTTAATGATTTCACTAGAGTGGGGGAAACAATTTGAGTTAATGTGTGATGCAAGTGACTAGGTAGTTGGTGCCAACTTTAGGGAAATAAATTAGATTATTTTCATAACAATATATTATTCTATCCATAAATTGAATGAGGATCAAAAAAAATTCACAAAAAATAGAATAAAGATGTTTTTTTTCATTCCATAAATTTTGGTCTTACCTATTATTCTCTACATACACCGAGTATATGGATCATGATACCCTGAAGTATTTGATGGCTAGTGTTTAATTAATGAATGATTAATTTATTGATGAACAAATCTATGATTTCAATAGTATAAAACCATAATATAGTCATTTCATGAATTAATTAACTTCATGTTTGGTGTATACAAATTTATCAAAAGGGAAAATTATATGATTTTTTAATGAATCATACCATTAATATAGGGATGGCTTCATAATTTTCAAGGACTGTGAATATGAAATGATCAAAAGGTGTATCCTATAGGATTATGTTGAAAGTATTTTGAATTTTTTTATTCCATTGAAGTTGGCGGAAGTCATAGAATTTATCACACAATTAAAAATTTCGTAAAATTTTATATATTTTGTAACAACATTATGAACGATAACCAAGATTTCATCACGAATCTTGATAAATTCCAATGATCAGGAGGTATAAGTTAAAAGAATGGGATGCAACAATGTCCCATTATGTTTGTTCAAAATTTTTACATACGGGGAATCAGATTCATGGGTATTTTTTCCCAATCATTTTTAAAATCAAACAACCCAATCTATTTTGAAAATGTGTCAATGTGTGTGGAAGCTAAAGCATGTGAGGAAACCCGTTGGCAAAAAATTCCTTAAGGTAACATTGCAAAATTTTATGGTTGGTTGTGTTTTTTAAAAAAACATATTTTCATGGTCAATTAACAAGTTATAGAGATGTTGACAATAGATGTTGATAATGAACCATAAAAAATAATGGAAGATCTAGAGGCAGTACAGAAGATTCGATACATGGTGGCGTTGTTTTCCAGTGTGTGACAAATTCTTGGGGTCTAAAATATCGATTTTAGTGAGAATTATGAAAATTGTATTTTCTTGAAGATGTCAATAAAAATATGGAAAAGGAATGAATTTCACAGGTATGGGATTCATGAAGTGGATTTCACAAATACATGAAGAATGTTGATTGTGAGCTCTACCATTACGATGATCTTCATGAATGCAAGAGGTGAAGAGCATTGTAAGGGAGGATTGCGGTGGCATCACGATGAATTTGATGGAGAGAATTGCGACAAAGAAAAATTTCAGTGGTGATTTGTGATGGAATGATGCTCCAAAGAAGCGATTTTTAAAGATTCGAAAATCACACTGCATAAAGCAGAGCTGCAGGTTCAACCGCGCCTATAAATAAGAGTCTAAGCCTCTTCATCTTTAATGACCTTAAGAAATAAAATCCAGAGTCATCTTGATTTCATGAAGAAATGAGTGCTCTACTAATCAAGGTTTCAAATAAATTCTTGAGATTTTCGAAATGACTACCCTAGTTGGACCAAATTCAATACCTCTAAGTATAGAGAGCTTCTCCATGAAGGGATGTTCCGCGTTGTCTACGTGAACTTCACAGATCAAGTCCCACTACGATGGATTGAGCATTATAATGGCATTAGATCTGCAAATTCTTGAGCTCTACAACGAAGGGTGCTCTACAAATAAATGATCTCAACAAAGGTGTTTTCATTGAGAATAGGTAGGAAGTTTGAGAAGTCATGTTTTACCTTTGATAAATAGGGATCTTTGCGAAGTAGTGAGCTTTAAAAAATTATTTCAAAGGTTATTTCCTAGTGTTCAGTAGCAAAGGGGTACTTACTTGTGGATGAAAATTGGACTTCATTATAGCATCGATATATATTTTGAGGATGCATTCATTAGAGATAATGAAAGGACCTACAAGTCTCTACCTTGTGATTTGGTCTTCTAAAGAAGCACTGATCTCTATTAAATTGAGAGATAAGTGATCTTTCAAATTTTGATTGGTTGTAAACAAGACAGGATAGTGACTTCACTCCAAAAATTGTAAATAACAGTGTGTTTAAAGTGGATTTCGTACATCAGTACACTACCAGTGTATGATCCTTGGACGTTTCCTATTGAGTGTGAACTAATTAAATTTGTTATGTCCTATGCAGTAATTAATATTTATTCATACTCTCCAATGAGAATGAGAGAGAAGAGAGTTTTTTAACAAAAAAACAATATCAAAACGGTCAATTGTTTTAATATATCATACCGTAATTCACCCCCCCCTTTAGGGTTTCTAGTCTAGTAGACCTAACAATTAGTATCATAGTGAATGTTTGATATCAATGTTTGTCTCTCAATGGAGGTCACCAATCATAAAAGGATTTCGATTATCGAGGGAAATAATTTTCAGTTGTGGAAAAATTTGATTCAACACTACTTCCAATCTTTGGAAATTTATGTGTTTACAGCCATGATGCATGGTATCTCAACCGACATCAATATTTTTTTATTATCAGAGTCTAAAAGAAGTGAATTTTAGGCTAATTCTAAGATAATCAATGCATTAATGGGATACCTATTCAATTGTCTCTATACGATGGTGATATCATTAATAAAATTACATGCTATGTGAGAAAAAGATATTGAATATATATAATAGAGACACAAAGGTCAGAGAGGAAAATATGCATGTTTTGTGGAAACAGTATTAAGATCTGAGAATAAAGACGAATTATTCTGTTGGTGCATTCTTTGACATGGTAAATATTGTTGTGGAATACATATGGGTTCATGGAGAATTTATTTAAGACATAAATATTGTTAATCACATCTTCTGGAAAGTTCCACCTCAGTTCAATAAAAAAGTTTCAGTTTTGGAAGATAAAGACCTAAAAGAAATGACATTTAATAACCTACACAACACCCTTATTGCATATGAAATGAGAAATTATGATAACAATGCTATGAAAAAGGGGAAATATAAATAGGTTTCATTCAAGACCTTGAATAATATCACCATTGAGTATTATGAAGAAGATTATTAGTCAAAGGAGGTGAAGTCATTCCTTTCCTCAAATCTATAAAGAGGAAAAGGAATGTTCAGAAGGAAACTTCCACTAGCATGTTTTCAATGTTGAACGGTTGGACATCTTGTGGAAAGGTTCCCTAATAAGTTTCAAGAAGATGTTGAGGATGAAGTGAAAATTCTCTAGAAGAGGGCTTAAGCCTATGTGAAAAAAAAAGAAACAGTTCAAGAAATTTTTATTTTAGAAAAAGAATATTTTTTTCAAAATAACGTAAAAGTTCATATGAGTCTATGGTTTAGGATGTTGAAGGGACAATGTACTAAAATAATCATGGAGAAAATGATATGGTGGAAGTTGTAGGTAGTTCTGAAAAAAGGAAGAAACTGACACAGATGAAGAATAAGAAGAAGTTGAAGGAAGATTTGATATGGATGCTAAATGAGAATAAACTCTTGAGGAAATAGATTCTTGTAGAGAAAAAAAGAATAAATTCCACAAAGTGTTATATGATTCCAAACTCTTTATACAACAGCTAGAAGAAAAAAAGTCTGAGTTAAAGAATGAAATTGAAAATCTCAAGTCATCCAAGTCAAAGAGCTCAGAAAATGTTAATGAACATAAACTCAATGTTGATGAATGGAAAAGGGATATCAATTGCTTGAATGAAAAAGTGTAATAACAAATCATGCATATCAAATAAATTGATGAACAAGTTGTCAGTCTATGATGAAAAGTAAAGGATAAACAAAAATAATTGACTCCTATTATGATTCAATAAAATCTAATCATTCAGAAGACCAAAAAGATAGAATTGAGGAATCATGGTCTAGTAGAAAACAAGACACAATTAAGTTAAGATAGTAAAGATGATGTGGGGCTTGACCAAGAACATAAAATTGTGAAACATGATGTCAGACCGCAAGCACCCGTTCCGATATTGATGGTTGAAGTGGGCATGAAGTAGAGTCATGATATTCAGAGATCCCAAGGTATAATTAGCAGTGTAGAAGTAACATGTAGGAGTGAACCCTATATTAGGTGTTATTACTATGGAAGGATGGGATATTAACATTATGTGTGTTCCATATCCACGAGATACTGAAGGGCACAATAAAAGCAATGGAAACCAATTTTAAAATGGTACTCTAGAACATCTTTTTAGTGACACTGTTTTTGGTGAGGAAGATTTTGTCACATGGATATATTTTGTACATCAACCATGTAGAGGAATGTGCCAAGGAATAATAAAATTAGTCACAAGAAGAAAATCAAAAAACGAACACATGAGTTGAAAATGAAAAATCGATTTGTAGCTCTATAGGATGAAGTTGGTCCATCACACTCTGAGGAAGATCAATGTTTCCAATCTACACTGAGTTTGAATTAAAAAAACATGGATCAAAAATAAAACAACATATATGGAAGTGGATGTAGAAATTTTCCTTAAATAAAAAGAACGTTATTGTGTCTGGATCTTTGACAGCGGTTGAACATCCCACGTGAAAGTTATTAAGGAACTTTTACAGGAATAAAATATAACAAAGAAGGAGTTTTTAAGTAAGGAAATGTTGAAGTTCTATAGGTAATTAGCTTAGGAAATTCTAGTTTTGGGAGAAAATAGATGATACGTATTGATGTCTTCGAAGTATAAGGTCTCTGTCACAATTTTCTTAGTGTCCATAAACTTTGTGACTCAGGGAAATATATAATATTTACTTAGTATTCGTGTATCATAAAAGGAAGAGATGGTGCAATTTTCCTACAAGGTAAAAGGGAAAATGTAAATCTATACCATGTAAGTGGAGAAGAAGATATGTAATTTTTGTCTTGAGAGGAAGAGAACATGTTGTGGCAGAAAAAACTAGGTCATCTATTCCAACCATCACTAGAAGATATAATGAAGAATGATTTATCTAGAGAACAGCCTAAGCTATCACACTATCATACATATATGTGTGATGAATATCAACAAGGGAAAATCAACAAAAAAATGTACAAGGATAAGGAAATGAAGCCAATAATAATACTTGAGTTGGTGCATGTTGTTGTTTGTGAACCTAACTCACCAAGATCCTTTTATGGGAAGAGATATTGTGTTATTTTAATTGATGAATACAGTAGAATGGAATGGTTATTTGTCATTTTCCATAATTCCAATGTGCTTAGTTTCTTAAAACAGTGTCAGAGAGAATCATAAGGGATGCTTGGGAAAAAATTATAATGTTTCATACTGATAATGGTACATAATTCTCAAACAATCAGGTAGAAGAAAATATTTAGAAGAATAGGATAATTCATCAAGTTTCTTCAGTGATAACTACCTAATATAAAAGAGTGGTTGAGATGAAAAATCAGACCATCCACCACATGGAAAGAACGATGCTTATTGAAAAAGTCCTTCCAGATATATTTTGGAAGGAGGAAGTTTTAAAATTGTTCTAAATTTCAAACAGGGATTTGTTGTGTCCCTAGGAAAGAAAGACTTCGTATGAGATGTGGTATATAAAGAATCCAATAGTGACATACTTTCAAATATTTTTAATTTGGATCTTCATTCTCTATAAAGAAAAACATAGGAAATTGGAATCACATGGAGATGAGGGGATATTCAATGGCTACTTAAGAAAAAAATGAAGTATATAAATGATTTAATAAGAGGGTGGGAAAAGTAGTTGAGAGGAATTATTTCACTATAGTATAAAATGAATAGAATATTAAACAACACAATGAACAATTTGATGATGAAAGAGACGAGGATAAAATAAAAACAGGGGAGAAGAAGTGGTTTTTGTTGATTCAGAATAAGATACTGAAGATGAGAAAGAAGAAGTCAAGTTAGTATCTTCAAAGAAGACAAAGAGACGATCTGGAATTTATAATACAAATATCAACGGTGATCTGACAATGCCTGATAAAACAAGATGAATTGTGTCATTATAGAATAAATATATATTATCTTTGGTGGAGCTGAAATGTTTTGCCAATGTAGCTGGAGATGATAATTGGGTTCAATCTATGAATGAAGAGCTAAATTAGATTGAGAAGAATCGGACTTGGGATATTGTTTTGAGGCCAACAGATAATAATGTCATTGGGACTAAATGGTTCTTTCTTAACAAGATTAATGATGATAGAATAATGATTCGAAAAAATGCATAACTTGTGTGCAGAGGCTACTACCAGATATAGGGTACTGATGTCAATGAGGTATTTTCAACTTTTGAAATGAAAGAAACAATTAGAATATTCTTGTCCATTGCAGTGCTATAGATGATCAAGGTTTCCTAGATGGACGTCAAATCTTCATTTTTAATGGGGTTCTAGAAGAAGATTTTTATATAGAGAATCCAGATGGTTTTCTCATTCATGAATATGAAAACAATATTTTTTTGTTAAAGAATGTGCTATATGGGATGAAACAAGCAGCAAGAGTATGCTACATAGGGCTTGATCAGTATTTTAAGATTCTTGGATTTCAGTGTGGTGGAGATGATTAAAATCTCTATTTCAACAATGACAGTAATCAAAGGATGATGGTTCTGGTTTATGTCGATGACATAATATTTGGAGGATCAAATGAAGCTCAGTGCATAAATTTTTCCGAATTCATGAAAAGTTATTTTGAAAGGTCAATTATTGTTGAGTTAACATTTTTCCTTGGTTTATAGTTGACACAAGGAAGAAACGAAACATTCATTTCTCAATCAAAATATGACAAGGAGGTTCTGAGAAGAATTGGAATAGAAAATTCCAGGGAGATAAAGACCCCATTTCCTACCTGGATGAAAATATCAAAAGATGATGATGGGAAGGTAGTTAATATCAAAGAATATAGGAAGATTGTTGGATGTTTATTGTACCTAACAGTAACAAGACCTTATATAGTTTTCTCCACATGCAAAGAAGAAAGATTCCAAATCACCCCTAAGGAAAGCCACATACATATAGTGGAAAGAATACTTCGGTATATTAAGGGCACTATGGATTTCGGTTTGATTTATAATGATAAATTTTAGCCATAGATTTTGGTTTATACAGATGTATATTGGTCTAGATCAGAAGAGGATAGGAAATCTACGTTGGTATGTGCTTTCTATCATGGTGGTTTTTGTATTTTATGGCTATGGAAGAAGAATGATTATATTTCATTGAGCACCACAGAAGTTGATTATATTTCCGCCACTCCAGCTTGCACTTAGTTAATGTTTATGATGCAGTTGATTGATGATATGATCATTGATGTGATGTCTTTGATTGGAATACATTTTGATAATTCCAGTGCTATCTATAATAGGAAAAATCTAGTCCATCACACAAGGAAAACCACATTGAAATCAAATATCATTTTATCAAGGAGAAGGTGGATTAAGGGATACTGAAGTTAGATTATATGCATATAGAGCTATAGGATGCATACATTATGACAAAAAACTTACCCAAGGAAGATTTTGAGAGGCATCTATGAGCTCTAGGAGTCCATTCGACTCACCATACTTGAAAAAGTGTGTATGTGGTACCCCCTCTCTCCCCAAGGTAAAGTGTTTTCTTCCGTATGATGTTGATATACGTTCTCTACTCAGTTCCATAGCATAATAGAGTGACCTTTAGTATTGTTGAAAAAGAGGGAGAAAGAGTGACTCTTAAAGGGTGAGAAACTTTGTATAAAGAAGGTACAAAATTTCTTAGTCAAAGACATGGTGAGAAGCTAATAGTTGGAGAAGTGAGATAGGGGGAATAAAATGCGATAGTGGGAGAGTTTTAAAATATGATGATGCATGAAGTGATCGATCAAATATTATATGTCATGATAAAAGAGGTTCATAATGAATGAATAAGGATGGAGTTGGAATGGTATCAAGAACTGTTGTTCAGAATGATGTGATTCATTGATTTACTTTTCATACTACTCTTGTTTCTCACGTTGAGGATTGATCATGTCAGATTAGAGTATATTTTGAGTAAATATTTGATTCCTATTTGAATCGAAAGAGGAAAATGGTGGTGAATAATGAAATAATCATTAATGAGGTATCAAAGTGTCGAGAATACTTATGAGAAGAGTTTTCAAGAAACAAAAAGGGGGATATTTTTGGGTAAAAAACAATTAATATAGAATTTATACATTTTGGGTTGGTTGTGTTTGATAAAAAATTAGGTTTTCATGGTTAATTTTCATGCTCCATAGATTTTGTTGACAATCTATATTGAAAAAGAACCATGAAAAAGGAATTGATGATCTGGAGTCAGGTCAAAAGATCATATACATAGCGGCGCCATTCTCCAGTGTTTGAAAAATTTTTGGGGTCCAAAATTTGGAGTATAGTGAGTATTGAGAAAAGTGGATTTCTATGAAGATTTCATCAAAATAGGTCAAAAAATGAATTTTTTGAATATGAGCTTCATGAAGTGACATGAAGAATGTTGACGGTGAGATGTGAAATTATGATGAGCTTCACGAAAGGAAGAGATGATGAAAATTTTGAGGGAGCATTACGGTGGAGGCATGAAGAATTTGATGGATATCATTGTGACAATGACAAATTTATGCACTTCTTTGTGATGGGAAGACGCATCGTCGATACAATTTTGACTGATCCCGAAATCATGCCAGAAGAAGTGGAGCCCTCCATTCGACTACGCCTAAAATAAGATGCCTCCCCCTCTTCATTTCAAAATATATTAAGAGAGAAAATTTGGATTCATTTTGATTTTGCGAATCAGGGGGTTCTCCACGAAGAAAGGATTCAAAGAAAGACAAGAAAATTGTGAAAAGACTCCCCTAATCTTGCCCAAGTCAATGCCTCTATGTATTGAGAGCTTCACAAAGAATAGGTGCTCCACATTGGCTCAGTGAGCTTCAGGAAGGAAGTCACTCTTCGATGGATCGAGCTTTGCAATGGCTTGATCTCTATAAAAGCTCGAGCTCTACAACGTAGTGTGCTCTGCAATGCAGTGAGCTCTACGAAGGTGTTTTCTTTGCGAAGAGGCAAAAACTTTGTCAAGGATTGTATGATCTTTTCAAAATAGGGATCTTATATAAGTAGTGATCATTGCAAAAGTATTTCAAATGTTATTTCCCAATGTTTAGTGGAAAAGTGTTATTTATCAGTGGATGAAAATTTTACTTCATCAGAGCATCAACATACATTAGAGGATGCATTCATTAGAGATAATGAAAGGACCTACATGTCTCTAAACTGTGAGTGGATATTATGATAAAGCAGTGAGATATCTTCATATGATAGAGTAGTGAGATTTAAAATTTTGATTGGTTGTAAACCAGGAGGGACAGTGAGTTCACTCCAAACATTTTAAATAGGAATTCTATTATAGTTGATTTGGTATATTAACAAATCACCAGTGTAAGCTCCATGGACATAACCCAGTGAGGGTGAACCAAGTAAATTTGATTTTCCCAGTGCATAATTTAAGATTTGTTCATACTCTACAATGGGAAGGAGATAGAAGGTAATGTTGAATAATAACAAAACAAGATCAAAAGAGGAAATTGTTTTAATATTTCATACCCTAATTCACCCCCCTACACAGGATATCTTATCTAGTGGACCTAACAAGAACACTAGCTTGTTTTCCATTATATATTTGAAACAATACATATATAAACAGTTTTGGATTCCATAACACATCATCAGTGACAATGATACTCACTATAATAATGTTATGTTTAAAAAACTAATGACCTCCAATGGATGTCACCATTACATGACAACCCCATATCATCCACATACCAATGGTCATGATTATTTTTCAAACTGAGAGATCAAAGGAATCATAGAGAAAAATGTAAATACCTCTTAGATAGATTGGGTGATTAAATTTTATTAAGCACATAGGTTACAAGAAAACATAAAAAAACACTAATTAGAATGTTCCCATACTATATAGTATTTGTAGAAACCTATCACCCACGAGAAGATATGAAACATAAACCATATTGGAAAATTATGAAACAAAACATGGATTTTAAATCCACCCATTAAAATAACATTTTATAGATTAATGAATTGGATGTGATATTTGGAAAATGAATAAAAATAAAATTTAGTGGAGGATGATTTGGATTAGATTGGGAGGTAATCGTATGGAAATTATATGACATATAAAGAGGAATCATGAGTATGGAATGATAAGAAAATTCAATAGTTAAATATTTCATTGAATAAAAATGACCTTATATTCAACTCATGTATTACATTTAGAGAATAAAATCATAAATCAACATGGTCAGGGTAATGCACCATCACAATTGTATTTCCCCATGGTCAATTTAAAAATTTTGATGAGAAGATCAATCCAGTTAAGGTAAATTTTGAACACAAAAAACATTACCACACTTTATATATGATAGGAATCATTGAGTAAAATCATTTAAACTAACAGATTTTTCGTCTGGATGAAGAAATTAAACTTATTTCTAATAGGGAAGTATCTTGATTACCTTCTAATTTCTTGGTCTTTATTTAATATCTTTCCCTTTATAGGTGTAGTTAGTAAAGATTCCCCATTCCATTAGATCATATATTTTGATTGATTGTGCTATAAATATTTTATTCAATATTCCATAAGAGATACACAAAATGGGTGAAAGGAAGGTGAAACTACGTCATGAGTGGTTAATTATGTAATAGTTTGAGAGGTTGAACCTCAATAATAGATCTTTGGAGATAGAGGACACTGCTTCAAATATAGATATGATAAAAAAGAAATTCTGACCCAATAGACTAAACAAATTGATCATTGTATATTCATCTGGATAACGACATAATACATATAAAATATTGGGAGATAAACCATAAGTTTATCCTTTCTATTTTTTTCTAGTTTATTTTATGAAAAAAAATTGTCTTGTGTGGACCTTTTTTGATCATCATATCTATATTTCATGCATGTATTTTATTATGCTTAAATGTATTATTTTCTATATTTAATTGATATTATTTCTCTTATTTTGATTATTTAATGTGTTTTATGAATTTTAGTGGGAACAACATATATTTGTAAATGGAACAAAAAGAGACGAAATTCAGGATGCCTTCTCTCACAGACAAAATTAGATAATTTTGCATGGTGTAATATTACACATTGTTTATCTATTGAGAAACTGAAAACTAATTAACGTGTAGTAGATTTTTTAATGAGGGGGCTTATGGAATATTCCATTGTTCACAACTATGAGAAAATTTGGATGAGGTAGAGTTGACATAAAATTTCAGAGATGGAGAGCATCGATCCAATGCATTTCTTTGCTTCTATTCTTCACTACCATTCTTCCTTAGGTATCCATGATTCTCATTCTCATCATTCCTAGCATGAGTGAGTAGATTTATTTTTTATGGGTGATATGATTTTAGGGTGATGTAATGCTTATGGATTATTTATATTTCTTATTCGTGATTGGGATTTCTGCAACCCCGTTTATCAATTCCAATCATCTTCTTTTTGAAATTGCATGAAAATTTCATTCATTTTGAGGTGATTCATTTTATTACAACAATTAATTGGCCTATTTTTTTTATGACCATTGTTTAATCTAGGTTATTTATTTTATAATAGGGTTTTGGGTTTCCTATTTTTTAGTTTCATCAAGTATATGACCATTTCAAAGGAGAAATCACATGATTAGTGTAGTGTATCCAAACCAAGGATCCCTATTGACCCAATTTGGACACTAAATATTAATGAACAAATAATCAATTGAAACCATATCACACAAACATTAAATCACTAAACCATACATTTCTATTCTCAGTAAATCAATCCCAATAATTGTTGTTATTTATCTTTCTCTCCAAATAATGAAACAATTGAAATTTCAATTTCATTAATTAATTTAGAATATATGGATCATACCAGTTGGTTTGGAAATCAAACTCTCTAGGTACTAATTTTTTTTGTTTCTCTGATTTTTATAAATTAATAAATTTGTGTAGCCCCATAGAAAATTATTTATTCTTTGTGGATAATCAATTCGCTTGAAATATTTTAGTGTATTTTCCTATATCTTGAATATTTTATGTCATCTATGTGTTATCTCTTTGTTTTTTGTTATCTTTTTGATATGAAACATGTATTTTTTATCTCTATTATATCATTATAGGTATACAATATTTGGAGATCTGATAGATAAATCCATCTTTTTCCATGCTTATCTTCAATTATGTATTGAAGATCCATATTTTCCCTCTTATTTAATTTACACTTCCAAAAAAACATTTTAAAATAAGTAACTTAAGAAAATCAAAAAAACTCTAAACAAAAAAAACTAACATCCCTTTCATTAATAAACCCACATGAAAACTACTATATTTCTCTAGGTACACAATCTGTGGAATACCACTTTTTTACCTAGTGAGTCTAAGAACATGATTCCTTGCTAAAATTCTTTGATTCTTCATACCATGAAGTAGATAATTGTTTATATCATTCCATACTTCGAAATTTTTATCATAAAACATGTTTATTTTAGAGAGACCCATTTTCACATAGGATCATTAATATTTCCTGATTTTATTTTTCCATATTCGTGAGGACTCTGGACCCTTTCTATATCACTTTATATTTATTTTTATCATAATATATTTTTCACTATTTAATTTCTTCCATTAAATTCCATTTTTTACATCAAAGTGATTGTAATTTCTAAAATTTCACAAAAAATATAAAGGCATTCATTTTTTTTCCTAACCCCTTTGTCACACTGAGCCATAATTTCGTTTTCTCTATTTCGTAGCCCTTAAAATCCATTAATAATCCTTTTAGGATGATCTAATAGTTGATACCCTTTATTTTCCATAGCATGGATATTTTCAACATGATTTTCAATCTATGAGTGGGGGAGAGAGTTATTTATTGAGTGGGTTTTATGAGGGATAATGAGTCATTCGAGGCACATTGGTAGACATTATATCATCATTTATTAGGGGTATTTTTCACTGTAACTCTATTCTATCCATTTATATTATAATATGGGAATATATGTTCTATTGGTTCCAATAATGACTAAAATTTTGGTTATTACATGGTAAAAAAACGTCTTTACAAATACCTATAAAAGTGATAATCCATTACCTTATAAGATGGAGTTTTTTATAGAATATTCATTGATATTATTCTGAGTATGAGTTACTTATGTGCTTTTATTTATAATATTTTTTTATATTTACTCCACAAGGTTTTGGAGCAAATACACACCTATTTATCAATATATTATTTTTAACTGAGTTGTTTCCCTAAAAAATAGAAAAACTAAGAGAGACAAAAGAAGAATAAAAATAAAAAGAGGAAAGAAAATTTCCAAATTTTTTAGGGGGGATATTAGATTATCATTTTCTTGTGGAAAAACACTTTTTATGTATGGGGGAGTGATATTCTAAGGGAGAAAATGGTATTGATATATATTATGAAAAAATTTCAATATTCAACCCTAATTCATTTCCAAAACATTAATTTTGTTGTGAAACACAGTCCCATAACATTATAGATCATTGGAACATAATATTAATTCCTCGAGATTATAGTGTGTTATTTTTTATTTTCACTAGAGGATATGTGAAATTAATGTAAAGCATAAGGTAAGAATTTATTTGAGATTAATTGAGCGTAGTTTTGATTTAAAATTGTTTTTTATTAATGAGTGATGATGGGATAGATCACATGATGTGTGAGTGTAGATACTTTTTTTCCAAATTATGTAAGTGGAAGACAATTTATTTTTTGAATAAGCATTTTAAATGAAGAATTATATTTTTTTAGTAAAATATTGAAGAATTTTCAACATGTGATTATGTTTCTCTTGTTTTAATATGGGTGAATCTATGTGATGTTATCTGATTTTCCCCCATTAGTGAAAATGTTTAGGTAGGGAGGATTTCTTGCACATAAGTTTTCTGACATTTTTATAAATTATCAACATAGATTTAATTATTATTTTTTTACATTTTTTTTATTAGTATATTTTTATAGTTTTTTTGTTTTAGTTATTTTTATAAATTTAGTTAATATTATATTAATATTATTTATTTTTTATTACGCATATAAAATATTAACATCATTATTATTAATATGGGTATTATTATTATTTTGTATCTTATTATATAATTAATTTATTTTTAAACAATATAAAATTAAGATGAATTTATTTATCTCATACCCCAAGAATATATAATTATATTTTTTTGCGTAATTGTAACTATTTTTGGAATTCAACCAGCAGGGCATGGGGTGGGTAATTAGAGTGGAATTCTGAGATCTCCTTATATTTTTATCTTCAAAAGGGACACAAAACCTTGCACGATATATCTTCTTTGGCATTATATTTTGTGATTGTAGTGTTGCACATGGCCACCCCACCTTCCCACTGCTTCATTGAGGTAACCAAATCACATATATCCCTTTTCATCACTACTACAAATCAGGATATAGTCAATGCTAGAAAAGGGAATTATCAGTGTGAAAATGTGTTTTTATCCTAATAATTATTAAAAGGGTTAATTTTATCAACACTAGAAAGTCACAAATAATGGGGCCCTTTATCAATTTTAAGATGGGACACCATTATCGATGCTTTTCTTGAATTGAAAAGGGTCCTATAGCTATAATGTGTGTTTAAAACTATAGAAAACCTTAGAAAAAAGTACAGATATATGGAAAATTCATAATTTAATTGAAATAAAAATTACAATCAAAATTAAAGCGAATCATTATATTATAAACATTTCAAACTTTTTTGTACAGTTACATTAGAAAGTACAATTTATGAAAAACATTCAAAAACATAAATTGTTTCATTGTCTTTGGAACTAAACCCTTACTCAAAAAGGCCTGATAATGGTATCAGTTTCTCAACAAACCACCCCAACTCAAGTGAAAGAATCCACTTGTGTAAGAAAATATTTCTTCTGTTAGTAATACTATAAAGAAAAGAAGTAAACATAAATATGAAATAATAAATTAATAAAATTTAATTTTCAAACTGAAACCATACAATTTCAATCATACCTGTTGTACTATGTATTGGATTGTGTTTTGGATAATTCATATATGTCACAAATCACATATGGATTGTTGTAATAAATTATAAAAAAAATTGATTATATTTTGTCATTTTGAGCATTTCACAAGTGTTTTGGACTAAATTGTCATTTTAAAAATCCAATCACACAATTTGAGTCATACTAGGAACACCATGTATTATATTGAGGTGTGGCTGATTCCTTGAGATCAAAAATTATTTATAGATCATTTTCATAAAGTATCAAAATAATATGAATGGGTTTTCTTGGTTTGGAGTATGTGACACATGTATTGAACTAAAATGTCAATTTTAAATAAAAATACACACCTAGATTCATACTGTCCTCGCAGTGTATAAAATTAACATAAATTTTATTCCCATAAGTTAATAATGACTAGAGGATTGTTTTCGTAAATCATCAGGACAAATCAAATGAATTATCTTGGTTTTGAGTATGTCACGTTTATTTTTTACTAAAATGTCATTTTAAACTGAAAACACACACTTTGATTCATACTTGTCACATCATGTGTTTGTTTCACAAGAAACCAATTCAAAAATGTCATAAATGACATATGAATCATTTTAATAATTTATGAAGACAGTCTAGGAATTTTTATTAGTTTTTAGTGAGTGACACAAGTTTTGAACTAAAATATCAATTTTAAACTGATAACGAACACTTTGAGGCATACTGACTAGACCATGTATTAGGATGAGGTATGAATAATTTCTACACATCAAAAATGACTTATGTATCATTCTATTAATATATCAAAATGATATTAATGTGTTTTATTGGTTTTGAGTATGTGATGTGTTTTTTGATCTAAAATATCAATTTTAAATAAAAATAAACACTTGGAGTGAAACTAGACACACAATGTGATGAATTTATGTGTGGTTGATTCCTACACGTCAAAAATTAATTATGTATTATTTTACTAATGTATCAAAACAATATAAATTTGTTTTAAATTTTTAAGTATGTCAGGTGTAATTTCTACTAAAATGTCAATTTATACCAAAACAAGTATATTGAGTTATACAAGTCACATCATGTGTCATTTTGACATGAAATTTAATACTACACATCAAAAATGAACTATGAATCATTTTCATAAAGTATTGAGACAATATGAGCTTCTTTTTTTTAGTTCTCAATGAGTGACACATGTTCTGAACTAAAATGTAAATTTTAAATTGACAACATACACTTTATGTCATAATGAGAACACCATGTATTAGATTGAGGTTTGAATGATTCCTATATGTCACAAATTATTTATGGATTGTTTTTACTATAATATCAATATAGTTCAAATGTGTTTTCTTAGTTTTGGTTATGTGATGTGTGTTTTGAACTAAAATATAAAATTTAAATGAAAACCCACTTTGATTCATATCAGTAACACTGTACATTGGATTTATAAGAGGTTGAATACTACACATGAAACATTACTTAAGGACCATTTTACTAATGTATAAAAACAATTCAATTTTGTTTTATCAATTTTTAGTATGTCGTGTTCCTTTTTATTAATATATCGATTTAAACAAATACACACACATTGAGTCATCCAGGTCACATCGTGTGTCGGTCTGATGTGTGAATAATTATTTCATGTCACAAATTAATTATGAATCATTTTCTTGTAGTATCAAGAAAATACCAGCACATTTTCTTGATTTTGAGTGAGTGACGCATGTTTTGACCTAAAATTGCAATTTTAAACTAGTAACATGCACATTGAGTCACACTGAACACATAGTGTATCATATTGATGTGAGGATAATCCACACACATCATAAATTATTTATGGGTCATTATTATAATGTATAAAACAATCAGAATGTGTTTGATATGTTTTGAGTATGTTAGTTGTGGTTAGAACTATAATGCCAATTCAAAATAAAAACACACATTCAGTCATATTGGTAAGACCATGTGTCGGATTGATGTGAGTTTTATTCCAATATGGAAAAAATAACTTCTGGATCATTTTAAAAAATCTTCGAAACAATATTAATGTGTTTTATTGGTTTTGACTACATGGATGTTTATTAAAATGTCGATTGAAACTAAAAACACACACTTTGAGTCATACTGGTCACATCGTGTTTCAGTTTGATGTGAATCCATTTCTTTCACATAAAAAATGACTTATAAATAGTTTTCCAAAATTACGAACACAATCCAAGTGTATATTCATAGTTTTTAGTTTCTAAAACATGTCTTGAACTAAAATATCAATTTTAATCTGATAACATATACATTGAGTCATACTAGGAACACAGTGTATCATATTGAGGTTCGGTTATTTCTTAAATGTCACAAATGACTTATGGGTCAGGGAATGGGCCCGTAAAGGGCGGTTTCCGTCGCTCTGAACTCTCTAGGGTTTCCACCGCCTCCTCCGAGGCGATAAATCCCCCCCCCCCGCATCTTGGGTTATCTTCTGTTTTCTGCATCTTCATCATGGATGTCGATAAGATTTGGTTTCCTTAGTTGGATGGTGGTTTGTGGTGGAGAAAAAAGTTGGAGGACCGCATCCGCTTTAACCCCGATTTCAAGATCTGCTTCGGAGGTTCCGCAAACCTCGTGCGGTATGACTTCGCTTATGGTGGAATCTTGTTTGTTTTCTTGGATATGCTCGCAGTTGGTCTGGATCTGGTGTCGTTTCATACTCTCATCTCCTGGTTTGAGGAGGTGATATCCAAATCTACTGGTGTTGATTTTGGTCTGCGAAGTCTTTGTATCTTTGTTGTCTTGTTTATTTTAGATCTGTGTAGCGTGTTCTCCGGCGTTGAGGAGGAGGTGACAAGGATGTGGACAAATTTTGATGGTGTTCCAACAGTGAGGGATGCTGGTGAATGCGATGCTGTTGAGTTTGGATGTAGAAGGTGGGAGGCAGATCGGTGTGCTGGTGATCGCGGTTTGGATCTCTGGTGGGATGTGATAAAGGAGGTGGTTCGACCTGATGAGAATGGTCCGGGAACAATGGACCGATGGTCTCACCGGCGACCTACAATGAATGGTGACTCTTGATATTGGGCTCACGGCTTGAGGATGACATGTGGTGTGGCACGTGGACCATGGTTTGGTCATGAATTTTGGAAATTTTAATTTTGAAATTTCTCTTTGCTTTGGTGGTTGTAAGCTATGGGTACAAGATACCCATAAACCGACTTTTTTGAAATTCGAAAAAAATGGTTTGTAGGCACAATTGACTTATGGGTCATTTTCATAATTTATCAATATACTATGAATTGATTGAAGGGTTTAGAGTATGTGACATGTGTTTTAAACTAAAATTCCAATTTTAAAATGAAAATACACACATTAAGTCATACCATAACGATCATGTATCGAATTGGGGTGTGGTGGATTCCAATATGCCAGAAATGTATTATAGATTATTTTTATAATGTATCAAATCAATATGATTTTTTTCTCATTTTTTGATTATGTGATGTTTGTTTTAAAATAAAATTTAAATTATAAACTAAAAACATAAACATTGAGTCATATTGAGAACATAGTATATCACATTTAGTTATGACTAAGTGAGGTGTTCCTAATTCCATCATCGGTCAATACAGTTTTCATGATAGGTCTTTTGAAAATTCATAAGTTTCCATTCATCTAATTCAAAATCCCTAGGAAGATGTATCCTTACGAATCGATTCACATTTCAAGAAGCACCTAGTTTTCTTTTCTATCTGAAAGAAACATGTTATCCATTTTTTGGATTATTGTAGATAGTTGAATGAAAAGTATGACTTTCTAAAAGATATGTGAAAAAAACTAAATATGTATTTGCTAAAATGATATGGAAATTAACTTAAAAATAATATAATAAAGGATGAAAAATTAACTAAATAAGTAGTATAAAGTAAACTTTTCATGATGTTTGTATACATTCTTGAACCATTTCCATATCACCATTATTTCTATTATATCATTGGTGTCCAATCTCCCATAAGAAAGTGTATATTCATACATGTTACTAGCTCAGTTATATCCAGAAAAAAGGGTATTGGATTGAGGTGTGGTTGAATCCTACATGTCAGAAATGACATATTAATCGTTTTCCTAAAGTATTAAAATAATCCCAATATGTCCTCTCGATATTGAGTGAGTAACATGCATTTTAAACTAAAAAAAATTAAAATAAAAACATAAACATTGAGTCATAATGGACATATCGTGTATTATATTGAGTTA
The DNA here is from genome assembly GCA_963277665.1 of Viscum album. NCBI lineage: Eukaryota > Viridiplantae > Streptophyta > Magnoliopsida > Santalales > Viscaceae > Viscum > Viscum album. Next base: position 837,035,893 of record OY728167.1, read on the forward strand.
TAGTTGATTCCCAGAAATCACACCATGTCTTTTTATTCTAAAATGCATTCAACCTTTATGGTTATATAACAATATTTCTATTTAATGACCCATAATGTTTAATATATTATAGAATAAAAATGAAAATTGAATCACTGTTCATGAATCATACTTATTGATAGCATAATCATAGTACATGAATGCATCATTAGTATATCATAATTATTTGTGATCTCTATGAAAATTAAAAAAAATAATTATTAGGTAATAATGATTAAACGAAATTAACTAAAAAACTGTAGATAAAATGACTTGAAAATTAACTATATAAGTAGTTAATGTCTCCTCTTCAAGATGTTTATATACATTATGACACCATGTATTTTACCCATTTGTTTCTAAAAAACTATTTCCTCTTTTAAATATAAGTTCTATCGATAGTCCTTTTGGTATGGAATATATATATATATATATAAATAATAAATATTTTAAATGAAATTGTAAATATCATTTGAAATACCTCTTTGGGGATGATAGTTTGTTGGTAGAATACAATATATTTCATAAATTTTCAAAGACAATAACCCCATATTTGGTAATTAGTTTTCTTTAAGAACTATAGAAACAATGAAAAAATAATTATTTTGTTTTGATATCAGTTTTTATTATATAATTGTTTTATATATACCCCAATACATAACCATTTTGTAGAAGATGGTTTTATTTTTGTGCTCATGGACTGTTATCATGCCATTATTTAGATGATATTTAAATATCACCCTATAATAACATAATTTTCATTAAAACATAATATAAAATGTATAACATGAAGTTTATTTGTAAAATTTTGCATGTATCTTTTAAAACATTGATAGACCTCCTCATGTGTGGTCGTTTTGTGGGATATCCCTGCATTGAATAGGGAAAATTAATCTTTTGAGTGTCCATGATTATTACAATGAGTAACTAATGATACCTAAAAAACAAAAAGGAATAAGTAATAAAATGAATGAAAATATATTTGATATGATTTGGTTGTATAGTTTTACCCCTACATCGTGTGTATTAAAATGATTTTTTCATATATATTTTTTCTTTCAAACAATTTGGCCAATTGTCTACTATTAGTTAATATTTCATTGGTTCAAATAAGAATAGTTGTGTTGAAGATATGTGAGGACAAATAAGTCCAAATTTATGATCACATGGTTTTCCCTTAAATTAATATTCATATACTAGCCTCAATAAGTTATCGATGGTATTTAGTTATAATTAACTTATTAGATCATCAATTGGACATAAATAATGAAAACACACCTCATGTATACATTTACAACAGAGACTCTTAATCACTTATGCTTATGGATTCCATTTACATTCCCAAGACCAATATAGTCTATAATGGACTCTTCGTAAATATATTCTTCAAAATTAGTTATGGTAATATCACCACTTTTTAATGTTTTATCCACATAAACCTTTAATGTTAGTGAATGTGGAAGTTGAACATGTTTGGTAAAGCTACATTTTGAAGATCTTTTTGATAATTTGGTTGATCCTTTAGATTTTTTTGATTTGAACTTTAATTTCACCCCTTCCCTTTGTCTGTTTGTAATAACATTCGTTAGGTCGGACCTTTTTTCATTAATTATTAACAGTTTTTCAAAAAAAAATTAGAAAGGAATTCATCCTTGTCGACATGTATTTTTACAAGATCAAAGGACTATTATGTGAATGTTACATTAGGGATCGTGATCTTATTAATATCTGCATCATCAAGTGGAATATGTAGCTCAACACTCGACTCATAAGTGACATTGATCCCCACTCTCACATGACATATTAGAATTTTTTTATTGTATATAATATCTCCTTGGATATTACACACAATACAAATCAAAAAAAAAAGGAAATGGGTGGGTGTTGACAGGTATAAATCAAAATCATTTTAACCCTTTATAATATCAGTAAAAGAAAGGTATTAGTGTCTACTTGATTAAAATTTCACAGAAACAATTATAAAAACATTCATTATTTCATCTAATACACCCCTTTGAAGATAATGGATTACATTATATGTCCAATTATTTGTTTTATGAGGAGTGGATAATTGTTCCTAGATCACTTCAATTTACTTATCTTTATCCCCTATTTATTTATTTTCTCAAAATATGGTTGGAGTGACATGAAAAAATACACACCTCTGAAGTGACCATACTATTCAGGCTAAATCAAGGCCACTAATAGTAGCTATTAATCAGGTACATATGATGATGATTTTGATGTATTATTCAAATAATAAATAAATTAAAATAAGAAATAATTGTTATGTAATATTGGTTTAAATAAATTTATTATTATTATTTCATACTTACAAATGATCCCCACATTTTTTGTGCATTTTCATCTATTAGTATCCCATCATTATTTACATGTATCTCCTTCCCCAGAACATGGAATGCGATGAAAGTGTCTTTGGATTCCAATTCATCAATCTAAATATAAGAAATGAAAATAAATTTTTTTCATAAAACATAACATTATTACTGTAGATTTAAAATTCATACCATTCATTTTTATAGTGAAGCATACCCTATCATTGGTTTGTTGTAGGGGAAGTTGGTTTTTCGGCACGTTTAAAATTTCCATCACTCATTTATTGTTTGGTAATTTTATAATTCTTAACCAATGTGATTAATACATGTAATGGAAAATAACGTATTTCCAATCATAATTAACCTGAAAATTTTTCTACTCACGACAACTAAGAAATTTATTCTATGTTAGTCATTTTATCAGGTGTAAATACATCTATGGTGGGTTCATGTTTATTTTTCCTTCGTAATCTTTTAGATTATACTTTATAATAATTGACTGAAATCCTCTATGATTCATTCCAATGAGTATTAATAAAATTTCATTCCTGATTCATCTACTATAAATTCACTCTATAAGGGATAATTCAGAGTAAATAAACATTTCATTATTTTTTTATTAAAACAATGAAACTAGATTATAATGTAACACTAATCTCTTCCAAAATTAGTTCCTTGATTGCAGTAACAAAATAATGATTCAAATATACATCAGTTTGCCCATGTATTAGAGTGGTGATCCCAATTTAACTACTGAACATGGCCTTGTTGGAGTTAATAGTCTGGTCACATTCATTCTCTCTAACCTCAAATTTGATTCCATTATTTATCACCTTAGTAATTTTTTCTAACATAATCATACTACGATGCTCTTATTTTTTATAGGACTTAGGTTTTCACCATCTACCATTTCCCCAACTTTAAAATAATTAACATGTTGTTCTCTTATATTGGTAGTGTCAGAGTTTGGATAATATTGTTATTACTCTTCATTGGGAGCATCATCATGATGATAAACATATTGTTCCTCCGTATTGGGGGAATCAACCACTGTAGAAGTCATTATCTATATAAGTGGTTAAATATTTAATTTATATTACATAAATACAGTAGTGAAAAAACAATAATATGAGTTAATTCAATGTATATTACAAAAATATTATAACAATATTTTTGAACACTCTATTTTTTTATGATTGAAGGGATTTGACCCCTTTATTGAGTATTTAAATCCCTTCATTTTGGTATCATATAACATACAAGACATCATATATATTGGAAAAACAGGGAAATTATTTTGACATCCCAATTAAGTTTTATCCTCAGTTGAATTGAAATATGAACCTTTAGTGGTTTTGGTGGACAACCGAACTGTTCTCCACTTTATATTATTAAATTAGGATCATAAAATACTCATACTTCCTATGATCCCATTATAAATGGTTCATGTCTATACACTTCATTAATGAGGTCCACTTTCACGAATCACAATTCATCTATTTTAACTGCACTCCTATTATCAACCCACTTGCTTTGAAAAATACGCACTTGGAATGTTATATAATCCAACTCCCATTTTTTTAATGATTCCAAAGTATGAAATATTCTAATTTTCTTTCTATCCATGGTATCAAATGAATGTATCAATTCATCCATAAGTGTAACTCCACTATTTTTCATGGTATAATAGACATTACATTCATGTGTATAGAACATATTCCCATTAATTAAATGACCATTATATGATTATATATACACTTAGTCCTTTGGATCACCATCAATTTTGTTATAAATTTTGATTCAAATTTTTAGTTATGTCTTTAAAAATATGTCCTCAAAACCATCCTATAAACGATTGATTTTGCGTATTTGATATCCAACTTTAATGCCCTCATGGATTGAAATGACATAGAATTAATTTGTTGTTTTCAGCATATGGTGTAACCTATAAACTATTATAAAAAATGTTAGGGTGATTCTGGTCATTATCTATAAAAGTAATTGTTAAAACATATATTTTGGAAATTCCTTCACCGAGAAGTTTCCATGTGCGACATGATCAAGTTAGACCAATGCTTTCCACATCAGACGGGTAATTGGTATAGAATTTAATGAATTTCTCAAAAACATATTTCTCCACAATTCAACCTTCTGGATGAATTTTAATTTTGATATACCCAGCAAAATCTTCATATATTGTTCAATGTGATATATCAATCTATAATATATAGGAACACATAGCTGAATCTCTCATAACATGTGAACCATTATATGAAATAATATTGGCAGGAAGAACATCTTTGATTCATATAATTGGATATAATTTTTTTCCCATAGTTCTCAATTTGTCCAAGTCTATAACTTTATTGTATATATATTTGAAAATTAAATAGATCTTGGTTAAGATATGATGGGAATTTTTGGAAAAAAATGCACCATAATGGTAATGGATTATATCATGCATCAAAATAAGACAATCATGTGATTTCAAACCCTTTATCATTAAATATATCATTTAAATGTTATTCTTGATAATTGATGAATACAAGTCTAAAAAAATAAATCATTAAAGAAGATTCAAAACTATTATCTCTCTTTCCTGGAAAGAGTGTATGTAGTTGGAGGATGAAAAGTCTGTCTTTCAGTATTCACTAGCACCAACTCTTCCCATATCCCAATCCCAACCATGTATATCATAGACTTAATTCCATTTTTTGTCCTTAGGATCATTTAGGAAAGTACCATTGACACAATCAAATTAATTTTACACATGCATAATATAAATACAATTCCTAACATATAAACAATTCTAGTATGGTAATTAAACATAACTGATAAATTTTTCCAACAAGTTTTTCTACGGTTCTTAAAAAATGGTTTACCAAAATCAGTTTATATATATTTTAATTTTTTAAATATTTCACCACCTATTAATGGGGATGTTGTTGTACCTTCATCTAAACTTTCATCGAATTATGTAACCTAAGATTGATATTTATGTCATCAGGGTAAAAATATGAGATCTCCTAGAAACATATTCTTTGACTAATATTTAAACCTAATTCATTGTGTACCATACTCAAAAATTGGATACCCTATATTTCTATTAATGTTATATCCTAAAAAATATCTATAAGTATGAAATCCATTTATCATCAAGTGTAACTAGGATATCAATGTCAAATCTTAATTTTTGTAAGCATCACACAACATAACACATAAATCCTATAATAAGATGAAATATTCAATCAATGGATCCAAAAAAACATCAATATCATTACCATGTTGTTTTGGTCTTGATATAAGGAGATATAACATAATGTATTTTCCTTTCATTCATAGACATGGTGGAAATTTATGATTTACCAAAATAACTGATCATGTACTATGAGTGCTTATTTGAAAATCAAAAGGATTAAAACCATCTTTAGATAGTAAGACAACAGCTTCTTAGCTCGATTCCAAATTCTGGATACTCGTGATCAAAATTCTTCTTCTAAGGAGATTCTACTGGGTGATGATGTTTCCCATATATAATTATTGTATGTTCATTCCACATCAATTACCAAATATTCTCATAACTTGTATATAGGTTCCTAAACCTTGTAATGATAAGAAATTACCTAACAAATTTTTTAGGGTCTAATTCATCTTTCTTGTATCAAGTCACAACACACTTTGGATATTTTTTATGTGATTCATGATCCTTGTGAAATAATATACAATCATTTTGACTAGAATTTATTCTTTAAGATATCATACCCATTGAACGTAGAATACGTTTAGCGTCATATATTTGGAAAGGAATCTCATTATTTTATGTGAGATATCACTGAAACATAGTATGTACTTCATTAAAACTGGAATCACTCCATCCATTTTCACTTTTTTGTTATATAGATTTATAATGGATGAATACACTACATATATAGTACAACATATATACAATGGTGTATTGGGATAACGATGGCCATGTTCTCACTTGGATCTCCCGGTTCTCGATGCTTTTTATTCTTTCGTTGCGTCCCCTTCCCTTCCTCCTAGGGTTTCACGGGTCTGATCAATGGAGTCATTGCTCCTTGATCATCCTTTTCCTTTTCTAAACTACTTCTTTCCCCTATTGACTGATTCGTCATGCTATTGTGGACATCGCTCGTCACTCACCACCCCTCTACTAGTCCAGCCCTTTGCATCAACCCCCATCATGGGTCTATGTATTGGTGCTTTAGATGGTTTGGGTCAGTGCCAGTGGAGGAGACCAGTGTCCTTCCTCTCCACTACCCCTGTTTTCCTACCCATCATGTTCAACTTTAGTTTGGTCAAAATAGATTAAAAATCAAGGCCTATATGTGATGGTGTTAGAGAGGGAATGTAATCGGTCTTGGTTTGTGTTCTTCATCGGTGATAGACATGTCCCTTCCTCTCCTTTTTTCATCTCTCTTTTGCGGGTTTGGTTATTCATTATACATTTTTCCCTTTTTAGTTTTTTTGGACAAATTGGATCTGATTATATTTTATATTGATTATAGCCTAGACTGGTGTGGATATTTCACTTTTATGGGCTCTTCGTTTTTATTGTTGTATATGGATGTTTCTCTCCTATTGACGACAATGCAACATCAGTCATGTTAAAATACCGAGGCCTCCATCCTATCAACCATGGTCAAACTTCCATGTCCAGCGATCCCTTCCTTGTCAGTTTGGTGCATGGGAGTTTAGGGGGTTCTTGGATGTGTGGTTAGAGTGGATTAGATCCTCTGAGAAGGAAACTATCTCACCAATGATGGTTTGGAAATCAATGGTGTTCTGTTATAATGTTTTTATGGCGGAAACATTGTAGTTCTATGACAGATATATGACGACAACGATGACATCGATCTTCGATGGTATCCGGTGGTCTATGGAAACCGGTGTGGTGATTGAATGGCGTTTTTATGGTGGGGATATGATGATAATGGTGAATCGTGATGATACAGCCAGTGAATTGACTAATGTCGATGCATGATATGGGTCATGATCTCTTTGGGAGTTGTGTCTTTCGAATTTTTATTTGAATTTTGTTTTTAGTTCCTGCCTAATGGTGTGTAGGTTACAACTAATTCTTTAAAATAGACTTTTTAAAATCAATAAAATTTATTTTTTAGTGTCAGTATACAATGGTTCCCTTTCACACCACATTAACTTCTCAAACAATTTTAGAAAATAAAAAACGTCATGATCAACTATCATTGTTATTTCCTCAATAAAATATTCATCATCCTTAACACATGTAATTATTTCCTTAATATATACTTGTTCATTTTTCACACATGTGATCATATAAAATTATCCGTAAAACATAGCTTTACCCCATTCACTAATTACATTAACTTTTTCCCCATGTTTTTTCCAAAATTTATATCTTTGATCAAATTCTTGATAGATCAAGTGTTCTTCCAACTTATCTGTACTAATTAGTCTTGAATAAAAAAAGTTTTCACATGGTAAAAGGATTTGAGAAGGCTCATATACGTTATGTTTGCAAACATGATAAACTCTTTCACTCCATCCATGAACTCTTTTGTCATATTATTATAATACATCCATTTTTTATTCATATCCACCTTATTTGATTCAATAATATTGATTTTTAAAAATATAAATAAATTTAGAAAAAACTAATGATCTTAAAACCATAAAAGGCCATTCTTAAAGAATAATTTAGGCTACATGAATCCATTTTTGAAAGATAATAAGAGACGAATGATGCATATTGAGATTGTTTTCTAGTGCTGTAAATCATTGAAAAAAATAAATGTGTGATATATATAAATTTGAAAAGAATCTAATTAAATATTCATCTATTAAAAAATACATAGATCATGTATGGTTTCTTTATCAATGTTAGGTGGGATTAAAACAAGGGGGATGAGTTTATGTTTATTAATTTCTTAACATGGAAAATGTCAGGTCATGTGGTGTTTCAGTGAAAGGATTCATAAGATCCAAAGTTTATTTTTTTAGATGATGAAAATGTCGATAGAGACTAATCACATGGTCTTGAGATCATAATGTTTAAAGAAACACTTTAATTTAAATATAAAAAAGTAGAAGTCTCAGGATGGGGTTCTCAAGAAAATAGAAAATCTGATGAAAAAACTAATTAGGGTTTAATTAATGATCCCAATTTAAACAATCAACATGGCTTGGATAAGGCCTCAAATAACAGAAATGAAAATTATTATTGGGGATGAACGGAACAATAAAATTCAACTCAAGGTGAAGAATTTTCCAAATTGTATTAATAGAATTCTTCATCTCACACTAATGATTGGATTATAAGACCAACTACCTTTGATAACATGAAAACAAAACTTATCTTAAGTGGAAACAATAAAGATAATCAACTCTAAAAAAATGATAGAGTAAAAACTAAGGAAAAGGGATTGAATAAATTGAAAATAATGATCCAAATTTTAATTGGAACCATGTTTGAAATGAAAGTGGGGGAATCCTTAATGGATTAAATATGTGGATGAAACTATTACGAGTGAAATTTTATATAACTAGGGAACTAGTAATGAAAAATAAGGTGATTTAACTTACTTAATAATGATCTGAAACATTCTATTGTGTACAGTCAAATTTTTGTGTCATTCTTACAAGAAGGAATTTTCAATTGAACATGAGGATAGATTTTTGTATTGAAAAATTCCTATCATAGATGATAACGATAAGGAAAATATAAAAATGATTAGTTTTATTCTACCTAGTAATGGAAACAAATGGGATTTGTTTTATTTTAATACATGGGATTATGAAGAATACCCAGAACATGGATAGGATTACCATTTGTGCACTTTAAAAAATATGTCGATTTATCATTTGAAATTAACTCCTTACATGATGGGTGGTAATGGTTTTTATATTTAACAAATGGTCCTTTAATCCACATCCCCATTTAGTTGGTATCTCTTTGTAGTCAAAATTATAAATTTTCAAAATAAGATCTCGTGTAGGATTAATTCGATGATATCTCATATGACTAAATTGATAGACATGATCAACAAACGAAGTGAGTGATTGAAATCAAAAAGAGGGATGATTAAATGTTTATTTTTTCCATAACATGGTATGTGGTGATCATGGTAGTTTTTTTAGTGACAAGATTATTAAGAGATAATCGTAATCATTTTTCAGATGATGAAAACATTAATAGGTTCCAATAACATTGTATTGAGAAACCAATGATTGAAGAAACTCATTAATTTAAATCAAATGAACCAGATGTCTCAGGATGGGTTTCCCTTTTTCTATTACCATTTCAGATAGATCACATTTTCTTAAATGGGCCTTGAAACAAACCATGCCAAGAAATTCAATTCCTTAAACAGTACATGACACCTTAAAACATTTCATTTATTAAATCTACGATTTTTTTAAACAACTAAAGAGGAATAAAAAACCATCACGATCATCATAACAATAATATAAACAATTAAATCACCTTTTTTAAAACATGGCATGAAATTAAAACAATCCAACCGAGGAATCTTAATTTGAAAGGACTATCAACTTTTGAAAGTACCATTTGGTGAATCCAATGTTTAAGAACACAATTTAAAAACCAAGTTCATGATATAAAATTTGAGTTCCTAAACAACCCATCTTCCTTACACATGTATGCATTTATAAATATAGACACCACTTATCCTATTTCAAATATTCACACATTATTATGTGAAGATATAACATAATATATCTATATTTATATCTATGTATATGTGTATATGTATAAAAATTATAGTTAAATAATTATTTTATCAAGTAGTATAAATATGAAAAATTCAAACGAATCATACAAACTAAATTAATCCCATTTCATAATTCCTATAAAATTGATATGAAAACCATGTGATATTAAAATGTTTGAGGTTCTTTTGTCTGGAAATGGATGAAAATGGGCATAATTGTTTGATTTTAATTCATGGGAGCAAGGAGGATGCCTGGAACTTATAGTATATTGACATCTATATATTGAAAAAACACTGACTACCTATCATTTGAAGGCATCGCCTTACATGATAAGTGAGTAGAGTTTTTACGGTGCACAACTTAGAGAACCATGAATTTAGAGTGATAAATTATGATGAATGAGGGAAATGAACATGAGGGTAATGGATAGGGTAAATCAATATTGGATCAAGGTGAGGAAGATTTGGTGGAGAATCAATGAGGTAGATCGAGGAAAAATAAGATCGCTTGTGTTCACCGTTAAAACCCATTAGGAAAATTAAAAACATGGAAATATGTTCAAGGATGAGCGATAGATCACAAGTCACATACCTTTGGTTTTTAAAGTGTCGATTCATCTAAGATGTTCGAGGGAGGGAGATGAAAAATCTTCAGTTTCGTGAGATCATGAATGGTGTGAGGATGGAGAACTCTATTAGGGTTCCATTTAAAAGATCAGGAAGAGATTTATGAGTGCATTAAATTTAGCACAGATAAAGATAATTCATTATTGGCATTAAAAGCATTGATAAATACTAATATAATAAATCTTAATAACATAATTAATACAATTAGATAATTTAAATTTATATAATTATAAATAATGATTTATATAATTATAAATATATTTTAATAATTTTAAATATCTATATACAAATATAATTATAAATAAATATAATAAATATAATTATCAACAAATAATTATTTTCATAATCTAAAATAAATGAAAATAATTTTAAAAATATATTTATAAAAATAATTATAAAAATACATTTATAATTATAATTATAAATAATTATATTTATAAATATTAATTTATAATTATAAATATATTTATATAAATATATATATTTATATATTAACATACAAATATATATAATTATAAATATAATAAATATATTTATTACAATTTTATAATTATTTCAATAAATATTTTTAATTATTTATAAGTATATAAAAAATTTTAAAAAAAAATTATATATATATATATATATTAATAATTATAAATATATTTAAATAATTATATATTTAATTATTGATGTATAAATATATAATTATAAATATAATAAATATATTAGTTATTTAAATATATTTATTATAATTATTTTATTATTTAAGTATATATTTATTTATAATTATAATTATTTATTTATTTATATTTATAAAATATATAATTTTCTAAATATAGTAAACACACATTTATAAATATTTATTTACAAATATATTTTTATAAATATATTTTCAACACTATTGATGAATATATAAACTTATATGCATAAATGTTGAAAACGAGTGAAATTGAATAATTAAAAATGAACAGAAATCAAATTTTTTTAAAAAGTTGATATATTTTATTTTTTGAAATAATTTTGGTTCAGAGACCTTTGTTAAATGAAAATTAGGAAGACCTATTTGACTATCTTGGGGAACCATTACATGTTAAGGGACCCAAATCACATGTCCAGAAGGCCCAAAAAAGACAAAATCTAATAACATGACCCAAGGGCCCATAATAAACATATATGGCCAGGAGGCCAAACAATTATAGTGAATAATTAAAAGAGGTAATTGTTCAAGGGTTTTGAGACACCTAATATGTACAAAATGGAACCCAATATTCCTCCATGAAACTGATCGCCATCCCACCTTTTTGGCGGTATGGTTCAACCAACCGTTCATCCAATCGGTGTCACTACCACCCTCCCTATTAGTGATGTCCTACCTTCATCGATCAGAGGAACCCACTTATCGGCACTTTCACTACCCCTGACATCCACTACCGTATAAGTGGTTGAATCCCCTTCATTTGAGGTCAACCCCACTTCTCCGCCAACACACATCATCGTAGACTTCGATTTAACGTGACTGTCATGAAGGGGGGGTTCTCCACCATAGTCTTCCAGCCCTTACTAATGGAAAGATCCTACCTCTTCTTATAAGAATGAGGCCATAGATCATTTATCCACATGTTTTTTACTAATATATGTGCATATGACATACATTTTCAAATCTACATACACATATATGTATCTTTACATGAACAAAATATATATATTCACATACACAAAACAAAAACACATAACATAATGCATACAAAAATATACACATAAACATTGATATAAATAAATAAATTCAAATATCACATATTAAGAATACATCATTTGTATTTATTTTTTTCAAATTATAAAAATATATAATCAAATATGACATATATATTAATTATATACTTGCAATTTTTAAATAATTTATACAAATAAAAATTAAAATTTTAATATCAATATGAGAATTATATATAATAATAATATTTATTTATTAAAAAAATTTAGCAGTGCTAAAAAGTGATGATAATGATTCAACCTTATCAATGCTAAAAATGTTACAATAATTGGTGAAGTTTTATCAGGGCTTTCTTTAGTGCTTATAAAAGTAACCTTTATCATTGCTTTTATTTAGAACTGATAGAGGTCACCATTTTATTAACACTTCATGTTTAGTTCTAATAACATCTAGTACTAGATAATGAGTGGTCTAAGGTAGTCTATCATCATGATTCACCGATAATCCGGACTAGTCTTCTCTTTCTATACAATGTAGAACAAATCGTCACACCTCTGCTCTCCATGTTGGGAACTAGTAAACTAGCTAAAGAATCCTGATATATCTGGTATTTTCAATCTTTTTATATATATTTTAATTAATATATCCCATAAAATATAAACTTTTATGGGAAATTTCATCATTTTTGGAATTTTTATGTTTTTTAGAAATATTTTGAAAATTCCCTAATTCTAAGATTTTAAGAGTTTTTTATATCGTGGGTATTTTGGGAATAATTTATTAATACAAAAAAAATAGAAATTATTATTTAGAAACACTTTTCTTGTGGGGTTTAACTTATTTAATTGGGTCAAGTCTTGAATCAATCATTTGGAGGCCTAAAAAATCACTGAATTTTGAAAATCATTTTTCATAAAGAATTGATACCCATTCAATAAATGAGGCATAACATGAGCCACATTTTTTCAATTGAGTTAATAGCACGTTAAAAAGAATGGGATTAAAATAATAACCTTTACATTAAATAAAAATATTAAATTTGGTCAATAATATGGTCATTGGGTGTGTGAATATATAGGAAGTTGATGAGTTTCTTCCTCTAGATAATGATTTCTTAGTAAATCGGAAATTACTTTTTCACCACATGTCACTAGGAGTTCAAATTTCAGGGGTGAAAATATAAAATTTATTAAAATAAAATTTTTGATGAAAAATATAAAATATTCACCAGGAATAAGATTATAAATTGGGGAATATTTCGGGATATAGAAATTGGATAGAAGATTTTGACCCCTCCTCTTCATTATATTTTCTTCTTCACTACATTTTAGAAGACTGTTGGATTTATGGAGGGAGATATTTTATAGAATATATTCTGTATAATATGAGTTATATTGATTATAATCCATCCATGAATTGATAAACTCAAAGTAGTGGTGGGAAGTGTAAATCCAAGGACTCTTCTCTTTTGAGTGTATTGTTTTCTTTTCTTTTTCCTTTGATTTTATTTGGAAACTATTTTTTTAAAGAACATGTTATTTTATTTATTTAATTAACTTTCTTATAAATTATTAAGGATTTTTTCAAATTAACAACGTAAATTGGTTATTACCACTGTTTAAATTTCTTTGGTGAGGCCTCTCTTTTTAGCATGATGAGTTTAATCTATTTTGGTTTCTTTGAGGTCTTATGGTAATATTAAAAATTTGATAGGGGGATAAGAACCCATATTTTAGGTCTCAATATGTTTTCTTGGTAATTTAGGGGTATCCCAAGAGTTCTTTAGGTATATTCTAAGAAATATAATTGGATAATTAATTTATAAAAAGATAAATAGAGTAAACGAATAAAGAAGTTTTTCTACCACTGTATTTTTCTTTTTTTTAGTCCAACTTGCTTCTTATTTCTAATATCTATCTTATAATTTTAGTTAAAATATGATTTTATGTATTTCAAATTTTTTTACCTCAATATAAATCCCTGATTTTAGTATTAACACTAAATTTAACAAAAACAATTAACAATGTGACAGTTGGACAACATATTCTGTAACCTATCTTGAGACAACACCATGATCGCCACAGTAATAAATTTCTAAAGGGGGATTATTGGGTGGTATTTTATGAAAAAATTCTTTAGCTTCAATTTGGTGACATTTATCGATAGGTTTCATAAGTGTTTTTTAATTTATTCCTAATATTTTAAGATTTCAACCACTAATTTAGAGTCTTAAAAATGGAAAAATGGATTTTCATAGTGACTACTCTTATTATTCTAGGGATTATAAAAAATTTTAGGAGTCTATTAATGAGGAATTTTTCTAATATAAATTCTAGTAAAATGATTTCACACTCTAATAAACAAATTTCACGATCTAATAAAAGATTTTTTTTGAATCAATAAAATGATCAAGAACTAGGAAAAAATTGAACTTCATTCAAATTATTTAAAAGAATTTAAAATTTTTAAATCTCAACAATATGATGAAGAAATGTAAAATACTTTCCCATAAACTTTTTATATTTAAGAAACTTTTTTGGGTGATTTGAAAATTTTATTATAATATCCTTTCTTAAATTCAGAAAAATAAATTATCAATGATTCAACATTTAATGTGTTTCTAGGAAATAAAAATTCATTAGAAAATTATTTTAATGAATTTATTGAAAATTAAATTTCAGGCGAATCCCCCCTTTTGAAATTTAAACATAAGAACCCTTGTATCAATATTTGTCTAAAGGGGAAGTGAAACTTGAGCCGTTAACTTTTAACGAGCATGTGAAGGAACCTGAGGTACATAAAACTTTTAATAAAACAGTCATTCACTCACAAACAGAGTTGGAACCTAAGATTCCATAGGTAGATGTCTCAATTTTTTATCCACCTTTTCTCAATTATTTTGATAATAACTTATTAATTGTGTCTCCTTGTAAAGTTCTAATAATGATTTATTTTGAGTGGAATTACTTTTTATATTATTAGGATTTCAAGGATGATATTGAAGACAGAATTATTTTCCTAGTGGATGAATATAATGGTACACATAAGGATGGTGGTAGTGTGTTTTTTTCAAAGAAGAAATCATTTTTGAATATAATCATAAAGATGAACCACATCCTATACATGTATTTCAATAACCACATTAGGTCATTTAAGAAGATAATGTGTAGGTACATTTACCATATATTTTGTTCCTTCTTCCACTACTACATTAGAAAATCAAACGAATACAGGTGAGTATGAAAAAATCTATTTTTGGGAGATTCTAAAAGATGTGTGAATGGAATATATTTAGAGAAATTTCATTTTTAATGTTCATGAAGAAGAAACCACAACCACCTTCAGATGGGGGATAATTTTCTAAAACTACCTCACTAGGGGAAATGAAGTCCTAGCACCCAGTTGAGGTTTCATACCAATTCTATTTTCACTTATTTTTATTTTTTATTTATTTGATTTTAGAAAAAACAATTATGCTTTGTTTTTGAATTTTCATGTCTGTTTTCAATTTAAAAATTTTAAGAGGCTGAATCAAAGCTATTACTGCTAAATAAAAACATGGTTTTCTCTTTCCTCTTCACTTTTTTTCATGTATTATCATCTTGATCTTCACTTCACAATTTTAATTACTATACTAAATAAATACATTGATAAAAATAAGTTTTGGGGGAGGAACATGATTTGTAGATTATGATTTTGTGTGTTTTTTTATTGTTTTCAAATGAGCTTCAAAGAAATAATTTTTTGAATTGAAAACTATTTTCAATGAATGGATCTGACTTGATTCGTGAAACCAAATTTAAATGATTGATTAATTATTCAATGTTCAAGATTAAAATTTTAGAAATTTATGAAATTATCATTTACTTCTCAATTCCATAACATAAATTCTATTCAAATTTAAAAATCACTTCCCTGTGAGGATTCTGATAATTTTTATTCATGTTATTTTTAATAACCTCACTTCATGATTTAACCAAATAATTCTTGGTTTAACTAGAACATTCCATTTTCCATTGAAAACATATTAGTATTAAATAACTTGTGTTTAAAATAATTATGGCCATTCATTTGTGATTAAATGTACCCTTTTCAAAAGAATCCTTTCTATTTTGGGATAACTTTTTAATTTTAACCTTGTGAGACCTTAGTATCCATGAACTGCATGTTAGATAGCCACATTACAGTATATTTTCCCTATCCCTCCCACTCTTTATGTAAATTTCATGATTTTAGACCATCTTAAGTTTTTTAGAGCTGATTCATGGCGTGATACAATAACTGGTCCTAGTTTGGTTGAAAAATAAAATTCATGAGAGATATAATTACTATTGAAAATGATATTCAAACAAAATCTATGCCATCATGTAGCTTTCAAGAAAATGTATTTTTCCATCCTGGATAGTCAAAAGAAAGACGGTTCTATATATCTAGAGCCTTCAAGAAAAAGGAGAGAAGGAAAATGTTAAGAATGTGTGGGATTCCCATGAAATAATGTTTGAAGTTATTTTAGGTTTGATTATATAATAAAAAATAAATATGAGAATATCATAGAAGAGTGAAAATTAGCATCATGAAATTTTTCTTCAAAAAAGAGCCAAAATCTCCTTATGCCCCAAAATTTTAGGATATTTGTAATGCACCATCAATCAAACTACAGGACAATCCTTTCTAATTCCTCATGATGGATACAGTTCTTTGAATAAATTGGGTGAAGATTTAGAATGTTTTCAATCTTATAGTGACCCATTCATTATTTGGATGCATAATACTTCATTCAAAACCAAAATCAAGTGATGAGAGAAAAATAAAGGTAAGGTTAGAATCATTGTGCATGGAAAAATAAATGAAATGGGAATGGATTGAATAAACATAATGGAGAATTTGGAATTTAATTTATTTAAGAGTAACGATAAGTTGGGTTCATTGATTTTAAAGATTTTTTATATCAAATATGTTTTTAATTTTCATTGGAAATTTATTTTGAGTCCTCACTTGTACGGAAGACCGAGTTTCAAGTCTGGGGGAATTGATATATATGATATTTTCCAAAAAATCAATATTTCAATTAATACATACCCACCAATATATCATTTTATGTATAATTACATAATTTTTAGAATTTTGAAGTGTTTTTAGCTAAATTTTGAAAATATTCTATTTAATGGATTTTAATAGTTTTTATCACTTTGGTAATTTGGGAATATATTTTATAACAAAGAAAAAAATTATAATTTATTTTTTATTAAACCTTTTCTTCCATTCAGAGGCCCAAAAATCACACAATTTAAGAAAAAAAATTCAGGTATAATTAATACTTATTTTCTAATGAGGCATAACATGGCCATCAAGTTCCCAATTTAGATAATTCCACTTGGAAAATAAATATGATTTGAAGAATCATATTCAAATTAAATACCAATATTAAATTAGGTCATTAAGATGGTTGGGGGGAACATAAATGTTTGGGTATTTTAAGAGTCACTTTGGTTATAAAGTGTTTCTTCAGTGATTTGGCATTACCTTTTGCACCACATGTTAAAATATCTCAAATTTCATGGGTAAAAATTTAAGGTGCATTAATTTTTTATAAAGAAAAATTAGAATGATTCATCCTAGAAGACGTATTAAATTGATATAACATTCGGAATTTAGAAACTGCATAATAGATTTTCACCCTCCTATTGTTTATATTTTCATCATCACATCATTTCAAAGGATGGTTAGATTGAGAGAGGGGATATTATAGATAAGATATTACAGAGAATATGAGTTACATTTATAATAATCATTCCATTAAGGTATAAGATCCAAGTGTTTGTGGGATGCATATTTTCGTTGAATCTTCTATTTTGAGTTTTGGAATTTCTTTATATTCCCTTTCATTTCTATAGAAACTATTTTTTCAGAAGTGAAGTGGGTAATTTTATTTCATGAATTAAATTTATTAAAAATAATTATTGACAATTTTTCAAACATATTAATGTAAATTAGTTATTATGTTTGATTAAATTTATTTGTTGAGGTATCGCCTTTAATCACAATGAGTTTAATCTGTTCTGATTACTCAGATGTCTTAGTCTAATCAGATAACATTGATAATTGGATAAAAACCCATATGTGAGGTCATTATATGGTGTATATGTAATTTATTTGAATCAATTGGGGTCCTATTTAAATAAGTGAAAAATATAATTTGATAATTCATTTAGAAAATTCTAAAGGGAGTGTTCGAAGTTCAAAGTTTGTCTACTTTTTCCTTCTCTGTTTTTTTCAGTCTAGATTACTTCTCATTTCTAATCTTTGACTTTAATTTTTAGTCATAATATAAATTTATGTACTTCAAAAAAAATTATATCATTTTAATCCCCCAATTTTATTTTTAATACTAAATTTTACAAAAAAAATTTACAAAGTGACAGTTTCATAGCTCAGTCTATAACCCTCTCATGTGACAACCTCATGGTCACCATTGTACTATATTTATAATGGAAAAATTATTGTTTTCAATTTAACAAAAAGAACCTTAAAGTCAATGCCCATTTATCATTCCCCTTTCTTGGCCTCCCTTTCATGTGTGTTGAGAAAATAATAGACCATGTGCAAGAAATTTGAGCCAAAAACAACCCAAACCCCTTGGTAAAATCAATTCTAATTTTCTATCTAGTTGCCTATGTGTTTTTAGCCACCCAAAAACTATCTCTTTTAATTCAGTGGTCTATATTGAGTTTTAATTATTAAAGGTTTATTGACGGGGGATGTGTTTATTCACATTAAAAATGTCATTATTTGGTAATGGTATGATATTTCTGTTGATTTATTATTTTCAGCGTGACATGAATTTTTTTTGGATGTCTATTTTATTTTTCTTATTTGTGTTGGGTTGCTAGTAGAGAGATATAAATTGATACGAATATCATTTTTATTATTATTTTTGATTAATTTTTCAGTTGAATTAATTTTCTAGATAGTTTTTATCTACTTTATTATATTATAATTGAACTTAATTTTTAAATTTTAATCTTTCCAATCTAAATATTATTTGATTTGGTGGTACTAATAAAGTTATGTCTTTCAGGAAATTGTAGTGAAAATAGGTGTAATGATTTTGTGAGAAATGGGTCATGTCATTTCAATAAATAATTTAGAACAACTAAAAAATAGGAAATTATCTGCACTAGAAAAAACCATTTACTAATGCTAAAAATAACTGATGTTCTAAGGGCTGGTATAAAATGGTCATTTTTATCTACGCTAAAGAAGTACTGATAAAGTTATCTTTTATCAGTGATAAAAAACACTGATAAAAGGTTCCTTTTATTAGTGCTGATAAAGGGTCCCTTTTATGAGAGATAATAATGTGATGACAAAAAATTTCTATATTAGCACTTGAAAAATACTAAAAAAATTAAAACAAAATATGTAAATAGGTGAGTGATTCAAAGGTATTTCATCCCATCTGGTTTTACTTGATCTTTTATATTTATATTCTATCTCTATAACTATTATATTATATGATCACATTAGTTTTAATATGATTAACCCCCAATCAATTATTGCATCAAGATAGTTTAAATTGATCATTTACATTAAACTAAACAATAATAAATAAATTACCTAGTAAATAATTTTTTTGAAAAATCATTTTCATTATTAAATATTAATGAATATTTTATTAATAAACCAATGAAATTTCCCCATTAGTTTCACCCTAGGATGGTAGTAATGACCCACTCACTATCCCTAGGATGTATAAAGGTTTGACAAACTCAATCAACTCTTTTTGGGATAAGAATATAAGAGCATCAATTCCAGAACCACATAAACTTATTTGTATCGAGATAAGAATGTTTTTCATTAAGTATTATACTCCCTCACTTTCCAAAATTATAAAAATGTTTTAGATTTTTTTTAAATTAATTAATTTTGAATCAATTTTAAAAAAAATTGAAGACCAATATTTTAAAAATATATATATAATAATTTTAAAATAGAATTATAAAAAAATAAAATTTTGAAATATATAAGAAAAAAAAGTTAAATATATAATAAAATAAAATTTTTAATTATATATGAAAAGAAAATTTAAGATTTTTAAAAAAAGAATATTATAAAATTTCTAAGAAAATAAATTTCTTAAAATAGATAATAAAAAAATATGAAATAGATAAAAAAAGAATAAAATTAAAACAGATATGGAAATAATTTTTTTAAAAATAGATAAGAAATGAAACTTCTGAAATAGATAAGAAAAGTTATTTTAAAAAAATATAAAAAATGAAAATTTTAAAATAGGGAATGAAAGAAATTTTTTTGAAATAGAAATGAAAATAAAAAATTTAACTATTTAAAAAAAATTAAAATAGTTAAGAAAAGAAAAATATTAAATAAATAAAAAAATATAAATTTTAAATACAAGGGAAAAGAATGTTTTAAAATAGATAAGAAAATAGAAATTTAAAATAGATAATAAAAGATAAATATAAAATAATTAAGAATAAATTTTTTTTAAAGAGACAAGGAAAAAAATAAAAAAGTTAAGAATTGAAAACATTTAAATATATAAGAAAAGAAAATTTTTAAATATATAAGAAAAGAAAATATTAAATAGATAATAAAATAAAATTTAATGATAGAAAATAAAAGAAATTTTTAAAATTTAGCTCTTTTACTTTCTATAACATAAAAAATAATATAATAATTATAAAGGGAGTGAGGAAATATAAAAGATAAAATAAAATAAGAAAAGAGGAAACAATATAAAAATTTTAAAAGATATCATCTTCGTTTTTAGAAAGAAAGAAAAGATGCGAGAAATTGATTTGAAAAAAATCCAAAGATAACCTAAAATAAAAGGAAAAAAGAATCTCATACCCATGGAAATTATGTTTAATGCTCAAAACTTCCAAAACAAGGAAATATCTATTCCCCCTCACTTGGAGCATAAAAATTAAGCACATGGTTGGAAATATATATTTTATTTTTAAAAATATAAATTAACATAAAAATAAATTTAAAAAAGAAATTAAAAAAAATTAAAAAAAATTAAAAAGATATTAAAAATGAAATTAAAAAAATATATTAAGAAAAAAATAAAAAATAGAAATCGAAATTAAAACAAAAATAAAAATTAAATTATAAAAGTTTTAAAAATGAAAATAAAAAAATAAAAAATAATTTAAAAAAAATAAAACGGAAACTAAAACGAAATTTAAATAATATAAATTAATTTGTAAAATTTCATTTCATTTTATATAAATTTTTTTTAAATTTAATTTTATTTATTTATTGTTGTTTGTTATTTTTACATAAAATATTTATTTATTTTTAGGCTTATGATTTTTTAAGGAATAATGCGTTAGTTTTTTAATTTATTTATCTTTAGTATCTTAATAATATCCAAAGCCACAAAACTCAGAATTAAGAAATTATTATTAAGATTTATGGATAAGGAAATAATCTGCATTTCTTTTAAATAATTCTAAGGCTAATTTTTTTCATTTGTTTCCTTAAATCTCAATCCAAATCTTCATCACGTTTTTTAATGTTGTATTCAAATTACTTTTTCTATCATTTTAGTGATATGTTGATTTGAGGGATTTTTATTGAGATGATTTATGATTCTTTGTAATGGTAACTACATTATCTAAATATTTTTTAAATATAATGATGGATAAAAATAATATTTATAGTGTCTAATATTAGACCAAACATACTTTTATAAAGCTTCTACGAATTTTGATTTTATTTTTAATATATTACTATATTTGTTATGTGAATGAAAAGTTTTCTTATTCTATTTTTATAAAACAGTATTGAAAGAATAGTATTATTATTAAACCTTATTTTAAATTCAGATTTGAATTTTCAATTCCAAAAATATTTTTAAATGTGAATATTCTAGTCAAAGTATTTTATGGACACTTCTAAAATAATTTATTGCTTATATAAATTTTTTTATTCATTCATGCATTCATTTTTAGTATGAAACTGAAATATTTTTATTTTATTATTTTAAGTTGATTTATTTGATTTTAATGTTTCTAAATTTGTTTTTTACACAAAAGATGTTATTCAAACATGTTTTATACTTGTTAATGTAATATCATTAATGTTTGATATTATTGAATGTATTAATAAAGAAGGTCATTTTAAATTTAAAATTTAATTTTTATAGAATAGATATGTATGAGATTCATGTATTTTCATTGAAATATCTCTATGGAATTGTTTTAAACTTTTTATTGAGTGTTTTTAAATGAGTTTTTATTTGAAACGATAATATTTTGGATAATAATTCTCTCTCATATCGATGGTTCTAAAATAATAATATTATTATTATATTTTAATTTCATAACTATTATCATGATCTTGTTGGGTTATTTTTATAATAAATGGATTATGAGACTTGATCAAATTACAGCCAAGATTCATTAAACCTTGAATTTAATGACTTAAATATCCTTTCTGGATTCTAGACCATTAATGAAGGATGAGAAATACATAATATAGATATTTGGAAGCCAAGATAATCTACACACTAGACATTGATATTTTTTTAACATCATTCTCCAATTTTCATCATTCTCAATTTCTCTCAATGTGATTTCATCTCTAAATCTTCTCTTCTCCTATTAGAGTATGATCAAATTGTAATATCCAAATCACCCTTTTATTTTATTCCCATTCTCACATTTTGTTTGTCATATATCATTTAGAAAATTGAGACTAAGATAAAAAATTTATCTTCCTCCTCTTCTCTCTTATTGGTACTCACTACCATTAAATTTAGGGACTAAGGTTTTATTGTCTTTTTTCTTTTAAAAGGACAAGGGACTATCACTTTTAGGTTTCTTGCTTCATCAATAAATAATTAGGGTCCTTGTATCTCATTTATTTGTATAAACTACAGAGAAAGGGAATGTTTTTATATCATGAATACCATTAAATCCAAGGGACTAATATATAAAATCCTCAAGAGATTGAGGTTGTAGAGGTAGGGGTACCTTTGGGTACTATTTCCAAACTACCTTACAAATATTTTCTATGATTTACTTTTGGAAAATTAATTTATTTATCATTTTCAATCCATCATTTCATTATTTTTTTAATCAATCAAACACAATTAGTTTCTTTATTCTCTAATCACCCATTAATTTATTCTTGGAATATTATTATTATATTCATTTATAATATCTTGCTTTCAATTATTTGAATATTTTATTTTATTTATAATATTTTAAAAAGATTTTTTTAAACATGGATTATTTCAAATTAATTTTTCCAAAGGGAAATTCAAATCTCTCTCTTTCCATTTTATCTCATATCATCAGTGGTCAATTTGACTTCTTTATCATTAATGGTAAATTTATCTCATTTTATAATTAATTTAGATTAGAGATACAAGATAAAATTTCAAGAGGGGGTGAATTTACATTTAAAATTTTTCAATGGAAAATATAATGTTGTTAAATGTCCTTGCATGTGTTTTATGTTTTGTTTGATTATAAGTAATATTTCCAATTGATTAAATTTTAAAAATACTATTATCATTTTACAAGAAAATGATTTTTTACTTTCTCGCTATGTTTTAACTATATCTTGAGTTGTAGTTATCAAATTTTTATAATTACTATTTCATTTGAAATAAAACAAGTTTATAAAATTTAAATTCAACTATGAATAAGTTTAATTCAATTTCTATCATGTTTTAATTTTGATGAGAACATGATACATGATTTTGGTATGAACTATATTTTTTCTTATTATGTCATTATATTTTCATTTTTTTTAATTATAAAATGAATTATTTTGAATTAATTCATATGAAAATTATGTAGTTAAAAATTTAACACATTTATTTACATTTCATTAGAATAAATGGATGTCTTATTTTAATGTTTAAGTGGTGAAAAAAAGTATGAATTTTATACAACAAATTTTAAATTCTAGAGTTTCTATAATTGAAAAATCCTTTATTTCAATGATATCTCTCAATATATACATTATAATTTTATGATATTGGTTGGGTTATAAATATAATAATTTTTTCTAAATTTCATTAAACCAAATAAAAATCTTAAAATTTTATTTAGGTGCATTAAAAAATGGACGAATTTCATCATTTTTTTACAATTTTTATTTTTAGTTTTCACTATTTTTCCATCATATCAATTAATGTAATTTTCGGATTGAAAACCTTTTTAATTATTTATTAATATCTATAAAAAATTTCATTTATGTCTTTTGGACCAACATCCAATTTAGTAATTTTGATGGCTTAAAAATTCATCTATTTTTGTCTCTTTAGATTTTACATGAAATAATATACAATTACTCAAATAATTTTTTTAAAATGGAAATTATTATTTTTAAACAGCATTTATTTTTTAAATACCATATATATCTTAAATTCTACATAATTTTTTCAAATTCTAATAATTTTTTTAAAGTGATAATTCAATTTTTTTCAAACAATGAATTACTTTGTTATTTCTAATGGTGAATTAATTTCTTCATTTCTAATGTTGAATTAAATTTTTTTCTAACAGTGAATTACCTTTTCATTTTAAATAGTGAATAAATTTTTTTAATTTCTAATGGTGAATTAATTTTTAATTTTTAATATTTATGTTTTCATATTTTAAGTTAATTTTATGGAATTATATATTTTCCAAATTACTATTAAATGTCAATGAAATTATTTAAACTTATTTTGTAGTATTTAATGAAATATAATTAAATGTTTTTATTAACACACGATACATGAAATTGAAACGTATTTTAAACTATCAATTTATCTTAATATAATTATATTATTTCATTAACATGTTATTATAGAAACAATTTAATTATTTAATAGGTTTCTTAATTTGGTTCAAATTTGTTTTTATGTTTTAAATTTGAACAATTATTGTTACAATAATTATGTTGGATAGATTATGTTATCTTCCGCAATAATTGTAACCAAAATTGTTAGAAATAAAAACATAAAAAAAAATCAAACCAAATTGAATTACCCATTAAATAACTAAATAGTTTCCATAATAACATGCCAATGAAATCTGCTAATTAAAGTAAGATAAATTAACTATTCAAGGGAATTTCCAAATTCATGCGGTGCATATTAATAAACACATTTAATTATATTTGATCAAATATTAAAAAATAGGATTGAATAATTTCATTTACAATAAAAAATAATTTATAAAAATAAATAAGTAAGTGAAATTTATATAAAATATAGAAACATAAAGATAATATATAAAAAATTAATTCGCTGTTAGAAATAAAATATTAATTCACCATTAAAATTAATAATTCTCCCTTACAAATAAAAAAATTAACTCGCCATTAGAAATAAAAAATTAATTCACCGTTATAAATAAAAATTCAATTCAATGTTAGAAGTAAAAACTAATTGGACGTTAGAAATAAAAAATTAATTCATGGTTTGAAAATACAATTAATTTGTAGTAAAAAATTATTTTGACATTATTGAAAAATTTAATTGGTGTTTAAAAACATATATTGTCATTTTCAACAAAACGATATCTTTAAAAGGAATTAAATTTCCAATTTAAAAAAAAATAAATTGGTTTTTATATAAAAATTGAAATTTTAAAAATTGAAATTTCCTTTTAAAATAAAATTATTTGATGTATAATGCATTATTTCATGTCTAAGATGAACAAACAAACTTTGGTGAATTTTTAAACCATTCAATTAGTAAATTAAAAGTTGGTCTAGATAAATTAAATGAATATGCATTTTATTTATTTACAACTAATCAACAATCACTAAAATCTGACATGTATCTTAAAAGATTTGATTGAAAAATAATGACAACACCAAAAAACTACTAAAAATGATGAATTCATCAATTTTTTAGGCACCTAAATGAAATTTTTATTTTTTCATGTAGTTTAATTTAATGTAGAAAAAATTCTTAGATTTTTAAACGATAAAAAAAACATAATGTTATTATTTATATCATGAGAGATATCATTGAGATAATAAGAATTTTTATTTTTAGAAATTCCATAATTCAAGATTTATTGCATAAACTTCTGAAATTTTTTACACCACTAAAATAATAAAAATAAACATAAATTTAATGTATTTAACGTTAGATTAATGTTTTATATTTCACTATACATAGGTTTCACAATAATAAAATCTATATAACTTATGTTATAATGTAATCACCAAATAAAATTTATTGAAACAATAGGAAAAAATATTGTTTATACCAGAAGCATGTATCATGTTCGGATCAAAATTTGAATAAGTCATAGCTTGAATTAGGCTTATTTTTATTTTTAAAAAAGATATCTTGTACTTTTTATCTAGGTAATGAAATAATAAATATAAAAATATGCTCACTAGAACTCAAGATATAGTTAAAAAATAATGAGCATGTAAAAACTAATTTTAACAAAAAATGAAAAGTGGGTTTTATAATTTTCATAAATTATAAATATCTCATGTAGTCAAGAAAAATATAAAACACATGCAGGAACTTGTAAAAAATATCTTCCAGTTTTTTTATTAAAAAACCAAATAGTTGAATCCATAAATTCTCCCCCTTTGTAAATAAACTAGACGATAACTATTAATTTTATTTAAATATATATTATCATGAATAACTATTTATTCCCCTTTATCACTATAATTGTATGAAAATATAAATGAAAATATTAAATACGAGAATGTGAATATTTCATAAACCCCCTAATCATATTCCATATGAAAAAACATAAAATCGCATACTAGAAATAATAAATAATATAGGTAAATCCCCCTTAAAAAGAAATAGAAATTTCAATAGAAGAGATCCCCTGAATGAAATTGTTAGTTTATATAAAACTAAATTTTATAAAATACATGTATATCAATGAAATAATACTTTATTTAGATATTATCCACCATTTTTTAAAAAAATTAAGAACATGTGGTTGTGTCCTGAAAAAAAAATACAAAAACATTTTTTGGTACCCATGCTATTTTGGGTCCAATTGGGTCAGTACTAAATTTTTTTGATACACAAATATAATTTAAGAATTTATGATATGGTACATGAGAAGATAAATAATTTTATATAGAAACTATATTAAAACTCAGTGATTTAGGAAACCTTATATAAAATTAATCTGTATAATTTCCTTGCAATCGATATTTAAAACAAGTAACTATTGAAACATTCCCATTGGAACTTTTTATAAATTTGTCTTGTAAATTTTAGTAATATTATTATTATAAACAAATACATAATTATCTTTATTTATTTTAACCACTACTACCATATTATCATAGTTTTTTTCCTTGAAACATGTTAGATATCATTTCATTCAAATTAAAAGTTTTGTTTTTCAGAATAACATTCTCTTTCTGAAATATTTCTAGATCATCAAAAAATTTATCTTTTGTACATGATGTACAATTTCAAAAATTGTGATTTTACTTTTAAATATTATAACAGTTATTTTATATAAAAATAATTTTCCCATTTTATTTATTAAAATCAAAAATAAATTTTTCAAATTTTTATATTCTAAAAGAAGAATTGTTTTTCATTAGAAACATTCTTATAATCCTTAGTCAAAATTTCATAGTTTTTAGAAATATTTTCAATTTCCATTTTAAATTAATCACATAAATCTATTAATTCTATAACATTATAATTTTCATGATTAGAACTAGAAGATAAATCTGAATCACAATTATATTTACTATAATTACTAAACTTATTCATTGTTTACATTAAATTCAATCTAATAGATTTTAGAATATATTCTAAAGGATTTTTCCCTTGGGGTGTTTTCCCATAAATGTAAGATAACTAGTCTCTTTTTCACTTATATGTTCTTCACTGGAGTTTCATTCTTCAATGCTGGTCTGACCTGCATGATAAGCTTATTTTATATCCTTTTAATATTTCTTATCTTCCCCTTCTTGTTTATACCTTAGAAATTCATATTTTTTATGACCAAGTTTCCAGCATTCATGACATATAATTATAGATTTACCTTTATTACATTTTATATTTAAATGCATCTTGTATCTCTTTATTTTCCCTTCATCATTTTTGGTAGTATGTTTTCTCTTTATGAGTCCTTGAATGAATTTTCCATATTGAATTAGATCATATTTTTTCATTGATCTAGAAGAATATGTGGAATACATAAAGGAGTTAGCAGACACAAATTTAGATTTAAATGAAACTCCATTTCATATTTCAAATGAATCAAGATCATTGTTCGTCAAATCAATATAATTTTACAATAATGTTCCAACTAGCACACCTGTAGATTGTTATGTAAAATCATTGGTTTCATTAAAGGATACTTTCTTTTAATTCTACTTCTTTATTAATGCTCAAATTATCCTTTCAATCAATACTTCATTATTTATATTTTATGAAGTGTGGCCATGTTTTTGACAATCTGTGTGAATCTATTGAGCATCTCATTCACTATTTCTCGGTTAGATATCATAAATTCTTAAATTATAGCCCCATGAATTCCAAGATTAGTTCTGTCCAATTTTTAAGCTCCTTGATGAGTGACCTTCAATGTAATCCAAATGTTAGAATAATTTTTACATATTCTATTTTAAAGAGTTTAGGATTCTTGGAAATGTCTCACTAAGAAAATAACAATCTCATATGTTCATACTCTTTCTACATTAATGTGATTTCATGCTCAACTATTTACATCATTTTGACTAACTCTTAAGGAAGGAACTATTATTATTTGACTCCATTCTTCTTGATGTGATGTACTATACATTTTTTGGAATTCACAAACATCATCATTCAAAATCCATTCAAAGGTCATGTATTAACTCTTTCACCAACAATAATCATTATGATTCTTTCCAGTTGTACTCTTTGTTATAGATTTTCTATCTCGGTATAGGTTTGAACATAATACATTATTATATGGGATATATTACATCTAAAATTATTCCCATGGTTATGAAAAACTATCCAAAAAGTAGGACACATAGGATGGGACTACTCCTGTAGAAATACTGGGTTCCTATATGCTCCCTTAAAAAGGATGTGTGTAGGTTTGGGGAAGCTCCTCACAAAGTTTGGGGTTGGGTTCGGTCCCATATAAAAGTTTGGTTATGGATTTATCCCATATAAAAGTATATATATAACTCTCTATATCTCTCATTATTTTCTCTATACTCCATTTTTTGGGGTATGAAGAGTAGACATAAGATCACGTTGATCTGAACTACTATAAAATTCTCTGTGCTCATCTCTTTAATTTTCTACACACAATCTTCACACATGCACTATAAAAATTAATTTTATAAAGAACCATTTAATAACTTCATACCACCAAATTATTCAATTATTTTTTAACAAAATCATATAATTTTAAAAAAGGCTTATTCACCTCCTCTAGTCCTTCTTCCATCAACCATTCTGGACCTAAAAAATTCAAGTTTAACTTTTTTTTCAGAAAGGTTAATTAAATTGACACCTTTGAAAGAAAATAATAGAATCAAAGAATTGAAAGTTCACCAATATAAATAAATATAATAATAAAAGTGGAAGAAACATTTAGTTAGTGATTTGAGAATGATTCAATAAACACACTGGATGGACAAAATAATTTATGAAAAGATAAATTAAAAATGAGAAATAAATTAGATTTGTGAAATTAAATAAGACAAAATATTTGGAAAGGTATTTTAGTAACAGTACTCTATGGTACCCCTAAATCTACGACCTTAATCCCTTGAGGATTAAATTTATCAATTCCTTGTATTTAATGGTGTCCATGATACCAGAGCTTCCCTTTTATTTTTAGGTTATAGAAAGAAACT
Source organism: Viscum album (assembly GCA_963277665.1). NCBI lineage: Eukaryota > Viridiplantae > Streptophyta > Magnoliopsida > Santalales > Viscaceae > Viscum > Viscum album. Next base: position 837,066,141 of record OY728167.1, read on the forward strand.
AGATATAAAGACCTCTTCTCTTCAATAGTGAAGCTAGAAACCTCAAAGAAATAGTCCCCTATCTTTATAATGGAAAAATGAAAAGAAAATGTTAGTACCTAATTTTAATAGTATTGGGCACCAATAAGATTAAATAGTGGAAAATGAATATTTTTTGATTAGTTTCAATTCTCCAATGGAATATAATGAACACAAGGGGGAATGAGAATTAATATGTGAATGATTTGGATATTATAATTTTTCCACACTCTAGAATAAGGAGAGAAGATTTAGAAATGAACACACTTTGAGAGTCATCAAGAATGTTTACAATTAAAGAATGATATTTAAGGAATATTAGTTCCATGTTTATATTTACAAGGTCTCCAAATTTCTCTATTTATAAGGTTCTCATCCTTGGGTAAAGTTCTAAAATTGACTAGGAGATTTAAGTCATTGATGTCTAGGTTCGGGGAATCATAACCATTATTTGATCAAGACTCTAAATAATTTTAATATAAAATTAACTCAACAGAACTAACATATCCGTTAGAGAATTAAATAATAATAATAATATTTCTATTCCATAATTATAGAGGTGATAGAAAAATATAATCCCAAATATTATCGTTTGAGTTAACAAACATTTTAACAAAACTTGATAGAATGTTTAAAAATATTCCATAAATAATGTTCAATTTATATATTTGAATCTAAAACAGTTATATACTATAGAATTAAAAAATTTATTTTCAACGAAGGTTCCATGTTAATACAGTTGATTATATGAAACCTTAAACATACTACTTTGAAAATAATAAAACATTTATGGATAACTTCATTATCATCAACCAAGATTTTAGAAAAATTAAAATCTATGAAATCAACTCAAAATAATAAAATCATAATATTTTAGTATCATAATGAAAATTAATGTGTGAATGAATAAAAAAATAATATATACAATAAATCATGGCAGAACATTCCATAAAATACTTTTTTTATAAGATTGAAATTTAAAAAACATTCTATAATTTAAAATTATAATGCATTATCTATACGAAATCTTATAATTTTCATTCCAGAGGCTAACACCTCCGTAATTTAATTACACATGTCAAAAACATCATCATTATTTTCCCTCTAATCTACTCTCCCAGTTCCATCCTCCCTCCAGTCATTTTTTATTCAACTTAACTCTCAACTACATCCTCCTCACCTACATGCCTCTTGGATCCTTGACATCAATGCTCCACCTCCGCCTCCAACATATTCCTCTCCAACTCCCTACCTATACCTCCATCTTACCCACCCCTTAACATTCCTATATTTATCCACCTATTTCTACCCACCCCAACTTCATTTTCCATCTCCTAAAATACGGATATTTTCCCTATCTAAACAATGTTTTATCTTCCTTAAATCTCCTAAAATTTTCACACCTATAATCTAGTCATGACATTAAGCATTTTTTTTCATGTCTCCTTACATTAGTATCTGATTTTTTGAATCAAGTATATTCTATTTGATTTGCAATAAAAATCCTCCCTAAATAAACTCGGATACATGATCTCCCCATCATTTGGGACTCTTCAAACTATCTCTAACACCTTTTTTATTTCCATAGTTGTGTACATTACCTAATTTGGAAACTGCATCCTCTTCAATTAAAAGGCCTTCCTTGACCATGAAGTTTTTATTTATCCCTTTTCAATAATTTCCATTGGTTATTACCATAATATCGAGCAAGGGTTATTCTTGATACCAGAAAAAATATTTATTATTCTTCCTCTTCATCCATTCTCATAATTTGTTTTATAATTTCTTACATTCTTTTATTTCTATTAACTATTATTATATGGTATTCACTATAGGATATTGTATATGTATATTATCATAGTATGTTTTCATGATTTCAGTATACTAAAATAATTTTGTGACATGCCATAAAACTATAGATGTTTTTATGAATGTACAGTGATTGTAATAGTTTTTCTGCAGAAAACAAAACTCTTAAAAATTTATTATTCTCATAGTAGGTTCACCACCTCTACCATGGTACATACATTTGTTTATATATTTATTTTTTCTTTAAAATTACTCCCAAAATATTCCCATAAGTTTCATTAATCACACCTCAAAAAAATTCTCTACATGACATTATATTTTCACATTTTTGGTCCCATGTGGTTCTGATTTTGATTCCAGATACTTTTAAACTAGTGTAAGTGAACTTTTTGTAGGATTTAGGATCATTTGTGGCATATGAATTTGTCACAAACCAACCAGTGTCGACGCTGAACTGGTCACCCGAGCCGGTCTGTGACATATCCCGAAGGGCGTTCCCGATCCCCACAAGTTGGAAACTAGTGTCAGACATCAAAATAAACCAGTTGGGAATGATTTGTACCAGAAAAAAGATATATAAAAATAAACTAAACAAGAAGATAAATAAAGTAAAATAAACTAAACAACTTATTAGTGGAAAAAAGAATACACAAAGCAACGTGACATACCTCAGGTGACCCCATGGGTCACCACATAATATAAACTACACTCTCTCCCAAATGTTATCCAAGACCAAAACCTTCAACTAAAAAGTAAATTAGGCGTGAGCACCGAGATGCTCAGTAGAAATTCCAAAATATGACAACATCATATGCCCATGCCTTTAGTAAGAAATCCAATCATGACAGTTTGAAAATAATATATAATAAAATAATGTTTTTCCATATTTTTAAATTCAAGTAACGTGCACTACTGAAAATCTGACCTTTCCCAACGCTTCTATACCAATGGTTTATAAAAACCATTGGTATATGTCCCCTTTCCCAATGGTTTTTCCAAACTATTGGGAAAGCCCACTTTGAGGTCACTTTTCCCAATGGTTTGCCAAAAACATTGGGAATGGGTATGGATTCCCCAATGGTTTGGCCAAACCGTTGGGAAAGGGTGGGTACCTATCCCAACGGTTTGGCCAAACCATTGGTATAGGTCCCCAATATACCAACGTCACTCCCAGAATCAAAAGACTATACCAACGGTTGTCAAAACCATTGGTATAGGTCCTTTGATTTTTTATCATATCTTCTTACCGAGAACATTATATAAATAAAAATTTAAAATAATTATGAGAATACATATATATTTATGAAATTATGTTCACAAAAGTCATGTTAGGTCAGTGGTTAGGTCATTCAATGATAAACTAAGTGTCCTGGGATCAAATCCCAGTGAATTTTTTTTTTGAAATACATGTACCAACGGTTTTATGGAACCGTTGGTATAGATTTTCCTATTACTTATACCAACGGTTTTCAAAACCGTTGGTATAGGTCTATACCAACAGTTTTCCCAGAACCGTTGGTATAGACCTATCCCAACGGCTTAATTGGCAATGGTTCTCCAAACCATTGGTATAGGTTAGTTTTACAGTAGTGGAGTTTTCATTTTCATGTATTGAATTTCTCCCCCACTACATTTTCAAAATAGGATCCAAGCATCCATTAATGTTTCAAAATGAACGGAATCCAATTTAGATTAAAATATGTTTTTCGAAAATAATATATCATGTATGAAACAAATGAAATGAAAAAATTACATCACAAGCATCATGTTGCAGATGAGCACCTTGGGTAATCCTTATAGGTAGCTAGTACAAGTGGGACCCTAGAGACCTCGTACCGTGGTGAAACATGGCTTAGAACCCATGACCCTAAAAAACGTGGCTTAGATGACCACGGCCCTCAGAAAACGTGGCTTAGAAGGCCAAGACCCTTAGTAATTCATAAGTTTAGTTAGTGTTGGTGCATAAATCCTACTAGATGAACCGGGATGAACCCCAGCCGTGTCATCTAGCATACTAATCCCAGTCACCCAACTAGATACCAAGGTTTCCCATTATGATCTATTTCAAGTGGTGATGAGTTTTCTTTATCAAGAAAACATACATGAACATAACACTTTCTTTATATAAAAAACATTCAACCTCTCACCATCATTCTCCCTCTTTAAGAGAACCCCCTCTTTCATGTCACACAATGCAATAGAATCAAATTAAGAACATAAAAACACATTCAACATAAAAATCATTTTTTCTAAAACCAAGGGGGTGTGCCTCAAGAGAGGATTTTATTTTTCAAAAAACTTTCTTAATGTTCAAAATGGTATTAATTACATAAAGGGGACACTTTTTACAACCAATCGGATGAAAGGCCAAACACCTTTATAAATACTCATTACCAATTCAAAACCACTTAAGAAATCGATTTTCAAGAAAATTCACTTTTGACCGATATCATTAGAAATACATTTCAATTTCCAAAGAAATGGAATAATAATTTCTAGCAACCACAACCAGATTTCATATCATGTGTATGTAGCATAGATGTAATATATATTTTTAAAAACAAGCATGAAATTGTTAAATTCAAATTAAAGGAATAAGAATACGGGACCTACCTCGAACGTGCCATTATTTGTCAATGACCACTCGAACCGAACCTGCGCACTTCCATGCACATGAATATATACATATATATATATAAACACCCTTAGCTTCAATGCACATATTCCCCATTACATGAGGGAATATGTTGAAATATGGCATTTATATATATATGCCTTACCTTATGAATACACATGTAGGAATTCTTGACACCGGCAACTTGAAACAATAAAGCAGAGTTCAACATGCTACACCACAAATATTATAAACCTTAAAACAAATAAAGGCACTAATTAAGATGTTATGAAACCATTCAATAAGATTCAAACCTCACCTTGAATGTCAATGACACCCCAAAATCACATGGCACCGCGCAACACCCTACCAATTAATAAAAAATATAAGTAAAACACATCCATAAACCCTAATAATAGAGGTTTGAAGCAACAAAATGAAAGTAACACATTAACCCAAAACATTGGAGGTGACATGAAACACACCAAAACCATACTAAAATATAATATACAGCCCTTTCATGATCTAATAAATCAAATTCACAAGTTACAAAATACAACCACGAAATACAAAATTGATTTATATCCAAAATGCACCCCGTTTCACACAAGAATACCATATAAAAATCAAAAAAAAATTAGTATATTTCCAAAGAATATTTTGTACCCAACATAATTTGATGAAAAATGAAAAATAATAAAACCCCTAAATCACAATTAATCCACAATGAATAAATTTGAAAATCCTTACATTGAAATCATGGAGAACTCACTACCCTTGACAGTAGTGGCTAGAACCGACCATGACGGAACCGAACGACCCCTAAAATCAATAAATCAAACCAAAAACATCAAACCTGAACCAATTAAAACACAAAACCCTAATCTTAAAGCCTATAAATGGAATAAAAAATTAATCTAAGTAGACCACAACTGCGTCTTGGGTGTGGGAGGCCAACCGAGCAAGAAGGTGGGATACCAGAGGTGAATCGCATCGAAAAAAATCTAATGAGAAGGGTAGGTGGAGCGTGGATGTGGGGAGTGGCGTAGGAAGGTGTAAGGTGAGCTAGAAGGGAAGTGGATGGGTTTTTTTCCATGGATTAGCCAACCCTAGGTTCTCCTGGAACAATAAGGATGAGGGGAGAATAGCACTAGGGGTTGTGCACGGTAACAGGAGAGGTGAGCAGGTGGTACGAGGTGCAGCACTGATGCGAGAAGGGTGGAGGAAAGACATACCGAGGTTCTTTGGATAGAAGTAGGAGGGTTGGCCAGTTGGATTGCACACTGAGAAGAATAAGGAAACTAGATATGGTTCGCGTGAGGGAAAATAAATAGTGCGCCGCTGTTTTTCTCAGAAGGAGGGGAACTAGAAATCTGGTGTCGTAATAGGGAGGAGGAATCATCCAACCATAGGGGAGGTGGTGTGCGGAACAAAGTAATATAGTGGGGAGGGTTACGGTCACAACACAATGGGGTGGGGGAAGAAGATTTCGACGCACAGAGGGGGGAGGAAACCCTAACAAGAGAAAAGAAATTAAATAAGAAATTAAAAATGAAAGAAGAAAACTAATACTAATAATAAAAACAACAACAACAACAACAATAATAACAATAAAAATAGTATCAATTTTAATAATATTTATAATAAATTAATAATCATTATAATAAAAACTAAATAATAATAATATCGTTATTATTATTATTAAATCATTTTCCATTTATTTTCTTTTATTTCATTTTGATTTTAATTTAATTAATGTTTTTAAACATTAAGAAACCAAAAGACTCAAATATAAAAATAAATAATTGCGACTGCAATAAGTCGATTCGGGGTGTGACAATTCTCCCCACCACAAAAAATTTCTTCCCCTAGAAAGTAACCCAGCCAAACGAGGAATGAAACTCGAGTTCGAAATGGAACTAGGAATAAAAAATCATAAACTCAATGTGACTTTTCACACCATTAGTCACACCCGACCAACTCTAAGGGAAAATGCAACGATAAAATCCCTGAAGAAATGGGGAGGGTTCTCCCAACCGAAAGAACCCAACTAGCATTTCCAACATTTGGACTCTCATCACGGGTTAACACTAAAACTGTTAACCTGAACCAAAGAGGAAACCTCCAACGCAGACCAAAACCCCCATACAAACCAACTCTCAATGAAGGCATGAAAAGATTGATGGGGGGTCCCCCCACTAGTTAAGAACCATCCAGTTTAGGACAATTAGAAAGGACCAATACAGGACATCCAACACAAACTGACCCATGAACTCTCCGCATAAACCAAACCCCCAACACATGGCGTCATCGACGAAAGACCCCAAACCGAATTGAGGACCAAACCCCTATTAGTTATTTACCAAGATCCATGTATCTCCAAAACGATCACATCCTAAAATAAGAACGGGTTACCAAAGGAGCTGGTCACACAAGAGACAATCATCTCAAGACTCACAGCCATAAAGATACAACCTTAGAAGCTCACATTTGAGGAGGCACAACTACTGTAATTACAAGAAAACGAGATCACCATGCATCCTTACAACCAAGGTGGGGTATTCAAATAACAAAGTCCATAACAAGAAAAAGAGACATTTATGCCTCTTACAGCAAAATAGAACCTTCAAGGACGAGAGAGCTACAATAGAGAAATTCAGACCATCCCCATTTCAGCAATGGAGACAAAAATTAGACCAAGGTTCCCCACACCCAATGATTCCTGACTGAATGAAAGGCTTCACTCCGAGACCTATGGTTGGAGCTCTGATGTCTTGAAGTATCTTCTACCCCGCAGTCAGGTGTTGACATCCTCCAGTCTAGACTCTTTTTGGCAATTCTGCTAGTGGAACCTCTCCAGGTGTCTCAAATGGCTACACTGACGACAAGACTTCAGAGGATGAAGACAAGGCGGATTAATGTACCCAAACCGTCCACACTCGAACCTAACAAGAGGCTGGCCAAAATAATAGAAGGCAGAATTGACAAGAAGACCTGTATGAGACAGGTTCCTCCGGTTCGCTCTCCTCAACAGATGGGGATCCTTCCCGTACACCAAAAAGAATCAATCTTGAAACCCTGCACGAAGACCCCACACAAGATAAAATTTAACTGATTTCATGAAACTACCTCCCAAGAAAAGGGAATCAACTCCTTGAAATTCCTGATGTAAGCCTTCACTAGCTGTTGGCCTTACTGGACACTCACGAGCTCTTCCACTTCCCTCACCTCCACTTCCTCTGATATAAATTATCAGATGGTAGTGGTCTTAAAAAACTTCAAATACATCCCATCATGCAATGATTCTAGGATTTCCTCCCACACCAATCCAATGTTGAACCCTTAAATGAACTCAAATAGGCACGAGTTCTTATAGTTTTGGGAGTTCCCAATAACCTGAAAACACCAACGATTTCACCAAGGCAGTTCGCTGCCTTCGATAGATCATGATCACCACAGAAGATGGAAAAAACTGAAAATAATTCAATTCCACCACTCTGCTAAGTGTCTGGGCAGAACCAACAACTACCAGAGATTTACTAGAAACTTCTGGGACTTTTCTAGACAGCATACTCAAAAAAAAGAGGCACAAATCTGAATCAAAACTCATTATAAATAAAAATTACAAACCTCAATCACAAACCAAATCTCAAACTCAAATCACTATTATAACCACAATTCATTATGTCAAACCCAGAACCCATGAAAAAGGATACTAAACACAAAAATAGAACACTAAAAAATTTCTCACTCGCTTTTCAAAACATTTGAGATACCCTTTTTTTAAATATTTTTTTCAGAAAAATAAACAATATAAATATCCACCATTAGTATTCCATGAATTATAACATATACATATCCATGTGCTAGCTCAAGAACCAATCCACTCATGTCACCAACTTCTCCACTTGTCACATGTGCACCTCAATTTATGTGATCACTCATAGTAATACCAAGGGTCAGTCCAACACACTTCTCATTTCCAAAACATATCATTAGGCATAGAGAAACAATTCTCAACCAATTTTAAAATGTCACGTATCATTAAAGCAATACATTTCCAAATCATCAAACATTTTCCCATTCACATTCCAAAAAGTCTTACAATATCCCAATGCTATTTCCCCCTTTGAAAACACATATTCCATTAAATAAGAAAATTTCCATTTCCAAACCACATTCCCACTCCAAAACTACATTCCCCTTTTAAAAACACCTTTTCATATGAACCATATACTTTTCGAAATCAAATCAAGTCAGTCAAAACTAATCCTAGACATAACTCACATCAAAACGTCCAAAAATAAGGGACTAGTGGCAGTGCCAACCTAGTAACATGGCTTAGCAGACCATGCTTCGAGCGAGCATTAACCAGAGGAAGCATCTTGAACCGTGCGATCGGGATTTACATGTGTCGCTACTCCATGAAAGTCCGCCACGTAACACTGGCTCACTTCGATGTTCATCCGTCATCCAGACAGACCAAGAAAAAGAAAAACTCAAATCCCAGATTTCCCCTGGAAACTTGACTCTCGGGATGGGCAATGGTTCATGATGTCCTTCCCACACCAATCTCTAGATCTCTGACACACCTAATCACCAAGCTACTTGAAACCCCAAATAACAAGGGCCCCTCTGGTACCATTTTGTCACGAACCAACCCGGGTCAACCCGGAACCGGTCACCCGAGCCGGTTTGCGACATAGCCTGAAGGGCATTCTCGATCCCCACAGGCTGGAAACTAGTGTCAGGCATCAAAATAAACCAGTTGGGAATGATTTGTCCCATAACAAAGATATATAAACATAAACTGAACAATAAGATAAATAAAGGAAAATAAACCAAACAACTTGGCAACGGAAAAAAAATGAAGCAATGTGACATACCTCAGGTGACCCTGTGGGTCACCATGGAACGTAAACTACACATGTCCCAAAAGTGATCCAAGACTGAAACCTGCAACTGAAAAGTAAATTAGGAGTGAGTACTGAGATTCTCAGTATAAATTCCAAAATATAACCACATCCTATAACCTTGCCTTTATTAAGAAATCCAATCATAACAGTATGAAAATAAGATATAATAAAATAATGTTTTTCCTCTTTTCAAATTCAAGTAACAAGTTTGCATTTTCAATTAAAGAATTTCTCTCCCACTACATTTTCAAAATAGGTTCCAAGAATTCATTAACATTTCAAAATTAAAGGAACCCAATTTAGATTAAAATATGGTTTTTGTAAATAAGACATCAAGTATGAAACAAATGAAATGAAAAAATTACATCACCAATAGCATGTCGAAAATGAGCACCATGGGTAATCCCTATAGGTAGATAGAACAAGTTGGACCCTAGAGACCTTCTACCTCGTGAAACGTGGCTTAGAACCCATGACCCTCAAAAACCGTGGCTTAGAAGACCACGACCCTCAGAAAACGTGGCTTAGAAGACCATGAACTTCAGTAATTCATATGTTTAGTTTGTGTTGTTGCATCAATCCTCCTAGAAAAACGAGGATGAACCTCTACCGTGTCATCTACCGTACTAGTCCCAATCACCCACCTAGATACACAGGATTCCCACTGTGCTCTATTTCAAGTGGTGGTGAGTTTTATTATCAAGAAAACATACATGCAAATAACACTTTCTTTATCTAAAACTCATACAACCTCTCACCACCATTCTCCCTCCATAAGTGCACCACCCATCTTTCACATCACATAATGAATAAGCATCAAATCAGTCACATAACAACACATTCAACATAAAAATCATTTTTCCTAAAACCGAGGGGGTGTGCTTCAAGAGTGGTTTTTATTTTTCATAAAACATTCTTAAAGTGCCAAACAGTCATAATTACATAAAGGGAACACTTTTTACAAAAAAAAACCGTCTGAAAGGCCAAAAACATTTAGAAGTACTCATTAATAATTGAAACCCACTTATGAAACCTATTTTCATGAAAAGTCACTTAAGACCGATATCATTATAAATACATTTCAATTTCCAAAGCAATGGTATAATCATTTTGAGCAACCTCGACCAAATTTCATTGCATGTGTATGTAGCGTAAGTGTAAAATATATTTTTAAATACAAGAAAGAAAATATGAAATTCAAATTAAAGGCATAGGCATAGGGGACCTACCTCAAATGTGCTGTTATTTGTCGATGACCACTTGAACCAACCCTGCGCACTTCCATGCACATGCATTTATATATATATATATATACACCCCTAGCTGCATTGCAAATTTTCTCCTCTCCGTGAGGGAATATGTACAAAGAGGGAATTTATATATATATTACTTACCTTATGCAAACACATGTAGGCCTTCTTGACACCCACAACATGAAACCATAGAGCATATTTCAATGAGATTCACCACAAATATTATAAACCTAAAAACAAATAAAGGCACTAATTAAGATGTTATGAAACCAAAAAATAAGATTTACACGTCACCTTGAATGTAAATGACATCCCAAATTCACACAACACTTCCCAACACCCTACCAATTAATAAAAAAAGAAGTAAACAATATCCATAAACCCTAATAATAGAGGTGAAAAACAACAAAACAAAAGGAACACATTACCCCAAAACATTGGAGGTGAACTGAAACACACCAAAACTGTACTAAAATATAATATGCAACCCTTGCATGATCTAATAAATAAAATTCACAAGTTACAAAATAAAACCATGAAATATAAAATGGATTTATATCCAAAATGCACCCTATTTCACACAAGAATACCATATAAAAATAAAACACAAATTAATATATTTCCAAAACATGTTTCACACCCAATATAATTTGATGAAAACTCAAAAATCATAAAACCCCTAAATCAGAATTAAGCCATAATTATGAAATTTGGAAATCCTTACCTAGAAACCATTGGGAACTCACTACCCTTGATGAAAATGGCTAGAACTGGCCTCGATGGAACCCAAATACCCCTAAAATTAATAAATCAAACCAAAAACATCAAAATCGAACCAATTAAAACACAAAACCCTAATCTAAAATCCTATAAATGGAATAAACAACTAATCAAAGTAAAATTCACCTACGGCTAGGGTTCGGGAGGCCAACTGAGCAAGAAGGTGGGATACCGGAGGTGAATCACGCTGAAAAAAAAATTCAACGAGAAGGGTAGGTGGTGCATGGCTGTGGAGAGTGGTGCAAGATGGTGTAAGGCAAGATAGAAGGGAAAGGGATGGGTTTTTTTCCATGGATTAGCTGACCATAGGTTCACCTGCCACAATAAGGATGTGGGGAGAATAGCGCTAGGGGTTGTGCACGATAATAGGGGAGGCGAGCAGGTGGTGCGAGGTGGAGCGCTAATGTGATCTGGGTGGAGGGAATCCAGACCTAGTTCCTTCGTATGAAAGTATGAGGTTTGGCCGGTTGGGTTTCCCACCGAGAAGAAGCAGGATGCCAGATATGGGTCGAGTGAGGGAAAAAATGTTGCGATGCTGTTTTTTTCAGAAGGAGGGGCACCAAAAATCTTGTTATAGAATAGGGTGGAGGCATCATCCAACCATAGGGGAGGCGGCGTACAGAATAGGGGAAGATAAGGGAGGGTTTCGGTCGCAATGCAAAGGGGTAGGGGGGAAGAAGTCTTTGACACACAAGGGGGGAACCCTAACAAGAGAAAAAAATAACAAATTAAAAATGAAAAATAGAAAACTAATACTAAAAATAAAAAAAATAATAATAATAATCATAATAATAATATCAATATTAATAATATCAATAAAAAATTAATAAAAAATTTAATAAAATCTATATAATAATATTATCATTATTATTATTATTAAATCGTTCTCCATTTATTTTACTTTATTTCATTTTGATTTTAATTTAATTAATTTTTTTAAACATTATGAAACCAAAAGACTAAAATATAAATATAAATAACTGTAACTACAATAAGTCAGGTCGGGGATGTGACAGAATTAGGGATTTATTGGTTAAATATTCTAAGATCTGAAACATGTACACCTTTTATTTTTCTATTTATATAGATTTTATTTGATCCCATAAATATAATAATAGTAAATTCAATTGAGATTCATTTTCCCTTAATATCTGTAAGTTTTTTGTATTGTTTCCTTCATATTTCCATTAAATTATATATTCTTCGAATGTGATGATTATACAAATGTAAAAATAATATTTATATATCTATTATATGGATACATACATATATGTTTATATATATTTATATATGTTCTACATATATTAATTGTTTTAGTATTAATACAAGATTTATCTGATATATTAACTCTAGGTTGGCGAACCAGGTGATAAATCCTTACATGTTCTTCCTCAAGTGAGCAATCCACGTGACTATCTATTATTTCCTAGATGACATATACTCTTATTTTCACCCTTTTAAGTGATACCAACTATCATCTTTGATTTATTCTATAATTAAAATCAATACAAGGCTGCAGCTACTCCTAAAAAATTATCATTGGTATCCTCTAATATAAGTGAGATCCTAGGAAGGAGTTCGTTCTCTCATGCATAGAAGTTACTATTTTTTCATATCTCTATCAGGATGATCCTTGTTTTTTGTTTTTTATTATTGTTTTGGTATGTATTTCAATTTTTTTGACCAATTATTTTGTATTTTCTTATTTTTATTCTTTTATTTTTCAGGTTTTCATGTATCTTTACATAATCAGTCTCGACCATGATTCTACACCTTTAAATAAGTACAATTAATAGTACCCTCCATTTATATATATGAATTTTATATAATATGTATATATTTAAATTTCATCAACCAATATCCTTCCTAATAATTGATCCGTCTAGTTCCCCTCATATAATTTTGAATCTTTTTCTCATTTAAATAAACATTATGAATGGAGTGATCTATATAAGAAGACAAAAAAAATTTACATTTCACTCTACATCAACCTAGATGTGTTATTATATTTATTTAATAGAATATTTCATAAGATCTCTCATTCCCATTTTTTTCTATTTTTTATCTAAATTCAAATTTTACTAAATATTTCTCTAGATAATCCTTCTCAAATCCCCTATATTGGATAATCCCCACATTTCAGCTATTAGTTCTAATTTATTGTTTCTAATACTTCTCCTTTAACTGATAGTAGTGAGTTATTTATGTTATTTATTTTCCTAGCAATCTAATGTAACCACATATATAGATCTCTATGTGAATTATGTTTCTTGGTGATCTTAATAGAAATCATAACTTTCTTAGGGTATTAACATTGTTTATTCAATGGTGTTTGGTATTTTTTATAATTTATGGTTGTTTGTCTGTAATTCATCATTTATTATAAGTACAAATTCATGAAATTGTCCCTGTTATTTTTATGTTGTTACTTTATTTTTTAAACAACAATAACTTAAAAGCCTTGGTTCCCATTATATTTTATATTCTTCAATGTCTATATGTTTCATTTAGAAGTTACTTAGTTCATGAAAACATTTATCTAAAACATCCATATCCTTAAGAGACTATGAAAAAATAAATGTTTTTCATTGTAGATGATCTTCTAGCACAGAAGGATTTTCCAAAGGGTGTTCAAATTGGTGGAAGGACAAGGGATATATAATCATTAATTAGATTAAATTATTGTGATATGTTTTAATTTCATAAAAAAATAATTTTATTAACTTTTTTATGTTTAATTACCACTATTTATTTATTATTTATATTTAATTTATTTTGTGATATTATTTAATAACATGTTATGTCAAGAAATTTAGTTAACATATCCATTTAATGAATACATTATGATATTATTTCATAACATGTTATGTATTAAATTCTAGATGATTCCACTCATTTCTTATTTCACTACATGATCCATCATTTATAATTAAATCAAAATGTTGTCTTAAATTTAATTAATTGTAGTTGATAAAAAACAATGATGGAAAAATTATAATATTTCATTATTCAAATTAGTGGGAATGATTTGATAGAAATATCATTATTATATTTTTATTAATTTCATCTAATTTAATTCATAGTCAATTCAATATTTTAAAATATTATATTGAAAATATTTATTTCAATATTCTAATATAAGAATCATACAACTATTGAATTGTTTTTACATTGGGAAAGTTAGAAAACAATTAAAACCCTAGTTTAAGATTCATAAATATCAACCAAAAATCACTATTCAATTAGTACATTACCTTGGCATGTTCCCTTGAGTTGTTCCCATGAATGAGACATAATGCATTTCTACTTCTGAATAAATGGTATGAATTATCTTCAGATTCCGTGAAATTTACATGTTGTTGTCAATTTTCAATTATTGTTTTTTCTTATTATTTCTCTACCCCGATAAATAAATATTTCTATATTTCAACACAATAATGGAAAATCATTTTATTTTCATTTTTTACACATTAAATCCACAATATTCATATAAATTTCCATATGCACATAATATTATTGTCTTATATTGTGTTGTTATTCAACTGACGTGATAAATTATTGGTTTTATGTTTGACCTTAATTTAAAAATATTTTTATATTGTATACTCAACAAAACCTTGAGAAACTTGACCACTAGATTATTATTCAAATAAAATTTAATTTTATGCATCGTATGACTGATATGTTATTCCTATTTCGACTCCTAAATATTCATTGTAACTACCCCTTATAATTTTCCATACATTATCATGCATTTTACTGGTCCATTATATACTCCATGTGACTTTAGAGAATATACTATGACTAAAATAATATTCTATATGATTTAACACTCGTATGTGTCTTGTGTTACCTTTATTGGTTTCATCAAATTCTCTATTTAATTAAATCTTCATGATTTGAACTATATGACTTCAAATTTTTTTCATAAAAATTTAGCATTAGTTTATTTAAGATATTTTTCATGGGACAAAGTGAATATTCTACCAAATGAAAAATTTCAAATGAATTTTATAATGTGTTCTCAAATGGAGTATAAAATAACAATTCCCTTGATAATATTTATAGAATTCCATTGTTTTTTCCATAGATAAAAATTTATACAATAATCTATAAATTATTGCAAATAGGTAGTACAAGACATAATTATAACTTTTTGATACATTATTTGTCTTCCCATTAATTATTTTAAAACATTAATATTCATTTCCTGCACATATACATAAGGTTTAATCTATGTACATTTTCTAAATTATTGGAAACATATTAAAGTCACTATCTACATTATTAGAAAAATATATGTAAATATGTACTTTACTAGTTCTAGAATGTTAATTTAAAATTATAGTTCTTATAAAAATATATCAGTAATATTAATATATATACTTCACTCGTAAATATTTTGTATACAGAAGGAGTAATGTTATATATAATTTATGAATGGTGTAATGTAAATATTTACTTCACTACATATACAAATATATCCATAGTTACGTCAATAGTTACTCATTTAATTGTTATTTTTTCTTTACCAAAAGTTTTGTTTTTAATTATTAATGCAATTTCTTAAAAATTACCTTTATGAATACTCAATTATGTAAATTTCCATTAAAGTCAACAAAACATTTAAAATTTAAGTGTGCATCATTAAAAATACTCAATTATCGAGCTCTAGGAGCTATGGTTTCTGTTTTAGGTACTTCATTAGAATGTTTTCATCATACCCAATGTGTCCCCATGGGCAGATCTAATTCTTCTTGCAAAAACGTTGGACAAGATCTTATGGATGTGCGTGGATTATCATTACCCAAACCAAGGCACGATCAAGAATGAGTACCCCTTGCCAAGGATTGAAGAACTATTTAACTATTTGTGAGGCGTGATATGGTTCTTAAAGATCGATATAAGATTTTTCTACCACTATTTGAGGTTCTGTAAGGTCAATATTCTAATGTTGGCATTTCGATGCCACTACGAACATTGTCAGTTTCTGGTGATTGCCTTTGGTGTGGAGAATTCCCCTACCATTTTTATGGATTTGATAAACCATAAATTATATATATACAAGGACCACTTCGTTCCTATCTTCATCGATGACATTCTCATCTACCATACATTATAGGAGCATGCAGATAACTTAAGGATGGTTCTTGATTTAATTTAGGAGCAGTAGATTTACAGAATGCTCACAATGTTTCAGTTCTAGATACATGAGGTTCACTTTCTGAGGAATTCCATTCTTGACCATGATTTATCCATAGATCTAGTGAAGTTTAATGTTGTTATTTCTTTGGAACTAACCATGAATTTGTAATATTCATAGTTTTTTCTTGGTTTTGAGGTGTACTATAGGAGGTTTGTTGCATACTTCTCAAAGATCATAGCCCCCTTGACCACCCAGATGTGGAAAGGGAAACTGTTTACCTTGAATGAGTGGTGCCAGAGGGCCTTTTAAGAGATTAGGTAGAGGCTGATGAGTTCTATGGTGTTTAGAATACTATAGTAATGTGTTGAGTTCATAGTGAATTACAATTCCTCAGAAGATGGGATCAGTTTCATATTGACGAAATGATAGGTAGTAATTAAATATAGGTCGAAGAAGATAAGACCCTATGATTAGAATCGTTTTATTCATGAACTAGAGTTGTATGTGGTAGTCTTCATCCTATGGATGTGGAGGCATTATCTTTTGGTAGAGTGCATTATTGTTTACTCAAACCACCAGAGTCTCAGGAATGTCTTCACTCAGAGAGACATAAACCTGAGACAACAACACTGGTTGGAGTTCTTATAAGACAATGAATTTGATATATTCTCTACTCCATGGAAGTTAAGTGTCATAGTAGATTATCTTAGTAAGATTTTCCATGCTCTCTTAGTGTAGGAGATTTATAGTAGTTAGCTTCCCTACAGTTGAACCTTGTGGAGAAGGAGGGTACATCTTTTCATCAGTTGATGTTTTTCACTCCTTCACTACTTTAGCATGCGAGAGAGTCCCAACTGTAAGATACCTAATGTGATGTCTTACGTGATAAATTATCCACAAGATGCTCCCTATATTGATATTTTTTGTATATAATCATCTAATTAGGTTCCAGGGGAAAACAATGTCCTAGTCGTGATGCAGGAGGAGGTGATGCAGGAGTTCCACACTTCTCCCCTAGTTGTACATCCTAGTTTGGGGAATACGTAAAAATATCTTCAGTGGTAGTTTTTGTGGTCTATTATGAGATGGAGTTTAATTTATTTAATCTATTAGTGACTCACCTATTATCTGGTGAAGGCAAATTACTATGTCTCGGTGATTTTGTTGCAGCCTCTTGATATCACAAAGTGGAAATGGGATGACATATCAATGGACTCTGTCATAGGGATTCCACGAAGAACGAAGTTACATTATTCCATCCATATGATAGTTTATTGAATCATGAAATTTTAACACTTAATTACTATCAGGGACTAGAGTTTTGTGGAGAGTTTAGGGTAGTTGTATTTATGAAAGATTATCCACCTTCACGGGGTACCCTCAATGATTTTCTCTGATTATAACACAAAGTTTACATAATTACTGTGGAGAGTCCTACAAGAGGAATTCAGGATATACATGTGGATGAGAACAACATTTCACCCTTGGATTGACAGGTAGACCGAGTGTACTATCCAGGTGATAGAGGATATACTGAGGGATTTCATGTTAGGCTTCGTCCGGAGTATGGAGGATTATTTTCCCTTGGAAGAATTTACATAAAAAATAGCTAACATTATACCATTGGCATGAAACCTTTTGACACTCTATATAGGATACCCTATACATCACCCTTGTGTTTGGTAGAGATTAGGGAGACACCGCTGGTAGGCCAGAAGTTGGTGCAGGTGACAACTAATAATGTGTAGGTTATCCATGAGTAGATGAGAACGACCTAGCGTAGACATAAATACTACATAGACCGCCATCATAGGACCTTTTATTTTGTGCTGGGAGACCATGTTTTATTGTGAGTCTCCCAATGATGTGGGTTTCATAGGTTTTTCTGATTAGGAAAGCTACCTGCGTAGTTTATCGAGTCGTTCAAAATCAAGTAGTGGGTTTGTGAGGTTGCTTAACACCTTACACAACCCCCATAGTTGGATTGGGTTCACAAAGTACTCCACCTATCACAAATGAGGAGATACATGCATTATCTTACACAGTCCATTGACTATGGTGATATGGACATTGAGGATGGATCCACCTTTGCGAAGAAACCATTGGCAATTGAGGAATGACAGGAGCGAACTATGTATAGATGGACCTCCCTTTGGTTCACATGCTATGGAAGCATGAAAACATGTAGGACAGTTCTTGGGATTGGGAGAGCCAAGTGCAGGCTCAATATCCTGAGTTGTTTGCTTAGTTTTACTTTTTAGGGACAAAAATATTGGTGGATGGAATGATATAGAGACTTGATTTTTTCATTGTATGACATTGAAATATTTCTATATGTATTTCAAGATCTAGTCATTAAGACAATGTAAGATTCTAAGGACCAGTGTTCCAGAAATTATATTTATAAAAATATTAATTATATTTTATATTGCGCAAAGAAAATATCTCAAAGAAAATGAGAGAACTCTTAAACGGTTGATCATATCATAAATCTAAGACCATGGTTCTGTCCATAATGTGTTTTTTACCCTAGGTTTGACAATAAATGAGTTGGCATAGGATTTTGGTGTCCCTTTATCATTGGAACTGTGTTTTAGCGGATTAATTAATTAATTAATTAATTAATTAAATTCAATAAACCTAAACTACGATGTCTATATGTTCGTTGTTAGGGCATTTTGGCCAGGGTAGGCCTCACAAACCAAGAAATATCTGGTGAGCTCTCATGTCCTTCATTGTCTAATGAATCCTTTGGTGAAGGGTGATGAAACATCAGGATGATTTGGATTAAGAAACAACAAATTCAACAACTCCTTCCAATCATTGTGTGATCATGTTCTTTATCAGTGATCAATCCAAAATAGAGTTAGGACTCATCTTTTGTTGTTTTCACGCCATTGGATTAAATGATTGAGTATATAATTATTCCTACTTCGATCTGCATTCTATTATGGACTTTACATGATCCCATGCACCAAATTTCATATTTCTTAATCAATGTTTTAGCCTGAGTATTCATGTTCATGATCATTCTCTTGGACAACAATGTTTAAACCTATGTTTTTTGTGCTTTTCTCCCTAGGTTATTAGCAATGAGCATCAGTTGGATCCCTACGGCCCCGATTCAATTATTTTCAGGTGTCACAGAGCTAGATAGAGCCCCCAAATATCGGGATGATCTATGAAATGCGAATGGTTTGATGATTTGAGCACAGATTTGGAAATATTGTGAGGTGAGAATGGTTGATTCCTTGTTCGAACAATAAGAAAACGAATGGAGGATCATCAGTGGAATGCGTAACATATGGCATAACCACATGATGAATGATTACTGATTTATAGTGAATGATGATAGGGAAGCTTGAATCATAGCTAGATCCATGATATTGGGGAGGAATCGAGGTGGGATCTATGTTGGTGGGCCTAATTCAAAGAATAATGACCATATCTATAAATCTGGTGTTTCTGAAAAAATCGTAACTACACGCCATATAAATTGAAGAACAAACTGTGTTTAGCCTCCTTCAGTGGCTACTCTAGGATTTTGGAAATAATAAAGAAGACATGATGTGTATTCCCCTTAACATTTAGTGTATCCCTTCCCTAGTTTCACAAACTGTGTGATTGGTCACATGGGTGGGGAGTCCTTATAGAAAAATATGTACACAGTTGGACCACACTTGTGGTATTACATGTGATGCCACATATCATGTACGTTGGAACAAGGATATAGGGTAAAAGTGCACAAACACAACCAGTAGATACGGTTCGATTCTAGGTTAACTTGGACATATCATTTAGTCCACATACACGGCATGTACTAATATATATATGGGAACTTGTGTACCGACCAGATACATGGCCAAGCTATGAAGTGGGGCCACACGCCATGTGGGTCCCCACACATGCCATGTACTACTTGATCTCTTTCGAGCAAACATCCATCATCTGTATCTTCTTTATTTCAACATTGATTTTGGTATCTGGGTAGCCTATCCTATGTATTGTTTCACGTAGAACATGATAGTTCCCTTGGTATCATCTTTTGAGATACGATATGAAATTTTCATGTCTTGGAACAATTAAGGTGACACACTAATAGAAGCGATTGATCAGTATAACCATGACATTCAGGTAATTAACATCTAGAAGGTTGGGGAAGTGAAGTTCCCCAATGATCCTTTTTAGTTGTTACCCTACAGTAGGACTGGGTAGTGGAGTTCCTCGATTATCATTCTATGTAACCCTTCAGTAGGACTGGGCAGTGTATTTCCTCAGCATTCTGTGAATTATCATCCATCTAGGATGGGTAGTGAAGTTCTCTGACATATTTTTCCAGGCATTACCCTCTAGCAGGGTTGCAAAGTGGAGTTCCCTGATGAATTATTCAAGGTGTTACCCTCCATCAGGGTCAGGTAGTGAAGATTCCCGGATGACATTCCTAAGCATTACCATCTATCAGGGCTGGAAAGTGGAGTTCATCGATGACTATCTGTTTAGGAACCTCCTATCATACCATGGTATGAGATATATAACTAGATTTGTGGCCCCTTGATTATGTGGCATAGTTATGAGGTTTGGTTTGATGTAGCTTTGGACTCATAATGAATAGGGATGCTTTCCCAACCGAGACACATTTTTTTGACGTGACCTAACACTGTGTGGGTGAGTCAGTGCCACCTAAAGTGGATAATATCAAGGTGAGGTGATTGATTCCATTAGACTTGTGGGTTTAGGGATGACGCATGGGATTATTGTCATTGCTTATCGATATTATTTTGGAACTATTTGAGACTCTTATTTTTGGTCAGAGATATAAGATGGAGATCCCCTTACTATCTTGTTTGGGATTCTATTCACTAAGAATACATATATATATTATTTATTCTAGATTCAAGTATTGTATTTATATAATCTCTTTCCAAGGGAAAGATGTGTAGGGTATGCCACGTGATTTCGGTGTCTATAGTCTCATTGTTGGATTACTCTATTCTTATTCTATATGTGGAAAATCTCGATAGTTAGTTCATATACTCACTGTTTTTATCCCCATGTTCTTGGATGAGATTACTTTCACTCTTGGTTTGGTTGATCTATACTCTTTCAGTACACCTTGTTCTATCTAATGATTTCATCTTCTATTATATATCTTACCACTCCCCCTTCTTCCCTTTCAATGTGTTCTACTAAGTATGTATATACTCACACCTGAATGGGATTTTCCCACACTTGTCATGTATTTTGAAGATGACAGACATGTCAACCATGACTAACGAGGATCTTAGGGATACTGGGTTCTTGGAAAACATATGGTGGTCATTGATTGGGATTCAAGAGGTAGGATCTCTTAGATACTTAATCATTTGTGGTTTTATATTAGGTTGGGACACTTTTCTATATGGGATTTTAATTTACCCCTTTACTTTTATGTATACACTACTGTACTTTTGTAATCTCTAGAGGTCATTCATGCTTGTTTTATTTCATAGAAGTGTTGATTATTTTCTACTTTCCCTCTGCAATTTTTCATTGAGTTGCTTATGTGTATGTGTAAAGTTTCTTAGGAAAAGGACTAAATGAGTTCATTATGCCTTTAGTTCTTGTCTTCTCCCTCTAGGATATGGAAGAGGGCTTTGGGTTGTTGCGTCTTGAGCCCCGTCTTAGTTCAGTTCATGATATTATAACTAATTTTTAAGAATATATTCATTGAATTTCAATGTTCTCGTCATAGAGGGGATATAATCTTCCCTTTTTAATACAACAGATACTCTAGGACATTAGGACATCAATGTTTCATAGAATAATAATCAATATGTGATAATATATTTAAAATAATATTTACATCTTTGAATATACATGTAATCTTAAGTAAAAAGTTAGTTGGTTCTAGGGCACAAACTCTCACTTGCACTCGATCCAACTATTAGTTACCAGTTATTTCTCTCATGTAAAGAAATGCTTTCTCTATCTATGTATTCATCTTATAGTCCTATCAATTTTTTTGGATTGGTTTGGAAAATCCACATGTCTTTGGGGTGAATTTTTTTACTAAAACATTACTATATTGAGAAAATTCCCTCAGGTAGTGATTTAACTAAGTATACACCTCTTGTTTCCATTATATAACTCTAAAATGTGGAGTAAATCCATAGAAAAATCTTATCATAAAATGATAAATCTCTTTGTTTTGGTATAACCCAAATTCGACACAGGATGTTTCTAAACCAGTTCTTCAGCTGTATTAGAAACCACAACCTACTTGGATATTATCGATATGGAAACAACTGGATATAATATGTTTAATTTATTATTACAATATCTGTATCAGTGATACATGGTCAAATTGAACTAAATTAAGATAATAATTAAATTCCATTGATCACCAATTTTCCACTTTCTCTATAAAACAAGGACTCATCACATTATAATTTTCTAAGTATTGTGTGATTGTTGTAAATGAAAGTCTATGAAATAATGAGGGATCTAATTAATATTCACCTACTATGATTTATGCATTATTAATATCAATATTCAGTATATATTATGGAACATGATATGGATTCTTAGTACATAGTCTTGTGAAATTCTTTTAATCTCCATAATATCTTCGTATGCCCATGCATGTTCTACTAAAAGGATTATATGCTTACGATAATTTAGTCATTAATTGTTTTAACATATATTTTTCAATACTATGTGAATATATTGACATTGAATATATTCAATAAACACATAAATCTATTTTTTATATCTTGTTCTCTAGAACATGATTTCTACTTTAATTGAAACATGTATAAATTTAATTTCTTATTCTTAACATACTGGTAAGATGAAAAACAATTTCTCATATTTTATCAAAATATTATTCTTGAAAACATATAGAAATCACACTAATCAGTTAAAGACACATACAACTCATTCATTTCAAAATTAATATTCTAGGATCAATATACATGACTTTTTTCATAAATGAATTTATGTAGTCATTATATCTTATTATATATTAATGACTTAACAAAAAAAATTAGTTATTCCTAGTTCATATATACCACAAGGTATCCTTTTGTACATGTCTTGTAAACATCTTACTTAAGGTTTCCACTAAATAAGGTGTCCTTGAAAATTAATATCCCAATATGATGATCATAGAAATATGTATTTAAAAGTACAATTCAAAATTTATTTTAGTCATGATGAGTGGTGAATAAGTTTAGTCATAGAATAAACCTTTCAGTAATATGTCATGTTATATTGGTACCATCTTGAACCATCCATGTCATGTTTCTCATGAATACTGACCCACAGTGTCAAGTCATAGAAATATTAAAAATACTGATTCCCTAAATATTCATACATAGATTCCATTACTTGAATTCATACATATTTTTCAACCTTATAATGTTATCATTTACTTCTACATTTTTTGAATATTTATTCGGAAAGAATATAATATGTATCACCCACCATAGTGAACATAAACCACATCTTTGGTTATATGTTACTACACAATATGTGTCTACGAAACTACTCCTTCCATTAATCTCACTAGATCCCGGTATTACGGTGCCAACATAATTTGCATCCATATCCTTATCCCATAAAAGTTAAGTATACTCTTATTTTGTGAATATAATGTTATTATTGACTAGACGTAATGTCCTTACTGTATATAGGATCAATAACACAGATTCACATTAGTTTTTTGATGTTTTTTGTAGCTATGTCCAACTTTTATAAAAAAAAATCATCAAACACATGTGGTAGAGTATTATTCTTACCCTATCATAGTTGATATGATATCCATTAGATAATATAGCTGGCATATGGTTAGTTGTTTCACTTCTATTTGAATAATATTTTTTAGAAGGAATAATAGATGATTTGAAATATATATAAGACTCATCATTGATATTCCTTTTATACTAATGTATATAAATAAATTTTAGTTTTTTATAACCTTTACTCCACATATATGATCAATAATTTCTTGGAAAAGATGTTCTCTGACAATCCAGAATAGAAATTCCTCAATCTTTACTGAGTGTGCCCATTTACTTCAATGAGTATTTCTAAAATTTCTTAAATAAATATCATGAAATATATGAAGATACCTTTAGATTTAGAATAGTGGACATTGAAATGTTGATCTAACACTAAAAGTTTTTTGATGTAAACTTATTTAAAAAATATTCATTATATAAAAAATGATAAGTAGATTTTTGGTATATCAAATATCTGAGCTCAATCAAGGCAAAAACACTTTATGTGAAATAAGAAAGTCAACTAATTTTAGTTTTATTTGAAAAATAATTATATTTTCACAATTGGTTAAAAGTATTATATTTTATATTCATTAATAATTATAAATGATATTTGTGATTCAATTGTTGCAAACCCGTTAGTTTAATATTAAAGTTCCCTAAACAATTATTCAAAAAATAAATAATGTATTTTTTTGTCTATCTAGACACAGAGACAAATGTTTTTTACCACTTATTATAATATTTAATCAATACATTTTTTAATGAGAAGTATAAAAATCCCTTTGGATGACAAAGGAATCATCCTTTTTCATCTCTTTTTGAGTTTACTTTATAACATTTTTTTCTTGTTCATTTCATATATTAAAATACATATATGTTAAAATAATATTGTATATATTACAAAATTAGTGAATATAAACATAATGAATATACCTAGAGTGTATGAAACTTCTTGCTTCTTCAATTCACTACGATATATTTTTCAGTGTCCTTACTTTCCACATGATAAGAAAATAACTTCATGTTTATTCTTCTACCCTGGATTCCTCTGTTTATTTATAGGAAATTGTAAATGATATCTTGTCTTTATAGGATCCATAGGATCTTCAACAATGTATTTCAAACTTTTCACCATAAGGGGAGGATTAATGAGTTTCAACTAATCCTTATCTTATTAGTGAAGTATAGGAAAATGATTCCTAAATTTCATTTCCATTGGTTTTATCCAGTCTTGGACAATTAAGGATAACCATGGAGGTAAGGATAATAAAATAAGAATAATGGATAGTTTCTTATCCAAGTGGAAGCATAATGTATCTAAATTATAGATGTACCCCAAACATTTTGAAAGAATTATTAGTAGATATATTACCTTCTTCTGTTTTACTCTGATATGATGCATTGACAATCATATTTATTTTATGATTTCATTTATCATTCCCAAGATATTAGAGATGAGATATTATAGTGTAAGCTTACATTTCATTATTTTTTATCATCAACTCGTGAAACATAGTTAATAGTTTTATACAACAAACATAGCAAGAAACCTAAACATATCTCTTTTAGGAATCCTTATCACCTTCATTCACTTGCTAGTGTGGAAGAATAAGAATAGGGTATTCCCACACATAATAAATTTATCTGATAATAAATCATTACATAAATGACTATACCATATCATGAAATTTTTATTTTTAAGGGAATATCCCGAGTTAAGGAATGATAATAGTGTTTTCATGGTTTTTATTAACGTTTTTTATAATAATTAGAAAATATTATTAAAACATTACATAATTAGAAATTATTGGAAAAATATTAATAATTAATTGTCCCACTATTTTATCGTGCCTCAATAGCCCACACCATTGATCTAATAATTTCTAGTTTCATTGTAATTATAGTGGAAAAGATCCATATTACCCTTCGCATAACCACAATAAGGGTTGGTCAAGCTACTTGAAGGTATTTAGGTAGGAAACTATTTTTCCAACCATGATCTTTTAGGTCCCTGTTTCATTGAGGGGATTCCCCAATCCGGAAAACCAGATATAGAATTCTCAACACATTCCTCCAAATTATATAATTTCAAGAAAGGTCTACTCCACTTGATGTAAAATGGTAATGTCAACCAAAATCCATCATATGAACTCCCCTTAGAAAATTAATTTTCCCAACAATGGTTGGTCGAACACTTAGTTTTATTTATTTTATTAATAATAATGTAATTGAAGTCTATGTTTGAATTAATATTTAGTTTATGGATTTTATTTAATAGGAATAAATTTTATCTTATTTTATCCTTTACACAAATTTTTAATATTAAGTGTATTTTACATAATTAAATATCCATGTTGGATAAAAAAATTCTTATAATGCATTTATTTAAATTTTGTATTTCCACATTAATTCATTTATTTATGTAATCACAGTCTTAAATTTATAAAATAAATAATGCATAGAAATAAATAAATAAATAAATGACTAGACCATTTGCTTATGTAATAGTTGACTTA
Organism: Viscum album; assembly: GCA_963277665.1. Taxonomy (NCBI): domain Eukaryota; kingdom Viridiplantae; phylum Streptophyta; class Magnoliopsida; order Santalales; family Viscaceae; genus Viscum; species Viscum album. The sequence goes on from OY728167.1 coordinate 837,092,956, forward strand.
TTGAGCAGACAATAAATAAACCTTTGAACAAGGGGAAATAACTCATTGTGCTAGCCTTTCCATGAGATGTAGCATGCCACCTATATTCATGTGTATCCCTAGAGATATAATCATCTTGGATTTCTCTTCAAACACCACAAAAATCCTTGTGTGCTCCATTTATTACATGTATCTATAAGTCATATACATGTGAGGGGAAACAAAGGATTGGTTAAGGGGAATTGCATAAATAACCTTATAAATGTAGTTCCTACATAATAAGGATGGGATGGATGACTCATAGTCCATAATATTAAATTTAATAATTAATAATTGAAAATACATGTAATAAATTAAATTAAATAGTGACAACACATACAGAATTCTTGGTCAAGCTCACGAAAAATACTACACAAGAAATATGTATATAAATATATAACAATTTAACTGTCATTTATATTTATTCTTCATTATTAGGATAAACACGAATGAATGAATTAATTAATTATACTTCATCATAATGACCACTCAAAATCTCATAGATAACCTAATCATTAAAATAATTCATATAAAATAAATAATATAACTAATAATGACATATCATTGCAATGAATTATTTGGTAATTTAATCATTCTTTAAAAAAAATTATAAAATTTTCAAACCCAGTAGGTTCCAATAATTATAATAAGGGTTTCAAGGCTATAATTATAAATTTAATGTAATTTAATTTTTTACATTATTGGGAGACTACATGGAGTGTACTTATGATCTACACACTATGTACCACGATTGTCATGTAACGAAGATACATGCTCGAGAATTCATAATTTACCTGAGACAGACTACACATCATGTACTAACCAGCTACACATCATTTGATCCACTTTCCTTATGCCCATGAAACTCACTGATGAACTTGTCATATTCATCGAATATGAGACTAAATGACGTCTACAATCAAACAGCATGCCTTGTATCTCACATATCTCATGTTCGCATAACGCACTGAGAAACTTGGTGTGTATTTTGGAAGCGATAATTAATAAACAACATGTTTTGTATTCTATAAACACTTCATGTACTTTATTAATGATATAGACTATAATTCTCACTTTGTTTTTACAATGTATCTGACCACACAATTTCAGGAATTTCACCACTAAACTGTGAAGACCACACAACATTTACACCAGATAAACACTATATAATCTGATATATTGTGTACCATATTAGCATAGTCTACTTGTGGTGTGGAATACATTCATTTTATATAATTAACACTCAACGCATCATGTATCCCATGACATGGCCTAGTTCAGTGCACTTTGGTATATGGTGTGTACTCCGACTACACACCATGTAGTCCCATGCTACCTTTATATATTCATTAACACTTCAAGATGGAATCTCCATTATTTATTAATATGATCTTTGACTTAAGAAATTTTGAATATTAAATGAATAAATTAAAATGTCTAAGGCATGTAAATTTAGAAAATCATATTAGATAACAAATAATTTTTGAAATTAAATTCTAACCACTATTTCATATATATATATATCAATAATAAAATAAATAATTATAAATACAAAACATGATCACTCTGATACACCTTGTGTGTTATGGGTATAACAAAAGAACATTTGGTGGGTGTTATATTAAAATTTCTTTTAAAATAGAGTTTCCCGAAAACTTAAGTGAAGATATTTAATGTCAGATTTATAATTATTTTATTTATGATTAGAAGAAATGATTACCTCGTCCTAAGAGCCTTTCTTTGATGAAATTATTGATCTTCTAGAAACCCTTTTGAATTTACTCCATTATGTTATAAGTATTAATGTGTAGATACCTCAAGAGGTTATCCACACGTGATCCTTTGATCTATGAGAATTTCATACTAATTTATAGATTCTAGCATGAAAAATAGATTATCTTGCATTATTCATCTTGATCGCTCCAAGATCCATTGGGCTTAAGAGAGATTCTATTGTAATTTCGAGGAAGAGAGGGGGAATTTAAAAGAGAGAGTAGTACATTGTGTGAAATGATTTTCTATTCCTAATTTTTAATTAACCCTACATAGTATTCTTAATTTTTTATTTATAGAGATTGGGTTTGGGTAAAAAAATTATTTAATTATGCATCTACCCATAAATAATATTATATACATTATTAATCCTCAATCCACAAATAAAAATAAAAAAAATATTTTACGATTGACACACTAACTTGTGCAATAAAAAATATTATTTTACCATTTTTTTAATTTAATATTTACTACTAGAAGCGGTCTTGATCTATTCAAACTCCTCATCATTAATTGAGATTCCGATTAAACATTGAATTTATAAAAACATTTATCCACAGGATACTGAATAAATATTTATTAAATATAAAATAAAATAAATAAATAAATTTTATTCACAATAAGGTGAATAAATACTTATTAAATTTATGTGCTCAATAAAAATTGACTAAAATTATTACTCAGTCTTGAGAATAATATTTATTATATTAATTAAATTCAATAGGAATTTAATTCAAATCAAGAGAAACACTTAGTGTGAGATACTATAATATTATTTCTCATTAGGACTTAGAAGGTACACCTAAAGTCCAATATTGTTGTTTAATAATGGGTCGTGGCACACAAGGGAAAGATATTAATGTCACAAAATCTACAACCACATATAAAAAATCTTTTTGTAATATAATATATTTATATCAATATCTCATGAAGTGGGTTCCACGTCTACATCAAAAACCTATATGATTGATACATCTTTCTTTAACTATCTAAAATAAATTTCATTAAACCATGGCTATGGATTCAATGAAATAGTTATATTTCAATCAAAGGAAAAATATAACAATTTTCATAAATATTGAAGGTAAATATTCTTCCTCAAATTATCCATTAAAAATATGTCATTTGTGATGAACCCAACATACCCTACATGTCGATAACAAATGGTGTCATGGTTTTGTCAGAGAATCTAGGTGTGAAAGTTATGAAATGAACTAATGGTAATATTAATGTATAGGACCATTACACATGTCCATGGATAGGAATATCCAATTACACCAAAACATGAAGAATTCATACTGGTGGGTCTGTTCTCATAATCTCCCTTCTTGGAGATTACCAAGTGCGAACATCATGTGTAGAATACTCATTTGCTTATGAGTAATCACACTAGACATTCTATCTCTTATGTGACCTATCATAATACGTTATCCGACCATGGAACTAATTTTTAAAAATATCATCATAGAATTTCATGGTCATCATCGTGGAAAGGAACTATTATTCCCTTTTTAATGAAACACATACTCTAGGATATTATCACATTAGCATTATGTATAAGAGAAATCAATATGTGATAATATATTTAAATTAATATTCACATCGTTGAATATAAATGTATTATTAAGTACAAAATTAGTTGGTTCTAGGGAACCAAAATCCAATATGTACATTACACTATTAAAAGTGATATTGATATATATATATATATATATATATGTTTTTAAGCAAGTAGAAAGTAACTATCCAAAACTAGTAAACTAAAAATCTACATATAGTCTTATAAGAAATAAAAAAGTAAATTTAATATGTATCTCAATTTCATATACTAAATATTTACTTTACTGGTAATTATTTACATATATTTTACTACTTTCTATAATTCTTGATTTTACATTACTCGTAACTTTATACTTTCAATAACCAGTAAAGAAACTTTATACTTTCCATAACCAACAAAGTAACTTTCAAAATGATGACTATGTACAATATATTACTTGGGGATCATTTCCATAAATATGAAATAATTTATATGTGTACCTAGGGATTAGAAAACACCATGAAAAAGAGGTACTACCCATTATAAATACGTTATATATATAATCTTATTGTTAGGGTTTTATAATTTCTTTCGATTGTTATATTTATTTTTACATGGTCATTATAATTTTAATTGTATATTCAATTATATTTCCAATTGTTTTTTGTTAAATTACATTTAAAATAATTCAAAAAATATTGTTTTTTCATATAATCATTGTATTACAAACTACACAGCTAGGATAATTATTGAGAGTTCATCTATTGGAATGGAGAAAGTGATTACAAGCATTTATATACCTAAAATGTTCTATAGTATATATAAAATAAGATAAAAATTCTTCAAAAATATTTCATATTCTTCTTATATATTTCTAGTTCAATAGTAAATCTTTTAAAAACCGATATTCTATAATTTAGACTAAATTCATAATTGGGGACCATCCAAACATTCTATATTATGAGTAATGGGTAAATATGAGTACTAATTATTCATCCTTGAAAATTTTTTATTCTATCTATATCATATATGATTACATAGTATTGAAATATTATTATTTTTAAAATTAAAACATTTTTCAAAATTGAGAAGACTGTATGAAAATTTTTGGTTGTTTTTTAACCAAACAGGAACACAGACGGTTTCAGGAACATATTTATTAGGATAAAAGATAGATATTGGAAGAAATACTGGCCAACATCAGCAATTTGATAATCATATAAGGTGGTAACACCTGATGTTTTAGTTTATTGGTAGATAAATCACTACATGCATTGCAACAACAAGTATATCTTTTCTTATAATGGGTTAATCTGGTTTGTCCACTTAATCTATTTCACCAGTAATAATGGGGAATACATAGACTTATTAAAAGTTGATTTAACTTTTCAATATAAATTTGATTATTTCATATGTTATAGTTTCATATGCACAGTTGAAATTTGAATGATTATCCAATAATAAAAAACAACTCTAAAAAATCTCAGTATCTTTTCCAGCTTATATCCTTAATTTTCAGTATATATGGTTACTTTTTTATCAATTCAAACCTATAATTAAAAAATTTTAAAATTTAGTTATACATTATACACTATATGAAATTATAGTATACATCATTTCTACATAAAGTTTAGTTATCCGCCCATGCATCTTCTAGATTAACAAATTTCATACTATTTGCTAATAGTATGCATATAATGTTTGAAATCATGTACAACTTTATGAATAGACTATGAATACATTGACTTAATTTACCTACACATGTGCACATAAATGCACATACGTTGTTATATATATTTACTTCATCTACATCTATAACCACCATCCTTCACTATATTTCCTCATGTCACTAGCATCCCACTCACTTTATTTCCTTTTCATATTTCCTCCCACTCTCCCAAAAAGCGACATTGATTCCCTTTATTTTTTATATAAGTATGAAATATTTAATATACATAAAAATATTATCATTATCATTTATATATATTATCTTCATATATTCTAAGTTCATACAATTACAATATAGGTTTTGATTTTTACATGCATAATACAATTGATTTTTTATATAGATTCATTTGGTTATAAATTTCAGTTTTTTATGGAAGTATTTCATAGATTAATTAAAATTATTTATCAATATGAATTAATCGTTTTAAATATTATAAAATTATCTTAGTTAACATTGATTTCACGAGAGACAGTTTAATTTCATAAGATCTTATAAAGCATTTCAAAATAAAAATTTAATAGACCAAAATACAATCATTTTATATGTTCAAATGTTTCCTTGATATTTTTTGGATGACTATTTAAAATTATTATTATGTTTTATTTTAAGTATTAAATATTATTTAGTCTCCTATTTATTTCCCTTCATATATTGCATCAATATATTGTTTTTATTAATTAAATCTATGTCTTCTATGATTTTAATGATATCTTTTCAAATTTAATTTTATGGGTGGGGTACTAGGTTGAATTTTAAATAAATTTTCATAAAAAATTCTCCATTAAATATTTTAACATAAAAAAATAATAATAAATCATTATCTTAAAATAATAAGTATAATAATATATTATAAATAAAACTAAAATTCACATATGCTTCATAACACCAGGTTATGTCCAATATTAGACATTCTAAATATTTTTTTAGTCATCATTCCATTTGAAATATATATAGATAATTTTTTTCACATTACAACACGTCAAAGATATACAAATCTAAATTTTTTAGCTCAATATATTGTTAAAAAGTTATAGAAAATTTAATATTATAATTTCATTAAAAACATGATGAAGAATTGGATTGAAATTTGAAAAAACAAATGACTAATTTAGATATATATGAATTTAAATGAAATGTAGATAATTTTTATATCTATCAATATCAATAAGAATCAATAAATTATAAGTTTTTAGATCAGGTTATAATTAAAATATTGAAAGAAACATAATTTGAAAAAACAATACATATGTCCTTAAAAAAACATATGCCTTAAAATAAATAAATATTTTTTTTAAAAAAATTAAACAACTTAAATTAATTATCTAAATTAAAATAAATTAAATTAAAGTAAATTAAAATAAAAATAAAGTAAAATAAAATTAATTTAAAATAAAAAAATGTTAAATAGAATTTTTTGTAGAGAGAAAATTATATTAATTAATATCCATGAAATAAATTATAATATACTTATCAAATCATAAAATAATTATATTAATTGAAAAAGAATTTTTGGGATCATAAAAATCATAGAATGGTGAAAAGCACAACAATATCCCAATTTTTTATGGTCACAAACACGTGATAATAATGAAATTGAATAAGAGAATAAAATATTTTAGAATCCTAAAACCAGATATATCTCTAAAAATCAAATATTTCTCCCCTTATGAGATTATCAAATGGGAGTGAAACACATGTTTAGAGAAAAAGAAAATAAAAAAATTAAATCTAAAATTATCATCATTAATGATCTTTTCAATGAGACAAAATTTAAATTTGTTAAAAAATATACTTTCTAAAACTTGTAATATTCTAAATGAAAGAGTTTCAAAAAAAATTATTTAAACAAAGCTTAAAAGTAAAAAATGATAATTTGAAAACATTTTATATTTTAAAGATCTAAATAAATATTATTTTTAAAATGAAAAAAATCTTATTTTTTTTAAAAAAAAATAGTCTCATCAATAATCATTACACCACTAAAAAGATTAGCCTCCCCTAAATTAGAATAACATGAGAGTTTTCTGGATAATTGTTATTAAACAAAAAAAACCTTAGTGAATAACTATTTTTAAAAATGTTTTTTGTTATTGTCGATTAGTAATATTTTTATTAATAATCCATTAAAAATTCCCTTGGAGTATCAAACCATTTGTATAGTAAGGGACCACTCATCGTGATCATTTAGGAGAAAGGGTTAGAAAACCCAATCAACTCTTTTTGAGAAAAATATATTATAGAATCAACACCAAATCCGTATTTACTCATTTGTATCCATATAATAATGCGTTTATTTGATTATTATACTTAATTAACCTTTCTAAATATATGAAACATTATTTCAATTTTTTTATAAAATAAATTTGAAATCCGTTTTCGAAAGAAATTTTAAAAAAAAATTACAAATTTAAAATAAATTTTAAATCAGAAAAAAAAAATCCAAAATAAATTGGAAAGAAAATTTTGGAATGTATTTAAAAATAAATTAAAATTAAAAATATATATAAGGAACACATATGTTTAAAATTATATGAAACTAAAAATTTGAAATAGAAAAGAAAAGAGAAATTTAAAATATATATATGAAAAGGAAAATTTAATATAGATAAGAAAAGAAAAATTAAAACAAAATATTAAAAGAAAATTTTAAAATATTTAAAAAATAAAAAATTGAAAAGATATCCTCTTCTTTTTTAGAATGTAAAAAATATGGGGGTAGATATATTGTGAAAAATAATCTGTAGAAACTTAAAATAAATAGAATGGAGGACCTTATTACCATGAAGATTAAATTTGATGTTCAACACTTCCATATGAAGAAAATAGATATGACCCCCTCACTTAGTGTAACACCCCCAAGATTTCATAGCACGTTATCTCTTAAAAGTAATTCAATAACTTGCACAACACGCAACACCGAGTTCAAGCGCACCATGACTTACCAAACTAGCCATTCAAAAGTGGTAATGAATAGTATTAACTGAATTTTTAACATTATATAATCCTTATAATTTTAGAATCCATATTATGAGTTTCATAGACATAATGTAAGAACAAATTCATTTTTTTCAGATAAAAGAAGTATTTTTCAAAAAATGCAATTTTACCACCATTTAATCGATAAATCTTTTTAAATCCAATATTTGAAACTTTTATATATTAAATTTTACAAAATAAACTTCTTATTTAGAATTGAGACATAAAAATTTAGTTTCAATAATTTTTTGGTGTTTTTCTAATAACTTTAATATTTGGGTGAATAGTAAAAATACTATATTTTAACTAAAAACATCTATTTTTACTCAAAATAATTTATATTGTTCAATTATAAATTTTAATGGTTTAGAATTATAATTAGATTATATTTTTACCATTTAATCCAATGTTTTTCCTTGTAAGTAATTTCACATTAAAATTGAACATAAACAATTATCAATCTTTTGATAGTTATTATTTTGTAAAAACACATTTTTTGGTTTTGACAACGGGAATTAATTTTAAATTAATAAATGAAAAGTCTATGTTTTTATTTTGGTAAAATGGACTTAATTTTTGGATTCAGAATATCCAAATTAGCTTAGGGTGAATTGTTTGTATTTTTCTGAAAACTTTCAATTTTTGATGAATAGTGAAAATACTAAGTTATTGGTTAAAACCAAATTTTTATTTAAATACTTATTTATTTTATTTAAATTTTTTTAGGAAAAAATAGATACATAATACCTATATATGTTCAATGTAATTCATTGGAGTCATTTTATAATAAGTTTAGATATATAAAATTTTATATAACTTTCTACCGTCTTTTACCCACCTCCTTAAAGCTTTTTCAAATTTGCATAAAACATAATTTTACCACTTCTGTGAGTTAAATTTAAAAAATATTAGAGACATGGTTGATATTAGTAAGTAAAATTTGGTTCAATAAGATAAGAATAATATTTGGTGAATAGTAACTTTTTACTTTTATTTACCGCGGTTAAAAGTAAATAGGGTAATTAAATGTAAAAATGATATTATTATTACACTAAAACATGTCCTAATTCTATTGGATAAGTTTAATTCGAACAAAAACAACCTTAGGAATGATATATGACATTTTAGGTTCACTTGGATTAGACTAGGACATTTATTATTATTTTATTTAAAGAAGAGTTAAAAGAGTTAAAATAAAAGTTTAATAACTAAAGCATTTTTAATATAGGGATACACACAATACAAATTCAACTATAAATATTATTTAGAAATATAAAAATATTTACTACATAATTGTATTTTATTTATAATTTTTATACATTATAAAACTAAATTTATTTATGACACAATGATGATGCAGTAATTACCGTATTAATGAAAGTTTAAAATAATTGATATTATAAATACCAAAATAAATGTAAATTAATACTTTTGATGAATTAAACGAATTTTATTGGTTAATATGAAATTTTATTATTGATGTAATTAAATTTTTTCGAATTAATCATTCTGTTATGATTTTCACAAAAATAAATTACCAAATAGTGTTAAAATTGCCATAAAAGATTTTTTAAAACAAGTTTTATATTATTAATTAATATTATATTTTTCAAAATCTAAGGTTTGGACACATGACTTAGATAAGGTTATATATATTAATAAGTAACCACTTGGGGTTCTCTTGACTTGTTATAGTAAGTTTATTAACCATATAATATAAAAAATACAAAGAGACGTGGTAAATATCAAACTATTTAACTAAGAGTAAAAATACAAATGATAAGGTTAATTTGGTGACCTAAACCTGTCTAAAATCTATTTTCTGAAATGATTTCGACCCCTCCCCACCCTATCCTCTAAATATGTCACTTTGGAGCCATTATAAACCGAATATGAATTTATTATAAAATAATATTTTATGTTTTTTCTAAGGTTCCCCTCACCCCTCTTATAAAAGGGAACTTCCCCTTCTCTCAAATTCACACCTTCAAAGCCTTTTGGATTGTCCAAACCCTACCCAAATATCCTCTCAACTTTCCCCCCTTAATCATAGAGGCATTCCATTAGTCATAAAGCCAACCTAAGGAGCTCTTTTGATCAAATCAAAAGGAAGAAGCTGAAGAAGAGGTAAATATTTCATCACCTTTTTCAAATTCTTTTCTTATTCCACTTCCTCTTTCCTTGTTGTTTCCATTATAAAATAATAACTCCAGTATCTTATATATACTGTGATGTTATTATAAAAATTTTACAGCCATATTAGTTATTTTATCCATCCTATGAATGAAAAGGTCACCACATGTGCGTACGTACAGCTTACTGTCTCCACGTTGTGGTGTAGTTTGTTATTCAAACATTTTATCATTTGGATGGGTATAATAATGAGTATAACTGATATAAATAATAAATATAACATGATAATGATTATTTATTTAGTATATACCATTCAATTATATACATTTTTAATATCAAAAGAATGATATTGTCACTCGTGCATACGTACGGACTACCGTCTCCACGAACGCGATGAGATTCATTCCCCATCGTATCCATTCAAGACTAATTTTCATTTGATGATTAAAAATAATATTTATGGAATTGATATCATTCTGTATATGAATAATATACAACCTACCCATAACAAACACATCTTATGTAACAAAACATATAAAAGAAAATGAGTTAGTTAACACCTGAAACGACGATAATACTGAAATATTATTAACAAAGAAATATTAGAAGATCATATATGATATCATATTTATGTATATGATTCTTGTATAATTTAATAAAAATTATTTAACTATTATATATGAGGTTAAAATACCCTCTACCAAGGAAGAGTACAAGTTAAGGATTAATTTTACAATCTCTTCATTATCCGAGATTGTTTATACGTAATTATCTACTAGGACCTCTTTATCATCCACATCCATGTTTCTTAAAAATGTATTTCAAAACATTTTTACTATTTACTAGACTATGGGATAAAGTAATTTATACCCTTGGATGACTTTTTATAACATGTTTTGAAAGGAAACTTTTCGTCATTTTCCAAACAAGGTACTTTATGACCTTTTCGACAAAATTAAGGTAAGAATATTTTTTTAACTTATACGGCGGGTGCGGCTATTTTCCACCGTTATAACATCATCAAAGATTCCCTTACAAGTTTATGAGAATATTTTCAAAAATAAATGTTTTCTTTTATCATTATATGACTTTTAAATGATTTCAAAATAGAAGGAGATATTTCTCAAAAAAAGGTTTTGATTTTATCTATGTCAACATCATTTGATAAATTTTAAGCTTAATTGAAGTTGATTTATTATGATACAAAACTTCCATATTGTATTGACAATTTTGTGATATTTTTTACTGTGGATGTTTTATTTTTATACCTTTCATTGTTTATGGATAAAGTATTGACATTTCTTATGCTAGTTTTAATACAAATGTTTATGTTATGTTTAAACCTTTTCATATGAGGAATGTATTGGACTTAGTAAGTGATGGGTGGAGCCTGATATAGCTCCTAGATGCATCGGTAGGTCTCATGAGACAAACTAGTGTCTTGGAACAAGGACTTGACAAAATCTTATTTGTATTCTTAGCACAGTTCCTTGACTATGTGGTTATGGAAGTCTGGAATTATGCATTCCATTATTATGAAAGTGGTTATTGATATTGAATGTGATTATTAGAATATAGAATATCCATTTGAATATGTAAATGGAATTATTTCATTTTATTTTTTCCATATTATGCTGATGTTGAAGTTTAAAAGGCTTTTTTTTTAGTTATACATTGCCTTAAATATTTATGCTTATTTATTATAGTTTACGCTATATTGTTATCCTTACTGAGCATCTGAGCTCACCACTTTCTATGTTTTATTTTTCCCAGGATGTGAGTAAGTATATTATGACTGACCTACAGGGATAGACTATGGGATCTCATTTTTTTCTATGGAAACAATGTTGTTGTAGTTTTCCATTTTATGATGTAATGTAAACCTTATGAATGTATCTAGTACTTACAAGGCTACTAAACTAATCGGTCTTTCGAGACTTGATCTATTGTGATCATGCCAATGATATGTAATAATGCACCGACTCTGGGCTTCTGGGGTCAGGGTGTTACAGTTGGTATTAGAGAAATGTTACTACAAACCTTGGAAACTAGATTTAGATACACTCTGGTTAGAGCACATTACCCTAAGATATACATTGAGGATTAGTATAAAAGAACTTCCTAGAATTTTGGTACTTTAGATATTTTGTGAGTTTTCCAAGAAATACATCCCAGTCTAGATACGAGTAGGTAGAGGTGGCTCTGGCATATATGTATCTAGGAGTAATACCCTAAATCACCACTTTGAGCTAGACTCGAATGGGAACTGGTGCATGAAAACGGGCCTTGATTCACTCTTGGTTATGACACTCTTGGGGGATATTATTAGGATAAATCTCATTTTCATTAAAAATCATTATGAAGGATTTATGAGTATATACCTCCTCAAAGAAAACTTTTTTTTTATGATTATGGATTATATCCCTTAACTGTTCAATTAACATTAGGTATCTTACAAGTTTATAATTATTAATTGTGATTCATAAAACTAACCTAGTGTGTTCCATTGTTTAGAAATAGTTCCCAGTAGAAGGAATGGGAACTCCAGAAACATGCATTATCCAAAGAGTAAGAAGGATTGTATCTTTCATAGTATTAAGCAAAAATTTAGAAGAGAAATAGTATCCCACATATTATCATCATATGAAGAAATTGTATCATGTGTTAATAAGATAAGTAAAGAATCCTTTGAGACCTATGGATTTAAAGGGAAGAAAGAGAAGAATATGATGGAAGAGAGAAATATGGATAATGGGAAGTGGGGAAAGAAGGATTTTCCCATATGTGATAACTGTGGAAAGATTAACCTTGGTGATTTCTTGAAGGGAATGGGAGTTTGTTATAAGTGTGTAGAAAAAGGACACCATGTACGTGACTGGAAGGGTAAGAAAAAACGTTCAAATGTACAATGCTCCATCTTCAAGGAGTTGGGACACTACCAGAATCAATGTACAAATCAACAGAGTATGCCCCAAATGATGCTATTGGATAAAAATCATGTTATGATACTACCACAGATCAAGAGTAATGATTAGTGTTCTTATGTTATTATTAAAGAATTATTTCATTTTACTATTGTATCTATTATGTACCAGTTATATGAATTATCGAAATAAATAAGGATTGTACTGTAGTACTATTTCATTGAGGATTTGAGATTATATGGTACTATGAAAAGAGAATCAACATCAAGTTAAAAATTTTTGGAAAATACATGGTTGAAGGAATTATAAACCTTAATATGGTGCTGATACTGAGATAGTAATTTTGGAATAAGAGATGGCTGATTTGGATAAATTATATTCAATATTCTTGACTACCTTGAAACTAAATAATTGTCTGTTTATTCCATTTTTGTTGGAGTATACAACATTTTTGGAAATAAGGAGTATATCCAGTATTCTATAAGGAATAAGGGGGCATGAATGTAATCAATATGGTTTTATGGTAATTCAGGGTATTACCATGTTTTAAAAGAATACATGAAAAAGGTATTCACATGTTATTACGTGGAAAAAAGGATCTTCATTGTGTTTACATTCCTTATAAATTTTGGACTGTGAGTTTGGATAAATGTATTTTGGATAAGTCTAAAGGTTGGAATCAATTAAGTTTGACATTGGATACTATTCTTAAGGTTAAATCATTTCTTGAGATTGTTTTTGTATAATCATAAAAAGGACATCATGAAGGTTGGGTGACAACCCATCACGTCCGGCAAGGCCACGAGACTTGAACCCACAACCGAAGGGCGATAAGGTTGCATCACCTACCACTAGCCTACGTGATATCTTGGATTGTATAATTTAGTTTCTTTTTAAAATGTCAGATAGGTGGATTATAAATTCATTATTTTTGGAACCCTATATGATTAGGATAAATATAATATTTTTTGAAATCTTTTATGGTGAAAGACAAGTTTGTGGTAGGAATTAGTTGAAGGATGAAAATCTACTTGTCAAGTATATATATATATATATATTCCACTTATTATATGGATAAATTAATTCTTAAACTTTAGGTAAGGGACCTGAAAAACAAAAAACGTGTTATCCTAATACCTTATGTTATGTTGAACCAATATTATTTTAAATCATCGTAGATTGATGGATTTGAGGCCCTCAATTTTACACTTGTTTGTGATTGATGACCTCAATCACTCCCTATAAATATTTATGTTTCCTCTAATTATGTGTCTATAATTTCCACCAATGTTCTCCTATTCAAAAAACCTAATTTGGTGGTGAATTTTTCATTTCCCTTTCCCACTTATTAAGACTAAATTTTATTAACCCAATTTATGATGTGGGATTTCGACAAAGGTGTTTTTATATTTTTAATCTACTATTTTGGAAGAAAATTTTCAAATTGAGAGGACGCAATTTATTTAAGGAAGGGAGAATGTAACACCCCAAGATTTTTTAGCACGTTATCTCTTAAAAGTAATTCAATAACTTGTACTACACGCAACACCGAGTTCATGCACACCATGACTTACCAAACTAGCTGTTCAAAAGTAGTTATGAATAGTATTATCTGAATTTTGAACTTTATATAATCCTTATAATTTTAGAATCTATATTATGTGTTTCTTAGACATAATGTAAAGAAAAATTCATTTTTTCCAGATAAAAGAAGTATTTGTCAAAAAATGCAATTTTAATTCCTTTTAATGGAGAACACTTTTTAAATCCAATATTTGAAACTTTTATATATTAAATTTGACAAAATAAACTTCTTATTTAGAATTGGGACATAAAAATTTAGTTTGAATAAATTTTTTGTGTTTTTAAATAACTTTCATATTTGGGTGAATGGTGACAAATACTATATTTTAACTGAAAACAAAATTTTTTACTCAAAATAATTTATAGTGTTCAATTATACATTTTAATGTTTTGGAAGTATAATTAGATTATATTTTTACTATTTAATTCAATTTTGGTCATTGTAAGTAATTTCACTTTGAAATTGAACATAAACAAGTATCAATCTTTTGATAGTTATTATTTCTTAAAAACACGCTTTTTGGATTTGACAACGAAGATTAATTTTAAATTAATAAATGAAACTTATATGTTTTTAATTTGGTAAAATGGACTTCAATTTTCGATTCGTAATATCGAAATTATCTTATGGTGAATTTTTGGTATTTTTCTGAAAACTTTCAATTTTTGATGAATAGTGAAAAACACTGAGTTATTGGTTAAAACCAACTTTTAGTTTAAATAATTATTTATTTTATTTAAATTTATTTTAGGTCAAAATAGATACATAATACCTATATAAGTTCAAATAATTCATTGGAGTCATTTTATAATAAGTTTAGATATATAAAATTTTATTGAATTTTTTACCGACTTTTACCCACCTCCTATGAGCTTTTGAAAATTTGCATAAAACATACTTTTACCGCTTCTATGAGTTTAATTTTAAAAATATAAGTGACACATTTGATATTAGTAAGTAAAATTTGGTTCAATAAGATAAAAATAATTTTTTGTGAATAGTAACGTTTTACTTTTATTTACCACGGTTAAAAGTAAATAGAGTAATTAAAGGTAAAAATGATATTAGTATTACCCTAACACATGTCCTAATTCCATTGTATAAGTGTAATTAGACCAAAAATAACCTTATGAATAAAATATGATCCTTTAGGTCCAATTGGATTAGATTTGGAAATTTATTATTATTTTATTTAAAGAGGAGTTAAAAGAGTTAAAATCAATGTTTAATAACTAAAAAAAATTTAATATAAGGTTACACACAATATAAATTCGACTATAAATATTCTTTAGAAATATAAAAATATTTAATACATAATGGTATTTTATTTATAATTTGTAGATATTATATAATTAAATTTATTTATGACACAATGATGATGCAGTAATTACCTTATTAATGAATGATTAAAATAATTGATATTATAAAAACCCAAATAAATGTAAATTAAGACTTTTTATGAATTAATCTAATTTTATAGGTTAATATTACATGTTAGTATTGATTTAATTAACTTTTTTGGATGTAATCATGCTGTAATGATTTTCACAAAAATAAATTACCTAATAGTGTCAAAATTGACATAAAAGAGTTTTTAAAACAAATATTATATTATTAATTAATATTCTATTCCTAAAAATATATGGTTTGGAAAAATGACTTATATAAAGTTATATATATTAATAATAGAGCACTTGGGGTTCTCTTGACTTGTTGTAGTAAGTTTATTAACCATATAATATAAAAAATACAAAGAGACATGGTAAATATCAAACTATTTAACTAAGAGTTAAATATAAATGATATTGTTAATTTAGTGAAATAAACCTATCTAAAATATATTGGATGAAATTATTTCGACCCATAACCACCCTATACTAGAAATAATTCACTTTGGTTCCATTATAAACAAAATATGAATTTATTATAAAGTAATATTTTATGTTTTTCTTAAGGTGACCCTCACCCCTCTTATAAAAGGGCACTTCCCCTTCTCTCAAATTGAAACCTTCAAAACCTTTTGGATCAGAAAAAACCATCACAAATATCCTCTCAAATTCCCTCAATTAATCATCATGGCATTCCTTTAGTTATAAAGTCAACCTAAGGATCCTTTTTGATCAAATCAAAAGGAAGAACTCAAAAAAGAGGTAAATATTTTATCACCTCTTTCAAATTCTTTTCTTCTTCCACCTCCTCTTTCATTGTTGTTTCCATTTTAAAATAATAACTCCAGTATATTATATATAATGTGATGTTATTATAAAAATTTTACTACCATATTAGTTATTATATCCATCCTATGAATGAAAAAGTCACCACACGTGCGTACGTACGACTTACCATCTCGACGTCGCGGTGTAGTTTGTTATTCAAACATTTCATCATTTGGATGGGTATAATAATGATTATAACTAATTTAAATAATAAATATAACATGATAATGATACTTTATATATGATATACCATTTAATTATATACGATATTAATATTAAAAGAATGATATTGTCGCTCATACGTACGTACGGACTACCGTCTCCACGAACGCGATGAGATTCATTCCCCATAGTATCCATTCAAGAATGATTTTCATTTGATGATTAAAAATAATGTTTAAGGACTTGATATCATTTTGAATATGAATAATATACAACCTACCCATAACAAACATGGCTTATTTAACAAAACAAATAAAATAAAACGAGTAAGTTAACACTCGATATGACGATAATACTGAAATATTATTAACAAATCAATATTAGAAGATCATATATGATATCATATTTATGTATATGATTATTGTATAATTTAATAACAATTATTTAACTATTATACAGGAGTTTAACCTACCCTCAACCAAGGAAAAGTACCAGGACAGTGTTAATTCTACAATCTCTTTATTATCCGAGGCTGTTTATACGTAACTATCATTTCGGACCTCTTTATCATCCACATCCATGTTTCTTAAAACATTTTTAATATTTACTATACTATGGGTTAAATTCATCTATACCCATGGTTTACTTTTTATAAAATGGTTTGAAAGTATTCGTTTTCCAAAAAAGGTACGTTATGACCATTTTGACAAAATTAAGGTAAGAATGTTTTTTAACTTATACGGCGGGTGCGGCTATTTTCCACCGTTATAACATCGTCGAGGCTTCCCTTAAAATTTTATGAGAATATTTTCAAAAATAAATTTTTTCTTTTATCATTATATGACTATTAAATAATTTCAAAATAGAAAGAGATATTTCTCTAAAAAGGTTTTTGATTTCATCTATGTCAACATGCTTTGATGGATTTTAAGCTTATTTGAAGTTGATTTATTATGATACAAAACTTCCATATTATATTGAAGTTTTTGTGATATTTTTTACTGTGGATGTGTTATTTTTATACAATTCATGGTTTATGGATAAAGTGTTAACATTTCGTATGCTAGCTTTAATATAAATTTTTATGTTATGTTTAAACCTTTTCATATGTGGAATGCATTGGACATAGTAAGTGACAGGTGGAGCCCGCTATAGCTCCTCGATGCATCGGCAGGTCTCATGAGACAAAATACTATCTTGGAACAAGGCCTTGAAAAAATATTATTTGTATTCTTGGAACAAGGCCTTGACTATGTGGTTATGAAAGTTTGGCATTATGCATTCCTTTATTATTAATGTGGTTACTGATATTTCATGTGATTATTCGACTACTAGAATATCCATGTGAATAAGTAAATGAAATTGTTTCATTTTATTTTTTCCATATTATGTTGAAGTTCATGTTTAAAAGGCTTTTGTTTTAGTTATACATTGCCTTAAATGTTTATGATTATTTATGAAAGTTTCCGCTATATTGTTATCCTTACTGAGCATCTAAGCTCACCTATTTCTATGTTTTATTTTTCCTAGTATGCGAAGAAGTATATTATGACTAACCTATACAGATAGTCTATGGGCTCTCAGTTTTGTCTATGGAAACAATGTTGTTGTAGTTTTCTATTTTATTATGTAATATAAACCTTATGAATGTATCTAGTACTTCCAAGGCTACTAAACTAATCAGTCTTTCGAGACTTGACCTTTTGTGATCATGCTAATGATACGTAATAATGCACCGACTCTGGGCTTCTGGGGTCAGAGCATTACACTTGGAGCACTAAAATCAATCTTATATTAAGAAAGATATTTAAAAAAATAATCTTAAACTTAAAAGGAAATTTTAAAAGATAATTAAAAAGGGAAATTAAAAAAGATATTTAAAAAATTATAAAATTATTTAAAATAATTAATTAAAAATGAAACTAATAAATATAAACATTTAAAATATTCTAATATGTTATTTTCAATATTCTTTTTTATAGGTGAGAGAATAAAATTTGGATTATTAAATAACTCCCCCTATATATATATTAATTTAAGGATATGTATGTATATATATCTGTGTGTGGGTGTGTTTCTAAAAAAATATTTGATTTTTTTATAACAACTCCATTGATTTCACATTTTGAAAAAAACTACATTAGAGTTAGATAATCCATTTACTTTATTTTATAACAACCAATAAATGTTTTAATGTGGTTTTCTGAAACCCCCTATAATATATGAATATAATTTGTCTTTCGGTACATAAATTTGGGCCTAATAGTATGGGGTTATTATAATTGAGGTGGAGAAATACTTTTGGGTCCACTAAGATTGGCTAATAAATATTTTAGAACCCAAATTTGTTTATAATGAGAATTTATTTTATAAAATTGATAATAAAGGTTAATTCTTTTTGTTCTATCATATCTATCAATTTTACTATTATATTCATAAACAATATCACTAAATTTGTTACAATAATTAAAGAGAATTTATTTATGGAAATTCCCAGCATAAAATTAGTCTTTATAGAATGATTGGGAAATGTGAATTATTTTGAAAAACTAAAACCATAGTTATTTTTTACAGGTTTCTAAGATCCCAAAAATTTATTTAAATTTTATTACCCTTACATAAATTGACAAAAATAGTTTTTATGATCATTAATTTGAAATTATAAATTTTAAGATTTGAGTTGTTCTTTTTATTTAAAAAAATTCTCATTTTATTTTGAAACATTATCTTTTTTGAAATCAACAAGTTTTTGTTTCCTTTTAAGATATTTGAAATTTCAATGAAAATTGCCAAAACCATTTTGAAGTTTATTTTTAGCATTGATAATATCTTTATTATTTAATGTAGAGGTTGTCACACCTGGTTTTTTTAAACAATTTATTTATTTTTCTTTTTTTCTTTTTTTTATTTTCTTTTTCAAATCTTGGTCAGAGTTCAGGTCGAGCCGGATTGAAATTTTACATTCTACTGATAAATGAATGGTTTGGGATTGACGGTGTCTGATGCACAGGTGGGGGATGGTCGAAGCCGGTTGACTTCTCCCGGGTCACCGTGTAACCTTGCCCGGTTCCGCGCACGACTTGCCCGATATTTAAAACAAATAAATTAAGTAAATGAAATAAATTTTGTTGGAGTAAGATTGAAAATTAATTAATTAATTAATAAATAAATAAATTAACGGAGTTTAATGAATTATTAACAATAATAGAAATGGTAGTTTTACTTTATTATAATTCTTATTATTGTTATTATTATTTTTATTATTATTGTTATTATTATTAATATATAATAATTATTATTATTTTCTATTTTTAGTTTCTTTTAGGGTTTATTTTATTCATTTTTTCCTCTTTCTATTTTAGTCCTCGTCTCTCCTTCCCATTTCCTCCCTCTACTTATTCCCCTTATTCCTATCAGATCTCTTTGGCCTGCACGTTGAACCCTAGCTCCCCCTTCTAGCGCTGCTCTACCCCAATCCGGTGCATCTCCTCCCTAGTTGTTGACTCCCTCCAGCGCTCATCACCTCCCCGGCTTGCACCGTCGCACGAGCTCCCCTAAAAACCCATCGTTGCACCTCTGTTACCTATGCTGGACACGCCGCGCCTCCCTCCCATGGCCTCCCGACATCGAAACACCTCCCTCCTAGCCAGACCAGACGCGCCGCACCCCTGCCTCCTGCTCATAATTACACTGCAACCCCCCCCCCCCCCCTTGATCCTTCTTGGAATCCCACCGGATCCCCCTTGTCCCCTTGGCCTCTTGTCGCGACGACCCACAACGACCTTCTGGCCAGCCAGCGCTGCCCTCACCGGCCTCTTCGACCAGCTGCGTGCACCCCTACCGGACCCCCATTAGAGCCACTGCCTCTCCCTATCCACTTCGAGTAAAACCTCCACCCCCAATCCAAGGTTTTTTGGTTTTTATAGAAGTTTCACTTGTTTTAGGGTGTAATCGTGATCTTTCTGGTCTGGTATCTTGAATTAGGAATTGTTCTTGGTTTCTTGCAGTGTAGATGAGGTGCAACAGTGATTTCGCACCTTTATTCGGTGGATTCTTGGTTCATGGTAGGTGGTTCCATGTCTAATCATTGTTTGATAATTAATTTGCAAGTTTAATTTGTCTATCACATCATTTAGTTAATTTTAGTAGTGTGAAATTGGTTTTCTTTGATGTTTGATATTCATTAAACTATTTAGTAGCATGTCTAATTTATGTGGGTTGTTTCTACTTAAAACTCATATTTAGTTAGTTGTCAGTGTCTTTTTCTAAAATAGTGCTGGTAGATTTTTAATCTGTTCAAGGGGTGCAAACTATATTTTTAATATGGTGTTGCGTGCGTCTGGTTGTCAAAGAAGGTTTTTTTTATTTTAGTTGGTAACACCATGTAATTTATTTTAAATTGCTTCAAAAGCTTTTTTTTGGATTATTAAACTATGTTATTTGTTCAAAGGTGTTTTAAAAATAATGTAAGTTTTTCTACCAAACTATTGGTGTGGTGCATGTCACCCTTTAAAACATTATTTGAGTGTGTGTGGAATTAGAATGTGTTTGAATTTATAGCTCATTATTATAGTGTGTTCAAAGCCATGTAACACTCTTTTACTACTGCTTTAAAATTTTTTTAAGTGGTTTATTAAATTATGACGATGGTGTAAAATGCGCTTCAAAAACGTTTTAGTGTGTGTCTAATTTCAAAATGGTGTTTATGTGTGTAAGTTGTGGTTTGTTTAATGATAAGTGTCTTTTTATAATTGATCATATGGTTTAAATGAGTATGTAACCTATGCAGATTGAGTTTTAAAAACACTTTTGGTGTGCATATGGTTTTAAAAGAGGGTTTTAGTGTGCAAATGATGATTATGTGTGTGTAAGTACCCAGTTTGGATTTTATGAAAAATTGTGACGTGTGACAAGAACTTGGAACTTGGTTGAGCACAAAGCGGGAAGCTCGGGTATCTAGGAGGGTGGACTAAACTAGTGGGCTAGTGTTCTTGAGGTGACTCGACCCAGTTTCACTGGCAGGACTGACGATTGCAACACAAACTAAACATATGATTTTCTGAGGTTTGTGGTCTTCTAAGCCACATTTTTTTAGGATCGTGGACTTCTAAGCCATATTTTCTAAGGTTCATGTTTTCTAAGACACACTTCACTGAGACATTAAGATCTAGGGACCCAATCTAGCTAACAGCCACGAGGCCTCTCCCATATTAGTGCTCATTGTTTACATTACTCTAATCAGTGTGGATCATTGGTTATTTTGAAAAGTAAGTGTTTGTGTTTTAATTTAAGTTGTTCCATTTGAAACTGTTTTCTGTAATTCGGTTTTCTTTAAAACTACTTAAGCATTTACTTCCTTGATTTAATTAAAATTGAAAATGTATTTTTCATTTAATGTTTATACATGGAACCTTTTTGTTGGTTGACGTCCTACTGGGAGTTTGGCTCACACCCTACATACACCTTTGGGTGTTTATAGATTCTGTTTCTTTTGTATTCCAGGTCGATGCATTGAACTCAGCGATGGTGGTTTTAGTCATTGATGGTCTTCTTGTGCAGGTTGGTGTTTGTGGTGTGTGAATGTTTCACCTCCCTTATTGCTTGGAGGATTGATTTAGAGTTAGAGTTTCTTTTGTTGTCGGTCATTTTTGGATGTTGTCTTAGGTTGTAAACCTTTAAATTTGATTTTAGTTTAAGGGTATGTTTAGTTGTCAGTTCACAGTTTTATTTTATTTATCTTTTTTTTGTTTTGGTTTACTATTATGGGTAAATCGTTCCCATGTGTAATGTTTTGGATACCTGGGAACTTGTGCGAGCCTGTGGGGATTGGGAACGCCATTCGGGCCATGCCACGGACCGTGTCGGGCGCTGAGCTGCAACCGTGATTTCGTACCTTTATTTCGGGGATTGTTGGTTCAAGGTAGGTGGTTCCATGTCTAATCATTGTTTGATAAATTAATTTGAAAGTTTAATTTATCTATCACATAATTTAGTTAATTTGCGTAGTAAGAAATTGGTTTTCTTTGATGTTTGATATGCGTTGAACTGTTTAGTAGCATGTTTAATTTATGTGTATTGTTTTTTCTTAAAACTCATATTCAGTTAGTTGTCAGTGTATTTTTTTAAAAATTGTGTAGGTAACTTTTTAATCTGTGCAAGGGGTGAGAACTATATTTTTAATATGGCTTCGGGTGCATCTGGTTTTCAAAGAAGGTTTTGTGTTAGTTTAGTTAGTAATGCTAAGTAATTTCTTTTAAATTGTTTTGTAAGATTTTATTTTTGGCCTACTAAACTAGGTGATTTGTGAAAAGGTGTTTTAAAAACAATTTAAGGTTTTCCACCAAACTATTGGTGTGGTGCATGTCACCCTTTAAAACTTTATTTGAGTGCATGTGACGTTGGAATGTGTTTGAATTTATAACTAGTAATTCTAGTGTGTGAAAAGCCATGTAACACTCTTTTACTACTGCTTTATAATTTTTTTAAGTGGTGTATTAAATTATGATGATGGTTTAAAATGCGTTTGAAAAACGTTTTAGTGTGTGTATTGTTTCAAAATGGCGTTTACATGTGTAAGTGGTGGTTTTTTAAATGATAAGCGTCTTTTTTTTAATTGTGCGGATGGTTTAACTGAGTATGTAACCTATGCAGATTGAGTTTTGAAAAAACTTTTGGTGTGCGAATGGTTTTAAAAGGGGGTTTGAGTGTGAAAATGATGATTCTATGTGTGTAAGTACCTTGTTTGGATATTATGCATAAGTGTGACGTGTGATAGGAACATGGAACTTGTTTGAGCACAAAGAGAGAAGCCATGGTAGCTAGGAGGGTGGACTAGACTAGTGGGCTAGTGTTCCGGAGGTGACATGACCCAGTTTCACTGGCAGGACTGAAGATTGCAACACTAACTAAATATATGTTTTTTTGAGGGTCGTGGTCTTCTATGCCACGTTTTCTGAGGGTTGTGGCCTTCTAAGCCACATTTTCTAAGTTTCCTGGTTTCTAAGCCACGCTTCACCAAGACACGAATATCTTAGGACCCAAGCTAGCTAACACCCACGAGGCCTCTCCCATATTAGTGCTAATTGGTTGCTTTATTCTCATTGGTGTGGGTCATTGGTTATTTTGAAAGGTAAGTGTGTGTGTTTTAATATAAGTTGTTCCATTTGAAACAGTTTTCTATAATTCTGTTTTCTTTAAAACTATTTAAGCATTTACTTATTTGCTTTAATTAAAATTTCAAATGTATTTGTAATTTAATGTTTATACGTGGAACCTTTTTTTTGGGTGACATCCTACTGGTCTTCTGGATCACACCCTACATACACCTTTAGGTGTATGTAGATTTTGTTTCTTTTGTATTCCAGGTCAAAGCATTAAACTCAACACTGGTGGTTTTGGTCATTGATCGTCTTCTCGTGCAGGTTTGTGTTTGTGGCATGTGAATGTTGCACCTCCCTTTTTGCATGGAGGTTTGAGTTAGATTTAGAGTTTCATTTATTGTTGGTTATTTTTGGATGTTGGCTCAGGTTTTAAACCATTAAATTTGATTTTTAGTTTAAGGGTATGTTTAGTTGTCAGTTCACAGTTTTATTTTATTTATCTTGTTTGTGGTTTTGGGTTTACTATTATGGTTAAATCGTTCCCATGTGTAATGTTTTGGATACACGGGAACTTATGCCAGCCCGTGGAGATCAAGAACTCCCTTCGGTCCATGCCGTGGAACGGGTCGGGTGTCGGGTCGGATGGCAACCTGGCCTGGTTCCTGACAAAATTGTATCAGAGGGAGGTTTTCTCTCTTGGGTCATGTTCTTTTGGGATAGAGTCAGTGTAGACCAAAGTTAAAGGTGTCAGAACTCGACATTCTAGTTACAAGCAAGGTGTCTGGCCAGCACACCTCGTGGCGGGGCTCAAATTACTGAGGTAAGTTGAGGTTTGTTGAGTCTCTGTTCATCATGATTAATCTTGTTTAGGGGAAATGAAAAGGGATTAGGTTAAGTGGTCTCAGTGAGTTTGCAGGTTTTGACAAGCCATGTGGATCTGGGGACGCTGTCCTATAATACTCTCTGTGGCGGTTGCGTGACTACCATATGGCTGCCAACCATATGTTCCAGTCACCCACTAACACTAGTTATTTCTTGCATTGTTCCATGTTTCATTGTTTTGGAATTGTAGAAAATTGGTTTTTAAGTAAAAATTATTTGGTCTTGGAAAATGTTTTGAAATGAAGCACTTTAAAAAGGGAATGATGTATGAGTTTTTAAAGGTGTGGGTTGAATGTTTTGGTTTTGAAAAAAATGGAAAGATTTGGTTTTGATCCTTGGTTTTCTCGTGGGAAACCACATGCATGAGTGTATATGGAAAGAGAAATGGTCAATGACATGAGCGGATGAATTCTGGGATGGATATGAGGTGGGTTCCAGTGTGGCTCGGGAACATGCATGTGCGAGGCCCATGGGACACCATTGGTGTTTGTGCAACCCACCAACATTGATTATTTTCAAAAAGATTTGTTATATGATAATTCAGTGTGTTAATAACCGTTGATTGTGTGGTGTGTCCTTGTGTTTTGGAAATGTCAGATGTGAGTCATTTTGAGCTGAGGATCCTTTCTGAATGATTTTTGACCCGAGTTTGAATTCTTATTTGTAAGTTGGTATGAAATCTTGTAGTTAGTGAATTCTTTTGAAAACTACTTCAGGAAGACCTTGCAGTGGTTCCCCCTACACATTTAGTATTCGCTTATGGTATTTCTTGAACATTGCATCAGTTTGTTTGGGTCCATGGTTTTCTTTCTTGACCAGTGTACGCCCCCATAAAGCATTAACATTTGATTGAAGTGTGGACATGTGAAATTCTCCGTTGGTCGGCCCTCCAAATGATTAGAGGACCCTCTTCATGAATTCTATAATTGAACCCATCGCTCTTATTTAAAACTAAATGGATCCTATTGCAGAAGGATGACTGATTCATGGGGGTCTGAAGGGAGTTTTGTTCTCTTTGGTTTGTGTGAGTTGTCGGGTACGAAGTTTGACATTGTTGGGTTTGAAGTTTCCCCAGAAAATAGTGAAATTAATTCCAGTGGGGAAGGGTGAAGGCGGTTCGGAATTATTTGTGCTGCCCAAAGTCTTGAAAGGTTTGTAGTGCTTCCATCGGCAGAAAGGGTCATTTTTTGTGACATCTAAATCATGAGTTCTCTTGAAGAGAAAAGGTGGAATTCTTGGAACCCTCTGAGAATCCCTATTTTCATAGGAGTGTGTCCTCCTCTTAGAGAGTTCTAATTTTTCTGTTCAAAGGGGTCTGTTTGTCGTGCATCTTTTCTTCTTATGTTTCATGGTTAAGGTGAAGAGGATATGAATGTGTATCATCTCAACCAATGTTCTGGTCAATGTTCCATGAGGGAGTAGTTGTATGTCGGGGTGTGTTGTGGTTGTCGGTGTTGTCTTTGTTGTGGTGTGGTTGCATGTGTCACCAAAAAGAGAATCTCTGTTTGGGAGTCTTCAATACCTGACTGCAAGGTAGGAGATGCATCAAACATCAGGGCTCCATCCATAGGCCTTGGAGTGAAGCTGGCGTGTGGTCAGAAACCCAGGAGTGTATGAGACTCTAACATTATTTCGTTCATCGGTACTGAAAGTAAAGGAAGTTTGAATTGTTTTTTGTGGTTATTCTATTCCGAACGAACCGTTTGGGTGCGTAAGGATTTCGCGACTATGTGGAGGCGTGACCGTCTTGTTACCTTCAAGTCCTGGGGGTTGCATCCCACCAGATGTAATCTTTTTTAGTGGTTCTTATGGGGTCTGTTGGGTGAATCGGTCACAAAGTAGAATAGTACTCATCCAGGGATGTAGAGATGTGTTCTTTTTGTCATCATGGTTTTGATGCCCCGGTAGTTGGGTCCCTCCTTCCCCACCCCTTAGGGTGGGCTGTTTGGTCACCGTCAAGAAATTTTCAATGTTTGGTATCTTATGTTAGTTCTAATGGTGGCGATACCCATGATGGGTCTCACACAATTGTCTCTAGAATGATTCGGTGTTGGACCTTATTCATAATGGTGGGGAGTCCACCTGGGCCTCCCCCTGTCAGTATTCCAGTATCTTCTTAGGATTTGGTATGTTTATAATGGTGGGAATCCGCATCGGTCTTCCCCATGTTTGCCTTTTAGTTCTGTTCCTGGAGACGAGTGTTCTTGGGATGTGGTTTGATCTTATTTGATCCTTCCATACAAATGGTGGGGTTTTCGTTCAATGGTGCTTGAGGTGTTTCAGTTTGTGAGGTTGGTTTCCGTGGGCGCGGGAGTTCCCTTCCTTGACCAATCAACTAGACGTGTTCTAGCTCTTTGGGGGAGGTGTCATACATCGAAAGGTCTTTTTCAAGTGTTACCTAAGGTTTTCAATTGAGTCACTTTCTCTGAGCACAGTGGTTTTACCTCATTTCACTTGTTTTTCCATCGGGAACCTCTTTAAATATTAAGGGGTGTATCATTTCGACTTTGGGTCTTAGCCTTAGTTGTGGCTTTCCGGGGAGAAAAATCTTTATGGTGGGGAAAATTGTCACACCCGTTTTTTTTAAACAATTTTTTTATTTTACTATTTTTATTTTCTTT
This sequence comes from Viscum album, assembly GCA_963277665.1. Taxonomy (NCBI): domain Eukaryota; kingdom Viridiplantae; phylum Streptophyta; class Magnoliopsida; order Santalales; family Viscaceae; genus Viscum; species Viscum album. Next base: position 837,120,615 of record OY728167.1, read on the forward strand.
TGAAAATCATGGATGGAATGTGGGCCGATCCCAATTGAAATTTTAATATCTACTGATAAATAAATATTTTGGGCATGACGGTGTCCGACGCACATGCGGGGGACGGTCGAAGCCGCTTAACGTCGCCCGGGTCACCATGTGACCTCGTCCGGTTCCCCGTACGACCTTCCCGATGTTCAGAATAAAAAAAATGAATTAAATTAAATAAATTTTGTTTGATTAAGATTGAAAATAAATAAATAAATTAATTAATTAATTAATGGAGTTTAAAGAATTATTTTAATAATAATAGAAATGGTAATTTTTCTTTATTATAATTCTTATTATTGTTATTATTATTGTTAATATTAATAATGTGTTATTATTATTATTAGTTTTTGTTTTTAGTTTTTTTAGGGTTTCTTTTATTCATTTTTTTCTCTTAATTTTTTTCCCCCGTTTCTCCTTCCCATTTTCTCCCACTACCTCCATCCCCTATTCCCATCGGATCTCTTTGCACTGCATGCTAAACCCTAGAGCCCCCTGCTAGCACCGCTCTACTCCAATCGGATGCGCCTCCACCCTATCCGGTGACTCCCTCCAATGCTCATCGCCTCCCCAGCTCGCACCATCACACTTTCACATAACCTCCCCTGAAAACACGTCGATGCACCCATTTTCCCTATACTGGTCATGCCGAGCCTCCCTTCCATGGCCTACCGCCATTGAAAAACCTCCCTCTTGGCCAGCCCGGACGTGCCGCACCCCTTCCTCTTGCTCATAATTTCACCACAACCCCCCCCCCCCCCCAATCCTACTTGGAATCCCGCCAGATCCCCCTTGTCTCCTTGGCCTCCCATCGCAATGACCCGCAACGACCTCTCGGCCGGCCAGCGTTGCCCTCACCAGCCTCCTCAACCAGCTACGCACACCCCTGGCAGACCCCCCTTAGAGCCACTACCTCTCCCTCTCCACTTTGGCTTAACCCTCCACCCCCAATCCAAGGTTTTATTTTTTTTGATATACGTTTCACTTATTTTAGGGTATAATCATGATCTTGTTGTTCCGGTATCTTGAATTGGGAATTGTTCTTGGTTGCTTGTGGTGTGGATGAGGTGCAACAGTGATTTCGCACCTTTATTTGAAGTATTATTGGTTCAAGGTAGGTGGTTCCATGTCTAATCATTGTTTTATAAATTAATTTGCAAGTTTAATTTGTCTAGCACATAATTTAGTTGATTTTCATATTGTGAAATTGGTTTTATTTGATGTTTGTTGTGCCTTGAATTGTTTAGTATCATGTCTAATTTATGTGTGTTTTTTCTACTTAAAACTCATATTTAGTTAGTTTTCAGTGTCTTTTTTTAAAATTGTGTGGGTAACTTTATAATCTCTGCATGGGGTGCGAACTATATTTTTAATATGGTGTTGTGTGCGTCTGGTTTTCAACGAAGGTTTTGTGTGAGTTTAGTTGGTAACGCTAAGTAATTTATTTTAAATTTTTTTGTATGTTTTTATTTTTGTATTATTAAACTATGTGATTTGTGCATAGGTGTTTTACAAATAATGTAAGGTTTTCCACCAAACTATTGGTGTGGTGCATGTCACCATTTAAAACTTTATTTGAGTTTGTGTGATGTTGGAATGCATTTGAATTTATAACTATTAATTCCAGTGTGTGAAAAGCCATGTAACACTCTTTTACTACTGCTTTATAATTTTTTTAAGTGGTGTATTAAATTATGATGATGGTGTAAAACGCATTTAAAAAACGTTTTAGTGTGTGTATTATTTCAAAATGGTGTTTACATGTGTAAGTGGTGGTTTGTTTAATGATAAGCATCTTTTTTTAATTGTGTGGATTCTTTAACTGAGTACGTAACCTATGCATATTGAATTTTGAAAACACTTTTGGTGTGCGTATGGTTTTAAAATAGGGTTTGAGTGTGAAAATGTTGATTTCGTGTGTGTAAGTACCCTGTTTGGATTTTATGCATAAGTGTGACATGTGACATGAACTTGGATCTTGTTTGAGCACAAAGAAGGATGCCCGGGTAGTTAGGAGGGTGGACTAGACCAGTGGGTAGTGTTTCGGAGGTGACTCGACCCGGTTTCCCTGGTAGGACTGAAAATTGCAACACTAACTAAACATATTCTTTTCAGAGTGTCATGGTCTACTAAGCAATGTTTTCTTAGGGTCGTGGCCTTCTAAGCCACGTTTTATGACGGTCGTGGATTCTAAGCCGCGCTTTACTGAGACACTAAGATCTAAGGACCCAAGCTAGCTAACGCCCATGAGGAATCTCCCATATTAGTGCTTATTGGTTACTTAATGCTCATCAGTGTGGCTCATTTGTTATTTTAAAAAGTAAGTCTGTGTATTTTAATTTAAGTTGTTCCATTTGAAATAGTTTTTTGTAATTCTGTTTTCCTTAGAACTATTTATGCATTTACTTCCTTTCTTTAAATAAAATTGAAAATGTATTTGTCATTTAATGTTTATATGTGGAACCTTTTTGTTTGGTGAAGTCCTACTGGGATTTTTTATCACACCCTACATACACATTTGGGTGTATGTAGATTCTGTTTCTTTTGAATTCCAGGTCGAATCGTTGAACTCAGTGATGGTGGTTTTTTGTTGTTGATGGTCTTCTCGTGCAGGTTGCTGTTTGGGGCGTCTGAATATTGCATCTCCCTTGTTACTTGGAGGCTTGAGTTAGAGTTAGAGATTCCTTTATTGTTAGTTATTTTTGGATGTTGGCTCATCTTGTAAACCTTTAAATTTGATTTTATTTTAAGGTTATGTTTAGTTGTCAGTTCACAGTTCTATTTTATTTATCATTTTTTCGTTTTGGGATTACTATTACTTGTAAATCATTCCCATGTGTAATGTTTTGGATACCCAGGCACTTCTGTCGGCCCGTGGTGATCAAGAACGCCCTTTAGGCCATACTACAGACTGGATCGGGCACCGTGTCGAAAGGCGACCCGACCTGGTTCATGACAGAGGTAGAATAGGTAGAAGATTAAGAAGAGGAATGAGAGGGAGAAATAAAAATTTTATAACAAAACTCAATTTTGACTTTGACATGTTTCATGATACACATGGGACATTCATCACTTGATTAATATGTAGAAATTGAGTCATATATAGTACTAAAATTCTAGAATTTTATATATTTATTACCTTACTTCTTGACTTTTGTCTTTTTCTTATTCAAGGGATAATCAATATTGATATGGACATTCTGTTTTCAACCGAAACAGGTTACATTGAATTCATGATTTTTATTTTTTATTTATCAATTTGATCTATTAATTTATTATAATTTTCCATCATCTTGGAAAATTTTGTAATGTTAGAGTCTCTCCCAAATGAGTTGTCATTGTTTTTCTTGAAATCAACTGTTATTTTAGTTTCCTTGACCACCTTAGCCTCCTTTTCAGACTTTCTCTTTAGGATTATATTATATGTCATGATCGAACCAATGAGTTCCTTGAAATGAATGTTTTTTCAATTCTAATCCCCATGTATTTTTGTAAATTTTGGATCCCAACTACTTTTTATAAGCCATTGTATTTTCCAGGCCAACATTTCTGTAGAAAGAGTGTCACTAACATCTTTTTGGCTATTAGAATGTTTGTAAATCTTGTAAAAATAACCGTTATAGGTTAATTAGGATTATTATAGAAACTCTAAAAATCATTCTTATATATTTCAATCCTAGTATTGTTAACCTTATTTGTTCCTTCATTAATAAATTCTAGTAATTTCTAGATTTCTTGTGTATTTGTACATTGAAAAACTCTATTAAACTAATTAACATATAAAAAACGTTAGTTAATTTATATCTTTATCATAGAATTAAAATGCATAAATATGAGAATGGGTCCATTTATATTATCTATACATCCTAATGAATCTATAACTGGTATGTTCATAAGATTCAATTACATTTGTAATCACTAAAAATCTCTTCATGACACTCTTTCTACATTAATATTTGTCAAAAAATCCTTTAGGTTTTACTTAATATTTGGACTCCAATATTCACCAAAATCCAAGAGTAAAATGATATTAAAAACATTCATGTTGAGTAACTCATTGGTTCTCTCGTGATTCATTAGTTAACCATGAGGTGATAATATGAAAAGAATGCTAAAGAGGTTAAGGAAACTAAAATAAAAAATGTATTAAATTCAAACAAAGACCACTCATTCGTGATTGAATCCAATATTACAGACTATAATATGATAATAGACAATTAAAAGAAAAATAATATTTCAAATCATAAATTCAAAAAGAAAAATCAAGAATTCAAGGTATCATTCTTTGTTTGTGAACTGATGTGCCACATTAGAATACATTTCCCCTTGAACAATAAAAATTCAAAAGAAAATAAGTTAGTTAAAAATTATTAATGATCTCGACTTGGAGTTATAGAGAGGGATCAATTTTAGAATCTGAATAAATTTATGGAAAGTACCATGTGTCTCGTGATGCATGTTGAGGATTCAATTTAGGTTAGTTCTAAAATATCTCTTTCTCCCCTTCATTACTCTTCTTACTCTTCTATTTTTTCTACATATTCTATAACTTTTGAAGATCTCCTCAAAGCTAAAGAACACATAAAAATGATTCTTTTGATCTTATTTCAAAAATTTAATATGAAAAATAGATTAAAAAAATAGTTATTTTCCAAAAAAGATCACGTTTTTAAAGAAAAAGTGTATCTTTTTAAATTAATATATGAATGAAATTTTGAAAATATAGTATTTTAAATTAAATATATTAAAAAATATTATCATTTTACCAAAGTATAAGAAAATTTAAATAAATTTTTTTTTTCTAAAAACCCTGTATAAAATCACTATTGTTTTGGTTTTAAAAAACTAACCACTTTTCCCAATCATTCTATAAAAACTAATTTTGTGAAGGAAATTTCTCAATATAAATTTTACAATTATTGCAAGAACGTTGTCTATAGAGTTTTTAAATTCATTATAAAAATGATAAATATAGTAGAATTAAATCAATACTATTTATTATAAATTTTCTAAAATAAATTCTCATTATAATCAAATTTGGTTTCCAAAGTCCTTATTATCTAATCTTAGTGCACCCAAAATTGTTTCTCTATATCAATTCTTATTTACTCACACTATCAGACCCAAACTCTTCACACAAAAAGTTACATTATTTTTATATCTTGTATAGCGATTCCATTAAACCTCAATAAAATATTATTTGGTAGCTATAAAATCATTGAATTTGGAAAAACATCTCTAAAGTAGTTTTTTTCAAAACAAAAAATCCATAGAGTTGAGATCAATGATTAAATATGAGAATATTTTTAAAAACAATTATATTCTTTATTTATTTTATATAATGGGACTTTTTTAATGATTCATCTTTTATTACCTCACCTATATCCAATAATCTTGAAAATCATATCTAAATGTGTTTTAAATGTTTAATTTTTTTTCTTTTTGATTTACGCTTTAATTTCGATTTGTAGTTTCCTTTTTAAATTTATGTTTAAGTTTATTTTTAATTTTTTAAAGATTTTTTCCAAACTGTGCCTAATATTTTATTCTCTAATTTAGGGGGATCCTAGAATTTTCCTTCCTAGGGAATCTTGGAACATAAATATTGATCTTCATGGGAAGAAGGTTCCTCGTTATTTTTATTTTTATTTATCTCTTTATTTTTTTAAATATCTTCTTTAATCTTCTCTTTTTGTGCAAAAGGAGAGGTTATATTTTTATTTTTTTCCCTTATTTTGTCCTATTTTATTTCATATGTTAACTTTATACACTCTCTCAATGATTATTATATTATTTATGAGTTAGGGATATTAAAAGGTATCTATTTATATTTTTTCTTTTCTTATCTATTTTAAAATATTGTTTTATCATCTATTTAAAATTCTAATTTTATTATCTATTTAAAAGTTCTAATCTCTTATCTATTTCCAAATTTTATTTTCTTCTCAATTTTAAAATTTTCATTCTTTATATATATTATTTTTCTTATTTTCATGTCCTTTTATTTTTTTAATTTATTTTAATTTATTTTTAAATTTCTTATTAAATTGCACTTTGAAATTTCTTTTGAAATTTCCATTAATTTTATTAACTATTTTTCTTCAAAATTGTTTTCCAAAATAGATTTTGAATTAAATTTTTAAAAATAATTTTTTTTTAAACATTCTTTTAGGAATGTGAATTGAGTATAATAATATAAACAAAATATTAATATATGGATAAAAACCATTACGTGGTTCTCTTGCAGATGATCCTATGGATTTATCAAAAAAGGAATCGATTTAGTTTTTTAACCATTTTTCATTCCTATAAATACGGTGTAAACCCTTACTACACACCTTTTTTAACTCTCCTCATGAATTTGACACAGTTTATTAATAAAATACTTCATAATTCTTAATAATAAAAATTATTTTTAAAAATATTTATTCCTTAAGTATTTTTGTATGTTTGTTTATTTAATGATAATGATACCTTTAAACTCTCCTGATGCAGTAATTGAGGGGGAGATAATACTGTTAATACTAAAATGATCCTAGAAGAGACACTTTTTAATAATATTGATTTCAAAAATTAATATTTTTTTATTTTGAAAAAAATTATTTTTTATCTTTTTAAAAAGTCTACTTTTTCAATGTTTCATTTGAACTTTTAAACTCTATTTTGAAATAATACTTGATTTTGGAAGCCCTTCATTCAAAATATTTCATGTTCTCAAAGATTTTTTTTAAACAAACTTTATATTTGTCTCTCTTAAAATATCTTTATTGATGTTAATTTTTTATTTAGTTTTATATAATTTTTCCCGAAACTCATGTTTCACCCCTTTTAAGAATCACAATTATGGGGAAATATTTGGTTTTGGGAGATATTTATCGTTTTTTTGATTTTAATATCTTTTATTCTATTGTTTATTTAAATTATTTTTCAAGTGTTTTTCATCATCAAAAGGAAGATATTGATGTGTTTCTCAACATTCTTTAATTTTAATGATAAATAAATTATTTTTCTATTAATTTAATTAATTTATGTTAATATGATTATATTATAATTTATTACGTAATTTTTTGGGGATAATTATAAATATTATTTTTTATTTATATTAATTTTATGTAACATTAATTTTATTTTACTTTAATTTTATTTTATTGTACTATATTTTTTATATTATTCTTTTTTATTTTTATTATAAAAAATAATTATTTACTTTTTGGTGTAATTTTATAGGAATAATGCATTAGTTTATTAAATTAGGTTTGTTTTAATATTTCAATCATAACCATATTTATAGAACTCAAAATTGTGTAATTATTATTAATATGGATAGGTAAACATATTATGTCCAATTTCATTAAATACATATGAAGATAATTCAGTCGTTTGTTTGTTTTAATTTCATTACAAATGTTCATTATTTTTTTAATGTTGCCTTTATATTAATTATTCATTCATTTTTTAAATAAATATTGAGCTCAAAAATTTATATTAATATTATTTTTGATGTTTGGGAAAGAAAAATAAATTATCTAAATATTTTTCAACTAGAACTATGGATAAAAATAATATTTAAAATTTATAATATCAGATTTAACCCAATGTTATGAAGTAGTTAAGAATTTCATATTTTTAATATATTAATATAATATATATGTGAAGAAAAAATTTATTTTTTATATTTTATGAAGAAATATTACATGGATAATTTTATTATTAATCCTTATTTAAAATTAAAATTTGATTTTCAATTATTGAAATAATTTTAAATTTCCATCATCTAATCAATGTATTTTTTGGAATGTTCTAACATAATTTATTATGAAGATTTGTTTTTTCTTCATTCATGCATTTATTTTAAGTATGAAACTCAGATATTTTGATTTTTTTATTTTGAATTGATTTCTTGGATTTTAATGTCTCAAAATTCTTTTTTGAGTCTAACGATGTTATTTCATAATGTTTTATTTTTTGAATTTTTAATATTTAATGTTTGATATTATTGATTTTATTAATATGGAATGTTTTTTGAGTTACAATTTTAAATTTTAAATATGATATTTTTGTGAGATTACTATATTTTATTTACCCTATATTTATGGAATTGTTTTAAACATTTTATAAAATTTTTAAATGAGATTTTATTTCAAATAATAATATTTTGTATAATATTTTTTCTCTCATCATTAAGTCTGTAATATTAATAATATTATTATAATTTTAAAATTACCAAACAGTTACCTTGGTCATGTTGAGTTAATTTTATATTTAATGTATTGGGAGACTTCATCAAATAAATTTCAAGATTCATCAAACATGGAGTTCAAGGATTTAAATATCCCAGTGGGTTCAAGAACATTAACGAAGGATGAAAATTATATAAATAAAGACCTTTGGAGGCCTTGGAAATCTAAACATGACATAACTATTCCCTGAATATCATTCTAAAAATATCATCAGGCACAATTTATCTCAAAGTACATGCATTTGTAAATCTCGTATTCTCATTCTAGAGTGTAAACAAGTAGTAATACCAAAATCACTCCCTTATTTTATACTCATTCTCCCAATATTTTTATCATATTCCTTGGTATAATTGAGACGAATATAATATATCTTCTTCCTCCTATTTATTATTATTTTTTCTCAGTACCATGAAATCGAGGGACTAATGATTTCTTGTTTTTTTCCATTCAAAATATAATGGACTATCTCATTGAGGTTTCTAGATTCACTGTTAATGTGATGGGGTCTTTATAACTAGTTTCTTTATATAATCTAAAAAGTAAGGGAATGTTTTTTTATCTTGGAAACCATTGAATCCAAAGGATGGATACATTAAATACTCACTGGATTGAGGTGGTAAACATAGGAGCATATGTAGGTAATAATTCTGAATTACCTAACCAAATATTATTCCATATTTTCTTTCTATGATTCATTTTTTATCATTCTCAATAATTCATTTAATAATTTCCTTAATTCATCAAACATTATTAATCAATTTATTTCCAAATCACTCATTAATTTATTATTTTCTATTTATTATAATATTTTTTTATGTTGGTAGGATTGTAATTATTTGAATCATTTATTTTATTTAATTTTTTTTTATTTGAAGAATATTTTAAAAAATAAACTAGATATAAGTAGTTTAAAGTGCAATAATATAAATAAATATAATAATAAAAGTAGAAGAAATAATTAATGAGTGATTTGATAATAAATAAATAACATGTGTTTGATGGATTAAAAAAACAATGAAGTGAGTGATTGAATATGATAAATAAATTAAATTGATGAGGTAGTTCAATAACAGTATGCAATGTTACACCTACATATTCCACCTCACTATATTTAGAATTTTATTTATTAGTCCTTTTGAATTAATGGTATCCAAGATATCAAAAATTTCCCTTATTTTATTGGATATAATAATAATCCTGATACAAATACATCATCACATTAATGGTGAAGCTAGAATCCTCAAAGAGATAGTCCATCATATTTTAAAATTAAAAGGATAAGTAAAACTCAGACCTTCACTTTTATGTTAGTGGGGAATAATAAGAATAATGATGAGTAAAATAATATTTTTAGATTAGTCACAATTTTCCAAAGGGATATAAATAACACAAGGGGAGAATGGGAACTAAAGGGGAGATTGATTTGGATATTATAATTTGTTTTCCCTCTAGAAGTGCGAGAGAAGATTAAAAAATGAAATCAATTAGTGAGAAATTGAGAATGATGATAATTTTAAAATGACCTTCAAGTAATATCAATGTTTTGTATAGATTTTCAAGGCCTCCAACGATCACTATTTATCAACCTCTTATCCTTCAGAAATTTTCTAGAATCGACTGAGTGCTTTAGGTTGTTGAAGTCTAGGCACAATGATTCTTAACATTCATTTGTTTTATCCTCCCAATACATTTGATATTAGAATATATCAACCTGACCAGTATAATCATTATACAATTAAAGTAAATGTGATAATAATATTTCCAAAATTAATGAGGGGAAAAAATATTGTCCAAGATATTATCGTATGAAATTAAAACTCATTTTAAAAACTTGATAGAAATTTTAAAAAAATTATATAAAGGAAGGTCAAAGAAAATATAGAAAAATCACATAGTTGTGCTATATAAAATTAAAAATTTTGAATTTCAAATTACTTTCTATATTATAATATGTGATAATATCCAACTTTAGAGATACTACAATAAAAACAATAAAAATGGATGAATACTTTCATTAACATAAAAAATAAATTATAATCATTAAAATCAAACAAAATATACAAAATATAATAAAATTGAAATATTTGAGTTTCATATTAAAAATGAATGTATGGATGATGAAATTTCTTTATAATGCCCCTAATTCTAGAAATCTCTCACATGGCCTGAAAGGATTGGTTAAGAGGCATCAAGTGCGCCTCCTCATACACGATATGCTTCCAACTATTAATGATGGTGTAATGTGTCTAGTGGGGAGACTATACCCCTTAGTATGAAGTGTTGTTGTAGTATAAACAACCCATAATAAACAGAAATAATAAAATTATAAACTTATAGGTAGACAAAAATAAAATCCAACTAAATTATCTAATAAATTATAAATGAATAATGTAATAATGTGATGGAATGTAACTAAAAGTCATTCTAGAAATAATAAATGTTAAATAATAAAAGACACAAATAAATGAATCAAATTACCATGTCTCAAACCCCACATCATCCCCAAATCTAAAATCCAGCCCTTCAAGAAACAAGAAATCTACTACAAGGCCCTTTTCCGTTTTCCAAACCTACTTCCACGTAATCTACTAGGGTACCAAACATAAGACTGAAAAGGGTGTGAGTATAGCTCAATAGGTCAACACCACAATGTCTAAACAAACCAATCTGATAATAATTGTATGAAATAAAGTGATAAATAAGTGTATTAATTAATTTAAAACTTAATAAAATACATCCTGCTTCGGCTACATGGTGGAATTAACTTTTTTAATATCTTACGAACATAACAACTCCTACCATATAACCAAGGTAAAATAACCTTCTTCGACACCATACTGAAATATCCATAATCATGTCTTATGAACATGCCACCCACTACCATATAAACATGGTATGGTCACAATAATAGTGTCATACCCTTATAAGAATTACAACATAAATGTCAAATCGCTATAAGAATTACAACATGGGACTGGGAGTAGCCAACTCTCTATAACAATTATAACATGGGATTATGTTGAGCCCATTTAATATTAGTATTATAGTATATAATTTTTCAAGTTCTAGGGTTGAGCCTGATATATATTCATTATAGCATGGAACACAATTCCGGTCATACAGTAGTGATACCACAATATCATATCAAAATCATCAACGGTAAATTATAGAAATTATCATTTTTATTTCATATTCCACTTGTAATTATATCAGAATTGATTAAATTTTTTATCCAGAATAAATAATCCACAATTTAGGGATTCTATATCAATAAATCACCAAAGGTCTCATATCATGCCAAAAAGACTTTAAGTCATTAGTCAATTCAATTATAATTATGGTTTGTTCACCCAACAGGTAGCCATAAGTCAGGTCAGAATCCAATTGAAACCAAAGGACTTCAATAAATAATCCCATTTGTCCCTTAAATAATTCATACAGACATTATGTTGGATAAATCACAATATTTCATAAACATTCAAAATTATCAAACCATAGGGTTAATATTTAGACCCCCTACCTTTAACTGCTGACCCAACAATGCGCCCAATGGAAAACACCCCTGAGGATGAAGGTGAGGATTTTTTTCAAAGAGGTACCTAGATAAAAACTAATTGTGATCAAAACCAAAAATTCAATCGATCAATGGATTTCACCCCAACAGTTAGAGAAGATATATGATAAGGGAGAAACCTAACAAGAATGAATTACCAAGAATTTCTCACACAAACGGGGTGTTGTGAAGGGAGGCTAGCACCCCAAAATCACCTAGAGAATGCCCTAGGATTGATATAAGAAGATATTTTTCTAAAAAAATGAGAATTCAACTACACAACATATTTAAAATAGAATGTCAGGGAATTACATGGCGTGCAATGTTGTTACACATCCTGTAAGTATTTTTAATGGAATATTCTTAAAAACCTCTTTCCTTGCATTTATTTTATTAAAACCCTTGAACAATTACATGATGTGTAATCCCATATGAAGACATTTAAATGTTTTGAAGTTGGTTTTTCAACCCATTTTACCTTTAACAATTCAATCACCCTTTAAAGATTCCCAGCTTACCAAGAATCCCTGAAACACATTAACCCATTTATACCTGGACTCCATTAACTCAAACAAACATACATCCACAAAAGTTAGGTCATTTTCCTTAAAAAATCACTATATGTGGATCCACTCTGGTTTTCCAAAGTTTCTTATCAACACAATATTGTGGTTATTCAAATGAAAAACATTCATGATGATAAAACCCTTGAATGCAATGTTATTGAAAAACTCAGAGAGAGACATAACTGGAAAAGGTGGGATTTTAGAACCTCTCCACCTTATAACATCTCCTGACTAAGCTTCTCCAATCATAAATATTATGTCTCAGTGAACAATTATTTACACTTTGTTTTCATATCATACCCCCTCTTCCAAGTCTCTTCCTAAACACTCCCATTCTACCACTGCACTCGGACCGACAGTATAGTCCGATCCTAAAGATATTTTTCACTACGATCCAGAACCTCTATCAGATTCTCTTCGAAGGACTCATAAAAAAATTATCAAATTATGCTACATCTATCACAATGGAATGGTATGGATGATATATTTTTAGCTTCGAAACACGGAATACATCATTAAAGGAACTTTACCACTATGTAGGGGATAAACGGTACACCACCGGACTGGCCTTGCCACTATTTCAAGCATCCCGACAAACCTGTGTGCTATCATTTCCCATTTTTTGATACAGCATTGCAACAATCTAGGTGACACCCGAAGGATGACATGATATCCAACCTCAAATTCTAGAGGTCATCTCTGATGGCCAGTATAAGATTTCTTCATTCCCAATGCGGCCACCAACCATTGTCTGATCAACTAAACTTGTTCAGAAGTCTCCCGCATGAGACTAGTCCTAACAAGTTCCAACTAACCTATCTCTAGACAAAAAGAGGATAATGGAACATAATTCCATAAAAATCCTCAAAAGTTTCAATTTGGATTGATTCTTGGATGTTATTATTATACGTAAACTCCATGAATGCCATATTTTTCTCCTATGAACCACTAAAAATTCAAAAAATGCTCGTAACATATCCTCTAGAGCCTGAATAGTCCTATTTTGATTGACCATAAATCTATAGATGATAGGATATTATAAAACAAAATCACAATCCCATATCCTTCTAAATAACCTTTCGAAAATTCAATGTTAAATGAGGATATCTATCTGAAACGATACTACTTCAAACACCATACAACTGAACCACCTCGTGCACATAAAGACTACCTAGATCATCAAATAAAGAGGTTTCCCTTATAGTCAATAAGTGCGCTACCATAGTTAGTTGATCTGAAATTACTAATACTATATCATCCTAATTGGTTGTTATAGGTAATCCTGTCATAACATCCATCATGACATTATACCATTTCCAATGAGTAATGGTTAAAGGATGAAAATGCCAAGATAGTCCCTAATTCTCAGATTTTACCTACTAATAAGTGAAGCATATATCCATGATGTTTTCCGCATACTTCTTCATTCCTGACCACCAATATATTTTATGAAGATCACAATACATCTTTTTCAATCTAGGATGCACCACCCATATAGATGCTTGAAACTCCCCCATCAGCTACTCACGCAAACCTGTAAGAATCCATACATAAACATATAAAAGATGAGAATTTCCACTATCAAGAGACCATCCTTATGGGATATCCCCAACATTTAATTTTTCTCTTAGAACTGATCCCTCTGTATCAAACAACTACTATATCTTAATCCAGTCTAAAAGAACGGGAATAATATTTGTTGATGTCAGAGTCATCGACCCCTACGACTCCAAATCATCCAGTTGCATGTTTTCAAAGATGTATATTATATTCCAATCATTATAAGACTCTCGTACTACCTATGTAGGTGTCTTTCAGCACATTTTTTCAGAAACAATGTTACCCTTTCATGGTGTATAAGACAATTAAACGTTGAAAGACTACAAATATTGAACCCACGTACTCTATCAAAGGTTCAGGTCTTGCGAAGAAAATATGTACCTGAGGAACTTGTGGTTAATGTATACCAAAAACCACTCACCCATGATATAGTTTCTAAAACATCATAGGGAATGTACTAGTACAACTAACTCTAGAACGTGAGTAAGATAATTCCTCTCAGGAAGTCTCAATCGATTGGTCCATAATTAACCAATCAGTTCTCATTTATTAGAACTATGTTCAGTCTAACTCTAGATGAATCATTTTACACCATATATGATTTTATTTGTATAGGTCATGGGAGGATAAGTTCTGATTTAATCTTGCCTTTCAGCTCCTGAAAAGTGATTTCTCAAGTATCCGAGCAACATAAATTCACCCATTTCTTGGTCATTCCAAACATTGGTGCTGCCAAACAGGAGATATCCTCGATTAACTACCAATAATAACATAATAAACCTATAAGGCTCCAAATATTGAAGAAATTATTCATATTTTCCCAAGATATCATGGTTTTGACTTTCTTTGGGTCACCCAAAACTCATATATAAGAGATGATATAGCCCAAGAAGTACACTTTATTAATCCAGAAACTACTTTTGGTTAGCTTGGTGTAAAGTTGATAATCTCTCAATGTAATCAAAATTATTTCATGATGTTTGGATTGACCGTATAAAGACTGGGATTACACTCAGATATCATCAAAAAAATAGTACAGACTAATCTAGAAATGGATGAAATTTCAAATTCATTAAGTCCATGAAGAGCGCAAGCGCATTAGTCAACCCAAACAACATCACTATGAATTCATACATTCCATACAAGATCTAAAAAGCAATCTGAGTTATATATGATGGTCTCACCCAAAACTGATGATATCTTGATCTCAAGTCAATATTAGTGAAGATCTTATCACCTCTCAACTAGATGAAAATATCATTAATTTGATGGAAGATGCTGATAGTTTTTAATCATCATATTGTTCAATCTCTGATAATCCACAGATAAGCGTAAAGACCCATCAAATTTTTTGGAGAAGATAAATAGAGAATCCCAAGGGGATTTAATAGTCTATATGATTCTTTTTTATTCCAAATCATCCATCTATACATTCCACTCTCTAAGTTATGCTAGTTCCAGTTGGTATGGTGGGATAGAAACTGGATCTACTCCTAGTACTAAATCGACTGTGAACTCGATCTCTCGCTCTAGAGGTAGGCCATTGAACTAATCAAGTAAAACATATATAAAATTTTCTACCACTACAAGAAACTAATCATGCTTCACTCAACCATAATCTAGAGCAAGATTAGTCGTTTGAGCTATGAGATGATCAAATCTTCACTGAATTGGTCATGCATGACCAGCCTAAAGATCACACTCACCTTGGTGAAAATAGTTTCCTCCTTCTAGAGATAAGAATGTAACTCTCCTCCTATAATAGTATATATGATATTTATATAGAAATAAGCTGTCATTACCAAAAAAAATGATGTTCAATATTGTAATTTCTAGCAAGAACGGTTCCCAAAAGAATCAGTAACCACCAATCCATAAAAAAACTCCTTGAAATGTTTTATATTTTCTGACCTCACAGCCAACAGAGTGTTGATGATTAAAACACTATATATTCTTTCCACATCCAATACCAATCCATTTGAAAAATTATCATATTGAAAATAATCTTATTCACCTGTATCAACCAAATAAAAAGATAGGGTAGATGATACAATAATCATACATCTAATGGTATATGGTCTGACATCCATGTTAACAGATTAGTCTACATAACATGAAACTGAATTTTCCCTCTACCTTGGGATCCACCCTGGCTCTCTTGAGATATTTACATTGATTAGTACTCTTTATTAGGTGTTTGTGTACCATGTCCCCTAACTTGGCCTGAGAAGACTGTGGAACTCCAACTACCAGCCTGCTGAGGAGTAGCTGACCCCCTTCCTGACTTTAGTTCCTATCTTGATTCTCTTCCATTGGTCAATTGTGGAAATTTTGTATATAACCTATGAATATGACCCATTATATATAGATAAAACACTCAAATGCAGGGTAAGGACACTGCAGGTGCTTGAAACTAAACTTTCCACAATTATATCCCTAGAATGTAACAGAATCAGGAGATGGTTTTACACTACCATGACTGCTCTGACCACTTCAACCTAGGGTGAAACTGCTATAATGGCACATATTACCACTCAAATAATAAATCTTACATAACCCTACTAAAACAACCAAGCTTATGATCATGGAATCTCTTAAAATCTCTTCTATGATTTGTGATTGGTTCATCATGCCCTCAAAGATACTTAAATGAGAAACGGTTACCACTAACATGATCTCATAGCGAAGACAGTCTTGAAAGCTTCTCACCCTGGATATCTCATCAACTTCTAAAGATGGAATAAATCATTTCAGGTTGGTAAAATTTCTAGCATAGTCCAACATTAACAATCCCTCATATGCCAGATGTATGTACTCGGGATTTTTTTCAACCCTCAATATGTCTGGATAAAAATGGACCATGATCATTTTCTTCACATCCTTCCAAGATAACTCATCTTTTTTCTGAATTCTTCTAGAATATCCCACCAACACATTGCAAGTCCATGAGGAATATATTCAATAAGCTTTTACCTTCTATCTATAGGTGTCTCGAGATGGTTGAATATTTTGTGGAATCACTCAATCTAGATCTCGGCTTCCTAGAATCCTCCTTGCCTAGTAAACATCAGAAGATGATGAAGATGAAATTATATTCTCAACATAAACATTGAAGGAATGGTACACAGAGTATCCCTTTCCATGGATCACATGACCCTCAAGAAGTTTTCTTAAAGATGAACATACATATGCTCATTTGGAACTATAGGAAGCCCCATTCTAACTACATTAGGAGCATTCTAATTTTCACTCTACTGACACCCAATTCAAAGATGATAAAGAAGAATTTTTTTTAGAAGACAATCAAACCCCTAAAATAATTGGCTGGAAATAAGGACAAACCCAACAGGTGAATACAACCCCGAATAAAGAACTCATATTCTCTTTAGATATGGATTACAAGTGTTTTAACATGACACAACAAAACATTTCATATATTTGGTGAACCATATATCTCATATCACAGTTCAATAAGAAGGTATATATTTCATGAAAAATTAGATATCTCTCTGTTATGAATAATACATGTAAATATATACCTATGTGCCTATTATGATGTATGTATTCTCATATCATTCCATACCGGGCCTTGAGTAAAAATTTCATGAAAATATAAACATCATAAAATGATAACCTCTCACAACATGTGAATTACCCAATGTAAAATAACATCAACTCTAACAAGAAATAACACAAAC
Source organism: Viscum album (assembly GCA_963277665.1). Classification (NCBI taxonomy): domain Eukaryota; kingdom Viridiplantae; phylum Streptophyta; class Magnoliopsida; order Santalales; family Viscaceae; genus Viscum; species Viscum album. The sequence continues at coordinate 837,138,259 of OY728167.1, forward strand.
AAAAATTCCAATCCCTGGGAACTAGGACTTTACCCTGTACATGGGTTAACTACTCCCATGAACAAGCTCATTACCAAGTCCAGACATATCCTAGTGTACTCCTTGCCTTTCCCAAATAGTAAAGTAGAAGAAATGGAAATTTTCCCCTTCGATACCACTTTGTACGGTCTCTCATCCGGATAGTCTCTCATGTGGCAAAAAAGGGTTGCTTACAAGACCTCAAGAACGCCTCCCCATATGCCAGAGGATATTGAATAGAATTAGGGTTGTATTTTTTATATTAGTGAGACTATATCCCTCTGTCATGAAGTTTCATAGTAGTACAATCCAACCATAATAAACAGAAATAATCAAAGTATAAACATAGAAGAAGACATTTATAAAATCCAACTGAATAATCCAATAAATAAAAAAGGATAATGTAATGATGTGCTGGACTGTAACTAAATATCATGCTACAAACAATACAATTAAAATAATATAATTCTCAAATAAAATAATCAAAGTCCCATGTCTTGAACCCCACTTCTGTCCCAACTCCAAAATCCAACCCATCAGCAAATAAGCAATCTACTCCAAGGTCCTTTTCCTTTAACCAACCCCACATCCATGTAATCATCTCAAGTACCAAATGATGACCCTAATAGAGTTTGATTATCAATCATTAGGTCAAAAACATCATGTCTACATAATCTAGTTTGATAAGAAGTGTATTCAATAAAGAGATATATATGTGAATTAATTAATTCAACAAATAATAAAATACTACAAAAACCTACTTCTGCTCTAGGTCAGAATAAACTCTTAGCATTTCTTATGACCATGAAAACAAAAACCATATAAATAATGTAAAATAACATGATTCAGACTTATGAAGACATATCTCAAAGCATGTCTAATGACCATTCCACCCACCACCATATATTCATGTTATAGTGAAACCAATTCGGGTCAAATCCATATAAGAATTACAATATCCCAGCCAAAGATCTAAGGTCTCATATTATGCCAGTCATACATTATTCCATTATCCAATTTTATTATATTTATGTTTCTCTCACCCAATGGGTATCCATAAGTTAGTTCAGAAGCTAATTAAAATAAAAGGAATTAAATTAATAATCCCACTGATTATTTATTTGATTATAATGCACGTTCTGTTGGATGAATCATAATATCACATAATATTTGGAAATTAACAAGTCATAAGGTTATGATTTATACCCCTACCTTTATCCAATGATCCAAAAATTCTCCCAATGGTAAACAACCATGAGTGAAAAGGTGTACATGATTTTAAAGAGGTTCCTAGATAAAAAAAATCAAGATTAGAACCAATAATGAAATCAGTTAAGGGATTTCACTACAACAGTTGGAGGAGGAAGAGAAGGGAGAAACCTAACCATAAATACTTACTTGGGATTTCTCATACAAATGAGACATCCGGAAGGGAGTTTGGCGCCCCAAAATCACATGGACAATTCTCTAAGGTTGAGAGGAGAAGAGTTACAGCCAAAAAATGAAAAGTCATCCTCAAATGATGTTTAAAAAAAGAAGGTTGGGATATTAAAAGGCTTGTAATGTAGTTACATGTAATGTAAATTTTTCTAATGGAATATCCCTAAATACATATTTTCTTTGATTTATTTTATTAAAACCCTCATTCAATTACACGTTGTGTAATCCCTTTTACAACATGTAAATGTTATGCAGTTGGTTTTTCAACCCATTTTCCATTTAACACTTTAATCCTCCTTTAATTATTCTAAACATACCATGAACCCATGAATCACTTTAAACCAATTATACATGGAATCCATATACTAAAACAAGAATACATCCCTAAATATTAGGTCATTTTACCCAAAAAATCTCTCCACGTTGATCTAATCTAGTTTTCTAAAGTTTCTATGTAACCCTGGACTGTGTTTATTCAAATGACATACATCCATGAAGAAAAAAAATTGAATGAAATGTTTATAAAAACATAAGATAGATACGTACCAGGAAAAATATGGGATCTTACAAATTAATCATTATAATAAACTATGTTTTAATTTTAAATAAAATAAAATGATTAGAAGAAGCATATTTAAAAAAAATATATAGAATTGAAAATTTAAATTTGAATTTTACCTAATATGATATAATATTCACCTTAAAATATATCTTCATAAAAAGAAAAGAATAAAAAATTTACTTCAAATAATAAATATAGTAATATATTAAAAATAAAACAAAAATCCATAACAACTTCATAACACTAGGTTCAATCAAATATTAGACATTATAAATATTATTTATAGAAATTTTTCTATTTAAAATTTCGTTGTACAATTTTATCAGCTTTATAATGCATAAAAAATCATCACAATTTGACTTTTTTAGCATATGATATCATTAAAAAGGATAGAAAAATCATTGTGAAACTGAATAAAAAAATACTATAAAGATTTAGATTGAAATTATAACCATAAAATGACATAATTAGCCATAAATTTATAGTAATTAAATATAGATAATTTCAATATATATATATGCATGAAAAAAATAATCACTCAATTTTGGGTTCTATAGATCATGTTATAATTTAAATACTAAAACAAACATAATTTGAAAAACTAAAGCTTCATTTATTTAAAAATAACATACTCATGAAATCAAATGAATATTTTTTGTAAAAATAATGAACAATAACAAATAACTAGAATAAAATGAAATAAAATAAATTTAAATAAAATAAAATTAAATTAAAGAAAATTAAAATTATTATAAATAAAAACAATAATATTAATAATTATCAAAAAAATTAATTTTAAAATAAATTATAATATAATTATAAAAGTAAAAAATAATAAAATTAAGAAAAAAAGAATGATTATAATCATTAAAACCAAATAATTCAACCCCTTTTATATTTTCCAAAAGGAGTGAAATACAATTTTATAGAGAAAATAGATAAAAAAATAAATCTATGTTTATCATCATTAATTATGTTTTTAAAGAGTTAAAACTAATGAAATTAAAAATATACTTTGAAAATGTGAGATATATTAAAATAAATATTATAAAAAACATCTTATTTTTTAAAATAGATTTTAAAGTGAAAAATGAAACTTTGAAAAAGATAGATATTTTGAAAAGATAAATAAATAAAATTTAAAAAAACAATAAAAATTTTAAATTTTAAAAATATATATATATTTTTTAAAAGAGTATATTCATGGATCATTTTAGTATTAAAAATATTATTTAACCCTCAATAAATGCATTTGAAGAGTTTAAAGGGATGATTTCTATTAAAATAAACAAAACAATTAAAATACTAGAAAAATAATAATTTGAAAATATATTTTCATTATTAAGGATGAATGAAAATTATATTAATAAACCATAGAAAATTTTCTAGAAATGTCAAACCATGTGCATAGTAAGGGTTCACTCACCCTTCTTACGAATGAGAAATGGTTACAAAAAATAATCAACTCTTTTGGGATAAACCCCTAGGAGAATCAATGTCACGCAGCATCCACTTGTTTGTATCCAGACAAGAATGTTTTTCTTGGAGTATTATACTCCCTCCAATTTTCCAAAATTTTGAAAAATTATTGGAAAACATTTTATTCATAAAATAAATTTTAATTTCAATTTGGAAAAAAAATGGAAAAAAATTAAAAAATTAAATAAATGTAAAAAAGAATTTAAAAAAAGAATTTTAAATAAATTGAAAAAGGATTTTAGAAATAAATTTAAATAGAAATTTAAAAATAAATTTGAAATTAAATTGAAAAATAAATTTACAAATAGATTGAAAAATATATTTAAAAAGAAATTTAAAAGGAAATTGAAAATAAATTTAAATACTAAATTAAAAAGATTAAAATTAAAAAATTAAAATAGATAACAATTAAATAATTTGAAATATATATATGAAAATAATAATTTTAAATAGATAACAAATGAAATTTAAAAAATAGATTAGAAAAGAATAATTTAAAATATATAAGGAAAGAAAATTATAAAATTGATATGAAAATAAAAATTTATAATAGATACCTTTTAATTTACATAACATCCCAAATATTATAATAATTAATGATAAGGGATAGAAAAAAATATTAAATAATAATTGAAAAAAAGAAAAAATTTAAAAACATATCCTCTGTTTTTTCAGAAAAAAAAAGAAAATACACGAGAAGAGATGTTGAAAAAAAAGTTCAAGAAATAATATAAAAAAATGAAGAAAATTACTCACAAAAAGACCATATTTGATTTTCAAATAATCGCTAGGAAAGAAAGAGCTAGGCTCCCCCTCACATGGATCATAAGTATTACACCCAATGTGGGAAATAAATTTTCAAAAAATAAATTGTTTTCTTTTTTCCACATCAAAATTTTATTTTGTTATATATTTTAAATTTTTTCTATTCTTATCTATTTTAGATGTTTCATTTATTAAATATTTTTAAAATTTTCTTTTCTTATTATGTTAAAATATAATTTTCTTATTTATTTCATTATTTTTCTAAACTTTTCTATTTCCAATTTTTCTTTTCTTTTCTGGTTTAAAATTTTTATTTCTTATCTATTTAATAAAATTATTAATGATTTTAATTTTTTTATCTATTTTAAATTTTAATATTCTTAAAAATTTCAAATTTTTATTTTCTTACCTATTCTCATTTATTTCTAAATTTTTTTTAATTCTTTTTATTATTATTTTTTGATTTTCTATTCCAAATTCTATTTCAAATTATTTTACTATAAAAATGTTTTTTATAAACATTTTCATAACATTGGAAATATGAAGCGAGTATAATACTCCAAGAAAAACATTCTTGTTTTGATACAAATATGTATTACTTCTAGAAGATATGATCCTAGGGATTTATCTCAAAAGGAGTTGATTGAGTTTGTTAATCATTTATCCTTTTAAAGAACATTAAGTTAGACAATACTATACACCTGGTTTGAATCTAATGGGGGAATTTAATAGTTTTTTAATACAATCATTACTATAAATTATTAAATAAAATTAATTTTCAATATATATATATATATATATACTAAGCATTTTCTTTGTTTTTGTTTTGTAACATAGTAATGGTCCCATTAAACACTCATGATGCATTAATTTAGCTGAAACTAATCTTTTTAATACTCAAATGATACTATAATAGACAATTTTTAAAAAAATATATATTTTAACAAAATTTAATTTTTTTCCATTATTAAAATTTTATTTATTTATATTTTTAAAATATCTATTTTTAATGATTAATTTAAACATTTAAACTATTTTTTAAAAAAATATTTTTTAAATACTCATTTTTTAATCATTCATTTTTCCAAAGTACATTTTTAAAAAAAATTAATTTTTTATCTCTAAAATTGTCGTCAATGATAATAAAAATATATTCAATTTATTATCTCTTTTTTCTCTAAGCCCGTGTTTCACTCTTTTTTTATAATCCCAAAGATGGATAAATATTGGTTTTATGAGATATACCTATTTTTATAATTTTAATATGTTTTATTATATTGTTTAATTTAATTATTTTTCAAGTGTTTATGATCATCGAAAAGCAGGAGTTGTTTTTTATTGTCAAAATTCATTAATTTTAATTATCATTGAAATTATTTTGTTTTTATTAATTTAATTATTTTCTATTTTTACAATTATATTATAATTTATTGAATAATTTATTCTTTGGATAATTATTAATATTTTTATTTTTTCATTAATTTTAGATTACATTAATTTATTTTTATTGTATTTTAATTTACTTTATTTTATTTTATTTATTTATAATTTTTTATTATTTATGAAGCAAATATTTATTTAATTTCAAGTGTAAATTTTTTCATGGAATGTTGCATCATTTTTCAAATAAGTTTTTTTTATTTTTTAATCAGAACCCAAGCTACGAAAATAACAATTAAGAAATTATTGTTATGATGGATAGCTGCGAAAGATTTCTAGATTTCATTTAAATAAATATAAGGACAATTCAGTCATTTTTAAAAATTTCAATCCAAATATTCATCATATTTTTTCAATGATCTTTTTAGATTGATTTTTATATCATTTTTTAATGATAAATTGAGCTAATAAATTATATTGATATGATTTTTGATGGTTTAGAAAATTAAAAAAATATCTAAATATTTTTAAACAGGGAAGATAGCCAAAAAAATTAGAATTTCAAAAATTGGACCAAACCTAATGCTATAAAGTTTCTATGAATTTCAGTTTTATTTTTATTGGCATGCTATATTTATTATTTAAAGACAACATTTTATTCTTTACTTTTGATAATGAAATACTACATGGAGAAATTTATTTTGAAACCATATTAAAAATCCAAATTCAATTTTTCAATTTTGGAATGTTTTTTAAATTTGAATCTTTTAATCAATGTATTTTATGGAATGTTCTAACCTAATTTATTATGAATATTAATTTTGCTCTTCATTCGTGCATTCATTTTCTATATGAAACTCAAATATTTATTTTTTCTTATTTTCTATAATTTTTTTGATTTATTATTTCTAAAATCATTTTTATTCTAACCTAATTTATTCAAACCTTTTTTATTTTTTTTATTTTTGTGTATTTAAAGTTCTATATTATCTCATTTTTAAATTTGAAAATAATTTTGATTTTAAAATATAAATATTATAATTTGAATCAGTTTGAAAATAGTGTGAGTACTTTTACTTATTATTTTTGAATTGGTTTGAATTGTTAAAATGTTTTTTAATTCAAACGACAATATTTTTGATATTTTTATTCCCTCTTCGAAAATTATGGAATAATATTATTATTATTATTGAATTGCCTTGAGATGATCATGGTCTTTCTTGGTAAATTTTATATTAAAGGGATTTGGAGGATTGATCAAATGAAGTTGAAGATTCATCGAACCTGGACTTCAATTTATTAAAACTTCTGGTAGATTTTAGAACATTACCAATGGATGAGAAATCATAAATAGGGACCTTTTGAGGTCTTATAAATCTTCACATGTCATTAAAATTCCTTGATGATCATTCTCCAATTTCAATCATTCTCAATTAATCCCAAAGTACATTCATTTCTAAATCTTCAATTCTCATTCTAGAGTGTGAAAAAATTGTAATATCTAAATCACTCTCTTGTTTTATTCTCTTTATCCCCCTTTTAATAGTTCTTGATTCCACCTCACCTCTTTTATCAGTGGTCATCCAGCCCTTCCCCAACCATTAATCAATGTTTGAACACCACTGCCACCCACCCCCGTGTGCGCCTTCACTTGGATTCGAACCTAATACCTCCAACCTAATGCACTGATGCCTTTACCACTACTCTATGTTGGTTTTTTTTGTATTTTATGTTATATCTATTTATTTATATATATTTAGTATCTTTTTTCAGCCATATATTTAGTCATGAATTTATATATATATACTTATGTAATTATTTTTAAATACTTTTATAAAATATGTTTTCTTTGTGTGTGTGTGTGTGTGTGTATAAATACATACATATATATACATATGTGTGTGTCTATAAATATAATTATACATATTTATATTTATTTACATATATTATATGTTAATATTTATAGAAATATATTAGAATATATATATATATATATTCTTATTAATACAAACACACACAAAAATATATTTAAATATATAAACATTATATATTCATTTCATAAGTTTATATATATTCATACATTTTTATTTTAAAAAAATGTATATTTATTTTCATTTAGTTAAGGAATATATATTTAGAATGGTTTTTTATATGTAAATATGTTTACATATATATTTATAAAATTAATTTTTTATGTGTTAATATATACAAATATATATATATGTGTATATATTTAATTATAAATAACAATACAATATGAAGAATTATTAAATTTGAATGATATAATAACCATATTAGTGTAGGCCCTAAGTAGAAGCTAAGCCACCATTAGAAAAAAATATATATAAGAAGACCACCATAAACGATGGTGAAATTCCATTAAATGTTAAAAAATTATGGTATGATGACAAAACCACATTTTCAAAGGCCTTCTAGGCCATTTTTTACAATAAATATTTTTGACCAAGAACCCCAGGTTACTACATCTTATATCCTTTCACAGGATTCAACATGATAAGTGGTGAAATCCAAATGGACACCCTAATCAAAATTTATGGTCCTTTGATGTTTGAGTCATGTTTTCAACTTATTTTAGAATATATTTAATTTTTTATATTTTTTATCATTAAATTCTTATTAAATTAGTATTACTAAATAATTATTGCCAAATTTCTAATTAATATTAATTTATAATTATTTTATAATCCATTTTCACTAAATTTCTTATATATTAATTGATATTTCATATTTAGTATTATATAAATAATATTTTATAAAATATATTATATTTATATCAATATAAATATATTTATATATTAATATTTGATTTTTAATGACATAATTTTTTTTATGAAACATACCTTTTACCAGCGCTAAAAACAACCATTTTGGAACTGATAAAAGAAACACTTCTATCGGTGCTAATAAAATTGATGGTAAGAGAACCCTTTATAAACACTAAAAAAGAACTGATAAGGGGGTACTTTTATCAGTTCTTTTTATTATCACTAATAATGGTACCACCTTTATCAGTTTTTTTCGTAGTACTAATAAGGGGTGGTGCTGAATATAATCAAATATATAGTACTGTAGAATTAAATTTGTTTCCTAATTTATTTATAAAAAAAGATAAAAAAAACTTTAAATAAATTTTCAGATACAAATAAGCTTCTATAAAGGATTTATAAATTTAAAAATAGGGGAAATGGTTTTTATAATTATTTAATTACAAGGGAAAAACATTTTTATGGTGTTCTTAACAATTCTATAACAACGTTAGCATCCCATACATTTTTTTTTAATGTTCATCATCTTTTTTTAGTAGAATTTTTTTCCCATTTCTCTCTTAAATTTTAGTAATTTAAATAATGAAAATTTAAAAAATTTCTATTCAAAGTATAACTTCCAAAAATTATTGAAAGAAACTTTTTATTGAGATAGATTATGTGATCACTATTATATGACCCTGATTTCCATTTCGATAGTATCTATTAGGGTATAAATTTCTAAATTTGGTATATCATGGAAACTTATACAAAATTTCTAGAATTGTTTATGAGGAGAATGTTCCAGTATATTATTTGAGTGTATTGATTTGTAATATTTTACCTAGATGGTGAACACTCATAATTTTGTTATGTCAAAAATTGATCCACCAATAGACCCAGAACTAGAAAATCAAAACAAAGGGAAAGATCCAATTTGTATCACTTCAAAAAACCAAATAAGTTCAGTAGAAGAAAGCATCAAAGACCCATATTCCAATTCTTCCTAGTGGAAAATTCTATCCCCTTTTCCAGATCCATGTTAATGTTCAATTACAAAGGACTACTATGAGATAAGAATTGAGACCAAACAAATTTGGTGTTAGGTAAGGAACTGTAAAACTGAGGATAAAAGAAACACATTTTTACTAAATCATTTTATGATGAACTTATTGTAATAGCATTTTCAATTCTATGGATTATGTAGTGAAAACCCTTATATTCTTGTATATAGATTTCTCAGAGTTATTGACACATTAAAATATAATGGCATGGACAACAACATACTGATCCTAAGACAGTTCTGATTTTCATTGTAGGGAATAGAAAAATACTAGTTAGAATGATTAGACCCAGAACCCATAGTCACCTAGGAAATATCATAATGAAATTTATAGATTTATATTACATAAAATCACAATCATATACAGAGAAGAGAGAACTAGTCACCTCAAAAAATGAATATGAATCATAGTTAGAATATAGGGTAAGATTCAATATAATGACCCATAGTTTTATCAATGGAAATTTATTTCTTATAATTATTTTGTATGGTATAATCACATAAAATCACTTTTTAACATAATAAAATATTTATAAATGATGAATGAATGAAATAAAAGGTATTTCCTAAAGCTAAAGAACATATACCAATGAAATATTAACTTGACATTTGGAATAGTAATGTGACCTTTATGAATAGTAAATTGAAAAAATGAATAATTACATCCCGAATGAAATATTAAATAATATTTATCCATATTATAATTGAAAATGTGATATAATTATGTCATAGTATAAGGAAATATATATTTTAAAAATTATTAATTAAGTGTTGGTATTTTTATAAGTTGTCAATATTTAATTACAATTTTATGATTAATTTAATATTTTAAAAGAAAATTAATTTTCATAAAATGGATTCTTAAATTAATATTTAATTTTATTATGATTATTAGATAATTTTAGGATACCTTAGTAAATTTTTTAAAGTGTTATAAAATCAGTTATAATTTTAAAATCTATATTTTTCGTGTAAAGGATGATTTTAATTAAAATTTAAAATTATAATATATGAAAATTTATTTTTATATAATAGATTTCCGTTTTGAAATCTACACATTAAAAAATGGTCAGGGTTAATTTTTTTTATTTTTCTAAAATACTTGAATTTTTGTTGAATAGTGAAATACATTAGTTTATAGTATTTATACATTATAAGTTAAATAAAATATTCCTTGAGTCATCATTGATGTAATAACAGTAATATCAAACTCCCCTTAATTATTTTAATATTTTTAATGATAATTCTAAAACTATTCATAATTTGGATCCAAAATAATGAATGAATGATTAAAATAAAGAGAAAGAACCTCTTTCATCCACTATAAATACCTCCCATAACCACCACTTATCTTGACTCCTCCCAAGACTTTATCCTTTCCCAAATTGAAGTCAAATATCCTCCCAATACCCTGAACCATGTAAGAGATCTTTTTTTCTAAAAAAAGACAAAAACCAATCCCTTATAAAGGTTCTCAAGAAGAAGGAATCAATAGGTAAACCTCTCTTTATTTTCTATTATTATTTTTTGAGTTCCATTATTTTCATTCTCTATCCTCACCTACCCTCATAAAAATAGTATTATAAATCCATTACCTTACATATATTATAATTGTATTATTTTAATGTAATAATTCATTATCATCTCTCATTTCCCGTCCTTTTATAAAAAAATGATAACATCATCCACGATGTGTTAATTTACTACATTCAAGGATGAAAAAGTCTTAAATTTCCATTAATATCTTCAAGGATGGTCATAAAACCATTTATTTGGTAGAAAGAGATTATTATATATGTATTATTTATTATGTAATTTTATTGAATCATTTTATACCCCTGATAATAGTTTATTAAAAAAAATGTGTTCGTTGTGATCGAAAATCGCCAAAATAAACCCAAACAATTATCATTAACTATTTATCTAATGATTCATACTCATACCATAATAAAAATGATATATAAGACCAACATAACCAATATAATATCATTATAAACATAAAAGTTCAATTCGGTATATTTACCCCCACTTTACACGACCTTTCATAAATGTAAACAAGTAAACTGATCATGAAAATCAAGGAAACCAACACTCCCAATCTATGAAATTGAATCTCTTAACCTATAAAAAATAGTTAAATGAAATTAATAAATTTATAATAAATTAAATAAATGTATAAAATTTGATATAATTATTAATTAATGAATCTAATTTGATTATCCAATACATTAAGACCAATTGAAGAACACCTTTGGACTTAATGTAAGGAATTCAACTCGAACCTCCATTATTTCTTTAGTTTATTATTTCTCTCTTTATACCCAAATGAAATTATATTTTAATTTTATTAACATATAATAAATAATTTATATATTTTCCAAACTCATTTATCAGGATCAATTTATCCTTCTTTTTTGGGGATATACATGTTTTTAAAATGTTCCCTACTCAATATTTCCCGATAAGCAAGCCCGATTTGTGGGATCTTCCTGAATTCAAACAGATTTTCAAGTGCAACGCATATTATTTTTTAAGACAAAATTATTTTTAAAAAATCACTATTTCTATTGTGAAATCTTTCTTGTGTCATTTCATGTTTTATATTAATGATTATTCTCTTTTCTTATTTTAATGCTCTTTAATATTTTCCTTAAGCGATACTAAAATGTTTTATTTCTAAAGTTTCTTAAATGCCATTTTTACATGTATTAACTAAATTTTGACATCACTTATCCTGATCTATACCTATTTTACCATATTAATGTACATGCATGATTAAAATCCGTACATTCATGGAAACCATTGTGATATTCTCTTATTTATGACTTTTTGACAAGATTATTGTACCCAATTCTGGCCATTAAAAACCCTTATATTCATGTTTTATTCCTTATGTATGATACTTTGTGTGTCTCATATATTCATGAACAAGTTATTATGCAAGAACCAAGAGAGTTCTCTAATGCATTGGGTATAGTTTAGTCTCATGAGATGTTCGGTGAAACGGTCATGGTTGTTATTCTTGACTTGTGCTCAATGTGCAACAGTCTTGGTGGTTAACCTTAAATCATGATCCTTCATATGAAATGAGCCTTAAATCATGGTTATTTCATGTTTTATGTTATTAACACACCTCATATGATACCATGATTATATATGTTTTCCTTTCTTATGTATACCCATGCCTTAATGTCAACTTATGTTACCTTTTAACCCATGTTATATGTTATATTCTTATGCTTATTTCCTTACTGAACTTTTTAGCTCATACATTTGTTTATATTATTTTGATGTTATCATATACATATGTAATAGATGAAAGGAATTAAGGAGATAATAATGGATGATAAATAAAGTAATGTTTTATTTCGTCCCATGTTTTCAGTTTTATGTACTTAGTCTTCCAAAGACACTTGACATTGCGATCTTTGGCTTGTATTTAGATAGTTAATTATGTTTGAAATCATGTAATAATATTTGAAAGTGTCTAGGGTATCTATATTTGGTATTAGAGAATGGTCTAGTTATATTTTGATATTAGGACTAGATAACTTTAGTAAGAACCTAGGTATAAGAATAATTCTATGAAAACATGTATAGGTCTTGGTAAGTAAAGAGTAAGTGGTTTTTCAAGGAAATACATAAACTTATGGATACTACAAGTGGACATAGCTCTGGAAAATATGTACCTAGGAGTAAAAACTCTGAAAAGGTGTTCTAGGCCTAACTCAGGGAAACATGGTAAATGAAAAAGGGCCTTACTACGCACCTGGTATGACACTCTCTAGGGAAATGCTTTGTAAAATTCATAAGCTCATTATGAACCATTATGAAGGGAAAAAATCCTATAAGATTATATGTTAGGGAATAAACCTTTGATAACCTAGATGAAAACCTATGAATCAGAAGTTGTGATATCCTTTTCCTTTAAAATTTTATCTTTTTGTGTTTAAAGTTTCTTTTTTACATGCTTATTAGACAAGTATTCATGCCCTATAATTGAACTTTATTATCATAGTTATTTCCGGGAAATATAAGAACGCATTCCAATAATCAATGTGATAATAAATAAGAATATTTACCTAATGATGTTCCAGATGTAATGAGAAAGGGTGCTCAAAACATCATAAATATTCTTTATCTATTGCCTTAAGTTATGAATAATAACTTTAATCACATGGAAACTCGTCCTTATTTAACAAAAGAGAAGGTTTCCTTCAAATTATTTATGTGGAAAAGGCCTCCCATATTTAGTGCATATTCTAATCCCCTCCCTATAGAACTTTTGATTAACTCCACTGAACAGATATTATCTATCCTATAGTGATTAGAAGAAGAGAAAGTCATGTTATTGGTAAACACTTTGATGTAAAAGCTAATCAGTGGTGGACACATATCAAAAATGCAAAGTCCAAGGATGAAATGTATTCCATGGATTATGAACAATTCATGAAAAATATTTTTCAATAAATATTTTCCCTAAACCCTCCATATGAAGATATAAAGAGTGTTCCTCAGACATAAGCATAAGGAGGATGATTTTATTGGGGTGTATGAAGAAAATATTATAGGTATTGAAAGATACACCTCTGCCTTTTTCAAGAACACCTAAATCAAGGTTTATGGCTTCTTGATAGGTATAATGATGAGTATATTAAAATAATTGGAGATTTTATACTTCTATAGTTATGAGTAGATTGTCCATTTTACCTGAAGGTTAAAATAAATATAAAATACTCTTAGAGGTCTCATGTCCCCAGTAAAAGAAATCATAAAATAGAGTCTAATATGGGTGGATCAAAAAAATAAATCCGATGAAAAAAAAAAGACTGAATATACTAAGTGTCGAAATTGTGTGCAGAAGCATCCTGGGTACTGTCTATAGGGAGAAAAAAATTATTTAAATGTGGAAAAATAATGCATCTGGCTAAGAGAAGCCTAATGAATATGAATAATTCCACTAATGTGGAAGAGGAAAGGAAGGTTCAGATCCACAGTCAGCCTGTAGTTAAATGCTTCAACTACAAATAACATGGAAATTTTTCAAACCAACTCTCTAAGACTAGGGTTTTCGGAGGAAATAAACAACAACCACCAGGGAAACATGGAAGGGAATATGCTATCACGACTACTAAGGTGGATTTTGAAAATGATGTGTGATAGGTACTCCAGTTATTCTTTCAAGAATAGTGAATGTGCTATTTGATTTGGTTCTACAAATTATTTGATATCTTAAAAGTTTAGTAGTACTATTCAAACACCACCTCAATATATGGAGGTTGAGTTATCTGTGAGAACAAAAAATGGAGTTATTATTGAATCCAAGGTATATAACTCCTCCCCAGTTAATTTTTATAGAATCAAACTCTTGGAACATATCATCCTACTTTATTTAGTGGAGTTTGATGATATATTGGGAATGGATTGGTTATCTTTATACAAAAAAACATCAACTATCAAGAAATAGAGAACACTATTCACATCATAAATCATCTTCTAATTCTGTACAAGAGTGAGGATGATTATTAATCTTATTTAGGATCATTTTCTCAAGTGTGTATATTACAACATTATGAGAAAACATATCTAACTAAAATTATTGACATAAAAGAGAGAATCATGATCAAAGACATGTCCATTGTAGTGGACAACATTGATGTGTTCCCCAAATAGTTTCCTAGTCTTCCTACTGACCGAGAGGTTGAGTTCTCAATTGATCTTATTCCTCTAACTCTACCTATATTAAATAAAACTTATAGAATGGACACCATAGAGATGGAAGATCTTAATATTTAGTTACAGGAGAATTTGGAAAAGGGTTTTATACACATGAGTGATTCACCAGTCTTCTTTGTTAATAAGAAGGATGTATCAATGAACCTCTATATTGACTATCATGAGCTCAATAAAATAACGAGAAAGAACAAGTATCCCCTACCATGGATAAGGAATAGTTCGATCAGCTACATGGGGCCAGTTATTTTTCTAAGGTGGACCTTGAATCAGGATATATTCAATTAATGGTGAGGGAGGAAGATATTACCAAGAAAAGATTTCTAAAAATGAATGGACAATATGAGGTCGTATTGATACCCTTTAGAATCAATAATTATCTAGATATTTCCATGGAGTTAATGAATATAATCTTTAGATATTACCTTGAAAATTTTGTGGTATTTTTTATTGATGATATTCGAATATACTCCAAGAAAAAGGAGAAATATGAGAAGGATTTGAATATTGTGGGGAATATATTTCAAATGGAGAAAATATATACAAAGTATATTAAATGTTTTTTCTAATTAAGAACGTATAATTTTTATGTTATGTAATCACCAGAAAAGGGATATATGTGGACCCTTACAAGACAAAGGATATCAAAGAGTGGCCCTTTCCAACATATTTAATAAATATATGTAGTTTCCATGGCCTAGTTGGGTATTACCAATGATCTATAAAGAACTTATCATGATTTTTAAACCCAAAAAACAATATGACACAGAAGGGTTTAATGTTTTTCTGGACACAAGAATTTGAATAAATCATTAAGTATCTTAGAATGAGGCTTTTCACTATTCCATTACTCACACTCTTGATAATTGGATAGCTCTTTTAGGTGTACAATGATGATTCAAAAAAGAAATTTTGATATTTACTGATGTAAAATGATAAAGTGATAGCCGAGGCCTTGAGGCATTTGAAAATACATGAGAAAAACAATCCCAAACTTGTTTTAGAGTTGGAAGCTATGATATTTGTGTTGAAAATATGGTTACATTATCACCATGGAGAGAAGGGAGAGATATATATATAGATCACAAGAGTCTCAAATATATATTCACTCAGAAAGATCATAATATGTGTCAAATAATATGGTTAGAGATCATCAATGATTATGACTACCCAATCCCCTATTATCATGGTATAGAAAATAATGTGGTAGATTATCTATATTGAAAGGATCATGCATCTTTATCATTGATGATAATTGAAAAGGATCCAATATTATTACACTTACAAAGAATGTACATTGGAATCGGTAATGGATGAACATCATCAATTATTTCCCAAATTATTAATCAACTATTCCTTATGGAGGAAATAAAGTATGCTCAATGCAATGATTTGGAAATATTGAAAATGGTGGAAACTATAAAAAATGGGGAATCCTCAGCATTCCAATTGGATGAATAAAGGGTCATGATATTTGGCTCATGATTATGTGTACAATCTAATCCAGAGATAAATAATGATCTTTTGAATGATTCACATAGCCCAACCTTCTCTATTAATCCAAGGAGCACAAAGATGTATTGAGATCTCCAACAGAACTATAGGTGAGACAATATGAAGAACATGATTTATGAATATAAATAAATGTGCCTGGTATGTCGGGAAGTGAAGGACGAAAGGAAAAAATCTAAATGGTTGATGAAAAAACTACCTATAACAACATGGAAATGGGAAAACATAACCATGGTATTTGTCACTAGACATCCAAATAAATCCATAGGGAATAATGATATATGGTTTATTGTGGATCATCTTACAAAGAAAACTCATTTCACCGCAATTGGATAGGACTTCCCATTGGATCAACTTGCACTGATATATATCAAAAAGTTGGTAAGGATTCATGGATTGCCATTATTAATTGTATCTTATTGAGATCCCAGATTCACCCTTATGTTCTAGAAAAGACACCAACATTCCTTATGCACTAAGATGAACTTAAGTATGACCTATAAACATAAAACTGATGGCCAATATGAGCTAACTATTCAAACACTCGAAGACATGTTGAGAGTGTGTTCTACGAACTTCAATGGAGGATGGGACCAACATTTGCCTATGGTTGAATTCTCTTACAAGAATCGTATATACTCCAGCATATAAATGGATCCATATGAAGACTTTTATGGGAAAAGGTGAAGAACTTTGGCATGCTGGGATGAATTCGGTGAGCATAAGATGCTAGGATCCAAAATGGCTGAAGAAATGTTGGAAAATGTGAAAATCATATAGCAATATGTTAAGGAATACCATTTTTGATAAAATATATATGCATACAATCATTTAAAGGACCTTTAATTTACAGTTGGAGATACATTATTCTTCCAAATATCTCCACCCATGAGATTTGAAAAGTATGTGAAGCTATGTCCTAGGTACATCTCCCCCTTCTAGATTCATAATAATGTCGGAGTTCTGGCCTATCAACTAGCACTTCCACCTACCATGTCTCAAGTATACGATATATTATATGTATCCCTCTTAAGTAAGTACATATCAAATCTCTCACATATACTAAATTTAGAGGTGGTACAATTGGAAAATGATCTCTCATACCAGGAGCATCCAGTGAAGATCATGGATCGTAGAGATAATCTTATATGCAAAAAAGACTACTCACCTGTATAAAGTACTATAGAGGAACCATAAGTACGAATAGGAAACATGGGAACCGGAGGAATTGATGAAGGAAAAGTAACCACACCTATTTTCAACAAATAATTTAAAACAAAATTTTGAGGGTGAAATTTCATAAGGGTGGAAGAAAGTATCAAACGAATGTTTTATCAATGGAAATCCCCTTAATTATATTATTTCATATGGTATAATAACATAAAATCACATTTTGAACACAATAAAAACATTATAAATTATGAATGAATGAAATAAAAGGTATTTCTAGATGTTAAGGAACCAATAACAATGAGATAGTAACTTAACCTTCATAACAGTAATGTGTCCATTATGATTAGTAAACTTGGAAATTGAATAGTGACCTCACCAATGAATGTAAAAATAAAATTTATCCATCTTATATAAGTGACAATATTATAAAATTATATCAATGTATAAGTAAATAAATATTTGAAACATTATTAATTAAGTTTTTTTTATAATTCATAAATATTTAATTAAACCTTTTTGATTAATTTATTAATTTTAAAGAAAATTTATTTTTCATAAAATGTATTCAGAAATTAATATTTTATTTTCTCATGATTATTACCTAATTTTATGAGACCTTGGTTAATATTTCAATGTTTTCTAAAACATGATATAATATAAAAATATGTAATTTTCGACTAAAGGGTGATTTTAATTAAAAATTAAATTTATAAAATTTAGAAGAAAAAAAATTCATAAAATGGAGTTCATTTTTGAATTATACACATTTAATAACTGTTAGGTTTAGTTTTTTTGAATTTCTATAATACAATAATTATGTGAATAGTGAAATATGGTAATTTATATTATTTATAAATTATACGTTAAATACATCATTCCTTGAGTCATCATTGATATAAGAACCATAATCTAGAACTCCCCTTCATTATTTTAATATTTATGATTATATTTCATTAATTATTCATATTATTTATCCAAAATAATAAACTAATGATTAAAATTATGAGAAAACACTCATCCCCTCCACTATAAATACCACCCACCACCACCTCTTCTTCGTACACCTCTCAAACATTGGGCATTGTCCAAATTCTGGACAAATATCCTCCCAAGCCCCCCATGTCCAGGATCTTTTGGTATTCATATAAGACAAAAACCAATCCCCTAAGGAGGTTCTCAAGAAGAAAGAATCAAAAGGTAAACCCCTCTTCTTTTACCATTAATTTCTTTTAAAGTTCCTTTATTTTCCATTTCTATCCTCACCTCCACTCATCCAAATCATATGATAACTCTATTACCTTACCTATACTGTAATGTTATTAATCTAATTAAATAATTTATCATCATCTCTCTTTTCCCTTCCCTTTATACTAAAAATGAAAACATCATTCGTGACGTGTTAATTTATTGCATTCAAGGACAATGAAGTTTTAAATTTCCATTTCCATATTCTAGGATACTCATGAAACAATTTGTATGGTTGAACCTGACTATAATATATGTATTATATCTTATTTAGTGTTCTAGAATCATTTTATACAGATGATATTAATTTTTAAAACAAAATGAGTTTGTTGTGATCGAAAACTGACAAAATAAACCCAAATGATTATCATTGACTATTTATCTAATGATTCATTCTCAATACATAAAAAATGATATATAAGACCAATTATATATATATAAGATAATTAGTAATATATAAGTTCAATTATGGATTATTACTCCCACTTTACATGACCTTTCGTACATGTTTACAAGTAAATCGATCATGCAAACCAAGGAATCCAAAGCTCCCAAATGATGAAATTGAACTGATTAACCAATAAAAAGGGACATAAATAAAATTAATAATGTTTTTTTAGAAAATTTGTGACATGAACTGGTCACCCAGATCATTCCCTAGGAAAATTTATTACATAATAACTATTACAATACAATCATAGGGAGTAAATACTTTACACTAATAAAGGATTTAAAGGGGGTACAGTTGAATAATCTATGAGAAATAGACCAAGAAACAACGGTTCCAACTGAAAATACCCAATAAAAAGAAACTAAACCTGTAATACCTCATAAATTCTATGTGATTTTTAAAAAAATTATATGGAATTATTCTGATACCACACACTTTGACAGCATGTGATTTTGTGGACCTATGAGCCCGGAACATAATTTTGAACTTTTTTTAACTTCACTTAAGTAGACGTGCGAGTGGATTTTTATAACTTCTGAACAAGTGCTCAGGTTGAAAATATGAGGCCACCAATAAACTCGGAATTCTGGGACTTACCTAGAGATGACTTAACTTTGTCCGGCAAGGGTCGAGCAAAAATGATTTTTTCAGACTTTTCAGAAGAAAAAAAATAACTTTAAAACAATTTATTTTATTTTATTTTCTCATTTGATGAGAGATGGACAACATTGAAATAGTGGAGCGATGATGCACATTGATGAGGCTAATTAATAGCTCGTTAACTCTCAGAAAAATGATGCTTTAAGGACATGTAACAATGACAGTGTTTCACAAATGAAACTGTGTAACGACGTGACGTTACAACATTACAGAAACCTTACGACTTGTTTTCATTTTATTTTGGTTGACACGTTGGTGGAGTAAGGAATTAAACTGCAAGGATTCTCTGATAATCCTATGATGAACTTACTCTCTAATTAAGAATGACCAACAACAACGAACGTCAAACATCTTCGACACGCCTCGATGAACAGAGATGGAAGCGACGAATGATTTCAATGTCTTGAAAAACTCAAGGATGAAGCACTATGGCATCGAACATCAATGAGGATGGGGTTTAATTTGTGCAGGTTCTTCCTTGTTCTTATTCTAGAAATGACAAATGCAGATCATCCCATGAATAGTTTGATCCACAAATCATGCGTTTATGTAGGACGGTAACTTTGTTTTGGGATTTTATTTTACTGGAGTTGGAATTATCATTTGTTGATTGGAATGAAATCCCTAGACCTCCAATGATTATAAACCTCTAATGCAGAGGGTTCGGGCCAACATGAACAAGGCATGATCCCCTCCAACATATGTGGTTATTGAGTCCAAACATCCTAATCAATGGTAATCTGGGTTTTAGGCCCCTCACAGTAAAGAAAAAGTTCTCTGGAGACCGTAGGTACTAAAAGAATTGAAAATATACCACTGGAGCAACTCCAGTGGCCCGTAGAAGGAAATGTCGGCAAGCCGGCACTGGCGACGATGGCCCCATGTGGAGGATGGCGACACACCCATTCGCACGCTGAAGCCGATGGAATCCATGTAAAACAGTGGCCTACATCGGGGCGGCCCGGATGAGATGGAAGCCACGGATGTTTGACCACGGAATGAGGAAGTCCCTCCATCCATGAGGCCCATATGGAGGGGACATGGCTGGCTATATCATCCCAGGTGCGCACCACCGGCCGCCAGTGTGATCGGTCTTCAGGCTAGGAGGTCTTTCCCCCTACAAGCAGGATGCCCCCCAGCCACCGGGTTGGGTCGGTCCCACGCTCGGTGGGTCGGACCCACACCGATGGGCCGAACCTGCACCCAGTTGGCCAGACCCGTGCTGGTAAGTCATACATGCACCCTTCGAGCTATTCCGGATGAGACCGGGTTACTAGGAAACCTGGCGGGTTGCACCATCATCCAAACCAGGCTGGGTCTAGTCAGGCCCATTGGACCAGGCCCACTGGAAAGGTCAGGCCAAACCAACCAGACCTGAACTGGGTCAGCTTGATTCAGTCGAATTTTAAACTGGGGTACGTAGGACCCCAGGCCGGGTTGTTCAGTTCGGTCCAACTAGGTCGGACTGGGCCTAGATGCAACTGAACCTTGTTTTCTAAAATGCTTGTATCTTGCAAGCTGTGCTTCCGATTGAGGAGCCATTTTTTGAGTTGAGACCCTCTCGATGAGGCATATCGTTTGGAATTCCTTAAAAATTATTTCATCAATGTTTAGATTCGATGAATGGATTGAGGGGCGGTTCTCCTAGATGTGCTACGTACGGAACCCTGCTATTGGCTGAGACCTAAAGACTAATGTCTTTCGACTCCGTGTGACTCGAATATGGCCCAGTGGAAATCACGTATGTGTGACTTTGCAACCCCATGGTGGGAATCACTTATGTGTGACTTTAAAGGAAAACGGTACACGACTAGGAGGAGTATGTTAGTTATCCAATATTAGTGGAAGCTATTTTCTATTACTTTTCTTACCCACGGTAAACTATGAGTAGGTGTACCTAAGTAGTCAAGATTAGTGGGAAGCACTTCTGTGTGACTTAGCAGGCCCATTGTACTCACCCAAGGAGGAGTTCTCCATTATACGAGGTGTTCGATGATGTGACTGATAATTCTACTATCACAGCCCTAAATGTATACTTGGTGTGAGATGTCTTGTGCTTCATGCTTTACTTTAAGGATTGTTGTGTGGTCATTACTTTTTAGTTTTGGGTCCTTACTAAGTATTGCGTTACTCACCCCTGTACGGGATCTACCCACTTATGTTGTGTCTCATGTTGGTGATCATAATTTTGACAGATACATTGGGGGAAATGGACATAGTGGTGCTCAGGGAGACGGGACCGATGGACGTTTCAATGGTGGACTTGGTGGCTTAGGACCAAGAAGTCCCAAGTAGGATTGGGTGGACCGGACATTCTATTTTGGCTTCCTGTTTCTCGACTACTCTCACAATCATGTGGGGTTTTTCACAGATGTTCTCCAGAGTTTCCCTTTTCTACATTTCTATTTTCATTTGTTTTGTTGGGTTTGTATTCTGGCCCACTTGTATTAATTGTACTTGTAATCAGATTTT
Organism: Viscum album; assembly: GCA_963277665.1. Lineage (NCBI taxonomy): Eukaryota > Viridiplantae > Streptophyta > Magnoliopsida > Santalales > Viscaceae > Viscum > Viscum album. The sequence goes on from OY728167.1 coordinate 837,160,977, forward strand.
TTTAGTAATACGTTTTTCATTTTTAGTGTGTTGGTCATTTTTGGGAGATTTTGTGCATACATGTACTCAGTAAAATGCCTCCCACTTGTAGGTCGACACCTTAGGTGCTAGTCGCTAGCCCCTTTCCTTCTGGAGAGTGGAAAGGGGTAGTCACGGCATGAGCCCCGGGGGACGGGTCATGAGAAAATGGGATCAGATGGCATTCAAACCTACAAAAAATACTGGGAGTCTATGTTTTGTTTTGGGGGAAAGTGTTAAGTGTTTCGAGTTCGACTTCCAGATTCAAGGAGTCCAGTGTTGGTGTGGCGGCTGATGTATCCATACACCAGGTCCTTGAATTCAGATTTTCGGCTCTATACATGAAAACATTGGTTGAATAAGTGTCTCCTTATGTTCTTTTGAATAAGAGTCAACTCATTTGGTATAATGTTTTGACTATGGTCCATCTTGATCTATTTATGAATTCCTCTATGTGTACGACCAGCCAGGATCCCGATACGAGGTTGTGAGGACATCCCCCTAGCGGTGAGGCATCTGTTTAGGGAACAGTTCTAAAGATGGCCCCACTAGGTGGTGCACCAGTGCTACAGCCACCTGAAGGTCAAAATCTACTGTAAGAGGTTCCGGAAGTTTACGAACACAGACTCAATGCATTGCATGAGTTTCAGAGATAGAGACCTCCTAGGTTCAGGAGTGAGACAGATCCTCAGGTTGTTGAGGACTTGCTGGAGGATGTAACGTGGGTCTTCCTCTTAGTAGTGGCACTACATGAACATATGATGATCCTGTATGTGAGAATTATACAGGGATCAACAAGGTGATGGTATAGCTTGGCCACCTAGACGCATGATGAGGAGACCCTCACTTGGGAAGACTTCAAGAGGATTTTTTGGGAGGAGTTTTTTCCCATGACTGTGCGCTCTTTGTGCATTCAAGAGTTGCTTCACCTACAGCAGGGCATCAAGATGGTGGTTGAGTACTCAATGAGGTTCACTGTGAATTCCTATTAATCTATATATATGGTGTGAGACCCTTTATTTAGGGTCTGAGCCTTTGAGTAGGGACTCCGGCTGGAGATCAGGGTGTTAGTGTTGTCCCTCAGCATCCCTACCCAGGCTAGGGGCTGCAGCGAGCCCTTATGGTAGACAGATTCTTAGCAGAGTAAGTCCCTATAATTAGAGACACCATTAGACCCTAGGTGGCGAAGTCTTCGGTAGGTAGTAGACCGCAGACACAAGGTCCCAAGCGGGCGATGCCTTTTAAGTGATGACCCCAAGACTCAGAGTCGGTAGTGAGGGGCTCCAAGACTAGAGGAAGTCAGGTAGGAATTAAACTTTGCTTCTCGTGCAGCGTGCTAGGACACATGATACGTGACTACCCGACCCGCCATACAAATGACCAGCTGACGTTCTATGGGCCACTGAGGTAGATCTAGTGGTTCAAGCGAGGAGTTCCACATGGTGGTGGATGTGACAGGGGAGCTGTTCGAGGGGAAGGTGGTGGGAGATGATTCGAGGTGTTACAACCACCACCCTTAGGTGGTCCACCCCAACCTCAGGGAGCAGGAAGACATTGGCGACCTCATCTCTAGGCTCCATAGGATTATGACCATGATTATCCATATATAATTTTATGGATGATGTGTGTATTATCCACCCTATTTGTAGTTCATATAGACACGGGTGCTATTCACTCCTTCCTTGCAAAAAATATTGTTTGGAGCTCGGAGATTCTGATAGAGTCATTCTCTTGATCCTTAAGGATAGAGACTCCTACGGGAGGGGATTTGATGATTAAACACTAGTTTAGGAAATGTGATATCACTCTAGGAGGTTAGATATTTGGTTAGGATCTCATGGTAGTGGTGTCAATGTCTTACGACATCATCATGGGTATGGACTGGTTATCCATATTCTATGCTCAAATTGACTATTTTAGGCATACAGTGCGGTGTGTCTGCACTGATGGGACTAGGTTTTCCTTCACTGGTTAGAAGGAAACTCTTGCATCATAAGATGGACTTACTTGGAGGAGGGTGCAGTCGATCACTCACAAGTTGGCAAGCCTCACCCTCGGTGCAGTGGATGAGAGGAGTCAAGCTTTCCTGTAGTGTTGGAAAAGTACGAGTATGTTTTTCCTGTGGATATTCCTAGACTAGATCCTCATAGGGAGTTAGACTTTTGTATCGACATGTTCTCCTAGATGACACTGATATCCACACCAGAATATCGGATGGCTCCCGTAGAGATTCGAGAGATGAGGTTACAACTGGAGGACTTTCATGAGAAGGGGTTCGTAAGGCCCAGTGTTTCACCATTGGAAGCCCTAATGCATTTTTCCAAGATGCCAGATAGTATTTTGAGGATATTTGTAGACTTCTGAAACCTGAACATGGTGACTGTGAAGAACCTGTATCCATTGTTGAGGATCAATGACCTGTTTGACCAGGTGAAGGGAGTGATGTGGTTCTCGAAGATAGACCTTAGATAGAGCTATCACCAGCTTCGGGTACAAGATGATGATCTACCAAAGAAAGAATTTAGGTGTCGATTATACCACTATAATTTCTTTTTGATTCCTTTGAACATGATCAATTCCCTAGCAGTGTTCATGGGACTCATGAATAGGATCTTCCAGCCTTACCTTGACTGGTTTGTTTCAGTCTTTATTGATGACATCTTGGTGTAATCGGTGTCAGAGGAGGAGTATGTTACACACCTTCAGATAGTCCTGGATACACTCTTAGAGAACCAACTTTATGGAATTCTCTCTAAGTTTCATTTTTTGATTCAAGAATTCTACGTTCTAGGACATGTAATCTCAGAGGCTGGAGGTGTAGTGGATTCGGTGAAGATAGAGGAAATTCTTTCTTAGGATCCGTCCAAGAGAGTGACTAAGGTGGAGAGCTTCATGGGGATGGCTGGTAACTATCGTAGGTTCATGAATGAATTTTACATAGTAGAAGCACCCTTATTGTCTTTGATACAGAAGGTACAACCCTTCATGTGGACATAGAAATGTCAGAAGATTTTCTAGGATCTGAGGCAGAGAGTGACTAGTTCCCCCATCTTGATAATGACAGAGGATGGAGTTTGGAATGCAGTTCGCATTGACACATCTAGGACCATACTGGGTTATTTCTTGATGTAGGACTGAGCAGTGATAGACTACGAATCATGAAATTTGAGACAACATGACCAGTACTGAGTATCCCACAGCCCGGAGTTAGCAGTAGTGGTCATTTCCATGAAGATTTGGTGGTAGTAATTGATGGGTTAGCAGTATACAGTTTACTCCGACCACAAGACTATCTGGAATATATTCTCCAAGAATGTCATGAACCTAGATAGTGGTGATGGAAAGAGTTTCTATAGGAGTATGACTTTGAGATAGTCTATACTCATAGGAAGGGGAACGTGGTGGTAGATCCACTCAGTAGGAGGACCGGTATGCAGCTGCTGAGTGAGACGACAGAGTAGTTACCCATGATGAAAATATCCTTTGTGGATGATGGTGGAGATTCTTACCTTCAATCGACAACTATTACACCCCCACTCTTATAGCAAGTCAGTGAGGTACAGCTGGTGGATGATGACTCTGAGGCCCAACATGCTCAGTTATCCTCATGATGGGATCCTGATGGATTTTTTATTGGTGGGGAGCATGTCATCCTTTTCAGAGGGTGCACCATAGTACTAATGATGTTGCGGGAGGAGGTGTTGAGGGAGTTCCATTCCTCCCCTTTGGTGGTACATCCTAGAGTGGATAAGATGTACCAGGACATACAATGTCAGTACTGGTGGCCTGGGATGTAACACCCCAAGCTTCTATAGTACGCTTCTCTTTGAATAATGTGATAGCGTGTGTTGTATGCAACACCGAGTTCTAACACACTATAACCAATCAAACTAGCCGTTATGAATAGTAATACCTACTTTTTGAAATTATATATATTTTATATTTAAAAATGGACTTCATTTTGGATTCTTAATATCGAATTTATCCTAAGGTGAAATTTTGGTACTTTTCGGATAACTTTAATATTTTGATGAATAGTGAAAATTACTAAATTTCAATTAAAAACAACTTTTTTAATAAAAATAATTAATAGTGATAAATTATGAATTTGAGTGGTTTAAAAGTATATTTATAATATATTTTTACCATTTAATACAATTTTGGTCATTGGACATAATTTTACAATTAAACCGGACATAAACAAGTGTCAATCTTTTGATAGTTATTATCTCTTAAAAACACGCTTTTTGTTTTAACAACGGGAATTAATTTTAAATTAATTTCGGCCACTTCTTTGTTTTGAATTTGGAAAAATGTATTCCATATTTGGAATTAGGATGTTCAAATTGTGTAAATAGGTAACTTTTATTTTTAGACATTTTGAATAATTACTTCGGTAAATATTTTATTTACCATGGTTAAGGGTAAATCCGGTAAATAAGGGTTAAAAAATAATATTATAATAATACTAAATTACCGTAAAACGTGTCCTAGCCTTATTTGTTGATACATGTTAGACCATAGGCATCTTTGGGTCGATTTTGGGACCCCACGGAGCCACTTGTAGGTGATAGGGACACTTAATTTTAATTAAGTTAAAATAAGTACAAAAATGACATATGCATATATCTTTTAGAAAAACAATTTTTAAATAGGGTTATATATGTTGCATTTTCGACTATAAATATTAATTAGAAAGATAAAACGATTTCATACAAAATGATATTTTATTTATAATTTTTAGACTTTAAATAATTTAATTTATTTATGACACAATTATGATGCAGTAATTACCATAATAGTGACAAATTAAAATAATTGATATCATAAATACCCAAATAAATATAATTTGAGACTTTTAATGAATTACACTAATTTTATAGGATACTATGACATATTAGGATTGATTTAATTGACTTTTTACGAAGTAATAATTCTGTTATGAGTTTCACAAAAATCAACTATTGAATAGTGTCAAAATTGACATAAAAGAGTTTTTAAAAAAAATATTATATTATTAATTGATATTAATTCCTAAAAATCTAAGGTTAGGCCAAGAGAATTATATAATGATAGTTGTATCATTAATGGACCACTTGGGGGTTTCTTGTATGTATATAGTAAGTTTATTAACTATATAATATAAAAATACAAAGTGACATGGTAAATGTCCAACTAATTAACTAAGAGTTAAAACTAAAAGATAAGGTTAATATAGTAACCCAAATCTGTCTAAATTCTATTGGTTGAGTGGTTTTAGACCCATCCCCACCTTAAAATTTAAATAATACACTTTGGAGCCATTAGAAACCGAATATGAATTTATTATAAATTAATATTTCTAGCTTTTCCAAAGGTGCCCCTCACCCCTCTTATAAAAGGGCACTCCTCCTTCTCATTTATTCACACCTTCAAAGCCTTTTGGTTCGTCCAAACTCTACCCAAATAATCTCCCAACATCCCTAAATACAACCTAGAGTCCTTAGTTTGATCATAAAGCCAACCTAAGGATCCCTTTTAATCAAATCAAAAGGAAGAACCCGAAGAAGAGGTAATGATTTCACCACCCTTTTCCAAGTTCCTTTCTTCTTCCACTTCTTCTTTCTTTTTTATTACCATTATAAAATAATAACTCCAGTATCTTATATATACTGTGATGTTATTATAAATATGGTACAACCATATTCAGTATTCTATCCACCCTTTGAATAACATGTCACCATACGTGCGTGCGTACGGCTTACCGTCTCCACGTCGTGGTGTAATTGTTATTCAATATATTATTATTTGGATGGGTATAATAATGATGTGTAACTCATGTAAATAATAAATATAACATGATAATGATTCTGTATATATTATATACTATCCAATTATATATTATTTTAATATCAAAAGAATGATATTGTCGCTCGTGCGTACGTACGGACTACTGTCTCCATGAACGCGATGAGATTCATTCTCCATCATATCCATTCAACTATAATTATCATTTGATGATTTAAAAATGATGTTTAAGGACTTGATATAATTATGGATATGAATAATATACAACCTATCCATTACAAACATGGTTTACGTAACAAAACAAATAAAAGAAAACGAGTAATTTAACACCCGAAACAACGATAATACTAAGATATTATTAACAAATCAATTTTAAAAGATCATTTATGATATCATATTAATGTATATGATTCTTGTATAATTTAATAACAATTATTTTACCACTATAAAGGAGGTTAACCTACCCCAACCAAGGAAAAGTACAAGGTAAGGGTTATTTCGCAATCTCTTCATTATCTGAGGTTGTTTATACGTAATTATCTACTGGGATTTCTTTATCATCCACATCCATGTTTCTTTGAAATGTATTTCAAAAAGTTTTTACTATTTAAAATAATATGGGTTAAAGTCATTTATACCCTTGTTTGACTTTTTATAAGAGGTTTATAAAGGAATCTTTCCGTCGTTTTCCAAACAAGGTTCTTTTAACCTTTTCGACAGAATTAAGGTAAGAATGTTTTTTTAACTTATACGACGGGTGCAGTTATTTTCCGCTGTTATAAAATCATAGAAGCTTCCCTTACAAGATTATAAGAATATTTTCAAATAAAATGTTTTATTTTATAAATATATTACTCTTAAATGATTTCAAAAATAGAAAGAGGTATTTCTCTAAAAAGAGTTTTGATTTCATCTATGTCAACATCGTTTGATGGATTTTACACTTATTTGAAGTTGATTTATTATGATACAAAACTTCTATATTGTATTGAAGGTTTTGTGATATTTTTGACTGTGGATGTGCTATTTTTATACCATTCATAGTTTATGGTGAAAGTATTGACATTTCGTATGCTAGTTTTAATACGAATGTTTTTGTTATGTTTAAACCTTTTCATATGGGAATGCAATGGACTTAATATGTGACGGGTGGAGCCCGCTATAGCTCCTCGATGCATCGGTAGGTCTCATGAGACAAACTAGTGTCTTGGCACAAGGCCTTGACAAAATCTTATTTGTAGTCTTAGCACGAGGCCTTGGCTATGTGGTTATGATAGTCTGGCATTATGAATTCCATCATTATGAAAGTGGTTATTGATATTGTATGTGATTATTCGATTAGTAGAATATCCATGTGAATAAGTAAATGGCATTATTTCATTTTATTTTTGCTATAATATGTTTAAGTTCAAGTTTAAAAGGATTTTGTTTTAGTTGTACATTTCCTTAAATGTTTATTCTTATTTATGAAAGTTTCTGCTATATTGTTATCCTTACTGGGCATTTGAGCTCACCCCTTTTCTATGTTTTATTTTTCCCAGGGTATGAAGAAGTAAATTATGAATGATCTGCAGGGATAGTATGTGGGGATATGAGTGTGGAATATGAAGAAAATATGTTGTTGTAGTTTTCATTTTTATGATGTAATGTAAGACTTATGAATATATCTAGTATTTCCAAGGCTACTAAACCAATCAGTCTTTCGAGATTTGATCCTTCTTGTGATCATGCCAATGTTATGTAATAACGCACCGACTCTAGGTAACTGGGGTCGGGGTGTTACAGTTGGTATCAGAGGAATTTTAGTACAAACCTTGGAAGCTAGATTTAAATAAACTCTGATTAGAACACATAGATTTAAGGAGGACTTTGAGGATTAGTATAGAAGAACTTCCTAAAATTTTGGTATTGTAGAGATTTTGTGAGTTTTCCGAGCAATACATCTCTATCTGGATACGAGCAGGTAGAGGCAGCTCTGGCACAAATGTACATAGGGGTAAAAGCCGAAAACACCGCTTTGAGCTAGACTCGAACGGGAACTGGTGCACGACAACGGGCCTTGCTGCACTCTTGGTTTCGACACTCCCGGGGGATATGCTTAGGATAACTCTCATTTTCTTTACAAATCATTATGAAGGGTTTATGAGTATATAATTCCTCAAAGAAAACATTTTTATGATTATTGATTATATCCATAAATAGTTCAATTTATGTTAAGTGTTTTATAAGAATGGGATTATGTATTTTGATTCATAAACTGATCTAGTTTATGACATTGTTTAGAAATGGCACCTAGTGGAAGAAATGGAAACCATATCAATGCACGCACTCTATGTAGGGATTGCCCTCCTAGTCAAGATAATTATAGTAGAGCTGGTGATGCAACTGGTGCCGATCAGCTAATCACCATACTGGGACAAGTCACTCAGGTTATGAATAATAACCTTACTCGTATGGAGCACCCTGATCCGCAGCGTGGAGGATCAATGTTAGATCGATTCATGAGGAAACAACCACCAACGTTCAATGGGAGTACAAATCCCTTAGTAGCTGAGCAATGGATATTTTCCCTAGAGAAAATATTTCAGGCTTTGGGGAGTAGTGAAAGGGAAAACGTTATCATGGCAGTTTACCGCCTCACTGGAGATGCTGATCAATGGTGGTCATTGATTCAAAATACGAAGGAAGATGATGAAGTATAAAATATGGAATGGAGGGAGTTCAAATATCTGTTTTTAGAAAAATACTTTCCTCGCGACCACCGAGCAGATATGGGAAGGCAGTTTCTGAGTCTGAGACAAAAGGAGGATGAGAATGTCACAAAGTATGAGGCTAACTTTACAAGGTTAGCAAGGTATGCTGGAGATTATATACGTAACCCAAGAAGTAATATTGATCATTTAATTTATGGGTTAAAACCATTTCTCTGTCGAGCATTAGTCTCACAATCCTTTTCATCGTACGAAGACATTGTCTCATGTGCTATCAAGACCAAAAAGGAATTATCTAAGTCTTATGACTTTAAAGAAAAGAAAGAGAAGAAGAGACCTGCTGATCAATCTGGGAATGGAAATAAGGGGAAGAAGGGAAAGGTTGAATATCCATCCTGTGGTAAATGTGGTAAGAAACACCCCGGTACTTGCTTGAAGGGAACAGGAGTCTGTTACAAGTGTGGTGAAAAAGGCCACCAAGATCGTGATTGCAAGGGGAAGAAGGAAGCTACCAATTTTCAGTACTACAATTGCAGGGAGATGGGGCATTATGCAAATGAATGTCCTAAGCTTCAGGAGAACTTACCTCAGAAAAGGCCAAGGGATCAAGGCCAAGCTTATGCTATCACTACTGCTGAGGTAGAAGCTCCGAAAGATGTGGTGGCAGGTAATTTAATGGTTTCCTCAAGTTTAGAAAATTCATTATTTGATTCTGGATCATCGCATTGTTTCATATCTTCCCAGTTTTCTAAGAAAATTAGATATTTCCAATTTGATTTAACAAGGGAGTTGTCAGTTAAAACTCCTAAGGGAAGTATCATTGTAACAATGTTTTGTGAATCAGTCCCCATTAGAGCACATAAATGTTCTTTATCTTCTGATCTCATCGTCATACCTATGATTGAGTTTGATATAATCCTCGGTATGGACTGGATTTCAGACTATGATGCGAAGATTTATTGTAAGAAGAAATAGGTTACGATTCTTGATGATGATGATAAGGAACACCTTATCTTTAGAGCAGAATCGTCACCACCTAATTCTTATTTAGATCCACCCCCAGTAGCTCAACTAAATTCAATTATTGAGGAGGAATAGAATGAAATAACTGTGGGTGAGGAAATGAATGTTCAAATAGAGGATGTACCTGTTGTGAAAGAATTTGTAGATGTATTTCCAGAAGATTTACCTGGACATCCTCTAGAACGAGAAGTTGAGTTTTCCATTGATTTAATTCCTGGATCAAGGCCTATATCAAAGACCCCTTATAGAATGGCCACTGTAGAATTAGTTGAACTAAAGAAATAACTAGAGGAATTGAGTAATAAGGGATTTATTCACCCTAGTGTTTCTCCATGGGGAGCCCCTGTTCTTTTTGTTAAAAAGAAAGACGGATCTATGAGGTTATGTATAGACTACAGGGAGATCAATGCTATAACAATAAAGAACAAGTATCCCCTACCACGCATTGATGATTTATTTGACCAAATGCATGGAGCTCAATACTTTTAAAAGATTGACCTTTGATCTGGGTTCCATCAGTTGTGTGTGAAGAAGGAAGACATTCTGAAGACAGCATTTCGAACCAGGTACGGGCATTACGAGTTTACTGTAATGCCTTTTGGCTTGACTAATGCACCCTCTGTATTCATGGATCTGATGAATAGAGTTTTCAAGGAGTATCTCGATGAATTTGTGGTGGTATTTATTGATGATATCTTGGTATACTCCAAAAGCTAATAAGATCATGAAAATCACTTGCGCATTATCTTGAAGACTCTGAGAAGACATGAATTATTTGGGAAGTTTAGCAAGTGTGAATTCTGGCTTCAGGAGATTTCTTTTCTTGGCCATATTGTCTCTAAAGATGGAATCTCTGTTGATCCTTCTAAGACCAAGGCAATCCAAGAATGGCCAGCTCCTACGAGTATAACTGAGGTGCGTAGTTTTATTGGTTTGGCAGGTTATTATCAACGTTTCGTCCAGAATTTTGCCCGATTGGCTAACCCATTAATGAAGCTCACACTAAAAGGGGTTAAATTTGTTTGGAAAAAAGAGTGTGAAGAATGTTTCGAAGAACTGAAGAGAAGATTAGTCAATGTTCCTATATTGACTCTACCATCGGGGAATGATGGGTTCATTATTTATAGTGATGCATTGAAGAAAGGACTTGGTTGTGTAATTATGCAGAATGATAGAGTTATTTCCTATGCATCACGACAATTGAAAATTCATGAACAAAACTATCCTACTCATGATCTCGAGTTAGAAGCTGTGATCTTTGCTTTGAAGATATGGAGGCACTACCTCTATGGTGAAAAATGTGATATTTATACTGATCACAAGAGTTTGAAGTATATTTTCTCACAAAAAGAACCCAACATGAGGCAAAGGAGATGGCTTGAATTACTCAAGGATTATGATTGCACGATACACTACCACCCGGGGAAGGCAAACAAGGTGGAAGATGCTTTGAGCAGAAAAGATCATGGAGTTTTGAACAATATGAGAATTGAAAGGGATCCAATTTTCATGGATCTAGGGAAGATGGACATGGGAATAACTAGGGAAGGAGAAACATCAATGCTTTTTCAAATGGTTTCCAAACCATCTTTACTAGAAAGGATTAAGAGTTCTCAGACCGGTGATGAAGAATTTCAAAATAAGATTAAAGCTGTGAATTATGGGAGACTGAGAGACTTTGTGTATGAAGATGGAATTTTGAAATTCAGGAAGAGACTTTGTGTTCCCGATATACCTGATCTAAAAAGGGAATTGCTGGATGATGCTCATAGTTTCAATTTCTCTATACACCCTGGGAGCACCAAAATGTATAGAGATTTGAAGGAACATTTTTGGTGGGACAATATGAAGAGGGAGATTGCTGATTTTGTGTCAAGGTGTATGGTTTTTCAACAAGTGAAAGCTGGAAGGCAACACCCTGGAGGAGTCATGCAACCTCTACCCATACCGGAGTGGAAATGGGACAATATTACGATGGACTTTGTCATGGGGCTACCAAAGACTCCTTGAAGGAATGATGTAATATGGGTTATTGTTGATCGTCATACCAAGTCAGCACATTTTCTTTCTATAAGAGAAGATCTACCAATGGAACATTGATGTGGCCTTATTTTTACTCAGTTTGCCACATATTTTTATTATATTTTATACAATTTATTTAACTATTTTAACACTTTTTAATAAATAAATGCACTTTTGTATTTTTATAAATAAATTTGTCAATTATTCACTTTTTATAACATTTTATTTAATTTTTGAACAATAAATAGTTAATTTATACCTTCTTTATTTTTAATGTAATTAATTTTCAATTTGTTTATTTAATCTTTATTTGTTTATTTTATTTAATTTGTCATTGTTAATAATTATTGTGTTTGATAATTAATTTACTTTTAAATTTTTATGTTTATATAATTTAGTCGCGGCTTGCCAGACTATCGGTAGCTAAGCTACCGATAGCAGGGGTCCTTTTTCTCTACCGGTAGGCAGGTTACCGGTGCTGTTTATCGGTGACCATTGTCACCGATACTCTTTCCTACCGGTAGCTCTTTTATATATCTTATCGGTAGACTTTGATTTCTACCAGTGAGCCCTTCAATTTTATTAACAACGGTGTTCTATTTAAACAATTATTTAATTAACATAATTCTAATTAATTAATTTAGACTTTATTTTATTAATTATTCTTTCAATTAAGTTATGTTAAAATAGGTTAATTTTATTAATTTATGTGTTTAATCACCTGGTAGTCATTTAAGTAAATAATATGTGTTTTTATATTAATTAAATTGGCTCGCCCTTAATATTATTAGTTCAATTAGTTAATTAAATAATTAATTAATAGCTTTTAAACATTAATTATATTATTTTATGTATGCAGATTTATTTTTAATTCATTTTGTAGTTTACTGCTACTCTTTGTTCTAACGGTGACCTTTATTTTCTTCGGTAGCCTTTTACCCGCCAGTAATCTGTTAATTTATTAGTATCGGTAACCTTGCTTGTATCGGTGACCTTGTCACCAGTACCTATTCCAAACTCTAATTGCTTTGATTTAAATTTATTTATTTATTTTATTTTATATTCATCCATTAATTTAAACTAATTTAATTAATTTAATAGTATAGTTTTCTGCTTAAAAGATCTAGGTTAGTTTCTAATATAAAATAATGATTATTTTTAGTGTTAATTAATTAATTAGTTTTGTTGTTCTAAACTTTTAAAATAAGTTAGTTTCTATGAAATTAAAATTTTTATTTCAATTAACTCTTTTAATTCTGTTGTTTAAATTCGTTCTTTAATTTTGTATTATTTAATCTTGCTAATAAATTAATTAGTTATTATTTTAGTATGTTTTTAGTTTTCTTAAAATTTTATTTGTTTTAAATAAATTAGTGGTTTTACCATTTAATTTTTAGTTTAATTAATTATTTACCTGATTTGACGTTGTGGTGGTGTTTTTGCAGCTACCGATAGATGACTTTACCGGTAGCTGCCGATAGCTTCCCGTTATTTCTTTCCTCACTGATTATCGGTGACCTTTATCCTCACTGATTATCAATGACCTTTATCCTCACTGATTATCGGTGACCTTTATCCTGCGCGCACCCCTTATTTCCACCTCAACATCTTTTCTTTTTATTTATTATTTTTTTTTCTTCTCTATCGGTAGCTTCAGCTACCGATACTCCTCACCGATACACCTCCTGTCACTTTTCAAAGGCTGTGCCACACCACCCATGGCTCCCCTACTGTCTGCCGCTGGGAGGAGCTGAAGCTCTCACCACCTCTTACCCGAAGCCACCCGAGGGAGCCGCACCACTTTGCTGATGACGCACCACCACTCTGCTGAGATCCGAAGTCGCGCCACCTGCTGATGGCGTACCGCCGCTGAAGGGGAGCCACACCCCTTGAAGGAGCAGGGGGTTTAGCGAGGGAAGATGAGTTGTTTCCTGTTGGAGTCAAGCCAAACCAAGGTCGAGCTGGTGTTTATGGTTGTCGAGTTGAAGTCGCCGCAAGGAGGAGCTCGAGTTGCTGAATCCCCTCACTGCTGCTGTGAGAGACCTGCACAGGCTGCCGCTGAGCAGAGGAAAATAAATCCGTGCTGCTCCATCATTTGGGAAGCCGCCTCACCTATTCGAGCCGAGGAGGAGGGTGAGCCGCTGCCACCGTGAGCAGGAGGAGACTACTGCTGCCCTGTTTGCAGTGCCGGAAAAATCCAGAAACCCTCCCCCTACCCTGTGCGCCGAAAATTGGGGGAGGAAGAGACAACACAAAAAATAAAATAAAAAAATAATTGATAAGTATAATAATAAAATTAAAGTAAAAGTTAAAGAAGAAAAAAAGACAAAAGGTAAAGTTAAAAGTAAGGTTAACTTTACATAGAAGTTAACTCACTTAGTCAAATTAATATAAAATAATAAACTTAAAACAATTAAAATTATAATAGATAGATAAATTATTCACTAAAATATAAAACTTAATTAATAATAAATGTTTTTAAAAAATTAATTTACTTTTAATTGTATGAATTAATTAATAATAATTACAAATAAATTATTAAACATACTTATAAATTAAAAATACTTAAAAATTAAGTAGTAATTTTAATTACCAAATTAAAAATTAACTAATTAATAAATTAATCTAACAATTTAATTTCTTAAATAGTAACAATTAAATTATTAATACAATCTAAATTATTAAATTTCTAAATACTTATTTATTTATGATGTTAAATTTTAATGATTAACTTTTAAAAGTAGTTTTTAGTATTTATATTTATTAACTAACTCAATGGAATTTAATGAAAATGCTATATATAAATACTAAATATCAATTAAGATATTTAATGATTATCTTTAGTTAATTATTAATGAGTAATATAACTGTAAATTTAAAAATAATAATAATAATAACTTTTTTATTTATCGTTATTTGTGTTCTCGTTTATTTAGGTTTCTTTTCTAACTTGCAGGTTCATTCAATTTCTCAAAACCCGTCCAGTTTCAAGCAACCAACTCAGCGAGAGTTAGTTAGGAGGGAAAAGATTGCGCGACGTGCCGGTCACGAAAAAATGCACATTTTGCGGTGCGTGGGTAAATAACTTTTGAAGTCGGCGGAGATTGAGCGGTGACGTGTAGTGGATGACAGAGAGTACTTAAGCAGAACAAGTAGTGTTTTTTAGGGAGCGACACATTCATTAACGAAGACATTCATACATTTACCCGGGGGGAGACAATCAGGAGACGATGCTGAGCAGTGCAGTCCAGGAACTTAGGAGCAGAGCATTTTTAGGGAGTTCCTTCTCCCTCACGATTTAAACTTTTGTACTCTGTTTCTGTAATGTTTCCTATTACTGCTGTAATAATGAATAGTATAGTTAGCTAATTCTCTTAGTTCGGGGAGAGTTCTAGCTCTACTGGCATCTTTTTCATCCTTCTCATTAACCAATTCTTCTGTGATTAGAATTGATCGGCGAGATCAAATCTAATTTCATTTATCTGCTTTGTACCACAAGCACTGAAATATTCTAGACTCTGTAATCATTCGGCGAGTTTGGTTATGGAGTTATCTTTTTAGTAAAGAAATCATAATGAAAACTTCAGTACTTACGGCGAGTTTGTACTGTTGTTCATCCTAAGACATCTTTCTGGAATTGTACTTCTTGGAGTGGTGAACTCTAGTTGTACAATTTCTACGACTTAACTCCTGGCGAGGGAAGTAAGTCGTCTCTTTAATTCAGTGGTATGAAGCAGTACTTTACATGAAAAGGAGAATCAATTCAAGCCAGTAGACTAGAATGAACCCGAATATTCTTTACTGTTGTCTTTTATCATCATTTTATATCAGTTGTTGCACCTTGCTCCCAGCTGTACTTTGTTTTAGTATTGTTCAAACAATTTTACTATAAAATTGAAGTTTCACAGTACATAAAACCATAAGGAAATCAAAAGATATAAAAATTTAAAAAGTGAAAATTAGAAAAGAAAAACACTCCGCTGCTGACAACAGTGGATCTTTCCAAGTTTTTTAGTTAGTAGTGTCCAATTTTACCTTCCCTGTGGGTTCGACCCTTCTTGCCACATATACAGTAGTTAGTAGGAATATAAATTTTAAACTTTGACCAAATTCAACGACGGTTTAGGTCAAGTTTTTGGCGCCGTTCCCGGGGAAGGCATGAGCCATTGCTTAAAAAAACTCTTAAAAAACACATTTATAAAAAAAATCCTTAAAAAAATTGAAAATTTTGAAAAACTGTAAAAAAAAATTACTTTTCTTTCTGCGTGGTTACTGTTAGAAACTGTCTACAACTGTTTGTATGATCACGAGAACATCTAATGTTATATTAGAACCTCTAAACCCTGAACTCGATAAACACTTAGCTGCTCTAAGAAGGAAAAACAAAATTGAAATGGAAAATCAAGAAAATAGAATCCCTAAGAATAATGACTTTCGAAATAACCATCCAGAACTCTTAGATGAACACGAAAGGCCTAGGATGAGGGAGTTTCAACTCCCTCAAGTTTCAAGCAACCCATCATCCATTAGATTAAGTCCTAGAGCCAGAAATTATGAGCTGAAACAATCACACATTTCTCTGCTGCCTTCATTCAATGGGCTCTCTAATGAGGACTCTCTGGCCTTCATTAGAGACTTCTACAATACTGTGCAGCAACTTCCACTTTTAGGACTCACTGAAAATGAACTAAGGATGAGAGTTTTTCCCTTTTTCCTTAAAGGGAATGAGAGAAATTGGTTTTTAAGTCTAGATGAAAATATTTTTGAGAATTGGGATCAAGTGTATAACTTATTCATTATGAAATTTTATCCCCAAAGATTAAAAAGAGAACTTAGAACTAAAATCACTAGTTTTTATCAAGAGGATGGAGAAGCCTTCCATGAAGCTTGGGATAGATTCAAGGATCTGCTTAGGTAGTGTCCCCATCATCAACTCCCTTCACATCTCCTTATGGACACCTTCTATGAAGGGATTTCCTCCTCTGGTCAGAATTTAGTGGATCAAGTTGCTGGGGGTAATTACAATGATAAGACTGATGAAGAGTTGAGACAAATTTTCAATAATTTGGCCCTTAATTCTCAACATAAGAATTCAAGAAGAAAAAGAGTTAATAGAACTGTCAATTCAAATACTGGTTCAATGAATGAAACTCAAGCTCAACTAGCGGAAATCACTAACCAACTTCAAACATTAATGAACCAGAATTCAAAACAATCTGTTAACCAAGTTGAAAACCAGAATCAGTATCAATCTCTTAGGCAACAGTGCACTCAATGTGGTATGTTTGGGCACTCTGAATGTTTTTGTCCTAATGTTGATCTAACTTCCCAACAATCTGAAACCTCAAACTTTGTTAATTACGGTCCTAGGATGCCTCAAAAATAAGATCCATTTTCTAATAATTACAATCAAGGCTATAGGAACCATCCAAATCTATCGTGGAGGGACCAAGGTATTATTAAGCAACAAACTGCCCTTAATTATCAGAACCAACCAAGACCAAATTTTCAAAGTCAACAAAGGGGAGAGTCTTCAAATGTTCAAGGAAGTAATGATAATCAAATGTCTTCTAAATTGGATCAGATCTTGAATAAAATAAACTCACAAGAGGAAAGGTACATGTCTCAACTTAATAAACAGAAAAGTCAATATGAGTCAGACAAGATGCAAACTGATGTGAGAATGCAGAATATGGAAACACAGCTTGGCCAATTAGCTAGAGATTTGACTTCTAGGGATAAAGGTAGGTTACCTAGTACCACTGAACTAAATCATAGGGAGAATATCATGGCTGTTGTTACTAGGAGTGGGCTGAATACACAAAATGTTGCTGAAAAAACTATAAAAAATGCTCAAAATGAGAAACTGTTTGAATCTGCAAATGAAAATCTGCTTTGTTCACAATCTGGAAATTCACAGAAAGATCTCGAAAATGATGAGAATCTGAACCTTTCACCTGGAAATCAAGATGAATATTGTTTTAAAAATCAAAAAAATAAAGGAAAAGAAAAGGTTGTTGAAGAGGTGAGGGACATGCCTACTGTTCTGAAAAATTTTTCCCCACCCATCTCTTTCCCTGAAAAACTGAAACCTCAAAGTAATACCAAGGCTGAACTTCTTCAGTTCCTTGGTCTTCTTTCTAAGCTTCAAGTGAACATCCCTTTTATTCAAGCCTTAATTCAAATCCCATCCTATATGAAATCTTTAAAGAAAATTTTTTCAAATAAAAATACCCTTGAAGAATTTTTTACCTACAGCCTCACTGAGGAGTGCAATGCTGTGCTTCAAAAGATAATCCCACCAAAATTGAAAGACCCAGGTAGCCTTGTCATCCCCTGTACTCTAGGTAATTCAGGTCAGCTGAACTTTTTGTGTGATCTAGGTGCCAGTATTAATCTTCTCCCATACTCACTGTTTCGACAGTTGAGGTTGGGTGATCTTCAACCTACCACGGTCATACTACTGTTAGCTGATAGATCCTTTACTCATCCTATAGGTCGAGTAGATGACTTACTAGTTGGAGTTGGGAAATTGTTCTTACCTTCTGATTTTCTTGTTCTAGATATGGAGTGTGATCAAGAGGTACCTATCATCTTGGGTAGACCCTTCTTGGCCATAGGTGGAGCTGTCATTGATGTGTCTAAGGGTCAACTGATCTTCAAAATTGGTGAACAAGAAGAAGATTTCAATGTTTTTAAAAATATTAAGGAACCAACTTATTCTGAAAACTGTCCAAAAATTGAGTCTTTTGAAGCTGAATGTTCTTATAAGAATCAACTTGAACTCATTGAAAAATCTGAAAATCATTCTTATGTTGAAGAAAGCATTTGTGAAGCTGAAAATCTTTGTGAATCTGTCCTAGAAGCTGAAAATTCTGTTGTAACAGCCAAACTGGAAAATCCTCCAGAACTGGACAACTTTCCAGTTTCTGTTGTAGGAGAGTTTTATGTTTCTGAACTTAGGAGTTTTCTTAGTGAAATTGAGGGTGTTTCTGTTAACACCAACACTTCTGAATACTTTGATGATACTGAGGGAGAACTGTTAAGACAATTAGATGATTCTTCTTTGATTAAACTGCTGAATTCAAATTTGGAAAATCTGGACAGTGTACTGCCTACCTTGGATAGTAGCACTGTTATCTCTGAATCTGAACTGGAAATTGAAAATCTTTCATCTTTTAATACTCCTTACAAGAAATATGTTGAAGATCTTGGACCTCCCAGGCCTAAGAGTCTTCCTTCGAGTGTAGTACCACCTGATCTTGAACTGAAGCCCATCCCTGCCCATCTTGAATATTCATTTTTAGGTGAGAACTCTACTTTGCCTGTAATAATCTCTGCTGAACTAAATGCAACCCAAGAAGAAAAACTGTTGAATGTTTTGAAAAAGTTTAAATATGCCATACGCTGGACCATAGCTGATATCAAGGGAATTAGTCCTTCATTCTGTATGCACAAAATTCCTATGGAACCTGATCATAAGCCTAGGGTAGAATGTCAAAGAAGACTAAATCCAAACATGAAAGAAGTTGTGAGAGAGGAAGTAATCAAGCTGTTAGATACTGGAATGATATATCCCATCTCAGATAGTGCTTAGGTCAGCCCTGTCCAGGTTGTCCCCAAGAAGGGAGGTTTCACTGTAGTAAAGAATGAAAAAAATGAAGAAGTCCAAGTTAGGAAAGCCACAAAATGGAGAGTCTGTATTGATTATAGGAAGCTTAATGCAGCCACTAGGAAGGACCATTTTCCTATGTCCTTCCTTGATCAGATGCTTGAGAGGCTTACTGGAAATGAATTTTTCTGTTTTCTGGATGGGTATTCTGGTTACAACCAGATTCCTGTTGATCCAGAGGATCAGGAGAAGACTACTTTCACATGCCCCTTTGGAACATTTGCCTATCGGAGGATGCCCTTTGGGTTGTGTGGAGCTCCAGCCACCTTTCATAGGTGTATGATGGCTATCTTTTCTGATATTATCGAGAGAATCATTGAAGTTTTCATGGATGACTTTTCTATAGTGGGGAGTACTTTTGATACTTGCTTAGGAAATCTTGAGTTAGTCTTAGAGAGATGTATTGAAACCAATCTTGTGCTAAATTGGGAGAAATTCCAGTTCATGGTTACTGAAGGTATTTTCCTTGGTCATAAAGTTTCAAAGAGAGGTTTAGAAGTTGATACTGCGAAGATAGAAGTTATTCAAACACTGCCGCCTCCTGTTAATGTTAAGGGTGTTAGAAGTTTTCTAGGGAATGCTGGTTTCTACCGGAGATTCATAAAGGATTTTTCTAAAATCACTAAGCCCTTGTGTTCTTTGTTGGTAAAGGATGCGCCTTTCAATTTTGATGAAAACTGCTTGAAATCATTTAATCTGCTTAAGGAGAAACTCACTACATCACCTATCATCACTGCACCTGATTGGAAACTACCATTCGAACTTATGTGTGATGCTAGTGACATGGCTGTAGGTGTTGTCCTTGGACAGAGGAGGGATAAGAGATTGCATGTGGTATACTATGCTAGTAGATTGCTAGATGATGCTCAAAAGAATTATACCACCACTGAAAAAGAGTTGTTAGCTGTTGTTTTTTCTCTGGAAAAGTTTAGACAGTACTTATTAGGTTCAAAAGTCATAATTTTCACTGATCATTCTGCTTTAAAATACTTGCTGTCTAAAAAAGAAACTAAACCCAGGCTGATTAGATGGATCTTATTGTTACAAGAGTTTGACTTAGAGATTAGGGATAAGCAGGGAGCTGAAAACTTAGTTGCTGATCATTTATCTAGGCTTCCTGTTACTCAACTTGAATCTGAAAATCATAGGGAGATTAACTCTTCCTTCCCTGATGAAAAACTGCTCACTGTTTCTGTCAGGCAATCTGCTTGGTTTGCAGATTTTGCCAACTTCTTGGCAGTAGGTGTCATTCCCAAAAATATGTCTAATAATCAAAGAATGAAATTCATTTCTGAACTAAAATATTATCTGTGGGATGATCCCTTACTGTTTAGGAGGTGTGCTGATGGAATTCTTAGGAGATGTGTACCTGAGGAAGAGATGTTTTCTATTCTTGAAATTTGTCACTCTTCACCTTGGGGGGTCACCATGGGGGTGAGAGGACCGCTCAAAAAGACCTTCAATCTGGTTTCTATTGGCCTACCCTCTTTAAGGATTCTTGGAGTTTTGTGGTTGGGTGTGATAGGTGTCAGAGGCTGGGTAATGTGGGTAGGAAACAGGAGTTACCCCAGAAGGGTATTTTGGAGGTAGAAATTTTTGATGTTTGGGGATTAGATTTCATGGGTCCATTTCCATCATCTCATGGGAATGAGTATATTCTTGTTGCTGTAGATTATGTTTCAAAGTGGGTTGAGGCAGTAGCTCTGCCCAACAATCAAGCAAATAGTGTGATAAAATTTGTAAAAAAGAATATCTTTACACGATTTGGAGTACCAAGAGCTTTTATTACTGATAATGGAACACATTTTAAGAACTATAAGTTTAAATCTTTAATGGAAAAATATGGTTGTGTTCACAAACTTGGTACTCTTTATCATCCACAGTCTAGTGGACAGGTGGAAATTTCTAACAGAGAACTAAAATAAATTCTTGAGAAAACTGTGTCAAACTCTAGGAAAGACTGGTATCTCAAACTGGATGAAGCTTTATGGGCATATAGAACTGCTTTCAAGACCCCAATAGGTATGTCTCCTTACAGGCTGTTGTTTGGGAAATGCTGTCATCTACCTGTGGAGTTGCAACATAAGTCATATTGGGTAGTTAAGGCTCTGAACTTTGAATTTAAGAGTGCTGGTGAGATGATATTGCTTGAGTTGAGTGAACTTGATGAGATTAGGAGAGAGAGTTATGATAATTCAAGGATTTACAAATAAAGGACTAAAATTTTTCATGATTATATCATTCAAACTAAAGAGTTCAAATCTGGACAAAAGGTTCTCCTCTTTAATTCTAGACTTAAACTTTTTTCTGGGAAGTTTAAGTCCAAGTGGTCTGGACCATTTACTATTGTGAGAGTTCTGAAGAATGGAGCTGTGGAAATAGTTGGTGAAGAGAATAAACCCATGTTGGTTAATGGGAAAAGACTGAAACTCTATTTTGAGGGGCAGCCAAAGGGTTTGGCTGTTTTCACTGTTCTTGAATGAAGTCTGGTTGGGGACTTTAAACCTAGAGCTGCATGGGAGGCAACCCATGGTTTGTGTTTTGTTAATAAATAAAAAAATTAATTAAATAAAGTCTAACTGAAGACTTTAAATTCAGTGCTTCATGGGAGTCAACCCATGCTCTTTCTTTGTTTTTACTTTTGTTCTGTTCTTATTTTACTTTGAATAAAGTGCTTCTTTGTATGCTTATATATGCTCTGTTTTTGCTGGATAATTGTTCCTGGTCTATATACTCTGTGTTTTTAGGAATGTTGCTTCTGTCATCTAAGGAGTGGAATTCCCATGGTCATTTTTGGACAAGATCTTAGTCAGGGAAGTACTTCAACTTGATGCACTTATTTTTCTGCTCCTGTTTTTGTAAATAGAATTCTACTTGCTTAAAATTCTTCTTGTATTATAAGATTCTGCTACATTTTGTGTAACTAATGAATTAAAAATCTTCTTGAGCTTCCATGCTTTAAAAAAAATTGAATTTCACTATTGTGATAAAACCTTTTCACTGCATGAAACTAAGTGTGGGGGGGGGAAGTACATGCTGCTGGTCATTTGAATCTGCTTGTTTCGTTGAGGTGTGTAGCATGAACTTTGTCTACTATATTGAACATATTATTGAACTTTTTGTTTAAAATGATTACACCTAGTTTATTGTGCACCCACACATTATATACTTCTTTTGTGCTTTAATGAAAATCTTTGTCACTGGACTGAATGTTAAAGCATGTGTGTGTCTGAAATGAACCTGCTTTTATTTAACTATTGTGGAAAACACTATTTTTGAACTTCATTGAGACCCTTTATACATGTCATATATCTACTAAATTGAAAATCTGTTTTGAATCATAATTGATTAACTGTTCTTCTCCATATTTAGAAGTCAACTTTGGGGACAAAGTTGGGTCTTAAGTGTGGGGGAGGGGGTCAATTCTTGACTGTGCTAAACTGTGTTTAATTGTAATTCTCATCAATTCCCACGGCTTTTTAAACTTCTTGTCAAAAAAAAATGGTCAAAATTTTTCAAAAATTCTTCACAGTTTTAGGCTTTACACTGCACTCAAATGAGTCTTGCCTTAGGATGGTGCTTGATTGGAAGTTGAGTCTTGTTTTGAGTCTGAAATGAGTGTTGGTGGATGATTGCTGAGTGGAACTGTTTAGTGGTTTAATGAATTTTATTTAGGAACTTGTTTTGAGAATGATATGGGAAACCGTTTAGTGGATTTAAGATCATAATTTTAGGTACTGGAAGTTTGACTTTTATCCGAGGAGATTTTTAATTTTTTTTAATTTATAAAAATGATCATTTTTATTGAGTCAATGTAAATGGTTTTTATATAAATCCTTTGTAACTGGAGTAATACTGGGCATCTGGGATCCCACGGTGAATCTATGAGACCTTAGATGCTGGGTGCGTTTCTGTTTACTATAAGCCCTCTATACACTCTGAATAAGTGCATTGCACAGTGCTTGGCACAAATTACATGGCTTGGGAAAAATAAATAAACTGTCTAGGGTCAAAAATGAATTCATTAAGGTGAGGGGAATGATGAACTCCAGATGAAGAAGGGGACAACGGGTTTGTATGGGAGTCATTTGGGCTGACTCAATAAAGTGGCCAAAAATTATATATTTTTATGTATTTTCTGGTACCAAGGTGATGAGTCAAAGTACAAAGTTCCTTTTATTAAGATTTTAATTCCACATTTTTTTTATCCTTTTATCACTCTTGAATTTATAAATTGAGCTTGAATTGAAGTGAGTCACTAGGCAAAGTCATATATGAAGCAGGACACCTTCATTTATGGATGATTCATGGTTTACTTGAGTTCTCTTTGAGTAGTGGTTCTAGGCGAGACATTATTTGAGGCTATGTTTTCAATAGCCTAAGCACACTTTTTGAGTCCTCTGTTGAAACTTCTCTAAACATAGCTGATTTGTATAATTCACTTTTTTTTCAAAGATTATAAAACATGGGATTGTTTGAGGACAAACAATGTTTAAGTGTGGGGGAATTTGATGTGGCCTTATTCTTACTCAGTTTGCCACATATTTTTATTATATTTTATACAATTTATTTAACTATTTTAACACTTTTTAATAAATAAATGCACTTTTGTATTTTTTATAAATAAATTTGTCAATTATTCACTTTTTATAACATTTTATTTAATTTTTGAACAATAAATAGTTAATTTATACCTTCTTTATTTTTAATGTAATTAATTTTCAATTTGTTTATTTAATATTTATTTGTTTATTTTATTTAATTTGTCATTGTTAATAATTATTATGTTTGATAATTAATTTACTTTTAAATTTTTATGTTTATATAATTTAGTCGCGGCTTGCCAGACTACCGGTAGCTAAGCTATGGATAGCAGGGGTCCTTTTTCTCTACCGGTAGGCAGGTTACCAGTGTTGTTTATCGGTGACCATTGTCACCGATACTCTTTCCTACCGGTAGCTCTTTTATATATCTTATCGGTAGACTTTGATTTCTACCAGTGAGCCCTTTAATTTTATTAACTACGGTGTTCTATTTAAACAATTATTTAATTAACATAATTCTAATTAATTAATTTAGACTTTATTTTATTAATTATTCTTTCAATTAAGTTATGTTAAAATAGGTTAATTTTATTATTTTATGTGTTTAATCACATGCTATTCATTTAAGTAAATAATATGTGTTTTTAAATTAATTAAATTGGTTCGCCCTTAATTTTATTAGTTCAATTAGTTAATTAAATAATTAATTAATAGTTTTGAAACATTAATTATATTATTTTATGTATGCAGATTGATTTTTAATTCATTTTGTAGTTCACTGCTACTCTTTGTTCTAACGGTGACCTTTATTTTCTTCGGTAGCCTTTTACCCGCCAGTAATCTGTTAATTTATTAGTATCGGTAACCTTGCTTGTATCGGTGACCTTGTCACCAGTACCTATTCCAAACTCTAATTGCTTTGATTTAAATTTATTTATTTATTTTATTTTATTTTCATCCATGAATTTAAACTAATTTAATTAATTTAATAGTATAGTTTTCTGCTTGAAATATATAGGTTAGTTTCTAATATAAAATAATGATTATTTTTAGTGCTAATTAATTAATTAGTTTTGTTGTTCTAAACTTTTAAAATAAGTTAGTTTCTATGAAATTTAAATTTTTATTTCAATTAACTCTTTTAATTCTGTTGTTTAAATTCGTTCTTTAATTTTGTATTATTTAATCTTGCTAATAAATTAATTAGTTATTATGTTAGTATGTTTTTAGTTTTGTTAAAATTTTATTTGTTTTAAATAAATTAGTGGTTTTACCATTTAATTTTTAGTTTAATTAATTCTTTACCTGATTTGACGTTGTGGTGGTGTTTTTGCAGCTACCGATAGATGACTTTACCGGTAGCTGCCGATAGCTTCCCGTTATTTCTTTCCTCACTGATTATCGATGACCTTTATCCTCACTGATTATCGGTGACCTTTATCCTGCGCGCACCCCTTATTTCCACCTCAACATCTTTTCTTTTTATTTATTATTTTTTTTTCTTCTCTATCGGTAGCTTCAGCTACCGATACTCCTCACCGATACACCTCCTGTCACTTTTCAAAGGCTGCGCCGCACCACCCATGGCTCCCCTGCTGTCTGCCGCTGGGAGGAGCTGAAGCTCTCACCACCTCTTACCTGAAGCCACCCGAGGGAGCCGCACCACTTTGCTGATGACGCACCACCACTCTGCTGAGATCCGAAGTCGCGCCACCTGCTGATGGCGTATCGCCGCTGAAGGGGAGCCACACCCCTTGAAGGAGCAGGGGGTTTAGCGAGGGAAGATGAGTTGTTTCCTGTTGGAGTCAATCCAAACCAAGGTCGAGCTGGTGTTTATGGTTGTCGAGTTGATGTCGCCGCAAGGAGGAGCTCGAGTTGCTAAATCCCCTCACTGCTGCTGTGAGAGACCTGCACAGGCTGCCGCTGAGCAGAGGAAAATAAATCCATGCTGCTGCATCATTTGGGAAGCCGCCTCACCTGTTCGAGCCGAGGAGGAGGGCGAGCCGCTGCCACCGTGAGCAGGAGGAGACTACTGCTGCCCTGTTTGCAGTGCCGGAAAAATCCAGAAACCCTCCCCCTACCCTATGCGCCGAAAATTGGGGGAGGAAGAGACAACACAAAAAATAAAATAAAAAAATAATAGATAAGTATAATAATAAAATTAAAGTAAAAGTTAAAGAAGAAAAAAAGACAAAAGGTAAAGTTAAAAGTAAGGTTAACTTTACATAAAAGTTAACTCACTTAGTCAAATTAATATAAAATAATAAACTTAAAACAATTAAAATTATAATAGATAGATAAATCATTCACTAAAATATAAAACTTAATTAATAATAAATGTTTTTAATAAATTAATTTACTTTTAATTGTATGAATTAATTAATAATAATTACAAATAAATTATTAAACATACTTATAAATTAAAAATACTTAAAAATTAAGTAGTAATTTTAATTACCAAATTAAAAATTAACTAATTAATAAATTAATCTAACAATTTAATTTCTTAAATAGTAACAATTAAATTATTAATACAATCTAAATTATTAAATTTCTAAATACTTATTTATTTATGATGTTAAATTTTAATGATTAACTTTTAAAAGTAGTTTTTAGTATTTATATTTATTAACTAACTCAATGGCATTTAATGAAAATGCTATATATAAATAATAAATATCAATTAAGATATTTAATTATAATCTTTAGTTAATTATTAATGAGTAATATAACTGTAAATTTAAAAATAATAATAATAATAACTTTTTTATTTTTCGTTATTTGTGTTCTCGTTTATTTAGGTTTCTTTTCTAACTTGCAGGTTCATTCAATTTCTCAAAACCCATCCAGTTTCAAGAAACCAACTCAGTGAGAGTTAGTTAGGAGGGAAAAGATTGCGCGACGTGCCGGTCGTGAAAAAATGCACATTTTGCGGTGCGTGGGTAAAGAACTTTTGAAGTCGGCGGAGATTGAGCGGTGACGTGTAGTGGATGACAGAGAGTACTTAAGCAGAACAAGAAGTGTTTTTTAGGGAGTGACACATTCATTGACGAAGACATTCATACATTTACCCGGGGGGAGACGATCAGGAGACGATGCTGAGCAGTGCAGTCCAAGAACTTAGGAGCAGAGCATTTTTAGGGAGTTCCTTCTCCCTCACGATTTAAACTTTTGTACTCTGTTTCTGTAATGTTTCCTATTACTGCTGTAATAATGAATAGTATAGTTAGCTAAGTCTCTTAGTTCGGGGAGAGTTCTAGCTCTACTGGCTTCTTTTTCATCCTTCTCATTAACCAATTCTTCTGTGATTAGAATTGATCGGCGAGATCAAATCTAATTTCATTTATCTGCTTTGTACCAAAAGCACTGAAATATTCTAGACTCTGTAATAATTCGGCGAGTTTGGTTATGGAGTTATCTTTTTAGTAAACAAATCATAATGAAAACTTCAGTACTTACGGAGAGTTTGTACTGTTGTTCATCTTAAGACATCTTTCTGGAATTGTACTTCTTGGAGTGGTGAACTCTAGTTGTACAATTTCTACGACTTAACTCCTGGCGAGGGAAGTAAGTCGTCTCTTTAATTCAGTGGTATGAAGCTGTACTTTACATGAAAAGGAGAATAAATTCAAGCCAGTAGACTAGAATGAACCTGAATATTCTTTACTGTTGTCTTTTATCATCATTTTATATCTGTTGTTGCACCTTGCTCCCAGCTGTAATTTTTTTTAGTATTGTTCAAACAATTTTACTATAAAATTGAAGTTTCACTGTACATAAAACCATATGGAAATCAAAAGATATAAAAATTTAAAAAGTGAAAATTAGAAAAGAAAAACACTCCGCTGTTGACAACAGTGGAGCTTTCCAAGTTTTTTAGTTAGTAGTGGCCAATTTTACCTTCCCTGTGGGTTCGACCCTGCTTGCCACATATACAGTAGTTAGTAGGAATATAAATTTTAAACTTTGACAGACTTCTACGACGGTTTAGGTCAAACATCTAGCAAGAATATATATTAATGAAGTTGTGAGACTTCATGGAGTACCCCTATCGATTGTTTCTGATCGTGATCCCCGTTTTACTTCAAGATTCTGGAAGAGTCTTCAGAAATCCCTGGATACTGAACTTCATTTGAGCATGGCCTACCACCCTCAGACAGACGGACAATCAGAACGGACTATTCAAACCTTAGAAGACATGTTGAGATCCTGCTCACTTGACTTTTAGGGTATGTGGGATCAGTATTTACCTCTGGTAGAATTTTCCTATAACAATAGCTTCTATTCGAGTATTCAGATGGCACCATATGAAGCGTTATACGGAAAGAGGTGTCGCACACCAACCTGTTGGGATGATGTTGGTGAAAGAAAACTTTTAGGTCTAGAACTGGTGGAGGAAATGATGGAAAAGGTGAAGGTAATCAAAAATCACATCAAAGCAGCTCAAAGTAGGCAGAAGAGTTGTGCCGATAATCGAAGGAAGGATTTGGAATTTCAAGTTGGTCATCATGTTTTCCTGAAGGTATATCCATGGAAGGGAGTCATACGTTTTGGTAAGAAAGGTAAATTGAGTCCCAGGTACATCGGACCTTTCAAAATTCTAGAACGAATTGGGGCTGTAGCTTACCGATTGGCAATGCCGCTAAGTCTCTCCAAAGTTCACGATGTGTTCCACGTTTCTCTGTTGAGGAAATACATGCCTAACCCAACGCATGTACTCACCTATGAAGAATTAGAACTGGAACCCGATCTATCTTATTGTGAAGAGCCCGTCAGGATTCTTGATACGAGAGAACAAGTACTGAGAAACCGGACGACGCGTCTGGTAAAAGTTTTGTGGAGAAACCATAAGATGGAAGAGGCAACGTGGGAACCCGAGGAACATATGATGAAGAACCACCTGAGTCTTTTCATGTGATAAGTATTCTAGAAATTTCGAGGACAAAATTATTTGAAGGAGGGGAGAATGTAACACCCCAAGCTTCTACGGTACGCTTCTCTTTGAATAATGTGATAGCGTGTGTTGTATGCAACACCGAGTTCTGACACACCATAACCAATCAAACTAGCCGTTATGAATAGTAATACCTACTTTTTGAAATTAAATATATTTTATATTTCAAAATGGACTCCATTTTGTATTCGGAATATCGAATTTAGCCTAAGGTGAAATTTTGGTACTTTTTAGATAACTTTAATATTTTGATGAATAGTGAAAATTATTAAATTTTAATTAAAAACAACTTTTTTAAGAAAAATAATTAATAGTGATAAATTATGAATTTGAGTGGTTTTAAAGTATATTTATAGTATATTTTTACCATTTAATACAGTGTTGGTCATTGGACATAATTTTACAATTAAACCGGACATAAACAAGTGTCAATCTTTTGATAGTTATTATCTCTTAAAAACACGTTTTTTGTTTTTACAACGGGAATTAATTTTAAATTAATTTCTGCCACTTTTGTGTTTTGAATTTGGAAAAAATGATTCCATATTTGAAATCAGGATGTTCAAATTGTGTAAATAGTTAACTTTTATTTTTTGACATTTTGAATAATTACTTCGGTAAATATTTTATTTACCATGGTTAAGGGTAAATCCGGTAAATAAAGGTTAAAAAATAATATTATAAAAATACTAAATTACCCTAAAACGTGTACTAGCCTTATTTTTTTATACATGTTCGACCATAGGAATCCTTGGGTCGATTTTGGGATCCCATGGAGCCACTTGTAGGTGATAGGGACACTTAATTTTAATTAAGTTAAAATAAGTACAAAAATGACATAAGCATATATCTTTTAGAAAAACAATTTTTACATAGGGTTATATATGTTATATATTCGACTATAAATATTCATTAGAAAGATAAAAATATTTCCTACATAATTATATTTTATTTATAATTTTTAGACTTTAAATAATTTAATTTATTTATGACACAATTATGATACAGTAATTACCATAATAGTGACAAATTAAAATAATTGATATCATAAATACCCAAATAAATATAATTTGAGACTTTTAATGAATTAAACTAATTTTCTAGGATAATATGAAATATTATTATTTATTTAATTTACTTTTTTCAAAGTAATAATTCTGTTATGAGTTTCACAAAAATCAACTATTGAATAGTTTCAAAATTGACATAAAAGAGTTTTTAAAACAAATATTGTATTATTAATTGATATTAATTCCTAAAAATCTAAGTTTCGGCAAAGAGACTTATATAATGATAGGTTTATAATTAATGGACCACTTGGGGGTCTCTTGGATGTATATAGTAAGTTTATTAACTATATAATATAAAAATACAAAGTGACATGGTAAATGTCAAACTAATTAACTAAGAGTTAAAACTAAAAGATCAGGTTAATATAGTAACCCAAACCTGTCTAAATTCTATTGGTTGAGTGGTTTTAGACCTATCACCACCTTAAAATTTAAATAATACACTTTGTATCCATTAGAAACCGAATATGAATTTATTATAAATTAATATTTCTAGCTTTTCCAAAGGTGCCCCTCACCCCTCTTATAAAAGGGCACTCCTCCTTCTCATTTATTCACACCTTCAAAGCCTTTTGGTTCGGCCAAAATCTCCCCAAATACTCTCCCAACTTCCCTCAATACAACCTAGAGGCCTTATTTTGATCATAAAGCCAACCTAGGGATCCCTTTTGATCAAATCAAAAGGAAGAACCCGAATAAGAGGTAAGGATTTCACCACCCTTTTCCAAGTTCCTTTCTTCTTCCACTTCTTCTTTCTTTGTTATTACCATTCTAAAATAATAACTCCGATATCTTATATATACTATGATGTTATTATAAATATTTTACAACCATATTCAGTATTCTATCCACCCTTTGAATAACATGTCACCATACGTGCGTACGTACGGCTTACCGTCTCCACGCCGTGGTGTAATTGTTATTCAATATATTATTATTTTGATGGGTATAATAATGATGTGTAACTCATGTAAATAATAAATATAACATGATAATGATTATTTATATATTATATACTATCCAATTATATATTATTTTAATATCAAAAGAATGATATTTTCGCTCGTGCGTACGTACGGACTACCGTCTCCACGAACGCAATGAGATTCATTCTCCATCGTATCCATTCAAGTATAATTATCATTTGATGATTTAAAAATGATTTTTAAGGACTTGATATCATTCTGGATATGAATAATATACAACCTATCCATTACAAACATGGCTTACGTAACAAAACATATAAAAGAAAATGAGTAAGTTAACACCCGAAACAACGATAATACTAAGATATTATTAACAAATCAATGTTAAAATATCATATATGATATCATATTAATGTATATGATTCTTGTATAATTTAATAACAATTATTTCACCACTATACAGGATGTTAACCTACCCCAACCAAGGAAAAGTACAAGGTAAGGGTTATTTTGCAATCTCTTCATTATCCGAGGTTGTTTATACGTAATTATCTACTGGGATTTATTTATCATCCACACCCATGTTTCTTCGAAATGTATTTCAAAAAGATTTTACTATTTAAAATAATATGGGTTAAAGTCATTTATACCCTTGTTTGACATTTGATAAGAGGTTTATAAAGGAATCCTTCCATCGTTTTCTAAACAAGGTGCTTTTAACCTTTTCGACAGAATTAAGGTAAGAATGTTTTTTTAACTTATACGGTGGGTGCGGTTATTTTCCGCCGTTATAAAATCTTCGAAGCTTCCCTTACAAGCTTATAATAATATTTTCAAAGAAAATGTTTTATTTTATAAATATATGACTCTTAGATGATTTCAAAAATAGAAAGATATATTTCTCTAAAAAGAGTTTTGATTTCATCTATGTCAACATCCTTTGATGGATTTTATGCTTATTTGAAGTTGATTTATTATGATACAAAACTTCTATATTGTATTGAAGGTTTTGTGATATGTTTGACTGTGGATGTGCTATTTTTATACCATTCATAGTTTTTGGTGAAAGTATTGACATTTTTTATGCTAGTTTTAATACGAATGTTTATGTTATGTTTAAACCTTTTCATATGGGAATGCATTGGACTTAATATGTGACGGGTGGAGCCCGCTATAGCTCCTAGATGCATCGGTAGGTCTCATGAGACAAAACAGTGTCTTGGAAAAAGGCCTTGACAAAATCCTATTTGTATTATTGGCACGAGGCCTTGGCTATGTGGTTATGATAGTCTGGAATTATGCATTCCATCATTATGAAAGTGGTTATTGATATTGCATGTGATTATTCGATTAGTAGAATATCCATGTGAATAAGTAAATGGCATTATTTCATTTTATTTTTTCCATACTATATTTAAGTTCAAGTTTAAAAGGCTTTTGTTTTAGTTATACATTACCTTAAATGTTTATTCTTATTTATGAAATTTTCCGCTATATTGTTATCCTTACTGGGCATTTGAGCTCACCCCTTTTCTATGTTTTATTTTTTCCAGGGTATAAAGAAGTAAATTATGAATGACCTGCAGGGATAGTATGTGGGGATATGAGTGTGGAATATGAAGAAAATATGTTGTTGTAGTTTTCATTTTTATGATGTAATGTAAGACTTATGAATATATCTAGTATTTCCAAGGCTACTAAACCAATCGGTCTTTCGAGATTTGATCCTTCTTGTGATCATGCCAATGTTATGTAATAATGCACTGACTCTAGGTAACTGGGGCCTGGGCGTTACACTGGATAAAGAAATTGATGGTCGAGTTCTTTTCACAGTTCCTCACTTCTCAGCAAGTGAAGGTCGAACATTAGGTTCCAGCAGGATTGGTCCAACTGCTCATGGTACCAGAGTGGAAATGGGATGGTATCTCAATGGTATTTTTGATGGGGTTACCATGTACATCTAGGGGCCATGAATCTATCTGGGTGATCATTGAACGACTCACCATGTTGGCTCACTTCCTACCCATCTAGGACTAGGGACCGGTAGAGGAAATGGGATGCCTCTACATCCAGGAGGTAGTGAGGCTTCACGAGGTGCCTTCAACTATCGTCTTAGATCGTGACACTCACTTTACACTCCAGTTGTGGAGGGGATTACATAAGGTGTTAAGGACGCAGTTGTGCTTGAGATCATCTTTTCATCCCTAGATGGATGGTCAGATAGAGTAGACCATGTAGACCTTGGAGAACATGCTACATTCTTGCATCCTTGATTTTGGTCACCATTGGAAGGACCACCTACCACTGGTGGAGTTTTTATACAACAAAATCTATCACTCCACCATTGGAATGACATCATTCGAGGATTTTTACGGGTAGCCTTTAAGATCAACCCTATGCTGGACAGACCCAGGGGAGTCGGAACTCATGGGTCTAGAGCTGGTATGGGCTACCACTGAGAAGGTGAAGATCATCTAAGAGCATATGAGGAATGCAAAGAGCTGACAGAATTATTATGCTGACTAGAGACAGAGACCCTTGGATTCTGATAAGGGAGATTATGTGTTCCTTTGGGTCTCACCCCGGTGAAGATTTTAGAGATTTGGCTGGTGCGGAAAACTATCTATGAGGTTAATCAGACATTTTTAGATCCTAAGTAGAGTTGGTGAGGTAGCGTAACGCCTAACATTTCCATCACAGATGAACCAGGTGCATGATGTTTTCAATGTTTCGTAGCATAGGAGGTACGTGTGTGATCCATCGCTTATCATTGA
Organism: Viscum album; assembly: GCA_963277665.1. Lineage (NCBI taxonomy): Eukaryota > Viridiplantae > Streptophyta > Magnoliopsida > Santalales > Viscaceae > Viscum > Viscum album. Next base: position 837,194,478 of record OY728167.1, read on the forward strand.
CTAGGGTGAGTTGGATATTGACGATGGGGTGATGTTTGCAGAGTTCCTGGTGGTGATAGAGGACTGACAAGAGTGGCTCCTATGTGGGTAGTCGATTCCTCTGGTTCGCATTCTATGGTAGCACATGAATCACCAGGAGAGTATGTGGGAGTGGGTGGCTCAGATTCATCCTCAGTACCCCCATATATTTGATTAGTTTTTGTTTTGGATTTTGAGGACATAAATATTTAAAGTGGGTAGAATTTAATGCTTCGTAAATTCATCATATTTTTTTTTAAATTATGTGCAATTATTATAAGACCGCACACTTTGACGACATGTGGTTCTGAAGCCCGGTGAGCTTAAAATGGAATTTTGAACTTTTTTTATGTTAACTTAAGTAAATGTTCAAGTGGGTTTTTATAACTTTTGAACTATTTCTAAAATAGAAAATATGAGGGCACATTTGAACTCGGATTACTGGGATTCTCCTAGAAATCACTAAACTTCGGCCGGTAAGGGAAAAGTGGAAAAGTTATTTTTCAGACATTTAAGAAAATAATATAATAACTTTAAAAAAGTTATTTTATTTTATTTTCTCATTCATTGAGAGGAGGACGATGAAGCTACAATGAAATGATGTGTTGCATTAATGAGGCACATTAATGGCTCGTTAACTCGTAGTGTAACGACACTTTAATGACGCATAATAGCAATGTTGTTTAATAAACAAAATAGCATAACGACATGACGTCACATCATAATAGAAATGATGTGACATGTATTCCTTTTATTTTGGCTGATGTTTTGGTAGAATAAGGAATTAAACTATGATGATTCTATAAAGAACCTCTGGTGAACTTCCTCTCCAATGAAGAACGACAAATGTCGATGAATGTCAAATGTCTTTGATGCACCTCAATGAACAGATACCGAAGTGATAAACGAATTCGACTTCTTGAAAAACTCAAGGATTAAGTGATACGACATCTAACTTCAAAGAGAAAGGGGTTTAAATTGTGAATGTTATTCCCCATTATTATTCTAGAAATGAAAAATGTGGATCATCCCACGAACAAGTTGATCGGCGAATCGTGCCTTTATGCCAGAGTGTAAATTATTTTTGGTATTTTCTTTAACTGGGGTTGAATTATCATTTTTTTTATTGAACTAAAATCCTTGGACCCCCAATGATTATAAACTTATAACATGGAGGGTATGGGATGACACGAACAGGGCCCAAGCCCCTCTACCACGTTTGTTCCATGTGGACAAACATCTAAATCGACAGAAATCTGGGTCTTAGGCCCTTCATGGTAAAGAGAACATTCCATGGAGATCGTAGGCGCTGACAGAATAGAAAACATACCCCTGGAGCAAGTCTGGTGGCTCGCGGCAGTAGTCGCACCTGTCGGCACGTCGCGACGACAGGAGGCCACAGCTGGCTAGTCGCAGCAGCTGTAGGGAGACGCAGTGCTAGGATGGTGTTGTGTGGAGGGGTGGCCAACGTCCAGGACAACCATAAGAGATTGCAGTTGTGGTCTTTTGACCGCAACTGGCTGCCGCATCCTAGGCGCACACCTCTGGTTGTATGTGTGGTCGGTCTTCGGCATGGCAGGCCATGCCTTCAGCTAGAAAGTCATGCCCCCAACCAGCGTGTCATGTTGGTCCCCCACTAATCAGGCCGGTCCTGCACCCAGTGGGCCGGACCCTCACCCAGCGGGCCAAAACCGTGCTGGAAGGCCGGACCCATGCCCTTCGGTCTGGACTGGACAAGACCGTGTCGTCGGGCCACTCGGAGGGCTAGACCGTCGGCCCAACCGGGGCGAGTCCGACGAAGACCATTAGGCCTATCCCACTAACCATTCAAGACCGAACTGACCCAGACCTGAACTAGTTCAATTCAAGTTGGTAAAATTTTAAAATGGGGTATGTGGGACCCCCCAGGCTGGGTTGGTCGGGTTGGTCTGACCAAGTAAGACCGTCCCCCGATGCAACCAGGCCCTGTCTACAAAAACGCTCGTATCTTGTAAAATGCATGTCCGATTGACGATCCAGTTAGGTTTTTCGGACCCTCTCTTCAAGGAAGATATTTTGGCATTCCCTAAAGATACTTTCATATATTTTGAGATCCGACGAATGGCTTGAGGAGCGGTTCTCCCAGGATCCCAACGTACGGAACCCTGTCGTTGGTTGAGACCAGAAGAATGCTGACTTTTGAATCTGTGTGACTCGACTATAGACCAATAAGATGCATTTTTTGGGAATTTTCAGGCCAATGGTGGGAAGAACATATTTGTGACTTTGTAGGGCCACGGTATGCGATGAGGAGGAGTACCTCCATTGGCAACGATTAGTGGGAACCACTTCTATGTGACTTTGCGGGCCCACGATATGCAATGAGGAGGTGAACCTAAGTAGTATATGGTTAGTGGGAAGAACTTATGTGTGACTTGGAAGGCCCACGTTACTCGATAGAGGAGGATTTCTCCAGCAGCCAAGGTGTTTGATAATGTGACTGATAATTCTATTATCAAAACCCTAAAAGTATACCTGGTGTGAGCTATCTTGTGCTTCGTGATTTACATTAAGGACTATTTTGTGGTCTTTCCTTTTGTTTTGGGGTCCCTACTAAGTATCGTGTTACTCACCCCTTTATGGTATCCTCCCAATCATTTCATGTCTCATACAGGCAATCCGTGTTTTGACCGAGACTTTGGTTGACTGGGACCCAGAGGTGCTCAGGGAGACGGGACCGAGGGACACTACGACGCTAGACTTGGTGGCCTAGGAATAGGAAGGGCATAGTAGGATCGGGTGGATATGATGTTCTACTTTAGCTTCCAGTAGCTCCACTACTCTCATGATAAGATGGGGTTTTCCGCAGATGGCCATCAGTGTTTCCATTTTCTACACTGATTTTTTTAGTTCTTTCATTGGGTTTGTATTCTGGACCACTTATATTAGTTGTACTTGTATTGTGCTTTGTTTTAGTGATACTTGTTTCCTTTTTAGTGTTTGGGACTTTTTTGGGCATGTGTGTGTGTACAGGTACTCAGGCCAATGCCACCCACTTGCAGTTTGACACCTTTGGCGCTAGTCTCTAGCTCCTGGACTTCGGGAGGCGGGGTTGGGGTAGTCACAACATGGGCCCCGGGGGACGGGTCATGACAAATTGCTATCAGAGGGTGATCAGTCCTACCACAAAGACCACGAGTATGTGTTTTGGTTTGGGAAAACAGTGTTGAGTGTTTCATGTCTGACTTCCATATTCGGGTAGTCCAGTGATGGTGTGGCGGCCGATGTATGCATACACTAGGATTGTGAATTCTGATTTTTTGATCTATACATGAAACAATTGGTTGCATAAGTTTATCCTTATGTTCTTTTGAATAAGATTCAACTCACTGGTTATAATGTTTTGATCATGGTCCATCTTGATCTATTTCAATATGCCTTCGTGTGGAAGACCATCCAGGATCCTGATACAAGGTCGTGAGGACAACTCGCCTAACGATGAGGAGTCTGTTCAGGGAATAGTTCTAGAGATGGCCCCACCGGGAGGTGCACTAGTGGTACCACCACCCAATGGTTGGAATCTACTGTTGGTGGTTCCAACAGAGTATGTAGGCAGACTCGGTTCTTTTCACGTGTTTCAAAGACAGAGACATACTAGGTTCAGTGGAGAGACAGATCCTCAGGTCGCTGAAGACTGATTGGAGGCATTGACTCATGTCATCCGCATAGGGAGGACACTACTTGACCATATGTTGATATTGGTGGTGATCCTTCTATAGGTATTTTTAGGGAGTTTGTGGAGCTTTAACACCTAGACACATGATGAGGAAACCCTCACCTAGGAATAATTCTAGTGGCATTTCTGGGAGGAGTTTTTTCCCACAACCTTGTGCTCATTGCGCATTCAAGAGATGATTCACCTATAGTAGGGAAGCATTACCATGGCTAAGTACTCAATGAGATTCACTAATATTTATCTCTACTCAACATATATGGTGTGACACCCTTTCTTCATGGATCGATCCATTGAGAAGTGACTTTGGTAGGATATTATGATGTCGGTGTTGTCCCATAGCATCCCTACCCAGGCTGGGGTGCTGAAGCGAGCACTTCTAGTAGAGAGCTTCTTGGAAGAGCAGATGCCTATAGAAAGAGACACATGTTGACCGCATGCGGCGGAGCCTTTAGTAGGCAGTAGAAAATAGACACAATGGCCCATGCAGGACATACCTTTCAAAGGAAGACCTCGGGACTCAGTTTTGGCAGTGCGCGGATCCCAGACTAGAGGGTGTCAGCCGGGAACCAGGATTTTCTTCTTGTGAAGTAGGTAGGGACCCAAGGCACGTGACTACTTAACCGGCCATATAGATGGCCAGCCGACGTTCGAGGGGCCACTGAGGAAGAGTCATTGGTTCGATCGAGGAGGTCCATAGGGTGGCGGACGTGGAAGGGGACCAGGCTAAGAGAAAGGTGGTGGAAAATGTATTGAGGTGTTACTACCACCCCCCCAAATGGTCCACCCCAACCTCAGAGAGAAGGAATACAGGGGATAGAATATCTCCATGTAGTAGAGGTTTATAACCACGATTCTACAGAGATGATCTGATGTACGATATGTGTCTTATCCACCCTAGATGCAGTTCTTATAGACACTAGTTCTAGTCACTTCTTCCTTTCTAGGACTCTCGTTCAGAGCACATAGATTCTGGTGGATCCGTTAGCCTGATCCTTAAGGATATATACTTTTATAGGAGCGTATTCGATGATTAAACACTAGTGATGGTAGTGTGAGATAACTCTAGGAGGTGAGATATTCAGCTGGGAAATCCGAGTAGTGGCATCGAGGCCTTACGACGTTATCTTGGGTATTGAATGTTTATCCACAGTCCATCCTCAGATAGACTATTTTAGGCATATAATGTGGTGTTTTCATGCATATGGAACTTGTTTTTCCTTCTCTGATGAGAAGGAAACTCTTTCATAACATGACATACTTACTCGCAGGAGGGTGCATCTGATCACTCACCAATTGGCTATCCTCACCCTCACTGCAGTGGAAGAGAGTAGTCCAAGATTTCATGTAGTGGTGGATGAGTACAATAATGTTTTTCCTAAGGATGTTCCAGGACTACCTCCTTGTTGGGAGGTAGACTTTTGCATCGACCTGTACCTCAGGATGACACCGATATCCACACTGGAATATCAGAAGGCTCCTGGAGAGGTTTGCGAGATGAGGGTACAACTGGAGGACTTGCAATAGAAGGGGTTTGTAAGGCCAAGTGTTTCACCATGGTAAGTTCTGGTGCTTTTTTTCACGAATGAAAATGAGAGTTTGAGGTTGTGTGTGGACTTCCAGGGCCTGAACTAGGTGACCATGAAGAACATGTATCCACTGTTGAGGATCAATGACCACTACGACCAGCTGATTGGAGCAAGGTGGTTCTCAAAGATAGACATTATATCAGGCTATCACTAGCTTCAGGTACGAGATGAGGATGTACTGAAGATAGCCTTCAGGTTACGATATAGACACTATGAGTTCCTCATGATGCCTTTTGGTGTGACCAACACCCTAGAAGTGTTCATGGGACTCATGAATAGGATCATCCAGCCTTACCTTGACCGGATTGTTGTGGTATTCATTGATGACATCTTGGTGTACTCAGCGTCAGAGGTGAGGCACGCTACACACCTGTGGATAGTCCTCGATACACTCTGAGAAAAAAAATTATGGAAATATATCTAAGTTTCCATTTTGGATTCAAGAAGTCCACTTTCTGGGACAAGTCATCTCAAAGGCTGGAGTTGTAGTGGATCCAGACAAGATAGAGGCAGTGCTTTCTTAGGAGCCTCCCGTGAGCATGACTGAGGTGCAGATCTTATTGGTGTTGACTGGTTACTATCGTAGGTTGGTCCCCATATTTTCTAGAGTAGTAGCACCCTTATCAGCTTTGAAAATGAAGGGGAAACCCTTCGTGTGGATGGAGAAATGTCCGTAGAGATTCCTAGAGCTGAGGTGGAGAATGACTGGTGCCCCCATCTTGAGACATTGAGAGGATGGAATTGGGTATTTTGTTTATTGTGATGCATCAGTGAAAATAATAGGTTTTGTACTGATGTAAGAGCGAGCAGTGACCACCTATGACTCGTGACATTTGAGATAGCATGATATGAACTAAACGACCTGTGACCTGGAGTTAGAAGCAGTGGTATTTTCTATAAGGATGTGGTGGAACTACATGATGGGTGAAAAGTTTACAATTTACACTAACCACAAGAGTCTCAGGTGTATATTCTCATAGAAGGACCTGAACTTGAGACAACAGCAATGGCTAGAGTTCCTCCAAGACTATGACTTTGAGAGAGTCTATACACCTGAGAAGGGGAACGTGGGGGAAGACTCACTCAGTAGGAGGACCGGTTTGCCACTACTGAGTGAGGTGACAGAGAAGATATCCATGATACTGATATCCTTCTTGGATGATGGTGTATTTTCTTACCTTCAGTCGATTACTACTACTCCCCCACTCTTATAGCAAGTCATGGAGGCACAACTGGAGGATGATGACAGTGAGGCCCGACATGCTCAGTTTTCCTCAGGATGGGCTCCTGATGGATTTAAATAGTTGGAGAGAACGTCAAATTTTTCAGAGGGAGAACCATAGTACCAATGACGTTGTTGGAGGTGGTGTTTAGGGACTTCCATACTCCCCCTTTGGTGGTACATTCTGGAGTGGAGAAGATGTACCACGACATCCGATGTTAGTACTGGTGGCCAGGGATGAAGAAAGTGGTGGCTATGTTCATTTAACATTTTCTTACTTGTCTGAAAGTGAAGGATTAGCATCAAGTTCTAGTAGGATTATCCTAGCCACTCGTGGTACTAGAGTGGAAATGGGATGGTATCTCGCTGGACTTTGTGATGGGGTTACCATGTACGTCCAAGTGCCACGACTCTATTTGGGTGATCGTTGACCGACTCACCATGTCAGCTCACTTCCTACCCATCCGGGAGCAGGGACCATTTGAGGGAATGGGACGCCTCCTAGTCTAGATGATAGTGTGTCTTCATGGGGTGCCTTCGATGATCATCTCATATCTTGATTCTCACTTTACATCCCAACTCTGGAGGGGATTACAGGAGGTGTTCGGGAAGAAGTTGAGCTTGATCACAACTTTTCATCCCAAGATGAATGGTCAGATGGAGAGGACCATACAGACCATAGAGGACATGATACATGCTTTTATCCTGGATTTTGGTCACTGTTGGAAGGACCACCTGCCACTGGTGGCGTTTTCATACAACAACAGTTATCACTCCACCATTGGCACGACACCATTCTAGGATTTGTACATGAGGCCTTGTTGATCTGCCCTATACTAGATAGACCCAGGGGAGGTAGCACTCATGGGTTTAGAGATACTATAAGATACCACCGACAATGTGTAGATCATCCAGGAGTGGATGAGGACTGCACAAAGCAGGTAGGATTCTTATGCCTACAGTAGATGGAGACCCTTGTAGTTTGAGGAGTGAGACCATGTGTTCCTTCGAGTCTCACCCCGACAAAGATTGAGGATATTTGGACAAGGTGAAAGGTTATCTATGAGGTTAACTGGACCTTTTCAGATCATAAGTAGAGTTTTCAAGGTGGTGTACTGCCAGCTCTTCCCCCACAGATGCATCGGGTGTTTTACGTTTTCCACCTATCACAACTGAGGAGGTACGTGCCTGATCCATCGCACGTCATCGACTAGGCCAAGATGGACATTGATGATGGGGAAACATTTTCAGATTTCCTAGTGGAGATAGAAGACCGATAGTAGTGGGTACTATGTGGGCGGTCGATTCCTCTTTTTCGCATTCAGTGTCATCATGGGAATCTCTAAGAGAGAAGATGGGAGCAGGGGGCTCAGATTAGTGATCAGTAACCCCATGTATTTGATTAGTTATTTGTTTAGGATTTTGAGGGTGTAAATCCATATGGTGGGGATAATTTAATGTCTTATAAATTTAATTTAATTTTTCTAAATTATATGGAATTATTCTGAGACCACACTCTTTTACGGCACGTGATTCCGAGGCCCGGTGAGCCTGTAATGGAATTTAGAACTTATTTTTAAGTTCAATTTAGTAAACATGTGAGCAAGTTTTTCTAAATTTTAAACCACTTTTCAGATCAAAAATATGAGGTCACTATTGAACATGGAATTCCGAGATTTACTTAGAAATTACTTAACTTCAGCCTACAAGGGCCGAGAGTAAAAGTTATTTTTTTGAATTTTTGGAAAATAATAAAATAACTTAAAAAAGTTATTTTATTTTATTTTATAATATATTTAGTGGGGGATGGATACTCTATGCTGTAGGGACGAGGTGAATTTATGAGGCTAATTAATGGCTCATTAACATGCAGTGTAACGATGTTTTAATGACACATAACAGTGACGTTGTTACATAAATGAAATAGCGTAACGACGCGACGTCGCATCCTAATAGAAATGATATGATTTTTTTCCTTCTATTTTGGTTAACACATTGGTGTATTGGGGAATTAAAATGTGGGGATTCTCTAAAAACCTCTAATGAACATACTCTCCAACGAGTAACAAAAAATTCTAACGAGCGTCAATCATCTTCGACGCACCTCGAAGAATAAATCCGGAAGCGACGAACTACATCGACGTCTTGAAAAACTAGAGGATGAAGAGCCACGACATCGAATGTCAAAGTGGTAGGGGTTTAATTTGTGCATTTTCTTCCCCGTTTTTATTCTTGAAATGATGAACACAGATCATCCCACAAACATGATGATCCTCAAATCATGCTTTTATGCGGGAGGGTAACTTTTTGGGGGGGATTTTCTTTAATAGGGCTTGGAATTATCATTTGTTGATTGGACTAAAATCCCAGGACCTCCATTGATTATTTTCATCTAACACAGAGGGTGAGGGACAATATCAAAAAGGCCTGATCCCCTCCTCCGTGAGTGTTCCTTGTGGCCAAATATCTAAATTGATGGCAAGCCAGGTTTGAGGCCCTTCTTGGAAAAGTGAACATTCCCCAAAGACCGTAGGCACAAACGGAACTAAAAATGGACCACCAAAGAAAATCTGGTAGCCCGTTGAATGAACCGCTAGCATGCTAGCATGGGCAGCTTCCAGCACTAGTGGCTGCTGGTGGGGGCCCGCTGCAGTAGTCACAGGTGGAGGACGGCAACCGGAGGTCGTGGCCGGGTGGCCGCAACAGCCGTTGCATCCCTGGGGGGACGCAACCCCGATGGGCACAGTGTGGAAGGCTTTCCCATGTTAGGGTCACCTAGAAGATTCGACATTCGCGGTCATTTTATCGTGGCAGGAGGAAGGCCCTGTGTCTGCAGGGCTAGCAAGGAGGGAAGGCAGCTAGCTGCAGCATCCCAGGCATGGACCATCGGCCACCCGTTCATCTAGTCATCCAGCTGGCAGGATGGGCCAGACCCATGCCAGTGGACCGGACCTACACTCTATAGGACGGACCCACGACGGCAGGCTGGACAAGACCGGGTCACTGAGCGACCCGGTGGCCTTGACCCTCGGCCTAACCGGGCCTGGTCCAGTGAGGGCTATTGGGCCTGTCCCACTAGCCAGGCCGGACAAGACCGACCAAGAACTGAATCAGTAGAGTTCTAGTTAGTCTAATTCTAAACTAGGGTATGTGGGACCCCAAGGTCGGTCAGGCCGGGTCGGACCTGGCCTAGACACAACCAACCCCTATCTACTAAAATGATCGTATCTTGCAAACCACACGTCTGATTAGCGAGACGTTTGAGGAGTTGGGACCCTCTCAATGAGGAGGATCTTTTTTCATTCCCTATGGAGGATTTCACAGATTTTCATATGAAAAAAATGGCTTGAGAGGTAGTTCCCCCAAGGGTGCTACGTACGGAACCCTGCGGATGGCTGAGACCTTAAGACTGCTAACATTCGACTCTGGGTGACTCGAGTATGGACTAGTGGGAAAGACCTATATGTGACTATGCAAGACCATAGGGCGAAGAAATTCTGTGTGACTTTGTAGTCCCATGGTACGCGATGAGGAGGAGTACCTTAGTAGGCCATGATTATTGAGAAGAACATATGTGTGAATTTACAGGCCCACTGTACGCGATGATGAGGTGTACCTAAGCATTCCATGGTTAGTGGGAAGAAATTCCATGGGTCTTGGAAGGCCCACTGTACTCGACATAGGAGAAGTTAAATAGTATCTGAGGTGTTCGATGATGTTACTGATAATTCTTCTATCACAAACCTACAAGTATACCTAGTGTGAGCTATCTTGTGCTTTATACTTTACTTTGGGGATTTCTATGTGGTTTTACTTTATGTTTTGAGGCCCCCACTTATTATCACATTACTCACCCACATATGGTCTCCACCCACTCATGTCATGTATCTTTCATGCGATCAGTGTTTCGACAGAGACATTGGAGGACAAGGACACATAGGTGCTCAGGGAGATGGGACCGATAGGCGCTATGACGGTGGACTTGGTGGCCTAGGACCAGGCAGGGCCCAGTAGGATCGGGTGGAAAGGGCATTCTTCTTCATCTTCCAGTATCTCCACTACTCTAACAGTTAGGTGGGGTTTTCCTTTGATGGCCATCATAGTTTACTTTTTGTACTTTTCTCTTTTTAGTTCTTTTGTGGGGTTTTTATTCAGGCCCGCTTGAATTGGTTTTACTTGTACTTAGCTTTGTTTAAGTGATACTTGTTTCTTTTTGAGTGTGTGGGACTTTTTTGGGCATGCGTGTGTGTACATGTACTTAGGAAAATGCTTCCCACTTGTAGGTTGACATCTTCAGTGCTCGTCGCCAACCCCTGGCCTTCAGGAGGCAAGCATGCGGTAGTCATGACACGGGCCCCGAGGGATGGGTCGTGACAAAATCAATGAAAATTTACAGATTAGAAAACACAATCAGCCTCATTGGAAATTATAATAGAATAGGAATAAATCTGTATATTAGTAACCCCAATTATATTCCATACATTTATAGAAGGAAGCTATGGGTCTAAAAATCAAAGAGCCAACGAGATCATGTTACTGAAAGGTAGGATCCGACCAGTAAAAGCCATCACAAACTCAATACTAAAATATAACGATAGATTCAAAGCACTACCATAAAGCAGTGAAATAGAAAACCGATGAGCAACGGTTCCCTACTCAATTATTCCCGATAATAAAGACCAATTTAAGCGAAATTACCAAATTCATAGTGATTTTTATGTTCACACCATAATCTATTTTAATCCACCGTGATTTTTTTGAAAATCACTATTTTTATTATGCAAATTTTTTTGGTTCACATACTATATTATATGAAATATTATTCCCTTTTCTTCCTTAAATACTCTTAAATATTTTCCTTAAATTGCAATAAAAAATTTATATCTAAAGTTTCTTAAACACCAATTTTACATGTATTAACTTAATATTGATATAAATTATCATGATCTATACCTATTTTCCCCTATTTTGAAAGAGAGGTTATGGAATTACCATTAGGACCAGCTTTTTATTACATGGGAAGACTATCAGAATATCCATGAAAAGGTGGAGATCTGATATCAGGATGAAGAATATGGGAGGAGGATTTCCAAGTATATTATGTATATTTGTTAAGAGCTATGGGTCATATAATCTCTAAGCCTACAAGCCTTGTAAGGGTTCCCCCTCATCCCTTGAAACGGAATTTGTCAAAAATCAGTAAAAAATGAAGGAATTCAGGCCATTCAGGTATACCTATTTTCCCCTATGAATGTCTTGGTATGATTTAAATCCTTTCTTGCATGGTCTCCATTGTGATACTCCCTTATGTTGGGACTTTTTGACAAGATTTTGGTACTTAGTTCTTACCATTGGTTACCCTTATGTTTATGTTTGATTCCTTACATATGATTATTCATGTGGCACGCATATTCCTGACAATGTTATTATGGGTAAGCCTATATAGTTCTCCAATCCATTAGGTATTTTTTAGTCCCATGAGACGAAATGTGCAACAGTTTTGCTGGTTAACCTTGAATCATGCTTCATCATGTGAAATGATACTTGAATCATGATTATGTCATTTTGTATGTTGTTTACACATCTCATATGATACCATGATTACATATTTTATTATTCATTATGTATATCCACATCTTTTATCTCGTCTTATTATGCCTTCTAACCCATGTGCTTTGATTTATTCATTTGTTTATTCCCTTACTGCGGTTTTTACCTTATCCCTTGGTTTATGTTATCCTCTGGTTACCCTATAAAGATGTATGTTCTCAATGTAATATATAGTATAATAAGGTATCATAAATAAATAAATGTTTTATTTAGTCCCATGTATTTAGTTTTATGTACCTAGTCTTAAAAAGACACTAGAAATTACAATCATTGGATTATATTTTGATAGTTAATAATGATTGAAATCATTTAATAATATGTGAAAAAGGATAGGGTCACTATATTAAAGGACATGTTTGTAACATCCTGAGTTCTTAAAAGTAAAAATTATATTCTATAGCATATATGATACACCACATAGATCATAAACAATAAAACTAAATAATATTATTTAAATGTTACCATCATAAACTAGCTGTTAGAATAGTGGGTATTAAAAGGATGAAAAAAATAATTAAAATATTATTTAAACATGTATATATAATTATATAACCAAGTAATAATAAATAAATATGAATCCCATTTTAAAATAAAAGGAAATTGTTTTCTGAAAAAACTATTTAAATGTGAAAAACTGTATTTTATACCAATAAAAAAACAAATCACTCATATTGGATTATATGAATGGCATACATATATATATATATATATATATATATATATTAAAATATATAATATTCAATATGATGTTTAAAAATCATATTTTGTGTTTTTTAGACTTGATATAAGAAAGATTCCAATTTTATGCATAAAAAAAGAATTTTTCAGAAAAGTATGTTTTGCCACCTTTTGATGGAGCAGTTGTTCTAATTATCATTTGTGAAAATTTTATAAATTATATTTGAAAAAAAATATTATTTTAAAGTAGAATATCAATATTTACTTTGGTGGAAATATTTTTTATTTTTCTAACAAGTTTCACGTTTTGATGAATAGTCAAAAATACTAAATTTTAATTGAAAACTTCTTTTTCATAAAATTTATTTATAGTTTTAAATTATATAATTGAATGGTTTAAAAGTATAATCAGATAATTTTTTTATAATTTAATACAATGCATGTTATTGGAATTAATTTCACTTTTAATTTGGATATAATAATATTTAAATCCTCTGAACATATTTACTTTTAAAACACATTTTCCTGATCCATCAACAATATTAATTTTAAATTAATTTTAGACAGTTATGTTTTTTTGAATTTTGAGAAATGGATTCCATATTTGGAATCATAAGTTCCAAATTTTTTAAGTAAGCCACTTTTATATTTGGAAATTATAAATAGCATCTTTAGTAATATTTTTTATTACCACGGTTAAGGGTAAATTGAGTAATTAAATGTAAAAATGATATTATAAATATTATAAAATTACCCATACACTTGAACTAATTTTATTTTAAGAGTAATTTTAAACCAAAATAATATTTGGGCCAACTTTTTGTGCTTTAGGTACCACTTGGATGAGTTTATTCAATTAATAGTATTTAATTCAACGAAAAGTCAATTTTTCATTATTTGTTTTATCAAGTGAAATATTTTTATTTTGATGTTATATAAGGGATATGTTTAACTATAAATAGTACTTTTATATCTATAATATTTACCTTATTATTATTATTTTATTCTCAATTTTTAGGGAATAAATAATTACATTAACGTCTTGGAAAATTATGATGCAATAACTTTATAATTAAAGGAAATATCATATAGATGATATTTAAAATATTAAAATCACTTTTTTAGAGAATTAATGTCATATAAGAATTTTGTAAATTAATTTTACAATTTAGTTATGATTTAAAATATTTGTCTCAAATAGACCATTTTTAATGATAGTTGTAAAAAGTAAAATGACGAATAGTGTCAAAATTGATATTAATTATATTTTCAAATAAATGATATTTTATTAAATGATTTAAACTTCATAAAAATATAAAATCATTATAAATAATTGGAATCTGTCATGAAATTTCATTAATGAATCATTTATTGGTTATTTTACATGTTATAGTTATTAGATTAAGCCTAAAATTTGAAATTACATGATATCACGGTCATAGTTAAAAGGGTTAAATAAGGGTTAAATGAAAACGTTATGTATTAAAAAATAGACAAAACATGTATTATTTTATTTTGATGAAGTTATTTGGACCCATTAAGACCCAATATTGTAAATAAATCAGTTTGGATCCATATGGATATTCAATTAATCTATATTAGTTTAATAAATTGAAGAATTCCAAGAATTCCCCTCTCCTCTCTTATAAAAGGAAACCCCTTCATATATTTTAAATAAACCAAAAAACCTATTTGGTTCATCCAATATCTATCCAAATAAATTCCTATAATACCTACCCCCATTTTAGAGGAATTATTTTATTAATAACCCTATACTACTAGAGTTAATGTTTTAATCAAAGGAGATCGTCTAAAGAGGAGGTATCATTTTTAATTAAGATTTTCTTTATTATTTCTTCTTCCACTTCCATTAAATATTCTTCAAACATTATTAAATAATAATTCTAGTCTACTAAATATATTTATATTTTATTATGGTAATGTCATCACATAAATCTATCTCCAAGTCCATCAAATGGGATACGAATTAATCGTTCTTGTGTACGGAAGACTACCACCTCACGAACCGATATAAATTTTTTCCCATCACCATCCCCCAAGGATTGTTATAATAATGGAATTATTGTTTATATATATAATATTAATGATATATTTATCATTATTGAATGATAATTTATTATTTATGTTCTTATCTTTCCATGCACGAAAAAATGATAACGTCGTTCGTGCGTACGTGTGAATTATCACCTCCCCATATCGATGTCATTCATTTTTCATCAACACATCATATGGATAATATATATATATTTATTTATTTATATTATTAATATTATATTAAAGATATTATTATCATTTTGGAGATACTAAATAATACATACCTTTTTCTATAATGATAATTGAAAAATGAAAACATTACCCATGTGTATGTACGACTTACCATCTCCATGATTGTAATGTAGTTAATTTTTCATATCCATATTAAATTAATTCATAATTTTTTTATAAAATATATTATTAGGTAATACAAATTATTCATGATATGATGTACATATGACTAGTTGACTATTGAAAAAGTCATTTTGGATACATGTAATGAATATCATCAAAACGTCCAACCTAAACTTAAATAATTAATTAATTTATACAAAATGGTAATAAGGTATATAAAAGGAATAATAAACATTAAAAAATTTCTCAAGAAATTAAATAATTATCATAATTTTATTATTTAGGAAGATAAAGAATGTATGTGATGAGTCAGACTCACGGTATGTGACTTCGTCTCAATCCCCTTACATTGAGACAAACCCTTATGTTATGCACTTTATAATGTGTATATACACCTCCTTTGAAAAATTATATAATTAATATTATTTTTTATCATTATATTTAATTATTTTTTAATAATATTATTTAATTTATTTTATGATTCAAATATTTTAAAGTGGTATGGGACAATTTGATTTCAAAATATATTTGTATATTTTTTAAGATTTAAAATCAAAATATTTTACAACATGTAAATATTAATGTTATTATTTTATATGAAATTATTATAAATAAATTTTATGTCTATTTTTAATTTCATTCAAATTTTTAAAAGGAATATTTTATCTATTTTTACTGAAAGTTTTGACAAACAACAAAAAGAATGTTTTATTCATGACATACATGGTGGTAACGAGTTTTCTACCACAATAGACAATATTTTGTTGTCTTTGTTTTAAATATTTCATTTTTAATTAACATAAAAACACTCATTATCATTTGGGTATTTTTGTGTTGAAAATGGGTTTTCAAAAGAAAGGTGTATTTTGTGTAAAAAATGGGATTTTGAAAGATAATTTTATTTGAAAGTATTTACATACAAAGTTAAAATAAATTTTCAAATGATAAATTTTTATATTAAATGTATTGGTTTTTTGACTTTATAAATAATGTGTGTTCCAAGATAGTTTTGGTTGATCCTGTCATAGATTCAATGATGTGTGTGCCTGGATAGAACTCTGATGCATTCGATACTCTCGTGATGGAAATTGAACGTGGAGTGATTCTATTTGTAAGTGTTCTGTAAGGGTTCTATAGGGGTTTTATGCAATGATTTAGCAAGGTACCAACATTAATTTTCTATGATTTATAATGAGTTATTATTGGACTCATTTTTTCAGATGGAAAATTAAAATATCATTTAAAGTAATGATATTTACCTTTATGTGTGAAATGTTATGTTTTCTAGAGAATTATTTTTCATGGGTTTTAATGTTCTTACTAAACAAATGGGTTCCTTTGCTTTTATATACCATACTGAGTTTTAATCTCATAAAAAGTTTTGAAATTTTTTGTACATGGTTTAAGTAAGACCATAGAAAAGTATTAGGCCATGAAGAAATTTGTGAAGATATTTAGGAAAAGAAAACTAGTATTATTTTAAAAGGGTTTCCCATTGTGGGAAAAAGGATTCTAATTATATCTATCCACTTGTAATTTATGGGTTTAATATGGAATATTATTTCCTTATTCTCTAAAATTATTGACCTAATATATCATTTTCAAAATAATGTTATTTCTAATTTTAAAATATCGAGAATATGTAATGTTTAAGGTTGGGTTCTTACAGTTGGTATCAAGGAATGGTTTAGAAAACATTAAAGATTAGAATGTTTTCTTACGAGTTAGTGATTTCATCATGTGTTTATAGTTTTATGGTTGATCATAAGTTTAATGTCTTAGAAACCCCTTTGGAGTCTTTATGTTTTGAAATTTTAATGTGATTAATGTATTTTTGGACACATTTATTTTTGAGTTAACCATGGATTATTACCTTTTGGGATGAAAAATAAAACGTATGAGATAAAATTTGAGGTTACAACATGTTATGATTATTTTTTAGTGCTTAATAATATTTTTGGAGTGTTATTATAATTATATATTTTTATAAAAAGGATAACTCATATGATGGGTGTCAACTCTTCATGTCTGTAAAGACTATAAGAATCGAACCCACAATCGAACGATGGCAAGGGTTCATCACCTACCATTGGCATACATGAAAACCTGATTAGTATGACTTCTTCATTTTTATTAAATGATTTTTTGGATGGATTATATGTTTATTTTGGGAACATATCTTTTATAAAATAGTGAAAACTATGTGATTGACAATGATTTTGTGATTATTTTATTAATGTTATTTCAAAATATGTTCACCATTTTGGGAACCCTATTTGATCACGTTAAAAATGATAATATATGATTTTATTTGAGAAGTAATGATTGAATATATTTTGTAAAAATCAATAATTTTATTTTCAATTTATGTTGATCTCAATTATTTATGGAAATTATGTGATTTAGAAATTTTTATTTTTTGTATGGGACATTAGGTGTGACTAATTTTATTTTGAGATAAATATTAAATTTTAAACTTGAAGTCTATATGATCAAATACTTATTAATTATGGGTTTAAATATTATTTTGGATTATTTTTATGAATTTTAAGTATAATTATTGGTTGAATGTTCTATGATGAACATTCGGTATTAATTTTTAATTTTGGATATCGAAGTAGTTTTTTATCATATAAGGTTTATTATTTTTGGTAAATTATCATATATTATACTAAAAATTTTGGTTTTGGATAATGCATAAAGTCTGAATAAATTTATATTTAATATTTTTTTGACTATGTGATTCTTTATAAGTTGGCTATAGTGCTTCAGGTATAAATAAACTCATCCTAAATACTCATCATTTAGAGAGAAAGATGGGTTTGTGATGGAAGTCAATTAAAGGAAGAAATTGAAATTTTAAAGTAAGTATGTTTCCTTATGTTCCCAGTATAAGTTGTAAACAAATTCCTCAACTCTATGAATAGAATCTTGAAACAAAAATGCTACTTGTTTACTTTTCTTAATGTGAAATCCATGACCTTTTTAACCCTTCACATATTTATAGTTATGTGATTGTTAAATTTTTCATGACCATGTTCTCTATAACTCTCTAAAAAAACATGATATTTTTTATCTTCAATGTCAATATTTTCCTCAACATAACCCTATTATTTCTTATCTCATGTGAACTCTATATATATCAATATTTATTTTAAAGCGGAAGTATTATTTTTTTTCCAATGTGGGATTTCAAAAAAAGTATTTTGAAAAGTTAAACCATATTTACCGAGACCAAATTCAAAATTTTGAGGAAAATTTTTCTAAATGGTGCGGGTAGAGGATTTAACATCCCGATTTATTAAAAGGAAACACTTTTTTTGATAGCGTATATGATATTCCACATCGAGCTTAAATGAACAACTAAATATTTATATTTTACTGTTACCATTATAGCCTAGATATTATAATAGAGTGTATGAATAAGATTAAATGAATTGTGAAAATATTTATTACCCATGTATATATAATTCATTTACTAATTATTTATAAATTAATGTAAAATTCTGTTTAAAATTAATGGAAATGTTTTTATGAAAACTATTCAAATGTGCACATGTGTATTTTATACAAATAAATAAAAAAGATCACTCATTTAGGATTATATTAATGAAATATTTATATAATATATTCAATGTATTATTGAAAATTCTTCTTATGAATTTTATGGACTTGATATAAGAATAAATCCAATTTTATGCATAAAATATATATTTTTATGAAAAGGCATCTTTACCGCCTTTTGATGGAGAACTTGTTTTAAAACTAGTTTTAACACTTTTGTAAATTCTATTTAAAATAATAATCTTATTAATTCAATTATTAATAACAAAATTTACATTGGATTAATTTTTTTGGTATTTTTATGATAAGTTTCATGTTTTGATAAATAGTTAAAAAATACTACAATTTAATTAAAAATTGTTTTTTCATCATATTTATTAATAATGTTGAATTATATATTTGAATGGTTTAAAGTATAATTAGACCATGTTTTTATCATTTAATCCAATTTCGGTAATTGAAACTAATTTTGTGTCGAATTTTTATATAAAAACTTTTTAATCTTTTGAATATTTTTACTTTAAAAAACATGTTATATTGATCCATCAATGAGATTAATTTAAAAATATTTTTCTCCAAATAAATTTAATTTTGAAATTTGGATTCCATATTTGGAATCATAAGTCATATATTTATTAATTAGGTCCCTTTAGTTTTTTTATATTATGAATAGTAACTTTATAAATATTTTTTATTACTAAAGTTAAGGGTAAATCGATTAATTAAATTTAAAAAATATTAAAAAAATTAAAATTTACCCAAAATATTTTCATAATTTTATTAGATAAGTTATTATCGAAAAAAATCATCCTTGGGTCAATTTAATGAGCTCGTGTATCCACTTGGATGACATTAATCCATTTATAGTACTTAATTCAAAGAAAATTCAATTTTAGAAAACATTTGTTTCAAAGAGGTGAAATATTTTTATTGTGGGGTTCTAGAAGGGTTATGTTAGACTATAAATAGTATTTGGAAATCAAAACTGATTATATTCATCATAATATTTTATTATTAAATTTTAGGGAAGAAATAATTAAATTTATTTCTTGCACAATGATCATGCAATAATTGTTTAATTAAAGGAAATATAAAATAAATTATATTAAAAATATTCAAATAAATATTTTTTAGAGAATTATTTTCATAAAAGTATTTTATGGATTAATTTTATATATTTCTTAAGATTTAAAATATTTTTTTCAAATATATAATGTTGTTATGATATTTTTAAAAAGTCATGCCATGAATAGTGTAAAAATTGACATTAATGATATTTAAAAATAAATGATATTTTATTAAATGGTTTAAAATTCATAAAAATATAAAATTCATACAGATATTTTTTATTGGTATCAATATTTCATAAATGAATCACTTATTGTTCATTTTTTATTTTATTGAAATTACGTTAATCCTGAAAGTGTAAATTACATTACATCACAATAAGAGTTAGAAGGGTCAAATAAGGGCTAAAACTAAATTATTAGGATTAAAAAATAGTAAAGAATTATATAATTTTAATTATATGAATGAATTCATACCCATATATATGCTATATTCTAAATAAATATGTTTTGATCCATTTGTAATAAAAAAAATTAATTTATATTAATTTAATATTGTGAAGTATTCCAAGATTTCCCATGTCCTCTGTTATAAAAGGGACCCCATTATTCTCTTTTTACACAAAAACCTATTTGGTTATGCCAATATATACCCAAATACATACATAAAATTTCTCCCCACTTTCTAGAGTTTTTTTTAATAATCAAGCCCTTCTTATAGGTGTTAAGGTGTTAATCAAAGGAGATCATCTAAAGAAGTTGTATCATTTTTAATTAAGTGTTTCTGTTTTATTTCTTCATCCACTTACTTCAAATATTATTATACCCTGATGAAACAATAAATAAATTGTCCCTAATATACTGAGATGTTATTATGGTAATATCATCATCTAAATCTGTCACCAATTCCATTCAATAGGAAAAGGATTGAACGTTCATGTGTATAGCAGACTACCACCTCATGAACCAATATAATTCATTTTTCATCACCAGATCTAAATACTGGTTATAATAATGGAATTAAATTTTATATAGTGTATTACTAAAATATTTATCTTTATGAAAAGTTATTATATCATTTATTTTATTGCATATCCACGCGTGGAAAAATGATAACGTCATTCGTGCATACGTATGAACTATCACCTCCACGTAGTGATGTGATTCAGTTTTCATCACCACATCACATGGATAATAAATATAATTCTATTTAAATGATTAATATTATATTAATTATACTATTAACATTATATATAGATAAAATAATACTTAACATCATTCCATAATGATCATTGAAAAATGGAAACATTACTCATGCATATGTATGACTTACTGTCTCTATAATTGTAATGTAGTTAATTTTTCATATCCATATTTAATGAATTGATATATTGTGTGTAAAATTTATTATTATTTCATGAATTTTTTTTGGATATGATGGACTTATGACCACTTTGACTATTGACATCATACCCAAGTCATTTTGGACCCATGTACCGAATATCCTCAAAACATCCAATGTAATCTTAAATAATTAATTTATTATTATAAAATGGTAACTAGTGATATAAAAGTAATAATAAGCCTGAAAATGATATCAATAAATTAAATAATTAACATATGTTCATTATTAAGGAAGATAAAAAACGTACATGATGATTCAGACTAATGGTAAGGGACTTTGTCTCAATCCCCTTCCATTGAGGTATGCCCTGATGTTAGGAACTTTGTAATGTGTACATGAAACCCCATTGAAATTTTATATCATTAACATTCTTTATTAACATGATATTTTATTTTTTATTTAATTTCATTCTTTAATGAGTTTTATGAATCAAATATTTTAAAATTGTGTGGGACACTTTTATTTTAAAATCTCTATTTAAATGTTTTAACATAAAATTTAAAAATCCTTTCTTCCATGTCCATATTATTGTTATTATATTTTGTTAAAGGATTATAAAGAAAATTTTATTTCAGTTTTTAATTTAATTCAATTATTTTCGAAAATTAATCTTTTACATGTTTTATACGGAATTTTTTTTAAATAAAGAAGAATGTTCTATCTTTAATGTACATGATGACACTAATTTTTTGTCGCCATAGAAATTTTATTATTTTTTTATTCCATTACAATATTTAATGTTTCATTTAATGTAAAAAACACTTTATAATTTGGTTATTTTGGTATTGAAAATGTTTTTTCAATAGAAAGGTGTATTTTTTGTTGAAAATGGGATTTAGAAATATAATGGTATCTGAAATTTATTAGCATAAGGTTTAAAATGATTTTTTCAAACAATGAAATGTTATATTACCTATTTTGGTTCTTGGATTTTTTAAATGATGGGTGTTTCCATATAACTCAAGTGATCTCATTATATCTCAGAGGATGGGTGCGCTAAAATAGCATTCCAATGTTATGGGTACTCTGAATATGGAAGCCAACCATATGGTTATTCCATTTGTTAGGGTTCTGTAAGGGTTTTATGTGATGATATACCAAGGTACCTACATGAATTTTCAATGATTTCTAATGATATTTTATGGGAATTATTTTTTTAGAAGGTAAATTAAATGATTATTATAAAATAATGATATTTACATTTTTGGGTGAAATTTTATGTTTTGAAGGAAATAGTTTTTCAAGATTTTTCTTGTTTATACTGAACTAACATTTTCCATTATTTTGAAATCTATTATTGATATTTTTTTCTCATCCCATGTTTTTAATTTTTTCCAAGGGATTAAGGATGATTAATAAAAAATATGAGTTCATGAAGAAAATTGTGATGATATTTCATGAAAAGAAATCATGTTTTATTTTGAAAGGGTTTCCCTTGGTGAAAAAATGGATATTGAGTATAACTGTCCACTTGTAATATATTTGTTTACTATATAATTGATTTTCCTATTTCCCTAAAATAATAGACCTAGAAGATATTTTGTAAAATAATGTGATTTCTATTTTTAAAATAAATATAATATGTAATGTTTATGTCCTTGTTCTTACAGTTGGTATCGTATCATGGTTTAGACAACATTGAATATTATGATTTTTTCTTAAGAGTTTGAGATATCATCATGATTATATAGTTTTTAGGTTTATCATAAGTTACATCTCTTGGAAACCCTTTTTGAGACTATATGTTATGAAATATTAAGTTTATTAACATTATTTTTTGAGTCATTTATTTTTGAGGTAATTTGGGGTTATTACTTTTTAGGATGAAAAATGAAAGGAATTAGATTAAATTTAAGATTAAAATACTTTATGTTCATTTTTCAATGGATTTATCATACTTTGGGAGTTGTTTCTGACGCTTTTGCTGGGGCGTGTGCATCAGTCTGTGGAGGATGTGCAGCCGTTGCCCCGCATTCCTACTTTCCAAAGGCGGGTGACATCCGCTCCTTCTTCAGGGACATTTTCTCCTTGATCGAAATAGGATGATGGGATGTCGGTTCTTCCTTCTGAGTATTCCTCCTCAGAGCTCATCACCTAGTCCAGGTCTCCCTCATAGATTTCATACATTGTTCATCAAACTCTTCCTGGCGCCATATCTTCATGGACATCAGTTAATTACACTGCTTCTGTCGGGACATTCCAAGGGGTCCATTTAGGGTAGAAACCTTTGGTTAGGAGAGTAGTCACGTTGAGGCATCACTAGCGTGTCTTGATGCTGGGATTCTAGCATGTCTGTCTTCTGTCCCTTATTATAGGGATTCTCGAAGGCGTGGAAGCCCGAGGTATCCCACATCGAGCGCGGAGATTTTTATGCCATTGGAATGTATCTGAGGTTTTCCTCAGCTTCCCATGTTTAACACAGGGTATACCGCATGTTTAACGTCCAGCGGAGACGGATCAGGCTGATCGGAACACTGATTAGAGTGGATCAAATTGAGGAACCCCCTGGAGGGAACACCGATACTGGGGCTAGCACGTGGGCGGCATCCCAAATGTTGTGGAGGGGAATGAAATGGCATGATCTCACCGGTATGTGGCGGCCCGGGTAAGAATCAGTATGGACGATAGCTTTGGGCTTGAGCCTCGAAGAGACTTCTTACATATCCCTGTGGTAGGGAATCAAAGTCTTTGTAGTTCGATCGGACGATGGGTCACCCGAGGAGGTGACCTATGAGAATGGACACATGGAGGGGACCCTGGGGAAGTGGAACCTTCGGGTTAGGGAATGAGATTCCCGAGACACGTGGGCTCCAAACAGGGGTCAGGGTGAGACATGAATGATGGGCTTGAACCACGTGGAGGCTTCCTACGTATCCCCGTGGTAGGGAATCAAAGACCATGTAGTTCAGGTGGCGAATACATTTTAACGTCATGTGGGATGAGTATGGGGCTTACACTTTGAGGTGGCCTATGGTGTTGGTGAACTGACGTGAAGGAGGTCAGAACGACCGTGTGGTGGGATTGAACCTCGTTGAGGACTCCTACGTACCCTACATAGGAGACACGGATCAAAGTCCATGTAGTTCAGGATGGTATGGTGCTTACACTCTGAGTCGGCCCAAGGTGGTATGGGGCTTACACTCTAAGGCGGCCCATGGTGTTGGTGAACCAATGTGAAGGAGGTCGGAATGAGTGGGTGTTGGGCTTGAACCTCATGGAGGCTTCCTACGTACCTTGCCTAGGAGACAGGGATCAAAGTCCATGTAGTTCGGGAAGTGCAGTTTAACGTCATGTGGGACGAAAGGGGGGGGCATGCAGTTTAACATCATGAGGAATGGCATACAGTTTAACGTCATGCGGGATGAGTATTCCAAGGTCAATGATTATTATAAGCCCGTGTGATTCATGATTGGTGTGAGAAACAAGAGACTGAAAAGACCCGGTGATCACGTCGCTAAAGGTGCGTCTGTGGGAAGTGGAATGGGGCATACACTCTGAGGCGGCCCTTGGAGATGAATATTTGGGGCTTACGCATGGTTCGTAGCTCGGGATTGATGAATCCCAAAGGTATAGGGACTTGTAATGGAAGAAAGGAGGGGTACGATGCCCGTCCCCCCCTCTCTGGTCCTCATCAAGGAAGCTGGGAATTACTCCAGGGTGGAGGCCCAATGGTGACAAAGCCCAAAGGGAGAGGGAAAGGGTGACAAATCCACTATGTCCTTCTCTCCTATTTGTCTTTGGAAAGGAAGAATATAAGAGGAGCAGGGGTGCTTACTCCTATAAGAAAGGCCAGGGGCTTACATTGAGGTGGATTCCCTTCCTCCATGGACAAACTCCACTCCGGTGAGGAGGATATCATCCCATATGAGGGGTGATTCCATCCCCGTGGAGACCAGTGGGCATAGAGAATGCCCGAGCCGGGGGACCCCGTGTAGGATTCATGGGGGAAATGTCACAGTTTAACATCGTGTGTTGAGGACGAGGGTTCTTGGTAGTTTAACATCCCGCAGATCAGACGAGGTGGGTGCGCTCTGTACCCCTAGGACTTACATAACTGGTACCCTCTGCTCCTTGTGGGAGGGAAGGCACCGGAAATGCCATAGTTGGGGGTGTCTGGAGGCGATCCCGTTGGGGGTCCACGTTAGCATGGATATGCGAAGAAGAAATAGTCATTAGTGTTCCTATGAGAAGAAGCATAAAAAAAGCAATGAAAAAGGAGGTGTTGCCCAAGGGACCTTGAAATCACTTCGTCCAAACCTGGAGGGTCGCACATGAAGAGGTATTTCAAAGTAGAGGGGTTCACTGGAAGAATCCATGTGGTGCTCTGGCACTCCATGTAGTTGAGGTTGTTTTCTAATGGGTGTGCTTTGCGAAGTGGAACGGCATTCGCAGAGCACTGCCTCGCAGAGCAAACGTGCCTTGCAAAGCAAGGTGTCGCGAAGCAATGTGCTTCACGAAGTACAGTGACCCTGCCTTAGCATGCGGATCATGTGTAAGTAAAGGGTACCTCGCAAATCATAAATGCTCTATGGTGACCCGGGTCCCCTTGGGGATCACCTTCCTTCACGAAATCCCTTAGGCTTCGTGAAAGGCATCCCTCTTGAAAGAGGGGGTGAAAACATGACCAAGGGGAGGCACTTCATAGAGCTAAATCACCTCGCGGAGCTCATGGTTTTGTAGAGTGAAGGATGCATCGTGATTTGAGAGTTCGGAAGTTGAAAGGTCGGATTGTCCACTGTTTGGGCTTGGGGGAGCCCAGTATATATAGGCAAGAGGCGTCGCGGATCAGAACTCACAGGGCGTGAGGGGGGGGTGATTTCTTCGTGGCACGCCCGCGAACGTCAAAGGACTTTGTGGAGCCTCCCTCCTCATCGCTCTGTGGCAGTCGCGCGAACGTCAAACGTGTTCGTGGAGCGTCTCGCCTCCATGCTTCGTGGAGACCGCGCGAATGTCAAAGGCGTTCGCCAATCATCCCACCTCCGTGCTTCGCAGAAACAGCGCGAACGTCAAAGATGTTCGTAGAGCATCCCTCCTCTGTGATTCGCGGCGACCATGCGAACGTCAAAGGCGTTCGCAGAGCGTCTCGCCTCCATGCATCGCGGCGACCATGTGAACGTCAAAGGCATTCGTAGAGAATCCTGCCTTTGTACTTTATGGAGACCGCATGAATGTCAAAGGTGTTCATGGAGCGTCCCACCTCTGTGATTTGCGGCGGGCGCGATATCGGAGGGAATCTCCGCGAAGGGGCTTCGCGAGGGGGCTGTGGCACCTTCGTTTTGGCCTCTCTTCTGTCCCGAATTTTGGCGCCAACAAAAGCCACCCCCCTCATACTTGGAGCTATGGAGAAAACAAGGGTCGAAGTCTGAAGTTCAATCACCAAAATCATTTATTCGCTTGCGAAGCAGTGTCGTGAAGATGACTCGCCTGGGAGATAGAGAGTGTGCTAGCTGGGCACGCCGCGAAGCTCATCGCAAAAGGGACACGCCGCGAAGCTTCAAAGGCTGGCCCCTATAAATGGGGTAGCTAACCTCTATTTTTTCCTTTCCCTTCTCCGCTATTCCATCCTTTTTCACTCTTGATTCGTGAAGCTCTGCGTACTCCGCGAGTGTCCTCTGCGAATCGAGGCTTCGCGGCGGACAACGAGTTTTTGACTCCGTATTTGCGCTCCGCAGTCCGGCGGTTGAACGCCTGGTCAGGGCTCTGCGAATAGTTTCCGCGAAGAGTCTTCGTGAGCTCACTCTGCGAACGAGCTTCGCAAATAGGCCCAAAAACTGTCATTGTTTCGGACGGAATGGCCAACCAAGAAGCTGCTCGGGGGGGTCCTTGCAGATGTTGCCTGAAGGGATGAGATGGCGAACAGCCTGGGTTTAAGAGAGTTGGTCCATAGCCACTAGGACCATAGTTATTTGGTGGAGATGCTATTAGAGGGCCATAAGAACTATCCCTTATGTATGAGGTTTCTCTTATATGGCTTCGGGCTGAGGGATGACATCCTCATCCCTGAAGCAAGTAGGGACGAGCCAGCCTACTGGTTTCGGAGCATGTCGTGCCAGCGTCGATGGTTCAGGGTGGCCGACAGTCATGCTCGGGAGAAATTCATGCCTATAATTACCGACTATTTATACAATCACCTAAACAACGTCAACGGGAATTCATTGCAACCGGAGACGTCCCCTCCTCTGTATCGAACTATCCTCAAGGCGGCGCTAGGGGACCCAAAGAAGGGGTGGTCCAAGGAATGGGACCTGCGTCAAGGCAGAAATTTCATAGATGATTGGGCCTGGACCTACTGGGTAGGCGCCTCATGTGAGGAGTTCAGGGCAGAGGTGGGAAGAGTGGGCTTGTATGAGGCATCTTGGGATTCTTAGTTCCACATCTACCAACAGAAGCAGCTAATGCCAGAGCTATTGAGCTGATGGACACCATAGACCAATACCTTCCACCTACATCATGGTGAGGTTGGCATCAGCTTATGAGACTTGCATCAGATCTCAGGGGTCCCAAGACTGGGGGAAATGTAAGATGAAATCCTCCCCGCTATGGGTGCATGGGAAGACCCGGAGCAGATGTCGCATATGGCGATCTCACTAATGAAGCTCGTGTTAGGGGAGCACAAGGAGGCGATGAGGGATGTTCACTTCAGGAATTGGTTCCAAAAGTTTCTGAACTTCCCAGAGAATAGGAAATTCCCCGCAATGCCTCGAACTTTCCCAAAACAGGCCCGGAGTAAGGAACACTCGTACTGGCGAATGTTGTAGAATAGCCAGTGGAAAACCTTGGGGTTCAGTGTCAGCACTGAACAACAGCCAATGGTCAGGATGGCGGCCTTCATCGTGGCTCTTATTTGTGGTTGGATCCTTCCGGTGAGAGATACCAACCTGGGAGTGCGGCCAAGTACTTTCATCTTGGAATCCACCTTGGCAATAGGTGGGCGGGTCAACCTGGGGATCCTAATGCTCGCTAAGTTATACAGGATGTTGTGGCACATCAGCGAGGGAAAGAGGCCGCAGAGGGTATGTGTGTCGTTCCATCTCCTATACGGGTGGATGGCGGCACACATCAGGGGGATTTATGAATATCTGAATCCCATCTCGCCACTAGGGTCGAACATTCACCCATCAATCCTGAACATCGTGGGGAGCTTCCCAACCAAGATAAACGCACCATCTGTTCTGAACCAGATGTGAAGGGTGGAGGAATTTAATTTCCACCCATTTCCATTATCAATGGGGGCCTTTACTGATGATGGTCGGGGGACGGAAGAACACCGGGCCTACCTTATGGCCTTTTGAGGTGGAGTCCTGGTGGCCAGGGTGGACCATGGGCACCTCTGCGAGCCATGCACCCCTCACTGGTTTGCCAGACAATTCCGGTTCCTGCAGCGGCTGACCCCACCGGTCTACCTGGGGGTGCATTACGAGGAGTACCCGTCTGTGATGAGGTAGATGTGGATCTTGTTCACACTGGAGGATGGGAAGATGCAAAATGCACTGCCTCCACCAACCGTCATCCTCGGGTTGATAAAGGAGTATGCCCAAAGCTGGGAGGAGGCCTACCCGGGAGAGATGCTGAAGCGGCCGACCATTCTGGTTGGTGATGGTGATCTTCCCCAACCTCACGGCCGAGTCCAGAAGGCGGAAAGGGAATCTCATAGTGGCAGGGCTGTTGTAGCGGTGGTACCCACACTAGCTGAGGGGGGAGCAGTGGCGGCGGACCCAGTGGTTCCAGGATAGCAAAATCATCTGGAGGGGAGGCCACTGAGAGGATTCTAAAGAATTTATACCCAGGCCCTGGGGAAACAGCTGCGCCATATTGACATGCCTGAGAATGTTGTCTTCCCAGAGGCCTGGGACATCTGAGAAGTCAACCAGAAATTCCTCAGCCTATCTGAGTTGTGGCAGCACCTGAACCGCCTCAGGATGGACTTTCCATGGATTGGGCCTATCAGAGCTGGTTTTGTAGTATCCCCGGAGGAGGCGGAGCAATACATAGCCGAGCTGGAAGACTTCATCCACACCCGGGGTGCTCCACACCTAATGGAGGACCAGGTCAGGGTGATGTTGGGTCATACGGTCCCTCCATAACTGTCAGCGGCTGACCTGAGGGAATGCTTCCCTATGCTAGAAGAATCAGAAGAGTCCTCCCTGGGAGACGAAGCTCGTAGGGAGAGTCTGTCGGAGGAGGGTGATTTCAGCGACCAGTCCTCAAATTTTGAAGATTTCACAGAGGCTCTAGAGGTAAAATCCCATGTTCCTTCTTCAGAGTCTTCCTTTAGGTTACTCTAGATTTCTTACCAACATCTGCACCATACAGGAGGACCTGGTGCATATACCCCGTTCTCGCCCCTCAGCGGGTGTCGATGTGCGACCTTTGGGATCTACACCTGCGGTTGTGTCAACTTCCACATTTGGAGGGGCTGGGACACTCGAGGCGGCTCCCCTGAAGTCTTCAGACCTGCCAACCATATACGGGGGGCCACGTCTCGGGGTTCCAATGACATCAGCCCAAGAGCGAGACCAGGGATTTGACCTCTGTGAGTCGCTTCCGCCAAACTTAAAACGGCCATCCTGTTGCCACGTAAAATGACATTCATATACTCTTTTTGGCATTTACAGTCCTCCAATTGTCCTGGGCTGTGATGGAGAGGTTGATCGGGACTTCGGGTGGCGCCCTTCCCAGGGGAATGCTAATGGTCGTAGAGACGAACATCCAGCCTAACCAAACTGCAGCACTCCCGATCACTGGAAAAGATGTCAGTGGGACTACAACTGAGGTTATTGAGGTTGAATCTGATGATAAGGAATAGCCTGAAAATGCAGGCCCCGCCATTCCTGATCCAATGCCGGATACAGACACAGCAGAGGAGTTCCTGGGGGCATTCCCTGCATACGAGCCTACCAATCATGCCGACTGGGACGAGAAGGCCTCTGACAAGGAGGACAACAAAGTGGTTTGATGCAGATCATGGAATCCGATCATGTGTTTCATCAATTACATCGCCCAAGAGCTATGGGTGGATGAAATGGACAGACTTCGCTCACGACTGCGTGAACTGTGCGCTGGGGAGTGGATTCCCAATGCCCTCACATGCTCATGTGAGATTTTATGGGGGAAAAGATTCAGGAGTATGAACGTGGCCTTAGTGTGGGCTAGCAACAGAGGAAGGTGGTGAATGTCAAAAGACTCTAGGAGGCTGAAGATGAGGTTCAATGTTTGCAAGCTCGGGCAGACGCGCATTCCTCTTCTCTCAACGCGCAGTCGGAGCAGGTATCGCGGATGAGAGCCCAGCTGGAGGAGGCCGAAAAAGGCATGAAGCGAGCCTTAGAGGAGATGGCCGTTATCCGGACCGGTATGGAGCGAGCTCTGTTCGCGGTTGAAGAAATGCACCCCATTGCTTCCGAGGAGGAGCGGGAGACAAGTAGGCAGCAAAAAATCCTAGATTCCACAAGCCAGAGAGTGGCGGAGCTACAATGCACTTTTGACAAGGTCAACCCGTCCATGGGGGGAGTCAATCCCTGGGTGTTGTAACAATTACAAACCTTCAATGTACTTTCATGCTTTGATCCTTTAATGTCGTAGCATGCATGAGTTCCGTTGTTTTAATTGGTTTACTACATCCTCAAGATTTTCATGGAGTGTCCAGCGATCATTCCCTAAGCTCACGTGGGTTGGGCCCGATGTGAGAAACAAGGGATGACCACCTCATCACCCCATCTAAACACAGGAGTGCAAGCCAAGCTTCGGGCATTCAAAACCCAAACCCGGATTTCTTAGGAGAAGAGGGTGGCGTGATCAAAGGGGAGAGGAATTCAGACCAATTGATGTATCACCTTCTCAAGGTGCTCTAGCGCACGAGCAGGGCAATGCTAGGGGAATTGGAATCAGTCCAAACATAGGGGAATGAAAAATATGTGAATCACGTTACCCAAATTCAGAACACTGTGGGAAGGGCATGGTAATAAAGGACAACTGTTGACGGTGTTTTAAAAATAGCATCCCTATTGTGTTAGCCTGAAATGGGGACAACAAATGAGGGTCGACCACTGACCATGTTCGCAACACGGGGCCTAACTCAAAATATCGTCCATCAGTTCTCTGGAACGTTGGCACAGGACAGCAGGCGGACCATGGGTCGAGCATCCATACTATTATGGGGTCCCTTAAAACATGATCAGTCTTCCGGAACGTTGGCCGAGGATAGTAGGTGGACCATGGGTCGAGTAGCCATACTATTAGGGGGTCCCTTCAAATGTGATCAGTCTTCGGAACATTAGCCCAGGACAGCAGGCGGACCATGGGTCAAGCATCCATACTGTTAGGGGGTCTCTTCAAACGTGAAGGAGGATGAGGATTAGAATAAAGGGGAATGTGAAGCATTGAATGTGGAGTGAGGGTTTGTTCGAATATAATCCAACACTCTCGAAGTTACGCCACCATGGTGGAAGAACGTTAGGCGGGCGCACTAAACTGATCATGGATCATCCCAACTTTTAGGAAGGACCTCTCTGATGAGGGAACTGTCACTTCCCAATGTCATAATGGGGCATACCGAATTTGTTTGGGGAAACTGTTTCCATTACACAACTCCCCAAGGGGTCAGGCCAAGGGGTCGATGGTGAGAAAGGGTTTATGATTCTTGGGGCTGGACCCGAGACGATATGTCTAGGAATTCCTACGTATCCCACAAGGATGGTTATCAAGCCATATGTAGTTCTAGAAACATAGTTTAATTTCATGTGGGACGATGAGAAGTTGTACTAATGCACACCCTACCAAAACTACTAAGCCCATGTGAGTCATACTCAATTTGGGAAGCACGAAGTAGTGGTGGGACTTTCTCGACATCGGAAGGAATATGCTAGGGCGAAGGGGGCCTCGGTAAATGTTGGCCCAATGATGCTAACCCGTCCATGTAGCGCACCTGGATGCATGAATAGGTAGAGCCGAGTATGTCGGAATTCCATTTGAACCTGAGGAAGTGGAAATGTGTGAATCATGACACTCGAAATCTGGATCTCAATGACGGCAGCATGACGATGGAGAATAACTATTGACCATGATGGAAACACAGCATTCACATCACGTTATCCTAGAATGGAGACAAACAAATGAGGGTTGACCACTGATGTTCGTAACACGAGACCTAACTCAAAATATCGTCCATCTGTTTTCCAGAACATTGGCCCAGGACAGAAGGCAGACCATGGGTCGAGCATCCATACTGTTAGGGGGTCCCTTCAAACATGATCAGTTTTCCAGAACGTTAGCCCAGGAAAGCAGGCGGACCACAGATCAAGCACCCATACTTTTAGGGGATCCCTTCAAACTTAATCGAGGATGAGGATCCAAGTAGTTAGCTCATGAATCTTGGACATGGAACGAGGGGAATGTCCCCATGAAAATCCCACACTTTGGGATCTTTGTCAAAATGCATCTGAACACGATAACGAGATGTGTTGGATGTAGGGGGGTCAAATCCCTTCCCCTAGGGAGATTTTAGTTTACGGTTGTAGAACTTGGACCATGGATGGTAGGAAATGCGAGAGACACATGGTGGGGTAACTCATACCACCCGATGTGAACGAGGATGATACCCATACCATCAAGTGTTCCCCCAAGGAGGTTTCGGGTCAAGGGACTAAAAACGACGGTTGAGCTGGGCCCAAGGAAAAGTGCACAGGCATTCCTATGTACCCCATGAGGATGGGGATCAAGCTGCACGTAGTTCTTGAAGGGATCTTAGTTTAAGGTCTTAGAGCTCGGACCGGGGGGACCACAGGGGACACATGGTAAGGTGTCTATAAAACCCGAAATGAATGGGGGCACGAACCCTGATTACCATGTGTTCCTTAGGAAAGTGTTTAGGCCAAGGGACTAAACACAAAGGTTGAGCTGGGCCCAAGGAAAATTGCACAGGCGTTCCTACGTACCCCATGAGGATGGGGATCAAGCTGCATGTAGTTCTTGAAGGGTGGAACGACACGGTAAGGTACCAGTGCCAAGGATAAAAGGGGGGCGCGGGCGTGGCGCTCACGCCAATAGAAGCGGCATTTGATGTATCTTGTTTGTACTTTAAGGTGAATGGGGTTTTTCTTTGTGAAGCGACGGGCCTAGGGTAGAAATTCCTGGCATCTTCACAATAATCAAGCCCTATACAAGCATTTAAAAATGGTATGGTGGATGACCAATACCCAACGTAATGCCTCCTATGATGGGGTCATAACAATGCAGTGTCGTTTTTCGTCATGCGGCCGGGACGATATTGTCACAGTTTATGGTCATGTGGTAGGACCAACAACACAGTTTAAATTCATATGGCTTGGACATGGTGTAATGAACACGACGTGATAAAATATACCCAACGTGAATGTGGACGAGGTTCAGATCATCACCGCGCGCACCTCTGGGAAAGGCACCTCAGGCTAAGAGGTCGATGAGGGTCAGAGGATAAGGGGTAGGAGAGACGATCTCCCAGCTGAGCTGGACCCAGAATCACGATGTCCGGGTGATCCCACATATCCCATGGGGATGATGATCGAGCCGCACATATCTATTAATGAAAATCTTTGTTTATGGTCTTAGAGATCGGACCGTGGGAGCCCCGAAGGATACCGTATTGTATCTTTGTCCCTCTAACGTGCGGAGGTGCACTGAGGGATAGTGCGAAGAGTGTGAAGATTTCTCTTAAACATGATGGGTGGAACGTAATGTGAATCATGTAACCAAAATTCAAGGCCCAAAGGGGTTGGCATGGCGACGAAGGATCAATGCTGACCATGTTCGCAACATAGCATCCTGTTGCGTTAGCCAGAAGTGGGGACCAACAAATGAGCATCGACCACTGACCATGTTCGCAACGTGGGATTTATATCAATTTGTTGTCTGAAACCCTCGGGGGATTTGACCCGTAATGGTAGGAGAGCCCTTAGGCGTCATATCCATTCCAATTTTGGGGGTCCCTCCGGGTGTAAAAGATGATGAGAGCCCAAATGAAGGGGAACATGAAGCTTGACAAGTGGATATAAACTTTCCCAGGTTGAATCCGACACTCCGGTTCCTAAACCAGAGTACTCATGAACACGTCAACAGACCACTATAAAGGGTCGAGGGGGCTCAACCTGAGAGGGGACAATTTGAAAAGAGGGGTATACAATAGGGGAAACAGAACTCTCTGGAGGAAGTAAATGGCGTGAACCTGTAAAACCCATCGTGAATGAGGGTTTAGCCCCATATCACACCATATATTCCTCTCCTTGAGAAAGGGAAGGCCAAGGGGCCTTGATAACAGAGAGGTCCCTAAAATATGGGGCTGGACCCGGAATCTAAATGTTCAAGCGGTCCTACATATCCCATAATGATGGGAATCAATCCACATGTAGTTCTTGAAGATACAGTTTAACATCATGCGGGGTGACATACAGTTTAACGTCATGCGGGACGACATACAGTTTAACGTCATGCGGGACGAAATACAGTTTAACATCATGCAGGATGAAATAAAGTTTAACGTCATGCAGGATGGTGGTGCAGTTTAACGTCATGTGGGATGATAGTGCGGTTTAACGTCATGCGGGACGATGGTGAAGTTTAACGTCATGCAGGATGAGGGTGCATTTTAAGGTCGTGTGGGGCCGACATCCAGTTTAAGGTCATAGAGGACCCTATGTAGTTTTAGGGTCGTGTCAGACCCAATAGTATAAGGTCATTTCAGACCTGAGAAAGACTCAGTCAAAATATTGTTTGAGGAACCTGGCATTGGTGGGAGGAGTTATACGCTCACCATCCATGGTCACCAGGGAGTATGCACCATTGGGGTAGACCTTGTGAACAATAAAAGGTCCTTCCCATTTGGGATCCAACTTGGCTGGCTTCCTGTCGGGGATCATTGGTGCCCTGAGAGCTAAAACAAAATCGCCTTGTAGGAAGGAGTGGAGGTGAACCTTCTTGTTGAAAGATCGATCCATCCTGCTCTGATGCCTTTCTAGGTTGTGCAGGGCATGAAGCCTGTTCTCTTCCAATGCTTCTAACTCAGCTAGACGGGTTTCAGCCACTCTATCTGGCGCTTTCTAGTCATAGAATGTTGTTCTCAATGAGGGAAACTGAATCTCGATGGGCTGGACGGCCTCAGTTTCATACACCAGGGAATATGGGGTCGCCTGGGTGGAATTACGAGTCATTTTTTGATAATCCCAGAGGGCATTGGGGAGCTTATCCGGCCAACTTTTCTTGTTCTGACCAACCATCTTATTCAGAATGTTAGAGAGGGTTTTGTTGAACGTCTCAATCTGTCAATTTGCTTGCGCGTGATAGCGGGAGGTATGGTTAGAATAGATGCTGTAATTGGCATACAATTTCTTCAGTTCAGCTGCTCAAAAGTTGGTTCTGTTATCGGTGAGGATAGTGTGAGGTACTCCAAATCGATAGATGATATTGGAACTCACGAAGTCGACGATAGAACGGGCCTTGTCTTCCTTGAGTGGAATTTCATCTGCCCACTTGGAAAATAAATCCATAGTGGTCATAATAAACTGACATTGGCGAGCCGTTGCCAGCGGGTAAGGTCCTACGACATCTAATCCCCAGACTGCAAAGGGCCATAAATACTTGGTAGTGTGGAGAAGCTCTGAAGGCCGATGCACAAAGTTATCATGAACATGGAATGCATAGAACCTCTTGGCGAACTCAATGCAGTCATGGATCATGGAAGGCCAAAAATATCCTAATATCTGGATCTGGTGAGACAGTTTGGACCCAGCCTGATGGAAACCGTAGGAACCGGCGTGAACCTCTAACATGACATGTGGAATCTCAACTCCCTGAATTCAACGGAGGAGAACACCATAAAACCTGCATTTATAGAGGATTGGCTCAAGGCTGGGGCCACTCTGGAGGGTAAACTATAGTGCGCGGAGTTGGATTTTCTCGCGCTCAGCCCGGTCCGACGGGAGGTTACCGTGTGAGAGATATTCAACCACGGGTGCCCTCCAATCGGCAATCATTGGATCAATGAATCTGGGGGACCCGAGGGTCCTGGCATGGAGGCGCCAGTGGTAAGATATCTTACCTATGAGACATTATCGCCATCAGGGGTAA
The DNA here is from genome assembly GCA_963277665.1 of Viscum album. Classification (NCBI taxonomy): domain Eukaryota; kingdom Viridiplantae; phylum Streptophyta; class Magnoliopsida; order Santalales; family Viscaceae; genus Viscum; species Viscum album. The sequence continues at coordinate 837,230,845 of OY728167.1, forward strand.
AAATAGATATGACTCTCCGATGCGCCACATGGATAATTAGGTCATCCTGTTCGGGCTCCGCAAGTGATGAATCCAAGCTGTCCAAAGCATCTTCTCGACCGTTCTATAACTGAGGGACATGGATAACCTCCGGTCGAGAAGGTAACTGAGCCATCAGCTGGAGAGTGTGTTCTAACAATGTTACGAGCTCTGGATTCCTGAAAACATAGTCTCCATTGACCCGCTTAATAACTAGCTCGGAGTCCCCTTTCACACGCAAATGGGTAACATCAATCTCAAGGGCCAGCTCAAGACCAGTAATAAGGGCCTAATAATCAGCCTCATTGTTGGTGCAGCCTTCTGACAACAGGAATGAGTATAGCAGAACGGCTTGCGCCGAGGTAATGATGACAACACCCAGGCCCACTCTGTTGAGCCTAGGATCGTTGAGTCTCTTACTGGTGGGGTTCCAGGAGGCACCATCAATGTGAATTTTCCAACATGGGACGACCTGATCGACTGAGAGGATTGCCTCATCAGGAAAATCCAAGTCTAAGAACTGGTTCACAGAGGTTAGATGGGCATCTAGGAAGTCTGCCAATGCATGTCCCTTGATATCCTTCTGGGGGAAGAACCTGATGTCGAACTATTGGAGGATTATCGCCCATCGCGCTAGTCAGCCATTCAACAATGGGCGATTCAGAATGTACTTCAACGGTTCCACTCGAGAGACTAGTTTTACCTCGTGGTGCTACAGGTAATGCCGCAATTTCTTCATGGCGAATACGAGCACAAGGAATCTTTTCTCGGTGGGGGAGTACCAGGTCTCTGTATCTAGGAGCATGCAGTTGAGGTAGTATAGGTTGTTCTCTGTCCCCTCATTGTTCTTCTGGGTGAGAAGGGTGCTGAGGGACCATTCCAGGGAAGTGACATAGAGAATCAGTGGCTTCCCGGAGATGGGTGGCATCAAGACCAGAGGCTGAAGCAGATACTTCTTGATTTCCTCAAAGGTGGTCTGGCACTTTTTATCCCATTCATAGGTGGTTCCCTTTTTCATGAGCTGAGATAAGGGCTTACAATTTCCGGCCATATTCGCAATAAATCGGCGTATGTAGGATAAGTGGCCTTGGAGACCTCGAAGCTCCCCAATATTACTTGGGGGAGGCATCTGGCTGATGGATTTGATCTTTTCCGGGTCGATCTCTATGCCCTGTTACCTGAAAACAAAGCCATGAAACTTACCGGAGGTGAGCCTAAAAGCACACTTCAATGGGTTCATCTTTCGGTGTTGGGAACGGAGGAAGCCAAACACTTTCTCAAGGTCCTTGAGATGGTCCTGGAGCTAGCGAGATTTGACCACCAGATCATCCACATAGCATTCCACCAACCTTCCCAGGATCATCTTGAATATGCGATTCATGGCCCGCTGATAGGTGGCACCTACAATCTTCAGGACGAAGGGCATAACCTGGTAACAGAAAGTACCTTGGGGTTCTCTAAAAGCTATGGACTCCTCATCCTTAGGGGACATCCGAATCTGATTATTCCCGGAGTAACCGTCCATGAAGGAGAGGGCTTCGAATTAATCCATATCTTCGATCAGCAATTCTGTCACTGGAAGGGGAAAATTGTCCTTCGGACAGTGACAGTTGAGATATCAGAAGTTGATGCAGACTCTGATCTGTTCGTTTTTTCTTCTGGACTGGCACGATGTTGTCTAGCCACCTGGGGTACTGGACCTCCTTGACTATGTTGGCTTTGATGAGCTTTTCAACTTCGGCCTGGACCATGGAACTATGAGAAGGGTGCATCCTTCTGGGAGGCTTCTTGAATCCACGATGATTTTTCGGAAGACCGAGACGATGAACAGCTACCTGAGGATCTAATCCTGGCATCTTGTTGTAACTCCAGGAAAAAACATCATGGTGCTGTTTAAGAGATTATATATACCATTGTTTCTCCTCGTGGGTCATGGCGGCACTGATCAATGTGGGCCTCGGGTTCACCTCACTTCCAAGGTTCACCTGTATCAACTCATCAACCGTGTTGGAGACTCCTTCCTCAAAGGCAGGGGCGTCTTCCATGTCCTCTTCTCCACTCATGGAGAGATATTATAGGAGGGGAGCTACTTCTGAGCCACCAAACCCTGATGGGAGGCTTGTTCCAGCTTGATCAGTAGTGTATATTGCATCGGGGAACTCTGACGCTACCGAAACCATAGAAATGAAGGCTGTCGACTCGATCCCATCTAGTGTCCAGCCCAAGGGGCCACACTTGATAATATCAAAGAAAAAGTGGTGAGTCAGCTTGAACCGGCTTATCCCAACCATGTGAAACAGACAAGTGTGACGCACTGTCATTTCCATGATCCGGACATCCCGATACCTGATGGGAGTGGGAGGCTTTGGGATCATCGGGGCATGATTCGTATAAGAATACAAAGTGATCCTTTCGAACTGCCTGGAGTTGGGAGCATAATTTCATCTTGTCCCGAAAATAACGAAACATTGCCTCATGTCGAGGGTCGTGGCCTCCAATCGATGGATCGGGAAGACGTAGGCATCATTCAAGCCTGCCCAAGGGTCAGTCGTAGCGGCGACGGGCTCAACTTCACTTACCTGGACATGCTTATCCTTTCTCTTGTACTAGTCAACATCCAAGTAATGGGATTTGCAAGAGTAAAAAGTATATGCATCACCTTAGAGTACTCCTACTCGACCATTAAGGGAGTATTTGAGGCATTGGTGATATGATGAGGGGACCGCTGCATACAGGTGGAGCCATGGACTTCCCATCAGTGCATTGTACGCGGTATCCTGAGAGACAACCATGAAATCGATACTGGAAACTAGGCCGCCGAACTGGGTCTTCAAGTGGATCTTTCCGACCGAGGTCTGTTTTGTCCTGTCATATTTATGGGTTCTTAAATCAGAGGGAGTCATGTCATCTTCAGACAACCCTATCTTTTGTAGTGTCCGTGTTGGGATAAGGTTGATATCAGAGCCGATGTCAACGAGACAACGGCGAACCTCCATTCCATTGAAATGTTCGGTGATATATAGAGGGTGGATGTGCCCCTATATAGGGGAGCCTTCGTCCTCCTCGGAGAACGAAATGATGACCTGACATTCGGCATCCTCAAGCACTTCAGTGCAGAAAGCCTCTGCAGCTGCTATCTCCGTCTCAAACTGGAGGGGGCTTCTTAAAGCCTTGGTTAGTTCTTCACGCATATCTGGTGACAAGCGAAGGGCTTCAAGAATGTAAATCCTCGCTGGGATACCGGGGAGATTCTTGAGAACATTATACTTCCGCGCCAGGCGCAAACCTTTGCTTGCAGGAAGTCGCTCTGTGATCGGAGGCATAGCGGGCCCTACCAGCTAGACCGATAGCTGATTGGTACCGGTAATATCCCGATGTTCACTAGTCAAAGCCCGGAGAGTATTTTTCAAGTGAGGACCGAACGGCTGGGGCCGGCCATTGGCGGGGTGAAGCTGGTTGTGGCATGGACTAAGTGGGTCTTCCTAATCCAGTAACACGAACGACAGTGGAGACAGTCCTGTCGACGTCGGATGAAGAGGCTGCGCATGCTGAGTTTTGCACTGGACCAGCTGTCTGGTCCCAGTGACATGCACGGCCTGGCTATAGGTGCCAACTGATGTGCCCCGATGACCCATATGGCTGCGGCCCCACCGACATTGACAGCGGTTGGGGACGTTGGGGAGGTTTGTCTGGCGCTCCCCCTCGTCGGGAGTCACATAGAGGTTTACCAACTAGAAGGTGTTAACCGAAGCATACCCTTGACTGTCACTTGAGCTGTCATCCATTACTGGGTGGATCTTGGGGTGAATTCCCATCACAAGAGCATGAAGTCGCCAAGAGTGCGGGATGACGACGGCATTGGCGGGGCATGTTGCTTCTTCTTGTGCTGCCGACGCTTTCTCTTCTATGAAGAGGCCAGCAAAAGTGATGATGCAAAAGAGGTGTCCACAGCTTCTGAGGGCTCCGGCTGATTCAAGCATGCACGGATGTTGCCATGGGAGCGGGCGACCACCCTGCGTGCTACCAAGTTGTTATACTTCTGGGACCCACGGTCACAAACCTGCTTCCACTCACCTTCATCGCCACTACTGCTATCTGGTCTCACAAAGACACAAGCCACTAGTGTCGGGGTTGGGGCCAACCTGACTATGTTGTTGTCAATCTGGTCTTAGAGCCAATCCTTGAACACATAGCATCAATTGATGGTGTGCCCCAGGGTCTGGTGATAAGGGTAGTAGTTGGGGTGATCAGTGAGATGTGCCTCTTCTAGCTTCCGGCACTCAGGAAATCGTACTGTTCTCCACTCTACAGTGTTGCGGAAGTAACCAGGGACCTGAGCCTCGTCGAATGAGTAGGTCTGATTACTTCTTTCCAAAAAGGGGGCTCTAGGAGCCTATCCCTGACGGGGAGACGGAGGAGCCTTCCGAGGAGGCGGAACTTGATTATCTCACCTAGGAGGTGGTGGCACGTTACTTGGGGGAAACTTCCAATTCAAATGCGGGCGATGCTGAGCTGGAGGCTATGCCTGTGGCAGTGGACCTCTGCGGGGCTGCGGAGCTGGCTCCACGGGTAGCAGTTCTAGTTGCCTGGGGGCCTCATTCTGGGCCACTGCGGCGGGCTCGGCTCTGGCAGCCCTTCTTGCCGGGACTACAGGGGGCAGCGGACATGCTCGACTGGCCTATTGTAGGTCTTCTTCTAGGTGTTGGGCCTTATCTAAGAAGTCCCAGAACCCTCCGGGATAGTTCTGAGTGATCATGGAGGGGACCAGCTCTGCCTTGACATTCCCTATGCACATCATCAGTAACTGCTCCTGAGTCAGCGGCATTTCCAGGGAGTAAGTGAGCTCTTTCCATCAGGCGATGAAGTCCGCGGCACGCTCATCAGGACTTTGATTGCACTAGAAGAGGTCTGAAATGTTCGTTTTCCAGTTGGTAGAGCTGAACTGGTAAAGGAACTACCTACAAAGGTCCTCCCAGCTGGTCACAGATCCGACGGGGTGTTGGATGTAATATACAAATTTCGCCCTCTCCAGTGTCTGAAAAAAACAATGGAGCTTGGAGTCCTCCTGCTGTTCTGGGGTCTCTAGCATGGGTCCATGACCGCATTGCCGAGCGCATCAAATTAGTTGTTTAATTTTGACTAGAATTTCTGCAGTATAGTAGCAACCCTAGGTCGTCTCTCGATGGAGCCTTAGATCATTAATTATAAAATGTGGTTTTGATTATGAAATTAAAAAGAGAAATGGTGTTTTATAATACTTGGGTTTGATTATTAAAGATGAAAATAGAAAATAGAAGCTATAAAACAAAGTAGAGATTAACAGAATTAATTAAGCGTGATCAACTCGGGGTACTCGCATGATGTTTGTCCTTCATCGCTTCATGATATAAGGTTATGATCTTTTAATACCTGGTTTGTAACACCTAGAACTATAATTTTACTGAGTTTATACTAGGATACCTCCTAGGGTTCAGTCAAAAACACACAATGATTCACCGGACACCGCCGATGATTGGGTGAATTGTGTTTGACTTCATAACCAAAACTCACCAAGGAAACACACGAAAAACTCGATGTGCTGTCCAGATTTGTATGTTATTTCTTTGTGATACCATGACATAAATTTACATGGCATTGACAGTGCTTCTGTGAGTTCAATTGACCAATATAAACCACACAAACACCGCAATTGAAAGGGGGAAAGAAAGTGGTGAACGGTGTGTGAAACATCACATTAATGGGTACCCCCAAACAAGATCATATGAGTTGAGCATGACATACCAGTACATAACTCAATAAAATAAGAATAGAGGATGATGAAAAACAACACAAAAATCTGGAATTTAAAAGATCATTCAAATATTACAAACATGAAGCTCGGGATGTACATCACGTTCCTCCCCGGGTGATCACAAGGGGTTTAGAAACCCATGGGAGAGGAGGAAGAGAAAGATGTTTGGGTAGAACTTACCATAGCCTCCAGAACTTCTAGGGATGTTGAAAAGACTCTTTGGGGACTCCAAAATGGCAACACCTTTCCTCTTGGCCGAACTTACAAATGGGGAGCCCAATGTGCCATTTTATAGGAAAATTGGAAGGTGGTTTTAGGCACACAGATTTCTTCAGTCCACTTGTACCACGCGTTTCGGCCTTCAGACAGTCTTATCTCGCTTTGGAGAAAATATAAAAGTTGTATCCCTACCTCTTGGCTATCTCCACCGAAAGTTTGGCACCATTTGGAAACTACATCTCAAGATATTGATAAAATACAGAACACCGCATTTGACTTGGTCCAAATTCGGTGGCTTGGACAGATCAGTTTGGACAGGCCCCATAGAAGCCGAATCAGTATTGGGTTCCTTAATATGAAATTTATCATATTACATTTTGGACTGGCCCCCAAAATTTCATCCCATTTTGATGCACAGAATTCGTGTACTATGAAAAACAGTGGACATATGTCCATGGATCCATGCAATTTTGGCCCATTTTTCTTCCACTTCGTCAAAGGCCCTCCAAATAACCTCCACCTACATTGAAATAATAAAAACAAGTAACATTGCCCATTATAATATTGATTAACATTAATTGATTTATTCAAACATGAAGTGAAATTTATTATTATATTTGGAATATTCATTACAAAACTAGTTTAAAACTTCGGTGTAAGGGTGGAATAAAACAGTGAATCGTGGTACGATCACACCCCCACACCTAAACATTTGCACTCCTGGGCAAGGTCACATATCCAAATACAATGATGCATATATATATATATATATATATATATATATATATATTTCCAACATCCTGAAGATTTAGCATTTGAGGAAATTTTATTTAAATTAAAGTGATCAATGCATGAAACATACCAAGGAGTTCTTCCTAGTGAAAATAGAAAAAGATGTCTCATAAATCATATCATAGTTAAATTCAAAAAGATTCATGATACTAAATTGATCAAGGAATTAAGAAGTCAACCATGGCACTAACTCTCCATGTGTGTGTGTGAAAACCATTCCATGCAATTCTTTCCACTTGATATCCAATAAATATATGTTATTTTAACATTTTTCAGCTTAAATGATTTTTTCACCGAACCTGTCCTACATCCTTTGCAATAATATTTCAAGACCCACTCATTTAAGCATTCCCAGAAGTCAAACCATAAGCTCCCGACCTAGATATCCCCATATGTTGCACATTTCATCACTCCCATCATTTATTATATTTTTTTTGAAGTTGCAATTGGAACAAATCTCACACTCATATCTCAACCCTTGTTTGATCTCCTCACGACAAAAATTGAAATAGTTATAACAAGATAAAAGGTTGAGGAGGAGTGGTTTTTGACCTGCCCAAGAGACAACAATTTTTTCTTGAGGGCGTACACCAGTCGGACATTAGGTACACATGCATAGGTCAATCTGGTACAGTAATGAAACAAATCGGATAAGGAACGAACGTATGGAAATATCATTTAAAGATGAAAAATATTAAACCAACATATATTTGCCTTATATTAAGTAAGAAATAATCACACATTGTGGTTTGGTGCAAAAGGTTGTGAAGATATTAGTGACACAGTTTTCCAAAAAAACTACTCACACAAAGGGCATCAATCATCACAAAGGTTTCACATAGATACGACCATTTATACCATTGACAGAAAACCAATTCACTAAAAATCACTCCTTGATGGTAAACTCATACACAAATTCTTTTTAGCCTTCGTTATGGTATTTTTACTTTCCCCACTTTATGGTCGCCACATCATGGAGTTTCGAAATTGTTGATGGGGGAAAATGAAAATACCATAAATAATGCCAAAAAGAGAATACAAAAGGAGAAAACGATGAAAATTCCTAACTAACCCAGGAATGTATCCACCCCCCACACCTAGAATGTGCAGTTTCCTCACTGAAATAATTGAGAATGTGAGAAGGAAGGATAAAACCTGGTGTGTTTTATTGGTATGATGCATCGAGAAGGTGGATTTCCTCCACCGGATTCTTTGGAAAATCCTCATAGAAGTGTTTAAGTCGCTTCCCATTGATGGTAAGACTTCGTCCACTCTGCTCATGCAAAACCTGTATTGCACCAAAAGGGTAAACATTAGTAACCGTACAAGGACCGAGCCATCGAGAACGAAGCTTACCTGGGTGGAGCTTAAGCCTGGAATTGTACATGAGGACCTTCTCACCAATATGGAACTTCCACTGGTGAATCATGCTATCATGAATAGCCTTTGTCTTATCTTTATAGATTCGGCAGTTGTCATATGCATCACGTCGAATTTCTTCCAACTCTTGAATCTGCAGCTTTCTTTCCTCACCTGCATCTAAAAGGTTCATATTACATTTTTTAACAGCCCAATATGCACGGTGTTCTACCTCCACCAGGAGGTGACAAGCCTTTCCAAACACAATTCTGTATGGTGACATTCCGATTGGGGTTTTACAAGCAGTACGGTATGCCCAAAGTGCATCATCCAAGCGCAAACTCCAATCTTTCCTATTGGGTTGTACCGTTTTCTCCAAGATTCGCTTAAATTCCCAATTTGAAATTTCTTCTTGTCCATTAGTTTGGGGATGATATGAAGTGGAGACTTTATGAACAACCCCATACTTAAGAAGCAATTTTTTCATGTTACGATTGCAAAAATGTGAACCCTGATCACTAATGATGAATCTTGGTAGGCCAAACCAACTGAAAATCTGGGACCTCACAAAATCAACAACCACTCGAGATTCATCAGTCCTGGTGTCCTTTTCTTCCACCCATTTAGATACATAGTCAACAGCCAATAATATGTACACAAAGACAAATTAATTTGAAAAAGGCCCCATGAAGTCAATGCCCCATGCATTAAAGATTTCACAGAATAACATGGGCTGTAGGGGCATTTCATTCCTCTTAGAGATATTCCCTATGAATTGACATCGAGTACATGATTTACAAAACCTATGGGCATCTCTATACAATTTTGGACAATATAATCATGAGTCAAGGACCTTTCGATCTGTACGTTGAGAGCCAAAGTGGCCCCCACATGCCAAGGTGTGGCAGAAGGTCAAAACAGAGGTGAACTCATGGTCAGGGACACACCTACGAACAACCTGGTCACTACAAATTCTCCACAATTATGGGTCATCCCAAATGTACCATCGAGAATCATTTTTTTGTCTCTGGGATTGTGAAGTGCTAAAATCAGTGGGGACCCTAGATGTTGCTAGAAAATTCACAATGTCCGCATACCAGGGGGTAAGGTTCACAACATCACAAAGGTTCTCATGAGGGAAGAATTCTCCAATGGGTAGGGGTGAGTCAACATGATGGTCCAATGGTGTGGAAATCCTACTAATGTGGTCATCTACAACATTCTCTACTCCTCTCTTATCTCTAATCTCAAGGTCAAACTCTTGGAGGAGGAGCATCCATCGAATGAGGCGGGGCTTGGATTCAGGTTTCTTTAGGAGGAAACAAAGGGCAGCATGGTCAGAAAACACAATCACTTTTGACCCAAGAAGATATGAATGGAATTTTTCCAAGACAAACACAATAGAAAGGAGTTCTTTTTCTGTGGTTTTGTAGTTTACCTGGGCAGGGTCAAGGGTACGCGAGGCATACGCAATGACATGAGGAGCCTTTTCAACCCTTTGTGATAAAACTGCCCCAACTGCAAAGTTAGAGGCATCACACATAATCTCAAAGGGGAGATCCCACCTTGGTGGTTGGATTATGGGAGGTGATGTGAGACTCTTTTTTAGTGAATTGAATGCATCCTCATAATTTTTATCAAACACAAACTCAGAATCCTTTTGTAATAACCGAGATAAGGGAAGTGCGATCTTACTAAAGTCTTTAATGAATCGACAGTAAAAACCAGCATGACCCAAGAAATATCGAACCTCACAAACACATTTTGGATATGGAAGGGTTGAAATTAATTCAATTTTAGATTTATCAACTTGATTTCCCTTATTTGAAATGAAATTCCCAAGAACTATCCCCTGCTCAACTATAAAATGGCTTTTTTCATAATTTAAAAGAAGATCTTTTTCAATGCAGCAGCGGAGGATAGAACCTAGGTTTTCCAAACAATAATCAAAAGAAGATCCATATACCATGAAATCATCCATAAAGACTTCCATACAACTCTCAAGGTACTCAGAAAAAATACTCAACATACATCGCTGAAAAGTACCAGGAGCATTACATAGACCTAATGGCATCCTTCTGTATGTAAATGTGCCAAATGGACAGGTAAATGTTGTCTTTTATTGATCCTCAGGGGATATATGGATTTGGAAATAACCCGAATAGCCATCAAGGAAACAATAATGGGACTTACCAGCCAATCGTTCTAACATTTGGTCAATGAAAGGTAAAGAAAAGTGGTCCTTCCGTGTGGCTTGATTCAGTCGACGGTAGTCAATACAGACTCGCCAACTATTTTGCACACGTGTTGGAACTAATTCATTCCTCTAATTTGACACAACTATTATTCCTATTTTTTTAGGCACAATTTTCACTGGACTAACCCATTTGCTATCAGATATAGGATAAATGATCCATGCAGCAAGTAATTTACTGTCTTCCAATTTTACCACTTCAAGGAGAGTGGGATTCAACCGGCGTTGAGATTGTCTTACGGGTTTAGCCTCATCATCCAAAAGTATATGGTGAATAAAAATAGATGGGATAATCCCAGGAATATCAGCCAATGTCCATCCTATTTCCTTTTTACACTCTCTCAATAGTTTGAGCAGTTTCAATTCCTGTTGTGGAGAGAGTTTATTGGTAATAATGACGGGCAATTGGTCAATACCCTCAAGATATGAATATTTTAAATTAGAAGGAAGTTTTTTAAGTTCAAACACCGGTTGTTTCTAGATTGAGGGATGGGATTTAGGGGGAGTTAGGTCCATGAAACTATCTATCTGCTCATGTTTATTCTCAAAGGAAAGAGAATCTATTGAAATGAGATTTTCAGAATCATCGATAGTCATGGGTACCTCAGAATAAACACACTCATCAATTAAAGCACAAAATTTACATTTTTATGAACCCACACAACATTCAAAAGAAGAACCAAAACTCAAATCATCCAAGGGTGAAGAAAACAAAAAAGAATCAATGTTTGGGTTGAGGAGAGAATTGTGTGTGTGTGTGCATCGTTTGAGAGCACTTCCATCGAATAGACAGGAAGAGTGGAGTGCTCTTCAACGGGGTTTTTCATAGCCTCAAGGATGTTAAAACTTACCTTTACTCCTCCGAATTCCATGGAAAGTGTACCATTGTGAACGTTGATGATCATCTTTGCTGTTTTTAGGAATGGCCTCCCAAGTATGAGAGGGGCATGTCCTTGGGTTCGGGTATCTTCCATATCAAGAATGTAGAAATCAGTGGGGAAGATGATATTATTCACTCTAATAAGGACATCCTCAATCACTCCTTTTGGATGTGTTGTACTCCGGTTGGCAAGTTTCACAACAATTCCTATTGGTTGAAGCTCTCCAACCTGTAGATAAGTATACACGGAGTGAGGTATTACATTAACGGAAGCACCTAAATCTAGAATAGCATCAGAAAAGAAGGTCTAACCTATGGTACAAGGTATGGTGAATGTGCCAAGATCCTTGAATTTGGTTGGCATTACTGGTTGAATCAAGGCCGAGACATTCCTTCCCAGGTTGACTCTCTCATTCCCCTTTAGCCTTCGTCGATGGGTGCAAAGCTCTTTAAGAAATTTGGCATAACGGGGAATTTTCTTGACTACATCCAATAATGGAATATTAACATGAACTTTTTTAAATGTATCCATTATTTCATTTTCAATCTCATTATCAAAGTTTTTCTTAGATTTAGAGAGTCTTTGAGGGAAAGGAAGAGGAATGGATTGTTCATTTGAATCATCAATGACTATTCGATTACCATTTTTGTCTTGTTTTTCTTTACATGAAGTTTTTGAGGGTTGGGATAGAGATTATTCATGAGGGGGACATACCTGCTGTGCAGAATCAGTAGAAGGAGAAACTTCTTTACCACTACAAAGTGTAACTGCACATACATTACCTTTGTCCTTTGGATTGGCAATGGGTTGGGATGGTAGTTGTCCAGAACCTTGCATCTTAAGCTTACTGATGGTGTTTGCCAATTTCCCCACTTGGGTTCGTAGGTCTTGAATAGCTGATCGTGTGGTCTGTTGGAACTGAAGGTTCTGGGTTGCCATTTGTTTCACCATGTCCTCGAGGCTTGGTTCAGATTTTGGAGGAGGAGGAGGATGATTGTTTTGAGAAGTTGAAGGATAAGAAGGTTTCATACCTTAGCCTTGTTGATACCAATTCTGCTTTGGGTAGCTTGAGTTTCCTCCTTGTCGGTATTGGGTTTGTGCTTGCCACCCTGGATTTGGATTTGGCCTGAATTTTTCTTTCTTGAAAGGAGGTGCTTTTTGGAATAGACGCCCTGGGAACACAGCTGCACAGGACTCAGATGAATCTTGAAGTTGTGGGCACTGGTCAGAAAAATGAGTGTTATCAGAACAAATCCCACAATGTAATGGAATAGAAGTAGAGTGTGAGTTACCTTGTGCTTGAGCTAATTGCCTTAAAAGGGTATGCATCTTATCAAGTTTAGTATCTACCTTTTGTTCTAGGGCTGAATGACTTACCTCGTGAACTCCTTGGGTTGGTGCAATAGCTCGTGTACCAAATTGTTGTGTATTTTGAACCATGTTGACTATTAAGTCACGAGCGGCAGAAGGAGTTTTTTCAACTATGGCACCACCAGCTGCAGCATCAATCATTCCACGATCCATGGGGATAAGTCCCTCATAGAAGTATTGAATTAAAAGTTTTTCACTAATCTGGTGGTGGGGGCATCTTGAGCAAAGTCTTATGAATCTCTCCTAGTATTCATGAAGGGTCTCTCCTTGTGATTGCCTAATTCCACATATTTCTTTCCTAATTGAAGCAGTTCAGGAGGCAGGGAAGAAATTCTCTAGAAAAAGTCTTTTTAGGTCATTCCAGCCCCCAATTATGGAAGTAAAATAGTATATCCAATATTTGGCTACACCATCAAGGGGGAAAGGGAAGACCCTAAACTTAATGAGGTCCTCAGACACATTTTGGGGTTTCATGGTGGAGCACACTATGTGAAACTCCTTTAGATGTTTGTGAGGGTCCTCACCGGGAAGACCATGGAATTTTGTAAGGAGATGGATGAGGCCTGATCGTAGCTCAAAATTGGCTGCTTCCTCGGGATATTGGATGTACGTAGGTTGGTACTCCACATCAGGGGTAGTAAGTTCTTTTAAAGTTCGATTATTTGCAGCCATGATCTCTGGGGTTTGATTTGGTTAAATTTTGGATTGGTTTAGTACCACTTGAGGTTCCACAAGGGGTTACAAAATGTTACTTGATTGACCTTATCTAGATGCCTTGATTTGTGTGTGAAGTTACTTTTCAATTTCAGAATCAAATTCAAGTAGTGTTCCTTTACCAGATCTTGTCATGCAACAATGATGTCCAGTTTGATTGATTGTTTGTTTGTTGTGTTTCTTTATTTTTTTTTTGATTTAAGATGGATAAAAGAGAAAATTAAGAAGGTTTAAAGAAGAATAAAATTTTATACTATAGAATTAGAGAGGGAGATGGAGAAGAAGATAGAGAGAGAGAGAGAGATAAAGAACACACCAAAAACAACCAAAAAATAAAGACAAAACCCAAAACAAAAACAATAAAATGGGGGTGGGGTATTTAAAGTAGTACTAATTATAAAGTAAAATAACTAAATAAAATTAAATAAAGAAAAAAATGATCTTGGCTCCCCGGAAATGGCGCCAAAATTTGACCGCGTTGTCGAGCGCGTCAAATTAGTTGTTTAATTTTGACTAGAATTTCTGCAGTATAGCAGCAACCCTAGGTTGTCTCTCGACGGAGCCTTAGATCATTAATTATAAAATGTGGTTTTGATTATGAAATTAAAAAGGGAAATGGGGTTTTATAATACTTGGGTTTGATGATTAAAGATGACAATAAAAAATAGAATCTATAAAACAAAGTAGAGATTAACAAAATTAATTAAGCGTGATCAACCCGGGGTACTCGCATGATGTTTGTCCTTCATCGCTTCATGATATAAGGTTATGATATTTTAATCCCTGGTTTGTAACACCTAGAACTAGAATTTTACTGTGTTTATACTAGGATACCTCCTAGGGTTCAGTCAAAAACACACAATGATTCACCGGACACCGCCGATGATTGTGTGAATTGTGTTTGACTTCATAACGAAAACTCACCAAGGCAACACACGAAAAACTCGATGCGCTATCCAGATTTGTATGTTATTTATTTTTGATACCATGACATAAATGTACATGGCCTTGATAGTTCTTGTGTTAGTTCAATTGACCAATATAAACCACACAAACACCACAATTGAAAGGGGGAAAGAAAGTGGTGAACGGTGTGTGAAACATCACATGAATGGGTACCCCCAAACATGATCATATGAGTTGATCATGACATACCAGTACATAACTCAATAAAATAAGAATATAGTATGATGAAAAACAACACAAAAATCTGGAATTTAAAATATCATTCAAATATTACAAACATGAAGCTCGGGATGTACATCACGTTCCTCCCCAGGTGATCACAAGGGGTTTAGAAACTCATGGGAGAGGAGGAAGAGAAAGATATTGGGGTAGCACTTCCCATAGCCTCCAGAACTACTAGGGATGTTGAGAAGACTCTTTGGGGACTCCAAAATGGCAGAACCTTTCCTCTTGGCGGAACTTACAAATGGGGAGCCCAAGGTTCCATTTTATAGGAAAATTGGAAGGTGGTTTTAGGCTCACAGATTTATTCAATCCACTTGTACCATGCGTTTCGGCCTTCATAAAGTCTTATATTTCTTTGGAGAAAATAGAAAAGTTGTATCCCTACATCTTTACTATCTCCACCGATAGTTTGGTACCATTTGGACAAATAAAGCTCATGAGATTGATAACATACAGAACACCGAATTTGACTTGGTCCAAATTCGGTGTCTTGGACAGATCAGTTTGGATGGGCCCCATAGAAGCCGAATCAGCATTGGGTTCCTTAATATGAAATGTATCCTATTACATTTTGGACAGGCCCACAAAATTTCATCCCATCTGGATGCACGGATTTCGTGTCCTATGTCAAACAGTGGACATATGTCCATGGATCTATGCAATTTTGGCCCATTTTTCTTCCACTTCATCAAAGGCCCTCCAAATCACCTCCACCTACATTGAAACAATAAAAACAAGTAACATTTCCCATTATAATATTGATTAACATTAATTGATTTATTCAAACATGAAGTGAAATTTATTATTATATTTGGAATATTCATTACAAAGCTAGTTTAAAACTGCGGTGTAAAGGTGGAATAAAACAGTGAATCGTGGTACGATCAGTCCACACCTTGAGTTGAAGTGGGCCAGGTGCTGCGGCGGGTACCCCATCCCATTAAAGGGAGACAAGTTGGGGTTTTTGAATCTCAGGGGTGCGGGCATGGCATCCACCCACACCGGGTATAGCTTGTCATCCGGTGGGATGGACACCTACCATATTTCCAAAGCCTCTAAGCGGGCAATGAGCACCGCCATCAGGTCATCGAGGTGGGGGTCCATGTCTTGACGTGGGTCCCTAACCACCCACGCGTTGTCGGGTTCTTCAACGTGATAGAAAAACTCAGCGGCTCGTGGGGAGAATGGTGGAGCAACCCTTGGGGCGGCTGGGGGAGCCCGAGCGGGGTTCCTTGGATTGTCGCGTCGTTCAAGAGAGTTCGGAGAGACATACCGTGCCCTCTTACCGTGAGCTCTGGCTTCTGCCCTGTCTGCGGGAGCAGCATGATCAGGGTTTCCTGAGGGCAACTCGCCAAAGAGTAGTTGTTTCTTACCCAGTTGTCCTAGCCTAGGATCACCATAGTAAGGCCGTCACTCTGCGATGTGTTCAGCCAGAAGCTCAGCGACCAACCTATTCTGCTCAGCAAGTTGCTGGCGCAGCGTGGCCTTCTCGGGGTCCTCTTCCGTCTTCTTCACTGAGGTAGACGGGTCAGAGTGCTTGGCAGCTCTGACGTGCTCCTTTCCTTTACTAATGTTTCGGCTGAGCACCAAGGCCTCAGTGGGCGAAGGGAGACCTAGGAGGTTCCTCTTTTGACTAGTGATCCTCCATGATGGGTCCAACGGTGGTGTTACACCCTTAGGGGGTAGGTCTCCATCGAAAAGATCCAACTTGTCCTCCCAGTTCACTATATTGGCCATGTTGACCATGGCCCTTCTTGGGGGCATGTCCTCGATATCGCATATCGAGTTGGTTTGCCACCAGATAGGACTAAAAAGGAGGGCAGCGTACTATCCCCAGCCATGGATTTGTACGTGGGGGTGGCCTCCCTTATAATATTGCGGAGTACCTTGATACTCTGAACGCATTGCTGCATAAGGGCCACACGGCGACTTGGTGACTTGGGGCGCTGGGCCACATGGAGTGCGGCCAGATCGACCAGACGACACTACTCGCTGATTTCCTTGAAATGCGCTCGGCTCCTTGGATAAACCAATCACTTATGAAGAAGGCTAAAGTGTGTCTCCTAGAGGGTGTAGTGGAAACACTCGACTTCCTCAGGGGTGAGTGACTCGGGTATGCATAAATCTCGTGCTTCCAAAGGCCAAAACTTCTCGGGGAAGTGGTCTGCTGCAAGAATGCTCTAGAAGCTCCTCAGCTGAAATTCAGGGTCTGGACCTTGATTGCCCCACTCTCCAAATGGGGGTGGCTGAGGAACTGATAGCGGTACTGAAGCAGACTGTTGGGATGGAAGATTGGTCGGTGGAGAATACAGTGAGCGAGCTGACTGACTGTCGACTCTCAGGCTGTCCTCCTAAGAGTGTAGCGACCTAGACTCTACGTCGTGATCGGAGGGGTTGACAACCACCGCACCTGGCTCAGGGGCCAGGGTTTCTGGTGGTGGGTCGCTCTGTTGCTCACCCGCCATCGGTCCCCAGAATAGCTCTTCATGATATCTTTTGGAGGAAAAGAGCGCTTCCGGAGATGAAGGTGGTGATTGAAAAACCTTAACATATGGTGTCGCTAGATTTTCATCTTCCTAGATATACCTGCGGAGAGAGGTAGGGATCCTGTGGACCTCATACTCTGGAATCACCAGACTGACGCGCATCGTCCCTACCCCGTCCCTTGACTTAGGTGAGCGAGGGGCAAGTTCCTGAGCTGAGTCGTACTCCACTTCAGAGTCCAAGAAGCGGACTGGTCTGACCCCTATCCGGCCCTCCCCAAAATTTCTCTTGTGGTGGTGATGACTCGCCTTCCTGCCCCTGGTCCTCAGGATAGGTCTGATTTCTGACATGGGGTCCTTTGGCCGCACTGGTGCTAGGGCAGAGAGGGCTTCCACCCGAGAAAGCGGGGGTGCAGGGAGCACCGGGACAAATGTTGAAAGGTGCATGGGGAGGACCTCCATGTATGGAACTAGGGTGGGAAAAACCCCTGCTGGGATCGACAGGAGCATGGGGAGGACCTCCATGATTGGTGTGGGTGGAGCAGGGCTGGCCTTCACCCCTCTGGTTGTCGGGGTGAAGAGGACCTTCACCGGCCGTAGAGAGAACGTAGGGAGGATCCTTGCGTTGATAAGAGAGAGGATGGGCAATGCCCCTGTACCAGTGGTCAGGGGAAGAAGTAATGACTCCATACCCAGTGTAATGGGCACGGGAGAGGTTTTCATGCCGAGCATTATTGCTGTGGGGCAGAACTTCATTCGGACCGGGGGTAGCATGGGGCGGCTTTCCAGATCGGGCCTCGAAGCGGGGCAGGCCCACGCTCTGTGGAATGGTGGTATGGGGAGGACCTCCGTACGGGGTGGCATCGCTGTGGGTTGGTCTATAGTGGCCACCATTCGTGCCGGAGACCACGAGAGTCGACCCAGCCTTCCCATGGGGCGGTTGGGGCCTTGATACCGGTCGGGCATAAAATTTCCCCTGCTCAGTATATGCAGGGGCCTGATTGTATACGTCGGTAGTGGCTCGGGCCACTGTAGCTATCACCATCGATGTCGCGTGGCGGGCGTCCTCCTTAGCTTGCTCCCAACACTGGCATCGGGTCGGTAGTGCAGGTGTACCGCTTACCTACCCCTCATCCAGTAAGACCGAATGGCGGCACTCACACGGCCGAGTGGGAGCCCTCGCTGGGAGTCCTTGGATTGGGACTCTGACCGAGCTAGGTCGGACATCAGTGACCTTATCTGAGTAAGGCAGGGAGTCCTCAAGGCACTCTTCGGACAGGCTCCCGAAGCGATTGTATGTCGGGGTGGGGAGTAATGGCTCCCTGCGCGGCCCTCGGGGGTGATGGTGACGTCGAGGCGTGGATGCCTCCAAATCCAGGCGGTCCATATCCCGGGTTGGGATTATGCCCTCCTACTCGTAGTGTCGCACAAGGTCATTGATGAACCTTTTTTGGATCATTTATGATGGGGAGAGGGGGCATGTGCACCCAGTAGTCGTGGTGGTTGAGGCCGCCATGGGAAAAGAGGAACTGCACGGGGTATCCACGCCAGTGTAGCCCCTTCCCCTATGTCGATGGGTAGACAGTGATCGCATTCCTGGTGTAGCAATTGGGTTCCTGAAAGCAGGGAGATCAACTCATTAGTACTGTCGGGAAAAGGAATCGACAACCAGTGCCCCATCATCATTCCATCTTCCATGGCTGGTAAGAGGGATTCACGCTGACAACGTCACAGAATGGGATGCTCAACATCCTGACTGCCCCAACTTCTGGTGAGTTTCACACCAGGACCACTATTTTCTTGGCAGGACCTGGCGCCGGATATCGGAATCTGGTGACATGCTAATACATCGATGATGAAAACGCTAAGTCTCCATTTTGAGGAGAATATATTCACATCGGGTTCACCATTTCTATTTCTAATGCTTTCGTTGGGGCATGCACATCCGTCTATGGAGGACGCGCAGTTGTTTCCCCGCATTCATGCTTTCCAAAGGCGGGTAACATCCGCTCCTTCTTTAGGGATGTTTTCTCCTTGATCAAAACGGGATGATGGGATGTCAGTTCTTCCTTCTGTGGATTCCTCCTCAGAGCTCATCACCTAGTCTGGGTCTCCCTCATAGATTTAATACATTTTTCGTGAAACTCTTCCTAGCGCCATATCTTCATGGACATTAGTTAATTACACTACTGCTACTGGGACATTCCAAGGGGTCCAGTCAGGGAAGCAACCTTCGGTTAGGAGAGTAGTCACGTTGAGGCATCACTGGCGTGTCTTGACGCTGGGATTCCAGCATGTCTATCTTCTGTCCCTTATTACAGGTCTTCTCGAGGGCGCGGAAGCCCGAGGAATCCCACATCGAACGTGGGGAATTGTATTCCATTGGCATGTATCTGAGTTTTTCCTCAGCTTCCCATGTTTAACACAGGGTATGCCGCAAGTTTAACGTTCAACAGAGACAGATTAGACTAATCGGAACACTGATTAGAGTGGATCAAATTGAGAAACCCCCTGGAGGGAACACCAATATTGGGGCCAGCACGTGGGTGGATTCTCGAATGCTGTGGAGGGGAATGAAAGGGCATGATCTCACTAGGATGTGGTGGCCCGAGTAATAATCAGGATGGACGATGGCTTTGGTATTGAGCCTCAAAAAGACTTCCTACGTATCCCTGTGGAAGGGAATCAAAGACTGCATAGTTCGATGGGATGATGGGTCACCCGAGGAGGCGACTCGTGAGAATGGACGCATAGAGGGGACCCAAAGGAAGTGGAACCTCCAGGTTAAGGAATGATCTTCCTGAGACATGTGGGCTCGAAGGAGGAGTCAGGGCGAGACATGAATTATGGGCTTGAACCTCGTGGAGGCTTCCTACATATCCTTGTGGCAGGGAATCAAATACCACATAGTTCAGGTGGCGAATACAGTTTAACATCATGTGGGACGGGTATGGGGCTTACACTCTGAGGTGGCCCATGGTGTTGGTGAACCGACGTGAAGGAGGTCGGAATGACCGGGTGATGGGATTGAACCTCATGGAGGCTTCCTACGTACCCTACCTAGGAGAGAGGAATCAAATTCCACGTAGTTCGGGATGGTATGGGGCTTACACTCTGAGGTGGCCCAAGGTGGTATGGGGTTTACACTCTGAGGTGGCCCATTGAGTTGGTGAACCGACGTGAAGGAGGTCGAAACAATCAGGTGTTGGGCTTGAACCTCGTGGAGGATTCCTACGTACCTTGCCTAGGAGACAGTGATCAAAGTCCATGTAGTTCAGGAAGTGCAGTTTAACGTCATGCGGGACAAAAGGGGGGCATGCAGTTCAACATCATGTGGGACGACATACATTTTAACATCATGATGGACGAGTATGCCATGGTCAATGATTTCTCTAAGACCATGTGAGTCATGCTCAGTGTGAGAAACAAGAGGCTGCAAAGACCCAGTGATCAAGTCACAAAAGGTGCGTCCGTTAGAAGTGGAATGGGGACTACACTCTGAGGTGGCCCAAGGAGATGAATATTTGGGACTTACGCGTGGTTTACAACCCGATATTGATGAATCCCAAAGGGATAGGGACTTGGAATGGAATAAATGAGGGGAACGGTGCCCATCCCCCCCTCTCTATTCCTCATCAAAGAAGCTGGGACTTAATCCAGGGTGGAGGCCCAGTGGTGACAAAGCCCAAAGGGAGATGGAAGGGTGACAAATACCTTGTGTCCTTCTCTCCTCTTTTTCTTTGGAAAAGAAGAAGATAGGAGGATCATGGATGATGCCTCCTATAAGAAAGGCCAGGGGCTTACACCGAGGTGGATTCCCTTCCCCCGTGGACAAACGTCACTCTGGTGAGGAGGATATCATCCCTTGTGAGGGGTTATTCCATCCCTGTGGACACCAGTGGGCATAGAGAATGCCCGAGTTGGGGGACCCCGTGTAGGATGCATGGGGGGAAATGTCACAGTTTAACGTCGTGTGTTGAGGATGAGGATGTTTTTCAGTTTAACGTCCTGCAGCTCGAATGAGGTGGGTGCACTTCGCACCCCTAGGACTAACATAACCAGTACCCTCTGCTCCATGTGGGAGGGAAGGCACCGACAACGCCGTAGTTGGGGGGTGTCTGGAGGCGATCCCCTTGGGGGTCCACTTTAGCGTGGCTATGTGAAGAAGCAATAGCTATTAGCATGACTATGAGAAGAATCATAAGA
This sequence comes from Viscum album, assembly GCA_963277665.1. Taxonomy (NCBI): domain Eukaryota; kingdom Viridiplantae; phylum Streptophyta; class Magnoliopsida; order Santalales; family Viscaceae; genus Viscum; species Viscum album. The sequence continues at coordinate 837,252,124 of OY728167.1, forward strand.
AAAATAAACGCAATGGGAGGTGTTTCCCAAGGGACCCTAAAATCACTTCGTGCAAACTTGGAGGGTCGCATGGGAAGAGGGATTGCAAAGCAGAGGGGTTCACTGGCAGAATTTGTGTCGAGCTCTGGCACTCCATATAGTAGAGGGTGTTTGCAAAGGGGCATGCTTCGTGAAATGGAATGGAATTCGCGGAGCACTGCCTCTGGGAGCAAAGGTGCCTCGCAAATCAAGGTGTCGTGAAGCAATGTGCTTCGCGAAGTACAGTGACCCTGCCTTAGCAGGCAAATCATGTGTACGTAAAGGGTACCTCGTGAAGCATAAACGCTCTACAGTCACCTGGGTCCCATTGGGGATCCCCTTCCATCGTGAAATCCCTTAGGCTTCATGAAAGGCATATCTTTCGAAAGAGGGGGTGAAAACATGACCATGGGGAGGCACTTCACAGAGCTAAAGTACCTCGCGAAGCTCATGGTTTCGCAGAGCGAAGAATGCTTCGCGATTTGAGAGCATGGAAGTTGAAAGGTCAAATTGTCCGTCGTTTGGGATTGAGGGGGTCCCAGTATTTATAGGCAAGAGGCACCGCAGAGCAGAACTCACATGGCATGAAGGGGGGGTGGCTGCTTCGTGGCGCGCCCGCGAACGTCAAAGGACTTCACGGAGCCTCCCGCCTCCTCGCTCCACGGCGGGCGCGCGAACGTCAAACGCGTTCGCAGAGCGTTCCACCTCTGTGCTTCGCAGTGACCGCGTGAACGTCAAAGGCATTTGTTGAGAGTCCCTCCTCCATGATTCACGGAAACCATGTGAACTTCAAAGGAATTCACAGAGCGTCCTACCTCTACACTTCTCAGTGACCGCGCGAACGTCAAAGGAATTCGCAGATCGTCCCTCCTCCGTGCTTCGCAGCGACAGCGCGAATGCCAAAGGCATTTGTAGAGCATCCCACCTCCGTGCTTCACGGAGTCCACGCGAACGTGAAAGGCATTTGCGGAGCATCCCGCCTCCATGATTCATGGCGACCACGCGAACGTCAAAGGCGTTCGCGGAGTGTTCCACCTCTGTGCTTCGCGGTGGGCGTGGTGCCGGGGTGAAACTCTGTGAAGGGGCTTCACGAGGGGGCCGTGGAGCCTTCTTTTTGGCCTCTCTGTCGTCCCAAATTTTGGTGCCAACAGGAGTGTTATAATAATTATATAGTTTTATAAAGAGGACGAACCATATGATGGGTGAAAACTTGTCAAGCCCGAGAAGGTTACGGGAATCGAACTCACAACTGAAGCGGGACATGAGTGAACCACCTACCACTGCCCTACATGAAGTCCCAGTTAGTATGAATTCTTATTTTTATTTAAATTAATAAATGGATGAATAATAAGTTGATTTTTGGAACATGTATTTTATCTAATAGATAACCACGAGATTGGAAAATGTTATGGTGATTAAGTTATTAATGTTATTTCAGAATACATTCACTATTTTTGGGAACCCTATATGATCAAGGTAATTGGAATACTGTGATATTTTATTTGATATGTAATGGTTGAATTAAATTTTTGAAGAATATAGTATTTTATGGTGGACATATGGTGATTTAGGTTATTTATGTAGATTATATGATTTATGAATATTCATTTTTCGTATGATACATTAAGAGTGACTTCCGTTATTTGGAGGAAAATGGTAGAATTTATCTTGGAAGGCTATGTGATCAAATCCTACTAAATTTTGGGTTTCAATCATTGTTTGGATTATTTTTATAAATTTTAAAGATAGTTATTTAATGAATCATCTATATTGAACTCTGGGTATTACTGTTGAATTTGGGAGATTGAAGTAGTTTTTCATCATATGGGGTTTATTATTTTTAGGTAATTATATTACATTTTACTAAAAAAAATTATTTTGGTTATTGTATCAATATAGGGTAGATAGATAGTTAATATTTTGTAGATTATGTTATTCCCTATAAGTTTACTCTAGTGCTTCAGGTGTGAAAAACTCATCTTGAATACTCATCATTTGGAGAAAATGATATTTTTCTGATGGAAATTGATTAAAGGATAAAAATAAAATTTTAAAGTAATTATGTTTCTTATGTTCTTAGTCTAAGAAGTAAAATAATTCCTCAACTCTATGAAATGAATCCTGAAACAAAAAAGATATCCATTTACTTTTCTTACAATGAAATCCATGACCTTTTTAAACCATCAAAGATTAATGGTTTTGTGATTGTTAACTTTCCCATGAAAATGTTCTCTATATCCCTCTATCAGATCATGATAGTTTGTTTTATCTTCCATGTCAATGTTTTCCTCCAGGGAACCCTAGTATTTTTTATTTTAGGTGACCTCCATACTTTTTTTTCTTTATTTTAAAGTGGAAGTCTTATTTTTTCCAATCTAGGACTTCAATAAAGGTATTTTGAAAAGTCAAACCTTATTTATTAAAACAAAATACAAAATTATGATTTTTAAATTCCCAAAATGGGATGATAATGGAACATTCCAAGTTTTTAAAAGGAAACACTATTTTCTATAGTGTTCATGATATTTCGCCTTTATATTAAATGAAAAACTAGATATTATTATTTAAATGTTACCAATATAACCTAGCCTCTATAAAACAAGGTATGAATAGTATTAAAAAAAATTTAAAGTATTGTTTACATATGTATATTTAATTCTTTGACCAATTAATTATAAATGAATGTAAAACCCTTTTAAAAATAAAATGATTTTTTTTAAAAAATACAATTAAATGTGAATGGGTGTATTTTATAAAAATAAATAAAAAAACTCTCATGTAAAATTATATTAATGAAATGTATATAATATATTCGATATAATTTTTAAAATTCATCTTTTTTGTTTTCTATAATTGATATAAGAACAAAAATAATTTTATGCACAAAAGAATTATTTTTATGAAAAAAGTAGTTTTACTTATATTTGATGGAGAAAGTGTTTTAAATATATTTTTGACACATTAATATATTATATTTAATTAATTAAATTTCTTATTTTAATGTAGAATATCAATATTTTCTTCGGTTGAAATTTGTGGTATTTTTTTGTTATGTTTCATGCTTTGATGAGTCGTGAAAAAATAGTTATTTTTTATCGAAAAAATTTATGTTGTTAAATTAAATATTTTAATGGTTTAAAATTATAATTAGATCATTTTTTTATCTGTTAATACTATTTAGGTCATTGAAATCAATTCCACCATGAATTTGGATATAAAAACAGTTTAATATTTTGAATGTTTTTACTTTAAAACCCCATTTTTTTTATCCATCAATGGGATTAATTTTAAAAAAAATTAGCCAATTCTATGTTTTGAATTTTTAAAAATGGATTCCATATTTAGAATCATTATTTAAATATTTATTTAATAGGTCCATTTTATTTTTGGACATTATGAATAATAACTTTAGTAATATTTTTTGTTACCACGGTTAAGGGTAAATCAGGTAATAAAGGTAAAAATAATATTATAAATATATGAAAATTTCCCGAAAACTAGTAGAAATTTTATTAGATGAGTTATTGGAGACCAAAATAATCCTTGGGATGGTTTTATGATCACTTAGATCCACTAGTATGACTTTAATACATATATAGTATTTATGTCATGAACAAACGCAAGTAGGGGCTTGAGACGCAACTACGCTAAACCCGCCTCCATTGACCAGGGGGGTGGAGATAGGTATCAAATGAATAACTAACATAGGTAGTACTTTTCTTAAGTACCTTAACACTGAAAAAACATCCATTTCAATGCAAAAGAGAAGAGGGAAACAATAAAAGATGAAACACTTCTATAAAATAAACTAATCATGGATAAACCTCTAGATAGTACAAAAATACCATAGTGTAAACAGAAAAGTAAATAGGAAAAATAAATGGCCTATCAAATATGTAACCTAACCTACTAAAAAATTGAAAAGTAAATTTTTTAAAGAGATCCCATCCCCTGAATCCCAAGATACAACCATCATATGTGGTCTACGAACCCAGTATCCCTAAACTATTTTGTAGTCACATTAGACCTATCCTTACTATGCATAAGAAATGATACGTGTGGGAAATTCCCATTCACATGTTACTATAAACATACCCAGTAGGATTACCAAATCGCTAATGTTGGGGAAGTAAGAGATACAATAGAAGACAAAGAATGTAGATATCACAATGTTCAATGAAAGAGTATCGATCAACCCAAAAAGAGAGTGAAGGTAACCTTGTAAAAACACAAGGGGCTCAACATAGTAAGTATATGAAAGACTCTTTGAGTATTTGCTACCTATATGAGGAGATTAGACTCATCGAACCCTGAGAAGGTAAACATGGAAATCATGTGGCGTACCCTGCTCGTATTCACCACTCCTGGAATGAGAGTGTCCAAATACAAAGTGTGGATATAGAATAAGGATAAATATATTTTCTCAATAAAAGAGGCCTAAATAAGAGAGTAATGGTATCTTCATCTCACAACTCATCCCAGGAAGGAGAGTAGCCAGTAGTTCCAAAAGTTAATCATCGATACCCAGCATGCCATGTGTCTTCCCAGAATTAATCGTACAATTATAACCACACATCATCATTGTGACACGTAGACGAGTGGGTACAAACTTGATGTTGAGAAAATGGCCCCTGTAATAACAAGGGGTACCACTTTGATGGCGTTTATGACACCCTACCTGAATCAAGTAGAGGGTACCACTCAGAAGACATCGAAGATCCACTACCCAGCTCTACTAGATGGTACCACTCGAAAGGGATCGAGGACCCACTCCCCATCTCTACTGGAGGGTACCACTCATAAGATGTTGAGGATCCACTACCCATATCTACTAGATGGTAATTCCCAGAAGATGTAAAATACCCACTACCCATCTCTTCTTGAGAGTACCACTCTGAAGGCATCGATGAATTATTGCCCAACTCTATTAGAGGGTACCACTCGGAATGACTCTAATGGTCATGTGTGATCACTTCCATCATCTGGAGTTACCTTATCATCTTCCATGCTCAGATAAATTCACATCATATCTCGAAATCCACAACATAGGGTGTTGTCATGTTCTACATAGAAAAACACTCAGGATAGGGTACTCATGTTCCAAAACCTGAGTTCAAAAGAAGGAGATGCATAACCATTGAGTTTCTTAAAAAAGTGGTGCACACCATATCAAGGTCCCATATTGTGTGTGGTCCCACTCTACTTCTTGGTGGTTTCCTCACCATACCATGGACTGTTGTTCATGTACCAGTACACGATATTTGAGGGTACTACATGACATGTCTCGACCAAGATCCTAACGAACGCAGGGTTCTCATCACCAATCTGAGGGAAAATTGTAATTAAAAATACACCTCTTCAAACAACCATGTATTTCCAAACAGATCACATCATGATGATCCTCACCGAAAAATGATCGAGATATACTATTCTCTTGCCTCAATCGGACACCCGGTGCAAAGGCCATATTTCACCGCATCACGCTCGAATGGAATCTTCTAGGCCAGATCCACATGTCTAAATTAAATACCTGAAATTGTTCAGGAAACGATCTCCTTAATTTCAAGGTAGTATCATTATAGACAGGTCATCATTATGACTCCATATGGGGATGATATGTCGGATAATGGATTCCATAATAATAATAATATTATTATTATTAGGAATTTCATTGACTAGAGGAACAAGTCCAAAAAAGGTATCCAACATCGATCTTAAAATAAACGTCTCAATTATAGGGTCACGTAGCTGATAATAGTTTTTCAATTGGATATCGTATGAAGAAATTATGTATGAATTAAGCTTTGAGAACTGAAATAATAATTATAATATTTTAGTATTATTTTTAATTTTTTATAAACCTCATTTTGAAATTGGAGACCCACACTCAAATTTACTTGCCTACGTATAATGACATCATCAGTAATCTCTCTCCATATTATAATCAATAATAATAATATTGTATAATAATAATATAAATTTCTAAAAAAAATTGGAGGAACCTCATTCCCCCAATTTCACTTGCAACGCATCCAGACGGGGGGGGGGGGGGGGGGTCACGCTATGATTTCCATTTCCCCCCTTTAATATTATTACAATTTATTAAGAATATTAAATATTACATATCCAATTAAATTACACCCATTTAAATTTATTATCCAACCACACTTTTAATGCTACAATTATTATTATTATTTAATATAATAATAATGAAAAATATTCATTTCATTTTATTAACTCACAACCACCACCATTATTATTATTATTATTATTATTATTATTATTTAACCCTCTCTAAATTGACCACATTAGACCACTGGGTCGGAGATTCGAGTTCGGTCACCACCATGCCAGTGCGAGGCGACCTCTTCCATGAGATTTCGTTCCCAACCACCTCTCAGAAATAATCTCGTCACAACGCACTCCCTCATCACGCGAAAATCAGGAAAATGAGGATCATCGATCCAATCCTGAAATACCTTCAATCACAAAGCTCAAACCCATTATACCAAAACATTTCATTCAAAAATCAACATCCTCTTTCTTGATCAATAAATTCCTAAACCATCGACCCAGATGTTGTTCATTCCACCACAACGAATCCGGGGGTTCGACTGCGTTCGAACCCACCCCGGAAAAGTCGAATCCTGACCCCATAGTCCAACAATGAAGAATGAATAGTATGATGGGGGAAAACATCATTAAAAAATATTATAAGCATTTTTTTCCAAGATTTCATGGCCATTGATTTTATAGTGGTAAAATCAGGGTGAGAATCATGGCATGACCAATAAATAAATTGAAAGATTAATTTATTCTGATACATGATCTCATGAGAAGGTTAAACTTACCTATTATCAAATATAGGTAATTGATCGTGATCAATATTTTAATTATATGTGTGTAAAAACACATATAAAAAGTCCTACCTCGATTATGGATTGATCAGTAGTGAATAATGCATCCTCAAATGATGAGTAACACCCACTATGATCCCTACCCATAGAATAACATCAATCTGATCCCCATTCATCATTCTATGTTGACTCGCCAATGAAAAACTTTCTCCTCTTCCTCTTAGATATAACAAGGTTTATGTGGAGAAACCTTGGTAAATTTTCATAAGAGGGTTTCTATAGAGGGTTTAATTAGGTCATTTAATAAAAAAATAAATTATTTATTTATTTCTATTAAATGTACCTGTCAATGACTGCCTCATCTGAATGTCCCACACTGACTAATTTTAGTCTGTGCCAATGATAAAAACCAAATTAAAATCTCAATGGTGGTATCATATTTCCCATATGAGTCTCCTTATATGAGTTTTTTGGGATAGGTTTATTAATTAAATATATTAAAATAATTAATTTATCCATTGCACCCACCAACGGCTTCCCGATCCGAATGTCTCATACTGACCAAATTTATGTATGCCTAGGGTAAAATCAATATTCGGGGTTCAAATGTGGTATGATATTTTTGATATGAGACTCCCTTTATAAGACATTCCACTTTTTAAGGAAAAATTTTCACACAAAATAAAAATATATTAAATATTTGTAAAATATTAATTCCAGGCTCAACGGGCCTCATAATTTAGCATCGTCTCAGTTACAGACTCCAAACACATGCTTAGGAATATTCCAAATCCTTATACAGAAAAACCACTATCTCAACATTATTCCCTTATTCAAAAAACTTTTATACCCAAAAATCAAAAATGAAGTAAATGATGGTGATATGAGCTTACATATGGACATTCCATGCCTCTTCCATAAACTGGGATGTATATCCAAAGGTGAAGTGTGAAACTCCCTCCTCACCAACTCTTGTAACATGAACAAAATAACAATTCATCCATAAAAAATGATAACATTATTACCTTCTTAAAAACACATCAGGTGAATTTCTTAAGGATATCTGGACATGAAAGACCTCATAGTCAATGTTCCCCAGAAATAATGTTTCTCGACATCCTCAAGGAGAAGACTACCACTTCCATATCAAGGTAGTGAGTCTCATTGTTCTATTCATGGGTTTTCAACTACCTCAATTCGTAGGCGATTATTTCCTTCCACTGTATCTTGGTTGACATCGAGCATGAAAGGGTACCGATGAAAAATTAAGGTGAGTATACTCAACCAACCATGAGAAGTTAGACATGGAAATCATGTGGAATATCTCACATGTATTCACCTCTCATGGACGTTGAGTAACCCCAAACAAGAAACTATGCTACACCCACTAGTGGCATCCCATGTAAAATGGGTCAAGCAGAAAAACTCTACCTACAATACTTGGACTTCCTTCGACACCCAATTGCACAACATCACCCTGAATGCACATGTCTTAATTTACACACCTCAACACTATCTTCTTTGGATGACATTGACTCGACCACACAGCTTAGGTTGTGTCACAAAGAAAAAGACTTTTTGGGGAAATCATCCCTCTACATCATGATTCCAAATCAAAGTCAAACTACGTCATGTCCTCCTCAAGCGTCTTGCATACAAACTGATGACAAGGGAATAAGGGTACTAACGAATAACAAAGGGCTTCCCAAATCCTCAAATGGTTCTTACCAGGACCTCTGTTTGTAAACAAAAACATTTCAACCAACCCCAAATACAAAAGTCAGTGGCACATATCCACTACACTTTGATATTGTCCTCTTTTGGTGCTATTGTCTCACCATTACAATTTTACATGCATATCAAAAATAATTCTCAGTGGGGGGAAGAACCCTTCTTCAACATGCATTTAAAGATACACTAAACAACACCGACATGGGTTACATCGATGCCATGTGTCACCGTAGTTTAATACTCAAGAAATAAGCAAGAACAAAATAGTATCTAATATAGTGTCTAACAATAAATACTATAGAATGTTGAATGTAAACATATCATACCTCTTATAATCTCATGTGTCACATGATTATATACATCCAAAGCCTACAGTTATTTATGGCCCTGGTCACCAGCGCCCTGAGCATGAAATGGGCCACCTAGTGGTGGTGTAAGGATATCATAGTGATGTCTACCACCCATATCTCCTCCTTCTCTTGTACCATGTCCACCTTTCCGGGGACAACCTTGTCCATGTCTAGGAGATCCATCATCATAGTGCATCCTCGATTGTATGGTCTCAACCTTTTCTAGAGTTTTCTAAGGCTCATTTATAGGTATTATTTTATTTTATTTTGAGTAATTTTCGTTGGGGTTATACCTTGGGTTTTGTTCATGTCAATTTTTAGAAAAATGGATGAAAAATTGGTTGTGCACAGTTGGCGCATGGTTGGGGAAAATTGTGCGCCCCATCCCAGCAAACAGTAAACCCCTAGATAGTGGGGAATTACATGGTTGGCTCTTGAGTTTTAAAAATATGTTCCCTAAAATGTGAAATTGTGCACCCCTAAAAATAATAGGCACATTGTTATCGCACGGTTAAGGAAAATCATGCGCCCCTGTGTAGGAAACCATGCTTTGGAATTAAAGTCTCCAAAAAATTTAAAATCCCCTGATCCCCTTAAACTCGTCTATTTTGACCCCTAGTCCACCCTTGGTTGTCTATAAAGTTTTTTGAGCTCTCTGAACAAATTCCAATCCCTCCGGACCTCCATTAATTGTGAATCGAAGCATGAATAGAAGGTCTTCATCTCTCTTGGTAAGTGAATCATATCTCAGTTCTTCTCTTGTTATTCCCTCATTAATCATACCTCCTTTTGGTGATGTAATCCTCTACTATGGTAGATCTAAATCCACATGGAGAGATCTAGATCAATGATTTTAGATGTAGATCTAGATTTTTAGGATCTTGATTTCTTAATCCTTGATTTAGGGTTTTAGCTTTGGATCCTGATCTACATCATTATGATACACAGTTATAGAGATTTCAATTGGGAAATCCTTCATCAATGAATCGAGAGAATTGGTCTATTTGTCAAATCCCAATGTCTTGTTATTATTTATGTGTATCTGATAGTATAATTTCAAGTGTTAGTTTTCTAATTGGAATTACAAATTGAATTAGGTAATTTTCATAATTAATTCATTGAGGAATTGGAGATTTGATTGAATTAGGGAAATTTTGGAAAGGGGAAAATTTATTGGTGAATTAATTATCAAATTATTGAATTTCGAAATTGCAGATAATTAATTATTGAGTTAATTATTGGATTTTTGAATTGAAAATTGAGAATAATTAATTGTTAAATTAATTATTAGATGTTGTGTTTGTGAAATGGTTAATTAATTATTGAATTTATGAACAAAAGAGTTGTGTTTAATTAATATATGAATTAATAATGGGTAAATATATAGTTAATTAATAATTGAATTGATTAAAGGAGAGTCATATTATTAATTAATTTTTGAATTAATAAGTGGAAATTTATTATGTAATTTATGAATTAATTAATTAATATTATGGTGGTTAATTATGATAATAGGATTAATATTGTTTAATCTTGTTTGACGTGATAATATGAAAACATGTGATAAAGTGGAACATGTGATAATGCGATATGTTATTATATATATATGAATGATTGATAAATGGGGTGGTAAAAATCAAGATCTATGACAATGATATATATATATATATATATATATGCATGATTGATATATTGGTTGTTAAACATGAATATCTATTCCATGATATATATATTCATGAATTATAAATGGAGTCCTAGACATGACAGTATATTCCAATGATATATATATATATATATGATTGATAAGAAAGGTATTTGATATGATGATCTAAAACAATGATATATGTGCATGGTTAGTAAATTGGGATCTAGACATGATGTTCTACACCAAGATATATTTGCATGATTGATAAAAAAGGTTCTAGACATGAAGTTAAAATAAAACAATGGCATTGGATATTTGTTTTAAGTGGCCGTAATAATGAATTGTTGAATGAATATGTTACATGGTTTAGACCCAGCATGGGCCGAAGTAGGAATTTAGTTACAGGTGTCCTTGAAAACCCGGTGCACTATGTAGTTTAATAAATATTAATTGAAAATATTATATCTATTTACTAATGAATTGTAATTTTTTATTTATACAACTGTATAGACCTGTTATTGATTGGATTTTTTTTAGACAACATAGGTGGTGGCCTAATGAGTTGTACTCTCACCCAAATCAACTTGACTAATAGGTACTCAATTAGATTTTATTATTTTAGGATAGACTAAAGGCGAAGGATCTAGATTAGGCAGCTAATTTGGGGATGGATCATGGATGAGGGAACCAGACGTGGTTTGGGACCTACCTAGGAGTCGCCAGAGATAATATTTTCAGTATTTATTATAGACACATGACACTTACATTAGTATGGAATGTTTTCATCTTTAGTGGGATATTTTATTCCTTGTTTGATTATCTTGATATGTTGGTATTGTTTATGGTTATATATGATTCCTCTACTATTTATTTATTTACAAATATTTATTACTCTGACAAAAGAGCATATATTCTCCCCATGGTCGACTTATTAGACCCTTACTGCTAGTCAACAACCTCTGGTGTATGGGGTGGAATGCTTGCGGTGATGTGACTGATCGGCTCGGGCTGCTAACATATGATACTCATGCCGGAATGTTACAAAGTTGTATCAGAGCTCTAGTTTTGTTTTCTTCATGTTTTTTGTACTATGTAGGAAAGGTATAAAGGATAATTATAAGAGTTAGGGTTTGGTTATGAGCTCATTCATGGGGGTTGAAAACCTATGTATGGGGGAAAACCCAAGTACCTAATGTGGGATTGTTTTTTTAATGTTGTTACAGTTACATATTATTTCTCCTTGGGTGATGCACTTGTTATGTGATGTGATTGTTGTTTTTTATTTTTTTTGATAAATGAATCATGGATAAAAATGGTCTGAGATTTGAGACTACATGAATTATTCTAGGCACTCAGGTTTAGTTTGGGACATACATCATTTTAGGAATGCAAGGGAAAATAGTTTTTGGTTATGTTGTTAAACATGAACTGTTTTTCTTTACATGTGAATTTGAATTGAAAATGGTACCTAATGAGAAATTTATAATGGTAAAAATGATTCAAAATATTAATAAATGGGTTTCTAAATGAGAAAATTGATATAAGAATATGTTTACCCAAGTTAACTAGGAACTAGGTGTAAGGTGGTTAAGGTTTGTGATAACACCTCTGTTTTGGCCGTGTGATGAGGTTTGGGGAAAAGTCTTGTTGTGGATTGTTGAGATTTTCCTCTTACGTAAATGTTATATTGATTTTTATGATTCCAAAGATGTGTGTTTGGAATTTTTGAGTTTTTAATCCATGATGAATCCTGTTGATAGGACGATATGAAGAGATTTCTAGAGATGGTATACCACTAATGAAGCCTAAGGCACCGATAGTGCTAGATGAGGAAGTAGAGGAGCAGTTCCAATAGAACTTTTATCGCATAATGAAATTACTGGAAAGAGGATCAGGGTAGGTTCAGAAGATCATGTTGGACCTGATGAGGGAATTTAAATTGTAGCACCCACTGACTTTCACTTGAGTGGGTGGACCCGAGGGTGTTGAGTTCTGGGTTGAGTCCATTGAGATGATACTTGACCACATTGAGTCTCCTACTAAGAGGAGGGTAAAGTTGGAAACTTATACTCCATGAGGATCAGTGAAGAACTGGTGGTAAATTATTGTGAGGTTTGGGAAGGATGATGGTATTCTATGGAAGGACATTTTGGATATGTTATTGTAGAACTTATACCAAGAGACACTGAGACAGGTTAGGGAAGAAGAGAAGATGAGGATGACTCAAGGGAGAAATTTCGTGATGTATTGTGATGGGATCTTTAAAAACCTACAACAACTTTCTCTAGTGTTGGATGGAGATGATATAGCTACGGAGATATGTTTTTAGAATAGACTTAGGTGTGAGATTAAGTCACAAGTTTACCTCTTTTGGTTAAAGATGTTTTTTGAGGTAGTGGATAACACTCTCATACCTGAGGGTAACCTGATGGAGGCTTCCAATGTAGGTAAGGTGGTACCATCTGGGCAGCCTGGGGGTATATATTTTGATAGTAGTATTTATAACCATGTCAAATTTATCTAGAGTAGTGGTAAGAAATTTTCTCTATCAAGTGGATCAGTTACATAGGATCTTACCCAAGTGGTTTTCTACAAGTGCGGTAAGTTTGGATGATTTCATAAACGTTATCATTGACCACCAGTATAGTGATGAGCCTATGGAAGAATGGAAAATATGTAGAGTTTATACAAGAAACCAAGATATATGTCCAGTGATGGAGGATCTAAATAGAACTAGGGTGAAGGGAGAAGATCTTCTACACCATATCAATCTGACAGCTAGAGTTCTACTGGATGAGGTAGTAGAGGTAGTGAACATGGTGTTTCTAAGAATGATAACCCATATAAAAAGATTGGTGTAACTCAGGGGAGTCAGAGTTTATAATAGGGAAGAGGGGAATGAAAACTACATACAATGTAGTCTAAACTTGTGGATAGTGATACTAGACTATCGATAGTGAGGGGTACTATTCTAGTAGCTTATACATTATCTAGTCCCTTATTTGATATTGGTGCCTCTGATTCCATTATATCTTCTAAGAATGTTAATTTTTTGAGCCTAGAGGTCAAGTTTTTGAGCGGGGGAATGACAATAGATACACCATTGGGACTAAGTTCTAGAGATATATATTTTTCCAAGGGATGTTCTTTCGAGATCAGGGAGTATCATTTTATATGGGATCTCTATATTATTTACATGACATGAATCGAACTAATTATGGGTATGGATTGGATAGTAACATAGAAATCCCATAGAGACTATTACCATAGGTAAGTGATGTTTATACCTCCTAAGGGTGACCCTTACATTCATCGGGGAGATTGGGATATTCAAGAAAGCTGAGCAGGGCCAATTACATAGAAACTAGTAGATCTCACATCCCATGTTTCTTGTCTATTAATGGATGATAGGGGTGTTATATAAGATATATTTCCACCATTAGTGGAACTATTTCAGGATTTATTTCCCAATTACTTATTTGGGCTTCCAAATGATAGAGATTTATAATTTACTATTGAGCTCATGCTAGGGGCTAAGCCGGTATCTATTCCACCATAAAAAATGGAACCGACAAATCTTGAAGGTATCAAGACTCAGCTAGAATAGTTTGAGGGTGAGGGGTTTATTTGACCGAGTATGTCTCATTAGGGTTCACCTATATTATTTTCAAAGAAGTATGATGGGATCTTGCGCTTATGTGTTGATTACCGAATGTTTAATGAGATGAATTTGAAGAATCGTTATGCGCTTCCAGGTATCGATGATATATTTGAATAGTTGAGGGGATCTTGTGGGTTTTCATAGATTGACTTGATATCAGGGTATCATTATTTGAGAGTTCAGACTTATGATATACCAAGGGATGGTTTCAAGAAGCAGTTCTGACCTATATGAGTTCATAGTAATTTTTCTTGGGTTGAAGAATGCACAGGAAGTTTTTGTGTCCTTGATACACAGAATCTTCAATTCGTACCTGGATCAATTCATAGTAGTGTTCATATATGAAAACTTATTGTACTCCAAGACATAGGATGATCATGACCAAAACCATTACATTTTTATGAGTACCCTAAGAGAGCATCAAATATACACCAAGATATATAAGTTACAGTTTTGGATTGATCAGGTACACTTCTTAGGTCACATCATCTCAGAGGAAGGTGTATTGGTAGACCCAGAGAAGGTTTAGGTAGGGGTTTCTTGGGAGAATCCCAATAACGTATTTGATATCCATAGATTTATGGAGTTATAAGGATATTATCGTAGGTTAATCCAAGACTTTTACAGATTGAAAGAACCACTCTCAGGATTGACCAATAAATGGATAATGTTTGAATGGTTATAAGCATGAAAACATTAATTCCTATTGTTAAAGATCTATTCGGAATCAACACTGATCTTGATCCTACCTAATCTAGGTGAAAATAATACAGTGTATTGTGACACTTATGGGATTATACATGGAGCCATTTTGATACAAGGAGACTGAGTTGTGGAATATGGGTCTCATCATTTGATCCCACATGAACAAAACTACCCGACACATGACCATGAATTAGAAGATATGGTTTATGCCTTGAAGTGTTGGTGACATTACCTGTTGGGTGAGAATTTTATTGTTTATATAGATCACAATATCATGAGATACTTTTTTTAAAGATAGACTTGAATCCCCACCATTAGAGAATGGTAGTGTATATGAAGTCCTTTTATTTTGAGGTGGCATATATGCCCAAAAAGAAAAGTAGTATGGCTGATGCTTTCATCCGGAAAACTCAATCTGAGGAAATTCTGGAATCTAGTTCTATGTGGAAGATGATGACACTATTGGATGATATTAATGTTTTTGTTCATGATATTTCAGAGCAGATGAATCTCACATTAGTTTCAGTGGATTAAACACCTTTCAGATGGATCTGAGATAGAAAATATGAGGATTCAGAGAGCTTGACCTTGTGGGAAATCCTTGAAAGTGGGTATTCACATTCCTATTAGATCATATATGAAGATGAGAACATCTATGTCAGTAATTAGGTTATTATGCCTATAAGTACGAGAGAAAAGATAATCCATGATTTTCATACCCCGAAGTGGGCGGCACATCTAGGTGTTATAAAAGTGTACTGTGACCTACAATGACAGTTTTGGTAATTCAGAATGAAAAATGAGATAGCATGGTTCGTGACATCATGTTTCACTAGTCATCTGGTGAAGTCCAAGAATCCATTACCTGGATTTTTACTACAACTATTTCCCATTCTATAGTGGGAGTGGGATGACATTGCAATGGACTTTGTGGTGGGTCTTTTAATGATTCCTAGGAATAATGACTCTATCTAGGTTATTGTGGATCGACTTATTAATGCATCACATTTTTTTCCTATACTGGAGATTTTATCAGTTGAATAACTGGGAGTTTTATATATTCGGGAGATATTTCGTCTTCACATGGTACCACAAACAATAGTTTCAGATCACGACTCATGATTTACTTCATGCTTCAAGAATTCCTTGTAGAAGGTTCTTAGGAAAAAGGTATTATTGAGTATGAAATTCCACCCACATATCGATGGTTAGTCGGCACATACAATATATATGATTGAGGATATGTAGTGAGGTTGTTTTCTTGAATTCGATGATCCTTGGGAGATGATCTTATATTTAGTGGAGTTTTCATATCATAATAGTTATCATGAAACTATAAATATGGAACCTTACGAAGATATTTGTTCATAGGCCATGCAGACCACCGCTATGTTAGATGGTGGCTGGTGAGTCATAGTTATTGGGACTAAGTCACATTTAGGAGACATCGGTGTAGGTTTAGCTAATTCATAAATTCATGGATATGGATCATAATAGTTATTGGTTGTTGGATGATAGACATATATGACTACTAGTGTTTATAGAGGGTGATCGTGTATTCCTTCAGGATTCGTTAATGTTGGGTCACCGCAGGATATAGAGGCATGGAAAGTTGGCGCCCAGATTCGTTGGGCCATTTGAGCTTGTGGAGAGAATCAGACCTGTGGTGTACTGATAGGATCTTACATAAACATATAGTGCTTTGCATGATTTTTTTCATGTCACATAACTATGGTTGTATCACCTCAGCCTTTTTCATCTGATCGATGTGGATGATATTGATATTGAAATAGATGTGTCCTTTGAAGAGCATACAATAAGTGTGTTGGATTGTATTGAGAGTGTTTTGAGGGTAAATATTGTACTAATATTTCATTTATTATGAAATCATGAACCTGTTCAGGAGGAGACATGGGAATGGGAGGTAGATATGTGGGCTCAGTGGCCTGATCACTTTTCCTCGGAAGGGAAGCTTGGGAGTGCAGCTTGAGGATTAGTTGTTATAAGGTAGGGTGATTATCAGATCCATACCTTTTTTGGAGTTGCCTTGAGCTTGTTTATAGGTACTCTATTATTTAATTTTTATTAATTTTCATTTTTTCTGACTTGGTGTGTGTTTGTGTAATTTTCATAAAAATGGAAGAAAAGGGGGTTGTGCACGTTTGGTGCATAGTTATGGAAAACCATGAACCCCATGCCGGAAAACTATACAAACATGGACAATGGGGAATTTAATGGTTTGTGAATAGTTTTTCAAACCATGTACTGTAACACCCCAAGATTTTATAGCACATTATTTCTTCAATGTAATTCAATAACATGCACTACATACAACACAGAGTTCAAGCGCACCACGACTTACCAAACTAGCCATTAAAAAGTGGTTATGAATAGTGTTAACTGAATTTTGAATTTTATATAATCCTTATAATTTTAGAATCCATATTATGAGTTTCTTAGATTTAAAATAAGAACAAATTCATTTTTTCAGATAAAAGAAGTATTTTTTAAAAAATGCAATTTTACCGCCTCTTAATGATGAACCCTTTTTAAATCCAATATTTGAAACTATAATATATTAAATTTGAAAAAATAAACATATTATATAGAATCGGGACATAAAAATTTATTTTTGATAAATTATTGGTGTTTTTATGATAACTTTCATATTTGGGTGAATAATGAAAAATATTAAAAACAACTTTTTTAATAAAAATAATTTATAGTGTTAAATTATACATTTGAATAGTTAGAAATTATGATTATATTATATTTTTACCATTTAATCCAATTTTGGTCATTGGATTTAATTTCACTTTGAAATTGGACATAAACAAGTGTCAATCTTTTGATAGTTTTTAATTTTTTTTAAACCCGCTTTTTGGTTTTAACTACAGGAATTAATTTTAAATTAATAAATGAAACTTATATGTTTTTAATTTGGTAAAATAGACTTCATTTTTTAATTCATAATATCAAAATTATCTTAGGGTGATTTTTTGGTATTTTTCTGAAAACATACAATTTTTTATGAATAGTGAAAAACACTACTTTATTGTTTAAAATCGATTTTTTATTTAAGTAATTAGTTATTTTATTTTAATTTATGTTATGTAAAAATAGATACATAATACCTATATATTTTCAATGTAATTCATTGGAGTCATTTTATAATAAGTTTAGATATATAAAATTTTATTGAACTTTTTACCATCTTTTACCCACCTTATAGGAGCTTTTGAAAATTTGCATACAACTAAATTTTACCACATCTTTGAGTTGAATTTAAAAAATATAAGAGACCTGTATAACCCTAGTAAGTAAAATTTTGTTTAATAAGATGAAAATAATTTGTGGTAAATAGTAACTTTTGACTTTTATTTACCATGGTTAAAAGTAAATATGGTAATTAAGGGTAAAGATGATATTATAATTACCCTAATACATGTCATAATTATATTGGATAAGTTTAATTCGATAAAAAATAACCTTAGGAATAAAATATTATCCTTTAGATTCACTTGGATTAGATTAGGACATTTATTATTATTTAATTTAAAGAAGAGTTAAAAGTGTTAAATTCAAGTTTTCATAAATAAAAAATTTTTAATATAGGGCACATAATATAAATTTGACTATTAATATTCATTTTAAATATAAAAATATTTCCTACATAATGGTATTTTATTTATAATTTTTGGCATTAAATAATTAAATTTATTTATGACACAATGATGATGCACTAATTACCTTATTAATAAAATATTAAAATAATTGATATTATAAATACCAAAATAAATATAATTTGAGACTTTTAATGAGTTACGCTGATTTTATAGGTTAATATGACATGTTATGGTTGATTAAATGAATTTTTTTTTAATAATAATTCTGTTATGAATTTTAAAAAAAACAAAGTACCAAATAGTGTCAAAATTGACATAAAAGATTTTTTTAAATAAATATTATATTATTAGTTGATATTATATTCCTAAAAAACTAAGGTTCAGCCAAAGTTCTTAAATAATATTATATATAGCATTAATGAACCACTTTAGGTTCTATTGAAATTTTATAGTATGTTTATTAACCATATAGTGTAAGAATTCAAGAAGAAATGGTAAAAGTTAAACTATTTAACAAAGAGTTAAATCTAATATATAAGGTTAAAATGGTAACCTAAACTTGTCTAAAACCTATTGGTTGAGAGGATTTAGACCCATAACCACCTAAGGGTCTAAATAAATTCATTGGGAGCCATTATAAACTGAATATGATTGTATAATAAATTAATATTGTAATCTTTTCTAAAGTGACCCTCACCCCTCTTATAAAAGGGCACTTCCCCTTATATCAAAATTACACCTCCAAAGCCATTTGGATCGACCAACCCCTGCCCAAATATCCACCCAAATTCCCTCACTTGAGCCTAGAATACTTATTTTGATCATAAATCCAACCTAAGGATCCCTTTTCATCAAATCAAAAGGAACCACCCGAAGAAGAGGTAAATATTTCATCACCTCTTTCAAGTTATTTTCTTCTTCCACATCGTCTTTATTTGTTGTTTCGATTATAAAATATTAAATCTATTATCTTCTATATACTATGATTTTATTATAAATATGGAACAACCATATTCATTATTCTATCCATTCTATGAATGATAATGTCACCATGCGTGCGTACGTACGGCTTACCGTCTCCACGCCATGGTGTAAATTGTTATTCAACACCATGTTATTTGGATGGATATAATGATGAGTAATATGTATATAAATAATGAAAATAAAATTATTATGTCTCTGTAAAATTAATATACCATCCACTTCCACACCTTTTAATCATTAAGGAAATTATATTGTCGCTCGTGTGTACATTCGGATTACCGTCTCCACGACGCGATGAGATTCATTTCCATGTTCACAATTCATCGATGATTATAAAAATATATATTATTAATATGTATGTAATATATGACATAATAATTCTACTGGAGATATATATATTTCTACATATATGTATGTATTTACTTACAAATATTTTATTCACTTACATCCATTCAATACGATATGAAAACAGAAATAGTGTTTATGCGCACGTACGGCCTACCGTCTCCATAAATGATGTTTTCTATTTCATATATCAATCTATTATAAATATTTATATTCTAAATATATATGATATATAAATCAATTTTTATATTCTTGAAGTATTTAAATCTTTATCTAAATGATACGATCAAGAATAACAAGTTAAAACACATATGATAAAGAAAGTGATTATTACCCAAAACGTTAATTTAACATGAAAATAATTTTTAAATGGTTAGTATAATGTCATAACTAAATCATGAATGATATAATAAATATGAATATGATTCTGGTATAATTTAATAACATATAATGGTCATTATACAGGAGGTTAAACGTACCCTCAACCAAAGGAAAGTGCAGGGTAAGGGTTAATTTCACAATCTCTTTATTATCCGAGGTTGTTTTTACGTAAGTATCTACTGGGACCTATTTATCATCCACACTCGTGTTTCTTATAAATGTATTTCAGATTTTTTTCTTATATTTACTATAAAATGGTTTAAAGTCATTTATACCCTTGTTTGACTTTTTATAAAATGGTTTGAAATGAATCTTTCCATCTTTTTCCAAACAAGGTACTTTATGACTTTTTCGACAAATTAAAGTAAGAGTGTTTTTTAACTTATACGGTGGGTGCAGTTATTCTCCACCATTACAACACCTTTGAATCTTCCCTTACAAGCTTATAAGAATATTTTCAGAATAAATCTTTTCTTTATAATTATGTGACTCATAAATTATTTCATAATAGAAAGAGATATTTCTCTCAAATAGTTTTGATTACATCTATGTCAACATCCTTTGATAAATTTTACATTTGTTTGAAGTTGATTTATTATGATAAAAAATATTCCATATTTTATTTAAGTTTTTGTTATATGTTTGACTGTGGATGAGTTATTTTTATGTCATTCATGGTTTATGGTTAAAGTATTGACATTTCATATGCTAGTTTTAATACGAATTTTTATGTTATATTTCAACATTTTCTTATGATGAATGTAATAGACTAGTATGTTCCGGGTTCGGGACCGGTAAATGTAAGCCCTTCGTGTTGGGGTCTGGTTACACTAGACCCTCTGGGTTGGAGTCTGGTTACAGAGTCTCTCTGGGATGGAGCTCGGTTACAGAGGGTATCCGGGATGGATTCCGGTTAAAGAGGCTCTCCAGTCTGGGGTCCGGTTACAGGTATCCCCTGGGTCCTGGCACGAGGCGTTGAAACAGAAATTAAAGTCTGTTATTATTCATTCCCTCATTATGAAATTAGTTATTACATGTGATTATTATACTAGTAGAATATCCATGTGCATGTTTATATGGTAATGTTTGACTTATTTTTTCCATATTATGTTCAAATTTATGTTTAAAAGTTTGTTGTTTTTATTACACATCTTGCCTTAAAAGTTTATAGCTTCCTCTAAATTATTTACCCTTACTGAGCATCTAATCTCACCCCTTTATTATGTTTTATTTTCCCAGGATCCCAAGAAGTGTCTTATGATTGATATGAAGGGTTAGGCTAAGGAAAAAATGGATTTCTCAAAGGATTATTTATGTTGTGTTGTATGTTAGAATGTGTAATGTAACATTCATGTATGTAATCTATTTTCCAAGAATGTTAAACTGATCGGTCATTCAGGACATGATTCCTTGTAATCATGTCAATGTATTAAAATAATGCACCGAATATGGGTAACTGGGGTCGGGGAATTATAGTTGGTATTAGAGGAAGTTTAGTACAAACCTTGGATACTAGATTTAGAAAAACTCTTATTAGAGAACACTACCCTAAGATAGACTTTGAGGATTAGTATAGAATAACTTCCTAGAATTTTGGTACTGTAGAGATTTTGTGAGTTTTCCAAGCAATACATCCCTGTATGGATACAAGAAAGTAGAGGCGGTTCTAGCACAGATATACCTAGGGGAAAAACCCGAAAACACTGCTTTGAGCTAAACTCGAACAGGAACTGGTGCACAAAAACGGGACTTGTTGCACTCTTGGTTACGACACTCCTAGGGGATATGCTTCAGATAATTCACATTTTCATTACAAGACATTATTAAGGATTTAGGAGTAAATACTTCCTCAAAGAAAACATTTTTTATGATTATGGATTATATCCATAAACTGTTCAATTTATGTTAGGTATTTTACAAGTTTGGAATTATGGATTTTGATTCATAAACAGACCTAGTGTATGTCATTCTTTAGAAATAGATCCCAGTAGAAGGAATGAGAACTCCAGCAATACGTATTATCCAAAGAGTAAGAAGGATCATATCTTTCATGGTACTAAGCCAACATTTATAAGGGAAATATTATCCCACGTATTCTCATCATATGAATAAATAGTATCACGTGTTAATAAGATAAGTAAATAATTCTCTAATTCTTATGGATTTGATGGGAAGAAAGAGAAGAAAATGATGGTAGAGATAAATATGGATAAAGGGAATAGGGGAAAGAAAGATATTCTCATATGTGATAACTGTGGAAAGAATCACCTTGGTAAATGCTTTAAGGGAATGGGAGTTTGTTAAAAGTGTTGAGAAAAAAGACACCAGCTATGTGATTGTAAGGGTATGAAAAAGGTTTCAAATGTAAAATGATTCATCTTCAAGGAGTTGTGACACTACGCAAATCAATGTCCTAGTCATTAGAGTATACTGCAAATGATGCTATTGGATAATAATCAAGTTATGATACTACCACATATGAAGAGGAATGACTAGTGATCTTATGTTGTTATAAAATAATTATGTCATTTTAGTGTTGTATCGGTGATGTACCAGTTATATGAATTATAGAAATAAATAAGGATTGTACGACAGTACTATTTCATTGAGGATTTGAGATTATATGGTTCTATGAAATGTGACTCAACATCAAGTTAAATATTTTGTAAAATAGATCGTTGAAGGGAAGATAAACCTTAATATGGTCCTGATACTGAGGTTTTGATTTTGGAATAAGTGATGATTTATTTGGATAAATTATATTGGATATTCTTGACTACCTTGGAACTGATTAATGGTTTATTTATTTCATCATTGTTGGAGTATTCAAAAAAATTTGGATATAGGGAATATATCTAGTATTCTATAAGGAATAAGGGAGAATGGATGTAATCAATAAGTTTTTATGGTAATTAATAGTTTCAACAAGTTTTAAAAAGAATACATGATGAAGGTATTCACATGTTATTACGTGAAAAAAAAGATCTTCATTGTGTTTACCTTCCTTATAAATTTTGGACTGTGAGTTTGGACAGAAGTATTTTGGATAATTCTAAAGGTTGGAATGGATTATGTTTGAAATTGGATAGTATTATTAAGGTTAAATAATTTCTTAAGATTAATTTTGGATTGT
The DNA here is from genome assembly GCA_963277665.1 of Viscum album. NCBI lineage: Eukaryota > Viridiplantae > Streptophyta > Magnoliopsida > Santalales > Viscaceae > Viscum > Viscum album. The sequence goes on from OY728167.1 coordinate 837,275,560, forward strand.
TATAAAAAGGACAACCCAGAGGTCAGGCAGCAACCAGTCGCGTCCGGCAAGGCCACCAGACTTGAACCCGCAACCAAAGGGCGACAATGGTGCATCACCTACCACTGGACAACATGATTTCCTGGTTTGTGTAATGTAGTGTTTTTTAAATAGTATGAAAAATGAATTATAAATTCATTATTTTTGGAACCCTATATGATTGCGATAAATAGAATATTTTCTAATTCTATTATCTTTTGGAGTGAAATATGAGTTTGTGGTAGGAATTAGTTGAAGGATGATACTATACTTTTCAAGTATATATATATATTCCTATTATTCTATGAATAAATTAATTCTTAAACTGTATTGAAGGGATCTTAAAACCAAAAATTTGATATCCTAATACCTTATGTTTTGTTGAACCGATGATATTTTAGATCATCATAGATTGATGGCTTTGAGGCCCTCAATTTTACACTTGTTTTTAATTGATAACCTCAATCACTCCCTATAAATATTTATGTTTTTCTTATAATTATGTGTCTATAATTTCCACCAATGTTCTCCTATTCGAAACCCTATTGGTTGAGAGTATTTCGACCCATTACCACCTAATACTCTACATAAATTCATTTTTAGCCATTATAAACTGAATATGATTGTATAATAAATTAATACTTTAATCATATCCTAAAGTGACCCTCACCCCTCTTATAAAAGGGCACTTACCCTTCTCTCAAAATCACACCTACAAAGCCATTTTTCTTGGCCAACCCCTGGCCAAATATCCCCCCAAAGTCCCTCTATTGAACCTAGAGGACTTAGTTTGATCATAAAGCAAACCTAAGGATCCCTTTTGATCAAATCAAAAGGAAGAACCAGAAGAAGAGGTAAATATTTCATCACCTCTTTCAAGTTATTTTCTTCTTCCACTTAATCTTTCTTTGCTGTTTCTATTCTAAAATAATAAATCCAGTATCTTATATATACTGTGATTTTATTATAAATATGGAACTACCATATTCATTATTTTATCCATTCTATGAATGATAATGTCACCATGCGTGCGTACGTACGGCTTACCGTCTCCATGCCATGGCGTAAATTGTTATTCGACACTGTGTTATTTGGATGGATATAATGATTAGTAATATGTATATAAATAATGAAAATAACATGATAATTTATTTGTAAAATAAATATATTATCAAATTCCACACCTTTTAATCATTAAGGAAATGATATCGTCGCTCGTGTGTACCTATGGATTACAGTCTCCACGATGCAATGAGATTCATTTCCACATTTAACATTCATCGATGATTATAAAAATATATATTATTAATAATTATGTAATATATGACATAATAATTATACTGGAGATATATATATATATATATATTTATATACTTACATATATCTTATTCACTTACTTTCGTTCAATACGATATGAAAACAGAAACAACGTTTATGCGTACGTATAGCCTACCGTCTCCATAAATGATTTTTTCCATTTCATATATCTATCAATTATAAATATTTATATTGTCAATATATATATGATATATAAATCATGTTTTATATTTTGGAATTATTTAAATCGTGATCTAAATGATACGATCAAGAATAACAAGTTAAAACGCGTACGATAAAGAAAGCGATTATTACCCAAAACATTAATTTAACATGAAAATAATTATTAAATGGGTAGTATAATGTCATAAATGAATAATTTATGATTTAATAAATATGAATAAGATTCTTTTATAATTTAATAACATACAATGGTCATTATAGAGGAGGTTAAATGTACCCTCGACCAAAGGAAAGTGCAAGGTAAGGGTTAATTTCACAATCTCTTTATTATTAAAGGTTTTTTTTACGTAAGTATCTATTGGGACCTCTTTATCATACACATCCATGATCCTTAAAAATTTATTTCAAAACATTTTTTTATATTTACTAGACTATGGGTTAACGTCATTTATACCCTTGTTTGAATTTTTATAAAATGGTTTGAAAGGAATCTTTCCATCGTTTTCCAAACCAGGTACTTTATGACACTTTCGACAAATTAAGGTAAGAATGTTTTTTTAACTTATATGGAGGGTGTGGTTATTCTCCGACCTTATAACACCTTTGAATCTTACCTTAAAATTGTATAATAATATTTTCAAAATAAATGTTTTATTTATAATTATGTGACTCTTAAATTATTTCAAAATAGAAAGAGATATTTCTCTCAAATAGTTTTGATTTTATCTATGTCAATATCCTTTGATAAATTTTACACTGGTTTGAAATTGATTTATTATGATACAAATCTTCCATATTGTATTTAAGGTTTTGTGATATGTTTGAATATGGATGAGTTATTTTTATGCCATTCATGGTTTATGGTTAAAGTATTGACATTTCATATGTAAGTTTTAATAAAAATGTTTATGTTATATTTCAACCTTTTATTATGATGAATTTATTAGACTAGTATGTTTAGGTTCAGAGTTCAGTAAAAGTAATCCCTCCAGGTTGGGGTCTGGTTACATCAGAACCTCTGGGTTGGAGTCCGGTTACAGAGCCTCTCTGGGTTGGAGTCCGGTTAGAGAGGCTCTACGCGATGGAGTCCGGTTACAAAGGCTCCCAGGGTTGTTGTCCGGTTACAGTTAGCCCCTAGGTCATGGCATGAGGCCTTGAAACAGAAATTAAAATCCGGTATTATGAATTCCCTCATTATTAAATTAGTTATTATATGTGATTATTCGACTAGTAAAATATCCATGTGCATGTTTATATAGTAAATTTTTCTTTATGTTTGTCATATTATGTTCAAATTTATGTTTAAAAGTTTGTTGCTTTTATTACAGATCTTGCCTTATTAGTTTATAGCTCCTTCTAAATTATTTAACCTTATTGAGAATCTGAGATCACCCCTTTCTTATATTTTATTTTCCCAGTATCCCAAGAAGTGTTTTATGATTGAGATGCAGGGTTAATCTAAGGTTAAAATCGAATTCTCAAAAGATTATTTATGTTGTGTTTTTTGTTAAATGTGTAATGTAATGTTCATGTATGTAATCTATTTTCCAAGACTGATAAACTGATCGGTCCTTCAGGACTTGATTCCCTATAATCATTCCAATGTATTAAAACAATATACTAACTCTGGGTAACTAGGGTCAGGTAATTACATGTACCCTAAATTTAGAAACTGTGTAGCCAAAAATATAATAGGAACACAGTTGGTGAACGGCTAAGGAAAACCATGTACCCAAGTGCAGGATATCGCGCATTGGAATTATAGTTTCCCAAAATTTTAGTTTAAAATTCCTCAAACCCCTAGAACTAACCTATTTCAACCCCCATTAGACCATAGGATGTCTTTCACGTATTTGGAGATCTCTATATGAATTTAAATCCTTCCGGACCTCAGTTCTTCATGAATCGAATTTCGGATCGGAGTTACACTCCTCTCCTGGTAAGTGAATCATATCTCGGTTCTTTTCTTATTATTCTCCCAATATTTATGCCTTCCTTTATTGATGTAATCATATGTTATGATAGATCTAAATATAAGTGTAGATATATAGATCTATAATTTTAGATATAGATTTATATCTATTAGATCTTGATTTCTTAATCCTTAATTTAGTGTTTTTGATTCAACTCCTGATCTATGTCGTTGTGCTGGCCAATTTTAGAGATTTCAGTTGGGTGATCATTCATCAACGAATTGAGGAAGGTGTCTTATTATTAAAATCTCATAGTCTAGTTATCATTTATGTGTATGTGATTGTTGAATTTATAGGGTTCATTTATCGATTGGAATTCAAAATTGAATTGATTAATGTTTTCAATTAATTAATTAAGAAATTGGGGATTTGATTAAATAAGGGAATGATTGGAGTGGGGATAATTAAATGGTGAATTAATTATCAAAGTACTGAATTAGAAAATTTGGGATAATTAATTGTTGATTTAATCATTGGATTTTTGAATTGTAAATTGATAATAATTAATCTGTGAATTAATTTTTAAATGTTGAGATTTTAAAACGGTTAATTAATTTTCAAATGAATTAATGGAAGAGTTCTGATTAATTAATTTATGAATTAATTAATGGGAAATATGTGGTTAATAAATTGTTGAATTAATTAATGTAAATTTATATTATTCAGTATTTTTCATATTAATTAATGGACTTTGATTACTTAATTTATGAATTAATTAATGATTATTGTAGAGGTTAATTGTGATAAGAAGATTAATGTTGTTTAATATTATTTGACGTGATAATTTAAAAACATGTGATAATGAGATATATTTGATACCATGATATGTTATTATATATATATGCATGACTGATAAATGGGGTGGTTGAAATGATGATCTACACTATTGATATATATATACATGATTGATAAATGGGGTGCTAGAAATGACGATCTACACCATGATATATATATATTCATGATTGATAAATGGGGTGATAGATATGATTAACTATGATAATGATATATATTCATGATTGATAAATTGTCTTCTAGACACTATGATCTACGCAATTGATATTTGTGTATGGTTGAAAAATGAGGTACTAGACATTACATACTACACCCATGATATATATACATGATTGAGAAATAGGGTGATAGACATGGTATTCTAAACTCAAAATAAAACAATGGCATTTGATGTTGGTTCCAATTGGCCGTAATAATGAAATGTGGACTGAATATGTCACATGGTTCAGACCCGGCATGGGCTGAAGCAAGAATTGAGGTACGAATGTCCTAAGAAACCCATTGGTATTTGTATTTTATTAAAGAATAATTTAAAATGTGATAAATGATTACTTATGAATTGAAATTAATTATTTATACAACTGCAAAAACTTTTTATTGACTGGATTTGTTTTAGAAACTGTTGGTGGTTTCCTATTGAGTTGTACTCACACCCTACTCGGGCAGTCTAATATGTAACTGAATAGATTTTATTATTGTAGGATAGGATAAGGGAAAAGGCCCTGGGTATGATAGATGATTTTGTGATGGAGCATAGATAAGGTACCATACATCGTTTGGGACACTCTTGGGAGTCATCAATGTCTTTATTTTCAGTTTTTATTTAGAAACATTACACATACAATAACATGGAAGGTTTTATTCTTTAGTTGGGTATTGTATTCCTACTTTGATTATCTTGAGATATTGGTATTGTTTTTTGTAATATATTCTTCTGCTATTGATTATTAATTTTTTTTACTATATTACTCTAATAAAATAAAAAATATTCTCCCCATGATAGACTTATTAGACCATCGGTTCTATTAGGTAGCCTCTGACCGACAAGTAGGTGCACTTGAGGTCATGCGACTGCACGGCTAGGGGTACCAACATGTGAAACCTAGGATGGGGTGTACACTCTGCCATGGAATACCATCTGATATCTTCGTTTGTTATTCATCATCTTAGTTCAAGTATTCTCATGCCCTATGACTTCGCCCATCCAAAATAAATCACCACACCTATGACGGATGCCTCTAACCATGTGTCTAAGTCTAATTATGGAATGGTCTCTTGTGTCGAGATCATGGCTCTGTGCATCTTTTAGCAGTTGCAGAAGAACCATATATGTGATGCCCAGTACCAAATTTAGTTGTCTGGTGTCCCTATAATAGAAATACCTATGTCACTAGTTCCAACTCTAACACCCCGACATAGGTAGGAATGCACAAGGGCACAACACTGGCTTGGATCTCTCTGCAGAGTCCCTGATCAAACTTATATTCTTGGAAGTATCCATAACTGACCAGGTCAAGGGAGTAACGACTTAGGTTAGCAAACCCCGCAATATACTCAGCCACTAAGATATCTTCTTACTTCCTCTCTAGAAACTCCTGGATCCAGACTAAGCATAAGTTGGAGGGGGATTTCTACTCATGGAACAAATTTTGGAATTCAGGCCACAAGAGTGTTGACTGATCGTGAATATGTATAACATGGATCCACCAAAACCAAGCTTCTCCATGTAATATGATAGATATCAGTGAAACTACCAGATCCAATGTGTTATGAATAAGCCCAATGATACAGACCACCAAATCTAGCAAATCATCTATGGCGTGAGGATCTGGCTTGCTGTAGAACCTCATTGGTCTCTAAGACTGGAACTTGCAGAGAATTCTAAGCATGCATTATTCCTAATTATACTCTACTGGAATGATCTGGTTCTCTATATGGGGGGTTTACTACCTACCCACATGAAAGAGGAGGTCACATGATGGACCCTTATCTAGGAATTCATTTCTCAGCAAATTTTCATCATGAACCAGAGTTGGTATCCTGGCTGGCTGTTATTGAGGAGGCATCATGGCTGTTATCAAGGAATAAAATAGTCAGATGAGCATATATGTATATATATAGGAATAAAAATGGGGATCTTAATGAAAAAGTATAGTTATATATTAAATCCTATATGATTTATGTACAATTAATCCCTGCAAAAATGTCTTGGAATGCATAGTCGAGAAGCAGGTAGTCAAGATCCTGGTGAATGGTTATATCGGCCACCACACCATCATTAGATTCCCTGGTCCGAGAGATGCAATTGAGAGACTTTTACACTATTATCCTAAATACAACCAAATCCTCTTAATGGGATATGTTAGAACAATGTCTCAAGGAATGAACTTGACCTGATTCCAATATCTCATGACCCGACCTAAGTCGGTGCTCGAGAAGCAACTATGCCAAGCCAGCCTCCATAGGCAAGGGGGTGCTAAAAATCCCTGAATTCATAACTAACATGGGGAGGTCTTGGCCTAAGTACCATAACATAGACAAGAACACATCCATATCGATGAAAATGTATAGAGGGAATGAAAAAAATAATCAAACCTTCTATAATGTAAACCAAGCATGCCTGAACCTCTAGAAAGTTGAAAAGTATGATAGTGTAAACTGAAAAGTAAAATGAAAAAATCTACGCTCAACCAGAAATGTGTCCCAACCAAATAGAAAATTGGAAAAGTAAAGAGCTTAAGGAGATTCCATCTCCTAAATCCAAAGCTACAACCATTTTATGTGGTCCAAGAACATAGTATCTCTAAGCTCCTCTGTAGTCATGTTAAATATGTCCACCATCAGCATAAGACACAATACATGCAGTGAATATCCATTCAAGGTTGAGTATTAACTTACCTAGTAGAACACCCCAAAAGTTAAAGGGAAAGATTTATGAGATAAAACAAAAGAAAAATATAGTAGATAACAAATGGTACATTGAAAGAGTATAGGTCAACCCAAAAAGTGAGTGAAGGTAACCTGATCCAAAAAAAGGGGATTCACACGGTTAGTAGATAAACTACTCATCGAGACTTCACCACCTATAGAAAGAGAGTAAACTCATCCAACCATGAGAATCTGAACATTAAAATCATGTTGAATACCCATGTAACTTTGCCTCTACTATTTGGAGAGTTTTTAAAATCCATGGAGTAGATACAAAAGAAGGATTGATATATATGCTCAGTCAAAAAATCCCAAACAAGAGATTAAGGGGATATCCAACTCATAGATCATCCCAAGAAGAAGAGTATCCAACACTTCCAAAAGTCCATCATTGATGCTCCACATCCCATGATTCTTCCTAGAAGTATCTGTATATGTCTTACCATGCCTCGTCACTACGACACACAACCGAGTGGGAACAACTCGAAGTCGAGGATCTGTGCCCTAGTATAATAGGGAGTACCACTCGGATGGCAACGAGGACCCACTACACAACTCAATTATAGGGTACCACTCAAAATATGTCGAGGAACCACAACCCATATCTACTAGAGGGTGCCACTTAAAAGGCATTGAGGACCCACTGCCCATCTGTACTATAGGGTACCACTCAGAAGACATCGAGGACCCACAACCCATCTCAACTAGAGTGTTGAGTCAATAAGGTTTTCCTTATGACTTTTCCATTCCTTCTTGTTTTGAAAATCACAAACACCTTATCTTTAAGGAAAATTGCTTTTATAAGGAAAATTGCTTTTATAAGCAAAATCGCTTTTATAAGAAAAATTGCTTTCTTAAGGAAAATCGCTTTTATAAGAAAAATTATCCTTATCATATTTTCATCCATATTTTTCTTAAGTATGTGATTCGGATTCATTTTATCGGAATCATTGAAACTTTGATATAAAGTATTCTGTTTTAGGATTTGGATTCTGTATAAGAACTATAAGGAAGTTTCATTCCGAATTCTGAATATGAACTCTGACTAAGTTCTATTCCAGATTCAAGATACGAATTCTGATGAAGAATTCCCATTACGAATTCTGATGAAGAATTCTCATTACGAATTCTGATGAAGAATTCTCATTACGAACTCTAATGAAGAATTCTCATTACGAATTCTCATTACGAATTCTAATGAAGAAATCTCATTCCGAATTCCCATTACGAATTCTGATGAAGAATTCTCATTACGAATTCTGATGAAGAATTCTCATTACGAACTCTAATGAAGAATTCTCATTACGAATTCTCATTATGAATTCTAATGAAGAAATCTCATTCTGAATTCCCATTACGAATTCTGATGAAGAATTCTCATTACGATTTCTGATAACGAATTCCTATTCCGAATTCTCATTCCGAATTCACCTATTAAACAGAATTTGAGTATCTTTGTTTTATACACTCTGAATTAATTCAGACTCAGAAAAATATCTTTGTTAGACTCCGAACTTCTATATTACTTACATTTCTATATTTTGTCTACTCTTTACTATTGTTCCTTACACTCCGAACCTTCACTCCGAAGTTTTCATTCCGAACTTTTATATTAGAGTTTAAAACGATGTCGTACATTCTGTTACATTTGTTTTGTTATAAAACGATGTCGTCTGTTTTGTTATAAACTAACCGTTGTCTAAGTGACACGTGTACAGGTCCCTCCGATCTTTAAGGAAAATATGACCGTTGGAGAAGGAGCCGACATTACCTATAAATAGGAGCTCATTTGAAAGAGCTCGAAGCTGATAACTGATGACAGATGAACAACTTGGTTTTGTGCATACATGTTGTTGAAGTGAATTCTAGAGAGAGAGGATCTTATTAACTCTCAAAGCTTCGTGCGACTCCGAATGTTGGTGATTACATTCGAGGGCTTCCGGGGATAGGAAGACAGAGGTGCCGACTACCTTGAAGTTCGAGGGATTCCTTGCTGAGGAAGACAGAGGTTTCCAACTACCTTGAAGTTGAGGGCTTGCGGGGATAGCAAGACAGAGACTCCGATCTTCGTATCGAGGGCTTACCCTTGTGTGGGTAAGACAGACTTTCTTGAAAGTATAAATCAAGGGACCTTTATCCAAGGTTGTTGGATACCCTTCTCTTTGGGTTAAAAGACTTATATCTTGTTACTAGTAGTTCTACAACTTGTTTTTATTCCGCTGTATTTTGTATTATAAGGAAAGTATAACTTTCTTATACTTCCTTAATTGTACTCTGATTAATTTAGATTCTATACGATTTAAGGTAGAATCTCATATTGTAACCTTTTGTTAAGTTTCAATTTCCGGAACCATGTTTCCGGAACCCTCATTCGGAATCTCTTTCCTAGTTTGCATTCGGTGTTAGAGGTGTTGTGAATTTTCTTAGTTTAACTTTGTTAAACTTAGCCTTTTCCTTTGGTTAAGGAAAACATAGTTATTCTTAACTAACTTTAAAGGTTCCAAAGGAATTTTTAAAGTATACAATTCACCCCCCCCCCCTCTTGTATATTGAGCATCTACATCATTATTTCGATCCTACAATTGGTATCAGAGGTTGGAAACCTCTTACTCTATACCAATCTTACATTTGGTATCAGAGCAGGTCTCTGAAATAATTGTACTCACATACAAGTTTTTCTTGCTCACTTTTTCATTCCGAAACTTTTCTCATTCTGGAACATTTCCCATTCCGAACTTTGTTATTACGATTCTTTACTACTAACAAGTTTGTGTGAAAAGTTATTATAAGTATGGCAGGAATCAATGTTGGTTCAATTGATAATCTGAATCCGACAAGACCACCAATCTTTGATGGTAATGACTATGAATACTGGAGAGATCGTATGAAGACTTTTGTTATCAATACTGGAGTAGAAAACTTTGTTATGCTTACTGGTGATTATAAAATTCCAGACAAGGAAGTTAGAACCTTTACTAACCAGGAAAAGAAAGAATATCAACTCAACTATAAGGTACGCAATACTTTACTATGTTCAATGACCAGAAATATATATAGCCAAATTTCTTCTTGTGAAGCAGCTAATTGTATATGGAAGAAGTTATAGGTCACACACTTTGGGACTTCTAAAGTGATTGAAACTAGAAGAACTATGCTTAGAGCTGAATATCATGGCTTCAACTTTACTTATGGTGAACCTATCTGTAAAGTTCAACAAAGATTTATGACTATTGTCAACAGTCTACAATCTATGGGAGAGAAAGGTTTAGATGATGAAGCTCTTGTGGACAAGATAATTGATATTATGCCCAATGAGTGGGAATCCAAGAGAACAGATATAAATGAGAACAGGAAGGTAACTCAAATTACTCTTGATGAGCTTTTTGGAACTCTTCTACAACATGAAACAAGAATGAAGAGAGATGCAGACAACATCAAGAAGAAGAATGGAAATGGTACTGTTGCTTTTACTACAACTTCAAATCAGATGAAAGCTAAGACTCCTGAGAGAGTAACCAGATCCAAGTCTAAAAAAGTCATTTTCCAATCCGAATCTAGTGAGAGTGAAGTCTCAGAAAATTAATTAGCCAATCTTTCTCGAAGGATGAACAAGATAGCTGGGCAGAGAAATTTTCAATCTAAGTATAAGAAGAAGGACAGGAAAGATAAGAAAGATGGAGAAGTTACTTGTTATGAATGCAAGAGAGCTGGACATATTAGACCAGATTTCCCTATGCTCAAAAAGAAAGAAAAAAAGGAAAGGCATTCAGACAGAAATAGGAAGAAGTATTATAAATCCAAAGCTAAGAAAATTTTGAAAGCTAATGATACCTGTAGTTCCAGTGGTGGTGACTCTTCAGATGAATCTTCTGATTATGAATCTTCAGGACAGAAGAATCTTGGTCTTATAGCCAGATTACCTATTGATAATCATTTTCTTATGGCTAAGGTTCGAAATGCTGAATAATTGACCAATATTTCTTTAAATTATAATGATATTAAGTATTATAACTCTTCTAATGAAGAATCATCTTCTGATGAGGAAAATACTTTACCTACTTATGAAGAAGTCTCTAGGTTTGCTGAACTTCTTGAGATTGAGAATTCCAAACTCAATAAGAAACTTGATAAGGCAAACTCTAGGAATTCTATTCTTACAAAAGAGATATCAGATCTTTCTAAAGATCTTGATAAGAAAAATGCTGATTTTGAAAATATTTCAAAAAATCTTGAGGAAGTAAGTTCTGAGAAGAACAAACTTTCTAAAGAATTAGAAAAAGTAATTTCTAATAAAAATGTTTTCAAGCCTAACTCTAGTTCTAAAACTAATGATTTTGAGGATAAAAACTTGGTTGTAAAACTCAAGTCTGAAATTTCTTCCTTAAAGAAGTGTTTATCAAACTTTACCCATGGTAAGGAAAATTTTGATAAAATGTATTCCCAAATACGACCTTTAAGAAATAAATCTGGATTTGGTTATACCCATGCAAAACCTATTTTCAGTAACAATTATTTTGTTCCTCAAAGTGCTCCATTTTGTACCAAGTGTCAATGTGGTGGTCACTGGGCAAAGAATTGTTCCTTAAACAAAACCCAATCTCTAGGATTTCACAAAGCTTACTTTTCAAAGAAAATGTGGATGCCTAAAATTTTATTGTCTGGAAATCTCGAATCCAAACTAGTTTGGATTCCGAAAATCTAATTTTCTTCTTGATTTCAGGAAAATAAAGAAAGTACCAGCAATAATACATGGTACATGGATAGTGGATGTTCCCGGCACATGACTGGTAACAAAAGCTATTTTGAAAAGATTATCAAAACGAAAGGAGGAAAGGTAAATTTCGGAGACAATGCTAAGGGAGATATTGTTGGTATTGGTAATATTGTTTTTCTTGGTAAAACCTTGATTTCAAATGTTCTTTTTGTTAAAGGTCTTAAGCACAACCTCATTAGCATAAGTCAGTTATGTGATGAAGGTTACCTTGTGAATTTTAGGAATGATAAGTGTTTAGTTCACAATTCCAAGGAAGAATTTATTCTCTCAGCCAATAGGCAAGAGAATGTTTACACTCTAAACTTAGAAGACCTCAGGAGCCGAGATTTACCTTGCCTAAGTGCAATGGAAGATCATTCTTGGTTATGGCATAGAAGACTAGGTCACTATAATCTTAGGAACCTATGTAAACTCTATAAGAAGAAACTAGTTAAGGATCTACCGGAGCTTAGATTTGATTCTTCTAAAGTTTGTGATCCTTTCCAATATGGCAAGAAACATAAATCTAGTTTTAAATTAATCGGTGAAGTCTCAACAACTGATGCATTACAGTTAGTGCACATGGATCTTTTTGGTCCAACACAAACTGGAAGCATTGGAGGCAAATACTATGTGTTTGTTCTAGTTGATGATTACACTAGATTTACTTGGGTCTATTTTCTAGCAAAGAAATATGAAGCTTTTTCTTATTTCAAAAGTTTTAGAGCTGAAGTTAAAAATGAGAAAAACCTTCCATTGAAAACTATTCATAGTGATCATGGAGGAGAATTTCAAAATTCTGATTTTGAAACTTTTTGTAGTAAGAAAGGTATTACTCACAATTTTTTAGCACCTAGAACTCCTCAACAGAATGGTTTAGTTGAAAGAAGAAATAGAATTCTTCAAGAAATAACTAGAACCATGTTGAGTGAATATTCTATTGCTAGACATTTCTGGGCTGAGGCTGTAAGTACTGCTTGTTATACTATAAATCGAGTTTTGATTAGACCTTTTCTTAATAAAACTCCTTATGAGTTATGGAATGGTAGAAAACCAAGACTTTCCTACTTCAAGGTTTTTGGTTGCAAAGTATTCATTTTGAATACTAAAGATAACTTACATAAATTCGCACCAAAGTCAGATGAAGGAATTTTCTTAGGACATTCCACAACTTCTAAGGCTTATAGAGTTTTTAATAAAAATACTTGTACTGTTGAGGAAACAGTACATGTAAAATTTTATGAGTCAGATCCTTTTGTTTTTAAACCATCTCAACTTACATCTTCGGATGTGTTTTCAAAAACTGATTGTCAACCTTTGATAGAAGAACCTTCTGATAAGGAAATTTTTCTAGAAGATACTTCTGAAACATTTACCCCAAAAGACATTATACCCTATGTTGATGAACAGGTTTTACAAAACCCAAATCAGGTGTTTCTTAAGAATCATCCCAGTGATAGTATCATTGGTGATGTAAACCAACCTGTAAGGACTAGAAGTTCCTTAAGAAATGAAGTAGAACATCTAGCATTTCTTTCCCAATTAGAACCTAAAAGCACTGATGAAGCTTTAGGTGATGATGATTGGATCAAAGCAATGCAAGATGAACTAAATGAATTCTAAAGGAATAAAGTCTAGACCTTGGTTGAAATACCTAAGGAAACTTCTGTTATTGGAGTAAAATGGGTTTTCAGAAATAAATGTGATGAAAATGGAGTCATTGTTAGAAATAAAGCTAGACTTGTTGCTAAAGGCTATAATCAGCAAGAAGGAATAGACTATGAAGAAACCTATGCTCCAGTAGCTAGACTTGAATCTATCCGTATTCTACTTGCCTTTGCAGCATTATTTAATTTCAAACTTTTCCAAATGGATGTGAAATGTGCTTTTCTTAACGGTTATGTTCAAGAGGAAGTTTTTGTTGAACAAACTCCTGGCTTTGAAGATACAAAACATCCTAATCATGTTTTTAGACTTACCAAAGCTTTGTATGGCCTTAAACAAGCCCCACGAGCATGGTATGATAGACTCACTGGATTTTTGCTTCAAAATAACTATGTTAAGGGAAATGAAGATCCAACCCTTTTTATAAAGAAAGATAATAAAAATGTTTTGATTGTTCAAATTTATGTTGATGACATTATATTTGGTTCAACTCAGCAATCTTTGACTGACTCTTTTGCTAGTCTAATGAAATCTGAGTTTGAAATGAGTATGATGGGTGAGTTAACATTTTTCCTTGGTTTTAAAATTTCTCAAAAACCAGAAGGAACCTACATATCTCAACATAAGTATATTAAAGATCTTCTTAAAAAGTATGGTTATGACAACACTAAGAGTATAAGTACTCCCATTGGTACCTCAAACTCTTTAGATCTTGACGAAGCTGGGAAACCAGTAGATCAAACATCTTTTAGAGGTATGATAGGAAGTCTACTTTACTTAATATCTAGTCGACCGGACTTAATGTTTTCAGTATGCTTATGTGCAAGATATCAATCCAATCCTAAGGAATCTCACTTAAAGGCAGTAAAAATAATTTTTCGCTACCTTAAGGGAACCATGGATCTAGGATTATTTTATACTTCTGGAAATGATTTTGTTCTAAAAAGCTTTTCTGATGCTGACTTTGGTGGATGCAGAATGGATAGAAAAAGTACATCCGGAACTTGTCATTTCTTAGGAGATTCTTTAGTTTCTTGGTCCTGCAAGAAGCAACATTCTGTAGCACTTTCCACTGCTGAAGCTGAATATGTAGCAGCTGGAAGTTGTTGTGCTCAAGTGTTGTGGATGCAACACACACTCACAGACTATGGCTTGAGTTTTACTAAAACTCAAATTTTTTGTGATAACACAAGTGCCATTGCCCTCAGTAAGAACCCTGCACATCACTCCCGTGAAAAACACATAGATATTAGGCATCACTTTCTTAGGGATCACACACTCAAAGGGGATATTATTCTTCAGTTTATTGGAACGCAATATCAACTTGCTGATATTTTCACAAAATCTTTGCCTTCTGATAGATTTGAATATATTAAACAGAAGTTAGGAATGATAACCGTAAGGTAATCTTTCTTAATTAACTTTCTGTTGAAAAAGTCTCCTTACAGTAATAAACTCCTTTTTATAGGGGGAGTACATTTGGTTTTCGGTTTAACAAAATTTTTATTTTTTTTTCAAATTTTTCGGAAAGAATATTCCCGGAATGGAATTTCCGGAACTACAAATTTTCAGATTGGACATTCTCGTACAGAATACTTCTGGAATGGAAGTATTCGTATTGAAAATTTCTGGAATGAAAATTTACGTACTGGCAGTTTCATAACCAGTTTTTTGTACCAATTTTTTTTTACCCGTAATGTGTTTTTCGTATTGACTTTTTCATACTGAGTTTTTCGTAGTGAGATTGTTTTCCGTAGTAAACTTTTGAGAACTTTGTCTTTTCATAATAAGGTTTTTTTATCATCTTTTTATATTATCCATTACGAATAATCCTCCTAATCCAATCCGAAATGTATGATTTCCTTACTCAAGTTTTCATAGTCATACTTTTCTTGCTGGAATTTTCTTGTATTATGTTTTCGGTTTATAGTTTTCTTAATTCTTTGTCTTAATAAAAACCTCAAAAAGATTGGATTCAAGTTTTCAACCGTCAGATCTGATCTCAGCTCTTTCCAACTGTTATATCAACTGTGGAATATGAACCGTCATCTCGTTGCCTATATAAAGGGGACCCAAATACTCATCCCACATCGATCTCAATCTCTCGCGTCTCGAATCTCTGCCTCTCTGATTTAAGGCCGTTCCGAACTTCAGTTTTCTTCGTTCCGAACTTCTCAGAGGATTACAGATCTGAATGTCTGTGGAGTTAGCATCTCAGGAAATGTCATCCACTAAGCCTATTTCGCAATGGTTAGTTTACAGAGAAAGGTTAGTCCATCCGGATTTCTTCAACAACTATGATTCCCTTATTTCAAAGAACATTAAGTTGAATGGCTGGGAAGATGTTGCGGTGTCAAAAACCGGGAACCAAGATAAAGTATATTCAGACTTACTTGTCGAGTTTTATGAATCAGTTTCCTTCTTTAAGGAAGATAATAGGGAGAAGTTCTCGTTTAAGTCTTATGGCAAGACTTACAAGCTTTATCACACCAAGGCTGCAAGCTTGGTAGGGCTGTCTTATGAAGGAGAAGCCGAGTTTATTTCACATGTGTTGCCAGACTCTAAGGGTAGCTTCGACAAGGAAAAAGCCTTAGAAACTCTCGGACTGGCTGATGACAAGGCTCCGAAGATTGCAAGTCTATCTACAAATTTCCGGATTCTGGAGTTATGGGTGCAAGGACTTATCGTACCGAGGAAAGGTGATAAAGATGGCTTGAAGAAAAGTGAGATCTACATCTTAGATTTCCTGATAAATCTAAGGAAGTTCAACTTGATGAAGCACATTCTTCTTACTATTGAAAATTTGAAGAAAGGAAATCTAAGAGCTCAGATTATTATGTATCCAGCAATCCTCTCCAAGTTAATTGTTCGGTGCCTTGAGTCTTTCAAGGAGGCTTGCAAATCAAATCCAAGAGTTTGCAAGATCATGCTGGTCAGAAATGGTACTCTTAAGAGGATGGATGTGGCTTTCAACAAGGAAACTGGTGTGTTCTTCGATTTTCCAAATCAAGAAGAAGCGGCTCCGAAAACTGCTGAACCGGAATCATCTAAGCCAGTAAGGAAGAGAAAGCTGAAAGAAGTGGAAGTACAAGCAGAGAATCCTAAGTCTAAGGAAGTCCATTCCGCACCTCCAAAGCCAAAGAATAAGAAATCCTATCCTGATGAGGTTGTTACAAAGTGGAGAGCAGATAAAGAAAAAAGGAAAGAAGGGGATCCGCAGTTCGGATTGGACCCTGCGGAGGCTAAGGCCTTGAAGGAGAGAACTGCTGATGAGCTTGAAAAACAAGCAAAGCAAAAGAAGCTCAAGAAGAAGATGTCTGAGTCTGAGGTAGCTCAGGCTTTGTTAAAATTCAATGAAATGGTTTCAGCAACTATTCCTGTTCCGAGATCATTCTCCTTGGAATCTCTACCTGAGACTCCTGGAAGAAATCTCGTTGCTCTAGAAGAAGCTATTGCTAAGAATACTGAGGAAGTAGAGAAAGTTGAGCAAGTAGAACAAGTAGAAGAGGGTGCTGAAGGAATTGGTGAAACCGAAGATGTGCTGAAACAAGTAGATGATTACAAGGGGACAACTTCGGAACACTTATCACTCCGAACTTCAGAAGCCGAATCTTCGAAGCTAGTTACTCCAGCAATGGAAGAAGAGAAAGGAGAAGAAGAAGTTACTTATCATGAAGAAGAATAACATCTTTTGTTTGATGTTGCTCAGAGGGAAATCGTAGGGGTTCGTGTTCAGGAAGTCGCTGATGAAGAAGATAATGTTGTTCAAGTTTCTGATAGTGAGAAGAGAACACCGGAACAGGATTCAATTCCGGAAAAAGACAAGGGAAAGCAAATTCTTGCTGATACTCCGAGCTCAGAAGTGAGAACGAGGAAGGAAGTTGGTAGCTCTTCAAAGAGAAAGCTTGAATTTGTTGAAGAAGAAATTTCTCCAAGCAAAGTTTCAGATTCGGAGTCATCTTCAGTGGGGCATGACTTTGTTGTTCAGTCTTTGAAGAAGTTGGTGGGAACCATTCCGACTTTCTCTAGTATTGATTCAAGATGCCAGATGCTCCAACATGCTTTGAATCAGAAAACTGAATCTGTATCTATGGTTATGGACAAGTGTGTTGAAATAGAGGCTCAGTTCAAAACTTTTTTCGTTGGCTACGAAGCTCATAGAAAATCTTGCAAGAGGATTACAAATTGGTCGAAGAATACTGTGGAAGAGATGAGGTTGCTCGATGACTTTCAAGACAATGTTAAAGATGCTTTTGAGACCGAGGAAAATAAGATAAATGAGTTAACTGTATCCTTTGAAGAGAAGTTGACAGAAGAAAATAACTTCCGGATTCAAGAAGTGAGAGATCTGAATGGGAAGCTCAATTCTGTTTCTCAAAACTGGAAGTTTTAAAGGGATCATCGGATCGATTTTGAAGAAAGGATGAAGGCTCAGGAAGAAAAGATCAAAGCTCAGGAAGAAAAGTTGAAAGCCCAGGAAGAAAAAATTGAAGCTCAATCCGCAAGAATAGTTGTCTTAGAAAAGCAAGCTGAAGAAGATCATAAAGACCTGAAGAAGATCAAGACTATTCTAAAGGGGCTCATGTCGAAGGAAAAAGATCTGAAATAACAAAATCCGATCTTTTTGTTGTAATTTTTTCTTTGTTGTCGAGATTTCAAACCTAATGAAACTTGTGCCTCTTGTTTCTTTTGTTGTCATTACTAATATTTCAGGTACTTTGTTATTTTTTTTCCATTCCCTCCAATTCTTTTTGAAAATCACAAAGGGGGAGAAGGAAAAGATCCTTAAGAAGAAGAAGAACTCTAATAAGAGTTTATCAAAGGGGGACAAGAAAAAGATCCTTAAGAAAAATAAAAACTCTAATAAGAGTTTTTTTAAGGGGGAGCTTTTTCATTAAAGAAGACATTCTTATCTATCACTCCGGAAATCTGAATACGATCCTTAGAGTTTCAAAGCCTAAGGGGGAGTTAGTCGTATTCATCAATATCCTTAAAGCAAAGGGAGATAAGCCTTAATGTTTTTCTTTCTTCTTAGATTTTTTTTCATAAGGATGTTTGTGCTTTCCAAAAAGGGGGAGATTGTTGAGTCAATAAGGTTTTCCTTATGACTTTTCCATTCCTTCTTGTTTTGAAAATCACAAACACCTTATCTTTAAGGAAAATTGCTTTTATAAGGAAAATTGCATTTATAAGCAAAATCGCTTTTATAAGAAAAATTGCTTTCTTAAGGAAAATCGCTTTTATAAGAAAAATTATCCTTATCATATTTTCATCCATATTTTTCTTAATTATGTGATTCGGATTCATTTTCTCGGAATCATTGAAACTTTGATATAAAGCATTCTATTTTAGGATTTGGATTCTGGATAAGAACTATAAGGAAGTTTCATTCCGAATTCTGAATATGAACTCTGACTAAGTTCTATTCCAGATTCAAGATACAAATTCTGATGAAGAATTCCCATTACGAATTCTGATGAAGAATTATCATTACGAATTCTGATGAAGAATTCTCATTACGAACTCTAATGAAGAATTCTCATTACGAATTCTCATTACGAATTCTAATGAAGAAATCTCATTCCGAATTCCCATTACAAATTCTGATGAAGAATTCTCATTACGAATTCTCATTACGAATTCTAATGAAGAAATCTCATTCCGAATTCCCATTACGAATTCTGATGAAGAATTCTCATTACGATTTCTGATAACGAATTCCTATTCCGAATTCTCATTCTGAATTCACCTATTAAACAGAATTTGAGTATCTTTGTTTTATACACTCTGAATTAATTCAGACTCAGAAAAATATCTTTGTTAGACTTCGAACATCTATATTACTTACATTTCTATATTCTGTCTACTCTTTACTATTGTTCCTTGCACTCCGAACCTTCACTCCGAAGTTTTCATTCCGAACTTTTATATTAGAGTTTAAAACGATGTCATACATTCTGTTACATTTGTTTTGTTATAAAACGATGTCGTCTGTTTTGTTATAAACTAACCATTGTCTAAGTGACACGTGTACAGGTCCCGCCGATCTTTAAGGAAAATATGACCGTTGGAGAAGGATCCGACCTTACCTATAAATAGGAGATCATTTGAAAGAGCTCTAAGCTGATAACTGATGACAGATGAACAACTTGGTTTTGTGCATACATGCTGTTGAAGTGAATTCTAGAGAGAGAGGCTCTTATTAACTCTCAAAGCTTCGTGCGACTCCGAATGTTGGTGATTACATTCGAGGGCTTCCGGGGATAGGAAGACAGAGGTGCCGACTACCTTGAAGTTCGAGGGCTTCCTTGCTGAGGAAGACAGAGGTTTCCAACTACCTTGAAGTTGAGGTCTTGCGGGGATAGCAAGACAGAGACTCCGATCTTCGTATCGAGGGCTTACCCTAGTGTGGGTAAGACAGACTTTCTTGAAAGTATAAATCAAGGGACCTTTATCCAAGGTTGTTGGATACCCTTCTCTTTGGGTTAAAAGACTTATATCTTGTTACTAGTAGTTCTACTACTTGTTTTTCTTCCGCTGTATTTTGTATTATAAGGAAAGTATAACTTTCTTATACTTCTTTACTTGTACTCTGATTAATTTAGATTCTATACGCTTTAAGGTAGAATCTCATATTGTAACCTTTTGTTAAGTTTCAATTTCCGGAACCATATTTCTGGAACCCTCATTCGGAATCTCTTTCCTAGTTTGCATTCGGTGTTAGAGGTGTTGTGAATTTGCTTAGTTTAACTTTGTTAAACTTAGCCTTTTCCTTTGCTTAAGGAAAACATAGTTATTCTTAACTAACTTTAAAGGTTCCAAAGGAATTTTTAAAGTATACAATTCACCCCCCCTCTTGTATATTGAGCATCTACATCATTATTTCGATCCTACATAGAGGGTACCAATTAGACAACGTTGAGGACCCACTGCCTAGATATACTAGATGACACTACTCAGAAGGTGTTGAGGACTCACTATATGGATCTAATATATGGTGACACTCAGAAGATGTCAAAGACTACTGCCTAACTTAATAGGAGGTTACCACTTAGAAGGTCTCAGGTGATCATGCGTGATCACTGCCATTTTCGGGCATTTCCTTATCTGGTGTCATGCTTGGAACATTTAACATTGTATCTCAAAATCCATAATAGAGAAAACCATCATGTTATATGTGAAAAAAAAAATTAGGATAGTATACTCATATTACAAAATCTGAGTTCATGAGAAGGAGATACAGAACCTTGAAGTTTCCTAAAAAAGATGTACACGACATGTTGAGGACCCACAAGGTGTGTGGTGAAGGAACCAGGCGTGAAAAGAAATCTCCAAATATGCGGGAATTTAAACATTTCACCTAAGATCGATGTAATCTTGTCAATTTCTATTAATATTAGCCTAGTTAAGGCTGAGGACAATGCGTGAAGAGTTTTTAAGAACAAAATAAAACTGCAAAATACATGGTTTAGATCCGAAGCCACACGCGACGTCTACTCGTCATTGGAGATCGATGATCAAAGAATCCAATGTTTAATTACTCCATATTTTCTAAATGTTCTTCAAGAAATCTGTGGGATCACCGATCGTTGATTTCCAAGTGCTAGTGTGGAGATCCAATGATGCCTCCAACGCTCCAACGATCACTGCATCGCTTCTCTTGCGATGCTTGAGAGAGAGCTCCATATGAGTTCATTAGATCCAGATCATCTCTCTCTCTCTCTCTATGATGTTGGGGATAGAGGAATAGAGAGAGAGGGATTGAATAGTGAATGGAAAACTCCTCGAATCCTCTATTTGTAGAGTGTTAAGAAAATATCTGGTATTTCCACCCGGCAACCTGAATATGTAACACACTATTAAATAATATTTACACTACAAAACTGAGTCATAAATATTATTAATTATTATTATAACTTTTTTTTAATATATAAAATATATTACATAATAATAATTAATCCATTAACTCGGATCTTACTCCCACAAATATTAATAAACCTTAATATTTTAATATTTGTTCAAATAATATTTTTCACGTATTTACTTAAGACTGGTAAATACATTTTATAAATAAATTCAATAACCATTATTTTTAACTAGAATAATATGAATTTATTTATTCCTTGGTGATCCTATCTCTTTTGATAAATCTCAAACCCCAGTGGTGGGTCCCACCATGTGAAAAACTCGTATTCAACTAAAAAGGAAAGATTCTCAAATACACTATTATGTGTAACCCTTTAGGACGTTATCTTGATAGTAGTGAATAGTATTCATTGACCAAGAGTGGGATCTAGAAACCCATCATGGCCCCTAAATACATAAGGATTGTCACAAAAGTGACAACCAAGCTACGAACACACACTATGTAATATAATTTCTTTTTCATTAATATCTCATAAAGTAGGACGCACTCACGTGTCATCTCCCTTTTCTTTATCTATAGTTTTTTGATCCAAATAGATGGATTTACCCTCAACATCCATGGCCCAGTTCTTATGATAGTACTAACATCCTCAACAACATGGTCCTATGATATATTACTTCAATTACCCAGAAGCGACAAATACTTTCTTGACCATTCAACCAATGTCATGTCATCAATGAGGCACCCAGCACAAACTACCTCACCACGATTTCAATATCATGATTTTCATCTTGCATCAAAGTACACAATTAAATTATATACACCAAAAAAGATCTCATGTCAGGAGACCATTACCCATGATCGTAGATAAAAACATCCAATGACAGCCAAATCATGTGGTGTTCTTATTGGCGAGTCTGTCCTTGTGATCTCACTACTAGAGATCACCAAGTGCGAGCTTCATGAGAAGATGTCTCAATTCCTATGATCCCCCACCACCTGATAGTCCAACATCTAATGTTTCCAGTTAGTAAGATGTATCTAGACTGTAGAACCTTAATATAAGATTAATGTCATAGTATCTACAAGTTCTCATTATAGCCTGGGATCTTCTATAACCTTTCAATAATCCAATTAATCTTTGGAAATTACCATTTCTATAGTGGATACAAAAAATTATACACTATAATGGTATGATGAAATCATGTAGAGCTAATTTTATACATGATATGGTAATAAAAACCACTGAATAGTTGGGTCTAGGGAACCCACTATTTCAACACTCACACTTTTACTAGAGCCAACTTGCTAACTAATCTTGTTATATACTCACATGATAATGATCACGTTTCTACTATGTAATGGATTTAGCTTCTGAGCCATCCACGGTTCCCCTACGTGGCTATTCTACTATTGAGACCTTGTCTCATTCAGTAAAACTTATCAAGTGATGGTATCCCTTGTATATACCGCTTGTGCACTGTCATAACATGACCTCTTGGGTAGTAATAATATCATATTTTACATTATGATAATACATTTCTCACCTAGTGTGATTCAAATAACTAGAAAAAATCATTGCATTTAATAACTGCTTCTTAGCTACCTCAAGAGATGCAACATATTTGGAATTTGTAGGAACATCCACCGCTAGATTATATGTGTCACGACCCCCTCCCACCAAAGACGCCCCTCCTGAGCTGTCAATGGTGAAAGGGAGATAATGACCCCCGAGTCCCGCCTCCAGTAGGCCCTGGGGTGGCGACTAGCACCGAGGGTATGAGTTTTCACAAATATGGGTGGCATTTCCCTTTTTATTATTTAAGATCGGTAAATAGGACAAGTCAACCACCCAAAAATGAAAAGAACAAGTGTATAGAAATAAACCCAAACCAATCCCACATGCATGTTTAAACAATTTTATAACATGGTGCAAGTACAAGAAAGCTCAAAGTACAATACCAAAAGAAAACAAGAGTACAACAACTACAAAAACTCCAACTGTCCGACTAGTAGGGTCCCGCATGGCCCTGGTAGTCCTCCTAGAAACCAGAAAGTAAATGTGGGGTGAGAATACAAGTATACTCAGTAGGGAAACCTAAATCTCTCGTGCACAAGTGGGGAGACATCCTAATGTCCCATGAGAACAACAGAAGAAACCTAGCAAGGAATTCTATCCACCCAACCTCACCAGCCACACTCACCAAAAACACAATCACAAACGGTAGTAGTATTAGTATATAAGAACAAGAGTATTGGTTACCCCGAACCATTCCCCATTAGTTAACTTCTCTTCCTAACGGCGAACGTCCTGACGCTGCCACACTCTCTACGCCCGCACACACCTGGGCCTCACAAACAACACATCCCTCCTGCACACACCTGGGCCTCACAACCACGTATCCTGCCCACACACACCTGGGCCTCACAACCACACATCATGCCTGCACATACCTGGGCCTCACAACCACAGATCCCGCCCGCACACACCTGTGCCTCACAACCACACATCCCACCCGCACACACCTGAGCCTCATCCCGAAGGTTCTTGGGAAATAGTAAAACCTGCCCGAAGAGTCTTGGGCTAAAACCACCCCAATTGAAACCTACCCAAATATTCTTGGGTGTAAGGTCGCCTCAAGCCATCACAGCCTAGGGAAGAAAGAGCAGGAAGGAGCTTGTAACTAAGGGGAAAACACCCTCTCCCGTGAAATGGGAGTGTTCGGCACTAAGTGCTCAACATGGGTGGGGTGCGATAAACACAAAAGATACAGATATATATAAATATGTATACCAAACACATATCCCAACCTATGGCTTCAAAATAGAGAAACTGAGCATGTGCCTCGGCACTGCTACTACAAAGCATGCATACAACAAACAACCCCAACCCCATTTTGGTTTTCACGTTTAAGTAGAATTAGTTTATTAGTTCCTTAAATACTGGGAAACTATCCACAACCAACCACATCAATCGTTCGTGAAACATATCCCTGCCATCCACAAATCAAGTTAGAAAAACACAAGTAGCACAGAAAGTCCCTTATTATTAACCAACCAACCCATTGATTATTAATCTCGTTTCATTACCATGCCCCACCATTCATTAACTCTTCCAATTTTATTTATTATTCACAACCCATAGTTCCTTCACATCCATGCCCATCCTTGCAGCCCCGCTGCCAACCACCATAACCATAATCACACCAAAACCCATACATCATTATCCCTTTAATACCATTTATCGCAGCCCCGCTGCCAACCACCATAACCACAATCACACCAAAACCCATACATCATTATCCCTTTAATACCATTTATCGCAGCCCCACTGCCCGTCACCAACATAACATTCACACCAACCCACAACCAAGTCAACCGCAGCCCCGCTACTCACCCGATCCACAACAACCCACAAAACACCCCCCATCACATGCCACATATCCAAGTCAACACCCACATGTTCATTATTCCATTTTGTTTAACCGGGGTGATCACACAAGGGTTCCAGATTTTAAATCAGCCAACTTTACATGATTTACCAAATTCCACATTTCACAAGGTTCCATTCACAAAAAGGTCAAGAAAGATAGGGAAACATTTAATTGCGCAAGCAAAGGCCCCCAACGACCGTGATTTTTAGTAGGTATAAGCCTATTCAATTCACAATATATCAATAGGATAAACAAAGATAAACATAACAAATTTCCCATCCCCGTTCTTTAAGCCAGTTATTATCTTTATTTAATGGTTCAACTATTTCTCATGAAAACAAGAGGATACCCACCCCACATGATGCACAAATTATAGAGATGAAGGTAAGATCCATACCTCAATAGGTTCTGATCACAACGCTCCCCCGGATCAACTTTAGAAGACATCTGTCGGCGTCTGTCACTTCCGTCAAGTCCCGGAAAAACCTCCTCGGGTGGAAGTTGGAAAGTAAAGGTTGACGGAAGGACAACAGATCCAAACTCGGAAGTTCCTCCTTGTCGTTATGATCCCGTGGCCGCTGACGGATCATAAATCAGAGCTCAGACGAAGAAGTTATGGAAGAAAAGGAGCCTTCGAGTCTCTTGGGAGAACTCTGCTCAGAGGAATGGGGAGGAGAGGGGTGAGTTGAAAAGGAGGAGGGGACCCCTCCTTTTATAGGTGAGAAAAGAAAAAGTACACGACGTGTACTTTATGGTACACGGCGTGTACTTGTTTATTTCACACGGTCTCCACGTGGCTTCCAACACGGCTCTGTGGCCGTTGACTGGTCAACACATGGTTTGAGGGTAATGCATACGCGGGGAAGGACTACAAGGCATGTAGTTTGGACACACGGCGTGTAGCCATTCATTTCACACGGCTCCAACACGGCACACGACCGTTGACTGGTCAACACACGGTAACGCGTACGTGGGGAGAGACTACACGGCGTGTAGTATTGGATACACGGCATGTACCCATTTATTTCACATGGTAAGGACACGACCTTCAACACGGGGTATACCTGGTAAGGGGGGTACATAGCGTGTACTCAAACTACATGGCGTGTAGTTTCAAAATTCTGGAAAGTGTGGGAAAAGTCCATTTTACCCTCCAGAGCACTTTGTGGCCTTCTTTTTTGACAAAGGAATGAGCCGGAGAGGTCCAGGCCATTACATAAGATACCTCTTAAAACATTCTCATCCCCGAGAATTCAAAAACCAACCCAGAGGAACCCAACAAGATACCTCTTAGGGTTCTCGTTATAACAAGAACCCAACCAACAACCCTAACTATAGGTGTTAGGAAATTCCCTCTCCTATGTCGAGATATTATCCGCTTTAGGCGGCACTGACTCGCCTGTACGGGTTTAATCGCATCCGCA
This sequence comes from Viscum album, assembly GCA_963277665.1. NCBI lineage: Eukaryota > Viridiplantae > Streptophyta > Magnoliopsida > Santalales > Viscaceae > Viscum > Viscum album. Next base: position 837,301,914 of record OY728167.1, read on the forward strand.
TTAATACGTCTCAATTAAGGATTGGGCCTTCCCACTTCCATATATTAGGATCTTCCAACTTGCACTGCCCCCAACACCGCACAACCAACACACTGCTCGAACATGTGGTTTGGGGAAAATTCCTTCTCCTATGTCGAGATATTATCTGCTTTAGGCGGCACTGACTCGCCCGCACGGCTTCAATCACATCTGCATTAATTCATCTCGATTAAGGATCAGTTTTTTCCCTTTCCCCACACATCTGGACATGCTACACATTACCAGGGAACAAGGAAACAAAAGGTATCTCAACCGAAAAGCCAAGCATTCCATATATCAAAGGTACATAGTATAACATCAACACAAAGCTCAGAAGAACAAGGGAAAACACAGGTCAAAACAACTCCAGGTACTGAGCGTGCATCTGGGTCTCCCACTCCCAAGTGCTCTCCTCGAGGCCACCATGCCTCCACAACACATGAACCAACGGAATGGTTCATCCATAGAGCACCTTCTCTTTACGATCCTCGATTCTGACTGGTCGTTCCTCGAAGGTCACATCATCTCCCATATCTAACTCTCCCCAGTCGATAACATGAGAGTCTTCGTGTAAGTACCGACGAAGATAGGAGACGTGGAAGACATCATGAACCTTCTCCAACTGAGGTGGCAGGTCCAGCTGATATGCCACCTCGCCGACTCGCCTCAGCACCTCGAAAGGTCCGATGAACCTAGGGGAGAGTTTACTCCCCTTCCCAAACCTCTGATACCCCCATCAAGGGGAAACCTTCAAGAACACTTGATCTCCCACCTCAAACTCCAAGGGCCTCCTCCGACGATCAGCCTAAGACTTCTGTAGGTCTTGAGACACTTCATCCTCTCACATACAAGATGGATTTTCTCTGTGGTGCTTTGCACTAACTCTGGCCCAAGAGTGCCTATCTCACCAACCTCTACCCAGCAAATGGGTGAATGACATGGTCTTCCATACAGAGCCTCAAACGGTGCCATGCCAATAGTAGAGTGGAATCTGTTGTTCTAGGAAAACTATACTGAAGGCAAGTGTCGTACCCATGATCCTACGAAATCCAGAATGCATGCTCGCAGCCTGTCCTCCAACATCTAGATAGTCCGCTCTATCTGCCCATCGGTCTGGGGGTGGAAAGTTGTGCTAAGTCGCAGCTGGGTTCCAAAAGCATGTTGTAACCCCCTCCAGACTCGTGAGATAAACCGAGTATCCCGATCTGAGACGATAGTCTTTGGAACTCCATGAAACCGCACAACCTCGTCTACGTACCTCTGTGCTAAGGTACTCACCGGGCCTGACTCCTTAATTGCTATGAATTGATCTGATTTCGTCAGTCGATCCATCACTACCTAGATAGCATCATAACCACCCTGAGTTATGGGCAGTCCTGTGACGAAGTCCATTGAGATGTCATCCCACTTCCACTCGGGGACATCTAAATGATGCAACAAACCACTGAGAACACGGTGTTCAGCCTTTACTTGCTAACACACTAGGAATTTAGCCACAAACTCTGCCACTGCCCGTTTCACCCCGGGCCACCAAAACTGTTCCCTCAGGCCTCGGTACATTTTTGAAACTCATGGATGTGCCGCCAAGGCTGATCTATGGAACTCATGGAGAACTCCCTCATGCATTGTCTCTGGTACAAACAACCTTACATGGAAAAGCATCCGATGTCGGCTATCCTCTGACCATCCTTCTGGAGCGTTCCCCTGATCGAAACGATCCCGCATCACTTCCGCCTCGGAGTCCCCCCACCGAGACTCTTCCACCTGCTGCAACAAGGAGGACTACACCGTCATCTAAAACAAACAGCCTCTAACACCTTCTACCCTTGCATCCAAGTGCAAGGCAGCCAACTCTCCCATCGCCTTCCAAGCATCAGCGGATTCTCAAACCACTTCCTGATACGACTTCCTGCTTAGGGCATCAGCCACAAAGTTGCCCTTACCTTCAGTGTATGAGATCTCAAAGTCATAGTCTTGGAGAAACTCGACTCATCTCCGCTGCCGCAGGTTCAGGTCACGCTGGGAGAAGATATAACGCAGGCTCTTGTGATCTGAGAATACCACAAAGCGCTCCCCAAAGAGGTAATGTCACCACAACTTCAGTGCGAACACTACTGCTGCAAGCTCTAGGTCATGGGTGGCATAGTTATTCTCATGAGGGCGTAACTGCCTAGACCCATAACAGATCACTCCCTTATTCTGCATCAGCACGCACCCCAGAAAAAGGCCAGAAGCATCACAAAACACCCCATACAACAACCCTTCCTCTGGCAACCTGAGTACGGGAGCACTGACCAACTTCTTCTTCAGGTAGTCGAAAGCATTATGGCGCTGCTCGATTCATAGGAAGACCTGGTTCTTCCTAGTCAAAGCTGTCAATGGAGCAGCAACTCGAGAGAAGTCCGAAACGAATCTCCAATAGTAACCTGTTAACCCCAGGAAACTAAGAACTTCCGCCACACTCTTGGGTGCCGCCCAAGAAACAACTACCTCTACCTTTGACGGGTCCACTGACACTCCATGCTGAGACACTACGTGCCCAAGGAAGTGTACTTATTGCATCAAGAACTTACACTTTGACAATTTCACATAAAGCTGGTGGTGTCGAAGGACTTCCAAGACTGCCCTGAGATGCTCAACGTGCTCCTCATCTGATCTTGAGTAGATCAGGATGTCATCGATAAACACAATGACGAACCAGTCCAGAAACTCTCGGAAGACAAAGTTCATAAGTCCCATGAACATATTCGGTGCATTTGTAACTCCAAACAGCATCACTAAAAACTCTAAGTGCCCATACCTGCACCTGAAATCCATCTTTGAGATGTCACTGTCCTTTACCCTTAGCTGATGATATCCAGATCGTAGATCAATCTTAGAAAACCAACCTGCTCCCCTCAGTTGGTCGAAGAGATCATCTATCCTTGGAAGGGGGTAACGGTTCTTGACCATTACCTGGTTCAACCTTCGATAGTCTATGCATAGCCTGAGACCACCATCTGCCTTCTTCACGAACAAAACTGGAGCACCACATGGCGATACGCTGGGTCGAACAAAACCCTTCTCCATCAGATCATCAATCTGAATCTGCAACTCCCGCAAATCTGAAGGTGCCATCCGATAAGGGTCCATCGAAATCGGACGGTCACCAGGCTGTAAGTCTATCCCGAACTCAACGTCACGTTGGGGGGGGGGTAGAGTCACAACCTATTCAGGAAAAACATCGAGGAACTCCCGAACAACCTCCGAGACATCCATCATCTCTGTATTAGCTGTAACCACTGATAACCCGCCTAACAAGTAAAGGAGAGGCTTCACATGCCGGCTTCCTACCTGATAGCTCCTCTCTCCAACAAAATATATGCGCTGCCCATCCACGTCAGAGAACACGACTCTTCTCCGGAAGCAGTCGATAATGGCACTAACAGAAAACAACCAGTCGATGCCTAGGATGACATCGTATGGCTGCATCTGTAATAGAAGAAGGTCCCCACTAGATCGATGTGGTCTCAACGTCAGTCCACATCCCCAGAAAACACAAGATACGATGGTCTGGCCTCCAAAAGGTGTACTCAACACCAGTGGTACAAAAAGTCTCTCTACGTCTAGTCCCAAAGCATGGGATAGACCAGGTGCAACAAAAGAGTGTGAAGCTCCCAAATCGAACAAAGCAGAAACAAGAGTGCTGAACAAACAAATCGTACCTCGCACCACCTATGGTCTTGTCGGTGCTGTCAACTCTGCTGTGTGCAACTATCCACACCCAACTCCTCTTCCTCTCTGATTTCGTCCACCTCCCCGACCACGCCCTGGTTGAGGTCCCTGAGGAGAACCCTGAGGTCAGCCTCATCCCGTAAAGTCTACCCTCGGAGGAGCATGGTCCTGATGCTATTGGAAGGGCCTCGCTGGCAACTGGTGTTGCTAAGGTGGGCGCTGAACCTGCCCACCTACACCGTACTTAGATCGGGTCGGGCACCGACTCTAAATGTTCCCAAAACCTCCACAAGAAAAACACTTCGTTCATGGCCACATGAAAAAGGGACGAGGACTTGAAGATCTGAACTGGAACTGTTGGGGCCTGCTCCCCACTAGCCTGAACCTGGAAGGTCCCGTCGCAGGAGACCTATTGCTGATTGCCTTCCCCTTTGACGAGCCCAGATGGATCCCCTCTCATGGTGCACCTCCCAGCGAGTGCATCCTCTCTACAACCTCTGCCTTCTTCTATACTGCCAAGTACGTCAGAAGGGTGTAGGGGGTGACAGCATACTAGAGCGAAGGACGAAGCGCCTCCTCCAAACGTCTCACCCAAGACTCCTCATTCAGAAAGAGATCCGGAGCAAAGCGTAGGAGATCCTTGAACATGATCCCAAACTCTCATACTGACATACTCCCTTGCTGAAGGGAGAGTAACTCCTGCCACTTCTCTACCTTGATCATGGAAGAAAGGAATTCCTCTCGGAATTCCTTCTCAAAGTCATCCCATGGAACCTCTTCCTCTATCCTCTCTCCGAGATAGAGCGTCCACCACTGTCGCGCCGCACCTCTCAGCTGACTGACTGCTAGGAGAACCCAGTACTCCCTCGGAGTAAGAATCAAGGTAAAAGCGATCCCTATCTCCTCAAGCCACCCTTCCGTCTCCATATCTGAAGTACTACCCTCGTACTTATTGAGGATTTTCCGCTGGAAAGAACGAAGAGTCTTCTACCACTTGCTATCTTCCTCCTCTCGGTCAATCCTCAGTTGATCGACCACCTGAATCTGTTGGGCATTGCCATCTGAGCCACCCAGGGATGACGTCCAGGTGCCATAACTGTACGGTAAACAAAGATCACCTAAGCCCAAGTAGTAAGGAAATTTCTCAAGGTTTTATTTTATCATTTAAATTTCGTTCCCAGAACACCCAAATCAAGTAAAACACAATCATGATGATGCATGTACCTTCCCTAGGGTCTCTACCCTGCAATCAATGTAGTATCACTTGGTCGTTCGGTAGGCTCAGAGTCCTTGCATCGGATCATGGGGGAACCTAAAATCCTGTGTCCTAGCCGTTCTTCCCTGGCCTATGTTACGCACCAAGATTAACTAACATTGTTTCCATACCATCCCATGCAATCCTCACTATGCCTAACTCCAGAATTCATCTTATCTCTCAACCATCACCTCTGATACCATTCTATCACGACCCCCTCCCACCAAAGATGCCCCTCCTGAGATGGAAATGGTGAAAGGGAGATAATGACCCCCGAGTCCCGCCTCCAGTAGGCCCCGGGGTGGTGACTAGCACCAAGGGTATGAGTTTTCACAAATATGGGAGGCATTACCCTTTTTATTATTTAAGATCGGGAAATAGGACAAGTCAACCACCCAAAAAGGAAAAGAACAAGTGTATATAAATAAACTCAAACCAATCCCACATGCAGGTTTAAACAATTTTATAACAAGGTGCAAGTACAAGAAAGCTCAAAGTACAATACCAAAAGAAAACAAGAGTACAACAACTGCAACAACTCCAACTGTCCGACTAGTAGGGTCCCGCACAGCCCTGGTAGTCCTCCTGGAAACCTGAAAGTAAACGTAGGGTAAGCATACAAGTACACTCAGTAGGGAAACCTAAAGCTCTCGTGCACAAGTGGGGAGACATCCTAATGTCCCGTGAGAACAACAGAAGAAACCTAGCAGGGAATTCTATCCACCCAACCTCATCAGCCACACTCACCAAAAACACAATCACAACAGGTAGTAGTAGTATATAAGATCAAGATTATTGGGTACCCCGCACCATTTCCCATTAGTTAACTGCTCTTCCTAATGGCTATCGTCTTGACGCTGCCACACTCTCCCCGCCTGCACACACCTGGGCCTCACAAACCACACATCCCACCCGCACACACCTGGGCCTCACAACCACGTATCCCACCCGCACACACCTGGGCCTCACAACCACACATCCTGCCCGCACACACCTGGGCCTCACAACCACAGATCCCGCCCGTACACACCTGGGCCTCACAACCACACATCCCGCCCGCACACACCTGGGCCTCATCCCGAAGGTTCTTGGGAAATGGTAAAACCTGCCCTAAGAGTCTTGGGCTAAAACCACCCCAATCGAAACCTACCTGAAGATTCTTGGGTGTAAGGTCGCCTCAAGCCATCACAGACTAGGGAAGAAGGACCGGGAAGGAGCTAGTAACTAAGGGGAAAACACCCTCTCCCATAAAATGGGAGTGTTCGGCACTAAGTGCTCAACATGGGTGGGGTGCGATAAACACAAAAGATACAGATATATATATATATATATATATATATATGTATGTATACCAAACACACAGCCCAACCTATGGCTTCTAAACAGAGAAACTGAGCATGTTCCTCGGCACTGCTACTACGAAGCATGCATACAACAAACAACCCCAACCCCATTTAGGTTTTCACGTTCAGCAGAATTAGTTTATTAATTCCTTAACTACTGGGAAACTATCCACAACCAACCACATCAATCATTCGTGAAACATATCCCTTCCATCCACAAATAAAGTTAGGAAAACATAAGCAGCACAACAAGTCCCTTCTTATTAACCAACCAACCCATTGATTATTAATCTTGTTTCATTACCATGCCCCACCATTCATTAACTCTTCCACTTTTATTTATTATTCACAACCCATAGTTTGTTCACATCCAAGCCCATCCCTGTAGCCCTGCTGCCAACCACCATAACCACAATCACACAAAAACTCGTACCTCATTATCCCTTTAATACCATTTATCACAGCCCCGCTGCCCGTCACCAACATAACATTCACACCAACCCACAACCAAGTCAACCGCAGCCCTGCTCCTCACCCGATCCACAACAACCCACAAAACACCCCCATCACATGCCACGTATCCAAGCCAACACCCACATGTTCATTATTCCATTTTGTTTAATCGGGGTGATCACACAAGGGTTCCAGATTTTAAATCATCCAACTTTACGTGATTAACCAAATTCCACATTCCACAAGGTTCCATTCACAAAAAGGTCTAGAAAGATAGGGCAACATTTAATTGCACAGGAAAAGGCCCCCAACGACCTTGATTTTCAGTAGGCATAAGCCTATTCAATTCACAATATATCAATAGGATAAAAAATATAAACACAACAACTTTCCCATCCCCGTTCTTTAAGCCAGTTATTATATTTATTTAATGGTTCAACTATTTCTCATGAAAACAAGAGGATACCCCCCCCCCCCCCGCATGATGCACAAATTAGAGAGACGAAGGTAAGATCCCTACCTCGACAGGTTCTGATCACAACGCTCCCCCGGATCAACTTTAGAAGACGTCTGTCGGCGTCCGTCACTTCCATCGAGTCCCAGCAAAACCTCCTTGGGTGGAAGTTGGAAAGGAAAGGTTGACGGAAGTACAACGGATCCAAACTCAGAAGTTCCGCCTCGTTGTTACGATCCCGTGGCCGTTGACGGATCGTAAATCGGAGCTCGGACGAAGAAGTTATGAAAGAAAAGGAGCCTTCAAGTCTCTTGGGAGAACTATGCTCAGAGGAATGGGGAGGAGAGGGGTGAGTTGAAAAGGAGGAGGGGACCCCTCCTTTTATAGGCGAGAAAAGAAAAAAGTACACAACATGTACTTTATGGTACACGGCATGTACTCAGTTATTTTACACAGTCTCCACGCGACTTCCAACATGGCTTTGCGGCCGTTGACTGGTCAACACACGGTTTGAGGGTAATGCATATGCGGGGAAGGACTACACGGCGTGTATTTTGGACACACGGCGTGTACCCATTTATTTCACACGGCTCCAACACGGCACAGGGTCGTTGACTGGTTAACACACGGTAACGCGTACGCGGGGAGAGACTACACGGTGTGTAGTATTGGATACATGGCGTGTACCCATTTATTTCACACGACAAGGACACGTCCTTCAACACGGGGTATACCCGGTAAGGGGGGTACACGGTGTGTACTCAAACTACACGGCGTGTAGTTTCAAAATTCTGGAAAGTGCGGGAAAATTCCATTTTACCCTCCAGAACACTTCATGGCCTTCTTTTTTGACAAAGGAATAGGCCGGAGAGGTCCGGGCCATTACAATATGAGCTTACTCGCTCATCATTTTTAGCCTAACTATGATAGTAGATAACATTGATCTATAAAAGACAAATTTATATCCCCAAAACTAGTATCATTTCTTCTCCACTTACAAAGTACATATCATTTTTTACTTTTAAAAGTACAAGTAGAAAGATATGACTACATAACTTGCATTGCTCCTGGATATAATTGATATTTTCCTACTATTAATAATATCCTGGAAATATCAATTCTTGTACATATCATTGAATACGTGCTTAATTCATCGCTTAAGCCTATGTAATTCAACTCACCACATTTATATCTTCCCATGTCCTAGACAAGTAAACATGAAGACATTATACGTTATGACATAGTCCACAACTCATCACTTGAATTGTTCCAACTTGTATTTTTCAATATAATGTCACTATATGTACGATTCGCTTGGACCAAGCAACCTATAGATCTCACTCAGTAGATCCAGTTACCTAGAACTTAGGTTTCTACATTAAGTCAATCAGTGGAGAATTAATTTAATTCTGGTCTTAACTAACTTAAAGACCATCTGTTTTTCATATGTTGCCAAACATATTTTACTTGGAAAAAATTGGTGCTTCTAATAACATCTGGTTGACACATGGAAAACATTTTTTTGCAAATGTATATTCTATGATCTTGTTTCTTATTTTAATACTAAACTGGATTTTTGTAACATTGAACCTTTATTAACATTATGTGACATGACCATCCCTTTCTAGTTGCGTTGTATAGACACGTTCCACAAATGAAGGTCAAGACATCCAATGCTCAATAATATGATCATAAAAATTAGCTATGACTAGTAAAATTCTAATGGATTTAGGCATAACGACTTGGTGAAACAATTAGAGCCTTATTGGTACCAAGCTTGTACCATCCATGTATCAACTCACTTGAATACCCACTATAGTATTCAAAATAATAAGCCCCTTTCACTTTGGTAAATAGACTCCATTATTGAATTTTAATTAGTCTTGAAAATTTCCAAATACCGCTTAATTGTACGAAATATTATTCACAATGAATATTATATCATTGGCCATAGTGAACTCCAAACCACCAACATGGTTATTACTTCCTACGAAGTATGTGTCTTCGGAACAATCTTGTTCCACATGTACTTGTAGAACATGTTCTTATGCCAACTATTTGTGCATCTTGAGCATTGACTAAGATCAAGTCAATCTTGCTCCCACTATCTCAAGGAGTGATACACACCCTTTTATAGAAATAAAGTATTTGAATTGACTATATATTTTCTATATTAGGAATTTGTGTAACATCCTAAGAAACCATTAGGATAGTTACAATAGATGAAAATTGTGTTTCCTCTGGATGCACATTTCTTTATGTCCTAACAAACTCTATGTATCCAAAGATATGTCAATATGATATAATGGGTTTATCATCATACTATGAATCATATTATCTCAATTTTTCATTTTAGTTGGAATATGATTATGGTATTACATCGTTATTTTCATAGCACATAATGAAATATAATGGAAGTTTTTGTATGTTGCAACATTGATACTACTTACATCAATACATTGATGTATAAAATGTGCATTTAGGAATTTCTTCACAATACATTTTTTTATCAATGTTAACATGTAAGACTTCATCATTTATCCTCCTCATTAACATCAATGTAGTTATGTGGATAAGTTAATGTGCATTTAGGAATTACTCCATGATACATTATCATTATTGATGATTGAACAATCAATATATTCATTGGCATGATGGCTTGAAACATCTCATATCTTATGACCATGAACTTAATTCATTTTACCATTCCATAATTACTTAAATGAATCATATGAATTATGTATACCTCTAGCTTATGCTTGGAATAGATCACACTATCATGTTGAACTAATTCCATAGGATATGCGACATACCTTTATTTATAATAGTTTATTTTTCCAAATTAAAAAACGTAAATAATTCCAAAAGTATTTAGTTGTTCCAAGACTAAATACCATACATTGTATATTATTAATGTCCACTTTTAGAATTACATTGACAAAGAATTATCTTTCCACAACTAGGTATAATTATTACATTTATATTCATCACAGATTTCCTATGATTCTAGTATTACTGAACTAGTGATTGTTTTTTAAATACCATAAACAACATTCATTTCGAAACATAGAAGAATTTATCCTTGTGTCTAAGGACACATAAGAATAATATTTGTGGTTATACTAAATAATAGTTCTACATGGCTCTTTCAATTGGAAATGAAAAAGTCGTGTACTTCTCACCAATGGACTAGGTATCACCCTTTTGGAGACACACGGAGAATACACATGACCTCTAGTACTATTTCTATACATACTTAGTTACTGTATTAGAAAACAAATATTTCACCAGCATATTGTATTTAACACTCAAGTAGTAAAACTGAAACATTATAATTGATGAATATTTTTTAAGAAGAAGTGGATAACATTCTTCTTTAATTCAGTTTATTACTTTTAAACCTACATTGTTTTATTTTATAATATGCAATGCAAATAACCTTTGTTAATACCTCATTTATTGATGGACATTGTGAATGTGTTAGTGGAATTACATGCCTTTTGGTCTTTTTGCATTGTCTTTCAATTTATTCACCATAACAATTAAAGATGAAATAGTATTTGATATTTTTATTATCTTGGAAAACCTTGCCTAAATGGGTAATGAATCGTTTACTAAATACTTGTTCGTTTTATAACTTAAAACCAAACTTGAGTAAAGGGATGAAAATAATATGAGAAAGGGATCCATTTAAATATCATAATCCATATTAAAGTTTACACATGTCGGTGTAACCAACACCTTATTTATATCATTACTTCGCTTTCTCATTGCAAACATCTCAGAGATGAGACTTCATGTTTTTTCATCAATGTCCTGATGTAACGATCGCAACTAACATTAGACATTGATGAAATCATAATGACATAACCGTCATACGCTTTGTACATTAGTCTCTTGTATGCAATTCCACCCTCACTTCTTGAGGTAGTTTAACAGGTGTTGGGGACACTGTCACCTTGAGTTTCTTATATCATAGTACTATGTGCACGTTCATGTACTATTCCTGGATACTCATGTCAGTGAGGACATTTACTTTGTCCAATATTTATTGTAGTTTAAACTTGTGGTATAATTTTCCATTTTAAAAAATTAAATTTAGCAGATTAGTACTTTTTCTCTGGATTACTGGGTTAGACAATTTTTATTAAATAATTAAAGAATTAATTGTCTCTCACTATTTTTTATTGTATTCTTGGAACCCTCTATGCTAGAATCGGAATACTCTGTCGCTAGATTATTATAGTGGCAAGGATCCCTGAACCCCCCATCATAGTCTACAAGTTATGGCTATGCCACTACTTGGAGGGTTCATGATAGGATTTTGGCAGGCCAACTGCATGAACTTGTGGTTCCTCTATCTGTTGAGTGATGTCCTGCCTTCTAAAATTAGAACATGATTTACTCAATACATTATTCTAAAATGATCGAAAGTTATCTATGGCTAATACATACTAAAATATAGTTATGTCTACCTATCACTCATATAAGGACTCCCTGATAGTAAGAGGCACCCTCAGCTATGGCATGACCAACACCCCAAACACCCGGTTTTGTCCAAATTCGAATAACGGAAGCCGGTTATGTGTTAATATATCTTTGAGGGTTTTATTATTTTAAATGTGACGAAAGAAATAATTTTTTATTTCTATACACACGTACTATATGATCTCACTCACAACTGACCATGCAAGAAATAGAATATTTCATCGTGTCCCATGTTCATTTTATCTTGCATTCTTGTTTATTATTATTATATGTGATCGAACATTAAATACACATTCACAATAACAATAAACAACGAAAAACAAAAAGATGACCAAATCATGATCCAATACTACTGGTTGATCTGTTGAGTGAATAAAAGACCTACCATGACCTTAGGGGTAATACCTTAATTCACATCGTGTGTGACTCGAAAAGCATCGTATGCCCCTCCAATGCAAAATCTCATGTCTGGTGCGTCATCATCACTCGACACGAACTGCATCACTGCTAATTGCATCATTATACAACAATACTCGCACGTAAGTGAGGGGATCTCGCTGAGAATGGTTATGTAGGACCTTATACATATAATGACTTGGAAACGATAAACAGATCAACTTATGATTAATTAAACTAATTATTACAATATCATGAAATAATTAAATAAATAAATTAAATAAGTAAACAAGCACCAGTCATGCATTGGTCAGTCTCTAGCTCATGATCATCATATGCAATAACTCTCGTATATAAACTAAATGCAAAATAAAATTAAAGTTGGATTAAATAAATTCGAGGGAACATAATTGAATTAAAAACATCACTTTAATTTTTAATTCAATATTTTAAAGTCGTTTGGTCCCGTTTAAATAATTTAAATTTAAAACTAAAAATTAACTTAATTAATTAATTTAATTTAACTCTAAATTAAATTAATTATGCCACAATAATTATGAAACCAAAAAATAATATTTAATTAATTTAATTACCAACTGTAATTAAATTAATTATTTTAATTAAATTTTGATTAAATTAAAATTAACCGGACCCTGAAACCCTGGCAGGCCTATGAAGGTCTGGTCGAACCTATGTAGGCCCATCTCGGGTTGGGCCAACCCATACTGGAGTGATCTGGGCTAGACAGGTTTGCATAAGCTCTTTGTGGGCTAGGCAGACACGTAGATGCCCGTTTCAGGGCTGGTCTCATATGTGTGGAGCCGTAAGGGATTACCTCACCGGATCCGGCAGAGGAGGCCGTGTGCTGGGTCCAAGGTGAGCGACGACCGGAATAAGGGCCTAAGCGGTGGCCGACCGAAGAATATCGAGACAGATCGGCTCGCCGGAGGGTTGTTGCGGATCTAGCCACACCAGGCGGAGGGTCGGTCCGCTGTAGGTGAGGGGTGGCCTGGAGGCTGCTTTTCGGTGGTGCGAGGGTGCGGGTCGTAAGGGTCTACCGCGGGTGAGGGGGTACGACTTGGCTACGGGGTGCCGAAGGGTAGTCCGGGCAGAAGGTGTCACCGGTCCAAGGTAGTGCGTGGGGCGAAGCTGGGTTTCAGCAAGGTGTGACATTGTGTGCTGTTATGGAAGGCCGGGATGGGGTCGGTCCAGGTGGCGGTTGGCCCGCGTGACTGCTGCGTGGAGGAGGAAGCAGGGTGTGGATGCAAGAGGCACGGAGGGAGGAGGTCGAACCGAGGTGGTGCAGCTAGTCCGCCTGATTAGCACAATACCGGAGGAGGTCGGTAAGCCTGTGGCTTGCAGTGGAATGCACAACGCGGCATTGCGCGCGGCTTGAAGGGTGGGCGAGGAGGGGATTTTTTTTTTTTTTTTACGTTTTTTTTAAAAAAAATTTCTGAAAAACGGCCTAGGTCAAAAATTTTTTTAAAAATACGCTACAAAGGCGGCATCTGCGATGCCGCCTTTGCTCCCCCGCGCCGCCTTTGGCCCGGATCGATGACATGGCAAAGGCGGCCGGGAGGAGCCTTTCGGCTCAGGGTAAGGCGAAAGGCGGCATCGCGGAAGCCGCCTTTGGCCATACGCAGAGGCGAAAGGCGGCTTCCGCGATGCCGCCTTTGCCTGAAGTCCTTATAAAAGGGCGGCCACCCCCCCCTCTCCTCACTTGTTCATTGCAACTTATCTCTCCAATTTGCTCTCTCTCTCTAAATTTTTTTTTTGCTGTGCAAGCTTTTACGAAGCTTCATTTAGAGGTATGTTTCTTTATTTAATTTAATGTTTTTATTTAATTAATTTAATTTTGTTTAGTTTTAAATCTTTCATTTGTTAAGCAGTTTAGGTAGTTCTTAATATTTGGTTATTTAGTTTTTGTAATTAGTTATATATAGTTTTAAATAATTACTGTTAGGTAGTATAGATTAAGTATAGATTAACTTAAGATTAAGTATTTAGAAATTTTGGTAGCTTAAAGATTATGTGGTTATCTACGCAATTAAATTTCTGTCTGGATACAAACAAGTGGATGTGGCTCTGGCACAGATGTACATAGGGGTAAAACCCGAAAACACCGCTTCGAGCTAGACTCGAACGGGAACTGGTGCACGATAACGGGCCTTGCTGCATCCTGGTTTGACACTCCCGGAGAATATGCTTAAGATGATTCATATTTTCTTTATAAACTACTAAAATTTCTAAGAGAAGAAAAAACAAATTAGTATATTTATCAATGATAAATGATAAATATAATTTTATAGAATGAAATAAGGACATAAGAATTAACGAATTAAAGTTATTATTAGTTAATTATAAAATAATAGAATAATTAATGATTAGTTGTTATTAGTTAATTTTAGAATAATTAATAAATAACATAGGATTAAAACATGAATTCATATAATGATTAGCTAACGATACTAATGATCAGTATATTTATCAATGATAAATGATAAGTATAATGTTATAGAATCAAATAAGGACATAAGAATTAACAAATTAAAGTTATTATTAGTTAATTATAGAATAATAGAATAATTAACGATTAGTTATTATTAGTTAATTTTAGAATAATTAATAAATAACATAGGATTAAAACATGAATTCATATAATGATTAGCTAACGATACTAATGAACATATAAAGTGAAATGAAGAAGAACAAACAAACTAAATAAAAAGGCGCTCTAAAATTACATTCTAATAAATATCATATGGTCAAACATCAGTAGCATAGTTTATGGTATAGAAAGGCGCAATAAAATTACATTATAATAAACATCATATCGTCAAACATAATTGTTAATATTTTGTTACACTATCATAATTTTGATGAAAGAACACATTTTTGACGTAGAGAGCCATGTATGCCTATGTGTACTGTTATGGGGAGATTATTCAAACTGAGCAAGGAGCTTCTTACAGTACACAACCAATTACGGTGGTTAGTACAGTGGATTGTGTTACCATAAGTGACCTTCAAGAGAGAATTCATGTTTCCTTAAATTTGGGACCCGATCAAGAGATAATGTCTATGAGCTATAGACATTTGCAATTTCCAACAACAATGTGGCATATAGCTTGTCCATTGGTTGCTGATGCGCAGTGGGTCCAAGCAATTAATTTATTTTCTCAACGGTTAGATGGTACCATGATGGAGTTATACGTTGTTGTTGCTACTGTACAACAACAACGTCCACTTGTACAAAGACGTAGAAATACAAGAGTGGTTGAAGACAGTCTACCTCATGACATTGAGCCTATTCCAAATGATGCAGCAGAAGAGGACAACCTAGATGATCTTCCGGATATACATGTCAATCCGACTTCTGATGAGGAGTTTCGTAATGATGGATCGGATGGCGACAACAGTGCTGATGAGGAGGGACCAACAAAAGATAGAGAGGAGGTTTTGAGAAATGCAGTTGTTGTACATCAACCTCGGTCAATAAATCATCCACCATTATTTTCATCTTGGTCAGAAGCAATGACACGCGTGCCTGAATTCGATAATACTGTTCTCACACCGGCAACTGAGTTCCCTGGAGTTGTACCAGATAGGTTTAGTGAGGTGGACAAAACCTTATATATTGGAAGGAATTTTCCCAGTAAAGATGCCTTAAAAAGCACGTTAAAGAGATTTCATATTGAGAGAAACTTCAACTATGTAGTTCACGAATCATGCCGTAGTAAATATGTTATACGGTGCGTGAAGTATGGGGATGATTGTAGATTTCGCTTAAGGGCTATTCCAGACATTACATTTGGAGGTTGGAGAATCTCAAGGATTGAGGCGGCTCATAGTTGCGTTCAGCCAAGTCTCACACAAGATCATACTTCATTGGATGCAGAATTTGTGTCATCTATTGTTGTTGAGATGATTAGGACATGCCAAGATGTTCCAATATCCCTTGTGCAAGAGAGGATTCTACAGACATTCGGTTATAAGATTTCCTATAATAAGGCATGGATGGCGAAACAGAAGGCAATTGTGAAGGTATATGGTGATTGGGATGACTCATATCGAGTATTGCCGCAATTGCTAGCCATACTGAGGCATCATAACCAAGTTGTCTTCCATCTGGATACAAACGAACATGTGTCTCCTGATAATCGACTTGATCCATCTCGTGTTCAATTTCATCGGTTGTTCTGGGCATTCCTTCCTTGTATCTCTGCATTTCGTTTTTGCAAACAATTTATTCAGATTGATGGAACATTTCTGTATGGAAAATACAAGGGCGTATTGTTGATTGCGGCAACCCAAGATGGAAACCGTTCACCTCTTCCGCTTGCCTTTGCCATTGTAGAGAAAGAAAACTATGAATCATGGAGTTGGTTTCTGGCATGTATCAGCAACCATTTCACCAACATTCAGGGAGTTTGTTTGATATCTGATCGTCATCGAGCAATTAATGAGGCAATCAATGCAGATCCTGATACATGGAGATACCCAAATGCACATCATCGGTTCTGCATTAGACACATTGCTAGCAATGTACATAAAAAATTCCACAACGAACCGATGAAGAAGGCAATCACGAGGCTTGGTACGTATTTTATTCATTCTGTTTTACTGTTTCAATATAAATATAAAATCAATTTATGTGAAATATCATCTACGTTTTGTAGCATATGAGTCGGACCAACGACGATTTGAAGAACGTTTTGAACAAATTCGTCAGGATAATCAAGAAGTTTATGATTATATGATGCGGATTCCAAAAGAGAAATGGACATTGGCATACGACAGGGGAAAGAGGTACGGACACATGACGACAAACATTGTGGAGTGCATCAATGGTATCTTCAAAGGACTTCGCAAGCTACCTATAACCGCATTAGTTCAGGAGACATTATATCGATGCGTGAAGTACTTTGTGGATAGACAAAAACTAGCATCAGACAGAATACATCAAGGGATAAGATATGGAATACACTTTCAACGAGAGATTGAAAAAAATATTGAAGAAGCTTCTGGTTATCACGTATGTCTATTTCGAAGAGAAGACTCCCGATTTGAAGTTCAAGAGCGTTCAGACCCCATCACAAATCACGTCGGTGAAAAAATGGTGGTATTACTGGAAACAAGGCAATGTCAATGTGGAAAATTTCAGGCCTTACGGTTTCCATGTACACACGTCATCGCAACATGTGCCTCTGTGAACATCTCATGGGAAGCATATGTTGATCCAGTGTACCAGATGGATATCATTGCCAACTGTTATGCTGCACCATGGACACCTATTGGGGAGTATCGTTATTTCCTAATGCCTGAAGGCCAGCCGATAGTGATACCTGACATGAATCGGTTACGTCCTCGTGGGAGACCAAAGGCGAGTAGGATGCGTAATGAGATGGACTGGCCTCAAGAACAAGGGCAGAGTTTGCGATGCACAATATGTCATAAATAAGGTCATAACCGGAAGCGATGCCCTAACGTTGTTGGGTCGACTTCACAGTCTCATTCATAATGATGTATTGTCTTCATTGTGAGATTCCCATATTGTAAACTAAATGTTGTTATCTCTTTTTTATTCCTTGGTTTTCTAAACCCCAAACATCTGAGATAAGTTTTCATATTAATATTCATGCTTTCAAGAAATAACTTTGAATATGAAATAATAGAATTTATTTCAAAACTCCGAAAGCGGAACACTTAACCCATATTGAAATGTGTATGTCAGTTAACCCATTAACATGTTTCCCGGACGTTAATATTAAAAATTTTAACCCTAAACCCTCCAACCTAAACCCCAATCTAAACATGCAGGATATTTTAGAAAACTGTTCTATAACAAATTTATAGTATCATAATAATTAGCATAAGATATTGAATACATACAATTAGATAAATTCTAAAAACATCATTACTAATTGACATGGTTTATCTTAATTCAATCCATAAGTAGTTAATCACAAAGCTCCCCCAAAATATGTGTAACCAAATTCATGACTCAATATTTTAGATAACATAACTTATTTCATATTAATATTCATGCTTTCAAGAAATAACTTTGAATATGAAATAATAGAATTTATTTCAAAACTCCGAAAGCGGAACACTTAACCCATATTGAAATGTGTATGTCAGTTAACCCATTAACATGTTTCCCGGACGTTAATATTAAAAATTTTAACCCTAAACCCTCCAACCTAAACCCCAATCTAAACATGCAGGATATTTTAGAAAACTGTTCTATAACAAATTTATAGTATCATAATAATTAGCATAAGATATTGAATACATACAATTAGATAAATTCTAAAAACATCATTACTAATTGACATGGTTTATCTTAATCCAATCCATAAGTAGTTAATCACAAAGCTCCCCCAAAATATGTGTAACCAAATTCAAGACTCAATATTTTAGATAACATAACTTATTTCATATTAATATTCATGCTTTCAAGAAATAACTTTGAATATGAAATAATAGAATTTATTTCAAAACTCCGAAAGCGGAACACTTAACCCATATTGAAATGTGTATGTCAGTTAACCCATTAATGTTATATTTACATTTTACACTTACGACTCATTTTATTTGTTTATATGCAGATGGATGATACCATACTACTCACTCAGCAGCCTACCCATATTTCGCAGGCCGTGTTAGAGGGTCATCCAGATCGATTTGTGAAGGTGCGTCGAGCGCACCATTTTCATCACATGGAGCCTCCACATGCCATTAGACCTTACTTGCGCCGTGCTGGCTTCTATGGCCTTGCCGTATCAGATTTCACATTTGTAGATCATTACCTACTTGCTGCCCTCGTTGAGAGATGGAGACCAGAGACACACACATTCCACTTGCCTGAGGGGGAGATGACCATCACCCTCGAGGATGTCGCAGTTCTTCTCGGTCTTCCTATCCAGGGGAGACCCGTTATTGGACCCACTCGTGCAGCTTGGCCAGACCTTGCTCAACGCTTATTAGGCGTTGATATTTTGTCCGACCGTAGGGCTACAGATAGATCGTCCATATCTATGCGTTGGTTGGAGTCGAAGATTCCACATTTACAGGATGATGATGATGAGCAGACTGTCATGCATTACACCCGTGCATATATCTTACGACTCATTGGTGGGACCATGTGTACTGATCACTCGGGGATGCACGTGCATATGATGTATCTACCCCTACTAGAGGACTTTGATCGGGCTGGGACGTACAGTTGGGGATCAGCCTGCTTGGCATACACGTACAGATCATTATGCAGACTATCCCATAGGGACCGTACAGGTCTTGGAGGATGCGTCATCCTTATTCAGATGTGGGCATGGGAGCGCATCCCATCATTCCGCCCTGACCTTGCTGGTCCACCGGTCGAGATGAAGGTGCTGCATGACGCTCCGCGTGGACGCTGGTATGATAAGTCATTTCTATTGGTTTTTTATTCTACTATGAGTTATTGACTATAATTTCTCATTATTTGTCATTATCGTTGTATTTTATAGGTGGTGTCAGCGACACAATTTTGACGTGGTTCCGAGACAGCATTTGGGCGTATATCGGCTACAGTTGGACTGTCTCTTACCTGATCAGGTATGTATATACAATCTATCACTGTCTAACATTTTTAATAATAACATCAATTTTGGTTTTTAGTTGGGTGTTTTTTTGACAAAATCACTTGTCATTTCAGATTTCATGGCTTCCATACTGGAGTATTATGGACCAGTTGCCAGCATACTGCACTGTTGGTCTTGAGGATGCTATGGCTGTAGTGCCCCTCATTCACTTTCATATTATTGAGTGGCAGCAGCCTGACAGGGTCATGCGCCAATTTTTTCGTACTCAGCCGATTTCATTACCATCTAGACAGACAGACAAGCTTCATGGGATGAAGCTGACAGGGAGGCAGGATGATGACTGGTCCCAAGTACATGCGAGTTTTATCGACTGCTGGCACAGACGTGCAGAGTTACGTATTCAAGGTGTTCCTACAAATCGATTCTCTCTTTCAGAGCAGGTTGACTATGCGCCCTGGTATAGACTAAAATCTATACTGTATCTTACCCAAGCTGGCATAGAGATGCAGAGGATGGTAAGTTAATAAATTCCTATTACTTTGTTTATTGAATTATTTTCTAATTCCATTTGAATCTATTTACAGGGAAGTCACACAAAGCAGCTTGTTCGCATGAGCGATGAAGAGGAGGAGGGGGTCTTTAGCCGGGCAGCCATCCATGCTACAGCGCTGGAGGCGAAGGCATCTTTTCATGCGCTTTCCGAGAGCATCTTCACGCGTCTGGCTCGGAGATAGGAGGTTCCTGCCCCAGAGGAACATCCTGCAGCTGCTGCTGGTGCTGAGGAGCCACGACCACGGCGACGTAGACAGCGTCGTGCTGCACGTGAGGCATCGCCTGTTCCACAGGCAGAGGTCGGACCTCTAGTAGTCCAGGATCAGCCTATTCAGGATGTGCCTCAGGTGGCATGGGATCCGTCTTTCCTGACAGGATATCCGCAGTTCTCTCCATCTTGGGTTCCAGATCCTTCCCAGCCTTGGATTCTAGAGCCGTCGTCGTCTTGGGGTATAGCTCTATCACAGGCTTCGTTCCCCTCTGCGATGGAGGCAGGTCCTTCTACCACCCTAGTGGGAGAAGGATCTGAATGGCAGTACGAGATGCAGTTGACAGCTCCTCCAACTGACACACAGATGGAGGATGCGACAGTCGACGTTTCAGTGCCCGAGGATCAGCCTTCTCCAGGTCATCAGACTCCACTGCGCACTCGACGCGGACGTCCTATTCGCAGACCACCATGTGGGACGGAATCTCCTTGCCACAGACATATGCATTGATTGTACATTATTGTTTACATGTTTTATGTGTACTGAAATCAAAATACTATTTTTACTTGTTGGTCAGAGTGGAATCTCAAGAGGGGGTAAATTAGGTTTTATTTATATATATTTATATAACCATACGAACATAATAATAAAACATTAATAATTACTAATTACCTAATTACAGATTATATAATTAATAATTCTATTACTAATTAACTATTTAATTAGTATATAATTAATATTTATATTACGAAATAACTAATTAATTAGTATATAATTTGTAATTTGGTAATTAGTGTTTATTAATCGTTAATTATATAATAACTAATTAGTTAATTAGTAATAAAATTATCAATTATATAATACTTAATTATTACATATATAATAAATACTTAGTTAATTAGAAATATAATTAATAATTATAACTAATTAATTAGTAATTAGTAATTATTAATTAGTTAACCAGTAATATACATATTTATTATAATTATTCATTATAAGAGGGTTTTCCCTGAAAATCATTCTGCATTTTCGATGTGCAATTCAGGTTCTACCTTTACTGTGCAGTAGATTCTGCATTTCCGATGTGGGATTCTGTTTCAAGTACGTCACTTTGAAATACAATAAAAGATAAACTATAAGACCAACATAAATGAAACTTAAAACATGGATTAAACATATAAAAAATAGTTTAAAACAAAAGCAATTTACAAAAAAATGTTAATGAAAAATAATTTATAAGCTTTCAAAACCGCCTACTTGAAACTTAAAAATGTTTCAAGTACGTGACTTTGAAAGACTGTAAAATATAAACTATAAAACGAATATAATTGAAACTTTAAACATTGATTAAACATATAATAAATAGTTGAAAACAAAAGAAATTTCCAAAAAAAAGTTGATGAAAAGTAATTTATAAGCTTTCAAAACCGCATACTTGAAACTTAAAATTTTTCAAGTACGTCACTTTGAAATACAATAAAAGATAAACTATAAGACCAACATAAATGAAACTTAAAACATGGATTAAACATATAAAAAATAGTTTAAAACAAAAGCAATTTATAAAAAAATGTTAATGAAAAATAATTTATAAGCTTTCAAAACCGCCTACTTGAAACTTAAAAATGTTTCAAGTACGTGACTTTGAAAGACTGTAAAATATAAACTATAAAACGAATATAATTGAAACTTTAAACATTGATTAAAAATATAATAAATAGTTGAAAACAAAAGAAATTTACAAAAAAAAATTGATGAAAAGTAATTTATAAGCTTTCAAAACCGCATACTTGAAACTTAAAATTTTTCAAGTACGTGACTTTGAAAGACCATAAAACATAAAATAGAAGACCAATATAAATGAAACTTAAAACATGGATTAAACATATAAAAAATAGTTTAAAACAAAAGCAATTTACAAAAAAATGTTAATGAAAAATAATTTATAAGCTTTCAAAACCGCCTACTTGAAACTTAAAAATGTTTCAAGTACGTGACTTTGAAAGATTATAATTATATTACTAATTAACTAATTAATTATTATATAATTAATAGTTATATTAATAATTAACTAATTATTTATTATATAAGTAATAATTAATGAGTAATAATTAATAATTAATAATTTAATGAATAGCTATAATTAATATTTATATTACTAATTTACTAATTAATAATTACTAATTACTTATTAATAATTATTAATTACTAATTACTAATTATAATGAATAATTATAATAAATATTTATATTACTAATTAGCTAATTAATAATTAATAATTAATAATTAATTAGTTATAATTATTAATTGTATTTCTAATTAACTAAATATTTATTATATATGTAATAATTATATTAATAATTAATTATTATATAATTAATGATAATATTACTAATTAACTAATTAATTATGACATATTTAATTATTAATAATTACTAATTAATAATTAAAAATTATAATGAATAAATGTAATTAAAAATTATAATGAATAAATGTAATTAAAAAATATAATGAATAAATGTAATTAAAAAATAAAAATAAAAATTTAAAAAAATATATATATTTTTAAGAGAAAGGCGGCATCCGCGATGCCGCCTTTAACCCGCAGCGCAAAGGCGGCATCGCAGATGCCGCCTTGCCCCGAAATGCAAAGGCGGCATCCCAGATACCGCCTTTGAGGTGCATTTTTAAAATTTGTTTTGCCGGAAGCGTTTTCTGGAAATTTTTTTTTTAAAAACGTAAACAAAAAAAAATCCGCGAGGAGGGGGTCCACCGAGGGTGAGGCTGTTGGAATTTCAAACCAAAAAATATGAGTCAAAGCTGTATGCGGCGTCATTTATTACTTGCACATTTTTTTCTTCCATGGGTCAACCTCCATTTATTTTCTTTGAATAAATTTAAATGCTTTGCATTTAAAGATTTGGTATATCTTTGTACTGTCATAAATGCTCTGCATTTAGTATTTTGGTCTTTCCTTGTACCGTCACAGATTCTCTGTATTTTATGTTTTGGTCTTTATTTGTACCAACATAAATGCGAGGCATTTAATGTTCTGGGTCTATAAATTGATGTAATTGTAGCCTGAAATTTCAAGTGTGAAAAATTGTGAAGTTGTGTGAAATTGTGAAAAGCTTGAAAGCTTCTTTGTGCTGTGTGCCAATTTTTCTACCTCTTCCATTTTTCCTCTCATATTTCTCGGCTTGTATAGCCAACAGACTGGTATCAGAGCCAAGTTACCAAGATCCTCCAATTTTTAAGATGGCCGCAATCCAGCCGCAAGTTCCGAAGCTGTCCAAGGACAACTACGAAAGATGGTGCATCCAAATGAAGGCATTATTCGGGTCGCAAGAATTATGGGAGATCGTTACCGACGGGTATGTTGTACCCACTATGGCGGAAAAAGCTGCCTTCACGAATGAAGAAAAGACGGCCCTCAAAAATCAAAGAAAGAAAGACAACAAGGCGTTGTTCCTCCTCTATCAAGGGTTGGATGAATCAACGTTCGAAAAGATTGCCGAAGCAACATCAAGCAAGCAAGCTTGGGATACCCTTGCCACCGTCTTCAAAGGTGTTGATCGAGTGAAGCGGGTACGTCTTCAAACATTAAGAGCAGAATTTGAAGCGGCGCACATGAAAGAAGGTGAGAGCATCTCCGATTATTTCTCAAGATTAATTGTTATTTTTAACAATTTGAAAAGGAATGGTGAAAAAATGGAGGACATTCGAGTTATCGAAAAATCACTTCGATCTCTCACAACCAAGTTTGAGCATGTGGTTGTGGAAATCGAAGAATCAAAGGATTTGGAGAAACTATCCATTGAAGAACTGATGGGGTCGTTGCAAGTGCATGAGCAACGGATGCAAAAGAATTTCGGTTCAACAATAGAGCATGCCTTGGAGTCCAAGTTGACTCTACAAGAACAAAAGAATGGCCACACGCAACGAGGCGGTCATCGTGGAAGAGGAAGAGGGCGTGGATATTATCCAAGCCATCAACAAAAGCAACAAAATCCTACCAGCTTTCGTGGAAGAGGGAATGGTGGAGGACGATTCACGCGTGGTTGTGGAAACGCAAAGAACATTCAATGCCACAACTGTAAGAAATTTGGCCATTATGCGTCTGATTGTTGGAGCAAAGTGGATCATGATGAATGATCCAACTATGCCGAAGCATCTCATCATGAAGAAGAAGGTACCACACTCCTCCTCGCACAAGAAAATGCATGTGAACGCCCCGATGTGTGGTATCTCGACACGGGTGCAAGCAACCACATGAGTGGTAACAAACAACTGTTCGAGGAACTCACCGAAGAAGTTCGTGGCGGCGTGAGTTTTGGCGACTCATCCAAGGTACCCGTGAGAGGCAAAGGTAAGATCAAAATCTATCTGAAGAATGGAGAGTCGAATTACATTTCTAATGTATATTACGTACCAAGTATGAAAAATAATATCATCAGTCTCGGCCAACTTCTTGAGAAGAGGTATGTCATACACTTGGAAAATTCTCTTTTGTCTATAAGAGATGCTCACAGGAGACTTGTCGCTCAAGTCCAAATGGCGAAGAATCGCATGTTTCCGCTGCATATCAACACAAAGGCCGAGGAGTGTCTCTTGGGACTCATGAAGAATGACTCATGGAGATGGCATCTGCGATTTGGACATCTGCATTTTAGTGGGCTTAAACTTCTATCCTCATCAAACATGGTGCGTGGCTTGCCAATGATTGAAGCTCCAAATCATGTGTGTGAGGCGTGTACACTCGGCAAGCAACAAAGGAACTCATTTCCAAGTGGAGTGTCTAGAAGAGCAATGGAACCACTTCAGTTGGTTCACACTGATATCTGCGGACCACTTGAAACACTGTCACTTGGAGGTAATAGATATTTTATTACCCTTATTGATGATTTCAGCAGAAAGTTGTGGGTGTATTGCATCAAAGAAAAATCTTCCGCTTTCACTGTCTTTAAAACTTTTAAAGCTCATGTTGAAACTAAAAGTGGCCACAGAATCAAAGTACTCAGATCTGACAGAGGTGGAGAATACACCTCAAATGCATTTCAAGATTTTTGTAGGGAACATGGCATCAAACAGCAATACACTGCAGGCTACACGCCACAGCAGAATGGCATTGCAGAAAGGAAGAACCGCACCATCCTCGACATGACGAGGACCACGCTGAAGGAGAAAGGCTTGCCAAAGAACTTCTGGGCGGAAGCAGTGGCATGTACTGCCTATCTGCTCAATCGGTGTCCAACCAAGAGCGTCAGAAACATGACACCACAAGAGGCATGGAGTGGCTACAAACCGAGCGTAGCACACCTAAGAATCTTCGGGTGTGTTGCCTACGCTCAAGTTCCAGAAGCGAGAAGAAGGAAGCTTGATGATCATGGTGAAAAGTGCATCTTCATCGGCTATAGTGAAGAGTCTAAAGCCTATAAGCTCTACAATCCACTAACCAATAAATTAGTGGTGAGTAGAGATGTGGTCTTTATCGAGGAAGAAGCTTGGAAATGGAATGATGAAGAACCAAACAAAGAGATTCCAGTCGAAACAGAAGATCCTGAAGAAAGGCGTGATCATCAGGAGCAAACGCCAGCAACACCTTCCCCGGGCACATCATCAGTACACAGGAGTCCAGGAGGACATTCAATCACTCCTGAAAGGACTCCATCAAGTCAAAATTTGGTGAGCTCATCCTCACCCATGGCGCCCATAAAGATGAAAAGCTTAAGCGACATTTATGAGCAAACCGAAGAGGTAAATCTTTTTTGCCTGTATGCAGATCATGAGCCTCTGACGTTTCAGGAAGCCGTAAGGGAAGAATGTTGGAGAATGGATATGGGAGAAGAAATTTGCGCCATAGAGAAAAATGACACATGGGAGCTGACCACAATTCCTAATAGCCAGAAATCCATTGGTGTCAAATGGGTGTACAAGATCAAGCAAAATGCTAATGGTGAAATCGATCGCTACAAGGCAAGGCTCGTAGCAAAGGGGTACAAACAGAAGTATGGGGTGGACTATGAAGAAGTCTTCGCTCCGGTTGCTCGCCTTGACACTGTGAGAATGATTATCTCTCTTGCTGTTCATCACAGTTGGATGATCTACCAATTGGATTTGAAGTCTGCATTCCTGAATGGAATTCTAGAGGAAGAGGTCTATGTAGACCAGCCTGAAGGCTTTGTTATGCAAGGGGAGGAAGACAAAGTGTATCGACTGAAGAAAGCTCTTTATGGGTTGAAGCAGGCTCCTCGTGCTTGGAATGCACGCATTGACAGCTATCTTCGAGAGAACGGCTTCACCAAATGTCCATATGAGCATGCAGTTTACATCAAGAAGAATGATCGCGGCGATATAATCATTGCATGCTTGTATGTTGATGATTTGCTGTTTACAGGGAATAGTCGACAAATGTTCGATGATTTCAAGAAGGCTATGTTCAAGGAGTTCGAGATGACCGACGAAGGTCTCATGTCCTTCTTTCTAGGTATAGAAGTAAAGAAACAACATGGAGGCATCTATATTTCTCAGAAGAGGTATGCTAAGGAGTTGCTTGAAAAATTCAACATGGCTAATTGCAATGCTGTAAACACACCTGTGGCAATGAGCTTAAAACTGACAAAAGATGGAGAAGGAAGAAGTGTTGACTCGACTCTATTCAAGAGTCTAATTGGAAGCCTGAGGTATCTCACAATCACAAGGCCTGATATTGTCTATAGTGTTGGGCTTCTAAGTAGGTACATGGAAGCACCAAAAGATTCCCACTGGTTAGCGGCAAAACGTATCCTCAGGTACGTTAAAGGAACGGTGAATTTTGGTCTTTTCTATCCATACAATGAAGAAGCAAATCTGCATGGATACTCAGACAGTGACTGGGGAGGCGACCAAGATGAAAGAAAAAGCACCACTGGGTATGTATTTTTTCTTGGATCGACTGCTTTTACGTGGAATTCAAGGAAGCAAAGTGTGGTCGCCTTGTCTACATGTGAAGCAGAGTACGTGGCGGCATCATCCACTGTTTGTGAAGGAATCTGGTTGAGAAATCTGCTGAAGGAGTTGAAGCATCCGCAGGATGGATCCACAGTGATATATGTGGATAACAAGTCGGCAATTGAACTTGCCAAAAATCCGGTGCAGCATGGAAGAAGCAAACATATTGATACCTGATTCCATTTTTTGCGAGATCATGTGAAGCAAAAAACGATAAAATTGGAATATTGTCATACTACGGAGCAGGTGGCTGATATTTTCACAAAGGCATTACCGTCAGATGCATTCAAAAGACTCAGAACGATGCTCGGAATGAAGCTGGTTTTGGTTTGAAGGGGAGTGTTGGAATTGCAAACCAAAAAATATGAGTCAAAGCTGCATGCGGCGTCATTTATTACTTGCACATTTTTTTCTTCCATGGGTCAACCTCCATTTATTTTCTTTGAATAAATTTAAATGCTTTGCATTTAAATATTTGGTATATCTTTGTACTGTCATAAATGCTCTGCATTTAGTATTTTGGTCTTTCCTTGTACCGTCACAGATTCTCTGTATTTTATGTTTTGGTCTTTATTTGTACCAACATAAATGCTAGGAATTTAATGTTTTGGGTCTATAAATTGATGTAATTGTAGCCTGAAATTTCAAGTGTGAAAAATTGTGAAGTTGTGTGAAATTGTGAAAAGCTTGAAAGCTTCTTTGTGCTGTGTGCCAATTTTTCTACCTCTTCCATTCTTCCTCTCATATTTCTCGGCTTGTATAGCCAACAGAGGCTAGAGGGTGTCCTGGTGCGCCACTACATGGGGCAGCCCAGGGCGGAGGCAAGTCCAGTGGACGGTCAGGGTGGTGGTGCCATATCGTAGGGTGCCCTCGTTTGGGAGGGAGGGCCGCATAGGGAGGCTCCACTGGGAATAAGAAGCAGGGATCCATTGGGGGGATTCTCGACCCCCCAAAAAATATCTTTTTTTCATCAAAGACCTTCAAAGTAGGTCTCCCCCCAAATATTTTTGTGTGTTCTCTTTCTGTAACGGAGGCGCCGCACCCACCGTTAGTTAACCCCATTTATTTAAAATGAGACCTGCTTTGCAGGTCTTAATTATTTTGATTCTACTCCCTTTAAAAAATTTCCACACCCCCAAAAAAACTTCTCTTGGCTATTGAATACCCATTTGAAAAAATATTAAAAATATTAAAAAAATATGTTTATTATAATAAAATTAATAATATTATAATAATAAAATCATATAATTTTATTATTATAATAATTATACAATTAATTTTATGAAATTAATTTCAATGAAAAAACTCTTTCACAGAAACAAAATCAAGACCTGACTAGGTTAAGAAATCGAAACATGTATATAAATAAACATATTCTTCATTTTACTACCCATAAAATGAATTAAATCCAATTTCAAAACTTCAGATAACTGCAGACTTTCCATCTGATGTCTGATTTTGAGTCTGTCTGTGATGTTGTAACCGTAATAATTCCCTGCTCATAAATTAATGAAAACAGAATTCTTTCATTGCTTTAAAATTTCACGTGTTCCCTTTGATACAACTTGAAGGAACCGAGTGTGAAGCAGAATAACTAAACAGGTGGGATTTTAAAAATTTCACCGATGATAGACGCGTGAAATTTTAAAACCAATAAAGGGTAGTAAATTCTAAAATCCTCAATTTAAGTCAAGGACCATGCATGAAGAGTTATTATTTTTAAAATCCCACATGTGGTCAAATTTTAAAATCCCAAGTATGGTTAAAATCCCACGTGTGGTGAAGAACTTAAACTGGGCTTAAGCCGAGGACCACGCGTGAGGAGTGTTTAAGCACAAAATAAAATCGTAAAATACATGGTTTAGATTCGAAGTTGCGTGTGACGTCTACCCATCATTGGTGATCACATATCGAAGATTCTGAAGCCCAATTAATCCACATCATCCACATGTGCTTCATGAAATCCAAGGGTGTGTCGATCATCGAATTCCGGGTGCTAGTGAGGAGATCCAATTATGCCTTCAACGCATCAACAATCACCGCATCACTTCGCTTGCGATCCCTGAGAGAGAGCTTCATCCGAGCTCGTTGGATCTAAAGCCTCTCTCTCTCTCGGATGTTCGAGAGAGAGGAGGAGAGGGAGGGAGGGAGTGAATAGTGAAATGGAAGCTCCACTCCTCCTTTATTAATAGAGTGTAAAGAAAATATCTAGTATTTCCACCCAGCCACCCGAATGCATAACACACTGTTAAATAATATTTTGACTGATAATCTAAGAAATAAATATTATTCATTATTATTTTCACTTTAATTTAATATATATAATATATTAAGAGATAATAAATAATCAGTTAACTCAGCTCTTACTCCCTCAAATATTAACCAACCTTGAATATTTTAATATTCGTTCAAATAATATTTTTCACATATTTACTTAAGAATGGAGTACACCTTTAATAAATAAATTCAATTCCCATTATTCATAACTTGAATAATATGATTTTATTTATTCCTTGGTGATTGTATCTCCATGAAAAAATCTAGAACCGTAGTGGTGGGGCCCTCCATGTTCGAAACTCATATTCAACTGAATAGGGAAGATTCTCAAATACGTTATTGTGTGTGAGCCTCTAGGCCCTTATCTCGATAGCAATGAATAGTATTCACAAACCAAGACCAGGATCTAGCAACCCATCATGGCCCCTAAAGAGATAGGGATTTGCACAGCAGTGACAACCAACCTACGAACACGCACTATGTAATATAATATTTTTTCATTAATATCTTCTAAAGAAGGACGCACACACGGGTCATCGGCCTTTTCTTGCATTATAGTTTGTTGATTCAATCAGATGAATTTACCCTTGACTACCATAACCATGGTCTTATGAAGGTAGTACCATCCTTATCAACATGGCCCTGAGATATATTACTTCCATAACCCAAAAGATATAAATCCTTTCTTGACTATTCAACCAATGTCATGTCATCAATGATGCACCCAACACGAACTACCTCACCATGATTTCAACATCATGGTTTTCATCTTGCAACAAAGTACTCGATTAAATGACATACACTAGTAAAAAAATGATCTCAAGTTAGGAGACCATTACACATGATCATAGATAGGAAAAACCAATGACAACCAACACATTTGGTGTTCTTATTATCGGGTCTATCCTCATGATCTCACTACTAGAGATCACCATGTGCAAACTTCTTGAGAAGAAGTCTCAATGGTTATAATCCCCCTACAGATGATAGTCAAACATATAATTTGTCTAGTCAATAAGATGTATCTAGACTATAGAACCGTAATATATGATTAATGTCATAGTATCTACAGGTTCTCAGTATAGCCTAAGATCTGATATAACCTTTCGATACGACAATTATTCTTTGGAAATTACCATTTGTATAGTGGACACAGAACATTCTACACTATAATGGTAAGATGACATCATGTATAGAGAAATATATACATGATATGGTAATCAAAAGCACTAAATAGTTGGTTCTCGGAACCAACTATTTCAAGATGTGGTCCCTCTTTACCTCCGGGATGTTTCCTCTCTAGAACATGGCTTTCTAGCCATGTAGCACTACACGATGTGTAAAGGTACTCTATGACGTGTCTCAACCAAGATCCTGACGAATGCATGAGGCTCATCGCCAGTCTGAGGGAAAAAAATTAATTTCACTAATATGCCTCTTCAAATGTCCCCATATGTATAAATGGACCAAACCGTTGCGATCCTCATGAAAAAATGATTGAGATAGACTATTCACATGCCTGAATCAGACACACAGTGAAAAATGTTCATTTCACTACATCACACTTGAAAGGAATATCATGGTCTCAAGCCACATGTCCCAATTAAATACCTAAAATTGGTTTTTAAACCTCCACCCTAATGTTAGGGTTGCAACATCACAGACGGTTCATCATTCTGACACCATATGAGGATGATATGTTAGATAATAGATTCCATGATGAAATTATTATTATTATTATTTGGCATTTTATTGACCCAAGGAATAAGTCTGAAAAAAGTATCCCACATCAACCATAAAATTTCCATCTCAATTCCAGGGTCACGTTTTCCCTAACTAGTTTTCAATCAGATATTGTATGAAGAAATTACAGATGAATTAAGGTTTGGCATCCAAAATAAAATAAAATTATTATTTTAATTTTTATAAACCTTATTTTGATCTCGGAGACCAACACTCCAATATTATTTAATGCATATATTGACATCCCAAGGGAGATTTCCTTCTATAAATTATTATATATAATAATATTATTATCTTATAATAATATTATTAATTTCTAAATTTTTTTGGAGTAACCTACATCCCCCCATTTCACTTGTACCGTGCCCAGATGGGGGGGGGGGGAGTCACGCCTCCCCAATAATGTTTTTGATTTCTCATTTTTTCCTTCGATATTATGATCATTTATTAATAGTATTTAATATTAAAACTCCCATTAAATTAAACACATTTAATTTTATTATCCAACCACACATTTATTTCTACCACTATTATTATTATTATTTCAAATAATAATAATGAAAAATATTTGTTTCATTTTATTATCTCACCACAATTAATAATAATAATAATAATAATATTTAACGCTCAATACATTGACCACGACATACCACCTTGTCGGAGATCTATGTTCGATCACCATAACACTAATTCCGAGCAACCTCGACCACCAGATTTCATGTACAACCACCTAATAGAAACAATCTCGTCACACCACACTTTATTTCCACATGCCTACTAGGATAAGAGGGATCACTGATCCAATCCTGAAACACCTCTGATCAGAAAGCTCACACACATGGTACAAAACCAATCTATTCACCAAACACCATCCCGCTCATTTATCAATCAGTTCTCAAATTGTTGATCCTCATGTCATTCATGCCCCCATAATGAATCTGGGAGTTTGGTTGTGTTTGAACACGCCTTGACAAGGTACAATCATGACCCCATGGTCCAACAATGAAGAATGCGAAGAATGGTGGGGGAAAAGAACAAATAAAAAAGTTGATAAGAATCATCGGTCAATCATTTTTGTCCAATGATTTTATAGTGGTGAAACCTGGTTGAGAAACATGGAATGAATAATAAATAAATTAAAAGAATAATTTATTATTATACAAAGAATAATGTGAAGTTCCAAATTATTACTGATCAAAGAGTGGGATTTTATTATGATCAATATTTTAATTATAAGGGTGGAAAACCACATATAATGAGTCCTACCTTGATTATGGATCAATCATTAGTGAAGAATGAATCTGTCAGTGATTAGGAATACCCACTATGATCACTACCCATTGATCCATCTCAATCTATTCATCGTTGGTCATTTGGTGTTGATTTTACAATGAAGAGCACTCTTATCCTCCTTATGGATATATAAAGGGTTATGTGCACAACCCTAGTAAAATATTCAAAATTGATTTTAATTAGGTAATTTAATGATGAAAATAAATAAATTATTTATTTATTTCAATTAAACATACCCGCCAATTGATGCCTCATCCGATCATCTTTCACTAACTTATTTTAGGTCACGCCTTGGTTAAACATCACATTTCAAACTCAAAAGTGTATCATATTTCCCATCCCTATATATATATGTGATTTATTTGGGTAAGAGTTAATAAATAAATAAATTAAATTAATTAATTTATCCAATGCACTGACCAAAGGCTCCTCCTTCCGAATGACTAGTGCTAACCAAATTTTAGTCTCTCCTAGGGTTAACTCCATAATCTATATTCAACCATGGTCTCTTATTTCTGACATGAGACTGTATTTCTGAGACATTTCGTTTTTTCAGGAAAACCGTCCGTATGCAATAAAAAGATATTTAATATTTTCATAAAATTAAGTCCGAACTCACTGGGTCACTGAATCACACTTTAACTTAGCACATGGCTCCAAAAATATTCCTCAGACTACTAAAAAGTATTAAATGACAAAACAAGAGTTTCTACTATTTAATTAAAAGAAAAGTCAATTCCCTCATACTTTTGTTTTTAATGAGTGAAATATTTTTAATATGGGGTTATATAAGGGATATGTTGAACTATAAATAGTATTTTGAAATTTAAAATGTTTATATTTATCATGATATTTTATTTTTATTTTTTATGGATGAAATAATTAAATTAACGGCTTTCAGAATGATGATGCAATAATTGCTTAATTAATGTAAATATCAAATAAATGATACTAAAAATATAAAAATAATTGTTTTTTCATATAATTAATATAATAAATGAATTATTTAGATTAATTTTACATGTTAGTGATTAGTTAAAAGAGTTTCTTCAAAGATATCATGTTTTTATGATATTTTAAAAATGTCTGGTAATGAATAGTGTCAAAATTGATATTAATGATATTTTATGAAATGATATAAAATTCATTAAAATATAATATCCCGGAGAATAATTTTTATAAGTCTAAAATTTTCATAAATGACTCATTTATTTGTTGTTTGAAATTTTATAGCAATTATATCATCCCTCAAAGTGTAAATTACATGATATCGTGGTAAGAATTTAAAGGGTAATATAATGGTTAAAACAAAAAGGTAAGGATTAAAAAATAGTAAAAACTTATTTAATTTTCATTTTATTAATCGAATTATACCCATAATCAAACTATATTTGAAAAAAATAAGATTTTTTCCATTTGGTATAACAAATTATTTTATATTATTTTTATATTTTGATGAAATCCAAGTGTTCCCCGCTTCTTTTATTACAAATGGGAACCCCTTATTCTCATTTATATAAACATAAAAAACTATTTTTTTGGCCAACATGTACCCAAATACCTTCCTATTATCCCTAAATTCATTATAGAGGACATATTTTAGGCATAACACCCTTCTTAGTGCTATTAAGGTGTTTATCTAAGGAGATCATCCAATGAAAAGGTATTATTTTTAATTAAGTGTCCTATTTTATATCATCTTATTCTTTCATAAAATATTATTCAACCATCACTAAATAATAAATAAAATATCATAAATATAATAAGATGTTATTATGGAAATATAACCACCTAAACCCATCTCTAATTCCATCAAATGGGAAAATAATTAATCATTCATGTGTACAGAGAACTATCACCTAACAAACCGATATAATTTGTTTTCCATAACCGTTTATCATGAATGATTATAATAATAGAATTTATGTATATATATGATATATTTATTATCATTAAAATATAATATATCATAAATTTTCTTACCTTTCCATGCACGTAAAAATGATAACTCTGTTCATGTTTATGTGTGATCTATCATCTCCAAGTAGTGATGTGATTTTTTTTCATCACCACATCACGTGGATAATATATAAATGTGTGATTAAATTATTGATATGATATTAATGACATTATTATCATTTTAGACATAAAATAATACTTATATTCTTTCCATAATGATCATTGAAAAATGGAAACCTTATTAATGTGCCTGTACGACTTATCATCTCCATGATTGTAACGTAGTTAATTTTTCATATCCATATTTAATGAAAGGATAATTGATGTATAAAATTGATTATTATGTCATGAATATTTTTCTATATATGATGGACTTATAACCACATTGACTATTTATATTATACCAAATTTATTTTGGACCAATGTATAGAATATCATCAAAATGTCCAACATAAACCTAAATAATTAATTAATTTTTATAACCTAGTAATAAGTTATATAAAAGGAATAAAAACTCGAAAAAGGTTCTAATGATTGTAAATAATCACCATAAGTTTATTGTTTAGGATTACAAGGAACATATGTGATGATTCAGACTTACGGTATGGGACATCCTCTCAATCCCCTTGCATTGAGACATATCCTGATTTTATGCACCTTATAAGGTGCATTTAAAACCCTTTTCACAAGTTATATTACTAATTTTATCTATTGTCAAGGAATTTAATATATTTTTTAATGTTATTATTTAATTAGTTTTATGATTCAAATATTTCAAATTGGTTTGGGACACATTGTTTTAAAAATATATTTTTAATTGTTTTAAGATTTAATTTCAAAATCATTTCCTCCATATAAATATTCTTGTTATTATTTTATATGAATGGATTATAAAGGATATTTTATGTATATTTTTAATTTCATTCAAATTTTTTCAAAAAGTAATATTTTATGTGTTTTATATGGAATATTTTGACTAATAAAAAAAGGAATGTTTTATTCTCAATGTATATGGTGACAATGAATATTCCACCGCCATGGCCATTATTTTATTTTTGGATTCCTTTGAAATATTTCAGGGTTCATTTAAAGAAAAACCTATTTAACTTTTAGGTATTTTGGTATTTAAAATGGTGTACCAAATAACTGTTGTATTTTGTTTTGAAAATGTGCTTCCAAAAGACAATGTTATCTAAAATTGATTTTCATATGAGTTTAAAATTGTTTTTAAAACAATAAAATTTTATTTTAACCATTGTGGTTATTGGACATTATAAATGATTAGTGTGCCCAGATAGCACTGGGTGATCACGTTATAGCTTACACAATGGGTGTACTCATATAGTTCTCCAATGAATTGGGTACTCTGAAGATGGAAGTCGGTTCTATAATTATTCCATTTGTATGAGTTCTATAACGGATTTATATGATGATGACCCAAGGTACCTACATGAATTTTCTATTCTAAGTAATGAGTTTTTATATGAATTATTAATTTTCAAATGGTAAAATAAATGATCTTTTTAATGTAATGATATTTACATTTTTGGGTAAAATGTTATGTTTTTAGGGAAAGTGTTTTTAAGGGTTTTCATGTTCTTACTGAATGAATGGTTTCCTTTATTTTTGTATCCCCTACTAAGGTTTTGTGAACATCCCAGGTGTTGAAATGTATTTCAAAGGGTTTAAGGAAGAGTAGGGACAAAG
Organism: Viscum album; assembly: GCA_963277665.1. Lineage (NCBI taxonomy): Eukaryota > Viridiplantae > Streptophyta > Magnoliopsida > Santalales > Viscaceae > Viscum > Viscum album. Next base: position 837,338,351 of record OY728167.1, read on the forward strand.
ATGAGTACATGATGAAAATTGTGAATATATTTCATGAAAAGAAAACATTTTTTATTTTGAAAGGGTTTCCCTTGGTATAAAAAATGGATATTGAGTATAAGTTTCACTTGTAATGTTTGGGTAACTATGTAAGAGTTTTTCCTAATTCCCCAAAACTCTAGAACTATATGATATTTGGGAACAAAATGTGATTTCTTGATTAAAATAACTAGAATATGTAATGTTTAAGGTTGATTTCTTACAATGTTATAGTGTTGTAATCAAAATGGAATTAAGATGGAGAACAAGTTTCAATATTTTTCTTATGGACTCCAACTATAGAGTTAGTCAGATATCTATACAGATATATGAAATTAATTCATGGATATGGATCCTAATGATATTTACAACTTAAATCATAAAATGGAACAACACAGTCTCCAGTGGATGAAATATTTTACAAAAGTTAAATAATGAGTGCATCATGTAAATTTTCTAACATTCATAGCTGCTTAATTTTAAGATATCAATAAGAGGATAGTACTATTTTCATTGAGTCTACTCTATATAGTCCATGTAGTTCATGTCTAGCATTAACCTCACCATAGAGTCCATCATGATTATTCAATGTTTATGAATAAAACATTTATAAATAACATTTGTAAAGATAACATTTTTAGTTTCAAGATAGTAAATTAGGGGAAAAATACAACAAAAACTAGAAAATCAATAATCAAAATCTCAGTTGAAAGGACCAATGACTACTCAACCATTCAAGAACCACATGGGTGTACTTGGGTTCTCTACTAAACCTACCTTCAAAACTGTAGTAATATTGGAAGGGAATAGATCTTCATAAACATAATTATCATTATCCTATATTTAAAACAATATAAAATGAAAAATAATACTATAAACTAAACTCTTTCTATAACACAAGTCAACTGTATTTGGATGAAATCCTAGAAAAATTCATGTTTAACAATCAATCAGATTTTAAAATGAAAGATATCGCAACCCAAAACATAAAAAAATACAAAAAATACATGATTCAATTCATAAAATGCAAAATAAATTGGATTACATAGCTTCACAATTGCATGGCTGTAAAAAGTTACTCTACCACGTAAAATAAGGATAAACTTAAAAGGAGAAGAAAAAGATGTCACATTAAAAAAGGTATACAATTTACAATGTTAAAATGATGACTTCTCAACCAATAAAAGTTACACTTACATTTAATATTGATGATTTCCATTTTAGAGAAAAAGATATTCCAGCTAAAGAATAAGGGTTTTAAGTAAAAAAAATATAAAAAATTTGAAAAATCAAGAAATGAAAAGGAAAAGGAGGATTTCAATAAAATTGTTAAAGATCACAAAAAACCTCCTCAATTCACATAAATACAAAGTAAAGTAATATGGATGCTATGTTTTTTAATTTAATGAAGATTTTCATGAAGCTTTACATAAATATTTATTTTTTTAGAATCAATCCAAAAAATATCCCATTATGATAAAATTCACAAATAAATTTCTCCTAAATGTTGAAAAATAATGACTTGGGAACTTTTTTAATGCATGGGGAATGTTTAGTAGTCATACCTAGATCCATATATTCTAAATTGAGAGACCTTGAAAGATTCACTATAACCTGAAACACTAGAGGATGTCATTTTTGAAGATATTTGTGTAACCTAAGAGCTAATATTAACCTCATTCCATCTAGGGTTCATGAATAACTCAAGATCAACATTAACCACATTCCATCTAAGGTTCTTGAAGAACATAATATAGAAAAATAAAATCCCACTATGTTCACCTTGTAAATGGAATATTGGTTACAAAATAATCCTTGTGGAATGTTATAGGATGTGATTATCAGAGTTGATAAATTATACTTCCCCACTATCTTCTTCATCCTTGATATAGAAGTTGATAATGAAGTTACACCCAATCTTTGGAGACCCTAATTAGATACAAAAAGATCTCTTGATGATTTCCAAAAGGATAAAATATTTTTTTGAGTTAGGGAATAAAACCTATCATTTTATGTCTTGAATGATATGGAAAAACATTAACAGGATAACGATAAATTCCTAGATATAGTTTAAGAACGGGATGAGTTAGAAAATAAAGAATTAAATATTTATTATTTTCATAGGGAAAAAGATGAGTGAACTAAAATAGTAAAAGAAGTGGAATTAATAAAAAATAAAGTTGACCCATTAGATAAAAAATAATTTACATATTTTACTCCATCATATGATAATACTCTAAAACATAAGCCTAAAATACTTATACTTAACATAATATACTATTATATGGGTGATTTAATCACCTTTATAATCATTAAAAATGATTAATATTCAAGTTAAAAATATATTCAAATTATTAATGTCCTATTATAATGGAATTCCAAAATAGTATAGACATTATATGATTATAATGGTTTAATTCCTACCATTTTCACTCCTAGAATAATTTAAATGATAATTTAAAACCTTATAGGAAACCAAAAATATGATTAAAAACTATTATGAAATAATTATTCAAGAGATAAGTAATTATAATTCTCAATGTTGGATTAATATTTCTTATCTTTGGAAGTCAGTGGGTAAATCCATTGCTTGTGGTACCTAAAAAGGGTGGTACCACATTGGTTTAAATTAACAAAGTAGGATTCATACCCATTAGAACCATGACTGGGTGGAGACTATACATTGAAAACTAAAAATTTAATTATGTGAAAAGAAATGATCACATCCCATTTTCCATCATTTATCAAATAATTAATAAACTAGAAGTAAAAGATAACAATATGTTTTATGACTAATGATTTAGTTATAATCAAATAGTGGTCTCTTAATAAGATCAAGATAAAATAATTTTCACCGATATATATGGTATATTCCCTCATTAGTGAATTCCATTTAAAATGTGTAATGACCTAATTAAATTTCAATTATATATGATGTCAATATTCCATGAAATGATTGAATTTTTCTTGAAAATATTCAAGGATGGGTTCTCTATTTATTGTAAATCCATTGATCAATGTCTAATGAATTTGGAAAATGTTTTATTGAGATGTGAATAAATGAATTTGGTTCTTATTTTGGAAATATATCACTTCATTATACAAATTTGGTTAGTTCATATACATTGAAGCTCAAATAATGTCATTAAATTTGACCTAGCCTAGATCAGTATAATTTCTGAGCTCCCCACGACTCTATTAGTTTATGCTATCAGAGATTTCCTTAGCTTATGAGATTATACTGATGATTCATTAAGAATTTATCGATTACTGAAAAACTCCTGACCAACCTATTGGGAAAATATTTTCATTCTATTTTGGTCATGATTTCATGGAGAATTTCAATTGATTCAAAACTGATGTATAGAAGATCTGATAATTATTTCACAATACTATACGAAACCATTTATGCTAATGTGAAATGCATGTGACTGAGATGTTTGTGCTTCCTTTGGAAAAAGGAAAGATATTATTGTCATAAAAATCTATTATGGTATCAACACATTGGATGAATATCAATACAATTACAAAAAACATAAATATAGATTCTAGAAGTTGTATTTACATTCGATAAATTCAGGTCTTAACTTTTGTTCTCTAAATTGGATATGTATACAGATAGTTCTGCCAAATAGTATTTGTTGACCCATAAAGATTTTAATCCCATACACATTCATTAGATATTTCTACTTCAGAAATTTGACTTTGAAACAATGGATAAAAATGGTATTGAGAAAGTCATTGTTTATTATTTATCACACCTATAATAGAAAAAAAGTGAAATCAATCTTGAATTAATAAATGAAACATATATCACACCTTAGTATATCAATTATTGAATTAATTATCTTTAGGTGTGGTGTATCCAAAATTATGAAAGGATAAAGGAGAATATATTTGAAATAAGAATTACATTACAATGTGTATGATTCGTTAATTTTACAAGATTATCTAGATGTAATTATCAAAAGGTGTATTGTAGAGGATGAATTTGATCATGTTTTGAATATTTTCTACTTGGGAGGATATCTAGTAAATCATGGAGTTCATCACACAATTAGAAAAGTGTTACAATGAGGTTTATACTAACCCACCATAAATCAAGATATTCAATAGTTCATCATGAATTATGATATATGCTAATGAATTAGAGGCATATATTAGAAGATTGAGATACCACAACATCCCATTATGAGTGTTACAATTTTTGGCATATGGTAGATTATCATTATGGGTCCTTTTTCCAAAAATCATTTGGAAAATCATACATCGTAGATTATGTTAACTACATGTCAATGTGGGTGGAAGATAATGAACTTATTGAAAAAATGCTACAATTTTCCATAAATGTTTAAAGCAACACATGTTTACTCTATATGGGATACTAAGAGTCATAATAAGTGATAGTGGAAGTCACTTTAATTATGCTATTTTTCAGAAACTAATGACCTATAATAGATCCTCCCATTAAATGATCACCCCATATCATCTAAAACCCAATGTTGAAATTGATGTTCCAAAATGATAGATCAAAGGAATCCAAGAGAAAACTATAAATACCACTTAGAAATATTTTTCCATTACACTTTATGAATAACTTTGTACTTAAAATATAGCGTGATAACACAAATTATAATTTCTATATACCACTTAATGTTTGAAAAAACCCTCCACCTGCCTATATAACCGGAACATAAAGATTACTAGGCTGTAAAGAAACTAAACATGGATTTTAATGCTGCTTTTGAAATTTTAGTTTTATAGATGAATGAATTGTTTGAGATTAAAAAGGGAATAATATGACAATTCATTGATCTATAACGAGAAAAGGTAAGTATGGAATAATAAGAAAATTTAACAATGAAATTTCTCACCAGTTGAAAAGGTCATTCACTTTAACACAGGGCCTAGGATTATGGAAGGAAATATTAAATCATAGTGGTCTGGGCCATAAACAATCATAATTTAATACCATCATGGTACCATTAAAATTAATAATGAGAATATGCATCTATTTAATGTAAATTGTTAATGTCTCAAACTTTATTACAATTTATATACAATAGTATTCATTGAGTAAATTCATTAAAAATTATAATTTGGTCATGTGGTTGAAGATGATAAACTTAGTGATAACCTGGAGGAAATATGAAGTCTTTTAAATTCCATGATATCTATTTATAGACTCTCACTTTATGGGTGAAGTTAATGAATATGCCTCATTTAATTGAATAAAAGAAAATGCTTGATTACCCTATAATGAATTGTTTTAATCCCCCTCATGAGAAGTGTTTTTGGGATGAAAAGAAGATCAAACTACCTCATGAGTGGTTTCTTTTGGAAAATTTAGAATGACTGAACCTCATTAAGAGACCTTTAGAGGTACAAGACACTACTTCCAGCATAGAGAAGAGACCAACGAATTCTGAGCCAATTGGCCAAACAAGTTGACCATTGTCTATTTGTCTATCTAAATACATAAAATAAAGACATTATTATATGAATCATATATATTGTTCCTTTACTTTTTTAAGTTTATTTTAGTAAATTAAACTAGAATGTGTGGCCCTTCATTAGTTTTTCAAAAAAATTTAGTGTATTTTCATTTATCTTGTATATTTAATTCCTTTTATGTGATATCTCTATATTGGATTTATCAGTATGATATGATGCATTTATGTGTGTTAACTATTATATAATTATAGGTATAACATTTTTAGAGATCCATTGGATATGAGAAACCTCTCTAAAACACTTTGTAAAATAAATAAATTAAAAAAACGAAAATAAGAACTCAAAAAATAATAAAAAAACTAGAATCCCAATTATTGTTGAAGTGACATTAAAACTATTTAATTTTTGTAGTAAACAATTCAGGGTGATATTGATTTTGTATTTAGTTAGTATTGGAACATGATTCCAAGTTAAAATAAATTGATTCTTAAAACCATTAATTGGATGATTGTTGAAATCATTCCATGTTTTGAAAAGAAAATTTCTAAAACATGTTTACTTTTGAGACTATTATTTTCACTAAATATTATATTTTATTACTATAATTGATTTTTATACCCATGAGGTCTCTAGATAGTTTTTATATCACTTAATATTTATCTATTTTATGGGAATATCAAATATGTTATGTATTCTATGACTTCCCATGGTTGTTAATCGAAGTGATATGATATTTGAATGATTCACTAAAATGATTGAGGCATTTATTTTTGTTATTTATCGACTTTGACCCATTAACCTACCATTTTATTTCCTCTATTTTGTATCCATTAGAAGAAATGAAGAAGCCATTTTAGGACGATCCCATAGCTAATATGCTTCCCAACCCATAACTGTAATATTTTCATAATGATTTTCAATATATTTTTGGGGGAAATAGTTATTCATGGAGTGGGTTTTTAAGGGATAGTGAGTAATTTGATGCACATTAATAGACATTATCTCATCATGTTCCTTGAGATATTTCTAAACCATGGAAGCATTCTCTGTATGTATATTGTGATACAATAATATAGATTCTTTTTTCTAATAATGAGTTAATTTTTGGTTATTACATGGTATCCCTAACATTTAGGGTTACCTATAAAATTGTGATAACCCATTACCCTAGGATCTAAAGAGGTTTAATATGACCTCATTTTCCAAAGATTCTACTTAGTATGATACACTTGTTCACTTTTCATTGGAATATATTTTGTTATCTATTTATAGGGGTTTTGGAGCTAATAGTCACCTCATTATCTATCTATTATATTTGAGTGAGCTTTGAACCTAAATAAAAAGAAAAAAGTTACTACTATGCATAAGGAATTTAACAGTGTCATAATATGCCTTTTTTATTTCAAAAAAGAACTAATATTCGGAGAAACAATAAAATCCATAGAACATTATTAGTGATAAAAATAGTTCGAAATAAGGGGTTCTATTATCGAATATACTTTAAAGATGATAAATGATACCTTTATTAGTTATTTTCCTAGTGTTTATAAAAAATCTTATTATCATTTCTTTTTATAGAGCTGATAATGGGGTACACTACTATTGTGTGCTGTTAAAATTATAACACATTGCAGCATGAAAAGAAAGTTGAAAATATCATGATAGAAAATATAGAATGTAATTTTAATAAATTTTACAGAAAAAATATAGGAAACAAATACTATATTATAGACATTCCAAACATTGGTTTGTAAAATTACAAGAGTGGGTAAAATTTGTCACATACATTCAAAAACATAAGTGTTCCTTTGTATTTTTCTCCCAACCCCTCTCTAATGTTATTAGTTAATGAACAAACCACCCCATATTGAGTAAAATGTTTCACTTATATAAGAAAAAAATTATTATGTTAGTAATAATATAAATAAATAAATTAAATAGAAAGTGTGAATTTTAAACTAAAACCATATACTTTGAATCATACTTGCTACACCGTGTATCAGATTGTGTTGTGGAAGATTCTTACACACCACTTCATTACTTGTTGTTCTCAAAACAAGGTGAATATGAATTGACTCACATCATTAGTGATAAAAAAACTCACTATGGATGTGATCCAATTCAGTAGAACATTATTTTTGAGAATAATACTTTAACTATCACACTATTTATTTTTTATGTTCAAGAATTATCTCTGTGAACATTAACTAAATAATTATCAAAAAACTGACAAGGAAATTAATTAATTGATAGAAAATAAAATGATATGAAAATAATCTGATATTTTATGCCCTATTTTTCTTATGTGATGTGTGTTTTAAACTAAAATTAAACTTATATACTAAAAACACGCAATTCAAGTCAGACTATCGACCTCATGTGTCAAATTGACATTCAATCAATTTTCACGTGTCACAAATAAATTATGGATCATTTTCCTAATGTTTGAAAATAATACGACCTCATTTTCTCAATTTTCACTAGTGATGTACATTTTAAACTAAAATGACACCTTAATATTGAATACATACACTTTGAGTGATATCAGACAAATCATGTTTCAGAGTGACGTGTGGTCGATTGTTACATGAAAAAAAGTAATTATGGACTATTTTCTAAACGTTTGAAAATAATCCAAGCACATTTTCTCAGTTTAGGCTATTTGTTGTGTGTTTTAAACACTATGAGAAAAATGAATATTTATGATGGGTCATTTGGGATGGACAAATGATCCATCACAAATAGTCTCTAGACTCAGACTATTTACAATGGAATGAACCATTCCATCACAAATAGTTTTGGCAGGGCTTCCCACCGCCTAGCCTCGATACTAATTGCGATATCCATTTGGGATGGAGTTCTCATTCCATTGAAAATTTGTGTATACTTGGAAATATTTGCTATAGAATTAATAGTTTTCCTCACACACCTTTTACCAATAGACTATTTGCGATGGAATTAATTCCATCTCGAATAGTATGTTGCAAAAACTATAATGATTTAGACTACACGACCAGCCTTCTTCTTCCTCCTCATTCTTCATACCCTCCCACATGATGCCAGATCTTCCCTTCTTCACACCACACCTCTTCCCCCTCCCTCCGCACCGCCCAACCATTGCACCACTCTGCCACGCTGCTTTACCGCTCCATCTCTTGCACAACCACAAGACAACGCTGCCCCAGATCACTCTACTTAAATCTACTAGGTACGAACTCCAATTTTGTTCTATTTTATTTTTTTGCATATATCTATTAAATATTTTGAATACTGGTATGGTAAAAACCTGGGATAATTAATTTAATTTTTTTAATTTATTTGGTTTTTAGAGTTAATATATATTTATTAGTTTTAATTTGGATGTCTATTATTTTTACAAGAACTAATTTCATTTTATTTTATGTTATATATATATATATATATGGGTGTCAATTGTTTTATAATGATTGTATTTAAAAATTGATCACCGACCGAATTGATCCACTGATTTTGGATTTTAGATGTCATGAAAAAATATTAAACTATACACCTGAATTGTTCAGTTATTTGATTTTTGGGTTAATTAATCTTTAAACTTATAAACTAATTTTATAATGCATGTATAATTATATATGGTTGTTAATATTTCATCTAATATTTGATTTCATTTGGGTGCCAATTTATGGGTGTCAATTTTTTGATTTAATTTTGGTTGTAAGATTTGATATCATTTGGGTGTCAATTTTTGTTTCCAGATTTGATTTCAATATCTATTGTAATATTTTATTTAATTCATATAAATGTCTTAAAAACAACTGATGCACAACTATTATAATGTGTCTCATGTAAAAACTATTAATTCAAATAAATATCAGTTTAAAATAATTAATAGTTTAAAAATATTAACTGAAATTTATTAATTAATTATTTATTGAAATTATCAATTCCATATAATCAAATTTATTTATAATCAAAAATATATTTTAGTAAAATTACTTATAGATTATATAAATAAATAAATATATATGTTTATATATATTATATATATGTATATTTGATTAAAAAATATTTAGAATATATATTTGATGTATTTATATTAATTAAAAAATAATTATATATATATATTATTAAAAATATAATAATAATCTTAATAATTTATAATAATCATTACATAATTTATGATAATTAATAACTAAATACTCAATATTATTAATAATTAGTAAATATTACTGTTAGTTACAAAAAATTATTAGTAATTTCAAATTTTGTGGAAATTATGAAACGATGTAAAAATTTCTAAAATAAAATTTATGAAATACTATTAATAGTTAAATATTTGTAATATTTATTAAAAATCAGATATAAATAATAAATAATTATGAATACTTAACAAATAATTTTTTAAATTACTAAAATTATTAAAAAAATATTTCTAATAAATACTAAATGTTTTATCAAGTCTTACAAAAAATATTAAAAATAAAAAATATTAAAAATTCACAATAATTCATGTATATGGTATATTAATTAAGATAATTTGTATTTATAATTTGTATAGTTGTTATAATATATAAAAATAATATTGATAAATGATTTTAAAATATTCACATGTGTTCCATGTTACCAAACGTCTGACACACACAAATGTAATGTCACATATAGGTTAAGGCACACATCCCGGACCCAACCTTGGTTTGTGAAATTTCATACGATATACAGTTTTAAATATACATTAAATTTTAAGAAGAAATAAAAATAAAAATATCAAATAAATTTCCCTCACAAGCGATGTAACTAAACACTTGATGCCCAAAAAGTTATCTCATGCCTAGGGTAAACCCCCGATATCAGACCCAAAGGCGGTGTCTGATTTTTCATATTAAACATAGTTTGAATGATATTTTAAATATTAATTAGAAATTATAATAAAAATATTAAATGAATTACCCTTATGTGTGATGTAACTAAACATCTGATGCTAAAAAATGTTATGTCATGCCTAAGGTAAACCCCACATCCCCGACCCAATGGTGGTGTCTAAATTTTCATACGATACAATGTTTAAAAGATTTATTAAATTTTAATAAGAAATTAGAAAAAAATATTAAATTAATTACCCTCATTTGAAATGTACCTAAATATATGATTCTCACAAATGTTATGTCACACATAGGGTAAACCCCAAATCCGGATCCCAATTGTGGTATCTGATTTTTCATATGATTCATAGTTTGAAAGATACTTTAAATTTTAATAAAAATTTATAATAAAAATATTAAATGAATTACCTTCGTATGTGATGTAACTAAACACCCAACACTCACAAATGTTATGTTGCGCCTAGGGTAACCCCCACATCCCCGACCCAACCATGGCCTCTGATTTTTAATATGATAAATAGTTTGAAATATTCATTAAATTTAAAAAAACATTATAATAAAAATAGTTAATAAATTACTCTCTCATGAAATGTAACTAAACACCCTATGCTTAAAAATATAATGTTGCACCTAGGGTCAACCCCACATCTCGAACCCAACAGTGGTATCCAATTTCTCATACGAGACATTGTTTGAGAGATATTATATTATTTAAAAAAATAGGATGTGTCTTATATAATATTTTAAATATTTTTATTCTATATGAACTAAGCCTCTACGGGCCCTGTAATCCAGTGATAACCCATCAAATCACTTTGATTATACTACATATAATATTTCAAGGTGTCAAGATATAATAATAATTTTCAACTAGTCAAAATGATTGGTAATATTTATTATTATTTATGTTGTTTTTTATATAACTATGGACTCAAGAAGTAGACACCAGTTTCTATTATGTGATCGTTATTGGATAAACCATCCAAAAAATCTAAACAGATCTAGTATAAATCCAATATACGTTGAATTTTTTTGAACCATTATCTCATTTGAGTTGTCGAATTATGATTCTGTTTCTGAAAGAACAATTAAATTTCCATGTCAGAAAAGTGATATTAGGATATTAAAAATGTATTAAAATGTTGGACATCATCGTTTACGTTTTGGTTTTTGGAAAGATTTTTTTTTGTATAAACATGGTGAAAAAATTTTTTAAGAAAAAAAATTGGTTCCTAATCCATCATTTTAGAATTTAGTTTATGAGGAAACTGGTCTATCTATTCCTAAAGAAACAACTCAGAATGATATTCCAATTCTTGAATTAGATCCTTATCAGTTTTACAATTTGTTTAAATTGACTGAGGAAAATTTATATCTAGGATACATATGAGAAAAAATTATTATATTTCAAAATTTATGGCTATTAAATAAGATTTTGGAATGTTGAATAGTTGTATTGATCAGATTCTATAATTGGTTAAATCGTTATTTCCAAACAAAAATACATTACCTGAACGTTTCTATGTATTTGAGAGGGTGGTTGATAATTTGGGTCTTAGTTACCATAAAATTCATGCATTTTCAAATGACTTCATCTTATATTATGGTAATTATGAATCCTTGGTTAATTTTACATCATGTGGAGAATCGAGGTATAAGGAAGAATAGTGGGGAAAGTCCACAGTTCCAACGAAATAGTTGAGGTATTTTCCAAATATGCCTCATTTAAAGTGTATAGTTTTGTCTTGTAACATAGCTAGATTGATGATGTGGAATAAATAAAATATTTCCATAAGTAAAAGTTTAAATCATCCATGTGATAGTGATTCATGGAAACAATTTGATCAGATGCATCCTTCTTTTTCATTAAATCCTCTTAACAAACGAATGTGCCATTCCACTGATGGCTTTTATCTATTTGGTGCTTACTGTAGTCAATATTCTTATTGGACTATTTTTGTTACTCTTTAAAAATTACCTCATTTGATGTTGATGTAGGAACCATGTATTTATTTGGAACTATTAATTCCAAGAAATCCAAATAAGAAGATTGATGTTTATTTGAGGACTCAAATTGATGAGTTAATTTCATTATGGAAAAACAGTGTGACTATATTTGATGTAGTTATAAGTAAAAATTTTATAGTTAAGGTTGAATTATTGTGGATGATTAGTGACTTTCCTGAATTTGGTATGTTATCTGGATGTAGAACACATGGTCTAAAATAATGTTCATACAACATGGCTGAGAACAAATCATTTATGATTATTAATGTGAGAAAGGTCTGTTATTTTGACAGCCAATGGAGATTTCTCCCTACAAATAACCCATTTAGAAGGAATATAAGTAATTTTACAAATGGTCGAATAGAAATAGTCGAACCTCCAACAATGATCTTGGGTTATTAGGTAAAATATATTGTCTCTGCATTACCTCCTATTAATTTTGGACCTACCATAAAGAAAAAAAATAAGTGGTTTTGGGAGAGATCTTAATTGAACAAAGCAGAGTATTTTTTCAGATCTTCCAAATTGGTCATATTTTTAGATTTGTTACAGGTTAGTGTAATTCATATTAAGAAGAATATTTTTGATAACATATTTTATACTGAGTTGGACACACATGGTAAGACCAATGATAATGTAAAGGAATGGTTAGATCATTACTAGATATACAAACATCATGATCCTTAATTATTTAAAGATGAATGATCATAGAAATTAATAAATCTAAAATCATCTTACTCACATACAAATTAAAACAATTTATTATTCTATTATTTTTTTAGATATTTGAGGTTACTATATAGTTATGCTTATAATTTGATTCATTGCATCAGAAATGGGCATATTACCAGGTTAAAAAGTCATGAATATCATGTCATAATTAAAATATTACTACCTATTAGTTTTAGAGGGATGTTTAATTATTAAATCTGGGATGTGTTGAACGATATATAATATTTTTTCTGAGGCATTTATGTGGAAACATGTGATTATGATGCATTGAGATTTCTAAAAAAATATATTGTTTTAATTTTATGTAATTTTACAAAAAATATTCCCACCTGGTTTCTTTGATTCCAAGGAACATTTAATATTGAATTTTCCATATGATGCTACATGTGTAGGTAAGGTATGATTCTGATGGATGTGGCTATTTAAGAGATGTATGGAAAAATTAAAGAAGAAAGTTCAAAACAAATCATTAGTTTATGGGTCGATTGTAGAAGCGCACTTGCAGGGGGAAATTTCACATTTATGCTTTTATTATTTTCAGAGGGAATATACTTCAAACATAATCACATGGGTCATTATTATAAAAATGTTGATGATGTCATAGACCATCAGTTATTAGTTTTTAATCAACCCAAGCTTGGTTTTGGTTGTTATTGTGAAGGATGTATTACAGATGACAAACTCCACAGAGCTTATTCATATGTTCTACTAAATTGCGAAGAAATGACATGATTTTTGTGGTAAATAATAATTTATTAATATTTTCATAAATATTTATAAAATATGATTTTATTTACATTATCTTTTTTATATAATATATGATGACCATATCATAAAATAATTTATACAAATTACATATGCTTCTCTTTAAGAAATTCATCACCAAAAAATATGATATTGGTTTCAAATACTGGGAAGCTATGTTTCATTCAATAGAATATGAAATTGATTTTTCAATGATATATATTATTAATAATTTTTTACTATTTACATGCAAGAAAAACAATAAAATAAAATTTATATTCAATTATGTGTGCTCAAAAACCCTCCATAGAAATTGGTAAAATCTTATAATGGGTATGTGGTTAATGGAGTTTGATTGCATATACTCATAAATGGTGACTCAAAGAATTCAATGAATATTGGTGTTTTTTTGAATGGATTCCATCATAAGGAAAGTGAAGTTGATTATTATGGTATGATGAAAGGAATAATTGAGTCATGTCATATGGGACCAAATTATGTAATAATGTTTAAATTTCATTACTTTGATACTGATTGAGTGTTGCAAGTTCATCGATTACATGGAGTAGTTGACATTAAATATAACAGTCTTATTACATAAAATGAACCATTTAAGTTGGAAAATTGAGCACAAAAAGTTTATTATGAAAATTAATATGTTGTTTCGAGGGATTTGAAGGACTGGTAAAGTGTGATTAAAATGGAATCTCATGACAATCCATTTACTGAAAATAATGGTTCTATGGAAGTAAAATATATTGAAAATTTTCAAGAAACATCCCAAAAGATATCCCTTAACTGAAGAGATATAAATATCGATGATGAAACCCATCAGTAAAGGGGTAATGATATAGATAATGTTGATGAAGTAATAATAGATGATGAAACTGAAATCTATATAGAATTTGATGATACTCAAATGAGTATAATACATTCATCTAGATGAAAATGATAAAGAATATGACTATTGATGTATTATATTTAGGTATTTAGTTACAAGTAATTATTACATTAGGATAATTATTAGTTTTTTATATTTCAAATTTTTATTAACAATTTATAAAATGTAAGACTATTAAAAAATTATTTATTAGTTTTTTATATTTGATATTAGTATTAAAAATTTCTTACAGGTAAGAATATTTGTTTTAGATGGATTCAGATGATCCAAATGATCCAATTCATTCTTTCATTGCTGTCTGAATTCTTACTCATGTTCCTGGTTCAGCTGAGTCTCAGGCTAGGTCACCTATTAGGAGGGGGCACAATATTTCTTAATTAATGATTCTAGATCCTGTTATAAAGAGATGATCATCTGTTGATTTTGTATCCTCATTTATGAATGTATGTTTATTTCATTACGATATTTATTTTAAATTTACATTCTATATTAGTTTTGATAATCATTTTATTAATTTTTTTTGAATTTAGCTATTTATAATTCTAGTGTAATTATAAGAAATTATTTTTCTAAGTCATGGGACCTAGTTCCCATAGTTATGTGTCACCTGGTCTTTGACCACTGGATGGTACATTACTAACAAATATATTATTTGTAAAATTTAATTAATTGCTAATATAGTTTTATAATTGTATTTCAGAATTTATTTTCTATAATTCCTGATAGCCAGATAGATACTATCCAAGTGGCATGGGATACTTGTATATGTTATTTCATTCATTAGTTTCTATACAACATTATAACGTGTTTTATAGATAAAGCATGTACTACTGTTTTCCACCAGTCTTGTGTCTCTCATCGACCCGACTATATCTTAGTTCAGGTATGAGATATATTGTGCTCCTTCTAGCTATTGGAGAATCTTAGAAGGAGATCATCATCTATATTTCAGAGATGGGGGAGGAAAGAGGCTACACATTAGGCCATAAGTCATATATTTGGAATACTTGGATGACATATGGTAAGTGATATTATTTATTAATGTATATATTCTTTTACTATAACGTATTTTTTATATTATATAGGCCTATACTGACCCATTAATTAAGGATTTTGAAGTGTATAAGAAGATATATATTGATCCCCTTATATTAGAAGTTGCAAGAAACCAACAGTTCCATATTGTGGTTAGTAATATTTTAAAAATATCATGGTTATTAATTTTATTGTTATTATAATTTTTCATTATATTTAAAGGAAACTTATGAGGCTGTGACTTATTAATCATAAGAGATTCAATGTGATAGAAAGCGAGATGTAACATGTGATTCGAGTTTCGATGAGGGGGCCAAGATACATGTGACTTTGCAGGGTGTCGAGAAAGGCCAGGAGATTGGTATTGATTCTTGACTAACACCTATGGGTTATTACGGTACTTTTTTGTGATGGAATCAGTCAGTGCCGAGGGATCACATAGAGAGTCATCATCTACTGCACATTATGAGGAGAGATTGAGATCTCAAGATTAGATGATAATGGAGATGCAGAAAGAGAGATGGATGAGGAGCGTGGGAAGTAGCATTTGAGAGATGATCATATATTTGAGTATATGCAGTGACTTGCATGTGTTGCCATCATTGAGTTTCCCCCTGGTCCTTTGAGTGATCCTCCCCATGGTCCTTCAAGTGTTCCTCCTCCCCCTAACGAAAATTGATGATTTCTAATATTTTATGATTGTTTTGTAAATTTTTATGATAAACTTATCATATTAGAAATTATGTATTACTTTTATGTCTGTTTTATTTATTTTTAAGTATTTTTAATTATTTTAATGATTTATATATATATTTCAATTTAAAAATTAATTTTAAATATTTTTATAAAATTTAATTAAATTACTTATTTTTAAATAATTTTAATTTCTTAATTATTTTAATTATTTACAATTATATTTAATTTTTTAAATTATTAATATTTTTTAATTAATTATAATATTTTAATTATTTTTAATTATTTTTTTGTATATTTATTTCTTAATAAATTTATTTTTTGATAATATTTAAATTATTTTTAAAGATATAATTTTTTTTTTCAAATTTTATTTATTTTTCATTAATTTTAAAATTGTAAATTTATTTTTAATAATTATATTTTTTTGGAAAACTTTATTTTTTAATGGATGGATAGTTCTTTGGAAATACGTAATTTTGATATACTATCATAAGTGTTTATTTAAATATATTTTGATAATTATTTGTGAGGGATGGACCATCAATCGCAAATAATTACTATTTACGATGATTCATTGCAAATAACTGCTATTGCGATGTTGTTTTTACGACATATTATTGGAGATAGACTCCCATCATAAATGGATTTTTTCAACAGGCTTACATCATGAGTAGTCCATAAAAAATAATAGAAAATCCTGTAATGAAACTAAAATGACACTTTTTTATTGAAAACACACATTTTGGGTCATATCGATCACATCGTGTGTCAAATTGATGTGAGGTCATTTATTACACATCATAAAATAATTATGAATTATTTTCCAAAATTTGAAAATTATTGATTCTCGTTTTCTTAGTTTTGGTGATTTTCCTCTCTTTATAAACAAAAATTGCACTTTTATATTAAAAACATTCACTTCGAGTCATACTGGCCAAATTGAGTGTCCGATGGACATTCGATTGATTCTTATATATTACAAATCAATTATTAATTATTTTCCCAATGTTTAGAAATAATATGAGCTCATTTTCTCATTTTTGGCTATTTTATGTGTTTTCTAAACTAAAATGACACTTTTGTATTGAAAACACGTACTTCGAGTTCTACCGACGACATCGGGATTCAGATTGAAATGTGGTTGATTCCTAAATGTTAAAAATTAATTATAGAACATTTTACTATTTTTTGAAAATAATATGATATAATTTTCTTAGTTTTACCTGTATGATGAGTTTCAATGAAATACGAAACTTTTCTATTGAAAACACATGCTTCAATTTATACTGGCCATATCGTGTGTCAGATTGGCATGCAAGTAGTTTCTACACATGAAAAATGAATTATGGATAATTTTCCTTAATTTTTAAAATAATATGATATCGTTATCCTAGTTTTCAGGAGGTGACATGTGTTTTAAACAAAAATCAAACTTTTATATTGAAAACACACACTTTGAGTCATACTGACCACATCGGGTGTCATATTGACATGTGATCAATTCTTACACCTCAAAAAGGAAGTATCAGTCTTTTTCCTAAAATTTTAAAATAATTAAAGATTTTTGCTCAGTTTTGGTGACGTGACATATGTTTTAAACATAAATGAGACATTTATATCAAAATAATGTACTTCATGTCATATTGACAACATCATGTGTCAAATTGGTGTGTGTCCAATTCAATAACATTAAACATGAATTATGATTTTTTTTCATAAAGTTGAAAAACAATTTGATCTCTTTTTCTTTGTTTTGGCATAATGATGTGCATTTTATTGTAAATTGACACTTTAATATTGAAAAAACATACTTAGGGTCATAACAACCACATCATGTGTCAGATTAATTTGTGGTTGATTTCTTCAAATCAAAAATTAATTATAGATCATCATACTAATGTTTGAAAATAATATTAGCTCATTTTTTTAGTTTTTTCTATTTGATATATGTTTCAAACTAAAGTGATATTTTTTATTGCAAACATTCACTTCTTGTCATACTGACGACATCATCTGTCAGATTGATGTGAAGTAAGTTTCTACACATCAAAAATGAATTATGGATCACTGTCCTAATGTATCAAAACAGTATATATTTGTTTTCAATGTTTTATACTTTTGATGTGGGTTGTGAAATGATTTTTAAATTTGATAAAATATGTGTCATATAAAATAAAACGGAAATTAACTAAAAAATTATAAAAATTGATAAAAAAAATTAACTAAATAAGCAGTATGAAGTCACCTCATCCTGATTTCAAAATACATTCAGGTATCACATATTCTACCCATTCATTTCTAAAAAAATAGATTTCATCCATTATACTTCTCCTTGAGAAATGGATTAAAATAATATATAAGCATTATGATACTTATGCCTCATGTGCCATGTGTATATCTAAGGTCATTGCCAATACTATATCAAAAACATAATAGGTAACCACTTATATTTCATGCCATAAAACATTCCAAACCTATGTACTTTCCACACTAATCCTTCAATAAAATTACACATTTTGAGTCGGAATATTATTGGAAATAGTATTAATACTGAGAAAATATAGATGAAAAAATTATTAAGAAATATTTTTAATGAAATTGTAAGAACATTTAGAAATTACTTGTTCAGGGATGCTAGTATTTTTAGGGTATATTAAATCTTTCCTAAATTTACAAACGTAATATCCACAATAGTTATTGTCACCTTTCTTCAAAAACTACAGAAACATTGACCAAAATGAGTAAATTATTTTGAAATATTTTTTTATAGTCAAATATTTCTATATATTACATAATTTTTTTCCATTTGAATAAATAAATAGGATTCTTACATTTAGTCACCTACATCATACACATATTTATCCTATATTTATAGATCACTATTTCATAAAAAAGCTTATTAAAACCAAAAATAAAACATATAATTTGAATTTTATCTATAAAATAAGGATTACGACACATTGAAAATAGTATAAATCATGTGGGGTCATTTTAATGGAAATCCATGCATTGGATCCAAAAAATATAAATTTTGAGTATCCAAATTTATTGTGATTATCATCCAATTATTCTTTTAAAAATAGTGTAAGTAATAAAAAAAGCAAAATATATTTTAAATGATTAGATTACAGAGTTTTATGCTTGCATTATAGACATCAACAGAATTATGTTGTATGTTATTTTATTCTCTAGTTCCTTGGTTAGGTCATATTTTTTCAGATAAATTTCACCCAACACCAAAGTTATTTCTTCCATAGAAACTAAGCCAAGATTAATGAATCCAAATTATTCTTTGTAGGGTTTTCTCATTATATTACACTAATATAAATTCCTTAGAATATATGAATAATTATTAACATTAATTAACATAGGAGATCGTTTTTTGGATAGAGGGATTAGGAAAATGTACCTCATGTATGTATTCACAACTCTGACTCCCATCCATTCAATCCTAAAAATCTAATTTACACTCTAGATAGAAACAGTGTATCAAATGAAATTTACAAATATTTATTATTCATATTGAATGTAGCACACATATACATCTTTTAATGTGTTGTCTTCCTGATGTTATAATGTTAATATATGCCGTAGCGGAACTCAAAGGGAGAATATACTCTCAGAATTTCCTTTTATTTACATAGTGAATTCACTGAATTTTCTTGATCTTACCGTTTTCCCCATCATTTTATCCATATGTAATACCATATATCACTTTAGACCTTATTTTATAAAGTTTTATAGATTTTTCATTTCAAATTTTTTTAAGGACATACATCATGTATCTATATATTATTAAATAGCCATGAATTGAAAGTTCAAATAACATCTATGACCATTATAATATATGGATCATCAAGTGGAATAGGAAAATCAATTCTCAGATATTAAGTTAATTAGATCCCCACTCACATGTGATATTTTTAGAGTTATTTTTTTAACATGTCTCCCAATATATTATACACCATACCACACACAACAATGTATTTCTTGGTTGTCGATAGATAAAAATCATATACAACATCACCCTGCAAAATTTTAGTAATATAATGATATCAGATATTGTTTGATTCACAATCAAAATGAATAGTAATATAAAATTTATTAATTTGGGTAAGGTGTGAAGTTTAGGGGAGTTACTATCCTCAAATCTAGTGGGGTCATTTCGATCTTCATGTGCTGACCTTTATTCAACAACCACTTCACATTGATCATTTTATATATATTGATCTTCTAAAATAGACTAGACGATAATGTCTTGTAAAGTATCTATTTACACATGAAATCATTTCATAATTTTATATATATCTTACTACCGCTTTTTCTTCTTAAAATATGTTTGAATTGAAACTCCAAAACCTGTACCTCTAACATGACCATATTGTTCTGACCACTTTAAAGATACTGAAAGTAGTTTATCTTCAGGTATGGTTACTTTTGATTCTTATTTATAAACCTTATAAAAATCATATGAAAATAAATAGATATTTTTATATAATACTATTATAAATATTAATGAATTACTATTATATCATACTTACACATGTTTCACATACAACTTGTTTGTTTTCATTAACAAGTTTACTCTCTTTATTTATACAGGCCTCCTTACATAGCGCATGATGTAGGATAGAAGTGGATTCAAATTTTGATTCACCAATATTCATATAGAAAAAGAAACATATGTTATTTCATATCAAATAAAAATATTTAATATATATTTATAATACATTCCATTTTACTCTAGTGAAGGGTACCCCATCCTTGCTTTGTGATAGAGGTACATTGGTTTTGATGCACATTGTTTATTTTCAGAACTCCTTTTTTGTTTCATAAAATAAAAAATTTGAATCAAATTTGATAATATAAATAATTTCAAAAAATATATAATCGACCATAATGCACCTAAAATGATTTATAAACATGAAGACTAATGATGAAATTTCATATTTCCTGCATTATAATGTGTTCATACATAACTAGTGGGTGGGGCGTTATATTCCCCTCAGCATCCATGAGATGAATCTTGGTAATAAGTGTTTGGAAGCCATTATAAAGAAAATTTATATTTTATGAAATATAACATGTTAATATATTTTTATTGTTATAAACATAATATATTTTATAAAACATGATTTATAAAATACTAAACATATAATTAAAATTAATATATAATATATTCAGGGGAAAATGGTTTATAAAATTAGTAATAATTAATATTAATTGATAATTTTCTAATTATTATTGATTAATATTAATTTAATAACAATTTAATGATAGAAAAATTCAATAAATTAATAAACAATATAAAATAAATTTAAAACCTGAATCAAACTTCAAATGACCACAAATTTTTACATGGGTGTCCATTTCAGGTTCACCAAATATCAAATCATTGCTTATGAAAATATCTACGTCATAGTGATTAGGATAATCTTGATAAGTGATTTTGTATTTAGAAATATCTATAAGGCCTCAAAAACTAATTTTTTTATCAGGGAACCTTAATTTTTGAATATTTGATGAAATTTTAGTCTAGTTTAAGGGGGTATTTTTTTTCCATTGTCTCAATTTATTCCCAGTGATTAAACATATATTATGATGTTAAAATTTTATCATTTTTCATATTACAGTGTTAGTAATAATTAAATATAAACACACATATATATAATTGTATATTATTAGGCATGAAAATTTAATTTTATAAATTAATTTGAAAAAATATTTACTAATAAAATATTTTTATAAATATATTTTTGTGTGCCTATATTAATTTCTCTGAATACTTATATACCTATAAAATATGTATATAATGTTTATATATATATATATATAAATGTATTTCTTTGTGTTTATGTATTAACAAACCAAAAAATATTTATCAATATATTTTAATATATGTATATAAATATTAACATATAATATATGTAAATAAATATAAATTTGTATATTTATATTTATAGAAAAAATAATATGTATCAATAAATAAATAAATATATATATATATATATATATGCGCGCGTGTGTGTATTTATGTATTTATTTATAAATTCAAAAAAAAATCTAAGTGTATTTCAAAATTATTATATACATATATAAATAAACAATTAATTACATTCCCAAAAATATAACTAAATATATATAAATTAATAGATATCTTATCAAATAAAGAACAAAAAAATATAGAGAAGAGGAAAAGGCAGACGTGTGGGAGGGTGGAGGTCATATGTTAGAATGCAATTAATGGCATGGGTGGGAGTGAGAAGGAGAAGTTGTCTAGAACTAATAAAGGGAAGCGGTGAGCGGTTGAGCACTGATAAAAGAGGCAGGTGGGAGGTCAAGAGATGATAAACATGGGGTGAACTCCCTTTGAATCTCTTTCCAATTAACAGATTTTTAGAGGATTTTATCATTAAATTTTTAGTGAAAATAAAAGAGTCCTTTTAGGATTATTTTTAATGCGGACAAAAGGGTTTTCTATCACTTCTAAAAAAGAACTAATAAAAAGACCCTCTTTTAAGGGAACTTATAACATCAAGTGTGGATCGAATATTATTCAAGCAATGACAAAAGGGGGACCTGTAGTAGTTCCTATCACCTGATTCGTTCCACCATAGGTCTTGAGGAATGTTCCCAATCACCTTATGCTACCAACAAGTGTTAAAGTATCACAAGTGAACACATGGTAACTATCTCACCCATAAGAAAACAAGGATCTTCAATGGGTTCCAACTTGTACCCCAGCACGAGGAACCCATGAATTGGAAAACCAAGATACAGTAGATAACTAGTTTTAAAACAAGAATATCCAAGCACAACATAATAATAAATAGTATCAAAATATTTTTCCAAACACTTTTCCCTCTTTGAAAACTATTGAATATATTGATTTTATAATAAAAAATAGGAAACTAAGATAAAAAACACAAAAAAAAGAATGTGTTCCGGGAGGTGGATACACCTCCCAATCTAATTGATCAATAAAATTGAGGAGACGACCTCTACCATCACCATAATAATCTTAAGTCCCCAGTATAACCAACATCACCTGCTTCCCAAGAGATATTATTAGTAACCCAACATGTAATCGTGGACTTGATAACGTACAAAAAAACGAAGACTACATACCCACCAATGTGAGTATGTAAGGTGTGAGCCAAAGTTCATCAAGATACACCATGAGTCCATTACTTTAATTTTATAAATAGAATGATTACACTAGCTTGAAAGTATTAGAAAAAAATCATTCATTTCATTTAATACGAATGAAAATAACCAATAAACACATCAAACCTTTTATTAAAACGAACCATTTATAAAACATGCATAAATCATTCCATACTAAAGAATTTTCATTTAATAACAAAAATTAACATATTAAACGTATCTCTAATAGAAAAAAGAAGAGTGAAACTTCACTTTCCATTTAAAACATATATTTTGAAAACAAAAAATTCACATAGGTTTAGAAAATTATTTTAAAATATGTGATTCAAAACTAATTGAATTTAAAACAACTACCTATTTCCCTTTAAAACATTAACAAACACACACTCCTTAAATACGAGTAAAAAAAAGGGAAAAAAATAAAAGTAATGAAGAGTTATAAATAATAAAAATAATAATGCTCGATCATAAATAACCAATATATTAAATTAGGCTGAAAAAAGGAGATAAGAAATAGACATTCCAATAAAAAATAATGAGTCATAACATAAGGTACATATTTTTAGGAAATACCTTTGGGACTAAAGGGACAAGTTCTAAACATGCATTTGTGGGACCAATTTTTGACAGGATAACAGTTTCACAAATAATCACTCAAAAAAATCTCAACTTGTCTCATTTATGACATATTCCCTAGCCTTGTCATAACATTCCACTAGGGGTTATTAGCAAGTTAGTAAATCTGAAATCATATAACCAAAATCCATTGAATTACAAATTAGTAGCCTAGGGTTCTTAATGTCATAACTAATAGAGGTGGTACACTATCATACAAATGGAAATCACATGAAAATCAAAAATTCCAATCAAATAAAACAAAATAATAATATTCATACGACCTCCAACATACACCTTTCAAGGATGTTCACCCAACCCAAACCACAACAACATGAATCAAAATTCACTTAATCATTAACAAATTGTTAGAAGCATAAATAATAAGTAATAATGGGGCTCAACTAGTGGGTAATAATCAATAAATTAAATAAATATTTCATATATTATTCCAAACATTCCATTACATTGAAATCAATAACCGCACTTATGAAAATGACCTTTAAAACCCACCATTGAAAATAATGTGTAAATAAAAGGGAACATACAACAATAAAAAATAATAGGCTCAATAAATTAAAATAGATCAATAAATTATCACATAAATTACCACATACCATTTAAAAAAAAGTAAAACCTATTTAATACAAGTAAACCCCCCTTTTAGAGAGGAGAAACCATTTTTAACATAAATAAACAATACTAAAAAACAAAACACCACACTTTATATATATAAATTGGAATAAATCATAATGAAACAATCATTTTTCTAGAGGAAAACCACTAATGGAATTTTTCAAGAGCATAGAATGAATAAAGTACCATTTGAAAACAATTTTCCATTGGGATATATAGTTCACCTGATTTTCCAAAGAAAAAAACCCACAAAAAATGGAAAACATTTAATAAATCCAAAATATATATCATATACATCATTTATTTAGTTCAAAAAAAATTAAGCATTAAGTATTCTAGGTACTCTTTAAATAAAGGAAATTGAATGGAAACAAAAACCTCAAGAGATGAGACTACGTAAATTTTAATGGAAACCACCAAATTTGATCTTGTAAGATGGATCAAAACCCTTAGAGACCAAAATACCAAATTTAGAACATTCAAAGACATCATAACTATCCAACCATGGACAATAGGGTTAGAGAGTATTGTAGAAAAAGAAGGAATCTTATATGGGAAAGAAAGAGGGAACCATCAAGAATCTAGCTTCAAGTGTCCTAGAAGGAGTAGAATGTCCTAGGGGGAACCTATGTTGGAGTATTTCGACTGGTGGAGAGTTATGGAGAATTTTAATTTAAGAATAAGGTGAAATTATAAAAATAACTAAAATTAATCATGTCACACTATTTTCTCACAAATTTTACAAAACTGTGCAATGAAAATGAAATATCCACCCTCCAAATCTATTCAAGTTGCAAGGTTACTAAGACATGGTTTCCTAAACCATGTTACTAACCACACAACCCAAGAAAAAGTTCAAAAACATAACAATTTCACACTAGTAAACCTCAAAATCAAGGGAGGAATAACACTTATAAACATGAGTAAGAAAGTGACATTTCAAGGTATCAAAATTCTTTCCAAGATTCCACTTTCTTCCATCAACTTGTTGTCGAAAACTAAGGAAAAAATAAATCATTAAGACCAACTGACCAAAATAAAAGAACCAACTTAGGGACCTAATTCTAAGACTTGAAACGAAGAACACGAGATGTGAGCATCCCACTACTAGGAAAAAATTCATAAAATGATTTAAGAGTTACCATCCATCAAAGCACTATAAATTCTTGTAGAAAAATCCTCACACAAAAAGATGTTGGGTCTACCAATTCTATAGTTTATTTGGAATTTGGGAACTCAAACATACTCACATATCAAAAATCACATGTACATCCCAATTTCTGAGATAGACTAAGGATAAAACACCACCAACACCTATCGAACATCTATGGTCACAAGATCTACATGAGATGACATGTCCCGAACCAGATAAAAGAATGAAATATAATTCCACAGACAAGGGAAACCCAAAGAGACCTCGTAATTGTCTCTCTAAAATTTAGAATTTATATAAAATGGAGAAACAACTGATATCAACACCTAAAAGTGTGATTATCAAAAAATAGACTTGATTTCACCAACTGAAATAATTGAGATATAAACACCATAAGAGAAAAAATCCTTGAGAAACATTTGAAATATCACGAGACTAGAACACCAACATAACAAAATCTACAATATATTTTATGAAACGCACACAAAAAAATTCCTCAACAAGGAATGAATGGATCCATCTTTGAGTCACAAAACTACATAAAGGGTAAAATAGGTCTAAACACATGTAGCACCCACTCTATGTGATCCTAAAAAAACAACAGAAAATGATAATAAATATTTTTTTTCATTACCGGTGTTTTAAATCATCACTAATTCATTTACTAATTTTTTTAGAATTGTTTTTAAATAAATATTACTAAATTAGTAATGTGTATAAATGTCACTAAATTAGTGATGTTTATAGACATATATCTTTAGTGAAAACACATTTACTGATGTATCTAAAAGATATCAATGAATTTACATCACTAAATTATTGATGTTTATAAACTTCACTATTTAGTGAGACCTCATTTATCAATATTTTTTAGAAATTTTGGTATAGAGGGTTGGGGTTGGTGAGGCGCGTTAGTGGATGGTGGGGTTGTGGTGGCGTGAGGCACTTTTTTCCATAAAGAGTGATGTTTTTCATAAACAATTACTAAATTAGTGTGGTTTTAAATAAACATACCTAAATTAGTGACATCTTCATGAAATTTCTCTAAATTATAAATGTTTCCTCAAAAGGTTGTAAATTTAAAAATTAACAAAGTTTTTAATAAACGTCAATAGAAACATCACTAAATTAATGTTTTTCTATAATTAAAACCATAATCTAGTATATCTCTCTGTGTCACTAGAAAAAAAAATTTATTCTCATAACCCTAGCCTGTACCCATGTTATTCCTGTACTATTCATCAAACAAACCTTAGAACATGGGACACACTATGCACAAAAAAAAGCACTGATAGAAATGAGGCATGAAAACCTCAAGAAAAACATGATCCAAATGATCTTTTATTACATACAAAATAGATATATGTTTTTCACAAGAGATAGAATAAATTCCAATAAATAATAATTCTAAAAGAGTGAACACTTTCAAGACCTCATAACAACCACCAACTCTCCCATGGAAGTAACACCCAAAAATACTGCTAAGATCAAAGATGGGTCTGATAATTCTTCTTCTGATGTCCATTCATCTTGAAAAACCTCTGAAGATGAAAAAAGATCCAAATAGATAACAATTCATCATATCTCTTGAACAAGAGGTTCTGACATTTCCAAACATCAAACAGTAGAGTCAACCAATTTTATTCCACTTTTGACTAAGGGAACCCCTTCACTAATTATAATTGGGGTAAAATAATCACTTTTTAAAGGTTTCAATGCTAAAAAATACTAAAAATTATTACCTTATGCATCACATCCACAAAGCTAGTCAAACCTGGCTAAAACACCACTAAAATGAGATCTGGAAGAATGCCTCTTCTAGATAACAAATCCTTCTTCCAATCATCCTCAACAAACCTAGGGGAGAAGAAAACTAGTCCATTGAAACATTCAACATAGAATTTTATCGATGAATCATCTTGATGAATGCTTATGAATTCCATCACCTTTGAAATTATGACCACCTTGGGATAAAACCAATTAAGGAAGAAGAATTTGAAATATCCCGAAGAAAATACCTCAAAAGGTTATGCATTGATACTGAACATCCACCAATATGAACACAACCCATAAAAAAAGGAGTGGTAGACTTAACCCTATGGGTCTCAGGAGTTCCTATTGACTAAAAGATACATTAAAACATAGATAACTACTCTATCAAATCATGGTCAACTTATTGATCACTAAAACCTAGAATATTATGACTCACAAACCCTCACTGATGATCCGTGAGACATGTTGAACATGATCCTGCCACTCTATCGAGAGTTTGGATTTAGTCAAAAACAAAAAAGAAAACATATGGATCACTAGAATGACTACCTAAGAGATAATTTTCTTAACTCATCAATTCTTTTCTTGGAGTCACATTCTAAAACAGCACTGAAACTCAAAATTATTCAAACCACCACAAATATAAGGGATAAAAAACAACAAATCAAATGATACAAGAATGTAAACACTCTAAACAATCATTTTTCAAAAGTTCCTAACGAGGCATTCTTTCCATTTCCAAACTCCATATGGGTTTATATAAAAACACCTTAAAGGTTCCACTTGAGAGTCCTAATAACATTCCAATCCAAATAATTAAAAAGGAACCCACATCATGAAAACCATATTCCCCACCAAACAATGCCCACGAATATCACTCACACTTTTATAAACCAATTCATTATTTTAAAATTAACATAAACCTAAACCATTTTAATATTTACACTATACTTAAAATCCATGAATTTATTTTCTTGAATACCATTACAATCCCAAAATCATTTTATCTTCTTTAATCATTAATTATAATGTTCAATTTATTTTTATAAAATAATACTTAAATTCACAAAACATGGTTTTCAAAAATAATTCCATTTCTGAAGCATAAGAAATTACTTTAAAATTAAATAAAAAACATAAAAAAACTAATAATATTATATTGATAAACCAAAAAGAAGTACCACAAACTACAAGTTGGTTTTAAATAACCAATGAATAGAAAACAAAAAAAAATTAACTTTTTCCACCATACATGGTTTGTTTACATGGTATTTCTGACAACGTGAAATCTATGCAAGTAACATTGGATTTTTTTCAGAATGTCCAATATAGATTATGAATAGTTTGACAGACTGTTCACCATAACCGCATGCCCCTAGATTTCCACTAGTTTCACTCCAAAACTATGAATTTTATAAGATATCTCACAGGTCCTCCTACAAATAAAAGTAGCAAAAAACCACATCAAAATATTAAAAAATAGACAACCACAAAACCCAAATTAAAAATAACAATTCTGAAATACCTATGGAAAATTGAGGTATAGAATAAGAAATAGTTGGCCAAGAAATCCCCTATACCCACAACCAAATCATTGAATGTACTAAATCATTTCAACCATAAAACCTAAAATGATAAAATAATTTTAATACCATTTTTTAATGAAATACCACGGGTTGACCAGACATGATCATTTAATCATTCAACCACAATTCCTGAGATGAATTCTTGATCACCCTAGACTGGTGACAAGTACTGGGTATCACAAGTGAACATATGAAAAAACATTCACCCACAAGAAAACCAAGATTAGTAATGGATTCCAATAGGAAGACTAATATGAGGTCTTTATATATTAGAAATCCATTCCATAATAAATAATTAGTTTTAAAACAAGAACATCCAAAAATGGAATAACGATAATTGATACCAGAACATTTAAAAAAAAACTTCCTATAGAATAATTTTTTTTTAGGAAAATACTTTACATTCCAAAATAAGGAAACAAATATAAAAAACTAAGAGGTTATGGAGGATAATACACCACATGACCCAACTGGTCCATCAAACATAGGAGACCACATCCACCATAACCATTTAACTTTTAAGTCACTATTATAAGTAACATAACCCACTTCCCAATAGAGAGAATTAGTAGTACAATCTTCATAGAATGATCTGGGAACATATAGAAAACATAAATACTACTTACCCATCAATTTGAGTATGTAAGGTGTATGAGAGAGAATATTAGGATTGCACCATGATTCTATTATAATCCTTTTATAAATAAATTAATTAAAATAGTTTGAAAGTAATAACAAATGATATTTTCATTTACTTTATACAAAGTTGAAATAAAAAAGAACACTTTAAACCATTTCTTAAAACACACTATTTATAAATTTTGACTTAAAGTTACTTTACCAAGGAATTTTAATTTAAAAAACTATTATCCTTTAAAAAATACCACCTTTATAAAATCCATGGTGAAACATAAATTTCCATTAAAAACATCTCTTTTAAAAATAGACCCTTTACCTATGTTTAAAAAATTATTTTAAAATAAACATTTCACAATTTCGTAATTTAAAAAAACAACCTTTTTCTTTTTAAAAAATTTAACACACATAGTCTTTATATAAGAGTAAAGAATAAAGGGAGAACATAATAAAATACAAGGCATTAAGGGTTACAAAAAATGAAAATAATAAGATAAGTAAATCCTAAAAATAATAATTCCTAATCATAAATAACCCATACATAAATGTAATCTAAAAATAAGAGATATAAAAATCAGATGAAAATAATCAATAAAGAGGCATAACATAAGATACTTAACATGATGCAACACCTTAGAAACTAATGGGACAAGTACTAGAAGTACATAGGTGGTACCAAATGTCAGTAAGTTAACGATCATTAAAATTTTCATGAAAATCACTCTAAAAAAGTCTCATCTATGAAATATCCCCTAAACTGGTTACAACATTCAACTAGGGGATACTAGATAGTGTGCAACTCTCAACTATTATATCCAAAATCCAATAAATTCCCACATAATAGCCTAGAGTCCATCATTTAATAGCTAATGTAAGTAGAGTAATATTAAGCCAATGTAAATCATGTGAAAATCACATAGACCATGGAAATAAAACAAAATAATCATATACATCACACCTCAAACACACCCCATTAAAGGATGAGACCTACAACCTAAACTACCTAAACATGAATCATAATTAACATAATCATTAACCCATGATCACTGGAATGAAAATAGAAAATAATAGGGTTCAATAAGGGTATATATATCAATAATAAAATATATCTTTCACACGATATTCCAAACATTCCTTTACCATGAAATCAAGAGCCACACCTTTGGAAATCCCCATTCAAACAACCTTTGAAAAAAATGAATAAATACAAGGGAACACACAACAATACCAAATAATAATTTCAATAAATTCATGGAAATAATTAATTTCTTAAATCAATAAATACATACCCTTTTGAAAATAATGAAACCACATTTAAAATATGAAAACGTCCTTTAGAGTGAGGAAACACTCTTTTTAAAATAAGGAATTACATTTAAATAAAGGAACACTCTATTTTATAAATCTAAATTGTCCTAAATGATCATTATCAAATAATTTTATAATTTTTTTTGAAAGAAAAAATTATTTATAAAAAAATTGACATTTCATTGAGTAATTCAACCATTTTTAATAATTAAAATCCCACCCAATCAATAAAACAAATTTATAAAACCAAATTATATATCACAATCACCATTATATTAGTTATTTTTTTAAAGAATAGTGTAATTAAGGGTCTCTAGAGAAAAAAAATGGAACTAAAATAACTACCTCATGAGGAAAAACCATGTCAAAATCAATAGAGACCACTGATTAAGGTTTGATGAGATGGATAATAACCCTCAAAGACTAAAAGACTTAATTTAATAAAACCCTAAACATCAAAACTATACAACCATGGAATATTTTGTCATAGAACATTGGATAAAGGGATGGAAAATTATATGAGAAGGAAGGATAATCCTTAAATATTTGATCTAGTGAAGAAACACCAAGAAACATAAATAATCACCTATAGAGAGGCATTGAAGAAGTTTCAAGCCGTTTGGAGAGACCTAGGTTGGTGAAGTTCTCATGGAGGAAGAGTGGGGGAGAAGCCTCAAATAAAGAAAAATTTAAATGATAAAAGTTCCGAAAACCATGAATGTTATATGGTTTACTTTCATTTGTTCACCAAAATATGTGGTGAGATCACTACCACCATCAAAAAATACCTTGGACACTCAGTTTTACTGCACTATTTCCAAAAAACATGCACCTAAACATATGAACCTCAAAAAGATTAAAAAAACATCCAAATTTCACCTTGGTACACCCCAAACATATGGGATGAATCACATATATAAATATAATAATGAATGTATCATTTTAGGGCGCCATAATTCTCTTTCAAATTCTAGGGATCAATTGTTGATGGGTTTCTTTTTCCATATAGAGTTCTATCCAACATGAAATTATTTAGAAATGTAATGATATTTTTAATTATTTATTATTTTCAAAATCACTTTCATTTTTTCATGATTTCAGAAGTATTTTTTGTATAATATTTTTCACAAAATGATTTGGATTAATGAACATGCTATTTTTTGTATTTTTATTCTATGATTAAATTTTTAGTTGAATTAATTTTCAATGGATGGTTTATCTACATAATTATATTTTTATTGAAATTAATTTATAAAATTAAATTTGTTTAATCTAATTGGTAGTTTGTTCTATGTTACTAATAATGTTAATAGTTTTGACTTATCATTGAACAAATATGTTATATGATTTTTTGAAAAACAGGTCACATAATTTCACCAAATAGTTTTAAAATAAAATTAGTTTCCTAACTTATTTATAATATAGTATGATGATAGTATATATAAATTAGGAGATAAAAAAGGATTATAAATAGGATTATAAAATTTGAACTAGAGATAATTGGGTGAAATAATAATTTAATAACAACAAAATAACATTTTAATGGTGTGACTAAAAATTATATTACCACATTAGGATCCCATAAATATTTATTTCTAGGAGTTCGTAATATTCATTTAATTAGATTTTTATACCATCACCCTCTTAAATATTTTCATTATAAAAAATCAAAATAAAATACAAAAAAAAATATTCTCAGCTTTTTCTAGGATGAAATTTCTAAAAATGCATTTTTTTGTGTGTGGTGGATCATGTGTTCCTTGTGGATTAACCATTATTTCCACTTTCATAGTATCTAATAGGTTATAAATTTCAAAATTTGGAATGGGATCTACTAATAGAAAAAAAAAACGGTCTTTCGAGAGTATCCTTGCCCCTATAATTGTACTATCACATTTATTAACATTTAAAGTTCATGAATATACAATGTTACAAGATAAAAACATATCCTACATTGAATTTAGAGATTCAATTTATTGAGATATAATTATAAAAATGTTTTTCTTGGGAATTTAAATGAAACTCCTAAGAAATAATGACTGGGAGCCTTAGTTGTGAATGTATATATTAGGTACATTTTCATAATCTACTTGTCCAATAATTGATCTACTATGTTAAATATAGTTTATAATATTAATATTTTCTATATGTGTTTATATCACACAGATCAAAAGAGAATACATATGGATGATTTTTTTTTATTTTTTAGTCCAAATTTCATTTTTACACAAAACACATTAATTAATAAAGTTAACATTTTACTAAGAGAGCACAATGTAGCCACATAATTTGAAAATAAATTAACAGAAAACATTACCTTCATAATACCTATAATTCAAGGGAAATAATATACATTATAATCAGAGAAATATATTTTCATTTTATCTATTACTAATTTCTTTTGAAGGAATAACTAAATTATCATCGCAATCCATTTGGTTGTTCTGAATATATATATCTTTATATCTAATTCACATATATTCATAAATAGAATATAGATAATGTACTTATTAATTTTTAATACTATACATTAAATATTTACAAATTAACTTCAAATTATAATTTTTGATTATGTTTTAACAAGTAATTTAATATAATATAGTTGTACATATAAATCATCAAAACTGTGGAACAAGGATGACCAATACACACAATATAATGAACATGAATTTTATCAATGGAATTTTTCTTTTGAATATATAAAAGTGGCATATTTAGTAAAATAATATTATATTATTCCCACACAACACATTATAAAACCAACTAAATTTATTATATTAATTTAAACTTTACATTTAGTGAATAAATATTTCTATAAGAAATGAAATTATTATAATGGGGAAAATTGAAAATTAGAAAGCAATAATAAGAAAATTTGGATATGATCGTTCCCCCAGAATAATCAAACTCATGAAAAACAATGTAAAAATGAAGTTGAATATTATTAATGCAATTTGAATTTTGAAAATGATATATATATATAATTGAGTTAAAGTAGAAGTGAATGAAGAATTAATGAAACATTATATATTTATAGAAAGTAGAGAACCCATATGATTTTTTAAAATCTTTCATTTGGAATACTAATCTAACCATTGGAATAGTAAGTTGGGCATTAGGAATAGTAACATGACCATTAGAATAGTATCGTCACATCTGGAAAGGTAAATTAATATTTTGGTATCTTATAAAATGATAGTATAACATATTTATGTTATGATAAAAGTACTCAAATATTTTAAATGATCAAAGAAGTGTTTATATATTTTATAAAACAGAAATGTTTTATATTTATTTTTATAAAAAATATAATCATTTAAAATATATTTCATTTTTATAAAATGGGTTTATAAATTAATATAATGTTTTAATATAATTATAATATAATTTTATGATACTATAAGTAATTTTTCCATGGGTCTGAAAATTGAGGAAAATATTAATGTTCATATTTTACAAAAAATAAGGATTTTATTTAATAATTAAGGTTATCATATTTTGAAAATTATTTTCATAAAAATATTTTCATTTTTTAATATACATGCTGAAAAATGATTAGAATAAATATTTTGTATTTTTCTAACATTTTTGAATTTTTGGTGAATAGTGAAATATGGAGAAAATGATATTTAACATTATGGGC
This sequence comes from Viscum album, assembly GCA_963277665.1. Taxonomy (NCBI): domain Eukaryota; kingdom Viridiplantae; phylum Streptophyta; class Magnoliopsida; order Santalales; family Viscaceae; genus Viscum; species Viscum album. The sequence continues at coordinate 837,373,314 of OY728167.1, forward strand.
TAAATAAATGAATTTTTAGTCATGTATGTTGTAAGAACCAATTTTATAGCAATTACATGCACTATTTACTATATATATTCATAAAAATCATTATAATTGGTAGTCTTGAGACAAAATAATAAACTAATGAATATAATATTTAGAAACGCCTCTCTTCCCCTTATAAATACCAGCCCACCACCGCTCTTGCTCATAACATATAAGACTTGTATTTTTAGAAATTTATACCTAATTCCTTTCCTAATCCTCTACCACACATGATATTTCTTTGGGTCCCATCCAAATACCATTCCAAGGAGCCATATTGGTTAGCCAAAAAGGAGACAACCAAATGGATACACAAACTCTAAACTATTTTTTTTATTATCCCTCTACCAACCCTTATGTTTTCCAACCACCTATAGTTAATCATTATATTAAATATAATCACATATTATTATTATGGTCTAATACATATCTTATACCCTCCCTTCATTACTTTATAATGAAAAAATGTTGCTTATAATATGGTTGGTTCACTACCTCCATGAACAACGTACTTGGTTTTTTTAAACTAACTTTAAGGTTGGTCATAAATTTTTAAAAAGGTTAAATAAGATGATAATAAGTATATTATAATTTATTTCGTGTCATTTAATTAATATATAGTGATAATATTATTAAAAAAATGTTGTTCAAGATGGTCGGTAAATCTACCTAAATGAACTATCCTTATAACATTATAGTTTTTACTAGATGAATCATCACTATATCAGAACACTAAAACACTATTTTGGAAAATTTTAAATTATTTACGTACATTAATATCATTTAATTTCACTTTTTAAGTTGTATCCACCTTTAACAAGAACATTAATAATTATCCCAAAGTTATCCGACCTTTCATCTATGAAACAAACACCCTCAGAACCACAATATTAAAAATTATATATCATTGAAATGTTTACAAATTAACATAATAAAATTATATTAAATTAAATATACATGATTGTTTTTGAATTATGAATTTAATGAATCTTATTTTATTACCCAGAACATTAAGTGCACGTGAAGATTGACTCTAGAACCTAAGGTAAAGGATCTCTCTAAACCACCCTGTTTTATTTAGGTTATAGCCTTTATCTATCTAATTAAAAGTATATCTCTATTTTATTCTATGTAATGATTTTAAATTATGTATATTTTCCTCTAAAATATATACCTATATTATTCCACCTTTCGTTTATAGGGTCACACATTCCTTATGTTTATTCATCAAATTCCTTCTTTAAAATGAAACTTGATTTAGGGGAACTTTTCTAACCCTTTATTATTTATGTAGAACACTATTAAATTATTTATTCACATTCAATATTTCCTTATATAATGGAATATTTTTTAAATAACTATTTTTTAATTTGTATTCATCAAATAAAATTACATGTTCATTATTTCATGAAGAGTCTTTAACTAAATCCTTAAAACATAATTTTTAAACTTAATTATATACCAAATTCCAAAACATGTCTAAAGAATGTTTTTAAATAAACACAATAATTGATTACTATTATTTTTTATTCCGATAAAAAATTCAAAAATATTTAATTCATTGTCCTCCATAAAATCTTTAAGAAATCTCCTTTTATTGGTATATGAGGAATGATTATGTAACCCATTAACTTCCATGAATAAATATTTTGTTTATTCCATAAGCTTGATTTCCATTTGTAACACACATAGTCATGTATATATTATGATGGGTGTGAAAAATTAGTACTCTAATTAATTGGGTAATTTTTATGTCTTGTGAGATGATATGTATGGGATTAGGGAGTAAACCAAACCCATGATTGGACTATTTCTACCATGTGATGTTGTATTGGCCATTAGCCTTGACTTATACTCATATAATGTAATATGTTACTTCCACATTCCATTATTTCCATGAAATTATGATTCCCTGTTCTTTATATTATGATAAATGTTTTTTTTCATGATCCTTGTTTTCCAAACACATCATGCATCTCAATAATTTTGTTGTGTTTATTTTATATTTATGTTAAAAATCACGTAACAATATGTGTTAAAGGATTAGGACTCCACGGTAGGTATAAAAGGAAAGGTATAATTATTTTTGAGGATCATGACTAAAATAATTTATAGAAAAATATAGGGATAAGTCTATGTATAGGAAAAAACCATGACATTTTGGTGAATTATAGAGCTGGTGGTTTCCATGAAATTATATCCCTATCTGGATACTACTAGTGGATTTAGATCTAGTACATTTTCACATATAAGTAATAGCCTCAGAAATGATGAATTTATTATTAAATTTATCATCACCTAGTGTATAAAAAATCATACTTATTGTACAAATGGTTTTACACTCATAGGGAATATTCTTTTTCAAATTCGAAAACTCTTTACAAACCATTATGAAGGACATGAACAGATTGTTAGGTTAGAAAACATAATAGAAAAACTACCATGTATAAAATAAATTGAAACCTATAGACTCATATGTTTGGATATTAATTTCAATTATATTTTATTCCATCCATGTTTATAGTTTTTATTTTTATATTGTTTTATTTTGAGTATTTACATCCCTAAGTATATTTTAAATATCATAAATGACTCGAACCCAAATAAAATAGTGAAAAGGGAGATCATTACCCTTCCATGAACATTAAATTTCCTATATGATTATAGTTCTACACATTATTTCATATCTTGTGAGTATAATAGAACTATTTAAACACTGACTTTTAACATGTGGGCTTAGCTACCTATAAGGACATAAAATAGATAAATTTTCTCATCCCAGGTATTTAAATCCTCCCTGGTAAATCATTGTGGATTGAGATCCTAAAAAATGTTGTCATACTTCCTTTAGTGTAATTTTATTATATATTGGGAATGGATAAAATATCATTATATAATGAAAACATCAAATTTTAGTAGATGGATATTACTCTTCACATCTTGATTCATCCTCTAGTTTTATAGTAATGTTAGGTGGAGGATGAATCTAATTAAGAATCTTCATATCAAGTGTGTATATTTTTACCTTATAAGAAAACATTTACAGATTAAATTACTGACACCAAGGGGGAATCATATTTGAACACATTCCCATTATAATGTTATAGATATATTTATTCCCTAATGAATTACATGGTCTTCCTTCTTATCGAGAGGATGAGTTCTGAATCAAACATATACCTAGATTTATACCCATGTCCAATAGTCTCTACAAAATGGCCACCATTGAGTTGGAAGAACTAAATTATATGTTAGAATAGAATCATGACAAATATTTTATACAATCATGTTCATACCCATGGGGTATGATATTCCACTTCCTTATGAAGAAGGATAGGTCAATCCATCTCTACATTGATTATTTTGAACTAAAAAAAATCATGATAAATACCATGTATTCCCTACCATGGATAAAAACATTTTATCTACTATGAGGGTACCAATATTTCATTAAGGTGGACCCTCGGTAAGGATATCACCAATTAATGGTAATGAAGGAATACAATACTAATATTGAGTGTCAGACAATGTATGGAAACTAGGATTTCATATCCATTCCCTTCAGATTTACTAATGCTCTAGTAATAATTATGGACTTAATGAATAATGTATTTAGATTTTAACTCAAAAAATTTTGTTTTTATTTATAGATGATATTTTGATATACACTAAATATAGGTAGGATCATGAGGATAATTTTAATACTATGCTAAATACTTTGAGAAAGGAGAAGCTATATTAAAGGTATATTAATTGTGAGTTATGGATAGAGGAAGTATCATTCATTGGGAATGTTATCACTATTAAAATAATATATATGGACCCTTATAAGATAACGGAAATTGGGGTGTCTCCCAAACTAACCTTTATAATAAATATCCACAGTTTCCTTGGATTATCAGGGTATTATTGACGATTTGTGAGAAACTTCTCACAATTTTCAATCCCATGAAACAAGATGACTCAGAAGGGGGTAAAGTATTTCTGGACTGATGAATGTGAAGGGACATTCATATAATTGAAGAAGAGGCTTATCACTACCCCATTCCTCATCTTCCTTAATGTTCAAAACTTTTCATGGTATATAATGATTCTTTAAAGAAGGGACTTAGTTGTGTACTAATTAGAATGATAAAGTGATATCCAATTCCACAAGTATGTCGAATGTTCATGAGAAGAAATACACAACTCATGATCTGGAGTTGTATTTAGTAATAATCATATTAAATATTTTAAAGTATTATCTCTATGGGGGTGAAATGTGAAATATAAATGGGTCATAAGAGCCTGAAATATGTATTAACATAAAATGAGGTTAATATGCACCAATGAAGATGGTTAGAAATAATCAAGGACTATGAATTATTAATAAAATATCATCCTAGGAAAACAAATAAAGTGGTAGATTCTAGATGTTGAAAGGATATGACAACCTTATCAATTATGATAATTGAGAAGGATCCAATCTCCTTATAATTTCAAATGATGGAAATAAGGATCATAAAGGAAATAACATAATCATTCATTTATAAAATTATATCTCAACTATTACAATTGGAGAAGATAATGGTTGATCAATGAGATTATATGGAAATATAGAATAAGGTGGAAGCTGTATGAAAAGGTAAATCTTTAGAGTTCAAAATTTACGAAGAAAGAGTTATAAGATTTGGGTCATGACTATATATACCATAAAATCATGAGATTAATAACTAGTTTTTGAATGATGCACATAGATCAACCTTCTACATCCCCCAATGGAGAAAAAAGAAATATCGAGATCTCTAAGAACACTATTGGTGGAATAATATGAATAAGGATATCATAGAATATACATAAAAATAACTAGCATGTTAGTAGGTGATGAATAAATGTAAAAGTTCATGGGGATGATACAACAATTACCCATAACAATATAAAAATGGTAAAATATAACCATGGACTTTTCAACTGGTCTTTTGAAGACATCAAGATGAAATAATTCTATGTGGGTTTTTATGGATAATCTTAAAAGACTTATCATTTCATTATAATTCATGAGGACTTCTTTCTCGATCAGATTGCAGGGATATACATCATAGAAGTGGAAAGTATAAATGGAACAACACTATCTATTATATCTAATGGAGACCATAGATTTAAATATAAGCTCTATAAAAGTATAAAAAATTATCTAAACACTGTATTGAACTTCAGTACCTCGTATCACCCCTAAAATGGTGACTAATTTGAGTGAACAATCCATAACCTTTAAGAAAAGTTGTGAGAATTCCTGATGGACTTCATAGAATGATGGTACCAATATCTTACTTTGGTTGAGTAATTATAAAACCAAAGTTTCCACTACAGAATAAAAATGGATCAATATGAATCCCATTAAAGGAAGATATGTAGAACAGTATCTAGTTGGGATGAATTTGGAGAACCAAAGCTATTAGGACCTAAAATGGCCGAGGAAACAATTTAAAAGGTCAAGACCATTCAACACCACATCCGAGAAGCTTAAATTAGATAGAAGATCTATGATGACAATAATAGAATATTTCTAGAGTTTGACCTTGATGTTTAAGTGTTCCTATAGAAATCCCCATAGGATAGAGTCTTGATATTTGGGAATAAGGGAATGCTAAGTCCCATGTACTTCATACCCATTGAGATTCTCAATCACATCAGAGTTGTGTAATATCAACTAGAACTCCCCCAAAAACATTCTAAAGTACATGAAATATTCCACATATCCATCTTCAGATTGTATTTACTAAATCCCTAACATGTTCTGAATAAAGAGGTGGTACAAATAGAAAATTATCTCTCTTATGGGAGAAGTTGATGAAGAACATGAAAAATAGAGATAATGCTCTATGCTACAGGGAAAGTCACATAGTCCAAGTACTAAGGAGAAATCATAATTACGATGAGACATAGGAATCAGAGGAATCCAAGAAGTATTAGTACCCTCACCTATTTTCACCTTAGTATATAAAATGAAATATCTATGGTTAAATTTTTTAAGGGGGGAATAATGTAATGGCCTATAATTTTATCATTGGAATTTCCATTATGAATAGATATCTGTGTCATATTTTCTAATATAATATTATATAATGTACATGAACCAGATGATAAAACGATCTAAATTTTATTATGTTAATTTCAAAATTAATTTTATAGAATAAATATGGACTTAATAACTGAAAGTATTACAATGGCATAAAAAATGAAAAATAATATACCAAAAATAGGAAAATATGGAACTTCTAGATACCCCAAAATAATCTCACTCTTGAATAACAATATAGAAATAAATTATAATATTAGTAATACCTCTTCAACAATTCTATATTTTGGTGTGAATATAACAAATTTCATATATTAAAAAAAAATTAATAATCACATTCAATTTCAATAAATTATTTTCGACACTGTAGAAACATTTATAAAAATATGTAAATTATATATATATATATTCATAGTGAAATATTATTTTATATTTCCAAATACTTATCATGTAGTATAAATATATGGGTTTTTTATGTATGGATGTTCAAGCCATTTACTCATATAGATACATGATTTTTAATATAAATATCCAATAAACACAACCAAATGATCCATATTCGTAGTGTATTTAGAGGAATTGTTTCATTGATATTCCTATTAGAGAATATCATAAAGAACATGCAATAAAAATATCATGTTAACATAGGAATATGACATCAACATATAACATGACATTAGCATATGTCAATGCTAACTACCTCGATAAAATTTTACAGTGGATAAAGTCCCATAATGAATTAGGTTTACATCAGAATCCCATACATATCATTTTTTGAGAAATAAACATTAACCAAATCATTAGATCTCAATCTACATAAACTCATAAAAAAATGTACCTCATTTTTTGTTCCAAAAATGGAAACCAAACGTAAGGCATAAACATAAGATTTACCCATGGAAAGAAATGGATTGCATAATACTTTCTCATATCAAAATTAAAGGATATTTGATAATTATTACAATGAGAAAAAGGAATTAAATATTTAGGATGTTCATATATGAATAAATAATCATAGGCCAATATTTTTTTTATTTAAAATACATCAAGATAAATGGTAGAGAATATGGATCTTCCCATTCCCCTAAAAAATTGCATTCATGAATAACACTGTAAAATAATGTAGAATATTAGTAATGTAATATGAATTTTTAAAATGATATATATATACATATAACATTGAGATAAAATATAATTGAATGAATTATGAATGAAAAATGAGTTATTTTAAATTTTTATGTAACTCATTTGACTGTTACAAATCTGACTGTTGGAATTGTAATCTGACTATCGGAATAACAATCTAACAATTAGGATTAGTAATTTTACCATTAGAATACTAACCACACCTATGGAAATGCAGAATAATATTTATGCATCTTATAAAATGAGAATATGGAATTTTATATCATTATATAAGTAAATAAATGTTTATTAGATAAAATAAGTGTTTATATTTTTGTAAAACATAAATGTATTATTTACATTTTTATAAAAAATATAATGTCTTAAAAGATTATTTATCATTATAAAATGGGTTTATAAATAAAATTATGTTCTATTATAATGATAATATAATTTTAATGTGGCCATAAGTAATTTCTTCAAGGGTGCATAAATTTATCATAATAGAAAATTTAGATCTTCTTGATCCCCCAAAATAATCCCACATATGAATAACACTGTAGAAATAAAGTAGAATATTAGTAACGCAATATGAATTTTTAAAATGAAATATATATATATATATATGTATATATATAACTTTTGGATAAAATATAATTTAATGAATAATGAATGAAATATGAGGTATTTATAAAATGTAAGGAACTCATATGACTATCACAAATCTAACTGTTGAAATAGTAATCCAACTATTGGAATAATTATATGGCCATTATGATTTTTAATATGTGTATTGGCACATTAACCTCACCTATGTAAATGTAAAATAATATTTAGGTTTCTTATAAAATTATAATATGACACATTTATATCATTATATAAGTAAATAAATTTTTTATGTCATAAAATAGATTTTTATATTCTTATGAAACATAGATTATTTATTTAAATTTATATAAAAAATATATTGAATTAAAATAATTTTTATTTTCTTAAATGGGTATATAATTTAATATTATATTTTATTATATAGATAATATAATTTTATGAGACCGTAACTAAATTTTAAAATAGTCTGGAAATTTATCATCATATTAAAACTGGTATTTTTAAAATATATAATGATTTAATTTAAAAAATTAACTTTCACAAATTTATAAATATATTATAATAACACGGATTTAAATTTTTTAATCTAAACATATAATAATGTTTATATATAATTTTTTGTATTTTTCTAAAATAGTTTATTTTTTTGAACAGTGAAATACAACAAAATACGATATTTTGAATTATAAGCTAAATACATGAATTTTTGAGTCATGGATCATGTAAGTACTCACTAGATTTTAAAAAATTCACCATTTAATATATATAGTCACACAAATTAATACTATTTATAGTGTTGAAAAAAATAAACTAATGGATATAATATTTAAAACACCCCTATCCACCCCTTATAAATACCACCCCTTCTCATCACATTATCTAAGCCTTGGATTTTACAAATTTATACCTAATTACCTTTTAAATAATCTCCCTTATTCCATAGTACTTATAGTATATCCAATGACCATTTCAAGGATCCTTAATGGGCATCCTAAAAGGAAACAACAAAAAAGATAGATAAACTAATACTATGTTTCTTTTAATTTTATTCTTCATCTACAACCTAGTTATGTTTCACATACACTTAAAAATTGTAGAAAAACAATAAAAAATATACCAATATGTTATTATTATGATTTATTATATATCTTTTACCCTCCCTTCTTTAATTTCTAAAATTAAAATGTTGTTCATAATATGGTTGGTTCACCAGCCCATGAACAATGTACTTTTATTTTCAACACCATGTCCATGGATGGTCATAAAAATATTAATATAGTCAAATAATAATAAAATATTTATATTATAACTTAATTATTGTTTTGGAATGAATATATAGAAACAATATTAAATAAAATGGAACTATTTCATGATGGTATGTAAAACCACCAAAAAGAACTAACCATATAATGTAAACATTTTTACTAATTGAATCTTCCTTATGTTGGAAAAAATATATTCGGAAAATTTTAAATTTAAATAATGGAAATATTACCATTTAATTTAAATTATATTTTTTAGTCCCATTTTACATAATCTTCAATAATTATCCACAGGTGATCTGACCTTTGAACCATGAAATGAACGCCCTCAAAACAATGTAATTAAACCTTATATATCATTGAAATGGTTATACATGACCATAATAAAATATTGGTAAATAAAATATATATGTGTAAAATTTTATTAATTATTTAATTAATTAATCTAATTTGATTATACAGGCTTTTATGTGCCAGTGAAGAATAATTTTTGAACATAGTGTAAGGGATCTCTCCGAACCACACAATTTTCTTTGGTTTATGAATTTATATCTATAACTCTCATTATCTCTCTATTTTATGTTATTTAGTGATTAAAAATCATATATATATATATATATATATATGTCTTACATATATAACTATATTATTCTCCATTCTTTTTATGTGTTTATCCATCCCTTAAGTTCATTTCAAAAATGAATTCTTTAAAATCAAACATGATTAATAGGAACATTCCTAACATTTAATCCATTATGTAATACACTTTTAAATTATTTATTCCCATTAATGATTTCGTTAAATAAATAAATATTTTAGGGATAAAAATTCATATTTACTAATTTTTTTCAAATTAAATTTCACGGTCATTATTTTTTCACAATTCATTAATTGATTCCATAAAACACCATTTTGAAAGTTCATTTATTTACCATATTGTATACCCTTTAACATGATGTTGTTTAAATGAAAACCAAATTTTAGACCTATGATTATTTATTCATATATTAAAATCAAAAATATTTAATTCATTATTCTCTTTGAAATCATTATTAAATATAATCTTATTTTTATATAATGAATGATTATGCAACTCATTTCTTTCCATGGGTAATTTTTATGTTTATTCCTTACATTTGGTTTCAATTTTTGGTGCACATTATCAGGTACATGTTATGATTATTTTACCTTGATAGAACTCTAATGAATTGGATAATGTTTATTTCTCATGAGATGATACATATGAGATTATGTTGTAAACCTAATTCATGATGGGACTCTATCCATCATGTGATGTTGCCTTCATAATTAGCCTTGACTTATGCCTATGTCATATTTTATGTTGCTTCCAATTTCCTATGTTAACATGATATTATTATTCCATGATCTTTATGTTGTTCTAAACTATGTATATTCATGAACCTATTCCATTAAAGACACTCAAAATCTCAATCATTTGGTTCTATTTATTAGAAATTTGTGTTAAAAATCTTGTATCAGTATGACTAAATAACTTGGGTATCCATACATAAAAAACATATAGATTTATACTAATTGATAATTATTAAAGAATATAAAATTATATTTTACTATAAAAAATAAATATAAAATCAATTTACATAATTTTATCAATGTTTCTATAGTGTCCAAAATAATTCAAGGAAAATGATTGTGATTATAACATTTTTATATTTATGAAATGTGTCATATCCAAACCACAAAATACCATCCTTAAAGAGGTATTTTTATAATGTTATTAAAAATTTATTTCAAATATTGATTAACTATTTGTTTATTTATATTTCTATAGTACTACTAGGACTGTCAAAAATCTTTATATTGAAACAAAAAAATAGATTTGTTTTCGGAATATGTGGGAAAAATACAGTGTCAAAATATTTAAATAAATCATGAATAATATATTTCGTATCATATTTTTATTTTTTTTATATCATAGATATCATGAAGAGTAGGTTTATCTAATTCTTATTTAGTTAATTTTATTATCATTTTAATTTATATTTATTGAGAGGGACTCTATAATCGAATGGATTTCATCTAAGTAAGAATTCAATAGAATATATTGAGTGATGTTGTGGAAATGTATTGTATTTTAATTTTATTGATGTAAGATTGGGAGCTCACATTATTTCAAAGTTTTATTTTTTTCAATATTTAGTATCATTTATGTAATGTCATGAATGTATTAATGTAGTTGTATCTCACAAGATTCAAACTGAATAAACAAAATAGGGAAATAAATTTTGAATAATATTTTATTGTAAAATTACTTTAAAATAAAAGGATGAATTTTATAGGACGAATATTGACATATGTATTCCATATGGTAGTAACTGATAACAATTAATGGGACACTATTAACAAAGAATATGTGCAACAGAAATGAAAATGTTATGAAGGACATGCAGGAATAGTAATATGGATAAGATTAGAAATAAATTTATTTTAGATAAAATTAAAGTGGTTCTAGTTAATGATAAGATTAATGATACTAGATTAACATGATTTTGACATGTTATAAGAATACCAATGGATACAACCATTAATATGGTAAACTTAATGATAAATTCATTAATTAAAAAGAGTGTAGGTAGACCTACAAGGACAATTTAGTTGAAAATTCATATCAATTACTCATAACCAAGAAAATGAATTAATATTGTCTTAATACTTATGTAAAATAATAAATGTCTCATTTATGAGTTATATTAATTAAACACATACAAATTTGACACATGGTTTGGCTGTTATGATATAATTGCACATTTTAGTTTTGAAGTGACATTTTATTTAACGAATGAATCTCATAATCAAATTTGATAAAATGTTATTGGATTGTCTTGATACATTATAAATTATATCAATAATAAATGTTTTATATTTAGGAATTATACTCACATAAACCTAACACATGGTGTGGATGGTATGACTGAATGTTTGTGTTTTATTTTAAAGGTTTAATTTTTTTAGAACACATGGAATATATTCAAAAATTGAAAAATAAACTTGTATTGTCTTTCAACCACAAAAAAATTATTAGTAATTCATTTATGATGTGTAATAATTAACCTCATTTCTATTTTACAAACAGTGTGAATGTTATGACTGGAAGTGCTTTTTTTAATCTAAAAGTGAAATTTTAGTTCAAAACACATTTCACAAAGTAAAAATAGACAAAACACATTAAGTGATTTTTCTGATACTTTAGGAAAAAGATTCATTTTTCATTTTTCACATTTATAAATTATCCTCAGGTAAATTAGATACACGATGTTTCTGATATGGCTGAAAGTGCATGTTTTTGTTTAAAATTTACATTTTATTTCAAAACAAACATCACAAAATTAAAACTAAAAAACATCACATGTATAGTCTTCATAATTTATTGAAAATACAAAAAAATTATTTTTAACTTATAGGAATTAATGACACATCAATTTGACACATGGTTTTGAAATTATGACTAAATGTCTGTGGTATCATTTAATAGAGATATTTTACTTCAAAATTCAAATAATATGCTCAAAACTCAGCAAATAAATTTTATCTATCTTCTTAATTTTGTAAAATGATTAAAAATAATTTTTTTCCTATAGAAATAAACCATTTATTAATCTGATACATGGCATGGCCAGTATGAATGAATGTGCATATTTTAATGTGAAAGTGACTTTTTGGTTCAAAAACACACATACCATAATCAAAACTATTAAAAACACACTAATATTGTCTCGATACTATAAAGAGAAGTTAAATATCAAATTTTGAACATGTAGGGATTAACCTTACATAAATTTGAGATACAATGGTACCATTATGACTAATAGTGCATTTTTTCATTTAAAACTGACATTTTAGTTCACAACATATACCACATACTCAAAATTGACAAAATGTGCTGAAATTTCTTGAAAACATTTTAAAAAACATAAATAATTAATCTGTGACATATAGGAATTAAACTAACTTCAATCTGATACAATTTGTGGCCCTTATGAAAATAACTTTGTGTTTTCATTTAAAATTGACTTTTTAGTTCAGAACACATGTCTAACATTCAAAAAAAATCTAAATTCTTTTAGATTATCTTGATAGTTTATTAAATACCTATAATTTATTTATTATGTGTAGAAATTAACCTCACATCAATAAAAAAATTATTGTGGATGCTATAACTAAAAGTGTAATTTTTCTTTTAAAACACTCATTTTAGTTCAAAATGCACATTATATACTAAAAACCTAGAAAACCAAATAATAATTTCTTAATAATTTAGTAAAAATATAAATAATTAGTTTTTTACCTATAGAATTTAACTACCCATAAATCTAACCAAAATTTATCTGTTTTGGGTAAAAATTCACATTTTCATTTAAAAGTGATAGTTTTAGTCAAAATGTGTGTCACATGGTCAAAACTGAGAAAAAATTCTTCGACTATCTTGATGATTTAGGAAAATGATTGATAATTCAATTTTATATGTATTAATTAACTACATGTCAATTGGATACATGGTGTGTCTGATATTATTTGAAGTGCATGTTTTTATTTAAAAGCTTGTTTTAGATCAAAATACTTGTCACATAATCAAAACCGAGAAAACACATTTAGATTGTATTGATACTTTAGGGAAGAGATAAATAAATAATTTTTTATGTGTATGAATTAGCCTTCAATATTACACATGATATGGCTGGTATGAATGATTTTTTTTGATTTTGTTTAAATGTGTCATTTTAGGTCAAAACAAGCATCACATGAAAAAAATAAATAAAATCCACTAAGATTATTTTGATAATTTTTGAAATGGTTTGAAAATTAATTTTTACTCTATAGTAATTAACTAAAAATCAATCTAACACATGGTGTTGACATTATGACTAAGAGTTCCTGTTTTCATTTAAAAGTGATACTTTAGTAAAAAAACATTCCATATACACAAAACTGAGTAGAGATGCTTGAATTTTCTTGATACATTAAGAAAAATATCAATAATTTTTTTTGAGATGTGTAGGAATTAACCACAAATCAATATAACACATATTATGACTGTTATGACTAAAAGTGCATCGAATTATCAAAACAATGAAAATGCCCTATGAGTTTTGAATTAACCTGTAAAATATTTTATTTATGTATTATGTTATCCTTTTAATTTATGTATTATATTTTATAAATTATGTTAAATTTTATTTATTTATTTTATTTATAAATTATTGTATCAAATCTATGTATTATTTATTTTTTATAGTTTTAATAAAATAGGAATTGTTTTTTATTATAGGTTCATATTTATTTTCTTCGAGTTGTGGGTGGTATGTTTGACAACTGGTAGCATGATCATGATTTACTAGAAGGGGGTCATAATGATATTGAAATATAGGGCCACCTGATCTTCTACAAGTTAATTTTTTTTCAGTTTATTATAAATTTTAAATATTTATAATAAGTTATACCTGTCAATGTAATTATAATTCATTGAAATGTTTGTAATGTAAACTTATTTTTAGTTTTAATTTATTATTATGTAAATTTATTTTAAAATTATTTATAATTTATTTATTTGGTTTATATGGTGTATTATTCATGTAGTATGACACCACTAAAGTTGATTACTTTTATCTATGGTAGAGATAACACAATTAAAAGTGTCATTTATCAATTTATTGCACTAATAAAATCTACTTTTATTAGTACTAAAGATAGAAATGAAAAAATATACTTTTATATATGATAACTCAAGAATAGTTAATAGGAACATTTATTAGTTCTTGTTTTAGTGTTGATAAAGTCCCCTATGTTTTATCAGTTTTGTACAGATAAATTCTTTTTTGGCATTGATTAAGAAAAAATTTCATGCTGATAATATCCCAAACTATAGTAGCAACATAAATATTTCTAACTCACTCTCATAGGTTTCAAAAATTATTATTGAATATATATATATATATATATATATATATATATATATATTTGTGTGTGTGTGTTACCTCACAATTTTCATTTCCCATTATCCAAGTCATTTCATGGTCTATTATAACACTATAAACAATATCATTAGACGTTTTATCAGTCATCAAAAGCTTCAAAATTTTCAACAATAATATATTTTTGGCATTTATCAAACCTGATTATTGATTCATCAGTGGTAAGAAATTACTAATTCTTATAACAATGATGAAATAAAATTTTATCAGTTTTGATAAAAGTCACCAAAAATAAAATCGATAGTACATGGACAACACACTACAACATAAAAATAAATAAATTACAAATATTTTAATATTACAATAAATTAAAATTACAAATAAATTTACATTTTAAAATTTTGAATACATTAAAATTACATTGATATTTGTAAATTATTATACAAATTTACAATTTCAATCAAAATAAAAAAATTAAGTCATAGGATATTGGGCGGCCCATTATTCTATTTTCCTTAAGACCCCCATCCAATATGTCATTTTCATGCTACCAATTGTTAAACACACCTCCCCTACTTGAAGAAAAGAAACGTGTACCTATATTTAAAAAATTAAATTTATTACTGTAATACTATAATGAAACAAAAAACATAAATATGATATAATAATTCATAAATAAAAAAATAAACAGAAAAACCATTATTATAAAAAAAATAAAAAAAAATAAAAAATGGTATCATAATATATAAATAAAAATATTACAAAGTAATATGACACTCACAACACATTTTCTCGATTTTGAGTATGCGATGGAATTGTAGTCATATCAGCCATATCATGTGTTAGATTAAAGTGAGTTTTATTACTAGATAGAAAAAAAGAATTATCAATATTATTATTAATGTATTATGTAAATTAAAGTATATTTTCTTGGTTTTGAGTATGTGATGCATGTTGTGAACTGAAATATCACTTTTAAATTAAAACATGCACTATTGGTCATAACGACCACACTGTGTATGAACATGTGATTAATTCCTATAGTTCAAAAATGAATTATCAATATTTTTTAAAAATTATTAAGATAATATAATCATGATTTTTTTTAATTATGTGATGTACATTTTGAATTAAAATGGCTATTTTAAATTAAAACATGAACTTTCAGTCATACCCGCCATGTAAAGTGTTGGATTGATATGATGTTAATTTAGACACATAAAAAATGAGTTATTAATATTTTTTTTCTCAAAATTTCAATAGAATATGATTATTAATTATTGGTTTTGAGTATATGTCATGCTCCTTGAACTAAAATGTCACCTGTAGTTGAAAAAACACACATTTTTAGTCATACTAGACACACCATGTGTCAGATTGATGTGGGGTTAATTCATACACATAAAAATAAATATTTGATACTTTTCATAAATTATCATGATAATCCAACTATGATTTCTTATTTTTTATTACGTGATGCATGTTTTGAACTAAAATGTCAATTTAGAATGAAAAAACACACTTTTAGTCATAATGAAAAAACTGTGTATTTGATAAACATGAGGTTAATTCCAATGCAGAGAAAATGAATTATATCTCTTTTTACTAATTTTTTTAAATTATTTGAGTAGTTTTTATCATTTTTGAGTATGTGATGTTCATTTTGAACTAATATTTCACTAATGAATGAAAAACATGCACTCTCAGTCATATCAGTCACACTATTTGACAGATTTATATGAGGTGAATTCCTAAACATCAAAAATGGGTTATAGATATTTTTACATAAGTTTGCAGACAATTCAACCACACTTTATAATTTTTGAGTATGTAGTGATTGTTTTCAACTAAAATGTCACTTTTAAATATAAACATGCACTTTCAATCATAATGGCCACACTGTGTCTCATATTGAAGTGTGTTTAATTATTACATGTCACAAATGAATTATTGAAATTCTTTCTACTGTATCCAGAAGTTCCATGTTTGTTTTAATTTTTTTGTACGTGATTCCCGTTTTTAACTAAAATATGAATTTTAAATTGAAAATGTTTACTTTTATCCATACTGACTATACCTTGTGTCTGATTAAAAAGACGTTAATTTTAAGACATCAAAAACGAATAATTGATATTTTTTCTTATTTATAAAGACAATACACACATATTTGCAAGGATATGAGTATGTGATGTGTTTTTTGAACTGAAATGTCCCTATTAAATAAAAAACAAGCAATTTGAGTCATAACAACCACATTGTATGTTAGATTGAAGTTTAGATAATTTGTGAACATAAAAATAAATTATTGATATTTTTAAAAAAATATCACAATATTATGAGATTTTTCACTCATTTTTTATTATGTGATGTATGTTTTGAACTAAAATATATCTTTTAAATGGGAATACACAATTTCAGTCATACTAGCCTTACTATGTGTTGAATTGATGTGAGATTAATTCCTACACATCATAAATTAATTATAAATATTTCAAAAATATTATAATTAAAATCCATGTATTTTTTCTATGTTTTGAGTATGTTTCATGCATTTTGAACTAAAATTACACGTTCAAAAGAAAAAACACACTTTCATTCATAATGAACACACCATATTTCACATTTATATTTGGTTAATTTATATACTTCACAAAAAAATTATAATATTTTGAAAAAAAGTATGATGAAAATCAAATTATGTATTATTGTTTTTATCTATGTGATACGTGATGGAAATAAAATTTCACCTTTAAATAGAAAACATGCAGATTCAATTATACTAGAGACCATGTGTTATATTGATGCGAGGTTACTTTCTATACCTCTCAAATACATTATATTTATTCATCCTAATATATCATGTAAATTTGAGCATCTTTTCATGGGATTGAGTTAGTGATTTGAGTTTTCAACAAAATTATCATTTTAATTGAAAACACACACTTTTAGTTATAATAAAAAAACCATGTATTATATTTATGCGTGGTTAACACCTAAATATAACAAAATAATTATTAATATTTTCTATAATGTATCATGATAAAATGAGTGTGTTTTCTTAATTTTGAGTATGTGATGTACATTTTGAACATAAATTTCACTTTTAAATGCAACCATTCCACTTTTTTTTATCATACACATCCTGTGTTAGATTTATATGAGGTTAATTATTACACATTAAAAGTTAATTATCTAATTTTTATTATAAATTATCAATATAATATAATCATTTTTTCCTTGTTTTTGATTATGTGACACATGTTTTGATTTAAAATTTCACTTTTATATAAAAACAATTATTTTAGGTCACAACAATCACACCATGTGTCAGATTGACATGTGGTTAATTTTTACAAGTAAAAAATTAATCATGGATCATTTTACTAATTTGTTATGAAAATTGTTGGGTGTTTGCTTAATTTTTGTTATGTGTTTTTTTGAACTAACATGTTCTTTTAGTTCTACCATTAATACTTTTAATAAGTAATCATTCATTAAGATAACATTATAAGAAAAATATATCTCTAAGTCTTATTTAAACATGTCAGAATCATCTTAATACAGTTTCATTCATCTTCTTTCAATTAGAACGACTTCAATTTTCTCTTGAACACATTTATTTATAATCATATCTATCTCAGTATTCCAAAATGCATGTCCTACAATTTTCATTTATATTACCCATTTTTTTATTTATGGTATCCCATTAAAGGAAAATACTCACCACTATAAAGAATAGACGGTCTAATAAGAATCTTAAAAAATTTACCCTTTAATTTCAAAGGATTTTTATGATCATAAAGGACCCTAGAATTATGTCTCGATTTTATCAATTAAATTTGAATCCTATGAGTGGCATTTACATTAATTTATTTAACACATCGAAAAATTACCATAATTTGTTTTTTTAAAAATCAACCTTTAAAATAATGTGGTGTCCTAGTCTCATATTTATAAAATTACTATAAAATCCTTTTCTAAAACAACACACTAAAATTTTATCCTATTCCTAATAATATATAAACCTTTATATTATAAATCCTCTCTTCATTACTCTATAATAATAAAATAATAAATTTAAATGAATATAAAGTAGATAAACCAAATATTCATGACCTATATGAAATAAAAAATTGCTAACATGGTAGGAAATCACCTCATCATGATGTTTATAATCATTCATCTATAATGTAATCTACCAAATAATTCTTAAATAAATCAATCTCATTGATTGAATATATTTAAATACATGGTAAAATTAAAAAAATTTATATAAAAATAGTTATTAAAATTTTAATGAAACTTTAATTAAATTTAGAAATACTTATTTTGGGATGACAATTTATGGATTAAATATGAAATATTTTATTAATATATAATTGTACTAACCATAATTAATTTCATTACCTTTTTAGAGACTTAATTATCATTTTTTAAAATAGTTAATATTTTATATATGTCATGTTAGTGAAAAAATATTATATATTCCCATATATTTATCCAGTTATAAAATCTCATATGCTTCTTATGTTTATTTATTATCCTCTGTCCATGGTTTTGATGATTACTAAACATCTCCTATCTTAAAAAAATATGGTTATAAAATAATATAAAATTCATAATTTAATGTTTATTTAAATAATCTTATATATATATGATATTAACATTTTACATGGGATATTAAGTGTGTTAGATTTATTGGATATCCATTCATTGTTTCAAAAAATTATATCTTTTTTTCCAAATTGATCTCATTGATAATTTAGCAATTCATAAAAAAAATAAATGGAATAAGTAATAAAAAAGTGAAAATATGTTTCATAAGATTATAATATAGAGTTTTACCCCGCCTTTTATATATTAATACGATCATGTCATTCATTATTTTCTTTTCTAAAAATTTGGCTACTTAGTTTGCACTTAATAAAATTTCAACTTAATTCATTTGATGTGATTTGAGTAGATGTGACATGAGGAATAAAGAAAAGTCAACTTTCTCATACTTTTGTTTTTAATGAGTGAAATATTTTTAATATGGGGTTATATAAGGGATATGTTTGACATTAAATAGTATTTAAAAATATAAAATGTTTATATTCATGTTGATGTTTTAATTATAATTTTTGGGAAGAAATAATTAAATTAAAGGCTTTTAGAATGATGATGCAATAATTATTTAATTTATATAAATATCTAATAAATGATACAAACAATTTTAAAATAAATATTTTTTGAGAGAATTAATATAATTCATGATTTTTTTAGATTAATTTTACTTATTAGTGATGTTTTAAAATGTTTTATCAATGATATCATGTTCTTAGGGTATTTTTAAAATGTTAGGAAATGAATAGTGTCAAAATTGACATTAATGATATTTTAAAATAAATGATACTATATTAAATGATATACAATTCAATAAAATTTAATATTAGGACATATAATTTATATATGTCTGAAAATTTGATCAATGACTCATTTATTTGATGATTGAAATTTTATAGTAATTATATTGACCCTCAAAGTTCAAATTACATGATATTACGATAAGAGTTTAAAGGGTAAAATAATAGTTAAAAAATATAAGGCTTAAAAAATAGTCGAAACATATATAATTTTCATTGGATTAAAATTTATACACATAAATAAATCAGTTTTTATCCATTTGGAATATAAAATTACTTTGTTCTAATTTTATATTTTGAAGAAATCCAAGAGTTCCCATCTTCTCTCTTATAAATGGTAACCCCTTATTCTCTTTTATATAAACATAAAAACATATTAAGTATGGAAAATATCTAGAAAAATACTATCCTATATTCACTAAAATCTTTATAGAGGCCATAGTTAAGTCATAACAACGGCTTTAGAGGTGTTAAGTTGTTAATCAAAGGAGCTCATCCAAAGAAGAGGTATGATTTTTAATTAAGTGTTTCATTTTATTTATTCTTCAACTTACATAAAATATTCTTAAAACATTATTAAATAATAAATAATGTATGATAAATATAATTATATGTTTTTATGGTAATCTCATCACATAAAACAAACTCCAATTCCATCAAATGGGAAAAGAATTAATTGTTCATATGTACGGCGGACTACCACCTCACGAACCGATATAATTCATTTTCTATAACTATTTATCAAGAATGTTTACAATAATGGAATTAATGTTTATGTATTATGTTCATGATATATTTATCATCATGAATATATAATATATCATTAATGTTCTTACATTTCCATGCACAGAAAAATGATAACGTCGTTCATGCATACGTGTGAAATATCATCTTCACATAGTAATGTGAATTGTTTTTCATCAACACATGACATGGATAATATGTAAATGTGTTATTATATGATTCATATGATATAAATTATATTATTAACTTTCTAGAGAGATGAAGTAATTCTTATATTCTTTCCATAATGATATTTGAAAAATGGAAACCTTATTAATTCACATATATGACTTACCGTATTCATGATTGTAATGTAGTTAAATTTTCATAAACATATTTAATGAATAGATAATTGATATAAAAAATTTCTTATTATGAAATGAATATTATTCCGGATATGATAAACTCATGAAAACTTTTACTATTTACACCATACCAATGTCATTTTGAACGCATGTAACAAATATCGACAAAACGTCCAGTATAAAATTAAATAATTAATTAATTGTTATAAAATGGTAATCAGTGATATAAATGGTATAATAAAATTGAAAATGATTCTCATGAATGTAAAAAATAAAAATTATTTTATTATTCAGAAAGATAAATAACGTACATGATGATTCAGAGGTGTGGGGGTGGTCTAGTGTGGGACAAGAATGGATCTGTTTTGGTGGATTTTAGTAGCTTTTATGGACTGGGGAGTTCATTGGGTGAAAATGTGCTGGAATTTCATTCCGAACTTATGATTTGTGAGAGGGTTCACTTGATGACTTCAGAGGTGGAGTCAGATTCTGAGGTGCTGGTTCGGGCATTACGAGAGGAAGTTGTTATACCTTGGGATTTGACCTACTTGGTTCATGGACGTGCATTGGAAATTTCTCATGGATGCGCGGTTCAACATATCCCTAGAGAGGCTAACTTTGCTGCTGATGCTATTTCTTTCTGTAGTTTTCTAGAATATCCCTTGATGATTTTTGAAATAGTGGGATCTTTACCTCAAGTATGTGTTGGTATTGTTTTGGGGGATTCTTTAGGGATTTATCATTATAGACTTCCTTGATATTTTTGTGTGTGTAAGGTTCTTTTTAAAATTGAATAAAAATCAAATTTTAGTCAGTCAAGGTGCATATAAAAACACTTTGACATGTTATATCCTTAGTTTTCTCTGTTCTCATGACATTTAATGTTTTTTTAATACTTGTATTTAGATAATTTTATGATTTGAATTTTTGAAAGTTGTATGGGGCACTTTGATTTAAAAATCATGTTTAAATGTTTAAGATTTAATTTCAAAATCTATTCCTTAATGTAAATATTCTTGTTATTTTTTATATGAAATTATTTTAAATGATATTTTATGTATATTTTGAATTTATTCAAATGTTTTCAAAAAGTAATATTTTATTTGTTTTATATGGAATGCTTTGTATAATGAAAAAGTAAATTTCTATTCTCTATGTACACAGTGACAAATAATTTTCTACCTCCATGGCCATTATATTATTTTTTGATTCTTTTGAAGGATTTTAGGTTTCATTATTTTTAAAAACATATATAGAATTTATCAATTTTGGTATTGAAAATGGTTTTTCAAATTAAAGTAGTTTTTTGTGTTGAAAATGGTCTTCCGAAATATAATATTTTTTGAATGTGATTTACAAATGAGTTTAAAAGAGTTTTTGATGATGGACCGTGAATGGTGTTGGTTGCATTGATGTGGTGGTGGAATTCGTGAATTGCCTGGGTGATCCTGCTCCTCACTGTGTATGTTGTCCGCCTGCGGCCTGTTGTTCAGGGTTATTGCTTCCAGATTATCTTGATATAATGATCAATATGTGTTAGAGATATAAGTTTTTACTAGACTTATATGATGGTTTTGGATGTTTGAGAGGGTATGGACTTGGCCATTAGTACCTGCCCGTCTTTGTACGTGATAGCTTGTTGTGCAGCATTGGAATGGTGGAAATAGAATATAATGTTGTTTATACTGGGGAGGGGTGTTTCTTTGTTGTTTGAATTGGTTTTTTTGATTTTGGACCATTGAGGCATGGTTTTATGTTTTTAACAATTTAAGTCATGTTCCTTGGTTTCTCACTTTTTCTTTAAAAGTGTTTCTATAATAAATATTTTAATTTTCAATCAGCTTAAAAGTGTTTTTCAAACATATAAATTTTATATTATATGTTGTGGTTCATGGAAATTATAAATTATGTGTGTTCCACGATAGCACTAGGTGATAATGTTATAGGATAAACAATGGGTGCACCCAAATATTGATATAATGTATTGGGTACTCAAATGATGGAAGTCGACTTTATAATTATTCCATTTTAAAGGGTTATATAAGGGGTTCATGTGATGATCCCTCAAGTTACCTACATGAATTTTCTATTTTTGATAATGATTTTTTAGAGGAATAATTTCTTTTCAGATGGTAAAATAATTGATCTTTTTAAAGTAATAATATTTACATTTATGGGAAAAATGTTATGTTTTCAAGGAACATGTTTTTAAGGGTTTTCATGTTCTTACCGAATTAATGCTTTCCTTTATTTTCATATCCCTTACTGATATTTTGTGCTCATTCCAAGTTACAAATTTTTTTTCAAAGGGTTTATGGAACAGTAGTGATAATGAGGAGGTTATGAAGTGAATTTTGAATAAATTTCATGAAAATAAAAAACAATTTTATTTTAAATGTGTTTCCCTTGGTGGGTAAAATGGATACTAAGTATAGTATTTCACTTGTAATGTTTGGGTTTACTGTGTAATAGTTTTTCCTAATTCTCTAAAACTATAGACCTAAAATATATTTTTGAACAAAATGTGATTTCTTGATTAAAATAATTAGAATATGTAATGTTTAATACTGATTTATTATAATTTTATAGTTTTTTACACATAATTGAATTATGTTGGAGAACTAGTTTCAATATTTTTAACTTGGACTTAAACTAATGAGTATTTCATCTATCTATACAGCTACTTGATATTAATTCATGTAGATGGATCCTAATGATATGTAAACTTTAATTAAAAAATGGAATAATACAGTCTCTAGTGGCATAAATATTTTTCAAAAATGAAAGGAGGAGTGCATCAAGTCATGTTTCTAACATTCCTAAATGCATAATTTGAATCTCTCAATAACAGGATAAAAATATTTCATGGAGTCTGTTTCATACAGTCCATGTAGTTCATGTCTAATATTACCCTCACCATAGAGGTGCTCATGATTATTCCATGTGTCTGAGTAATACATTGTTAAATAACATCTGTAATGATAACATTTTTAGTTAAAATATAGTAAATTAGAAAAAAAAACTACATCAAGAACTGCCAAAGAAATAATCATAATATCAGCTGGAAGGAACCCGTGGCTACTCAACCATTCAACAAGAAAATTGGTGTACTTGGGTTCTAAAATAAAAATAAATTCAAAACTATAATAATATTGGAAGGGAATTGATATTTATAAACATACTGATCACTTTCCTATCTAAAAAACATTATAAAGAGGAAACATAAACAATAAACTACACTACTGTTATAACACAAGTCAAAAATATTTTTGAATAATTCAGAGAAAATTTCATGTTGAACAATCAATCAAAGATTTAAATGCAAGAGATAACAAACCAAAACATAAAAAAAACAAAGAAAAATTACAAGATTCTATGAATAACCTATAAAATAAATTGGTTTAGACATCTTCACAAATGCATGGATGAAAAAAGGTTCTCTAACAGAAAACACAAGGGTAAACTTAACGGATGAATAAAAAGATGTCACATTACACAATGGTATACAATTTATAGTGTTCCAAATGATGATTATTCAACCAATAAAAGAGACAAGTTCATTGACTATTTATTATGGAAATTCAATAAAAAAATACATTCAATATAAATAAAAAGGTATGTAAGTTTTAAAAAATTGAAAAATTGAAACATGAAAAAAGGAAAAGGAAAAAAAATAATTCAATAAATGTTTGAAATCTCAAAAAAACCTTCTACATTCATGAAAATAAAAAATTGATGTAATTTAGATGCATAATTTATAAAATTAATTAATATGTTCAAGAAGCTTCACATAAATATTTATCTTGAAAACTCTATCTAGAAAACCCCCTATTATGATAAAATGCACAAAGAAATTTTGTATAAAAGTTGATAAAATAATTATTTGGGAACTATTTTAATTCATGGGGAATGTTAATTAGTCCTACATAGATCCATACCATCTAAATTTAGAGACACTAGAAGTTTCACCATAACCTGCAACATTAAGGGATTCTATTCAAGAAGATCTTTGTGTAACCTCAAATCTAACATTAACCTCATTCCATCTAGGGTTCTTGAAGAACTCAATATAAAAAGTAACCTCATTCCATCTAGAGTTCTTGAATAACATAAGACCAAAATAAAAAATCCCACCAAGTTCACCTTGAAAATGGAATAATAGTCACTAAATAATACCCGAGGAATCATAGATGATGTGATTATCACAGTTAATAAATTATACATCCCCATTGAATTCATCATCCTTGATATAAAATATGATAAGGAATTTCCACTCATTGTTTGGATAACTTTATTAGATAGAGGAAGATATCTTGATGATGTCCTAAATGATAAATAATTTTTTTGAGTTAGGGAATAAAACCTATCACTTTATGTCTTGAAAGATATAGAAAACATTCACTAGATAACTATCATTTCATAGATATAGTTAAATAATGGGATGAGTTAGAAAATGAAGCATTACATATTTAGGATTTTCATAGGGAAGAAGATGACTGAACTAAAAAACAAAAAGAAGTGGAATTCATCAAAAATAAAGTCAACCCATTAGATAAACAAGAATTCTCCTAATTTACTACATAATATGATAAAACCGCAAAAAATTAGTCTAAACATATTCTAATGAACAAAAGATATGTTTATATGGGTGATTCAATAACATTTCCAATCATTATAAATTCATACCATTCAAGTCAAAAATAAATTAAATTTCGTAATGTACTATAATAAAGGAATTATAAAATAGTCTAGAATTATCTGATTAGAAAGTTATAATTCCTACAATTTTCACTCATAGAATACATATGGAATCTAATTTCAAACCATATAGGAAACCAAAAATATGATTATAATCTATTATGAAATAAGTATTTAAGGGATAACTAATTATGATTCTCAATATTGGATTAATATTCCTTATCTCTGGTAGTCGATGGGTCAATTTGTTTCATGTGGGATATAAATATGGTGGTACCACATCAGTTGAAATTAAAAAAGGAGGATTGATACCCATTAGAAACATGACTGTTTGGATAGTGTAAATTGAAAACATAAAATTTAATTAAGTTATAATAAATGATAACTTTCCACTTTCCATTATTTATCAAATCCTTAGTAGAATTGAAGTAAGAGATTACTAGAAGTTTCATGAATGATGATATAGTTATAATAAAATTGTGGTAGCTTCACAAGATCAATAAAAAAGAGTATTCAACTATATATATTGTATATTCACTCATTAGTGAATTACATTTAAAATGTGTAATGCCCCAACCAAATTTCAATTATTTATGATGTCAATTTCCATGAAATGATTGATGTTTTCTTGAAAATATTCATGGGTGGGTTCTATATTTATTGGAATTCCTTTGATTAATGCTTAGAGAATTTTGATAATGTTTTATCTAGATGTGAAGAAAAGAATTTTGTTATCATTTAGGAAAAATATCACTTCATGGTACAAAGTGGGGTAGTTCATTGAAAATGAAGTTCAAATAATGTCATTAATGTTGTCCTAACAATGACTACTATAATTTTTGAGTTTCCCATGACTATATTATTTTATTCTATTAGATATTTCCTTGGGATATGAGTTTCTAACGACGATTCATTAAGTATTTACCTATTAATTCATAACACCTAACATCCCTATTTGGATAATATTTTTCATTCCATTTTGGGAATGATTTCCTAAATAATTTCTATTGATACAAAAATATTTAATATAATATCTGATAATGATTTCATAAGACTATGAGAAAAAATTTATGTTAATGTGTGATGCAAGTAACTAAGAATTTGGTGCTTCCCTAGGAAAAAGGAATGTGAGTATTTTCATAATAATCAATTATTCTAGCCAAACATTAGATTAATATCAATACAATTAAAAAACATAAAAATAATGTCTAGAACTTTACTCTATATTCAATAAATTCTAGTCTTACTTTTTGTTCTCCAAATTGGATATGTATACAGATCACTCTGCCTTACAATATATGTTAAACAAGAATGATTTTCATCCCATACTCATTCAGTTTATATTTATACTTCAGAAATTTGACATTGAAACTATGGATAAAAATGGTATTGAGAATTTCATTTTTGATAATTTATCAAACCAATAATAGGAAAAAAGCGATATCAATCTTGAATAAATCAACGAAACATTTATTTATAAAAAAATTTATACTGCTATGAGTATCACAACATGGTATACCAATTGGTTTAATTAATTAGGTTTTGGTGTGGTGCATAATTTTTTTTAAATTATCAAAGTAGAATATATTTGAATAAATAATTCCATTACTCTGGGGATGATTCAATAATTTTCATGGATTATCCAGATGAAATGATCAAAATGTGTATCCTATGCGAATAATTTAATCATGTTTTGAATATTTTCTACTTGGGAGAAGATTAGTATATCATGGAGTTCATCACACAGTTATAAAATTATTATAATGAGGTTT
This sequence comes from Viscum album, assembly GCA_963277665.1. Taxonomy (NCBI): domain Eukaryota; kingdom Viridiplantae; phylum Streptophyta; class Magnoliopsida; order Santalales; family Viscaceae; genus Viscum; species Viscum album. The sequence goes on from OY728167.1 coordinate 837,401,306, forward strand.
ATACCAACCCACCATGAATCAGGATATTTGATAGCTCATCATGAATTATGATAAATGATAAATAATTAGAGGTATAAAGTGAGATACCAAAACATTCCTTTATTGGTGTTGAAATTTTTGGTATACGGGAGATCAAATTTATGGGTTCTTTTTCCAAAATCATTTGGAAAATAATACATCCTAGTATATGATAACTACATGTAAAAGTGGGTGGAAGATAATTAATGTATAGAAAACAATTCTAGAATATTCCATAAATTTTTAAAACACATGTTTACTCAGTATGGGATTCTAATATTCATCATCAATGCGAGTGGAACTCACTTAATTTTTGCTATGTATCATAAACTAATGACCTATAATATATCCTTACATTAAATGTTCACCCCATATCATCTAAAATGAAATTTCCAAAAAAACGTTTCAAAATGATAGATCAATGAAATCCTAGAGAAAACTGTTAATAACGGTTAGAAATGTTGTTCCATTAAACTTTATGAAGAACTTTGTGCTTACAAGATAATGTGAAAACAAAAATTTGAATTTCCCTATACCACTTAATGATTGGAAAAACTTTCCACCTGCCTATATAATTAGAACATAAATATTAATGTGGTGTAAAGAAACTAAACATGGATTTTAATTCCACTCAAGAAAACTTCATTTTATAGATGAATGCATTGTTTGATATAAAAAGGGAATAATATGACAATTCATTTCTATATAATGAGAAAATATAAGTATAGAATGATAAGAAAATTTTAAAATGAAATTTTTACTAGTTGAAATGGTCCATAACTTTAACTCAAGTATTATTATTATGGTAGGAAATGTTAAATCAACATGGTCCTAGCCATAAACCATCACAATTTTATACAATCATGGTACCATTAAAATTTATATTGATAAGACGCATATATCTAAGGTAAAATTTTAATGTCTAAAACATCATCACACTTTATATATTATAGGATTCATTGAGTAAATAAATTTAAAATGAGAATTTGGTCATCTAGTTGAAGATGTTAAACTGAGTGTGACCCAGAAGAAAATATGGCGTCTTTTAAATTCCACGATATCTATTTAAAGACTCTCACATTGTGGGTTATGTTAATGAATATTCCTCATTCTATTGAATAAAAGATAATGGTAGATTCCCCTCTAAAGAATTATTTTAACCCCCTCACGAGAAGTGTTTTTTGGGATGAAAAGAAGATCAAACTACCTCATGAGTGGTTACTCGTGGAAAATTTAGTGTGACTAAACCTCATTAAGGGACCCTTAGAGGTACATGAAACTGGTTCAAGAATGGATAAGAGACCAAAGAATTTTTATCCAATGGAAAAAACAAATTGTCCATTATCCATTTGTTTATCTAAAGACAAAAAAATTTAAACATTATTATATGAATCCTACCTATTCTTCGTTTACTTTTTTTTTCAGTTTTTTATGAAATAAAACTATAATGTGTGGAACTTATTTAGATTATCCCAAAATTTTAGTACATTTTACTTTATCTTGTATATTTAATTCCATTTTTTTCATATATTTATATTGGTTTTATCATAATGTAATGATGTTGTTTTGTGTGTTCACTATTAGATATTTATAGGAATAACATTTTTAGAGCTCTATTGGATACTAGAATCCTCTCTAAAACACTATGTAAAATAACTAAATTAAAAAAAAGAACTCAAAACAAATATAGAAAAATAACATACCAATCATTGTAGAAACAACAAGAAAACGATAGAATTTTTGTAGTAACAAATTCGGAGACATACCGATGTTGTCTTAGTTAGTATGGGAACACGATTACTAGTTAAAATACATTGATTATTATTACCATTAATTGGATGAATGTTGATATCATTTCATGTTTTTAAAAAAATATTCTAAAACCTTTTCATTTCTAAGACATGTATTTTCACTAAGTATCATATTTTCTATCTATCATTGCTTTTATATACCCATGATGATTCTAGACACTTTTTATATCAATTCTTATTTCTCCTTTTCTTATACGAATATCGAATATGTTATGTATTCTAGAACTTCCCATGTTTGTTAATCAAAGGGAGATGAATTTCCAAAGTTTCACAAAAATGTATGAGGAATTTTTGTTTGTTTGAACACTTTGACCCATTGATTCACCATTGTATTTTCTCTATTTTTTATCCCATAAAACACATGAAGAATAAATTTTAGGACGATACCATAGTTGATACACTGCCCTACCCATAACATTAATATTTGAATAATGATTTTCAATAAAAGTTTATGGGAAAGTGTTATTCATGGAGAAGGTTGTTTAAGGGACATTGAGTAATTTGATGCACAATGATACACATTATATCATTATGTTTTTTGAGATATTTTTTCACCATAGCCACATTACTTGTATGTATATTATGATATAGTAATATAGATTATTTTTCAAATAATGAGTAATTTTCTAGTTATTTAATGGTGACCCTCACATTTAGTTTTACAAAAAAAAATTGATAACTCATTACTCCATAATCTAAAGAATGTTTGTAAAACATAAGTTTCCAATGATTCTACTTAGTATGATATACTTCTGAACTTTTCATTGGAATTTTTTTGGTATCTTTTTCAAGGGGTTTTGGAGCTAATAATCACCTAATTATCTATCTATTATATTTGAGTGAGTTATGAACCTAAATAAAAGGAAAAATTTACTACTATGTATAAAGAGTTTATCAACGCCTTAATATTTCTTTGTTAGAGAAAAAAATCACTGAAAATCAGAGAAACCTTACAATCCATAGGATTTTATTAATTCTAAAATAGTCCCCATTAGGGGGGGGGTCCAATATCGGTTCTAGTTTAAAGACGATAAATAATCCCATTATTGGTGATTTTAATAGTAACTATAAAGAATCCCATTATCAGTTCTTTTATAGAATAGATAAAGGGTCACACTGTTGTTGTGTGCTATTAAAATTATAGGACATTGCATCATGAAAAAATGGTTGAAAATATAGGGAGAGAAAATATGGAACTTAATTGAAATAAAATTTACAAAAAAAATTCATGAAAAAAATTATTTTATAGACATTTCAAACATTGTTTTGTAAAATTACAAGAGTGAGTAAAATTTATCACATACATTCAAAAACATAAATGTTCCTTTTTAATTTGACCACAACCCCTTGTAATGCTATTAGTTTCTGAAAAAATAACCCCATATCAAGAAAAATATTTCACTTATATTAGAAAAAAATATTATGTTAGTAATAATACAAATAAATAAATAAAACAAAAAAGTGTATATTTTAAAATAAAATCATATACTTTGAATCATACCAGTTACCCTGTGTATCCGATTAAGTTGTGAAAGATCATTACACATCACTCTATTAATTGTTGTTCTCAAAACAAGGTCCACTTGATTTGACTCACTTATTTGGTGATAAAAACTCACTATGGATGTGATCCAATTCAAGAGAACATTATTTTTGATAATAAGTCTTTAATTTTCACATAATTTATTTTTTTTCTTCATGAATTATCTATGTAAAAATAAAATAAATTGTTATCTAAAAAATGAAAAAGAAATTAATTAATTAATAGTAGATAAAATGATAAGAAAATAATTTGATATTTTATGCTCATTTTTTTCTTATGTGATGTATGTTTTAAACTAAAATGACACTTATATATAGAAAACACACACATCCATTCATACATACAACTTCATTTTTCAAATTGACCATCAATCAATTTCTACTTGTACCAAATAAATTATGGATCATTTTCCTAATGTTTTAAATTAAAACGATCTCGTTTTCTCAGTTTTGGCTAGTGATGTACATTTTAACTAAAATGAAACCTTTATATTGAAAACATACACTTTGAGTGATACCTGTAAAATCACATGTCTGATTGATGTTTGGTCAATTGTTAAATGAAAAAATGAATTATGAACTATTTTACTTATGTTTGAAAATAATCCAAGCACATTTTCTCAGTTGTTACTATTTGTTTTATGTTTTAAACACTACTAGAAAATTTATTATTTGCAATGGGTTATTTGTGATGGTCAAATGACCTATCGTAAATAGTATCTAGACTCGGACTATTTGTGATGGAAGAAACCATTTCATCACAAATAGTTTTGGCAGGGATTCCACCCACCTATCTCCAAAACCAATTGTGACATGAATTTACGATGGAGTGCTAATTCCGTCACAGTTGTACATAGATTCAGAAGTATTTTGAGATGGACTTAATGGTTTGTCTCAAAAAATTTTAACAGACAAACTATTTGAGATGGAATTAATTCTGTCTCAAATAGTATGTCACACAAACTATAATGATTTAACCTATGCGACCACCCTTCTTCCTCCTACTCATTCTTCCTCCCCTCACACGTGATGTTGTCTCCTCCATTATCTACACCGTATCAACATGATGCACCACCCCACCGCGCTGCCACACCACTACACTATTACACCATTCTGTCATGCTGCTTCATCGCTCCATCACTCACACAACCATGACACAACACCGCCCCAGATCGCCTCCCTAAAATCTACTAGGTATGAACTACGATTTTGTTGTATATCATTTTTTTCACACATCTATTCAATCTTTTGTGTACTCATATGGTCAAAACCTAGGTTAATCAATTTAACTTTTTTTAATCTATTTGGTGTTTAAGGTTAATATATATTTATTAGTTTGTATTTGGATGTCTATTATTTTTACAAGTCCAAATTTCATTTTATTTTTGGATATATATATATATATATATATATATATATATTTGGGTGTCAATTGTTCTATAATGATTGATTTTAAAAATTGATCATTAAAATAATTGATCCACTGATTTTGGATTTTACAGTGTACACTTGAATTGTTTAGTTATTTGATTTTAGGGTTAATTCATCTTAAAACTTATAAATTAATTTCATAATTCATGTATCATTATATATGGGTGGCAATTTTTGTTGCAAGATTTGATTTCATTTGTGTATCAATTTTTAGGTGTCAATTTTTTTTGTTTCACTTTTGTTGGAAGTTTTTATTTAATTTGGGTGCCAACTTTCGTTGCAAGATTTGATTTCAATATTTGTTACATGATTTTATTTAACTCGTATAAATCTTGTAAAAACACCAGATGCAGAACTGTTATAATGCATCCAATTATTAATTAAAAAAATATCAATTCAAAATAAATATTATTTTAAAAATATTAACTGAAAATTATTAATTAATTATTTATAGAAATTATTAGTTTAATATAAGCACATTTATTTACAATAAAAATTTAATATTACCAAAATTAATTATAAATTATATATGAATACATATACATATATATATATATGTTTATATAGATTTTATATATGTATATTTGTTTTTAAAAAGTGTTAGATTATATATTTGATGTACTTATATTATTTAAGAAATCATGATACATATATACATATATATTCATTATTAAAAATGTATTAATAATTTAAATAATTAATAATAATCATTACTTAATTTATAATAATTAATAATTAATTATTCAATATTATTAATAATTAGTAACTATTAGTGGTAGTTACCAATTATTATTATTAATTTCAAATTTTGAAGAAATTATGATAATATGTAAAAATTTAGAAAAAAATATGAAATATTATTAATAGTTAAATATTAGTAAAATTTGTTAAAAAATAAGATATAAATAATAATTAATTAGTATTATATGTCATATAATTTTTTAAACTAGTAATTTTTTTAAAAAAACATTTCAAATAAATTCTAATTTTTTTATCAAGTCTTGACAAAATTAAAAAAATTAAAAAATATATATAATTAAAAATAATTCATGTACATGGTATGTTAATTAATATAGTTTTTATTACTAATTTTTATAATTGTTATAATATATATAAATAGTATTAATAATTGATTTAAAATGATGCCCCCATGTGCCATGTTACGACACGTCTGACACACACAAATGTAATGTCACACCTAGGGTAAATCCCACATCTTGATCCCAACCGTAGTGTCTGAATTTTCATATGATACATACATTGAAAGATACATTAAAGTTTAATAAGAAATTATTATAAAAATATTAAATTAATTACCCTCACATGAGATGTAATTAATCCCTCGATTCTCAAAAATGTTATCTCACACCAAGGGTAAACCTCACATACCATACCCAACGGCGGTGTCCAAATTTTCATATGATACACAGTTTGAAAGATAAATTAAATTTTAAAAAGAAATTATATTAAAAATATTAAATGAATTACCCTCGCGTGTGATGTATCTAAACACCCAATGCTAAAAAATGTTATCTCATGCCTAGGGTAAACCCCACATCCCTAACCCAATGACGGTGTCTGAATTTTTATACAATACACAGTTTGAAAGATTGTTTAAATTTATATAAGAAATTATAATAAAAAAGTTATATTAATTACCCTCACGTGAAATGTAACTAAACACCCTATGGTCATAAATGTTATTTCAGGTCCAAGGTAAACACCATATCTGGGACCTAGTGGTTGCATCTATTATTTCATACGATACACAGTATGAAAGATACATTAAATTTTAATAATAAATTATTATAAAATATTAAATGAATTACCTTTTCATGTAATGTTAATAAACACCACACACACACAAATATTATGTCGCACCTAGGGTAAATCCCAAATTCCTGACCCAATAGTTGTCCATGATTTTTAATATGATACACAATTTAAAAGATACATTAAATATTAAAAATAAATTATAATAAAAATATTAAATGAATCACTCTCCCATTAAATGTAATTAAACACCCTATGATCACAAATAATATGTCACTCCAAGGGTAAACCCCACATCTCATACCCAATGGTGGTCTCTAATTTATCATATGAGACACCATTCAATAGATATTCTATTATTTAAAAAAATAGCATGTTTCTTATATAATATATTTTTGATTTTTATTCTATATGCACTGAGCCTCTATGGGCCCTATAATCTAGTGATAACCCATCACTTCACTCTGATTATACTTCATATAAAACGTCCAGTTGTTAAGATATAATAATAATTATCAACTGGTCAAAGTGAATGGTAATAATTATTATTATTTGTGTTTTGAGATAACTACGGACTTAGTAATTAGACACCAGTTTCTATTACGCAATCGTGATTGGATAAATCATCCCAAAAATCAAAATCAATCTGGTATAAATCCTATCTACATTGAAGTTTTTGAAAGCTTTATATCATTTTCATCATCATATTATGATTTTTTTTCCTATGGAATAATTAAATATCCATATGAGAAATGTGATCATAGGATATTCGAAATGTTTGACAATGATGGACTTCATGTTTGGAATTTTGGTTGTTAGAAATAATATATTTTTTGGTATAAACATGGTGAAAATAATTCAGTAGAAAATAAAAAAATGGTTCTAGATACATCATTTCAGAATTTATTACATGGGGCCACTAATCTATCTATTCTTCAATCAATAACTCAGAATGATATTCCAATTCCTGAATTAGATCCTTATCTATTTTACAATTTTTTTAAATCTACTAAGGCAGCCTTAAATCTAATATTCCAGATGAGAAAACATTAATATATTGAAAAATTTATGGATATTAAATATGATTTATTAATGTTGAAAAGTTTTTTTATCATAAATTTTCTTTGGTTAAGTCATTGTTTCATAATAAAAATACATTACTTGTAATTTTCTATAAGAGTAAGATGTTGGTTCATAATTTGTATCTTAGTTATCATAAAATTAAAGCATGTTCAAATGATTTCAACTTATATTATGATGATTATGAATCATTAGTTAATTTTAAAACATGTGTATGATTTAGGTATAAAGAGACATAATGTGGAATGTCCAACGTTCTTATGAAATAGTTGAAGTATTTCCCAAATACACATCATTTAATCTATTTTTTATGTCCTGTAACATAGCTAGATTGATGTCACAGACTAAATAAAATATTTCCATCAGTAAAATATTAAATCATCCATTTGATAGTGATTCATGGAAACACTATGATCAGGTTCCTCCTTTTTCTTCAGAACCTCATAACATATGGTTATTCCTTTCCACTAATTGTTTTTATCTAATTGGTGATTACGACAATAGTTTTTCCTATTGGCTTATTTTCTTTACTCCTTAAAAATTACCTGATTGGATAGTGATGATTAAACCATATATATATTTGTAATTATTAATTCATGGACATCCAAATATGAATATTGATGTTTATTTGAGTAAACTAATTGATGAGTTAATTTAATTATAGAACAGTGTTGTGACTACATTTGATATAGTTGTAGATCATAATTTTATACTAAAGGTTTCATTATTATGGAAGATCAGTGACTTTCCAGCATATTGTATATTATCTATATGTATCCTACATAGTCTAAAATCATTTTTAGACTGCATGGCTATGGACAAAGCATTTACGATTGGTAATGGAAGAAGGGTTAGTTATTTTGACTATCATTGGAGATTTCTTCCTACGAATAACACATTTAAAGGAATCAAAATAATTTTATAAAATATAGAATTGAAATAGAAGAACCTCCAATAGTGATCTTAGGTAATAAGGTAAAATATATTTTATCTTAATTACCTCATATTAATTTTGGACCATCCATAAAAAGAAAAATTAATGGTATTGGGATAGATCATAATTGAACAAATTCGAGTATTTTTTGGGATCTTATATATTGGTCTGGTTTGTAGGTTTTTCAATGGTTAGATGTAATTCATATCGAGAAGAATGTTTTTATTAATGTATTTTATACCAAATTGGACACACCTAGTAAGACAAAAGATAATTTAATGGTAGGGTTATATCATTCCCATATATTCAAACATCATCAACTTCTATTATTTGAAGATGAAAGATCATAGAAATTAATGAATCGAAAATCATCTTACTCACATAGTAAATAAAACTAGTTATTATTCTATTAATGGATTATATATTTGATGTTACCATATGTTTGTGAAAAAATTTGACTCGTTGCATCATAAAAGGGAATATTACCATGTTAAGAAGTCACGAATATCATCTAATAATTGAAATATTACTACCTATTGGTCTTAGAGAGATATTGAATTATTAAATATCGGATGTTTTGATCAAAACATCATGTTTTTCCAAGGAATGTTCGTGAAAACATCGGATTATGATGCATTTAGTTCTCTATAAAAAGATATTTTATTAATTTTATGTAATTTGGAGAAAATATTCCCATAGGGTTTCTTTGATTCCATGTAACATTTAATATTGCATTATCCATATGATTCTAAATGTTGAGGTACCATACGATTCTAGTGGATGTGTCAGTTTAAGAGATGTATGATAAAATTAAAGAAGAACGTTCATTACAAAGCATCAGTTGAAGGGTCGATTGCAGAAGTGTACTTACAGATGAAAATTTCAAATTTCTACTTTTATAATTTTTAGTGGGAATATGCTTCAAAACATAATCACATGGGTAGAAATGATGCCAATGTTGATGATGTCATGAACCATTAGTTATTAATTTTTAATCAACTTGAGCTTGGTTATGGTGGTTATCACGAATGATGGATTACAGATGATGAAATACACAGAGATCATATATATGTTATCCTGAATTTTGAAGAAATGACATGATATGTGTGATAAGTAATAATATTTTTTTATTTTGTTAAATATTTATAAAATATTCTTTTATTTACATTATATTTTTTACAGAATATATAATGACCATATATAAAAATAATTTACACAAATTATATCTGATTCTCTTGAAGAACATCATCAACAAAAATTTTCATATTTGTTTCAAATACTAGAAAGTTATGTTTCTTTTGATAGACTAAGAAATCAATTTTCAAATGATATCTATTATTGATATTTTTTATTTTTTAGAGAATACAAAAAATGAAATTAAAATTGATATTCAATTATTTGTTCTAAAAAACACTCTATAAAAATTGGTAAAATCATATAATGGGTATGTGGTTAATTGATTTCAATTACATATACGCATAAATAGTGACTCAAAGAAGTCATTAAATAGTGGTGTTTTTTTAAAAGATACCATTATAAGGAAAGTGAAGTTGAATTGTATGCTTTGATGGATGAAATAACTTAGTCATGTTTTATGGGACCAAATTATGTAACACTGTTTAAATTTCCTTAGATTGATATTGATCAAGGGTGGAGAGTTCATTAACGACATGGAGTCGTTGAAATTAAATATAATATTCGTATTTCATCAAATGGACCATTTATGTTGGAAAAAAAGAACCTAAATTTTATTGTGAAAATTACAATGATGTTTTGAGGCATTTGAAGGACTGGTGGTGTGTGATAAAAATGTAATCACATGGATGTCAATTTATTGAAAATAATGGTTATGTGGAATTACAACATATTGAAATTTTTCAGGAAACATTAAAAAAGATTTCTCATACCTGAAAAGATATAAATATAGATGATGAAACCCCTCAATTATGGGATAATTATATAGATACTGTTGATGATGTAATAAGGGATAATGAATCTGAAAACCATATGGATGTTGGTGATACTACAGATGAGGATAAGAAATTGATCTCAATGAAAATGATGATGTATATGACTATTGATGCATTATACTCAAGTATTTAGTTATAGGAAATTATTATATTATGATATTTATTAGTTTTTTATATTTCATATAAGTATGAACAATTTATTACATGTAAGATTATTATATTATGGTATTTATTAGTTTTTTAAATTTGATATTTGTATTAACAATTTCTTATAGGTATGAATATTTGTTTCCGATGGCTAGAGATGATCCTAATGATCTAATTCATTCCCTCAATGATGTTGTAATTCTTACTGATGAGCCAAGTTCATCGGATCCTTAGGCTGGGTCACCTATTAGGAGGGGGCGCAGTCTCGCTTGATTGATGATTTTGGATTATGTTCTAGAGGGAAGACCATCTATTATTTTTATTCTCATTTATGAAGGTATGTTTATTTCATTATGATATTTATTTTAAATTTTCATTGGGTATTAATTTTGGTAATAATTTTATGATTAATTGTTTTTATTTTAATTTTTTTACATTTAACTATTGAGCAGGCTGGTTCAATTCTAAAAAATTATTTTTCTGAGTCATGGGTGTCATGGGACCTGGTTCCCACTACCATGCATCACCTGATATTTGACCACTGGATAATACATTATTAAATAATATATAATTTTTAAAATTTATTTAATTACTAAGATATTATTTTAATTGTCTTTTAGAATTTATTTTCTCTAATTCCTGATATCTAGAGAGGTCCTATCCAAGAGGCATGGGATACTTGTATACGTGAGTTCTTTCATCATTTTCTATAAATCCATAGAAAGTGAGCTATGGATAATGTTTTTGCTACTGTTTTCAGCCAGTCTTGTGTCTCTCATCGACCAAACTATATCTTAGCTCTGGTTTTGGATGGATTGTGCTCCTTCTGGCTATGAGAGAATTTTATAAGTAGATCATCATTTGAAAGTCAGAGCCGGGGGAGGTAAGAGGCTACACATAGGGCCAGAAGTTGTACATTTGGCATACATGGATGACATATGATATGTGATATTATTTATTATTGTATACACAATTTAACTATAATTTTTTTTATATTATACATGTCGCTATTAAACCATATTTTATGAAGTTTTATGTGTATAAAAAGATATATATTGATACCCATATAGGAGAAGTTTCAAGAAACCAATAGTTCCATATTGTGGTTAATAAATTTTTTAAAAAATTCATGGACATTAATTTTATTGTTATTCAAATTTTTAATTATATTTAAAGGAAACATATATGACTCTATCTTCTTAATCATGAGAGAGTCATGGTGAGAGAAAACATGATGTCATGGGTGATTCAGGTTTCGATGAGGGGTCCTGGATACAGGAAACTTTGTAGGGTGTCAAGAATGGTCGGGAGATTGGTATTTATTCTCACATGAAACATACATGTTATTATGGTACTTCTGTGACAACATCAGTATGTAACGCACCGACCCTAGTTACCCAGAGTCGGTGCATTATTACATAACATTGGCATGATCACAAGAAAGATCAAATCTCGAAAGAACGATTGGTCTAGTAGCCTTGGAATCACTAGATATATTCATAAGTTTTACATTACATCATAAATTGAAAAACTACTACAACAACATAATGTCTCCACAGTCCACACTATTATCCCCTCATAATATCCCTGTAGGTCATTCATAACTTACTTCTTCACATCCTGGGAAAAATAAAACATAGAAAAGGGGTGAGCTCAAATGCCCAGTAAGGATAACAATATAGCGGAAACTTTCATAAATGAGAATAAACATTTAAGGCAATGTATAACTAAAACAACAGCCTTTCAAACTTGAACTTTCAACATTGTATGGCATAAATAAAATGAAATAATGCCATTTATTCATTCACATGGATATTCTACTAATCGAATAATCACATGCAAAATCACTAACCACTTTCATAATGTTGGAATGCATAATGCTAATCTTTAATTTCTTTTCAAGGCCTCGTCCCAAGACCTTGGGGCTAACTGTAACCAGAACCCAACCCGGAGTGCCTCTAATAACCGGACACCAACCCGGAGTGCCTCTAATAACCGGACACCAACTCGGAGTGCCTCTAATAACCGGAGACCAAACCGGAGTTCCTCTAACAACCGGAGACCAAACTGGAGGGCTTACTTTTACTGGTCCCCAACCCGGAACATACTTGTCTAACACATTCATCTGAATGAAATTTTGAAATATAACATAAACATTTGGAAAAAATAACTTATAAAATGTCAATACTTTAAACAAAAACCATGAGTGACATAAGAATAACTTATCCATAGTCAAAAATATCACAAAACCTTCAATAAAATAGGGATGTTTTGTATCATAATAAATCAACTTCAAATAAGCTTAAAATCCATCAAAGGATGTTGACATAGATGAAATCAAAACTTTTTTTAGAGAAATATCTCTTTTTTTTGAAATCATTTTAAAAGTAACGTAATTATAAAATAATACATTCAATTTGAAAATATTCTTATAAGCTTGTAAGGGAAGCTTCAACGATTTTATAACGGCAGAAAATAACCGCACCCGCCGTATAAGTTAAAAAAACATTCTTACCTTAATTCTGTCGAAAAGGTTAAAAGCACCTTGTTTGGAAAACGACGGAAAGATTCCTTTATAAAACTCTTATAAAAAGTAAAACAAGGGTATAAATTACTTCAACACATATTCTTGTAAAAATGTTTTGAAATACATTTTGAATAAACATGGATGTGGATGATAACGAGATCCCAGTAGATTATTATGTATAAACAACCTTGGATAATGAATAGATTGTGAAATAACCCTTACCAATTTGGTAACTTATGAAACATACAACCCATGAAAGAGGTATCATACAATGAATATGTAAATACACATAGATTAGAGTGTATTACACGAATAATATAATTATGGGCAGTACATACACCACACAAAAGGTGATGGTGGCAATATGGCATGAATCTCACGGGAATAAGGAGTGAGATGAAAACCCCTTACCATGTTAATCAACTGAGTCGTATGGAGAAAAGTTAATAACCACCAAATTATTTACAAAATAACATGAATATAAAGATAATCATGATAATATATATCAAATGCCAGTACACAATACACCACTTTCAATAATTTAGTGGCGAATAATGGAAATCTCACGGAATTGAATGTGAGATAAGAAAATCCCTTACCTTGTACTTTTCCTTGGTTGGGGTAGGTTAAACTCCTGTATAATGGTGAAATAATTGTTATTAAATTATACAAGAATCATATACATTAATATGATATCATATGTGATCTTTTAATATTGATTTGATAATAATATCTTAGTATTATCATTGTTTCGGGTGTTAACTTACTTGTTTTCTTTTATATGTTTTGTTACGTAAGACATGTTTGTAAAGGATAGTTTGTATATTATTCATATCCAGAATGATATCAAGTCCTTAAACATCATTTTTTAAATCATCAAATGATAATTATACTTGAATGGATACGATGGAGAATGAATCTCATCGCGTTCGTGGAGACGGTAGTCCGTACGTACGCACGAGCGACAATATCATTCTTTTGATATATAAATGGATAGTATATCATATATACTGAATAATTAACATGTTATATTTATTATTTACATGATTTACACATCATTATTATACCCATCCAAAAAATATTATATTGAATAACAATTACACCACGACGTGGAGACGGTAAGCCGTACGTTCGCACGTATGGTGACATCTTATTCAAAGGGTGGATAGAATACTGAATATGGTTGTACCATATTTATAATAACATCACAGTATATATATGATACTGGAGTTATTATTTTACAATGGTAACAAAAAAGGAAGAAGAAGTGGAAGAAGAAATGAACTTGGAAAAAGGGTGGTGAAATCATTACCTCTTCTTCGGGTTCTTCCTTTTGATTTGATCAAAAGGGCTCCTTAGGTTGGCTTTATGATCAAACTAAGGCCTCTAGGTTGTAGTGAGGGAAGTTGGGAGAGTATTTTGGCAGAGTTTGGCCGAACCAAAAGGCTTTTAAGGTGTGATTAAATGAGAAGAAGGAGTGCCCTTTTATAAGAGGGGTGAGGGGCACCTTTGGAAAAGCTAGAGATATTAGTTTATAATAAATTCATAATCGGTTTACAATGGCTCCAAAGTTGACTATTCAAAGGTTATGGTGGGTATTGGTCGAAAAAAACTCAACCAATAGAATTTAGACAGGTTTGGGTACTTATATTAACCTTATCTTTAAGTATTAACTCTAAGTTAATTAGTTTTACTTTTACAATGTATCTTTGTATTTTTATATAATATGGTTAATAAACATACTATATACATCCAAGAGACCCCCAAGTGGTCCATTAATGATGAAAATATCATGATATAAGTCTCTTTGCTGAACCTTAGATTTTTAGGAATTTAATATCAATTAATAATATAATATTTGTTTTAAGAACTCTTTTATGTCAATTTTGACACTATTCAATAGTTGATTTTTTTGAAACTTATAACAGATTTATTACTTCGAAAAAAGTAAATTAAATCAATCCTAATATATCATATTATCCTAGAAAATTAGTTTAATTCATTAAAAGTTTCATATTATATTTATTTGGGTATTTATAATATCAATTAATTTAATTTTTCACTATTTTAGTAATTACTGCATCATCATTGTGTCATAAATAAAATAAATTATTTAATGTCTAAAAATTATAAATAAAATATAATTATGTAGGAAATATTTTTATATTTCTAATGAATATTTATAATCTAAAATCCAACATATATGAAACTATGTAATAATTGTTTTTCTAAAAGATATATGCTTGTGTCATTTTTGTATTCATTTTAACTTAATTAAAATAAAGTGTCCCTATCACCTACAAGTGGCACCATGGGGTCCCCAAATCGACCCAAAGATGCCTATGGTCGAACATGTATCAACAAGTAAGGCTAGGACACGTTTTAGGGTAATTTATTATTATTATAATATTATTTTTTAACCCTTATTTACCAGATTTAACCATGGTAAATAAAATATTTACCACAGTAATTATTCAAAATGTCTAAAAATAAAAGTTACCTATTTACACAATTTGTACATCCTGATTCCAAATATGGAATCCATTTTTCTAAATTCAAAACACAGAAGTGGCAGAAATTAATTTAAAATTAATTCCCGCTGTCAAAACAAAAAGCGTGTTTTTAAGAGATAATAACTATCAAAAGATTGACACTTGTTTATGTTCGGTTTAATTGTAAAATTATTTCCAATGACCAACATTATATTAAATGGTAAAAATATATTCTAAATATACTTTAAAACCACTCAAATTCATAATTTATCACTATTAATTATTTTGATTAAAAAAGTTGTTTTTAATTAAAATTTAGTAATTTTCATTATTCATCAAAATATGAAAGTTATCTGAAAAGTACCAAAATTTCACCTTAGGGTAAATTCGACACTAAGAATCCAAAAATGAAGTCAATTTTGAAATATAAAATATATATAATTTCAAAAAGTAGGTATTACTATTCATAACGGCTAGTTTGATCAGTTGTGGTGTGTGTTAAAACTCGAAGTTGCGTACAACACACGCTACTGTATTATTCAAAGGAAAGTGTACTGTGGAAGCTTGGGTTGTTTCATTTTAAATTTTTTGATGTCCCCATTTAGTCAAAAAGTTTAAAATATTGTATTTAAAAAGGGTTCACTATTAAAAGTTGATAAAAGTGCAATACTGAAAATGAATTTGTTCTTGCATTATATCTAAGAAACTCATAATATGGATTCTAAAATTATAAGGATTATATAAAGTTTAAAATTTAGATAATACTATTCATAACCTCTTTTGAATGGCTTTTTTTTGTAAGTCATGGTGTGATTGAACTCGGTGTTGCATGTAGTGCAAGTTATTGAATTATTTTGAAGAAATAACACACTATGAAATCTTGGGGTGTTACATTCTCCCCTCCTTCAATAAATTGCGTCGTCGCAATTTTAAATTCTTCTTCGAAAATAAAAGGTTGAAAATAGAAAATATATTTGTGGGAAAACCCACATCGGAAATTGGGTTACTAAAATTTAGTCTTAATATGAGGAAAAGAGAAATGAAAGGGTCACCACCAAATTATGATCTCGATTAGGAGAACATTGGTGGCAATTAGAGACATATAATTGGAGGAAAAATGTAAATATTTATAGGTAGTGATTGAGGTCATCAATCACAAACAAGTATAAAATTGAGGTCCTTAAACTCATCAATCAATGATGATTTGAAATACCATCGGTTCAACAACACATAGGGTATTGGGATAACACATTTTTGACGTTTCAAAATATCTTAGTTGAAATCCCACATTGAAAAATGAATTAATGAGGCCTCTATTTAAAACAAAGAGTGGAAAGTATGAAGATTACCACAAATAACACATACTAGGGTTCCATGTAGGAAAATATGGATATGGAAGAGAAATCTAACCATCAATTATCTGCTGGAGAGTGGTAGAGAACATGGCTATGAAAAGGCCAAAAATCCCAAAGCCATAAATTAGTGATGATTTAAGGTACCATCTAGGACAAAATTTTTGTTCTAAGTTCCTTTTATAAATGTTGAGGAATTTATTTATGAGATTGGCTAAGATCATAAGGAGATATACTTACTTTATAATTAGAGTTTTATCCATTAATAAATTTCTACCACAAACTCATCTTTCACTCTAAAAGATAATAGAATGTAATTTTTTTTTTCTATTTATACTATTTGTACAGGGTTCCAAAATAAATGAATTTATAATTCATATACAAGATATTTAAAAAAAAACTACATTATTTAATCTAGGACATCTTGTGGGCCAGTGGTAGGTGATACACCCTTGTCGCCCTTTAGTTGCGGGTTCAAGTCTCGCAGCCTTGCCGGACGCGACGGGTTGCCGCCCGACCTCCGGGTTGTCCTTTTATGGCAATCCAAAATAATCCAAACTAAAACTATCCAAAATACTTCTGTCCAAACTCACAGTCCAACATTTATAAGGAAGGTAAAAATAATGTATATCCTTTTTACCCCGTAATAGCATATGAATACCTTCATCATGTATTCTTTTAATACACTGAAACATCCTGAATTACCATATTCCTTATTGATTACATTCGTTCTCCCTTATATAGAATGCTGGATATACTTCATCAATCCAAAAATGTTTTAAACCCCAACAATGATGGAATATACAAATCATTAATCAGTTCCAAGGTAGTCAAGAATATCCAATATAATTTTTCCAAAATAATCATGTATTATTCCAAAATCACTACTTAAGTATCAGAACTGTATTATGATTTATCATTCTCTCAACCATATATTTTCCAAAAATTTATCCTGCTATTGAGTCACTTTTCTTTGTTCCACACAATCTCAAGTCCTTAATGAAATAGTACTGCAGTACAATCCTTATATACTCCATAATTATTATAACAAGTACATTGTTGATACAACACTCAATTGACATAATTAACATAAGAACTATAATCATTCCTCTTCATCTGTGGTAGTATCATAACTTGATTATTATCCAATAACATCGTTTGCGGCATAGTCTGATGACTGGGACATAGGTTCGCGTAGTGTCCAAACTCCTTGCAAATGAAGCATTGTACATTTAAAACCATTTTCTTACCCTTGCAGTCACGTACTTTGTGCCATTTTCCTCCACACTTATAACAAACTCCCATTCCTTTCAGGCAAGTTCCAGGGTGTTTCTTTCCACAGTTACCACATATGGGAAAATTCTTCTTTTCCCTCTTCCCTTTATCCATCTTTCTCTCTTCCATCCTTTTCTTCTCTTGCTTCCCTTCAAATCCATAGGACTCAGTAAAATCTTTACTTATCTTATCAACACATGATATTATTTCTTCATATGATGATAATACATGGGAGACTATTTATCTTATAAATTATAGCTTAAGACCATGAAAGATATGATCCTTCCTTCTCTTTGGATCATGTGCATTTCTGGAGTTCTCATTCCTTCTACCGGGCGCCATTTCTAAATAATGGCATACACTAGATCAGTTTATGAATCAAAATACATATTCCCATACTTATAAAACACTTAACATAAATTGAACTATTTATGGATATAATCCATAATCATAAAAATGTCTCCTTTGAGGATGTATATACTCATAAACCCTTCATAATGGTTTGTAAAGAAAATGAGAATTATCCAAAGCATATCCCCCGGGAGTGTCGTAACCAAGAGTGCAGAAAGGCCCGTTGTCGTGCACCAGTTCCCGTTCGAGTCTAGCTCAAAGCGGTGTTTTCGGGTTTTACCCCTAGGTACATCTGTGCCAGAGCCGCCTCTACCTGCTCGTATCCAGACAGGGATGTATTGCTCGGAAAACTCACAAAATCCCTACAATACCAAAATTCTAGGAAGTTCTTCTACACTAATCCTCAAAGTTCATCTTAGGTCTACGTGCTCTAATCAGAGTTTATCTAAATCTAGCTTCCAAGGTTTGTACTAAACTTCCTCGGATACCAACTGTAACGCCCCGACCCTAGTTACCCAGAGTCGGTGCATTATTACATAACATTGGCATGATCACAAGAAAGATCAAATCTCGAAAGACCGATTGGTTTAGTAGCCTTGGAAACACTAGATATATTCATAAGTTTTACATTACATCATAAATTGAAAAACTACTACAACAACATAATGTCTCCACAGTCCACACTATTATCCCCTCATAATATCCCTGCAGGTCATTCATAACTTACTTCTTCACATCCTGGGAAAAATAAAACATAGAAAAGGGGTGAGCTCAAATGCCCAGTAAGGATAAAAATATAGCAGAAACTTTCAAAAATGAGAATAAAAATTTAAGGCAATGTATAACTAAAACAACAACCTTTCAAACTTGAACTTTCAACATTGTATGGAATAAATAAAATGAAATAATGCCATTTATTCATTCACATGGATATTCTACTAATCGAATAATCACATGCAAAATCACTAACCACTTTCATAATGTTGGAATGCATAATGCTAATCTTTAATTTCTTTTCAAGGCCTCGTCCCAAGACCTTGGGGCTAACTATAACCGGAACCCAACCCGGAGTGCCTCTAATAACCGGACACCAACCCGGAGTGCCTCTAATAACGGGACACCAACCCGGAGTGCCTCTAATAACCGGAGACCAAACCGGAGTTCCTCTAATAACCGGAGACCAAACCAGAGGGCTTACTTTTACCGGTCCCCAACCCGGAACATACTTGTCTAACACATTCATCTGAATGAAAGTTTGAAATATAACATAAACATTTGGAAAAAATAACTTATAAAATGTCAATACTTTAAACAAAAACCATGAGTGACATAAGAATAAATTATCCATAGTCAAAAATATCACAAAACCTTCAATAAAATAGGGATGTTTTGTATCATAATAAATCAACTTCAAATAATCTTAAAATCCATCAAAGGATGTTGACATAGATGAAATCAAAACTTTTTTTAGAGAAATATCACTTTTTTTTGAAATCATTTTAAAAGTAACGTAATTATAAAATAATACATTCAATTTGAAAATATTCTTATAAGCTTGTAAGGGAAGCTTCAACGATTTTATAACGGCAGAAAATAACCGCACCCTCCGTATAAGTTAAAAAAACATTCTTACCTTAATTCTGTCGAAAAGGTTAAAAGCACCTTGTTTGGAAAACGACGGAAAGATTCCTTTATAAAACTCTTATAAAAAGTAAAACAAGGGTATAAATGACTTCAACCCATATTCTTGTAAAAATGTTTTGAAATACATTTTGAATAAACATGGATGTGGATGATAACGAGATCCCAGTAGATTATTATGTATAAACAACCTTGGATAATGAATAGATTGTGAAATAACCCTTACCAATTTGGTAACTTATGAAACATACAACCCATGAAAGAGGTATCATACAATGAATATGTAAATACACATAGATTAGAGTGTATTACACAAATAATATAATTATGGGCAGTACATACACCACACAAAAGGTGATGGTGGCAATATGGCATGAATCTCACGGGAATAAGGAGTGAGATGAAAACCCCTTACCATGTTAATCAACTGAGTCGTATGGCCAAAAGTTAATAACCACCAAATTATTTACAGAATAACATGAATATAAAGATAATCATGATAATACATATCAAATGCCAGTACACAATACACCACTTTCAATAATTTAGTGGCGAATAATGGAAATCTCACGGAATTGAATGTGAGATAAGAAAATCCCTTACCTTGTACTTTTCCTTGGTTGGGGTAGGTTAAACTCCTTTATAATGGTGAAATAATTGTTATTAAATTATACAAGAATCATATACATTAATATGATATCATATATGATCTTTTAATATTGATTTGATAATAATATCTTAGTATTATCATTGTTTCGGGTGTTAACTTACTTGTTTTCTTTTATATGTTTTGTTACGTAAGACATGTTTGTAAAGGATAGGTTGTCTATTATTCATATCCAGAATGATATCAAGTCCTTAAAAATCGTTTTTTAAATCATCAAATGATAATTATACTTGAATGGATACGATGGAGAATGAATCTCATCGCGTTCGTGGAGACGGTAGTCCGTACGTACGCACGAGTGACAATATCATTCTTTTGATATATAAATGGATGGTATATCATATATACTGAATCATTAACATGTTATATTTATTATTTACATGAGTTACACATCATTATTATACCCATCAAAATAATATTATATTGAATAACAATTACACCACGACGTGGAGACGGTAAGCCGTACGTACGCACGTATGGTGACATGTTATTCAAAGGGTGGATAGAATACTGAATATGGTTGTACAATATTTATAATAACATCACAGTATATATATGATACTGGATT
Source organism: Viscum album (assembly GCA_963277665.1). Taxonomy (NCBI): domain Eukaryota; kingdom Viridiplantae; phylum Streptophyta; class Magnoliopsida; order Santalales; family Viscaceae; genus Viscum; species Viscum album. The sequence continues at coordinate 837,422,885 of OY728167.1, forward strand.
TATTATTTTACAATGGTAACAACAAAGGAAGAAGAAGTGGAAGAAGAAATGAACTTGGAAAAAGGGTGGTGAAATCATTACCTCTTCTTCGGGTTCTTCCTTTTGATTTGATCAAAAGGGCTCCTTAGGTTGGATTTCTGATCAAAATAAGGCCTCTAGGTTGTAGTGAGGGAAGTTGGGAGAGTATTTGGGCAGAGTTTGGCCGAACCAAAAGGCTTTTAAGGTGTGAAGAAATGAGAAGGAGGAGTGCCCTTTTATAAGAGGGGTGAGGGGCACCTTTGGAAAAGCTAGAGATATTAGTTTATAATAAATTCATAATCGGTTTCCAATGGCTCCAAAGTTGACTATTCAAAGGTTAAGGTGGGGATGGGTCGAAAAAAACTCAACCAATAGAATTTAGACAGGTTTGGGTACTTATATTAACCTTATCTTTAAGTATTAACTCTAAGTTAATTAGTTTCACTTTTACAATGTCTCTTTGTATTTTTATATAATATGGTTAATAAACTTACTATATACATCCAAGAGACCCCAAAGTGGTCCATTAATGATTAAAATATCATGATATAAGTCTCTTGGCCGAACCTTAGATTTTTAGGAATTTAATATCAATTAATAATATAATATTTGTTTTAAGAACTCTTTTATGTCAATTTTGACACTATTCTATAGTTGATTTTTTTGAAACTCATAACAGATTGATTACTTCTAACAAAGTAAATTAAATCAATACTAATATATCATATTATCCTAGAAAATTAGTTTAATTCATTAAAAGTTTCATATTATGTTTATTTGGGTATTTATAATATCAATTAATTTAATTTTTCACTATTTTAGTAATTACTGCATCATCATTGTGTCATAAATAAAATAAATTATTTAATGTCTAAAAATTATAAATAAAATATAATTATGTATAAATATTTTTATCTTTCTAATGAATATTTATAATCTAAAATCCAACATATATAACCCTATGTAATAATTGTTTTTCTAAAAGATATATGCTTGTGTCATTTTTGTATTCATTTTAACTTAATTAAAATAAAGTGTCCTTATCACCTACAAGTGGCACCATGGGGTCCCCAAATCGACCCAAAGATGCCTATGGTCGAACATGTATCAACCAATAAGGCTAGGACACGTTTTAGGGTAATTTAGTATTATTATAATATTATGTTTTAACCCTTATTTACCAGATTTAACCATGGTAAATAAAATATTTACCACAGTAATTATTCAAAATGTCTAAAAATAAAAGTTACCTATTTACACAATTTTTACATCCTGATTCCAAATATGGAATCCATTTTTCTAAATTCAAAACACAGAAGTGGCAGAAATTAATTTAAAATTAATTCCCGCTGTCAAAACAAAAAGCGTGTTTTTAAGAGATAATAACTATCAAAAGATTGACACTTGTTTATGTTCGGTTTAATTGTAAAATTATGTCCAATGAGCAAAATTATATTAAATGGTAAAAATATATTCTAAATATACTTTAAAACCACTCAAATTCATAATTTATCACTATTAATTATTTTGATTAAAAAAGTTGTTTTTAATTAAAATTTAGTAATTTTCACTATTCATCAAAATATGAAAGTTATCTGAAAAGTACCAAAATTTCACCTTAGGGTAAATTCGACACTAAGAATCCAAAAATGAAGTCAATTTTGAAATATAAAATATATATAATTTCAAAAAGTAGGTATTACTATTCATAACAGCTAGTTTGATCGGTTGTGGTGTGTGTTAAAACTCGAAGTTGCGTACAACACACGCTACTGTATTATTCAGAGGAAAGTGTACCGTGGAAGCTTGAGTTGTTTCATTTTAAATTTTTTGATGTCCCCATTTAGTCAAAAAGTTTAAAATATTGTATTTAAAAAGGGTTCACTATTAAAAGTTGATAAAAGTGAAATACTGAAAATGAATTTGTTCTTGCATTATATCTAAGAAACTCATAATATGGATTCTAAAATTATAAGGATTATATAAAGTTTAAAATTTAGATAATACTATTCATAACCTCTTTTGAATGGCTTTTTTTTTAAGTCATGGTGTGATTGAACTCGGTGTTGCATGTAGTGCAAGTTATTGAATTATTTTGAAAAAATAACACACTATGAAATCTTGGGGTGTTACAAGTAAGTGTGATGGGAGCTCATGGAGAGCCATGATCCACTGAAAATTACAAAGAGAGGTTCAGAGCTCAGGATGAGATGATAAAAGAGATGTAGAAAGGGAGGGAGGAGTACCGTTGGTAGTAGCGTGTGAGAGTTGAGCAGATGTTGGAGTATATGCAATGACTTGCACATGGCACCGACATGGAGTTTTCCCCCTCGTCCTTCGAGGGATTCTCACCCTGGTCCTTCGAGCGATCCTCCTCTACCTAGAGAAAATTGACGATTTCTAAGGTTTTATGATGTTTTTGTAATTTGGTATAATAATCATATCATGTTTGAAATTATGTATTAATTTTATGCCTATCTTAATTTTTTTATTGTTTTTTAATTTGTTGCAAATTTGTTTATATAATTTTCAATTTAAAAATTAATTTTAAATATTTTAACATTCTTTAAATAATTTTAATTAGTATTATTGTTTTTAAATAATTTTAGTTTTTAATTATTTTAATTATTTTAAATTTTATTTAATATTATAAATTATTATTATTATTATTATTATTTATAATATTTTATTTTAATTTATTTTAATTATTTATATATATATATATACATATTTTTTAATAAACTTTAACTTTTTTCTATTATTTATTTAATTTTTAATGAAATTTATTTTTTAAAATTTTAATTATTTTTCATGAATTTTAATTTTTTAAATATATTTTTAATTTTAATATTTTTTTAGAAAACTATATTTTGAAATGGGTGGATAGTTCATCGCAAATAAATAATTTTGATGGACCTTTTCAATTGTTTATTTAAAAATATTATGGAACTTATTTACAATGGATGGACCATCCATCACAAATAATAACTTTTTACGACAGTTCATCGCAAATAACTTCTATTACGTTGTGCTTTTTCACAACATTGTATTGTCAATAGACTCACATCGCTAATGACTTTTTTCAATGGGATTCTGTCATAAATACTCCAGTGAAAATAATAAAAAACCCAATAATGAAACTAAAATGACAATTTTGTATTAAAAAGACACATTGTGTCATATCGTTCACATCATGTGTTAGATTGAATTGAGGTCATTTATTACACCTTAAAAAGAAAATATGGATCATTTTCATAAATTTTGAAAAAATTTAAATCTCTTTTTCTTAGTGTTGGTGATGTGACAATATTTTTAAACTAAAATTTTACTTTTATATTGAAAATAGTCACTTCGAGTCATATTGACCACATCGGGTGTCTGACTGACATTCAACCGATTCCCACATGTTAAAAATGAATTATTGATTGTTTTAATAAAGTTTTCAAACAATGTGAGACCATTTTCAATGTTTTGGTTATTTGAGGTGTGTTCTAAACTAATTTGACCCTTTTGTATTGAAATCACACACATTAAGTTATACCGACCACATCAGGTTTCATATTGAAATGTGGTTGATTCCAAAATTTCAAAAATATATTATAGAAGATTTTTCTATTATTTCAAAACAATCTGATATAATTTTCATAGTTTTATCTATATGATTAATTTCAAACAAAAAACGACACATTAATGTTGAAAACACATTCTTCAAGTCACACTGGCCACATCATGTGTCAAATTGGCGTGCATGCTGCTTCTATACATGAAAAATGAACTATGGGTCATTTTCCATATTTTTTAAAATAATCTGATCTCGTTCTCTTATTTTTGGTGATGTGACATCTGTTTTAAACTAAAATTAAACTTTTATATTGAAAAACACACATTGAGTCATACTAACCCCATCAGATGTCAGATTGTCATGTGATCAATTCCTATACATCATAAATGAATTATCAGTCTGTTTCTAATATTTTTAAAATAATTCAAGATTTTTTGTTTAGTTTTGGCGATGTGACACATGTTTTAAGCCTAAATGAAACTTTCATATAAAACACATGTAATTCATGTAATACTGACCACATCATGTGTTGAATTGATGTTAGATCAATTCCTTAACATTAAGAATAAATTCTGTATTTTTTTTCATAAATATGAAAAACAATTTGAGCTCGTTTTCTTGGTTTTGTCTAAGTGGCATGCCTTTTAAACTAAATTGACACTTTAATATTGAAAACACATACTTAGGGTCATAAAACCACATTAGGTGTAAGATTAATGTGTGGTTGATTTATACACATCAAAAATGAATTATATATCTTTATAATAAAGTTTGAAAATAATCCTAGATCATTTTATTAATTTTTTCTATGTGATATTTGTTTCAAACTAAAATGAAACTTTTTTATTGAAAAAAGTCAATTTGATTTATACTAATTATATTGTGTGTCAGATTAATGTGAAGTAAGTTCCTACACATCAAAAATGAATTATTGATCACTTTCCTAAAGTATCAAAATAATATATATTTATTTTCTTGGTTTTACTACTGTGACATGTGTTTTGAAATGATGTGTAAATTTGAAAAAATATGTATCATATAAAATGATAAATAAATTAACTAAAAAAATAGAAAATGATTAAAATTATCTAAATAGGTAGTATAAATTCACCTCTTCATTATTTCTATATAAATTTGGCACCAATTATTCTACCCATTTGTTTCTAAACAAATTGATTTCATCCCTTATACTTCTCCTTGATAAATAGATAAAAATAATATATGAGAATTACGATACTGATGCTTCACATACCAAGTGTATATCTAAGGTCATTTCCAATACTATATCAAAAAATATAATAGGTAACCACCAAAATTTGATGTCAGAAAACATTCTAAACCTATGTACTTTTCCCACTAATCTATAAATGAATTTACCCATTTTGAGTAGGTAGATTGTTGGAAATATTATTAGTAATGAGAAAATATAGATAAATAAATGACTAAGAAATATAATTAATGAAGTCTTAATAACCTTCAGAAATTACTTGTTTGGTGATGCTAGTATTTTATGGTATATGATATCTTTCATAAATTTTCAAATGTAATATCCACAATCATTATTGTCATCTTTCTTCAAAAACTATATAAATATTGACCAAAATGAATAAATTATTTTGGAATATGTTTTAATTGTAAAATATTTCAATATATAACTTATTCTGTTTCCATTGGAATAAATACAAAGGATTCTTATGTTTTGTCACCGACCACATACCATGAATTAAACTATATTTATGGAAGTCATTTTATTAAAAAAATCTTATTAAAACCAAAACTAAAACATATAATTTGAATTTTATCCATAAAATATTGATTACGAAACATTACAAATTCACAATACACATCATGTTTCGTCAGTTTAATGGAAATCCATGCATTGGATCCAAAAAATATAAATTTATGATATCCAAATTGAATATGATTAGCATCCGGTTCTTCCATAAAAAATAAAATATTTCATTAAAAATTAAAATATATTTTATATGATTAGATTAAAGAGTTTTACCCATTCTTTATAAGAATAAAAAAAAGTCAGATGTATGTTATTTTAGCCTCTAGTTTCTTTGTTAGGACATATTTTTTCTTATCAATTTCTTCTAACCCCAAAGTGGTTTCTTCCCTAGAAACGAAGAAGAGAATAATGTATCCAAATCATGCTTCTTAGGGTTTTCTCATTATATTTTAGTAATACAAATTCCATTAGAAAATATGAAAAGTTATTAACTTTAGTGAACAATAAATATTGTTTTTTGGATAGGCGAATTATGAAAATTTACCTCATGTGTGCATTAAAAACCGAGACTCCCATCTATTCAAAGTTAAGAAACTCATTTATATTCTATAAACCACCTATGTATCTAATGAAATTTCCATAATATTTATTATTCATATTGAATTTATTCCACATATCCATCTTTGAATGTATTGTCTTCATGAAGTTTTAATGATAATATATGCTATAGTGTAACTCATGAGGATAATATACTCTTGGAATGTCCTTTTATTTTCATGGTCGATTCACTAGATTTTCTTGATCTTAGCTTCAATTTCCCCATTGTTTTATCAATATTTAATACCATACATCACTTTATACCATCTTTATCCAGTTTTTTAGGCTCTTTATTTGAAAAAAATTGTAAATGACATAACTGAAATATCTCTATAAGATTAAATAGCCATGCTTTGAATATTCCAATAGCATCAATGATCGTTGTAATATATGGATCATCAAGTGGAACACACAAATCAATTATCAGATATTTAGTTACTTAGATCCCCACTCTCATGTAATATTTAGAGAGTTATTTTTTTGTAACATGTTTCCTAGGATATTATACACCATACCTCACACAACAAGGTATTCCATGGGTGTCGATAGATAAAATTCACATAAAACATCTCCCTGAAAATTTTTAGTAATATAAATCTATCAGAAGTTGTTTGATTCACATTAAAAAAAGAGTATTAGTAAATTTTATTACCTTGGTTAAGGAATGATGTTTAGGGGAGTGACTAGACTCAAAGCTAGTGGGTCCAATTAGATCTTCTTGTGATGATCTTTGTTCCACTACCATTTCTCTTTGATCCTTTCACACATATTGTTCATCCAAAATAGATCGGGCGATAATATCTTGTAAAGAATCAATATGCACATGAAATCCTTTCATTATATGATATATATCTTCTTCCACTTTTTCTTCTTAAAATATGTTCAATGTGAAACTATAAAACCTATACCTTTAACAAGACCATATTGTTCATCCCACTTTGAAGCTACTAAAAGTAGTTTCTCTCCAGGTATGGTCACCTTCAATTCATGCTTCTAAACCATATAAAAATCATAGAAACATAAATAGATATTTTTTATATAACACTATAATAAATGAAAATGAATTACTATTATTTCATACTTACACATGTTTCACATACCACTTGTGTGTTTTGATTAACATGTTTACCCTCTTTATTTACGTGGCCCTCCTTCTATAGTGCATGATGTGGGACGGAAGTGGCTTAGAATTTTGTATCACATATATTCATACAAAAATAGGAAAACATTTTATTTTATATCAAAAAATTTTAATATTTATTTAAAATACATATCATTTTATCATCCAGTGAAGTGTACCCCATCCTTGCTTTGCGATAAGGGTTCATTTTTTTATACACATTTTTTATTTTCAAGAATCCTTTAATTTTTCATAAATTAACAATTTTGAATCAAATTAGATAAAAATAATAATTTTTAATAATATATTATCAACCACAGTTCACCTACAGTGATTTATAAACATGAAGTCTAATTATGGAATTCTATATTTCATATGTTATAATCTGTTCATGCGTAACTAGTGGGTGGGGTGTTACATTCCCCTCAGTATCCCTGAGACAAATTATCATAAGAATTGTTTGGAAACCATTATAATGAAAAATTATATGTTATTAAAAATCATATATTAATATATTTTTACGGATATAAATATAATATATTTTATAATACATGATTTATATAATACTAAATATGTAATATCACTTAATATATAAGATATTTAGTAAAAAATGGTTTATAAAATAATTAATAATTAATATTAATTTATAATTTTCTATTTATTATTCATTAATAGTCATTTAATAACATTTTGATAATATAAAAATTATAAAAATTAATAAACGGTCTAAAATAAAATGACAACATGATTCAAACATCAAATGACCACAATTTTTGACCTGAGTGTCTATTTGATGTTCACCACATATCAAATCAAAGCTTGTGAAATAATCTACATCATAGTGATTAGGATAATCTTGATACTTGATTTTAATAGGTAAAAAATGTCTATAAGGCTCCTAAACTATGTTTTTTTATCACGGAACCTTAATTTTTGAATATTTGATGGAATTTTAGCCTCCTTTAAGGGAGTATTTTTTATCTTTTTTCATGAGATGCTCAATTTATTCCTAGGGAATACATATATATTATGAAATTAAAATTTTATATTTTTTCATATTATAGTGTTACTAATAATTAAATATAAACACAAATATACATATTTGTATATATTTACACATGACATTTTAATTTTATAAATTAATTTGTAAAAATATTTACTTATAAAATATTTTTCAAAATATATATGTGTCTATCTATATTAATATCATTGAATATTTATATACCTATAAAATTTATATATAATGTTTATATATATATATAAATATATTTATCTGTGTTTATGTATTGACAAACAAACCAATATTTATTAATATATTTTAATATATGTATATAAATATTAACATATAATAATTGTAAATAAATATAAATATGTATAATTATATTTATATACACACACATATGTATAAATATATATATGAATGTATGTATGTATGAATTTATAAACACAGTCAAAAAAATATAAGTGTATTTGAAAATAATTATACAAATATATATATAAATATATTAATAAATATATGTATAAAAAATGTAACTAAATATTTATAAATTAATAGATATATCCTAAAATAAGGAACAAAAAAACATAGAGAAGTGTTAAAGACACATATGTGGGATGTTGGAGGTCCCATGTTTGAATTCAATTAAAGGAGAACATGGGAGTGAGGAGGAGCATTTGTCTAGCACTAAAAAAGGGTATGAGAGACTAGGTGAGTGCTGACAAAAGAGGTAGGTGGGAGGTTAAGAGATGATAAAAGTATGGTGAACACTTTTTCAATCTCTCTCCAATTAACATATTTTTTAATACTTTTATCATCAATTTTTAGCACTAATAATAGGGTCATTTTAGTATTGTTTTTTAATGCAGACAAAAGGAGATTTTATCAGTGATAAAAAATCCCTAATAAAATGAACCTATTTTAACGACATGTAGAACATCCGTGTTGATACAATATTTTTCTAGTTCCGACAAAAGGGGGATCTGTAGTAGTGATCATAACCTGATTTGTTCCTCCATTAGTCTTAGGGAACACTTCTGATCACCTCATACTGGAATCAAATGCCAATGTATCACAAGTGAACACTTGGGAACTATTTCACATGTATGAAAACCGGGATCTGCAATTGGTTCCAACTGGGAACCTGATATGTGGAACCGATGCATTGGACAACCCAGATACAATAAAAATATAGTTTTAAAATAGGAACATCCAAGAACAAAATACAATAAATAATATCGGTTGATTTTTCCAAAAAATTTTACCACCTTAAAAAAACTGTTTAATATAATTCTTTATAATAAAAAACAATTAATGTAAGATAAAAAACAAAAATATCAAGTGTTTGGGGATGTGGAAATACCACCCAATCTTATTGATCAATAAAATCAAGGAGACAACCTCCACCATAACAATGCGACTCTAAAGTCACTAGTATAATCAACATCACTTGCTTCCTAAGAGAGAGTGGTAGTAACCCAACATGTAATCGAGGAGTTGAGAACCTAAAAAAAACATGAAGACTGCATACCCACTGATGTGAGTATGTATAGTGTTCTCCAAAGGTCATTAGGATACCACCATAAGTCCATTACATTAATTTTATAATGAAACCAAATAACCTAGTTTGAAATTAATATAAAAATAAGCTTTCATGTATTTTAATAAGAATGAAAAATAAACAATCAACATGTCATACCCCTTTTTAAAACAGGCCATTTATAAAACATTAATCATAGAGTATTTACCAAATAATTTTCGTTTGAAAATAACCAAGAACATATTAAACATTCCTCCATAGGAAAACCATGAGGAAACTTCCCTTTCCATTTAAAACATATACTTTGAAGACAAACACTTCACATAGGTTTAAACAATTATTTTAAAATAAAATTTTCAAAAATACATGAATTTAAAAAAACTACCTATTTCTATTTTAAACATTAACACACACTCTCTCTTCAAATACGAGTAATGAACAAAGAGAAAACATAATAAAATAATAGTAATAAGGAGTTATAAAAAATAAAAATAATAATACTCGGTCATAAATAACCAATATATCAAATTAGGCTCAAAATATTAGATAAGAAACACACATGCCAATAATAAATAATTTGGCATAACCAAAGGTATATATTACAAGGAAACACTATAGGTACTACTGGGACATGTTATAAATATGCATAGGTGGGACCAATTTTTGACTGGTAAACATTTTCACAAATAATCACATTAAACACTCTCAAGTTGTCTATTTAGAGACATATTCAGTAGACTTTCCATATCATTCAACGAGGGGTTATTAGCAAGTTATTAACTCTAAATTAGTATATCCAATATCGTTTGAATTCCAACTTAGTAGCCCAGGGTTCCTAATGTCATAACTAAGAGAGGTGGTACACTATAAGACTAATGGAAATTACATGAAAATCACAAATTCTAAACCAATAAAATAGAATAATCATATACTTACTACCTCTAATATACACCTTTCAAGGTTGACCCCTAACCCAAGCCACAAAAACATGAATCAAAATTCACTTAATCATTGTCAAATTCTTAGTAGCATAAAAGCGAGTAATAATGGGGCTCAACTAGGGGTAAAAATAAATCAATTAAATAATTATTTCATATAAAATACAAAACATTCCTTTATATTGAAATCAAGAACCACAGATTTAAAAATCCCCTTTAAAAACCACCTTCGAAAATAAATTTTAAATCAAAGGGAACACACAACAATACCAAAGCATAGTATCAATAAATTACATTCAATTAATAAATTATCACATAAATAAACACATGCCCTTTTAAAAATAAGGAAAACCACATTAATACAAGAAAACCACCATTTGAGAGAGGAAAAACACTTTTTCAAATAAGTAAACTACTTCAAAAAATAAACACTCCAATTTATAAATATAAATTGGCCCAAATCACCATGAACCAATCATTTTTCATGAGGAAAACCACCAATGACATTTTTCAAGAGCTTAGAATGCATCAAATACAAATTGAAAACAATGTTTCATTAAGATATGTAGTTCACCCATTTTTTCAGAGAAAAAACCAAGAAAGAAATGTATAAACATTTATAAAACCAAAATATATATCATATATATCATTTTTTAGTTCAAAAAAACATTTCAAGCATTGAGTATTCAAATATCTCTTTAATAAAAGGAAATGAAATTGAATTAGAAACATAAAGAGATGAGACTATGTAACCTTCAATGGAAACCACCAAATTTGGTCTTCTAATATAGATCACAACCCATAGAGACCAAAATACCTAATTTAGAACAATTGTTTACATAATAACTATCCAACTATGGCCAATAGAGTTATAGAATATTGGAGAAAGGGTGGAAACATAGATTGTAAAGGAGGATGAAACCATCAAGAATATAGTTTCAAGGGTATTAGAAGGTGGAGACATTACTTAGGGGAAACTATGTTGGAGGAGTTTGAGTGGTGGAGGGTGATAGAGAATCCTCATTTATGAATAAGTTGAAAATAAAAAAACGCCTAAAATTATTCATGTCACACCCTTTTCTCACACATTTTACCAAAATATGTTATGACTATGAAATATCCACCCTCTAATACTACTCAGGTTTCAAGGTTACAAACATATGGATTAAAAAACCATGTTCCTAACCACACAACCCCAGAAAAACTTCAAAAACATTTAAATTTCACCATAGGAAACCTAGATATCAAGTGTGGAATCACTCTTATAAACATGAGTAAGAAAGTGACATTTTAAGGTGTCATAAATCTCCCCAGGATTCTAATTTATTCCATTCAGAATGTTTTCGATAACTAAGGAAAAAATAAAACATCAAGACTAACTAACCAAAATAAAGGAAAAATCTAAGGGGTCTACCTCTTAGACTTGAAACGAAGAACATGATATTTGAGTATCCCACTCCTAAAGAAAATGGTTGAAATGAATTAAGATTTACCATCCATTAATGCACTATAAATCCATAAATAAAAATCCTCAGACAAAAATATGATGGGTCAACCACCTCAGGTTAATTTTAAATTTGGTGACTCGAACATACACACATATCAAAACTCACATGTACTTACATATTCCTTAGCTATAATAATCATAAAACACCACAAAAACCTATAGAACATCCAAGGTAACAAGATATACATTTGATGGCATGTAATGACCAAGATAAAAGCATGAAATATACTTCCACACACATGAGAAACAAAAAGAGACCTCATAATTGTCTCCCGACATTTTAGAATTTATCTAAAATGGAGAAACAACTGATATCCACACCCAAAAGGTTGATCATCACCAAACATAATCGATTCCATCAACTGAAATATATGAGATCTAAACACCACAAGAGAGCACATTCTTGTCAAACATTTGAAGGATCACTATACTAGAACACTAACGTAACTCAATCTACAATATATTTGAAGAAACCCAAACAAAAACATGCCTAAAAAAGGAATGAATGGTCCCCACTTCGAGTCAAAAAAATCCACAAAGGGAAACTCAGGTCCAAACTCATGGAGCACCCACACTTAGTGATTATAAAATAAACACTATAAAAATGATAACAAATGATGTTTTTTTAGTAGCAATTTTTTTAAAATGACTCTAATTCATTTAGCGATGTTTATTTAGAAATGTAAGTAAATAAATGTTACTAAATTAGTAATTTTTATAAATGTTACTAAACCAGTAAAGTTTGTAAAATCTATATTTATAAACACCTCATTAATTGACATTTCTAAGAAACATAAGTAAATTGAAATCAATAAATTATTGATGTTAATAAATATCACTATTTTGTTACAACTCATATATCAATGATTTTTTAGAAATGTTTTTAAATGAGGGTTGGGGTGGGTGAGGCACGTGAGTTGATGGTGGGGTTTTGGTGGGGTGAGGCACGTTCCTCCAAAGAGAGCGATGTTTTTCATGAAACATTACTAAATTAGTGATGTTTTTAGGAAACATTTCTAAATTTGTGATGTTTTTAGGAAATTTATATAAATTAGAAACATTTACTCAAAAAGTATTCTAAACATAATAATTAATGACGTTTTAAATAAATATCACTAAAAAATCACAAAAGTAAGGTTTTTTATATTGAAATCCATAATCTAGTATCTCTCCCACTCTTAAGAAAATAGAAAATTTATTCTCATTACCCTAACATGTACACATGTTGTTCCCATGTTATCTATCAAACAAACCTTAGAACATGGGACACACTATGCACAAAAACAAAAATGACTAAAAGAAATGAGGCATGATAATCTCAAAAGAAAACAACATGATATAAATGATCCTTCATTACCTAAAAAAATAGATATAGGGTGTACACAAGGGATGGAATACAATTCAATAAATAATTATTCTACAAAAGTGAACACTCAAAAAACCTCCAAATAACTAACAACTCTCCCCTGAACAAAATTCCCAAAAATACTACTAAGTTAAATTATGGGTATGAGAATTCTTATTCTGATGTCCATTCATCCTGAAAAACCTCTAAAGATTAAAAAATTCCAAGTAGATAACAATTCATCATACCTATTGAATAAGAGGTTTTAACATTCCTAAACATCCAACATTGGAATCAAACAGTTTGATTCCACTTCCTTCTAGTGGAATCCCTTCACTAATGCTAAATGGGGGTAATATAATCACTTTTTAAAGGATTCCATGTAAAAAACCCAGAGAAATGATGACCTTGTACATAACTTCTACATAGGTAGTTAGGCCAGGCAGAAACACCACTAAACTGAGATCTAGAAAAAGGCCTCTTGAAAATAACCAAGAATTCTTCCAATAATTTGAAACCAACTTAGGGGAGAAGTAAACTAGTTTAGTGAAACATTCAATATATAATTTCATCGGTTAATCAACTTGATCATTTCTCAAGAATCCCATCACTTTTGAAATTCTCACCACCTCTGGATAAAACCACTTAATAAAGATGACTTTGAAATATCCCCAAGAGAACACCTCAAATGGTAAGTCATGGATAGTGGACTTCCACCAATATGAACCCATACCTTAAAAAATAGGAGTGTTACAACTCAACCTATGGTATCTGGAGTTCTTATTGACTAAAATATCTATTCAAACTTATATAACCACTATATCACCTCGAGGGATACTTTATCATCACTAAACCCTTGAAGATTATGACTCAGAAACCCTTAACCATGATCCATGAGACAAGATGAACATGGTCTTACCACTCCATCGAGGATTTGGCTAGAGTCAAAAACTAGAAAGGCAACATTTGTATCACCATAATGATTAACTAAGATACTCCCTTCAAAACTAATCAATTCCATTCTAGGATTCACAATCTATAACATCACCAAAACAAAAAATTAGTTCAACCACCGCACATGAAAGGGATACCAAAGAAAAGGTCAAATGATAAAATATTGTAAACACCCTTTATAATACTATTTCAAAATTTCCTTATGAGGCCTTCTTTCCATATCAAAACACCATATGGGTTTATAAAATCCCCCTTCAAGGTCATACATCGAAAACCTAACAACATTCCAAGCCCAATAATTAAAAAGGATCCCGCATCATGAAAACCAACTTCCCCAACAAACTAAGAACACCAATATCACTCACACTTTTATAAAAAAATTCATTCTTTTAAAATTAACCAAACCCTAATAAAATTTTAATAGTTACACCATACTTAAAGTCAATAAAAGTATTTATTGAGTACCATTACAATCCAAAAATATTGTTATCTTCATAAATCATTCATGATAATGTTTAGTTTATTTTTATAAAATCAACCATAAATTCTCAAAACATGGTTTTCAAAAAAAATTAAATTTCCAAAGAATAAGACATTACTTTATAATTTAATAAACAAACATCCAAAAACACTAAAAAGATTCTATTTATAAATCAAAAACAAAGATCTCCAATCATAAGATGGTTTTAAAGCACCAAAGGAGGAGGGAAACAAAAATTTATAAAATTTTCCACTATAAATGTTTTGGTCACATGCTATTTCAGATCACGTGACAACTATAAAAATTACATTGGACGTTTTCCAGAATGGTCTGGTAGGTTTATGAATAGTTTGATATACCATACCTCCTAACGGCATGCCCCAATATTCTCACTAGTTTCACTCCAAAACTATGAATGTTATAAGATATCTCACATGGTCCTCCTACAAATAAAATTACCAAGAAAACACATTAAAATTATCAAAAATAAAATACCATACAATCCAATTTCCAAAGAAAAATTTTCAACTACGAGTGGAAAATTGAGGTATAGAATGGGAAATTGTTTTCCAAGAAATCCCACGTACCCACCACTCAATAATTGAATGTCCTAAATAATTTCTCCCATCAACCCTTAAATAATAAAATGGATCTAATACCATTTTTTATTTAATTACCTCATACTTACCTGACATAATCCTTGAGTCATTAAACCACAATGACTAAGGTGTATTCTTGATAGCCCTGAGTTAGCGACAAGTACTAGGGTATCAAAATTAAACAAGTGAGAATGAATTCACCAAAAAGAAAATCAATATTATTAATGGATTCCAACTGGGAGCCTAGTATGGTGCCTTTATACAATAGAAAACCATTCCATAATAAATAATTAGTTCTAAAATAAGAAAATCCAAACATGGAAGAATAATAAATGATACTAGATTATTTTTTTAAAAATAATTCATAATATAATATAATTATTTTTATAAAATATTCTACATTCCAAAATAAGTAAACAAATATGAAAGGCTAGGAGGTTGTAGAGGCTAATACACCACATGGCCCAAGTGGTCTATCAAACTCCAAAGACCACATCCACCATAACCATTTAACTTTTAAGTCACAATTATAACTAACATCACCTGCTTCCTAATAGAGAGAAGTAGTACCATAATCATCAAAAAATATCCTGGGAACCTATAGAAAACATGGATACTACTTACCTATCAATGTGTCTATGTTAGGTTTGAGACAAAGAATATTAGGATTACATAATGAGTCTATTATATTCCATTTAAAATGAAATGAAATCTAGTAGTTTGAATGTAATAACAAAATATATTTTTATTTACATTAGACAAAGCTAAAATAAAAAACAAAACTTTAAACCCTTTCTTAAAACACACCATTTATAAATCACTGCTTAAAGAGACATTACAAAGTTAATTTAATTTTAAAAAATATCATTTAAAAATCCCTCCTTTATAAAATAAAAGGTGAAACTTTTATTTCCATTTAAAACATCCCTTTTAAAAAATATACCATTCACATAAGTTAAAAAAATTATTTTAATATAAAAATTTCACAGTGGCTTAATTTTAAAAAAACAACCTATTTCCATTTTTAAAAATTTAACACACATACTCCTTAGATAATAGTAATGAATAAATAGAGAATAAAATAAAATACAATCCATTATGTGTTATAAAAAATAAAAACAATTACATAAGTAATGCCTTATAATAATAATTATTAATCATAAATAACCCATACATAAATGTAATAGTAAAATAAAAGATATGAAAATCTATTGATAATAATAATAAAATAGGCATAACATAAGATACATAACATCAGAAAACACTTTAGAAACTAATGGGAGAAGTAATAGATGTGCATGGGTGGAACCAACTGTCAGTTAGTTTATGTTCATTAAAATTGTCACCCAAATCACTCTCATCAAGTATAATCTATGAAATATCCCCTCAACAGGTTATAACATTCAACAAGGGGGAACTCGCTATTGTGTAACTCTCAACTATTATATCCAAAATCCAATAAATTCCCACTTAATAGCCCATGGTTCCTCATTTAATATCTAATGAAAGTGGATTAATATTAATACAATAGAAATCATGTGAAGATAACCTAGACCATGGAAATAAAACAAAACAATCATATACATCCCACCTCAAACACACCCCCTTCAAGGATGAGCTTTTAACCTAAACCACCTAAAAACAAATCAAAATTCACTAAATAAATAACACATGATCACTAGCATAGAAAATAGAAAATAGCAGGGATCAGTAAGGGTGTATACATTAATAAATAAAATAAATCTTTTACAGAATATTCCAAACATTCCTTTACCTTGAAATCAAAAACCACACCATTAGAAAAACCTGTTTTAAAAAATCTTTGAAAACAAATTATAAATACAAGGGAACACACAAAAAAACCAAATAATTGTTTCAATAAATCCATGGAAATCAGTAAGTTCTTAACTTAATCAATACATACCCTTTTAAAAATAAAAAAACCCATTTAAAATAAAAAAAACCTCCTATATAGTGAGGACACACTCTTTTTAAAATAAATAAAAGCCATTTAAATAAAGGAAAACTTCATTTTATAAATCTATATTGGCCGAAATCATCACGAACCAATCATTTTATAATTTTTTTAGAAAGAATAAAATAATATTTATAAAGAAAGTGATATTTAATTGAGTAATTAACCCATTTTTAATAAGTAAAAACCTACACAATCAAGAAAAACATTTTATAAAACCTAAGTAGATACCACAGACACCATTAAATTAGTTAAAAATAGTTTTAAGGATTAATGTATTTAAAGATATCTATAGACAAAATGAATGGAACTTAAATAACTACGTTAAGGGAAAAAACCATGTTAACTTCAATGGAAACTACTAGATTAGGTTTAATGAGATGGATAATAACCCGTAGAAACTAAAATAACAAATTTAGTATAACCCTAAACATCAAAACTGGACAACTATGGAAAATGATGTTATATAACACTGGATAGAGGGAAAGAAACTTATATGATAAGGAAAGAGAAGCCTTAAAATTTTGATCTAGTGAAGAAACAAAAACGAAAACATCAATAATCCACCTTATAGAGGCTTTGAAGAAGTATAAAGTCCCTTGGGAGGGTCCTAGGTTTGATGAGTTATCATAGTGGAAGACTGGGAGATAATAATCAAATAAAAACAATTTAAAATCCTAAAAATACCCAAAACCATGAAGCTTACATGTTTTACTTGAATTTTTTTACCAAACTATGTGGTGAGATGACTGCCACCATCGAAAACGTCCTAGGACACATTATTACTACTACATAGTTTCCCAAAACTTTCACTTAACCATATGAACCTTCAAAATATTTAAAAACCTAAAACTTTCACTTTGGTGCACTCTAAACATAAGGGAGGAATGACACATATAAATATAATAATGAATGCGACATTTAAGGGTTCCACGATTCTCTTTAAAACTCCATGGATCAACTGGTGATGAGTTTCTTTGTGCAAGGCGTGTTCTGTCTTACATGACATTTTTGAGAAATGTAATTACAATTTTTTGATTTATTATTTTCGACATCACTTTTATATTTTCATGATTTTGGGCTGATTTTGATTTTTTGTAGAGGAATTTTAACAATGTGATAAGGATTACTGCACATTCTATTTTTTGTATTTTTATTCGGTGATTAATTTTATTAATATAATAAATTCTCAATTAAATGTTTATCTACATAATTATATATATTTTTTGAAATTAATTTGACATATTAAATATGTCAAATTTAATTAGTATTTTATTCTATGGTACTATGAAAGTTAACAGTTTTGAATGATCGTAGAACAAATAGGTGATATGAATTTGTGAGAATAATATCACATTATTTAACCAAATAGGTTGAAAATGGAATTAGTTCCCTATTATATTTATAATACCAGTTGATGTGAGTCCAAATAATTTAAGAGATATAAATAGGATTATAAAAAGGATTATAAATTTGGAACAAGTTATAATTGGGTGAAAAAATTATATAATAACAAGAAAATATCATTTTAATGGTGCGTATATAAATTATATTACAACATTAGGATCCCATATATATATTTTAAAAATAGTTCATTCTAATCATTTTACTAAATTTTCTATACTATCACCTTATTAAATTTTTTATTTATAAAAAATCAAAAAGGGAATACCAAAAATAATCTCCTTAGATTTTTCTAGGATGACATTGCTAAAAATTCATTTTTTATGATAGATCATGTGTTACTTGTGGTTTAACCATTATTTACAATTTAATTGTATTTAATAGGTTATAAATTTCTAAATTTGGAATGTAATAAAAAAAATAGAAAAATGGATATTATGAGAGTATCCTTACCCCTAATAACTGTACTATCACATTTATTAAGTTTTCATGCTTAGGAATATACAATGTTCCATGTTAAAAACATATCCTACATTTATTTTGGAGAGAAAATTTATGGATATTCCATTATTAAAATTATTTTTCTTGGAAATGTAAATGAAATTCCAAATAAAGTATGATTGGGATCCTTAGTTGTGAATGCATATAAGAGGTACATTTTCAAAAATCCATTTTTCTAATAATTGATCTATTATTTTAGACATAGTTTAATAATATTAATATTTTATATAGGTTTTTGTATCACACAAATGAAATGGGAATACATTTGGATGACATTTTTTTGATTTGTTAATCCAAATTCCATTTTTACACAAAACTCATTAATTATTGGAGATAACATTTTACAAAGAGTCCACTATTTAGCCACATCTTTCCAAAATAAAATAATAAAATAAATTCCCATAATAATACCTATAATTCAAGGGAAATACTATTCATTATAATCGTAGAAATATATTTTCTTTTTTTCTATTACTTACTCCTTTTTAAGGAATAACTTTCTTCTCATCACAATTAATTTGGATGCTATGAAGATATATATCATTATATCTAAATCACAGATATTCATAAATAGACTATAGACAACGTCCTTAAGTGTTTTTAATACTCTACATTGAATATTTAAAAATAAATTTAAAATTATATTTATTTATTATGTTTTAACAAGTATTTTTTTATAATAGAGTGGCAGTTCTAAATTATCAAAACTATGGAACAAGGACAGATAATGCACACAATGTAACGAACCACAATTTTATCAATGAAATTTCTATTTTGAATATATAATCGTGTCATATTTAGTAATATAATATTAAATAATTACCACACTCCACATGATAAAACCAAATAAATTTTATTGTATTAATTTAAACATTACATTTAGAGAAACAATATGTCCATAAGAAATTGAATTATTATAATTAGAAAATTTTAAAATAATATAACAATAATAGGGAAATATGGATATGCTCAACCCCCCAAAATAATTGTCCTCATGGAAAACAATGTAGAAATAAAGCAAAATATTATTAATGCAATATGAATTTTGAAAATGATATATATATATATATATATATATATATATATATATGAGATAAAATACAAGTTAATGAAAAATGAATGAAATATGTTGTATTTATAGAAAGTAGGGAACCCTTATGACCATTTCAAATATGACATTTGGAATAGTAATCATACCTTTGGAATAGTAATTTGACCATTAAGAATAGTAAAATGACCATTAGAATAGTAACATCACCTCTGGAATGGTAAAATAATATTTAGGTATCTTATCAAATGATAATGTGACATATTTATATCAAGATACATGTACACAAATATTTTAAATGATTAAATAAGTGATTATATTTTTATAAAACATAGATGTTTTATTTTTCTTTTAATAAAAATATAATGAAATAAAAATTTATATTATTTTTATAAAATGGTTTTATAAATTAATATAATGTTCTATTATAATTATAATATAAATTTAAGATACTATATGTAATTTTTCAAAGGGATTGAAAATTGAGTATAATATTAAAATTAATATTTTACAAATAAATAAGGATTTTATATAAAAATTAATGATCTCATATTTATAAAATATTTTTAATGAAAATAATTTAATTTTTTAATCTACATGTTGAAAAATTGTTATACTAATTTAATTTTCTTTTCTAAAATAATTTAACTTTTGGTGAATAGTGAAATACAACAAAATATGATATTGACCATTATGGGTTAAATGCATGAATTTTATTATCAAGGATGATGTAAGAACCATTTTTTAGGACTCACATGCACTATTTACTATATATATTAATAATAATTAATATAATTGGTATTCTTGATCCAAAAAAACTAATTAATACAATATTCCGAAACACCTCGCTCCGCCCTTATAAATAGCACACCACCACTGCTTCTCCTCATAAAATATAAGCCTTGGATTTTAAAAAATTTATATCTAATTCCCTTCCAAATACTCTCCACCACAAGCTAGGTATTTGGGTCCCATCCAAATACCATTCCAATAAGCCTTAAGGGGTAGCCAAAAATGAGACAACCAAAGGGATAACTAAACATTAATCTATTTTTTTTAATTTTATTCTTCTTCTACCAAACCTTAAGTTTTCCAGCCACATATATTTACATCAATATATTAAATGTAATAACATGTTATTATTATGGTGTAATACAAATCTTATACCCTCCATTCATTTCTAATGGAAAAACGTTGTTCATAATAGGGTTGGTTCACTAGATCCATGAACAATGTACTTGGATTTTATCCACTAACTTCAAGGTTGGTCATAAAAATTTTAACAAGGTTAAATAAGATTATAATAATTATATTATAACATATTTTATGATACTTAATTAATATATTTACCTAATGTTAAATAAAACAATTTTTTTTCAAGATGGTTGGTAAAAATACATAAATGAACTAACCTTATAACATTAATGTTTTAACTAAACAAATCATCACTATATAATAAAACAGAAAAACTATTTGGGAAATATTTAATTTATTTAAGTACATTAATACCATTTAATTTTACTTTTGGAGTTGTATCCACATTTTACAAGAACATCATTAATTATACACAATTTTTCCGACCATTCAACTATGAAACGAACACCCTCAAAATAATGAAATTAAAATTTATATCTCATTGAAATGTTTATAAATTAACACGATAAAATTATAGTAAATCAAATATAAATGGAGAATTTTCTAAATTACGAAATTAATGAATCTTATTTGATTGTCCAAAGCATTAAGTTCAAGTTAAGAACAAATCTGGAACCTAAGGTGAGGGACCTCTCTAAACCACCATTTGTTATATATGTCATACACTACTGGAAATGCTGTTTTTCCCAACGGGAGTTTACCAACGGTTTGCTAAAACCGTTGGGTTTGAAGGATCAAGAAAGCCTTTCCCAACGGTTCATTGAAACCGTTGGGAAAAGCCACCCCTTTGCCAACGGTTTGAAGAAACCGTTGGTAAAGGGGTGTGTTAATCACCTTTTGCCAACGGTTCTTTTGAACCGTTGGGAAAGGGTTCCTTAGCATCTCTTTCCCAACGGTTCTTTAAAACCGTTGGGAATTATTTCCCCCAAATCCAGCTCTCCCCCATTCGCACAGAACCTAATTTCATCCGCTCCACTGCTCTCATCTCGCGAAATCCCCTATCCGAAGAGGTGAAAACCATCTGAAATCAGGTATCTTTTCATTTATACACATATAATTCCTTATTTTTATTGTTATTGCTTTAGTATTTTAGTTTTAAGTTATCAATCCACCACCAGCTCTCTGCTGCTCTCCAAATCCCCCATCCGAATAGGTGAAAACCCATTTGAATCATCTCAAATCAAGTAATTTTTTCTTTATACACATATGGTACCTTGTTTTTATTGTTATTGATCTAATATTTTAGTTTTAAGTTTGGATTTTGATGTGATTTCACCGTGTAAAATAGGGAAATGAATAAATATTTTGTTAATTAATTAGTTTCCCCTAGAATATCAGTTGTGTTATAATGTCCATGCTAAATAAAGGGGTAATGTAATAAAAGACCTTGAATAAATAATTTGTGGAAGTTGGGGTATGTTGCCTCTATGAGAGGTTTTTTGTTGTGTTTCATTGTATGTTGTAGGCTGTTTTATGGGGATTGAGGTGACCAGTTGGGCTTTGTGATATGTGGGGTTGTAATGTGATGGTTAGTGGGCATGGATGTGTCATATGAAGTTGTATGATAGTGATGATGTGTGGTGGTGTTGTGTCGTGTGGAGGTGTTGTGTGATGAAGTTGTGGTGTATAATGTGGTGAGGTGGTTTTGGTTGTGCGGTGGTTTGTGATGTGCAATATTTTTATTGTGATATGTGGTTGTTTTGGTGAGATGGTTGGTCGATGTAACATGGTGTCGATGGTTATTGTGAGATGGTGAGTTGTTGTGTGGTGGGGTTGTCCAGGGGGTGTGGGCTGTCCTGGGGGTCTGGGTGGGGTGTCCTGGTGGGGGAGGGGTGTGTGGGGTGTCCAGGGGGGTTGGTATGTTTAGGTGGTGGTGGTGGGGTTGCAGGGGAGGGGGGTGTGGGCTGTTTGGGAGGGTGGGCGGGGCTATCCCGGGGGGGGGGGGGGGTACGGGGTGTCCAGGGGGGTACGGGGGTGGGCGGGCTGTCCACAAGGGTGGACGGGCTGTCCACGGGGGTGGTCGGGCTCTCAAGGAGGGGTGGGCGGGCTGTCCAGGGGGGGTGGGTGGGCTGGCCACAGGGGGTAGGGGTGTCCAGGGGGGTGGGCGGGCTATCCAAGGAGGTGGGGGGCTGTCCATAGGGAGAAGGGGTGTCGAGGGGGGTGGGTGGGCTGTCCACGGGGGTGGTTGGGTTGTCTAGGGGGTAGGGGTGTCCATAGGGGTGGGTGGGTTGTCCATGGGGGTGGGCGGGGCTGTCCTTGGAAGGTGGAGAGAGCTTCTGCCCAGGAGCCACCGGCTGGCCGGTGGGAAGGCCACCGGCTGGCCGGTGGTGAGACAGTAGGTCTCACTATTCCAAAGAGTTCCACCGGCTGGCCGGTGAGGAGGCCACCGGCTGGCCGGTGGTCTGGACAAAAGACATCCCATTCTGTCTGGGCCCACCGGTTGGCCGGTGGCCAGACACCGGCTGACCGGTGGCACCTGGCAGAGGGCAAGCCCTTCTGCCTTGTCCACCGGCTGGCCGATGGGCTGGATCCGGCTGGCCGGTGCCCTTACCGGCTGGCCGGTGGTCCTACACCGGCTGGCCGGTGGACTTGAAAAAAGTCCACTTTTCCTTTTTTTTGCCACTTCTTGCTCCTGAAATCATGCCTATTAACAAGAACACTTGAAACAACATTAGATCACTATGAGAGTGATTGTGATCATTAAAATCCAAGAGAGTGGGGTACAACATTCCCTACTCTTTCTTCAAAAGTGATTGACCATGTGTTTTTAGGCAAGATGCGATGTGATTGTCCATGTGTCTTCAGGTGAGATGTACTATGATTTCCCTAGTGTTTTTCGATGAGGTGTGATGTGATAAGGCTATAATAAGATGTGGCATGTGGTTGGGGTCATGTAGGGTAGGAGGATGGCACAAGGTTGATGTTATTCATGTTCATGATACCCTACTAATATGGTTATGGGATGAGTCATGCTGTTATGTGATATAACACATTAAGTTCTTGTTGGTTTTACATTTTTTCAATAACACATTTGTATGTTTTTTTGACATGTGTAGTTGATACCTTGTTTAAGTGGCTCTCTTTTGTTTAAAATGAACACCATTTTAAGTACATACGGAAAAACGACCAAACGGATTCGGTTTCCGTTGAAACTTTAGGAGAACGATCCATGGGTCATATGTGACGTGTACGAATCAACCCCGCCACAATCGGAGACGCGGTGTGGCCGACACCACTCAAAAAGTGTCGGTCTTTTGTTTCAAAAAGACGTCATTTTAAGTCCACCGGCCAGCCGGTGTGAGACCACCGGCCAGCCGGTAAGGTCACCGGCCAGCCGGATCCAGCCCATCGGCCAGCCGGTGGACAAGGCAGAAGGCCTTGCCCTCTGCCAAGTGCCACCGGTCAGCCGGTGTATGGCCACCGGCCAACCGGTGGGCCCAGACAGAATGGATTACCTTCTGTCCAGACCACCGGCCAGCCGGTGCCTGACCACCGGCCAGCCGGTGGAACCCAGACAGAATATCATGCTTCTGTCCAGACCACCGGCCAGCCGGTGGCTCAGCACCGGTCAGCCGGTGGAGCCAGAGAAATCCCTTGCCTCTACATCAACTACACTCACCTCCGACCCAACATCCATCAGTCATATGTGACATGTACGAGCCCACTCGGGCTCAATCCGAGTCGCGGTGTGGCCGGGATCAGTCTAAGTGGCTCTCTTTTGTTTAAAATGGACATCATTTTAAGTACATACGGAAAACCGACCAAACGCATTCGGTTTCCATTGAAACTTTAGGAGAACGATTCATGGGTCATATGTGAGGTGTACGAATCATCCCCGCCACAATCCGAGGCGCGGTGTGGTCAACACTGCTCTAACTGTGTCTGTTTTGTTTAAAATGGGTAGGATTATAAGTGAAAAGAACTGACATACGCAAAACCGACCAAACGCATTCGGTTTCCATTGAAACTTTAGGAGAACGATCCATGGGTCATATGTGACGTGTACCAATCATCCCCGTCTCAATCCGAGACGCGGTGTGGCCGACACCGCTCTAACTATGTCTCTTCTGTTTAAAATGGGCATGATTATAAGTGAAAAAGAACAACTGGCATACGCAAAACCGACCAAACGCATTCCGAATCTTTTGATAATTTATCACAACGATCCATGGGTCATATGTGACGTGTACGAGCCAACCCGGGTCAATCCGAGTCGCGGTGTGACCGGGATCAGTCTAAATGGCTCTCTTTTGTTTAAAATGTACACCATTTTAAGTACATACGGAAAACCGACCAAACGCATTCGGTTTCCATTGTAACTTTAGGAGAACGATTCATGGGTCCTATGTGACGTGTACGAATCATCCCGCCTCAATCCGACATGCGGTGCGGCTGACACCACTCAAAGTGTCCGTCTTTTGTTTCAAAAGGACGTCATTTTAAGTGAAAAATATCAACTGACATACGGAAGACCGACCAAACGCATTCGGATTCTATCGATACTTTAGCACAACGATCCATGGGTCATATGTGACGTGTACAAGTCAACCCCGTCTTAATCTGAGATGTGGTGTGGCCGACACCGCTCTAACTATGTCTCTTTTGTTTAAAATGGACATGATTATAAATGAAAAGAACAACTGGCATACGCAAAACCGACCAAACGCATTCGGAATCTTTTTATAATTTATCACAATGATCCATGGGTCATATGTGACATGTACGAGCCAACCCGGGATGAATCTCAGTCGCGGTGTGGTCGGGATGAGTCTAAGTGTCACTCTTTTGTTTAAAATGTACAACATTTTAGGTACATACGGAAAACCGACCAAACGCATTCGGTTTCCATTTAAACTTTAGGAGAACGATCCATGAGTCATATGTGACGTGTACGAATCAACCCCGCCTCAATTGGAGACGCGGTGTGGTCGGCACCACTCATAGTGTCCGTCTTTTGTTTCAAAAAGACGCCATTTTAAGTGAAAAACATCAACTGGCATACGGAAAACCGACCAAACGTATTAGGATTCTGTCGATACTTTAGCACAACGATCCATGAGTCAAATGTGACGTGTACGAGTTAACCCCGCCTCAATCTGAGGTGCGGTGTGGCCGGTATCACTTCAGGTGTATGTATTTTGTTTAAAATGGACATCATTTGAGGTAAAAATATATGGTATAGAAAAAACCGATCATATTATGAATTGAATTTCAGATTCCACGTATAATTGTCATCTAAATTTTAAATTGAATTCTATATGAATTATGTATGTTTATGAATTGTAATTTAATTATGGATTTGTATAGTTTCAGGATCCATTATATGTTAAATGTGTATGAATTTGTTCGTAATTGAATATGTATGTTTTATTTTATTACTGGTACAATAGTTGGATCGAAAATGAGGTGAAAATGAGGTGAAAATGAGGTGAAAATGAGGCCTGATGACCGGTGGTGCAAATTGCAGGGTGCTGCAATTTGCAGCATAGGGTATGCCAACGGTTTCAAACCGTTGGCATATAAGTTTCTAGCATGTCTTTTCCCAACGGTTCTAAACCGTTGGGAAAGACTTCACCAATTCCCAACGGTTTAAAACCGTTGGGAAATTGTTCCACATGGTATATCCCAACGGTTTGGAACCGTTGGGAAAATGTGTGGCATTTGAGTTTTCCCAACGGTTTGTGAGAACCGTTGGGAAAAACTAAATTTCTATGGGCTATTGCAACGGTTTCAAGTAAACCGTTGGGAAAACCTTTTCCCAACGGCTTACTTCCCAACGGTTCTCATAACCGTTGGGAAAACCTTTCCCAACGGTTTGAGGGGCTTTCCCAACGGTTCAGAACCGTTGGGATATAGTATATTTCCAGTAGTGATAGCCTTTCTTTCTCTAAATAAAATTATCTATCTATTTTATGTTATGTAATGATTTAAAATTATTTATATTTTCCTCTAACATAAAAGCCATTCTTATTCCACCTTCCGTTTATGGGGTTATATATTCCTTAATTTTATTTATCAAATTCCTTATTTTAAATAAAACCTGATTAAGGGGAACTTTTATAACCCTTAATATGTAACACACTATTAAATTATTTATTCCCATTAAAAATTTCTATAAATAAAGTAATATTTTAGGGATAACCATTCTTTCTTATTTCTAGCCATCAAATAAAATTCCATGTTCATTCGTTCTTGAAGATTCTTTAACTGATTCATTAAAAAATAATTTTGAAAGATCATTTATATATCCAATTCCCTTCCCTTTCTAAATAATTTTTTTAAATAAAGACAATATTTGAGACATATTATTATTTAATTAGATAAGAACATCAAACTTATTTAATTCATTGTTCTCTTTATAATCTTTATGAAATATCCTTTGATTTTGATATGATGCAAGATTTTGTAGGTCGGAATAAAAAAATATTCATAAGAGGGGGTGAATTGTGTGTTTTCAAATTCTTTTACAATTCTACCTCTTGATGTCGATTTATGATTATGTAGGTAAGTAGTGTTTATCTTCTGTATGAAATTATATGCTGTAAATAAAAACAGAAATATAGAACATGGATTTTTATAGTGGTTCAGGGGATAAAGATCCCTTAGTCCACTCCACAAATTACTATCTATGTGAGTTTGGTGAATTTCACTAGTTAGGTCCTGATACCATAATAACAATCCATGACTGAGTGTAGGCAGTTGACAACTTTACAAATAAGACTAGAAACCAAAGGCTTCTAGTTCTTATAAAGAGAACTTATAAACCATAGTTGATATCGAGAAGCTGATACTCCACCAAAACAGAGTACGAGCAGTTGAAACTCTCAGTAAAAATGATATTGAATAAAAAGGGTTCTGGTTGAACATTACAATTGATTAGAAACTAACGGTAGATGGATCTAATTTTTTAGAAAATTATTTTTTCAAGAAAGAGATATGAAGTGATCTAGTTGTAATAGATCTTATAAATAAAGACAACAACAAATAGCATCAGCAGATTTATAGAAAATACTAAATTTTGAATACAAATATCTCCACTGTAACCTCTTCTGTAGAAAATAGAGTCTGATTGATTGTTGTAGTAGATTTATTAAATATCTTCAGAATAATGCAGTTTAAATTTAGAATACGTGTCTCAATACATGGCTCAATATATATCTCAATATATATTCTTCTATTAATCATACACACATATATATAGAACAAATAATCAGATATATAAGTAATGTAAAGAGCCTATCTTTTAATTCCAGATCTAATAAAATCATCTGATAAATTGTAATAATTCAAATTCTTGAGGCATCTTGGAGTTGTATTAACATCCCTTAATAATAGAAGTTAATTTCTACACTAATTAATATTCTTCGAATCAGTCAAAACAAGCTTCGAATCATTTGAAAAATGATCTTTAAATCATACTCATATTCTGTAAATACTGGTGCATGAAACTTTCATAAAAACATAAATTCAAATATCTGATTATGAAAATTCAAATGTAAGGTTCCTCCATAAAACAACAAAATACCCAACATATGGTTCAACTATATAACATTCAATCTCTGAACATATGGTTGTCAAAGTAAGGGTGAAAAAAAGTAAGGTTGATGATCTATATGTTTTCATCTCAAACATAAGGTCCCATACTTACATAGGGTTATTTAACCATACTTTTTCTATTTTTCAAACGTAAGGTTTCATCCAAACATAAGGCTTTTATCTATATATTTCTATCAATGTACGGTTGATCAACCATATGCATTGATATTTTAGCATATGGTATAATACATGTAACACCCTATGGTTTTATAAGAATTTTTTTATGTCTTATGTTATACGCAACACCAAAGGAATCCTTCACTACACACAACACTGACTTGGCTTGCATTACACGAAATTGCGACCTTCCTCGATAGCATTTGTTGTACGCAATACCGAGTTTCACTAAACAATGATATATTATTATAATATTATTAACTAGCCTTTATGAATAGTATTAACTTAAATTTAAATTTAATAACATTATAATCCATCTTACACATTTTATAGAATGAGGTATGAAAACAAAATCAATTTTTCTGATAAAAGAAGTATTTTTCAAAAAAATGCAGTTTTACTGCCTTTTGATGGCGCACCCTTTTAAAATATAATTTTTGAAAAGTTTATGAGTACAATTTGACAAAATAAACTTCTTATTTTGAATCAGGATATAAAAATTTACATTGGATAAAATTTTGACACTTTTCTGATAACTTTCATATTTTGATGAATAGTAAAAATACGCAAATTTTTAATTGAAAACAACTTTTTTTATCAAAATAATTTATATGGTTAAAATATATTATTGAATGTTTTTAAAGTATAGATAGAATATATTTTTACCATTTAATATAATTTATTTCAGTATCATTAATTTTACATTGAATTCAAAGGTAAAAACACTTCAATTTTTGGCAATGTTTTAACTTTTAAAACTCAATTTCTTAACAACTGGATTAGTTTTAAATTAATTACTAAAAATTCTGAGTTTTTAATTTTGTAAAATGGATTACATATTTTGATTCAGTGGGTCCAAATTATGTTAACATGTTACTTTTATTTTTTTTGATTTTATGAATAGTAACTACGGTAATTTTTATTTACTACAGTTAAAGGTAAATCGAGTAATTAAGGGTAAAAATAAGATTTTAAAATTACCCTAACACTTGAAAAAATTCTATTGGATGAATAAAAGTCGACCTATATCACCTAAGGGTCTTAATAGATTCATTTCAGGGACCTTTGACCATGAAAAGGATTTAATTATTATTAAAACTAAAGAAAGTGACAATATATCACTCTCTTATCTCTTATAAGTGTAATAATTTTAATTTAGTGATAAATTTAATAAAACATAGAACAAGAATAGTATTTAGAAAGATAATAAAATTATCTACATCATGTGAATTTATTTATAATTTTTAGGTATTAAATAATTTTCAATAATGATGACACAATAGTGATGTTGAAATTATTTTATTAATTGAAATATCAAATAAATGGTTTTAAAAATATTAAAATAAATATTATATGAACTAATTAATGTTCTCCAAGAATTTTATAGATTAATATGACATGTAATGAGTCTATTAAATATTTATTTAGAACATATCTTCTGTTTATATTTTATTTAAATTCAAATAAATGAATAGTGTCAAAATTGACACTATTGTTATTTTATAAAAATAACATATTATAAAATTGTTTAAAAATCAAAAAAATATTTAAAAATTATGAATTGAAATATATATGGTCCAAAATTTCATAAAGTATCAAATTAAGGAAAATTCCCAACACACAATTAATTATTTATAAAAATTTAAAATTTAGAATATTATTACCACAAATAAAATTAAATAGATTAAATAAGGATAAATCAAGTTGATAATGTTTAAAATAAATTCACAACATTTTAAATTTTATTGGTTGATGAGATTACAACCATATATCATCTAATATTTGAATTTGATTAATTTTGGAAGTTTTTAGGTGGGTTTTGAATTTATTATAAATTAATATTTGTTTAGATTTCCAAAGGTGCCCCTCTCCTCCCTTATAAAAGGGAACCTCCTCCCTCGCCTCCTCACACAGTTTTGAGCCTTCATGCTCTTCCAAACCCTGACCATTTACCTTATAAACTTCCTTATAAACATTCAAAAGGTTCTGGTCTTCTTCAAGGACCAATTTTAGTGCCCTAAGAGGAGGTTTCGAAGAGGCGTCTCGAAGAAGAGGTAATATCCGTTACCGATTCTTTCAAATGTCTTTCTTCTTCTAACTCCTCTTCATTATTTGTTTCATTATATATTAATAAAATCAGTATCAATAATATACTAATATGTTATTATAAATATTAATTAACCCAATTTCAACATCTTTCCATCCTATGGAAAAGGAAATCACCGCGCGCACGTACGTACAGAATACCGTCTCCACGCCGTGGTGTAATCTGTTTTCCACCACCACCTTACTTGGATGAGTATAATGGTGTAAATAATAACTATATATGGTTATTATAACATGATATTTATTCTTATATATTCTATTATCCACTCTAATTCCATTCAATAATTATGGGAACGATATTGTCGCTCGTGTGTACGTACGGCTTACCATCTCCACGGTGCGATGTGATTCGTTCTGCATGATCTACATTAAAACATGATTATATAAACGGATTTAATGTATAAATCTGATATATATTATACTAATACCATTATGTAGATTATGTATCTATAACCTAAAAAGTGGAATACGAATTTATTCGACAAAACATGCATAAGAACATAAAGTAATAAACAACTGAATAACAAGTAGCAATGAAATTTTACTAATAAGAAGATAAGAATATGAACATATATGATATCATAACAATGAATATGATAATTTAATAAGTCAATGACATTGTTTAAATCATTATACAATAGGTTCGGATACGTACAAATCATATCAGACCTAAGGTAAGGGAAAATCTCACAATCTCATTTTTATCCGAGATTGTTTATACTTCGGTATTTACTGGCACATATTTATCATCCCCATCCATGTTTCCTAAATAAGAAATATTATCCCCAAACAATTGTTTAAATCCAATTTTACCTATTGGTTAATTTTTAGTAAAAGATACGAAATGAATCTTTTGTCGTTTTCAGTATGAGACTCTTTTTGACTTTTTTGGCCAAAGTACGAGAAGAATGTTTATTTTCAACTTATACGGCATGGATGGATTTTTTTTAATAGAACATTATTTTCATTAAGCTTACTTTAAAAGTTTTCAAGTTTATTTTCAATTAACTTCTTTTAGTTTAAAATTTTATGACATGTTGAGAAAGGAAAAAATGTTTTTGAAGAAGAAAGGATATTTTCCTCAGGAATGGAGTTCAAGTGTTTTATCAAAATTATTATCCATCTATGATAATATAGGGTTCTATTTCTATCCCTATTATTAAATTTATTTGATTATTTTATGATGTAATTACTTTTATGAAGTCCTTTTATCTTATATAGATTATGTTATGATGGCATGATGTTTAAGAATCCCATTTTTATTACATGGGTTATGCCATGATGTATGATTTATGATTTTGTGGAACACATAAGAATGGGTTCATTATGAGATGGGTGGGACCTATATCTACCTCCAATGTATTGGGTAAAGATTTATATCTCATGAGATAGACATGGCTGGAACGATACGTTAATCCAGTTCAGTGATACAGGACTGGAACGAGGAGTGAACTCAGTTCAGTAATGGAATCTGTCTGCTATGATGGTCTTGGCAATGAGTCTTGACTAATATGAAATTATTTTATATGATTATGTGTGTATGACACAAAGTTTCATGTTTTAAGTTATGATTATTGGGAATACATTTGACTACTATGATTTATCCCATGTCATGATATTATGATCTCTTTTGCAGGTTAATATTTTAAAAATATTATGTTCTTATGAATATGATATGATTGATATTTCCTTTGTTTACCATTACTGAGAATTTGAGCTCACCCTTTTGTATGTTTTCTTTTCCCCATGTCAGGAAGAAGGTTATTAAGTAGGATATGCCAAAAGGAACTCGAGATATGATGAAATAAATGGGAGACAATGTAGATGATTTATGAACCAGTTGTTTATGTTTCCCAGTTTCTAAAGACACAATACCTATACGGTCCTATCATGGTTTTGTTATATGTTGTAATAATTATTCTTCAATTATAAAGTAATAACCATGTATGTAAAGTATGGGTCATTATAGTTGGTATCAGAGGTAGGTATAGTCAACCATTTGGAAACTAGGATGTGAAAGCCTTAGTAAGAACCCTAAGGATATGTCTAAGAATAGAACACAATATTAGTGTTCTAGAAATGGCCATGAATAACCTATGATAAAAACTAAAGTGTGAAATTGTATTACTGATTATGTGGTTTTTCTGTTTTAATTAGTATTTCTCACACTATTCTTCTTGGTTTTAGTCAATGGGTGGAACCTGAAGGAACCGTGTCAATGCTGAATGTGATGGGAAATGCAATGATTGTCCCCCTAAGCAACCAAAAGTTATGGGAGCTAGAATGGAAAATCTTGTAGCCATGCTCACACAAATTTCTCAAGCTATGAATCATGCAAGACTTCCAAACGAGCAAACGAAGGAGAAACATTCTATTGAATCCTTCATGAGGTAGCGTCCACCTTTATTCAGTGGGTCTTCTGATCCATTAGTGGGTGAAAAATTGATCAGTACCACTAAAAAGATATTTGCAGTCCTTCAATTTTCTGAACATGATAAAGTCATCTTAGCAGTATATCGTTTGGAAGGTGAAGCTGATCAATGGTGTAATATTATCAAGAATACGAGGCAAAGAGAAAAAATTGAGTCCATGGAATGGGACGAGTTCAAGAACTTATTTTTCAATAAGTACTTCCCTCATAATATTTGAACAAATATGGAGAAGTATTTTCTTGAACTAATGAAAAAGGATGATGAATTAGTTGGTACCTACGAAGAAAATTTTACAAGACTTTCAAGGTACGATTTCAGAATTACTATCCAACCTGAGAGTAAAATCGATCGATTCTTTAGTGGATTAAAACCAAGTCTTTGAAGGGCGTTAGCCATAAGGGACTTCAATAGCTATGATAAATTTTTTTGATGTGCTCTCAAGTTTGATATGGAAATTGAAGTAACCCATCAGTCATATGGGTTTGATAAGAAGAGGAAAATGAAATTCAAAGGAAAATCTAAAGGCCACACTGAAAAGAAGATGAGTTTTCCCTTATGCTCAATGTGTGGAAGGAAACATGGATGGAATTTCCTTAAAGGGAAAAGTAAATGTTTTAAGTGTGGAAAAGAAGGTCATCGGGAAACTTAATGTTGAAATAATGGGAAGAAGATGTCTAATGAGGCAAACAAAGAAAGGGATACACAGAATGAACATCCTACACTTCAATGTTTCAAGTGCAAGGAAATGGGGCATTATGCCAATCAATGCCCTAATCAAAGGGTTTTTGATGATGATCGACGTCAAAAAACTCTTAAGGCCAAAGACAAAGGAAAGTCACATGCAATTTTTATCGGCGATTTGGAGTACGATAATAAAGTGGTGAAAGGTACACTTACCATCCACTCTAAAGTATAAAATGTTTTATTTGATTCTGGATCCAACCACTATTTTATTTTTGAAGAATTTTCTAAGGGTATCTCCATATTACCTCATTAGTTAGATATTAAGTTAGTTGTGACAACCCCTAATGGCACAACAGTCACATCAAAAGTTTACATTTCTTCTCCTATTGATGTTTGTGGGAAAGTGCTTCCTGTAAATCTTGTGATCCTTCCTATAGTGGAATTTGATGTGATTCTTGGCATGGATTGTCTTTCTTTATATGGAGCTCATATCAATTCCCAAAGAAGGGAAGTCACATTTAATATTACTGATCAATCTACGATCATCTATCGATGCAAGGATGAATATAACCTTCCAGGGGAAATTTCTTCCATCTTATGGGTCTTGATTCCAATAAATGAAGGTTATCTATCTCAAATGGTTGGAGAGAATCTCATGATTAAGAATATCCCATTGTATGATAGTTTGATGATGTCTTTCCAGAGGAATTTCCAGTTCTTCTACCAAATCGTGAAGCTAAGTTTTCAATAGAAATCATACCGGGTGTTATGCCTATTCCAAAGACACCATATAGAATGGCCCAATTGAGTTGTTGGAATTGAAGAAGAAACTCCAAGAGAGTCTGGATAAAGGATTCATACACCCTAGTGCGACACCTTGGGGAGCACATGTTCTCTTTGTTAAGAAGAAATATAGATCAATGAGACTTTGCATTGATTATCGAGAACTTAACAAGATCAATATCAAGAAACAATATCCTCTCCCACACATTTATGACTTATTTGACCAACTACGCGGAGCTCAATACTTTTCCAAGATTGATCTTCGTTCAGGGTATCATCAATTAAGGGTAAAAAAAGAGGATATACCAAAGACGGATTTCCGTACAAGGTATGGACACTATGAATTTATAGTAATTCCATTTGGTCTTATTAATGCCCCTACTATCTTCATGGATCTAATCAATAGATTATTCAGAGACTATCTTGATCAGTTTGTGGTAGTCTTTATAGATGATATTCTTATCTATTGAAAGAGAAAGGAAGAACATGAAGATAACATGATAATTGTATTGAAGTACCTGAGAAAGGGGAAGCTTTATGCCAAATTTACCAAGTGTGAATTTTGGATTCAAAATGTTTCATTTTTGGGTCACATAATCTCAAAAGAGGGGATATCTGTGGATCCAGCAAAAATAAAGGTTATCAAAAGATGGTCGAGACCAACAATAGTAACTGAGATCTGAATTTTTCTTGGTTTGGATGGATATTATCAACGTTTTGTGAAATATTTTTCACGATTATCTAATCCACTCACCAGGTTGACTCGAAAAGGAGTTAAGTTCGTTTGGATGGAGGAGTGTAAAGAGAATTTCAAGGAGTTAAAAAGAAGGTTATCTAGTGCACCTGTGCTCACACTTACTTGTATTGGAGAAAGGTTTATGATCTACAATGATGCATCCAAGAAGGGATTGGGGTGTGTTCTTATGAAAAATGATATGGTGATAGCTTATGCCTCACGATAGTTGAAAATCCATGAGAAAAATTACCCAACTCATGATTTGAAGTTAGCTGCGGTAATCATTGAATTAAAGATTTAGAGGCATTATCTTTATGGTGAAAGGTATGATATTTATACTGATCATAAAAGTTTAAAGTATATTTTCATACAAAAGGAGATAAATATGCGGCAAAGAATATGGTTGGAGATAATTAAGGATTATGACTGCTCAATTCATTACCACCTTGGGAAAGAAAACAAGGTGGCAGACACATTATGTCGACAAGACCATACTAGCTTATCCATGATGAGGATCACAAAAGATCCAATATGTATGGATTTACAAAGGATGGATCTTGGAATTATAATGGAAGGGAAAAAATCTTATCTTTCTCAAATGAATGTTCAACCATCTATACATGTGAAGATTAAAGAGGCACATAAATAAGATGTAGAGTTACAAAAGAAGGTGAGAAATGTTCCTGTATTCCTCATTGACTGTGATGAAATAATAAGGTTTAGGAATTGGGT
Source organism: Viscum album (assembly GCA_963277665.1). NCBI lineage: Eukaryota > Viridiplantae > Streptophyta > Magnoliopsida > Santalales > Viscaceae > Viscum > Viscum album. Next base: position 837,459,547 of record OY728167.1, read on the forward strand.
TTGTGTTCCTCCCATCCCAGAAATAAATAAGGAAATATTGGATGAGGCTCATAGTTCTTCATTCTCTGTTCACCCTGGAAGCACGAAGATGTATAGGGACCTGAAAGAGTACTTCTGGTGGGATGGCATGAAACAAGATGTTTCTGAATATGTCTCTCGATGATTGGTTGTCAGCAAGTTAAAGACGAGATACAGAAGTCTAAGGGGATGTTACAACCATTACGCATACCAGAATGGAAATGGGAAAACATCACTATGGACTTTGTCACTGGACTTCCTAAAACATCCAATGGTAATAATGATATCTGTGTTATAGTTAATCATCTTATGAATTCGGCACATTTCATTGCTATTAGAGAAGATTTATCTCCTGATCCGCTTTCCAGGATATATGTAAAGGAAGTGGTAAGATTGAATGGAGTACCACTTTCCATTATATCTGATCAAGATTCGAGGTTTTCTTAGAAGTTCTGGCGAAGTCTTCAGCATACTCCAGTTATAGAGTTGAGTTTCAGCACTGCTTATCATCCTCAGACAGACGGTCAGTCTGAGAGGACAATTCAAACTCTAGATGACATGTTAAGAGATTTCTCTATGGATTTCAAAGGTGATTGGGATCAACACCTACATTTGGTGGGATTTTCTTATAATAATATCTTTCACTCCAGTATTCAGATGGCTCCTTATGAAGCTCTCTATGGAAAGAAATACAGAACTCCAACTTGTTGGGATGAAGTTGGGGAAAGAGAGATATTAGGACATGATCTTGTTGATGAGATGGCGAAAAATGTCAGATCTATTCAATAACACATAAGAGCAGCTCAGAGTCGACAAAAAAGTTATGCCAACAACTGAAGAAAAGACCTAGAGTTTGAAGTGGGTGATAAAGTGTTCTTATGAATATCTCCCTGGAAGAGAGTAATGAGATTTGAAAAGAAGGGAAAGCTGAGCCCTAGGTATATCGGTCCTTTTGAAATACTGGATCGTGTTGGGAAGGTAGCTTACCGATTTTCACTTCCTCCGAATCTCTCTCAAGTTCATGATGTGTTCCATGTATCTCTCCTGAGAAAGTACATACCCGAACCTTCACATGTACTAAGCTCAGAAGTTGTACCACTGGAGCAAGACCTTTCTTATGAAGAACAACCGATGGAGATTCTAGATCGTAGAGAAAAATTTCTATGGAAAAAGACCACTTTCTTGGTGAAAGTTTTATGGAGGAACCACTAATTAGAAGAAGCTACATGGGAGATTGAGGATATGATGAGGGAAAGGTATCCTCATCTGTTTGTTACAAATCGAAGGAAAAATTCATTTTAAGGGGGGTAGAATGTAACACCCTAAGTTTTTATAAGAAATATTTTTTATGTCTTATGTTATACGCAACATCAAAGGAATCTTTCACTGCACACAACACTAACTTGGCTTGCATTACACGCAATAGCGACCTTCCTCAATAGCTTGTGTTGTACGCAATACCGAATTTCACTAAACAATGATATATTATTATAATATTATGAACTAGACGTTATGAATATTATTAACTGAATTTTTAATTTAATAACATTATAATTCATCTGACACATTTTCTATAACGAGTTATGAAAACAAATTCCATTTTTTCTGATAAAAGAAGTATTTTTCAAAAAAATGCAGTTTTACCACCTTTTGATGGCACACCGATTTTAAATCTAATTTTTGAAAAATTTATGAGTTCAATTTGACAAAATAAACTTATTCTTTTGAATCAGGATATAAAAATTTACATTGGATAAATTTTTGACACATTTCTGATAACTTTCATACTTTGATGAATAATAAAATTACGCTAATTTTTAATTGAAAACAAATTCTTTCATCAAAATAATTTATATGGTTAAAATATATTATTGAATGGTTTCAAAGTATAAATAGAATATTTTTTTACCATTTAATTTCATGTATGTCATTAGAATTATTTTTACATTGAATTCATTGGTAAAAACATTTCAATCTTTGGCAATGTTTTAACTTTTAAAACCCATTACCTTAACAACGGGACTAATTTTAAATTAATTACTACAAATTCAGTGTTATGAATTTTGAAAAATGGATTCCATATTTGGATTTTTTGGGTCCAAATTATGTTAAAAGGTTACTTTTATTTTTTTGATTTTATGAATAGTAACTACAATAATTTTTATTTACTAAAGTTAAAGGTAAATCGGGTAATTAAGGGTAAAAATAAGATTGTAAAATTATCATAACACTTTCAAAAATTCTATTGTATGAATTAAAGTAGACCCATATCACCTAAGGGTCGTACTAGATTCATTTCATGGACTTTTGACCATGAAAATGATATAATTATTATTAAAACCGAAGAAAGTGACAATATGTCACTCTCTTATATCATATAAGTGTAATAATTTTAATTTAGTGACAAACTTCATAAAACTTAGAACATGAATAGTATACAGAAATGGAATAAAATTATCTACATCATGTGAATTTATTTATAATTTTTAGGGATTAAATAATTATCATTAATGATGACATAATAGTGATGTTGAAATTATTTTATTAATTGAAATATCAAAGAAATGGTTTTAAAAATATTAAAATAAATATTATATGAACTAATTAATGTTATCTAAGAATTTTCTAGATAAATATGACATTTAATGAGTCTATTAAATTTTTTATTTATAACATATCTTTTGTTTATATTTTATTTAAATTCAAATAAATGAATATTGCGAAAATTGAAACTATTGTTATTTTATAAAAATAACATATTATAAAATTGTTTAAAAATAATTTTTTTTTTAAAATTATGAATTGAAATTTATATGGTCTAAAATTTCATAAATTATCCAATTATGGACAATTCACAACACATAAGTAATTATTTATAACAATTTAAAATTTAGAATATTATTACCAAAAATAAAATTAAATAGATTAAATAAGGATAAATAAAGTTGATAATGTTTAAAATAAATTCCCAACATTTCTAAATTTTATCTGTTGATGACATTACAACCCTATCTAATATAATCTTTGAATTTGAGTAATATTTGAAGTTTTTATGTGCAGTTTAAATTTATTATAAATTAATATTTTTTTAGATCTCCAAAGGTTCCCCTCCCCTCCCTTCTAAAAGGGAACCTCCTCCCTCTCCTCTTCACACAAATTTGAGCCTTCAAGCTCGGCCAACCCCTGACCATTTAATTTCTAAACTTCCCTATAAATATACTAGAGGTTCTGGTCTTCTTCAAAGACCAATTTTAGTGCCCTCAGAGGAGGTTTTGAAGAAGCGTGTCAAAGAAGAGGTAATATCTGTTACTGAATCTTTCAAATTTCTTTCTTCTTCTACTTCCTATTCTTTATTTTTTTCATTATAAAGTAATAACATTAGAATCAATCATATAATGATATGTTATTATAAATATGAAGCAACCCTATTTAACCTTCAATCCATCTTAAATAAAACAAAATCATCACACGTGCGTACGTACGGAATACCGTCTCCACGTCGTGGTGTAATCTATTTTCCACCACCACCTTATTTGGATGGGTATAATGGTGTAAATAATAAATTTATATGATTATTATAACATGATACTAATTATGAGATATTCTATTATCCACTCCAATACCAATCAATAATTATGGGAACGATATCGTTGCTCGTGCGTACGTACGACTTACCATCTCTACGGTGCGATGCGATTCGTTCTCCATGATCTTCATTAAACCATGATTATATAAAAGAATTGAATGAATAAATCTGATATATATTATACTAATACCATTCTGTATATGATGTATCTATAACCTAAAAAGAGGAATACGAATTTATTTCGACCAAACACGTATAAGAACATAAAGCAATAAACACCCTGAATAACAAGTAGCAATGAAATATTACTAATAAGAAGCTTAGAATATGACCATATATGATATCATAACAATGAAATGATTCTTGAATAAGTCAATGACATTATTTAAATCATTATACAGGAGGTTCAGACACGTACAATGCAAATCGGACCTAAGGTAAGAGAAATATCATCAATCTCATTTTTATCCGAGATTAGTTTATACTTTGGTATTTACTGGGGATTATTTATCATCCACAACCATGTTTCCTCAATATGTTATATTATACCTTATACAATATTTGTTAAATCCAATTTTACCCTATTCGGTGAATTTTTAGTAAAATATATGAAAGAATCTTTTGTCGTTTTCAGTACGAGGTACTTTTTGACTTTTTCCGGACAAAGTACGAGAAGAATGTTTTTTTAACTTATACGACATGAATGGATTTTTAAAACATTATTTACAAGAAGATTCCCTTAAAAGTTTTCAAGTTAATTTTTAATCAACTTCTTTTAGTTTAGAATTGTATTACATGTTAAGAAATGAAAAGTGTTTTTGAAGTAGAAAGGATATTATCCTCAAGAATGGAGTTCAAGTGTTTTATCAGAATTATTTTCCATATAAGATAATAAAGGGTTATATTTCTATCCCTATTATTAAATTGATTTGATTATGTTGTGATGGAATTATTTTTATGAATTCCTTTATCTTATATGAATTGTTTTATGATGTCATGATGTTTAAGATTCTTATTTTTATTACATGGGTTATGAAATGATGTATGATTTTTTTGATTTTGTGGCACACATAAGAATGGTATCATTATGAGATGGGTGGGACCTATATCTCCCTCCAATTCATTGGGTAAAGATTTTATATCTCATGAGATAGACATGGCTCGAACAGTAGGTTAAACCGGTTCAGTGAAACAGGACTGAAACCGAGGAGTGAACTCGGTTCAGTAATGGACTTTGTCCGCTATGATGGTCTTGGAAATGAGTCTTGACTAATATGAAATTATTTTCTATGATTATGTGTGTATGACACAAAGTTTCATGTTTTAAGTTATGATTATTGGGATTACATTTCAATACTATGATTTATCCCATGTCATGATATTAAGATCTCTTTTGCAGGTTAGGATTTTCAAAATGTTATGTTATTTTGAATATGATATGATTGATATTTCCTTTGTTTACCCTTACAGAGCATTTGAGCTCACCCTTTTGTATGTTTTCTTTTCCCCAGGTCAGTAAGAAGGGTATTAAGTAGGATATTCCAAAAGGGACTCTAGATATGATAAAATAAATGGGAGACAATGAAGATGATTTATGAACCAGTTGTTTATGTTTCCCAGTTTCTAAAGACACTATACCTATACGGTTCTATCATGGTTTTGTTATATGTTATAAAAATTACTCTTCAATTCTTAAGTAATAACCATGTATGTAATTTATGGGTCGTTATAATAAAAATGTTGGGTTTGTTTCTTAAATTACATTCTTCAACATACGGTATGAACAATGTTTCCAAAATACAGTTAGTAGCGTTACGAACACTTTGATGAATATTCCATGTGAATAATAAGCATGAATATGATTCCAAAATATGGAATATAAAGAATATTAATTTCATGAAATATACTTAAATTAATATCATTATTAAAACAAACAAGGGTATTTGTGAGCATCAAAATTGAAAAGATTTATAGAGCATTGTTGAGACAATACATGCCCAACAAACTCTCCCTTTATATGATCATAAAACCCATAAAAATAATAATAACAATAATAAATTTTCAACAAATTGAAAAGAAAATAATTCTAAATTTTATTTTTTAAAATTATTTCGATTAACAGAAATGAAAATAAATGTTTTGTGAGATCAAAAAGAAAAGTGCATAAAATGAATAAAACAAGGTTAATTTTGCACAGGTCTCTATGTGAATGTTATAATAATATGTTTAAATAAATAAGACTAGATTTTTGGATTCTACTCATAAAAATAATGTAATATGAAATAACATGCACAACAATAAAAATAAAGAGATTTTATTGATGATAATTTGTATGAATACAATAATCAGTTTGATTGGGAAACATGTTTAGTCAATTAAAATGGTTTGGGTACAAAAGATTGTGGAGGAGTTGGATCATATATGATTCTAAGGATTTTGAGAAGCTCCAAACAAATCTTTTAACTCTACCATCCATAACAACAACTTCTTCATTAGACTATCCCCCAATTGCATAATTAAAATTCGGGAATCTTTACTGATATGAAAATTCTCAATGATATTGACTTTAAAAAATTCATGCAAAATCTCCTCTTATTACATAAATTGATATAACTTTTCTGTGAATTTGTTCAATGGAAATATGATACCTAGTTCTTTCTGTGCCTACTGGTCAACTAGATATTTATGATTCTCCAACAGAACTGATAGAGGGGCACTATTTCACTAAAGAATTCAAAGACAATCATTCATATCTACCATGACAGAGGTGTTTGCCTGAGATCATAAAATCAGATCTAGATTGGTAGTAAGGGAAGAGGTAGATGTACTGGTCTATCCAATAGTACTTTTGATGGATTCAAATTGACTCCCCAAATACCACTTTAGATCAGCAAAGTCTGACTTAGAAATAACATTAGATGTTATCTTTCCAACTTCATTCAACTTCTCTCTCTTGAAAGCATCAAATTCAATCTTAGAAATAGAATTTTCATTAAGATCCTAAAACATTTTCATTGAAACTTCCAACACTTTTTGAAGATTTAAATTCTCTTATTGAGTCATATTAAACTACATCACAATATCCTAAACTAGATTTGATAAGGAATTAGATGTCCCTAAATTTGGATGTTGTGACTGAACAAATTCCACAATTGCTGGAGATCTTGAAGAAGATTTTTCCATAGACTTATCCAATGGTTTTTCAATTGATTTTTCACTTTTAAAAGACAAACTATAAAGAAATTATCATTTTTTCTTTAGTAGAAGATTGATTTCTTTTATGCACAAGAAAAAAATAGGGGAAAGTAAATTCTCAAAAACTTAATTTTCCATATTTTCAGTTCAGATCAACAATTGTTCTTCTTGAACAACTGGTTCATCCTCCTAGACAACTGGTAAATCAATATTCTGCAGATCTCTTATCTAGATTTCAATATGTTGATCTTCCTCATGTAATGTTTCTTCTAAATGAACTAACCTGGTAGCCTCACCCGAATCCAACACTGGTTCTACAGTAGGTGAATCTACTTTTTTTTTGTGTTTTTACAACCAATTCCGCTTGCACAGCCACTTCTTCCTCTTCGTCATCTTCTTCAACAAGTATCAATTTTCATTGGGTTGGTCTGTAAGTTCCATCACTATGGGTTTCACCAATTCCTTCATTTCCAATAACACTTTTCTCCCCCTGAGAAAAAGATCCTGACCTTTGTTGGTCATTTGCACCAACTGGAAAGCGTATTATTTTTACTGTACTCCAGTGAAAGCCTAATTTCATCAATCATCTCGAATTGAATACATTTCTATGTTGAAATTATATCCAAAAATATTTTAAATGAATAAATCCTTTATAAAAAAAATTCTAGGTATTATCCTTCCATAAGGATAAAAGTAATCCTAGCATCATGTTGACAGAAGTAATTTAAATATCTGAACATTTACCTTGTAAAATTAATCATTATTTCAATCATAAATAGAAACAGGGTATACATGTCTGAATATAGATTCGTTCCATCCCATCCATTCTAGGATAAATTCTTGTTTGAATACACTTAACTAAGATTTCTTGTTCTGCATAGAGATCCTTGAATAAAATTTTTATAACGTTTGTTGAACCAAACAGAAAATAGATAATGCCTTCAAACTTATGGACATTATCTTAGATAGACCTTAGATTGAAATGAAACACTCCCTTTGGAGGACAGTTCAAGATTTGAGAAATTTTAGTCGAAGAAACTGAAAAGTCTTTATCATCTGTTCTTGAAAAAAAAAATCTTCAGAATCACCATAACATAAATGAACACTGTTATGTAAATATTTCAGTTCTACCTCATAATGGAATTCTGATTTCACCTCATTGGACATAGATTCCAATCCATAAAAATCTATCACTTTATTTGGTAGTAGATTTTTCTTATAGTGCCATTTGAAATGAACTACCTTTCCCTACAGAATCTTTCTTCTGGAAATTTTCTGACGCTTTGGGTTGCTGGCATCACCTTCTTCGGTTCTCATAATTTTCTCCATTTCTATGAAATGAAAGTTCCAAGGTTTTGTTTTTTTAGCATTTAGAAAGAAAATAGAGGTAAACAAAGGTAGACGAAGTTAAACGAGGGTTTCAGTATTTGAAAAGGGTTTGAGAGTCGAAAATGATTAATATTCGAAACTTTTCGGACAGTCCCTTGTTTTTAGTGTCATTATGTAATATAATCATTAAAAATATTGAAAACATGTGGGGAAAATAAATTTATGATTAAAATAAATTAAAAAAAAATTACAGTGAAAAAAATATTAAAACAAATCAGATTTAAAGTAATAAGTAAATAATATTAACATAAATAAACAGGAATAAATAAATAAATAAAATAAAATAAATAATTAAATTTAAAAATATTAAAATGAATAAAAATTTTAAAAATAAAATAAACCTAAATCACCCTTAAAAAAATAAAAACATATCGTGGGAAGAAGTTTAGTAAAGATATCACGTAATTGATACTTAGTATTTAAAACTTCTAAAGATATATCTTTTTTAAGAATATGATCTCTTAGAAAATGATGCCTAATATCAATATGCATAGTTATTGAATGAATTATTGAATTTTTTGAAATATTTATAGCACTTGTACTATATCATAAAATAGGTTTACTGTTAAAATTTAATCTAGAGTCCTTCATTGTGTTTTTCATCCACAATACTTGTACACAACAACTGTCTACAGATACATATTCATCCTCAGCTATTGATAGGGAAACTGAGTGTTTTTTCTTACTTGGCCATGATACTAAATATTTCCCTAAAAAGATATTGGTTCTTGAGGTACATTTTCTATCTAATATACAAACACCAAAATCAGTATCTGTATATGATATTAAATTAAAATTAGAAGTTTTTGATAAAGAAGAAATTGAAAAACAGTTCTCTTTAAATATCTGAAAATCCTTTTGATAGCAATAAGATGAGATTCTTTAGGATTTGTTTAAAATATTTCACATAAACCTAAAGAAATCATAATATCAGGTCAGATAAACGTGAGATATAATAAGCTACCAATCATACCTCTATACAACTTATTTTCCATTGGTTTTCCAGCTTCATCCAAATCATGTTTTATATTGGCACACATGGGGGTTATATATGTCTTGCTATTCTGAAGACCAAAAATTTTCAATCAATCAGTAATATATTTAATTTCATCTAAAACATTTCCATATTAGTTTTGATAAATTTTAATTTCTAAAAAGAAGTTCAATTCTCCCATCATACTCATTTCAAATTATTTTTTAATAAGTTCTAAAAAATCATTACAATGTTGATTATTAGTTGAACCAAAAATAACATCATAAAAATATATTTGAACTAATAATATATTAGAAAAAATTGTTTTCTCAAAAAGGGTTGGATCTTCCATTCCAATAGTAAATACATTTTTTAAAATAAAATAACTTAATCTTTCATACCAAGCTTTAGGTTCTTTTTTAAGGCCATAGAGAGCTTTAACAAGTTTAAAAATAGAATCTGGTTTTTGAGAGTTTTCAAAACCAGGAGGTTGTTAAATATAAACTTCCATTAATAAATATGCATTGAAAAAGGTAGATTTGACATCCATATGATACTATTTAATGTTCATATGAGATTCATAAGCTAAATTAATTATAATTACTTCTAATATATCTATAGGGGAAAAGGTTTCATCATAGTCTATACCTTATTTCTGATTACGTCCTTTAGCTACAAATCTAGAATTATTTCTAGCTATAATCCCACATTATTCCTGTTTATTTATAAATAACCACATAGATAATATAAATGGATAATTTGATGGTCTTTCAACTAATTCCAAAATTTTTTTCTTTTGAATTGGTTTAGATCATCTTTCATTACTAACATCTATCTCTCATCTTCTAAGACTTCTTCAAAATATTTAGGTTCTAGTTGAGATGGAAAGGAAGAGAATTCAACATGGTTTCCTATATTTCTTATAGTTCTTATTATCATGTCTAGGTCCCTACTATAGTTTATAAAGAATGATTCTCTATGGTTATAGAATATCTAAGTAAAACACTTTATGTTCATCACTATCATGTTCTTCTAAAGTTGATTGCATTTTATTTATGTTATTTTGAAAATCATTTTTCAGGTTTTCATGTCTCATGTTGTTAAAAGAGTTAGTAGTTTTGTCAGTTTGATCTTTTTCTTTAATAAAATGGCCAATTTCATAAAACATCACATGAAATGATTCATAAAAAGTCCTTGACTTTTTATTAAACCCTTTATAGACTTTAGATGTTTTATAATATCTTAAAATATTCCTTCATAATCTTTTGGATCGAACATACCAAGATTATCCTTAATTTTTAGGATATACAGCTTAAATCCAAAAACATTAAAGTACATTACCTTAGGTTTTTTTATTCCAAATTTCATAAGGTTTAATTTTGAAAATAGGCCAAATTAAAACACTATTCATGACATAACACGCTATGCTTACATCTTATTCACATAAGTAGGTAGGTAGACTATATTCATTTAGTATAGTCCAATCAATTTCTTGAATAGTTCTTTTTCTTCTTTCAAAAATTCCATTTTGTTGAGGTGTTCTTGGTGCAAAGAAGGTTTGTTTAATACCTTGAATTAAACAAGAGAAATTGAATTCTTGATTTTCAAATTCTCCACAATGATTACTTCTTAATGAAATTATCTTAAAACCTTTTTCATTTTTAACAAACTTTTAAAAACTTTCAAAAGACACTAAAAGCATTACTTTTGTGTTTTAGAAAATAAATCCATGTAAATATAGAGTAATCGTCAACTAAAACATATACATATAATTTTACATCAAAACATACTACTTTTTATGGTCCAAATAGATCTATGTGGATATGTTCTAGAGGTTTTGAGGTAGAAATTTTTTTAATAGATTTGAAGGAGGATTTGTGTTGTTGCCAATTTTCCAACCATCACGGAATCATTCACCCTCAAACAAAAAACTATGTAAATCAGAAACTAACTATTTTGTTATAAAATTTATTTAAAGCATTAATATTACATTGAACAAGCCTTCTATGACATATCCAAGAATCATTTATCTTAGCAAATAAATAATTGTCTTTCTACTTACATAAGGAATTTAAATCCAATGTATAAACATTATCATTTCCAGGAGCTCTAAACTTAAGGAGTTTATCTTTAAATACAGAACAAGAATTGTTAGAAAAAGAAACATAATATCCATTATCATAGATTTGAGAGATACTTCTTCTGTTATGCTTTAAACCTTGTATATATAATACATTGTTGATTGAGACTGTTTTTGGATCTCCAACATTTTCAAGTCCAATTATTTTTCCTTTGGAACGATCACCAAAAGTTACTAGACCTCCATATATTTGAGTAATTTTATCCATGTTTGATTTCTTTCTAGTCATATGATTGGATAATCCACTATCCATATACTATATATATTTTCTCTTTCTGTGACTTGTTTCCTGTAAAGGCAATTTAAACAAGGGTTTGTTTTGTTACCCATATTCTTTTGGGTCCAGTAGTGTTAGCTAGAAATGATTGGGGAATCCAGATCTTATTTTTTCATAAATAATTTTTAATTTAGATAAACTATTTGAAATAAAAGACTTTCTAATTCCACTTATTAGATAATTTTTAAATAAAAGGATTTTTTATATGTTCTTATGTTCCACCAAAATTACAAGTAACCATTTTTTAGTTGGGGAAAAATAATTCTTATATAGTTTAGATTTTTCTACTTTACTTCTTATACCAAATATTTTATTTTTAATTAAACCTTTACCAAAAATTCCATTTAGAACATTTTATCCTTTTTAAAGAATATAAATTCACTTTTATAAGTTTCTACATCATCTTGTAATTCTGTAATATTATTTTTTTATGATTAGAATAGTCTGTTATAGGTGAGATAAATTTTTCAGTTAACTATTGATGTTGTTTGAGTAAGGCATCTCTTTATCCGAAAATAGCATTGTGAATAGTTTTTAAATATTTGTATTTATTTAATAAGGAGTCATATTTTCCTTCTAGAATTTTACAGTAGGTTGCTAATTTATTTTTTGAATAATTTGAATCAGATGCATAATTAGATGAATAATAGGTTTTACCCTATCTTCTTCTACTAGGAAGCACATATTTTATTTCAGATTTGATTCTCACATTTATGAATAAGATTTTGTTGAGTTGGTGGAGTCTTCAGAAACACTCCAAGTTTCCTTCATTAATCTTTTTTCTTTTAGGTTCATAATCATCATTTTTTTCTATGCCTTTTCAATAATTATCATTTCACCTTTTAGTTGGGGAAAATCAAGTCTTATATGACATAATTTCTTGCATTCATAGCATATGACTTCCCTAGATTCATTCTCATCCATTTTGAAAGGGTCTATGAATCCTCTTTTATTCTTATAAAACATGCTATACTTTCTGGCTAATTGATCCAATTCTATTTCAGAATCAGATGTGCCTAAATTACATTCTTATCTATCTTCTTGCATTATTATTTTTCTTTGCTTATGAGATGCTACCTTTAGATAAGTATTGTCCCTTTTCACTATGACGTTATAATCTTCAGCTTCATCTTTCATTTCAGATTCATACATCATCAGTATCCCAATTAATTCTTTCATTGTCAGATTTTTGATATGTGATGACTATCAAATTTCAGATGATATACCATTACATTTAGAATGTAATACTCTCAGCACTTTAAAATCTTGATCTCCTTGTTTGATAGGATCACCTATGGCTGTAATATTATTTATAATCTTTGTAATCCTTCCATTCATCTGAGTGATACATTCTCCATCAAACATTTTGAATGTATCAAATTATAGTTTTGATGTTGCATACACCATTTGTCTTACAATTTTAAATAACTTCTTAATAAATTGAAAAGGTTTTCCACATTTCATAAGAAGTAGGATATTGTGAGACATGGTTGAATTCATTGGGTCCAGGACCACATATAATAGCAGTCATGGCTTTATAATTGGTGTTATACTCAGCCTCTATAGAAGCAGTCCAAGATGCATAATTTTTAGTAATTATATAAGGAGAAATAATCATAGAGTAGACCTTGAATCCAAGATTATTCAAATATATAATCATTCATGATTTCCATCATCCATAGTTTTCAGTATTAAAATATGGAACACGAACCATTGACATTTCTTCTCTCTGATCAGTCACTTCCATCTTTTTATATACCTTATACTTTTATCTTGTTATAGCCTTTTACAATAGCTCTACTTTGATTCCAATTGTTCAGTTGGAATATAATAATATACACAAGAGGGGGTGATTTTTTTATTTTCAAATTCTTTTACAATTATACCTCTTGATGTTGACTGATGATTATATAGGTAAGCAATGTTCTTCTTCTTTATGACATTATGAGCAGTGGATAAAAATAGAGATATAGAACATGGAATACAAAACCATGGAATAAAGAACAAACACCACTCCTGCACACTCAAAAAACCATGGAATACAAAACAAACACCTGCATACACCAAAAAAACCACCTACATATACCAAAAAAACCACCTGCTACACTCTACAGCAGCAAAACCACCTACCCATTCAACTACATACACCAAAAAAACCACTGCACACTCAACTAAATACATCTGAATACACTCTTAACGGCAACAAACACCTGTTATAGCACACAAAAGCACATAAAAAGAGGATACTTTTATAACCATGGAATGAACCACAATTATAATCATGTATATGAACCCAATTACCCTATGCAATAAAAAATTCATAATTTAATTCTCAATTGAATACATGAAAAATGAATTATGTAATGAATTATAAATTATGAATCAATAACATTATTATCAAAGGCGCGTGATGCAATAAGGCACAAAGACCGTTTGGGGATGCGGCGCGAGGTGCGACGCGAGGTGCAACTAAGGCACATGCACACATAATTATTTATATATAGTTTTGAACAATATTTTAAATTTTAAAAAACTTAAATTCAATAAAAAAATTCAAATTAAAATACATACTGATATTTTTTAAGAGGTTCTGCTGTGAGTGATGTCACAACAATGTTTTTATAGTCTGCTATGTTTTGCCTTGCAAAAAAAAATAGTCTGCTGTGTTTTTTATTAATATGTTAAATAATATATATAATTGAAATTAGGACTACCCTGATTTCCATCATGGTGCACCTTGACTTCCACCTCCTACATCGAACTCCACCTTTCCTGCCGTTCTGCCTCCTACCTCGATCTTTGCTGCAACAATTCATCTGTCGCGCACTCAAAACCCCAACCATCGGCGACATCATCCCCTTCTCCACCTAACAGCATTGTCGCCTCCAAAGAAGGAAGATGAGAGTGAGGTGCGCCGTTACAATGCAGGGCGCCCAAGCGCCTCAAGGAATAGCGGGTGAGGCACACGACTTTGGCGTGCCTCAGCGAAGTCGCCTCGCCTTGTAGGTGGCGAGGTGCTCTGGCCTCACCTCACTGTGCCCCTTTACAAGGCACATGCCTCATCACGCCTTTGACAACAATGATCAATAACACATACGAAATGAATTATGTTGCATACAGAATTCCGAATACATTTTCTCAGTTTTCCATATACCGGTTGTTTTTACTTAAAGTGATGTCTATTTTAAACAAAAGACATACACTTGAAGAGATACCGTCCACACCGTGCCCCGGATTTATGCGGGGTTGAATCATACACATCGCAGATGACTCATGAATCGTTTTCATAAAGTATCAACAAAATCTGAATGCGTTTGATCAGTTTTCCGTATGCCAGTTGTTGTTTTCACTTAAAATGTTTTCCATTTCAAAGAAAGGTGAGACACTTTGAGTGGTGTTGGACACACCGCGCCTCAGATTGAGGTGGGGTTGACTTGTACACATAACATATGACCCATGTATCGTTGTTCTAAAGTATCAATAGAATCCGAATACGTTTGGTCGGTTTTCCGTATGCCAGTTGTTTTTACTTAAAATGATGTCCATTTTAAACAAAAGAGAGACAGTTAGTGTTATACCGGCCACACCGCACCATTGATTGAGGCATGGTTGACTCATACATGTCACATATGACCCATGGATAATTCTCCTAATGTTTCAATAGAATATGAATGCATTTGGTCGGTTTTCCGTATGTCAGTTGTTGTTTTCACTTAAAATGTTGTCCATTTTAAACAAAAGAGAGACACTTCAAGTGGTGTCGGCCACACCATGTCTCAGATTGAGGCGGGGTTGATGTGTACATGTCATATATGACCCATGTATAGTTTTCCTAAATTTTCAACAGAATCTGAATGCATTTGTTCGGTTTTCCGTATTTCATTTGTTGTTTTCACATAAAATGATGTTCATTTAAAAAAAAGAGAGAGAAAATTTGAGTGGTTCCAGCCACATCTTGCTTTGGATTGAGGTGGGGTTGACTAATACATGTCACATATGACCCATGGATCATTTTACTAAAGTTTCAACAGAATCTGATTGCATTTAATTGGTTTTCCGTATGTTAGGTGTTGTTTTCACTTAAAGTGATGTCCATTCTAAACAAAAGACATAAACTTGGAGTGATACCGGCCACACTGTGCCCCATATTGAGGAGGGGTTGACTCGTACACGTCACAGATGACTCATGAATCGTTTTCATAAAGTATCAATAGAATCTGAATGCGTTTGGTCAGTTTTCCGTATGCGAGTTGTTGTTTTCACTTAAAATGTTTTCCATTTCAAAGAAAGGTGAGACACTTTGAGTGTTTTCAGCCACACCGCACCTCGGATTGAGGAGGGGTTGACTCATACACATCACACATGACCCATGGATCGTTTTTCTAAAGTATTAACACAATACTAATACGTTTGGTCGATTTTCAGTATGCCAGTTGTTTTTACTTAAAATGATGTCCATTTTAAACAAAAGAGAGACAGTTAGAGTGATACCGGCCACACTGCGCCTCGGATTTATGTAGGGTTGACTCTTACACGTCACAAATGACCCATTGATCGTTGTCCTAAAGTTTCAACAGAAACTAAATGCGTTTGGTCAGTTTTCCGTATGTCAGTTTTTGTTTTCCCTCAAAATGTTGTCCATTTTAAACAAAAGAGAGACACTTTTAGTGGTGTCAGCCACACCACGCCTCGGATTGAAGAGTCCTGACTCGTACATGTCACATATTACCCATGGACCTTTTTCCTAAATTTTCAACAGAATCCGAATGCATTTGGTTGGATTTCCGTATGTCATTTGTTGTTTTCACTTAAAATGATGTTCATTTTAAACAAAAGAGAGACACTTGGAGTGGTGCCAGAGACACCGCACTTTGGATTGAGATGGGGTTGACTCATAAACATCACATATGACCCATGGATCATTTTCCTAAAGTTTCAACATAATCCAAATGCGTTTGGTCAGTTTTCTGTATGTCAATTGTTGTTTTCACTTAAAATGATGTCCATTTTAATCAAAATACATATACTTGGAGTTATACCAGCCACACCATGCCCCGGATTGAGGCAGGGTTTACTCATACATGTCACAAATGACTCATGAATCGTTTTGATAAAGTATCAACAGAATATGAATGCGTTAGGTCGGTTTTCCATATGCGAGTTGTTGTTTTCACTTAAAATGTTTTCCATTTCAAATAAAGGTGAGACACTTTGAGTAGTGTTGGCCACAACGCACCTTGGATTGAGGAAGGGTTGACTTATACATGTCACATATGACCCATGGATCATTTTTATAAAGTATCAACACAATCCGAATACGTTTGGTCAATTTTCCATATGCCAGTTGTTTTTACTTAAAATGATGTCCATTTTAAACAAAAGAGAGACAGTTAGAGTGATACCTGCCACACCATGCCTCAGATTGAGGCGGGGTTTACTCCTACACTTTACATATTACCCATGGATCGTTGTCCTAAATTTTCAACATAATCTGAATGCGTTTAGTCAGTTTTCGGTATGTCAATTGTTGTTTTCACTTAAAATGTTGTCCATTTTAAACAAAAGAGAGACACTTTGAGTGGTTTTAGTCACACTACGCCTCATATTGAGGTCAGGTTGACTCGTACACGTCACATATGACCCATGGATCGTTTTCCTAAATTATCAACAAAATCCGAATGTGTTTGTTCAGTTTTCTGAATGTCAGTTGTTGTTTTCACTTAAAATGATGTCCATTTTAAACAAAAGAGACACACTTTGAGTGGTGTCGGACACAACACACCTCATATTGAGGCGGGGTTGACTTATACACATAAAAAATGATCCATGGATTGTTTTCCTAATGTATCAACACAATCTGAATGCATTCGGTCAGTTTTTCGTATGCCAGTTGTTGTTTTTACTTAAAATCCTGTCCATTTCAAATAAAAGTGAGACAATTTGAGTGGTTCCGGCCACAACGACCCTTGTATTGAGGCGGGGATGACTCTTAAACGTCACATATAACTCATGGATCGTTTTCCTAAAGTTTCAATAGAATCCAAATTCCTTTGGTCGGTTTTCCGTATGTCAGTTGTTGTATTCACTTAAAATGATGTCCTTTTGAAATAAAAGTGAGACACTTTTAGTGGTACCCGGCCACACCGCACCTCAGATTGAGGCAGGGTTAACTCTTACATGTCACATATGACCCATGGATCATTTTACTAAATTTTCAACAGAATCGGAATGCGTTTGGTCAGTTTTCCGTATGTCAATTGTTGTTTTCACTTAAAATTATGTTCATTTTAAACAAAACAAAGACACTTTGAGTGGTGTCGGCCACACCGCACTTCGGATTGAGGAAGGGTTGACTCGTACACGTCACATATGACCCATGGATCGTTTTCCTAAAGTTTCAACCGAATCTGAATGTTTTTGGTCATTTTTATGTATGTCAGTTGTTGTTTTCACTTAAAATGATGTCCATTTTAAACAAAAGAGAGACACTTTGAGTGGTTTCGGCCACACCGTGACTTAGATTGAGGTGGGGTTTACTCGTACATGTCACAAATGACCTATGGATCATTTTCCTAATGTATAAACACAATCCAAATGCATTTGGTCTTTTTTCCGTATGCTAGTTGTTGTTTTCATTTAAAACCTTGTCCATTTCAAATAAAAGCGAGACATTTTGAGTGGTGCCAGCCACACCGGCCCTTGGATTGAGACAAGGTTGACTTTTACAAGTCACAAATGACCCATGGATCATTTTCCTAAAGTTTCAATATAATCCGAATGCCTTTGGTCATTTTTCCGTTTGTCAGTTGTTGTATTCACTTAAAATGATGTCGTTTTGAAATAAAAGAGAGACACTTTTAGTGGTGCCGGCCACACCGCACCTCAGATTGAGGCGGGGTTGACTCTTACACATCATATATGACACATTGATCGTTGTACTATACTTTACATAGAATCCAAATACGTTTGGTCAGTTTTCTGTATGTTGATTGTTGTTTTCACTTAAAATAATGTTCATTTTAAACAAAAGAGAGACACTTTGAGTGGTGTTGGCCACACCGTGCTTCAGATTGTGGAGAGGTTGACTCTTACACATCACATATGACCCATGGATAATTTTCCTAATGTTTAAACAGAATCTGAATTTGTTTGGTCATTTTTCTGTATGTCAGTTGTTGTTTTCACTTAAAATGAAGTCCATTTTAAACAAAAGAGAGACACTTTGAGTGGTGTCGGCAAAACTACGCCTCAGATTGAGGTGGGGTTGACTCGTACACGTCAAAAATGACCCATGGATCATTTTCCTAAAGTATCAACACAATCTGAATGCATTTGGTCTGTTTTCCATGTGCCAGTTGTTGTTTTCACTTAAAATCCAGTCCATTTCAAATAAAAGTGAGACAGTTTGGGTGGTGCCGGCCACACCGGCCCTCGTATTGAGGCGGGGTTGACTCGTACAAGTCACATATGACCCATGGATCGTTTTCCTAATGTTTCAATAGAATCTGAATGCCTTTGGTCGGTTTTCCGTATGTTAGTTGTTGTATTCACTTAGAATGATGTCCTTTTGAAACAAAAGAGAGAAACTTTGAGTGGTGTCAGCCACACCGCACCTCGGATTGAGTTATGGTTGAATCGTTCACTTCACATATGACCCATGGATCATTGTCCTAAATTTTTAATAGATTCAAAATGCGTTTGGTTGGTTTTCTGTATGTTTATTGTTGTTTTCACTTAAAATGATGTTCATTTTAAACAAAAGAGAGACACTTTGAGTGGTGTCGACCATACCACACTTCGGATTGAGGCAGGGTTGACTCGTACACGTCACATATGACTCATGGATAGTTTTCTTAAAGTTTCAACAGAATTCGAATGCGTTTGGTCATTTTTTCATATGTCAGTTGTTGTTTTCACTTAAAATGCTGTCAATTTTAAATAAAAAAGAGACACTTTGAGTGGTGTCGGCCACAACCTGCCTCGGATTGAGGTGGGGTCATAAACATCACATATGACCCATGGATCGTTTTCCTAACGTTTCAACAGAATCCGAATGCGTTTGGTCAGTTTTCCGTATGTCGATTGTTGTTTTAACTTAAAATGATGTTCATCCGCTATATCTACTAAAGCTGGGTGCCTCCAAGCTTATTTTTCACCTCCACACTCAGCCACATCACACAAACTACACTGAATTCCCGATTATACCCCCACACCATCACGGTCTACCTCCTCACACAATTATCCCCGCTCTAAACATTCCATTCAACTTGCTTTCTATACCTGGTCTTCCAGCCGCACTTAGGGTTTTGAGAAATCTCCAATCAGTACACCACCGGTCGAATATGCTCATCTCCTCCAATATACCGTCCATGCTTACGTATCGCACATCGCGTCCTCGCGACCTCGCGACCTCGTGCCTCGAATCCCCTCAAACCGTCGCCTCTATCGTCCTCCCTCTACCAGTCAAAGTGTACGTAATGTGATGTGTATTATCTGAACCAAAGTGTTCACATTATCATTTTATAGTTAATGAATTATTTTCTATTTGTTACAAGGAGTTATGTTACTTCATGAAGTGAGCACAAGTTGTTTTTAAACCTACTGCATGTTGTTTATATAGGCTGCTAGTTGCAGTGAGTGGAGGCCTTAACTGAACATGTTATTTGCTAAACCTGCAACCATTTATGTAGCATGAGTTCTCCCCTTCCATGGATTCACCTTCTTAGATGTTGAAAAAACTCTGAAGCTTACATAAAATAGGATTTTTATCCTTTCATAATGTACACCAATATAAATTATTTCACATATATTATTCATTCCAATATATTGCAATCAGTTTCCCTTTTTTATATTGTTATGCTATGTTGGTTTATTTACGTAAAACCAAATGCACATGCAATGGTTGAAGATTCAATGGAGAATCAGGGTATGAAGAGTTACTATATGATGATATTTTCTACTTACCATGCATTCAAGGTCAGTAGACCCACTCCATGTTAAATCAAGTGTCCACACTCTATGTCCACCTCATGGTCAATATAGTTACGCCATTTTTTCCCTTATATTCATGATTAAATGTTTGTTGTTTAGTTTAAGTATTTTACAATTGTTTTCTTAGTAGAAGTTATTAAATCAACAGGGATTGGAATTAAATACAGTTTTTTTGTTGTAAAATCGTGGAGTTAATCCCTATTCGTCCAGCATATGAATATAGGTAATTTGTTTTCACTATTGACTACACTGTGTTTTGTTTTTTATGCACTGAAAACATATGAAACAAATCAGATATAAATTTCCCACATTTTTGTCATGAAGGTATAGGTGACCAGGCTACTAACATATATATGTTCTCAGATCAAAGAGATCTGAATAAAGAACAAGACTGGACAATGTTTCCTTCACTATTATTTGGAGCTCAAAAAGGACAACTTTCCTCTTCAACTGATTGGTATGTGATCTAAAAATTATATGATTATCTGCTTTGGTTGCCTTCAACACATGGAAACTGCTGATATATTAATGAATATATTGAAACAATGAAATTCCATTCACCTATATCTCCAGCCAATTATATCTGCATTTTCTTTTGTTTAGCAGCGACATATATCCGAGCATCAAAAAATATCTGAGTGGGGAGTACTGGATATGTTGGTGATGCTGCTGCAGATATATGTATATTGGTTATCTGAGCAGCAACATATATCTTCATTTTCTTTAATGGTATATTAATGAATATATTTCTTCTATTTATTAGGGAAACTGCTGATACTGCTATTTTGAACATTGGAAATTCCAGTCACCTATATTGAAATAAGGAATTTATGTGGGAAAATACTGCTTCCCGGTGATGAAATTCATCATATCCTTAAAGCAAAGGCATTTATCAACACAGTAGATTCCATAGTTGATATCATGAACTATACATGATAAATAATATTTGTTCCATAAGAAAATATGTATTTCACTTATGGTATCTCTAACGACCCAGTTGTAACACCTCGAGCTTCCACGATACGCTTCTCTTTCAATAATGCAATAGCTTGCATTATACGCAAGTTCGAGATTCTAACACACCGCGACTAATCAAAATAGCCATTATGAATAGTAATACCCACTTTTTTTAAATTATATATATTTTATATTTCAAAATGGACTTCATTTTTGGATTCGGAATGTCAAAATTATCCTATGTTGATTTTTTTGTAATTTTCTGAGAACATCCAAATTTTTATGAATAGTGAAAAATACATAAAACAAATTTTTTAATCAAAATAATTTATAGTGAAAAATTATACTATTGAGTGGTTTTAAAGTATAATTAGAATATATTTTTACCATTTTATCCAATGGTGATCATTATAATTAATTTCACTTTGAAATTGGACATAAACAATTGTCAATCTTTTGATATATATTGTTTCTTAAAAACACGCTATTTGTTGTGACAGCGGGAATTAATTATGAAATTAATTAATGAAACTTATTTGTTTGGAATTTTGTAAAATAGACATCATTTTTGAAATCAGAATATCAAATATAGCTTAGGGTGAATTTTTGGGATTTTTCTGAAAAACTTCAATTTTTGATGAATAGTGAAACCACTAAGTGGTACTTATAAAAACTGATTTTTCATTTAAATGAAATATTACCACTTCTGTGTTTTGAATTTCAAAAATCCGACATACATGGTTGTCATTAGGATGTAAAATGTGGTTCAATGGGATTAAAATAATTTTTGGTGAATAGTAACTTTTAAGTTTAATTAATCGCGATTAAAGGTAATTAGTGTAATTTAAGGTAAAGATAATGTTATAATAATATGAAATGACCTTTATAATTGTCCTACATCTATTGGATGAGTCATGGCCGACCAAGACAATCCATGGGTCAACTTGGGGACCCCATGGAGCCACTTTGGTAGGAAAAGGACATAAATAACTTTTTATTTAATGTTAAAATAAAAAGGTCACAAACAAGAGTTGTTTTACTAAAACAATTTTTAAATGGGGTTATACAAGTCATATTTTTGACTATAAATATTCATTAGAAATATAAAAAGATTTCCTACAACATTATAGTTTTTTTATAATTTTTAGACATTAAATAAATTAAATTATTTATGACACCATGATGATGCAGCGATTACCTCATTAATTAACGATTTAAATAAAATGAAAGGATAATGTAAAATTTAAGGCTTACACTTGTCAAAAACCTATTGGATGAGAAGATTTCGAACCATTATCACCTTAGCCTCGAATTATATAAGTGCGGGACCTTTAGAATCCGAAAATCATTGTATAATAACGTAACATTTTATTACTTTCCAAAAGTGCCCCTCCTCTCCACTTATAAAAGGCCCCCACCACTCCCACCTTATTCACACTTTCAAGCCATTTGGCTCGGCCAACCTCTGCCCAAACACTCTCCCAACTTCCCTCCCTTACTCCTAGAAGCCTCAATTTGGTCAGAATTCTTCCCAAGGAAGCCTTTGGCTCAAATCAAAAAGAGTTACCCGATTTATTAGGAGGTTAAAGAACGATCAAGTCAAGTCGGACACGAGGTAAGGGAATTTCTTAATCCAATTTCCATTCTTTGGGTTAATCACCAAATTTCAAATTATGTCATGATATTATTATGTCCTATCTTGTATTTGTACTTTCTTTATGTGTACTTATAGTGAACACACATAATAGATCTATTTTATTTTAAAAATGATCTTTTTAAGGACTTCGTCTCAATCTCCTTTCATTGAGGCATATTTGGTTTTATACACAACTTTCTTTTATACGGTGTATAAACCCCTTTGACTTTTACGTTTATTCAAAAGGAATCTTTTTTTATACGAAGCGTTTTACTAAATGACAAAAATCGAATGTTTTTCTTTCCGTACATATGCAGCGACAACGACTTCTCCGCCGCCGTGACCATTATTTGAGTTTCAGCTTCCTCTACAAGCCATCACTTTTTTTAATGAAAAATAAATACAATGTTTTAACTTTCTTCTATTTTGGTATTGAAAATGGTTTTGAAAGTGTTTTATTACATCAATGTGTTGTATTGATATCTTGTGATTGAAATGTGGAAATGTTATATTTCCTTTATACATGTTTTATGTGATACGATTATGTTATGGTTTATGATATATTTAAACCTATTCATATGAGGAATGAATTGGACTTAATAAGTGACGGGTGGAGCCCTCTATAGCTCCTCGATGCATCGGTAGGTCTCATGAGACAAACTAGTGACTTGGCACGAGGCCTTGACAAAATCTTATTTGTGGTCTTAGCACGAGGCCTTGACTGTGTGGTTATGATAGTATGGCATTATTCATTCCATCATTATGAATGTGGTTATTGATATTGCATGTGATTATTCGACCAGTAGAATATCCATGTGAATAAGTAAATGGCATTATCTCATTTTACTTTTTCCATATTATGTTGAAGTTCATGTTTAAAAGGCTTTTGTTTTAGTTATACATTGCCTTAAATGTTAATGATTATTTAAGAAAGCTTCTGCAATATTGTTATCCTTACTGAGCATCTGAGCTCACCCCTTTCAATGTTTTACTATTTTCCAGGATGTGAAGAATTATTTTATGAATGACATTAAGGGATATTCAGAAGAGGATATGAGTGTGGACTATGGAGACTTTTTTATTTTAGTTTTTCACTTTAAGATGTAATGTAACATTTATGAATGTATCTAGTGTTTCAAAGGCTACTAAACTAATCTGTCTTTCGAGACTTGATCTTTTGTGATCATGCCAATGCTACGAAGTAATGCACCAACTCTGGGTAGCTGGGGTCAGGGCGTTACAGTTGGTATCAGAGGCAGTTTAGTACTAACCTTGGAAGCTAGATTTAGATAAACTCTGATTAGAGAACATAGCCCAAAGATAGACTTTGAGGATTAGTATAGAAGAACTTCCTAGAATTTTGGTATTATAGAGGTTTTGTGAGTTTTCCGAGCAATACATCCATGTCTGGATACGAGCAGGTAGAGGTGGCTCTGGCACAGATGTACCTAGGGGTAAAACCCGAAAACACCGCTTTGAGCTAGACTCGAACGGGAACTGGTGCACGACAACGGGCCTTGCTGCACTCTAGGTTACGACACTCCCGGGGGATATTCTTAGGATAATTCTCATTTTCTTTACAAACCACTATGAAGGGTTATGAGTATATACTTCCTCAAAGAATTTTTTTTATGATTATGGATTATATCCATAAATAGTTCAATTTATGTTAAGTATTTTACAAGTATGGAATTATGTATTTTGATTCATAAACTAATCTAGTTTATGCCATTGTTTAGAAATGGTGCCTAGTGGAAGGAATGGAAACTGTATCAATGCACACACTCCATGTAGGGATTGCCCTCCTGATCAAGATAATTATTGTGGATCTGGAGATATAGCTGGTGCTGATCAACTTATTACCATACTGGGAAAACTCACTCAGGTTATGAATAATAACCTTACTCGTATGGAGCACCCTAATACGCAACGTGGAGGATCAATGTTAGACCGCTTCATGAGGGAACAACCGCCAACATTTAATGGGGGTACAAATCCATTAGTAGCTGAGAAATGGATAAAATCCTTAGAGAAAATATTCCACGCCTTGGGGAGTAGCGAAAGGGAGAAGGTTATCATGGCAGTTTACTGCCTCACTGGAGATGCCGATCAATGGTGGTCATTGATTCAAAACACAAAGGAAGATGATGAGGTATCAAATATGGAATGGAGGGAGTTCAGAGATCTTTTCCTAGAAAAATACTTTCCACATGACCATTGAGCAGATATGGAAAGGCAATTTCTGAGTCTGAGACAAAAGGAGGATGAGAATGTCACAAAGTATGAGTCTAACTTTACACGGTTAGCGAGACATGCAACAGATTATATACATAACCCAAGAAGTAAGATTGATCATTTCTTTGATGGGTTAAAACCGTTTCTCTATCGAGCATTAGTCTCACAAACCTTCTCGTCATACGAAGATATTGTCTCATGTGCTATCAAGACGGAAAAGGAATTCTCTAAGTCTCATGACTTTAAAGCAAAACAAGAAAAGAAGAGAACGGTGGAAGAGAGACGGATAAAGGGAAAAAGGGAAAGAAGGATTTTCCATTATGTGATAATTGTGGTAAGAATCACCCCGGTGCTTGCCTAAAAGGAATGGGAGTTTGTTATAAATGTGGAGAAAAAGGTCACCAGGCTCATGATTGCAAGGGAAAGAAATAGGCTATCAATGTTTAATGCTACAATTTTAGTGAAATGGGTCATTATGAAAATGAATTTCCTAAGAGTCAGGGAAACTTACCTCAGAAAAGGCCAAGGGATGAAGGACAATCTTATGCTGTTACTACAGTTGAAGCAGAATAATTAATGTATTGGTGCTTTTGGACTCATGGATTATATTCTGGTTATTAGAATAATGTGATATATATATATAAGGAATGTACTGTAGTAAATGTTGATTTAATTAAGGTTTTAATATGATGAATTTAATCATATTTTTAGTATGTGACAATAAGAGAAACTTTACTTTGTTTGGGGAATCTGAGGTTACAATTGATTTTGGAATTTAGAGTCCTTTTAGAGAAAGTCTGGACGGAGGTATTTTGGATAACTATAAAGGTTGGAATGGATTAAGTTGATCTTTGGATAGTATTGTTTAAGGTTAAAAAATTTCTGAAGATTATTTTTGGAATATTATAATACTATAGTTTTAGGAAAAGGACAACCTGCAGGGTGGGGCATAACCCGTCACGTCGGACAAAGCAGCAGGAATCGAACCCACAACCGTAGTGCGATATGCCTTTTATTACCTACCACTAACCTACAGGAAGTCCCTGGTTATTACAAAATATTTTTCCTAATCTAAATGGTATGTGGTAACATTTAAAACCTTATACAATTAGGATAAATAGAATATTTTTGAGTTCTGTTACCATTTGGAGTAAAAGATGGGTTTGTGGTAAAAATTTATTAAAGAATGAAAGTATACATAACAAGTATGTATATTCCCTTACGTTCTTAGTAAATCTCCTAAATAAATTCCTCAACTTTATAAAAGGTAACTTAAAACAAAAACGTTTCTGGTTAACTTTTTCAACTGGGGATTCAATGACTGTTTAACCAATCACAAGTTTGTGATTTTCTTATGGTTAACTTTCTGCTAATCCTGATTTCTACAACTCTACATCAGACCCTGATGGTTTGTTTCTCCTCCATATCCATATTTTCATATAATCCTAGTATGGGCTATCTCGGGTGACCTTTGTACTTCTCTTTCTTTCTTTTAATGTTATATTCTTATTAACCCTATTTCCGATGTGGGTTTTCTACAAAGGTATTTTCTATTTTCAACCTTTTATTTTCAAAGAAAAATTTCAAATTTCGAGGACACAATTTATTGAAGGAGGGGAGAATGTAACACCCCGAGCTTCCACGATACGCTTCTCTTTCAATAATGCAATAGCATGCATTATACGCAAGTTCGAGATTCTAACACACCGCGACTAATCAAAATAGCCATTATGAATAGTAATACCCACTTTTTTTAAATTATATATATTTTATATTTCAAAATGGACTTCATTTTTGGATTCGGAATGTCAAATTTATCCTATGTTGAATTTTTTGTAATTTTCTGAGAACTTCCAAATTTTTATGAATAGTGAAAAATACATAAAACAACTTTTTTAATCAAAATAATTTATAGTGATAAATTATTCTATTGAGTGGTTTTAAAGTATAATTAGAATATATTTTTACCATTTTATCCAATGGTGATCATTAGAATTAATTTCAATTTGAAATTGGACATAAACAATTGTCAATCTTTTGATATATATTGTTTCTTAAAAACACGCTATTTGTTGTGACAGCGGGAATTAATTATGAAATTAATTAATGAAACTTATATGTTTGTAATTTTGTAAAATAGACATCATTTTTGAAATCGGAATATCAAATATAGCTTAGGGTGATTTTTTGGGATTTTTCTGAAAAACTTCAATTTTTGATGAATAGTGAAACCACTAAGTGGTACTTATAAAAACAGATTTTTCGTTTAATTGAAATATTACCACTTCTGTGTTTTGAATTTCAAAAATCCGACATACATGGTTGTCATTAGGATGTAAAATGTGGTCCAATGGGATTAAAATAATTTTTGGTGAATAGTAATTTTTAAGTTTAATTAATCACGATTAAAGGTAATTAGTGTAATTTAAGGTAAAGATAATGTTATAATAATATGAAATGACCTTTACACTTGTCCTACCTCTATTGGATGAGTCATGGCCGACCAAGACAATCCATGGGTCAACTTGGGGACCCCATGGAGCCAATTTGGTAGGAAAAGGACATAAATAACTTTTTATTTAATGTTTAAATAAAAAGGTCACAAACAAGAGTTGTTTTACAAAAACAATTTTTAAATGGGGTTATACAAGTCATATTTTTGACTATAAATATTCATTAGAAATATAAAACGATTTCCTACATCATGATAGTTTTTTTATAATTTTTAGACATTAAATAAATTAAATTATTTATGACACCATGATGATGCAGCGATTACCTCATTAATTAACGATTTAAATAAAATGAAAGGATAATGTAAAATCTAAGGATTACACTTGTCAAAAACCTATTGGATGAGGATATTTAGAACCCTTATCACATTAGCCTCGAATTATATAAGTGTGGGACCTTTACAATCCGAAAAGCATTGTATAATAAAGTATCTTTTTATTACTTTCCAAAAGTGCCCCTCCTCTCCACTTATAAAAGGCCCCCACCACTCCCACCTTATTCACACTTTAAATCCATTTGGCTCGGCCAACATCTTCCCAAATACTCTCCCAACTTCCCTCCCTTACTCCTAGAAGCCTCACTTTGGGCAGAAGTCTTCCCAAGGAAGCCTTTGGCTCAAATCAAAAAGAGTTACCCGGTTTTTTAGGAGGTTAAATAACGATCAAGTCATGTCAGACACGAGGTAAGGGAATTTCTTAACCCAATTTCCATTCTTTGGGTAAATCTCCTACTTTCAAATTATGTCATGATATTATTATGTCCTATCTTGTATTTGTACTTTCTTTATGTGTACTTATAGTGAAAACACATAATAGATCTATTTTATTTTAAAAATGATCTTTTTAAGGACTTCGTCTCAATCTCCTTTCACTGAGGCATATTTGGTTTTATACACTACTTTATTTTATACGGTGTATAAAACCCTTTGAATTTTATGTTTATTCAAAAGAAATCTTGTTTATACGAAGCGTTTTACTAAAGGACAAAAAGGGAATGTTTTTCATTCCGTACATATGCGGCGACAACGACTTCTCCGCCGCCGTGACCATTATTTGAGTTTCAGCTTCCTCTACAAGCCATCACTTTTTTTTAATGAAAAATAAATACAAAGTTTCAACTTTCTTCTATTTTGGTATTGAAAATGGTTTTGAAAGTGTTTTTATTACATCAATTTGTTGTATTGATATCTTGTGATTGAAATGTGGAAATGTTATGTTTCCTTTATGCATGTTTTATGTGATACGATTATGTTATGGTTTATGATATGTTTAAACCTATTAATATGAGGAATGTATTGGAATTAATAAGTGACGGGTGGAGCCCACTATAGCTCTTCGATGCATCGGTAGGTCTCATGAGACAAACTAGTGTCTTGGCACGAGGCCTTGAAAAAATCTTATTTGTGGTCTTGGCACGAGGCCTTGACTGCGTGGTTATGATAGTCTAGCATTATGAATTCCATCATTATGAAAGTGGTTATTGATATTGCATGTGATTATTCGACCAGTAGAATATCCATGTGAATAAGTAAATGACATTATCTCATTTTACTTTTGCCATATTATGTTGAATTTCATGTTTAAAAGGCTTTTGTTTTAGTTATACATTGCCTTAAATGTTAATGATTATTTAAGAAAGCTTCCGCAATATTGTTATCCTTACTAAGCATCTGAGCTCACCCCTTTCAATGTTTTAATATTTTCCAGGATGTGAAGAAGTATTTTATGAATGACCTGCAGGGATAGTCAGAAGAGGATATGAGTGTGGACTATGGGGACTATTTTATTTTAGTTTTTCACTTTATGATGTAATGTAACATTTATGAATGTATCTAGTGTTTCCAAGGCTACTAAACTAATCGGTCTTTCGAGGCTTGATCTTTTGTGATCATGCCAATTCTACGAAGTAATGTACCGACTTTGGGTAGCTGGGGTCGGGGCGTTACACCAGTACTCTGGGGCCAACAAAAGGGGAAGCTAATATTTTGATGTTACTATTCTTGTAGGTGATATATGAGAATCTGGTCTGAGGAAATTTTTTTCTGGTTTGAAGATTTCTAGTTAACATGATGTTTGGTTGAATGAAAACATCCTAATCCTGATTTTCCTCTCTTTTGAGTCCATTTCTATATGCATGTGATAGTTTTTCAAAGCATAAATGATTTTGCATTTCCAGGTACCATTTGGCCAGTGATTTGGAAGGCATAGTGATGAAAGTGAGTTGAACTGATTTTGAAAGTCTTCTTCATATTCTATGCATTCTTATTCGATTATCACACACTATTATATTATAATTAAAATTTATTCAACATTACTCTTTTTTCTCAACTTTTATAAACACTAATATCTTATTAAAAGAAAAACCAGTAATCGAATGTGCCATGCAAATGCACGGGCGAGTACTAGTTTTAAACAAAAGATAGAAACTTTGAGTGGTTTCGGCCACACCGCGCTTTGGATTGAGGCGGGGTTTACTTGTACACGTCACAAATGACCCATGGATTGTTTTATTAAAGTTCCAAAAGAATCTGAATGCGTTTGGTCGGTTTTCCGTATGTCGATTGTTGTTTTCACTTAAAATGATATTCATTTTAAATAAAAGAGAGACACTTTGAGTGGTGTCGGCCAAACTGCACATCAGATTGAGGCGGGGTTGACTCATACACATCAAAAATGACCCATGTATTGTTTTCCTAAAGTATCAACAAAATTATAATGCGTTTGGTCAGTTTTTCGTATGTCGGTTTTTGTTTTTTCTTAAAATCCTGTCCATTCCAAATAAAATTGAGACAGTTTGAGTGGTGTCGGCCACACCGGCCCTTGAATTGAGGCGGGGTTGACTCTTACTAGTCACATATGACCCGTGTATCTCTTTCCTAAAGTTTCAATAGAATCTTAAAGCATTTGGTTGGTTTTCCATATGTCAGTTGTTATTTTCACATAAAATGATGTCCATTTTAAACAAAAGAGACACTTTGAGTGGTGTCGGCCAAACCACGCCTCAGATTGAGGCGGGGTTGACTCGTACACGTCACAAATGACCCATGGATCATTGTCTTAAAGTAACAACACAATCCAAATGCATTTTGTCGGTTTTCCGTATGCCAGTTGTTGTTTTCACTTAAAATTATGTCCATTTCAAATAAAATTGAGACGGTTGGAGTGGTTCCAGCCACACCAGCCCTCAGATTGAGGTGGGGTTGACTTTTACAAGTCACATATGACCCATGGATCATTTTCCTAAAGTTTCAACAGAATCTAAATGCCTTTGGTCGGTTTTTCGTATGTCATTTGTTGTATTCACTTAAAATGATGTCCTTTTGAAACAAAAGAGAGACACTTTGAGTGGTACCGACCACAACGTGCCTCGGATTGAGGTGGGGAAACATTCCAGTCATCACCTCCCTCCCCATTAACTATGAGTGGGTAATGTATCTAAAACTACATCTTGGTATCATACATCAAATTCCGACAGAACTGTGAAGCGTCGCGGGGTGTCGTCCTGGAGCAGAGCCAAATCACGGCATTTCCGCGGTGTGACCGTGGTGTGACCGCGGCGTGACCGCGGCGTGACCGCAGCATGTTGGCCCGATTCGGCGACATCTGCGAGGAAGCATCTTCCTGCCGGGAGTAAAGGGAGCGGGAGGAAGCGGGGCAACATTCCGGTCGTCCCCTCCCTCCCCATTAACTATGGGTGAGTAATGTATCTAAAATTCTATCTAGGTATCATACATAAAATTCCGACAGGACTGCGAACCGCCGCGGGCTGTCATCCTGGAGCAGGGCCAAATCACGGCATGACGGCGGCGTGACCACGGCATGAACGCGGCGTGACCGAGGCGTGACCGCGGCGTGACCGCGGGGTGACCGCGGCGTGACCGCGGCGTGACCGCGGCGTGACCGCGGCATGATTGCAGCGTGACCGCAGCGTGACCACGTCGTGTTGGCCCGGTTTAGCGACATCTGCGGAGCAACATCTTCTAGCCAGAAGCGAAGGGAGCGGAAGGAAGTGGGGCAACATTCCGGTCATTGCCTCCCTCCCATTTATCTATGGGTGGGTAATGTATCTAAAACTCTATCTAGGAATCATACATCGAATTCCGATAGGACTACAAACCGCCGCGGGGTGTCGTCCTGGAGTAGGGCCAAATCACGGTGTGACCGCGGCATGTTGGCCCGGTCCAGCAACATCCACGGGGAAGCATCTTCTGGCCAGGATTCCAAATAAATCCTATGTAGTTGTCCTTCACATTATAGAAACCGATCTTATGTTATAAAAAACAGACTCTTGATTCGGGATTGTGGTATGATAAAGATATATATTTTATATTAGTTGTTTTTAAAAGTGGTTTTATTATAAAAACATGACTTTATTTATCAAATGAAACAATTATATTAAAGAAAACTTATTCAAGATATGCAATTAAATATAATTATGCAGAATTAAGAAAGAAGCTAAATTCAATTTAAAGCATTCTTAAATTAAAGATGCTACGAGAGGGACTATACCTAAAGGTGGAACCAAGCCATCCACTTCGGCTCTTAGAGCTATCAATCTAAAAGCTGCTGCTCCACCACTAGGTATATGCACCTTCACACACATTCAAGGACACCTATCCCCTATGAACACACCCGCATGGCCATGAGAAAGTTCAAGGGGATCCTTACACATATGCTTATATTCATATACCAGTCTCCATTCACCTGCATATGCATTTTTATATATATACATGGGCACACCTAGCCCCATACGTGTATAATCATTTC
The DNA here is from genome assembly GCA_963277665.1 of Viscum album. Lineage (NCBI taxonomy): Eukaryota > Viridiplantae > Streptophyta > Magnoliopsida > Santalales > Viscaceae > Viscum > Viscum album. The sequence goes on from OY728167.1 coordinate 837,492,224, forward strand.
CATGGTTGACTATACATGTAATGGGGGAAGCCACATGCATATAATTACTTACCTATGCACACGCAGGCGAGCCACTCTTGACATGGTGACTCGAAACCAATGAGCAGGGATCAACGCACTACACAAAGGATATTAAGAATATTAAAACACATAAAGGACCCTACATAACCAGAGAAAAACCAACATACATCATTAAAGCCTTACCACGATTGGCAAGAACCAAATCCACCCAAACCAACACAAAACGATCCAACGCCCTACCAAAAACATAATATGGAGTCAAAAACATTGAAATCCCCAAAATATATGAGGTACGAGACAAGTAGTAATCATAGAATCTTACCTCGGATCAAAGCTAGCGGATTGAAACAATCTGAACACCTTCTGGCCTCCTTCGTAGAAAATAACTACTCCCTATCCATAGAAACTAGTAAAAGACCTAAGTGGCCAATGGGATAACGAAAATAAAATAAAAACTAAACTAAAAAATACCTGTCTCCTGTGACTATACATGTCACCTCCCAACATATAAGAACCATGACGCCACATGGGTCAAATCATGTTCCTGAAGTAAGGGGAAAACAAATCCATATTTTAAAATGATACTATCAAAAAGTACATTCCTATTAATTAACAATTAATCTTCCTATAAATAGTATATAATTAGTTTGGATCGAGTTTCAGCTTTGTTTGGTTTAGTTCAATACAAGTTTGTTTGGGAAATTACATGGCTACACCATTACTAAAGGATCAAGATGGGTTGTAGTGTAATGTTATTGTGGAATGGAAGGATGAAAACATTATTATAAGTGATTCCAACTAATCTCCAATGACCAAAACATCCTAGATGAGCTTAAACAAGCAAGATCTTGAGATATCTTTGATATTGAGTAGGAAAAATTGTTAGTGATTGAATATGAATCAACATTCACTAATCTGGTAAGTATATGTCAAATAATATGATTAATATAAGGCTTAAGGCATGAAGATTTGTGATGAAGCTATGACTAATGATGTGATCATGGACCAGTCTTCTAATTTTTCTCACCTATATATTTGTGGTTAGTATGATGTCTTTGGAAAATATAAGTTTTACATGAACATGGAAGGGGATTTATTTAATTCCTCATTCAGGTGGAGGGAATACATCATTTACCAGTTAGAAGATGAAGTATAAGCACCTCCATGGGTGGTCAACCATTACTTAAATTAATTGTTTCTTTAAATAATAATTCTTATGTATATAAAGACAGTATTAAGAGCCTCGATAGACCCTTAAACACTAACTTGATTACTCGATCATAGATTTCCAAGGGATTGATTATAACTATGTTCCATGGTAGTCATGGAGTCTAAGGACGATAAATGAAAGTAAATAGATTAACAGAGTAGACCTATAGATATGGTTTTCACAAGCCGCCAAGGTTTAGATAAAATTATTTAGTGATTATATGGAAATGAAATCACCCTGTCACTAGGTCTCCAAGTGGATAAGATATCGATTGGGATATGAGTGTTCTAACATATGTCTTATAATTTGGATGATATGTGTATGGAATGGATGAGGGTTCAGATCAAGTAAAATATTCCTAAGAGGATTGGGCCTTATGGTGATAGATGTGGCAATTGTACGTCTAGAGTTTGATGAAGAAATAGTTATGAAGATGGATTGGGCCTTATCTAGGTATCATACATCAAATTCCGATAGGACTGCGAACTGCCACAAGGTGTCATCGTAGAGCAGGGCCAAATCACAGCATGACCGCGGCGTGACTGCGGCGTGACCCCTACCTGACCGCGGTGTGACCGTGGCATATTGGCCCGGTCCAGCGACTTCCGCGGGGCAACATCTTCCAGCTAGGAGCAAAGGGAGCAGGATGAGGTGGGGAAACATTCCATCCGTCTCCTCCCTCAAGGGGGAAACAGTTCCATTTAAGAACCACACTGCCCCATAGGTCAAATCATGTTCCTGCAAGCAAGGGGGAAGTAATTCCATTTAATAATCTCTTCATTTTTCATTATGTTCTTTATATAGCACGTTGTTAGAAACACTATACTAGTACACTTACCCATTGAATATTCACTTATGATACATTAGTTGAGTTGAAAATTGTGCACATAACCCTGCTAGAACCTCACCACGTCGCACCACGATCCGAGATTGACTACAAAACCATGCATATATTTAAGTAGTCAAACATCACAAAATCCCAAACCAAAATTAAGAAACAATTTTAATAGGAGGATAGGTATTGAAGGAATTAGAGGGCCTTATATGAGGTTCTATGCTGTTGGGTTTTCTAGTTCCATCACATTCTGTAACAAATGGGGCCAAAGATTAAAATGGATAGAAAATAATGACAGAGGAGAATTTATTAGATAAAATAGTTGTCTGGAAGTTTTTTATAATGAGGGAATGAAATGACAGATAATGACATCCCAATTCATCCAATGTCCTATTTTTTGACCCTCTAAATTAGGGTTGTAAATAACCTTGAGTGCTCGCAAGATAATTGGACTCGCTCGACAAATACTTGAATTCGGTTCGGATTTTTTCAAGCTCAAGCTGTGAGTAGTGAAGCCGAATTCAGTGTTATAATAACACAATCAAGTCGGTCGCAAAGGCTAATAGAACATCTAATATTTTAACATGTTATTTTAATTCAATATATGTGTATTTAATTTCAAGCTCAAGCTCGAATTCAAGAAAGATTTTTTAATTAAAATTATGATAAAACATCTTAATCAAAACAAGTCGAGCCTAATTGAGTAGCTCAATCAAGCTCAAGGTCGAGCCGGTAAATTGATGCTCGATCGAGCACTGAGTATAATAAAACCATTTTATTTCACCATAACTCAAACATTAAATTAATTTCCATTCTATTATATAAAATCTCTCAAACGTAAATGAAGGTAAGATGGGAGTCATGAAGACATACCCACAAACAACACCCAGCCATCTCCGTGACATGTGAGGAATCTATCCACAACATACCTGGTGAGTTTAGAGGGTTCTCCCCCATAAGGGACACTATTGAGTTTCTATAGCATCCAGGAGCTCTACACACATTATCCAATCTTCAGGGACACCTATCGTGGCCTATAATGATCATTTTAGATATAATAGAAATGATATTTTCAGATTAAACAACACTAAAACAACAAAAAATTCATTGTTTTACATCGGAAAAAAATGTAGATACAAAAAATGTAGGGAAAAAGAAGACATTGCACCCATTACAATAGTACCAATAGAAGAAGAAGCTCCCAAAAGCTAAGGCTGAGACCTCCCAATCAGCTAAAGCTAAAAGCCACCCAGATTCGACTCCACCGTAGCTACTCTAGATCTTGGGTGGCAGGGGTCGACCCTGACAATATTATTGCCCATACGGGAGGAGAGGGAGCCGAGAGAGGGGGACGTCATGTGGGGTGTTCGGCCATGGGGGGTCTCACGCGCGACTGGAGAGGGGGTCGGGGGATGTCGGAGGAGGAGATTGAGCTCGGATGTCTCTAATAGAGGGAGACGAGGGGGAGGGGGGAACGTCGCAGGGAGCCAAGAGGGGGGGGGGGGACGTCGTCTTCAGAGAATGAGCTGAGAGGGGAAGGGGAACGTCACCGGAGGAGAGAGAGGAGGCCGGGAGGCGGAGGTGGAGGTGGAGGCTGAGAGGCGGGGGCCGAGGCCGGGAGGAGTTCTAGGTCGGGGAGGGGAGGAGTGAACGGGAATGAAATGTCTCGAGGGAGGGAGCCCTAATTTGGGTCTAATTTTTCCCCTACGGTTAATAAAAACCGTGGGTAATACATCTCTTTTCCAACGGTTTTCTTAAACCATTGGGAAAACCCACCATAAAATATCATATTCCAACAGTTCTAGTAAACCTTTGGCATATGTTCTTTTTTCCAACGGGTTTTCTAAACCGTTGGGAACCATGTTTTGGTATATGCTCTATTTTCAGTAGTGAAGTAGAAGTTCTGAAGCAATCTGTTTGCAATAGATATTTGAAAAAAATATAAATGAATTGCCGCAAAAGATATACATTAAATACTAAATTTTGAATACGTATGTCTCCACTATATCCTCTTCTGTAGAAAAATAATGTCTGATCAATTGTTACAATAGATATGAAAAATATCTTCACTAGAATGCAGTTTCAATCACGAATATTTGTCATAATCTATGGCTCAATATATATCTAAATATATATTCTTCTTTTGATCATACAAACACATATATATAACAAATACAATGATAGAATAAGTAAAGTAGAGAGTATTTATTTTGATTCCAGATCTAAGAAAATCGCATGATAAATCATAAGAATTCAAATTCCTGAGACAACTTAGAGTAGTCTTAACTTCCCTTAAGAATATGAGATAATTTATCCACTTATTACAATTCTATGAAACAATCAAAACAATCATTGAATTATTTGAAAAATGAGCCTTAAATTGTATTGATATTCCATAAATACCATTGCACAAAACTCTGATTAAAACTTAAATTCAAATATTTGATGAGGAAAATTCAAATGTAGGTTTCTTTCATAAAATGGAAAAATATAAAACATAGGGTTCAACTATGTATCCTTAAATCTCCAAACATATGGTTTATAATGTATTTTTGATCACAAAATTATTGTTGATTATCCATATCTTTTCTTATCAAACGTAAGGTTCCATACATACTTAGGGTTATTTAACCATACTTGTTATCTTTGTAACACATAAGGTTTCATCCAAATTCAAGGTTCATTATCCATACATTTCTATCATCATAGGGTTGATTAACCATACACACTAATTTTTCAGCATAAGGTATAATATGAATGTCGGGTTTGTTCCTTACGTTACGTTTTTCAACGTACATTATGAACTATGTTTCCAGAATACTGTTATGAGTGCTTCAAAAACTTTAACAAATATTCCACGTGAATAATAAGTTTGAATATAATTCAAAAATAATGAATATAGAGAATATTAATTTCTGAAAATATACATAATGTAATATCATTAGTAAAAAAAATAAGGGTATATGTGAGTATCAAAATCAATATGATTAATAGTGTATTGAAGAGAAAATACATGAACAACAAGATTACGAAACCCATTTCCTTCCATGAGTAATTATTATTTTTATTCAATAAGTTTGATTTCCATTTTCAGAACACATAGCCATGTATAACATATGATGGGTGTGCGAAATTAGCAGTCTAATTCATTGGGTAATTTTTATGTCTCATTAGATGATATGTATGGTATTAGGGAGTAATCCTAACCCATGATGGAATTATTTCCACCATGTGATGTAGTCTTGGATATTATCATTGTCTTACGCTCATATAATGTTATATATTGCTTCCAAATTCTTATGTTTCCATGATATTAATATTCCATGTTCTTTATATTATGCTAAAAAAATTATTCATGAACATAGTTTTCAAAATACATTAGGCCTCTCAATCCTATGGTTGTGTTTATTCGATATTTATGTTAAAATCATATAAAAAATGTGTAAATGGATTGGGAATCCATAATAGATATCAAAGGAATGTTCTAATAATTTTTCATGATCAGGACTAGAATAATTTAGTGAAAACTCTTGGGATAAGTCTATGTATCGGAAAAAATCATGAAATTTTGGTGAATTATAGGGAGAGTGGTTTCCAGGAAATTATATCCCTTTATAGATACTACAAGTGGATATAGATCTGAAATAGTTTCGCATAGAGTCAATAGCCTCGAAAAGGGTGAATTGAGTATTAAATTTATCATCACCTAGTGTATGAAAACGGGTACTTACTGTACACTTTGTTTTAAACTCCCAGGGGATATTCTATAGAAATTCACAAACTCTTTACAAACCATTATGAAGGACATGAATAGATTGTTAGGTTAGAAAATATAATAGTAAAAATAACATGGATTACCTAAATTGAAACCTATAGACTCATAAGTTAGAATCATAATTTCATTTATATTTTATTCCATCAATGTTCACAGTTTACCTTTTTATATTGTTTTTGTAACAACCATATATTTTTATAAAATATTTTTATTAAATAATTTTTATTCTTAATTAGCTTTATTTTCATGAAATCATGAGTTTAAATGAACTGTAATCAGCCCTTATTATAAAATTATCATTATAGCCTAGCTGTTAAGTTAGCAAGAATAATTATAAGTAAATTATGAAAATGCATTATGAATTCTTTGGATATCAATTATTTATGAAAAATATTAATCAAATAGATATTTTTATTTTTTATTGAATTACTTCTGGTAATGAAATATATAATTTTTTATATTCATCCAATGAATATTTTATTTATCGGGTATGAATAAAACCCTATTTGATGTATAAAAACCTATTTTTTAAAAAAAGAATAATTTTACACCTTTTAATGGAGAACCCCTTTTAAATTAAGAATTTTAGACAATAATAATTTTTATATGAAAAAATAAACATGTTATTTTTAACTGGGATATAAAAATTTACATTGGATACATTTATGATATTTTACTGATAACTTTTCTATTTTGATGAATAGTAAAAATACGCTAAATTTTAATTAAAAAAAACTTTTTTCATCAAGATAATTTATAAGGTTAAATTATAATATTGAATGGTTTTAAAGTATAAATAGAATATATTTTTTTCATTTAATATAATTTATTTCATTAGAATTAATTTTACATTGAATTCATAGGTGAAAACATTTCAATCTTGTTCAATGTTTTAACTCTTAAAACATATTTCATCATTTCAACAACGAGACTAATTTTAAAGTAATTGTTGAAACATATGTGTTTTGATTTTTGAAAAATGGATTCCATATTTGGAATCATTTTTTCCAAATTATGTTAATAGGCTACTTTTATTTTTGGGCCATAAGAATAGTAACTTTGGTAATTAATTTTATAACCATGGTTAATGGTAAATCATGTAATTAAGGGTAAAAATAATATTATAAAATTTCCCTAAACCCTATAAAAATCCTATTGGATGACTAAATTTGACCATTATCTGGTATGTTCTTAAATATAATCACTTTATAGAAAGTTACCTATGGATATGACATGAATTTAATAAAAACTAATGAATGTGAAAAAATGTCACCATCTATTTTTATATTGGTATATTAATTTTAATATATGGATAAATAGGATATAATGTTGTCTACAGATATTAAATGGACAGATAAAATAATTAAATACATCATATAAATTTACTTATAATTTTTAGAGATTAAATAGTTAGCATTAATGATGACACAATAGTGATGTAAAAATTATTTTATTAAAAGAAATCCAATAAATGGTTTTCTAAGTATTAAAATGAATACCATATTAACTAATTAATGTATTTCACAAATTTTATAGGCTACTATGACATTTTAGGAGTGTATTATATATATATATATTTTTCTAATTTATCTTATTTTTGGATTTTTTTTAAAGTCAAATAAATGAATAGTGTCAAAATTGACACTATTGATATTTTAAAAAATTAACATTTTTTTAAATTATTTAAAAATCATTAAAATATTTAAAAATTACGAAGTGATAATTATAAAGTCTGAAATGTCATAAAATAATAATTTATGGTAAATTAACACTATGTAAGTAAATATTTATAACCATTAAATATTTATAATGTTATTACCTCAATTAAAATTTAATAGAATAATATGGGAAAATTAAAACGATATGGTTTAAACTGAAAAAATAAGTTGTCTAAAATATATTGTTTGATTTGATTACTACCCTATCTCATCTCATCTTCGAAATTGGTACACTTTCTAGGTTTTTGGGTGGGTTTTGGTTTTATTATAAATTATTATTTATGTAGTTTCCAAAAGTGCCTCTCACCTCAATTATAAAAAGGTAACCTCCTCCCCAACTCCTCACTTAATTTTGAACCTTCATGCTAGGAAATCCCCTACAAGTTTTCCTTATAAACTTCCTTATATTCATTCTAGTGGTTTTGGCCATCTTCAAAGACATATTCTATGCTCTAAGAGGAGATTTAGAGGAGGCACATCAAAGAGGAGGTAATATCAATTACCAATTCATTCAAAATTATTTATTCTTCTACTTCCTATTAGTTATTTGATTCATTATAATGTAATTACATCAGTATCACTCATATACTGATATGTTATTATAAATATTAAATAACCATATTCCACCTTCTACCCATCCTTTGAAAAATGAAATCACCATGTGTGCGTACGTACGACTTACCGTCTCCACGCCGTTGTGTAATCCGTTTTTCACCACCACCGTACATGGATGGGTATAATGATGTAATTAGTATATATATATGATTGATATAAAATTATTTTTATTCTGATATACTATACACCACCTACTTCAATACCATTCAACAATTATGGGTATGATATCGCCGCTCCAGCGTACGTATGGCTTACCGTCTCCACGATGCGATGTGATTCATTCTACATAATATTTATTAAAGAATGATTATATAAAAGAATTGAATGAATAAATATTATATATATTATACTAATACAATTATGTGAATGATATAACTATAAACTAAAAAGTGGAATAGGAACTTATCTGAAAAGACATTCATAAGAACATAAATCAGTTAATACCTGAATAATGAGTAACAATGAAATTTTACTTAAAACGGATTAAAATATAATCACAAATTTTATAATTAAAATGATTATGATTCTGGAATAAATCAGTAAAATTATTTAAATAATAACATAGGAGGTTCAGATACATAATAATCATATCAGACCTAAGGTGAGGAATAACTTTGCAAATCTCATTTTTATCCAAGATTGTTTATTAGTAAGTATTTACTGGGGTATAATTATCATCCATGACCAAGTTTCCTAAATATGTATTTCAAAATATTCTTCATATACTTCTATCATTGTTAAAATTAAATTTTACACATTATAATTTTTTTAATAAATGGTATGAATGTAATCTTTTTTCATTTTTGGTACGAGGTACTTTTTTATTTTTCCAGCAAAAGTACCAGAAGAATGTTTTTTGTAACTTGTATAACATGAACAGATTTTTATGAATTCTTAATACCTTATTTCATTAAATCTTCCCCTACTTTATTATAAGGTTACTTTATAATTAAATTATTTCTTCTAAAATTGTGTGTCATTTTAGGAAGGAAACTATTTTTGAAGAATAGAGGATATTTTCCTCAGGAATTACATTCAAGTGTTTTCTCAAAAGTTTTTTCCATCTAAGATGACACTATTTAAATAGGGTTATATTTATATCCATATTATTAATATGATTTTATTGTGTTTATGATGGAATGTTATTTTGGAAATCCATTTATTTTATATCAATTATGATTGAATGATGTTTAAGAAACCCATTTGATTTAATGGGTTTCGATATGATGAATGTTTTTATGTTTTTGTGGCACAAATAACAATGGTTTCATTATGATATGGGTGGGACCTATATCTCCCTACCATGCATTGGGTAATTATTTATATCTCATGATATAGACATGACTAGAACGACAAGTGAATCATGTTCAGTAATACAGAGCTATAACGATGAGTGAACTCGGTTCAGTAATGGGATTTTTCTGCTATGATGGTCTTAACAATAAGCCTTGAATAATATGAAATGATTTTATACACTTATGTGTTTATTCCACAAAATTTGTTATCTTATGTTATGACTATTAGGATTTCATTTAACTTTTATTAATTATCCCATTACATGACATTATGATCTTTTATATAGAGGATAAGATTTTAAATGTTATGTTCTTATGATTATGATATGACTGATATTTCCCTTGTTTACCCTTATAGAGCATTTGAGCTCATCCTTTCATATGTTTTTTACCAGGTCATGAAGAAGGGTATTAAGTAATATATGCCAAAATGGAGTCTAATTATTATGAAATAAGTGGGAGATAATGCAGAAGTTTTATGAACCGATTATTTACGTTTCCCTATTTCTAAAGAAATTAAACCTACACGGTATTGTAGTGGATTTGTTTTGTTATTTAAAAAATATTATTCAATTTTTAAGTAATATCTATATGTAATGTATAGTCCATTATAGTTGGTATCAGAGAAAAGGTATAGTTAACCTTTGGAAACTATTACGTGAGAATGTTAGTTAGAATCCTAAAAATATGTCTAAGTATAAGGTACAATCCCATCATAGTGTTTTAATGATGTTCATGAATAAACTGGGATTAATCCTAAAGTTCACTAAATTAAAATTTAATTCTTGAATTATGTGTTTTTTCATTAAGATTAGTGATTCTAACACTATTCTTCTTGGTTTTAGTCAATGGTTGGAACCCGAAGGAACCACGTTAATACTGAATACAACAGGCAGTGAAATGATTGTCCCCCGGAGCAACCAAATGTTATGGGAGATGGAATGAACAATCTTGTATCCATATTCACACAACTTTCTCAAGATATGAATCATGTAGGAATTTAAAACAATCAAAGCAGGGAGCAACATTCTTTTTAGCCTTTCATGAGACAACATCCACATTCATTCAACATGTCTTCTGATCCATCAGTGGATGAACAATGGATCAGTGACACTAGAAATATATATTCAGTTCAACAATGTTCTGAAAATGATAAATTCATATTAGTAGTCTATCATTTTGAAGGCTATGCTGATCGGTGGTGGAATATTATCAAGAATATGAGGAAAATATGTGAAATTGAGTCCATGGAATGGGGAGAGTTCAAGAACATATTTTTCAATATGTACTTTCCTCAAATTCTTCAAAAAAAGGAGAAGGAGTTCCTTGAACTTATGAAAAGGGGTGATGAATCTATTGGTACCTACGAAGAAAATATTACAAGACATGAAAGTTATGATTATGGAATTATTATAAACCTGAGGGTAAAATTCATTAATTCATTTGTGTCTTAAAACTAAGTCTCCTAAGGGCATTATCAATAAGGGTCTTCAATATCTATGAGGAAATTTTTCGATGAGATATAAAGGTTGAGATGGAGATTGGAGTAACCAATCAGTCATATGGGTTTGATAAGAAGATAAAAATGGAATTCAAAGGAATATCTAAAGACAATACTGAAAGTAATATGATTTTTCACTTATTCTCAAAGTGTGGAATGAAACATGGAGGGATTTTTCGTAAAGGGAAAAGTAAATGTTTTAATTTTGGAAAAGAATTTCATTGATCCATTGAATGCCAAAGTGATGGAAAAAAGTTGTCTAATGATGCGAATAAAGAAAAGCCTACACAGAATGCACCTCCTATAATTAAATATTACGAGTGCATGGAAATGAGACATTGTGACAATAAATGCCCTAATCCAAGGGTTATTGATGATGATCGACTTCAATAAACTATTAAGTCCAAATATAAAGGAAAGTCACATGAAATCACTATCGGAAATGTGGATTATAATAATGAAGTTGTGAAAGGTACACATACCATCCATTCTAAAGTATCAAATGTTTCATTTGATTCTGGATCTACCATCTCTTCTATTTATAAAGAATTTTATAAGGGTATCATTTTATTACCTCATCAAATTAGATGTTTAGTGTTGAGTAAATAAGTTTTCCTTATGAATTTTCCATTCCTTCATGTTTTGAAAATCACAATCACTCTATATTAAGGAAAAATGTATTTTATCTTGACAAGGAAAATTTTCCTTCCTTAATGAAATGTTCCTTCCTCAAGGAAAATTTTCTCCTTACCCTGTTTCACTTCATTAAGGACAACTTTTATTCCTCAAGGAAAATTTATCCTTACCATGTTTTTATTATTCATGTCATAATTTTCTATGTATAAAAAATCGGCATCATATTCAAAACCTCAGAATCCTATAATTGCTTAGATATGAAGAATTCTATTTTAGGATCCGAATTCTCTGAATTCTGGTTACAAAATTTTCTGAGTTTTGAATACGAGTTCTCTAAATTCAGACTCCGAAATCTTATGAGTTCTGACTCCGAGAATTCTTATGAATTCAGACTCTGAATTCTGGTTACAAATTACTATGAATTCAGAATCTGAATTTTGGTTACAAATTCCTATGAATTCAGACCCTGAATTCTGGTTATGAATTCCTATGAATTCAGAATCTGAATTCTGTTTACGAATTTCTATGAATTAAGAATCCAAATTCTGGTTATGAATTATTATGAATCCAGAATCCGAATTCTAGTAACGAATTCCTATGAATTCAGACACTGAATTCAGGTTATGAATTCTTATGAACTCAGACTCCAAATTCAGGTTATGAATTCTTATGAATTCTGACTCCGAATTACCTGATAAACAGAATCCAAATATCATGTATTATAGAATCTAAATATTATTTTTTCTTAGACTACGAATATTTCTTTTTCTTAGACTACGAATACTAATCTTGGTTAAACTTAAAAAATTGATTTTGGTTAAGAAACCAAATTTAGTCTATCCTTGATATAGTTGTGAAATGATGTCATACAATCAGTTTCTAACTAACCGTTGTTTGAGTGACACGTGTATAGGTCCCTCCAAAACTCAAAGGAAAATATGACCATTGGAGGAGGGAGCCGACCGTTGGAGATTTGCCTGTGAATAGGAGCTCATTTGAAAGAGCTCAACACTGTTCTACGACTCTAGAGATTGAATGTTGTTGAAGTAATTTCTTGAGAGAGAGAATCTCATGCTTTGTGCATACTGAACATTTTGTTCAGATTGCTTCGTGTGACTCCGAATGTTACTGATTACATTCGAGGGCTTTCGGGGATAGGAAGACAAAGGTTCGACTACCTTAAAGTTCAAGGACTTCCTTACTGAGGAAGACAAAGGTGTCGACTACCTTGAAGTTCAAGTGTTTGTGGGGATAGCAAGACAGATATCGATATTCAGATTGAGGGATTACCCTAGTGTGGGTAAGACAAACTTTCTTTAAAGTATTAATCAAGGGACCTTTATCCAAGGTTGTTGGATACCCTTCTCGTTGGGTTAAAAGAGTCTATACTTCTTACCTGTTTTGTTTCAAGTTTATTTTTTGCTGTATTTAGATTGTTAAGGAATGCATAACTATCTTATACTTCCTAGATTTTTGTATACTCTAATTTGTGAGATTATATACGCTTTAAGGTATAATCTATTACATGTAAACTTTTCTTAAGTTGCATTTCCTGAACCATATTTCCAGAACCTAGCAAGTTTGGTGAACTAAGAGGTTTAATGAATTTACCTTGTTTAACCTTGTTAAACATAAACATCTTTAAAAGTTCCAAAATAATTTTTAAAGTGTACAATCCACCCCCCATCTTGTATATTGAGCATCTATATTGATTATTTATATCCTACAATTGGTATCAGAGTAGGTCTCTGAAATAATTATATTCACATATAAGTTTTCCTTGCTCATGTTTTCCTTGTTCATAGTATTTTCCTTTCTTAGGAATATTTTATTTGATTCTGAATTTATTTCTATTAAAAAGTTTGTGTGGTAATATTTTTTTCCTTAATATGACATGAATGAATGTTTGTTTAATTGACAATATCAATCCTTCTAGACCACCTATTTTTGACGGAAATGATTACGAATATTGGAGAGATCGTATGAATACTTTTGTTATCAACACTAGACTAGGTAACTTTGTTATGATTACTATAGGATATAAAATCCCTGACATGGAAGTTAGTACCTTCACCAATCAAGAAAGGCATAAGTGTAAATTGAATTATAAGGTACGAAATACTTTGCTTTGATCCATGAATCAAAACATATAGAGCCAAAATCCATCTTGTGAAACAGAAAATTGTATCTGGAAGAAGCTTGAGGTTACTCACATTAGAACATAAAAATTTATTGAAACAAGAAGAGCCATGCTCAGAGCTTAATATCATTGGTTTTCCGTTCCTTATGGAGAACCTATATGTAAAGTACAATAGAGATTTAGGAATATTTTAAACAGTTTAGAATCCATGGGTGAGAAATGATTTGATGATTAATCCCTTATGGATATGATCAAAGACGTCATGCCCAATGAGTGGGAATCCAAGAGAATAGATACAAATGAAAATATAAAGGTTACTCAGATTTCTCTTGATGAGCTGTTTGGAAATCTTCTTCAACATGAAACCAGAATGAAGAGAGAAACGGAAAATATTAAGAAAAAGAATGGAAATGGAAGTGTTGATTTTACAACAATAGCAAATAATATGAAATCCAAGACTCCTAAGAGAGTTACAAGATCTAAATCTAAGAAAGTTGTTATTCAATCTGAATCTAGTGGAGGTGAATCTTCAAAAAATGAGTTAGAAAATCTTTCTTGAAGGATGAAAAATATTGTTGGACAAAAGAACTTTCAATATATATACAAGAAGAAAGATGGGAAAGATATGAAAGATGGATACGTGACATGCTATGAATGTAGAAGAACTAGTCATATCAGAACTGATTGTCATTTTCTTAAGAAAAGATACAAGAAAGACATGAACTCTGAAAGAAATAAGAATATGTTCTACAGATCAAAGCACAACAAAGCCTTGAAAATCAATGACACTTGGAGTTCCGGTGGTGGAGATTTATTTGATGATTCTTCAGAATATGAATCTTTTGAGAAAAAGAATATTGGTCTATTAGCCAAATCTCAATTTCAAAATCATTGTTTTATTACTAAGGTACGAAATGCTGAATCTATAACCAATATGTCTTTAAGTGAAAATTTTCCGGATATATTTTTTTCTTCAGATGAAGATTCTTCTTCATCAGATAATGATAATTATTTTCCTTCCTATGATGAAGTTTCTAGATTCTCTAATTTACTAGAAAAGATAAATTGTAAAGTTTCTAAGAAACATGAGAAAGAAAATTCTAGAGAATCTATTTTGATTAAAGAAATTTCAGATATTACCCATGATCTTGATAAGAAAATCATGTTTTAGAAAATTTTTCTAAGAAACTTGAGGAATTTAATTTTGAGAAGGATATTCTTTTTAAGAATTTTAAAAATCTTATTTTAGAAAAAAATGTTTTAGAGGACAAACTTAACTCTATGATTATTATTCCAGAGGATAGAAATTTAGTTGTAAGGCTAATGTATGATATTTTTTATTTGAATAAACTTCTTTCAAATTTTACTTCTGGTAAGGAAAATTTTGACAAGATGTTTTCTCAAATCTAACCTCATGGTAATAATCAGGGTTTAGGTTATTATCATGAAAAAATACTTTCAAAAACAATTATTTTGTTCCTTAAAGAGATCCTTTTTGTACTAAATGTAAAATTGGTGGGCACTGTAAGAAAAACTACTCTTTAAATAAAGTTCAATCTGTAGGTTTTCATAAAGCTTATTTTTCAAAGAAAATGTGGGTGCCTGAGATTTTTATTTCTGAAATTTGGGGATCCAAGCAAGTTTGGATTATGAAAAACTAACTTTTTCTTTTTTTCAGGAAAATAAAGAGAGTACCAACAAAAATACTTGGTACATGAATAGTGGATGTTCCTGGAATATTACTGGTAACAAAAACTTCTTTGAAATGATTATCAAAACGAAAGGAGGAAAAGTAACTTTCAGAGATAATGCTCAAAGATAAATTATTAGTATTGGTAATATCATTTTTCATGGAAAAACATTGATTTAAAATGTTTTATTTGTTAAAGGTCTTAAGTACAACCTCATTAGCATAAGTCAATTATGTGATGAAGGTTACCTTGTGAATTTTAGGAATGATAAATGCTTAGTACACAATTCCAAGGAAGAGTTTATTATTTCTTCCCATAGGCAAGAGAATGTATACAAACTAAATGTAAAAGACCATAGGATCCAATACTTACCTTGCCTTAGTGCAATGGAAGATAATTATTGGTTATGGCATAGAAGGTTAGGTCACTATAACCTTAATAACCTATGTAAACTCTCTAAGAAAAGACTAGTTAAGGATCTATCAGAGCTTAGATATGATTTTTCAAAAGTTTTTGATCCTTGTCAATATGGAAAGCAACATAAATCAAGTTTTAAATCAATCGTTGAAGTCTAAACATCTGATTTATTACAGTTAGTGCATATGGATCTTTTTGGCCTAACACAAACTAGAAGCATTGGTGGAAAATATTATGTATTTGTATTAGTTGATGATTATACTAGATTTATGTGGGTCTATTTTCTATCAAATAAATCTGATGCTTTTTCATATTTCAAAAGTTTTAGAGCCCAAGTTAAAAATGAGAAAAACCATCCATTGAAAACTATTCATATTGATCATGGTGGAGAATTTCAAAATTCTGATTTTGAAACTTTTTGTAGTAGAAAATGTATTACTCAAAATTTCTCAGCACCAAGAACTCCTCAACAGAATGGTGTTATTGAAAGAAGAAATAAAATTCTTCAAGAGATAAAAAGAACAATGTTGAGTGAATATTCAATAGCAAGACATTTCTGGCCTGAAACTGTAAGTACTTCTTTTTATACTATAAATCGAGTTTTGATTAGAACTTTTATTAATAAAACTCCTTATGAGTTATGGAATGGTAGAAAACCTAGACTTTCCTACTTCAAGATTTTTGGTTGCAAAGTATTCGTTATGAATACTAAATATAATTTACATAAATTTTCACCTAAATCTGATGAAGGAATTTTCTTAGGCTACTCTAAAACTTCTAAGGCATATAGAGTTTTCAATAAAAACACTTGTACTATTGTGGAAATAGTACATGTTAAATTTTATAAAACTGATCCCTTTGTTTTCAAACAACCCCAGCCTACATCCTCAGATGTGTTTTCAAAAACTAATTTTCAACCTTTGATAGAATATCCTTCTGATAAGGAAAATGATCAAGAAAATGTTTCTGAGACATTTACCCAAGAATATTTCCTACCATATGTTGATGAAAAGGTTCTACAAAACCCAAATCAGTTTTTTCTGAAGAATCATCCCATTGAAAGTATCATTAGTGATGTCAATCAACCGGTAAGGACTAGAAGTTCCTTAAGAAATGAAGTAGAACATCAAGAATTATTTTCCCAATTAGAACCAAAAATCACTAATGAAGCTTTAGGTGATGATGATTGGATTAAAGCCATGAAAGATGAGCTAAATGAATTCTAAAGGAATAAAGTCTGGACCTTGGTTGAAAGAGGTAAGGAAACTACTGTAATTGGAGTGAAATGGGTATTTAGAAATAAGTGTGATGAAAATGGAGTCATAGTAAGAAATAAAGCAAGATTTGTTGCTAAGGGATATAATCAAGAAGAAGGAATATACTATGAAGAAACCTATGCTCCAGTATCTAGACTTGAATCTATTCGTATCTTACTTTCCTTTTCAGCATTCTTCAATTTCAAAATTTTTCAAATAGATGTGAAATGTGATTTCCTTAATGGTTATGTTCAAGAGGAAGTTTTCGTTGAACAACCTCCTAGTTTTGAAAATACATAATATCCTGAACATGTTTTTAAACATACCAAATCTTTATATAGACTTAAACAAGAACTTAGAGCCTGGTATGATAGACTTACAAGATTTTTGCTTCAAAATAATTATGTTAAGGGGAATGCAGATCCAACCCTTTTTATAAATAAAGATAAAAAAAATGTTTTGACTGTTTAAATTTATGTTGATGACATTATATTTGGTTAAACTCAGCAATATTTAACTGATTATTTTGTGGATCTAATGAAATCATAGTTTGAAATGAGTATGATGGGAGAGTTAACATTTTTCCTAGGATTTCAAATTTCTCAAAAACCGGAAGGAACTTATATATCTTAGCATAAGTATATTAAAGATATTCTTAAAATGTATTGATATGACAAAACTAAGAGTATCAGTACTCCTATTGGTACCTCAAATTCACTTGATATTGATAATACTAGGAAACCAGTGGATCACACATCTTTTAGAGGTATGATAGTATGTTTACAATACTTAATAGCTAGTCATCCAGAATCAATGTTTTTAGTATGCTTATGTGCTAGATATCAATCCAATCCTAAGGATTCTCATTTAAAGGTAGTGAAAAGAATTTTTTGCTACTTAAAGGGAACCATGGATATAGGAGTCTTTTATACTTCTAGAAATGATTTTATTTTAAAAAGTTTTTCATATGATGACTTTTGTGGATGTAGAATGGATAGAAAAAGTACATCTGGAACTTGTCATTTATTAGGAGATTCATTAGTTTCTCGGTCATGTAAAAAACAACACTCAGTAGAACTTTACACTGCTGAAGCTGAAAATGTAGTAGCTAGAAGTTGTTGTGATCAAGTGTTGTGGATGCAACACACACTCACAAACTATGGTATGAGTTTTACAAAAACACAATTTTTTTGTGATAATACTAGTGACATTGCCGTTAGTAAAAATTCTGCATATCACTCTCGTGAAAAACACATAGATATTAGGAATCACATTCTTAGGGATCACACACTCAAAGGAGATATCATTCTTCAGTTTTTTGGAACGCAAGATCAACTTGCTAATATTTTCCCAAAATCTTTACCTTCCGATAGATTTGAATAAATTAAACAGAAGTTAATAATGATAACCGTAAGGTAATAATCCTTATTAAATTTATGTTGAAACCTATCTACTTACAGTAATAAACTCCTTTTCATAGGAGGAGTACATTTTCTTGTTAGTTAAATTTTTTCATAATTTTTTTCAGAATGAAAATTTTCGTAGTGGAAATTTTTCAGAAAGGAAGTTTTCGTATTGAAGTTATGCCTATCTACTTAATCCCGTTCCGAACGTCTCATAGATTTCTAAAATCCAAATGTCCGTAGAAGAATCCTCTCAGAAAGATATGTCTAATGTCAAGACAATCTCGGAGTGGCAGGTCTATAGATAAAGGTTGGTGCATCCGAAATTCTTCGCTAAGTATGATTCAATCGTCTCGAAGAACATTAAGTTGAATGGTCAAAAGAGTGTTTGTGTATCAAAGCCAAGGGCTTAAGATTTAATATCTTCAAACTTGCTAGATGAATTTTATGAATCAGTCAGTTTCTTCAAGGAAGAAGGTAGAGAGAAGTTTTCATTCAAGAGCTATGGAAAGACTTATGCTATTTCATATACTAAGGCATCTAGTTTGGTTTGTATTCCATACGAAGGGGAAGATGAGTTCTGTTCTCATAAGTTTCCGAATGTCAAATGTAGTTTTTTTAAGGAGAAGGATATGGAATTTCTTGGACTTTTTAAGGTAAAGACTCCGAATATTGTCCATCTGTCTACGAATTATCAGATTCTTGAATTATGGGTTCAAGGATTCATCATTCTGAGAAAAGGGGACAAGGAAACTTTAAAGAAGAGAGACATGTATATCTTCGATTTCTTGGTGATCCAAAGGAAGATCAATCTGGTTAAGCATATTATCATTATGATTTAGAATATTAAGAATGGAAACTTGAAGGCTCAGATAATCATGTATCCAACTATTCTTTCCAAGTTAATAGTTTGGTGCTTTGAATCTTATAAAATTCCTTACAGTTCGAAGCCAAGGAATTGAAAAGTCATGTTAGTTAGTGATGATACCCTGAATAGAATGAACATTAGTTTTTATAATGACTCTGGAGAATTTTATGACTTACCAGAGGATAAGATGATGTTGTTTTGAAGAAACAGGATGTGGTTGAACCATCAAAAAAAGAAGGAAAGTAGAGGAAGTTGAAGGAAGTAGAAGTAGTATGAAAAACTCTAGAGGATAAAGGAACCCAATCTGGACCTCCAAAACCTAAGAAGAAGAAATCATATCTGGATGAGGTAGTTTCTAAGTGGAGAGAAGATAAAGAAAATAGTAAATAAGGGGAGCCATGTTTTGGTTTGGATCCTATTGAACCTAAGGATTTAAAATAGAAGACTGCTGATGATCTTGATAAGCAAGCAAAAGAAAATAAGAAAAAGAGAAAGATGACTGGAGCAGAGATTGTTAAATCTCTATTAAAGGCTACTGAGAAAGCATCATAGATCATTCCGGTTCCAAAATATTTCATGGTAGAACCCTTATCGAAGACTCCGGGAAAGAAGTATGTCACTCTGGAAAAAGTCCAATAGAAGGTAGTAGAAGAATTAAAAGAAAAAGAAAGTAGTTGTGGCACCGAAGACCTCATAAAGAGAGTTGAAGATTATCATGGGAAAGAAATTCAATCCAAGAAACTCTCAATGTGAACTTTTGAAGCAGATTATTCAAAGCTCGTTACCCCTAGGAAGGATGAGAATGGTAAAGATGAGAAATGTGAAGATGAGAAGGGTGAAGATGAAGTCAATAATCTGTCTAAGGAAGAAAGTTCTAATCATGACTTCATCTAACCTGAGGATGCTGAGGCAAGAGCTGAGAAGGAAGAGGTTGATGAAGACAAGATTGTTCAGCTTTCTAATAGTGAACATGAATCTTCGGATGAGGAATCCATTCCGAGAGATGATAAAGTTAAACAAGTTGTTATTGATACTCCTATAAGATCTGTGGTGAAGAAGAAGGAAGCTAGCGGATCACCAAAGAGAAAAGCTGCTGAGCTAGAAAAAGAATCCTCACTAAGAAAAGTCTCATATTCAGAATCATCATCCCTTGGAGATGACTTTGTTGTACAGTCCTTGAAGAAGCTTGTGGGGACTATTCCAATTTTTCCAAGCATTGACTCCAGATGTCAGATGCTCCAACACACTCTAAATCAGAAATTGTATTCAGTATCTATGGGGATGGATAACTGTGTTAAACCGGAGGCAGACTTCAAAAAATTTCTTATTTGATACAAAGATCACAAGAGATCTTGAAAATAGATAACAAGTTCGTCAAAGAGAACTGTGAAATACATGAGAATTATTGATGAGTTTCAAGATAATTCCAAAGATGAATTTAACACTGAAGAGGGAAAGATCAAGGATCTCTCAAATAGCTTTGAGGAAAAGCTAAACCTTGAGCAGAATACTTGGTTGCAAGAAGTAAAAGACATGAATGGGAAGTTATATATAGTTTCTCAGAGATGGAATAGAGAAAGTGATCTTCAGATTGTGTTTGAAGAGAAGCTAGTCAAGAAAGATGAAGCCTTGAAGGCTTAGGCTTAAATTCTTAAGGCATAGAAAGAAAAGATCAAAACCTTAGAAAAGAAAGTAGAGGATCAGGATCAGATTGTTAAGTGAGCAGAGGAAGACCACAAACATCTCACGAAGATCAAGATAATAGTGAAGAAGCTGATTCCCAAGGAAAAGGAAGGATAACCTTTCTTAAATCTGATCTTTTGTTGTATTTTCTTTCCTTGTATAAATTCTTCATATCAATATAAAATGTTTGGTTTCTTTTATTTCTCAAGTGTTGTACTAATCTTTCAGGTATCATATTTTCTTTTCTATTCCCTGTATTTCTTTTTCAAAATCACAAAGGGGGAGAAGGAATGTAAAAAAAGAATACTAAGAGAAAGAAGAAATTTCCCTAAGGGGGAGTTCATCTAAGTGGGATTTTTCCTCGTGAAATTTTTCATATGAAATATAATTGAAAAACTCATTCAGGAAATCCGAATATGATCCTTAGTGGTTCCAAGACTAAGGGGGAGTTAGTCATATTCACTATGATCCATAAGTAAAGGGAGATAAGTTTTATTTTCAAAGTCTTAAATTTTTTTTTGTAAGGATGTTTGTGCTTTCCAAAAATGGGGAGATTGTTGAGTCAATAAGGTTTCCTTATGACTTTTACATTCCTTCATGTTTTGATAATCACAAACACTATATCTTAAGGAAAAATTTATTTTATCTTGACAAGGAAAATTTTCGTTCATTAAGGAAATTTTCCTTCTTCAAGGAAACTTTTCTCCTTACCTTGTTTTTCTTCCTTAAAGAAAATTTTCCTTCCTTAAGGAAAATTTATCCTTACCATGTTTTCATTGTTCATGTCATAATTTTCTAAGTATAAAAATTCAACTTCATATTCAAAACCTCTGAATCCTATAATTACTTAGATATGAAGCATTATGTTTTAGGATCCGAATTCTCTGATTTCCGGTTACAAACTTTTCTAAGTTCGGACTCTGATTTCTCTGAATTCAGACTCTAAATTCTGGTTACAAATTCCTATGAATTCAGACTCCAAATTCTGGTTACAAATTCTTATGAATTCAAACTCCAAATTCTGGTTACGAATTCCTATGAATTCAGACTCTAAATTCTGGTTACGAAATCCTATGAATTCAGACTCTGAATTCTGGTTACGAATTCCTATGAATTCAGAATCTGAATTCTGTTTATGAAATCCTATGAATTCAGACTCCGAATTCTGGTTACAAATTCTTATGAACTCAGACACTGAATTCATGTAACGAATTCTTAGGAATTCTGACTCCAAATTCCCTGATAAACAGAATCCAAATATCCTGTAATATAGACTCTGAATATTTTTTTTCTTAGAATAGAAATATTTATTTTTCTTAGACTACGAATATTAGTTTTGGTTAGACTCCGAAAATTGATTTTGGTTAAGCAACCATATTTAGTCTATTCATGATATAGTTGTGAAAGGATGTCGTACATTCAATTTCTAACTAACTGTTGTTTGAGTGACACATGTACAAGTCCCTCAAAACTTCAATGAAAAATATGACCTTTGGAAGAGGGAGCTGATCATCGGGGATGTTCCTATAAATAGGAGGTCATTTGAAAGAGCTCAACAATGTTATATGACTCTAGAGATTTCATGATGTTCAAGTGATTTATAGAGAGAGAGACTCTCATGATTTGTGCGTAATGAACATCTTGTTCAGATGGCTTCGTGTGACTCTGAATGTTGTTTAGTACATTTGAGGGCTTCTGGGGATAGGAAGACAGAGGTTCGACTACCTTAATGTACGAGGACTTCCTTGCCGAGGAAGACAGAGGTGCTGATTACCTTGAAGTTCGAGGGCTTACGGGGATAGCAAGAAATATACTGATCTTTGGATTAAGAGCTTACCCTGGTGTGGGTAAGACAGACTTTCTTGAAAGTATAAATCAAGGGACCTTTATACAAGGGTTTTGGATACCCTTCTCTTTGGGTTAAAAGAGTCTATACTTGTTACTTGTTTTGTTTCAAGTTTATTTTCTGATGTATTTAGATTGTTAAGGATTTCATAACTATCTTATACTTCCTAGTTTTTTGTATACTCTGATTTGTGAGATTCTATACGCTTTAAGGTATAATATATTACTTGTAAACTTTTCTTAAGTTTCATTTCCGGAACCATATTTCCGGAACCTAGCAAGTTTGGGGAACTAAGAGGTTTAGTGAATTTGCCTTGTATAACCTTGTTAAACATAACCATCTTTAAAAGTTCCAAAAGAAATTTTAATGTGTACCATTCACCCCCATCTTGTATATTGAGCATATTCATTTATTATTTCAATCCTACATTGAGTTAGTTGTGAAAAAACCTAATTGAACAATAGTTACATCAAAAGTTTATAATTATTCTCCGGTTGAAGTTTGTGGGAAAGTGATTCTTGAAAATCATGTGATCCTTCTTATAATGGAATTTTAGGTTATTATTGGCATGGATTGGGTTTCTTTATATGGAGTTCATATCAATTTCTTAGGAGGTATGTCACATGTCATATTCCAGATCAATCTATGATCATCTATCGGGGTGGGGATGAATATAACCTTCCAGTAGAAATTTGTTCCATATTATGTGTCTTGATTACAATAAATGAAGGTTATTTATCTCAAATGGGTAGAGGGAAACTAATTATTATGAATACACCCATTTTAAAAGAGTTTGATGATGTATTTCCAGAGGATTTTCCAGGTCTTCCACTAAATCGTGAAGTTGTGTTATCAATAGAACTCATACCAGGTGCTATGCCTATTTCAAATACACCTTATAGAATAACCCCAATTGAGGTGTAGGAATTGAAGAAGAAACTCCAAGAGAATCATGATAAGGGATTCATACACCCTAGTGCATCTTCTTGGGGACCACATGATCTATTTGTTAAGAAGAAATATGGATCAATGAGGCTCTGCATTGATTATAGAAAAATTAATAAGATCACTATCAAGAAAAAATATCTTCTTTCTCGCATTGATGACTTATTTGACCAACTATGCAAGGCTCAATACTTTTCCAATATTGATCTTCATTCATGATATCATCAATTAAGGATCAAAAAGTAGTATAAACCAAAGACGTCATTCTATACAAGGTATGGACACTATGGATTTATAGTGATATCTTTTTCTCCTACTAATTCCCTCTAAATCTTCATGGATCTAATGAATAGATTCTTTAGAGACCATCTCGATCAGTTTGTGGTAGTCTTTATAGATTATATTATTTTCTATTCAAAGGGCAAGGAAGAAAATGAATATCACTTGGAAAATGTACTGGAGACCCTGAGAAAGGAGAAGCATTATGCCAAATTTACTAAATGTGAATTTTGGATTTTGAATGTTTCGTTTTTTGGGTCACATAATCTCCAGAGATGAGATATCTTTGGATCCATAAAAAATAGATGTTATTAGACGATGGTCAAGACCAAAAACAGTAACTAAGATCTGAAGTTTTCATTTCTTTCCATGATATAATCGATGTTTTGTGAAAGATTTTCCACTATTATCTAATCCACTCACCAAGTTTACTAAAAAAGGATTTACATTAGTTTTTTAGGAGGAAAATGAATAGAATTTCAAAGAACTAAAAATAAGGATAGCCAGTGCACCTGTGATCACACTGCCTTGCCATGGTGAATGGTTTGTGATATACAGGGATGAATCCAAGAAGGGGTTGGGATGTTATATCATGTAAATGATATGGTTATATCTTATACCTCACAATAGTTGAAAATTCATAATTTAAATTACCCAAATAAAGATTTGGAGTTTGATGTGGTAATGTTTTCATTAAACATATGGAGGCATTATCTTTATGTTGAATGGTGTGATATTTATACTGATCATAAAAGTATAAAGTATATTTTCACACAAAAGGATCTAAATATGTGCCAAAGAAGATGGTTGGATTTGATTAAATATTATGACTGAAAAATACATTACTACCCTCGGAAAGCTAACAAGGTGGGAGGTGCTTTGAGTCAAAAATACTATGCTAGCTTATCCATGATGAAGATCATGAAAGATACAATATTTATCGATTTGAAAAGGATGGATATTTAACTTTTTTTGGAAGGGGTGAAATAATATTGTTGTGCCCAAGTGATTGCATTTTTTGTCAATAACCTGTCAATGTGTGCAAACTGATGAAGTACAACTTGAAGAATGATGATTGAAGGAGCATCATAAAATCAGAAGATTAGAGAACTGATCTTAAGTTCAAAGACCTTGTATCAATAGGATATAATGTCACAACATTTAATGACGTCCATACTTTGCTAGTATGCATGAGGAATTTAAAGATGAGACTACATTGAAGATTCAGTGATTCCTGATTGATGGTTGATGAAGATCCTTGGGGATTCAATCTCATATTTGAAGAAGAAGAATAAATGTTGAAGAAGAGATATGGAGTTCCTAAGAAGTTGAAGAGGAGAGGAAGATTGGTTGGTTATATTACTTGTTCTTAGAACCAAGTATACAAAAAATAAAAAGAAGGCCAACCAATGGGCCGACCTTAAGGCCTCAACCCAAGGCACATGTGGGACCGAGGTCACCACGCCCATGGGGAAACCTCATGGGCCAGCCCATAGAGGCCAGGCCGTGTATAAGCCCGAGCCACGCAGTGGTGAAGCTCGCGCAGCGTGGGCACTAAGAGTGCACCCACAAGAGGCATAGGTGGGTGCAGAAGCGCGCCCATAGGAGAACCGATGCGGGGCGGCACTAGAGGGGGGAGAAGAGAATTCTGAGCTCGGTTTGGGAGGAGCTGTTTGTTAAACCATGAGAAAACCGCGGCTCGTTTTGATGTGGGATGGCATTTTAAAGTCACGGATTTAATCTTGGCCATCCATCTGATCCCACGTCTGATCTAAGCCACACGATCTATCCCGCGACCCACGTTATAATTCTGGCCATCCGCGATCATTAAACGCGGATACAACGACACCAAGGTTGTCTTCAACCTCTCGCCGACTGAGGATCTTCCCGCGATGCCCCTCATGAACCAGAGCCACTGAGCAAGGCAGAAGGATCTCTTGGCCACCTCTGATGAAGATAAGGCCTCCATTGTGTTCGTCTCCCCTTCACGAACACATGCATGCGTTAAAAGTCACATGCATGCAACGAGATGAATAAGTTCGAGGGAGCCCAAGGCAAATGAAGTTGCTGATGGTGCACTGCCCGTTCGACTTACTAGGAGAAACCTTGAATGCATTCTAAACTGAATACATGAGATGTACTCACTGAAAAAGAAGGAGTCGGCGTTGAATGAAATATACCGACATTTGCGGCAGTATCTTGATCCGCATTTGAAGATTTCAAAACGCCGCAGATCTCAGGCATTCAAATATTTGAACCCCGCAGTTCTATTTGCACTCTTTGTCTACAAAAGGAGAAGCCCAAACTAATAAGAGGCTTCTGATCGCCTGAGAAGAAATCCCGTGAAGCTCCGTGCAATGAAAAGGAAGAATTCTCGTGCCCGAGTGCGACAGTAAAGTACGAAGCCACCCGAGGCTCTGAGGGAACCATTCGCACAACCCCTACGCGAAAGAAGGAGTACAGGGCCACCCTGCATGCTCCCTTTTCGTGGCAGGAAGAGGCTGAGCGGCGCGACACTTGTGCGCCCTCTCTTCCCGCTAACTTGCGTGGAAGGAGGAAGCTACCGCGCCACCTGAGCGGTAGAAGGAGCTGCTGCTACACTTGCGCACCCGCTGCTCCCGCACCCTGCGGCTGTTGCACCCAAGATCTTGCATGGTAGAAGACAGGAGAAGGCCACACACTTGCACACCCTCCTTTGAAGTGATTTCGGGTGAATTAAAGGCCACACCCAACCATTTGGGTTGTGAGGGTGTGTGAAAATAAGAAGGACGTGGCTTGCACATATATGAGTGAAATTTAAACGGTTTATGTGTGTTCTTAACAAGTGAAGAAGGCCAAGCTTTAGTGTGTGTACAAGTGGAGAGGGAAGTATTACATGTATGTACATGCATGCATGTTGAATAAAAGGTGTGCACATTTTAAGAAGAAGAAGAGCACACATTTAAGTTTGTGTACGCAAAAGAACTAATCATTCTGAGTGATTAGTATTAGTGAGCAAGACCAATAAGTTCTTATGAAGTCTGTTGATGCTACTTGAAGAATTGAACAACACATTTGAAGAAGAGAAGTGAAGCTGTGAAGAAGAAGATGCTGTGAAGTTGGGGGGGGGGGGGTTTAACTAACTTGTAATTGGGGGGTATAACCAATTACCGTGTAAAGTTATTTTGGCATAGTGAAGAATCTGTGTTGGGGAGTGTAACCAACACGGCAAGGAGTAGGTCTTTGTACCAAAACTTGTAAATCTCTGTGTTCTGTGCTTTCATTTTCACTGCACCACCAAAAGAGTAGATCTAGGCCTTAACCATCCACAGAGGTTGAATTGATCATTCAAAGGGAACAATTATTAAAATGAAAAAGTTATCATTGATTCACCCCTCCCCTCTCAGTGATCACAACTGATCCAAGCATTTCAAGTGGTATCAGAGGGAGGTTACCTCTGTTTGGATCTACTTCTGAGAAGATGGACAATCTGAATTCTGTTAATTGTAGGGGTGTTCCTACATTCGATGGCAAGAATTACCACAGCTGGAAGAATCGGATGTTACCCTACCTTCTATCACTCGGCCTTGAAGTTAGAGATGCAGCCTTATTTGGATTCCCTCCTCTTGCTAATGAAGCTATAATGACACATTCTGAGAAAAGAAATATGGAATTTGATGGTAAAGCTCAGAATGCCATCTTTATGTCACTCTTAGAAAAAGTATACACAAAAGTCATGGGACTCAAGAATGCTAATGAAATTTGGGACAAATTGGAATGTAGTTATGAAGGAAACATGAAAGTCAGTGAAGCCAAATTAAAAATTTGGAGAAGCCAGTTTGAAGATATCAATATGGGAGAAGAAGAAAATATTGATGATTATTTCACAAGAGTGAATAAAATTGTCAGTAATATTCGGGGCTTTGGAGAAAAGTTGGAGGACTCAACTATCGTTAAAAAACTAATGAGAAACTTTCCTGATTGGTTTGACTCCAAAGTCTCAACATTAGAATACAAATATGATCTCTCTCTTGATGAACTACACAACATTCTCATTGCATATGAAATGAGGAAGATCCTAGTATTCAAGAATAAGATCCAGGATGACATCGATTTCGAGGCCATGAGACAACTCAAGATAAGAGATGACAAAGTCTTAGAATCAATTGAGTCTGACAATGAAGAAATGGATGAAGATTTCAACAAAATTATTTCTCATTTATCAAAAAGGTTTGGAAAAAATAAATTCATGGGAAAAGGGAAATTACCACCGAGGTGTTTCAATTGAAATAACATCAGACACTTTGCTATTAACTGCCCCAAGAAAAGATCTAGTGCTCCAAAAATTGAAGAAGATAAGTCACAAAAGAAGGAATGAAGTAGAGACCCAAGAGAAGGAATCAAATCTGGTGCAAGAAAGAAAATTTTCATTCCAGGTGAAAGAAGAAGCTATGTAAGCAAAGAGGAAGAATCAAAATCCACTTCATCCAGTCAATCAGAAGAAGAAACCAATTTTATAGCTCATGTGGAAAAAGGGTTTGACACCTGCAGCAGTGAAGATGATGAAAGTGAACGAACAGAGCCTGAACACATATTGAAAGATGAATTAGAGGCTTTCCTTGAGAAAAAAAATAAACTCAAGAAAGAGAAGAAATTGTTACAAAAGGAAACCAAAAGGATGACTGGGGAGTTAGAAGAATGTATGGAGAAATAGACAATGTACATTGATGAAATCAAGAGACACAAACTAAAGATAGCTGAGCTATACAAGATATCAAAAGATATTGAAGAGAATATTCACCTCAAAGAAGAAGAGAAATCAGTGACATAGTCCAAGTGGATTGAAGCAAAGAATAACTTGACAAATATGAGAGAAGACTTTAACAAGGCTATTGAGGTCAAGGCAGAATCATCTCACACTGGTGCTCTGAGGCAGGTCAACTCACCACTAAGTAAATCTCAAAATACATCTGTTATTTCTAACAATGCAGGTTCAAAGATAAAATTTAGACAAACATGGGATGATAGAACTTGGGAAAAATCATCTTCAAAGGAAGAAAGGAAATCCCCAGGAAGGACTACTCAAATCTTGGACAGAAAATCACAACATGACTCATATCAGTGGAGAAGGTCAAGGTTTAGAGGCTACTGCTGGTGTTGTGGTGTGTTTGGAAACAAGGCCTATGCATGCTGGTATAACATGTCTCTTCCAAGTATGAGGTATGAGTCAAGGGGGAGATATCCTGAAACCCAGAGTGTATTACAGAAATCATCAAAACTTCCAATTCAAAACAAATCTGACTGCCTGGGTGAAGCTTGTGGAAGATGTGACCAACAAGGTCATAGAGCTGATAAATGTATAACTATTGTTCCTGTAAAAAGAGTCAAAGACATGAAAGGAAAAGGCATTCAGGAACCCAATGAAGAAATCACTTGATTTGCTAAAGTTTCTCTAAAATCTAGCAGTAAAACCAAGTCATGGATTCTTGATAGTGGATTCTCATCACACATGACTGGTGATACAAAAATTCTAAGCAACATAGAAATTCATGAGGGAGGAACCTTGGTGTTTGGAAATGATTGTTCTCTGAAAATCAAGGGAGTTGGAAAGGCAATGATTGAAACAACAAATCTAAAATCCAATTATGTGTTATTTTTTGAAGGATTAAAGAACAACCTACTAAGTGTAAGTCAATTATGTGATGATGGACATGAGGTGTTGTTCAAGAAGGATTCATGCATCATCAAGAGATCAAAGGATGGACAAATCATCACTCAAGGAAGAACCACCACTTGAAACCTATTTCAAATTGGTGATCCCATCAATTATTGTTATCTTAGTTCTAAGGATGAAAACAACCTCTGGCATAGAAGACTTTTCCATCTTGGTCAAAGGAGTATGAGTAAAATTCTGAAGTACAATATTGTATGAGATCTACCCAAATTAAAGAGAGAAAGAGATGAAATTTGTGACACATGTCAGAAGGGAAAACTGACCCATAGGTCACACAAAGGAGTAGATATCATGTCTAATAGGCCTCTTGAACTCATCCATACAGGCATATGTGGACCGATGAGGCAGAAGTCTACTAGAGGATATCTCTATTTTATAACCTTCATTGATGATTACACTCGGATGACCAACATCATGTTCATGAAACATAAGTCAGAGGCAATCACAATGTTCAAAAATTTCAGAAGGAAGGCTGAGAAAGAACTAGGACTCTGCATCAAGAAAGTGAGATCAGACAATGGAAAAGAATACACTGGTGATGCCTTTGAAAGCTATCTAGTTAAGCATGGAATCAAGCATCAATACAGTACACCATATACTCCACAAAATAATGGAGTGTCTGAAAGAAAGAATCGAAGCATATTCAAAATGGGGAGGACTATGTTAGCTGGGCACAATATCTCTAAGTTTTTCTGGAGAGAAGTGGTATGCACAACCATACACATACAAAATAGATGTCTACTGAGACCAGAAACACAACCAACAGCCTATGAAATGTGGTTTAACAAAAATCCAACTGTTAAATACTTCAGAGTGTTTTGAAGTCCTTGATTCATCAAGATTAAAAACATTAATCTGGGAAAGTTTGAGGAAAAAGCAGAAGAAGGAATCTTCATGGGTTACCTACCTGATGGAAAAGGCTAAAGATGCTGGAATAAGAGGTTGAACAAAATTATTGACTGCAATGATGTCAGAATAATTGAAAACAACACCAAACTATACAGTGTGGATAATGATGACTCAATGAATGGAACAACCTTGTAATAGAATAATGAAGAATTAACTGAGCCAACACCAACTGCTGGTGAGATCAACTCTGAACACACCAGTGATGAAGAGGAAGGTAATGAAAATGGAAGAAGGAGATAAAACAATTTGAAGAAACATGTCGACACAGAAAATTTCCTTGGTGACCCACAATCCTCAGTAAGAACTAGAAGAAGATTGATATTGGAAGATCAGACTGCACTGGTTTCTCAAGTTGAACCTCACACAGTGGCTGAAGCAGTTGAACATGAGGAATGGATACAAGCTATGCACGAGGAACTCAATCAAATAGAAAAGAACTCCACTTGATATCTTGTGCCAAGGCCCAAAAATAAAAATGTTATTGGGACAAAGTGGGTTTTCAAAAACAAACTCAATGAAAAGGGGGAAGTTTCCAGAAATAAGGCCAGACTCGTATGCAAAGGGTATTCACAAATGAAAGGAATTGACTTTGGAGAAACCTTTGCACCAGTTGCAAGACTGGAAACTATCAGAATGTTCTTAGCAGTTTCATCACACAATCCATACAAGGTCTATCATATGGATGTGAAATCTGCATTTCTAAATGGAGATCTTGAAGAAGAGGTGTATATAGAATAACCAGAGGGATTCCTGCTGGAAAAATATGGTAGTATGGTATGAAGATTAAGAAAAGATTTGTATGGATTGAAGCAGGCCCCTAGATCTTGGTACTCCAAATTGGATGGTTGTCTTAAGAGCATGAAGTTTGTCAAAGGAATAGTTGACAGTAATCTCTATGTCAGAGAAATGGCCACTGGTACTCTCATAGTCATTATCTATGTGGATGATATTATTTTTGCTGGTGATAAGGAAGGATTATGTGAAGAATTTTCTTAACAGATGAAGAGAACCTTTGAAATGTCCATGCTTGGTTAAATGAAATATTTTCTAGGATTTCAGGTGGAACAAAGGAAAAACTCCATATTTCTTTCACAAGAGAAGTATGCAAGGGAATTAGTGAAAAGGTTTGGAATGAAGAATGAAAAGGAGGTCTCAACACCCATTTATGTTGGAACCAAGTTATCAAAGGATGAAGAAGGCATTAATGTCGATCAGAAATAGTTCAGAAGAATTATTGGCAGTCTTCTTTATCTCATGTCTTCAAGGCCAGATATAACATATGTAGTGACTTTGTGTGCCAGATTTCAAAGTGACCCAAAATAATCTCACTTATCAGCAGCTAAAAGAATCTTGAGATATGTGAAAGGAAACCTCAACTATGGACTCTTATACAAACACAGTATAAGCATAAAGTTGTTGGGATTCACAGATGCTGATTGGGCTGGTGATTGTACTGATAGAAGATCCACATCTGGTGGAACCTTCTTTATGAGAGAATGATGTGTTAGTTGGTACAACAAGAAACAAAATTCTGTAACATTGAGCACAACCGAAGCAGAGTATGTGGCAGCTACACATGCATGTACACAAATGATTTGGATGCAGGTACAACTAGCAGATTTGAGAATTAAAGCTGAAAAACCATTGATGATCTTATGTGATAATAAAAGTGAAATTGGATTGTCTAAGAATCCTATACAACACTCCAGATCCAAGCACATTGATATAAAATATCATTTCATCAAAGAAATGGTCGCCAGTGGAGACATCAAGCTAGACTACATTTCTAGTCAAGATCAGGTGGCATATATTTTCACCAAAGCTATGCGTATAGAAAGATTTGTTGAGCTAAGGATGAAAATTCATGTTCAGACTTCTCATCTCACTTGAGGAAGAAAAAGTTCCCTCCTTATTCCCTAAATTTTTATATTTTTTTACTTACATGCAAGGAATTGAAGTAGATGAGTGCATCCCTTAAGGGGGACCATTGGTAGTTGAAGTTGTGCAGGGTCAAGTAGTTATACATTTTGGGTATGACTTCCATTCATCCCTTTGAATTTTTTGGCCAATAAGGGGGAGAAATCATCAGCACACACATTGTTACATTCTCAAAGTTTGATTAGGAGTATTGAAAACCAAATAAAAAGGGGGAGATTGTTGTTCCCAAGTGATTGCATTTGTTGTCAATAACCTGTCAATGTGTGCAAACTGATGAAGTATAGTTTGAAGAACGATGATTAAAGAAGCATCATAAAATCATACGATTGGAGAACTGATCTTAAGTTCAAAGACCTTGTATCAACAGGATATGATGTCGCAACATTTAATGACGTCCATGCTTTGCTAGTATGCATGAGGAATTGAAAGATGAGCCTACATTGAAGATTCAGTGATTCCTGATTGATGGTTGATTAAGATCCTTGGGGATTCAATCTCCTATTTGAAGAAGTAGAAGAAATGTTGAAGAAGAGATATAGAGTATCTAAGAATATGAAGAGGAGAGGAAGATTGGTCGGTTATATTACTTGTTCTTAGAACCAATTATACAAAAAATAAAAAGAAGGCCAACCAATGGGCCGACCTTAAGGCCTCAACCCAAGGCACATGTGGGACCGAGGTCACCACGCCCATGGGGAAACCTCATGGGCCAGCCCAAAGAGGTTGGGCCGTGTATAAGCCCGAGCCACGCGGTGGTGAATCCCGTGGAGCATGGGCGCTAAGAGCGCACCCGCAGGAGGCATAGGTGGGCGCAGAAGCGCGCCCACAGGAGTACCGGTGCGGGGCGACACTAGAGGGGGGAGAGGAGAATTCTAAGCTGTGTTTGGGAGGAGCTGTTTGTTAAACCACGAGAAAACCGCTGCTCTTTTCGATGTGGGACGACATTTTAAAGTCACGGATTTAATCTTGACCATCCATCTGATCCCGCATCTGATCTAAGCCGCACGATCCATCCCGTGACACACGATATAATCCTGGCCATCCGCAATCATTAAACACGGATCCAACGACACCGAGGTTGTCTTCAACCTCCCACCGGTTGAGGATCTTCTCGCAATGCCCCTCGCAAACCAGAGCCACTGAGAAAGGAAGAAGGAGCTCTCGACCGCCTCTGATGAAGATAAGGCCTCCATTGTGTTCGTCTCCCCTTCAAGAACACATGCATGCATTAAAAGTCGCATGCGTGCAAAGAGATGAAGAAGTTTGAGGGAGCTCGAGGAAAATGAAGTTGCTGAGGGTGCACTGCCCGTTCGACGTACTAGGAGAAGCCTTGCATGCGTTCTAAACTGAATACATGAGATGTACTCACCGAGAAAGAAGGATTCGGCGTAGAACGAAATATACCGGCATTTGCGGTTGTATCTTGATCTGCATTTGAAGATTTCAAAATGCTGCAGATCTTGGGCATTAAAATATTTGAACCCCGTGGTTCTATTCGCACTCTTTGTCTACAAAAGGAGAAGCCCAAACCGAGAAGAGGCTGCTAATCACCTGAGAAGAAATCCTGCGAATCTCGGTGCAACGCGAAGGAAGAATTATCACGCCCGAGCACGATAGTAAAGTATGGAGCCACCCAAGGCTCCGAGGGAACCGTTCGCGCAACCCCTGTGTGAAAGGAGTACCAGGCCACCCTGTGCGCTCCCTTTGCACGGAAGGAAGAGGCCGAGCCATGCGACACTTGCGCACCCTCTCTTCCTGATAACTTGCGCGGTAGGAGGAAGCTACCGCGCCACTTGCACGGTAGAAGGAGCTGCTGCTACACTTGACCGCCCGCTGCTCCCGCACCATGCAGCAGTTGCACCCAAGATCTTGCGTGGCATAAGACAGGAGAAGGCCACACACTTGAGCACCCTCCTTTGAAGTGAGTTCGGGTGTAGTAAAGGTCACACCCAACCGTTTGGGTTGTGAGGGTGTGTGCAAAGAAGAAGGTTGAGGCTTGCACAAATATGAGTGAAATTTAAACAGTTTGTGTGTGTGCTTAAAAATTGAAGAAGTCCAAGCTTTAGTGTGTGCACAAGTGGAGAGTGAAGGATTGCATGTATGTACATGCATGCATGTTGAATAAAAGGTGTGCACACTTTAAGAAGAATAAGAGCACACATTTAAGTGTGTGCGTGCAAAAGAACTAATCATTCTGAGTGATTAGTATTGGTGAGCAAGACCAACAAGTTCTATTGAAGTCTGTTGAAGCTACTTGAAGAATTGAACAACACATTTGAAGAAGAGAAGTGAAGCTGTGAAGAAGAAGATGCTGTGAAGTTTGGGGGGTTTAACCAACTCGTAATTGTGGGGTATAACCAATTACCGTGTAAAATTATTTGGTCATATGAAGAATCTATGTTGGGGAGTGTAACCAACACGGCAAGGAGTAGGTCTTTGTACCGAACCTTGTAAATCTCTATGTTCTGTGATTTCATTTTCACTGCACCACCAAAAGAGTAGATCTAGGCCTTAACCAGCCATAGAGGTTGAATTGATCATTCAAAGGGAACAATTCTTAAAAAGAAAAAGTTAACACTGATTCACCCCTCCCCTATTAGTGATCACAACTGATCCAAGAATTTCAAGTATCCTTCTCAAATGAATGTTCAATCATATATACAATTGATGATTAAAGAGTAATGGAAGGAAGATGTAGAGTTACAAAAAATGGTGAGAAATGTTCCTGAATTCAACATTGATTGTGATGAAATAATAAGGATCAAGAACAAGGTTGGTATTCCTCCAATACACAAATTAAAGAAGGATCAATTGGAGGATTCTCATAGTTCTTCATTCTATATTATTCCTAGATGCACAAAGATGTACAAGGACTTAGAAGAGTAATTTTGATGGGATGGTATGAAAAGATATGTCGCCAAATTTGTCTCTAGATGATTGGTTTGTCAGTATGTTAAGGCTGAGAGACAGAAATCTATTGGGATGTTACAACCATTACCCATATGAGAATGGAAATGGGAAAACATTAATATAGACTTTGTCATCAGACGTTCCAAAACATCTAATGGAAATAATTCTATTTGGGTTATAGTTGATCGACTTACAAAGTCGGGACACTTCATTGCTATTAGAGAGGATTTCACTCTTGATCAGCTTTCCATGATATATGTAAAGGAAGTGGTTACGTGGCATGGAGTGCCACTTTCCATTATATATTAACGGGATCCAAGGTTTACCTCGAGGTTCTGTTGAAGAATTCAGCTTGCTCTGGATACATAGTTAGGTTTTAGCACTGCTTATCATCCTTAGATAGACAGTAAGTTTGAGGACAATTCAAACTCTAGTAGATATTTCAAGATCTTTCTCTTTGTATTTCAAAGGTTGTTGGGATCAACACCTACCTTTGGTGGAATTATCTTACAATAATATATTCCGCTCTAGTATTTAGATGGATCCTTATAAAGCCCTGTATGGAAACAAGTGCAGAACTCCAACTTGCTGGGAAGAAGTTGGGAAAAGAAAGCTATTAGGACTTAATCTTGTTGATGAATTGGCAAAAATGGTCATATGTATTCAACAACACATAAGAGCAGCTCAAAGTTGATAAATGTTTTTTTTCTTAAAAAAGAAGAAAATAAATAGATTTTGAAGTGATTGATAAGGTGTTCTTACAAATATCACCATAGAAGAGAGTAATAAGATTTCTAAAGAAGGGAAATCTGAGCCCTAGGTATATCAGTCCTTTGGAAATTTTGGATCGTTTTGGGAAGGTGTCTTACTGATTGGAACATCCACTAAATCTATCTAAAGTTCATGATGTGTTCCATGTATCTCTTCTAAGATAGTACATACCTGATCCTTCATATATACTAATCTCAGAAGTCATACTATTGGAGAAAGATCATTCTTATGTTGAAAAACCGACAGAGATATTGGATTGTAGAAAAAAAGTTATACCAAACAAGACCACTATCTTGTTTAATGTTTTATGGAGGAACCACCATTTTGAATAATCTACATGGGAACTTGATGATATGATGAGGGAGAGGTATCCTCATCTATTTTTTTTCAATTGACGAATTTTGAGTGACAAATTTAGTTTAAGGGGGGTATAATGTAACACCTGGATGTTTTTATGAAATATTTTCTTTCAATAATTTTTATTCTTTAGTATCTTACTTTACATGCAATCACGAGTTTAAAGGAACTGCGAGACACAATTATTATAAAATTACTATTATTGACTAGTCGTTAGGTTAGAGGGAATAATTATAACTAACTTATGAAAATGAATTGTGAATTCATTGGATATCAATTATTTATGATAAATATAAATCAATTAGATTTTTTTTATTTTGGAGTCAATTATTTTTGGTAATGAAATGAAATATCTTTTATATTCATCCAATGGAGATTTTAGTCATATGGTATGAATAAAACCTTATTTGATTTATAAAAACCTTTTTTATAAAAGATTAATTTTACACCTTTGAATAGAGAACCCCTTTTAAATTAATAATTTCACACCTTAATAATTTTTATATGACAAAAAAAATGTTTTTTTGACGTAGGATATAAAAAACTTCTTCAGTTAAATTTCTGATATTTTTCTGATAAATTTCATGTTTTGATGAATAGTAAGAATATGCTAAATTTTTATTAAATTTTTTTTTTCATCAACATAATTTAAAAGGCTAAATTATAATAATGAATGGTTTTAAATTATAAATAGAATATATTTTTTTCATTTAATATAATTTATGTTTTAGTATTAATTTTACATTGAATTCATAAGTAAAAAAATTTCAATATTTTGCAATGTCTTAACTTCGAAAACTCATTTCCTCATTTCAACAATGGGATTAATTTTAAATTAATTAGTGAAAATTCTGTGTTTTGAATATTGAAAAAATTTATTTCATATTTTTAATTAGTAGGTCCAAATTATTTTAATAGGTTACATTTATTTTTGGGTTGTAGGAATAATAACATTGGTAATTATTTTTATTACCACGGTTTATGGTAAATCAAGTAATTAAGGGTAAAAATAAAATTATAAAATTACCCTAACACCTGTAAAAATCATGTTGGATGACTAAATTTGACCCTTATCATCTATTGATCAAAATTTAATCACTTTATGGCATTTTACCTATGAATATGACATGAATGTAATAAAAACTCATGAATGTGAAAAAATGTCACAATCTCATTTTTTATAGGTATATTACTTTTAATATATGAATAACTAGGAGATAATATTGACTATAGATAGTCTCTGGAAATCTAACAGAATTAACTACATCATAGAAATTTATATATAATTTTTAGAAATTAAATAATTTCCATTAATGATGACCCAATAGTGACGTAAAAAATATTTTATTAATAGAAATATCAAATAATGTTTTAAAAAAATATTAAAATAAATATCATATGAACTAATTAATGTTCTATAATAATTTTCGTGGAGAATATGAAATGTTATTATTGTATTAAATATTTTGGTTCAAGTTTATCTTCTTTGTGGATTTTATTTAAATTCAAATAAATGAATAATTTCAAAATTCACACTATTGATATTTTATAAAAATAAAATTTTATTAAATATTTTAAAAATCATAAAAATATTTAAAAATTAAAAAGTGATAATTATAATGTAAAAAATACCCTTAAATATCCCTTTATAGTTAATCAACATCATATAAGTAAATATTTAAAAACATTAAATATTTATAAGTTATTACCCCAATTAAAATATAATAGAATAACTAAGTGTCAATTAAAAATATAAGGTTTAAATTGAAAAAATAAGTCGTCCAAAAATTTATTTTTTGATGATATTATAACACTATCTCAAATAATCATCGAAATTGGGACACATTGGAGGTTTTTGGGTGGGAAATTATTTTATTATAAATTATTATTGATTGAGTTTCCAAAAGTGCCCCTCACCTCAATTATAAAAGGGAACCTCCTCCCTCCCATCTTAAGTTCATTTTGAGCCTTATTCCTCGCCCATCCACTACCTGTTTTCCTTCTCAACCTCCTTATTTTTATTATAAAGGTTCTGGTCATCTTCAAAGACTAAATCTAGCGCTCTAAGAGGATATTTAGAGGAGGTACATTGAATAAGAGGTAATATCATTTACCGATTCATTCAAACTTCTTCATTTTTAAACTACCTCTTCCTTAGTTGTATCATTATAAATTAAAAACATCAGTATCACTCCTGAATGGACCAAATAACTTCTTTTTTATTGATTTTATAATGACCCCCCCTTTCAAGGGATGAGGGGGAACCCTTAGAAGGCATGTTGGATTAGATATTACATTTCTCATAGGCTTGGAGACATTACAGGACCCGTGGGTCTTAAGGAAATCATACAGACTATGACCACGTGAAACTACCCCTCCCCAACATCTACATCATGTTCAGGTCTCTACCTTTTCATGACTGTTCGACTATCATGTCCATGTGCAGAGGTGTACAGGCGTGGTACCGATGAAAAATTCCATACCCTATCATTCTTCCAAGTCCGTTTAACCCTGCTCTGGTGAATGCACCCTACTCTTTCCTCCTTTGGAGCGGTTCCTTGTAGAATATGTATGTGGTCTGTCTAGGGCAGTTGCATGTGGCCCAAAGGCCATGAGGTGGCCTGAAGGCCATCAAGGTGGCCTGAAAGCCCTACTGACCCGAAAGCCTGGGTGGCCTGAAAGCCTTAAGAACTCCAAGCCCAAACTGGTGGCCCAAGGTGAATAGTTCCAGCTGCTACAGAACCGAAAAATACCTGATACCGTAACTTCTATAGTGCATGCTACAGTACCTTCATAGTGTACAGTTCTACTACAGTACCCACACTATGTATAGTTCTGCTACAGTAGTCCTACAACAACCCTTAAATATGCCTCTACCTGGTTTTGAACCTCGATCTCATGGATGCACATAAGGATACCTCACCAACTGGGCTGAGGCTGATGTGCATCAGTATCACTCATATACTGATATTTTATTATAAATATGAAACAACCATATTCCACCTTCTACCCATCCTTTGAGAAAATAAATCACCACGCGTGCGTGCGTACAACTTACCGTCTCCACGACGTGGTGTAATCTGTTTTTAACCACCACATTACATGGATCAGTATAAGGATGGAATTAATAAATATATATATGATTGATATGATTTTGATTATGATATACTATAAACCATCCAATTCAATTCCATTCAACAATTATTGTAACGATATTGTCGCCTGGGCGTACGTATGACTTACCGTATCCACTTTGCAATGTGATTAGTTCTACCTAATCTTCAATAAATCATGATTATATAAATGAATTGAATTAATAAATATGATATATATTATAGTAATACCATTCTATAAATTATATAATGAGAAACTAAAAATATATATAAGAACTTACCCGACAAAACATGCATAAGAACATACATCAGTTAATACCCGAATAACGAGTAACAATGAAATGTTACTAACAAACATATCAAAATATGATCATAAATGTTATCATAAAAATTATTATTATTATGTAATAAATAATTAACATTATTTATATCATTATACAGGAGGTTCAGATACATTTGAATCATATCAAACCTAAGGTAATGGATAACTTTTCAAATCTCATTTTTATTTGAAATGGTTTATTAACAAGTATTTACTGGGGTATAATTATCATCTACGTCCATGTTTCCTAGATATGTATTTCAAAATATTCTTTATATACTTATATAATTTTAAAAATTCAATTTTACCCATTGTAATTTTTTAATAAATGGTATGAATGGAATCTTTTGTTGTTTTCGGTACGAGGAACTTTTTTAATTTCCAGATAAAGTATGAGAAGAATGTTTTTTAACTAGTATGACATGAATGTATTTTTATGCATTCATAATACCTTATTTCCATTAAGCATCCCCCAAAATCTTATAAGGTTATGTTCATAAAAAATATTTATTCTAAAATTGTGTGGCAATTTGAGGAAGGAAAACATTTTTGTAGAAGAAAGGATATTTTCTATAGGAATTAATTTCAAGTGTTTTCTCAAAATAATTTTCCATCTAAGATTACACTCTCAAAAAAGGGTTATATTTATAACCCTATTATTCCTACGATTTGATTGTTTTTATGATTTATTGTTATTTTTGAAATGCATTTGTTTATATCAATTATTTTTTAATGTTTTTTACGAAACCCAATTGATTTCATGGGTTATGCTATGGTGATTGTTTTTATGTTCTTGTGGAATACATAAGAATGGTTTTATTATGAGATTGGTGGGACTTATTTCTCCCTCCAAATAATTAGATAAATATTTATATCTCATGAGATATACATTATTGGAATGGTAAGTAAATCTGGTTCATTAATACAGGGATGAAACGAGGAGTGGACTCGGTTTAGTAAGGGACTCTGTCGACTGTGATGGTGGCAACAATGAGCCTTGAATAATATGAAATTACTTTCAATTTTTATGTTTGTATGCCACAAAATTTCATGCCCTATGTTATGACTATAGATATTACATTTCACTTTTATGATTTTTCCCATGACAGGATATTATGATCTTTTATATACAGGATAATATTTTCAAATGTTATGTTCTTATGATTATGATATGATTGATATTTCCATTGTTTACCCTTAATGAGAAATTTAGCTCATCCTTTCATATTTTTTCTTCCCCGGTAAATGAAAAAGGGAATTGAGTATGATATGTAAAAATGGAGTCTAGTTATGATGAAATAAGCCGGAGATAATGTTGATGTTTTATGAACCAGTTGTTTATGTTTCCCAGTTTCTAATGGTACTAAAACAATATGGTCCTAGAATTGTTTTGTTACATTATGTAATAATTATTCTTCAATGTTTATGTAATATTTATATGTAATGTATGGTCCGTTATAGTTTTATTTTGAGTATTCCCATCCCTATGAATATTTTCCAGATGATAAATGACTCGAACCTGATTCAAATAATGAAAGGACTGATCATTACCCTTCCCTGAAATTTCGGTTTTCTTTATGATTATAGTTCTACCGATTATATAATATCTTTTATGTATAATAGAACTATTTAAACACCACCTCTTAACATGCATATTGAGCAATCTATGATGAAATAAAATAGACAAATTTTTTCATCCCAAGAAGATAAACGCTCCCCTGTAAAACACTGTGGATTAAACCTTTAAGAAAATATTTCCATACATTGTTTAGTGGAATTAGACTCTATATTGGGAATGTATTAAATAGAATTATATAAAGAAAACATCAAATTTTAGGAGAATCATATAACTCTTCACATCTTGATTCATCCTCAAATTATGTACTATTGTAAGGAGAAGGATGACTATCCTTTGGAATCTTCTTATCATATGTGGATAATATTTCCTTATGAGAAAAAACTTCTAGATAAAATTATTGAGACTGAGTGGATAATCATACATGAACACATTCCCACTATAATGGGATAGAATGATGTATTAAATAAAGAATTACTTGGCCTTCCTCCTTATCAAGAGGTTGAGTTCTGAATCAAACTTACACCTATATTTCTAACCATATCCAACAGTCGCTATAGAATGGCCACCATTGAGTTGGAAGAACTAAAGAAGATGTTTAAAGAGAATCATTACAGGGATTGTATACACCCAAGTTCATCCCCATGGGGTACAATAGTCATCTTCATTATGAAGAAGGATGGGTCAATGCCTCTCTACAATGATTATTGTGAACCCAAAAAATAATGATAAATAACATGTATCCCCTACAATGGATAAATAAAGTTTTTGATCAACTATGTTCGGAATAGCATTTCATTAAGGTGGACCCTCGATAATAATATCACTAATTAAAGGTAAATAATGAAAATATTACCAAGAATTACTGTTAGACAAGTTATAGAAACTATGATTTCATAGATATCCCCTTCAGATTCACTAATGCTCTAATAATACATATGGACCTAATGAATAGAGTCTTTAGATATTAACTCAAAATATTTTGGATGTATTTATAGATGATAATTTTTATACCATAAAATTAGGTAGGATCATGAGAATAATTTTAATAGTGTGCTAAAAACATTACGAAAGGATAATCTATATGAAAAGTACAGTAAATGTGAGTTGTTGATAGAGGAAGTATCATTCATGGGGATTGTTAGCATAAGAAAAAGAATATATATAGACTAATATAAGATAAAGTCAATTGAGGTGTGTCCCAAATTAAAAAATTTAATAAATATCCATAGTTCCCTTGGATTAGATATGTATTATTGATGAAATGTGAGAAACTTCTAACAATTTTCAATCCAGCGGACCAAGATGACTCGAAAGGTGGTAAAGTCTGTACGGATTGATGAATGTCAATGGAGCTTCAAGGAATTGAAAAGAGTCAAATCACTACACCAGTCCTCATCCTCCCTTATCTGGGGAACTATTCATGGTACACAATGATTCTTTATGGAAGGTATTTATTTGTGTACTAATTAGAATGATAAAGTGATAGTCTCTACCTTATGTATGTTGAATTTTCAGGAAATCAAAAACCCAACTCATGATCTGGAGTTGGATTTAGTAATCATCACATTAAATATTTTTCAGTATTATATATATGGGGTGAAATGTGAAATATAAATGGATCATAAGTTGCGTAAATATATATTCACATAAAATAAGATTAATATGAACCAAAGAATATTGTTAAAACTAATAAAGGTGTATAAATACTAAATATAGTATCATCCTAGGAAAACTAATAAATTTGTATCTTTCCTATGTTGAAAGGATATGATGACCTTATCAATTATGATAATTGAGAAGGATCCAACATTATTATAAATTCAAATGATGGACATAGGGATCATAAAGGAAGGAACATCATAATTCCTTTATCATATTATTTCTTAACTATTCTATTTGGATAATATAACGGTCGATCAAAGATATGATGTGGAAATGTAGAACAAGGTGGAAGCTATATGAAAATGGAAAGCCATAGATTTCAAAATTGATCAAGAATGAGTTATATGATTTGGTACATGACTATATATACCATAAAATTATGATATAAAGAACATGTTATTGAATTATGAACATATAAAAACCTTCTCCATCCACCAAGGGAGCAATAAGATGCATCGAGATCTCCAAAAAAA
The DNA here is from genome assembly GCA_963277665.1 of Viscum album. Classification (NCBI taxonomy): domain Eukaryota; kingdom Viridiplantae; phylum Streptophyta; class Magnoliopsida; order Santalales; family Viscaceae; genus Viscum; species Viscum album. The sequence goes on from OY728167.1 coordinate 837,536,105, forward strand.
TATTTTTGGGACAATATGAATAAGGATATCATGGAATAAACATCGAAACGACTAGTTTGTCGGCCGGTGATGACTAAAAGGAAAAATGTCAAAGGGGATCACACAAAAATTACCCATAACTATTTGAGAATGATAAAATATAACCATGGACTTTTTCACTGGTCTTCTGAAGACATCAAGACAAAATAATGCTACATGGGTTTTTATAGATCATCTTACAAAGACTTCTCATTTAATTATAATTCAGGACGAGTTATCACTCGATACAATTGCATGGATATACATCAGAAACGTGGCAAGGGAAAATGGGACATCACTATCGATTATATCTAATGGAGATCATATATTTAACATTATTTCTAGAAAATTATCCAGAATTATCTAAACACTAAATTGAACTTCAATATATTATATCACCCCTAAAATAATGACTAATTTGAGTGAATTATCTATAAACATGAAGACATGTTGGGATAATTACATATGGATTTCAAAGAAGGGTGGGATCAATATCATCCATTGGTTGAGTACTCATAAAGTAATGGTATCAACTAAATCATTAAAATAAATAAATATGAATCCCATAATAAGAACTTATGTCAAACATTTACTGCTTGGGATGAATTTGGAGAACCCAAGCTATTAGGACCTAAAATGGTTGAAGAAATGGTAGAAATGTTCATGTACATTCAAAACCACATTTGATCAGTTTAAATACAACAGAAGATCTATGCTAACAATCATCGAAGAGTCATAGAGTTTGAGGAGGAAGTATAAGTGTTCCTACCCAAATCGCAATAGAATAGGGTCATGATATTTGCGAATAAGGGAATGCTAAGTCCCATGTACATCATACCCTTTGAGATTTACCATCACCTCAGAGTTGTGGCATATTGACTAGAACTCCCACCAACCATTTTTCTTGTACATGACATATTCCACATATCCATATTGAGTTAGTATTTACCAAATCTCTCACATGTTCTGAATAAAGAGGTGGTACAACTATAAAATTATCTCTCTTATTGGAGAATTTGGTGAAGAACATGAACCCTAGAGATAGTGTTCTATGCTACATGAAAAATCACAAAGTAAAAGTACTAATGAGAAACCATAGGTATGAGGAGATATGGTAATAAGAGGAAACCATGATGTATAATTACCCTCACCTATTTTCACCTTAGTATGTAAAATGACATTTTGATGGTGAAATTTTGTAAGGGGGGAATAATGTAGTGACATTGAGTTTTATCATTGTAACTTCCCTTATGAATATATATTTGTGTCATATTTTGTAATATAATGTTATATAATTCACATGCACCACATGATAAAACCAAATAAATTTTATTATGTAAATTTCGAAAATAAATTTATTGAATAAATATGGAATTACTAATTAAAAGAATTATAATTAGATAAAAGATAGAAAATAATATAAAAATAATAGGAAAATATAGATCTTCTATAACACCAAAATTAATATCACTCATGAATAACACTGTAGAAATAAATTATAATATTATAAATAAATCATTATGCATTCTAATTTGTGGTTTGAATATGACACATTTCATAAATTAAAATATTTAATTATCACAGTCAATTTCAATAAATTATTTTCGACCCTGCAGAAACATTTATAAAAATATGTAAATTATTTATATATATATTTTGAGAGTGAAATATTATTTTATATTCCCTAATAATTAAAATTTAGTAGAAATCTATAGGATTTTAATGTATGGATCCCCAATCCATTTAAGGTTATATATACATGATTTTTAACCTAAATATCCAATAAACACATCCAAATGATCTAGATTGCTAGTGTCTTTAGAGGACTGGGTTCATGAAAATTCATGTTGGAGAATGTCATAAAGAACATGGAATCATAATATCTTGTTAACATAGGAATGTGGTAGCAACATATTTCATGATATAAGCATATGTCAATGATAACTACCTAGACAACATCTCATGGTGGATAGATTCCCACCATGAATTAGGTTTTCACCAGAATCCCATAAATATCATCTCATGAGAGATAAACATTTCCAAACTCATTGTAGTTCTATCTCAGTACACTCATAATAATATGTACAAGATTATGTGTGCCAAAAATGTAAAACAAACATAATGCATAAACATAAGAATTACCCATGGAAAGAAATGGGTGGAAAAATATTTCCTTATATAAAAAATAAAAGGATATTTCAAAATGAATATAAAGATAGAAAGGAATTAAATATTTTAGATGTTCCTATATAAATAAATAATCATAGTTCTAAATTTTGGTTTTTATTTAAAACTAATCATGATAAAGGGTATAGAATATGGATCTTCCCAATCCCCCAAAAAAATCAAACTCATAAATAACACTGTAAAATAGTGTAGAATATTAGTAATGCAATATGAATTTTCAAAATGATATATATATATATATATATGTATTGGACTCCTCATGTGTTAATAATGTTTTAATGGTCACAAATCCTATACATTTTCTAAAGCGTTCTAATCCTATTTAATCTGTCTCAAATCATGTGTACAGACCATTAGTTTCTATATTCCTTAAATATTTTTTGTAAAATATTTTTAGTTTTTGTTATAATGGATTTCATTGAAAAATGATTGAGTCTAATCCATTCTATGAATATCACTTTTTATGTCTGTATACAAGATATTTGGCAATGTCTGAGAAACAGTGAGTCTTCCACCCGTTATGTTCTTCTGTCAAAGGACCTGGACAACATGAACCAAACACCATGACCCAGACACCATGACCAGACACCATGACCAGACACCATGAAAAGACACCGTGACTAGACACCGTGATCAGACACTGCATATGTGATAAAGGTTCCTAATATCTGTACAACTATGCTATCATGGCTGTCTCACTACTCAAAGGAAAATAAAGAGACATTATTTCAAGGAGACACCATTTCATGGAGACACTGTTTCAATGAGACACTGTTTCATGGGGACACCATTTCTAGACAGACTATGAAACCATTTCTTAATCTGTTTTGTAGTTTTTCAATTTAATTTCTCACAGTCATATTTGAGTCTGTTAAATTCACTAACATAATTAATGTTTCTTTGTAGACATGTCACCTGACAGTATGAGGTACGAGGTGCAGAATAAATGCATCCTTTCAGCTCCAACACATGAAATAAAAGAATAAAAGAGAAGTGCGGCCCAAAATCAAGTGTGTGTGCGCTAATGAAGAAGCACAATAATTCTTGAGAAATGAACCGACACATGCAACAAGTGACATATGAAGAACAAACAAAGAATTATAGAATCCAAAAACCTGGGATACCATAGATCCAAGTCAAGGAAATCATCCCACTATCAACACCATGAAGAACACGAGTCAAATCTAACTGACTTGCGATACTCTGTTTTCCACAAGAGGACTCCATTCCTACATCTTGTTCACCATAGAAGTCCAGATCTTCATAGAATAACACTCAGAGAACTTTTAACCATATCTCATCATTTTTTCTCTATTGTGTATCATTTTTAGCTTTCAAGCAGTGTGTGTGCGTCTTTATTAAAACACACATTTTCACCTGAATTAAACTAAAGTATACAAGATATCTTTTCTCTCACATATTTCTACACTTGTTTACTCCCACAGATAACTGTGGAAGAGGTCCCTATGTGACCTAGTAGTTTATACCCATAAAAAACTGTGGAAGAGGTCATGTGACTTAGAAAATCCTGTGAACTATTGTTTACCCTGATCCAAGTTGTGGATCAAGTTTATTAATATAAACTACTTGGTGGCAGGTGATCACCAAGTTGAGTGGATTAGGTCTCGAATTGAGATTGAACCACTTTTTTTATATCCGCTATGTTATTTAATTTAGTTTTCACCACTTTACTATAAAATTGATAAATCACTAAATTCACTTTGATAGTTATAATTTCATTTCCTTATTAGAATAGAATCAAAAGTAATTTTATTAACAAATATTATGATTACTGAGAATTAATCATTCTTTTGAGAAGTTATTTAAACAGTAAAACATTCATAACCGTATTACGTTGATTAACTGGGCTGTATTTTTTTTGATTGGGGAACCTTTTTTATGAAAATTTTTCAAACATAAGATTTAATAGATACTCAATTCACACCCCTCTTGAGTACTCTACTCCGACCATCATTTGTTTTCAAATAGACTTTTTTATTCCTCTTAAAACATTGTTTTTTACCCTATTCAACTGTGATTTTAGTTGTACTTTAAAGATATTTAAATTTCTGTTAATTATAAATTTCTATCACTTTCAAAGTATTTCATTATTATGGATAATAGATTAGAATGTTCTGTAACTGACATACCACCATTCATTAAGGGAACCAATTATACCCAATGGAAAATGAAAATGAAAATGAATTTAGAATGTATGTGTTTTGAAAGTTGTTCTTCAATTATAGATGAGTATAAGATTCCTGCTACTAATAGAATCACATGGGATAACCCAACCATTACTTCCTACAATAACAATTTCAAAGATATGCATTCTCTATATTGATCATTAAGATATAATGAATTCAACATAATTTCTACATGTAAAACTTCCAATGAAATTTGGGATACTTTGTCTGTTTCACATGAAGTAACTTCTAGTGAGAAATAAATGAGACTTAATACTTAAACTATTAAATATGATAACATTAACATGAAACCTGATGAGCCTATTTTTGACATGTATCTCAGGTTCAACGAAATTGTCAACGCAATGATTTCTCTTGGAAAAGAAGTCACTTCTAAAGAACAGATCATGAGGATTATCATATTCCTACCTAATTGATGGAGAGGAACCTCTATCCTTAATAGAGAGTAATGTGACATCAGCAAGTTACCTATAAAATAACTCATTGGGAAGCTAATGATTTATGAATAGGAGTTGAAAGTCAACAAGGAAGATGAGGATGAACACAAATGAAAATATATTTCATTTAAGACCACCACCTCTAAACAAAAAGAGAAAGTGAAATTGGAAGTTTCTGTAGAAAGTTTCAGCAGTGAACAATCATCACCTAAAATTGATTAGGAGATGGCTCAATTATCTAGAAGGTTTAAGATATTTTACAAAAAGAAGAAATCTTTTGGAAATCCTAACTTCAAGGGAAGCTTGAAGAAATATTGGAATAATTGGAAAGTCTGATGAGATAGTATCCTATTAATGTAAGAAAAAGGGGCATATAAAGGCTGATTGTCCCAAGCATATGTACAAAAAGAAATATGAAGACATAGATTGAAAGTATAAAAGGGAAATGAATGAAACATGGAGTGCTTCTGAGGACCATTTAGGTGACTCAAAAAATCTTCACATTATGAACTGGCCAACAAAGCCAATATGTGATTCATGAAAAACACATCTGAGGTAACACAAGAATCTCCAGTACACAATTCCTATTATTATAGAGTTGAGAGTGACTATAAAAATATGTCTAATGATGAAATTTTTGAGTACTGTAATATTATTGAAGAGATATGTAACGAAATAAAATATAAATAAAAATATTTGAGGAAACAACATGATATCACCTCAACTATTAAAACTAAAGTTACTGTATAAAGAGAGAAGAATTGGCAACTAATCAAAGAAAACAATGAATTAAAGATATCAAATGACAAATTGAAAAATGAACTTGAACGGTTTACTAATGGGAAACATTATTTGGTAAAAATTCTAGGAAAAGAAATTACTTCAAAATATACTTCTGGTATTGGATATCAACCTGGTAAAAGATGTTTTGGATGAACCAATTTTATCTCTATGTCTAAAACATACAATTTTATTTCTAGTTCTGAAAAACATTCAACTAGTTCATGTTATGATACTCTCTCTACGGTTCTATGTTTTTATGGACCAAATAAAGTTTATTTTTCATGAACATTACATAATGCTTATCGGAAACCTATTAAGTAGATATGGGATACTAAATCACTAGTTGCTAATATTGCTGGACCAAAAAAAATATGGGTACCACAATCTATTTGTATTTGACTATTTTGTAGGAATGATGCTTAAAGAGCTCTTGTAAATGTTTATGGTACATGGACAGTGGGTGTTCAAGACACATGATAGGGTACATTTAATGCTCCATGAACTTAATAAAAATTTATGGTGGACATGTCACCTTTGGTGACAATTCCAAATGAAATATGATTGGCCTTGTCCAAATCGGTAACTCTAACTCAGTTTAAATTTCCAAAGTACTTTTTGTTGATGGATTGAAATATAATCTGCTTAGTATATCACAACTATGTGATGATGGATTTCATGTTAAATTTTAAAATTATGCCTGAAATGTTTTTCAGTATAAAAATGAATTAGTATTTTCTCTATTAAGAAATGAAAATGTATACTCTGTTAACTTAGATTTTCCAGTTTCTCCAAATGCTTCATGTTTATGTGTATTTCACAAAGAGTCTTGTCTTTGGAATAGGAGACTAGGACAATGTAATAATCACTCTCTTATAAGGTTAACTAGATAGAGTTTAGTCAAAGATCTATACAAAATTGAGTTTTCAAATGATAAAGTGTGTAATCCTTGTCAAAAGGGAAAGAAAAACAAAATTTCCTTCAAACCAAAGAAAAAAGTGTCAACATCTCAACCTATCGAATTGGTTCACATGGATTTGTTTGGACTATATAGTGTTTCTAGTTTAAATTGGAAGAACTATGTCTATGTTTGTATAGATGATTTTTTTAGATACACTCAAGTATACTTTCTATCTCACAAAAGTTCAGCATGTTCTTACTTCATTAAATATTCCAAAACTGTAGAAAATCTTAGTGGACATAAAATTAAATCCTTAAGAAGTGATCATATCGTGAGTTTGAAAATAAAGAGTTTGAATCCTTTTTCTAAATAAATGGATATAGTCATAATTTCTCTTCCCCTAGAACACCGAAACAGAATAGAGTTTTATAAATATGAAATAGAACCTTTCAAGAGATTGTTAGAACAATGCTTAGTGAATATGACATACCTATTTATTTTTTGGCTGAAGCTATAAATACAACATGCTATATTATCAATAGAGGGTTGATTATACCTATTCTTAAAATAACATCATATGAGTTATGAAACAATAGAAAACCAAAAATAATATACTTCAAAGTTGTTGGTTTCAAAGTCTATATCCTTAATACTATGGATAATCTTGAAAAAAATTTATCCAAAAGTGATGAAGGAATATTTTTAGGATATTCCATCTCTAGGAAATCCTATAGAGTGTTTAGTAAAAGAACCAAATGTGTTGAAGAATCTTTCCATGTCAAATTTGATGAAATAGATACACATGAGCATAAAACCACTGTAGAGAACCTGGAGGATGATGCATCAAATGTGGACATTAATTCAAAATCCTATAACCATCCTGTATTGGAATCTGAGAAAACTTCAATTTTTAGAAATTCATTAGATTCATGTCGCAAGGAACCTAGCTGTGTTGAAGAACCTGAAATCACTAGTCCTTTTTCTAGATCTGTTAGGACTCTTAAGAACCATCCTTTAGATGATGTTGTAGGAGATTTAGATAAAAGAACACAAATTGGAGCTTCTCTTTGAAATAAGATTGAACATCAAGTCTTCTTGTCACAACGTGAACCTAAAAACATTAATGATGTTATCCATGATGAATTTTGGGTTATGGCTATGTAAGAAGAGCTTATTTAGTTTGAAAGGAAAAAAGTTTGGAATATTGTTGATAGACCCAATGGCACATTTACCATAGAAACTATGTGGGTGTTCAGAAATAAAGTAGATGAAGCTGGTAACATAATTATAAACAAGGCTATATTGGTTTAACAAGGCTATAGTCAAGATGATGGAATTGACTATGAAGATACCTATGCACCAGTAGCTAGACTTGAAGCCCTCCGAATTTTGCTTGCTTATACTACACATATTAATTTCAAACTATATCAAATAGATGTTACGAGTTCATTCCTAAATGGGTATACAGCTGAGTAGGCCTTTGTTGAGCAACCCCCTGGTTTTACAAATCCTCATTTTCAAAATCATGTTATTAAATTATCAAAATCTTTGTATGGTTTAAATCATGATCCAAGAGATTGGTATGATAGATTAAGTACCTTTCTTATTTCCAGATTTTTTACAAAACGTATAGCTGATCCGACCCTTTTTATAAAATTAATTTCCAATGATGTTTTAGTAGTTCAAATTTATGTAGATTATATTATCTTTGCAACTTCAAAAAACTAGTTATGTAATGAAGTTTCTAAAATGATGCAAAACGAATTTCAAATATGTTTAATGGGTGAACTAAAATTATTTTTTATATTTAAAATAATTAAAAATAATGATGGAATTATTTTAAACCAAAGAAAATTTACTAGTGATCTTCTAAAACGTTTTGGATTGGATTTCACTAAAAGTAGTGACACTCCAATGAGTACTACATGTAAGTTGGATCTTGATGAATATGGAAAATCTATTGATCAAAACACATACATAGGAATGATTGGAAGAATACTCTACATAACTGATAGCTTACCTAACATTATGTTTAGTGTATGTATGTGTGCTCGTTTTCAATCAAATCCTAAGGAATATCATTTAAATGCTGTTAAGAGAATTTTCAAATACCTCAAGCATACACCCAATCTAGGATTTTTCGACCCCAGAGGGAAATCATTTGAGTTAGTTAGTTATTCTAATGCTGACATCGATGGTTTTGCGTTAGATAGAAAAAGAATCTCTGGAACCTGTCACATTTTAGGAAACTCACTAGTATCATGGTGTAGTAAGAAACAAAACAATGTTGCATTATCTACTACCGAAGCTGAGTACATAGTTGCGGATAGTTGTTGTGTACAAATTTTGTAGATGATTTAAACATTACTAGATTATTGATATCAATTCAGACATGTACCTATAAAATGTGACAATAAAAGTGCTATTAACATCTTAAAAAATACGGTTTCACACTCTAGGACAAAACATATTGATGTAAGACATCACTTTTTGAGAGACCATTATCAAAATGGTGATATAAATTTAAAATTAATTATAATTGAATATCAACTTGCTAATATATTCAACAAACCATTAAAATTTCAAAAAATATATTACATCATACATTAATTTGGAATGATAAATCTTAAGTAGTAAGTATACTGTTTCACAGCTTAATGTTTCACAGTTTACGGTTTCACAAGTCACTGTCTTAAGACCACTATCTGACTCTACTTGTTCTATAGTTTTACTTTATTAAGAGTTGTTGATTCAGGTTTACAGTCTCACCATTACTATCTCACGGTTACTGTATTACACTTACTGTCTCAAACAATACGGTTGAACAGTTTAGAAATCACTTAGTTACGGTCTCACCGTGAAAGCCTATTACGATCTCACCGTGAAAACCTATTACGGTCTCACTGTGAAATCTAGTTCCTGTCTCACCATGAATTTCTTTTATAGTCACACTATAAATACGCTTTATTGATTTATTTATATATTATAATTCATATCACAGTAATAAATTATTTTATACTTTTACTTTCCCACATATTAGTTTTCTCGATGCTTGATATCCCTAAATGATAAAAACTAAATAAGTTTCACTCCTTTCTTCACCTAAGCTATCTTCTCTCAAACAATAATCCCTCTCTCAACCCTTCGGTTCTCTCTCTCTCTCTCTCTCAAACCTTATTTGAATTCCTAGAATGAAACGCCTGTCATAATCAACTCCATAGAAGTGAAGTTCAATGAAGAAGATGAAAATATCACCGAAGTAAGCTCCAAAAGGTCCTTTGAACCCGAATATGGTTGACAGAATAGTGATACCCAAAAAGGAAATTTTCCCTAAGTGGATTCTATTAAGTAATTTATTTATATTGAAAGTGATGAAAGAGAAAGGGTGGCTAGATTGGTTCACATAAGAGGATAGGATGATTTACCCAAAATTATTTGCACAGTTTTATCAGTTTGTTAAATTTTCTTTTGATAAGAAAGATGAATTTTTTGTGAGAAGATGGATCAATAGCCAGAGATGTAAATTTTCTACTAGGTTATGGGATGAATTCCTAAGGATACTTTATGAGGTAATTTTTGAGGATTACCATATAGGTCATCCACCTCTAAGTAATATATTTTATTTGGAAGAAGCATAAATAAGTTTAAATGGAAATGAAACAAAGTGAAGAGACCTAGTTGTTGAGATAGATGGTGAAACCAGAATTTTGTTTAAATTTGTTCAGAATTTGATTATCCCCAGAAAAGGTGATTTTTTACAATCAAGTTTCAGGATGTATTCTTGATACATTTCATTAAAAATAGACACAAGATTAACCTATGAAAATATGTTATACTCACTATGTGTGAGTTAATCAAGACAACCTCCAAGTCAACCTCCATGTTATACTCAAGGTTTATCTCAGCTGTGCTTCATGAAAAATGGTTGGTTGGACCAGATGAAGAAGTCATTAAAGACTATGAATTTTTTATTTCATAAGTTACAGTCAAGAGAATGAAAATCTATTGGAATCCATGGGGAAAATCATGGGTGAAATATAATGACATAGTCTAAGAAAATTTCAACACATTTGAGCATTATTCAAGACCTAAGGTTATTTCTGATCCTGATGTGGAACTATATGAAATTGTTGAGTATTCTGATGAGGAGGAAGAAGAAGAGGGTGTTGCACCTATAAAAGGAACTGTCCTGGATGAGGAAGACAATGAACATACTACTCAAGTATTAATTAAGAAGGAAGTACATGTCCCTGAAGAAGATGCTGATCTTGAAAAAGAACCTACCGCTAAAGAAGAATCTATTGTTGAAAATGAAAAGGATGTTCTGTAAGAGAATATAGAATAAGATCCTTCTCTTGTGAAAGAAGCTTCTTATAAGGAGCATGTAGAGGAACAATATATTCTGGAAATTATGCCATATGCTGAAGAGAGAATGGAGAAATACTTTCAAATGTCTAGAAAAAAAATGAGTGAACCTATGGGGGGTAAAATCTTAGAAATAAATCAAAGAACTGAATCTATTAGTCTTGCAAGAGTTTCACCTGTAGAGGGGGAGAAAAACCCAAATCTGGAAACATTTGATGTTCTTAATTGGATTGATCCAATCTCAATGGTTACATGGTATAAATTTCCTTGTTATTTTGATTTGAATGATTCCCAAGAAGTCTCAGTTAAAAGTATTGATCTGTCAACTATGTTTCAATTGATACTGGCATCTTCTCCAGAAGTTATCTCTGCCAAGGAACATGTTCCTATCTCAACTTCTATTACTGAACCTTCATAAGAACCTTCCACCTTGGTGGGTAAGGATTATTTTAAAGCATTTTGAGCTACCCTATTGGCTGGAGTTTAAAATCTCATGAATACTCAACCTACTCCTATGACAAATTTGAGTGAAAGAGATGCTTCTATATTGTTGGAAAATATCATATTGCATATTCAGCCCAAGAATCTTCATGATATTCAAGAGTCCAGTGTTGGGAACAAAAAACTTAGTGATGAAGTGAAGTCTCTCAGAGGTACGGTTGAAGATATGCAGCGAATTCTGAAATCACAGCCAGAACTTGTTTCTCATCCTTTTTGAGGACTTTTCTAGTCAGATTCCATAGGAAGTAACCTCCCTGATTCAACCTAAACCAACATCTTTAGTAGACAAGGTAGCTTAAAGAAACAAAAAAAATATTTAAAGAGATGCATGACCTTCTTATTGGTCTTAACAAGTTGACTGATGTGTATATGGTTGGTCTCCAGAAATTCTTAAAACAACTGAAGTCTCTTACCTCAGCTTTTACAACTTCTAATACTTCTAGACAGTCTTCTCAACCATCTTTGTATAGTGATCTGCTCCGAACAGTTGTTAAACAAAGAATCCAATATGTGCTCAGTGGCGTTGACAAAGAGTCTCCATTTGAAGTTGTCAAGAACAGTGAAAGTGTTCTGGATTTGGTGAGAATTCATTCCAAAATAGAAAATGATTCTCATGAGGAGGTTACTAATAAGGTTTACTTCTATATCTATAGGATCTTCTAGAATCATGACATGAAAAATCATTTCAAGTACCTAGTAGAAAATTTGAAATTCCTCCTGACACTCATGCTTTCAAAACTGAAGTTCAAAAGCTGAAATATTTCGCTCCTTTAATGGACAAGTTTATGGATAACAAAGATGACTTTGAGAAATCCATGTAGTATGGTGGTGAGATTATTTCTGACTTCATAATGTTTTTGAGGCCTTATCTTCATGTGCAGATCACTCTAATTGTGGATCTTGAAGCTGCACCCTTGAGACCTGGTTTTCCTACATTCTCATCCTCTACCCTTGCCTATACTTCTACGTCTGTATCTCAGGCTCTGAGTTAGATCTGACCTCTTATCCTTGAACAATAGTTGCCTCTGTCTTCCACTACACCTACCTTGGACTCTTCTATTTCTGAAGGTCTCCCTCAACCTTCTCTGTCAGTTGGTTCACTTCCTTATTCAACTCCCACATCTTCTCCGGTGGCTTCTCATGATGCTTCTGCCAAGAGAAAAGATAAGATATCATGTTCTGAAGAAAAGAGGCTACTCTCTTTTGATAGGGATATTGTTGATTTTTTTTGATACCTACTGTTTTGAAAGACACTTATTTATCCATAAAATTCATTGTGAACTCTTAATGTCTATTTCTTAATTATTATTTTTGATAATCCCAAAAGGGGGAGAGATATGCACACAGAGAGATATGAAGAATGAGAGATATGAACACACAGAGATATGTACACAGAGAGATATTCACACTAAGGAAAATGAAGATACATAGTTGCTAAGAATAGATCTCTCACTTACAATATTTCTGATCATCAAAAAGGGGGAGATTGTTGGAATCTTCATGTGTTAATCATGTTTTAATGATCACAAATCCAATAAATTCTATAAAGATTGCTAATCTTGTTTAATCTGTCTCAAATCATGTGTATAGATTATTAGTTTATTTATTCCTTAAATAATTATTGTAAACTATTTTTAGTTTTAATTATAAAGTATTTCCTTGATAAATTATTGAGTCTAATCCATTCTATGAATATCACTATTTAAGTCTATATACAGATACTTGGTTAAGTCTGAGAAATTGTTAATCTGCCACCGGTTATTTTTTTTATGGAAAAGGACCCACACACCGTGAACCATACATCGTGACCTAGACACTGTGACCATAAACCATGACCAAACACCGTGACCAGACACCGTGAACCAGATACTATGACCAGACATTGTGACTAGACACCTTGACAAGACACCGTGACCATACACTATGTACCAGAAATTGTGACCAGACACCATGATCAGACACCACATCTGTGCTACTGGTTCCAAATCTCTATACAACTATGATATCGTGACTGTCTCACCACTCAAAGGCAAAGAAGGAGACATTGTTTGAATGATAACTCATTTCAAGGAGACAGTGTTTCATGGAGACACTGTTTCCAGATAGACTGTGACACCATTTCTTAATCTATTTTGTTGTTTTTCAATTTAATTTCTAATGGTCAAATTTGAGTATTTTAAATGCACTGACATAATAATTTTTCTTTGTATACATTTCACCTGATAGTACGAGGTACGAGGTGCAAAATACATGCATCGTGTCAGCTCCAAGTCTTGTACTCCAAGAATAAATGAGAAGTGTGGACCAGAAACAAGTTTGTGCATGATAACGAAGAAGCACGAGCATTCTTGAGAAAAAAACCGACACATGAAACAAGAGATATTAGAAGAACACAAAAATCACTATAAAATCCAAAAAGTAGGGATACCATAGATCAGAGTCGAGGACATATTCACACTGTCAACACCAAGAAGAACATGAGACTGATCTAACTGTCTTGCGATACTCAGTTTTCCACAAGAGAACTCACTTCTTGCATCTGCTTCACCATAGAATTCCAGAGATGCATAGAATTACACAAAGAGAACTTCTAAAAATATCTCATCATTTTTTCTCTATTGTGCATCATTTTTAGCTTTTGTCCAGTGTGTGTGTATTTTTCTAAAAACACACACTTTCTCCTACATTAAACTAAAGGATAGAAGATATCCATCCTGTAACATCTTTCTACACTTGTTTACTCCAACTAATAACTGTTGAAGAGTTCCTTGTGTGACCTGGTAGTTTATACCCATGAAGAACTGTGGAAGAGGTTGTGTGAGATAGACAGTCATGTGTAATGTTTTTTACCACGATCCAGGGTGTGGATCATGTCAATTAATATAAATTTCTTGGTGGAAAGTGATCACCAAGTGGATTAGATTAGGTATCGGCTTGATACTGAACCACTTGATTTATATCTGTTATGTTATTTAATTTAGTCTTCTCTGTTTTACGGTATAATTCAGAAATCACTAAATTCACATAGATAATTAATCTTGGAAAGAAGTTATAATTTATTTTCCTTGTTAGAATAGCTTCAAAAGTAATGTTAATAACTAATATTAAGATTACTGAGAATTAATCAATCTTATGAGAAGTTATTTAAAAAGTCAAACCTTCATAACCATATTACATTGATTAACTGGGCTATATTTATTTTTATTGGGGATCCTTTTTTTAAGAAACCTTTTAATTTTTTTTTTCAATAGATACTCAATTCTCCCCCTATTGAGTACCCCAATTTGAACAACAATAACATTGATAAAAAATAGAAGTGAATGAAGAATTAATGAAATATTAGGTATGTATAAAACATAACACATATGAATATTACAAATCTGACTATTGGAATTGTAATCTAACTATTGGAAAAATAATCTAACCATTAGGATTAGTAATATGACCGTTATAATACTAAACTCACCTATGGAAATGTAATTTTTTTTATGAATCTTATAAAATGATAATATGATATATTTATATCATGATATATGTAAATAAATATTTAATGTGATAATATAAGTGTTTATATATTTTTAAAACATAAATGATTTATTTACAGTTTTATAAAAATATAAATATTTAAATTAAATATTATATTTATAAAATGGGTTTATAAATAAAATAAAGTTTTATTATAATGATAATATAATTTAATGAGACCATAAGTAATTTTTCTAAGGTCAAAAAATTTATCATAATATAAAATTTGGATATTCATGATCCCAGAAAATAATCATAGATATGAATAACACTTTAGAAATAAAGTACAATATTAGTAACATAATATGCAATTTAAAAATGATATATATATATATATATATATACATACATATAACATTGAGATAAAATATAACTAAATGTATAATAAATGAAATATGAGGTACTTATAAAATGTCAGGAACTCAGATGACTATCACAAATCTGACTATTGGAATAGTAATTTGACTATTATAATAATAATTTAACCATTAAAAATAGTAATTTTTCTGTTAACATAGTAACCTCACCTATGTAAAAGAAAAATAATATTTAGGTTTCTTAAAAAATAATAATATGACATAATTATATCATGATATAAGTAAATAAATGTTTAATGTGATAAAATAGGTATTTATATTTTTAAAGAACATAAATATTTTATTTACATTTATATAAAAAAAATATTTAAAAGAAATTTTATTTTAATAATTAGGATTATGAATTAATATTATGTTTTATTATACTAGTAATATAATTGAATTAGACCATAAGTTATTATTTAATGGTTTTAAAAATTTATCATAATATTAAAACTAGTAATTTTCAAATAAATAAGGATTTTATTTTAAAATAAAATTTATCAAATTAATGAAACTATTATCATAACATGGATTTAAATTCTATTATCTAAACATATAAAAATGGATAAAAAGAATATTTGGTATTTATATCTCTAACTCTAATTATATCACTATTTTATATTATTTAATGATTCAAAATAATGTATATAAATCTATTACATATATAACTGTGATATTATCCCTTATTTGGATGTGTTTATCTATCCCTTAAGTTATTTTCATAAATAAATCCCTTAAAATCAAACACGATAAATGAAAAAAGTCCTTACCTTTAAACCTTTATGTAATACTCTTTTAAATTATTTATTTTTATTAATTATTTAATTAAATAAATAAATATTTTAGGGATAACAATTAAAATTCACCATTTTTTCAAATTAAATTTCATGTTCAATATTTCCGCAAAAGTCATTAACCGATTCTATAAAACACCATTTTGAAAGTTCATTTCTATACCATATTCTATACCATTTAACATGATGTTTCTAAAATGAAAAAAAATTATACCAATGATTTTTTATTCACATATGAACATAAAAAATATTTAATAAATTATCATCTTTGTAATCAATAAGAAACCTCTGATTTTTATATGATACAAGATTATGAAACCCATTTCTTTCCATGGACAATTCTTATGTTTATGCCTCATATTTGGTTTTCATTTTTGGTGAACATGATCAGGTATATGTTCTAATGAGTGTACCTAGATATAAATATAGTTAATCGGGTAATGATTATTTCTCATGAGATGCTATGTATGGGATTAGGTTGTAAACCTAATTCATGAGGGGTATCTATCCATCATGTGATGTTGTCTTGGTAGTTAGCCTTGAATTATGCCTCTGTCATATTATATGTTTATTCAAATTTCCTAGGTTAATATGATATTATTATTCCATGATCATTATGATATTCTAAAATATGTATATTCATGATACTAGTCCTCTAAAGAGGCTATGAATCTTAGTCATTTGGTTGTGTTTATCATATATTTATGTTAAATATCATGTATTAGTATGAGTAAATATCTTGGGTATTCATACATAAAAATCCTATAGATCACAACTACTTGATACAGAGAATATTTGGTATTTATATCTCTAACTCTAATTATATCACTATTTTATGTTATTTAATGATTCAAAATAATGTATATAAATCTATTACATATATTACTATATTATTCTCCCTTAATTGGATGTGTTTATCTATCCCTTATGTTCTTTTCATAAATGAATCCCTTAAAATGAAACACGATAAATGGAGAAATTCCTTACCTTTAAACCTTTATGTAATACTCTTTTAAATTATATATTTTTATTAATGATTTAAATAAATAAATAAATATTTTATGGATAACGATTAAAATTCACCACTTTGTATGAAATTAAAGTTCATGTTCATTATTTCCGCACTAGTCATTAACCGATTCTATAAAACACAGTTTTGAAAGTTCATTTCTATACCATATTCTATACCCTTTAACTTGATGTTTCTTAAATTAAAAACAAATTTTAGACCAACGATTATTTATTCATATATGAACATAAAAAATATTTAATAAATTCTTGTCTTTTTAATCAATAAGAAACCTTTTATTTTTATATGATCAAAGATTATGAAACCCATTTCTTTCCATGTATAATTCTTATGTTTATGACTTACATTTGGTTTTCATTTTTGGTGAACATGATCAGGTACATGTTCTAATGAGGGTCCCTAGATATAAATATAGTTAATTGGGTAATGATTATTTCTCATGAGATGCTATGTATGGGATTAGGTTGTAAACCTAATTCATGAGGGGTCTCTATCCATCATGTGATGTTTTCTTGGTAGTTAGCCTCGAATTATGCCTATGTTATATTATATGTTTATTCAAATTTCTTATGTTAACATGATATTATTATTCCACGATCATTATGTATTCTAAAATATGTATATTCATGATCCTAGTCCTCTAAAGAGGCTATGAATCTCAGTCATTTGGTTGTTTTTATCATATATTTATGTTAAATATCATGTATCAGTATGAGCAAATATCTTGGGTATTAATACAGAAAAATCTGATAGATCTCAACTACATGATAAATATTATAAAATGAAAAATAATATTTCACTATCAAAATAAATATAAAATTAATTTAAATATTTTATTAATGTTTTTATAATGTCCAAAATAATGAAATGAAATTGGTTGTGATTATTAGATTTTTAAATTTATGAAATCTGTCATATTCAAACCACAAATTAGAATCCCCAAACACATATATTTTAATTTTATTAAAAATTAATTTAAAATGTTTATTAACTATTTGTTTATCTATATTTCTAAAGTACTACCAAGACTATAAATAATTTACAAATTTAAAAAATGAAATAGGTTTTTTTGGAATATGTGGGAATTGTACATGGTTTTAAAATATTTCAATAAATCATGAATAAGATATTTCCTATCATGTTTTTTTATTTCATAGAGATCTTGAAAAGTGGGTTTATCTAATACTTATTCAGTTAATTTTAAATTTATTTTAATTTTTATTTATTGAGAGGGACCCTATAATCGAAAAGATTTCCTCATAATAGGAATATGATAGAATATATAGAGTGATGTTTGGTAAAAGTATTGTCTTTTAATTTTATGGATGTGAGATTGGGAGCCCTCATTATTTCAAATTTTTATATTTTTTCTATATTTAGTAATATTTATTTAATTTCAAGAACATATTAATGTATATGTATCTCATAAAATTAAAACAGGATAAAAAAAATAGGGAAATTCATTTGGATTAATTTGTGATTGTAAAATTTATTTTAAATAGAAGGATAAATTTTATAGGCCTATTATTTGACTAGGAATACCATATGGTATTGACTGATAAAATTTACTAGGACACCATTAACAAAAAAATATGTGCACTGTAAATGAAAATGTTATGAAGAACACGTGGGAATAATAATATGGATAAGATTAGAAATCAATATGTTCTTGATAAAATTAAACAGGTTCCAATTAATTTTATGATGAAATAGACAAGATAAGGATGATTTGGAGATGTTAGAAGAATATCAATGGATACGACCAATAATATGGTAAGATTAATGTCAACTTCATTAATTAAAATGAGTGTAGGTAGACCTACAAGGATGATTTAGTTCAAAATGAATATTACTTACTCAAAACCAATAAAATTAATTTATATTGTCTTAATAATTTAGTAAAATGATCCATGGATAATTTATGAGGTATATGAATTAAACACACAAAAATCATACACATGGTTTGGTTGTTATGATAGAAATTGCACATTTTAATTTTAAAGTGACATTTGTTTAAAAAAATGAATCTCGTACTCAAAATTGATCAAATGTTCTTTGATTTTCCTGATACATTATAAAATATATTGATAATTAAATTTTTTATATGTAGGAATTAACCTCACATAAACCTAACACATGGTGTTGATGGTATCACTAAATGTGTGTGTTTTATTTTAAAAGTAACATTTTTGTTCAAAAAAAATGTCAAATATTCAAAAATAGGAAAATGAACTCATATATTCATTAAAAATTATAAAAATGATCAATGATTATCTTATCATGTCTAATAGTTAACATTATTTTAATTCTCCAAACATTGTGGATGTTATGATTGGATGTGCATGTTTTCATATAAAAGTGACATTTTAGTTCAAAACACATTTCACATACTCAAAATAGAGAAAAAAAATCATTCCATTTTGACATATTAGGGAAAATATTCATAGTTCATTATTCACATTTATAAATTAACCTCATCTTAATTAGAAACATTGTGTGTCTGATATGACAAAAAGTGCATGTTTTTAGTTTAAAAAGGACATTTTATTTCAAAACACACATCACATACTTAAAAATAAGAAACATCACCTGTATTATATTGATACATTATTCAAAATATAAATAATTTATTTCTAGATTCTAGTGATTAATCAAACATTAATTTGACACATGGTGTGGACATTATGATTAATTTGTGTGGTCTCATTTAAATGTGATTTTTAGTTCAAAATGCACATCATATGATCAAAACATAGAAAATAAATTATAATATCTTCTTAATTTTGTAAAATCATTAAAAATTAATTTTTGACCTTCTGTAGTGAACCATTTTATAATCAGATACATGCTGTATCTAGTATGACTGAAGGTTAATATTTTTATTTTAAAGTGACATTTTAGTTCAAAACACACATACCATAATCAAAACTAATAAAAACACACTCATATTGTCTTGATAATATAAGAAAAATAACAATATTTTATTCATAATTTTTAGGAATTAACATTACAAAAGTTTGACCCACGATGTGTCTGTTATGACTAAAAGTGCAAGTTTTCATTTAAAAGTGACATTTTAGATCACAATATATGCCATATACTCAAAATTTATAAAATGTACTCGAATTGACTTGAGTTTTTTTTTGAAAAATAACAATAATTAATCTATGAAATATATGAATTAAAATCACATCAATATGACTGATTTTGTGGCCCTTATGATAAAAACATTGTGTTTTCATTTAAAATTAACTTTTTAGTTCAAAACACATATCTCACACTCAAAACTAAGAAAATAATTATTAGATTATCTTGATATTTTATAAAATATCTATTAGTTATTTTTTATGTATAGGAATTATCCTCCCATCAATCCAAAAATTGCCTAGATGGTGTAAATAAAATATTTATTTTCATTTAAGAGACTCATTTTAGTTCAAAATGCACATTATATACGAAAAACCTAGAAAACACACAAATATTATCTTAGTAATTTTGTATAAATAAAAATAATTCATTTTTTACATATTAGATTTAACTACACATCAATCTAACCAAAATGCTTCCATTATGGATAAAAATTAATCTTTTCAATTATTTTAAAAGTAAATGTCCTGGTCATAGACCAAGACACAATTTATTAAAAGCAAGAAAGGAAATTACATGAGTCTGAAAGAGAAAATTTTATTAAAATCTTTTTCATAGGGAGGGAGAATTTCAACCAGAAAATCATTGATCCACATAATGGCTTGGTTGCTTACCTTGTTAGAAAGACCATCTTCCGCTATATTCGCTTCACGGTAGGCATGGGTGGAAATATGTTTGAGCTCGAGAAGCGAGTCAAATAAGTTCTTCCAACTCGTAGTAAGAGGCAATGCAAGATGAACCACACCATTCCAAATTTCTTTAACGATGGTGGTGGAGTCACTTTCAATCCAGATGTTGTTCCATCATTTTTTATTTAACAAATTTAATGGCATGAATCAGTGCCAAAATATCAGCTTCAAGAAAAGAGGTGACACCACAGCTTCTATAAAAACAACCATGGAAATGACCTCGAAAGTCTCTGAAAATGGTTCTGCAACCCGTAGGTCCCATATTTCTTTTAGAGGCACCATCCACATTGATCTTGATCCATACAAGAAGAGTGGATTGCCATAACACCTCAAAAATGTGTTTCAGCTGAGTGAAGATACCATCAATCCTAAGACGTCGCAGGATCACAAAAGTCCCAAATCGAGTTGGCATAATGTGCTTTTTGTATCGTGGCGACATCCCTAATGGAAATAAGAATTCTCGTCCGACCTACAATAAGGATGGAAGATTAATTATTATGAATAACAACAATTATATCATACTAAATAATTTGTAGAAGCTATGAAACAGTAGATAGGAAGAGCTTCTTGATTTTTTGTGAAGAATCAAGCTCCACACAACATTTTAGATAAGAGAAAATAGTGTCAGAAAATATCCATCTGCAATCAAACATGTCCGTAATAAAATTCCAAAGAGAAGAGGCCATAGCACATGGAAAAAATAGATTATTGATATCCTCTCTATGTTGATGAAAGAGATGAAATTTAGAGTGAAGCTAGATACCAAAAGATTGGAGACATATCTCCGTAGGAATATGGTTATGCACAATACACCAAATGAGATGAAGTCCTTATGGTTTAATCCAAGGATTTTCAAAAGACTTCAAATCAGAAAAATTAGACTCTGAGTTCAAGAAACAATGATTGTAAAATTTATTGGAATCCAGAATACCATTGTGTGGAGGTTCCCAAATAAGAAAATCATCATCATTAG
Organism: Viscum album; assembly: GCA_963277665.1. Classification (NCBI taxonomy): domain Eukaryota; kingdom Viridiplantae; phylum Streptophyta; class Magnoliopsida; order Santalales; family Viscaceae; genus Viscum; species Viscum album. Next base: position 837,558,018 of record OY728167.1, read on the forward strand.
AGAAAGGGTAACCATCATAAACCTACATGATAGAGTCAGGGATATCAAAAATTCTAGATTGCATAACCTCTTTTATAGAGCAGTCGATGTTATATAGAGAGGTATTAGGAGGTAACATGGAAACAAGGGGATTGCCCATCTAGTTGTCAAGACAAAATAGCATGGTGGAGTCCAAGCTAACCATCAATCTAGAGTTATGCATTATGTGGACAAACATGTTTCTAATGGAAGGCCAAAGAGAGTAATTGACATAGTTCAAATTTCATTTTTCGAGTCTCTCTAGGAATTTATTTTTAAGGAAGGATATGGATTCAGATTTATTATTGATCAGTCTATAGGTGAGCCTGGATTTGAGAACCTCATTGAAAAGTTTTAGATTTTTAATACCTAGGCCACCCTCTTAAGAGGTTTGCAGCAGGTTGACCAGGGAATGGTAACATGTTTCTGTTCAATAATACTTCTGATCCAAATGAAAATTTTAATATAGGTATTTACACTCTTGAGAAGACCAAGAGGCCATTTCTAGATCATAAGTGAGTAAACCATTTTAGAGACAATAGCCGATTTCACAAGGCATATCCTACCAACCATGGATAAGGATTTACCATTCCAGGAGGAAAGTTGATTAATCACCTGATCAATAATAGTGTTGAAGTATATGGATTTAGGAATACCCAAAAAATGGGTACTCCCAAATAGGTATAAGGAAGGGAACCTTCTTTGATGCCCAGGTTTTCTAAGATGTGACCTTTCCTAGTAGGGGGGAAAAGTTTCCCAAATAAGATAAAAGATTTTTTCCAACTATTTTATTGACCCGAGACCTCTTCATATTGAGATTAGGAATTTTTAAGGTTAAGAATATTTCTTTTACCCCCATTGAGGAACATGATTATGTCATCGGCATAAAGAAGGTGGGTCATAATATTTAGATTTCTTTCAGCTTGTATAGTTTTGAGTTTGTTTTGATGAACAAGAGAGGTGATCAGTCTGCTAAGATAGTCTTCCAAGATGGAAAAGAGGATAGTAGAGAGAGGATCACCTTGGAGAACCCCTTTTGAGAAATTAAAATATCCCTTGGGGATCCATTAAAAAGAATGGTGATCGAGGCTGATTTGAATCAAGAGTGAATCCTATTTATGAAGATAGCATTAAAACCAAAACACTGGAGGAATCTGAATATGATGGACCAATCAATGGTATCAAAAGATTTCCTAACGTCGAGATTAATGGAAATATTTCCCCCTCTAGAAACTTTGTTCATAGAGTTGGTTCATTTTGAAGTAAGGAAAATGAAATGTTGTAAGGATCTGCCTTTGATGAACCTAAATTGGGTCCAAGATATGATTTTATTGCACAGAGAAGAAAGTCTATTGGAGAGGATTTTGGTAATGATTTTATAAAGAGAGTTTATGAGAGAAATAGGTCTAAATAAATGGATCTCAGAGGCATTTTCCATCTTGGGAATTAAGGTGAGGAATTGGGCATTGAGACCATAAGGAAGGATTCCGGTATTAAAAAAAATTTAACAATCTTGCAAACATATGCATGAACAACCTCCCAATGGTGCTGAAAAAATAACCATTTTTGAAACCATCAGGACCTGGATCACTATCGAGGTTAAGATTAAAGACAGTGGCTTTGATTTCATGGTCTTGGGGAGTACTCAAGAGTAAGAGGTTGTCATCCTAATTGACCAAATTCAGGATGATCCCAGGGATAATATTCTTTTTAATATTTTGACCATTAAAAATATTATCAAAATAAGTGACCACATGATTAGTTATGGATGCCTCAGAGGCATATATAATTTCACATTCTTGAAGAATGGATAGTGGGTGAATGACATTCCTAATCCTTTGTTGGGCATTGTAAAACTTGGTGTTTCTATCACCATAATTGAGCCAATTAGTTTTGAAAACTTGTTTGTGCATGTTGTCTTTGAGAACTAAAAGGGACTTGAGATTAACATAGATGTTTATTTTATTTTGGGGATTAGAGGAAAAATCCAAGTTAATAGAGTTATTTTGAATTTTATTGAGCTCATTCTCAAGGGTGTAAATTTCCCGGTCCATTTGTTAATATTTATAACTACAACAACACATGAGGCAATGTTTAAGATGCTTGAGCTTAGTAATACAGGAAAAGTCATCCAAGTGATGATGAATAGATTCCCAAAAACTTTGGATGAGGTGAGATAAGTATAAATCATAAGAACAAGAATTGTTAAATTTGAATGGAATACTAGGTTTAGATCTGTTATAGTGAAGGCTAACAAGAATAGGGTGATGATTAGAGGTTAGTTTGGGTAAAGTGATGCTAGAGACGGTGTCCCACACATCGAAAGCCGAGAAATTCACTAGATCCCTATCTAGTTTACTAGAAATGACCCGATTATAATAACTACGATACTAGGTGAATTTAGCACCTATAAGATTGATTTCAACCAAAATACACTCTTCTATCAAGGCTCTAAATTCTCTAGAAGAAATGGGAGAGTGAGAAGAGCCTAGTTTCTCACTGGGGGAAAGAATGGAATTAATGTCTCCAATCACCAACCATGGATCATGGATGAAGTTAGATAAAGAAAAGAGATCATTCCAAATAGTCCTATGATATTGGTATCTATTCTTAGAATAATCTAAGGTGCAAATGAAATGAATGTTATCATAGTTAAAATCACAAGTGAACAGTTGATCTGAGAATTTGAAAATATTTACATCTTGCCAAGAGGTGAGATAAAATATCCAAAGAGATTCAACACTACTACCATTATTAATAGCACCAAGAAATTTATAACCAGCAGTAGAGAGATGCAATAATTCTAGAGTAATGTTAGTTTTTGTCTTGACTAGAGCTAAGATTTTTGTTTTATGAGTCAAGGTAATTCTTTTAAGCACCAAATGGGTGTCAGAGTTAGCTATACACACACAGTTCCAACAAATCACATCCATTTAAAATCTGTTTTTAGAGCCAGAGATCATCTTTTTCTTCATAGAAAAATTCGAGACCTTGTTCCTCTGGAATATTCTATGCTTTGAGTAGGAGGCCGAAGGTGTATTCATATCATGTTTTCTCATAAGATAAGCAGACAAGATGTTAGTAGCATATGAGACAACAAAATAATTTATACTGGCAGGTGATTTAATAGAACTAGAGGTGGTCATATGACCATCATGTGTTGCTTCATTAAAGCTTGTGTTCTGCGGAATAATATGTAGCAAAAAGTTATCTTGTTTTTCTACTGTCTCGACAGTCACAAGAGGTGAAATAAGATTTTTTGGGCATCTGAGTTAACATTCAGAGAAGGAAAAGTAGTGACAGTGTAACATCCAGGGTAAATAAAGAATAAGACATTTTTCATATTTATTAATATTTGTGAATTAAATATTAATTTTACTTTAAATGGGTTTCTATGTTCGATAGTGTACCCAATACGCAACAACGAGTTTCCTTGAAATCTTACATTGCACACTAATAATATAATATTATTATTTTAAATGGTAGTTAATGACTAGAATTTGTTTAGGTGGTAATGGACAGAACTATCTAAAATATGATTATAAATGTTTTCTAAATGTCTTTGCATTTATCCAATAAAATTTAGAGGCTTAAAATGTGAGTGAATCTAATTTTAAGCAAAATTTACAATAAAAGGCCAATTTATTGCCTTTTGATGGTGAACCATTTTTAAATCTAGTTTTTGTCACTTTTATATGTTATATTTGAAAAAATAAAATCATTATTTATAATCATGACATCAAAATTTACTTTGGGTAAAATTTTCTATTTTTCTAATAAAGTTCATTTTTTTAATGAATAGTGAAAATGCTGTATTTTAATTCCAAACTGCCTTTTAATATATTTTATTTATATGGTTATATTATCTTTTTAATTGGTTTTAAAGTTTAATTAGAATATATTTTTACCATTTAATACAATTTTGGTAATTTTATGTAATTTCACTTTGAAATTGGACATAAACAAGTGTCCATCTTTTGATAGTTATTATTTCTAAAAAACCATGCTTTTTTGTTTTAACAACGAGAATTAAATTTAAATTAATTTCTGCCACTTATGTGTTTTGAATTTGGAGAAATAAATTAAATATTTGGAATCGTGAGTTATAAATTGTGTAAAGAGGTATTTTTTATTTTTAGACATTTTAAATATTTACTTCAGTAAATATTTTATTTACCGTGGTTAATGGGTAAATCAGGTAAATAAGGGTAACAAAATCAAATTATAAAAATATAAAATTACCCATAAACGTGTCCTAATCAACATTGTTGATACATATCTGACCATGGTCATCCCTGTATTGATTTTGGGACCCCATGGAGCCACTTATGAGTGATAATGACACTTTAGATGAATTAATTTAAAGTAAAGGCAAAAATGACATAAAAAAATATTTGTTGGTAAATTAATTTTTACATAGGGTTATATAATTTATCTTTTCTAATATAAATATTCATTGTAAAGATAAAAATCTTTCATACATCCTGATAATTTTTTTTATAATTTTTATACTTCAAATAAATTAAATTATTTACGACATAATAATGATGCAGTGTTTACCTCATTAATAAATGATTTAAATAAATAAGACTATAATGATTAAATTATTATCCAAAACATATTCAATTCCTATTGGATGTTTTTATTTCGAATATGAGTCTTCTTATCTTTTTCTTTAATTGGTTTTGGACCATTTGAAACTGAATATAAGTTTATAATAATATAATAATTTCACATTTTCCTAAAGAGCCCCTCCACTCCCTTAAAAAAGGATACCACTTCTAACCAACTCCTCAAACCTCTCAAGCATTTTAGATCATTAAAAATCTTCCCAATTAATCTCTCTACATCCCTATCCTCCTCCTATAATCCTTACATTAGGCATAAGGCACTTCAAGAGTCCTTTTGGTTCAAACCAAAGGGAGTTACCCAAATTAAAGGTAACTGTTTCTCTTAACTTCTTTTCTTTTATTTTACTTCTCCAACCCCTAAACTCTTTTTATTCCTTTCTTTTGTAACAACACTAATATCCTAAATATACTAGGATGTTGTTATGAGTATTTTTCTAACTACACTTACACACACCTCCATCTAATGGGTGAATAACATAATATTTATGTGGATGGAAACCAAACGCCTCACAAAATGATGATTGTTCAATTATATCCTACCACCTCCCATGGTGGCCATTATGATGGAAATTTATTTATATATGATTTATATTATGTTTATGTTTTCTTTATGATTCTGTAATTTCCATTTATAGAATTCCTTTATGGTTTCCATAGTGGGTAAATATAATAATCTCATTAGAGGAAGTGCGGACTACCGCCCCCTCAAAGTGATATGACTCGTTAATGCATTATGTGAGACATTTAAAGGATGGAGTTAATAATATTATATATGATATTATACTGTAATTATAATATAACTATGTATCATTATGTTTTAATTCCATTAAAATAAGAAATAGAAATGGAAGTAGTGTTCATGCGTACGAATGACTTACCATCTCCATGAACGGTGCATTTCATTTCTTACCTCTAAATGTTATGTACTATTAAAAATACATGTACATATAGTATATATATGATATATATGATATCTAAATAATTAATATCATTCTGAATATAATGGATATCTTACCACATGAACAACTTGTAATTATAAGGTGTTGATTTTTTACTCAAGTACCAAATATCCACAAAACGACCGTTATTAACATAAATAACTATGTAATGATTATAACATGGTAATAAGTGATATAAGAGTAATAATAAAAATTAAAAATGTTTTTAAGCAAGTAGAAATTAACTTTAGTTTATTATTCAGGATGTTGAAGAACGATCGGGTCAATTCGGACACGAGGTAAGGGAACTTCATAACCCAATTTCCATTCTTTGGGTTAATTATATAATTATTTATTATGTCGTTTTATGATTATGTGAGAAATTATTTTTTATATATTATCTTGTATTTATACTTTCTTTATGTGTATTTATAGTGAATACTCATAATTGATCTATTTTATTAACAAAATGATCTTTGTAAGGGACTTCACCTCAATCTCCTTTCATTGGGGCATATTTTGTTTTATACACAACTTACTTTTATTTAGTGTATAAACCACGTTGAATTTTACTATTATTCAAAAGGAAACTTTTCTCTATGAAGCATTTTACTAACCGACAAAAAGGAATGTTTTTTTAACGTAAGCGGTGACAACAAAATTTCCCACCACCACGAGTATTATTTGATCTTTGAATTCTTTAACAAGCCGTAATGTTTTTAAAAGGAAAATGAATACCATATACTCTTTTACATATTTGGTATTGAAAATGGTTTTGAGAATGGATTTATCATTTCAATATCTTTTTCGATATATTGAAATGATATATTGTAATTGTAATGTGGAAATGATATCTTTCCTTTATGCTTGTGTTCTGTGTTATGACTATGTTATGGTTCTTTGGAATTGTTTACGTATATGGGTGGTTCCGTGATAAACCTAGGGTGGGTGAGCCCGAAATTTCTCTCTAATGCATTGGGTAACGTGACGGAGGTAAACGTGAATATTTCTCCTAAAAGATTTAGGGAATATACTGTAATGGGTATTCCAAAGTAACTCACCATGTAGCTATGATAGATACAATGTAAGTATGTTATGAATGCCACAAGTTACCTTTATGATTTATGATTTCTATGTGTTATTCACAAATCTTATGATTTCATGAGGTAAGTAAAAGAGTTTATGTTTTGTACGTATTTATTAACTAATGTTTTCATTATTTGTTTTATAACCCTTACTGAGCTTTTTATGCTCATACCATGTTTTGAACTGTTTTTCATAGGACTTAAAGTGAATAGGGTCAAGGATGGGATCAAGGAAAAGTCATTCTCTATTAAACATGGAATTATACATAACTCTTTTTTTTCAATAGTTTTTATTTTATGAAAAAATGGAAACTGAGTAGGAGTGTCTACTTTGTATTTTTGAGATGTAATGTAATAGTTATGGCCCAATTATCTAAAACTCTAAACCCTGAAAAGATCCTCAATGTGAATTATTCATTTAATTCAATATTATGTAAGGTTTAAGGTTGGGTCCTTATAGTTGGCATCAGAGGCTGGTTTAGACAACTTTAGGAGTTAGGGTATTGTTAAATTAATCTCCATAAATTAATTTATGGTATTATAGAAATGATATAGCATTTACAGATTACCATGTTTCTTCGCCTAAGTTATTTCTGTGTTCAGAATGATTTTCCATATAGGAAAATAGGAAGCTAGGTTGGGACGACATCAGGAGGTAGACAACCTTCCAAATCAGCATCTTGAGATGGTAAGAATCAGAATTTCACAGTTTGTTGTAGTGATGGATCAATTGACTTAGGTGATAAATGTTGGTTGTGTTTATTGATGATATTTTGGTTTATTTTAAAAGTAAAGAGGAGCAAGAAAGTCATTTAAGGGTTGTATTTTAAACCTAAAAAGAAAAAGAAACTATTTGGGAAATTCAGAAAGTGTGAATTTTGGTTACAAAAGGTTTCATCCCTTGGTCACATTATTTAAAAAAAGGCATAACTGTTGATCCTACTAAAACAAAAGTTCTTAAAGAATGGACAGGACCCACAAATATAACTGAGATCCACAGTTTTCTTGGTTTTCTAGGTTATTACAGGAGGTTTTTTGAAACTCTTTCACGGTTATCTAGTCCAATGACTAAGTTAACTTGAAAGGGTGTTATGTTTATCTGGACAAAAAATGTGATGATTGTTTTTAAGAATTGAAAAGAAGATTGGTGAATGGTCCAGTTTTGGAACTACCTTCCAGAGATGGTGAATTTTTCATCTACAGTGATGCTTCATTTAAAGGACTTGGCTGTGTCCTTATGCAGAATGATCAGGTAATTTACTATACTTCACGATAGTTGAAACCTCATGAGTTAAATTTTCTTACACATGATTTGGAATTAGCTGCAGTTTTTTTTGCTTTAAAAATTTGGAGGCATCATTTTTATGGAGTAAAGTGTGACATATATACTGATCACAAAATTTTGAAGTATATATTCACTTAGAAATAATTGAAAATGAGACAGAGGAGATGGCTGGATTTAATCAAGGATTATTATTATACTATTCATTACCATCTGGGAAAAGAAAATAAAGTGGCTGATGCTTTGAGTCGAAAAAGTAATGCTTCATTAACCATGTTACGTTTGGAACGAGATCCTTTGGTTTTTGATTTGATGAACTTTGGAATAGAAGTTGTTGGTGTAGGAAGTTCATCTTTTTTGTTTCAGGTGTCATTGAAATCATCTCTCTCAGACAGAATTAAGCAAGCACAGAAGGAAGACATTGAGTTTCAAAAAAAGGTAGAGTTGGTTTAGAAGGGTATGTTTCCTAATTTTAACATTGATAATGATTTTGTTTTGAGGTTTGGGAAAAGTTTATCTGTACCTTGTGATTCACAGTTGAAGAATGAGTTGTTATGTGAAGCTCATAGTTCTCCATTTTCAGTTCATCCTGGCAGTACTAAGATATATAGAGATCTTCGGGAGAATTTCTGGTGAGATGGAATGAACAGAGATATTGCTGATTTTACTGTGAAGTGTTTGACTTTTCAACAGGTTAAAGAAGAGTGGTAGTTACCAAAAGAGATGCTTAAACCTTTACCATGGCCAGAGTGGAAATGGGAAAATATATCCATGGACTTTGTTGTGGGATTACCGAAGACATCTCGAGGTAACAATGCAATCTTGGTTATTGTTGATCGGTTGACTAAATATGCTCATTTAATTCCTATTCGAGATAATTTGTCTCTAGATAAAATATCTCAGTTGTATGTTAAAAAGATATTTAGGTTGCATGTGTTCCCCTTTCAATTGTATCTGATTGTGATCCTAGGTTTACTTATAACTTTTGGGAAGGCCTTCAGAAGTTTTTGGGTACTGAATTAAATTTCAGTGCATCTTTTCATCCACAATAAGATGGGAAGTCAGAATGAAAATTACAGAACTTGGAGGATATGATACGTTCTAGTTCACTCGATTACTAGGAAACTTGGGACCAACGTATTTCTTTGGTTGAATTTTCATATAATAACAGTTTTCATTCCAGTATACAGATGGCTCCGTTTGAGGAATTATATGGGAAGCGGTGTCTAACTCTATCTATTTGGGATGAAGTAGGTGAAAGGAAACTGATAGGACCAGAACTGGTAGAAGATATGGCAGAAAAAGTTCTGTTGATTCAGAAGCACATGAAAATATCTTAGAGAAGACATATCAGTTATCCGGATAACTAGAGGAAGGATCTGTCTTTTTAGGTAGGTGATCATGTCTTTATCAAAGTTTCTCCATGGAAAAGTGTGATGAATTTTGGTAATAAGGTAAAGTTGATTCCAAGTTTAATTGGACCTTATGAAATCCTAGAGAAAGTTGGATCAGTTTCTTACAGAGTGGCTTTACCTCCAAGTTTGTCCCAGGTACCCAATGTTTTTCATGTTTCGATGTTGAGAAAGTATATGCCAGATCCATCTCATGTTTTAAGTCCAGAGGTAGTTCAGTTGGAAGAGAATCTCTCCTATGAGGAACAACCAATCCAGATTCTTGAATGAAGATAGAAAGTGTATAGAAATATGGTAATTCACTAGGTAAAGGTTTTGTGGAAAAACCATATGGTTGAAGAGGCAATGTGGGATTCCGAAAATGCTATGAGGGATAAATACCCCCACTTATTTGATAAGTGAATAAAATTGCGAGGATGTAATTTCCAAAAGGGTGGAAGGATGAAACATCCCGGGTAAACAAAGAATAATCCATTTTTCATATTTATTAATATTTTTGAATTAAATAATAATTTTACTTTAAAGGGGTTTCTATGTTCGATAGCGTACCTGATACGCAACAATGAGTTTCTTTGAAATCTTACATTTCACACTAATAATATAATATTATTATTTTAAATGGTAGTTAACGACTAGCCGTTGTATAAAAGGGAATGTACAAAACTAACTAGAATATGAATATAAATGTTTTATAAATGATTTTACATTTATCCAATAAGATTTAGAGGCTTAAAATGTGAATGAATCTAATTTTAAGCTTAATTTACTTTAAAAGGCAAATTTATTGCATTTTGATAGAGAACCCTTCTTAAATATAGTTTTTTTCACTTTTATATGTTATATTTGGAAAAATAAAATCCTTATTTATAATCGGGACATCAAAATTTACTTTGGGTAAAATTTTGGTATTTTTCTGATAAAGTTAATTTTTAATTAATAGTGAAAAATGTTGTACTTGAATTCAAAACAGCCTTTTAATCTATTATATTTATATGGTTAGATTATCTTTTTAATTTATTTTAAAGTGTAATTATAATATCTTTTTACCATTTCATCCAATTTTGGTCATTGGATGTAATTTCACTTAGAAATTTGACATAAACAAGTGTCAATATTTTGATAGTTATTATTTCCTAAAAAACATGCTTTTGGTTTTAACTACAGGAATTAATTTTAAATTAATTTCTTCCACTTATGTATTTTGAATTTGGAGAAATGGATTCAATATTTGTAATCAGGAGTTAAAAATTGTGTAAATAGGTATGTTTTATTTTTAAGCACTTTAAATATTTATTTCAGTAAATATTTTATTTAACGTGGTTAAAAGGTAAATCTGGTAAATAAGGGTAACAAAATAATATTATAATAATATAAAATTACCCTTAAACGTGTCCTAATCTAATTTTTTGATACATATCCGGCCATGATCATCCTTGGGTCTGTTTTGGGACCCTATGGAGCCACTTTTGACCGATAACAACACTTTAGATTAATTAATTTAAAGTAAAGGCAAAAATGACATAAAAAAATATCTGTTAGTAAATTAATTTTTACATAAGTTTATTTAAGTTATCTTTTAGACTATAAATATTCATTGGAAATATAAAAATATTTCCTACATCATGATAATTGTTTTATAATTTTTAGACATCAAATAAATAAAATTATTTATGACACAATAATGATGTAGTGTTTACCTCATTAATAAAGGATTTAAATAAATAAGATTATAATGATTAAAATATTATCCAAAACAATTCCAATTCCTATTGTATGGTTTTATTTCAAAAATGAGTCATCTTATCTTCTACTTTAATGTTTTTTGAACCTTTTGAAACCGAATATAAGTTTATAAAAAAATAATAATTTCACATTTTCCTAAAGAGCCCCTCCTCTCTCTTATAAAAGGAGACCACTTCTATCAAATTCCTCACACCTCTCATGCCTTTTTGGCTCATCCAAATTCTGCCCAATTAAGCTCCCTAAATAACTCTACTCCTCATTTTAGACTTAACTTAGGCATAAGGCACTTCAAGAGTCATTTTTGTTCAAACCAAACGAAGTTACCCAAATTAAAGGTAACTGTTTCTCTTAACTTCTTTTCTTTTATTTTACTTCTCCAACCCATAAACTCTTTTTATTCATTTATTTTGTAACTAAACAAGTATCCTAAAAATAATAGTATGTTCTTATGAGAAGGATTATAACTACACTTACACACACCACCATCTAATGTGTGAAGAACATAGTGTTTCTGTGGATGGCAACCAAACGCCTCATGAAATGATGATTGTTCAATTATCTATTACCGCCTATCATGGTGGAAATTATGATGGAATTGTATTTATATATGATATATATTATGTTTATGTTTTATTTATGCTTCTGTATTTTCAATTTATATAATTCCTTTATGGTTTCCATAGTTGGTAAATACGATAATCTCATTAGTGGAAGTGCGGACTACCGTTCCCTCAAAGTGATATGACTCAATAATGCCTTATGTGGGATGTATAAAGGATGGAGTTAGTAATATTATATATGATATTATAATTGAATTATAATATAACTATGTATCATTATGTTTTAATTCCATTAAAATAAGAAATATAAATAGAAGTAGCATTCATGCGTACGAACGACTTACCGTCTCCATGAACTGTGCATTTCATTTCTTCCATATAAATGTTTTGTACTATTAAAAATACATGTATATACTGGATATATATGATATATATGATATCTAAATAATTAATATCATTCTGAAGATAATGGATATCTTACCACATGAACAACTTGTAATTATAAGGTGTTTATTTTTTAATCAAGTACCAAATATCGACAAAACGACCTTCATTAACACAAAAGACTATGTAATGTTTAAAACACAGTAATAAGTGATATAAGAGGAATAATAAACTTTAAAAAGGTTTTGAAGAAAGTAGAAATTAACTTCAGTTTTTATTGTGGATGTTAAAGAACGAACACGTCAAGTTGGACACGAGGTAAAGGAACTTCATAACCCAATTTATGTTCTTTGGGTTAATTATCTACTTCTTTATTATGTCGTTTTATGATTATGTGAGAAATTAATTTTGATATCTTATCTTGTATTTATACATTATTTATGTGTATTTATAGTAATTACTCATAATTGATCTATTTTATTAACAAAATTATCTTTGTAAGGGACTTCGTCTCAATCTCCTTTCATTGGGGCATATTTTTTTTATACACAACTTACTTTTATACGGTGTATAAACCACTTTGAAATTTACTTTTATTCAAAAGGAATATTTTCACTACGCAATGTTTTACTAAACAAAAAAAGGAATGTTTTTGTAATGTAAGTGGTGACAACGAAATTTTCCATCACCGTGAGTATTATTTGATCTTTGGATTCCTTAACAATCCATAATGTTTTTAAAAGGGAAATGAATACCATATACTCTTTTACGTATTTGGTATTGAAAATGGTCTTGAGAATGGATTTATTATTTCAATATCTTGTTTGATAGATTGAAATGATATATTGTGATTGTAATGTGGAAATTTTATCTTTTCTTTATGATTGTGTTATGTGTTATGACTATGTTATGGTTCTTGGGAATTGTTTACGTATACAGGTGGTTTCGTGATAAACCTAGGGCGGGTGAGCCTGAGATTTCTCTCCAATGCATTGGGTAACGTGAAGGAGGTAAATGTGAATGTTTATCCTAATAGATTTATGGAATTTAATGTGATGGGTATTCCAAAGTAACTCCCTATGTAGCTATGATAGATACAATGTAAGTATGTTATGGATGCCACAAGTTACCTCTATGATTTATGATTTCTATGTGTTATTCATAAATCTTATGATTTCATGAGGTAAGTAAAAGAGTTTATGTTTTGTATGTATTTATGAACTAATGTTTTCTTTCTTTGTTTAATAACCCTTATTGATCTTTTTATGCTCATCCCAAATTTTGAAATGTTTTTCAAAGGACATAAAGTGAATAGGGTCAAGGATGGGATCAAGGAAGAGTCATGCTCTCTTAAACATGGAATTAGACATGAATATTTTTTTCATGAGTTTTTATTTTATGAAAAAAATGGAAACTGAGTAAGAGTGTCTACTTTGTATTTATGAGATGTAATGTAGTAGTTATGGACCAATTATCTAAAACTATAAACCTGAAAAGATCCTCAATGTGAATTATTCATTTAATTCAATATTATGTAAGGTTTAAAGTCGGGACCTTATAGGTAGTGCATTCATGGGAAGTATGTGTGCTCACTGCCTTGTTTTTTTCAAAAATTGTAATAGAAAAATTGGGAGAAGTCATACCAGAGCTTCCAGTCTTAGCAGCATTGTCTTATAGAACTTATTTCTGGACAAGAGTGATTTCTCCCTCAACCCGAGTGGATCTATTGCATGTGAACCATCTACGAGTAAGGGAGATTTAGTCCGCAAGAGATCCTGGTTAGATACTACCATCATGTGACCGATTTTTTGAATCACCATGGGAGCAGAAACATTAGGTAAAGAAGAATCCAAAGGTTGATCAAAAATATCTAACACCATTTCCTCGATATCCTCTAGAATTCCATGTCCAATATCGGTTTATTCCTCTTCTTCAACCTGTTCAGCCCAAGTGGTGCCCGAGCTCCCCTCGGGGAAATTGGATCTTTTGACCTAGAATTACAAGGTTTTTTTGGGGGATCAAGTATGACATCGGGAATAATTTTGTTATTTTTTTACGCTTGACATCAGTCCACCCATCTTTTCACGGATGTTCAACCTGACTCTTCACAACTATGCATTTTAGGAGGGAGTGACCCACAATCTTGCAAAACTCACAGTACAGAGGCATTCGTTCACATTCCACCCTGATATCCATTTTGAACTCGTTTTCATTTAAGGTGATCACCTCTGGAATCTTTGAATAAATGCCCACTTCAACCATGACCCTTGCGTAAATCCCAATCTCCACATTCAAGGTTCTTTGATGAATTTTTAGAGGCGTACCTATGCAAGAGGCGATATCATTGAGGATTTTTTGATGCCTGAAATACCAGCTAAGGCCATGGAGTTGCACCCAAATTTTCACCATAGTATTCCATGAAGTGTTTGTGTTGTATGCGTAGTCCCACTCTGAGATCCAAAGATCTCCAGGCTTCAACTGCAGATTTCCTAACTGCTAAACTCGATCAATTTCGTATTGCGATTTGAGGACATATGAAAATATCCATTCCTGATTAGAACAAGTTTCTAGTCTTGGAAACCCCAAATGTGTGCTATCCATGATTTGATTTCTGGTTTAGACCAAGTCTTATCGCCTTTGAGATAATAGATTCTCCCCATGATCGAAAACTGATAGAGTTGCGACCGCTGTTGCAAAGCTTCTGGATCGCCTTCAAAAACAAATTTTCCATCGTCAAGCTTCTTGCACAGAGATAAATAATTAGCCTTCAATATGACACATGATGTGGTCGTTATGAATGAATGTTTTTTTATTTAAAAGAGATATTTTAGTTCAAAACATGCATCACCTGCACAAAATAAAGAAAACCAACTCAGATTATTTTGATAATATTTGAAATTATTTGATAATTAATTTTTACTCTATAGGAATTGACTAAAAATCAATCTAACACATGGTGTGGCCCTTATGACTAAGAGTTCATGTTTTCATTTAAAAGTGATACTTTAGTTAAAACACATGTCACGTACTCAAAACTGAGTAGATATTCTCGAGTTTCTTGATACATTAAGAAAAAGATCAATAATTTTTGTGAGATGTGTAGGAATTAACCTCATCTCAATCTAACACACATTATGACTGATATTACTAAATGACCTAAACTGTCGTTGAAGTCGGTCAAAGTTTAAAATTTATATTCCTACTAACTACTGTATATGTGGCAAGCAGGGTCTAACCCACAGGGAAGGTAAAATTGGCCACTACTAACTAAAAAACTTGGAAAGCTCCACTGTTGTCAGCAGCAGAGTGTTTTTCTTTTCTAATTTTCACTTTTTAAATTTTTATATCTTTTGATTTCCTTATGGTTTTATGTACTGTGAAACTTCAATTTTATAGTAAAATTGTTTGAACAATACTAAAACAAAGTTCAACTGGGAGAAATGTGCAACAACAGATACAAAATGATGATAAAAGACAACAGTAAAGAATATTCAGGTTCATTCTAGTCTACTGGCTTGAATTGATTCTCCTTTTCATGTAAAGTACTGCTTCATACCACTGGATTAAAGAGACGACTTACTTCCCTCGCCAGGAGTTAATTCGTAGAAATTGTACAACTAGAGTTCACCACTCCGAGAAGTACAATTCCAGAAAGATGTCTTAAGATGAACAACAGTAAAAACTCGCCGTAAGTACTGAAGTTTTCATTACGATTTGTTTACTAAAAAGATAACTCCATAACCAAACTCTCCGAATGATTAAAGATTCTAGAATATTTCAGTGCTTGTGGTACAAAGCAGATGAATGAAATTAGATTTGATCTCGCCGATCAAATCTAACCACAGAAGAATTGGTTAATGAGAAGGATGAAAAAGATGCCAGTAGAGCTAGAACTCTCCCCGAACTAAGAGACTTAGCTAACTATACTATTCATTATTACAGTAGTAATAGGAAACATTATAGAAACAGAGTACAAAAGTTTAAATCGTGAGGGAGAAGGAACTCCCTAAAAATGCTCTGCTCCTAAGTTCCTGGACTGCACTCCTCAGCATCCTCTTCTGATCGTCTCCCCTCGGGTAAATGTATGAATGTCTCCGTGAATGAATGTGTCGCCCCCTAAAAAATGCTACATGTTCTGCTTAAGTACTCTCTGTCATCTACTACACGTCACCAGTCAATCTCCGCCGACTTCAAAAGTTCTTTACCCACGCACTGTAAAATGTGCATTTTTTCGCGACCGGCACGTCGCGCAATCTTTTCTCACGTAACTAACTTCGGTAAAGTTAGTTGTAAGTACCTGGACATGTTTAAGTCCGATGAATGAACCTGCAAATGAAATAGAATAGATAAATAAATAGAAAATATGCAAGGAAAAATAATTATTTTTAGAGTAAATTGTTACATTACTCGTTACAAATTATTCTTAGTTAATTGATAATTATTTTCTTTTAAATTATTTATACAATTATTAACTGTGATAAAACATAAGTTATTAAAGAGCGATTAGTTTAATTAAGTTAATAAAATAATTACTAAGTTATTTATTTTAACACTTAAACTAAGTTATTAAAAATTATGAGCATAAATAATTAAGTTAATAATTTAAATTAAATTAATAATTTAATTATTACAATAAAAGAAACATAATAATTAGATTAATTAATTAATTAGATAATTTTAATAAAGTAATTAAAGTTATTACTTAAGTTTTTTAAATTAAAAAGTATGTTTTATAAATTATTTATAATTACTATTAATTAAATAATTTATAATATTAGTAATAAATTAATTTAATATTTACATGTATTATTAATTTAGTTTTATAATTTAATTTAAAATTTATCTATGTATTGTTTTAAAATTTATAACTTTTGTAGATAACTTTACAACTTTTGACTTTTGTAAAGTTTATTTTTTTTAACTTTAACTTTTCCATTTGTCTTTTTCTCCTTTTTATTTTTTTACTTTACTTTACTTATTATATTATTTATCTATTATCTTTTTTTTTCTTGAA
Organism: Viscum album; assembly: GCA_963277665.1. NCBI lineage: Eukaryota > Viridiplantae > Streptophyta > Magnoliopsida > Santalales > Viscaceae > Viscum > Viscum album. The sequence goes on from OY728167.1 coordinate 837,575,085, forward strand.
TCTTCTTCTTCCCTCCAAAGTCGCGCACAAAGAGGGGAGGTCTTCGGTTCCTTCTCCAGGAATGAGAAGCAGTAGCTCCATCTTCCTCCCAAGAAACTGGTTGATCTGCGGCTAGATGAACTCCATAGCGGCAACTCCCAGATCACATCCTCCTTAGGCGACGACATCGGGATACCCTAGTACGACTTTGGCATCAATATTCATACCTCAGCGGCGATGAGATCTCATATCGAGGCTCCTCACGTAGAGGCGCAGATTAAAACTGCTACTGTCTCAGAACTATGGTGGTACATAGTGTCTTCTACCAGTGGCGAGAGTGGATTCATTTCCAGATGCAGCTCTGCTCGGTCTCAATGGCGCACAAAATAAGGATAAATTGAGGGCTGGTTTGAGATGGGACGTCTTCCAGGAGACGAAAAACGAGGCTGCTCTATCTACGACAGTATCTGATTACTCCTATGGTAGGCAAGGCAGGGGGACCGGTGGGTTTAATGTGGAGCAGCAGTGTGGCACGGTTTCCCTCGGGTGGCTTTGGTAAAGAGGTGCGGCGGCTAACCTTCCGCTGAAGGCAGAAGAGCTCTTGCATAGCAGCAGCACGTCGCAGCAGCTGACTCCCTTGCTCAGCTCTGGCGTGGATCATTTCTAACAGCGGTGAAGGTAGGAGAGCTTGGGGTTTAGTAGCTCATGGTGAAGGTACCAAGAAGAATGGTGAGCAGAGGCGTAAACTGTCGGTGGTAAAGACGATAATGGTGAGGTTCGAAAAATAAGTGGGTAACGGTGAGGATGAGTGAGGTTTTGGAAAAAGCCTATCGGTGAGAAGGAGCTACCGATGATCGGTAGCTGAAATCCAGGAGAGGAAGGCAGTATCAGTGAGGTTAAGGGAAAAAAACAAAAGGATATCGGTAGCTGCAAATGAAAAGAGAATATGCTGGCTATCGGTAAGAAAAATGAAAATCCCGTATCGGTGAGAAAGGGTATCAGTGGCTGTAGCTACCGATAGATGAAAAAAAACAAGCAAATATCGGTGAGGATAATAAAACGCATCGGTAGCTGAAGCCACCGATGGAGAAAAAAAAATAAATAAATAAAATTCCACCATAAGTACATAAAATAACAGATTGCTGAAATAAAATAGAATTAAAACTTAAATAAATTAAATGAAAAGACTTGAAATAATTAATTAATGTAATGATAAATACCATTAATTCATAACAAAATTATTATTCAACCTTAAACACATTAAAATAATTAATTAGAAACACTAAAATTGTACACAAAATAAAATTTTAAACTAAACTAATAAAAGACTTAAATTAAATTAACTATATAAATTAATTAAAGGATAGCAACAAATAGAAATAAAAAGCCTCGGTGACCGCAAGTGCTCGTCTACCTTACTGATCGACTAAAACAAAATAAAAATGAATTAAAACCCAATCTGCATACATAAAATAATATAATTAATGTTTGAAAACTCTTAATTAATTAATTAATTAATTATTTGACACATAAAATTAAGGGCGAACAACTTAATTTAACTTAAAACACTAATTATTTACTTAACTAATTTGCAGGATGACAAAACACATAAAATAAATTTTCAACCCTATTCTAATGTAACTAAAATAAAAGACTAATTATAAAAACAAAGTCTAAGTTAATTAATTATAATTATGTTGATTAAATAATTTGTTTAATTAGAAATTAACTTATTAAGAAGTCAGTCAGAATTTAACCAACTAAATACTCACTGTTGTTTATAAAATTAAAAGGCTTACTGATAGAAAAGAGTATCAGTGGCAAGGGTCACCGATAGAGGTAGACTCACCGATAGAGGCAGAGTCACCGATAGAGGCAGAGTAAAAATCGGTGACCTGCTATCGGTAGCTGAGCTACCGATAGTCTGGAAAGCTGAGCTAAGTTGTATATAACTTTAAAAATTAAAAGTAAATTAATTAGAAAACTCAATGATTAATAATAATGATAAATTAAATAAAATAAACAAATAAAGTTTTAACTAAACAAATTGAAAATTAGTTATATTAAAAACACATAAAGAATAAACCAATTATTTTAAGGTCCAAAATTACATAAAATGTTATAAAAAGTGAATGATTGACAAATTTATTTATATAAATACAAAAGTGCATTTATTTATTAAAAAGTGTTAAAATAATTAAATAAATTGTATAAAATGTAATAAAAAGATGTTGCAAACTGAGTAAAAATAAGGCCACATCAAACTCCCCCACACTTAAACATTGTTTGTCCTCAAACAATCCCATGTTTTATCATCTTTGAAAAAAAAGTGAATTATACAAATCAGCTATGTTTAGAGAAGTTTCAACATAGGACTCAAAAAAGTGTGCTTAGGCTATTGAAAACATAGCCTCAAATAATGTCTCGCCTAGAACAACTACTCAAAGGGAAATCAAGTAAACCATGAATCATCCATAAATGAAGGTGTCCTGCTTCATATATGACTCTTCCTAGTGAATCACTTCAATTCAAGCACAATTTCTAAATTCAAGAGTGATAAGAGGTAAAATGAAAGTGGAATCAAAACCTTAACAAAAGGAACTTTGTACTTTGACTAATCCCCTTGGTTCCAAAATTAAAGCATAGATAATTTTTTGAAAATCACTTTATTGATACAACCCAAATGACTCCCATATAAACCAGTTGTCCCCTTCTTCATCTGGAGTTCATCATTCCCCTCACCTTAATGAATTCATTTTTGACCCTAGATACTTTATTTATTTTTCCCAAGCCATGTAATTTGTGCCAAGCACTGTGCAATGCAATTATTCAGAGTGTACAGAGGGCTTATAGTTAACAGAAACGCACCCAGCATCTAAGGTCTCAGAGATTCACCGTGGGATCCCAGATGCCCAGTATTACTCCAGGTACAAAGGATTTATATAAAAACCATTTACATTGACTCAATATAAGTGATCATTTTTATAAATTAAAAGAATGAAAAGGCTCCTCGGATAAAAGTCAAACTTCCAGTACCTAAAATTATGATCTTAAATCCACTAAAAGGTTTCCCATATCACTCTCAAAAGAAGTTCCTAACCAAAATTCATTAAACCACTAAACAATTCCACTCGGCAATCATCCACTACCACTCATTTCAGACTCAAAGCAAGACTCAACTTCCAATCAAGCACCATCCTAAGGAAAGACTCATTTGAGTGCAGTGTAAAGCCTAAAATTGTGAAGAATTTTTTTTTGAAAAATTTTGACCATTTTTTTGACAAAAAGTTTAAAAGCAGTGGGAATTGATGAGCATTACAATTAAACATAGTTTAGCACAGTCAAGAATTGACCCCCTCCCCCACACTTAAAACCCAACTTTGTCCCCAAAGTTGACTTCTAAATATGGAGAAGAACAATTAATCAATTATGGTTCAAAACAGATTTTCAATTTAGTAGATATATGACATGTATAAAGGGTCTCAATGAAGTTAAAAGATAGTGTTGTTTGCCACAATGAATAAATAATCAGCAGGTTCAAATCCAAGTACGTGCATTAACATTTATGTCCAGTAATAAAAATTTTCAATGTAGTTCAAACAATTTCATGTTGCTCTTGTGGGTGAACAATGACAAGGATGTAGCAAGTTAACAGATTGGGTTCAAATGGGTTTTAAATAAAGCAGAATGATGCATGCTACACACCCATCAGCCAAAACAATTCCAATGAAACTAAATTTTCACTCTACATGTACCCCCACACTTAAATTCAAACAGTGGAAAGATTTTATCAATGATCTACAGATTCTAAAAATGAGGTACAAGAAGATTTTTTTTTCTTTAACATAGTGACATGAAACAAATTTTTTTTAAAACAAACAAAATTTATTAAATCATATAGAAGCAGAAAATAAGTGCAGAAAGTGAAAACTTCCCTTAAATGAAGTGTCTTCATTAAACCTCCAGCATGGGAATTCCACTCTTTAGATGACACAAGCAGCATTCCTAAAAACACAGAGCATATATGAGCATATATGAACATGAAAAACATCAATTTATTCAAAGTAAAATAAGAACAGAACAAAAGTAAACAAAAAGAAAGAGCATGGGTTGACTCCCATGAAGCACTGAATTTAAAGTCTTCAGTTAGACTTTATTTAATTACAAATTTTTATTTATTAACAAAACACAAACCATGGGTTGCCTCCCATGAAGCGCTAGGTTTACAGTCCCCAGCCAGACTTCATTCAAGAACAGTGAAAGCAGCCAAGCCCTTTGGCTGCCCCTCAAAATAGAGTTTCAGTCTTTGCCCATTGACCAACATGGGTTTATTCTCTTCACCAACTATTTCCACATCTCCATTTTTCAGAACTCTCAGAACAGTAAACGGTCCAGACCACTTGGACTTCAGCTTCCTAGGAAAAAGTTTAAGTCTAGAATTAAAGAGGAGAACCTTCTGTCCAGATTTGAACTCTTTAGTTTGAATGATAGAATCATGAAAAAATTTAGTCCTTTCTTTGTAAATCCTTGAATTATAATAACTCTCCCTCCTAATTTCATCAAGTTCACTCAACTCAAGAAATCTCCTCTCACCAGCACTCTTAAATTCAAAGTTCAGAGCCTTAACTGCCCAATATGACTTATGTTGCAACTCCACAGGTAAATGACAACATTTCCCAAACAAAATCCTCTAAGGAGACATACCTATTGGGGTTTTGAAAGCAGTTCTATAAGTCCATAAAGCTTCATCCAATTTAAGAGACCAGTCTTTCCTAGAGTTTGACACAGTTTTCTCAAGAATTTGTTTTAGTTCTCTGTTAGAAATTTCTACTTGTCCACTGGACTGTGGATGATATGGAGTACCATTTTTGTGAACACAACCATATTTTTCCATTCAAGATTTAAACTTATAGTTCTTAAAATGTGTTCCATTATCAGTAATAAAAGCTCTTGGTACTCCAAATCGTGTAAAGATATTCTTTTTTACAAATTTTATCACACTATTTTCTTGATTGTTGGGCAGAGCTACTGCCTCAACCCACTTTGACACATAATCTACAGCAACAAGAATATACTCATTCCCATGAGATGATGGAAATGGACCCATGAAATCTAATCCCCAAACATCAAAAATTTCTACCTCCAAAATACCCTTCTGGGGTAACTCCTGTTTCCTACCCACATTACCCAGCCTCTGACACCTATCACACCCGACCACAAAACTCCTAGAATCCTTAAAGAGGGTAGGCCAATAGAAACCAGATTGCAGGACTTTTTGAGCGGTTCTCTCACCCCCATGGTGACCTCCCCAAGGTGAAGAGTGACAACTTTCAAGAATAGAAAACATCTCTTCCTCAGGTACACATCTCCTAAGAATACCATTAGCACACCTCCTAAACAACAAGGGATCATCCCACAGATAATATTTAAGCTCAGAAATGAATTTCTTTCTTTGATTATTAGACAGATTTTTCGGAATGACACCTACTGCCAAGAAGTTGGCAAAATCTGCAAACCAAGCAGATTGCCTGACTGAAATAGTGAGCAATTTTTCATCAGGGAAGGAAGAGTTAATCTCCCTATAATTTTCAGATTCAAGTTGAGTAACAGGAAGCCTAGATAAATGATCAGCAACTAAGTTTTCAGCTCCCTGCTTATCCCTAATCTCTAAGTCAAACTCTTGTAATAATAAGATCCATCTAATCAGCCTGGGTTTAGTTTCATTTTTAGATAGCAAGTATTTTAAAGCAGAATGATCAGTGAAAATTATGACTTTTGAACCTAATAAGTATTGTCTAAACTTTTCCAAAGCGAAAACAACAGCTAACAACTCTTTTTCAGTGGTGGTATAATTCTTTTGAGCATCATCTAGAAATCTACTAGCATAGTATACCACATGCAATCTCTTATCCCTCCTCTGTCCAAGGACAACACCTACAACCATGTCACTAGCATCACACATAAGTTCGAATGGTAGTTTCCAATCAGGTGCAGTGATGATAGGTGATGTAGTGAGTTTCTCCTTAAGAAGATTAAATGATTTCAAGCAGTTTTCATCAAAATTGAAAGGCGCATCCTTTACCAACAAAGAACACAAGGGCTTAGTGATTTTAGAAAAATCCTTTATGAATCTCCGGTAGAAACCAGCATGCCCTAGAAAACTTCTAACACCCTTAACATTAACAGGAGGCGGCAGTTTTTGAATAACTTCTATCTTCGCAGTATCAACTTCTAAACCTCTCTTTGACACTTTATGACCAAGGAAAATACCTTCAGTAACCATGAACTGGAATTTCTCCCAATTTAGAACAAGATTGGTTTCAATACATCTCTCTAAGACTAACTCAAGATTTCCTAAGCAAGTATCAAAAGTACTCCCCACTATAGAAAAGTCATCCATGAAAACTTCAATGATTATCTCGATCATATAAGAAAATATAGCCATCATACACCTTTGAAAGGTGGATGGAGCTCCACACAACCCAAAGGGCATCCGCCGGTAGGCAAATGTTCCAAAGGGGCATGTGAAAGTAGTCTTCTCCTGATCCTCTGGATCAACAGGAATCTGGTTGTAACCAGAATACCCATCCAGAAAACATGAAAATTCATTTCCAGCAAGCCTCTCAAGCATTTGATCAAGGAAGGGCATAGGAAAATGGTCCTTCCTAGTGGCTGCATTAAGCTTCCTATAATCAATACAGACTCTCCATTTTGTGGATTTCCAAACTTGGACTTCTTCATTTTTTTCATTCTTTACTACAGTGAAACCTCCCTTCTTGGGGACAACCTGGAGAGGGCTGACCCAAGCACTATCTGAGATGGGATATATAATTCCAGTATCTAACAGCTTGATTACTTCCTCTCTCATAACTTCTTTCATGTTTGGATTTAATCTTCTTTGACATTCTACCCTAGGCTTATGATCAGGTTCCATAGGAATTTTGTGCATACAGAATGAAGGACTAATTCCCTTGATATCAGCTATCTTCCAGCCTATGGCAGATTTAAACTTTTTCAAAACATTCAATAGTTTTTCTTCTTGGGTTGCATTTAGTTCAGCAGAGATTATTACAGGCAAAGTAGAGTTCTCACCTAAAAATGAATATTTAAGATGGGCAGGGATGGGCTTCAGTTCAAGATCAGGTGGTACTACACTAGAAGGAAGACTCTTAGGCCTGGGAGGTCCAAGATCTTCAACATATTTCTTGTAAGGAGTATTAAAAGATGAAATATTTTCAATTTCCAGTTCAGATTTAGAGATAACAGTGCTACTGTCCAAGGTAGGCAGTACACTATCCAGATTTTCCAAATTTGAATTCAGTAGGTTAATCAAAGAAGAATCATCTAATTGTCTTAACAGTTCTCCCTCAGTATCATCAAAGTATTCAGAAGTGTTGGTGTTAACAGAAACACCCTCAATTTCACTAAGAAAACTCCTAAGTTCAGAAACATAAGACTCTCCTACAACAGAAACTGGACAGTTGTCCAGTTCTGGAAGATTTTCCAGTTTGGCTGTTACAATAGAATTTTCAGCTTCTAGAACAGATTCACAAAGATTTTTAGCTTCACAAATGCTTTCTTCAACATAAGAATGATTTTCAGATTTTTCAATGAGTTCAAGTTGATTCTTATAAGAACATTCAGCTTCAAAAAACTCAATTTTTGAACAGTTTTCAGAGTAAGTTGGTTCCTTAATATTTTTAAAAACATTGAACTCTTCTTCTTGTTCACCAATTTTGAATATCAGTTGACCCTTAGACACATCAATGATAGCTCCACCTGTGGCCAAGAAGGGCCTACCCAAGATGATAGGTACCTCTTGATCACACTCCATATCTAGAACAAGAAAATCAGCAGGTAAGAACAATTTCCCAACTCCAACTAGTAAATCATCTACTCGACCTATAGGATGAGTAAAGGATCTATCAGCTAACTGTAGAATGACTGTGGTGGGTTGAAGATCACCCAACCTCAACTGTCGAAATAGTGAGTATGGGAGCAGATTAATACTGGCACCTAGATCACACAAACAGTTCAGCTGACCAGAGTTACCTAGAGTACAGGGGATGACAAAGCTACCTGGGTCTTTCAATTTTGGTGGGATTTTCTTTTGAATCACAGCACTGCACTCCTCAGTGAGGCTGTAGGTAGAAAATTCTTCAAGGGTCTTTTTATTTGAGACAATTTTCTTTAAAGATTTCAGATAGGATGGGATTTGAATTAAGGCTTGGATAAAAGGGATGTTCACTTGAAGCTTAGAAAGAAGACCAAGGAACTGAAGAAGTTCAGCCTTGGTATTACTTTGAGGTTTCAGTTTTTCAGGGAAAGGGATGGGTGGGGCAAAATTTTTCAGAACAGTAGGCATGTCCCTCACCTCTTCAACAACCTTTTCTTTTCCTTTATTTTTTTGATTTTTAAAACAATATTCATCTTGATTTCCAGGTGAAAGGTTCAAATTCTCATCATTTTCGACATCTTTCTATGAATTTCCAGATTGTGAACAAAGCATATTTTCATTTGCAGATTCAAACAGTTTCTCATTCTGAGCATTTTTTACAGTTTTTTCAGCAACATTTTGAGTATTCAGCCCACTCCTAGTAACAAAATCCATGATATTCTCCATAGCATTTAGTTCAGTGGTACTAGGCAACCTACCTTTATCCCTAGAAGTCAAATCTCTAGCTAATTGGCCAAGCTGTGTTTCCATATTCTGCATTCTCACATCAGTTTGCATCTTGTCTGACTCATATTGACTTTTCTGCTTATTAAGTTGAGTCATGTATCCTTCCTCTTGTGAATTCATTTTATTCAATATCTGATCCAATTTAGAAGACATTTGATTGTCATTACTTCCTTGAACATTTGAAGACTCTCCCCTTTGTTGATTTTGAATGTTTGGTCTTGGTAGGTTCTGATAATTAGGGGCAGTTTGTTGCTTAATAATACCTTGGTCTTTCCATGACAAATTTGGATGCTTCCTATAGCCTTGATTGTAATTATTAGAAAATGGATCATCTTTTTGAGGCATCCAAGGACCGTAATTGAGAAAGTTTAAATTTTCAGGTTGTTGGGAAGTTAGATCAACATTAGGACAAAAACATTCAGAGTTCCCAAACATACCACATTGAGTGCACTGTTGCCTAAGAGATTGATACTGATTCTGGTTTTCAACTTGGTTAATAGATTGTTTTGAATTCTGGTTCATTAATGTTTGAAGTTGGTTAGTGATTTCGGCTAGTTGAGCTTGAGTTTCATTCATTGAACCGGTATTTGAATTGAAAGTTCTATTAACTCTTTTTCTTCTTGAATTCTTATGTTGAGAATTAAGGGCCATATTATTGAAAATTTTTCTCAACTCTTCATCCGTCTTATCATTGTAATTACCCCCAGCAGCTTGATCCACTAAATTCTGACCAGAGGAGGAAAGCCCTTCATAGAAGGTGTCCATAAGGAGATGTGAAGGGTGTTGATGATGGGGACACTGCCTAAGCATATCCCTGAATCTATCCCAAGCTTCATGGAAGGATTCTCCATCCTCTTGATAAAAACTAGTGATTTTAGTTCTAAGTTCTCTTTTTAATCTTTGGGGATAAAATTTCATGATGAATGAGTTATATACTTGATCCCAATTCTCAAAAATATTTTCATCTAGACTTAAAAACCAATTTCTCGCATTCCCTTTAAGGCAAAAGGGAAAAACTCTCATCCTTAGTTCATTTTTAGTGAGTCCTAAAAGTGGAAGTTGTTGCACAGTATTGTAGAAGTCTCTAATGAAGGCCATAGAGTCCTCATTAGAGAGCCCATTGAATGCAGGTAGTAGAGAAATGTGTGATTGTTTCAGCTCATAATTTCAGGCTCTAGGACTAAATCTAATGGATGATGGGTTGCTTGAAACTTGAGGGAGTTGAAACTCCCTCATCCTAGGCCTTTCGTGTTCATCTAAGAGTTCTGGATGGTTATTTCGAAAGTTATTATTCTCAGGGATTCTATTTTCTTGATTTTCCATTTCAAATTTATTTTTCCTTCTTAGAGCAGCTAAGTGTTTATCGAGTTCAGGGTTTAGAGGTTCTAATATAACAGCAGATGTTCTCGTGCTCATACAAACAGTTGTAGACAGTTTCTAACAGTAACCACGCATAAATAAAAGTAATTTTTTTTAAAGTTTTTCAAAATTTTCAATTTTTTAAGGATTTTTTTATATATGTGTTTTTTAAGAGTTTTTTAGCAATGGCTCGTGCCCTCCCTGGAAACGGTGCAAAAAACTTGACCTAAACCTTCGTTGAAGTCGGTCAAAGTTTAAAATTTATATTCCTACTAACTACTGTATATGTGGCAAGCAGGGTCGAACCCACAGGGAAGGTAAAATTGGCCACTACTAACTAAAAAACTTGGAAAGCTCCACTGTTGTCAGCAGCGGAGTGTTTTTCTTTTCTAATTTTCACTTTTTAAAATTTTATATCTTTTGATTTCCTTATGTTTTTATGTACTCTAAAACTTCAATTTTATAGTAATTTTTTTTGAACAATACTAAAACAAAGTACAGCTGGGAGCAATGTGCAACAACAGATACAAAATGATGATAAAAGACAACAGTAAAGAATATTCAGGTTCATTCTAGTCTACTGGCTTGAATTGATTCTCCTTTTCATGTAAAGTACTGCTTCATACCAATGGATTAAAGAGACGACTTACTTCCCTCGCCGGGAGTTAAGTCGTAGAAATTGTACAACTAGAGTTCACCACTCCGAGAAGTACAATTCCAGAAAGATGTCTTAAGATGAACAATAGTACAAACTCGCCGTAAGTACTGAAGTTTTCATTATGATTTGTTTACTAAAAAGATAACTCCATAACCAAACTTGCAGAATTATTACAGAGTCTATAATATTTCAGTGCTTGTGGTACTTAGCAGATGAATGAAATCAGATTTGATCTCGCCGATCAAATCCAACCACAGAAGAATTGGTTAATGAGAAGGATGAAAAAGATTCCAGTAGCGCTAGAACTCTCCCCGAACTAAGAGACTTAGCTAACTATACTATTAATTATTACAGCAGTAATAGGAAACATTACAGAAACAGAGTACAAAAGTTTAAATTGTGAGGGAGAAGGAACTCCCTAAAAATGCTCTGCTCCTAAGTTCCTGGACTGCACTGCTCAGCATCCTCTCCTGATCGTCTCCCCTCGGGTAAATGTATGAATGTCTCTGTCAATGAATGTGTCGCCCCCTAAAAAACGCTGCTTTTTCTTCTTAAGTACTCTCTGTCATCTACTACACGTCACCGCTCAATCTCCGCCGACTTCAAAAGTTCTTTACCCACGCACTGTAAAATGTGCATTTTTTCGCGACCGGCACGTCGCGCAATCTTTTCTCATGTAACTAACTTCTATAAAGTTAGTTGTAAGTACCTGGACATGTTTAAGTCCGATGAATGAACCTGCAAATAAAATAGAATAGATAAATAAATAGAAAAGATGCAAGGAAAAATAATTATTTTTAGAGTAAATTGTTACATTACTCGTTACAAATTATTCATAGTTAATTGATAATTATTTTCTTTTAATTTATTTATACAATTATTAACTGTGATAAAACATAAGTTATTAAATAGCGATTAGTTTAATTAAGTTAATAAAATAATTACTAAGTTATTTATTTTAACACTTAAACTAAGTTATTAAAAATTATGAGCATAAATAATTAAGTTAATAATTTAAATTAAATTAATAATTTAATTATTACAATAAAAGAAACATAATAATTATATTAATTAATTAATTAGATAATTTTAATAAAGTAATTAAAGTTATTACTTAAGTTTTTTAAATTAAAAAGTATGTTTTATAAATTATTTATAATTACTATTAATTAAATAATTTATAATATTAGTAATAAATTAATTTAATATTTACATGTATTATTAATTTAGTTTTATAATTTAATTTAAAATTTATCTATGTATTGTTTTAAAATTTATAACTTTTGTACATAACTTTACAACTTTTGACTTTTGTAAAGTTTATTTTTTTTACTTTAACTTTTCCATTTGTCTTTTTCTCCTTTTTCTTTTTTTACTTCACTTTACTTATTATATTATTTATCTATTATCTTTTTTTTTCTTGACTCTTCTTCTTCCCTCCAAAGTGGCGCACAAATAGGGGAGGTCTTCGGTTCCTTCTCCAGGAAGGAGAAGCAGTAGCTCCATCTTCCTCCCAAGAAACAGGTTGATCTGCGACTAGATGAACTCCATAGCGGCAACTCCCAGATCACATCCTCCTTAGGCGACGACATCGGGCTACCCTAGTACGACTTTGGCTTCAATATTCATACCTCAGCGGCGATGAGATCTCATATCGAGGCTCCTCACGTAGAGGCGCAGATTAAAACTGCTATTGTCTCAGAACTGTGGTGGTACATAGTGTCTTCTACCAGTGGCGAGAGTGGATTCATTTCCAGATGCAGCTCAGCTCGGTCTCAATGGCGCACAAAATAAGGATAAATTGCGGACTGGTTTGAGATGGGACGTCTTTCGGGAGACGAAAAACGAGGCTGGTCTATCTACGACAGCATCTGATTACTCCTATGGTAGGCGAGGCAGGGGGACCGGTGGGTTTAATGTGGAGCAGCAGCGTGGCACGGTTTCCCTCGGGTGGCTTTGGTAAAGAGGTGCGGCGGCTAACCTTCCGCTGAAGGCATAAGAGCTCTTGCACAGCAGCAGCACATCGCAGCAGCTGACTCCCTTGCTCAGCTCTGGCGTGGATCATTTCTAACAGTGGTGAAGGTAGGAGAGCTTGGGGTTCAGCAGCTCATGGTGAAGGTACCAAGAAGAATGGTGAGCAGAGGCGTGAACTGTCGGTGGTAAAGAAGATAATGGTGAGGTTCGAAAAATAAGTGGGTAACGGTGAGAATGAGTGAGGTTTGGGAAAAAGCCTATCGATGAGAAGGAGCTACCGATGATCGGTAGCTGAAATCCAGGAGAGGAAGGGAGTATCGGTGAGGTTAAGGGAAAAAAACAAAAGGCTATCAGTAGCTGCAAATGAAAAGAGAATATGCTGGCTATCGGTAAGAAAAATTAAAAGCCCGTATCGGTGAGAAAGGGTATCAGTGGCTGTAGCTACCGATAGATGAAAAAAACAAGAAAATATCGGTGAGGATAATAAAACGCATCGGTAGCTGAAGCCACCGATGGAGAAAAAATAAATAAATAAATAAATAAAATTCCACCATAAGTACATAAAATAATAGATTGCTGAAATAAAATAGAATTAAAAATAAAATAAATTAAATGAAAAGACTTGAAATAATTAATTAATGTAATTATAAATACCATTAATTCATAAAAAATTATTATTCAACCTTAAACACATTAAAATAATTAACTAGAAACACTAAAATTGTACACAAAATAAAATTTTAAAGTAAACTAATAAAAGACTTAAATTAAATTAACTATATAAATTAATTAAAGGATAGCAACAAATAGAAATAAAAAACCTCGGTGACCGCAAGTGCTCGTCTACCTTACCGATAGACTAAAACAAAATAAAAATGAATTAAAACCCAATCTGAATACATAAAATAATATAATCAATGTTTGAAAACTCTTAATTAATTAATTAATTAATTATTTGACACATAAAATTAAGGGCGAACAACTTAATTTAACTTAAAACACTAATTATTTACTTAACTAATTTGCAGGATGACAAAACACATAAAATAACTTTTCAACCCTATTCTAATGTAACTAAAATAAAAGACTAATTATAAAAAAAAAGTCTAAGTTAATTAATTAGAATTATGTTGATTAAATAATTTGTTTAATTAGAAATTAACTTATTAAGAAGTCAGGCTGAATTTAACCAACTAAACACTCACCGTTGTTTATAAAATTGAAAGGCTTACTGATAGAAAAGAGTATCAGTGGCAAGGGTCACCGATAGAGGTAGACTCACCGATAGAGGCAGAGTAAAAATCGGTGACCTGCTATCGGTAGTTGAGCTACCGATAGTCTGGCAAGCTGAGCTAAGTTGTATATAACTTTAAAAATTAAAAGTAAATTAATTAGAAAACTCAATGATTAATAATAATGATAAATTAAATAAAATAAACAAATAAAGTTTTAACTAAACAAATTGAAAATTAGTTATATTAAAAACACATAAAGAATAAATCAATTATTTTAAGGTCCAAAATTACATAAAATGTTATAAAAAGTGAATAATTGACAAATTTATTTATATAAATACAAAAGTGCATTTATTTATTAAAAAGTGTTAAAATAATTAAATAAATTGTATAAAATGTAATAAAAAGATGTGGCAAACTGAGTAAAAATAAGGCCACATCACTAAAAGTGCATCAAATTATCAAAACAAAGTTCTATTAGATTCATATTACTCTTTAAAATATTTTATTTATGTATTATGTTATCTGTTTAAATTATGTCTTAAGTTTTATAAACCATGTTACATTTTATTTATGTATTTTATTTATAAATTATTGTATCACATCTCGGCATTATATATTTTTTATAGTATTAATAAAATAATAATGGTTTTTTATTATAGGATCATGTTTCTTTTCATCACATTTTGGGAGATATGTTTTAAAACTACAAGCATGATCAGGATTTACTAGAAGGGGGTCTCAATGGTAGTGGAATATAAGGCCACCTGATCTCTTAAAAGATCAATTTAATTGATTTTATACTAAATTTTAAATGTTTATAATAAGTTATACATATCAATGTAATTATAATGTATTTAAATTCTTGTAATGTAAATTTATTTGTACTTTTAATTTATATTAATGTAAATTTATTTGAAAATTATTTATAATTTATTTATTTGGTTGATATGGGGTATTATTCAGGTAGTAGGACACTAAAAAAGTTGATTACTTTTATCTGTTCAAGAGATAGCAGTGATAAAGGTTTCTTTTATCAATATATTTTATGAATAAAAGCCACTTTTATTATTACTAATGATATACATGAAAAAAGATACTTTTATATATTCTAAGTCAAGAAAAGAGAAATGTAACTTTTATTAGTTCTTGTTTTAGTGTAGATAAAATCCCTCATATTTTATCACTGATATACACATAAATTCTTTTTTATCATTGATAAAGAAAACATTTCATGCTGATAAAATCCTAAACTATAGTGGAGGCATAACTATTTATAAATCACCCTCATAGGTGTCAAAAATCATAAATAATATATATTTGTGTGTGTTAACTCACAAAATTCATTTCCAATTATCCACATCATTGAATAATCTTTTATAACGTTATAAACAATATCATGACACTTTTTATCAATCTTCACAAGATTTTTGAACATCAACAAAACTAGATTTTGGGCATTTATCAAACTCGATTATGGATTTATCAATGGTAAAAATATCACTAATATTTCTAAAAATGAGAAAAGAACATTTTACCAATGTTGATAAAAGTCATCAGCTACAAAATTTATGGTACATGGACAATAAACTACATCATAAAAATAAATAAATTACCCCTAAATTAATATTACAGAAAAATAAAATAACAAATAAATTTACATTATAAAATTTACAATACATTATAATTACATTGATATGTTTTCTTTATTATAAACTATTATAACTTAAATCAATGTAAAAAAATAATAATTCATAGGAGACTGGGTGGCCCATTATTCTATTTTCCTTGAGAACCCCTTCCATATATCATTTTCATGCTACCAATTGTTAAATACACCTCCCCTACTTGATAAAAAGAAATGTGTACCTATAATTAAAAATTAAATTTATTTAAGAAATACTATAAAGAAATAAAAAACAAAAATATGATATAATAATTCATAAATAAAAAATAAATTAATAGAAAATCATTTATTATAAAACATTAAAAATAAATAAAAAAGGTATCATAATATATAAATAAAAATATTACAAGGTAATATGACACTCACAAAGTGTTTTCTTGGTTTTGAGTATGTGATGGAATTTCAATCATATTGGTTATATAATTTCTTAGATTGATGTGATTTTAATTAATACATGTAAAAAATGAATTATCAATACTATTTTTAAAGTACCAAGAAAATTCAAGAACATATTCTTGGTTTTGAGTATGTGATGCATGTTTTGAACTAAAATATCACTTTTAAATAAAAATATCCACTTTTAGTCATAATAGCCATTTTATGTGTCATATTAATGTGTGATTAATTCCTACAGTTCACAAATGAATTATCTATATTTTTACAAAATTATGAAGATAATATGATCATGTCCTCTTTTTTTTTTGAGTTTGTGTTGTACATTTTGAATTAAAATGTATCTTTTAAATGAAAACATGATATTTTAGTCATACCATCCATATAATGTGTTGGATTTATAAGATTCTAATTTTGACACATCAAAAATGATTTATCAATATTTTTTCTCAAACTTCCAATATAGTATGATTATTAATTCTGTTTTTGGGTATGTGACAAGTTTTTTGACCTAAAATGTCACTTCTAATTTAAAACACACAATTTTAGTCATAATAGACACAACATGTGTCATATTGATGTGTGGTTAATTCCTACACATAAAAATTAATTGTCAATATATTTAATCAATTATCCTAATAACCCATTTGTTTCATAATTTTCATAATGTGATGCATCTTTTGAACTAAAATTTCAATTTAAAATGAAAATACACACTTTTATCCACAATAAAAAACTATGTTTCTTATTGACTATTGGTTAATTAGTAATCATAGAAAATTAATTATAGAACTTTTTACTAAATTATGTAAAAATTTGAGTGGGTTTTATAATTTTCAAGTATGCGATGTTCATTTGAAAAAAAAACACTTCTAAATAAAAACATGCACTCTCAATCATATCAGTAACATTGTGTGTCAGATTTATATGAGGAGAAATCCTAAACATTAAATATGTATTATAGAAATTTTTTCTTAAGTGTCAAGACAATCCATTCACAGTTTATCAGTTTTGAGTATGTGGTTCATGTTTTGAACTAAAATGTCACTTTTAAATAAAAACATGAACTTACAATCATAACGATCGCATTATGTATCAAAGTGAAGTGTGGTTAATTATTAAATGTGAAAAATGAATTATTGACCTTTTCTTAATGTATCAAGAAAATACATGTTTTTTATTGTTTTTTATGTGATTCCCTTTTTGAACTAAAATATTAATTTTAAACAAAAATTGTTTACATTCAACCATACTAACCATACCATTTTTATGATTGATAAAAGGTTAATTTGACCACATTAAAATGAATCATTGATCTTTCTACTAAATTATCAAGATAATACATGCAAATTTTCATGGTTTTTGTATGTTATCTGTTTTTTGAATTGAAATGTCACTTTTAAATAAAAAAATGCACATTTAGTCATAACATCCACAATGTATTTTGGATTGATCTTTTGGTAATTTATAAACATAAGAAATTAATTATTGTTCTTTTCTAAAAATTACCACAATAATATGAGGTAGTTTACTTAGTTTTGAGTATGTGATGTATGTTTTGAACTAAAATATATCTTTTAAATGGGAATACACATTTTCAGTCATACTAGCTCCAGTGTGTGCTGAATTGATGTGTAATTAATTCCGACACATAAAAATTTAATTATAAATATTTCTCGAAAAGTATAATGAAAATCCAACTTTTTTCTATTTTTTTATATTTTGACATGAATTTTGAACTAAAATAACACTATTAAATGAAAAAAATACATTTTAAGTCATAATGAACACACCTTATTTCACATTTATGTTTGGTTAACTTATACACTTCACATATAAATTATAATAATTTTTAAAAATGTATAATGAAAATAATATTGTGTCTTATTTTTTTAGTATGTGATATGTGATTGAACTAAAATCTCAAAGTTAAATAGAAAAAATAAACCTTTAGTTATACTCTACCTACACTAATCTAGATTGATGTGAATTTGGTTTCTATTCCTCTTAAATATGTTAATAATAATAATAATAATAATATATTAAGTAAATTTGAGAATTTTTTATTTTTTTTGAGTTAATGATTTGAGTATTGAATTAAAATATTATTTTAATTGAAAACAGACACTTTTAGACATAATGAAAACACCATGTATTAGATTTATGTGTGGTTAATTATTAAAGGTAACAAATTAATTATTAATATTTTCTACAAAGTGTCATGATAAAATGAGTGTGTTTTCTCAATTTTGAATATGTAATGGAAATTTTGAAAATAAAATTCACTTTTAAATGCAACCATGCACCTTCATTTATATCATACACAATATGTGTCAGATTGATGTGAGCTTAATTATTAAACATAAAAAAATTATTTATTTATTTAATTCTTCTAAATTATCAAAATAATATAATCATGTTTCTTAGTTTTTGATTATGTGACACGTGCTTTGATGTAAAGTGTCACATTTTTATAAAAACACCAATTTTATGTCACAATAACCACACTATGTTTCAGATTTACATGTGGTTAATTTTTACATGTAAAAAATGAATCATGGATCATTTTCCTAATGTGTTATAAAAATATATTTTTGTTTGCGTAATTTTCTTATGTAATGTTTTTTTAACTTACATGTCCTTTTAGGTAAACCATTAATAATTATAATAAGTAATCTCTCATTAACATTACCTAATCAAAAATTAATCCCTAGGTATTATTCTAATATTTCCAAATCTTCTTAATATAGTATTACTCATCTTCTATTCAATTGGAATCACTACAATTTCCCTTGAACATTATTTTTTATAATCTTATCTATCTTAGTATTCCAAAAGGAATATCTTTAAATTTTCATTTATATTACCCATTTTTTTATTTAAGGTATCCCATCAAAGGCCAATAACCACTACCATATAGAGTGGATGGTTTAATAACAATCCTATAAAATTAACCCTTTGATTTAAATGGAATTTACTGATCCCAAAGAACCCTAGAATTAAGTCTCCAATTTAGCTATTAAATTTGAAACCTATAAGAAGAATTTAAATTAATTTATTTATTTATCTCATTGAATAAATGTCCCTAAATTTTAAAAAAAATGAACAATTTAACTAATGTTGGGTCCCAATCTCATATTTATAAAATTACTATGAAATCATTTTCTAAAACAAAACTCCAATATTTTATCTTATTCCAAATAATATAGAAACCGTTATATTATAAATCCTCCCTCAATTACTTTACAAAAACAAAATTTTAAAATTAACTACATATAATGTAGATAAAGCAACTCTTCATGATCTATCTGAAATTAAAAATTATTGAAGTCGTTGGAAATATCCTCATCGTGATGTTTATAATCATTATTACACAATATGATCAACCCAATCATTCTGAAATAAATCAATTTCCTTGATTGAAAATATTTAAGGTCTTGGTAGAATTGATTTTTTTTATAAAAATAGGTAATAACTATTTTTAATGAAATTATAAAAAACCTAGAAATACTTCTTTGGGGGATTCTAGTTTGTAGATGAAATATGCTATATTTCAGAAATTTATAAATGTACTGACTAGAATTAATTTCATTACATTATTTTAGACACTTCAGAAAAATTTATTAAAATATTTAATTTCATATATCGGTTTTCATAGTAAAATTCTATTTTATATTCCCATATACTTATTCTAGTTATAGAATCTCATATGCTTCTTATGTGCATTGGTCATCCTGAGTCCATGGTTTTGATGATTAATAAACATTCCCTAGCTTTAAAATAATTCTGGTTAAAAAATAATATAAAATTCATAAATTAATGTTTATTTGAATAATCTTATATATAGTGTATAAAAGGTTTAACAGAGATTCCAAGTGTGTTAGATTTGTTGGATATCCATGCATTGGGTCTAAAAAATATATTGTTTGTGTTTTCAAATTGATGTCAATGAGAATTCATTAATTACAAAAAAAATATGAATAATTAGTAGTAATGTGAAGATATGATTTATAAGATTAGAATATAGAGTTTTACCCCTCTTGGTAGATATTAATAAGATCATGTAATTTGTAATTTTCCTTTAAATAATTTTTCCTACTTAGTATGCACTTAATAAAATTTCAACTTAATTCATTGATGAGTTTTGAGTAGAACTGACATGGGGAAAAATGAATCAAATTTTTTTTTCTAGGTCTTCCATTTATATTTGTCTGATAGAAATTCTTGTAGAAAATATGAATAGTATTGTAATATAATTAACATATTAGATCAATTATTGTAAAACATATTATGAAAATGACCCTCATGTATACATAAACTACTAAGGATCTCAACCATTCATGCTTGAGAATATTATTTACATTATCGTCACCAATAATGTTTGTAATGTCCTCCTCATACATTTGTTCTTAAAATCCAATACAGGGCTTATTTTTATGTTGAAAAAATTAGTACACATGAACATGAAATATTAATAAATGAAGTAGTATAATTAGTGGGGTAAAGGTAATCTAAAAATTTCTTATTAATTTATTAGTTGATCCTGTAGATTATCTGGGACCATCCTTCCATTCCCCCCTCAATTTTTTCTTTTGTAATAAAAAATCTCAAATGATACCTTTTCTCATTAATTATAGAAGGGTTTTAATATAAAATAAATTATTAAGTACATACCTCATTTTAATTATTCAAATTTATTTGATTAAAGGGAGATTCTATGAAAGTTCCAATAGTAATTTGAACCTTGTGTACCTCAATATTACTAAGGGTAATGAGTAGATAGAAGTTTGTTCAAAGATTTACATGAATCCCCACTCTCACTTGATATTTCTAAAGTTGTTTTTAACAAATATCCTTGGATATTGTACATTTTACCTATCCCAATAAGAAGATCAGAGAGTGTTCATAGATATAAATAATATTCAATTTCAACCTATATAATTTTATTACAATAAAAGTATTAGTAGTATAATTCAAATTTATCAGAAACTCTTATGAAAAAATAGATTACCTCAGGTAAGGTAGGACATTTCGAGGAATGGAGAGCCTCCGAGCTAGGGGTGGATCATCATTTTGTTGTTGCTGATGTGTTGATTCTCCCCACTGATAAATTCAAAGATATTAGTTTATCACATCATTACACCAACTAAAATTTTATTTTAGAGGTTATATTATTTACAATATGTTTTTAATTTCTTCATTTCTATCCCTTTATTTAATTTTATTCTAAAAATATGATTAGAGAAAAAATATAGAACATGAACCTCTAACATGGACATATTTTTATGGATTCATCATATGTATTGAAATTAGTTATTTATTCAGTATATTATATATCAATTATTCATTATAAACTAGATGAAAAATATCAGAAAATACATATTCATTATTAAGAAATACTATTTTAATGTATTAAAAATTTCAATCATATAAAACATAAACATGATTTCCATACATTATGTTCTATAATATTCTATTACACCCTTTCTATTTAATTGAACCTATTTATTTAAAATAAAAACGTTATGGAAGTGTCTTGAGATTATAATTCATAAATATCTATATAGAAAATGGAACATAATTATGTTTTTTTAATACCATGATAAAATTTACAATACATTTAAAATACATAACATTTTTTGGTCAAGTAACGTACACCCTATCCTTAATTTATGATAAAGATACATTGGTTTTTATTTACAATATTTATATTATTCAATCCTATGATATGTCATAAATTTAAAATTTTGAATCAAAGTGATTAATACATATAATGTAAAATAATATAATACCAATTAAAATATACCATATGTGGATCCTCCTTCCCAATGATACTATACTCAGTTTCTTGGTTTATGATATGTGTGTATATAATTGGTGTGAAAAGTTTTAATTTTCTATTCACTTCCCAAATATGATGTATCATAAGAAGTTTCCAAAATGATATATGATCCTTCGCAACAACTATCCATATGAATTTTGTCTAAATTTTATCAAATATAAACGTACTCTACAAGGTATAATGAAGATAAAATCAATGATTCATTATTTTATTTTTTAGTAATATAGAGAAACAATATCATAATCTTTCCCAAATATCATCAAAAATACTTCCTTCAATTCTGAAAAAACATTGAACCATATAACTATGTTAATCTAAACATGCATTTGATAAGTTAACCCAATGTAACTAATGAAATTATACTTGTTGGAATGAATATATTGACCATGTGTATTCAATACAACATGAAATTTTAGACATTTACTTCTCACCGTAATAAATTTTGTTAATGTTTTCATATTATGCAACTCCATCCTTTTTTTCAACTATTTTTTCTTCACTTTCTTACTTTTTCCCAATTTCAACATTTTTTTATATTATTCCATAAAATTAGTAGCATCAATATGTGGATATTATATAATCTACTAAAATATTTAATCATTTAATTTTAATTATTAAAATACATAGTCCCAAAATCATATTATGAGGAAACACATTGTATATAAAAAACATATCAGAGACATTTGACCATTTCATTGAATCCTTTTTTCTTATTTAATTGTTGAATTGATTTGGCCAATATATCTAGTCTCAAAATCCCATAATTATGGTCACATATTACATAAAATACACTAACTACATTGGTAATACCATGAAATGAGTGCCACAATGAAATTAAAGTGGCATCCTCAATTGAATTTTCATTTTATATTTTAGTTTTTTAATAAAAATTAGAATAATTGACCAATTTTTGATTTTAGGATATGGGGTATAAAATACTTATACTATCAATGATCCAACTATGAACAATTAAACTTTTTACCATTCCTTAAAAAAATTCACTATAATGAATCTCAAATCATCAATTGTAACTATACTAGTATTGTCAACACATTTTTATCAACAAACAAGTACATAGAATGTTATATATTATAACTCCCATATTATTTGAATGAATCTAAAGTATGAAATATTTACAGAAATTTGATTTATGTACTTGATACTCGATTCATGCTTTGTTCACTCTATAAGACTAAATCAATCATTTTTATTTTAATAAGATCATCTTACTATATTATATAAAATGTATAACAATTAATTACATAAAAATATAAGATAATGTATGAACACTTGGTCACAAAGATAGAAATTAAAGATATTCTAATGATTTATTCAGATTAATAGATTAATCCTTTAAAATATGGATATAAAACCATCCTATAAACTATTTATTATATTTATTTGATATTAATATTTTAGTAAATTATTAATTAAAGTTCCTAAGAATTACTTCACCCAAAATGCAATTGTTGTATTGTCATTTTGAGAGAAGAAATTTTTCCACATCAAATAGGTAGTAGGTACATAATTCAATATCTTACTAAAAATATCTCTCTTTGTAAAATAACCTGTAGGGAAATATTTATCTTTTAAATCACCTTTCAAAATCATCTTATACCAT
The DNA here is from genome assembly GCA_963277665.1 of Viscum album. NCBI lineage: Eukaryota > Viridiplantae > Streptophyta > Magnoliopsida > Santalales > Viscaceae > Viscum > Viscum album. The sequence continues at coordinate 837,598,516 of OY728167.1, forward strand.
TCAATGAGGTTTATCCATATTTAATTTGTAGGAAAACCTAGTAAGATCTCTTTAACCAAGTGCACTTTCAATTTAACTATTAAATAAAAGAATTGTGGAAGGAACAATTTCTCCAATTTACATAATATAATTATAATTTCCATTCCCAAAGCCGGAAACATCATTGGGTCTAAAACATTTCTACATATATCTTTGAAAAATAATCAAATCCTATTTGATGTGTATTTGAATGTTTTAGGTAGAAAGTAATGTAAACCCTTAGAAACATAATCTTGCATCAACATATCTCAGTCATTTGATTTTAATCCATTTAACATCAAATCAATCATCAATAAGATATTAATTTTATTATATGGATACCCATTTATACCCTTTTCACAATTAAGGAAATTTTAAAACAAAAATATATCTTTGCCATAAAGAGTGTTAAACATTGATGAAAGAAAAGTCCATCTTTTAACCTTCACTAGAACCAACTCGTCATTTATCCCTATGTCAATCATGTATATCCCAACCGTAATGTACTCCATTATTATTTTTGTTCATTTATCAGTATTCTAAGGACATTATTACATTAATTTTTTCTATGTTCTTGACATCAATAAAATGTGTGATGTGTAAAAATTTCAAATAAATAAATTCAAAAAGAATCTATTTTTGTAACCCAGTTTGAAAAGGTATTTTGAAAATTATTTATGAAAAATAGTGACAATATCATTTAATTTCTAAAAATTTTCTTCACTTATTGTTGGATAAGGTGTTGTACCTTTTTCTAAATTTTCATGGAATGACAATTTCCAATGTTTTTATTAAATTCACTGAGAAGAAAATTTGTGATATCCTAGAAACACATTATTCAATTTATTTTTTAACCAAACTGAGTGTGTGACTTCTTTGAAAATAGTAAAACCTATGATTCCTCAAATGCTTTATACTAAAAAATTTCAATAAGTAGGAACGTAATTTATCATCTCAAATAACATGGACCTCAACATGAACTCTTCATTTATATGAGAATCATTCAACGTAGAACCTGAATATGAAATAAATTTTAGATCATCAATCAATGGATCCCAATAACCTTAATATCAATACCAGTTCATTTTGGTTATGCAATAATAGAGGCAACATATTGTATTTTTTCTTCATGAAAACATATTATGGAAAGTTATAATTTTCCAACATAACTAGATATGTAATAATATTTATACACTATAATCCAATAGGATTCATTACATCTATAGATAACTCAATATGGAGGTTTCTTATCTCATTTACAGATTTAATATAATCATAATCAATTTTCTCTCAGTGAGGAGAGTCTACTAGGTGATAAAAGTTTCTTGGATGAATTTTCATATCTCCATGTCATGTATATTTCCATGAAGTCCCTAGAATTTAATATATATATCTATCTAAATCATTTAATATTTTTAAAGTGACATAAAACATTTAAATCACTTAATTCATCGTTCTAGTTTCAATCTACTCTATAATTAGGTCATTTTTATGTGATTCATTATCCTTAAAAATATTATATACTCATTTAGATATGTATTAAATCTTTCATAGATCATTACCATTGAAAATTATATTCACTTAGAATCATTTTTGTGGAAATTAAGTTCATTATATTCTAGTAAGATATCACTCAAAAGAAAAAGTAGTTATATAAAGATGGTGTCAGTCTATTCATTTATAGAGTTCAAAATATATAGCTTCAGTGAGGAAAAAATGTTGGATATTTAGTATAACTAGTATAGACTATAATTTTTATATAGATATTTATCTTTTAAAATAAAATTGTATAATTTTGAATTTCATCTTGAACTGTTGTTATCATTTCATGATTATGACAATCATCATCATTTACAGTTTAACTATTTTTAGAAAACCTATAAAACATAGTTGTATCCTTTAAACTATCCAAATTCAGTGATTAACCATGATTATTCCAACATTTATATGTTTTATGTATTCCATGTTATATTAATTATTCTTCCAAGTCATTTGGGAACGTATTTCTTGAATGAAAATAATGAAAACACACACAAATGATTTAAGAAGGGTAATTTCCATGCTCTGTTGAAAAATTGATGTTATCTTTAACCCCATCCTCATACTTTTATTATTATTATTATAAATCTATTTTTGATTCATAATCATGATACTTGGTTAAAAATATTCATATTTAACAGAAAAATAAATAAATATAGTGAGCATATTCATATAATGTAGTTTTTTTACATACATAAATCGCATAATATATAAATTTTAAAAATATAATTATAAATTAAAATAAATTCATATATAATGTGTATTAAAGAACATATATATGAATAATAAGTTTTATATTATGTCATTATAATGAACCATCCTGGTTTGACTTAATTCATCACCTGATCTGGCTCTCCATATGGCCTCAAGCATGCCTCCCTATAAGCCTGAGGCTGGCAACTATTGGTGAGGTTCAAAAAGATATAGTGGGATTACTATTCCATATTGTTAGAGTGAAAAAAAGTTGAAATGAACAAAACACACACGCATCCATAAACATTAATGTCCACATAATAAATTAAATGAAATAATAGAATACTATAATAAATGAAATGTTCTATATTGTCATATATACTCAATGCATTATAAACTAAAAAAAAACTAATCAACCTATGGGATGAACACATATACAAAATAAACTAAATTTAAAATAAATCTATTAACCACCAATACCATCATCAAGATGAACCACATTCCTAGTCTCAAAAATGGGTGAACTCCTCTAGCTTGTTTATGATACACCATATGAACAACTTCTGTAGATCAAGAAATATATACCACTTCTCTATCCAATGCACAACCTATGATTTAACCTGAAAATAGAAATATGGTTTTCATGCACACCATGGTGCACATAAATTTGGTGATAAATAAATCTTAATAGGTCACCACTAATTATAATCCTATAAAATATTTTCATAACATATAAATACACACATGATATGCCCATCCTTACTAAAAACTAATAATAGCTCGAATAAAATAAACAATAGAATACAATAAATAAATAATGGAATAAAAAACAAAAAAATATCCAACCATGGGTTTTATCATGACACCCTAGGTAAATTTACCCTCACTTTTCCCCATTAAAAAAGAATTATAGAACATGGATTATCCAACCACATGTCATCAAGAACATCTTCTTGATCAACACAGAAGCTCCGAGATGTCCAAAACAAAATAGGAATGGATTGCAGGCCCCATGGTGAAACTGTAGGAATCCAAGACAATAAAATGCATTTATACCAGTATCTAAGGATCCAATGGAATTATTATAACTAGTCACAAGTGCTATGATAACATTAATAGTACCTTTTGAGAACATTGTAGTCCAATATAACTCACCTAATCCATAAAATAAATATCGTGAATGGGATAATCCCAAATCCTTGGACCTCAAAAAATCCATGACAAAGTAAAATCATCCTCATGATGAGGTAAAACCTCAATTTTCCTAGGTAAGGGATAAAATCCTCTAGAATATCCATTATCTCTCAAGTCGTGGTCAATAATGTTTTGGTATACCATTGTCCCAGAAAACATCAAAACAACTACTAAAGTATATCACTACCAGTATCTAGGTTCTAAAGGGATACCCAATGTCTCCAATAATATGAAATTACCAACCCATCATTGGGTCAACAAAAACATGGTTCTCCCTTAGTACCTAGGATAATATCCATCTCAAACCATGAGCCACGCACGATACCTTAAATCTTTGTGGAAACTCGATACCCTACACAACCATCACAATTAACTCAACTACAAGGACATACATAATGATATAACTAGAAACACAATAAGGGGATCATCCATCACATCCAATTCATGAGAATGGATTTTTATGAAAAATGTCTCCAATAAACCCTCAATGTACAACCATGAATCATCATTCAATAACACGACAACAAGAGAATCTAATAGCATCAAAACACAAGTAAGTGAATTTTCTAAAATCCTAATTAATTTATCATCAAATGGACACCCTATAAGTGGCTCCTCTAGTATAAGAAAAACCTCTTGAAATCCCATCACAACATAGCCATATCCAACATGCTCACCATAAAACCCATCATCAGGTATTACCTCACTCTAAGGGCCTGAAAAACAGCCCCTAGATCAATATAAACATATTTCTAACAAATAAAAGCAATATTAAATACCCCACAGTTTAAAAAAAATCTAAAATACTATAATATAACTGATCCTCAAACATTGGATCTATACCCTCAAGTGAGCGCTCTAGAACCTCGACACATCAAAGCTCATGCAACCTGAGTAAAAAGACTCATCCAATACATCATTGGGTACCATATTCAGGAAACATAAAAAATAACTCAAAATAAATAACCCTATAATACTCAATTTAGGTTGATCAAAAAATAACAACCTTTAATATGGCCTCATATTGCACAACCCAACCAGTGGGAGGATTCGGAAACAAAAGCTTGAAGAAAACCTCCCACAAATATTTTTTGAGTCCAAAACAACATAATGATTTCTATTTAATGCCAAAAGGACTAATCCATCAAAATCTATGTGGAGACACTATTAATTAACTACTCATTGGAATAATTCTAACTCCAGTGTGGGAATACAAGAAGAAAATCCTTAAAAGTGGATTCACATTATGTTCAACTCATGTACATGACATGTACTTCAAACCATTAGGCCATGATCCTCTGACCAGACTATTGTGTACATACCAATGCACAAAGTGTTCAACAACCCAACATGACTTGAACATTACATGGAGTAACTAGCCATGTACCCAACTAGAGGATTGTAATATAAACATATATGGACATAATTTTGCACCTAAAATGGCCATGGGCACTTAACACAAGGTGTGTGGTCATGTCTGAGGTCACACCTATAGTTATCCCATAGGGAATTCCCCAAACACAAATTCCCTATAACCCCCTCTTCCTCACCTAACCCAAAATTAATAACACATGGCGTGTGTTCCTAAACCACACTTCATGGGATAGGGTTTTCCTAAATAGAAAACCCTACGATCACCACAAAACACCCTTTTACCCCAAATCATCCCATAAGGGCTCTCATGGAACCTTATAAAACATATATAAGTATTTAAAAATTAGAAAAATAATAATAATAAAGGAATCTATGATTAAAAAAATAGTTCCCACCTCCATATGTATAACAATGAAGCTTCGGTCCTCGATCCACACAATGAACATGTTGATACCAGATCTTCCTCTGATTGATGAACTATGCACGATCCATCATCCCACCTCCATCTCTCTCTACCCCTATCTATCATGGACACATGATCTATATGGGGGGAAATGTATTCATAAAGAAAATGGGAGGAAATAATTGGAAAATGGAAAAAAATAAAATAAAATAAAGAAAAATAAAAAAGAAAAAGAAAAGGTGCTCGGGCATGGCCCCAGTCCCTGTGATGAGATTATGTCTCACCCAAGGAACCACCCCATTACATACTCAACTATAGATTTAAAATATCAATAAAAAGTTATATTTAAAAAATATTGTTGAATGAACAAACACGAATAATGTAATACATAGTTAATTAAATATAAATATTCCATGAAAATTTGAAGGACTAAAATTTCAAAAAATATTTCATCCTATGGTAAAAACCCTATTCACTAAATAATGTGGCTAGAAATATTTTATAAGATCATATCATAGAATAAATTAAAAAAATAACCTTAAATATCTGTGGAACAAAATGTTCAAATTCCTCTTAATTTTATTAACATATAATGATACAGGTCACTAAAATCTCCCCAACACAACACTTCTCACCCTCAAGTAGCCTTAGTGGTCAAACAACCCCCATGATCCCACTATAAGCACTGAAAAAACCTACACTATCTTGAATATCCATGTAGTGTCCCAAAATTTCAATGTATTTTTTTAAAATTATATAGAATTCTTTTGAGACCAAACGCTCTGAAGACATGTGATTTCGAGGCCCGGTGAGCCCAGAATGAAATTTTGAACATTATTTTAGTTCTCTTAAGTGAACGTGTGAGTGGATTTTTATAACTTTTAAAAAAGTTCTAGATTGAAACAATGTGTTCATCATTGAACTCAGAATGCCAGGATTCTCCTAGAAAGAAGTTAACTTCGACTGACATGGGTCGGATGGAAAATTAAATTTTCTGAGTTTTTGAAAAAATTATAAAATAACATAAAACATTATTTTATTTCTTTTCTAAACATTGAGCGGAAAGAAGAGGAATGGTGGTGCAAGGAAGAGGCGACAATGAGGCACATTAATGGAATCCCCTTAATGACTCTTTTTTGTGCATCTGTAACTACTACACTATTTCATAAATGAAACAATGTAACGACCCAGCGTCGCAACGTAATAGTAACGGTGCGACATGTTTCCTTTTAATAAGATAACACATTGTAGAGTTGAGAATTAAACTCTGGGGATTCACTGATGAACCTATGGATGATTTCCTCCTCTATGACGAATGACGGACACTGGTGGATCGCTCGCAACATCATCACTCTATGATAAAAAAAAGACAAGAAGCAACGAACGCCTTCGACTTCTTGAACCTTCTCAGGTGGACTCCTTCAACGCTGAACTACTTCGAGGTAGTGGTTCGATTTTGGTTTTATGTTTTTACCATTATTTTTCTAAATGAAGAAGGTGGATTAACCCATGAACAGGTTAATCTGAAGATCATCCATTCTCGCAGGAGGGTGATTATTCTTTGGTTTCTATTGAGGGTTTGATTTATTATTGATAGAACATCATTCCTAAGCCTCCCTAGTTTAATCTTCTAACATGGAGGGAGTGGGGCGACACAAAAAAGCCCGGACCCCTTTCAACTTGTGCGTTCTTAGTGGAATTTTTTTTGAAATGACGACAAGAAATTCATGGCCTTTTCAAGGAAGTAAGTGCCAAACAGATCTCAGAGGAGCGTTTAGTGCAAATAAAAGACCACCAGTGTGAACCCGGTGCTCCACGAAAGGGCCCGCCGATGTCAGTGGGGGCCCGTGGTGGTGGCCATGGGCAGGAGGTGTCATGAAATTATGGCGCACCAGGAAGAGCCGCAAGCTGGGTCACCGGCTGGTGGGAGAGACGTGGCCCTCAGCTGTGTCGGTGGAGCATCCCGCAACCACTGGTCGCAGTCGCTTGACCGTAGTGGAGGGAACCGCCCTACGTAGATTGCAGGTCAAGGGAGAAGCCGGATGAGGCTTCCAACCACATCACGACCAAACCAAATAGGCCCACCTCTAGTGGACCAGGAAGACAAGTGGGTCGGAACAATGGCTCATCAGACTGGACCTAGGTGGGTCCAGGTCTGGGTTGGGTTGGTCCAACCAGCTCGGACCAGACCCAAAACCTTTTTGAAAAAACATTAATATCTTCCAAAATAGGCTCCTGATTATTGAGAAATTTTTGGTGTTGGAACACTCACGATGATGTGGTTCATATGGAATACACTAATGAGGATTTCAGGAATCATGGAATTCAAAGAACGGATTGGGGAACAGTTCTCTTGAGATTAAGCATGCTATGTGCAGAAACCCTGTAGTTGGCTGAGACCTAGAGACTGCAAGTAAGAGACCCTATGTGAATCAGATACTATAGCCCAACGGGAAGCATCTTCTATGTGACCCAGCAAGCCCATGGCGGGGACCGACTTCTGGGTGACCCAATAGACCCACGGTACTAAACAGGTGGAGTACATCTGTATGTACATAGTGGGAAGCAACCTCTATTTGACCTGACATCCTCACAGTAGGGAGAGGCTTCTGTGTGACCCAGTATACCGATAGTACTAATTAGGGATGAGTACCACCGTAGTCGTAGGTTAGTGGGAAGAGGATTATGTGTGACCTGGTAGGCCCACTGTACTCATTGAGGAGGAGTTTTCTAGCGGCCGAGGTGTTTGACGATGTGACTAATGGTTCTACTTTCCTAATCTAGAACATACCTGGTGTGAGATTTTCTACATCGTGGCTATGCTTGGTGATCATGATTTGTGGTTTGGGTGTGGATTTATTTGTGGTCATTCATTGTTTGTTTGGGGTCCCTACTAAGTACTTTATTACTCACCCCGGTATGGGCTTCGCCCGCACATGTTGTGTCTGGTGTAGATGAAAACCACCTTGATAGAGGACTTGGTGGCCAAGGACCTGGTGGTTCCCAGTGAGACAAGTCAGTTGGGGATAAATTCTATAGCTTACAACATGTACTATGTACTTACCAATTAGGCGGGGTTTTCAATGGATGGATTCCAAAGTTTTTTTACATTCCTATTTTCAAGATTGTCTTTTGTTGGGTTTGTATTCTAGCCCACTTGACTTTCAGTTTTACATTTACTCTAGGGTTATTTATAGTGGAATGGATATTTACTGTTCACTTTTTAGGATGTGGTTGTGTGTGCGCTCATACATGTACTCAGGAAAAATGCCTCCCACTTTCAGGTTGAAGACTTCGATGCTAGTCGGCGACCTCTGGCCTTCGGTGGATGGGCTTGGGGAATTTCATAGCATAGGCCCCGGGGGATGGGTCAGTACAAAGTGGTATAAATGGTGGTCAATTATACCTCAAATACAGATAGTCTGTTTTTATGTTTTGGGGAAACAATGTTGAATGTTTCGAGTTCGAATTTCAGATTCGGGGAATCCAGTGTTGGTGCAGCGGCCGACGTATCCATACACTAAGACGTTGATTTCTATTTTTCAGCTCTATACATAAAAAACTAGTTAAATAAGTTTCTTCTTATGATTCTCTTGAATAAGAGTCAGCTCACTAGGTATAATCTTATGACTGTGGTATATATTGATCTATTTCAGGATGCCTCAACGCGGAAAGCTAACTAATATTCTGATACGTGCTCGTGTGGACAACCCGTCTAGCGATGACACATTCGTTCTGGAACTAGTGCTATAGATGGCCCCACCAAGTAGTGCACCCGTGTTTCCACCACTTTTTGATCAGTAATTACTACTAGAGTTACCATTAGAGGAAGCGTGCAGGATTAGTTCCTTGCATGAGTTCCAGAGACGGAGACCTCCCAGGTTCAAGGGAGAGACAGATCCGCAGGTCTCAAAGGAATCTCTTGAAGTAGTGACTCAGGTATTCCGATTAGTGAGGACATTGTTAGACCATATAGTGATCTTGGTCATGAGCCTTTTTTAGGGATAGGTAGGGATGTGTCAGTGTTTGACCATCCAGACGCATGATGAGGTGACCCTCTATTGGGATGACTTCATGTGGATTTCCCAGGATGAGTTCTTCCCTGTGACCTTGCACTCTGTGCACATCCAGGAGTTTCTTCACCTACATCAGGGCAGCCTGTTGGTGGATGAGTACTCTGCGAGGTTTACTAACCTCCCTCGCAACTCCATAAACATAGTGTAGGACCCTTTTTTCAGGGAATGGACCTTTGAGAAGGGACTCATAGGGGAGATCAGGTCATCCATGGTGTCACACAACATCCCCACTCAGGATAGAATGCTGAAGCAAGACCTTCTTGTGGATAGCTTCCTATAAGAGAAGGCACCGACATCCAGAGCCACCAGCAGCCACCATAGGATAGATTCATCATCGGTGAGTAGCAGATAATAGGCACGGGGGCCCATGCTAGCCAGGTATTTCGAGGGATCACCCTATGTCTCATGGTCGGTAGTGCAGGGCTCCCAGAGAAAAGGGATTCAGTAGGGGACCAAGGTGTGCTTCACGTGCAGCTGACAAGGACACATCACTCGTGAATGCGCGAACCACCGCACAGATTATGAACAAAACTTCGAGGGACCTCCAAAGAAAAGGCATAGTTTCAAGTGAGGAGGTCCACATGGAAGAAAACATGGTAGGAGATTACACTGAGTAGAAGGAAGTGGACAACTATTTGAGGTGCTACCACCACCACCCCGAGGTTGTCCACCACGGGCTTAGGGAGCCGACACACAGGGGAGAGTCCAGCTTCCGGTTATTGAGGCCTATGAACACTGTGATCCAGAGATGATTGTAGGTAGAATCTATGTATTATCCACCATAGATGCAGTTTTAATACTCACCGGTGTCAGCCACTCTTTCCTTTCCATGGATCTTGTTCAAGGCTAAGAGATTCTAGTGGGGTTTTTTGGCTCGATCCTTAGGATTAGATAATCCTATAATAAGGGATTCAAAGATTACACACTGGTTCCGGTACTGTGATATTACTCTAGGAGACGAGATATTCAGCTGGGATCTTCTAGTAGAAACATTGAGGCCTTACGACATCATCTTCGGTAGGGACTGGTTATCTATATTCTATGATTAGATCGACTGTTTTAAGCGAAAAGTGTGGCGTGTCCATGAGTATGGGACAAATTTTTCATTCACCAGCAAGAATGGAACCTTTTCATCACAATATGGACTTTCTCAGAGGAGGGTGTAGCCGAGAACTCACCATTTGGGCAGCCTCACTCTCGGTGTAGTGGATGAAAGGGTTAGAGCAATCCTGTAGTGGGGGAAAAGTATTAGGATGTATTTCCTGATGATTTTTCAGGACTACCTCATCTCAAAAAGATAGATTTCTTCATTGACCTATACCCATGTATGGAACATATATCCACACCGGCATATCGAATGGCTTCTGTGGATCTATGTGAGTTGAGGGTACAGCTGGAGGACTTGCAGGAGAACAGGTTCATAAATCCCAGTGTTTCACCATGGGCAACCCCAGTATTATTTACCAAGAATGAAGAAATGATATTAAGGCTATTCATGGAATTCTGATGCCTGAACTAGGTGACCGTGAAGAACAAGTATCCACTGCCAAGGATTGATGACCACTTCGACCAGTTGATGGGAGAAAGGTGGTTCTAGAAGATAGACCTGGACTGAAAATAAGCATTTTTATTGATTATCAAGAGGCCGAAAGTCCAGACAAAAGAAGAGTCATGGGGGGTGAAAGTAATGGATATCGAGAGCATCATAAACAATTAAATAGACCCACTTAGGAGGAAAGGAACCCAGAAGTGTTCACCAGGATAATTAATATGATCTTCCAGCCTTACATTGATCATTTTGTGGAAGTGTTCATTGATGACATCTTGGTGTACTCATTATCAGAGGAGGATCACACTACACACCTACGGATAGTCCTAGATATAATCTGAGAGCTATAGATTTATGGTAAGCTCTCGATGTTCCTGTTCTAGATTTGGGATGTCCACTTTTTGGGACATGTCATATCGGATGGAAGAGTTTCAGTGGATCTGGAAAAGATAGAGGCAATTCTTCCTTGGGATCCACCCAAGATCATGACCGAGGAGCGGAGATTGTTAGGGTTGGCTAGAAACTACCAGAGGTTCTTGACCGAATTTTCCAGAGTAGCAGCACATTTATAAGACTTTACATGGAAGTGACATCCCTTTTGTGGATAGATAAGTGCCTGTATATTTTCCATGAGCTGAGGCAGAGACTGACGAGTGCCCCCATTTGAGAATACCAGAATAAAGTGTTTGATATGTAGTATTCTGCGATGAATCAAGGTCTAGACTAGGTTGTGTCCTGATGCATGAACGAGCGGTGATCGCCTAAAACTCATGGATGTTGAGGAAATATGAGAATAAATACATGACCCATGACCTGCAGTTAGCAATAGTGGTCTTTTACTTGAATATGTGGAAACACTACTTGATGGAGAACTGTTTACCATCTAATCCGACCACAAGAGTGTGAGTATATATTCTCACAAAAGGACCTGAACCTAAGACAACAGTGATGGATAGATTTCCTCCAATACTATTACATTGAGATAGTCTATACTCCTAGTAAGGGGAATGTGGTGGTAGACACGCTCAGCATGAGTTCTGGCTTACAGTTTCTAAGTGAGGCAACATAGTAGTTAGTTGGGATGCAGATATCCTTCGTAGATGATGATGGAACATCTTAGCTTCAGTCAAGGACTGTCACTCCCCCACTCTTATAGTGAGTTATGGAATAACAACTTGTGGATGTTGATTTTGAGGCATGATGTGCTCAGATATCCTATGGACAAGCTCCTAATAGATATTCGATAGGTGGGGATCATGTCATCCTTTTCGGAGGATGCACCATAGAAAAAGTGAAGTCACATGAGGAAGTGTTTAGGGAGTTCCATATATCCCCTTTGGAAGTAAATAATGGTGTAGAGAATATGTACCAAGACTTCTGACATTATTACTGGTGGCCAGGGATGAAGAAAGTGGTGGCAGAGTTTGTTTCATAGTGCCTCACTTTTTAGTAAGTGAAGGCCGAGAATCAGGTCCTAGCAAGCATAACACATACACTTGAGGTACCAGAGTGTAATGAGATAATATATCCATGGAATTCGTGATGGGTTTAACACACACATCCAAGGGACATGACTCTATTAGGGTGATCGTTGACTGACTCACTAAGTCATCTCAATTTGTCACGACCTGTCCTCGGGGCCCTTGCCGTGGCTGCCCCAAGCTCGCCTTCCATAGGCCAGGGGCTGGCGACTAGCACCAAAGGCGTAAATCCCGATAACTTGGAAGGCATTGCCTTTATAAAAGTGACCAAACACCACAGAGTACAAGAGGTAGTAAAACAGTAAGTACAAAGAAATTACTGAAAAGTAAAGAGGCCAGAATACAAACCCAACTGAAAAAAAACTACAACTGAACAAAAGTACAACAGAAAAACACAAACAGCTGGAAGAAAGGAAACAGGTCCTAGGTCGTCCTCCTCGGATCCTACCTGAAGGGTAGGTACAGATAGCGCAACTCCTGGATCATCCACCATGGATCCTACCTGAAGGGTAGGTATAGATAGCGAAACTTCTCAATGCTCTCGCCCGTCAACCCCCTCCAAGTGTCGTCTCGACGTGAAGTCCACCTCTGGATACTGACTCATCGGGTGGTCCACCTCCGGGTACCGTACAGTCCTCGAACACTCAGCCTCCGTCAGCACTTCCCGTCATCTGCAACCAACACAATGAGGTGCGGGCATAGCCCGTGCAGGGGTGAGTATAACGATACTCAGTAGGGACCCTGACACCCTCAAGGTCTCACTAAAACCAACAAGGATAACCACAAAGAAGATCTCAACTGATAACCCCTACTTAGGTATATGACCATAAATATACCTAAGTTATCAAGTAACCCATCTCAATCATGAGGAAACACAAGATTATGAAAATCAACGGATAACCACTACCCATGTATATGCCCATACATATACATAAGTTATCAAGTAACCCATCTCAATCAAGAGGTAAACACAAAGGTCATAGACTCAGCTCAAACTAGGATTTTCATTATCGAAACTGTAACTACTGATGATCCCCATCTTTGGAGTGTATAGTGGTCCTGCCACGACTCTGAGGTACTGCTCACTAAACTAAGACTACTGAGGTACTCCTCTTATCGAGTAATGTGGGCTTGCTGCTACAACCAAGAGCTTCCCACCATGGATATGCCGCTACAACCAAGCGCTCCCCCTCATAGCCTCCAGAGGTACTCCTTCTGTTTAGTATCGCGGGTTTTCCGCTACAACCAAGAGCTCCTCCACCGTGGGACTGCCGCTACAACCAAGCGCTCCCCCTCATAGCCTCCAGAGGTACTCCTTCTGTTGAGTACAGTGGGTCTGCCGCTACAACCAAGCGCTCCTCTGCCGTGGGTCTGCCGCTACAACCAATCGCTCCCCCTCATAGCCTCCAGAGGTACTCCTTATATTGAGTACTACGGGTCTTCCGCTACAACCAAGAGCTCCTCCGTCATGGGTCTGCCGCTACAACCAAGCACTCCCCACTGGGCTATCCGAAACACACCGAGTCGATCGGTCAAGCAGTCGTCAGGTCTCAGCCGGCTACACGGTCTCCATACTCCACACGCTTTTCTTCGGGAGGTTCCGCTCCACGAGCTACTGGTTGATACTACAAGTATCAAAAATTTCCACGAAGAAGTATTTCAAAGGACCGCCTCGTCACAGGGGTCTCGATGCAACATACAGCGCGTCAATCGGACTCCCAGTCTGTGAGTTACTAGCCTTTTCGTCCCCGGGGCCCGGTTGGTGTTGTGTGTGAACCAACCCGACCGTATCTCAACTGTACCCTGAACTCTCATATGGTATATTGATAGGGACCGTTTCTCCACGTGATCACTAACTCCAATGATAGTTCGTCGAATGGACGTCCAGTCTGAAATTCATCAGCTTTTCTGTTCTAGGGGCCTGGTTGGATTTCGGATGCAATCCATCCCGACCACTATCCAGCTACATCCAAATATCTGGAAAATAATTCCAAAAGTTCCGTCTCATAAAGAGGAATTCAATGAGACAGACGGTGCGTCAATCAGACGCCCGACCAGTGAGTTATTGACTTTTTCGTTCTAGGGGCCCGGTTGGTTTCGTGAGTGAACCAACCCTACTGCACTCCGACGGCGTCCAAACCTCGAGCGGAGTAAGAAAAAAGTTTCGTCTCATCAAGATGAATTCAACGAGTCAGACGGCGCGTCAATCGGATGTCTGGAGCTCAAGTTATAAGTGTTTCCACTCCGAGGGCCCGGTTGGTTTCGTGTACGAACCAACCCGGCCGAACCCAAAGTATTCTGAAACCTTGAGTGCGATATCCTGAAATGACCATATCAATCCAAGGATTGCATCGCATCTGACGGTGCATCGATCGGAGGCTCATAGCTCATGTTATGGGAAATAGACCGAATAATGTTCGGTATTAGGGGGTTCGAGCCTGGTCCGACCCGGCCCGATACCCCCAGGGTCGGCCCGAACCGAGTCGACCCGTCCCGGGTCCAGGTCCGGCCCGCTTGGGCGCGGCCCGGCCCATTCGGCGTCGCCCGGACTGCTCGGCGCGGCCCGGCCCGGCCGATGCGGCCCGGCCCGACCCGGTGCGGCCCGGTCTGGCGGACCAGCCCGGCGCGCGGCCCGCTGGCCAGGGGTTCGGCCGAACGGCCAAATCATTCTGGGTGGGGGCGCTGCCCCCACGTGAAGTAAACTACGACCCCTTAATGGGGCCTCTTCGTCTGGCCAGCCGGGGGTTTCGAACCCCCGGTTCCTCCATGGTCCGGCCGACCCGCTCTGACCGGCCGACTTCTGCCGCCACCGGACCTGCAAGGCCGATCCCCTTGCTCCGAAACTGGCGGCCCGGTACTGGCCGCCGGTTCCACTGTTCCGCCGCGGCCCGGAACCGGCCGCAGCCTTGGTTCGTCTGGCGTGGTGCGACGACACCGCGCCCCACCGTCGCGGCCCCGCTCCGGCCGCGGTAGTTTAGTGGTCCTCCGGTGTGGCGCGACGGCACCACATCTCTGGTTCGTTTTCAATGGCGCCACACTCCTCCCCCTTTCCTTATCAAAATTCCACGCGGTGCTTCGGCACCACGTTACCTTGATCTCCGCAACAAAACCAACAACCAAAAAAAGGGGAGGAGTGTCGGCCGTGTTCGTGCGGTCCGACCTTCTCCTGTTATCACAATAACTAGCGGTTCAAAGAAAAGGATAAGCGACGGAAGATTTCACGAACTAACAAATAAAATAAATTCCTAACTCAATGATATCATCGAACGAGCGTTCGTCGCGGAATTAACCATCGCGGAAGAATAGGTCCTCCGTGGAAGAATAAGATCACCGCTGAAGAAGAGAATCGCTGTTGGCGTTAGGTGATCTCTGAGGAAGGCGTCTCTCACCGTCGTCCGCCATCGGAGGTTGGCGTTCTTCATTGGCGGTGGCGCGTTCTTCGCGTTCTTCATCGAAGAACGAATAATCCTCTCTTTTTCTCCCAAGGCTTTGACACAACACAAACCCCCCAACCATAATAAAAAGCCCTCCTCTTATTTTATTATCAACATAAGAATTTGAAATTCAAAGGATAAGAAACGAACAATTAATTCAATGAATTAATTGTAATGATTTAACAGCCCAATTTAATGGGGCGTTTCTTAACCAGAAAAACGTAAGGTTTGACTTTCATTAAAAGCGGGGTTGCGGCTGCGTTAGTTAGGACGGAAGAAACGGTGGGGCTCGTGTGGGCCCCACCTCACAAATATCCTACCATGTGGGTAGGATATCGTGGGTCCCACCTTATTCTCTTAACTTAGCTTAAGTGGCTTTAAGTGAAATAAAATAAAGTGTCCCACCACTTTTATTTTATTTCTTAACTTAATCCCAAAAACTAAAAACCACACCCGAGCAAACGCAACTCCGAAAAAAGAGTTTCTAAGCAAATACCGGCGCTGCGATTCCATCGGTGCCCTCGGAATTCGATTCCGAGCACCGGTTCAAAATTTAGAAAAACCCGCTCGTTCGTTCACTCAATGTACCCGAGCTAAACATTGGAAAATGATTCCGGGCACACCGGGCCTCAGAATCAGGTGCCATCAGAAACTGCGCTCTTGTAAAATTCCAAAGAAAATAAAAAAAAATTCCTTGAATTTTACGGGTCTTTAAATCACTCCCACCTCAGGGCTTTACGTCCCCGTAAAGATACATCATAGACTAGGTAAACAAAAGTGGGTACTGAGCCCGCATCTGAGCCTTCTGCTCCCATGTGCTCATCTGGAGGTTTTCGTACTGCCAGTGAAAGCGCACCCAAGGAATCGACCCGTCCTCATAGGACACGCACCTGTCGTTCCTCGATCCCCACTGGAACCTCCGTGAGGGTCGTTCCATTGTCCAAGTCCAGCTCTTCATGGTCGATGAAAAGAGAAGGGTCGATCTTGTATCTCCTCTGTTGAGATACCTGGAAGTCGTCGTGCACCTGGTGCAACTGAGGTGGGTGGGTCAATCGGTAAACCACCTCTCCTACCCTGGTGAGGACCTAGAAAGGTCTGTTGAACCTCGGAGATAACTTGTCGCCTCGACCACATCTCCGTAACTCACGTCGAGGTGAGACCCTAAGGGAAACGTGGTCACCAAACTCGAACTCTAGTGGTCTCCGCCCCCTGTCAGCACAAGACTTTTGCCGGCTCTGAGCTGTCCTCATCAGCTCTTGGATGACTTGGACCTTTCTGGTCCTACAAGAGCTGCTGTTATTTCTTCTTTGCTGATAAGAGAAATCCGGTCTCATCCCCTGGATAAACCACGTTCTTCGCCTAATACAGTCAATCCTGACATGGATGATACTAATCCATACCAAGGATGACATCGTAAGGCCTTGACGCTACTACCAAGATCTCCAACCGTTACTCTCACCTCCAAGGGTTGAGTCACACCGTCGGCATCAGTGTGTGGTCACTGGGTCTCCTCCAGTAGGTATCTCCAAGTGAGGGTCAAGTCAACTGTTTTTAAACCAGAACCTATTAGTAACAACTAAAAGAGAGGATATGAAGGTAAATGCCACAAGAAAGGTGTCTTTTTATTACTGCAGCTCAAAGTACAAAGACACAATGCAACAACAAACAAACATCAACAGAGCTAGAAGCAACATGAATAAAAGTCTCCAGGTCTGGAGCTAGTCCCACTCTTGTCCATCTGCTCTCGGAGCTCCATGATCGTAGGCCTCCTCTACCTGCAGCTGAGCTCTCCGACGTCCACTTGTTCCCTGTGGTCGGGGTGGACCTCCTGGTGGTGGTGGTGGCAACACCTCGAAGCGTCGTCCACCTCCAGCTGCAGGGCTAGATCCCCTACCATGGTCTCCTTCTCCATGCGGTCCATCTCGATCGAACCTCTGCATCTTCTTGGGAGGTCCTTCGTTCATCTGTTGGTCATCTGTATGGCTGGTCGAACAGTCACGAGCCATGTGACCAACCCCGCCGTAGGAGTAACACTGCCCGCGCATGGTAAGTCGTTATCCACCCCAGGTGCCTCGCACAAATGATCCTGTGTCATGCGGTCGACCACCTGTAGGTCTAGTCCTCTTGGACCTCTGCGTCATCTATCTACTGCCTGCTACAGAAGACTCTGCCGCATGCCGGCTAGTGGTGGGTCCTACTGCTGGAGACTGCTCAGCAAGGATACTCTCCACTAAGAGGGCTCGCTCCAACACCCCTGTTTGTGTCAGAAAGCTATGAGAAACAACTGAAGCTTTGATCTCTCACCTGAGCCCCTGCTCGAAGGTTCAGGCCCTGAAGAATGGGTCTGATACCATGTCTGTGGAATAGCGTGAGAGATAAGTAAACCTCGCTGCGTACTGGGCTACTGTCATGCTACCATGCCGCAGCTGTAGCAGCTCCTGGATGCGCACTTCTTGGAAGGTGGCTGGGACGAACTCTGAGCGAAAAAGGCACTCAAAGTCCGTCTAAAGGAGAGATGCCTCATCGTGCACCTGGAGAATCAAGCTCCACCATCTTCCTGCTAAAGCATTCAGGAGGATCACTGTAAGGACCACCATAAGGTCAGCTGGTGTCCCTACCAAACGAAAAACTCGTACAACTGCCTCCGGCCAATCCTCAACTTCCTGAGGGTCCGTCTCCCCACGGAACCTGGGCGGTCGCTGACGCTGAAACTCGTGCAGTGCACTAAGGCGATGTGCACCGTCAGTGGCAGGGGCTGGTAGCATCGGTGGCTCGATGGGTAGAGGTACCGCCGATGCCTCTGTTGTCAAAGGGCCTTGTACCGAGGCCTCGTCGCACGGTGGGCTGTCGTCATGCACAACTCTCGGAACCCAAGATGGCTGCCGTCGTGGGGCCATCCTGAAAAAAGACAGGTGCGCCATGGTCAGAACAGTATACCTGGTGAGCTGACACAAGTAATCACAAAGAAAACTTGAAACACACATGCAATCAATGTTTTCATGTATTAAGTCGAAAATCAGAAGTCAGGGTCTTGGTGTACGGATATGTCGGCCGCCGCACCAACACTGGACTCCCTGGACTGATAACTGCCCTCAATACTCTCAACACTATTGCATCACATGGAAAAAGATCAGAGTCCTGAGTTCTGTGGTAGAATCGAACTCCTTTGATACCAATTTGTCACGACCCGTCCTCGGGGCCCGTGCCGTGACTACCCCAAGCCCGCCTTCCATAGGCCAGGGGCTGGCGACTAGCACCAAAGGCGTAAATCCCGATAACTGGGAAGGCATTGCCTTTATAAAAGTGACCAAACACCATAGAGTATAAGAGGAAGTAAAAAACTAAGTACAAAGAAAGTGCCGAAAAGTAAATGGGCCAGAATACAAACCCAACTGAAAAAAACAGCTACAACTGAACAAAAGTACAATAGAAATTGACAAATAGCTGGAAGAAAGGAAGAATCTCCTGGGTCATTCTCCTCGGATCCTACCTGAAGGGTAGGTATAGATAGCGCAGCTCCTGGATCGTCAACCACAGATCCTACCTGAAGGGTAGGCACAGATAGCGCATCTCCTCAATGCTCTCACCCATCAACCCCCTCCGAGTGTTATCTCGACGTGAAGTCCACCTTCGGATACTGACTCGTCGGGTGGTCCACCTACGGGTACCATCCAGTCCTTGAACACTTGGCCTCCGTCAGCACTACCCGTCATCTGCAACCAACACAACGAGGTGCGGGCATAGCCCGTGCAGGGGTGAGTATAACGATACTCAGTAGGGACCCCGAGACCCTCAAGGTCTCACTAAAACCAACAAGGATAACCACAATGAAGATCTCAACAGATAACCCCTACTTAGGTATATGCCCATACATATACCTAAGTTATCAAGTAACCCATCTCAATCATGAGGAAACACAAGATTATGAAAATCAACGGATAACCACTACCCAGGTATATTCCCATACATATACCTAAGTTATCAAGTAACCCATCTCAATTAAGAGGTAAACACAAGGGTCATAGACTCATCTCAAACCAGGATTTTCATTATCGAAACTGTAACTGCTGAAGAGCCCCATCTCTGGAGTGTACAGTGGTCCTGTCACGACTCCGAGGTACTGCTCACTAACCTAAGACTGCTGAGGTACTCCTCTTGTTGAGTACTATGGGCCTGTTGCTACAACCAAGCGCTTCCCACCACGGGTCTGCCACTAAAACCAAGCGCTCCCCCTCATAGCCTCCATAGGTACTCCTTCTGTTGAGTACCGTGGGTCTTCCGCTACAACCAAGGGCTCCTCCGCCGTGGGACTTCCACTACAACCAAGCGATCCCCCTCATAGACTCCAGAGGTACTCCTTCTATTGAGTACCACAGGTCATCCACTACAACCAAGCGCTCCTCCGCCGTGGGTCTGCCGCTACAACCAAGTGCTCCCCCTCATAGCCTCCAGAGGTACTCCTTATTTTGAGTACCGTGGGTCTTCCGCTACGAGCAAGAGCTCCTCCATCGTGGGTCTACCGCTACAACCAAGCGCTCCCCACTAGGCTATCTGAAACACACCGATTCGATCAGTCAAGCAGTCTTCAGGTCTCATCCGGCTACACGGTCTCCGTACTCCTAACGCTCGTCTCCGGGAGGGTCCGCTCCACGAGCTACTGGTTGATACTACATGTATCAAAAAGTTCCATGAAGAAGTATCTCAAAGGACCGCCTCGTCACAGGGGTCTCGACGCAACAGACGGTGCGTCAATCGGACGCCCGGTCTGTGAGTTACTAGCCTTTTCGTCCCTAGGTCCCGGTTGGTTTCGTGTGTGAACCAACCCGACCGTTTCTCAACTGTAACCCGAAATATCATAGGGTATACTTATAGGGACCGTTTCTCCACGTGATCACTAACGCCGCTGACAGTTCGTCAAACGGACGTCCAGTCTGAAAGTCATCAGCTTTTCCGTTTCGGGGGGCCGGTTGGATTTCGGATGCAATCCAACCCGGCCACTATCCAACTGCATCCAAAATCTATGGCGAAGAATTTCAAAATTTTCGTCTCATCAAGAGGAATTCAACGAGACAGACGGTGCGTCAATCGGACGCCCGACCTGTGGGTTATTGGCCTTTTCGTTCCAGGGGCCCGGTTGGTTTCATGAGCGAACCAACCTGACCGCACTCCGACGACATCCAAACCTCGAGCGGAGTAAGCCAAAATTTCAGTCTCATCAAGAGGAATTCAACGAGTCAGACGACGCGTCAATCGGATGTCCAGAACTCATGTTATAAACGTTTTCACTCCGAGGGCCCGGTTGGTTTCCTGTACGAACCAACCCGGCCGAACTCAAAGTATTCTGAAACCTTGAGTGTGATATAATGAAACGACCGTATCGATCCACAGATCACATTGCATCTGACGGTGCATCGATCGGAGGCTTGTAGCTCATGTTATGGGCAATAGACTGAATAATGTTCGGTATTAGGGGGTTCGGGCCTGGTCCGATCCGGCCCGATACCCCCAGGGTCGGCCCGAACCGGGTCGACCCGTCCCGGGTCCAAGTCCGCCCTGCATGGGCGCGGCCCAGCCTGACCCAGCGCAGCCCGGTCTGGCGGACCGGCCCGGCGCGCAGTGCGCTGGGCGCGCTGGCCAGGGGTTCAGCCAAACGGCCGAACCGTTCGGGGCGGGGGCGCTGCCCCCATGTGAAGTAAACCGGGGCCCCTTAATGGGGCCGCTTCGTCTGGCCATCCGGGGGTTTCGAACCCCCGGTTCCTCCAAGATCCGGCCGCCCGCTTCGACCGGCCGGCTTCTGCCTCCACGGGACCGGCAAGGCCGGTCCCCTTGCTCCGATGCTGGCAGCCTGGTACCGGCCACCGGTTCCACTATTCCGCCGTGGCCCGGAACCGGCCGCAACCTTGGTTCATCCGGCACGGTGCGACGGCGCCACGCCCCACCGCCGCGGCCCCGCTCCGGTCGCTGTACTTTAGTGGTTCTCTGGTGTGGCGTGATGGCGCCGCATCTCTGGTTCGTTTTCAACGGCGCCGCGCTCCTCCCCCTTTCCTTATCAAAATTCCATGCGGTGCTTCGGCACCGCGTTGACTTTATCGCCGCAACAAAACCAACAACCAAGAAAAGGGGAGGAGTGTCGGCCGTGTTTGTGCGGTCCGACCTCCTCCTGTTATCACGATAACAGGCGGTTCAAAGAAAATGAGAAGCGACAGAAGATTTCACGAACTAACAAATAAAATAAATCCCTACCTCAACGCTGTCGTCGAACGAGCGTTCATCGTGGAATTAATCGTCGCGGAAGAAGAGGTCCGCCGTGGAAGAAGAAGATCGCCGTGGAAGAAAAGAATCGTCGTTGGCGTTAGGTGATCTCCGAGGAAGGCGTCTCTCGCCGTCGTCCGTCGTCGGTGGTTGGCGTTCTTCGTTGGCGGTGGCGCGTTCTTTGCGTTCTTCGTCGAAGAACGAAGAATCCTCTCTTTTTCTCCCAAGGCATTAACACAACACAAACCCCCCAACCATAATAAAAAGATGTCCTCTTATTTTATTATCAACATAATAATTTTTAATTCAAAAGATAAGAAACGAACAATTAATTCAATGAATTAATTGTAACGATTTAACTGCCCAATTTAATGGGGCGTTTCTTAACCAGAAAAACGTAAGGTTTGACTTTCATTAAAAGGGGGGTTATGGGTGCGTTACTTAGGAGGGAAGAAACGGTGGGGCTCATGCAGGCCCCATCTCAAAAATATCCTACCAAGTGGGTAGGATATCGTGGGTCCCACCTTATCCGCTTAACATAGCTTAAGTGGCTTTAAGTGAAATAAAATAAAGTGTCGCCCCACTTTTATTTTATTTCTTAACTTAATTCCAAAAAATAAAAACCACACCTGAGCAAAAGAAACTCCCGAAAAAGCGTTTATAAGAAAATACTGGCGGTATGATTCCATCGGTGCCCTCAGAATTCGATTCCGAGCACCAGTTCAAAATTTAGAAAAACCCGCTCGTTCGTTCACTGAACGTACCCGAGCTAAATTTCGGAAAATGATTCCGGGCACACCGGGCCTCGGAATTAGGTGTCGTTAGAAACTGCGCTCTTGTAAAATTCCAAAGAAAATTTAAAAAAAATTCCTTGAATTTTACGGGTCTTTACATCACTCCCACCTCAGGGCTTTACGTCCCCGTAAAGATACATCATAAACTAGGGAAACAAAAGTGGGTACTGAGCACGCATCTGATCCTTCCGCTCCCATGTGCTCATCTGGAGGTTCTTGTACTGCCAGTGAAAGCGCACCCAAGGAATGGACCCATCCTCGTAAGACCCGCTTTTGTCGTTCCTTGATCCCCACTAGAACCTTCGTGAGGGTCACCCCATCGTCCAAGTCCAGCTCCTCATGGTCGATGAAAAGCGAAGGGTCGAGCTTGTATCTCCTCAGTTGAGATACCTGGAAGTCGTCGTGCACCTGGTGGAACTCAGGTGGGTGGGTAAAGCGGTAAACCACCTCGCCTACCCTGCTGAGGACCAAGAAAGGTCCATTGAACCTCGGAGATACCTTGTCGCCCCGACCACATCTCCGTAACTCACGTCGAGGTGAGACCCGTAGGGAAACGTGGTCACCAACCTCGAACTCTAGTGGTCTCCGCCCCCTGTCATCACAAGACTTTTGCCGGCTCTGAGCTGTCCTCATCCGCTCTTGGATGACTTGGACCTATCTGGTCCTACAAGAGTTGTTGTGATTTCTTCTTTGCCGAAAAGAGAAATCCAGTCTTATCCCCTGGATGAACAATGTTCTTCACCTAATACAGTCAATCCTGAAATGGATGATACTAATCCATTCCAAGGATGACGTCGTAAGGCCTCGACGCTACTACCAAGAGATCCAACCGTTACTCTCGCCTCCAAGGGTTGAGTCACACTGTCGGCATCAGTGTGTGGTCACTGTGTCTCCTCCAATAGGTATCTCAAAGTAAGGGTCAAGTCAACGGTTTTTAAACTGGAACCTCTTAGTAACAACTAAATGAGAGGACATGAAGGTAAATTCCACAAGAAAGGTGTCTTTTTATTACTGCAGCTCAAAGTACAAAGACACAAAGCAACAACAAACAAACATCAACAGAGCTAGAAGCAACATGAACAAAAGTCTCCAGGTCTGGAGCTAGTCCCACTCTTGTCCATCTACTCCCGGAGCTCCATGATCATAGGCCTCAGCTGCCTGCAGCTGAGCTCTCCCACGTCCACTTATTCCCTGTGGTCGGGGTGGAACTCCTGGTGGTGGTGGTGGAAACACCTAGAAGAGTCGTCCACCTACAGCTGTCGGGCCAGCTCCCCTGCCATGGTCTCCTGCTCCATGCGTTCTGCCTTGATTGAACCTCTGCCTCTGCCTGGGAGGTCCTTCGTTCATCTACTGGTCATCTGTATGGCGGGTCGGACAGTCACGAGCCATGTGACCAACCCCGCCGCAGGAGTAACACTGCCCGCACATGGTAAGTCGTTCTCCACCCCAGGTGCCTCGCACAAATGATCCTGTGTCATGCGGTCGACCACCTGTAGGTCTAGTCCTCTTGGAACTTTGCATCATATGTCTAATGCCTGCTGCAGAAGACTCTGCCGCATGCCGACTAGTGGTGGGTCCTGCTGCTGGAGACTGCTCAGCAAGGAAACTCTCCACTAAGAGGGCTCGCTCCAACACCCCTGTCTGTGTTGGAAAGCTGTGAGAATCAACTGAAGCTGTGATCTCTCACCTGAGACCCTGCTCGAAGGTTCGGGCCCTGAAGAATGGGTCTCGTACCATGTCTGTGGAATAGCGCAAGAGATCGGTAAAACTCTCCACGTACTGGGCTACTGTCATGCTGCCATGCCGCAGTTGTAGCAGCTCCTGGATGCGCACCGCTCAGAGGGTGGCTGGGAAAAACTCTGAGCGAAAAAGGCTCTTAAAGTCCACCCAAAGGAGAGATGCCTCGCCGTGCACCTGGAGCATCAAGCTCCACCATCTGCCTGCTGCCGCATGTAGGAGGCTCACTGCAAGGACCACCATAAGGTCAGCTGGTGTCTCTACCAAACCAAAAACTCATACAACTGCCTCCAGCCAATACTCAGCTACCTGAGGG
Source organism: Viscum album (assembly GCA_963277665.1). Taxonomy (NCBI): domain Eukaryota; kingdom Viridiplantae; phylum Streptophyta; class Magnoliopsida; order Santalales; family Viscaceae; genus Viscum; species Viscum album. Next base: position 837,623,376 of record OY728167.1, read on the forward strand.
TCCGTCTCCCCACGGAACCTGGGCGGTCGCTGACACTGAAACTCGTGCAGTGCACTAAGGCAACGTGCTCCGTCGGCGGCTGGGGCTGGTAGCATCGGTGGCTCGACGGGTAGAGGTACCGCCGGTGCCTCTGCTGTCAAAGGGCCCTGTACCGAGGCCTCTTCGCTCAGTGGGTTGTCGTCACGCACAACTCTCGGAACCCTAACTGGCTGCCGTCGTGGGGCCATCCTGAAAAGAGACAGGTGTGCCACAGTCAGAACAGTATACCTGGTGAGCTGACACAAGTAATCACAAAGAAAACTTGAAACACACATGCAATCAATGTTTTCATGTATTAAGTCGGAAATCAGAAGTCAGGGTCCTGGTGTACGGATACATCGGCCGCCGCACCAACACTGGACTCCCTGGACTGATAACCGCACTCAATACTCTCAACACTATTTCTTCACATAGAAAAAGATCAAAGTCCTGAGTTCTACGGTAGAACCAAACTCCTTTGATACCAATTTGTCACGACCCGTCCTCGGGGCCCGTGTCGTGACTACCCCAAGCCTGCCTTCCATAGGCCAGGGGCTGGCGACTAGCACCAAAGTCGTAAATCCCGATAACTGGGAAGGCATTGCCTTTATAAAAGTGACCAAACACCACAGAGTACAAGGGGAAGTAAAACACTAAGTACAAAGAAAGTGATGAAAAGTAAATAGGCCAGAATACAAACCCAACTGAAAAAAAACAGCTACAACTGAACAAAAGTACAACAGAAAAAGACAAACAGCTAGAAAAAAGGAAGCAGCTCTTGGGTCGTCCTCCTCGGATCCTACCTGAAGGGTATGTATAGATAGCGCAACTCCTGGATCGTCCACCACGGATCCTACCTGAAGGGTAGGTACAGATAGCGCTGCTCCTCAATGCTCTCGCCCTTCAACCCCCTCCGAGTGTCGTCTCGACGTGAAGTCCACCTCCGGATACTGACTCGTCGGGTGGTCCACCTCCGGGTACCGTCCAGTCCTCGAACACTCGGCCACCGTCAAAACTGCCCGTCATCTGCAACCAACACAATGAGGTGCGGGCATAACCCGTGTAGGGGTGAGTATAATGATACTTAGTAGGGACCCCGAGACCCTCAAGGTCACACTAAACCCAACAAGGATAACCAAAAATAAGATCTCAATAGATAACCCCTACTTAGGTATATTCCTATACATATACCTAATTTATCAAGTAACCCATCTCAATCATGAGGAAACACAAGATTATGAAAATCAACGGATAACCACTACCCAGGTATATGCCCATATATATACCTAAGTTATCAAGTAACCCATCTTAATCAAGAGGTAAACACAAAGTTCATAGACTCAGGTCAAACCAGGATTTTCATTATCGAAACTGTAACTTCTGAAGAGCCCCGTCTCTAGAGTGTACAGTGATCCTGTCATGACTCCGGGGTACTGCTCACTAACCTAAGACAGCTGAGGTACTCCTCCTGTCGAGTACTGTGGGCCTGCTGCTACAACCAAGCGCTTCCCACCATGGGTCTTCCGCTACAACCAAGCGCTCCCCCTCAAAGCCTCCAAAGGTACTCCTTCTGTTGAGAACCGCGGGTCTTCCACTACAACCAAGCGCTCTTCCGCCGTGGGACTACCGCTACAACCAATCGCTCCTCCTCAGAGCCTACAGAGATACTTCTTCTGTTGAGTACCGCAGGTCTACCGCTACAACCAAGCGCTCCTCCGCCGTGGGTCTGCCATTACAACCAAGCGCTCCCCCTCATAGCCTCCAGAGGTACTCCTTATGTTGAGTACCGCGGGTCTTCCGCTACAACCAAGAGCTCCTCCTTCATGGGTCTGCCGCTACAACCAAGCTCTCCACACTGGGCTATCCTAAACACACCGAGTCGATCGGTCAAGTAGTCATCAGGTCTCATCCGGCTACACGGTCTCCGTACCCCACACGCTCGTCTCCAGGAGGGTCCGCTCCACGAGCTACTGGTCGATACTACAAGTATCACAAAGTTCCACGAAGAAGTATCTCAAAGGACTGCCTTGTCACAGGGGTCTCGACCCAACAGACGGCGCATCAATCAGACGCCCGGTCTGTGAGTTACTAGCCTTTTCATCCCCGGGGCCCGGTTGGTTTCGTGGGCGAACCAACCCGGCCATATCTCAACTGTACCCCAAAATCTCATAGGGTATACTGATAGGGACTGTTTCTCCACGTGATCACTAACGCCGCTGACGGTTCATCAAACAGACGTCCAGTCTGAAAGTTATCAGCTTTTCCGTTCCAGGGGCCCGGTTGGATTTCTGATGCAATCCAACCCGACCACTATCCAACTGCATCCAAATCTCTGGCGAAGAATACCAAAAGATCCGTCTCATCAAGAGGAATTCAACGAGACAGACGGCGCGTCAATCGGATGCCCGACCTGTGAGTTATTGGCCTTTTCGTTCCAGGGGCCCGGTTGGTTTTGTGAGTGAACCAAACCGACCGCACTCCGACAACGTCCAAACCTCGAGCGGAGTAAGACAAAAGTTCCCTCTCATCAAGAGCAATTCAAAGAGTCATACGACGCATCAATCGGACGTCCAGAGCTCAAGTTATAAGCGTTTCTGCTCCGAGGGTCCGGTTGGTTTCGTGTACGAACCAACCTGTTTGAACCCAAAGTATTCTAAAATCTTGAGTGCGATATACCGAAACGACCGTATCGATCCAAGGATCGCATCGCATCTGACGGTGCGTCGATCGGAGGCCCGTAGCTCATGTTATGGGCAATAGACCGAATAATGTTCGGTATTAGGGGGTTCGGGCCGGGTCCAACCCGGCTCGATACCACCAGGGTCGGCCCGGCCCGACCCGATCCGGCCGGCGCGGCTCGGCCCACTCAGCGCGGCCCGGCCCGGCACGCGGCGCGCTGGCCAGGGGTTCGGCCGAACGGCTGAACTGTTCGGGGCGTTGCCCTCGCGTGAAGTAAACCGCAGCCCCTTATTGGGGCCGCTTCGTCTGGCTAGCTGGGGGTTTCGAACCCCCGGTTCCTCCATAGTCTGGCCGGCCCGCTCCGACCGGCCGACTTTTGCCGCCAGGGGACCGACAAGGCCTGTCCCCTTACTCCGACGCCGGCGGCCCGGTACCGGCCGCCGGTTCCGCTGTTCCGCCGCGGCCCGGAACCAACCGCGGCCTTGGTTCATCCGGCGCGGTGCGACGACGCCGCGCCCCACCATCGCGGCCCCGCTCCGGCCACGGTACTTTAGTTGTTCTCCGGTGCGGCGTGACGGCGCCACATCTCTGGTTCGTTTTCAATGGCGCCGCGCTGCTCCCCCTTTCCTTATCAAAATTCCGCGCGGTGCTTCGGCACCGCGTTGCCTCGATCTCCACAACAAAACCAACAACCAAAAAAAGGGGAAGAGTGTCGGCCGTGTTCGTGTCGTCCGACCTACTCATGTTATCACGATAACAGGCGGTTCAAAGAAAATGAGAAGCGAAGGAAGATTTCACGAACTAACAAATAAAAAAAATCCCTACCTCAACGCTATCGTCGAACGAGCATTCGTCGCAGAATTAACCGTCACAGAAGAAGAGGTCCGACACGGAAGAAAAAAATCGTCGTGGAAGAAGAGAATCGTCGTTGGCGTTAGGTGAGCTCCGAGGAAGGCGTCTCTCGCCGTTGTCCGCCGTCGGAGGTTGGCATTCATCGTTGGCGGTGGCACGTTCTTCACGTTCTTCATCGAATAACGAAGAATCCTCTCTTTTTCTCCCAAGGCTTTAACACAACACAAACCCCCCAACCATAATAAAAATCCCTCCTCTTATTTTATTATCAACATAAGAATTTGAAATTCAAAAGATAAGAAACGAACAATTAATTCAATGAATTAATTGTAACGATTTAACTGCCCAATTTAATGGGGCGTTTCTTAACCAGAAAAAAGTAAGGTTTGACTTTCATTAAAAGGGGGGTTGCAGGTGCGTTACTTAGGAGGGAAGAAACGGTGGGGCTTGTGCGGTCCCCACCTCGGAAATATCCTACCATGTGGGTAGGATATCGTGGGTCCCACATTATCCGCTTAAATTAGCTTAAGTGGCTTTAAGTGAAATAAAATAAAGTGGCGCACCACTTTTATTTTATTTCTTAACTTAATCCCAAAAACTAAAAACCACACCCGAGCAAAGACAACTCCGGAAAAAGTGTTTCTAAGGAAATACTGGCGCTGTGATTCCATCGGTGCCCTCAGAATTTGATTTCGAGCACCAGTTAAAAAGTTAGAAAAACCCGCTCGTTCGTTCACTAAACGTACCCGAGCTAAACTTCAGAAAATGATTCCGGGCATACCGGGCCTCGGAATCTGGTGTCGTCAGAAACTGCACTATTTTAAAATTTGAAAGAAAATTAAAAAAAAATTCCTTGGTTTTTAGAGGTCTTTACATCACTCCCACCTCAGGGCTTTACGTCCCCGTAAAGATACATCATAAACTAGGGAAACAAAAGTAGGTACTGAGCACGCATTTGAGCATTCCACTCCCATGTGCTCATCTGGAGGTTCCCGTACTGCCAGTGAATGTGCACCCAAGGAATCAACCTGTCCTCGTAGGACCCTCTCCTTTCGTTCCTCGATCCCCACTGGAAACTCTGTGAGGGTCACCCCATCGTCCAAGTCCAGCTCCTCATGGTCGATGAAAAGTGAAGGGTCGAGCTTGTATATCCTCAATTGAGATACCTGGAAGTCATTGTGCACATGGTGCGACTGAAGTGGGTGGGTAAAGCGGTAAACCACCTCGCCTACCCTGTTGAGGACCAAGAAAGGTCCGTTGAACCTCGGAGATAACTTGTCGCCTCGGCCACATCTCTGTAACTCACGTCGAGGTGAGACCCGTAGGGAAACGTGGTCACCAACCTCGAACTCTAGTGGTCTCCGCCCCTATCAGCACAAGACTTTTGGCGGCTCTGAGCTGTCCTCATCCACTCTTGGATGACTTGGACCTTTCTGGTCCTATAAGAGCTGCTGTGATTTCTTCTTTGCCGATAAGAGAAATCCGGTCTCATCCCCTGGATGAACCAAGTTCTTCGCCTAATACTGTCGATCCCGACATGGATGATACTAATCCATAACAAGGATGACTTCGTAAGGCCTCGACGCTACTACCAAGAGATCCAACCATTACTCTCGCCTCCAAGGGATGAGTCACACTGTCGGCATCAGTGTGTGGTCATTGGGTCTCCTCCTGTAGGTATCTCAAAGTGAGGTTTAAGTCAACTGTTTTTAAATCGGAACCTCTTAGTAACAACTAAAAGAGAGGACAAGAAGGTAAAATCCACAAGAATGGTGTCTTTTTATTACTGTAGCTCAAAGTACAAAGACACAAAGCAACAAAAAGCAAACATCAACAGAGATAGAAGCAACATAAACAAAAGTCTCTAGGTCTGGAGCTAGTCCCACTCCTGTCCATCTACTCCCGGAGCTCCATGATCGTAGGCCTCATCTGCCTACAGCTGAGCTCTCCCACGTCCACTTGTTCCCTGCGGTCGGGGTGGACCTCCTGGTGGTGGTGGTGGTAACACCTCGAAGCGTTGTCCACCTCCAGCTGCAGGGCTCAGCTCCCCTGCCATGGTCTCCTACTCCATGTTGTCCGCCTCGATCGAACCTCTGCCTCTGCCTGGGAAGTCCTTCGTTCATCTGCTGGTCATCTGTATGGAGGGTCGGACAGTCACGAGCCATGTGACCAACCCCGCCACATGAGTAACACTGCCCGCACATGGTAAGTCATTATTCACCCCGTGTGCCTCGCACAAATGATCCTGTGTCATGCGGTCGACCACCTATAGGTCTTGTCCTCTTGGACCTCTGCATCATCTGTCTACTGCCTGTTGTAGAGGACTCTACCGCATGCCGGCTAGTGGAGGGTTCTGCTGCTGGAGACTGCTCAACAAGGAAACTCTCCACTAAGAGGGCTCACTCCAACACCCCTATATGTGTCGGAAATCTATGAGAAACAACTGAAGATCTGATCTCTCACCTGAGCCCCTGCTCGAAGGTTCGGGCCCTAAAGAATGGGTCATGTACCATGTCCGTGGAATAGCGGGAGAGATTGGTAAACCTCGCCGCGTACTGGGCTACTGTCATGCTGCCATGCCGCAGCTGTAGCATCTCCTGGATGCGCACCGCTCAGAGGGTGGCTGGGATGAACTATGAGCGAAAAAGGCTCTCAAAGTACGTCCAAAGGAGAGATGCCTCCTCATGCACCAGGAGCATCAAGCTCCACCATCTTCCTGCTGCCGCATGCAGGAGGCTCGCTGCAAGGACCACCATTAGGTCAGCTGGTGTCCCTAACAACCGAAAAGCTCATACAACTACCTCCATCCAATCCTCAGCTTCCTGAGGGTCTGTATCCCCATGGAACCTGGGTGGTCGCTGATGCTGAAACTCGTGCAGTGCACTAAGGCGACGTGCACCATCAGCGGTTGGGACTGGTAGCATCGGTGGCTCGGCGGGTAGAGGTACCGTTGTTGCCTCTGCTGTCAAAGGGCCCTGTACCGAGGCCTCGTCGCTCGACGGGCTGTCGTCACGCACAACTCTCAGAACCCTAGCTGGCTGCCGTTGTGGGGCCATCCGGAAAAGAGACAGGTGCGCCACGGTCAGAACTGTATACCTGGTGAGCTGACACAAGTAATCACAAAGAAAACATGAAACACAGATGCAATCAGTGTTTTTGTGTATTAATTCGGAAATCAGAAGTCAGGGTCCTGGTGTACGGATACATCGGCCACCACACCAACACTGGACTCCATGGACTGATAACCGCACTCAATACTCTCAACACTATTGCTTCACATAGAAAAATATCAGAGTCCTGAGTTCTGCGGTAGAACCAAACTCCTTTGATACCAATTTGTCACGACCCGTCCTCGGGGCCCGTGCCGTGACTACCCCAAGCTTGCCTTCCATAGGCCAGGGGCTGGCGACTAGCACCAAAGGTGTAAATCCCGATAACTGGGAAGGCATTGCCTTTATAAAAGTGACCAAACAACACAGAGTACAAGCAGAAGTAAAACACTAAGTACAAAGAAAGTGCTGAAAAGTTAACGGGCCAAAATACAAACCCAACTGAAAAAAAACAGCTAAAACTGAACAGAAGTACAACAAAAAAAGACAAATAGCTGGAAGAAAGGAAGTAGCTCCTGGGTCATCCTCCTCGGATCCTACCTGATGGGTAGGTACAGATAGCGCAGCTCCTGGATCATCCACCATGGATCCTACATGAAGGGTAGGTACAAATAGCGCAGCTCCTCAATGCTCTCACCCGTCAACCCCTTCCGAGTGTCGTCTCAATGTGAAGTCCACCTCCGGATACTGACTCGTCGGGTGGTCCACCTTCAGGTACCGTCAAGTCCTCGAACACTCGACCTCCGTCAGCACTACCCGTCATCTGCAATCAACACAACGAGGTGCGGGCATAGCCCGTGTAGGGGTGAGTATAACGATACTCAGTAGGGACCCCGAGACCCTCAAGGTCTCACTAAAACCAACAAGGATAACCACAAAGAAGATATCAACAGATAACCCCTACTTAGGTATATGCTCATACATATACCTAAGTTATCAAGTAACCCATATCAATCACGAGGAAACACAAGATTATGAAAATCAACAGATAAACACTACCCATGTATATGCCCATACATATACCTAAGTTATCAAGTAACCCATCTCAATCAAGAGGTAAAACCAAAGGTCATAGACTCAGCTCAAACCAGGATTTTCATTATCGAACTGTAACTACTGAAGAGCCCCGTCTCTGGAGTGTACAGTGGTCCTATCACGACTCCGAGGTACTGCTCACTAACCGAAGACTGCTGAGGTACTCTTCCTATCGAGTACTGTGGGCCTGCTGCTACAACCAAGCGCTTCCCACCATGGGTCTGCCGCTACAACCAAGCGCTCCCCCTCATAGCCTCCAGAGGTACTCCTTCTGTTGAGAACCGTGGGTCTTCCGCTACAACCAAGCGATCCTCCGCCATGGGACTGCCGCTACAACCAAGCGATCCCACTCATATCCTCCAGAGGTACTCCTTCTGTTTAGTACCGTGGGTTTGCCGCTACAACCAAGCGCTCCTCCGTCGTGGGTCTGCCGCTACAACCAAGCGCTCCCCCTCATAGCCTCCAGAGGTACTCCTTTTGTTGAGTACTGCGGGTCTTCTGCTACATCCAAGAGCTCCTCCATCGTGGGTCTTCCGCTACTACCAATCGCTCCCCATTGGGCTATCCGAAACACACCGAGTCGATCGGTCAAGCAGTCGTCAGGTCTCAGCCGGCTACACGGTCTCCGTACTCCGCACGCTCGTCTCCGGGAGGGTCCGCTCCACGAGTTACTGGTCGATACTACAAGTATCACAAAGTTCCACGAAGAAGTATCTCAAAGGACCACCTCGTCACAGGGGTCTCGACGCAACAGACGGTGCGTCAATCAGACGCCCGGTCTATGAGTTTCTAGCCTTTTCGTCGTCAGGTCCCAGTTGGTTTCGTGTGAGAACCAACCCGTCCGTATCTCAACTGTACCCCAAAATCTCATAGGGTATACTGATTTAGACCGTTTCTCCACGTGATCACTAACGCCGCTGACGGTTCGTCAAATGGACGTCCAATCTGAAAGTTATCAGCTTTTCCGTTCCAGGGGCCTGGTTGGATTTCAGATGCAATCAAACCCGGCCACTATCCAACTGCATCCAAATCTCTGGAGAAGAATGCCAAAAGTTTTGTCTCATCAAGAGGAATTCAACGAGACAGACAGCGCGTTAATCGGACGCCCGACCTGTGAGTTATTGGCTTTTTCGTTCCAGGGGCCCGGTTGGTTTCGTGAGTGAACCAACCCGACCGCACTCCGACGGCGTCCAAACCTCGAGCGGAGTAAGCCAAAAGTTCCGTCTCATCAAGAGGAATTCAACGAGTTAGACAACGCATCAATCGAACGTCCGGAGCTCAAGTTATAAGCGTTTCTGCTCCGAGGACCCGGTTGGTTTCGTGTACGAACCAACCAGGCCGAACCCAAAGTATTCTGAAACCTTGAGTGCGATATACCGAAACGACCGTATCGATCCAAGGATCGCATCACATCTGACGGTACATTGATAGGAGGCCCGTAGCTCATGTTATGGGCAATAGACCGAATAATGATCGGTATTAGAGGGTTCAGGCCTAGTCCGACCCGGCCCGATACCCCCAGGGTCAGCCCGAACCAGGTCGACCTGTCCCGGGTCCGGGTACAGCCCGCTTGGGCGCGGCCCGGCCCGGCGCGCGGCGCGCTGGGCGCGTTGGCCAGGGGTTCGGCCGAACAGCCGAACCGTTTGGGGCGGGGGTGCTGCCCCCGCGTGAAGTAAACTGCGGCCCTTTAATGGGGCCGCTTCGTCCGGCCAACCGGGGGTTTCGAACCCCCGGTTCATCCATGGTCCGGACGGCCCGCTCTGACCGGCCAACTTCTGCCGCCACGGGACCAGCAAGGCTGGTCCCCTTGCTCCGATGCCGGCGGCCTGGTACCGGCCACCGGTTCCGCTGTTCTGCCGCGGCCCAGAACCGGCTGCGGCCTTGGTTCGTCCGGCACGGCGCGACGGCGCCGCGCCCCACCGCCGCGTCCCCGCTCCGGCCGTGGTACTTTAGTTGTTCTCCGGTGCAGCGCGACGGCGCTGCATCTCTGGTTCGTTTTCAACGGTGCCGCGCTCCTCCCCTCTTCCTAATCAAAATTCCGCGCGGTGCTTCGGCACCGCGTTGGCTTGATCGCCGCAACAAAACCAACAACCAAAAAAAGGGGAGGAGTGTCGGCCGTGTTCATGCGGTCCGACCTCCTCCTGTTATCGCGATAACATGAGGTTCAAAGAAAAGGAAAGCGACAGAAGATTTCATGAACTAACAAATAAAATAAATCCCTACCTCGACGCTGTCGTCGAACGAGCGTTCATCGCGGAAGTAACCGTCGCAGAAGAAGAGGTCTGTCGCGGAAGAAGAAGTTCGCCGCGGAAGAAGAGAATCGCCGTTGGCATTAGGTGATCTCCGAGGAAGGCGTCTCTCGCCGTCGTCCGCCGTCGGAGGTTGGCGTTCTTCGTTGGCGGTGGCGCATTCTTCGCGTTCTTCGTCGAAGAACGAAGAATCCTCTCTTTTTCTCCCAAGGCTTTAACACAACACAAACCCCCCAACCATAATAAAAATCCCTCCTCTTATTTTATTATCAACATAAGAATTTGAAATTCAAAAGATAAGAAATGAACAATTAATTCAATGAATTAATGGTAATGATTTAACTTCCCAATTTAATGGGGCGTTTCTTAACCAGAAAAACATAACGTTTGACTTTTATTAAAAGGGGGCTTGCGGGTGCGTTACTTAGGAGGGAAGAAATGGTGGGGCTCGTGAGGGCCCCACCTCACAAATATCCAACCAAGTGGGTAGGATATCGTGGGTCCCACCTTATCTGCTTATCTTAGCTTAAGTGGCTTTAAGTGAAATAAAATAAAGTGTCGCACCACTTTTATTTTATTTCTTAACTTAATCCCAAAAACGAAAAACCACACCCAAGAAAACGCAACTCCGGAAAAAGCATTTCTAAGAAAATATCGGCACTGCGATTCCATCGGTGCCCTCTGAATATGATTCTGAGCACCGGTTCCAAAGTTAGAAAAACCCGCTCGTTCGTTCACTGAACGTACCCAAGCTAAACTTCGGAAAATGATTCCGGGCACACCAGGCCTCAGAATCAGGTGCCGTCAGAAACCGCGCTCTTGTAAAATTCCAAAGAAAATAAAAAAAACTTCCTTGAATTTTACGGGTCTTTACACAATTCCTACCCATCGGGGAGTAGGGATCAGTAGAGGGCTTAGGACGCCTCTACATCTAAGAGATAATGCGTCTTCAGGGAGTGACCTCAACAATCGTCTCATACCATGATACACTCTTTATATCCCAGTTATGGATGGGATTTTAGGAGGAATTCCGGACTCAACTATGATTGAGCACAACTTTTCACCCCCATATGGATGGTCAGACGGAGCGAACCATACCCACCTTAGAGGACATGTTTTGTGCTTGTGTCCTTGATTTTGGTCACAGTTGGGAGGACCACCTACAACTTGTGGATTTTGCGTACAACAATAGCTATAACTCCACCATTAGAATGGAACCATTTTTGAAATTTTATAGGCATCCCTGAAGATCAACTCAATGGTGGACAACCCCATGAGAGACATCACTCATTGGTCCAGAGTTGGTAAGGGCTTCCATTGAGAAGGTGCAGATCATCAAGGATTAGATGAGGACAACACGATCATATGATTGCTGGATGCGGAGGCCCTTGGAGTTCAAGGAGGGAGACCAAATGCTCCTTGGGGTATCATCCCAATGGGGATTGCAGATATTTGGGCGGGGTATAAAGGTACCTCCAAGGTTCATCGGACCTTTCCAAATTCTCAAAAGAGTTGGTGAGGTGGCATACCTCCGAGATCTTCCCCCATAGATGCACTGGGTACAAGATGTTTTTTTGCCTGTCACAGCTGAGGAGGTACATGCATGATCAATCGCACATCATCGACTGGGGAGAGCTGGAAATTGATGATGGGATAATATTTGGGGATTTCCCTATAGAGATAGAGTACTAAAAGGAGTGGGTCCTTTGTGTATAGTAGATTCCTCTAGTGTGATTTCGGTGGCATCATAGGAATATCTATGAGAGAACTTGGGAGTGTGAGGTTCATATTCATGCTCCGTACCTCCATTTTTTTGGTTAGGCTTTGTTTTGGCTCTCAGGGACGTAAATCAATAAGGTGGGGAGACATTAGTGTCCCAAAATTTCCATTTAATTTTTTTAAAAAAATATATGGAATTATATCGAGACCACATGCTCTAATGCCACTTGATTCCGAGGCCCGATGATCCCGAAACAGAATTTTGAACTTTCATTTAGTTCTCTTAAGTAAACATGCGAGAGGGTTTTTCTAACATTTAAACCAGTAAACATATCAAAAATCAGTGGGCACCATAGATCTCTGAATTCCGGGATTCTCCTAGAAGGTACTTAACTTTTACCGAAAATGGTCGAATGGAAAAGTTAATTTTAGGACTTTTCAGAAAAAATAATAAAATAACTTAAAAATTTATTTAATTTTTCACTCACCATTGAGTGGAATATGGTGGTGCTGCAGTGCGGCGACCAAGAAAAGATGATGTGCATTAAAATAATCCCATTAATGGATCATTTTTGTGCAATAGTGAAGTTCATCTCCTACGATGAACAATGAATTCCAGTGGATCGCTCACAACATCGTTTCTCTATGAAGAATAGAGTTGGGAAGCAACGAACACCTTAAACTTCATGAACCTTCATACGAGGACTACTTCAACATCAAAATACTTCAAGGTAGAGGTTTGATTTTGGTTTTATGTTTTCCCCAATCATATTCTGAATGAAGAATTAGGATTAACCCACAAATATGTTAATCCGCAAATCATCTTTTCTTACGGGAGGGTGATGCTTACGGGGTTTCTACATCAGGTTTGATTTAATTTTGATAGAGCATAATTCCCAAGCCTCCCATATTTAAACTTATAATGTGGAGGGCACATGAAAACATGAACAAGGCCCAACCCCCTTCGTCTTGTGTATTCTTGGTGGATTTTTTTTTTGAAATGACGACAAGGCATGCTCGAGGCCTTTTTAGGGAAGGCAATTCCCCACAGATCCTAGAGGCATATTTGATGCAAAGAATAGACCACCAGTGTGAACCTGGTGGTCTAAAGAACGGACCATAGGCATGGAAATGGAAACGGCGGTAGCCACCAGTTGGAGGCATCCCTCTAGGAGGAGTCTCCGTCTTGGGTGACGGCTGAAGGGAGAGATTCAGACCTCAAACGTGTCTGTTGAGAAACCCACAACTACGGGACATGTTCTTCGGAGGCATGTCGTCTACCGACCACATGCGGGAGACTGGCTAGCTGCATCACAAGGGTTTGCGGCCTCTTTACCGTGGTGGAGGAAGCTTCCCCACGTCGACCTCAAGGTTAGAGGGAAGCCAAACGCGACTTCCAAACACTTATCGGCAAGACCGAATTAGTCTGCCTCTTACAGACTGGGCAGACCAGCGGGCCGGACCCATAGCTAAACAGGCCCCCATCCCATCAGAATAAACCCAGGTCGGGCTGGGTCTGAGATGGGTCGACATACTCAGGTTGGGTTGGTGGACCTCGGGTTGGGTCGGGGGACCCTGTGTTGGGCTGGGTCGGACTGGGCCCAGACCCAACTGGCCGCTTTTTGAAAAAATGTCAATAAATTGCAAACCGGGAGACTTATTGACAAGCCGTTTTTGATGTTGGAACCCTCAAAAGAGACAATTATTTTGGAATTCTATAAGTTGTATTTCGTGGAATTTGTAATTCGATGAATGGATTGGGTGAGGTTCTCCTGAGATCATGTGTGCTACGTGCAGAAACCTATGGTTGGCTGAGACCTACAGACTTCTTGTGAACGACCCTATATAGATCGGATAATATGGCCTAGTGGGAAGAGGATTTTGTGTGACCCAACTATACCAAAGTGGTGAGTTGATTCTGTGTGTATCCAATCAATGTAACTTTTATCTCATGGAAGTTGTTTAGGGAGCCAGTTATAGGTAATATCAGTTTACTTTTTAATGCCCCTTGATAACTTTGAGGGTTTTGGTCCTGGGTTGGAAACATTCGGGTTCGTTTGATGTTTGCTTCTAGTTTAATCTTTGTATGCATTGACGTGTTGTTTGGGTTCCTAGAATTTTACTTGGTTCTGTGTCAGATGGGGTTCAGATCATGTGGCCACCACTTCTGCATGACAGTTGAATGGACGATTGAGAGGGTATGGCTATGCCATCAGTTCTATGCCCGTGCATTTCGCACAAGAATTCTTGTCAACTAATCAGGAATTGGTGATGGTTATTGACACGATGCATTTTATGGGGTGAGACAGAGCCTGGTTATGCTTGGGTTGTTTCTATTTTGTTGGTTTGGTTGTAATGGTGGTTTCTCACTTTTTCCTTAAAAGTGTTTCAATAATAAAAAATGAATTTTCAGTTCAGTGACCCTTCATTCCCTTGGTGGGGATAATCGTCTGTGTGACCCAGCATACCCACGGTACTCATCATGGATGAGTACCAAAACAATATTAGGTTAGTGGGAAGCAGCTACTGTGTGACCCAGCATGCACATTGTACTCATTAAAGGGGATTTCACTAGTAACCGAGGTGTTTGACGACGTGACTAATGGTTATAATTTCCTACTCTAGATCATAACTGGTGTGAGCTATCTTGATTCATGGTCTTGTTCGGTGATCATGCATTGTGGGTTAGTTTTGGAGTCCATTATGTTCCTTCCTTGTTTTTCTGGGTCCCTAAAGAGTATTCTTTCACTCAACCCTGCATAGGCATCGCCCATAAATGTTGTGTCTCGTGCATATAAATGCTTCCCTGAAGGAGGACTTCATGGGCCAAGACCCGGTGGTGTACAGAGATACCAGGAAGACAGGATGAACTGCTATGTCTTAGAGCAGCTACTATGTATATACCAATTAGGTGGGGTTTCCAGCAGACAGCTTCCATAGTTTCCTTTTTGTACCTTCCACTTTTCCAGTCAGTCTTTTGTTGTGTTTTAATTCTAGCCCATTTGAAATTATTCTGTACATGTACTCAGTGGTTATTTATAGTGGAATTCTTTTTTACTTTTCTAGTTTTGGGATGTGGTTGTGTGTGCACGCGTATAGGTACTCGGAAAAATGCCTCTCCCTTGCAGTTTGATGCCTTCAGTGCTAGTCTCCAACCTCTGTCCTTCGAGAGGCGGGCTTGGGGTATGTCACAACATGGGCCCCGATGGACGAGTCGTGACAATCCACCTAATGGTCCCATAATTCCTACAGATCTCTCAACTTGAGAGACTCTACTGTGATTGATATTATGCTATCTAGCATAGGTGTATCCTTATCATCTCCCTATAACTAACTCCTTCCTCTATGAACTATGGTTCACTTACCATAATAAGTATTTTCTTACACCTATCCTTATGTTTCAAACTCAGTCATTCCACCTTGGCCACACCACCTGGGGTTCCTCAAGACCCAAAATACTCTAAATGGACCCACAGGGGGACCAACTAGCACTACTCATAACTCATATATACATTGCATCACTAAAAAAATGATTAATCCAACAAATAAAAACCTATTAACACTCTCATACTCAAGGAATAGTGATTCCTGAAGAACCTCTCAAAGGACCTCATGCACCCAAACACATAAAAAGACTCATTATCACATGGTCCATGTCCTAAAAAACCTAGTCTAATTCACCTAAACCACTGAAAATACTCCATACACTTGTTATATCAAAAAATTTAGAGAACCCTCAACACTCTTCTTCAAAATTGAGGAATTTACCTCCTTCCATGATCAAACAAACAACTTCCATCCACTCGAGCATAGATCCAAATATACAAGAATCTAGAAACACTCTCACTATACTAACCAATGAATAACCATAAATTAAGAGTCATAGGTATCCAACAAAACCATCCCTCTCTGTCTATCCACAAGTCTATGAACACTCCCAACATTCTACCTCTCAAGAAAAATGGAACCTCATACCTATCCACAATTAATTCTTATAATAAAATAGCCATTGGTGATATAAAACCTTGATAAGCCCCTCCAATGGAATGGTAAGACATGCTCCTAAATTCCCTAGTTGATAGTTGGGACACATGCCCCACTATAAGACTTGATAGTCATAACATGGTGGATATTGATCCCACTTCCCAATAGAGTTCAAAAACACATTCCCCGCCACTCGAACTATATTCTTTTAAGAAAAAATATTCTTAAGAAAACTCAATCCTGATCTAAAAATTCATAAGGAATATTTTCCCCCATTAATCCTCCAAATCGTTTCTCAGATCCCACACTAATCCACAAGGGTCTCCATGCATCCCTCAATAATGGGAACATAGAATAACTCCATTAGTGAAAGAAAAGACCAACAAGAATAAGTCATTGTGATCTTAAACTCCAAGAATGATGCATGAACACTACAATCCTTCCCAAGGTATAAGATCTAGAAACCAATAAATACATAAATCCGAAAATTTATATGCATCATGCTAGGTGAAATCACACAACCATAAAATCATAAATGAACAACATCATCCCAAATCCCTATAAAATTCTACATAATATCAGAAATTTTTTTCACAACCCACCAATACTATAAATATCACAAGTCTTGACATATTCCTAGACCACTTGTCCACTAACTCCCCCAATTATAAAAACAGACAACAATGACACCATTTTTTAAAGAACCAGCTCGAGTTTACCTAAAACATCACCTGATCCAGCTCACTACAAGGCGTAAAGTATGCTTCCTAGTACACCAGAGGATCCCAACTAGTATTAAGTTTGTCATATAATCATATATATAATCATGTAAATAAAATGTTATGAATTTTTTTTGGGGTTGTTCGTAGGTTGAAAGAAGAGTGTTTTGTAGATGGTGGAAGATTGATGCCACCGACTAGACGGTAAAGGATGGTATAATACCAGAAAGTTTAAAGGTTCCACCAGAAAACCAATGGATACATGAAAGTATAATACCTCTTTATCTTACCACCATCCTACCATTTGTTTATCCCCAACCATTCAATGGATCAATGTCTCTCCGATGGTTGTTCAATAGCTAGCCGGTGTTCCATTAGGTGTATGATGAATCAGAGAGAAAATGTAATTTTTTCCAAAAATGTTTGTTTAACTCCTATAATATGAGATTATTAACCTAAATAATACTTTATTTGATTTGGATACTCCATTGTGACAATATTATGTCTCTCTCTATCTCTCTATTTTAGTTGTAAGATATTCATACAGATTGAATATTTGAATCATCATCAATTATAATAGGATGAGTTATATCTGATCAAATATATTTAATTCTCTTATTATCTATAAATTTGATTTCTTATGAGGATAGCTCACTGGATATTTATTGTATTATGAGAAATGATATTTTTCTATCAGATATAGGTTCTTGAGGATTTGATATCTTCCTCATCTATCACTTGTCTTAAAGGTCGTGGAGTTTCCTTCATTCCTGAGGGAGGTTTCACTATCCTATGGTCTATCCAAGGAAATTATTGATTTCATGTAATTAACTAATTTTATTTTTATTTAAGAAATTGAATGTTTATATTTTCCATGATATTTGGTGGTAATGTAATGTGTTTTGACAATGGGTTTTCTTTGAAAACTATATTTTAGGGACATGATGTGTTTGATAGAATGTGTTAAATATGGGGTTGAATTAGAAATGTTTTTCAAGAATTGAAGTGGTGTCAAATCACTATAAAAAATTATTTATAAAATAGGTTATTAGATTTCTACAAATTTAATGATGATATATAGAATATTGAGAGACCTTGTGTTATGAGGAAAAATTAAATGTAAGATAACCTTTGTGGATTAAAATATACCTAGGTTTGGTTGTTGTAAAACCATGGTTGCTAGTGGGTTGTCTTATTGGGGGACTAAGGTTCCTATGCTATGGGACTTACTTAAGCCTACTGGTGTTCTTTTTTGTGTTTGAGTTCTGTAATCCTAATGTTATGTATTTTATATGGGAAAATGATCTCTTATGGAAATGTTTTATAATTTGTTTTTTACAAGAAATAACAAATGAATTTGGATAGACATCATATATATTATTTGGTGGTGAATAACCTTTTTGGTGTTTTGTTTTAATTTTTTTTTGAATTTTTTGACAACTAACCTTTCTATTGAATAATGTTTTAGATATATAGGAATTTTAAGTTGTTGGTTGTGTAAGTTTTTTATTGTTACCTGGAATGACATAAGTTTCTGATTTTGAAAGAAGTTGTTGAGCTTAAAAGATTTTGCTGAAGACCTTTTTGTTACTGAAGATTATTGAAAGAGGGTGTTCTTGAAGAGTCAGAAGTTGTAATGTTTCTAAAACCTTATAATCCAAATCAGATGATTCTTTTATGATCTTAAAGTTCCCACAAACCATGGAATGTTCCATGATAAAAGTTACTGAAGAAATGGTGAAGAGGCTTGAAGACTACAATGATCAACATTCTGGAAAAAACTAGATCCAGAATTATGAGAAAAATCGGATCTAGAATTTGGAGCAACAGTCTATGGAAAATTGGATCCAGATTTCAGAGAAACATTTTATGGAAAATCAGATCCATAATTCTGAGGAAAATTCATAGGAAAATCAAAACATGATTTCTGAAAAATTCAAAACCAGAATTCTGCTCAATTTGGAACCTAATTTTGAAGTGATTCCGAACATGAATTCTACACAATTTTTCACCAAATTTCTAAGAAATTAGGAACCTCATTTATGAAAAATTTGGAACCTAATTTCATCACTATTAGGAACCTTATTTCTGATCAATTCCGAACCCTATTTCTGAAGAATTCAGAACCTGAATTCTGCACAATTCAGAACATGGTTTCTGAGAAATTCAAAACCTTATTTTTGAAGAAAATTGAACCACATTTCTAAGAATTTTTCAGAGAAAATTTGAAACACATTTCTGAACATGTTTTTGAGAAAAACTGAACAACATTTCTGTGCATGTTTCTGTGAAAACCAAAATGAATATCCAGGATTATCATTTTGATAAATATATGAAGATTTCAAGAAGAAAAACCCAAATTTCAACATTACATAAATCTCAAATAAATTTAAGGATGTTTTCAAAAGTAAATTATTGATGTATAAATTAAAGATATTTTTGGAGAGTTTTTGAGGTTTAAGGAAGTGGGAATAATTTACAAGATTCCCGCCTTTGTTTTCTGAGTTTCCTATAAATATTTTCTCAGATCATTGACTCATTTGTAAATTTTAAAACATGTAGAAAAGGTGGATCATTGGAGAATTCAATGTGAAAGGTTACCACTATATTGAAGAAGTTTTATTTATGTTTTTAAGGAAATGATAAATCAGAACCAGCCTTACCGTACTAGAAGATCATACTCATCCAAATCAAACTTATGATTCCGACTGAGCATTTGTGGAGCATATTCAACAATGTTTTTAGTCTTGTTTTTGGATCTATTATTCTTTAATAAAACATAATAAACATACGGGATTCAATATGATATATTCTATTAGGAGATAAAAGGTTTCTAACAGAAGTTGACACAATTTGTATTCAGTTTTTCATTATAGTGGATTTATATAGACCCATGGGAGTGTCTAAGGAAAGGATGTAGGTTCTCACATTGACTCCAAACCTTTTAAATCCCTTTTTCTTAAATTTCATTAAAATTATTGCAAGTATTTTTTAAAGGTTTATAAGGAAAGAAATATTAACAGGTTGTAGGGGTTAGGTTTCATGATGTATAGAGACTTGTAAAAAGTGACCAACTGATTCACCCCCCCTTATCAGTTGTTATTATATCCTTGTAACTTTAAGTGGTATTAGAGTGAAGTTCCCCTGTTTAATCTATATCATGGAGAATATCAATTCTGTCAAAATTAGAGGAATTCCTACATTCTATTGCAAGAATTATTATGGATTAAAAAATAGGATGATTCCTTATCTCCTATCTCCTGGAATTAATGTTTTTGATGATCCTACTATTGTTTTCCCACCTATTGATAAGGATTGTATTATGATGTTTTCTTATAAAAGAAATATAGAAGTTTATAGAATGTCTAGAAATGCAATTCTCATGTCTATATCAGAAAATGTTTATAAGAAGTTGATGGGTCTCAAAACATCAAAAAGCATGTGGGGAAACCTAGAAAGTGTTTTTGATGGAAATACAAAAGTCAAGGAGGCCAAGTAAAAAATCCAGCGTAGAAAGTTTGAAGATATTAAAAGGATAGATGATGAAATAATCGATCAATAATTCACCAAAGTTAATGAAATTGTTTGAAACATCAGATGATTCAGAGATGTATTGAAAGATTCTACAATTGTGAAGAATCTTATGGGAATCTTTTTGGGAAAGTTCGATTCTAAAATTTATGCCTTATATGATAAGAATGATTTAACTATTGGTGAATTACATTAACTTTTTTTTCATATTTAATGATGAATGATCCAATAACTAATAAGAAAATGAAAGATGAAATGGATTTTGAATCCATGATAATAATGAAAATATATGAAGTTGATGAAACTGATACTTGTGAATTCGATGACTAAGAAGATGATGAGATAAATGAAAAAAATCATTTCTATTATATCTAATAACTATCATATACGATGCGGGAAGTATGTAGTAAAACTTCTTCACAAATATTTTGAGTGTGGTGGAGTCAGGCACGTTTCTATTAATTACCCTAAGAAGAATGTTAGAGAATATCGAGAATATTCTGATGAAAAAACATGATGTAAGAAGTGGATGGAAAATAATAAAGAAGAGTATTCTTCCAAACAAGTCAAGAATAAGTATTTCAGAGAGAAGAGAAGCATGTTCAGAGAGATGGTTGAATTAGACTCAACTGACAATGATTCTTCTGAAGATAAAATTTTAAAAAAAATTCAAAACCATTATTGAAAATTTTGAGGAAACAAAATACTCTATAGAGAGAAAAGATGGTGGTAAAGAATATTATAGAGAGTATCAGCTCAGATCTAAACTTCGTTCATGTCTTGAGAAAAATAAATCTCTTAAGAAAGATATTATAGTTATGAAGAATGATCGTGAAGAAGTTGTTGATGGAATAAACGATGTAATCAAATAATAGGATGAATACATTCAAGAGATTATAATATACAAAAATAGAAATGTTGAACATGGAAAGGTGATTGAAAAGCATAGAAAGAAGCTGGAATCCAAGGAAGAAGAAGTTAACATGTTGCAATCAAAACTTCTTGAGTCAGAAAATACCATAAGGAAGATGAATGAAAACTTCAAAAAAATACATAAGTAAATGATGATACCACTAAAATTTATTATAATGCTCACTATGAGAATCATGTGAAATATGATCTTACCAAAAATCATGTTTCATCTGATTCATCAATCATTTCAGGTTCTATAAGAAGTTTTGGGAAAGCTTGGGTGAAAAACGTTTGTGAGAAATATATCAAATCTAAAAAATTTGAAACCTCACTTAAAGGAAAATACGGCCTATTTCCATAGAATGTTTGGTATGAAAGAAGTTATCATCCTCAATAATGTTTATATAGATAAATATCATTAATTAATAGAAAAACAACATTTTATGGATATTGTTGGTGATGAGGAATCTATGGGTATAATGATTTTATTTTTTGGAAAAATTTTCTCTACCCAGAAGAAGGATTGAGAAAAATGGAAGAAATAATAAAGGAATAATGAATAACTTTCCTCACTCATAGAAATTTGAAAAGGTGAATTCATAGGATGTCAGAAACATTCCAAACAAGATTCAATTTGATTTTTTGGAAGAAGTTTATGGGAGATATGATCAATATGGTCATCATGATGAAAGATATAGGAACCTCCTTCTAGATAAATCTTCTTATGATTAACAAGAAATGAAATCTGAAAAATAAGAGGTTCGGTGAGAGGGTTTTTATTGTTCAGTTATATTTGAAAGAATGAAAGAGGAAAAATCCATGGATTATTGATAGTGGTTATTCTTCACACATGGCAGGTGGTATAAAAATCATGGAACAGGTTGAAATACGTGATGGAGGAGCGGTTACTTTTGATAATGATAGTTCCTTAAGAATTAATGGAATCAGAACAGTAGAGATTGAATCAGAGAAACTGAAATCTAAGAAACTCTTGCTTGTTGATGGGCTAAAACATAACTTACTTAGTGTAAGTCAACATTTTGATGATTTCAAAGAAGTAATCTTCTAAAAGGATTCTTGTATCCTCAAAATTTGGAAAAATGGGAAAGTCATTATAAAAGGAGAAAGAACCAGTGGGAATCTCTTTCAAATTAGAGAATCCAATAACTCTTGTTATTTGAGTGATGAAGATGAAAAAAAATATGTGGCACCAAAGACCAAGCCACATTGGAAAAAAGAACAAAAATAAGAATTAAAATGTCGATGTGGTTCACAATTTTCAAAAATTGAAAAGAAGAGATGAAGATGTTTGTATTACCTTCCATAATGGAAAGATGACTAACCAGAGTTATAAAAGGGTTGAGATTCAATCTAGAAAAACACTGGAGATCACTCATTATGATCTATGTGGGATAATGAGACATCAATTAACAAAAGGGGATATATACTTTATCATTTTTTTGATGATTTCACTCGGATGACAAATATCATTTTCATGAAGCACAATTGAGATGCTATTTAATTGTTCAAATTCACCAGAAATGTTTTTGAGAAAGAATTGTGGGTTTGCATAAAGAAGCTAAGAACAACTAATGGTACTGAATTCACAAAAAATGATTTTGAATCCTATATAGGAAATCATGGTATTGAATATCTGTATAGTGATCCCCATACTCCAAAATAATATGGATTAGTTGAAAGGAAGAATATGATCTTAGTGGAAATTAGAAGAAGTCTGTTATCTGTAACAGCCCGAGATTTTATAAAAAAATATTCTTTTAAATTTCATTAATGTCTTGTGTTGTACGCTACACCAAAATGAGCTTTCTCAACACGCATCCTTGACTTGCCTTGCATTACACGCAATCGCGACCTTCCTCGATAGCGTGTGTAGTACGCAATACCGAGTTTCACTAAACAACGATATGCTATTAAAATATTATTATAATATTGTCATGAAATAGCCATTATGAATAGTATTAACTAAAATTTGAATTTTATAACATTATTATTCATCTTACACATTTTCTAGAACATGGTATAAGAACAAAATAAATTTTTCGGGTAAAATAAGTATTTTTCAAAAAATGAAGTTTTTCCGCCTTTTGATGGAGCACCCACTTTAAATCTAGTTTTGACATGTTTATATGTTAAATTTTACAAAATAAAATTCTTATTTTGAATCAGGATATAAAAATTTACATTAGATAAAGTTTTGGTATTTTTCGGATAACTTTCATATTTTAATGAATAGTAAAAACACGCTATATTTTAATTAAAAACAACTTTTTTCATCGTAATATCTTATGTGGTTAAATTATAATATTGAATGGTTTTAAAGTATAAATAGAATATATTTTTACCATTTAATATAATGTATGTCATTAGCATTGATTTTACCTTGAATTCGTGGGTTAAATCAATTCAATCTTTTGCAATGTTTTAAAGAAAAACCCGTTTTCTTTCGACAACGAGATTAATTTTAATTTAATTTATTCATCTTTTGTGTATTGAATTTGTAAAAAATAAATTCCATATTTGGAATCATTGGGTCCAAATTATGTTAATAAGCTACTTTTTATTTTTGGGCATTGTGAATAGTAACTACGGTAAATTTTATTTACTATAGTTAAAGGTAAATCGGGTAATTAAGGGTAAATATAAGATTATAAAATTACCCTAAAACTTGGAAAAATCCTATTGGATGGCTAAAAGTAGACCCATATAACCTAATGGTCTGATTAGATTCATTTTAAGGACTTTTGTCAATGAAAATAATTTAATTATTATTAAAACCAAAGAATGTGACAACATGTCACTTTCTTAAATCTTATAAGTATAATAATTTTAATTTAGTGATAAGACTTCATAAAACTTCGAACATGAATAGTCTCTAGAAAGATAATACAATTATCTACATCATAGGAATTTATTTAGAATTTTTAGGGATTAAATAAGTTTCATTTATTATGACACAATGATGATGTATTAATTGTCTTATTAATGAAATATTGACATAATTGATGTTATAAATGCCCAAATAAATGTAATTTGAGACTTTTTATGACTTAAATTAATTTTATAGGTTACTATAACATGTTATTGTTGATATAAGTAACTTGGTTGGAACTTATCATTCTGTTATTAATTTCATAAAAATCATGTACCAAATAGTGTCAAAATTGAACAAATTAGTTTTTAAAACAAATATTATATTATTAATTGTCATTTAATTCCTAAAAATCTAAGGTTCGGAAAAATGACTTATCTAAGGGTAGATATATTAATAATAAACAACTTTGGGTTCTTTTGGCTTGTTATGGTAAGTTTATTAACCATATAGTGTAAGAAAACAAAAAGACACGGTAAAAGTTAAATTATTTAACTTAGAGTTAAATCTAATTGATAAGGTTAAAATAATAACCTAAACTTGTCTAAATCCTATTGTATGAGAGGCTTTCGACCCATACCCACTTTATCTTTGAAATAATACCCTTTGGAACCATTATAAACCGAATTTGACCTTAATATAAAATAATATTTTGAGATTTTCCTAAGGTGCCCCTCTCCTCCCTTATAAAAGGGCACCTCCTCCCTCTCCTCCTCACACCAATTTGAGCATTCAAGCTCAGCCACACCCTGCCAAAATCTCTTATCCACTTCCCTAGTATCATCCTAGAGGTCTTTTTCGTCTTCAAAGACCATCCTTAGTTCATTAAGTGGAGGTTAAGTGAAGGCGTGTCAAAAAGAGGTAATATCCATTACCGATCTTTTTCAATTTCTTTCATCATCAACTTCTTCTTCTTTAGTTGTTTCATGATAAAGTAATAACATCAGTATTTCTTATATACTTATATGTTATTATAAATATGAAACAACTCTAATTGACCTTCTATCCATCCTACGGAAAAAGGAAATCACCGCGCGTGCGTACGTACGGAATACCGTCTCCACGCCGTGGTGTAATCTATTTTCCGCCACCACCTTAATTGGATGGGTATAATGGTGTAATGAGTAACTATATATGATTATTATAAAGTGATATTGATACTGAAATAGTATACATACACTTCAACACAATTCCACGACCATGGGAACGATATCATCGCTCGTGCGTACGTACGGACTACCGTCTCCACGACGCGATGAGATTCATTATCCATGTTAACCATTCCAGAATGATTATAAAGTATATATAATGAATAATAATGAAATATATGACATGTTAAATATACTGGATTTATGTATATATATATGTCATCTACTTACTTCCATTCAAGACAATAAGGAAAGGAAAACATCGTTCATGCGTACGTACGGACTACCGTCTCCATGAACGGTGTGTTTCATTTCATTTATCTGTCTATTATGTATATATATATATATATATATACTGAATATATATGATATATAAATCATATTTTATATTCTGGAAGTAAGTAAATCATGATATAAGTAATAATATTGTCAAGAACAACAATTCCAAACACCTACGATAAATGAAACGATTTTACCCAAAACGCTTCTTTAACATGGAATTTACAAAAGAACGGGTAATATAAAGTCATAAGTGAACCATATATGATATCATAACAATGAATATGATTATGTAATAAGTTAATGACATTATTTAAATCATTATACATGAGGTTCGTATACGTACAAAGCATATCAGATATAAGGTAAGGGAAATATCACAATCTCATTTTTATCCGAGATTGTTTATACTTTAGTATTTACTGGGGTGTATTTTATCATCCACATCCATGTTTCCTCAATATGTAATATTATTTCCATCCACCTACAATTATTTAAATCCAATTTTACCCTTCAGTGAGTTTTTAGTAAAAGATATGAAAAGAATCTTTTGTCGTTTTTCGTACGAGGTACTTTTTGACTCTTCCGACAAAAGTATGAGAAGAATGTTTTTTTAACTCATACGGCATGAATGGATTTTTAAAACATTATTTTCAAGAAGCTTCCTTTACAAGTTTTCAAGTTTATTTTTAATCAATTTTTTTTAGTTTAGAATTGTATGACATATTAAGAAAGGAAAAGTGCTTTTGAAGTAGAAAGGATATTTTCCTCAAGAATGGAGTTCAAGTGTTTTATCAAAATTATTTTCCATCTAAGATAATAAAGGGTTCTGTTTTTATCCCTATTATTACATTGATTTGACTATGTTGTGATGGAAATATTTTTATGAATTCCTTTATCTTATATGAATTGTTTTATGATGTCACGATGTTTAAGATTCTCATTTTTATTACATTGGTTATGCAATGATGTATGGTTTATGATTTTGTGGCACACATAAGAATGGTATCATTATAAGATGGGTGGGACCTATATCTCACTCCAATGCATTGGGTAAAGATTTTATATCTCATGAGATAGACATGGCTGGAATGGTAGGTTATACCGGTTCAGTGAAACAGGACTAAAACAAGGAGTGAACTCGGTTCAGAAACGGACTTTGTCCACTAAGATAGTCTTGGAAATGAGTCCTGACTAATAAGAAATGATTCGCTATGATTATGTGTGTATGCCACAAAGTTTCATGATTTATGTTATGATTATTGGGATTTCATTTCACTACTATGATTTATCCCATGTTATGAAATTATGCTCTCTTTTGGAGGTTAAGATTTTCAAAATTTTATGTTCTTATGATGTGACTGATATTTCTTTTGTTTACCCTTACTGAGCATTTGAGCTCACCCTTTTATGTTTTCTTTTCCCCATGATATAAAGAAAGGTTTTAGGTAAAAAAAGTAAGATCTTTATGGGAGATGTTGAAGATCTTTCACCACGATTAGAAGATTATATTCCGAGTTTCCAAAGACACTAAACTATTATGATCCTTGTGTGTGTGTTTTTGTTATGTACTAAGTATTCCGCAAAAGTAATGTAATTTCCACGTACGTCAGGGTTCGGGTCTCTACAGTTGGTATCAGAGGAAAAGTTTAGTCAACCTTTGGAAACTAGGATGCGAAAACGTTAGTGAGATCCCTAGAGATATTTCTAAGGTATGTTTAGGGATGTCCCTAAGGATAAGTATACGTATAGGATATAGTCCTAGAACTATGGTAACGATATTAGATTAAACCAAAGATGCTAGATATTGAAGTTACTCCCCCTTTATTATGATTTTTTCCTCTCACACTATTCTTTTTGGGTTTTAGAAAATGGCTGGAAACGAGATGATTCACGATAATGGAGGATATGATGGACAATGGAATGATATTCTTCATGAGCAACCAAATGAAATGGGATTAAAAGTCCAAACATCATTATTTTGCCAAATCAGCAATCTCATAATATGATCAATAAAGAAAAATTTGGTAAGTTTCCTGACTCGTCTAATAAGAGAAAGATGGAGTTTCATGATGATCATAGAGGAAAGAAAGTTCAATTTCCCCTATGTAAATAATGTGGGAAGAGGAATCAAGGAGAATGTTTCAAAGGAACTGGAAGATGCTTTGGGTGTGGAAAAGAAGGACACAAAGCTAGTAAGTGCAAAGGAAAAGGTTCAGTTAACACCAGGGTTGAGGATAATGGTATTGCTACAACATCAATAATGGTTAAATGTTTTAAATGTGGAATGTACGGGCATTATGCAAACCAATGACCTAAGGGAAAGTCTCATGAAGAGAATCAGTATGGTCGTATGGGTAGTATTTATGTTGATGATGATGAAGAGACTACAAATGATATGTGTGATGAAAGAATTGTTGAAGCTCGGTCAATGGTTTAAGAATGTAGTGGAATGATTACATGTTTATCATGTGTAATGTTGTATAAGTAATCTCATGGTACTATGGAATAAAGAGACATCTAAGGATTGTTACACTGTTGTCTTTCCTTGAGTTTTGAAAGTGTATGATTAATGGTACCACTATCCATGAAAGGTTATTCAGATATTTTTTGAATGTAGATGATATGCGCATAATGAAGGGATAAGGAGAAAATTAAATGTTTGATAGTATTCATGAGCTCATGACTGATATAAGGACTAAGTGATATCATGGTTTGACTATATAGAATTTTGAGAATTTTGGTATGTGGAAAGTGTTAACTTTTAACTGCATTCATGTTTTCACTAAGGTTCAATGGGTATTCAAGAGAATACATGATTAAGGCCTTTGAATGTTTGGAATGTGACCAAAAAGACATATCTTATGATATATGGGGATCAACGATGGTATTAAATCTCTGGTAATCGTTTTCACTATATTATGAGAGTGGACTGCAGTATTATGGATAAGCCTAAATATTGGAATGGATTGTGTTGGACATAAGTTAGTATTGTTTAAGGATAGAAGTTTTTTCGATATTATTTATGGGATGTTATAGTAATATAGTTTTAGAAAAAGGACAACCTACAGGACGGGCGACAGCCCATCGCGTCGGACAAGGCTGTGGGAATCGAACCCACAACCGATGTGCGACTGGCCTTTATCGCCTACCACTGGCTTACAAGAAGTCCCTGTTTAGTAGAAACTAGTTTTATTATATTAATTAGTATGATATATGAAGTATAAGTCCATTTTAGGAACTATATATGATTAATCTCACTATAGATGGACTTATGTATTTTTTTGATAACTTTTGTAACCTTTTGTTTGAGACAGATGGAATGACCCATCATTCTATCACATGATCTGCTAACACATCACAAATGAAAAATTCAACTTCATTTCTTTAAGAGATGAAGGGGAAATTGTCCAAATAACAACAAACAGTGAGACTATACCAAAATCACGAAAGTATTTCTTCTAATTCCAATTTCATCAAATTTAGGGAAATGATCTTGAAAACAAAAAAATGTTGTCCTAGTGCTCTTATATCTGATGAATCATATGGTACCTTAGATCGTCACAAATTTATGGCTTTGTGATTGCTGGCTTTTCCATAGCCATGTTCTCTACCACTCTCCATCAGAACATGATGGTTAGATTTCTCTTCCATATCCATATTTTCACCTATGTGGAAACCCAGTGATAAGTTTATTTGGGTAATCGTTACATTTCATACTTTAGTTTTTAAAGCCAAGTTTTGGTATTCCTTTTAACGATGTGGGTTTCTATTAAAGAATCTTTCGAGTAGTAAACCATTTATAACCCCGACAAATTTCGAGGGCGAAATTCATTTTAAGGGGGATAGAATGTAACAGCCCGAGATTTTATAAAAAAATATTCTTTTTAATTTCATTAATGTCTTGTGTTGGACGCTACACCAAAAGGAGCTTTCTCAACACACATCCTTGACTTGCCTTGCATTACATGCAATCGCGACCTTCCTCGATAGCGTGTGTAGTACGCAATACCGAGTTTCACTAAACAACGATATGCTATTAAAATAATATTATAATATTGTCATGAACTAGCCGTTATGAATAGTATTAACTAAATTTTGAATTTTATAACAGTTTTATTCATCTTACACATTTTCTAGAACATGGTATAAGAACAAAATAAATTTTTCGGGTAAAATAAGTATTTTAAAAAAAATGCAGTTTTGCCGCCTTTTGATGATGCACCCACTTTAAATCTAGTTTTGACATGTTTATATGTTAAATTTTACAAAATAAAATTCTTCTTTTGAATCAGGATATAAAAATTTACATTAGATAAAGTTTTGGTATTTTTCCGATAACTTTCATATTTTAATGAATAGTAAAAACACGCAATATTTTAATTAAAAACAACTTTTTGCATCGTAATATCTTATGTGGTTAAATTATAATATTGAATGGTTTTAAAGAATAAATAGAATATATTTTTACCATTTAATATAATTTATGTCATTAGCATTGATTTTACCTTGAATTCGTAGGTTAAATCAATTCAATCTTTTGCAATGTTTTAAAGATAAACCCGTTTTCTTTCGACAACGGGATTAATTTTAATTTAATTTATGCATATTTTGTGTATTGAATTTGGAAAAATGGGTTCCATATTTGGAATCAGTGGGTCCAAATTATGTTAATAAGCTACTTTTTATTTTTGGGCATTGTGAATAGTAACTACGGTAAATTTTATTTACTATAGTTAAAGGTAAATCGGATAATTAAGGGTAAATATAAGATTATAAAATTACCATAACACTTGAAAAAATCCTATTGGATGGCTAAAAGTAGACCCATATAACCTAAGGGTCTGATTAGATTCATTTTATGGACTTTTTTCCATGAAAATAATTTAATTATTATTAAAACCAAAGAATGTGACAACATGTCACTTTCTTAAATCTTATAAGTATAATAATTTTAATTTAGTGATAAAACTTCATAAAACTTCAAACATGAATAGTCTCCAGAAATCTAATACAATTATCGACATCATAGGAATTTATTTATAATTTTTAGGGATTAAATAATTATCATTTATTATGACACAAAGATGATGCAGTAATTGTCTTATTAATGAAATATTGACATAATTGATGTTATAAATGCCCAAATAAATGTAATTTGAGACTTTTTATGACTTAAATTAATTTTCTAGGTTAATATGACATGCTATTGTTTATATAAGTAACTTTTTTGGAACTTATCATTCTGTTATGAATTTCATAAAAATCATGTACCAAATAGTGTCAAAATTGACATAAATTAGTTTTTAAAACAAATATTATATTATTAATTGTCATTTAATTCTTAAAAATCTAAGGTTCGGCCAAATGACTTATATAAGGATATATATATTAATAATAAACAACTTGGGGTTGTTTTTTGCTTGTTATGGTAAGTTTATTAACCATATGGTGTAAGAAAACAAAAAGACACGGTAAAAGTTAAATTATTTAACTTAGAGTTAAATCTAATTGATAAGGTTAAAATAATTAGCTAAACTTGTCCAAATCCTATTGGATGAGAGGATTTCGACCCATCCCCACTTTATCTTTGAAATAAGAACCTTGGGAACCATTATAAACCGAATTTGTCCTTAATATAAAATAATATTTTGAGATTTTCCTAAGGTGCCCCTCTCCTCCCTTATAAAAGGGCACCTCCTCCCTCTCCTCCTCACACCAATTTGAGCATTCAAGCTAGGCCAACCCCTGCATAAATCTCTTCTCCACTTCCCTAGTATAATCCTATATGTCTTGGTCTTCTTCAAAGACCACCCTTAGTTCTTTAAGTGGAGGTTAAGTGAAGGTGCGTCAAAAAGAGGTAATATCCATTACCGATCTTTTTCAATTTCTTTCTTCTTCAAATTCTTGTTCTTTAGTTGTTTCATGATAATGAAATAAAATAAGTATTTATTATATACTGATATGTTATTATTAATATGAAACAACTCTAATTAACCTTCTATCCATCCTACGGAAAAAGGAAATCACCGCACGTGCGTACGCACGGAATACCGTCTCCACGCCGTGGTGTAATCTATTTTCTGCCACCACCTTAATTGGATGGAAATAATGGTGTAATTAGTAACTATATATGATTATTATAAAGTGATATTGTTACTGAAATAGTATACATACACTTCAACACAATTCCACGACCATGGGAACGATATCATCGCTCGTGCGTACGTACGGACTACCGTCTCCACGGCGCGATGAGATTCATTATCCATGTTAACCATTCCAGAATGATTATAAAGTATATATAATGAATAATAATGAAATATATGACATGGTAAATCTACGGGATTTATGTATATATATATGTCATCTACTTACTTCCATTCAAGACAACAAGGAAAGGAAAACAACGTTCATGCGTACGTACGGACTACCGTCTCCATGAAGGGTGTGTTTCATTTCATTTATCTATCTATTATATATATATATATATACTGAATATATATGATATATAAATCATATTTTATATTCTGGAAGTAATTAAATCATGATATAAGTAATTATAATGTCAATAACAACAAGTCCAAACACCTACGATAAATGAAACGATTTTACCTAAAACGCTTCTTTAACATGGAATTTACAAAAGAACGGGTAATATAAAGTCATAAGTGAACCATATATGATATCATAACAATGAATATGATCCTGTAATAAGTTAATGACATTATTTAAATCATTATACAGGAGGTTCAGATATGTATAAAGCATATCGAACATAATGTAAGGGAAATATCACAATCTCATTTTTATCCGAGATTGTTTATACTTTAGTATTTACTGTGGTGTATTTTATCATCCACATCCATGTTTCCTCAATATGTAATATTATTTCCATCCACCTACAATTATTTAAATCCAATTTTACCCTTCGGTGAGTTTTTAGTAAAATATATGAAAGGAATCTTTTGTCGTTTTTTGTACGAGGTACTTTTTGACTTTTCCGACAAAAGTATGAGAAGAATGTTTTTTTAACTCATACGGCATGAATGGATTTTTAAAACATTATTTCCAAGAATCTTCCTTTACAATTTTTCAAGTTTATTTTTAATCAACTTCTTTTAGTTTAGAATTGTATGAAAGTGTTTTTGAAGTAGAAAAGATATTTTCCTCAAGAATGGAGTTCAAGTGTTTTATCAAAATTATTTTCCATCTAAGATAATAAAGGGTTTTGTTTTTATCCCTATTATTACATTGATTTGACTATGTTGTGATGGAAATTTTTTTATGAATTCCTTTATCTTATATGAATTGTTTTATGATGTCACGATGTTTAAGATTCCCATTTTTATTACATGGGTTATGCAATGATGTATGGTTTATGATTTTGTGGCACACATAAGAATGGTATCATTATGAGATGGGTGGGACCTATATCTCCCTCCAATGCATTGGGTAAAGATTTTATATCTCATGAGATAGACATGGCTGGAATGGTAGGTTATACCGGTTCAGTGAAACAGGACTGAAACGAGGAGTGAACTCGGTTCAGAAAGGGACTTTGTCCACTAAGATAGTCTTGGAAATAAGTCTTGACTAAGAAGAAATGATTCTATATGATTATGTGTGTATGCCACAATGTTTCATGATTTAAGTTATGATTATTGGGATTTCATTTCACTACTATGATTTATCCCATGTTATGAAATTATTCTCTCTTTTGCAGGTTAATATTTTCAAAATGATATGTTCTTATGATGTGATTGATATTTCTTTTGTTTACCCTTACTGAGCATTTGAGCTCACCCTTTTATGTTTTCTTTTCCCCAGGATATAAAGAAAGGTTTTAGGTAAAAAAAGGAAGATTTTTATGGGAGATGTTGAAGATCTTTCACCACGATTAGAAGATTATATTCCGAGTTTCCAAAGACACTAAACTATTACAATCCTTGTGTGTGTGTTTTTGTTATGTACTAAGTATTCCGCAAAAGTAATGTAATTTCCATGTACGTCAGGATTTGGGTCTCTAAATTATCATAATACCAACTTTCAAAATTCCGTTGGAGAGAAGTTATTAATAATGTTGTACATGTTCAAAATACATGATTATTGAGACTAGAAACCAACCAGACTCATTATGAAATGAGGTGTAACATTTAAACCCTCATGGAAATACTTCAAAGTCTTTGAATGTCCATGTATGCTTAAATTAGAAAATCAATATTTGGGAAAGTTTTATAAGATAGCTGAGGAAAGAACTTTCATGGGTTATTCCCCAAATGGGGGAAGTGACAAATGTTGGAACAAACATTTAAAAAATTTAGTGGAATCATATGATGGAATTGTAATTGATGATAAATGTTACTTAATAGAATTTTTGGAGAATGTTGATGATGAAACATTTGAAAAATCAATAAATAGTGATTATTATAAAAAATAACCTCATCAGGATTCAGATGAGTCATGTGTTGAAGAAAGTGATGCTGAGGAAAAAACCATGATATTTCCTACATTACGAAATCATGTTGAATATGAAAACACTATTAGAAATCATAAGGCTCTAGTTCAGACATAAAGGATGTTGAGATTTGAAAATCAGACTTAACTTATCTCAAATGTTGAACGAGAATTAGTTTTAGAGGATATTCAACATAATGAATGGGTGGATTCTATGAATGAAGAGTTGGATTAGATTAAGAAGAATGAAACATGAGAACTTATTCCAAGGATATCAAATAAAAATGTTTTTGGGACCAAGTGGGTTTACAAAAATAAATTTATTACCAAGGAGAAGTTAAAAGAAACAAAGAAAGGGTTGTTTGTAAAGGATATACACAACTGGAATGTGTGGATTTTACTGAAACATTTTCCACCATTGCAAGGCTAGAAACTATTAAATTGTTTCTTGGAGTATATTATCATTATAATTACAAATTCTATTATATGGATGTAAGGTTATATTTCATAAATGGTGAAACTGAGGAAGAAGTTTACATTGAAAAACTTTGAGGGTCTATACTTAATGAGGATGAAAACAAAGTTTTAAAATTGTATAACGATCTGTATGGTCTGAAATAAGCTCCACGTGCATGGTATTAAATGATTGACACTTGTTTGAGAAATATGAAATTTCTTAAAGGTAAAATGTTTATAGAAAATTGTTTGTGAAAAAATGTTGACTCCAGAACATTTATTGTAATTGTTTATGTGGACGATATAATTTTTTATAAGGATGAAGAAAACTGTTGTGAATAGTTTTTTTTGTAAAAATGAAGAACAGTTATGAAATTTCAATTTTTGGGGGATTAAATTTATTCCTTGGATTACAGGATTGATAAAAAAAGATACATTTTCTTAACTTAAGAAAAGTATGCCAGAGAATTGCTAAATATGTTTGGAATGGTAGAATAAAAAGAATTTTCCACTCCTTTTTCAGTGAAAATAATGTCGATCAAGGAGGAATTCAGAATATGTGTGAATTAGAATGATTTTTGAAATCAAAACGTTAGTATTCTTTATATTACAGCTTCATAGCTTGATATTATAAATGTTGTGAATTTATGTACTAGGTATCAAAGTAATCAGAAAGAATCACATATATTTGTATTAATGAAGATTCTAAGAGATGTCCATGGAACAAGGTCATGTGGATTTTTATAAAAAATAAATACGAAGTTAATGTTTCATGGTTACACTAATGCTGATTTGGATGGTGATTGGAATGATTGAAAATCAACTATATGAGGAATATTTTTCTTGGGTGCATGTTGCATGAGTTGTCCTAGTAAGAAACAATGATTAGTAACATTGAGCACAGTTGAATCTGAATATGTTGTAGCTACTCAGGCTTGAAATCAAATGATGTGGATGAATGTTCAGCTAGAATATTTGAAAGTAAATGTTTCTAAACCATTAAAGATACTTTGAGATAATTAGAGTGCAATTGATCTTTCTAAGAATCATGTCCAAAACTAAAGATCAAAATACATTGATATAAAATGTCACTTCATAAAAGTCAATGTTGCTAGTGGACATATTTTTCTAGAATACACATAAAAAAGTATCATATTATCGATATCTTTACAAAAGAAATGTTGAATGAAGGGTTTGTCAAATTGAGGCTAAAAATTCATGTTCATCCTCCTACCATATATTCCTAAAACTCATAAGTAAGACTCCCCCACCGTGCTATGGTTTATATTGATAAAGGGGGAGAGTAAGAAAGATCTTTTTTTTACTTTGTAAGAAGTTTTTTTATTTGTTTTATGAATATGAACTTGTGGTTATCAAATAATGGGGGAGAGAACATGAAAAATGAGAGGGAAAAAAAGTGAGAGATATAAATATAAAAGTAAAGGGGGGTTTCTCATTACTTGTTCGCCAACTTTTATTTGCCACCGAGGGATGTAAATCCTCCAAAAGCATTAATTTTCAATTACTGTGGTGTTAGGACACTCTATTTTGAGAAAGGATATGTTTTGATAAAAGAAAAAAAGATCACTTGTGGAAACATTCTGATAATTGGAATATTTATTTATAGGGGTTTTCAACAAATACAAAGGGGGATATTGAAGAACCTTTGGGGTGTTTTATTTTAACTAAGTTTTTTATTTGAAGAAAACTAACCTTTTTTGATGATTATTTTATATACATGAAGTTGAAGTCGTTGTTTGTGGAATATTTGATTTTTTATAGATAATGAAATATATTTTTGAGTTTGAAAGATGTTTATCTGTTTGAAAGATTTTTCTAAATTCGTTTTTGTTGTTGAAGATTCTTGAGAGATGTTAGGTCCAATAGGTCGAATACCCTAATATGGGGGTGAATCAGGGTATGACAGATTAAAACTTTCCTATTTTGGATATTGTTTCGTTGCTAAACAAAACTCAATTCTATCATCCTCCCGTAAAAATATATGAACATAAATGAAATCATGCACACGACAGAGCGATTTTTACTTTGTTCACCCTCACTGGGCTACGCCCCAGGAGCATACAATGACTATGTGTTGATGTACCAAATTCACTAAGCCACACTTCCAATAACAAGTAAAATGTTTTGGATAGATCTTCTATGTCTAGGCTCACTACCTTTACAAACTCTAGGGTGTGCTCACTGCATTCCAAAGGGTCACTCCCTATGTATCTTTATTTAGCTCACTACTGCTGGAAAGGGTAATCGTCTTCCACTCCATTTTCTCACTGCTCTTGAAATGGAACCTACTCAAAGTTTATGGATGTGTAGATCAAATAATGTTTATGGACATGTAGATACTTTCATTTTCATGCCTTCATGCATCCTCAACTATTAGTAGGTTCTCTTTTGAACTTTCTTTTTCACCCACAGATGAATTTCACCATCCTGGGTACTACTAGGTACCATAAATTCCATTCGCAAAATGATTTTAATATTTTTCAAGTTTCCTTGTGAAAATCAAGAAACAATTTCCTCTCCCACATACTGAGTATTAGGTTTGGTACGTAGATCACCTCCTCTTCATACTAATTCCACTTTCTCGAATTGCTATCGCCTCCACGTAATTTTGCCTTCATTCCACCACTTTGAACTAGCCTCTGTTTGTGAACTGTTCTCTGTTTGCGGACTGTCTTCGCTTTGGAGTACCAGAGATCACCCTTCATGTACCACCTGTGGAAATCTCTCTCTCACATACCAAAGATTCTGTCTCTGCATACCGAGTCAACTACCTTTTCATACCCTAGTTCCTCCTCAGCGTATCAGAATTATTTTACGCGTTAAGAATCAACACAAACACCTTCAGCAGAATTACTTCTGCCTGAACCAAATCAGCCTTCACGAACCACCATTCGCGAACATCCTTCAGTCTTTTCCAAAATCCTGGATCAAAAAGTTGTTCTCCAATGATTCTTGATCTCCTTTGTAATTGGTGGGATTAAGAATTCTTATATAGAAAAAGATATCCGTAAAAAAACATTAATCTATGATTTACCAAATATTCGATTCAACCTCCACCGCATATCGATCCTTCTACCACCGCGAACCGCAAGCCACCTGTGAACCATTTTCCCATCAAACCTACATACTTTCCTTGTTTCTAAATGGTCAATCTCCACTGCTGATGTCAACCCATCCACATACCAAACTTCCTTCCACCACGAACCGTTTTTGGTTTTGCGAACAGATCCGGCATACCGATCCCGCCGCTCCGCATACCGTTCTCGGAACATAGTACGTGGTCCAGGAATTTTGGTACGTGGTTCTCATCCCTTTCCAAATTTATTCAAAATTTTTCATATCATTTACTCCAATGAATAAATCTTTGTTTTCCATCATCAAACTCCCGATTTTGATGACAAACAATTTGGAAAAAACTGGGAAAATGTTCCACCTTAAAAACAAGTCTTCAGAAAACACCAACCACACTCATTTGCAGTCATCTGGAATTGTCAACAAACACAACCAAAACCAAAACATACAGAGAGAAAACCATGAGGGATTTTTCCAAAAAATATCCCCCTTTGGGTTTTTTGACAACTCTTCTCCTAATAATGCTTCACATTTTGATACCTTATTCTTACTCCTTCCAACTTCAAACACCATTCGCTTCACGCGATTATGATAGCGATCAATTATTTACTCAACACATAAGCTAAGACCACATGAGCCATGATCAATGTGAGAAACATGAGTGTAATGAAAAATTCATCAATGAATCATTTCATTGTTAATCACAAATTGCTGATACCATACTAATACCAATGAACTACTTTCATCATGAACCTCAGTCGTTGTGATATCTAATCATTGATTGATCACTTATAGAATCATCATATTTAATGCTCCCACTAAGTTATAGCTCATTTGTGGCCATATGTATTTGTCAAAAAATACAACGACAACTAAAACAATACTTGGAGGACACTTTGTGAGAATTTTTCCAAATTTAAGAGGATGTTGTTGAAGAGTTAAATGTTAGAAAGTTTCTCAAACATTCTGTAAAAATTAAAACGATGCTTTAATGATCTTAATGTTGTCAAAAATCAAGAAATGATTCATTATAAAAGTAGTTGGAGAAATGGTTAAGATGGTTGAAGACATCCAATGAGAAACATTTTAAGAAAAATAGGATCCATAATTTTGAACAACCTTTTGAGAAAAATCAGATCTATAATTTTGAGAAACATTCTGAGAAAAATTGGATCCCGAATTTGGAGAATCATTATAGAAAAAATTGGATCCAGAATTATGAGAAACATTCTAAGAAAAATAGGTTCCATAATTCTGATCAACATTCTGAGAAAAATCAGAACCTGGTTTATGAATAATTAGGAACCTGAATTCTGCAGAATTCAGAGCCTGATTTCTAAGAGATTCCAAACCCGACATCCACTCAATTTGGAAACTGATTTTTGGGAAATTTAGAACCTTCTTTATTAAAAATTCATAACCCAAGTTTTGGATAATTTGGAACTTTATTTCTGAGAAATTTGGAAACTTATTTTTGAACAATTCCGAACCTAAATTCTACAAAATTTAGAACCTAATTTATGACAAATTGGAAACTTGATTTTTGAAGACAACTGAACTACATTTCTAAGTTTGTTTCTGAGAAAAATGAACCTCTTTTTTCTACATGTTTCAGAGAAAAATGGAACAACATTTCTGATCATGTTTATGAGAAAACAATAACCAAGGTCCAATATTATCATTATGAAAAAGATATGAAGAGCTCAAGAAGGAAAACCTGAATTTCAACATTGCGTAAATCTTTGAGAAATTTTAAGGAGGTTGGAAGAAGTCAATGATTTATCTTTTAATGCGATATATTTGTAGAGTTTTTGAGATTTGAGGAAGTGTGAAATATTTTCAAAATTCTGAACTTTGTTTTACGAGTTTCATATAAATATGTGCTAAGATCATTCACCCATTTGTAACTTTTTACACATGCAGAAAAGGTAGAGTGCTAGAGAATTCAAAGTTAAAGGTTCCCACCAGGTTGAAGAA
The DNA here is from genome assembly GCA_963277665.1 of Viscum album. Classification (NCBI taxonomy): domain Eukaryota; kingdom Viridiplantae; phylum Streptophyta; class Magnoliopsida; order Santalales; family Viscaceae; genus Viscum; species Viscum album. The sequence goes on from OY728167.1 coordinate 837,662,484, forward strand.
GTTTTCAAGGTGTGTTTAAGGAGAGGAAAAATCGGAACCATCCTTACTTTATTGAGAATTTCATACTCAGCCAAATCAGACTGAGGGTTCAGACCAATAATTTGTTGATAAGATTGTAAAATGTTTTTATCCTTGTGTTTAGATCAATTTTTCATTAAGAAAACATTGTAATCTTACAAGAGTCAATGTAATATTTACTCTCAGGAGATAGATGGTGTCTAATGGGATTTGGCACATATTGTCTTCAATTTTTCACTATAGTTTATTTCTATAGACCCACGGTAGTGGCTATGGCAAGGACATAGGTTCTCACATTGAGGTTGAACCAAGAAAATCATGTTTTATTTAAATTATTTACTATTCTTTCATGATTATGTATTTGTTAATGGTTTATAAGGAAACAAATCTTAATAGTTTTAAGGGGTTAGGTTTCTTAAATTTTTGTAACATACAAAAAGAAAACAACTAATTCCACCCACCCTTCCAAGTTATTATTTGATCAATTGACTGTCTGGTGGTATCCTACTAAGATATAGTTACCCAAGATAATTTATCCTTTGTGAAATGTTAGACATGGTTTTGAAGGATAAAGGTAAAGGGATGAGTGTAATATTATTGAAAAATCACCTAGATCATGTTACCTTATGGTGGGGTTGGATGGTGGTAACATATAGTCAAAGGAGATTGATCCATGGTATTAATAGGGTTCAATGTTTATGGTATTTCAGTTTTTATATCTTGTATTTTTGTCATGTTGGTGAATATAACCTTTATGGTTTTTTTGTTTGGATATATGATGTATTTTGGATAACTGATGTGATACTTTTTTTATTTCTGTCTTATCACATGTCAATTGAGTGTGAAATCATTACCACATTAAATTGTATGATATCATGCTGCTTCTCATATTCTAATTGTGACTAGGAACATGATTTGGGATTTATTGAAGTACAATTTAGGTGAAATTATGGTTTCACCTAGATTGGTCAGTTATAAATTAGTCTCAAATGGTTAGGTTATAATTAAATCCTACACTCATGATTGTTTATCAACCTCTAGTGTTCGGTGGAAATTGATATACTATATATTGTACTATCAAAACATTATAGGTAGTGTGGAAGTGTGTCGGGATAGAATAATTTCATGAAAATACATAAGTTACAATGTGACGTATGGGGTTTTTGAGCATCATTTTTAGGATTTTATCCATTAGGAGTTAGTTTCCTAATTTCAGTTTATGATAAACGAATCATTATTTTGTTCCTAATGATTCTCATTCTATTTATTTTTTATAATATTGATACTTCAATACGACTATATATGAATTATAGAGCAAAATATGTGGATCAATACTCATACGTGAATCCTTCGGTTGACATAGTTTTGGTGGAAATTGTATTCAAAATGATCCAATCCTTGGGATAAATTTCCAATGTTGAACCAAAATGGAAGGTTGGACATGCTTTATAATTCACTAAGAAACACCAAAAGGTTCTATGCACTACAAAAGATCTGTATGGGGAATAACCAACTTGGGGGTTTTCATAATCAATGATTAATATGAGACAAACATTGATGATAAAAATAACCAACAATGAAATTGAATCAAATATTAATTAAAGATTGAATGTCACTACCAAAATACAAGATCATCACATGTTATTTTTAATTAAATTTAAAAAATTAAGAATTATATTTTTAATATTTATTTATTTTTTGAGGAATATTAAAATTCCTCTACATTGTATAGTAAATGATTCATAGTAATAAAGAGTATATTCCCACCAATGGTGATCCACATGTGCTCTATAAACCTCTGAACATCATCATAGTAATATCCTTGTGATAGAAGGGATGATCATAAAGCGTAATTATTCACCTTTGATCATCACAATAATCTCTTTAGGAATGGTTCTCTTCGATATATCTACATATGAGTGTAGTGGTGGACTAAGATCACAATTTTTTCTTAAGATAGTTCTTAGAGAGGGATATTTATATGTCTTTGAGAGAATTCTCTCCATTTTTCATTTGGTGTAGCAATAAAAAATGAAATTCCAACAAACCCTTGAGAAATTATATAATTTGGTTCAAATTCAGTTGAGGTTAGAAAATAATAATTGTACATGCACCCTAATTATTTCATTAGTACCAATGGATCCCCATTTTGATAATAATAATAATAATAATATTATTATTATTATTTCCTAACATGTTCTAAACTCATGTATTATATTAAATATTTTATAGTTGAATAATTTTCAAAATATATTATTTCACATTATAAAATTAATCTCAGTCCACCATTACTCTAAAATATTTATCAAACATTCAATATTGTCTATATAATAAAAAATGTCATTGCATTATTTTCAAATAAATAATTAAATAGTATATTCACAAAGTAGACAAAAAATTATTTAATATTATGTTAACAATATACCCTTAAATAACTGGTCATAGAATATATGCAATAATGAAAAAAAAATAATAATTTAACCATGGGTAGGAATAATATTTATTCAACTTACTAAATAATAAATAATATTATTATTTAACTGATGTTCTGAATACCCTCTAGGAAGATTTCTCAATGAAAATAGGAAAAATAACCTAAAGTTCAATGTTTTCATCTAGAAACATTACAAGGAACCCATAGAGAAATAAATTTATTTGTTTATCACATAACATCTCATATGGATGATTACTATGTAATATAATAAAATTATCATGATATATCTAATCATGTAGGTTGCATACTGGTTACATCAAAGTATATTCTTGATATATCTTTATTTGTCTTTCCAAAAACATAACTTACCCATAGAAAACCATGGCCATAGATTTATTTCGGAATTATCATTTACATCAAATGGACTGAGATGTAATCTTCCTTTAAATAAAATATGGGGAGAATCCTTTCTCCCATTATTCATTCATGAAATATTACTCATGACGCACCCAACATATCCAACTTCACTGAGAACATATCTTATCAGGGTTTTCATCCATACATAAAATTACATGACTTATAATGTACATTAATAAGAATATTAAATTTTAAGGATAAATACACACGTATAGATACAGAAAAATCCAATATAACATATGATTGTGGATATCATACAAGTGGGTATTTTTCTCATAATCCATTATACTGGAAATTACCAAGGGCACACCCCATGAGAAGGATCCTAAAATTACTTTGAGTCCACACCTATTATATCCTATATCATTTTTGTCCATAAAATGATTTAATATGTCCATATAACATATATTTATGAATACTATCATGGTACTTCAGGGTTCTCATCATAGCAAGGAACTGCTATGACCTTAGAGTGAAAAAACTAATCTTAGGATATTATATCATACTATGTTACATATAAGAGTAATCATGATATCATTAGTGGTATATTAATATTAAAATATATGAATGTTGGTAATAATAATGTACAAAGAAGTTGGTTCCAGGTAACCAACTCTAATATAATCAAACATTCACAAGTGCTAACTACCAACAACCTTAAATCCTCTATCTCTGTCATGATAATCATGTATTTATTGAGAAAATGATTTAGTTGGGGGTATAACACACATTATTCTTTGGAAAATATACTTACCATAACTTGAACCCTTTGAGAAAAATCCCTCAAGAGTTGATACATTTAGAGTTTGTGCATTGTCTATTGGTGTGACCATGGTTATTTTGAAAGATCCACCACTATAGTATTATCACAATATAACAGATAGGGGTTTTAATGATAGATACCAAATAAAGATCTTGGAAAAAGTCTCATATCCAAATGGATTATTTTTTTCATCAAAAACATCTATATACTCAGATTACAATGTTGAATAAGTGAAAATGGCTGCTTTGAAATTTTTTAGCTTATAACTGCTCCATTTAGATTAAAACTGTATCCCGATTGCAACATTAGATCGTTCAACCGCTTATGATCATCTCCTTATATCTTCCATACACTGGAAACATATCCAAATTCTTTATTAGATAGATAAATATAGCCTTAATTGTAGATAAATGTTGTTAACTAAGACTGGCATGATATCTACCTACCATGATAAATGTATAGGAACCATCGTTTCTAATACATATAATGGAATTCATGATTGATCCTACCCATAAAGCATATGATATAATACTCATTATATATTTCTCCCATCGTGTTTGAGGACACATTTTCTTGGAATAATATATACCATGTTGCATTGGTACCAGTCCCATCTTGGATTGTTCCATAATAAATCCCTTTAGTATCTCACCACTGTGTGTACCTTTACATATTCCATGTATTTTCTTAGATATATCATGAATGATATCAATCCCCTAAATATAAGATATTTCACCTAATTCCTACATGGAGAAGAACTTTGTGACCCAATACTTAATATTATGTAATAAATATATATAATTTCTTATAAGTAATATGTTATCATTATATACTACTAGGATAACAACCAAATTTCCAATAAAATGCTTGTAATCAAATGTTTCACAATTTTTCTTAATGAAATAAATTTATTTTATATCTTCATAAAACAAAATGTTCCCTAACCTTGATTCATACATAAATCCATAAATGGATCATTGAAATTTTCATGTACTTTTGAAATCACCTAGAGTCACAAACCCTTATGAAATTTTCATATAGACATATTTCTAGAGGTTCATGTTAAGAAAATGTATTTTTAGATTAATCATCCAATTTTCATATTCATAGTGTGCTAGTATAAAATGTATAATTCTGATGTATTTAAAAATGGAAATTGGAGAAAAGGTTTCATCACAGTCAATGAAGTTAAAATTTTAAAACCCTTTATCCATTATCAATTTTCATAGGTACTTACATTACCCTCCATGTCCAATTTTACATTTAAGACCCATATTCACCTAACAAGCTTTGTGTCATTTGGGGAATTGACTATAACTTGATCTTGATTCTGATACATGGAATCCATTTCAGAAGTAATGGATTCATTCCATATTACAAATTCTAATCTCTCTACTTCATCTTTTAAAGTTAGAGGATCCTTTTTTTCAACCAATAATGAGTAACTATATTTAGTTACTAGAAAACAATATCACTTCGATTCAATTTCCTCTATGGTTCTCTAATTTTGTACTATTTTTCAATGGAATATGTATTCCATGCAGACCATTGGAATCTATTTATGTACCAACTCTTGTGAATCTTGAAAATCAACTACATCTAAGTAAATAGTTCTCCCACTATCCTATTTGATGATATGCTCCCTCTCAATAAAGAAAACTTGTTTGGAAGTATCAAATTTATTTTTGAAGAGGTTGTATAGGTACTATACCTTTATTTTTATATTGTTTACTATAAAGATACACTTTGGGACCGATGGTTCTATTTTATTTCTTAATAAGGCCTTAAAAACTCTTCGGAACACCATACCCATCTATGTGGGAAAGTGAGTTTCATTCCACTCCATGACTTGATGGGATTTAATTTTCCACATTAGTTGGAACTCCTTTTAGTGTGTATGCCACTGTTTGTAGTGAATATCCCAAAAAAGATAAAGGATAACATGTCTGACTCATCAAAGAACTTACAATTTCTAGTAAGGTATGCTTACTCCTTTCACTAACACCATTCCACTACGACATATATTTTGGATTGGGTTGAGATAGAATCCCATGATCTCAAAGAATGTCGATAAACACATAGTTATGATATTCACTTCCTTGATCATATTTAAGCTTGACTATCACATTTCCAACTTTATTATTTTATAAATTATTTAATTATTTTAATTTCTCATATGAATCAAACTTATACGTCATCATGTAGATATATAAATATATACTCAAATAATTAGTAAAAGTTATGAAGTAATAATACCCACCAATAGCTTCTACTGGAAATGGTCCACACATTATCTTGTACCAATCCTGTCAACTCTATGTCCTTTTCACCATATTCAAAAAATAGTGGTTTGGTCAATTTTTCTCATAAACAAGTATGGCATATTTGAAGTTATTCTCTCTCAAAAGAGTTTAAATAACCATTTTGATTGAGCTTAGTAAAAATCATTTTGTTTACATTACCAAGATGTTGATTCCATAGATTAGTTTTATATGATTCATTCAAACATGATTTTTTATCAATTTCCATTAATTAGTTTTTTTAATTTAATACATAAATTCCATTATTAAAATTTGACATACAAAATTATATGTTGCATTTATACAAAAAGCAAGATTTATTTTTAAATTTGAAAGTAAATCAATCTAAATATAGGATGGGAAAAAATTATGATCTTGGTAATACTTGGTACATAATCACAATATCTTAAAATTAGTATCATTCATATTAGAAATGAAATGCGGTAGTCTCCAATGGCTACAATTGCCTACCTCACACCATTGGCAGCTCACAAATCCACCTCTCCTCTACAAATCTCCTGAAATATACATGGTTCATATATTTGGATATATATGTGATCACCATAAGTTTTATCTATTACCCAATGCATATATATTGAAATATTAAACATGACAATGAACACACCTTTTTCTTCCCCATGCTTCGGGATAAAGATACTCTTCCAATGTACTTTTTTCACACATGTAAAACATACTACACCATTTTCCTTTCACCCCATTGGATATTCATCTTCTTAGAAGGATGGTTCTCTAGATATTTAGAATTTCTATGAGTCTTGGCCCCTATTCCTTATTCTTGCTTTTCTAATTCTCCATAATGACTCTGGGTTTTTTCACTTCCCACGTCATGGTCCACATGGTGAATCAGAGTATGAAGTTCCAAATGAATATTATCATTATTAATCATGTTATAATTTATAATAATATTGGATATGGACTTTTTTGTGAGGAGTTTACGATATATATGCATAAAATATTTGGGAATTTAATCCCTCAGATGTTTAATCATTCAATATTTCCAATAATATTGAGTACACGTGGTATGACTTGTACTGAATCCCTATGGTTGTTTATAAATACAACATTAGAGATCTCACTTCTCAAATTTCACACTTTCGCTTAATAGATATCCTGAAGGTGAGGCATTATAATATACATAACCATGCTCTCAAGTTTCTTTATAACCACATTATTCATAGATGATATCATGAAAAACAAAACATATATGGAATCATAAAATGTTTATCATCGATAGATAACTCTTCCTCACTAGCCTATTTACCTCTTCATAAATAGTTTCTCCATCACAAAGTGTTTCCTTTCATGGGGTAGGATAATGAAAAAGTGAGTTTTCAACTTTTAGAAAGTTGTACTGGTGGGAAGGGTAGCTATATCAAATATGGATCATAGCGATATGTCTGAAGTCATTTTTATTACCATTTATACAAATATTTTGAGCATAATTTTAGTACATTATATAATAAAAGCTATACACATAAATATTATATTAAATTTATTAATATCCCATTATTTATATCAAAACCCAATATCCCTCACCATTGGCTTCAGAACATCCTTTTTTTGGGAAATTCTTATCAAAAGAACACATATTCCATTTCTCATCACCCCATATTTGGTTGATCAATAAATTTGATGGGTTTTAGGTAGTAATTCCAAATTAAAAGATCATTAAATCATAGTTCTTTAATTTTTTGAGTGGACTAACCAATCTTAATATCTATAAATTGGATTTCCTAAACATTTTTTCATTCTTTCAACAAGTCCTTCTTCAAAAGTCCACCATTTATTTGAGCTAAATTATATCAAACCAAAACCTGAAGTTATAATTCCTTGATAATTTAAATCACCCAATTATTGGCCGGTTAAGCACTTTAAACTATGGTTTGATTTTAAATTATGTAGTGGGTGGATATACCGACATAATATATATTATTGATGGATTTTCTATTTATGAGATAATTTGACATTATATCCATATTACATGCTTGTTAATATTAATTAGACTTACATAATTTATTAATCATGTCATAGATACTTTTTATGCATAATACAATTTATTTTAGTTCCATCTTTAATACGTGTTAATTTATTAATTCATGTGTACATGATAAAAAATGCAAAAAAAATTGCAATACATTTGAAAAAAATAAAATAATAAATTTATATGATCATGATATTTTACTAATGGTTAGTTTATCTAGTAGATGGAAAACTAACAATCAAGCTTGGGGGAAAATCCTTGGAACATGAAATGTTTCATTTTGTATATTTCCACCTTTCCACCCTTGTACATTCTGGATTGGTTTCTCCATGACTCCAAACATGATATATTTCCACTAGATTGGGATCTCCATTCCTTACATATAATTTTACTCACACACAAGTGGGGTAGAGAAAGGATTGGTTAAGGACTTTATATAAGGGTAACCATGGGCTCGTAAGCCCTTATATAAGGAGATGAGAAATGAAACACATACCATAAATTTAATTTAATTATAGATTAAAAGGAAACATATCACAAGAAAATGTCTATTAATGTATCTCGGTTATCCACATACATGCAATAAATTAAAAATTTAATAAAAATAACATTCGATTATATTTTTTCTTATTTCATACAAATCACACTAAAATCAATTAATTAACTTCATTAACTAATCAATTATTTTTTCAATATTGAAATTTTAACTTTGATGGGATCCAAATACATAATAAATTTATCCAAATTAAATAAATTTATTTAAAATTAGATATGTACAAAATATTTACCTTGGTGGAAACACGGTGAGTACCCATATGAACTACTTAACATGTATAATTTTCATACATTATTTACTCATGTGGTATCTAGTATACAATACTTGTCACATAATGTCTTGGAGTTTAATATTTAACTAAATGTCTCCACATGTTACATGGTATTTACGTATCATGTTATGTTCAAATGCGACTATATTATGAATTATACACAATATGCAGTTTTGAATATAAAATGTAAATTAAGTAGAAATTTAATATATACATATATATGTACAACTAGTTAGTTGGTGTGTATGAGTCAACTGAATGACCACCTAGTACACATTTTGATAAGGTTTAATCAAAATTATAAATTAATTTTTAATTCTATATAATTTGTTAATACACATAGTGTGTAAAATCCAACAATGCAGCATTTATATTACTCACCGACTATCTGTGGCACATGCCTAGAGACATGGGATGTAACCATGCCATGGAAAATAATGGAGTACATGACCTGTAAATGGGATACAAACATGTGGTATCCTAGTTACACATTCTCCTACTATGTAGGTCGTTCAAGAGAATACATGAATTGTCTTTGACTAATATACTACAACTCGTGTACATGTGTTACATGCCATGTAGTTTTCCTGACCATGTGAACACCTAACCTGTTCAAAACAGATTTTATATAAATAAGCACAAATTGTAATAAATTCACACAATTTGAATTAATTCCAAATTAAATTTTGTTTTGTTGAACATGGGTACATGGTGTGTACTGATGGGATACATGAAATGTACTCTTTTGATACCTGGCCAAAATCATCAACACCTTTCGATAGGTTTTTTTTGAATCTAATTCATTAAAAAAATTAATTTATTTTTGTCATGTTTTTTATAATAATATGAAAAATAGCATATATGCTTTGATTCAAAATAGAGAACGATTTAACTAGAATTGAAAATTGAAAACAAATGTTCAAATAAATAAATGTTATTCCAATTATTATAAATACTTATGTGATCCATCTGATACAACTTAAAGGTTTTGGGTACAAAATAAGTGTCAGATGGTGAATTTCCAACTCAGGTTTTGTCGTAATCAATGAATAAACATTGATGTAAATTGACGATAAAGTCTATGTCTAATGAAATTGAATCATAGATTAATTGTTGATTTAATGTCGTAACCAATACATATGATCATCAAACATTATTTATAATTAATTTATACCATTTAAAAAATACATTTTGATGAATTATTTGTTTGTTTTTTAATTTGGAAGTGCCTATATATCATACCATCAATGTATTATAAGAATCAAGAGTATATTCCCCCCAACAGTGATCCAAACATTCTCCACGAACATCTGAACATCTTTATAGGAATATATGGGTACTAGAATAATAGATTCTAATTCTTTCATCATTATCCTTTTTGGACCAATATTCTCTTCATGTAAGGGTTCTCTTCAATATTTCTAGAATTGAGAGTGGTGGTGGTGGATGTTCTCTCACCATTCTTGAGAGTTTCCTTTGAGAGGTAGATCTCTAGGTATTCAAAATAATTTTCTTTGGATGTAATTATTCACAAAAAGAAATTGAAATGGCATCCAAACCTTGAAAATTAATATAAATTTCTCTAAGTACTACTAGAGTTAGAAAATAATAACTACACACGAACCCTTATTATTTATTTTATCCATATGGAACCCCATGTCTATTATAATATTAATAATATTATTATTATTTCTTGACATGTACTAAAATCTTGAATTAAATTAAATATTATTTATTCTAATAATATTCAATATATATTATTTCTCACTGGACCATTATTCACGGTCCACCATTCCACAACAATATTTATCAAAACATAAATAATGAAAAATTAATAAATAAATATCACTACATTAATTAAAAAAATATAAAAAAATATTATATTTAATGAATAAAAATAAATATTTATTAAATATTCTTCTCAAAAAATATTATATATAATTACTGGTGATGAAATATATGTGATTAAGAAAACATGAATAATTATTAAACCAGAAATGGGAATAGTATTTCTTGAAATTGTCAAATAATAAATATTATTATTATTTAAATAACGTTCATAACACACATAGTGTGTGACCCTATAAGCCGCTTTCTCAGTGTAAATATGTAAATAATTCCAAATTACAAGGATAGAATCTAGAAATATACCAAGGAACCCATATAGAAAGATGATAATGTGGAAATGACATAAAATCTCAAGAAGATTCTTACTTTGTAATATAATCCTGTTATCGCGATATCTCCAATCAAGAAGGTTTCATGCTATTTTCTTTATCTCATGTGCTCAATGTCTCTTTCTTTTACTTTTATGAAATGTAAATTACCTAAAAAAACCATTACCTTGGATTTATTTTGGATATATCATTTCCATCAAAGTTATAGTATTTTAACTTACATTAAATAACAAAAATGAAAAATCACTTCTCACTGTATTAATCAATGAAATATTATTTATAATGTACCCAATGTATCCTACATCACCATGAACACATTTGGTCATATTTTGCATCAATAAATAAAATTACATGACTGATAATATCAATTAACAATAATAATAAAGTCTGAGGATCAATACACATGTCAATGGATAGGAACATCCAGTGACACATATAAACATGTATTTCCTACTAGAGAGTCTAATTCTCATTATTTACTATACTATAAATTACCATGGTCATGAACTATGAGAAGATACCTCCATATCCTATGAGCATCTACCCCTAATATCATATTCCATTTTTTTCCTAAAATGATTTCATCAGTTTATTTAAAATATATTTAAGAATAATATCTTAGAACTTCAAGGATCTGATCATATTAGAGATATACTAGGACCTTTCAGTGAGACAACAACTATTAGGATATTATTACGTACTATATTTAGATTAGGAATAATAATGATGTGATAAGTAATATATTAATATTCAAAACTATGGAAAAAAGTAATCATAAAGTACATAGAAGTTGGTTATAGGGAACCAACTACAATGACACCAACTAATCCTTCATGGGGATAGGGGACTTCATAAATTAAGAGAATAGAAAGTGATTATTTAAAAAAATTCCACTACCAAAACCTCATTAAGTCTCCGTGGTTAATTTCTGTATGATTATGATTGAGGGGATAAGAATGTAGTGGTGATAATATATTATGTAATCAAAGTTTCATGAAAATCTCACATGGAATAATTTATAGAAAAAAATAAATCAATAGTTAAATACGAATACAATAATATTGGTTATGGAATGAGAGTTTGTTACTATGGAGAAGGGATATTATTCTATCATGGAGTATGCTACTCGGTATGGAGAGTTGGTGCACCTATATCTAAATCTTATTTATAATGACTATCTAAAGGAATAGTGGTTCAAAACTAGTTTGAGGATATATATTCAGTATATGAGGATTCTTATGTTTTTACCAACCTTTATAGAGGTTATAAAAAAGGTAGAAATGGATGAAACATACGTTGATGCAAATACAAGACTCTTTAAACCATCTGTGATAGTATGAGGTATACATAAATCTTCTTCTAGCAAGAAGAGGAAGAGGTGTGACCAATGTTGGGGTGGTGGAATGGGTTTCAAAAATATGTTAGGGAAAGGAAATTTGGTTTGTTACTAGTGAAGGAGAAAGTGAAACATAAATCATGATAGTAAGGCAGAACCCAAGGTGTGTCATGCATGTGTGAAATCTGGTCTTCTTCATCATTTTTGTGAGTGAGCATCCTATATAAGTATAACTGTATTCCCTTTAACTAAAGGCTATCAGTTTAGATATAATGTGGAAAAAAGGGTGGCATTATAACAAAGTTATAAGGGTAATTATCAGGTTATGAATAAAGGGGAGAATGAATTTGGACATTTAAATATAATTCACTATTGACTAGAGGAATTAGAGGTAGTACTAACTAAAATGAGAGGTATGGTTCTTATTGCATATTCTATTATTATGTATTTATTAGATACTAGTGAAACTCATTAATTTATATAATCTATGATTATCTATATATTTGAATTTCATTTATATATTATTCCCTTAATGTTGAATCTTTTCACTACTTTGGGGAAGGATTCAGTGCAAGATTTTAGATATCCTGAGTGTCAGGTGATTATAGCTTACCATGAACCTGTATGGAATTTTTTAGTTATAAATCTTTACATATTTGATATTATTATTATCATGGATTAGATGATTAGTTATAAACCCTTATTGTTTTCAATCATCATCATGTCCAATTTATTTCTTCTCATTGGGAAACTCATGTCATTTAGGGTGATTGAGATCCTAGAACTTAGAGAGAAGGTCACATTGTTTCAAATGATAAGATGGTATCATTCCATTTATTGTATATGTTTGTTGATGTTATTAATAAAAATCTTTCCATACCTCTTCCTAAATTATCAATAAGTATATTGGGGTTTTCTATATGAATTCTTCAGGTTTCCAGTTCAATGGTAATTTGAACCTTCTAAATGCTTGATTCCTGTGAAAGGCCTATTTCATTACCTTCATACCATATAAAAATATAATACATGAAATAATTAAAGGTTCATATTAAGTATATTTAGGATAAAGGATTTATTCATCATAACATTCAACCTTGGGAATCACCATTATTTTTTGAAAAGAAGGAAAATAAGAATCTTTGACATTATGTTGATTACCAAAAAACTCAACTAGGTAATATTTAATAACATATATTCCATTCTGAGGATTTATGACCATTTCAATTATATTAATGGATCTTTGATGTTTACAAATATAGATTAGATACTTGGGTACCATCTTCTGAGATAATGAGAGGAAGATATTCCTATGATAGAATTCATGAGCTAATATAGGAATTATGTGTATCTAGTCATGTCATTTTTCCTTAATAACACTATTTTAGTATTTATGTATTTAATAAATTTAATCTCACATTTTTTTAAATTATTTATTGGTTATTTATTGGATTACATCCTTGTTTATTCCTGATCATAACAAGATCACACTGAGATTTGAATATTATCCTTGGTATCTTGAAGGAGAATCATCTATAAAAGAAGCTAGATAATTTTCAGTTTTAAATTATAGAGGTGAAATTTATGAGCCATGTGAATTATGAGATGTGTGTCTTAGTGGGTCCAAATAAGATTTGGGTTGTGATGTCTTGTGAACAACCTAGAAATGTGTTGGAAATATAAGGTTTCTTGGGATTTTCAAGCGATTAAGAGTTCTTTTTTAAGAATTATCCAATCTTTCACCTTTTATGATAGAGTTAAACCATATGTTTTGTGAGGTTCATTTAGATTGATCAGTGCTACTGATCTTTTACCGAATTTAAAGTGATATTGACTTCATATGTAATATTGATCCTTCCAGAGTTTGGTATGGGATATTATGATTAATATAATGCGACAAGTATGTGTTTGGGTTGTGTTTTGATGAAGGAAGATAGGTGGTAGCCTATGGATCTCTTAAATTATTCCCTCATGTAAAAATACCCCAGTAATGATATTGATTTGGTGAAAGTTTTGTATGATCTTAAGATTTGGTGCCACTACATCTACGGAGAGTGGTTAATTGTTTATTCAGACAATAATATTCTAATGTATATCTCCACTCAAAGGGATCTGAACTTGATATTGGGATGTGAGGTATATTACCTTCATACATTTTATTTTGATATTAAAAACACACCTAAATAATGAAATCTGGTCGTGTAAAGACCTGGAAATTTCATGGAATTTTGTTTCTTAATTCATTGGAATTTTAGGAGCCTGCGGTTTTTGACGGCACTTGATTCCGAGGCCCGGTGTGCCCGGAATAAATTTCTGAAGTTTTGTTCAGGTATGTTAAGTAAACGTAAGTGAAGGTTTTTCTATATTTTGAACCAGTGCTTGGAATTGAAATCTGAGGACACCAATGAACTCGCAGTGCCTGTATTCGCTTAAGGGGACCTTTACCATAGTTGCGTTTTATGCGGGTTGAGAGTTAATTTTTGAGGAATTCATACTAAATTAATAAAATTTTTGGTACAAAATTTTATTATTTAGTGGCAGTTATTTCCCACAATGGGGATTTAGAGGTGGGTCCCACACCCACATAACCTCCCATGAGAGGAATTAGTGTGGTGGGGCCCACACGAGGCCTAATCCTTTCATCTTCCCTTAACTCCCCCTTTAACATTCCCTTTATTTAACTTTTGACAACCCACTTTAAACCTTTGGACTTCCACTTAAATGTGGAGCATTTCCATCTCCCGTCCATTAATATTGCCAACTCAAATGCCTTAATTAATTCAATTTACATTTTGAATTAATTTTAAATTACATGGAAATGTTTTATTATGGGAGGTCCTTATTATTATTTTGGTTGGAAAATATTTGTGGGGAGATTTAGAAAGGGAGAGTTCGTCCACGAAGAACGCGAAGAATGCTCACCGACCTGAAGGACGTGAAGTAACATCTCCAACCTTCTTCTTCCTCCGCGTTAAGGGAGGAGACACCGCCGTAGGGAATTTCACCAATGACAATGGTTCTTTCTCCAATGTTGATGGAGCAACATTATTTTTTGCGACTACGAAAAACAAGCCTTGATCAAGGTAGGGGGATTACGTTCAATTTTAATTGATTAAAATTGTTCTTGTTCTTCGTTGAAAATTATGGTATGTCTTTGGCCATATGATACCGCCTAACGCGAAGGGCACGAGCCCAACGAACATGGTCCGACGACCTCCGATGTTCCCTAATTTTTTATTCACGAAGGAGGCATGTTGGAAGAGGTGGTGACGAATGAAGGCGGCGACCGCACACTGACCGCATGTAGAAGAACCCCGACCTACAACCGCGGGCAGCTCGACCGAAGAAGAACCAGCCGGCTAGAGCCGGCCGGGATGACGGGAGACCGCGAAGCCACAAGGGGTGCCGCGCTGAAGAGAACCATGACCCACGTTCCTCGGGCCAGTTCGGCGGACGAACCGACCAGGATGGGAAGACCCCGTGGCCCTAGGAGGGCGCCGCGCACGGGGAACCGCGGCCCGCATGTGCGGGATGCTCCCGCGATGATGACCAGACGGCTTCGGCCGGCTGGGTAGGAGGGCGGCGCCGCTCGGCGCTACCGGTTCTGGAAAGTGGGGGTTCGTGCCCCCGTAGATCGCTCGGTCGCCCAGGCCAATCCACTCAGCCACCCGGGCCGAGCCGCGGCCCGCCGAGTCGCGCCTTGCTGGGTCAGGCTGCGCTGCGCCACGCCGGGCCGTGCCGCGCTGCTCCGGGCCAGGCCGGGCTACGCGATTCACCTGGCCGGTCTGATCCTCTACTAGGTCAGACCCGCCAAAACTGGGTTGACCCGACCCACCAGCGCACTGGGCTTAACGAGCAGGTCCCGTTTTCACTTATACGCGAATCCCTGTAAGACCGCGCATCCGATCAACGCGCCATCTGTGGCACTGAGATCTCTATGACGAGGCGATCCTTTTGCAATACTGTAAGTGAGTTTTGGATGATTTTGGAAAACCGCCGGGTTTGGAATGAGCATAATTTCAACCGGGCCCCTGGAACGGAAAACCCAATATCTCTCAGACCGGGCGTCCGATTGACACGTCGTCTATTGCGTTGGGTTCATTTTGACGAGGCAGAACTTCAGGATACATCAACTCTAGACCTCATGATAGTTGATGTATCCAAACCTTGACTCAAGTAGTGGACCCTCCCGGAATCGAGGATGCTTTGAGCGGGAACCCTAGAGCTGGCTGCGACTGTGATGAATAACGTACTGGAATCCTCCGTGGGATCGACGACTATGACAACTGTACTTGAATCCTCCGTGGGTTCGATAGTGATGACTATTGTACTTGTATCCTAATTGGGTCTGACAGTTTCACTTCTGTTCTAGTATCCTACGTGGGTCCGACAGAGTAGCTGGTCTAGTATCCTACACAGGTCTGACAACTTAGCTGGTCTAGTATCCTATGTGGGTCTGATAGCTTAGATGTAGGAGTGACTAGATCTGATCATCTCTATCGCTATACGAAAGATGTTTACCTGTGTGAGCTGAGTCTTGACTTTCAATCATTATCTTTGATGTGATTGACTTCTTTCCAGTGTGGATTGGGTTGTGCTTGGGCTCGGGAGTTGTAGCCGAACTGGGATTGATGACTTAGGTATATGTATGGGCATATACCTAAGTAGAGTTGGTTGATACTTCGAGATTGTATCATGCCTTTATTGGTTTATCCTTCATGGATTATGGGAGACCTTCATGGGTCTCGGGGTCCCTACTAAGTATCATTATACTCACCACTGAACGGGCTATGACCGCACTACGTTGTGTTGGATGCAGACGACGGACAACACTGATCGTGGTGGAGACTTGTAGAGCCGGATGGTACTGGTGGTGGACCACTTGGCGAGACATACACAGAAAGGACGGACGAACCAGAGGTGCTGAGGAGACCATCTGTACCCACCATTCAGGTGGGATTCCTAGAGGATGACTTAGGGGTTTCTATTTTACTTCACTGCAGTTATACTAGCTTTTCGGTTATACTATACTTACTATTGGGCTTTTATTTCCGGAACCTTTTTTTTCAGCACCTACTTTTGTATACAGCTTTGCTTAGTGCTTACTTCAGTTGCGTAATCTATTGTGTTTGTTTACTTTTATAAAGGCAATGCCTTCCCAATATTGGGATTTACGACTTTGGTTCTAGTTGCTAGCCCTTGGCCTATGGAAGGCGAGCTTGGGGTAGTCACGGCACAGGCCCCGAGGATAGGTCGTGACAGGTCGCATATTCTTTTAGTAGAAAATTACTAACTCAGATAGTGGACGATTTAATGGAAGATAGGGAATTGATGGGATTTTTTCTAAGATACACTTAGATGAAGGGGGATATGATTTATATGTATTCCTATAATGTGATCAGGTTGAATAATATATGTATACTAATAATCATCTTGGATATGATGATTATATGTAATTTCATCACATCAATAGTATTCTTTATGGTGGGTAGACCTCAGGTGAGTTGTTTTAATTTCCTGATGGGGTTTTTTCTTTTGAGCCAGAATGATTATTTCGATAGTCTTTTGATATGAATTGAAGGATAATGGTTAGTGGTCTAATTGGTATGAGTACCCTATAGATACTAATATGTATCATGACATGAGGCATCATTACTGGCATCCTATAAAGAGTTGAATGTTTGTGTATTTTTTGTCTCGATGCCTTACATGTCTACAAATTAAGGTGAAACATTAGATACTTACTAGTTTTTTAAAGAACTCACCCATTATAGTATGGTAATGGGATGATATGACCATGTCCATCATGTTTGGGATACCATAAAAACCTATTAAAAAGGATTAAATATGGTAGATTATTGATCAACTCATGAAATCAGTACATTTCATACCTATCAAAGAGTCTAAAAAGGTAGAGGATCCTAGGAAATTGTTTTGTGAAAAAATTATCAAAATCCATCATGTTCCATTAGATATCAATTCAGATATGTAAGCTTGCTTCACATCCAGATATTGGAGTGGATTTCAGGAAACGATGGGTTCTTAGTTGATGTTGATCACAACATAAAATCCCTAGATGGATGGAAAACCAAAGTGAGCTATCTTGATTCTTAAAGAAATACTTCAGGCATGTGTTCTTGAATTTAGTGGATCATGGGATAAACATATACCCTTAGTGGAGTTTTTATATAAAATTTTTAATTAGTATTCTATCATGATGACCCCATTTGAGGCATTGTATCTGAATCCTTATATATTTATTCTTTTTTTGGAAGATATTAGATAATGGTCCTTGGTTGGACCAAGAATCATTTCGGACATGATAAATATTGTGTAATTTATAAGGGACATGTTATAGATATATCCTAGTCTCTATAGATCATATTCTGATTGAAATTTTCATTAGTTGGAATTTGAGGCGGTGATATATTTTTTCCCAGATCATTACCTCAGTTTAGGGATAAATGTTTGGGGAGGTAGGGTATGTTAGCACAACATTATTTTCTTCTATATTAATATTATGGAGAAATTAAATAAGTTGGATTGTTGATTACATTTACATGATCATTTTACTTCTTTCCATGATATGTTTCTTATTTACGAATTGAATAAGTAACATTAGATCCATCCCATGTGATCATGAGGGAGGATGTTGAAATTGACTCATACAAAGCATTATTTATATAGTGGGAAAATATATGGTTTTGTGTGGAAGAAAATCCAATTTGTCTGAGTGAGATGGAAGTGTGATAAGGATATTCCCGATACATATGAGTGTGAGGCCTTGATGATGTAACAATAGCCTTATCTTTTTTTGGGACATGAACTGAAGCCTTTATGGTGACAAAAATATTTTATTGTGGGGGGTAATTGTCACATAATGGTATACATAATCAGGTATGAATCCCCATTTGACTTTATATTTTAGATTTTTAAATCTTCCATAGATTGAGAGAAGACAAGTTACTAGTTGATAGAAGTAGGATGGCACCATCTAGCTAGTGAGGACCACCAGATAGAGAAAAAACTAAAATTATATAGGTTTCACTAGATATCCTATGGATCACTAGAGGTATGAACCTATTCATATACCCACTATCCATTCATCTGGTTAGTACCGGCCAAGAAATGGACCACCAACTCCCCAGTTGATGTTTAGTGACCAGCTGGTAACATCATTGGGCTTGTGGCTAAGTGGGGGAAAAATTTCCTTTGATCTTGAAATTTTCATTTAACTCCTCTAATAAAAACCTATGAACCCTAATACAACTTTTTTTATTTAGAGTGTCCATGGTGATGATTTTAGATCTATCTCTTTTCATATGGGTGGATATTCATACTGATTGAAATATTTGATATTTGTTAATTTTAATCTGATGAGACAGATCTATTTTAATCTATTTTATTCCCTTCTCCTCGAGGTGTTTGATTTCAAATGAAGCTAGATCACCGGATCTACCATGTAAATTCTAAATTAACATTTTTTCATTAGATCTATGTTCTCTATGAAATGATCTCTTACTATCGCATCACCGGTCTTATAGGAAATTAGGCTTCCTTTTTTGTGGAGGTATGTGTTTCTATCCAATGGTCAAATTGTGTTCTTATGATTTTATCCTTTGGTTTTGATTTATGAAATTTAATATTGATTTTGTACATGATCTTTGGTGGCAATAGAAAGTGTTTTGAACATGTATTTTCTTTGAACACTAGATTCTATGCAATTAAAGTGTTTGATAAAATGCCTCAATGATGGTTTGAATTGGAAATTGTTTTTCAGTCATTGAAGTAGTGTGGCATCACAATATAAAATGTTTTCTAAGATTTGGGATTTCATTTCATGAAATGTAATGATGATATATAACACATTGGGAGACCTTGGGTATAAGGAAAAACTAATCATAGATGAACCCTAATAGAGTAAGCTATAAAAAATGTAGGTTCCTAAAATGACATGTTTTTTAGATGATTTCCCTACTTATAGACCAAGATACATAGAATTTTAGATTCAATTATGACGGTTAGTGATCCTTTGGGCATCTATGTAGTGTACACACTTATGTCTTGCATTTCAATTTGGTGCATTGTGGATGCATTACATTCATTTTTAAATCTTACTCTAATTTCCCATCTTTATATGGATAATGATTCTTACAATTTATTTTATTCATCTACTTAGGCCTCATGGATATATTTTATATCATATTAAAATTTTTAATTAAATATATATTATTTTGGGAAATAAAATGAATGGATAATTTTATATAGAAAAAATATTTCTTTTGGAAATGTTTTTGATATATATTTTATTGAATAACTAATGGATTCGTGTTGATAGATATTTTATAAATTAGTTGTTGATATTATATTTTGATTTAGTGATCAGACCCTATATTTTTCCTTTGAGCATTTTTAGACTTGGTTTTATAGGATACATATAAAGGGGTGAGTTTCATGTAGAGGATAGATCCCTTTGATCTTATTTCCTTCTAATGCGTTAGGATGGTGGTGGCATATGGTAATAAAGAGATGAACACATGGGTTTTTCAGGATATATTTTGATGGTCTGTGAGTTTTTTTCAAACCTTTAGATCATGTTGTTGGATGTTGCCTTTATGGTTTGATTGTTTTAACATATGATGTATTTCAAATTTATATGGTGATAATTTGATTATTTCTTCTTATCATATGATTATTTAGGTTGAAATGTTTCCCATGTTTTATTGTAGGGAACCCGGGTGTTTTTTGCCATCCTATGGTGACCAAGAACATGTTAAAAGCCATATTAAAGGCCAATTCGTGTTATATTATGGGTTGATCTAGGTTTTTCTATTAAATAGGGCCTAAAATATACCATGGGGAGAGTATATCTTCTAGTAAAATTGAAAAAAGGAAAGAAGCCAAAATTATACACATAATTAAACATCATAGTTTACATAATAAAAAACCAAAATAAAAGAAAGCTATAATAAATGAAATGTGGTAGTCAATAACACAGACTCAATTCATACTAAAACAAAAAAACATTATTTCCACAAGTCTAAACACATATATAGAATAAACAAAACTGAAAATAAATAAATTGGGATCCATTTCCAACGCCATGATGAATCACATACCCTGTCTCCATAGTATAATTACTAAACCATCTTGACCATTAGATTCCACATGAGTGATTCTTCTTGATCAAGAAAAAATGTGCCTCTTATCGATCCACTATGAAACCTATTCTCCAACCTTAAAATTGATATATGATCAACATGGATACCATATTTCAAATATATGGGGTGATAATTAAATCTCAATAACCCCCCCCCCCCCAATTTTGAACCTAAAATATGCTGTTATAATAAGTTAATGCACAATTTATATTCCCATCCTAGATGAAAAATATTAACAGTCTCATAAAATAAATAAATAGAGGTATAATCAATGATAAATAAAACATCCATCCACAGGTTCTATCCTAAAACCCAAGGTAAATCTAACCTCACTTTGGCCCACACTAGAGGTCTTATAGCATGTGGCTCATTTAGGAAAATGAAATGAGGAACATCATCTATATATACACAAGATCTCAAATACGTCTTAAAAAACATTAACAAAAGAAAAATCCCAAGGAATAACCATAGGATTCCAATACTACAATATAAAACTCTTTTGGGCTCAAAGCATCCAATAACATGATCTAAACTATCAAAAATTACATAATTAACACTAAGTTAACCTATAAAGAACATGGTAGTCCTATAGAACTCACTAGATACTTAAAATATGAAAATTAGGAAGGGAAAGCTCTATTAAATAGGTCCTCAAAACTTCCAAGACCAAGGACACCCAACCTCTAACTGGGGTAAACCATCTACTATATTATCGTTGGGGTTCACTCCTCCATATAATCCATTAAATACCTATGATCTTCTAACCACAACCATCCAATAGAGGAGAAAACCAGATAAAATTGATGTCCCATATCCAAATAAAAGATATCCAAAATTTATCCTGATATATTGGAATATTGAGTAATCATAACCTCAAACATTTCCATCCAAAATCTTGAAAACATGGGTCTATAAACTCTTGAACATTCTATCCAATTTCATGAAACATCATCACCAACCATCCCATATCCAAAAAAAATCGAGGCTCCCACGGTCCCTTGAAAGAAAAAAATTGGAACTATGGGATATCACAATTATTCTATAGTTTATAAAGGGACATATGACATCATTAAAAATGATCATGTACCAACCCCTCATTGGGTCAACCAAAACATGGGGTTCCCTTGGACCCCTGAATCATATCCATCCAAAACCACGGGCCATGATCAATACCTAAAATATAAATAGTGACTTGATACTAACCCTACCATGACTATTAACTCACAAATAAGTGAATTCACAATGATAAGAAAAGATACCCTATAAGGGGATTCTCTATCTCAGTAAAATCATGGGATACTATCCGCATGTGAAACATATCCAAGCATCCGTTAATGAAAAACCACTCATCCACAATCAATAACACACCGGAATGGGAATCCAAGAGCATCAACATTCTATAAATGTAATTATTAATGGTACTGATGAACGTACCATAAATACTACAACATACAAAGGGATCCTATAGCATGAGAAAATCCTCAAGAAAATCCCATTGTAATAAATCTTCATCAATCCATCTTGGCATACAAAAAATAATAGGGTATTACCTCACCCAAATGGAATCCAAAATGGGTGCCATAGACCCATATCAATATATCCTCAATGGATCTTAGCCATACCAAACACTCCTCAATGTCAATCTAGAAGCAATTCCTAATAGAACTACTCATCATATATCAGATCAAAAAATCAAGCGAGTAGTCTAGATCCTTGATCTTTAAAACCTCAAGAAAATGAGGTAAAAACTCATCTCCAAGACAAAAAATGGGTCATATATTCTAGAATTGTACATAATAACCTCTAATAGATTGTATTGGAATATTCTAGGGATATTGATCACAAACTCACGATAGTTACAAAGACTTCTCGTTGCACAACCCAACCTACATGATGATTCTAAAATGGAACCTCAATGAAAACCTTCCAACTACACTTGTACAATCCAAAACAATATCCCGACGTCTTATGATATAAAAAAGGATTCTGTCATCGTGATCTATGTGGAGAATCACTAAAAATAGTGTACTCACACGTCTAATTTTTACTCGTAGGTGAGAATACAAAAGAACATAAAAGGTGTTGCACATGGTGAGGACCTCATTTACATAGAATATACCACCAACCATCAACCTAGGTTTTGTACCAATGACCAACCTAGCCTGTAACTCCAAAATTAACAGTGTGCACTAGACATGGGGTACACTATTGTGTGCTCTACATATATTCTATCCAAGTATCCCACTCTACCTCTATCCATACTCTACGCATGGTTATTGGTCGTGTAACACACATAACTATGTGAAATTAACATGGGGTGTATGGTCATGCCCCAAGACACACCTGAATTCATCCCACACATTATATCCTGAAAACACACTTCTTACAACCCCTTATTTATGAACTTGTTCGAAATGAATAACACAAGTGTGTGTTCTTAAACTACACATCATGTGATCGGGTTTTCCAAATCCTAAAAACCCATGTGATCGCCTTGAAACACTAATTTCTTCCTATAGTATCCCACAAGGGATCTCATGGAACCTAGAACAAAATTTATAAGGATTTTAAAATTAAAATACATAAAATAATTGGGATATATTCCTTAAAATGATAACAGTGCATACCTTCGTTGGTAAAATGCTGAAGCTTTGATCTTGAATTCGCTCAATGCACCAGCTAAAACTCGATTTACCTATGATCTATGAAGCCAATATGGTCCCCCGATCCATATACTCTTTATCTCCCTCTCTAAATATTGGATGCATGAACCACATGGGGGATCAAAATACACATGAACCCAAGGGGTGTAAGGAAAATTAAAAAGGAATAAATTTAATTAAGATAAGGATAAGGAAAACCTAACTATAAAAAGGGGCCAAACCTTGACCCTAGTGTTTATGATTAGATTATCCATCCTCTAGGAAAACCAACATTTTGGACTGATCTATAAAGTTTTAATATCAATATGTTTCTTCATTAAAAATATATCATTGAATTAACATGTGTTAATAAAGTAATAATTAATTTATTTATTATTAATATTCTAAAAAAATTTGAATGAATTGGATTTCCACTAAAATCTTATCCTTAGGTAAACGCCCTATTATGTGACAAACAGAGTAACAATAAAAATTTTCTATGATCATATCATATGGTAAATTAACATTTTCCCCTAAACCCCCGAGAAAAAAATGTTCAAATTTCCCATGATTTTCTCAACCTCTAACGACACAGGTGGTTACAATTAAAAAATATATACATATAATAAAACGGGTATAAAAAAAATTCAAGGTTAAATAATACATATAAACATAGATATGTAAAAAATAAAATATTTTTGTGTAAAACAAATTGTGTGTGTTTGTGTGTTTAAACATATAAATATACAAGTATATATATATATATATATTTGAAGGTAAGTACATATATAAATAAAACTATTCATAGTATAAACTATAAATATAATGAAGATTCTTGAAAATTTTGATACAAGCATGAATGATGTGTATAATAAATACATATAAATTTTTATTACCATAATGACTATTATATATATATATATGTGTGTGTGTGTGTATTTATTTATATATAAATATATTAATTCATGTATGCACACACACATACACACACAAACATATAGATAATTATACATATAAAAACAAATGAAACACAGAAATTTATATATGTGTGTTTATATATATGAAAATATGTATATGTATATGTACAGAAATATGTAAATAAACTTATGTGAAGAATAACTAAAATAATTTTGGGACCAAATTAAATCTATTGTCTATATAATAACCCACAAAAAAAAATATACACATTTATATATATTGAGAATCGTTGATCTTATATATATTTCTGAATATAGGATGAAAGACCAAAAAATAGAGAAACTCTTGGATGATTAGTTGATAAATCCTTAAAAGAAGTTATAAATAACATACCTCTAGTTTTGAGGGTCAATTTGTGAAAAATATTCACCATAAGAAATATAAAAGTTCAGGTCCCTAAAATCTATATCAATATAGAGGAGAAATGAAAATGTTATGATTATTTTAACAAGAGATAAATTTGTTTATCAATGCTAAAAAAAGTAAAGATAATAGTAACCTTTAGCAGTGCTAAAATAAAAAACACTGGAAAATATTGGTCTAATTAATTCTAAAATGTTTTGATAATATTTGTATGGGACTAGATTTTCTAGAACCCTAACATTTCCATTTATTATGTTTCTAGGGATTCCTAAGATATTTTATATTATTTTTGAAGGTTTGGGAAGGTATATTTTAAATTTAAGTATTTCTAATAATTTTTGGTTTAATAAGATTTATAAATTTTGGTTGAGTGTTATAAATTACATATGAGTATAACATGTTACATGTGGACATTGGGTCCAACATAAGAAATATATTCCATAATAATTTCATTAAATACTTTAACTCTCAAAAATATATCATGAATGACAATAAAATCTAACACATGTTTTCAAAAAATTATACATCTATTATAAATATTACAAATTAGTTATCATCTCTTCTCTTACTATTACCCATCTTTTTTGACATATCACATAATTTGAAAAATTAAGTATCTTATGCCTATGATTTTTGTTAAAAACCATATAAATTATATTATACAATTTATATACATATATTAAATATTATATATATATTAAATATCATGTGTGTATATATATCATGTATTTAATAATATTTTTTAAACTGTTAACTTATTATATAAATTAAATAAATTGTGTTTTAGTACATTAAAATACAAATGAGGGTTTCTTTTCCATGTTAACTTAATACCAACATTTTAAGAAAAGAAAATCCCAAAATAGTTCTATTCAGCATATGAAAAAACAAAAAAAAGAAATGGTTGATTGAAAAATGTGGGAAATGAGTGCATGAATCATGAAGTACCCTATTCACCCCAGGATTATAAATTTAAGGTTTGTGATGTAATTTAAATTCCCATGCTTGTAACATGTTTTTATAAATTAAAATTCATTTTCATAAATAAAATAGACGTATTTAAATATTCAATCATGTGATCTTTTACTATGTGAGGTGATAATAAGTTTATATTGTTTCCTTGAAGTTTTCCAAGTGTTAGGGTCATTAGTTATTCCCTACCTGTGTATAGCATAACACATGAAGCGTATCACATCATAAAAATTTGATGAGCTTCAACGAATAGATTAGGGATCAAAAAACATGTCCATTTTATTTGATGTGTGAATGCATTTTAATCATTCTTGGGATTTAATTTGGTTAAAATAGAGATTAAACTAACTAAGAAGATAATCTGGAACTAGTTGAAATAAAGTGGAATTATTTTTCACGTGAAAATGAGATATTTATGTGATTTCATTATGTGTTTTTCTAGTTAGGTTTATTTTGTTTTTTAGTAATTTTCATTAATTATTCACACATATTGGTGAGTTAAAAAATGAATAAAAATTTTTGTATGGTGATTTATAGAATAAATAGTTTTATGTGAATTTATCAACCTTTATAAACATAGTAATATGATACAAATTTCTTTAAAAATATTTATTAGAATGTTTTACATTTATTTGTCCCATATATAAATATTGTAGTTAATGTTATAATTGTATTAAAAATAATTGATATAATCTAGTTACTAATGTAAAATGATAATTTTGAAATTAATATTAACGTGTAACATCCCAGACCCGGAATCCACTAACCGGTGCTCTGAGCAGGGTGGTTACGTGACCTTAAGCACGCCTCCCCGTACGCCAAAGGCTACCGACTAGCAGTGGGGGTCTATGTAGTCAAGTGGGGAGACTATACCCCCTTTTTATCAGAGTAAGCCATAACAGAAACAACAAATAGAGGAAACAATAATCGATAAACAAGAAATGAATGAAACAACCAATTCCAAATAACAATAACCATGCCATGTGATACTACAAGTGCAAGAGTGAACAAAATCCCTAAAATAAAGATAACATCCAAAATCCCCGAAATAGTCCCGACTCCAAGTCCGGATCCTCCACCAAGTGTTACCGATGTCCACTCAGCTATCTAGAAAGGACCCTTGCCCTTGTCTTGAGCTGCAAACATGAAGTCT
This sequence comes from Viscum album, assembly GCA_963277665.1. Classification (NCBI taxonomy): domain Eukaryota; kingdom Viridiplantae; phylum Streptophyta; class Magnoliopsida; order Santalales; family Viscaceae; genus Viscum; species Viscum album. The sequence continues at coordinate 837,690,024 of OY728167.1, forward strand.
GCTTGGGTACCCAACGGAGGCTCGAGCAGGGTGTGAGTACAAATCAATAGGCCACCACTAACGGTGTCTACAAAATATCCACTATAAACATGTAGTGCATGCAAAAGGAAAATGAATGATAAATGCCATGTAATCATTTTAGGTGCCATTAACAAGTCCAAAGCCAAGCCATTGCCACTTCCATTACCATTCATTTCACACTAATTATCATCACATACCATTTCATCACATTCCATGGGTTAATCACATTCATCATGTTACATGGGTCTAAGGCCAACAATCACATGCAAGAGGGTAGAGACATTGTTATCCTATCTCACTAGGACTAACCCCTCATATCAACCATATCCTCACCTTGAAGCCTCGGTCTAGGTGGATGCATCCATTAGGAGAATAGACCCTCAGTCCCCTTTCCTAACTCATGCATTTAGGGTGGAGTTTAGAGCCTCAGTATTCACTCAACCTGTGGGCATAGATCCTCATGTCATACCCCACTCTACGAAGCCATGTGCACATGATTATATATAAGTAACCATCATCTTTTCAACCATTTCCCATCGTCAAATATCATTTACAACAACCCACATGGGAAACCACATCATGCCTTAACCCATTAACACATTACCATTTCATATTATTTAACCATTCACCCAATTCCCATGTGTCATGCCTAACTCACTAAGCATTTAGCACTAGACCCATAACCTATCCATTATGGTCTTCAATCAATTTCAAATTAACCCATTTAACCCATTCATCATTCTATGACTCAATCATTCAAGACAACATATTTATCAAGGGCTGCACAATTCACTACAACAAGTCACTTGTTTAATGTCAATCCATAAACCCGGGAAAAGCCGGCACATCCCATGGATGACCCTAAATTAGGTCCAGTGTATCCCAACACATCCCACGGGGACTATGAGGGTTCCAATTATTCTATTTTAATCACAATTATTACCAATCATTCCACGGTTAGCAAAACATAACCAAGGGAAAACATAAACACAAGTAGACATGCACAAAACCCTAAATAACCGTGGGATATAACTTGTAGACCAGCTACCTCGAATCCGCATTTGAACGCACCCTCAATAGAGCCCTTAGACCTCGATTTGACCAACCCTTTGAGCTTCAACCTAGAACTCACCCAAAAGATAGGGTTTTAAGGTTTCAGAACAAGTGGTAGAAAAGACACAAACCCTAAACCAAGAAAAGAACCAAGGAGGAGATTAGCCTTACCCGGAGCTTCAATCTGAAACCAACGACGCTCTAAATGGCCAATAATCGAAGTAGAACCACCCTTGGAAAGCTTGGGTCAGCCAAGTTCATTTCTAGGGCTGAGAGAGGAGGAGAGGAGGAAAATCCCAAGTGGGGTTTTAAATCCCAGAGTGGCAAACTTGTAAATTCTCCAAATTTAAGTGGCCTCATGGTTTAGCCGCACAGTTTGGAAAACCGTGCGCAAACCGTGCGCACGCCAATGCCCGAAGGAGGGGTAGACGCACAATTTAGCCGCATAGTTTAGAAAACCGTGTGACCGCTTCTGTCAAGAGGAGAGAGGGTCGCACGGTTTCTCCTAGGCAGGCCGTACGGTTTGGTTGACCGTGTGCAGGTCGTGCGCCTTGGTCTTCTTTGCCTAGACTTCCCTTCTTCCATGCCCCGAGCCCCCGGAACACCCCCAAGGAACTTCATACTTTCAGAAGACATCCCTTGAAGCCCAAAACAAGGGATTTAACCAAAACATAATGAAAACATACATTTCCAAAAACCGGGATCTTACAACCTCCCAACCTTATAACGGCTCGTCCTCGAGTTGAGCTCCCAAGCTTCATTGCTCCACTGAAGAGAAGAGTTCTGGCCACTGAGCCCGCATATCCGATTCTAGATCCCAAGTTTCTTTTTGAACCTTCCCATGCTGCCATAGTACTCACACCAATGGCACAACCTTGCCTCGCAAGACCTTTTCACTACGATCCACCACACGAACCAGATGCTCCTCAAAGTACGCATCAACCTCAAGCTCCACATCCTCAACATCAACAACATGAGATGGGTCGGGGTGATACCATCGAAACTGCGACACATGAAACACGTCATGAATCCCACCATACAGCTGTGGAGGAGCCAATCGGTAAGACACTAGTCCGATCCTCTCCACAATCTCAAAAGGTCCCACATACCTGGGTTCCAACTTACCTTGCTTCCGAATCCGTCGGTGACCCATCCTTGGAGACACCCAAAAGAACACTTTATCACCCACCCCAAACTCAAGAGGTCTACACCTCTGATCTGCATACGACTTTTGCCTACTATGAGCCGTAGCCATTCACTTCCTGATCAACTGAACTCTCTCTGAAGTCTCTGTCATGAGACTCGACCCCAACAACTCAGATTCACTGGCCTCTAGCCAACATAATGGAGATCTACACTGTCTCTCATAAAGTTCCTCCAATGGTGCCATCTGAATTGTAGCCTGAAAACTATAGTTGTAGGAAAACTCAACCAACAATAGGTGCCTCTCCCAAGAACCACCGAAGTCTAAGACACAAGCTCTCAACATGTCATCCAACAGTTGGATCGTACATTCCGACTGCCCCTCCATCTGTGGGAGGAAAGCCGTACTCAAAAACACCTGCGTACCGAGCGCCTTCTGCAACCCTTTCCAGAAACGCGATGTGAAGCGTGGATCATGTTCAGAAACTATGGTCCGTGACACCCCATTAAACCGCACTATTTCCTGAACATACAACTCACCCTTCTGGTCGACTGTAGAGGTCTCCTGAATCGGTAAGAAATGAGATGCTTTCGTTAACCGGTCCACGACCACCTAGATTGCATCATACTTCTTTGGCATCCTCGAAAGGCCTACGAAAAAATCCATTGTCACATTATACCATTTCCATTCCGTAATGGGAAATGGATGCAACAAAACACCTGGGCATTGATGCTCGGCCTTCACTTGCTGACAGGTAAGACACCGCACCACAAAGCCCACAACTTCCATCTTAATTCCAGGCCACCAAAACTTCCTTCAGAGATCACGATACATCTTTGTCAAAACAGGATGAACTGCCCACTTTGATGCATGGAACTCATGCATAATCTCTTCCTGCATACTCCTTGGCACAACCACATGATCACGAATGCGAACAACATTTTCCGCGATGAAGGCCCAACCAGAAGGTAGCTCCCCACCTTTATGCTTTTCCTTCATGCTCAAACACTCAGGATCAGCAAGATGACTTTCCTTAACTCGACTCAAATGTGTCGAATGCATCGTTAAGGAAGCAAGATTTACCTGAACATTCTCCTCCTGCACCTCCAGGCACATCTCTGCAAACAAGGCCATCACCTTCCACTCTGTGCTAGATTCCTGAACCGCCTGATTCTGAACCTTCCTGCTCAGAGCATCAGAGACACTGTTTCCATTTCCCGGCATGTACACCAACTCAAAGTCGAAAGACTTGAGATATTCAAACCATCTTCGCTGCTAAAGATTCAGATGCTGCTGTGAGAAGATGTACTTCACACTCTTATGGTCAGTGAACACGATAAATCGTTCCCCCAACAGATAGTGCCTCCAGCACATCAAGGCGTACACTACTGCACCCAGTTCAAGATCATGAGTGGGATAGTTCCGCTCATGGGGTCTCAGCTGCCTTGACCCATAAGCCACAACCCACTCATCTTGCATCAACACAGCCCCAAGTCCGATTCCAGATGCATCACAAAACTCGATGTACTTCTTACCCGGCTCAGGTAAGGTCAAGATAGGTGTGGTCGCCAACTGCCTCTTCAACTCTTGAAAGGCATTCTCACAAGCCTCAGTCCACTCGAACCTGATTCCCTTCTTGGTTAAGCCCGAGAGTGGTGCTGCCAAGCGAGATAAATCCTGAATGAACATTCGGTAATACCCGGCCAAACCCAGAAAACACCGAACATCAAAAACTCTCTTGGGCTGCTCCCAAGATACATCTGCCTGTAATTTCACTGGATCCACTGACACACCTGCCTCCGAGATGATGTGTCCCATAAAATGAACTTCACCTATCTAGAATTGACACTTTGATAGCTTGGCATAAAGTTGATGCTCTCTTAGCGTACCCAAGAAGATTTCAAGATGTTGGGCATGATCGTCGTGAGTTTTCAAGTACACTAAGATATCATCAACAAAGACAATTACGAACCAATCTAGACAGGGATGAAAAATTTGGTTCATCAAAGCCATAAACACCACCGGTGAATTGGTCAATCCATAAGGCATTTCCAGAAACTCAAACAACCCATACCGATTCTGGAAAGCTGTCCGCAGTATGTCAGAAGACCTCACCCACAACTGGTGATAACCCGACCTCAGATCAATCTTAGAAAACACTAATTCCCCCCTAAACTAATCAAACAGGTCGTTGATTCTAGGTAGAGGGTGCCGATTTTTCACTGTCATCTGATTCAACTACCGATAATCAACGCACAACCTCAACGACCCATCAGCCTTCTTTGAAAAAATCACGGGAGATCCTCGAGAAGACGTACTTGGATGGATAAACCCCTTACGCTCCAAATACACAAGCTAAACCTTCATTTCCTGGAGTTATACCAGTGCCATTCGGTATGGAGGAATAGAAACTGGCTCCACTCCCGGTAGCAACTCGATCGTGAACTCAACATCCCTCTCGGGTGGTAACCCCGAGAAATCCTCAGGAAACACATCCTGAAACTGATCCACCACAGGAGGAAAAACAATATGTTCCCCTCTTTCGTCATCACCAATCATGAGACATGCCACTTGAGCTGTGATTTAACTCATCTGTTGACCCAACGGTCCTGCACGACCTACTCGAACATCCCACTCGCCACGATGGAGATAAGCGTCCCCCTCAAGTGACCTGAACGATACTCTACGAAGATAACAGTCGATGTGTGCTCAATAAAACACCAACCAATCCATTCCAATGATTAGGTCAAAACCTGACTTCTCGAGAACGAATAAGTCCCATAGAAAATGATACCCACCAACTTCCAAGGTGCATCCATTGCACTGCTTGATATCCTCAACCCGCACCCCCAACAGAGTGTCAATTGACATAACTCCACACACTCCTTCCACAGATAAACCCAGCACTACCACAAGTTGAGCAGTAATAAAAGAGTGTGTGACACCTATGTCAAAAAATGCACTAGAAAAAGTAGAATCTACAAGGATCGTACCTCGAACAGTCGATGGTCCAGCCTCACCGTCACTAAGCGCAAACTGAACTGCATGAAGCTGACTTTCCCCTCTACCCTGGGATCCAGCTCGAATGCCCTACGCTGAACTGCCCTACTAGTGTGAGCGATCTTGTCCCAGAGTTCCACGTCCACCGCCCCTACCAGTATGGCCCATGGAGCTCTGGCTGCCTGCCTGATACGGGGCAACTGATCCCCTTCTCGTATCCGGTACCTGCCTTCCACCGTCATGCTCACCCGCCTGCCGAGGGTTCTTGCAAGAAACTATGCACATGCCCCATCTTTATGCATGAATGAAACTCAACTGTAGGTCAAGGACACTGACCACGCATATGCCCTTGCCTACCACACTGATAGGAAAACACATGATTTCTATTCTGAGAGGATGACCCTCTCTTCCAGCCACTTTGCACACTCCCACCATACTGTGAGGTCTCATGGCGTCGCTTCCGACCCTCAGTAGCTGCACTACTAATCTTCCCCACTGGCACCACAAGCCCACTACCCAAAGCTCACTTCAGGTTTCCTTCTGAGATCAATGCCTGATCAACTACCTCTACGAACCTCTTCAAGCGGAAGATGTTTACTTGAGACCTGATCTCATGTCTCAGCCCATCCTGGAAATGACTTGCTACCGCTGCCTCATCCCCAGTTAACACGGGAACAAAGCATCGCAAATTAGTGAAGAGACTAGCATAGTCCATCATTGATAGCGGTCCCTGAGTCAAGCTCATAAAATCTGCAGCCCGCTCCTGCTTCAAGGTCTCTGGGTAGAAATGCTCCAGAAACCTTTCCTGAAAAACCGTCCATGACATTCCGTCAGCCTGCTCGATTTGAGCCTGAATGTCCCACCAATGCCTAGACTGGCCCCGTAACATATAAGTGGCCAAATTTACTCATTCTCAACAGGGGTCTCCAGATGATCCAGTATCGTCTGGACGGACTCTAACCAAAACTCCGCTGCCTCTGGCCCACCCTCTCTGGTGAAGGTCGGAGGGTGCTGTATCTAGAACTCCCTTTTCCACTCAAACATACTCGGTGCAACCTGTCCTGGGTCCCGATCCATCATCTGCATAAGGTGGCCCAAGTTCTCTCAGAACTGGTCTTCTCTATCTTCATTGATAGCCACATTTTCTGGCTCCTCTACTATAGGAGTATTCTCAACAACATCTTCCTGTTTCCCAACTGGCAACCGACGTCGTGGTGGAATCTCTCTACAATGCCAAGCATGAGATTTAGAACGCATACCACAAAACTCTCACGACTTATCAAAATCTATTTACTAGGTATGATAAACCACTTTTTATACACTACCCCAACAACATTTTCAAAATTTATTTCAAACCCTTATATTTCATTAACATCATTTACCCATTTGTTTCATTTATTTCATCTCATTATTTATTGGTTTTATGAAATGCATGATGCATCCTACTTTCCTTCCTCACAAACCCACCCCGTGCGTGCGCCTAAAACAAAGCATGTCACATATCTCCCTAGGTTCCTATAATGATGCATGAATGAAAATCCTCGTGCTGTTAAGACCACAAGCCAAATATCATAAAACAGTCACATCAAACCACATGTGCATCACCCAATGGTGAAATATCATCAACCATAACATCACACAACCAGGAACAACATTTCCCACCCAGGGTGACTTGGGTTTCCCCTGTACCTGGGTTAGCTACTCCCAATGATGAGCTCATTACCAAGGCCCGAAACACCTTAACCCTTGGATACCAATCCCAAATAACAAGACCTCAGAGAAGGAGAAGAAAGACCTCCTCTGATACCACTTTGTAACATCCCCGACCCGGAAGCCACTAACCGGTGCTTCAAGCTGGGTGGTTACATGAACTTAAGCGCACCTCGCCGTATTCCAATGGCTGCCGACTAGCAGCGGGGGTCTATGTAGTCAAGTGGGGAGACTATACCCCCGTTTTATTAGAGTAATCCATAGCAGAAACAAACAATAGTGGAAAAAATAATCGATAAAGAATAAACGAATGCAACAACCAATTCAGAATAAAAATAACCATGTCATGTCATACTACAAGTGCAAGAGTGAAAAAAGCCCTAAAATAAGGATGACAACCAAAATTCCCGAAATGGTCCCAACTCCATGTCCGGATCCTCCACCAAGTGCTACCCATGTCCACTCAGCTATCTAGCAAGGAACCTTGCCCTTGTCCTGACCTGCAAAAATGAAGTCTGCTCAGGTACCCAACGACGGCCCGAGCAGGTGTGAGTACAACTCAGTAGGCCACCACCAACAGTGTCTACAAAATATCCAGTATAAACAGGTAGTGCATGCAAAAGTAAAATGAATGATAAATGCCAAGTAATTATTTTAGGTGTCATTAACATGTCCAGAGCCAAGCCATTACCACTTCCATTACCATTCATTTCACACCAATTATCATCACTTACCATTTCATCGCATTCCATGGGTTAATCACAATCATCATGTTATATGGGTCTAAGGCCAACAATCACATGCAAGAGGGTAAACACATCATTATACAATCTCACTAGGACTAACCCCTCATAACAACCATATCCTCACCTAGAAGCCTCGGTTCAGGTGGATGAAACCATTTGGAGAATAGACCCTCAGTCCCCTTTCCTAACCCGTGCATTTAGGGTGGAGTTTAGAGCCTCAGTCTTCACTCGACCCATGGGAGTAGATCCTCATATCATACCCCACTCTACGAAGCCATGTGCACATGCTGATATATAAGTGACCATCAACCATTCAACCATTTCCCATCAACAAACATCATTTACAACAAACCACATGGGAAACCACATCATGCCTTAACCCATTAACACATTACCATTTCAAATTATTTAACCATTCACCCAATTCCCATGTGTCATGCATAACTCACTAAACATTTAACACTAGACCCATAAACTATCCGTTATAGTCTTTAATCGATCTCAAATTAACCCATTTAACCCGTTCATCATTCTGTGACTCAATCATTCAAGCCAACATATTTATCATGGGATCTACAATTCACTACAACAAGTCACTTGTTTAATGTCAATCCCTAAACCCGGGAAAAGCCGTCACATCCCATGGATAGCCCTAAACTAGGTCAAGTATATCCCAACATATCCCATGGGGATCGTGAGGGTTCCCATTATTCCATTTTAACCACCATTATTACCAATCATGCCAAGGTTAGCAAAACATAACCAAGGGAAAACAAGAACACGAGTAGACATGCACAAAACCCTAAATAACCATGGGATATAACTTGTAGACCACCTACCTCGAATCCGCACTTGAATGCACCCTCAATCGACCCCTTAGACCTTGATTATACCAAAACATAGAGCTTTAACCTAGAAATCACCCAAGAGATAAGGTTTTAGGGTTTCAGAACAAGAGGGAGAGAAGACACAAACCCTAAACCAATAAAAGAACCAAGGAGGTGATTAGCCGTACCCGGAGCTTCAATCCGCATCCAACGGCACTCTAAACGGCCAAGAATCAAATTAGAACCACCCTTGGGAAGCTTGGGTCATCCAAGTTCGTCGCTAGGGCTGAGAGAGGTGGAGAGGAGGAAAATCCTGAGTGGGGTTTTAAAGCCCGGAGTGGAAAACTTGTAAATTCTCAAACTTTAAGTGGCCGCACGGTTTGGTAAACCGTGCGCAAACCATGCGCACGCCACTGACCAGAGGAGGGGGAGTCACACAATTTATCCACACGGTTTAGCAAAACCTTGCGAAAACCGTGCGATCACTTCTGTCTAGAGGAGGGAGGTTCGCACGGTTTTGCCTGGGCAGGCCGCATGGTTTGGCTGACCCTGCCCAGGCCATGCACCTTGGTCTGCTTTGCCCCGACTTCCCTTATTCCGTGCCCCGAGCCCCCAGAACACCCCCAAGGCCCTTCATACTTTCATAAGACATCCCTTAAAGACCAAAACAATGGATTTAACCAAAACATAACAAAAACATACCTTTCCAAAAACCATGATCTTACATAACGTATGAATGCATTCAGACATTTATTTTTTGTTAGTTTGTATGTATTTTTGTGGAAATATTAATTAATATTGATATTTATTACTGTTGAAATATTATTACTTTCTTCCATTTATGTATCATGAATACTAGAACCCTTTAAATCATTTAAATTGAATCCCTGGTATGGTTAGTTAATTTTTATATTTTTTTATGGTGGTTCGATGTATTTGGTGAACTGGATGATGCATATGTTATTGATGATATATTGGATAGTTGTCTTAAGTGAAGTTCCATAATTAATTTATAATATTTAAGCTTATTTTTTTTATTTATATATACATGATAATTATTAATTATCCCCTTTGAGATTATTTTTCAAACAAATAAGAATAAAGATTCTTAGTGCTTAGAATTATTGAAGGATAATGAATTTTTGAACTAATTGAACATAAATGGTTATTGATTATTAAATACAGTGATAAAATACATGAATATTATTGAATGAAATATTGAATAATAGTTTTGATGGAACCTTAGACTTAGAATAATGATTTACTAATGTTTGGATTGATTTGGAATAATATTAAGTGATTTATATATGAATAATAAGTAAGGATAAGTGAATATTGAACTTGATTCTTTTCTACTTATGACATAATATACTTGTTTTATATATTGAAAGATGGGATATCGAAAGGGATGATGGTTATAGAATGAGTCTATGGTTATGTAGCTTCCCTTATAATGATTGTGTGGTATATGTATATATATATATCATTATGCTATGTTATTTTTTATTCCCCACCACTTGAGTTAGTTGGGGAGACTGATGGCCATATTTGGCCTTGGGTTCTGGGTGTATTCCAAAAATTTAGGTTTTCCAGATATCATATGGATGAATACTCCCATACCCCTACCTTTTAATGATCTAAATTGTATGTTGACATATCTGGTGTATGGCTGAGTACTATTATAGGTTATGTGATCGTAGGAGTTGTAATAGCTCTCAGTCAAGATATATTGAAAACTAGAAAAAATTCATTTTGTGGATTCTAATTTTTTTAATAATTCCTATTAGTGGCCGCATGATGACCACCATATGACATACACTTTTTCCCATCATTATTGCATATAAATACTAAATTTTGGTAGTACATATTGAATAACCTGAGCTGGAATATAGTAGCCATAAATATTTGAAAAAAATAATAATTATTGAAGTAAAAAATCATAAAAATATAAATATTTAAATGAAATTTTATATTTAAATTAAAAATTATTAAAAAAATTTGAGGCCATTTTATTTTGAAGATACAAATAGTTTATGACCATTTTTAATTGAAAATTACTTATTCAGTCATTCATGGAAAACAACATGTCGGATTGATGTATCATATACTCATACACATAAAAATAATAAAAATATGATTTTTTTTCACAACATTATAAGGTTTTTTATTTGGGATCTAAACATTAAATATATGTTTTTGTGTTTCAAAAAAACAAAATTATGTTTCCAGTCATATTAGGAAAACAGAAATTAGAATTATGTTCGGTCTACTCCACCATTACAAAAATAGTTTTATAGTTATTATCATATGATTTCATGGAATTAAGATATTGTTTTATTGGTTTTGACCCCATGGTGTATGTTTTTTAAGGGAGAAAACCCATTAAAAACTAATTATTTAGTCGTTCTAGGTAGATCACATGTCTAATTGAATTTACGTCTACTTATTCACATAAAAAATAATACAAAAATGTTTTCCTATGACTTCCATTCATTATGAGGTTATTTTCTATGGATATGACCATTAAATATTTTTTTGGAGTTTTTAAAACAATAAAAATGTGTTTCAAATCATCCCTAGAAAACAAAAACTCATATCGATGTCACGTATACTCCAAAATTTCATGAATCACTATAATGTTTTTTCATATGATTTTCTGTAATTCATAGATCACTAGGTTCATTTTCACCCCACAAAGCATGTTTTTAAATGGTTTCAAACATTTAATTTTTTTAATATGGTTGCGTTGGGTTGACTATATGTCCGATTGATCTTTCGTTTACTCATAAAAATAAAGAATATATAAATATATGGTTAAACTATGATTTCCCATCATTCTGAGGTCATTTTAAATGTATTTGATATTTAAATGAACATTTTTGTGTTTTAAAATAATAAAAGTTTGTTTTCAGTCATCTAGGGAAATGGAATCTTGGATAAATGTTCTATCTATAATACTATTTAGAAATTCACTATATTTTTTTCTATTTCATGTTATTTTAATGGAATTTTGTTGGTTTCGAACCTTGGATGCATGTTTTTGCAGTGCTTTAAACCTTTTAAAATAGCTAATTCAATCACTTCAAGAAGTCCTCATGTAAGATTCATGTTTATTCTTCTCTTACTTTTCAGAAATAATAAAGATATCATTTTCATATGATTTCATTTAAATTTGAGGTTTTTTCGATAGATATAACCATTAAACGTGTGTTTTGTTATTTTAGAACTATAATATTTTATTTCTCATCATCGCATGAAAATGGTACCTTGGATTGAAATTCCTTATGATTCACCATTTCATAGAACATTATATGGTTATAGTAAAATTATTTGAATTCATTGGGAGGTCTTTCGGTTGTTTTTACCCCATAAAACATGTTTTTAAATGGTGATAACCTTTAAAAACTACTTATTTAGCCATTTAGGGAACACTGTATATATGATCAGGGTTCTGTGTAACATCCAAACCCTCATTATATAATTTTAAGGTGAAATTTGTACTTTTCCTTAGGTGAAATCCCCAAGACACCAAAGGCTAGAAATAAATTCCAAGGGTTTCAATACAATCTGGAGATGACGTTCCTTTTGAAAGTAAAATCAACCGCAACCAAGAATAACATCAACAAAACCACTATATAATTCAATGGTAAATGTTTAATAAAACTCAAATTATAAAAAATTATAATAAAATTAATCTAGAACCATGAACCATATCAGTGTACCAAGAAGAAACCAAACTAGAATTAAAAAAAGCGGAAGACAAGACCAACCAAACATAAAGTCTCCAACGTAACTACTTCCATATCACCCGACATGATCCAAAATCTAACCCCAAAATAAATTCTTAAATAATCATGAATCATCACTAATTAAATGATATAATTTCCCTTTACCTGTTTCTTGATAAAAAATATCTAAAAATATACCAAAGTACTAAAGATGGGGGAGAGAAATGAAACTCACTAGGTTTTCCCTTAAAGAATTCACTTCCCACACCACTATGATGGAAACTTTTAGAAAATTTATATAAAATAATTTATATAATATCATTTAATACATTTTAAATATTTATATTGAATCCAAAAATTTTCACAACAAAATAGTTTTCATGGAAACAAAAAAAATTCAAATGATTTCACAAATCCATTTGGCATACCCCTTTACATGGTTACAAAATTCCAAAAAAACCCCACATGTATTCCCAAGTGAATGTTGCATACTGAAGAGTTTTCTCTCATTGATCTACCAATTCATCATTAGGTAACCATATACCAGTTCCCCAATGAAACATACCCCCTCCATAGGTCCACATAAATGAATATGAACACATGCCAACCAAGTAAACAAAATTTTAGGCCAAACCAATCATCACAACACATTTTAAAAAAATATTTTTAATAATACCCTTATATCAAACCAGTTCCATGAATAAAAAACAAACCATATTTTAAAACATCGTTTTAAAATAATGAAACAAATCACTTTCCACAACAACCAATTTCTTCAATTCTCTAAACCTTCACTAAATAGGATTTATACCATGATTATCACATCAAATTCACAATGAAATTATAATAAATTCAAAAAATTTGAATCCAAGACATAATGTTTTCATAATATGAGTTTAGGTTAAAGTCTTATACCTTGAAAAATATAGCAGAAATGAAGAACAAAATGAATTATTCAACCAAACAGGGGTGAATAATCAATAACCCACCTTCGGTATTGTTCCCTCAGATCAACACAACTATATCAAAGCATTATTGTAATAAAAAACCAAATATCTAGTCACAATGGACTATATATATGAATACAATAGAGGTAAGAACAATATAACCAAGGAAAACAACAATGAAAAGCGACTTATCAAGAAATATTGCCTTTATTACAATAAGATTTAACAACAAATCATTCCTGGAACTAAGGGTAGAGTCTGCATAACCTTTATAAGGATAGAAAAATGAGTTTGGGTAAAAATATGTGAAAAGGTGTTTTATGAGTAAATCATATTGAGATCAACTTTTATGGATCTTAAAATTAATCGTGCATGGTTGGGTCACATCGTAATAAATTTCATGTAACAATGTGTTCCAACCACTTCCTCCGAACACACATCAAATGGTTGCATCACACTGTTAGAGAAACCATGATCAAACCATGATTCCCCTCTATTATAAAAAATAATAGTTACTCCTTGGTGGGCACATGGTTTGGTCAAACTATGCACCTAACCATGTGCCTACCCAGTAGCCAATAATTCACTTCGTACTATTTCTCGAATGAGATTAATAGTTTCTACTAAATGTTCTCAAATCATGAAACTCTATATAAATACCCCAATACATTTTAAAATTCCACTAAATCCTCCCCAAATCCACTCATTCACTTTACATAATTATAATAAATAAAAAGGTTTAATTAACTAAAACTGGGGGTGCTACATTCTCCCCACCATTAGTATTTTCATCCCCAAAAAGTAAAAAACTATACTTTCTATGAAATAGTTTGGGCCATTACTTGAACATTTTCTCACCCTTTCCCATGATTCATTCTAAATATGACCATGTTTCAACAAAAGATACTCTATACTGATTATTTTTTCATGTAAGACATTATCTGGCTTATCCATAATCCATACCAGCATATGAACCAATGAAGCATCCAACTAAAGGTAAATGTGATCCCATCAAATCACATGATAAGGATCAAGAGGATAGTTTTTCAACTCAGATAAATGACACACATTATGCACTACACTAAACCATGGTGGAAAATCCAACCTATATGCCAACTCACCAAACTGTTCATGTATCTCAAAAGTTCCTATGTATTAAAGAGATAACTTTCCCTACTTAAAAAATGAAGATAATGAATCCATAAGTGATTTTCAAGAACACATGATAAATCACTTAGAAAAACTGAAACCATCAATAATGATCTGCATATTATTTTTGAAGACACTTATCCATTTCCATTCCCTTCCCAATCAACTGAATCTTCTCTATTTCCTATTGGACAATTCTCGGCCCAAAAAATTATGTCTCCCTTGTTTCCACCCAAAAAGGAGGATAATGAAAAGGACACCCATAAAATTATTAAAAATGATCCATATGTATCAAGGAATGATAGTTATTGTTATATGAGAACTCCAGTTATAGTATATGATCCTCCCATGAGCCACTAAAATCCATTACACAATCCTGAATCATGTCTTCCAATGTGTGTATCATCATTTCGGATTTCCCATCTATCTTGGGATGATACCCCATAAACATGGTCAACGGAGTCCCATAAGATTTTTGTAAGGATTTATAGAAATGAAATGTAAACCTAAGATCTCTGTATGATACTATCCAAACAAGTATTCCATTCCTATATACCACTACATGGATATGTATTTTGCGCAAGACCTCCACCGTTTGAGATTCATGAATAGAAATGAAATGGGAATACATCACGATCTTATCCACTATCACCCCTATTGCATTGTGTTTTTGAACTGTTATTGGGATATGTGTTAAAAAAATCCATATTTATCTACTCCCATTTCCAAAAAAGAATACTTAAAAACTACAACATACATGATATTCACTGATTCTTTTCATTAACCTATTGATATGTGAGAAATATTGACATAAACTCAATGACCTCTATTTTCATACCAACCCTCCAAAACTGTGCTTTCAGCTCCTTATACATCTTATATATTCCTATATCAACTGCTTATAACGAATATTGGTAATCATGAATAAGTTGTTCTTGAAAATCCATAGGTTCAAATATCCAATTTCAAAACCAAAAAATCTGAACATCCATCCTTCTTCCATTCCCCAATGGTCTCCCCACCATTGAGTATTGACCTTATAGAAACACATTCTCAATCAGATTTATATTCCAATTTAACCATCTCCAAAAAATTAAGAACAAAAGAAAACAGAAAGAAAATTTCTTTACAACCTAGGTCTTAACAGTCAAAGTGCATGTAAGATATAACTAACATCAAATACCACTGATTTGAATCCTCTTTTTAGAATTGATCAAATTACATTCTCTCAATTAATCTACCACAAAATTTCCATTATCCGGTTTAAACATCAAGTCTGTGATAAAGATTTGGAGATACTCAATCAAGCTTATCTACCTCAGGTTCAAATCCCTTTGTGAGAAAATATTTTTCAATATCTTATTATCTATAAAGTTTGTTATGTTCTCACGAAATTGGTAATGACACCATGTATTTGAAGTATGGCGTAAATAAACTAACTTCGAATCATGTGTTGCATAGTCCTTCTCATGGAAGTAAAAATTCCATGATCCATAAGAAAAAACATGATCTCCTTTCATGAGAAAACATCCAAATCCAGATCCCAAAGCATCCCAATAAAACACATACCCTTGTCCGGATTTTTTTAATAATGAAGATTGGTTCTAATGTAAGGAGAAATTTAAGCACTAGAAATGAGTTCTTACATTCATCATTCCATTGTAATTGAACATTTTTCCTTATCAAATCTTTCATAGGTAAATATATTAATGAAATATAATGAATAATGGATTGATAATAACCATCTAATCAAAGGAAAATACATATATTGAAGATATTCTTTGGGGGTTTCCAATAGATAACAACCTCTATCTTTTCTTGATCCTTAAAAACACCTCTTTTAGATATAACATGGCCAAGGAAACAAACCTCCTGTATCCAAAAATCACTCTATGATAGTTTAGAATACAAATGATGATCCTAAAATATTTTTAATTCTATCTATAATTTTTTCTCATGATAATCTCTTGTCCTTGAATACACCAATATATCATCCCTAAACGACAATGCAAAATAATCCAAATTTTTAGAAAATATCAAATTCATCAATTCCATAAATACCACTGTTTCATTTTTAATACCAAAAGGAATAACACAATACCCATAATTTTGATATATACTCTTAAAAGATATATTTGGAATATCCTATTTTTGAACATGAAATTATTGATATCCTAAATTCATTTCAATTTTAGAGAGCCACTAAGATCACCATAATTTTTTGAATAGATCCTTAATGAATGCAAGTGGATACTGATTCTTTAACATAACATGGTTTAGCTTACAATAACCCTCTCATAACAGGAGAGTTCCATCCACCTTTAGGAAAAACAAGACCGGTGCTCCCCATGGAGACTTCCTATGCCGAATGAACCCTTATCCATCCAACTCTTCATACTAAATATTAAATTACATTAATCCTATTGGTGTTATCTGGTAAGATAAAAGGGAAATAGTAATCCTCTCTATAATGAGATCCATCGTTAACTCCACTTTTCATATGGGTAGAAAGTATAATATTTTTTAGGAAAAATGTCTAGAAATAGATTAATAGCTGATGGAAAACCGATATTCCTGATCTCTTGCACCAATACCACGTTTAATGCTACCAAATTCTATGAGATCATTCCAACTACTAGTTAAAACAATCCCATTGCACTTTCCTTTTTATTTCAATATCCTTTAAATAGATTCTTGACACCATCATTAGTGATGTAACTAACTGTTTATATAAAACAATCAATGCGAGCATTAAATATTTCAACCAATCTGTACCTAGGTTTTTGTCATAGACATCCACCTAAAGTAAAGATAAATCCCATATCAACTTAGCTCCATCAATTGTTATGGAACATGATTTACACACAAAGGTTCGACATTCTTTTTGAAAAAGAGAAGTTTTACGTTTCAAATTAGAATGCATTATATCAACATGCAAACATATAAATTGAACCACACAATATGGAATAAATGAATGTGATGAACCTATATAAATCAAATCTTGCATAAGGGTTGAATCGAAATGAATCATCTCTCTCACCATCGATGTTCTAGATTGACCATCCATAAATAGCTACCTATATCCATATAAATGATTACTCACTACACATTTTTCTTTATTGCTCTGTTTAGATTTCCTTTGGTGAGGATCCATGAGATTTATGGAATCACTATAGATTCCTCGGTTCTTCTGAAAAGTGGTATTCTAAAATCATCATCACATTAATGAATATGATATATTTTATGATTAAGAAGTGTCCTGAACACCCATCATTGGAGCACTGCAACAATATCAATGAATATGACTCATCCGGTTGCAATTGTTTCATGGTCTCAGTGGTATTTCACAATCTCCCTTCATGTAGTCAAATGAACCACATTAGAAATATCTATCATTACTCTTGGGTTTTGGGGGAAGATTCACTGATTCAGATATGTAATCCTGAGTTATCCGACTACCTTGGAAATAGGTTTCCCTCTTCCATATATTCCAAAAATTAAAGATACCACCATTTCCTGTTGTTATCAATATGCTTCATGTACTCGTAGATCCTGAGATGTTTCTATATTAAATTGTTTCTCGATTGACCATCTATGTATAATCCATTATACAAAGCACATTATATTTTTAGTGAATATCATGGCTCAGACTCAGTTTAAATGATGTATACCTTTAAGGAATGATTAATAGAAAATTAAGGGGTAAAGAAGACCATATTCATAAATTTAGCCACATTCTCTTTCACTAAAAGGTTCTCTTAGATCAAGATGAAAAAGTCTCATTTTTTTCAATCCTGAATATATGAGGATATAATTTTAATTATAAAATTATTCAAAATACACTCATGAAATTCCATAGTCTAATTTTTCCAAAAATGCTAAATCCCAACACTGGTGTACATGATCCTCGATCCTCTACATTGCTAAATTGACTTCTATCTCAATTGGTGTGCCAAGGAAATCGATGATTCAATTCATAATATTCACCCATTCCAATTCCTTCTGTGGTTATAAATCAAAACAAATGATGGGTGGAATGTGATTCTGGAACTGAATTGAATGATCCAATTTCTTTGGTTCATTCCTTCAGTTCCCTCTATCTACAACCTAAAAAAGACTAGACAATAGCTTTAACTAGCAATTTGTTCACCTATGGATCATGTTCAACCACATTCTCATTAGTTTCTTCTATTTGTTTCTACGATGTCTTTCTTGTTCCATTTTATACATCCAATACAAAATGCGTTTTGTCTCTCTATTTGGACACTTAATTCTTAATAGTTCCAAATTTACTCATCACAATTATCAAAACATTTTTTACCAAAATTACACACTCTCATTTTTCCACCCATTTTTTAAAATTTATCATTGCTTTTAGAAACCAATTTTTTTTCAAAATAACACTATCATTATGTTTTCAAAATCTGTCATTTTAAAATAGTTTTCAATAGTTTTATAAAATTAAAATTTTTGCATGAGATGATATATCATTACGCAAAATGAAATATGCACTCCTAGTGGGATGTCATTTTAAAAATTCATGACATTCTATTTTCATTGTATAAAACCATGTCAATGAGATTATTACTCTTATATGTGTCTCAAAACACTCATGTACCTATCTCCCTTGTAACTTGTGTTTCATCATAAATAGGTAAGATATGCCTTTTTAGTCTCTAAATTTCATATCCTGATTGTCCTACTATATTCTACCACCAGCCCAGGGACTAATCATGGATGAATTTCAACTCAAAGACTGGAGAATGATATTTTCCCAAAAATTAAAGACAGAATGGCCAAGACTGATATAGTTTGAAACATCACCACACTCAAAATTACCTTGAGTCAAGTTGTAATTTTTATATAGCCTTTGGTGACATCCCCAAGACACCGAAGGATGGAAATAAATTCCAAGAGCATCAATAAAATTAGGGGAAAAGTTTCCCTTCGATACTCCCTCATAATTTACTATGTTTTATTAAAACAATCTTTAATAATCCTTAATAACAAAATTTATTTAAAAATATATTTTTTCTAATTCATTTATTTATTTTACAATTTGTTGAATATCATATTAATTATTTTCATGACTCTTTATTATTTTATTTTATCTAGGAATCATTATTTTATGGGGAGAAATATATTTTTGTTTTATCATTATTTTATTTTTTAAAGAAAATATGTTTCCAATTTGATATTTTTTATTTTTCTTTATTTTTTTTCTAAAATGATGAGAAACTATTTTCATAATTATAATCTTTTCGTTCAATTTGAAAAAGGGGTATAAGTTTTTCAAATGAAAATTTGTTGAGTAATTATTAAAAGGTTGGAGATTATTGAGGTAAATCCTTGTCAGTTTAATTATTTTATGTTTTGATAAATAAAATATATTATATTTCATTATTTAGATATTATTTTGATAATTAAAAATATCATTGGCTTAAGATATATTAATTCTTTTTATTGTTTACTGAAAATTGATGAAAATATTTTTCACTTAATTGTTTTTATTATTCTTATAATTCTATATAATTATTTTTAATTATTTCATGTGAAAAAATAGTTTTCTAACCTTTATTTTTACCCTTATGTAAAATTTATTTATTTTTCATTACCCTTACATGATATTTACAATTACAATTTTACTATTACATATTAATTTAATCTTATACCTATGACATACTTATAAACTATGACTTACGTTTATGCATGTTATCCTATATTTTAAGTAACCATATATGAGTTATCATGTACCTTTATGAATCTTTATTATACCCTTAAGAAAAATTGCATTTATGTGTTTACATTTACATAGCATGTATGCTTACTCCTATATAGTGAAGGTAATATGAGTTTACACTTATGCATCTTTACTCTTACCTTTACAAAACTATTCTCTTAATTTTACATTGTTCTAACAACCATAACCCCTATATATAGTTTAATTATCACCTTTAAGAAATATGTATACCCTTACAAAACATGTATGAAATGATTGTTACCCTTACACAAGCTATATGAATTATGAGTTACGTTTATTTAGTTTATAAAATTTCAACGATACCCTTATGCCACATGTGAAAATTATAGGTTACCTATATATACCATTTTGAATTTATATTCTACCTTTACACATGGCATGAAAGTTACCCTTACATAGTTTTGAAAACCTGTAATCTCCAGTTGGATTCAACTCTTGATATTTATAGTATTTTAATTTAATTCATTCTAATAAAAAATGTTTAAATTGTTATACTGATTTTATAAGTTATTATTAATAAATTGAAACCTATGTGAAGTGTTTATAAATTATTTTAAAATAATTATTTTGATTAATAAATGTTTTCTTTATTCACCTGTATTTTTACTGTATGAAACTCAAATATTTTGAATTTATTATTTTGATTTAACTTTTTTTATCGTTTATAAATTCATATTTAAGAAAAAAAGTCTTATATAAACTTGTTTTATTTTATTTAATGATGTATCAGTGAATATTATAATTATCTCATGTATAAATTTAGAATGATATTTCAATTTCAAAATTTTAACATTATATAGTGCATGATTTTATGAGTTAGATTTGGATATTATTATGGAATTTTTTTGAACACTTTATATTGATATTTTCAAGTGAGTTTGAATAGTTCAAATAGATTTCAATTTAAATTATAATATTTTTGAAAATTTTTCCCTCCCCTTGATAATTTTGGAATATTATTATTATATTGAATTTAAATTGTGAAAAATATTTCCTTTTCCTTGTTAAGTTAATTATTATTAAAGGGATGATGGGATAAAAACAATAGTGTCCAAAATACATTTAACATGGATATATTCAAATTGAATAGTCCCAAAGGGTTCTATAACATTACTAAATGATGATAAACCAATAAAAAATAGATATTTGGAGGCCTTGACAATCTATAATGACATTTCTTGACAATCATTATCCATTACCCACATGTTCAATTGCTCCCAAAATGATTTAATTTCTAAATATTAATTATCCTTATAAAGTTTGAAAAATATTCAATATCCTTATCACTATCTTATTTTATTTTTATTCTATCTTAGGGTTCATCATATTCATTGAGATACGTGAGATCAAACATAAAATTTATTGCTTCATAGAAATCCTCTTATCTTCACATTTCTTCTAATATTTGTGTTCACTTCCAAGAAAGTGACTGACTTTGATTTTAATTCCATTTACATTAAAAAGGAAGGGTACTATTATTTTTTGGTTTCAATAAATGACCTTAAAGATCTAGTTTCTACTTTATCAAGAGTGTTATTATATCCTAAATAAAAAAGGAAAATTTTTCTATCATGGATACTATTAAATTTTTGGGACTAATACATTGAATCCTCAATGGATTGAGGTTGTAGGCATAAGGGTACCTTCAGTATCTATTGATTTACTTCCAAACCCAAAATTATGTTGCATTTAAATTCAAAATTTTAATTTATTTGTTACTTTTAATCATTCATTCCGTTAATTTTTAATCAAACAAGAATGCTTAATCGATTTATTCTCAATTCTCTCTATGATTAATTATTCTACTTTTATAATAATATATTATTATATCATTATGGAATCAATAATTTGATTATTTTATTTTATTCAAAAAATATTAATTTCATTAATCTTTTTCAAATTTTTTTGAAACATTAATTATCATCCTTTTGTTTCTTAATGGTAAATTTTCCCCCACTTCCTTTTTTCCAATATTCGACCTATATACCACATGTATGATTGACATGTATTCTAATTGTACTTGTCAAAAATAATATAATGATAGTTTCCCTACTATTTAACATCATTCTAAGGTAGTCTTCTTTATATATGACCATTAAAAATGTTTTAGTGTTTTTTAAAAATAAATTTGTTTTTCTAATCATCCAAAGAAAAAGGAACATCAGATTGATATTTATTTTTCTCCACTATTTAAAAGATCAGTTTACAGCTGTCTTCGTATTCTTTCATGGTATTCATAGGTTATTCATTTGGTTTTGACACCTTGACACACATTTTTAAACGGAATCAAACCATAAAAAGCTGTTTATTTAGTTGTTTAGGACAAATAAAAAATCTAATTATCGTGATGTCCACTCAAACTTATTGAAAATAATGAAAATACTATTTTAAAATGACTTCACATCATTCCTAAGTTTTTTTATATAAATATAACCATCAAACTCACATTTTATTGCTTTCAAATAATAGAAGTGTGTTTCTATGAATCTAGGAAAAACAGAATAATGGAATTGATATTCATTTTAGTCCACCATTTCATAAATAATTGTATGGGTTTTCTCATATGATTTCATGGAATTCTATAGTAATTATCTTGGTTTTTACCCCATTGAAAAATGTTTTAAGGGGCCTAAAACCTTTAAAAACTATCTAATCATTTGTTTTGTTGTGACTACATGTCTGATTGATGTAATTTCTACTCATACATGTAATAAATAATAAAAATACGATTTTATTATGATTTTACATCATTTTTATGTCATTTACTATGGATCTAACATTTACAAAGATGTTTTGGTTTCATAAAAAAATAAAGTACATTTCTATTAATCATCGGAGAATGGAAAATTGGATTGATATTCCATTTACAAAAAAAATCCAAAAATCACTATACATATGTCTTTTCTTAATTTCATGAAATTTGAAGGGAATTTGATTGGTTTTGACCCCATGAAATATAAAGGGTATCAAAACTAAAAAATCATATTCAGACATTTTAGGAATAATGTGTATCAATTTAATATATTTTTTTCCTAAATGTAAAAAATAATGCATATATAGGTTTTAGTTGATTTCATGACATTCCAAGGTTGTTTTCTATGGATATAACTTTTAAAGAGATTTTTTATGTTTTAAAATTATAAAAGTGTGTTTCTATTCATCATAGGAAAACAAAACAAAGGGTTGACATTACATCTACTCCACCATTTTGAAAATCAATGAACCACTATTTTTATCAAATTTCAATGAATTTGGTTGTTGTTCAATTGGTTTTGACCCCTTGATATATATTTTAATGAGAGTATAAAGTTTTAAAATATTTTATTCATTTTTTTATGGAATACCACATATCTTATTGATTTTATGTTTACTCATAAATGTCAAAAAATAATATAAAATTACTTTTCCTAAAATTTCACATCATTTTGAGGTCATTTAATATAGAACTGCTCATTAAAAACACATTTATGTGTTTTAAGATAACAAATGTGTGTTTCTGGACATGCCAGGAAAAAAATGGATTGATTTGTTTTCTACTCCACTATTTCATGAAACACTATAAAGTCATTTTCATATAATTTGACATCATTTATAGATAATTCGGTTAGATTTGACCCCTTCACACAAATTTTTAAACGGTTTAAAAATAGATAAGAACTTGTTAGTTGGTTATTTTAGATAGACTACATGTCTGATTGAAGTTTTATCTACTAGTAAAATTAAAAATAATATAAAGATAGGTTGTATATGATTTATGTTTATTATGAGGTTTTTTTCATTGTTTTGACCTTTAAATACATGTTATAGTGTTTTAAAATAATTGGATTGTTTTTCTAGTCATCTTGAAAAAAAATATTTTGATTCTCCATTACTCTACTATTTTACAAGTTACTATACAATTGTTTTTGTCTGATTTCATGGAATTTGGAAGTTGTTTGACTGGTTTTGACCCCCTAACAAACATTTTTGAAGGGTTTCAAATCATTAAAAACTACTTATTTAGTCATTTTGGAAAGACCATGCATCTTATTAATTTTATTTCTTCTCTTAAAAATAAAAATTAAAACAAAGGTGGTTTTCTTAGTATTTCATATCATTCTGATATTTGTTTCTATAGATATGACTGGTACATGCACATTTTGGTGCTTTAAAACTAAAATTTCACGCTTCTATCCATCCTGGGGAAATATAACCCAAGATTAAAATTTTAACATCTTCATTATTTAAAAAATAAATATATGGTTATTTTTATATTAATTCACTGCATTCCGAGGACTTTCGGTTGGTTTTGACCCCCTCAAATTTTTTTTAATGGGCGTCATACCCTTAAAAACTAATTATTTGATTATTTCAGGAAAACTGAAAGCTTAATTGATGTTCCATGTACTCAAATATGTTAAAAATAATACAAAGGGGGTTATTTTTATGTTTTCAAACCATTAGAAGGTTGTTTTTATAGATCTGTTCATTCAACACATGTTTTTTGTTTTATAAGAATAAAAGTGTGTTTCTATCTATCATGAGAAAATGAATCTTTAGACTAACATTCCATTTTCACAACCATATAAAATATCACTGTATAGTTTTTTTCCTGTGATTTCAATTTTTAGAGGTCGTTCGATTGCTTTTAACCCCTTGGCACATGTTTTGAGAGAGTTTCAGACGTTTAAAAACTTGTTTTTTGGACTTTTCTGACTGGAACACATCTTCAATTGACATTTCATATACATATAAATATAAAAAATAACAATATTATATTTTTCATATGACTTAACATCATTACATGGTTATTTACATTCAATTACACCACTGAACGCATTCTTTGGTGTTTTAAAATAATAAAAGCGTGTTTCCGATCATCTCGAGAAAATAAAACCTCATATTCATGTTATATCTACTCTACTATTTCAAAAATAATTGTATGGTTATATTTCTATGATTTGAAACCTTCAGAGGTCTTTTGGTTGGTTTTGACCCCATATGGCATGTTTTTATAAGGCGTCGTACCTTTTAAAATCAATTATTTTGTCGTTTAGGGAAGACCGCACATCAGATTGATGTGTCGTCTACTCATAAACATTTAAAATAATATAAGGGTAGTTTTACTGTCATTTTACTCCATTATGAGTTCATTTTCTCCAGTTTTGGTAGTTACACATATGTTTTTGTGATTTTAAAACACTAAAAGATTGTTTCCAGTCATCTCAAGAAATAAACAGGTCATATTGATATATCATGTACTACAATATTTAAAAAAAGAACATATATTTGTTTTTTTATTTCATAGAAGTTTAGGTTCATCTATTGAGTTTTTATTTTAAAAATATAATGTATGGTACATTTTTTTCATTATTATAATAATTTATAAATATAAAATGAATATAAATTATTCATCTAAAATGAATTGTTAAATATTATAATGGTATCACAAAATTCCACATGCATCTGGTGCATCCTTAGCAGGATCATAAGAACTCATGAAAATTTCCTCTAGAAATATATACATCATAAAAAATATATAATATTATACAATATATGAATACCAAAAATAGTCAATAAGATCTTAATTTATTTTATTTTTTAAATATGGAACCATATCTGTACTTTAAAAAAGAATTTCTGTCATTAATTCATCTATATGTGCTGATATATGTGATAATATATCCTCATACAATGTGCATAGCTGCTGAAACTGATCATCCGTACTATGTTTGGGAGTATGCATTGCAGTATCTACCTTGGTCGGTGTGCACATCCCTGCATCTACATTACACAGTACCCCCATTCTTGTAATATGACGAGAGGATATAATTTATGAATAAAACAAGGAAAATATATTAAAACTTATGGTAAAAATAAATATAATAAAAAAAATAGTGTAAGAGTAGATATAATTTAATACCAAAAATTAAACAAAAATCAATGAGTTTTATTAAGTCATAAAGAGTTTATCTATAAAAACATTTTTTCCACATTTTCTATCTAGTTAGGTCAAAACCTTATCAATAATCTAGATGTAGCGGTGTATTTTTATATATGAGGAAGACTCCAAAGGTTGAATAATCATATAATAACCTAATATAGGATTAATAATACAATCACTACAAATCATGAAAGAAGATATTATAAACTAGGGGCATGCTCGCATTAGAGGATAGTATGTTAGGGATCATTTCACATGAAAAGTTGTATCCGTGTATCAATTTTTATTATTAAGTCAATCACAGATGCCACTTTGGATTTCTTATATGAGGATAAGAGAACATGAGTTTATTCCACCTAAGAAATGATAAATTATATACGATATTACTCACTTGGGTAAAAGCATACTTGCATCATTTTTAATATATAACGAAGAAAATATTATTGTAACATGTAAAGGGATCCTAGGGTATTTGGATTGATCCCCAAGAATTAATCACCAAGGTCAATTAAGAAAAATAAGATAGTATCATTAGCATTATTTTTTTCATTAGACATGATGATGTAATCAATATCAGTTTCCAAAAAATTCTCTCTTATCTTCCCTACACAATTTTTTATCCCATAAAAAATCAGTGGAATTATAGAAATTATGGTTGAATTTATTCCCATTTGAGAATGTAATCTAATTAACATATGTAAGATTATATTTTTGAACTCTTTGGGGCCATGATAGTCATGTACACCGGTAGTTTTCACCTTATTTGTATTGAATATAGAGGCTTACAGGGTTTGAAAACCTAGACTTCAATTAAATAACCAAACAACAAATTAGAAAAATAAATACCCATATAAAAACCTATTATAACCATTTATGCGTAATATCAAGTGATACATTCAAAAAAAATATATAGAAGATTATATTAGAACTTCGGACAACCAAAATAAGTTGGATAATACTTATTCTGAACTCCTCTTATTGTGTCTTGAATTATAATGTTATAAAATTGTCACTACATGACAACTTAAAAATATTTATTAGTGGGACATTATTTATATATCAGGTATCATAACTATTTAGATGCAAAACTTTTCACTCTTTTATGGGATAAATAATATGTGTTGAAAAGAAAATTTAAAAAGAAAAAAAAGAAACCAACATAGGACAATAAGGTTATTTTTTAAAAAACAAAGATATATGACAGCAAATAACTAACCTAATGCTAATGTAATGAAATGTTACACCAAATCATGGGTTCATTAAGGACCTATCCTTAAAAATAACACATTCTAGTGTTTTTGAACTAGAATTTAATTCGAGGATCTTTTCAATTTAGATTTCTAGAGAATTTGGAGAAAAATCTTACGAAGTAGACCCATACATTATATGTGGTCACTTATACTCGATTTCCATTTTTCCACAATATTAATATATTTAAAATAAAAAATGTGTTTTCTTTATAAAAAATAGTTCTAGTTATCCATTTATCTCATCTTTATCTCTATTCACCCTTAAACCCTATGAAAGATAATTAAAAACATGGGATGGGATCATAAGCTCAGTGAGGGTTAAAGAAATAAAAGAAATAATTATTTTAGAAAAAATGTGAATAATCATATAAATTTTACCTTTATAGTAAATTTTCCTTGAGAATATGAAAACAAATTTGCATAAATAATATTAAAAACAATTCTCAATGAAAATCAACGAAATCTACAAAAACGTAATTAAAAATCCTTTAGGTGACTTAGAGAATCATATATATATAACCCTTTCAAAACCACTTCAATTGGAATAACCATAATACCGAATCCAATTAAGATATTATATTCTTACCCAACACTATCTGGGCTACCCCATGTTAATCTATAATGGGATTTCCTGGGGCTATTTAGTGTACCCCTTTTTTAAGATGTAACAAGCTTTACCGATGTTATCTGGGCCACCCAATGTTAAGTAATAAGGGCATTTCCCATAGCTATTTGGGACACCCCATGTATAATATATATTGGGTCACCCATTTCCTATAATTATCACATACCATATCATTAATAAAATATTTTCCTCATAAAACCCTTTGAAAAATTCTTTTAATCCCATATCTAAACACTTTCGGATAAAAATACCATTTTTTTTCTAGAACACATTTTCAATACCAAAAATAACTTTAAAATAAAAATAAATTTACAATACCAACATACCCAAAATGGTAAATATGATTTTCTTTTAAAAAACATGAAATCTTTAAAAGGAGGATGAAAATAAAATAATGGCCATATTTGAGGAAGATTCATTGTCGTCATGTGCGTTAAGAATAAAGAATTCCTTTTATTGTTTCTAAAAATGTTTTGTATAAGAAAAATAAAAATATTAATTCTGGAAACCTTGGAAATAAAATAAAAATAGATATAAAATATCCTTTATAATCCTTTTATATACATATAAATGAACATATAAAATCATATAAAGAATGTTGGCATTGAGAAAAATATATGATAATTAAATAATTATACTTTCAAAGTTTCCCATACCACATTAAACATTTAAATAATAATATATTTTCAAGAATAAAATTACCAAAACAATTAAATAACATAATTACAGATAAAATATTGATATTAAATATCTTAGTATCTATATATACACCTTATAAAATAATAAAGGATCATATCATCAAGCAATGCCTCAATGAAAGGGGATTGAGACGAAATCCATTAAGTTAAATATGATTCATAACATATGATATTTGCCATCATGAATTATAAAATCAGGATCATTATGTACTTTATTTAGAACATTTTTCATGTTTATTATTCTGTTACTATCATGTTATAACATTTACTTAATTATTTATGTTCACATCAGAAATTTTGATGATATTCAGTACATGAGTCCAAAATGACTTTGGTACGATGTATATAGTCAAAGTAATCATTAGTCCATCCTCTAAAAAAAATATTGATTACATAATAATAATATTTATACATAAATATAATTTTAAATCAAACCCCTTATTATGGTTATGAAAGATTGAAAACACTATAATCATGGAGATGATAGGCCGTACGTACACCTGAGTAACGTTTCCATTTATCAATGACCATTATAGAAAGAAGGAATGTATTATTTTATCATTAAAGAATTATCATAGTATCATTAATATAATATTAATCATTTAAATATACTTATATATCATCCATGTGATGTGGTAATGAAAATTAAATCACATTTCTCCATGTAGGTGATAGTTCACACCTAGTACAAACGATTTTATCATTTTTATGTGTAACGCCCCGACCCCAGTTACCCAGAGTCGGTGCATTATTACATAACATTGGCATGATCACAAGAAAGATCAAATCTCGAAAGACCGATTGGTTTAGTAGCCTTGGAAACACTAGATATATTCATAAGTTTTACATTACATCATAAAATGAAAAACTACTACAACAACATAATGATTCCACAGTCCACACTATAATCCCCTCATAATATCCCTGCAGGTCATTCATAACTTACATATTCACTTCCTGGGAAAAATAAAACATAGAAAAGGGGTGAGCTCAAATGCCCAGTAAGGATAACAATATATCGGAAACTTTCATCAATAAGAATAAACATTTAAGGCAATGTATAACTAAAATGAAAGCCTTTTAAACATGAACTTTCAACATAAAATGAAATAATTCCATTTACTTATTCACATGGATATTCTACTAATCTAATAATCACATGAAAAAGTCAATAACCACTTTCATAATGTTGGAATGCATAATGCCAGACTATCATAACCACATAGCCAAGGCCTCGTGCCAAGACTACAAATAAGATTTTGTCAAGGACTTGTGCCAAGACACTAGTTTGTCTCATGAGACCTACCGATGCATCGAGGAGCTATAGCGGGCTCCACCCGTCACATATTAAGTCCAATGCATTCCCATATGAAAAGGTTTAAACATAACATAAACATTCGTATTAAAACTAGCATACGAAATGTCAATACTTTCACCATAAACTATGAATGGTTTAAAAATAGCACATCCACAGTCAAACATATCACAAAACCTTCAATACAATATAGAAGTTTTGTATCATAATAAATCAACTTCAAATAATCTTAAAATCCATCAAAGGATGTTGACATAGATGAAATCAAAATTGTTTTTAAAGAAATATCTCCTTTTAATTTGAAATCATTTAAGATCCATTTAAAATAAAACGTTTTCTTTAAAAATATTCTTATAATCTTATAAGGGAAGCTTTGAAGATTTTATAACGGCGGAAAATAACCGCACCCGCCGTATAAGTTAAAGAAAACATTCTTACCTTAATTCTGTCGAAAAGGTTAAAAAGGACCTTGTTTTAAAAATGATGGAAAGATTCCTCTTATAAAAAGTCAAACAAGGGTATAAATGACTTTAACCCATATTCTTGTAAACAATAAAAATGTTTTGAAACACATTTTGAAGAAACATGGATGTGGATGATAAAGATATCCCAGTAGATTATTACGTATAAACAACCTCGGATAAGGAAGAGATTGTGAAATAACCCTTACCTTGTACTTTTCCTTTGTTGGGGTCGGTTAACCTCCTGTATAATGGTGAAATAATTGTTATTAAATTATACAAGAATCATATACATTAATATGATATCATATATGATCTTTTAACATTGCTTTATTAATAATATCTTAGTATTATCGTCGTTTTAGGTGATAATCGATTCGTTCTTCATAAATGTTTGGTTACGTAAGACATGTTTGTAATGGATAGATTAAATCTTATTCATAATCAGAATGATATTAACATTATTTTTAACCCTAAAATGAGAATAAGACTTGAATGGATACGATGGAGGATGGATCTCACCGCGTTCGTGGAGACGGTAGTCCGTACGTACGCACGAACGCTACTTCCATTTAATTTTTATTTTAAAAGAATTGAATCCAAATGATACATAGGTATATTACTATTCCAGTATAATATAATATTTTATATATGTTACTTAAGTTCATTAACACCATCCTTTATACGTTCCATGTGTGGTATGAACGAGTCATATCATTTTAAGGGGGCGGTAGTCCGCACTTCCTCAAATGAAATTATCGTATGTATATACAACATGAAACGAATAATGGTATGAAATAAAATGGAATTACAGAAGCTTATATAAAATATATATCATTAATATCATATTTAATTATATTTCCATCATAATGGCCACCATGAGAGGCGGTAAGATGTATTTGAACAATCATCGTTTCGTGAGGCGTTAGTTTGCCATCCACAGAAACATTATGTTCATCATCCATTAGATGGAGTTGTGTGTATGTGTAGTTTGAATCCTTCTTATAACAACATCCTAGTATATTGAGGATACTGGTGTTGTTACAAAATAAAGGAAATAAAAAGAGTTTGGGGGTTGGAGAAGCAAAATAAAGGAAAATAATTTAAGAGAAATCATTACCTTTAATTTAGGTAACTCACTTTGGTTGGAACCAAAGGACTTCTTGAAATGATTTCTGCCTAAGGGGAAGCTTCAAGGAGGAGTAGAGGGATGTGGGGAGCTTAGTTGGGCAGAGTTTGGACGAGCCAAGTGGCTTGAGAGGTGTGAGGAATGAGTAGAAGTGGTCTCCTTTTATAAGGGAGAAGAGGGGCTCTTTAGGAAAGAGTGAAAGTATTACTTTATAATATAATTATATTCGGTTTATAATGGTCCAAAAATCATTGAGGTCGACGATAAGATGACTAATATTCTAAATAACATCAACCAATAAGAATTGGACAGGTTTTAGATAATATTTTAATCATTATAATCTTATTTATTTAAATGATTTATTAATGAGGTAAACATTGCATCATTATTGTGTCATTAATAATTTAAATTATTTGATGTCTAAAAATTATAAATAAAATATCATTATGTAGGAAATCCTTTTATCTTTCTAAGGAATATTTATAATCGAAAATCCAACATGTATAACCCTATGTAAAAATTGTTCTTCTAAAAGATGTAAGCTTATTCCATTTTTATTTTTATTTTAACTTTATTAATATAAAGTGTCCCTACCACATACAAGTGGATCCAAGGGGTCCCCAAATTGACCCAAGGATGCTCATGGTCGGGTATGTGTCCACCAATAAGGTTAGGACACGTTTTAGGGTAATTTTTTATTATTATAATATTATTTTTTAACCCATATTTACCGGATTTACCCTTAACCATGGTAAATAAAATATTTACCACAGTAATTATTCAAAATGTCTAAAAATAAAAGTTACCTATTTACACAATTTGGACATCCTGATTCCAAATATGGAATCCATTTTTCTAAATTCAAAACACAGAAGTGGCAGAAATTAATTTAAAATTAATTCCCGCTGTCAAAACAAAAAGCGTGTTTTTAAGAGGTAATAACTATCAAA
The DNA here is from genome assembly GCA_963277665.1 of Viscum album. Taxonomy (NCBI): domain Eukaryota; kingdom Viridiplantae; phylum Streptophyta; class Magnoliopsida; order Santalales; family Viscaceae; genus Viscum; species Viscum album. Next base: position 837,722,461 of record OY728167.1, read on the forward strand.
AGATTGACACTCGTTTATGTTCGGTTTAATTGTAAAATTATGTACAATGACCAACATTATATTAAATGGTAAAAATATATTCTAAATATACTTTAAAACCACTCAAATTCATAATTTATCACTATTAATTATTTTGATTAAAAAAAGTTGTTTTTAATTAAAACCTAGTAATTTTCACTATTCATCAAAATATGAAAGTTATCCGAAATGTACCAAAATTTCACCTTAGGCTAAATTCGATATTCCGAATCCAAAAATGAAGTCCATTTTCAAATATAAAATATATATAATTTCAAAAAGTAGGTATTACTATTCATAATGGCTAGTTTGATTAGTTATGGTGTGTGTTAGAACTTGAGGTTGCGTACAACACACGCTGTCGCATTATTCGAAGGGAAATGTACCATGGAAGCTTGGGGTGTTACATTCTCCCCTCCTTCAAATAATTGCGTCCTCGCAATTTCTAGGGTATTACTGCATAAAAAGACTCGGGTGGTTCTTCATCATAAGTTCCTCGGGTTCCCACGTCGCCTCTTCCATCTTATGATTTCTCCACAAAACTTTTACCAGACGCGTCGTCCGGTTTCTCAGTACTTGTTCTCTTGTATCAAGAATCTTGATGGGCTCTTCACAATAGGAAAGATCAGGTTCCAGTTCTAATTCCTCATAGGTGAGTACATGCGTTGGGTCAGGATTGTATTTCCTCAACAGAGATATGTGGAACACATCGTGAACTTTGGAGAGACTTGGCGGCATTGCCAATCGGTAAGCTACAGCCCCAATTCGTTCTAGAATTTCGAAAGGTCTGATGTACCTGGGACTCAATTTACCTTTCTTTCCAAAACGTATGACTCCCTTCCATGGAGATACCTTTAGGAAAACATGATCACCGACTTGAAATTCCAAATCCTTCCTTCGATTATCGGCATAGCTCTTCTGCCTACTTTGAGCTGCTTTGATGTGATTTTGGATTACTTTCACCTTTTCCACCGTTTCCTCCACCAGTTCTGGGCCTACAAGTTTTCTTTCACCAACGTCATCCCAACAGGTTGGTGTACGACATCTCTTTCCGTATAACACTTCATATGGTGCCATTTGAATACTCGAATGGAAGCTATTGTTATAGGAAAATTCTACCAGAGGTAAATATTGATCCCACATAGCCTGAAAATCAAGTGAGCAAGATCTCAACATGTCTTCTAAGGTCTGAATTGTCCGTTCTGATTGTCCATCTGTCTGAGGGTGGTAAGCAGTGCTCAAATGAAGTTCAGTATCTAGGGATTTCTGAAGACTTTTCCAAAATCTTGAAGTAAAACGGGGATCACGATCAGAAACAATCGATAGGGGTACTCCATGAAGTCTCACAACTTCATTAATGTATAGTCTTGCTAGACGTTCCAGGGGTAGATCTTCTCTTATAGCAAGAAAATGTGCTGACTTGGTAAGACGATCAACAATAACCCATATTTCATCGTTCCTTCTAGGAGTCTTTGGTAGCCCCATGACAAAGTCCATCGTAATATTGTCCCATTTCCACTCCGGTATGGGAAGAGGTTGCATGACTCCTCCAGGCTGTTGCCTTCCAGCTTTCACTTGTTGACAAACCATACATCTTGACACAAAATCAGAAATCTCTCTCTTCATGTTGTCCCACCAAAAATGTTCCTTCAAATCTCTATACATTTTGGTGCTCCCAGGGTGTATAGAGAAATTGGAACTATGAGCATCATCCAGCAATTCCCTTTTCAGATCAGGTATATTGGGAACACAAAGTCTCTTCCCGAATTTCAAAATTCCATTTTCATACACAAAGTCTCTCAATCTTCCATCATTCACAGCTTTAATCTTCTTTTGGAATTCTTCATCATCGGTCTGAGAACTCTTAATCCTTTCTAGTAAAGATGGTTTGGCAACCATTTGAAAAAGCATTGATGTTTCACCTTCCCTGGTTATTCCCATGTCCATCTTCACTAGATCCATAAAAATTGGATCCCTTTCAATTCTCATATTGTTTAAAACTCCATGGTCTTTTCTACTCAAAGCATCTGCCACCTTGTTTGCCTTCCCTGGGTGGTAGTGTATCGTACAATCATAATCCTTGAGTAATTCAAGCCATCTCCTTTGCCTCGTGTTGAGTTCTTTTTGTGAGAAAATATACTTCAAACTCTTGTGATCAGTATAAATCTCACATTTTTCACCATAGAGGTAGTGCCTCCATATCTTCAAAGAAAAGATCACTGCTGCTAACTCGAGATCATGAGTAAAATAGTTTTGTTCATGAATTTTCAACTGTCGTGATGCATAGGCAATAACTCTATCATTCTGCATAAGGACACAACCAAGTCCTTTCTTCGATGCATCACTATAAATAACGAACCCATCATTCCCGATGGTAGAGTCAATATAGGAGAATTGACTAATTTTCTCTTCAGTTCTTCGAAACATTCTTCACACTCTTTTGTCCAAACAAATTTAACCCCTTTACGTGTGAGCTTCGTTAATGGGTTAGCCAATCGGGCAAAATTCTGGACGAAACGTCGATAATAACCTGCCAAACCAATAAAACTACGTACCTCAGTTATACTCGTAGATGCTGGCCATTCTTGGATTGCCTTGGTCTTAGAAGGATCAACAGAGATTCCATCTTTAGAGACAATATGGCCAAGAAAAGAAATCTCCTGAAGCCAGAATTCACACTTGCTAAACTTCCCATATAATTCATGCCTCCTCAGAGTCTTCAAGATAATGCGCAAGTGATTTTCATGATCTTCGTAGGTTTTGGAGTATACCAAGATATCATCAATAAATACCACCACAAATTCATCGAGATACTCCTTGAAAACTCTATTCATCAGATCCATGAATACAGAGGGTGCATTAGTCAATCCAAAAGGCATTACAGTAAACTCGTAATGCCCGTACCTGGTTCGAAATGTTGTCTTCGGAATGTCTTCCTTCTTTACACACAACTGATGGTATCCAGATAGAAGGTCAATCTTTGAAAAGTATTGAGCTCCATGTAGTTGGTCAAATAAATCATCAATACGAGGTAGGGGATACTTGTTCTTTATCGTTATAGCATTGATCTCCCTGTAGTCAATACATAACCTCATAGATCCATCTTTCTTTTTAACAAAAAGAACAGGGGCTCCCCATGGAGAAACACTAGGGCGAATAAATCCCTTATTACTCAATTCCTCTAGTTGTTTCTTTAGTTCGACTAACTCTACAGTGGCCATTCTATAAGGGGTCTTCGATATAGGCCTTGATCCAGGAATCAAATCAATAGAAAACTCAACTTCTCGTTCTGGAGGATGTCCAGGTAAATCTTCCGGAAATACATCTACAAATTATTTCACAACAGGTACATCCTCTATTTGAACATTCCTTTCCTCACCGACAGTTATTTCATTCTCTTCCTCCCCAATAATTGAATTTAGTTGAGCTACTGGGGGTGGATCTAAATAAGAATTAGGTGGTGATGATTCTGCTCTAAAAATAAGGTGTTCCTTATCATTATCATCAAGAATCGTAACCTATTTCTTCTTACAATAAATCTTCGCATCATAGTCCGAAAGCCAGTCCATACCGAGGATTATATCAAACTCAATCATAGGTATGACGATGAGATCAGCAGATAAAGAAAATTTATGTGCTCTAATGGGGACTGATTCACAAAACTTTGTTGCAACGATACTTCCCTTAGGATTTTTAACTGACAACTCCCTTATTAAATCAAATTGGAAATATCTAATTTTCTTAGCAAACTGGGAAGATATGAAACAATGCGATGATCCAGAATCAAATAATACATTTGCTAAACTTGAGGAAACCATTAAATTACCTGCCACCACGTCTTTCGGAGCTTCTACCTCAGCAGTAGTGATAGCATAAGCCTGGCCTTGATCCCTTGGCCTTTTCTGAGGTAAGTTCTCCTGACGCTTAGGACATGAATTTGCATAATGCCCCATCTCCCTACAATTATAGCACTGAACGTTGGTAGCTTCCTTCTTCCCCTTGCAATCATGAGCTTGGTGTCCTTTTTCACCACACTTGTAACAGACTCCCATTCCCTTCAAGCAAGTACCGGGATGTTTCTTCCCGCATTTACCACAAGATGGATATTCAACCTTTCCCTTCTTCCCCTTATTTCCATTCCCAGATTGATCAGCAGGTCTCTTCTTCTCTTGCTTTGCTTTAAAGTCATAAGACTTAGAGAATTCCTTTTCGGTCTTGATAGCACATGAGACAATGTCTTCGTACGATGAAAAGGATTGTGAGACTAATGCTCGACGGAGAAATGGTTTTAACCCATCAAAGAAACGATCAATCTTACTTCTTGGGTTGCGAATATAATCTCCAGCATACCTCGCTAACCTTGTAAAGTTAGCCTCATACTTTGTGACATTCTCATCCTCCTTTTGTCTCAGACTCAGAAATTGCCTTTTCATATCTGCTCGATGGTCGCGAGGGAAGTATTTTTCTAAAAACAGATCTTTGAACTCCCTCCATTCCATATTTGATACTTCATCATCTTCCTTCGTATTTTGAATCAATGACCACCATTGATCAGCATCTCCAGTGAGGCGGTAAACTGCCATGATAACTTTTTCCCTTTCACTGCTCCCCAAAGCCTGAAATATTTTCTCTAGGGAAAATATCCATTGCTCAGCTACTAAGGGATTTGTATTCCCATTGAACGTTGGTAGTTGTTGCCTCATGAATCGATCTAACATTGATCCTCCACGCTGCGGATCAGGGTGCTCCATATGGGTAAGGTTATTATTCATAACCTGAGTAAGTTGTCCCAGTATGGTGATTAGCTGATCGGCACCAGTTGCATCACCAGCCCCACTATAATTATCTTGAGCAGGAGGGCAATCCCTACATGGAGTGCGTGCATTGATACAGTTTCCATTTCTTCCACTAGGCGCCATTTCTAAACAATGGCATAAACTAGATCAGTTTATGAATCAAAATACATAATCCCATACTTATAAAACACTTAACATAAATTGAACTATTTATGGATATAATCCATAATCATAAAAATGTTTTCTTTGAGGAAGTATATACTCATAAACCCTTCATAATGATTTGTAAAGAAAATGAGAGTTATCCTAAGCATATCCCCCAGGAGTGTCGTAACCAAGAGTGCAGCAAGGTCCGTTGTCGTGCACCAGTTCCCGTTCGAGTCTAGCTCAAAGCGGTGTTTTCGGGTTTTACCCCTAGGTACATCTGTGCCAGAGCCGCCTCTACCTGCTCGTATCCAGACAGGGATTTATTGCTCGGAAAGCTCACAAAATCTCTACAATACCAAAATTCTAGGAAGTTCTTCTATACTAATCCTCAAAGTTCATCTTAGGTCTATGTGCTCTAATCAGAGTTTATCTAAATCTAGCTTCCAAGGTTTGTACTAAACTTTCTCTGATACCAACTGTAACGCCCCGACCCCAGTTACCCAGAGTCGGTGCATTATTACATAACATTGGCATGATCACAAGAAAGATCAAATCTCGAAAGACCGATTGGTTTAGTAGCCTTGGAAACACTAGATATATTCATAAGTTTTACATTACATCATAAAATGAAAAACTACTACAACAACATAATGATTCCACAGTCCACACTATAATCCCCTCATAATATCCCTGCAGGTCATTCATAACTTACATCTTCACTTCCTGGGAAAAATAAAACATAGAAAAGGGGTGAGCTCAAATGCCCAGTAAGGATAACAATATATCGGAAACTTTCATCAATAAGAATAAACATTTAAGGCAATGTATAACTAAAACGAAAGCCTTTTAAACATGAACTTTCAACATAAAATGAAATAATTCCATTTACTTATTCACATGGATATTCTACTAATCGAATAATCACATGCAAAAGTCAATAACCACTTTCATAATGTTGGAATGCATAATGCCAGACTATCATAACCACATAGCCAAGGCCTCGTGCCAAGACTACAAATAAGATTTTGTCAAGGCCTTGTGCCAAGACACTAGTTTGTCTCATGAGACCTACCGATGCATCGAGGAGCTATAGCGGGCTCCACCCGTCACATATTAAGTCCAATGCATTCCCATATGAAAAGGTTTAAACATAACATAAACATTCGTATTAAAACTAGAATACGAAATGTCAATACTTTCACCATAAACTATGAATGGTATAAAAATAGCACATCCACAGTAAAACATATCACAAAACCTTCAATACAATATAGAAGTTTTGTATCATAATAAATCAACTTCAAATAATCTTAAAATCCATCAAAGGATGTTGACATAGATGAAATCAAAATTCTTTTTAAAGAAATATCTCCTTTTAATTTGAAATCATTTAAGATCCATTTAAAATAAAACATTTTCTTTAAAAATATTCTTATAATTTTGTAAGGGAAGCTTTGAAGATTTTATAACGGCGGAAAATAACCGCACCCGCCGTATAAGTTAAAAAAACATTCTTACCTTAATTCTGTCGAAAAGGTTAAAAAGGACCTTGTTTTGAAAATGATGGAAAGATTCCTCTTATAAAAAGTCAAAAAAGGGTATAAATGACTTTAACCCATATTCTTGTAAATAATAAAAATGTTTTGAAACACATTTTGAAGAAACATGGATGTGGATGATAAAGATATCCCAGTAGATTATTACGTATAAACAACCTCGGATAATGAAGAGATTGTGAAATAACCCTTACCTTGTACTTTTCCTTTGTTGGGGTCGGTTAAACTCCTGTATAATGGTGAAATAATTGTTATTAAATTATACAAGAATCATATACATTAATATGATATCATATATGATCTTTTAACATTGCTTTATTAATAATATCTTAGTATTATCGTCGTTTCAGGTGATAATCGATTTGTTCTTCTTAAATGTTTGGTTACGTAAGACATGTTTGTAATGGATAGATTAAATCTTATTCATAATCAGAATGATATTAACATTATTTTTAACCCTAAAATGAGAATAAGACTTTAATGGATACGATGGAGGATGGATCTCACCGCGTTCGTGGAGACGGTAGTCCGTACGTACGCACGAACGCTACTTCCATTTAATTTTTATTTTAAAAGAATTGAATCCAAATGATACATAGGTATATTACTATTCCAGTATAATATAATATTTTATATATGTTACTTAAGTTCATTAACACCATCCTTTATACGTTCCATGTGTGGTATGAACGAGTCATATCATTTTAAGGGGGCGGTAGTCCGCACTTCCTCAAATGAAATTATCGTATGTATATACAACATGAAACGAATAATGGTATGAAATAAAATGGAATTACAGAAGCTTATATAAAATATATATCATTAATATCATATTTAATTACAGTGCCATCATAATGGCCACCATGAGAGGCGGTAAGATATATTTGAACAATCATCGTTTCGTGAGGCGTTAGTTTTCCATCCACAGAAACATTATGTTCATCATCCATTAGATGGAGTTGTTTGTATGTGTAGTTTGAATCCTTCTTATAACAACATCCTAGTATATTGAGGATACTGGTGTTGTTACAAAAGAAAGGAAATAAAAAGAGTTTGGGGGTTGGAGAAGCAAAATAAAGGAAAATAATTTAAGAGAAATCGTTACCTTTAATTTAGGTAACTCACTTTGGTTGGAACCAAAGGACTTCTTGAAATGATTTCTGCCTAAGGGGAAGCTTCAAGGAGGAGGAGAGGGATGTGGGGAGCTTAGTTGGGCAGAGTTTGGACGAGCCAAGTGGCTTGAGAGGTGTGAGGAATGAGTAGAAGTGGTCTCCTTTTATAAGGGAGAAGAGGGGCTCTTTAGGAAAGAGTGAAAGTATTACTTTATAATATAATTATATTCGGTTTATAATGGTCCAAAAATCATTGAGGTCTAAGATAAGATGACTAATATTCTAAATAACATCAACCAATAAGAATTGGACAGGTTTTAGATAATATTTTAATCATTATAATCTTATTTATTTAAATGATTTATTAATGAGGTAAACATTTCATCATTATTGTGTCATTAATAATTTAAATTATTTGATGTCTAAAAATTATAAATAAAATATCATTATGTAGGAAATCTTTTTATCTTTCTAATGAATATTTATAATCTAAAATCCAACATGTATAACCCTATGTAAAAATTGTTCTTCTAAAAGATGTAAGCTTGTCCCATTTTTATTTTTATTTTAACTTTATTAATATAAAGTGTCCCTACCACATAAAAGTGGCTCCATGGGGTCCCCAAATTGACCCAAGGATGCTCATGGTCGGGTATGTGTCCACCAATAAGGTTAGGACACGTTTTAGGGTAATTTTGTATTATTATAATATTATTTTTTAACCCTTATTTACCGGATTTACCCTTAACCATGGTAAATAAAATATTTACCACAGTAATTATTCAAAATGTCTAAAAATAAAAGTTACCTATTTACACAATTTGGACATCCTGATTCCAAATATGGAATCCATTTTTCTAAATTCAAAACACAGAAGTGGAAGAAATTAATTTAAAATTAATTCCCGCTGTCAAAACAAAAAGCGTGTTTTTAAGAGGTAATAACTATCAAAAGATTGACACTCGTTTATGTTCGGTTTAATTGTAAAATTATGTCCAATGACCAACATTATATTAAATGGTAAAAATATATTCTAAATATACTTTAAAACCACTCAAATTCATAATTTATCACTATTAATTGTTTTGATTAAAAAAAGTTGTTTTTAATTAAAACCTAGTAATTTTCACTATTCATCAAAATATGAAAGTTATCTGAAATGTACCAAAATTTAACCTTAGGCTAAATTCGATATTCCGAATCCAAAAATGAAGTCCATTTTCAAATATAAAATATATATAATTTCAAAAATTAGGTATTACTATTCATAACGGCTAGTTTGATTAGTTATGGTGTGTGTTAGAACTCGAGGTTGCGTACAACACACGCTATCGCATTATTCGAAGGGAAACGTACCATGGAAGCTTGGGGTGTTACATTATGTGCATGTAAATTAAGAAAATAATTTATATATAATTATATTATAATTATATATATGTCATGAATATCATGTATAAAAATTAATTCCATAATTATAACCAATATTGGTATATATTAATAGAAAATGAATTATATCGGTTCATAGAGGTGATAGTTCACACGTACGCACAAATGATTAATTCTTTTCACATTTGATGGATGTGAAGATTTAATTAGGCGAGGATATTGTCATAATAAAATATCACTGTATTTAAGATACTGTAGTTATTCTTTCATCATGTATGATGAAGAATTTAAGAAAGAGGAATAAGAAAAAAAATACAAATATTTATTTAGAAATGACCCCTCTTCTTCAGGAGATATCATTTGATTAACACATTAACACCTATAGAGAGGGTCTTATGTCTAAAATAAATCCACTAGAATATAGAGAGGGATTATATGAAGGGATTTGGGTAAATATTGGCTGAACCAAAATAGTTTTTAAGTGTATTAAATTTAGGATAATTGGTGCCCTTTTGTAAGATAGGGGAGGGCACTCTTTGAATTCTTTAAAATATTAAACAATTAGAAATTAATTTTCTATTGAGAATGGGTCCAAATTGAGATACATATAATATAAGATGAATATATGTCAAAACAATTTCAACCAATGAAAGTTATAGAGGTTTTATTTTTTATTTAATAATTATATGTTTACTTTAACCATCATTTTACCCTTTTAACTCTTATGGTGTAATCATGTAATTTAAAATTTCATGGTTAATATAATTTTTATTTATAATTTCAAACAACCAATAAATGAGTAATTTTATGAAATTTTAGGACATATCAATTTTTTTTTCTGAATATACTATTTATTGAATTTTTATATCATTTAAATATAAATTATTTAATTTAAAATATAATTAATACAAATTTGGAAAATATTCATTACATGAATTTTTTAAAATATCACTATAACAAGATATATTCAAAAAGACTCATTTAAATTATCGGTAGCATTTCAGAGTCATCTAGAAAATTATTTTATGACATTAATTATATCATATTATATTTGTTTTAGTACTTTTAATATCATTTATTTTTTATTTCCTTTAATTAAAAATTATTGCATCATTTTTGTGAAGGAATTTAATTTAATTATTTTTTCCCAAAGAATTACTAGTAAATTATTATTATGAAGATAAAAATTTTATATCTATTAAAAATATTTATATTCTAACATATCCCTTTTTATATCCCCATGTTAAAAAATAATCAAATGTTAAAAAAGAAAAGTGCGAGAAAATTGACTTTTTTTTGAATAAAATAATATAAATGTCATATTCTCTTCCAAGTGGATTAAAAGGGTTATATTTCAGTCCAAGAAATATTTTAGGTTGAATCTAACTCATCCAATGAAATTAGGATAAGTGTTATTGTATTTTTATAATATTTATAATATTATTTTTACCATTACTTACCAGATTTTCCTTTAACAGTGGTAATAAAAATAATTGTCAGTGTTATTATTAATAATATCCATAAATATTGTTTCTCCTCTTAGATCATAAATATCATACATATTAAAATCATTTATATCTGTTGGTTGGAGTGGATACTCAAGAGGGGGTGAATTGAGTTCCAATAAAAATTTATGTTAAAAACAAAACCCCCAATTTAAAACTGGCCCAGTTAATTATGGCAGTAGAAATGTAAATGTTCAATTGTTCAACTAGTTTTTTGAAGGGTTATTAATCCTTAGATAGATTGGTGTAGAACACCTATCCAACTTTTGAAACAAGTTTACTAAATTAAATAGATACACACACTAACCAAAACTAAATATCAAAGTGTAAGCAAAAACATTACAATGTTTTAGGAAATATAAGCAGTAAATAATATCAAAACAGTTTATAACAAAATAAAGTCCATACTAAAGTAGAACAAGAGGTTCAGTCTCAAGTAGAGTCTTAATGAACTCCACTTGGTGATCACCTCCAACTATGCAGTTTATATTAAAACTTGATACACAACCTGTATCAGGCTTTACAACAGTTTTCACAAATTGTCCAGGTACTACATCCTCTACCACAGTTCTATGTGGGAAAACAAGAAATAAAGCCACACAAGGCTTATTCCACAGTTATGTGTGGGAAGCAAGAGTTTAGAGAGTTTTGAGTGATGATTTTTAGTGTCCCCCAGTTAAAGCATAGGAGACAGTGTGTGTGTTACAATCACACACTACTCAGGAAAGTAAAATAAGAAACACAATAGATCTAGAGAAATTAGGATGGAGTTTAGAATGCTCTATGTGTTGGCAGTTCAGCTCTTGACTCCTCGGAGTGAAGAATTTTATGCTTGCATATTTCTATGAAACTTTTATTCTAAAAAGAGTGTCGTAACTCAAGGTTTCAATGTTCTAATTCTGGAGTAGATCAAGAGTTGATGCGGGACAGAAGGCAGAAATGATTTTGTCCCAGAATGATCTTTGTGATGCTTGTGGTTTCAGATAATTTGGGCTGGATGGTTCTTCTTTTATCTAGAAGGTAAGCTCTGTCACATTTTGTATGCCACTCTTCACTTCATGCACGTCTATGTCTCTTGTATTTTTCACACCCACTTTTTCTTTTTTCAGTGGTCTTCTATTTTAATATTTTTGATCCAAAAATTGGAATGAGTAGATCACATGCAATCATTCTCATTCCTTGTACTGTCCCAAGTAATGTTTCCTGAAACATTTACAATAAGCATTAATTAATGTCAGAAGCATTAAATTTATCAAATATAAACATTAGTACAATATTGAGTAATTTAAAAGTATGGAAGTATAAGTGTCGGTTGTAAAGACCCATAAATTTCAAGGGAAATGTTTTCTTAATTTTCTTTGGGATTTGACAAGAACGCAGTTTCTGACGGCACCTGATTCCGAGGCCGGGTGAGCCCGGAATAATTTTACGAAGTTTATCTCGGGTACGTTCAGTGAACGAACGAGCAGGTTTTTCTATCTTTTGATCCGGTGCTCGGAATTGAAATCTGAGGGCACCGATGAAACCGCAGCGCCGGTAATTGCTTAAAAAGACCTTTTCCAGAGTTGCGTTTGCTCGGGAAGAGTTGTTTAGTTTTGTGGATAAAGACTTCCGAGAAATAAAATTTGTGCAACTAATTTTATTTCTTTAAAGTGGTTAAAACCTAAGGATGGAGGTTGGGTGAACCTAACTACCTATGTAAGGTTAAATGTGAGGTGAGGCCCACACGAACCACACCCCTTCACATTCCTTAAACCTACTCTAACTCCCCCATTAAGTGGCTGACCTCTCATATTCCTTAACTCCTTAACCCCCCTTTAATGTGAGACCACTCACCTCCTCTCTCACTTCTTAAATAATGCCAACTCACTTAATTAATTAAGTGGTTTAATTCAATTTTTGAATTTCAAACTTAAGTCATGAGTAATAAAATAAGTGAAGCACTTATTTTATTTTTGGTTGGAGCTAGTTGTGTTGAGAGGGGATTGGGAGAAAAAGTGGAGTCTTGAAGTTCTTCTTCTTCGCCGAAGAATGAGAAGAGGGTGAGAATGCGAAGAACGCACCGATCTCTGATGAAGAACGCCGAATCCTCGGAGATCGACTATGCGACGCCATGTACCGCGATGCCAACGACCCTCTCCTTCCGTGACGCCTTCTTCCGCGACGATAAATTCCGCGACAAACCTTCACTCAACGAATTCACCGAGGTAGGGGATTTATTGTTTTTATTCGTGAATTCTTCAGTCATCGTTACTCGTTTCAATTGGACCGCTTGCTATCAATTAACGGGAGGGGGCTGGACCGCACAAACACGGCCGACCCTCCTCCGTTGATTCTGTTGATTAACGTTGTTGTGGTTTGGAATGGAGATGGAGTGGTGCCATCGCACCGCGCGGGATCATGCAGCAAGGATGCGCGGCACCGTCGCGCTGCGCCGGACGAACCAAGGTCGTGGCTTTATGTCACGGCGGAGCAGGGACTGGTGGCCAACTTCCGGCCGCCGGCGTCGGAGCAGGGGGACCAGCCCGCACCGGTCCCGTGGTGCAGCAGCCGGCCGGTCGGAGTGGGCCGGCCGGTCAGAGGAGGAACCGAGGGTTCGTAACCCCCGGTTGGCCGGACAACAGCGGCCCCCTGCATGGCGGCCGCAGTTCTGAAACAGGGGGGGGGGAAGCGCCTCCCCCCCAAACCGCTTGGCCGTTTCGGCCGAGCCCTCTGGCCAGCAGACCACACGGGCCGCGCAGGCCGGGCCGGGCCGGGCCGCGCCCTAGTGGGCTGACCCAGGGGATATCGGGCCGGGTTGGACAGGGCCCGAACCCCCTAATTTCGGACCTCTCACGGTCTTTTGCCCATAACTTGGGATGCGGACCTCCGATCGATGCACCTCTAGCTGTGATGCAATCCTTGGATCGAGACGGTCGTTTTGGTATATTACACTCAAGGTTTCGGAGTACTTTGGGTTCGTCCGGGTTGGTTCGAACACGAAACCAATCGGGCCCTTGGAGCGGAAACGCTTATATCTTGAGGTCCGGACGTCCGATTGATGTGCTGTCGACTTTGTTGGATTCCTCTTGATGAGAAAGAACTTTTGGAATACTTCTCCTGAGTTTTGGTTGCAGTTGTATAGTGGCCAGGTTTTATTGTACCCGAAATCCAACCGGGCCCCGAGGCATACCCCGGCGGGAAGCACTACTGTGTTTGGGTGGCTGGCCCGTGGTACTCGAAAGGAGGAGTACTTCAGCAGTCTTAGGTTAGTGAGAAGTACCTCGGACTCATGATAGTATCACTGTACTCTCTAGAGACGGGGCTCTTCAGCAGTTACAGTTTCGATAATGAAAATCCTGGTTTGAGCTGAGTCTATGACCTTTGTGTTTAACTCATGATTGAGATGGGTCACCTGATAACTTAGGTATATATATGGGCATATACCTGGGTAGTGGTTATCCGTTGATTTGATAATCTTTGTGTTTCCTCATGATTGAGATGTGTTACTTGATAACTCAGTAATAAGTATGGGTTTATACCTAAGAAGGGTTATCTGTTGTGATTCTGCTTTGTGGTTATCCTTGTTGGATTTAGAGAGACCTTGAGGGTGTCGGGGTCCCTACTGAGTATCGTTATACTCACCCCTGCACGGGCTATGACCACACCTCATTGTGTTGGTTGCAGATGACGGGAAATGCTGACGGAGGCCGAGTGTTCGAAGACTGGATAGTACCCGGAGGTGGATCTCATGACGAGTCAGTATTCGGAGGTGGACTTATCGGTGAGACGATACTTGGAGGAGGTTGACTGGAAAGAGTGTTGTGGAGGCTATATGTACCTACCCTTCAGGTATGATCCGTGGTGGACAATCCAGGAGCTGCGCTATCTGTACCTACCCTTCAGGTAGGATCCGTGGTGGACGATCCAGGAGATTCGCTATCTGTACCTACCCTTTAGGTAGGATCCGAGGAGGAAAACCCAGGAGTTGCTTCCTTTATTCCAGCTTTTGTCATTTTCTTTTGTACTTTTGTTCAGTTGTAGTTGAACTTTCGATTGGGTTTGTATTCTGGCCCATTTATTTTTCAGCACTTCCTTTTGTACTTAGTGTATTACTTCCGCTTGTACTCTGTGGTGTTTATTTACTTTTATAAAGGAAATGCCTTCCCAGTTATCGGAATTACGCATTTGGTGCTAGTCGCCAGCCCCTGGCCTATGGAAGGCGGGCTTGGGGTAGTCATGACACGGGCCCCGAGGACGGGTTGTGACAAATTGGTATCAGAGGAGTCGGTTCTACCACAGAACATAAGACTCTGATATTTTCTTTCTGTGAAGCAATAGTGTTAAGGTTACCGAGTGTGGTTTTCAGTTCAGGGAGTCTAGTGTTGGTGCAGCGACCAACGTATCCGTACACCAGGACCCTGACTTCTGATTTCCAAATTTGTGCACGAAAACACTGATTGCGTGTGTGTTTCCAAAAGTTTTAAAGTCATCTCAAACCAGGTCAGCTCACCAGGTATAAATCTTTGACCATGTCTCATCTATTCATGATGTCTCCACGCAGAAAGTCAGTTGGAGTTTTTGAGAGAGTACTCGATGACAGCTCACTTAGCGACGAGGCTCCGATGCGGGGCCCTTTTTACTATGTTGGCACCCTCGGGTGGTGTACCAGAAACACCACCACCTGTTGGGTAGCAGATGCCACCAATCGTACTAGTGGACGGTGCATGCTGGTAGAGCACGTTGCACGAGTTCCAGCAGTAGAGGCCTCCGAGGTTACGAGGTGAGGCAGATTCCCAGACAGTAGAGGACTGGCTGGTGGCGATTGCTATAGTTTTCCGCCTAGCTAAGACACCAGTGGAGTGGATGGTAGACTTGGATACTTGTGTTTTCTAGTGAGTGACCATGAGGATGGTCTGCATAGTGATGATGCTTCGGTACGTGGACCGATGCCTGAGATAGTGCCTTCGGGTAGTGTGTCGGCTATACATCACTACCTGTTGGTTAGCAGTTACAACTGGCGGTACCGGTAGGTGACACATGTAGGCTTACTGCCTTACAAGTATTCTAACATCAGATACCCTCAAGTTATGAGGTGAGCCCGACTCATGGGAAGCTGAGGACTGGATTGAGGAGGTGGCTGAGAGTTTTCTAGAGCTTATACAGCTTCAGCAGGACGACATGTCGGTACCTGAGAATTCTTTTGCTGAATGGATGCAGTCAGTGAAGGTTAGCAGTGGGAAGATGCGAACTGGCATCAGTCTCAGAGACTTGGACGTGTAAAAATGTTTCAAGAAGAGTAAGTGTCAAGGAAAGATGAATCTGCAGAGCAACAGACGTGGAAGCGGAGCTAGGAGAGCAGCATGTGGTGGTGTACTTTTCGACATGTTACAATCACCCGCCTTTGTAGTCCCCGCTAGGCTCAGGGAGATGGAGTGCAGGGGAAGAGAGTAGTTGCATGCGGTCAAAGAGTGTGACCCAATGGCTCTAAGAATGATTCAAGGGACAGTATGTGTCCATTACTAGCTGCCGTAACAACAGAATTTGATATGAATCATTCCTTCCTTCCACGAATCTTTTCCTAGAACTAGAGTTTCTGGTAAGCCTTAGACTTAGCCCACACGTTTGGAGATACCTTGGAAGGAGACTCGATAATCACACTTACGCCGACAATGTGATATGACCCACGAGGCGAGAGTTTCGGTTGGAATATCTTGGTGGCAGCGTCGAGGTCTTACGACGTTGGTCTGAGTATGGATTGGATCCAGAGTTCATACACAAATTGACGGTATTAGGAAAATGTCGGGATGGGTTTTCCTTGGTCGGAAAAACAGGAAACCCCAGGAAGAACAAGATTGACTCTTGCATAGGAAGGTGTAGCCGATCACTCTTGAATCGGCCAACTTCACCCACATGCCAGCATGAGTTTTGAGTTTTAGTTCTAATCAGGAGCGGACTAGTTCCAGGTATAGAGACCTTTGATCTTTGTGCTACCAGCTTCCTTGTTGTTGATGTTGTTGTTTGTGGTTGTTGTGTGTCTTGTACTACGAGCTGTGGTAAAAAAAGACACGTATCTTTGTGACGTTTACTTACCTTCCCTTTTTGGTTGAATTGATACTAAGAGGTTCCGGTTAAAAACTGTTGACTTGACCCTAACTTTTGAGATTCTTACTGGAAGAGACCCAGTGACCACACACTGATGTCAACAGTGTGACTCAACCCTTGGAGGCGAGTGTAACAGTTGGATCTATTGGTAGTAGTGTCGAGGCCTTAAGATTTCATCCATGGCATGGATTAGTGCCATTCATGACAGGATTGACTGTTTTAGGCAAAGAACATGGTTCATCCAGGGGATGAGACCAGATTTCTCTTATCGGAAAAGAAGAAATCTTAGCAGCTCTTGTGGGACCAGAGATGGTCCAGGCCATGACAGAGATGGTCCTGGCCATGACAGAGAAGTTCCAAGTCATCCAGGAGTGGATGATGGCAGTTCCGAGCCGATAGAAGTCTTATGTTGATAGGAGACAGAACCACTAGAATTTGAGGATGGAGACCACGTTTTCTTACGGGTCTCACCTCGACGAGGTCTATAGAGATGTGACCGAGGAAGAAAGTAATCTTCGAGGTTCAGCGGACCTTTTCAGGTCCTCAGTAGGGTAGGCGAGGTGGTTTACCGCTTGACCCATCCACCTCAGTTGCACCGGGTGCACGACGACTTCCACGTATCTCAACTGAGGATATACGTGTTTGACCCGACGCATGTCATCGACAATGGGGAAATGGACTTTGGCGATTGGGTGACTTTTGTTGGGTTCCCGTAGAGGTTGAGGATCGACATGATAGGATCCTATGAGGATGTTAGATTCCTTGGGTGCAATTCACTGGCGGTACGAGAACCTCTAGGTGAGCACATGAGAGCGGAAGGCTCAGGTGCGTGCTCAGTACCACTTTTGTTTCCCTAGTTTGTGTTAAAGCTTTACAGGGACGTGAAGCCCTGAGGTGGGAGTAATGTAAAGACCCGTAAAATTCAAGGGAAATTTTTTATTAATTTTCTTTTGGATTTTACAAGAACACAGTTTCTGACAGCACCTGATTCCGAGCCCCGGTGAGCCCAGAATAATTTTACGAAGTTTAGCTTGGGAACGTTCAGTGAACGAACAAGCGGGTTTTTATAACTTTTGATCCGGTGCTTGGAATTGAAATCTGAGGGAACCGATGAAACCGCAATGCCAGTAATTTAATAAAAAGACCTTTTCTAGAGTTGCGTTTGCTCGGGAAGAGTTGTTTATTTTTGTGGATAAAGACTTCCGAAAAATAAAATTTGTGCAACTAATTTTATTTCTTTAAAGTGGTTAAAACCTAAGGATGGAGGTTGGGTGAACCAAACTACCAGAGTGAGGTTAAATGTGAGGTGGGGCCCACACGAACCCCACCCCTTCACATTCCTTAAACCTACTCTAAGTCCCCCATTAAGTGGGTGACCTCTCATATTCCTTAACTCCTTAACCCCCCTTTAATGTGAGACCACTCACCTCCTCTCTCACTTCTTAAATCATGCCAAATCACTTAATTAATTAAGTGGTTTAATTCAATTTTTTAATTTCAAACTTAATTCATGAGTAATAAAATAAGTGAAGAACTTACTATATTTTTGGTTGGAGATTATTGTGTTGAGAGGGGATTGGGTGAAAAATGGGAGTCTTGAAGTTCTTCTTCTTCGCCGAAGAACGCGAAGAACGCGAGAACGCGAAGAACATGAAGAATGCACCGATCTCCGACGAAGAACGCCGAATCCTCAAAGATCGACTACGCGACGCCGTGTACCGCGAAACCAACGACCCCCTCCTTCCACGACGCCTTCTTCCGCGACGATAAATTCCGCGACGAACCTTCACTCAACGAATTCGACAAGGTAGGGGATTTATTGTTTATATTCGTGAATTCTTCCATCATCGTTCCTCATTTCAATTAGACCAGGAGGGGGTCGGACCGAACAAACATGACTGAATCTCCTCCCTTGATTCTGTTGATTATCCTTGTTGTGGTTTGGAATGGATATGGCGCGGTGCCGTCGCACAACGCTGGATCATGCGGCAAGGATGCGTGGCGCCGTCGTGCCACACCGTTGATGTCGAACAAGGTCACAGCACCGTCGCGCCGCGCCAGAGAATCACGAAAACACCGCGGCCAGAGCGGGGCTGCGGCGGAGGGGCGCGACGTCGTCGCGCCACGCCGGAAGGACCAAGGTTGCAGCTTTATGCCGCGGCGGAGCAGGGACCGGCGGCCAACTTCCGGCCGCCGGTGTCGGAGCAGGGGGACCGGCCCGCGCCGGTCCCGTGGTGCAGCAGCCAGCCGACCGGAGTGGGCCTGCTGGTCAGAGGAGGAATCAGGGGTTCGTAACCCCTGGCTGGCTGGACAGCAGCGACCCCCCGTATGGGGGTCGCGGTTAGGAAACAGGGGGGTGGGGCAGTGCCTCCCCCCCAAACCTCTCAGCCGTTTCGGACGAGCCATCTGGACAGCGGACCATGCGGGCCGCGCCCTAGCGTGCCGGACCCAGACCCGAGTCGGTTCGACCCGGTTCGGGCCGACCCCAGGGATATCGGGCCTGGTCGGACCGAGCCCGAACCCCCTAATTCCGGACCTCTCACGGTCTTTTTCCCATAACTTGGGCTGCAAACCTCCAATCAACGCACTGTCAGCTGCGATGCGATCCTTGGATCGAGACGGTCGTTTTGGTAGATTACACTCAAAGTTTCGGAGTACTTTGGGTTCAGCCGGGTTGGTTCGAACACGAATCCAACCGGGCCCTCGAAGCGGAAACACTTATATCTTGAGCTCCATATGTCTGATTGACGTGCCGTCGACTTTGTTGGATTCCTCTTGATAAGACAGAACGTTTGGAATACTTCACCTGAGTTTTGGTTGCAGTTAGATAGTGGCCGGGTTTGATTGTACCCAAAATCCAAACGGGCCCCAAGGATGGGTCGTGACATCGGTAGACTGGTAATGGTATCCTTCATATCAATAGGCTTCATCAGTAGGTGAACACCAGAAATCACTAACTGTAACCTTCCAATGGTAGCCTTCAGTGGTATCCTTTAATGGTATGCTTACACTGGTGACCATGTAACAGTAACCCTGTAGCTATGACCTGGTAGCAGTGACCTCTGTAACAGTGACCTCTATAAGGGTGACCTTGTAGCGATGACCTTTATAGCGGTGACCATATAACGGTGACCATGTGTCGGTGAACTTTGTAGCGGTGACCGTATAAGGGTGACCATGTAACAGTTACCTTTTAGTGGTGACCTTTGTAGCGGTGAACATATAATGGTGACCACTATAATGGTGACATTTAAAATCTGTACAGTAAACTGAGCGATTCAAGCAGTGAGATTAATAGTATAAGGAAGTCACTTTATAGAACCAAGAATTATTAATAAAGCATGATTTTCATAAAATGGATACACGATTTCCACATAAAAGAAACATGATTTGGGTTTATTAATACAATGATTTGGGATTGTTAAAACAAGTGGGTCCAACAATATCCCCCTTTTTGATAATCATAAATTATGGCATTGAATCGTTAAGAATTTTGAATTAAGGTTAAACAGTCATCAGTTATAAAGTCATCAGTGATAAAGTCATCAGTGATGTGATTATCCCCTTGTATATGCTCTCATATACATTTTCTCCCCCTTTGTGATTAATAAAAACATACATAAGAGAAAGGAAATAAAGAAGAGGGTTGTTATTAATAACACAGGAGTACAAGATACAAAAAGTACATAAATCCATGTCAACTAAGACAGTCCACACTCAATCCACATCATAGATGTCTGTTGGAGCTTTATCTTTGGAGGGTGAGAAAGAAGGTGCTGATGGTGGAGGGATAGGTCTAGGGAGGGAAGTAAGAAGTGTAGGAGGAGTAGCCACTAAGGAATCAGTAGACCGATAGTGAGTAGATCTCTGAGGAATCATTCAGTTCAAACATTGGATGGCCTGGGCAAGAGTCATCAAATGAGCAGCACTAGTGGAACCTGAAGCTGCTGAAGAAGCAGACAGAGAAGAAGGGATAATGATTGGAGTGCATTACACATGAAGGAAAGGAAATAAAATATTCCTAAAGTTCATAATGATGCTTTCCCCTCTTTCTATAGCAGAATTAAAATCATCCTTATTCTCCATAATTTTCTCCAAAGCAGGAGTCAACTCTCGAAGCTTTCTTACTTGATCCTTAAAGGCCTGAGTGACAGGAGGGATTCTCAAATTTTCCAAAAGAAATTTTAAGTGTTCATCCATCTATTGTTTATTGTATACCCTTTTGTAGTAGAATTCAACTTGATCCTTGATGGATTTCTGATCATGAGAAGCTTCTCATAAATAGTTTCCCACAAGGTTTTGAATTTACCTGGTGATGGAAATGACCTGAGAGTCTGAGGTATTAACACCAAAGAACTTTTCAACTTATTCTCGCTAAATGGCCCTGAAGGCTTCAAAATCAACTGGAGGAGAAGCTTAAGTGGAATAAGATATAGCAAGAGGGGCCAGATAGAAGGCCACTATCTCCTTGAAATATTTGGTCAATCCACTAATCATCCTTTTGACATCATCATCTTGACCTTTTACAAGTGTATCCATAGACTTCTTAAAGTCCTCAAACAGTGTAACCATCTGCTGAACCACACTTTTGACATATCTGAGGTCTCTTTACACCTGAGCTCTTGAATCCATATATGCATCTAAGATGAAAATAGACTGTTCCACTAATTCCATATATTCTGCAAAAGTTCTTACCTGATTTTGACATTCCTTTACCTCATGTATCATAGCTCAGTGAGAGGTAGAGACTATCCTTTCCATGACAGATGTCATGAGTCCTTGATTGTGAGCTATTTCTCTGGCTATCTCAGTGTTTTTTTGATCAATATACCTCTTCATTTCTTATTTCAATGAATCAAGGTATGACTTTCTCAAATAGTCTTGAGGGAATGAGGTTTCTGGAGGGACAAAAGTGAGGTTTGGCACTGAGGGTCTTCTGATGGGCCTCTCATATTCTGATTCATCATAGTTTAGACCCAAAACCATAAATCAAGGGTCTCCATACCAGCGCTCAATCTCATGTACAATAGCAACTGAACCTGTAACAGTAGGTTCCTCCCCCTCAATTTGAGCGTTCTTCTGACCAACCAAAATCATCTCATCCAGACCTCCTTGAGCAACTGCATTATTAGGAAGATTAACTTCCACTTCTTCCTTAGAATCCTCAACCACTTCCAAAATAGGTTCAACATTAACTAAATCAGCATCTTCTTATTCTCCACTTTCTACCCTTTCAGTATATACTATTAAAGGAATAAGACTTAGACATTCCTCCTCATGTTCAGCAGCAGTTGTCTCAAGGTCAGCATTACTTGACTCAGAGTCCTCATCCTCATTTGAGGTATCTCTAACTTCTCTTAAGACAATTTCACCCATATCTTCTTCACTGGTTTCCTTATCACTGTCCCTTAAGACAACCTCTCTTCTGGGAAACCTATTTGGTGGGATAGCCTCACCAAAGGACACAGTAGTCACACGAGGATTGAGGGGAAGATAAGGGTCATTCCTGTCATCGACAAGAGGATCCTCTCTTTCTTTAACAACAACTATTTATTCATCTTCATATGAATAAGCAAGCTCTACTTCATCAGGATTAAGAATGGGGTTTCTCTTATTCATAGGCCTAGTAGGATGATTTACAGGATTAAACACTTCATACACCTTAGTCTCATCATTCACCCATCTCCTTAGCCATTGATTCCAGTTAATCTTCATTAACTTTCAAATTACATTAGTGATGAAAAATATATCTCTCAAAACAACAGTCTCCTCCTTAGATCCAGAAATTCCATTGGCTTTCAACAAAAGAGATATCATCTTGGCATGGAATAGGGCATTAGATTTGGAACTAGGCTTGGTCATATCTTCCAACTGATCCATCATCAACCTACAGAGGTTGATCTTATGTCCATGCTTTAGTAGATACAGTATGGATATGTCTTGATACTTCGAAAGAGTGAAGTGCCCTCTCTTGGGACTTATCACATGTTGAATGAATTTAAAAAGTAGCATATCTTCTCCTTCCATTTCAGTAGCAATGACCTTTCTAGGAATTATATTCCCTATCAACTGAGCTAAAGCTTCTTCATAACAGAAGAACTCACTAGTGGGAGGCACTAATTTTGATTAATAATCATGAATTCCCTCATGTGGAATCCTCAAAAAATCATCCCACTCAGTATAGGAGAAGCTCACACCTACTCCATTTACTCTGGAAATCATTCGATTCTCATCCACAGACTGTTGAAACATGATGTACTTATAGAACTCTTTCATTAACTTTGGGTAATAGGGTCCATTATTGTTTGAAAAAAATTCAACCCAGCCCTAAGCTTCCAGTGCCTTAAGCACTAACAACTAGCTTGACAGTAGCCACTCTGAACTTAATTCCTTCTCACCTACTATCTCCCTCTTCGATAAGTGAGGGTTCAGCCTCTTTGACAATGTCTGGATACCTCTACTAGACTCGGCTCTAGGTCTCTTAGGATAAGGCACGTATCCTTCATCAACAACTAACGAACTTTTGACTCTTGCCATCAATATTGAGTGGTTCAGGACTGTAGTAAAGGTTTAGGTTTTGAGATTTGGGAGCAAAAGGTTTAGGAGAGGGTTTGACGTGGATCAAAATTTGTTCTGTGTTTTCATTTTATCATATAGGGATCGAAAACTAAAAATTGATAAAATAAATAAATAATAGCAGAAAATGTTTTACGATTCTGGCTGAGAGCACAAAAACATAAAGTCCCAGACGTAATTCGTCTATCGGTAAAGAGGTATCTATAAGCTCTAACAGTGAGGTCCAATCAGTAGGGTCTTACGGTGAGGTACTAATAGTGAGGTACTGACATTGAGGTCCTAACAGTGAGGTTAAATAGTGAGTTTCAACGGTGAGGTTCTAGTCATAACCAATCCCCTGGGGCCCGTGTCATAACTACCCCAAGCCCTCCATCCATAGGCCAGGGGCTGACGACTAGCACCAAAGGCATAAATCCCTATAACTGGGAAGGCATTGCCTTTAAAAAACATAAACTCACACAACCAGAGATCAAACGGAAGTAAACATTAAGTAAAGTGGTATAACAAGTGTGCTGAAAATAAAAAGGTGCAAGAAATACAAGCCCAATTGAAAGGTACAACTACAACTGAAAGAAATTACAACTGAAAAGAAAAACAACTGAATAGTGAAGTAGCTCCTGGATTTTCCTCCAGGATCCTACATGAAGGGTAGGTACAGTTTTCCTCCTCAGCACTCCGTGTCTATTGGTCCTCTCCATGTGTCATCACGCCGAGTTTCCACCTCCGGGTACCGTCCAGTCCTCGTACACTCTGCCTCAATCAGCGCTGTCCGTCATCTGCATCCAACACAATGAGGTGCGGACATAGCCCGTCTAGAGGTGAGTATAAAGATACTCAGTAGGGACCTCGAGACCCTCAAGGTCTCACTAAATCCACCAAGGATTAACCACACAGAAAGATCTCAATAGATAAACATTACATAGGTATATGCCCATACATATACCTAAGTTATCAAGTAATCGATCTCAATCATGAGGAAAACACAAAGTTCATTGACTCAACTCAAACCAGGATTTTTATTCATGATGTCGAAAACACGGCTGCTGGAGAAATCATACTCTATTGAGCACAGTAGTCCTGTCGCGACTCCGAGGTGCTACTCCCTAACCATTGACTGCAAAGGTACTCCTCCTGTCGAGTATCACGGGCCTGCCTCCCCAACACAGTAGCGCTCCCCCTAATATCCTACAGAGGTAATCCTCCTATCACTACTAGAAATTTTACATATACCAATACTTCTATACCAACGGTTTGTAAAAACCATTGGTATAGTTCCCCTTTCCCAACAGTTTGGCCAAACTATTGGGAAATCCCACTTTGAGGTCACTTTTCCCAACGGTTTGCCAAAACCGTTGGGAAAGGGTATGGCTTTCCTAAAGGTTTGGCCAAACTGTTGGGAAAAGTCCACTTTGAGGCCACTTTTCCCAATGGTTTGGCCAAACCGTTGGGAAAGGAAGGGTACCTATCCCAACGGTTCTCAAAACTGTTGGGATAGGCCTTTCCCAATGGTTTTGAGAACCGTTGGGATAGGTGCCCTTATTTGTTATGAGTACATTTATCGAATATCGTCAAATAAATCAATATATAAATTATATATATATATAAATATATATTTATCCAAATATATTCATAAAGGATACTCTAGGATAGTGGTAAAGTCATTGATATATAACGTGGATGTTGTGGGTTCAAACCTCTATTGGAACTCTTTTTTATATATTTACCTATCCCAACGGTTTGGAAAACCATTCTGAAACACCTATACCAACGGTTTGAAAACTGTTGGGATAGGTCATTCCCAATGGTTTTCTCCAAACCGTTGGGATAAGACTTTCCCAACGCCAAATCACCCAACGGTTCCCGAAACCGTTGGTATAGGTAATTTTTCCATTAGTGTGTTGAGTACTGCGGGTCTGCCACCCCAACACAGTAGCACTCCTCCGCCATGGGTCTGCTGCCCCAACACAGTAGTGCTCCCCACTAGGCTAGTCAAGTCACTCCGAAACGAATCGGACAAGCAGTCATCAGGTCTCAGCTAGCCACAAGGTCTCTGTACTCCGTACGCTCGTCTCTGGGAGGATCCGCTCCATGAGCTACTGGTTGATACCTCCAAGTGTCAAGTAATATCATGTGGAAGTATCTCATGGGACCGCTTCGTCCTAGAGGTCTCAACGCAAGAGACGTTGCATCAATCGGATACCCGGTCTATGAGTTATTAGCCTTTTTGTCCCAGGGGCCCGGTTGGTTTCGTGTACGAACCAACCCGACCGTATCTCAAATGTACCCTGAAATTCCTTGGGGTATACTCCAAGGGACCATTTCTCATAGATATTACCAGCATCGCTGACGGTTCGTCAAACAGACATCCGGTCTGAGAGTTATTGGCTTTTCCGTTCGAGGGGCCCAGTTGGTTTCTAAGCTAAACCAACCTGACCATACACCAACTGCATCCAAACCTCAAATTGAGTATGTCAAAAGAACCATCTCATCAAAAGGAATCCAACATAGTTAGAAACACATCAATCGGACGTCCGGTCCTTAAGTTATAAGCGTTTCCGCTCCGAGGGCCCGGTTGGTTTCGGGTTCGAACCAACCCGGACGTACCCAAACTTTGCCGAAACCATGAGTGTAATATACCGAAACGACTATCTCGTTACGAGGAATCATACACAACTGACGGTGCGTCGATCATAGATCCGTAGCTCATGTTACGGGCATTTAACCGTAAACGGTCCGAAAAAGGGGAACTCGGCCCGGTACGACCCGGCCCAACCCACCCTGGGTCGGCCAGAACCGGGTTTACTCGACCCGGGTCCGGGTCCGGCCCAGTTGGGCATGACCAGGCCTGGCTGGGGAGGCTAGGCCCGAATGGTGTGGAACGCCCCGGCCAGCGCATCCCGGTCCGCATGGCCCACCCCGGCCCGACCGGGGGAGGTTGGCTCAGCCAGCTGGCGCAACGTTAAGCCGCACATCTTTGTTTTTCCGAAATGGCAAAGCCATTTTGGTTTTCATCCTCCACCGAGACTCAGCCACGACAGACTGTTCGAGCGGCGTGCCACCGCCGCCGGACGCCGGCGCCCCCGTGCCTGCGTGGCACGCCGCCGCCGCCTTCTGCGGACCATCAGACACACTCTGGTGGTCCGTTTCACCCACTGTCTGCACCTATGACCTTCTCGAGTTGCGCTCTTCACCGAGACAGCCTCAAAACGTCGTTTCCCTTTCATTTACTTGTCTCCACACAATCCGCGCATAAATAACAAGTTGGTGGTGGGTCCGGACTTGTTTGTTAGTCCATACCCACCGTGTTAGTATTTTGAATAATCACCCAATAGAATTAAACTCCCAAGATCGAGGGTATAATTCACATAAATGAAAAAATATACAATTACCCCTACCTCGAATCAAGGTGTTTTCTTCATTGATGGTGTGGTTGTTGGCGAGCGACATCTTCTCCTTTGACACGGAGGTAAAGGAAAGAATATGGCGTTCCTCTTGGGCGTCACCTCGCGTTCTTGACCCGGTTGAAAAAGGTGCCCCTCGCTGAGAGGAAGATTGCATTATTCGTGGGAAGAAAGCATTCCTTCTAATCCTCCAAAGCTTCTCCACAGAATAGTTTTCAAAAAATAAAATGAAAGGCTTCCTCTTAATTTAATAATCCCATGCCTTTTCAACAATAAAACTCTTGAATTAATTAATTAATTGTTGATCAATTAATTAACTAAGAGGTGTTGTCATATTAATTTGGGAGAGTGGTTACCATAATAAATGGGAGGGTTAACATAATTACTGAAATAGGAGATTAATGGGGGGTTTAAGGGAGATGAAAGGTTGGGGATCATGTGGGCCCCACCTCACAAATATCCACACATGGGAAGTTATGTGGGGGTGGGCCCCACCATTAACTTCCCCACATAGGATTTAACCACCAAGGTGAATAAAATTGTTCTAAACAATTCTATTTAACTTTCTAATTAAACCCCAATTTTTAACTATCAACCCACATAAAACGCAACTACGGTAAATGTCCCCTAAAGGGAATTCCAGCGCTATGAGTTCATCGGTGTCCTGAGCTTCCAATTCTGAGCACCGGTTCAAAAGATAGAAAAACATGAACATACGTTTACTAAACGTACCCGAAAAAAACATTAAAAATTGATTCTGGGCACACCGAGCCCCGGAATCAGGTGCCTTCAAAAACCACAGACTCGTAAAATTCCAAAGAATTATGAAAAAAAATTCCATGAAAATTACGGGTCTCTAAATTACTCCCATCTCAGGGATTTACGTCCCCGTAAAGCTATAACACATATTAGGGAAATAAAAGGGGGCACTGAGCACGCATCTGAGCCTTCCGCTCCCATGTGCTCTCCAAGAGGTTCCCATGCTGCCAGCGAAAGCGTACTAGAGGAATAGACCATCCTCATATGACCCACTCCTGTCGTTCTTCAATATATACTAGAACCTCAGTGAACGTTGCCCCATTATCGATATCTAGCTCTCCACAGTCAATGATGTGGGATGGTTCGTGCACGTATCTTCTCAACTGGGATATGTGGAAGACGTCATGCACCCAGTGCAACTGTGGTGGAAAGGCCAAGTGGTAAGCCACCTCGCCTATCTTATTGAGGACCAGGAATGGTCTGATGAAATGTGGAGATAACTTACTGCCCGAGCCAAATCTCCGTGGACCTCATCGAGGTGAGACCAGTAAGAAGACGTGGTCTCCAACCTCGAACTCCTGTGGTCTCCGTCTCCTATCAGCATAAGACTTTTCCTGCTTTGTGCAGTCTTCATCTGCTCCTGAATGATATCCTCCTTCTCCACCGTAGCTCGTACCATTTTTATCCACAAAGGATATAAGTAAGGCAGCCATCTGCTCTATCGCCTCTCCTAGAAGCTGAATTCCAGTCCTCCTGATGAGCGCATCCACAACAACATTCCCCTTTCCCAAGAGTATAGACTATCTCGAAGTCATAGTCCTGGAGGAACTGAATACTCAAAACTCTTACTGCCACGAGGATAAGTCTAGCCGACTCAAGAGTGGTCGGTCACACCCTCCTAAGCCTGAGTTTATCCTATGCTGCCTGGGTTTCCCTTTTCGTCGAACAAGGAAAAACCCCATTACAACATTGTAGATAAATTACAAACGTTTTTACTAATACCGTCAATATATGTATGAACTGTGGTTTCCCAGTCCATACCCAAACTAACGTCGTAAGGCCTCGACGCTTCCACCAAGAAGTTACAACCGAAACGTTCACCTCAAAGGGAAGATCACACTGTTGGCATAAGTGTGATTATCGAGTATCCTCCCAAAGGTATCTCCAGACGTGAGGATCAATTCAATGGCTTAACTAGAAACTCTAGGACTGGGACAAGATTTGTGGAAGGAAGGAAATGATTCATATCAATGTCTGTTATTACGATAGCTTGTAGTAGACACAGACCATTCCTCAAATCATTCATAGAGCCCTTGGGTCACTCTCCTTGACCGCATGTAGCTACTCTCTTCCCCGGCCCTCCAGCTCCCTGAGCCTGGTGGGGACAACAGTGGCGGGTGGTTGTAACATGTCGAAATGTACTTAACCTCAAGCTTCTCTCCTAGCTCTGCTTCCATGTCTGCTACTCTGCAGATTAATCTATCCATAACACTTCCTCTTCTGGAAACAATTTACATGCCCAAGTCTCTAAGACTAGCACTAGTTTCCTACTTTCCCACTGTTAACCTTCACTGGAAGTATCCACTCAGCCATAGAACATTCAACCACAAAGGTTCTCTCTAGCACCCTAACATAAGTAGGAATGTGTAGAGGAAAAGTGTTGGATCAGATGTCCTTAAAACACACCTCACTCTGAGGTCCGAGCTCTAAAGCATTGATCGTATCGTAGTCATCAAGTACCAGGAATGATCAATACGCCTCAATAAATACTCAGCTACCGACATGTCATCCTGCCGAAGCTGTATAAGCTCTAGAAAACTCTCAACCACCTACTCAAGCCAGTCCTCATCCGCCTATGAGTCGGGATTGCCTCGAAACCTGAGGGGTATCTAATGCTGAAACAAATGTAAGGCACTATGCCTGAATATTTCATCTACGAGTACCTCTGGTTGGAATTGCTGTCCAAAAGGTAGTGATATAGCTGGTATACTACCCGAAGGTACTATCTCAGGCATCGGTCCACGTACTGAAGGCTCATCACTATGTGGACCAACCTCATGGTCACTCACTGGGAAACACCAGTATCTAAGATCACCATCTGGTCTACTAGTGTCTAAAATAGGTGTATAACTCTAGAAATCACCTCCAGCTAGTCCACTGCTGCTTGGGAATCTGTCTTTCCTCGCAACCTCGGAGGCCCCTACTGCTGGAACTCGTGCAATGCGTACTGTCAGCATGCACCATCCGCTAGTACGACTGGTGGCATCTGCTACCTAACGGGTGGTACTGTTGCTGGTACACCACCCAAAGGTGCCAACATAGTACGAGGGCCCTACACCGGAGCCTCATCGCTCGGCAGGCCGTTATCGAGTACTCTCTCGAAACTCCAACTGACTATCTGTGTGGAGGCACCTGTAGAGATGCAACACGGAAAAAAGACTATACCTGGTGAGCTGACCTGGATTTAAATGACTTAAAGAAAACTTTTGAAAACTCACATACAATCAGTTTTTTCATGCACTAAGTTGTAAATCAGTAGTCAGGGTCCTGGTGTATGGATACGTCAGCCGCCGCACCAACACTGGACTCCCTGTACTGAAAACCACACTCGGTACCCTTAACACTATTGCTTTATAGAAAGAATGATCAGAGTCCTAATTTATGTGGTAGAACCGAATCCTCTGATACCAAATTGTCACGACCCATCCCCCGGGGCCGGTGTCTTCACTACCCCAAGCCCACCATCCATAAGCCAGGGGTGGTGACTAGCACCAAATGCGTAAATCCCTATAACTGGGAAGGCATTGCCTTTAAAAAAGGTAAACTCACACAACTAGAGATCAAGCGGAAGGAAACGCTAAGTAAAGTAGTTTAACAAGTGTGCTGAAAATACAAAGGGGATGGAAATACAATCCCAACAGAAAGGTATAACTACAACTGAAAGAAAGTACAACTGAAAAGACAAACAACTGAATGGTGAAGCAGCTCCTGGATCTCCCTCCAGGTTCATACCGGAAGGGTAGGTACAGTTGTCCTCCTCATCACTCTGCGTCTATCGGTCCGCTCTGTTTTTCTTCACACAGAGTGTCCACCTTCAGGTACCGCCCAGTCTTCATACACTCTACCTCGGTCAGTGCTGTCCGTTGTCAGCATCCAACACAACGAGGTGTGGGCATAGCCCGTGCAGGGGTGAGTATAACGATACTCAGTAGGGACCCCGAGACCCTCGAGGTCTCACTAAATCGAACAAGGATAAACCAAAAAGAAATAACTCAATAGATAACCTTTACTTAGGTATATGCCCATACATATACCTAAGTTATCAAGTAACCCATCTCAATCATGAGGAAAACACAAAGTTCATTGACTCAGCTTAAACCAGATTTTTTATTCACGATGTCGAAAACACGGATGCTGGAAAAGACCTCCTCTGTCGAGGACAATAGTCCTGTCGCGACTCCGAGGATATACTCCCTAACCTTAGACTACTGAGGTACTCCTCCTGTTGAGTACCGCGGGTCTGCTGCCCCAACACAGTAGCGCTCCCCGCCATGGGTCTGCCTCCCCAACACAGTAGCACTCCCCCTAATAGCCTACAGAGGTACTCCTCCTGTCGAATACCGCGGGTCTGCCGCCCCAACATAGTAGCGATCCTCTTCCATGGGTCTGCTGCCCCAACACCATAGCACTCCCCACTGGGCAAGTCAAGTCACTCCGAAATGAATCGGACAAGACGTCATCAGGTCTCAGCCAGCTACAAGGTCTCTGTACTCCGTATGCTCATCTTTGAGAGGATCCACTCCACAAGCTACTGGTCGATACTTCCATGTGTCATGTAATGTCATGTGGAAGTATCTCATGGGACCATCTCGTCATAGGTTCCCAACACAACAGACGGCACGCCAATCAGACACCCGGTCTGTGAGTTATTAGCCTTTTTGTCCCAGGGGCCCGGTTGGTTTCGTGTATGAACCAACCCGACTGTATCTCAACTGTACCCCGAACTTCTTTGGGGTATACTGAAAGGGACCGTTTCTCAAAGAGATTACCAGCGTCACGGATGGTTCGTCAAACAGACGTCCGGTCTGAGAGTTATTGGTTTTTCTGTTCCAGGGGCCCAGTTGTTTTCTAAGATAAACCAACCTGACAATACTTCAACTGCATCCAAACCTAAAGTGGAGTATGCCAAAAGAACCATCTCATCAAAAGGAATACAATGTAGTTGGAGACGCGTCAATCAGACATCCGGTCCTTATGTTATAAGCGTTTCTGCTCCGAGGGCCCGGTTGGTTTCGGGTTCGAACCAACCCGGCCATACCCAAACTTCACCGAAACCATGAGTGTAATATACCGAAACGACCGTCTCGATCCGAGAAATCCTACGCAACTGACAGTGTGTCGATCGGAGGTCCGTAGCTCAAGTTACGAACATTTAAAAGTAAATGGTCTGAAAAAGGGGGATCTGGGCCCGATCCGACCCGGCCCAACCCACCCTGGGCCAGCCCGGACCGGGTCGAACCGACCCGGTTTCGGGTCCGGCTCGGTTGGGCACGGACCGGCTTGGCCCGCCTGGCGTGGCCCGAGCCGGCTGGCCCGGCCCGGTCTGCATGGCCCACCCCGGCCCGGCCGGGGGAGGCTGGCTCGGCTAGCTAGTTTGGCGTTAAGCCTCACCTCTTTGTTTTTTCGGAACGACAAAGTCGTTCCGGTTTTCTTCCACTGCCACAGCTCAGCCGCGGCGAATTGTTTCGGTGGCGCGCCACCACAACCGAATGCTGGCGCCACCGTGCTGGTGTGGCGCGCCACCGCCGCCTTCCACGAACCACTGGACGCACTGCGGTTGTCCGTTTCACCCACTGTTTGCGTCTATGACCTTCTTGGGTCGTGCTCTTCACTGCGACGACCTCAAAACATCGTTTCCCTTTTGTTCACCCATCTCCACGCAATCCACACATCAAGAAAAAGTTGGCGGTGGGTCCAGACTTGTTCGTTAGTTCGTACCCACTGCGTTAGTAGTTCGAATAGTCACCCAACAGAATTAAATTCCCAAGCTCGCGGGTATAATTCACATAAATGAAAAAATATACAAATTCCCCAACCTCAATTCAAGGTGGGTTTGTCGTTGATAGCATGGTTGTTGGCGAGCGACATCTTCTCCTTTGACACGGAGGTAATGGAAGGAATATGGCATTCCTTGTGGGTGTCACCTCGCATTCTTGACCCGGTTGAAGAAGTTGCCCTTCGCCGAGAGGAAGATTTCTCTCTTCGTGGGAAGAAAGCTTTCCTTATAATCCTCCAAAGCTTCTCCATAGAATAATAGTCAAATAATAAAATGAAAGGCTTCCTCTTAATTTAATAATGCCATGCCCTTTCAACATTCAAACTCTTGAATTAATTAATTAATTGATGATCAATTAATTAAAGAAGAGTTGTTGGCATATTAATTAGGTAGAGAGGGAGGTGGAGGGGTTAACCAATAATAAATGGGAGGGTTAACAAACTTAATGAAAGAGGAGATTAATGGGGGGTTTAAGGGAGATGAAAGGTTGGGGCTCGTGTGGTCCCCACCTCACAAATATCCACACATGGGAAGTTATGTGGTGGTGGGACCCACCATTAACTTCTCCAAGTAGGATTTAACCACCAAGGAGAATAAAATTGTTCTAAACAATTACATTTAACTTTCTAATTAAACCCCAATTTTTAACTATCAACCCGCTTAAAACGCAACTGCGGTAAAGGTCCCTTTAACCAAATACCGGTGCTGCTAGTTCATCGGTGTCCTTGGATTTCAATTTTGAGCACCGGTTCAAAAGATAGAAAAACCCACATGTACGTTTACTGAACATACCTGAACAAAACTTTGGAAATTGATTCCGGGCACACCGGGCCTCGGAATCAGGTGCCTTAAAAAACCACAGACTCATAAAATTCAAAATAATTAAGAAAAAAAATTCCTTGAAAATTCCGGGTCTTTACAATTCTAACAATTATGTTAAACAGTGTGGTTCTAATAGTGAGGTTGAACGGTGAGGTTCGAACAATGAGGTTCAACGGTGAGGTACTGACAGTGAGGTTCAATGGGGAGGTACTAACAGTGAGGTTTAACAGTAACATACTTACATCTTATTATACCTAACTCATGTATGATGTAATTTAACCTCTCATAATTCAAAGGCTTTGTAAATATATCAGCCAATTGATGTTCAGTACTAATGAATTCAAGAGTGATATCACCTTTTTGAAAATGATCTCTCAATAAGTGATGTATTACATTAATATGCTTTGTCCTTGTATGAGATACTGGATTTTAGAGATTTGAATTTTTCTTTTGTTGTCAAAATTTATAGAGACATGTTTGAATTGATATCCATATTCTAGTAAAGTGTGTTTCATCCACAGAATTTGAGCACAACAACTACCAACAACTATATATTTAGCTTCAGTGGTAGATAATGCAACGTAATTCTGCTTATTACTACACCATCATACTAGTGACTTGCCTGAAATTTGACATGTTCCAGAGGTTCTCTTTCTGTCTAACTTTCAACCCGCAAAGTCAACATCTGAATAACTTATTAAATCAAATGGCTCTCCTCTTGGATAAAATTATCCTAAATTTATACTATACTTGAGATATTTAAAAATACATTTAATAGTATTTAAGTGAGACTCTATGGGATTATCTTGAAATTGAGCACACATGCATAAATTGAACATAATATCAGGTCTAATAGTAGTAAGATAAAGCAGACTTCCAATCACACCTCTGTAATTGGTTTGATCCACTGATTTCCCAGTTTCATCAGCATCCAATTTTCAAGTGGTACTCATAGGTGTATCACTACCTCTACTACTATCCAAACCAAAAGGATTTAATATATCCTTAGTATATTTACTTTTGACTTAAAATAATAACATTTTTATTTTGAAAAATTTTAAATCCAAGGAAAAATTTTAGTTCCCCCATTAAACTCATTTCAAATTCATCTGGAATCATTGTTGAGAAATCAGTACATAAAGAATGTATAGAATATCCAAAAATTATATCATATACATAAATTTTTACTATTAAAACATCTTTGGAAATACTTTTAATAAAGAGAGGAGGATCTTCTATCCATTTTTTAAAACCTTTTTAAATATAAAAATAACTAAGTCTATCGTACCATGCTCTTGGATATTTCTTTAGACCATATAAGGCTTTAAAAATTTTAGAAACAAAATTTTGAAAATGGGGATTTTTAAATACAGGGGGTTGTTCAACAAATATATCTTCAATTATATATCCGTTTATAAATGCACTTTTGACATCCATTTGATAATGTTTGAAGTTCAGATGAGCTACATAAGAAAGTAGTATTCTAAATGCTTCTAGTCTAGATATAGGATCAAAGGTTTCCTCGTAGTCTATTCCTTCTTCTTGACTATACCCTTGTGAAACTAGTCTAGATTTGTTTCTAACTATATTTCCAGACTCATAAACTTTCTTTCTAAAGACCCATTTAGTGCCTATTGTCAATTTTTATTTAGGTCTGTCTACTAATTCCCAAACTTTGTTTCCTTAAAATTGATTTAATTCTTCTTGCATAGCCATCACCCAAAATTCTTCATTGATTGCATCATTAATATTTTTGGGTTCAAGATATGAAAGAAAAGATTGATGTTCAACCTCGTTTCTCAGATAAGCTCTAGTCTGTGTTCCTATATTTAAATCACCTATTACAACGTCTAAAGAATGATTCTTGTGAGTTATAATACCTCTAGAAAGAGTTGAACTAGACTCCTCGTGGTTGTCTATAGGTTCTGGGTAAATAGGTGCAGATTCTAGAAACTTCCTAGAACTGGTTACTTTTGCACGGGGTTCACTACCATTATCATTAGTGTCCATACTTGACATATCCTCCTCAAGATATTCAAGAGTGGTTTTGGGTTCATGTGGATCAGTCTCATCAAATTTTACATGAACTGACTCTTCCACACATTTGGTTTTCTTATTAAACACTCTGTAGGCTTTACTCGTGATTGAGTAACCTAGAAAAATTCCTTCATCACTTTTGGAGGCAAAATTGTCTAGATTATCTATAGTATTAAGAATAAAGAATTTGCATCCAAAAACTCTGATGTAGTTTACCTTAGGCTTCCTATTTTTCCAAATTTCATTAGGGGTATTCTTAAGAACAGGTCTAATCAAAACTATATTGATGGTATAGCCTGCTGTATTTAGAGATTCATCCCAAAAATAAATAGGTAAATTATACTCACTAATAATAGTTTGGGAAATTTCATGAAGTGTCCAATTTCTTTTTTCTACGACTCTATTCTATTGAGGTTTTCTATGAGAAGAGAATTTGTGACTATAGACATTGTGTGAACAATAAGATTCAAACTCTTGATTTTCAAACTCACGACCATGATCACTTCTGAAGGTCTTAATTCTATGTCAACCATGATTTTATACAGACTTGTAGTATTTGATAAAACAAGAAAAAGCTTCAATTTTTTGAGCTAGAAAATATACCTAAGTGTACCTAGAGAAATAATCTACAAGAACATAAACATAGTGCTTGCCATTTAAACATGAACTTCTTGATGTTCTGAACAAATCCATGTGAAACAACTCAAGAGGTTGGGAAGTAGAAACTTCTTTCTTTGGTTTGAATGAAGATTTGTGTTGTTTTTCCTTTTAACAAGGATTAAACACTTTGTTAAGAGGGAATTCTAACTTAGTTAAGTCTCTGACTAAACCTAAACTAGTCAGTTTTCTAAGTGAGTGCACATTTCATTGTCCTAGTCTTCTGTTCCATAACCAGGACTCCTTATGAAATGAATTTAAACAAGAAACATTTTTCATTGTCAAAGAATCTAAATCAACAGCACATAAATTCTCATTTCTTAGAGCAGTAAACATTAAATCTCTTTTTGAATTAAAAAAATTTCATGAATCATTTTTAAATTTAACATTAAATCCATCATCACACAACTGAGAAATACTTAGCAGATTGTATTTTAACCCATCAACAAAAATCACTTTTGAAATTAATATAGTATTAGGGTTACCAATTGGGCCTAAGCCGGTGATTTTCCCTTTAGAATTATCACCGAATGTGACATATCCACCATCAACATTAATTAGACTTTTGATATATGAATAGTATCTTTCAATATGTCTTGAACATCCACTGTCCAAGTACCGTAGAGTTTTACAAGAGCTCTCTAGACAATTTTCTTGCAAAACAGATTTAGTGTGAGATAATTTTGGTACCCATATCTTCTTGGGTCCAGAGAGGTTAGCAAGTAAAACTTTCGGAACCAATATTTGCTTCAAATATTTTCTATAATCCACAGATATATTTTGAGACATAAACACTTTGTTTGGTCCTTTAGACAATTGTCTCTCAAGAGATAGTCCAGAGCTAGAATTAGAAGTGAACTATCCATATTTTGGAACAAAATTGGTTTTGCTAATTTTTCTCTATCCTAGTTGATATCCTAGACCAGTTGTATATTTTGGGGCATTCTGTTTTCCTAGAAACTGAGTTAAGGTATCTCAACCAACAGTAAACTTTTTATGATCTCTCTTTAATTGTTCATTTGATAATTTAAGTTCCGTATTTTCTTTTAGTATCTGAGCACATTTTTCCTTCTCAATATCTAGAACAGATTTGTTATTAGAATTTAAAGCATGTTGTATATTTAATGATTTATATTTGTCCTTGAGTTCATTAAAGGTATCCTCAAGCATTCCACAGTATTCAAATATTTCATCCTTAGTCATATTTTCCTCATTGTTTAAGTCACCTTAATTCCCCGAGTAATAATAATTAGGCATAGGTAAATTAGGTGGTACATCAGATGTTTTTGTCTTGAATCATAAGTTGGCATTATTGTTCTGTTCACCATCAGAAGCATTTGATCCATTGGAGCTATCTTTTGAAGCACTCTAGGTGACTTTCATATCCTTTTCATAACCTTTGACCTTATCTTTGTATTTCTTCCTAAATTTCATCTTGGGGCAGTCTGCCTTTATATGACCTTTTCGTTTTCACTCATAACAGATTATTTCATTTGAGTTGTCATTCCATTTCATGTCTTTCTTCCATTGTCATTTACTATCGTACTTTCCCTTGTAGTTTGACTTCCTATTGAATTTATTCTTTCGGTAGAACTTTTTGAACCTTCTTGCAAGATGAGACATCTCCTCATCACTATCTAAGTCTTCACTTGTGGAAGTATCTATAGGAGCTTGAGTTTTTTCTTTGTCCTTATTCTTTGAGGTAGTAGTCTTGAATGCTACAGATTTATTCCTTGGTTCTTCATCTACTTCTTGATTCACCTTAAGTTCTTCTTCATAAATCATATGCTTTCCAATCAGTTCTTTCACTATTAGTTTTCCTATGTCACAATATTCCCGGATGGAAATAGAAGTTCCCCTCCATCTGTCAAGTAGACATCGAAGCAGTCTGATAATCAGGTCCTTATTGTCTACTGGTTTTCCAAGCATAATCATAATATTCACAATCTCATTGAACTTGAGACACATGTTAGAAATGAGTTCATCAGGATTCATTTGAAAATTATAATATTTAATAGTATATGTATTCAATCGCATTTCCTTAACATTACTTGTTCCCTCAAGGGAAACAGCTAAAGTATCCCAAATTTCATAAGATTTTTTACAAGAAGATATTGTATTTAATTCATCATCACCTAGAGAATAGTACAAAAAATTTGTTGCATTACAATTATTGTTACATGTGGATTTATTCGACTGAGACCACGTGTCTCTAGTAGTATCAGACAATATATGTTGTTCTTCAATTGTATCCCAAATTTCAGGTCCTATGATTTCTAGATACATTTTCATTTTTAATTTGCACTGAGCATAGTTGTTACCATTAAAGAAAGGTGGTTTGTTAGTAGCAGCACCCTCAACTCTATTTTCTATAGTTACTGAGAATTTTAATGAACTAAAAATTTAGATATGACAGAAATTTTGTGATCTTTATGATATAACTAAAATCACAGTTGAAAATAATTTTCACTCTTGAAAATAAAATCCTCTAATACCAAATGTTGGTCGGAGTGGATACTCAAGAGGGGGGTGAATTGAGTTCCAATAAAAATTTCGGTTAAACCCCCCCCCCCCAATTTAAAACTAGCACAATTAATTATGCCAGTAGAAATGTAAATGTTATACTGGTCAACATGTTTCTGGAAGGGTGATTAATCCTCAGATGGATTGGTGTAGAACACCTATCCAACCTTTGAAACAAGTTTACTAAATTAAACCAATACACACACTAACCAAAACTAACTATCAAAGTGTAAGGAAAAACTATTTAATGTTTTAGAAAATATTATAAGCGGATAATTTCAAAACAGTGTATAACTAAATAAAGTGCATAGTACAGTAGAATAAGAGGTTCAGTCTCAAGTAGAGACTTAATCATCTCCACTTGGTGATCACCTACTGCCAAGTAGTTTATATTAAAACTTGATACACAACCTGTATTAGGATTTAAAATAGTTTTCACAAACTGTCCAGGTACTAAAACCTCTACCACATTTCTACGTGGGAAAACAATCAATCAAGCCACACAAGGATTCTTCCATAGTTACGCGTGGGAAGCAAGAGTTGAGATATTTTTGAGTGAGGATTTTTATTATCCCCCAGTTAAAGCACTCGAGACAATGTGTGTGTGTAACAATCACACACTGCTCAGAAACGTAAAACAAGAAACACAGTAGAGCTATAGAAATTATGATGGAGTTTAGAATGCTATATTTGATGGCAGTTCAGCTCTTGACTCGTCGGAGTGAAGAATTTGATGATGGAGTCTTTCTCTGAAACATGTCTTTAAAACAGAGTGATGTAACTCTAGGTTTCAATGTTCTTCTTCTGGTGTAGATAAAGATTTGATGTGGAATAGAAGGAAGGAATGTTTTTGTCCTAGAATGATCTTCGTGATGCTTGTGGGTTCAGGGAATTTGGGATGGATTGTTCTTCTTTGATCTAGAAAGTAAGCTCTGTCTCATTTCGTATGCCACTCTTCTCTTCATGAACATCTATGTCTCATGTATTTTTCACAACCAATTTTTATTTTTTTAGTGGTCTTCTCTTTTAATATTTTTGATCCGATAATGGGAATGAGTAGATTATGTGAAATCTTTCTCGTACCTCATACTGTCCCAAGTAATGTTTCTGGAAACGTTTAAAATCAGCATTAATTAATGTTAGAAGCATTAAATTTATCAAATATGACCATTAGAACAATATTGAGGAATTTAAAAAGTATGGAAGTATAAGCGTTTCTAGACTGGTAACGGTAGCCTTTATATTTGTAGTTTTCATCAGTAGGTGCATATCGGCAATCTCTAACCGCAACCTTCCAACGGTAGCCTTTAGCGGTAACCTTTAACGGTAGGCTTATACTGGTGACCATGTAACAGTAACATTGTAGCTATGACCTTGTTCCAGTGACCTCTGTAACAATGACCTCTGTAACGGTGACCTTATAGCAGTGACCTTTGTAGTAGTGACTATATAACGGTGACCCTGTAGCGGTGACCCTTGTAGCAGTGACCATATAAAGGTGACCATGTAACGGTAACCTTATAGTGGTGACCTTTGTAGTGGTGACCATATAAAGGTGAAATTTAAAATTTGTACTCTAAAATGAGCCATTAAACTATTGAGATTAAGAGTATATGGAATTCACTTTATAAAACCAAGAATTATTAATGAAGTATGATTATCATAAAATGAAAACATGATTTCCACATAAAAGAAACATGATTTGGGTTTATTGAAACATTGATTTGGGAATATTAAAACAAGTGAGTCCAATAATATCCATTATTAAAAATTTAAAATAGAGTAGTGGATGAAATTAATTTAAAATTAATGTCATTGACAGATAATGAAAACCGGGTTTTAAAGTAAAAAAATGCTCAAAAAGTACAAAAAGTTTTTATATCCAATTTATATGTGAAATTGATTCCAATGTCCCAAAGTTGATTAAATGATAGAAACATGATCTAATTGTAATTTTAATACATTCAAATATATAATTTAACAATATAAATTAATTTTATGAAAAAATAGTTTTCAATTAAAATGCATTATTTTTTCACTATTCATAAAAAAAATGAATCTTATCAAACAAATACAAAAAAATAAACCAAAGTAAATTTTTATTGTCAGATATAAAATAAGAAGTTTATTTTTTCAAATATAACTTATATTATTGGAAAAAACTAAATTTAAAACCCGTGCGCCATCAAAAGGCGGAAGAACTGCCTTTTTAAAAAAAAAATACATGTTTTATGTATAAAATTGGATTTGTTCATATATCATGTATATAAATCACTTAAAATGAATTTTAAAAATAATATTGAAAATTATATATGTATATTTATTTAATATAATCCAATAATATTTATTTCTTTATTAATTGGTATAAGAACATACCGTTACACATTTAAATAGTGTTTTAGAAAAAAAATACATTTTTATCAAAAGTGGTTTACATTAAATTTTAATTTACTGGTAAATGAATTAATTATATATTAATGTGTAAAAAATATTTCCATAATTTAATTAATAATATTCATTCCCTCTATTCTAATTATTATGTTATAGTGGTAACATTTAAATAATAATATTATATTGTTCATTTAAACATTATGTGGTGTATCATGTAAACTATCTAGAATTATGTTTCTGTTGAAGTAATCGAGATGTTCCTTTATCAACCATTTAATAAATTGAATCCCCACCATTTGAACTCGAGATTAAAAACTAAGGGTTTTTATTTTGAAAATAAAATAATAAAAAATCCCACATTGAAAAAAATGATGAATAAAACATCACCTTTAAAGGAACAAAAGGAAAGTATGAAGGTCGCTTGAGATAACAAATACTAGGTTTAAATGTGGTAAATCCATGACATGTAAGAGAAAACTATCCATCATGTTTTTATATTGATTAATAGAGAACATTGTAAGGAAGAAGTTATCAATCCCAAAATTGTAAATCTATGATTGATTAAAATGTCATCGATTTCATAGTAAAAAAGTAAATGAAAAACACTTTTTAAGATCCCCTTAATAGAGTTGAGTTATTATATTACTACATAGAATAAGAGAATAAGGAAATATACTTACATTACAAGTAGATATTCATCCTTTAATCAATTTTCACCACAAAATCATCTTTTTCCCCAAAAAGTGAGTATTCGGGATTAATCAACTTCTATAAAATCAAATAATCAACAAAATAATTTGTATCTGTTTCTAATATATTTAAACATAAATAAAAAACAATATGGTTAGGATATGATAAAAAAATATCTAAAAATTTTAAACCACTATATAATGAAAAACAACTTTTAATCTCCAAAATTCTTCAATATTACCAAAATTTCCTCATAGACCGTTCATCAAATAATTTTTCTTAAATTCCCTAAGACATTATAACTAATAATGAAACCAAAAATTTAGATGGATTTTATAACATAGTCTTCCATGATAAATTTTAACATTTACCTCAAAATAACATCAGTCACTCTTAATGAATCATTCCAAAAAATTAATTTCCCATGTATTCATAATGATATGATATCCATTTCCATAAATTACCTAAATCAAAAAACTTACACAATTAAATCATATATTCTGCAAAAATATTGTTCAACCTTTATTCCTTAAATTAAATACCATAGTATTCTATTTACCTTGATCATATAATAATCCCAAAATAGCGAACATCTTCCGAAATAAAATTTATCACTTAATCCCTAAATCATTTTTGAAATATAATAAGAATTTTGTTCCCAAAATAAACTTATTCTTATTCCATAAAGTCATTTCACTATAAAGAAAAAACCAAACTATATTTGGACTTCATGTGGGCCAGTGGTAAGTCATGGACCCTTATCACCCTTTTGTAGTGGGTTCAAAACGTGAGTCATTTCCTGACACGATAGTTTTTCACCCATCCTGTGGGTTTTCCTTTTTATAAAACTATATAACTATTATAAAATTCTTAAAATATGATAAAATTATAAAAAATAACTATAATCTATTTTAAACTCATAGTTTATCTCATACCTTTAATTTTTCATCCCAAAATGTAATCACTCATAATTACATGGAAAATAAATGCCTCCAAAAATACCATTAATCAACTTAGAATTTCATAAAATAAAACATCAAATGGGTTTCTAAGACATTAAAATTATGATAAGCCTGAAAATAATAAAATCATGATGATATCCCTAACTCTTAAGAAAACATCATAATATCCAAAGTTATCTAAAAAATCCTTTTATACCAACAGTAAGGACCGAACCTTAAACAAAACTTATTCTCATGTTTCTAAACTAGAATTCACATTCAAGGATCTTTTCAGTTTACAGTTTTATAGAATTATAAAAAAATCATACAAAGTAAACACATACATTACACATGGAAAATTATACTTAGTATCATTTTTTTCACTATATAAAACTCTTTAAAATAAAACATGATTTCTCTTTATGAAAAATCATCACAATTTTCCCTTGATCTCATCCTTCTCTCTATTCCACCTTAAACCCTATAAAATATATTTTAAAAACATGGGATGAAAAAATTATCCTAGTATGGGATAAAGAAGTAAAGGATACAATTAGTCCATTAAAAAGATGAAAACTCATATAATGTTTTCCTTTATATTCAATGTTCCTTGAAAATATGAAATAAAACATTTTCACTTGAAAAAATAAACATACATTATGCTCAAATAAATTCATTAAAAACCATATCATGAAATTAAAACTCATTTAGGTGACTTAGAGCATCATATACAGAAAACCCTTTCAAACCCCCTTCAAAACCCCTTAAATTGGAATAACTATAAGGCCGACTTCAAATTAATCTATTATGGGCTTACGCGACGCTATCTGGTCTACACTATATTAAGTTATAATAATATTTCCCAATGCATTTTGGGTAACCCCATATAATAGATATACAAGTTTCACCAATTTCCTATAATTCTGAAGTACAATATCATCGAAAAACACTTTCATCATAAAACCAGTTTAAAAACTCTTTTCATCCCATATGTAAACACTATCACATAAAAATACAATTTTCGTTTAGGAACACATATTCAATACCAAAACATGTTGAAAACCCATTTTAGATACTAAAATACCAAAAAATATAAAGATATATTTTAATTTATGGAAACAGTAAATCTTTAAAATGAAAATAACAATAAAATAATGGCCACAGTGGCAGAAAAGTCATTGTCATCATGTGCGTTAAATATATAATATTCCTTTTATCATTTGGAAAAACATTCCATATAAAAAATGTAAAAATATGAATCATGAATTTTTTTGATTGAAATTAATAATAGGAATACATTTTAATTTATAACCCTTTTCTATCCATATAAATGAAAATATAAAATAATATCAAGAATAATGACATGGAGAAAAAGATTTGATAATTAAATATTTATACATTCAACGTGTGCCATACCACTTTAAACATTTAAATCATAATCTCCATAAAATAATAAATTAACCAAAACCTTATATAAAATGATTATATATTATAAATGGGCATGGAATTTCATTGTATCTGTATATACACTTTATAAAATAATAAAGGTGCATAACATCAGGAATTTCCTCAATGAATGGAGATTGGGATGGAATCCCATACCTCGAGTCTGATTCGTAATGTTTATTATTTATATTCCTAAATAATAAACATAGGTTAATTATTTAATTACACTAGAATATTTTCAATTTTATGATTCATTTATTTTGATGTTATAACATTTACTTAATTATTTAATTTCACATCATACATTTTGATGATATTCGGTACATGAGTCCCAAATGACGTTGGTATGATGTCTATAATCAAATTGGTCATTAGTACATCATATAAACAATAATATTAAGGAAATAAAAATAAATTTTATCAATAAATTATTATTTTAATTCAAACCATTTATGAATAGTTATGAAAAATGAACAACGTTATAATCATAGAGATGATAGGTCGTACGTAGGAATGAATAACGTTTCC
Source organism: Viscum album (assembly GCA_963277665.1). Taxonomy (NCBI): domain Eukaryota; kingdom Viridiplantae; phylum Streptophyta; class Magnoliopsida; order Santalales; family Viscaceae; genus Viscum; species Viscum album. Next base: position 837,766,892 of record OY728167.1, read on the forward strand.
ATTTTCTAATGATCACTATGGAAAGATGTTATGAATTATTTTATAATTCCATAATGATAATAAAATCATTAATATGTTATTATTAATTTATATATTCTTATATATATTATCCATCTGATTGGGTGATGAAATTTGAATCACATCTCTTTGTGGAGGCGATAAATCACACGTACGCAAGAACAATGTTATCATTTTAATGTGTATGGAATGTAAGAAATTAATTGACATATTATTATAATATAGTGATATATATTTAATTAATATCATATATAACATTAAATCCATCATTAAAAAAATTCATTAGAGATGGTAATGTAATTCAAATTATGTTAGTTCATGGAGGTTATAGTTCACGCGTAGGAATGAATGATTAATTATTTTCCCATTTGATCGAAGTGAAGATGGATTTAGGTGATGATAATAACATAATAACATATTAGTATAATTATGATACTTTAGTAATTTTTTCAACATGGATGAATAAAATTTTAATTAATATTAAGAATAAGAAAATACAAACACTTAAATTAAAATGATACATCTTCTTGAGACGGTCTCCTTTGATTAACACCTTAAAACCTCTGGGGAGGGTTTTATTCCTAAAATAAGGTCACTATAATGTGTGGATTGATTATAGGAAGGAATTTGGTTTTATATTGGCTGGAAATATGGTTCTTAAGTGTATTTTAATGAGAACAATTAGTGCCCATTTATAATAGAGGAGAGGGGCCCGACTAGAATTTAATAAAATATGAAATTAATAAAAAATAAATTTCTACCACAAATGGCCCCAAATTGAGTTATCTATAATATAGTATAATTATGGGTTGAAATAAAATCATCCAATTAAATTTATATAGGGTTTTATTATTTTTTTATCCATATCCTTTCGTTTTATCACTTTTTTACCCTTTTAACTCTTACCACGTTGTCATGTTATTTAGTCTTTAAGGGTAAATATAACTACAATAACATTAAAAACGACCAATAAATGAGTCATTTATGAAAATTTATTATTGTAATAATTATTTGGATGAATCTTGGATTTTTAGATATTTTATATCATTAAAGAAAATATTATTTATTTTAAAATATCAATAATGAAAATTTTGACACTACTCATTACATGACTTTTAAAAAATGTCAATAAAACAAGATATCATCAAAATATTAATTAAAATATCACTAAAATTTGAAATAAATCCAAAAAATTCATCTATGACATTAATTATATCAAATTATTTTTATTTTAGTATTTTTAATATAATTTATTCGATATTTCTATTAATTAAACAATTATTGCTTCATCATTGTGATATCATTTAATTTAATTTTTTGTTACCAAAAAATTTTAAAAAAAATTACCATGATGTAGATAAAAATTTTATCTTTTTAAATACTATTTATAGTAAAAAAAAGTCTCTTTATATTACCCCATAATAAAAATGATAAACTTGTTCAAAACTAAAGCATGAAAAAATTGGATTTTCGTTGAATAAAATACAATAAATGTTATACCGTCACCCAAGTTTCTTTCAATTATTATATTTCTTCCCAAGCATAAATTTAGTTCAAAGAAACTCAACCAATGAAATTATTATTTGTTTTAGGGTAATTTTATAATTTTTATAATTTTATTTTTTGTATTAATTATCTGATTTATCCTCAACTATTGTAATAAAAATAATTACTTAAATTACAATTCAAAATATAAAAAAATTTAGATGATACAATTTGTTCATAAATATCATACCTATAACAACCATGTATTCAAATTGTTCAAAATTAAAAACAGAAAAGTGTCTAAAATTATTTTAAAATTAATTTCGTATACAGATTGAGAAAAATAGTTTTTAATGTAAAATATTCAAAAGTTCACGAAGGTTTTATTTCCAATTTCAATATAAAATTGATTCGAATGAAAAATAATGGATTAAATAATAAGATATTGATCTAATTATACTTTAAAACCATTAAAATATATAGTGAATCACAATAAATAAATTTTATGAAAAATTAGTTTGTAATTAAAATGCAGTATTTTTCACTATTCATCATAAAATGAATCTTATCATAAAAATACCAAAAACATCAACCAAAGTAAATTTTTATACTCTTATTTATAATAAAATTCATATTTTCTCAAATATATATTATAAAATATTCAAAAAATTTATTAAAACAGTTCTTCCAAAAAATGCCGCAAAACAACCTTTTTTGAAAAATACATGTTTTATTTCTAAAATTGGATTTCTTCATATATATTTTCTAGAAAACACATAAAACGAATTTTATACATTGTATAAAATATATTATATATATATATAATTAATATAATCCAACAGGAGTGATTTTTTATTTATTTGTATAAAAACATACCTTTTCACATTTAAATAGTTTTCCAAAAAACGTCATCTTTTATTTAAAAACGGTTTTACAGTCATTTTGGATTAACTTTTAAAATAATTAATTGTATATACATCTGTAAGAATTAATTTCATAATTAAATTAATAATATTTAGTCCCCCATATTCAATCGACTATGTTATAACAGAAAAATTTATATAATTATATTTTTTTATTCATTTAAACATAATGTGTTATATCCTGTATACTATTGAACATATTATTTCCTTTTAAAAACTCAGGATTTTACCAGTTCAAAGGAAGACAACTCCCATTTCCACCCACTCTATGAGTCTTGGAGGGACTTGTCTTACTACGGGAACCTTATCCCTCATTGTGTGATGAACTGATCGACATAAAATATTTCATCGATGTACCTACGAGGGAAAGGAATATGTTAGATAGGGATTAATGAAATAGATCTCTGTCTCTAAATCTGATGTGAAATACACTTGGGTCAACAAAAAATAAATTTTTATGTCGTTCTGGAACCATGAGGGTGAAATGAATGTTCCTTGAAATTGAAAACATTGCAGACATATTTTTTTAAAAATAAAGTAGAGACATTAATCACAGATTCCTATTGTAACATAAAAATAGAAGGGAGAAGAATCTTAAATAATAGTGAGTAATGGTAGCTACTTGAAATTTCATATAGTAAATTTAGATATCTAATAAATGAAACTGTAAGATAACCACTTTTCATACAAAAAATTTAAACAGTTACATAATTAGTTTTACCATATTCAGGGAATTAAAATTTAAAAAAGAAGGAACCTTCAGCTTAGAATTAGAATAAAATTTTATAAGGAGATTTTAACCTGAATACTGTTAGAATAATTCATGGAATAAATCATTAAATTATGTCTTGGATAATATATATATCTATCCTTCATCATTATGGAGTAACCTAAATATTAATACTATAAATTAGATAATAATTATAAATCTAGAGAGCATATACCATGTCTTCTAATGAAAATTAAAAGATAAAAGGTTCAAAGATTGTTAATTGAATTTCAGTAATTAATGAATTTATTCCCAATAGTCTACCTATATACCTCAAACTTCTATATAATCCAAAATCTTAAAAATAAACCTATAATAAGTTTTAATGAGGTATGAATATATATTAATATTATTGAAAATGGAAAATTTTATGTAAATCACATAAGGAAACAATTATGTATTAAATAAAAGAGACTACCTTTATCATGATGATCAGTAATCTAATTGATATCCCAGTCAATGAAACATTTATTTTTAAAATGATATAAATAGATAGATTATATATTCAATAAGAAATTCTGAATTTGTTTTAAATAGTGGTAATAAAAAAATTGAAGTAATAATTAGTATACTTCTAACTATCAAACTCAAGACCTGACACCTGAATATAATTTGATGTTAACAATACCTACAAGGAATTTCAATAATAGATACAGAATAAGTTTAAAAAATTAATTTATAGAGAGGGAATATAAATGGCGAGGTTCTTCTATATCATAGAATAACCAACTTCAAATCAATTTTAAAATAAATGATTAAAATTTTAATAGATAAAATAATGTAAGGATAGTTCTATAAATAATTTTTGAATTTTACGTTCACCTCACCATTGTTCTTTAATTAATAGTTCGTGATTCGTGTATCCTATATCAATTAAAAGTGGTAATTATAAGATTTTACATGGATCGAATATATATAGAAACGCCCAAGAATTTTTTTACCACATTTTCAGCAAACAATCTGTAAATATAACTTCACATGTGAATACATCAATAAGACAAACCACACCATCAATCATCATATTACCTACTCCCCCTTTTCTACTTAAAATATGTTTAGTTTTTCAGCATCTATAATTTCATGAACATCTTCTATGATTGCAACTAAATTATTTAAAAATGATGTAATAACTTCTCCCCTATCTAGTGAAGATGAATGAAGTATTTTTTTCTCAATATGTGACATATAATTGATAACAAAATATTACGAACTATTATATTCAATACAAAACATAACCTTCTTGATGCAATGAAGGGTTAAAGAATAAATAACACATGTATAAGTTATGAATGAATGATGAGATAATTCATACTAGTATTCTCTAATATTTCTATAATTATGTGAATATATTCAACTTAATTAACCTATCCAATTTTAAGAATAAATTCATAAAAATTTATGAAATTACTTAATAAATTAAACAAATGGAGATTGAAACCTAAATTTGTGTTAGGAAATTCCCAGATTTCTTACCGAAATAGGAATAGTATGTTTTCATAAATCATGTAAAAAGTATATTTTTTATGTAACATTTTTTTATTCCAAAATTTGCGTAAAATGAGACTCATGATATATTAAAAGTGGTATATTTTAATTCATTAACAATCTTGACTCATCATAGATTTTTTTTTCTAATAGGAAATGAAGTTACATTGTGAATCATGGAAGAATTAGTTAACACACCTAGATGCACATAGAAATAAGTTTAAATGCATTTGAAATCCTGTTTCTATAAAGATAAAAAAAATGGCTCTTAAAAATTGACATAACAATTATTACACTTATAACTAGAAAAATGAGAACATATAGCAGAATAGAAATTAATTTTTACAATGCCATCTTGAATTTCAATAATAGAAAAAAAGTTTACAAAATTAATTTATAGGGAGGAAATATAAATGGTTTGGTTCATTTGGAACATAGAAGACCCTAATTAAATGGGGTTTCCAAATCAAGGATGGAAATTTTAATCAAAAAAATATAATATCAGGTCAGCGCCTCAACTCATTGAATATGGTGAGGTTCAACTCATCATTTTTCTTCAAGAAATAGTGAGTCTATGGTGTTCCCTATTCCAATTCGGTGTGACAATAATAAGATCTTACATTATGTGGGGTTATAAGTTAGTATGGGGATCTCAATTGTAGGGGATGTGGGTTCGGTGGTGAAGATGGGGTCGGTGGGGCCGGGGGCTCAATGACACAAGGGGAGAAGGCGGGGGAGGTGTGATTGACCAAACTAGGGCATCATAGTGGTTAGAAGACATAAGAGTGGGATTGATCGGTGTGTAGGGGGTCTCGATAATAATGGACATGGGTCGGGTGGCATAAGTGATAGTAGGGGGGAGGGGTGCTCGATGTATGGGAGGGGGTTCCTGATGGTGTGAATGAGAGGTGTGTGGGAGCATGAAAACGTGAAAGGGAAACATGAGGGGGTGGGGTGGGGGAGGGTTTTATGGTCTTACTGTGAGAAGGGAAACAATGTGTTGTTAGAGGGGACTGGGTGTGGGGTTTGAGGGATAAAATCAATGAACACTATTCGGTACTCACATGAATCATCCCTCAATGAATACTATAATTTATATTATTGAATTTTATATGCATGTTGTGGTGGATTAAGGTTATAAAATATACATGTATCTCAGTTTTAATGAATATAGTTATTATATGTGTAATTATGTTGTAACACCCCAATATCTTATAGAATGTATCTCATATTTAATCTCATCAACAACTTCTGCCGAAGGCAATACTGAGTTTGAGTGCATCATGATCTATCAAATTATCCATTTAAAAAGTGTTTATGAATAGTATTAACCACATTATGAATTTTTTATTTTTAAAAATTGAATTAACTTTGGAATTCTGAATATCAAAATGATCTTATGGGTAATTTTTGGTAATTTTATGAAAAGATTCATTTTTTGATGAAAACTGAAAAATTATGCATTGTAGTTAAAAAAGATGACTTTTACTTTCAAATAATTATTTTATATTAAATTTAATTTTTTAAAAGTAAAAACAAATCTTTAATACATATATTAATCCAATGTAGGTCATTGGAAACCTTTTACCTTGAAATTAGATATAAAAACATATCTATCTTTTGAACGTCTCTTTCACTTGCCTTCTCAACACATTAGATTTAATCTTAATTTAGCCACCTCCAACAGTAGAATTTTGAAAAACAAACAAACACAATTGTAATTAGTATGATATTGGTATTCTAATAGGATAATGTTAATTTTTTGGTGAATTATATCTTTAGTAAATTTTTATTTATTTACTATGGTTTAGGGTAAATCAGATAATTAAAGGTAATAATAATATTATTATATTTAAAAGTTACCCAAAAACCTATCCTAATTTCAATGGTTAAGTGAGTTTCGACCATAATAAAACATATCCTGAAATTATGATCTTTTTAACCTTCTTGGGTAAGAATAAAACTATTAGTATATTTTATTTAAAGAAATGTTAAAAATGTCATAATCATAAAATTAATAAATATCTTATTTCTAATATGAGGTTATATAAGTGATATAGACGACTATAAATATTATTTAGAAATATAAAATTCTTATCTACATCATGGTAATTTATATAAAATTTTAGAAAATAAATAATTAAATTTGTTAGTTAAATAATGGTGATTAAGTAATTTATTTATTAAATGAAAAATCAATTAAATGATATTATAATATTAAAATAAAAATAATTTGAAATATTTTATGACATACATGAATTTTTAGGATGAATTTATCATGTTAGGGATGATTAAATGTAGTCTTTTTGGGAATTTAGTGTTATGATTTTTTAAAAATTCATGTAATAAATTGTATCAAAATTTATAAAAATGATACTTTCAAATAAATAATATTTTTTTAAATGATATAAAATTCATAAGAATCAATAATTGGACCTACTAACTTGTTTAATGATGAATATTCATAAATTATCCAATCAGGGTTTGTTTTGTATTTTATAGTAACTATATTAACCCTATAGTGTAAAAAGACATGTAGTCACTGTATGAGTCAAATTATTTAACTAAGGGTTAATGTAACACCCTGAACCTAGTTAACTAGAGTCGGTGCATTGTTACATAACATTGGCATGATCACAAGGGATCAAATCCCAAAAGCGCGATCAGTTTAGTAGCCTTGGAAATACTAGATACATTCAAAAGTTTTACTTTACAACATAAAATAAAAAAAACCACAACAACATTGTCTCCATTGACCATCTTTATATCCCATAGACTATCCCTACAGGTCAGTCATCAAATACTTCTTCACATCCTGTGAAAAATAAAACATAGAAAGGGGAGAGCATAGATGCTCAGTAAGGATAACAATATAGTGGAAACTTTCATAAATAAGCATATGGATTTAAGGCAATGTATAACTAAACAAAATCATTTTAAAATTGAACTTCATCATAATATGGAAAAGATAAAAAGAAATAATTCCATTTACTTATTCACATGGATATTCTACTAGTCTAATAATCACATGCTATATCAATAACCACTTTCATAATGTTGGAATGCATAATGCCAGACTTTCATAACCACATAGTCAAGGCCATGTGCCAAGACTAAAAATAATATTTTTTCAAGGACTTGTGCCAAGACACTAGTTTGACTCATTAGACCTACCGATGCATTAAGGATCTATAGAAGGCTCCATCTTTCACCTACTAAGTCCAATGAATTCCTCATATGAAAACGTTTAAACATAACATAAACATTCTTATTAAAACTAGCATACGAAATGCCAATACTTTTTCCATTAACCATTAATGGTATAATAATAACACATCCACAGTAAAACATATCACAAAACTTTCTATACAATATATATGTTTTTTATCATAATAAATCAACTTCATATAAGGTTAAAATCCATCAAAGGATGTCGACATAGATGAAATAAAAACTATTTGAGAGAAATATATATTTTTTGAAATAATTTAAAAGTCACATAATTATAAAATAAAACCTTTATTTTGAAAATATTATTATAGATTTTAAGGTAATATTCAAAAATTTTATAATGGAAGAAAATAGCCTCACCCACTCTATAAGTTAAAAAAGACATTCTTACCTTAATTTTGTCGAAATGGTTGAAAAGGGAATAATTTGGAAAACGATGGAAATATTCATTTATAAACATCTTATAAAAAGTATAAAAAGTTTATAAATAACTTTAAACAATTGTATATTTAATTGTAAAATTTTTTTGAAATACATTTTTAATAAACATGAATGTGGATGATCAAGAGTTCCCAGTAGATACTTAAGTAAAAACAACCTCAGATAACAAAGAGATTGTGAAATTAACCCTTACTAATTTGGTATCTTATAAAATATAAACCCCAATAATGATGGATCATGATGATGTAAATACCCATAAGTTAAAGTATATTACCCAAAGAATACAATCATTTGTAGTACATACACCACATAAAAGGAAATAGTGGAAATTATAGCATGGATCTCACAGGAATAAAAAGGGAGATGAAAACCCATTACCTTGTACTTTTCCTTGGTCGAGGGTATGTTAAAATCCGATATAATAGTAAAATAATTGTTGTTAAATTATAAAATAATCATATACATAATTATGATATCATATATTATCTTCTAATGATGCTTTGTTAATAATATTTTAGTATTATCGTTATTTCAGGGGTTAACTTACTCATTTTCTTTTATATGTTTTGCTAAAAAAGACGTATTTGTTATGGATAGTTAGTCTCTTATTCATATCCATAATTATATAAAGTCTGTAAAAAATATTTTTAATCATAAAATGGAAATTATTCTGGAATGGATACGATGGGGAATGAATCTTATCGCGTTCGTGGAGACGGTAATCCGTACGTACGCACAAGCGACAATATAATTCTTTTGGTATTAAAATAATATATAATTGGATGGTATATTATATATATAGAATAATTATCATGTTATATTTATTATTTACATCAATTACACAACATTATTATACCCATCCAAATAACAATGTATTGAATAACAATTACACCACGACGTGGAGACGGTAAGCCGTACGTATGCACGTATGCTGACATGTCATTAAAAGGATGGATAGAATAATGAATATGGTTTTACCATATTTATAATAACATCATAGTATATAGAATATACTGGAGTTATTATTTTAGAGTGGAAACAACAAAGAAAGAGGAAGTGGATGAAGAAAGGAACTTGAAAGAGGGTGGTGAAATTATTACCTCTTCTTCGGGTGTTTCCTATTGAGTTGATCAAAAGGGATCCTTAGGTTGGATTTCTGACCAAAGTAATTCCTCTAGGATGAATTTAGGGATTTTGGTAGGATACTTGGGTAGGTTTTGGCCAATCCAAAAGGCTTTGAAGGTGTGAATTTTAGAGAAGGGGAAGTGCCCTTTTATAAGAGGGGTGAGGGGCACCTTAGGAAAAGAGTGAAATACTATTTTATAATAAATTCATATTCAGTTTATAATGGATCCAAAGTGACTTTTTTAGATTTTAGGGTGTGGATGGGTCTAAATAATTTCATCCAATATATTTTAGACAGGTTTAGGTCACCATATTAACCATATCATTTATATTTAACTCTTAGTTAAATAGTTTGACATTTACCAGGTCTCTTTGTATCTGTATATTATATGGTTAATAAACTTACTATAATAAGACAAGAGAACCCCAATTGGTTCATTATTAATATATATAACCTTATCTAAGTCATTTTTCCGAACCATAGATTTTTAGGAATAGAATATCAATTAATAATATAATATTTTCTTTAAAAACTCTTTTATCTCAATTTTGACACTATTTGGTAATTGATTTTTGAGAAAATCATAACAGCATGATTACTTCTAAAAAATTTAATTAAATAAATACTAACATGTAATATTAACCTATAAAATTCTTTTAATTCATCAAAAGTCTTAATTTACATTTATTTGGGTATTTAAAATATCAATTATTTTAATATTTCATTAATAAGGTAATTACTACATCATCATTCTGTCATAAATAAAATAAATTATTTAATGTCTAAAAATTATAAATAAAATACCATTATATAGTAAATTTGTTTATATTTTTAATTAATATTTATAATCTAATTTATCGTATGTATAACCCTACCTTAAAAATGTTTTAGTTATTAAATGTTGATTTTAACTCTTTTAACTCTTCTTTAAATAAAATAATAATAATTGTCCTAATCTAATCCAGGTGGACCTAAAGGATCATATTTTATTCATAAGGTTGTTTTTGATCTAATAACACTTATCCAATAAAATTAGGACATGTGTTAGCGTAATAATAATATCATTTTTACCCTTAATTACCCTATTTACTTTTAACCGTGGTAAATAAAATTAAAAAGTTAATATTCACAAAAAATTATTTTTATCTTATTAAACAAAATTTTACATACTGATATCAACCGAATCTCTCAGATTTTTGAAATTCAATTCACAAAATTGGAAAATTATGTTTTATGAAAATTTGAAAAAGCTCCTAGGAGGTGGGTAAAAGACGGTAAAACATTCAATAAAATTTTATATATCTAAACTTATTATAAAATGACTCAAATGAATTAAATTGAAATTATATGGGTTTTATGTATCTATTTTGACCTAAAATAAATTTAAATAAAATAAATAATTATTTAAATAAAAAGTCAGTTTTAACCAATAACTTAGTGTTTTAACTATTCATAAAAAATTGAAAGATTTCAAAAAAATACCAAAAAATATCCCTAGGATAATTTCGATATTCTGAATTCAAAAATGAAATCGATTTTGAAAAATAAAATTTATAAACTTTCATAAATAGGGTATTAATATTCGTAATGGCTATTTTGATTGGTTGCGATGTGTTAGAACTCAAAGTTGCGTACAACACACGCTATTATATTATTCAAAGAGAAGCGTTACGTGGAAGCTTGGGGTGTTAAATTCTCCCCTCCTTCAAATAATTTCGTCCTCGAAATTTCTAGAATATTACTGCATAAAAATACTTGTGTGGTTCTTCATCATAAGTTCCTCGGGTTCCCATGTTGCCTCTTCCATCTTATGGTTTCTCCATAGAACTTTTACCAGACGAGTCATCCGGTTTCTCAGCACTGGTTCTCTGGTATCAAGAATTCTAATAGCATTTTCGCAATAAGACAGATCGGGTTCCAGTTCTAATTCCTCATAGGTGAGTACATGTGTTGGGTCAGGCATGTAGTTTCTCAACAGTGATACGTGGAACACATCGTGAACTCTGGAGAGACTTGGCGGCATTGCCAAACGATAAGCTACAACCCAATTCCTTCTAGAATTTCGAAAGGTCTGATGTACATGGGACTCAATTTTCTGTTCTTACCGAAATGTATACCACCCTTCCATGGAGATACCTTTAATAAAACCTGATCTCTGACTTGAAATTCCAAATCCTTCTTTCGATTATTGGCATAGATCACCTACCTACTTTGAGGTGTTTTGATGTGGGTTTGGATTACCTTTACATTTTCCATCGTTTCCTCCAAAAGTTCTGGGCCTACGTGTTTTCTTTCACCAACATCATCCCAACAGGTTGGTGTGAGACATATCATTTCGTATAATGCTTCATATGGTGCCATTTGAATACTTGAATGGAAGCTATTATTATAGGAAAATTCTACCATAGGTAAATATTAATCCCACATACATTGAATGTCAAGTGAGCAATATCTCAACAAGTCTTCTAAGGTTTGAATAGTCCATTTTGATTTTCCATCTATTTGAGGGTGGTAGGCAGTGCTCAAATGAAGTTCGGTATCCAAGGATTTATGAATACTTTTCTAGAATATTGATGTAAAACATGGATCACGATAAGACACAATCAATAGGGGTACTCCATGATGTCTTATAACTTCATTAATATACAGTCTTGCTAATCGTTCAAGTGGTAAATCTTTTCATATAGAAATAAAATGTACTGACTTGGTAAGACGATCAACAATGACCCATATTGCATCCTTTTATCTTGGAGTCATTGATAGTCCAATGAAAAAGTCCATCGTAATATTATCCCATTTCAACTTAGGTATGGGGAGAGGTTGCATGAATCATCCAGGCTGTTGCCTTCTAGTTTCACTTGATTACAAACCATACATCTTGACACAAAGTCAGCAATCTCCCTCTTCATGTTGTCCCACAAAAAATGTTCCTTCAAATATCTATACATCTTAGTGTTACCGGGGTGTATAGAGAAATTGGAGCTATGGGAATCATCCAACAATTCCATTTTTTGATCAGGTATAACAAGAACACAATGTCTCTTCCCAAATTTCAAAATTCCATCTTCATACAAAAAGTCACATAATCTCCCATCATTCACAGCTTTAATCTTGTTTTGAAACTCTTCATCATCATTCTGATAACACTCTATCCTTTCTAGTAAGGATGGTTTGGCAACTATTTGAAAAAGTATCGATGTTTCACCTTCAATGGTAATTCCCATATCTATCTTCACTAGATCCATGAAAATAGGATCCCTTTCAACTCTCATACTGTTCAAAACTCCATGATCTTTTCTGCTCAATGAATCTGCCACCTTATTTTCCTCCCTCGGGAGGTAGTGTATCAGGCAATCATAATCCTTGAGTAGTTCAATCCATCACCTTTTCCTCATGTTGAGTTCTTTCTGTGAGAAAGTCTACTTGAAACTCTTGTGATCAGTATATATCTCACATTTTTCACCATAGAGATAATGTATCCATATCTTCAAAGAAAGTATTACAGATGCTTACTCAAGATCATGAGTAATATAGTTTTTCTCATGAATTTTTAGCTGTCGTGATGCATATGCAATAACCCTATCATTGTTCTTAAGGACACAACCAAGTCCTTTCATTGGATCATCACTATAAATAACAAACCCATCATTCCCCGATGGTTGAGTCATGATAGGAGCATTGACTAATCTTCTCATCAGTTATTCAAAACATTCTTCACACTCTTTCGTCCAAAAAAATTTAACCCCTCTATGTTTGAGCTTGGATAATGGGTTAGCCAATCGGGAAAAATTCTAGACAAAACGTCGATAATAACCTACAAAACAAATAAAAATACGTACATCAGTTATACTCATCGGTGCTGGCCATTCTTGGATCGCTCTTGTCTTAGAAGAATCAACAGAGATTCCATCCTTAGATACAATATGGCCAAAGAGAGAAATCTCCTGAATCCAGAATTCACACTAACTAAACTTCCTGTATAATTCATTTCTTTTAAGGGTTTTCAGAATGGTTCACAAATGATTTTCCTGATCTTCATAGCTTTTGGTGTATACCAAGATATAATCAATAAATACAACTATGAAGTCATCAAGATATTCCTTGAAAAGTATGTTCATTAGATCCATGAATACTGAGGGTGGATTAGTCAGTCCAAAAGGCATAACTATAAACTCGTTATGCCCGTACATGGTTCAAAATGTTGTTTTTGGAATATCTTCCTTCTTCACACACAACCGATGATATTCAGGTCAAAGGTCAATCTTTTAAAGTATTATTCTCCATGAAGTTGGTTGAATAAATCATCAATGCGAGGTAAGGGATACTTGTTCTTTATTGTTATAGAATTGATCTCCCTGTAGTCAATGCACAACCTCAAAGATCCATCTTTATTTTTTTTTTAAAAGGACAGGTGATCCCCATGGAGAAACACTAGGGAGAATAAATCCCTTATTACTCAACTCCTCTAGTTGTTTATTTAGTTCCACTAATTCCACAGTGGCCATTATATAAGGGGTCTTCGATATGGGCCTTGAACCAGGAATTAGGTCAATAGAAAACTCAATTTCTCATTCTGGAGGATGTCTATGTAAATCCACTAAAAAACATCAACATATTCTTGCACAATAGGTACATCCTCTATTCGAACATTCCTTTCCACACCCACAGTTATTTCATTCTCTTCCTCCCCAATAATTGAATTTAGTTGATCTACTAGGGGTGGATCTAGATAAGAATTTAGTGGTGACGTTTCAGCTCTAAAGATAAGGTACCCATTATCATCATAAAAAATTGTAACCTCCTTCTTACAATAAATTTTTGCATCATGGTCCGAAAGCCAATCGATACCGAGGATTATATCAAATTCCATCATGGGTATGCTGATGAGATCAGTAGATAAATAACGATTATATTCCTTAATGGGAACTGATTCACAAAACTTTGTTGCAATGATGCTTTCATTAGGAGTTTTGACTGACAACTCCCTTGTTAAATCAAATTCTAAATATCTAATTTTATTAGCAAACTGGGAAGATATGAAACAATGCGATGGTCCAGAATCAAATAAAGCATTGGCTAAACTTGAGGAAACCATTAAATTACTTGCCAACACGTCTTTAGGAGCTTCAACCTTAGTATTAGTGATAGCATAAGCTTGACCTTGATCCCTTGGCCTTTTCTAAGGTAAGTTTCCCTAACGCTTAGGACATTCATTTTTTTTAATTTCCCATCTCCCTGAAATTGTAGCATTGAAAATCGGTAGCTTATTTCTTCCCCTTGAAATCACGAGCTTGGTGGCCTTTTTCCCCAAACTTCTAATAGACTCCCATTTCCTTCAAGAAAGTACCGGGCTGTTTCTTCAGACATTTACTACAGGATGGATATTCAACATTTCCCTTCTCCCCTTATTTCCATTTCCAGAGTGATCAGTAGATCTCTTCTTCTCTTGCTTTTCTTTAAAGTCGTAAGACTTAGAGAATTATTTTTCTATCTTGATAACACAAGAGAGAATATATTTATACGACGAGAAGGATTGTGAGACTAATTCTTGACAGATAAATGTTTTTAACCCATCAAATAATTGATCAATCATACTTCTCGGGTTATGTATATAATCTGTAGCATGCTTTTCTAACCTTGTAAAGTTAGCTTCATACTTTGCGACATTCTCATCCTCTTTTTGCCTCAGACTCAGAAATTGTATTTCCACATCCACTTGATGGTTATGAGGAAAGTATTTTTCTATGAATTTTTTTAAACTCCCGCTATTCCATAATTGATACTTCTTTATCTTCCTTTGTGTTTTTTATCAAGGACCAACATTAATCAGCATCTCCAGTGAGGCGATAAACTGCCATGACAACTTTTTCCCTTTCACTACTCCCCAAAGCCTAAAATATTTTCTCTAGGGAACTTATCAATTGCTCATCTACCAATGTATTTTTACTCCCATTGAATGTCGGTGGTCGTTTCCTCATGAAGCGATCTAACATTTACCCTCTACGTTGTGTATCAAGGTGCTCCATACGGGTAAGGTTATTATTCATAACCTGAGTGAGTTGTCCCAGTATAGTGATAAGCTGATCAGCACCAGTTTTATCACCAACTCCACAATAATTATCTTGAGCAGGAGGGAAATCCATACATGGAGTGTGTGCATTGATACGGTTTCCATTCCTTACACTAGGCTCCATTTTTAAACAATGGCATATACTAGATTAGTTTATGAATCACACTACATAAATCCAAACTTGTAAAACACTTTACATAAATTGAACAATTTATAGATATAATCCACAATAAAAAAAATGTTTTCTTTGAGGAATTATATACTCATAAACTCTTCATGATTGTTTATAATGAAAATGATATTTATCCTAAGAATATCCCCCGAGAGTTTCGTAACCAATAGTGCAGTAAGGCCCATTGTCGTGCACTAGTTCCCGTTTGACTCTAGCTCAAATCACTTTTTTTGGGTTTTCCCCTTGGTACATCTGTGCCAGATCCGCCACTACCTTCTTGTATCTAGATAGGGATATATTACTCCGAAAACTCACAAAATCTCTACCATACCAAAATTCTAGGAAGTTCTTCTATACTAATCCTCAAAGTCTATCTTAGGGCTATGTGATCTAATCAGAGTTTTTCTAAATCTATCTTCCTAGGTTTGTACTAAACTTCCTCTGATACCAATTGTAATTTCCCAATCCCAGTTACCCAGAGTTGTTGCATTATTACATAACATTGGCATGACCACAAGGGATCAATTCCCAAAAGACTGGTCTGTTTAGTAGCCTTATAAATACTAGATACATTTATATGTTTTACATTACATGATAAAATAAAAAACAACAACAAAATTGTCTCAATTTACCATATTTATATCCCATATACTTTCCCTGCAGGTCAGTCATAAAATGCTTCTTCACATCTGAGGAAAAATAAAACATAGAAAGGGGTGAGCTCATATGCTCAGTAAGTATAACAATATAGCAGAAACTTTCATCAATAAGAATAAACAATTAAGGCAATGTATAACTAAAACAAAAGACTTTTAAACTTGAAATTCAGTATAATATGGAAAAGATAAAATGAAATTATTTCATTTACTTATTCATGTGAATATTCTACTAGTCAAATAATCACATGCAATATCCATAACAGTTTTCATAATGATGGAATGTATAATTCCAGAATTTCATAACCACATAATCAAAGCCTTGTGCCAAGACTACAAATAAGATTTTTCCAAGGCCTTATTCCAAGGCACTCGTTTTTCTCATGCGACCTACCGATGCATCAAGGATCTATAGCAGGCTCCACCCGTCCCTTACTAAGTCCAATTCATTCCTAATATGAAAAGGTTTAAACATAACATAAACATTCGTATTAAAACGATAATACTAAATGTCAATACTTTATCCATAAACCATGAATGGTATAAAAATAAACCATCCATAGTCAAACATATCACAAAATCTTCAATACAATATGGACGTTTTGTATCATAATAAATCAACTTTAAATAAGCTTTAAATCCATCAAAGGATGTTGACATAGATGAAATCAAAACTATTTTAGGGAAATATATCTTTTTGAAATCATTTAAAAGTCACATAATTATAAAAGAGAACCTTTATTTGGAAAATATTCTTATAAATTATAAGGTAATTTTCGACGATTTTATAACGGCGGAAAATAGCCACACCCGCCCTATAAGTTAAAAAAGACATTCTTACCTAAAATTTTTCGAAAAGGTTAAAAAGGACCTTGTTTGGAAAATTACAGAAGGATTCCTTTATAAACATATTATAAAAAGTAAAACAAGCGTATAAATAACTTTAACCCATTTTATATTTAATTGAAAAATATTTTGAAATAAATTTTTAAGAAACATGGATGTGGATGATAAAGAGCTCCCAGTAGATACTAACGTAAAAACAACCTCAGATAATAAAGAGATTGTGAAATTAACCCTTACTGATTTGGTATCTTACGAAATATACACCCCATGAAATATGTATCATAAAGATTTAAATACCCAAAAGTTAAATTATATTTCCCAAAGAATACAATCATGGGTAGTACATACACCACACAAAAGAAAATAGTGGCAATTATAGCATGGATCTCATAGGAATAAAAAGGGAGATGAAAACCCATTACCTTGTAATTTTCCTTATTTGATGGTAAGTTAAACTACTATATAATAGTTAAAATATTGTTATTAAATTATACAAGAATCATTTACATAATTATGATATCATATATGATCTTCTAATAATGCTTTGTTAAAAAATAGTTAAGTATTATCGTCGTTTCGGGTGTTAACTTACTCATTTTCTTTTATATGTTTTGTTAAATAAGCTATGTTTTTTTATGGATTGGTTGTATCTTATTCATATCTAGAATGATATAAAGTCCTTAAACATTATTTTTAATCATAAAATGAAAATTATTCTGGAATGGATGTGATGGGGAATGAATCTGATCGCGTTCGTGGAGACAGTAATCCGTACGTACGCACGAGCGACAATATCATTCTTTTGATATTAAAATAATATATAATTGGATAATATATAATATATATAGAATAATTACCATCTTATATTTATTATTTAAAACAATTAAACATCATTATTATACACATCCAAATAATAATCTATTGAATAACAGTTACACCACGATGTGGAGACGGTAAGCCGTATGTACGCATGTATGCTGACATGTCATTAAAAGGATGGATAGAATAATGAATATGGTTTTACCATATTAATAATTACATCACATTATGTATAATATAGTGGATTTATTATTTTAGAATGGAAACAACAAAGAAATAGGAAGTGGAAGAAGAAAGGAACTTGAAAGAGGGTGGTGGAATTATTACCTCTTCTTCGGGTGTTTCTTATTGAGTTGATCAAAAGGGCTCCTTAGGTTGGCTTTATGACCAATGTAATTCCTCTAGGTTGAAGTTAGGTATGTTGGTAGGATATTTGGTCAGGGGTTGGCCGATACAAAAGGCCTTGAAGGTGTGAATTTGAGAGAAGGAGATGTGCGCTTTTATAAGAGGGGTGAGGGGCACCTTAAAAAAAGAGTGAAATATTGTTTTATAATAAATTAATATTCGGTTTATAATGGCTCCAAAGTGACTTATTTAGAGTATAGGGTGTGTATGGGTCTAAATCCTTTCAAACAATATATTTTAGATAGGTTTAGGTCACCATATTAACCATATCATTTATATTTAACTCTTAGTTAAATACTTTGACATTTACCATGTCTCTTGGTATTTCTATATTATATGGTTAATAAACTTACTATAATAATCAAAGATAACGCCAAGTGGTTCATTATTAATATATATAACCTTATCTAAGTCATTTGACTGATCAATAGATTTTTAGAAAAGAATATCAATTAATAATATAATATTTTCTTTAAAAACTCTTTTATGTCAATTTTGACACTATTTGGTAATTGATTTTTGTGAAAATCATAACAGCATGATTACTTCGAAAGAAGTTAATTAAATATATAATAACATGTAATATTAACCTTTAACATTCTTGGAATTCATCAAAAGTCTTAATTTATATTTATTTGGGTATTTAAAATATCAACTATTTTAATATTTCATTAATAAGGTAATTACTGCATCATCATTCTGTCATAAATAAAATAAATTAGTTAATGTATAAAAATTATAAATAAAATACCATTATATAGGAAATCTGTTTAGATTTATAATTAATATTTATAATCTAATTTATCTTATGTATAACCCTATATTAAAATGTTATATTTATTAAACGTTGATTTTAACTTTTTTAACTCTTCTTTAAATAAAATAATAATAATTGTCCTAAACTAATCAAAGTAGACCTAAAGAATCATATTTTATTCCTAAGGCTGTTTTTTATAAAATACCACTTATCCAAAAAGAATTAGGACATGTGTTAGGGTAATAATAATATCATTTTTACCCTTAATTACCCTATTTACTTTTAACTCTGGTAAATAATAGTGAAAAGTTAATATTCACAAAAAATTATTTTTATCTTATTGAACCAAATTTTAATTAATGATATCAACTGTGTCTCTCAGATATTTGAAATTCAATACATAGAAGCGGTAAAATTATGTTTTATGAAAATTTTCTAAGGCTCCTAGGAGGTGGGTAAAAGACGGTAAAAGTTCAATAAATATTTATATATCTAAACTTATTAAAAAATGACTCCAATGAATTACATTGAACTTATATTGGTATTATTTATCTATTTTGACCTAAAATAAATTTAAATAAAACAAATAATTATTTAAATAAAATGTCGGTTTTAACCAATAACTCTGTGTTTTTATTATTCATAAAAAATTGAATGTTTTCAGAAAAATAACAAAAATTACCCTTAGACTAATTTCAATATTCTGAATTCCAAAATGAAATCCATTTTGAAAAATAAATTTTATAAACTTTTAAAAAGTGGATATTACTATTCATAATGGCTAGTTTGATTGGTTTTGGTGTGTTAGAACTTGAAGTTGCGTACATCACACGTTATTGTATTATTCAAAGAGAAGAGTACCATGGATGTTTGGGGTGTTACAGTTAAAGGAAAAAAGTTAAAGTTAATATTATGAAATAAATATTTATAAAATTAAATGGAAGAAAGGATACCAACCCATAATCAACCTAGATTATAAATAAATCAATTTTGATAAATTTTATATCCAAAATAAATTTATATTAAATTAATGGTTTTTGAGTTTCCAAAACATCCCCCCCATCTGTTATAAAAGGGAAACAATCCTTCTCTTCTACTCAGACCTATAATATATTTTTTATCAGAAAAAAAATATCACTTAATCCTCCAAAATTCCATCAATTCATCATAGTTTCCATAATACTTTCTAAATTACCACCTAAAAGGTCTTTCTTTGCAAATGAATAAGAGATACTCGAAAAAGAGGTAATTGTTTTACATACTCATTGAATGTCATTTTCTTTTTTTACATACTTTTCCTTTGTTTTTTCCATAATAAATTAATAAGTCTAGTATCATCCATATTATGAGACATTATTATGACTATGGGAAAACCATATTCCTTCTTTTATCCATCCTACGAATAACAATATCACCATTCGTGTGTACATATGGCTTATCGTCACTATGTTGTGGTGTAATTTGTTTTTCATTACCAATTTATTTAGATGGGTATAATGATGAATATAATAGATATAATAAATCAATATGATGTGATATTTACTTTTTCAAATTTTACACAACATCCATTTCCTTACCCCATTACCATTAAGGGAATGATATTATCTCTCGTGCGTATGTTTGGCCGACCGACTCCATGACGTGATGAGATTCATTCTCCATGCTCTCCATTCAAGAATGATTATATTATATAATTAATAATTATAAAATATGTTACATAAAAATTATACTAAAATAATATATATATATATATACACACATATTCCAGTTACATTCTTTCATCCAATTCGATATGAAAACAGAAACAATGTTAATGAGTATTTAAGACCTACCATCTCTATGAATAGTGTATTCCCTTTAATATATCAACCATTTTTAAAGATTTATATAGTGAATATATATTATTTATAAATAAGTTTTTACATTATAGAAGTAATTAAATAATTATTTACGTAATAGGATCAATAATAAGAAGTCAAAACACATATCACAAACAAAGTTGTTTTTACCCGAAACATTTATTGAAAATTGATTTGATAATAAATGGCTAGTATAAACTCATAAATGAATCATAAATGATATTATATATTGGTACATATGGTTATGGTATAAGTTAGTATCATTTTTAGACCCATCATACATGAGGTTAAAATATGTCCATCCGAAAGGCAACGCAATGTAAGAAACTTCATATCAATCTCCTTTCATTGAGGCATGGTTTGATGTTATACACCCACCTTATTTTATGGGGGTGTATATAAATTCCTATTTATTTATTATATAATTAATTAATTTATTTTCAATATATTTAATGTTTCTATAAACATTATTAATTTATTGGGTTTATGATTTAAATGTTCAATTTGGTATGAGACGTATTGACTGTTTAATGAATTAATCCTTTATTAATTACAATATTCTTGATATTATTTTACGTACTTATTTATATTGATACAAAAGGATTATAAATGATATTTTATGTTTATTTTGAATTTCATTCAAATTTTTTCAAAAAGGAATCATTTTAATTTTTTAGGTATGGGTTAATTTCATAATCTCTTTATTATCTGAGATTTTTTACATATAAGAATTTCCTGGGACTTATTTATCATATGTGTCCAGGTTTCATAAAAATGTTTTCCAATATATTTTTTCTAACATCTTACAAATGATTATTTAAATTTTTACCAAAGTTATAATTTTTTTAAAATGTTATGAAGTGAATCTTTTTTTATTTTCATTATAAGCTTATTTTTGAATTTTCTTTAAAAGTTATGACAAGAATGTTTTCATAAACTTATATGGCGTGAGCGGCATTCCCCCCCCCCCCCAACCTGATTGCAAAATGATTTAGTGCTTCCATTACATGATTATAAGGATATTTTCAATAGAAATTTTTATGCGGATTTAAAATAAATTATTTCAATGTAATAATGGGGTATTTTTATCATGAATTTATTAATGATTATACGATAGTATTTTCATATATGTCAACATCCTCTGTTGAATCTTATTTTTAATTAAGGTTGATCTCCTAATATATCATCTACCACATCCCTTTGAATAGTTTTTGATATATTTTTACTGTTTATGATATATTTTGATATCATTAATAGCTTATGGATTAAGTGTTAAAATTTAATAATCTTTTTTTCATATGAATGTTTATGTTTTTTATGTTTTACCTCTTTCATAAGAGGAATGAATTTGACTTTTTAAGTTTCAGGCGTGACCCACTATAGCCCCTTGATGTAGCAGTAAGACTCATGAGACAAATAAGTTTGTGTTTTGGCTAACATATTACCCGATTATGTATGGTGTCTTGGACAAAGCCTTGATTTTATGTTTATGATGTCCCATATTATGGAATCCATCTTTATGAGATTAGTTATTGATATTACATGTGATTATATGACTAGTAAAATATCCATGTGTATGTTTATGTTGAAAAATTTGTTTTATTGTTTCCAATAACTAATCCATCTTTATGAGATTAGTTATTGATATTACATGTGATTATTTTACTAGGTTCAAGTACTTATAGAATGTGTGGTATAACCAAATCCTATAATCCTATTGAGTTGGGGATCAATATAGGAAACACGGGTCTAAGGTAACACCTCCAAGGATTTATATTTCAATCACTAGATTTATTAAATGAAAGGAAAATTTCCCTTTCCAATATCCCCATCAACACATTCCTTAAGTAATTGAACCAACCCTAAGATCTCATAGTAGTTTTAGGGACCAAACACCCATCACAAAGTGATATTATATGATTTAGCTTACTACATCCTAGGTTTATTTTTCCAAGGGAGTATTTCCTATAGGGTTATGTTGTAACCTCACTTTCCACACCATAACACTAACCGGTGTGTTGTAACATCACATATCTCATCGTATCACCCTTCCACCAAAAAATGGGAAGGAAAATCTGTCATTGTCTAAAACCCCTTAAGAAAGTGATGTATAATGGAATAATAATATCATCATAAACACATTAACTAAGGATCTAAACCTAGCCCATGATATAATACTAGATGCAGGGATTGGATACCCCTTACAATGAAATTTTGTTTTCTTAGGCTCACTACCTCATGTGTTTTCTCCCATATTTCACTACCCATACATGAAAAATGCCTCATTGTAAGGGAGTATTATAAAATGGATTAAATTAAATGCCTAAAAATCTACATAGCCCAGATATTGGACATGGGATTCATGATTATGATGCATCCTTACTAGCCATGTTTCACTATTGAGTGCTACCACCTAACTTAAAACATCACATTATAGAACCTTGATGTTATAAAAGAGGGGGAGTTCTATTAATAAAATATCATAAATACCTAGGTAATGTTTTTTAAAAGGTCCCAATAAGTATTGTTTTAAATTATTAGGGTATTTTCATGATTTTCAACATAACATGCTAATCCATCTTGACTTTACTACTGATTTCTTATTGAAATATTTGTTCTCATATGAATTTTTGAATCCATTACATCAATACAAATAGTGATGTTGATGTTATAAAGTGGTAAAGTAGTTTCTATGAAGGAACTATATATTTCCATGTTTTGTATAGAAGGAATATTCTTTATTTAATGAAATTCATTTGTAAGAATCTATAGACTTGTGACTTTCTATTTGAAAAATAAAATCAATTACTTTTTTTATATTTTGAACTTACAACCCTTGGTCTATTAATTATTTCCATTAAAAAATTATAATAGTTATTGTTTTTGAAATAATATTGTGAAAATGACCTAGAATTTTAAATATATTTAACAAAGGAAAGTTACAGTGTTTTTTATATTATTTTCATTTAAAATATAAAACATTTAGTGAAGTGTTGTCATATATTTGTATAATTTTTTTCTAAATTTCCTTAGTGAACCAAAAATGATTAGTTTTCTATTTCAATATATGTCATTCAAAAGAAATATGATAAGAAACAAGGTAGAAATGGTGATCATATGTTATTGAATAATCTGTTATAGAAAATTATTTTCTATGATTATTTCTAGGAAATGTTTATATTATTAATATTATCATTTAACTCTAAAAATCCTTATTAATTAATATATCCCTAACCATATATATATATATATAGAAATTGTCATTTAAATGTAATATTTTTTATTAAACTAAATTATTGGTATCACATAATCATATTGTTTTCTTCGAGGCACCTAATAAGTTAATGTCTGTATACACCATTTCCACCTTCTTAAAGGTGTCGAATTACACAATTAGTTTTCCAATTAATATTTAATTAATTTGTGAATGATATTTTTAAAAAAATATATAATTCTTTATCTTTATCAAACTATGTGATTCCCAATTAATATTAAATTTATTTATTGAATAAATTTTTTATTCTAATAAATTATGGGTTATCCTATTTGATCCACGGACCTATAAAATTCTTAGGGCCCAGTTAGCAGTAAAATTATCAATAGTATTTTCTTCCCCATATCATTATTATCATTTTATAATGTATCCTCAAATTCACCTATACTAAATTATTTTTCCTACTAATAAGCTTTTATTTAGGAGGGATATGCTATATATTCATATACTATGAATGTGATATGGAATATGTAATTGTGTCAATATGGATATAAGATGTACTATATCTATAATATAAATATGTTGAATATTAAATATGTATTTTATTATTATTTTATATTCACAAACTATTATATGAAATATACATTTACTAAATATGAAAATAGGATTTCAATAATAGGATTTTTTATATTATAATAAAATATTACCTGAAAGAGAAATCTCCAAAGATTATTTGAAATAAAATGTTATTCCATACATAGAATAAAATTATTTTTCATACACTGTGTATAAATTTCTATTGCATATTCCATTATCTCATTGAATAAGTATATACTACATACTCTGTTTATAAGATACATACACCATTGCATTAAATATATATAATTCTACTATATACACTATTTATACACTACTACTTCATAGAATAGGTTATAATTATATATGATGTGTTTCTCTAATAAAATTTTGTTTAATACACTACTACATGCAATAATATTTCAATATGTTATCTATTTTGAGATATGCAAGAAAATATGAATTAAATATATAATATTACTATAAAATTTAATTTAGTTATTTCAAAAAGTATATATTTACATTTTTATTAACTTAATTAAATCTATTTTAACATAGGGAAATTTTTTCATAATAAAATCAATTACATATTTTAAAATAATTTTCCAGCAATTTTTCATCAATAAATGTTACAAAGATAGACTAATTTTTTTATTATGGTGGATACAAATTTAATAGATAATATGAATAAATGTATACAATCAATGTAAAAAAATCATTCTCCAAGATAGTTATAGGGAATGTGACATTAAATTTGATTAGGGTTTATGCACAATAAGTTGGTTTAGTGTTTTACAACTATAAAACATGGATGTAATGGTAAATACCTACAAAACAACCATGAATTGACGTAGAATCATTTGAAAAGGAGTGTCAACTTATTTTTAAGATTTACACATAGAATACACATCAATCCAATCTCTTTTATTCTTATAATGAGTGACAATATAATATTAAATAAATTGCATTCATAAAAACAGTGTACAAGGTGTAATCTAAGAAAACCCAATGTATTGATAGAGAATATTATAAAAAAACTGTAGATTAATTTTCTAAATTTCAGAGTTGACATCCTGTAAATCAAAGTTACAATTTTCCCTAGAATATTAAAAAAATTATTTGTGTTTTAACACTGTAAAATTTGAATATAATGGTAAAAACCTAGAAATGAACCATTAATTAACATTAAATAATAATCTTATAAACTATGAATTATTTATGACATGCATGAATAGATTTTATATCAATTTGATGTGTGGTGTGCTCGGAATGACAAAATGAGTAGTTTTAGAGATATCAATGTTTTTAAAATTTTTTGTTATGGGGTCAAAAACCATGATAACTTCATCTTTCTTCCATGAAATATTAGTGAAATTCCAACTTATTTATTTGTGAAATATATGAATAGAATCCACATCAATCTGTGTTGTAAATTTATCATGATGATTTAAAAATATATTTGAATTATTTATAACGTTTAAAAGTAGAAAACTTGTCAATATGACATGTGGTGTTAGTTAAATTGTATAATATTAAGTTTTAATGATATGAAAGTCTGTAAATATGTGTTTGAAGGGGTCAAAACAAATAAAACAACCACATATTTCCATGAAATCCCAGTTAAAAAATGGCAGATTAATTTTTTAAATATAGGAATAAACACTATATCAATCCATTGTTCAGTTTTATTGAGATGATCTAAAACACATATTTAATGTTTTAAAACTCCAAAACAAGTGTGTAGTGGTCCAAACCATAGAAAGAAACACTATATTAATTTGAAATAAAATTAAAATAGTATTTGTGATATTTTTTAAATATATTAATAGTGATCATGTTATTTTTACATATGTTGAGATTTAAATGTCTATATATGTAGTTTTTAAAGATTTAAATGCCCTTTAAAATTTATGTAAATGCGTTAAAATACCAAAACAGACATTAAATTATCATGAAATCATAGTAAAATGAACACAGATTTATTTTTAAATTGTTCAAATTATCTCCATATAAATCCATGTTATGGTTTTCTTAAGATAAATAAAAACTTGTTTTTACTATTTTAAAACTCTAAAACATGTTTCTAATAGTCAAATATATTGAAAACAACCTCATTGATAAACAGTAATAGGAAAATTGCTTCTAAATTATTTATTATTTGTATGATTAGACATCAAACCAATAATACATATAGTGTTATAAAAATAAATAATTACATAGTTTTAAAGATATTAGAGTATTTAAAAACATGCATCAAAAGGTCAAAAATAAGAAAAAACCACATATTTCCATGAAATTATCAGAAAATTAAACTGATTCATTTGAAAATTTGTATGAACTGAATTCAAGTTTTTCTCTAGATGACCAAAAGGTAATTTTTTGTATTTTAAAATAATAAAAAATGAATGTGATAGTAAAAACATAGAAAACAACCTCAAATGAGCATGAAATAATAAAAAAATGATAATTTATTTTGTATGTGTACAAGTTGACTAATCATCAAAACCTAGTATATAAAGTTATATTTCTTTTAAATTGTATGTAAATACCATAAATTCATTTTTGAAATATAAAAATATCCACAAAAATATAAGTTATAAGTTTTCTCAAGATGACCTAGAACACATTTTAAATGTTATAAACCTCTAAATTGAGCATGTAATGTTTAAAACCATAAAAAACAAACTCCTATTTATTTAAAATCATCGGAAAACTATTATTGAATTGTTTTTTGTCTCAGTAAAAGAAAGGTCAATTTTATGTGTGGTGTGCTAGAAATCACTATATAAGTGGTTTTCAATATATTAAAGTATTCACATTTTTCCTTATAGGGTCAAAACCAGGAATATGACCTTATATTTATGTGAATTCATAGGGAAAATGTCTTTGAATTATTTATGATATGTATTTATAAATGGAATTCCAATCTAATGTGTGTTGTTCTCAGAAATATAAAATAATAATTTTTAATGATATCATATTATTTAAAAACATTAGTTCGGTGGTCAAAACCCTGAAAACATTATTTATTTTTGATGAAATAATAGGATAATAACCATAGGTGTATTTTTAAAATGTATAAACTAAAACCACGTTATTATAAACTTTTTTTTCTTATAATGACATGAAATGGGGTTTTAGTGTTTTAAAACTCTATAAAATTTGTGTAATTTTTTATACCATATAAAATGACCTAAAATTGATCTCATTTCAATAAAAAAATCATAAATTTATTTCAGGCACATTAGAATAGAATTCTCTTTAGTATAATGTGTGATGTGTTTGGACTGAATAAATAAGAAGATTTTAAGGATATCAAAGTATTTAGAAACATGTGATGGTGGGTAAAACACATGAAAATGAGCTCTAAAATATATTAAATCATAATAAAATGATAATTGATTTATATGTTAAATGTATGTACTAGAACAACATCAATCGAATTTTTGGTTTTCTTCATAAGACAAAAAACACATTTTAATGTATTAAAAATATCAAATGTTTCTGTAACATTAAACTCCAATAGATAAAAACATCATATTTATGTGAAATCATAGAAAAAAAAATTACATTATTGTTGACATCAATAGTTAGGAAGAAAATCAATATGATATGTGGTGTTCATAGAATGAGTAAGTAAGTAGTTTTGAAGCTATAAAAGTTAATAAAAACATGCATAATATGGTTAAAATCAAGAAAATGATATTTAATTTCCCTAAAATCAGAATAAAATTATTTATGATGGATTTGTAAAATTTATTAACTGATCTAATATTAATATGAGTTTTTATTTTATTAGGATATCGGAAAATGTATTTTTAGTGTTTTAAAATTTAAAAATATGTATGTAACTAGGAAACCCAAAAAAATATCTGATTATCACCAAATAGGAGGAATAAAATAATTAAATTAATTTGAATATTTATGTGTAAATTAAATTTCAATTTAATAAATGGTGTGATCATAATGACAGAATAAGTAGTTTATAAAGATATACCAGTCTTTAAAAACATAGTTCATGTGGGGAAAACTAATAAAATGGATTTGGATTGACATGAAATAACATTAATGAAATGATATATCTATTTTTTGAAATAAAGTAACTAAAACAACATCAATTTGAGTGGTCTTAATCTTGGGATGATTAGAAATAATTTTTTATCATTTTAACATGCTAAAACATGATTGTGGTTGTCAGAACAATATAAAATAAACTATAATTGACATTAAATCACAGGACCACTATATTTGAATTATTTATGAGATTTATGAGTAGATTAAAAGTAAATCTGATATGTTGTGTGCTCGGAATGACTAAATTAGTTGTTCAAATGATATCAAAATATTTAAAAACATGTGTTAGAGGTAAAAACCTATAATAAAGACCACATATTAATGTTAAATGATATGAAACCATTATTTTATTTTTTAATTGCATGTATGATTAGATTTTTAGTCAATATAACATTCAGTGTGCTCGAAATGACTATATAAGAAGATTTGAATATTTCAAACTCTTTAGAAACATGTGTTATGGGGTCAAAACCCTGAAAATAACCTCATATTGAAATTAAATCATACGATAATAACCAAATATTTCATATTGAAATTCAAGAAGTGACACAACATGAAATTGATTTTTTGGTTTTCTTAGGATCACAAGAAACATATTTTAAATGTTTTAATACACCAAAACATGGGTATAATGGTCAAAAGAATATAAAATGACCTTTAATTGATGTTAAATCACAGGGATAAAATATTTTAATTATTATTGACATGTTTTAATTTATGGAACATAAATATGTCATCTGATGTGATTGTAATGTCTAAATAATTATTTTTTAAAGATATTGTAGTCATTAAAATCATGCACTAGTGTGTCGAAACAAAGTAAATTACCTCATATTTCTATGAAATCATACAAAAAATGGCTATAGGTTGATTGTTTTAATATATGATCTAGCACAATGTATATATGAGTTATTATTTGCATGGGAAAACTAAAAAAGAATTTTAATTTTTTGAAATTCTAAAATGTGTGCATAATGATTGAATACATATGAAAAGACAATAGATTCAATTTATATCATGGGTAAATTATATTTGAAATATTTTTAATGTTTTTGAGAATAATACACATTAATATAGTGTTCAGTGTTCTCTATATGAAAAATATGTTGTTTTAATGATATTAATGTCACTTAAAACATGCTCTCAAACTGAAGAAATTTCATCGAATTATCATAAAATAACAGGATAATGACCCATTATTGATTTTTGAAGTATAGGAACTAACGTCACATCAATCAAATTTATGGTTTTATTAGTATTTTTTAATAGATATGTATTTTTAGTTTTTCAATACTCCAAAACATGCATGTAAGGTGAAAAGCTATATAAACCTTGTATTTTCATGATGTAATAGAAAAGTGATATTTGAAATATTTGTGATGTTTGTGAGTAGATGATAGATAAATACAAAATAGAGTATGCTTGGAATGAGTGAATATGCTAATTTTAAAATATGAAATCATTTCAAAATATGCATCAAGGGATCATAATTGAGAAAACAAACATGGATGATCATATAATCATAAGAAATAAACTGTCAGATATATTTCTAAAATATAGGTGATAAATCCATGTTTTCTCTAGTATCAGTTTTTTAAGGATGACAAAAACCACATTTTTAGTGTTTTCATACACTAAAACATGCATGTAACACATCAACCCATAGAAAGTAACCTCAAATTGACATAAAATCATAGTAAAATTCCCATGGAATTATTTTTGACACGTACGAGCAAATAAAACATTAATATGATGTATTGTGTACTCAGAATGGATATTTAATCATTTTTAAAGATATAATAGTTCTTAAAAACATGAATCAGTGGGTAAAAACCTAGAATAAGTTCACATATTGATGTGAAATAATAGGATAATTTATTTTAATAATCTATTATGTTTATGATTAAACAACACATCAATATGATGTGTAATATTCTTAGAATAACTAAATAAGTGATTTTTAATATATCAACGTCTTTATAAATGTGTCTTAGGGGATCAAAACAAAGAAAAAAAATCTAATTTTCATTAATAATACCAAAACAATCACGCATTTATCTGTGAAATGTGTGAAAGAACATCATATAAATTCATGTTGGGGTTTTCTCAAGATGATCCAAACCCAATTTTGAGTGCTTAAAATCTATAAATCACGTGTCTAATGGTAAAAACCATATTAAATGACAAAAAATGATGTAAAAATATTAGAATAATGACTTTAAAATATTCGGGACATTTAAAAAAAATCAATTTGAATGTTAATGCATTAAAATGAGTAAATAAGTAGTTATTAAAGATATTAGAATCTATAAAAACATATTTCAGTGGTCAAAACTAAGAAAATGAAATTAGATTACTATAAAATCATCGGATAATGACCAACAATTT
Organism: Viscum album; assembly: GCA_963277665.1. Taxonomy (NCBI): domain Eukaryota; kingdom Viridiplantae; phylum Streptophyta; class Magnoliopsida; order Santalales; family Viscaceae; genus Viscum; species Viscum album. Next base: position 837,798,206 of record OY728167.1, read on the forward strand.
TTTCCAAAATATTGGAATTAAATCCATATCAATTTTAGTTTTGGTGTTCTTGGGATAATGAAAATCTTGTTTTTATTATTTTAAAACTCTAAAACATGCATATAATGTTCAAGACATCCCAAAAACCATGAATTGATGTGAAATCCCAAGAAAAAATTTTAAATTATTATTACCATGTGTGATAAGAATTCACATAAATTTTACACATGGTGTGCTCAAAATTACAGAATAAAATTTTTTAATGGTATTAAAGTCTTTAAGAACATGAATTAGATGGTCAAAACCATTAAAATGACCCTATATTTCTACAAAACCATAAGAATGTTATAATAGAGTCATTTTAAAAATATAGGAACAAACTCTACATCAATATTAGCCATGTTTTTTTTTTGAAATGACCACAAATGTATTTTTGTTTTTTCAAAACTCTAAAACATGAATATAATGGTCAAAAACTAGAAAAAACATGGATTGACATGAAATAAAAGGTAATTAATTAATTAATTATTCATCATCTATAAAAATAGAAAATACATCAATCAAATGTCCAGTGTTCTTAGACTGACTGATTAATCAATTTTCAAAGATATAAAAGTCTTTAAAAACATGTGTTAAGGGGTCAAAGCATAAAAAACATTATAATTCAATAAAATCATAAGAAAATCATTATATAATTTCTTAATTGTTGAAACTAACTCAAATTCAATTTGAGATGTTTTTTCTTGAGATGATTGAAAATACAATTTTAGTGTTTTAATGCTCTAAAACATGCATATAAAAACAAAAACATATCAAAAATACCTCATATTGGTGTAAAAGCTTCAAAAAATATTTTTAATTTTTTTATGAGAAAATGGTACATTGATTCATCATTTTTTGTTCTTATTATTTCTAAATAATAAATTCTAAAGATATCAAAGTTTATAAAAATGTGTGTTCGAGGGATGAAAAAAATAATCCGACCTCAAATTCATTTAAATAATGGAAAGCTATCTTTAAATTATTTATTTTGTGTCAAAGAACACATAACATCAATATAACATTATGTGTGATTATAAGTACAAATAAAGTAGCTTTTATGATATCAAAGTCTTTATATATTTTCATTGGGATGTTAAAATAATGAACACATCCTCAGATTATTATAAAATCCAAAGAAAAAACCATAGACTGATTTGTGAAATGTTATAAATAACCACTCATCAATCTGTTTCATGGTTTTCTTAGGATGACCAAAAACACCTTTCCAGTGTTTTAAAATTTAAAAAAAATTATTTTTACGGTCAAAACCATTGTAAATGTACTTATGTTGACATAAAATCATTGAAAAATTATCATTTAATTAGTTTTTCCATGTATGAATTGAATGAACATAAATTTGATAAGAAATGTTGATGGAATTATTAAATAATATGTTCATATAGATATAAAATTATTTAAAATCACGTGTCAGGGGTTCAAATCCATGCATAAAACATAAGGTTTCCATGAAATAATAACATAGTGACCACTAAATGATTTTTTAAATTTAGAGAATAATATTGTATCAATCTAATCTATGAGTTTCAAAGCATGTTAAAAAATTTCCTCATTAGTGTTTCAAAACTCTAACAAACCATGTGATGAAAAAAACCACTAAAAAGGACCTTGGATTAATGTGAAATCATAGGAAAAATTCATTTCAATTATTAATGTTGTTTACAACTCTATGTAACATCAATTTAACATGTGGTGTTCATAGAATGACTAAATAAGAAATTAAAAATATATCAAAGTCTTTTAAAACATTCATCAAATGGTTAAAGATAATAAAATAGCCTTGTATTATCATAAAATCAAAGCACAGTGACCGCTGATTTACTTTTGAAATTTGGGAGTTGATATCATGTAAACCTGAGTTATGGTTTGATTAGGATGATTGAAAATTTATTTTTAGTGTTTTGAAATGATAAATTATATATGTAATGAAAAACAATTCAAAATGACCACATATTAAAATTAAATTATTCAAAATTAATGTATATTATTTTTTATGTTTATAATAAAAAACACATCAATCTAATGTACAATGTATATTGAATGAAAAAATAAGTAGTTTTTAAATATATACAAGAAATTAAAAACATACTTAATGGAGTCAAAACTAATAAATCAACCACATATTATCTTGAAATCATATGTTAGAAACCTCATCATGGTTGTTTCTAAATGTATGAATTAACACCATGTCAATACAAGTTGTGATTTTCCCGGGATGGCCAAAAACACATTTTTAGTGTTTTAAAACTCTAAAACATGTGAGTAATGATCAAAACCATAGAAACTGACCTCAAATTTACAAAAAAATCATAATAAAACTATATTTTAATTATTTGTGACATCTACTTGTATATGAAACATCAATTCATCTTTTGGGGTTCTAACAAGTTCAAAATAAGAAGTTTTAAAGATATCTAATTCATTAAAGACACGCATCGGAGGCCCAAAACCAAGTAGACAACCCAAGAATGATGTAAAATCCTAGAAAACTTTTCTTTTAATTATTTATGATCTTTATGAGTATACAAAACATAAATCTAACATGTGGTGTGATTTAAATGACTAAATATATGGTTCTAAAGAAATCATAGTTTTTTAAAACATGCCCTTTGGGGTAAAAACCAGTAAAATGGTCTCATGTTTCCTTGAAATCATAGTAAAAAAATTTATAGTGATTTAGGAAATAAAAAATTGATACCATATCAATCTGATTATAGGATTTCTTGATATGAACCGAAACACATTTTAGTGTTTGAAAAGTCTAAAATATGGATGTAATGGTCAAATCCATAGAAAATGATATCAGATTGGTTTTAAATCACAGGTAAATTGAATTTGAATTATTTTTTATATGTAAAAATAAATGGATCATCAATTCAACTTTTAATATTGTTGAAATGATAATATAACCCGTTTTAAAGATATCAACTTCTTTAAACAAGTGTGTCAAATGGTCAAAATTTTGAAAATTATCTTCGGTTATTGTGAAATAATAAGAAAAAATACTTTGATTAATTTTTTATATGTATTAATAATAATCACTTTATTTTGAGTTATGGTTTTCTTGGGATGATTAAAAAAGACATTTTTAGTTTTTTGAAACTCTAAAAGATACATGTAATGATCAAAACTATAGTAACTGACATTATTTTTACATGAAATCATAAGAAAACTATATTTGACTTATTTTTCACATATAAGAGTAGCAAATACATTAATATCAAATTTGGGATTCCAAATATTTCTATATATAAAATTTTAAAACATATTAGTACCTTTAAAAATGTGTTTTATGTTGTTAAAACCAAGAAAAACACTTCAAAATACCATCAATTCAAGGGATATAAATTCTAGAATTATTTTTGAAATTTATGGACTAATTACTGATTAATAAGAATTGATATTTTATTTTGATGACTAAAAATAAATTTTTACACATTTAAAAATCTAAAACATATTAGCAGCTATCAAAACAATAGAAAAGAACTTCAGATTGATTTGAAATCATAAGAAATTTTTCTATAATTTTTTTTCATATAGGATTAGAAAAATTTAAATCTAACATGTGATATGATTAAAATTATTATATAATTAGTTTTCAAAGATATCAATGTCTTTAAAAATTACCATCAATTGGTAAAAACCAATAAAATGACCTCATATTGATATTGAATCATAAAAAATAGTTGAATATTGATTTGAGAAATGCAAGAAGTGTATAAGCACTCAGACTTAAACCTTACATAATATTGAATTAAACGAATAATTCACATTGAGGATCTTTTCATGTTTAGAGTTTATGAGAATTAGGCCATAAATTTTACATTACATCTCAAAAATAAAAATTAGACAATCCTACACTGTTTCCATTTTTTCATAAAAAAAACTCTTGAAAAAGAGTCTTGTATAATTACATGTTTAATAGAGCATGATTTTTTCTTGATCTCATCCTTGACCCTATTCCACTTTATGTCCTATGAAAAACATTTCAAAAACATGGGATGAGCATAAAAAGCTCAGTGAGGGATACACAAAGAGAGAAAACTGTTTGTTTTTCAAAAAAAACAAGTAAACCATGAATACTTTATCATAAGTAATACTTTTCACCTTTATGAATTAGTAAATACTCTTCACTGAATAAAATATCAATACTTACCCTTCTGTAACCGAAATATTACCATAAACCCCATATAAATAACACATAACATATAAAGGTAACTTGGGACATAAACAGACTTAAATGAAATAACCATACAGTCAACTTCCACACATATCACTAAATGGAATAGCCATACGGCTGACCTCCATACCCAATGAATTCGAGGTTATAAAGTAACCATCTATCTTGGTTTTGACGACACCAACCACCATTTGGTTTATCACGTAACCACCCGTCAAATGTCCAACTACCATTATAAAATCATAAAACATAAAACCAATATAAAGGAATGATAACATTTCCACATTTCAATCACAATATATCATTTGAATATATTTACATAAAATAATCCTTTATAAAAACCATTTCGAATACCAAAATACGTAAAAGAGTATATGGTATTTAATTTCTTTCAAAAACATTACAGCTTGTTGAGGAAGCCAAATATCAAATAATACTCAAGGCGGTGGAAAGGTCGTTGTCACCGAATATGTTTAAAATAAACCTACTTTTTGTCATTTATTAAAACTCTTTATAGTGAAAATATTCATTTTTAATAAAAGTAAATGTCAAAGGGTTTTATGCACCATATAAAATAAAGGTGTGTATAAAACTAAATATGTCTCAATGAGAAGAAATTGAGACGAAGTCCCTTACCTCATGTACGAATTGACCCGTTTGTTCTTTAACGTCCTGAATAATAAAGTAAAGTTAATTTATACTTGATTCAGATCATTTTTCAAGTTTATTATCACACTTATATCACTTATTACAATTTTATAAATATTACATCGTCATTTATGTTAATAATGGATCTTTTATCGATATTTGGTACTTGAGTTGAAAATAGACTTCTTATAATTACATGTTGTTAATGTGGTCAAAATTTTATTATATCCAGAATTATATTCATGATTTAGATACAATATATGTCATATATATCCATTATATACATGTATTTATAAAAGTACATAACATTTAGAGGTAAGAAATGAAATGCACCATTCATGGAGACGGTAAGCCGTACGTATGCATGAATGAAAATTTCAATTATATTTCGTCTTTAATAGAATTAAAACATAATGATACATAGTTATATTATAATTACATTATATTATAATATATAATATCATTAACTCCATCTTTTATATGTACCACATATGGTATGAACATGTCATATCACTTTGAGGGGGCGGTAGTCCTCACTTCCTCAAATGAAATTATCACGTTTAACCATAATGGAAACAATAAAGGTATGATATAAATGGAAATAAATAAGAATAAATAAAACATAAACATAATATAAATCATATATAAATATAGTTCCATCATAATATCCACCATGAGAGGTGGTAGGAGATAATTAAACAATCATCGTTTCGTGAGGCGTTAGTTTTCCATCGACAGAAACATTATGTTCTTCACCCATTAGATGGAGGTGTGTGTAAGTGTAGTTAAATTTTTTTTCATAAAAAATCCTAGTATATTAAGGATACTGGTGTTGTTATAAAAATAATGGAATAAATATATTTTAGGGGCTGGAGAAGTAAAATAAAAGAAAACAATTTAAGAGAATTCGTTACCTTTAATTTGGGTAACTCTCTTTGGTTTGAACCTTAAGGACTTTTTCAAGTGCCTTCTGCCTAAGGTAAGGATTATAGGTGGAAGAGAGGAATGTAGGGAGATTAATTGGTCAGTGTTTGGATGGGTAAAAAAGTCCTGATAGGTGTGAGGAATTGGTTAGAAGTGGTGTCCTTTTATAAGGGAGAGGAGGGGCTCTTTAGGAAAGTGTGAAAACATTATTTTATTATAAACATATATTTGGTTTCAAAAGGTCCAAAACAAATTACCGACGAAGATAAGATGACTTATATTTGAAATAAAATAATCCCATACCAATTGGATAGGTTTTGGATATTGTTTCAATATTTATAATCTTACTTATTTAAATCATTTATTAATGAGGTAAATATTACATTATTATTTTGTCATAAATAATTTAATTTATTTAATGTCTAAAAATTATAGAAAAATTACCATGATGTAGAAAATATTTTTTTCTTTAAATTTAATATTTATAGTCTAAAATACAACTTATATAACCCTATATAGAAATTTATTTACTAAAGGATATATGTTTGAGTTAATTTTTCCTTTACTTTAAATTAATTAATCTATATGTGTCATTATCATTCATAACTGGCTCCATGGGGTCCCAAAAGTGACCCAATGATGCCCATGATCAGATATGTATCAACTAATAGGATTAGGACATGTTTAAAGGTAATTTTATATTATTATAATATTATTTTTTTACCCTTATTTACCTGATTCACCCTTTAACCACGGTAAATAAAATATTTTCTGAAGTAAATATTTAAAATGTCTAAAAATAAAAGTTACCTATACAAAATTTGAAACTTTTGATTGAAAATATGGAATCCATTTTTATCAATTCAAAACCGAGAAGTGGCTGAAATTAATTTAAAATTAATTCCCGCTGTCAAAACAAAAAGAGTGTTTTTAAGAAATAGTAATTATCAAAAGATTGACACTTGTTTTTTCCAATTTCAAAGTGAAATTAATTTCAATGAACAAAATTGGATTAAATGGTAATAATATATACTAATTACAGTTTAAAACCAATTAAAAATATAATCTAACGATATAAATAATTTAGATTAAAAAGCAGTTTTGAATTCAAATACAGTATTTTTCACTATTCATTAAAAAAATGAACTTTATCATAAAAATACCAAGAATTTACCCAAAGTAAATTTTGATTTCCCTATTCTAAAGAATAATTTTATTTTGTCAAATAGACCATATAAAAGTGACCGAAACTATATTTAATTAGGGTCACCAGTAAAAGGTGATAAATCGACCTTTTAGTGAATATTAGAGTATTTATTCTTAAAATTGAATTTAATTCATATTTTAAGATTCTAAATTTTATTGGATAAATGTAATTAAATTTAAAAAAAAATTATAATCATATTTTAGTTAGTTTTATTCATTCACTCCAATACAATGGCTAGGATTTAACTAACATTTAATATAATTATATTATTATTGTAAAACATAAGATTTCAAAGAAACTCGTTGTTGCGTATCAGGTAAGACATAGAACATAGCGTCCCCTTTAAGGTAAAATTAATATTTAATTCAAAAATATTAATAAATCTTATAATTTCATATTTCTTCAGTTACATGGGATGTTACATCCTTCCTCCATTATAGAAATTGCGTTCTCACAATTTTTATTCACTTATCAAATAAGTGGGGGTATTTATCCCTCATAGAATTTTCAAATTCCCATGTTACCTCTTCAACCATATGGTTTTTCCAAAAAACTTTTACTTGGTGAATTACCTTATTCTGCAACACTTTCTCTCTACCATCTAGAATATGAACTGGTTGTTCTTCATAAGAGAGATTCTCTTCCAACTGAACTACCTCTGGACTCAAAACATGAGATGGATATGGGATATAATTTCTCAACACTAAAACATGAAAAACATTGTGTACCTGGGACAAACTTGGAGGTAAAGCCACTCTGTATGCAACTAGTCCAAATTTCACTAGGATTTCATAAGGTCCAATAAACCCCAGACTCAGCTTTTCCCCTTTTACCAAAACACAAGACACTTTTCCATGGAGAAACATTGAGAAATACATGATCACCTACCTCAAAAGTGACAACCTTCCTCCGGTTATCCACATAACTTTTCTGTCTTCTCTTAATTGTTCTCATGTGCTTCTAAATGAACTAAACCTTTTCTACCATCTCTTCTACCAATTATAGTCCCATTAAGTTCCTTTCATGTACTTCATCCCAAAAAGTTGGAGTTCAACACAGATTCCCATATAATGCCTCAAAATGGAGTCATCTGTATACTGGAATGAAAACTGTTATTATAAGAAAATTCAACCAAAGAAAGACATTGGTCCCAACTTCCCTCATAATCCATCGAACAATAACATAACATATCCTCCAAGGCATCAATTGATCATTCTGACTGCCCATCTGATTGAGGATGAAAATCTGTATTAAAATTTAATATAGTACCCAACAAATTCTGGAGGCCTTACCAAAATATTGAAGTAATCCTGTGATCACGATCTGATACAATGTAGAGGGGAACACCATGAAACCTAACTATCCCTTTAAAATACAACTAATATAGTTGATCTAGAGACAAATTATCATGAATAGGAATGAAATTAGCAGATTTAGTCATCCGATCAACAATAACCCAGATTTTATTGTTACCTCGAAATGTATTCTGTAATTCCACAATAAAGTCCATTGATATATTTTCCCATTTTCACTCTTGAACCAGTAAAGATTGAATCATCCCTTTTGGTAACTACTGCTCTTCTTCAACCTGCTGACAAATCAAACACTTCACATTGAAATCAGAAATATCTATTTTCATTCCATCCCACCAGTAATACTCTCGAAGATCTATGTACATATTAGTACTACCAGGATGAAATGAAAATGGGGAACTATGATTTTCCCCTAATAACTGATTCTTCAACTGTGAATCAAAAGGCACAAATAATCTTTTCCCAAACATCAAAACACAATCATTATCATTATTAAAATAGACAACTTACACTTCTAAAGCAATTCTACCTTTTTTCTGTAACTCACTATCTTCCTTCCGTGCTTGCTTAATTCTGTTTGAGAGAGATGATTACTCTGACACATGAAAGAAAACAAAATAATTTCTTGCACCAACAACTTCTATGCCAAATTTCATCAAATCAAAAACCAAAGGATCTCGTACCAAACGTAGCATGGTTAATAAAGCATTACTTTTTCAACTCAAAGCATCAACCATTATATTTTCTTTTCCTGGATGGTAATGGATCGTGCAATCATAATCCATGATTAATTCCAACCATCACCTCTATCTCATGTTCAATTATTTTGGAGTTAATATATACTTCAAAATTTTGTGGTCTGTATATATTTCACATTTTACTTCATACAAATGATGTCTCAAAATTTTTAATGAAAAAACAACAATAGCTAATTCCAAATCATGTATAGTGTAATTTAACTCATGAGGTTTCAACTGATGTGAACCATAAGAAATTACCTGATCATTCTATCTAAGTACAAAAACAAGACCTTTCAATGAATCATTACTGTAGTTGAAAATTCACCATCTCTGGAAGGCAGTGCCAAAACTGGAGCATTCACCAATCTTCTTTTCAATTCCTGAGTCAACTGAGCCATAGCTGCACAAACTATTAAATTCTGATTTTGACTATCTCAGGATGTTGATTTGGAAGGTCATTTCCCTCAGTATGCCTTCCCATAAAAACTTCTCTGTTTCCTCTATGAAAACCCATTCTTAACATAGAAAAATCTTAGGCGAAGCAACATGGTAATCTGTAAATAATATATAACATCAATCTTATCATAAATTTATTTATGGGCATTAATTTAACAATACCCTAACTCCTAAAGTTATCTAAACCGACCTATGATATCAACTATAAGGACCACCCTTAAACATTACATAATATTGGATTAAACAAATAATTCACATTGAGTATCTTTTCAGGTTTAGAGTTTTAGAAAATTAGGCCATAACTATTACATTACATCTCAAACATTCAAAGTAGACACTCCTACTCAGTTTCCAATTTTTTCATAAAAAAAACTCTTGAAAAAAAGAGTCATGTCTAATTCCTTGTTTAAGAGAGAAGGATTTTTCCTTGATCCCATCCTTGACCTTATTACTCTTTATATCCTGTGAAAAACATTTCAAAAACATGGGATGAGAATAAAAAGCTCAGTAAGGGATAAACAAAGAGAGAAAACTGTTAGTTTTTCAAAACAACAAGTAAACCATGAATACTTTATCATAATTAATAGTTTTCACCTTTATGAAGTAGTAAATACTCTTCAATGAATAAAAGATCAATACCTACCCTTTTGTAACCAAACGATTACCATAAAACCCATATAAATTACACAAATCATATAAAGGCAACTTGGGACAAAAACATACTTAAATGGAATAACCATACGGTCGACTTCCATACATATCACTAAATGGAATATCCATACGGCCGACTTCCATACCCAATGCATTGGAGGTTATAACGTAACCACCTGTCCAAGTTTTCATGGCACCATCTGTCATTTGGTTTATCACATAACCACCCGTCCAATGTCCATGTACTATTATAAAATCATAACACAAAAAATCAATATAAAGGAATGATAAAATTTCCACATTTCAGGCGCAATATATCATTTGAATATATTTACAAAAAATAACCCTTTATCAAAACCATTTCCAATACCAAAATACGTAAAAGAGTATATGGTATTTAATTTCTTTCAAAAACATTACGTCTTGTTAAGGAAGCCAAAGATCAAAAAATACTCACGGCGGTGGAAAGGTCGTTGTCACCGCATATGTTAAAAAGAAACATAATTTTTGCCTTTTAGGGAAATGATTTGTAGAGAAAAGATTCATTTTTAATAAAAGTAAAAGTCATATGGGTTTAAATACCGTATAAAAGAAAGTTGTGTATAAAACAAAATATGCCTCAATGCAAAGAGATTGAGACGAAGTCCCTTACCTTGTGTCCGACTTCACTCGTTCATTCTTTAACATCCTGAATAATAAACTAAAGTAAATTTCTACCTTATTTAGAACCTTTTTAAAGTTTATTATCCCTCTTATATCACTTATTACCATTTTAAAAACATCACATAGTCATTTATGTTAATAACAGTCGTTTTCTCGATATTTGGTGCTTGAGTCGAAAATGGACTTCTAATAATTACATGTTGTTAATGTGGTAAAAATTTCATTATATTCAAAATGATATTCATGATATAGATACCATATGTTTCGTATATATCCAGTATATACATGTATTTATAATAGTACATAACATTTATAGGTAAGAAATGAAATGCACCGTTCATGGAGACGGTAAGCCGTACGTACGCATGAACGCTACTTTCATTTCTATTTCATATTTAATGGAATTAAAACATAATGATACATAGTTATATTAAAATTAAAGTATAGTGTAGTATATAATATCATTAAATCCATCCTTTATATGTACCACATATGTTATGAACAAGTCATATCACTTTGAGGGGGCGGTAGTCCGCACTTCCTCAAATAAAATTATCGCGTTTACCCATAATGGAAAAAATAAATGTATGATATAAATAAAAATATTAAAGAATAAAGAAAACATAAACATAATATATATCATATATAAATACATTTACATCATAATGTCCACCATGAGATGTGGTGGGAGATAATTAAACAATCATCATTTCATGAGGCGTTAGTTTTTAATCCACAGAAACATTATGTTCTTCATCCATTAGATGTAGGTGTGTGTAAGTGTAGTTAGGATTTTTCTCATAAAAAATCCTAGTATATTGAGGATACTAGTTTTTTTATAAAAATAATGTAACAAAAAGATTTTAGGGGTTGGATAAGTAAAATAAAAGAAAACAATTTAAGAGAAATCGTTACCTTTAATTTGGGTAACTCTCTTTGGTTTGAACCAAAAGGACTTCTTGAAGAGCCTTCTGCCTAAGGTAAGGCTTCTAGGTGGAAGAGAGGTATTTAGGGAGATTAATTGGTAAGAGTTTTGATGGTTAAAAGGGTTTGAGATGTGTGACGAATTGGTTAGAAGTGGTCTCATTTTATAAGGGAGAGGAGGGGCTCTTTAGGAAAGTGTGAAAACATTATTTTATTATATACATATCATCAGTTTCAAAAGGTCAAAAACACATTAAAGAAAAAGATAAGATGACTTATATTCTAAATAAAACAATGGAATACGAATTTGATAGGTTGTGGAATTTTTTTTAGTATTTATAATTTTATTTATTTAAATCATTTATTAATGAGGTAAATACTGTATTATTATTGTGTCATAAATAATTTAATTTATTTAATGTCTAAAAATTATAAAAAAATTACCATGATGTAGGAAGTATTTTTATATTTCCAATTAATATTTATAGTCAAAAATATATCTTATATAACCATATGTAGAAATTTATTTACTAAAGGATATATGTTTGAGTCAATTTTTCCTTTATTTTAAATTAATTAATCTATAGTGTCATTGTCATTCATAAGTGGCTCCATGGGGTTCCAAAATCGACCCAATGATGGAAATGGTCGGATATGTATCAACGGATAGGATTAGGACACGTTTACGGGAAATTTTTTATTATTATAATATTATTTTTTTACCCTTATATACATAATATACCTTTTAACCACGGTAAATAAAATATTTACTGAAGTAAATATTTAAAATGTCTAAAAATAAAAGTTACCTATTTAAAGAATTATGACATTTAGATTCCAAATATGGAATAAATGTTTCCAAATTCTGAACACATAAGTGGATGAAATAAATTTAAAATTAATTCCCTTTGTCAAAACAAAAAGGGTGTTTTTAAGAAATAATAACTATCAAAAGACTGACACTGGTTTTTTCCAATTTCAAAGTGAAATTACATCCAATGACCAAAATTGGATTAAATGGTAAAAATATATTCTAATTACACTTTAAAACTAATTAAAAAGATAATCAAACCATATAAATAAATTATATTAAAAAGTAGTTTTGAATTCAAATACAGTATTTTCACTATTCATTAAAAAATGAACTTTATTAGAAAAATACCAAAAATTTACCCAAAGTAAATTTTGATGTCCTGATTCTGAAGAAGAATTTTATGTTGTCAAATAGAACATATAAAAGTATCCAAAATTATATTTAAATAGGGTTCTCCATTAAAAGGCAATAAATCGACCTTTTAGTGAATATTAGAGTATTTTTTTATAAAATCGAATTCTTTTTCTTATTTTAAGATTCTAACTTTTATTGGATAAATGTAATTAAATTTAACAGAAATTTATAATCATAATTTACTAAGTTCTATTCATTCCAACCAATACAACGTCTAGGAGTTAACTAACATTTAAAATAATTATACTATTAGTGTGAATCATAAGATTTCATAGAAACTCGTTGTTGCGTATCAGGTAAGCCATCGAACATAGCGTCCACTTTAGGGTAAAATTAATCTTAAATTCAAAAATATTAATAAATGTGAAAATGTCATATTTCTTCCCTTACCTAGGATGTTACATTCTTCCCCCATTTTAGAAATTTCCTCCTCACAATTTTTATTCACTTATCAAATAAATGGTGGTATTTATCCATCATAGAATTTCCAAATTCCCACATTTCCTCTTCAACCATATGGGTTTTCCACAAAACCTTTACCTAGTTAATTACCATATTCTACAACACTTTCAATCTACGGTCAAGAATCAGGACAGGTTGTTCATCATAAGAGATATTCTCTTCAAACTGAACTACCTCTAGGCTCAAAACATGAGATGGATCCGTGATATACTTTCTCAACATTGAAACATGAAAAAAATATTGTTTAACTGGGACAAATTTGGATGTAAAGCCACTCTATACGCAACTGATCCAAATTTATCTAGGATTTCATAGTGTCCAATAAACCTCAGACTCAGCTTTCCCATTTTACTAAAACACATCACACTTTTCCATGGAAAACTTTGAGAAAGACATGATCACCTACCTCAAAAGAGACATCCTTCCTTCGGTTATCTACATAACCTTTCTATCTACTATGTGCTATTCTCATGTCCTTCTGAATCAACTGATTTTTTTTGCCATCTCTTCTACCAATTCTGGTCCCATCAGCTTCCTTTTACCTACTTCATCCCAAAAAGTTGGAGTTCGATACCACTTCCCATATAATGCCTTAAATAGAGCCATCTGTATACTAGAATGAAAACTGTTATTATAAAAATATTCAACCAAATAAAGATGTTGGTCCCAAATTCCATGGTAATCCATCAAAAAATCACGTAACATATCCTCCAAGGTCTGAATTTTTCATTCTGACTACCCATCTGATTGAGGATGAAAAGATATAAAAAAATTTAATTCATTACCCAACAAATTCTGAAGGCCTTTCCAATAGATTGAAGTAATCATGAGATCACGATCAGATACAATAGAGATGGGAACACCATGAAACCTAACTATCTCTTTAACATAAAACTGAGATATTTGATCTAGAGACAAAGTATCTCGAATAAGAAGGAAATAAGGATATTTAGTCAACCGATCAACAATAAATCAGATTGAATTGTTACCTTAAGATGTCTTCGGTAATCCCACAACGACATCCATATATATATTTTTCCATTTCCACTCTGGCACTGGTAAAGACTGAAGCATCCCTTTCTGTAACTACCGCTCTGCTTTAACCTACTGACAAGTCAAACACTTCATAGAGAAATCAGCAATATCTCTTTTCATTCCATCCCACCAATAATACTCTCGAAGATATTTGTACATATTATTACTACTATGATGAATTGAAATTGGGGAACTATGAGTTTCACATAATAACTCATTCTTAAACTATGAATCAAAAGTCACACATAATCTTTTCCCAAATCTCAAAACACAATAATTATCAACATTTAAATCCGGTAACTTACACATCTAAACCAATTCTACCTTTTTCTGTAACTCACTGTCTTCCTTCTGTGCTTGCTTAATTTTTTCTGAGAGAGATGATTACACAGACAACTGAAACAAAAAAAAGAATTTTATGAACCAACAACTTCTATGCTAAAGTTCATCAAATAAAAAACCAAAGGATCTTGTTCCAAACGTATCATGGTTAATGAAGCATTATTTTTCGACTCAAAGCATCAACCACTTTTTTTCTTCTCCAAGATGGTAATGGATCGTGCAATCATAATCCTTGATTGAATTCAACCATCTCCTCTGTCTCATGTTCTATTCTTTTTGAGTGAATATATACTTCAAACTTTTGTGGTCAGTATATATTACACATTTTACTCCATACAAATGATGCCTCCAAAATTTTAAAGGAAAGACAACAGTGGCTAATTTCAAAACATGTGTAGGACAATTTAACTCATGAGAGTTCAACTAACGTGAAGAACAAGAAATTACTTGATCATTCTATATAAGGATACAACCAAGGCCATTCAACGAAGAATCACTGTGGATGAAAAATTTACCATCTCTGGAAGGCAGTGCCAAAACTGGAGGATTCACCAATCTTCTTTTCAATTCCTGAGTCAACTGAGCAATAGCTGCACAAACTATTCAATTCTGATTTTGACCATATGAGGATACTGATTTGGAAGTTTATTTCCCTCGGTATGCCTTCCAAGAAGAACTAATCTGTTTCCTCTACAAAAAACCATTCTTAACACAAAAATTTCTTAGGCAAAGCTACATGGTAATCTGTAAATACTATATCAGTTCAATATTATCATAAATGTATTTTTGGACATTATTTTAGCAATACCCTAACTCCTAAAGTTATCTAAACTGACCTCTCATGCCAGCTATAAGGACATGGCCTTAAACCTTACATAATATTGAATTAAATGAATAATTCAGATTGAGGATATTTTTAGGTTTAGAGTTTTTGATAATTAGGCCATAACTGTTACATTACATCTCAAAAATACAAAGTAGACACTCCTACCTGGTTTCAATTGTTTTCATAAAAAAACTCTTGAAAAAATATTCATGTCTAATTCCATGTCTAAGAGTGCATGATTTTTCCTTGATCCCATCATTGATCCTATTCCACTTTATATCCTGTGAAAAACCTTTCAAAAACATGGGATGAGCATAAAAAGCTCAGTCAGGGATACACAAAGAAATAGAACTGTTAGTTTTTTCAAAACAACAAGTAAACCATGAATACTATATCATAAGTAATGCTTTTCACCTTTATGAAGTTTTAAATACTCTTCACTGAATAAAATATCAATACTTACCCTTTTTTAACCAAAAGATTACCATAAAACCAATATAAAGAACACATAACATATAAAGGTAACTTGGGACATAAACATACTTTAATAGAATAACCATACGGTCGACTTCCACACATATCACTAAATGGAATATCCATAGGGACGACTTCCATAACCAATTCATTGGAGGTTATAACAAAACCAACCGTCCTGGTTTTCACGGCACCTCCCGTCATTTTTTTTATCACGTAACCACCCTTCAAATGTTCAAGTACCATTATAAAGTCATAACACATAAAACCAATATAAAGGAATTATAACATTTCAACATTTCAATAACAATATATCATTTGGATATATTGACATAAAATAATCCTTTATCAAAACCATTTCCAATACCAAAATATTTAGAAGATTATATGGTATATAATTTCTTTCAAAAACATCTAGGCTTGTTGGGGAATCCCAAGATCAAATAATACTCGCAGCGGCGGTAAGGTTTTTGTCACAGGGTACGTTAAAAAGAAACATACTTTTTATCATTTAGTAAAATGATTTGTAGATAAAAGATTCATTTTGAATAAAATTAAAATTCAAAGGGTTTCATACACCGTATAAAAGAACTTTGAGCATAAAAAAAATGCCTTAATGAAAGGAGATTGAGACGAAGTCCCTTACGTCATGTCCAACTTGACCCGTTCGTTATTTAACGTTTTGAATAATAAACTAATGTTAATTTCTACTTGCTTTAGAACCTTTTTAAAGTTCATTATCCCTCTTATATCAATTATTTCCATTGTTATAAACATTATATAGTCATTTATGTTAATAACGTCCATTTTCTCGATATTTGGTACTTGATTAAAAAATGGACTTCTTATAATTACACGTTGTTAATGTGGTCAAAAGTTCATTATATCCAGAATGATATTCATGATTTAGATAAAACATATGTCATATATATCCTTTATATACATGTATTTATAATAGTACATAACATTTAGAGGTAATAAATGAAATGCACCGTTCATGGAGACGGTAAGTCGTACGTACGCATGAACACTACTTTCATTTATATTTCTTATTCAATGGAAATAAAACATAACATTTAATATTTATATTATAATTCCAGTATAGTATAATATATCATATCATTAACTCCATCCTTTATACGTACCACATATGGTATGAACGAGTAATATCACTTTGAGGGGGTGGTAGTCCGCACTTCCTCAAATGAAATTACCGCGTTTACCCATAATGGAATCCATAAAGGTATGATATAAATGAATAATACATAAGAATAAAGAAAAAAATAAACATAATATATATCATATATAAATACAGTTCCTTCATAATGGCCACCATGAGAGGCCTTAGGAGATAATTGAACAATCATCATTTTGTGAGGCGTTAGTTTGCAATCCACAGAAACATTATGTTCTTCACCCATTAGATAGAGGAGTGTGTAATTGTAGTTCAAATACTTATCATTAAAACATAATAGTATATTGAGGATATTGTTTTTTTTATAAAAATAAATGAAAAAAAGAGTATAGGGGTTGGAGAAGTTAAATAAAATAAAACAATTTAAGATAAATCTTTACCTTTAATTTGGGTAACTCCTTTTGGTTTGAACCAAAAGGACTTCTTGAAGTGCCTTCTGCCTAATGCAAGGCTTATAGGTGGAAGAGAGGTATGTATGGAGCTTAATTGGGATGATTTTGGATGATCCAAAAGTCTTGAGAGGTGTGAGTAACTGGTTAGAATTGGTCTCCTTTTATAAGGGAGAGGAGGGGCGCTTTAGGAAAGTGTGAAAACATTATTTTATTAATAACATATATTTGGTTTCAATAGGAACAAAACACATTAAAAACGAAGATAATATAACCCATATTTGAAATAAAATAATCCAATACGAATTTTACAGGTTTTTAATATTGTTTTAATATTTATAATCTTATTTATTTAAAACATTTATTAATGAGGTAAATATTTCATTATTAGTGTGTCATAAATAATTTAATTTATGTGATGTCTAAAAATTATAAAACAATTACCATGATGTAGTAAATATTTTAATCTTTCCAACTAATATTTATAGTCAAAATGTAACTTATATAACCATATGTAGAAATTTATTTACTAAAAGATACATGTTTGAGTCAATTTTGCCTTTACTTTAAATTAATTAATCTAAAGTGGCATTATCATTCATAAGTGGCTCCATGGGGTCCCGAAATCGACCCATGGATTCCCATGGTCCGATATGTATCAACCAATAGGATTAGGACACGTTTAATGGTAATTTTATATTATTATAATATTATTTCATTACCCTTATTTACCTGGTTTACCCTTAATCCATGGTAAATAAAATATTTACTGAATTAAATATTTAAAATATCTAAAAATAAATGTTACGTATTTACAAAATTGGTACCTCTTGATTCCAAATATTGAATCCATTTTTCCAAATTCAAAACACAGAAGTGGTAGAAATTAATTTAAAATTAATTCCCGCTGTCAAAACCAAAAGCGTGTTTTTAAGAAATAATAACTATCAAAAGATTGACACTTGTTTTTGTCCAATTTCAAAGTGAAATTACTTCCAATGAACAAAATTGGATTAATTGGTAAAAAATATATTCTAATTACACTTTAAAACCAATTAAAAAGATAATATAATCATATAAATAAATTAGATTGAAGAGCAGTTTTGAATTCAAATAAAGTATTTTTCACTATTCACTAAAAAATTAACTTTATCAGAAAAAAACCAAAACTTTAACCAAAGAAAATTTTGAGGTCCCCATTCTAAAGAAAACTTTTATTTTTTCAAATAAAACATATAAAAGTGACCAAAACATGATTTAAATAGGGTTCTCCATTAAAAGGCGATAAATCGACCTTTTAGTGAATATTACAGTATTTATGATTAAATAGAATTATTTTCTTATTTTAATCTTATAACTTTTATTGGATAAATGTAATTGAATTTAAAAAACATTTATAATAATATTTTAGTTATTTCTATTCATTCCCGCCAATACAACGGCTAGGAGTTAACTAACATTTAAAATAATTATATTTTTAGTGTGCACTGTAAGATTTCAAAGAAACTCATTGTTGCGTATCAGGTAAGCTGTCGAACATAGCGTCCCCATTAAGGTAAAATTAATATTTAATTCACAGATATTAATAAATAAGAAAATTGAAAATTTCTTCATTTACCTGGGATTTTACAAAGTGATACCACATTATTCAGAGTTGTAATTTTCTTGAGATGACTGAAAAAGAATTTGTAGTTTTTTAAACTCTTAAACATATGTGTTAGTGTCAAACCAATTGAAAAAGAGATGTTATTGGTTTCAAATCATGGTAAATATGTCTTTGAATTTTATTTTATTTTTAATAGCAGAAGTCATGTCATTCCAATATGCCCTCTTTTCATAATGACTAAATGGAAATTTTAAAAGATATCAATGTCTTTAAAAATTCATGTTGGTGGGTCCAACCATAGATTCCCATCAAATTGTAGGAAAATTTCCTTCCAATTACCTAAAAAATTTAATAGTATAAATCACATCAATCCAATGCACAATGCCATAATAATAACTAAATAATCAGTTTTAATGATTTCAAAGTCTTCAAAAACATGCTTTAGGCGGTGATAACCGAGAAAACCACATAATATTTTCATAAATTCATGGGGAATCAACCATAAATTTACTTTTGAAAATTATCAAATAACATCACATGAAATTGAGATATGGTTTTCATGGGATGGTCTAGAAAACATTTTTAGGGATTTTAAACTCTAAAACATGCATGCAATGGTCAAAACCATAGAAAATGACCTCTTATAGGCATGAAAACATAGTGAAAATATATATAAATTATTTTTTATTTGTTAAAATTGATTTAAATTAAATCATACATGTTATTTTATTGAAATGTAAAAATAATCTGCTTTTAAAAATATCATAGTCTTTAAAAACATGTGTTAGGGGTCCAAACCAATCAAATTCCCTTAGATTACTATCGAGTCCGACTATAATAATAAATTATTAATTAGTAATATATATGAATTTATGTAGCTTCAATACAATTTTATTTTTCCTCGTGATGACCAAAAACACATTTATAGTGTTTTAAAATTCTAAAATATCGATTTAGCATTTTACACCCAAAAAAACTCCTCAAATTGACATGAAATCGAATGAAAAAAGTTTTTGAAATATATTTAAGGTGTGTGAGTATATGACAGGTCAATAAAACATGTGATGTTTTTGGAATGACAAAATAAATAGATTTAAAATATATCAATGTTTTTAACAATGTGTGTTAGGGGGTAAAAACCATGAAAATGTCCTTGCATTATCATGAAATCATAGTAAAATAACTTAAAGAAGATTTTTGAAATATAAGAAAAAATTCAAAATCAGTCAAATTTTAATTCTTCTCAAGATGACTAAAGACACAATTTTATTGTTTTAAAACTTTAAAATGTTCACGTGATAGCCAAAATAAAGGAAAACTATCTCATATTTACTTGAAATCAAGTAATATTTTCTTTGAACTATTTTTTGTGTATGATTATATGAAACCCCAATTTTAGGAGTGGTGTGATAAGAGTGACTAAATAATAAATTTTAAAGATATTAAAGTCCTTAAAAATAATCATCAAAGGTTGAAAACTATGAAAATGGCCCTAGATTTCCTTAAAATCATAAGAAACAATCACTGTTTGATTTGTGAAATTAATGAATTAAGGCTAAAAAATCCAATTTCATTTCTCAAGATGAATAAAAACATATTTTTAGTGTATTGAAACTCTAAAAAAGTGTTGGGAGGTCAATACCTTGAAACCAACCATTTATAAACATGAAATCATGGTAAAATGATCTTTGAATTTTTTATTATGTGTATTAGTATACAAAACATCGATCTGACAGGTGGTGTGCTTTAAATAATAGAGGAAATAGTTTTTAAAGATATAAATGTTTTCAAAAACATGTTTGAGGGGGTGAAAACAGAGATAATGAACTTTAATTGATGTGAAATTATATGATCTAGACCATTGATTTATATTTTAAATATATAAATTGACTCCACCTCAATCTAAGTTGAAATTTTCTTAAGATGATTGAAAACAATTTAAGTTCTAAAACTATATAATAAATTTATAATAATAAAAACCATAAAATAATGCCTCATATTAATATCGAATCATAGTTTAACTATATATTAATAATTTTGGATGTGTAAAATAATAAATTATATTAATCTAAAATATGTTGTGCTTAGAAAGAATAAATAAGAAGTTTTACCTATATCGAAGTCTTTAAAAACCTATGTTATAAGGTAGAAACCATGAAGATTACTTCAGATTAACAAGAAATCCTATGAAAATAGTCATTGATGTATTTATGATCTATACGAGTAGTCAAAACATCAATTTAATGTGTGACGGGGCAACAATTGATAAAAAAAATTAGTTTTAAACTTATCAACATTATTAAAACATTCATCATGGAGGAAAACTAAGATAAAAACATCATATTTCCATATTATAGTAGGAAAACAAACATATATTTATTTAGGAAATTTAGTAACTAATCCCACGTCAATATGAATGATATATAACTAAGGTATACTAAAAACACATTTTAATTGTTTAAGAACACTTAAATCTGTGTGTAAGGGTCAAAACAATAACATAGGACCTCGAATTGATGTGAAATCAAAGGAAACTTGATTTTGAATTATTTATCAGAAGAAAAAACAATCTAATGTGTGAAATAATTAAAATAATTAAATAATTAGTTTTATTGATATCAAATTCATTAAAAATATATGAAAATGAGTTAAACCCCAATGAATAACCTCATATTTTCATGAAATCATATCACAATAACGGCTGTTTATTTTTGGAAATTTAGGAATTGACACCTTGTTAGTCTGAGCTAAGGTTTTATCTGGATTACTAAAAACACCATTTTGGGATTTTAAAACTCTTTTGTTTGTATGTAATTTTCAAAATCATAGAATAAACCTTATATTTAATTGAAATCATAAGAAAATTATCAATGAATTCTTTGTAACATGTTCAGAAAATGGTATGTGAGTCTAATGTCATGTGTTTATGGAATGACTGAATATGAATTTTTAAAATATGTTAATATCTTTAGAAACATGCATCATGGTTACAAAACCAAACAAATGATCTCATATTTCCATTAAATCATTGGAAAAAAACCATTTGTTGATTCTTGAGATATAGGAGCTATCACCACATAAATATGAGTTGAGGTTTTCTCGATATGACTGAATATACAAGTGTACATTTTAGAACTCTAGATGATTTGTGTAATAGTATTTTAAATAAAAAAAGACTTTGAATTAATGTTAAATTCTATGGAAATTCACTTTTAATTATTTTTTATTTTTTTAGTAGAATACATTTCACTTCTATGTTTGTTGTTCTCGTAATGACTAAATAAAAAATTTTAAAAGATATAAAAGTATTTAAAAACATACGGTGGGTGGTAAAAACATAAAAACACAATGAAATCAGAATCAAATATATCAAATTATTTAGTGTAATGTAAAAAAATGAATACCACATCAATCTGAATGGAATATTTCTGAAGATGGAAAAAACTACAATTTAGTGTTTTAAAACTGATAAACGTGAATTTAATGTAAAAAACGTTAAAAACAAAAACAAATTGTTTGAAATCATAGGAAAACTATCTTTGAATTATTTTTGACATGTTTGATTAGGCATTACCTCAATATGTAATTTTATGTTCTTATAAAGGCTAAATAAATAGTTTTAAAAGATATCAAATTCCTTAAAAAGCATTAACAGATCAAAACTAGGTAAATAACCAATAATTTCCGTTAAATTATTAGATAATAATCATAGATGGTTTTTTGAAATGTAGGAATTAAGTCCATATCATTGTAAATTTTATATTTCTTAATATGACCCAAATTTTTTTTTGTAAAATTCTATTACATGCACATAAAGGTCAAAATAATATAAAAATCTAATTGATTTAAAATCATAAGAAAAATTATTTGAATCATTCGTGATGCTTACAAGTAAAAAGAATGACAATCTAACATGATGTGTGCTAAAAATGACCGAATATTCACTTTTTAATGATATGAATGTATTTAAAAACATTTTATAGATGGAAACAACAAAAAATATGGTCTTATATTAACATAAAATCATAGGACATAAATTAAATCAATATGGTATATAGTGTTCTTGGAATGATAGAACAAACAACATTTATAGAGATGAATGTCATTAAAATCATGGATCTGGGGCTAAACCCCAAGAAAATTAACTCCTATTATCATGAAATTATGTAACAAAATCCTTCTATTTATTTGTAACATATATTAACTTAATTCACATCATTCCAAGTTGATTATTTCTCAGAATACCTAAAAATGAGGTTTTTGTGTCTTAAACCTCTAAACAAACATATAGTGATAAAACCATATTAAATGACCAAAAATTGACATGAAATATAGTGATAAATATCACTAAATTATTCTTGACATATATTATAATATGTAATTACAATATGAGGTGTGGTGTGCTCGAAATGGTTAATTTTTTTTAAGATATCGGTCTTTGAAAACATTCACTAGGGATAAAAACTAATAATATGATATTTTATTACTTTGAAATAAAAGTAAAATAATCATATATTTTTTTAAAAAAATTATAAAAACTGATTCCATTTCAATACTAGTTATGTAATTCTCCAGATGAATAAAATGATTTTTAGTTTTTTAAAATTCTATAATCTGCATGTAATAGTCAAAACCATAGAAAACGAACTCAAATTGATGTGAAATCCTAGGATAACTATATTTGACTTATTTTTTATGTATAATAGTATATTTATGTTCTACAATACATTTGGGGCTATAAAAATAAAAAAATAATTAGTTTTATAAGATTTCAACATTTTTGAAAACATGCTAGATTGTGTTATAACCAAGAAAACTACCTCAGATTTCCATGAAATCATAAGACAAAAACCATAAAATAATTTCTGAAATGTGGGAGCTAGTTCCACATGATTCCAAGTTGATGATTTCTCAATATTATAGAAAAAATAAATTTAAGTTATTTTAAACCATAAAATGAGTATGTAGTGGTGAAATCCATAACAAATGACCTCAGATAAAAAAATCATAGAGAAACTTTCACTGAATAGTTTTTGAAGTGTATAAGTAGATGACATGACAATATAACTTATAGTGTTCTTAAAATGAATAAATAATTCATTTTAAAATATATCAAGGTCTTTAAAAATATGTGTTAGGTGGTCAAAAACAAGAAAAATCCCACAAATTTCCCTGAAACCATAGAAAAACAATGGTAGATTGATTTATGAAAAGTAGTAACTCAACTCATGTCAATATAAGATTCATTTTATTGAGGAATGAGAGAAGCAAATTTGTTGTTTTCTAAAACTCTAATATGTGAAATAGTAAAACCCAAATAAAAAACATCAAATTGATGAGATATCATAAGAAAATTGTATTTTTTTTATGTATATATGTTGACAACAAGTCAATCTAACATGTGGTGTTATCATATTGACTATATAATAAATTCTAAAAGATATCAAAGCATTAAAAACATGTTTTATAAGGTCAAAAGAAAACATACTAATTTATATTTCCATGAAATCATTAGAAAGAAATTGAAAATTTATTCTATAAGTATAACAATGGACACCACATTAATCTGAGTTGCGGTTTTTTATAGATGACCAAAAACACAAGTTTAGTGTTTTAAAATTCTAAAAGTGTCTTTAATGGTCAGTACTATATAAACAAACCCCATAATTATATTAAATAACATTGAAAATACATATTATAATTATTTTCACATGTAAAAGTAGACAAAAAATCATTCTGACATGTGGTGTGCTTAGAATGACTAAATAAGTAATTGGAAAGGATATCAATGTAACTTGTGTCAAGGGATCAAAACTAATAAAATAACCTAATATATACCTAAAATCATAGAAAATGAAAAAAATATTTATTTTTTACATGTATTAAAAAACATTTTAATTTGAGTTTCATTTTTATGAGGATGACTAAGAACACATTTTTTGTGTTTTTAAACCCTGAAATGTGGATGTAATGGTCAATCCCAAAGTAAATTTTGTTTTATAAAAACATAAAAACATATATTTAAATTATGATTTATGTTTATAAAAATATTTTATGTCAATCCAACATGTGGTATTCTTGAAACGACTAAATAAGCAATTTGAAAAGATATCAATGTCTTTAAAAACATCATCCAGGGGTCATAACATAGAAAATGATCTCAGATTTTTATAAACTCATGGATAATAAATATTTGATTGAATTTTTTAAATTTAATAATAGACTCAATAACAATCCATGTTATGGTTTTATTAGAATTAATGAAAGCGATAAAGTTATCATATTAGTGTAAGATCATAGATATGGGGTGAGGTGAATCAACGATATCTTTCTGTTGTGATTTTTTTCTCATAGAACACTACTATTAAAAATGTTATATATTTGATATAATAAATTATATCATTAAACCTCACTTTGTATGCAGTAAATATAAAGATAGATCAAAATTGAATATTTATTATGTTCAGTACAAGGTCCCAATCCTTCCCATGTTGGCTATCCTCCCCAGTATGGATTATTTTACTAACATTTTTCTGGATTACAATGAAATGGGATCTAACAGGTTCAACAACAAGGTAATTATTCCTCGTAGAATTTTCAAATTCCCACGTTTCCTCTTCAACCATATGGTTTTTCCACAAAACCTTTAACTTGTGAATTACCTTATTCTACAACACTTGATCTCTATGGTCAAGAATCTAGACTGGTTGTTCTTCATATGAGAGATTCTCTTCCAACTGAACTACCTCTGGGCTCAAAACATGAGATGGATCTGGGATATACTTTCTCATCATTGAAACATGAAAAACATTGTGTACCTGGAAAAATTTAGAGGTAAAGCCACTTTTTATGCAACTGATCCAAATTTATGTAGGATTTCATAGGGTCCAATAAACCTCGGACTATGATTTCCCCTTTTACCAAAATGAATCACACTTTTCCATGGAGAAAATTTGAGAAAGACATGATCACGTACCTCAAAAGAGACATCTTTCCTTCGGTTATCCGCAAAACTTTTCTGTCTGCTCTGAGCTGTTCTCATGTGCTTCTGAATAAACTGATCTTTTTATGCTATCTCTTCTACCAATTCTGGTCCCATCAGCTTCCTTTCACCTACTTCATCCCAAAAATTTGGAGTTCGATACCGCTTCCCATATAATGATTCAAATGGAGCCATATGTATACTGGAATGAAAACTATTATTATAATAAAATTAAACAAAAGAAATATGTTGGTCCCAACTTCCCTGGTAATCCATCAAAAAAGCACGTAAAATATCCTCCAAGGTATGAATTTTTCATTTTGACTGCCCATCTGAATGAGGATGAAAATTTGTACTAAAATTTAATTCAGTAACCAACAACTTCTGAAGGCCTTTCCAAAAGAATGAATTAAACCTGGGATCACGATCAGATACAATGGAGAGGGGAACTCCATGCAACCTAACTATCTCTATAACATACAACTGAGATAGTTGATCTAGAGTCAAAGTATCTCGAATAAGAAGGAAATGAGCTGATTTAGTCAACCGATCAACAATAACCCAGATTGCATTGTTACCTCGAGATGTCTTCGGTAATCCCACATCGAAGTCCATAGATATATTTTCCCATTTCCACTCTGGCACCGTTAAAGATTGTAGCATCTCTTTTGGTAACTACTACTCTACTTTAACCTCATGACAAGTCAAACTCTTCATAGTGAAATCAACAATATCTCTTTTCATTCCATCCCACCAGTAATACTCTCGAAGATCTTTGTACATCTTAGTACTACCAGGATGAACTGAAAACAGGGAACTATGAGTTTCACATAATAACTCATTCTTCAACTGTGAATCACAAGGCACACATAATCTTTTCCCAAAACTCAAAGCACAATCATTATCAACATTTAAATTAGGTAACTTACCCTTCTGAACCGATTTTACCTTTTTCTGTAACTCACTGTCTCCCTTCTACACTTGCTTAATTTTGTTTGAGAGGGATGATTACACTGACACCTGAAAAAAAACAAAAGAATTTCCTGAACCAACAAACTTTATTCCAAAGTTCATCAAATCAAAAACCAAAGGATCTCGTTCAAAACATAGCATGGTTAATAAAACATTACTTTTTCGACTCAAATCATCAACCACTTTATTTTCATTTCCTGGATGGTAATGGATCGTGCAATCATAATCCTTGATTAATTCTAAACATCTCCTCTATCTCATGTTCAATTCTTTTTGAGTGAATATATACTTCAAACTTTTGTGGTCAGTATATATTTCACATTTTACTCCATACAAATGATGCCTCCAAATTTTTAATGCCAAGACAACAGTAGCTAATTTCAAATCATGTGTAGGGAAATTTAACTCATGAGGATTCAACCGACGTGAATAATAACCAATTACCTGATCATTCTTCATAAGGACACAGCCAAGACCATTCAATGAAGAATCACTGTAGATGAAAAATTCACCATCTCTGGAAGGCAGTGCCAAAACTGGAGCATTCACCAATCTTCTTTTCAATTCCTGAGTCAACAGAGCCATAGCTGCACAAACTATTCAATTCTGATTTTGACCATCTAAGGATGCTAATTTGGAAGTTCATTTCCCTTGGTATGCCTTCCAAGAAAAACTGATCTGTTTCCTCTACGAAAAAACCATTCTTAACACAGAAATATCTTAGGCGAAGCAACATGGTAATATGTAAATACTATATCATTTCAATCTTATCATAAATTTATTTATGGACATTAATTTAACAATACCCTAACTTCTAAAGTTATCTAAACTGACCTCTCATGCCAACTATAAGTACCCGAACTTAAACCTTACAAAATATTGAATTAAATGAATAATTCACATTGAGGATCTTTTCCAGTTTAGAGTTTTAGATAATTAGTCCATAACTATTACATTACATCTCAAAAATACAAATTAGACACTCCTACTCAGTTTCAATTTTTTTCATAAAAATAACTATTGAAAAAAAGAATCATGTCTAATTCCATGTTTAAGAGAGCATGATTTTTCCTTGACCCCATATTTGACCCTATTCCACTTTATATCCAGTGAAAAACATTTCAAAAACAAGGGATCAACATAAAACGCTCAGTCAGGGATACACAAAGAGAGAGAACTTTTAGGTTTTCAAAACAACATGTAAACCATGAATACTATATCATAAGTAATACTTTTCACCTTTATGAAGTTGTAAATACTATTCAATGAATAAAATTTCAATACATACCCTTTTGTAACCAAAAAATTACCATAAAACCCATATAAATAACACATAACATATAAAGGTAACTTGGGTCACAAACATACTTAAATGGAATAATTAAACGGTCGACTTCCACACAACTCACTAAATGGAATAGCCATATGGCCGACTTCCATAACCAATTCATTGGAGGTTATAACATAACCACCCATCCTGGTTTTCACGGCACCACCTGTCATTTGGTTTACCACGTAACCACCTTTCAAATGTTCAAGTACCATTATAAAGTCATAACACATAAAACCAATATAAAGGAATGATAACATTTCCATATTTCAATAACAATATATCATTTAGATATATTGACATAAAATAATCCTTTATCAAAACCATTTCCAATACCAAAATCCGTAAAATATTATATGGCATATAATTTCTTTCAAAAACATTGAGGCTTTTTGGGGAATCCAAAGATCAAATAATACTCGCAGCGGCGGAAAGGTCATTATCACCATGTACGTTAAAAAGAAACATACTTTTCATCATTTAGTAAAACACTTTGTAGAGAAAATATTCATTTAGAATAACAGTAAAAGTCAAATGGTTTTATACACCGTATAAAAGAATGTTGGGTATAAAACGAAATATGCCTTAATGAAAGGAGATTGAGATGAAGTCCCTTACCTCATGTCCGACTTGGCCCGTTCGTTCTTTAACATCATGAATAATAAACTAAAGTTAATTTTTACTTTCTTCAGAACCTTTTCCAAGTTCATTATCCCTCTTATATCACTTATTACCATGTTTTAAACATTATATAGTCATTTATTTTAATAACGGTCGTTTTGTCGATATTTTGTACTTGGGTCGAAAATGGACTTCTTATAATTACACGTTGTTAATGGGGTAAAAAGTTCATTATATACAAAATTATATTCATGATTTAGATACAATATATTTAATATATATCATTTATATACATGTATTTGTAATAGTACATAACATTTAGAGGTAATAAATGAAATGCACTGTTCATGGAGATGGTAAGTCGTACGTACGCATGAACGCCACTTTCATTTCTATTTAGTATTTAATGGAAATAAAACATATTTATTAATATTTAAATTATAATTACAGTATATGATAATATATAATATCATTAACTCTATCCTTTATACGTACCACATATGGTATGAACGAGTAATATCACTTTGAGGGGGCGGTAGTCCGCACTTTCTAAATGAAATTATCGCATTTACCCATAATGGAATCCATAAAGGTATGATATAAATGAAAAATACATAATAATAAATAAATAATAAAGATAATTTATATCATATATAAATACAGTTCCATCATAATGGCCACCATGAGAGGCGGTAGAAGATAATTGAATAATCATCGTTTCGTGAGGCGCTAGTTTGCAATCCATAGAAACATTATATTCTTCACCCATTATATAGAGGAGTGTGTAAGTGTAGTTCAAATACTTAACATTACAACATACAAGTATATTGAGGATAAAGTTGTTTTTATAAAAATAAAGGAATAAAAAGAGTATAGGGGTTAGAGAAGTAAAATAAAAGAAAACAATTTAAGAGAAATTGTTACCTTTAATTTGGGGAACTCCTTTTGGTTTGAACCAAAAGGACTTTTTGAAGTGCCTTATGCCTAATGTAAGGATTCTAGGTGGAATACAGGTATGTAGGGATCTTAATTGGGAAGAGTTTGGATGAGCCAAAAGGATTGAGAGGTGTGAATAATTGGTTAGAAGTGGTCTCCTTTTGTAAGGGAGAGGATTATTTTATTAATAACATATATTCTATTTCAAAAGGTCCAAAACACATTAAATATGAAGATAATATAACTCATATTCTAAATAAAATAATACAATAAAAATTGGACCAGTTTTGGATATTTTTTTAATATTTATAATCTTATTTATTTAAATAATTTATTAATGAGGTAAATATTGGATTATTATTGTGTCATAAATAATTTAATTTACGTGATGTCTAAAAATTATAAAACAATTACCATTATTTAGGAAATATTTTTAGCTTTACAAGGAATATTTATAGTTTAAAATACAACTTATATAACCATATGTAGAAATTTATTTACTAAAAGATATATGTTTGAGTCAATTTTGCCTTTACTTTAAATTAATTAATCTAAAGTGTCATTATCATTCATAAGTGTCTCCATGGTGTCCAAAAATGGACACAAGGATGCCCATGGTCCGATATGTATCAACCAATATGATTAGGACACGTTTAATGGTAATTTTATATTATTGTAATATTATTTTGTTTACCCTTATTTACCTGATTTACCCTTTATCCATGGTAAATAAAATATTTACCGAATTAAATATTTAAAATATCTAAAAATAAAAGTTACGTATTTACAACATTGGGACCTCGTGATTCCAAATATGGAATCCATTTTTTCCAAATTAAAAACACAGAAGTGGTGGAAATTAATTTAAAATTAATTCCTGCTGTCAAATCTAAAAGTGTGTGTTTCAGAAATAATAACTATCAAAATATTGACCCTTTTTTTGTCCAATTTCAATGTGAAATTACTTCCAATGACCAAAATTGGATTAAATAGTAAAAATAAATTATAATTAAAATTTAAAACCAATTAAAAACATTATCGAATAATATAAATAAATTAGATTAAAAAGCAGTTTTGAATTCAAATACAATATTTTTCACTATTCACTAAAAAATTAACTTTATCAGAAAAAGTACCAAAAATATAACCAAAGTAAATTTTGATGTCCTGATTCTAAAGAAGAATTTTATTTTTTCAAATAAAACATATAAAAGTGACCAAAACTATATTTAACGATGGTTCTCCAATAAATGGCGATAAATCGACCTGATAGTGAATATTAGAGTATTTATGCTTAAATAGAATTCTTTTCTTATTTTAAGCTTCTAAATTTTATTGGATAAATGTAATTGCATTTAAAAAACATTTATAATCATATTTTAGTTTGTTCTATTCATTCCCTCCAATACAATGACTAGGAGTTAACTAACATTTAAAATAATTATATTATTAGTGTGCAACGTAAGATTTCAAAGAAACTCATTGTTGCATATTGGGTAAGCCGTTGAACATAGCGTCCCCATTAGGGTAAAATTAATATTTAATTCACAAATATTAATAAATATGAAAATGTCATATTTCTTCATTTACCTGGGATGTTACAAAGTGATACCACATTATTCTGAGTTGTAATTTTCTTGAGACAACTGAAAAAGAATTGGTAGTTTTTTAAACTCTAAAACATATGTGTTGGTGTCAAACCGATAGAAAAAGATATGCTATTGGTTTCAAATCATGGTAAATATGTCTTTGAATTTTATTTTATTTTTAAGAGCAGAAGTCATGTAATTCCAATATGCCCTCTTTTCAGAATGACTAAATAGAAATTTTAAAAGATATCAATGTCTTTAAAAATTCATGTTGGTGGGTCCAACCATATATTCCCATAAAATCATAGGAAAATTTTCTTTCAATTACATAAAAAATGTACTAGTATAAATCACATCAATCCAATTCAAAGTGCCATAATAATAACAAAATAATCAGTTTTAATGATTTCAAAGTCTTTAAAAACATGCTTGAGGTGGTGATAACCGAGAAAACCACATAATATTTTCATAAATTCGTGGGGAATCAACCAAAAATTTACTTTTGAAAATTAGAAAATAATATAACATGAAATAGAGATTTGGTTTTCCTGGGATGGTGCAGAAAACATTTTTAGAGATTTAAAACTCTAAAACCTGCATGTAATGGTCCAAACTATAGAAAATGATCTTTTGTTGGCATAAAATCATTGTGAAATTATATATAAATTAATTTTTATATGGTAAAATTGATGTAATTTAAATCATACAAGTGATTTGTTTGAAATGTCAAAATAATCAGCTTTTAAAAATATCATAGTCTTTAAAAAATGTGTTAGGGGTCTAAACCAATCAAATGCCCTCAGATTACTATGAAGTCCGATGATAATAATAAATTATTAATTAGTAATATATATGAATTTATGTAGCTTCAATCCAATTTTAGTTTTCCTCGTGATGACCAGAAACACATTTATGGTGTTTTAAAATTCTAAAATATGCATTTAGCAGTCGACACCAAAAAAACATCCTCAAATTGACATGAAATCGAATAAAAAAAGTTTTTGAAATATATTTATGGTGTGTGAGTATATGACATGTTAATAAAACATGTGATGTTTTTGTAATGAAAAAATAAATAGATTTAAAATATATCAATGTTCTTAAAAATGTGTGTTAGGGGGTAAAAACCATGAAAATGTCCTTGGATTATCATGAAATCATAGTAAAATAACTTAAAGAAGATTTTTGAAATCTAAGAAAAAATTCAAAATCAGTCAAATTTTAATATTTCTCAAGATGACTAAAGACACAATTTTATTCTTTTAAAACTCTAAAATGTTCACGTGATAGTCAAAATAAAAGAAAACTATCACATATTTACTTGAAATCAAGTAATATTTCTTTGAACTATTTTTGTTGTGTATGATTATATGAAACTTAATCGTAGGAGGGGTGTGATCAGAGTGACTAAATAATAAATTTTAAAGATATTAAAGTCCTTAAAACTAATCATTAAAGGTTGAAAACTATGAAAATGGCCCTAGATTTCCCTAAAATCATAAGAAACAATCAGTGTTTGATTTGTGAAATTAAGGAATTAAGGCTAAAAAATACAATTTCATTTCTCAAGATGAATAAAAACATATTTTTTGTGTATTGAAACTCTAAAAAAAGTGTGGGGAGGTCAATAACTTGATATCAACCATTTATAAACCTGAAATCATGGTAAAATGATCTTTGAATTTTTTATTATGTGTATGAGTATACAAAACATCAATATGACATGTGGTGCTCTTTAAATAAGAGAGGAAATAGTTTTTAAAGATATAAATGTTTTCAAAAACATGTTTAAGGGGGTGAAATCAGAAATAATGACATTTAATTGATGTGAACTTATATGATCTAGACCATATATTTATATTTTAAATATATATATTGACTCCACCACAATATAATTTTAAATTTTATTAAAATGATTGAAAAAAATAAGTTTTAATACTCTTAAATAAATCTATAATAATAAAAACCATATAATAATGCCTCATATTGACGTTGAATCATAGTTTAACTATATATTAATAATTTTGGATGTGTAAAATAATAAATTATATTAATCTAAAATATGTTGTTCTTATAAAGAATAAATATGAAGTTTCACAGATATCGAAGTCTTTAAAAACATATGTTATAAGTTAAAAACCAAGAAGATTACTTCAGATTAACAAGAAATCCTACGAAAATAGTCTTTGAAGTATTTATGATCTATATGCATAGTAAAACATCAATTTTATGTGTGATGGGAAAATAATTGATAAAAAATTAGTTTTAAACTAACCAACATTATTAAGACATTCATCATGGAGGAAAACGAAGAAAAAAACATCATATATCCATATTATAGTAGGAAAACAACCATATATTTATTTAGGAAATTTATTAACTAATTCCACATCAATATGAATTATATTTAACTAAGGGACACTAAAAACACATTTGTATTGTTTAAAAATGCTAAAAGGTGTGTTTAAGGGTCAAAACAATAAAATAGGACCTCGAATTGATGTGAAATCAAAGGAAACTGGATTTTGAATTATTAATCGGAAGAAAAAACAATCTAATGTGTGAAATCATTAAAATAATTAAATAATTAGTTTTATTGATATCAAATTCATTAAAAACATATGGAAATGAGTTAAACCCTAATGAATAACCTCATATTTAAATAAAATCATATCACAATAACGGCTGTTTTTTTTGGAAATTTAGGAATTAACACCTTGTTAGTTTGAGCTAAGGTTTTATCTGGATTACTAAAAACACAATTTTAGGATTTTAAAACTCTATAGTTTGTATGTAATTTTCAAAATCATAGACAAAAACCTTATATTTAAGTGAAATCATAAGAAAATTATCAATGAAATCTTTGTAACATGTTCAAAAAATGGTATGTGAGTCTAATGTCATGTGTTTATGGAATGAATGAATAAGAATTTCTAAAATATGTTAATATCTTTAGAAACATTCATCAAGGTTACAAAACCAAAAAAATGATCTCATATTTCCATTAAATCATTGGAAAATAAACATTTTTTGATTCTTGAAATGTAGGAATTGTCACCACCTACATAGGAGTTAAGGTTTTCTCGAGATGACTAAATATAAAAGTGTACATTTTAGAACTCTAGATGATTTGTGTAATAGTATTTTAAATAAAAAAGACTTTGAATTAATGTTAAATCCTATGGAAACTCACTTTTAATTATTTTTTATTTGTTTTTGTAGAATACATTTCGCTCCGGTGTTTTTTGTGCTTATAATGGCTAAATGAACAATTTTAAAAGATATAAAAGTATTTAAAAACCTGTGGTGGGTGGTAAAAACATAAAAACACCATGAAAACAGAATTAAATATATCAAATTATTTAGTGTAATGTAAAAAAAATGAATACCACATCAGTCTGAATAGAAGATTTCTGAAGATGGAAAAAACTACAATTTAGTGTTTTAAAACTCATAAACGTGCATGTAATGTAAAAAACATTACAAAAAAAATCGTGTGAAATCATAGGAGAACTATATTTGAATTATTTTGACCTGTTTTATTAGGAATTACCTCAATATGTAATTTTATATTCTTATAAAGGCTAAATAAATTGTTTTAAAAGTTATCAAATTCCTTAAAAAAGCATTAATGGATCAAAACTTGATAAATAACCATAAATTTCTATTAAATTATTGGATAATAATCATATATTGATTTTTGAAATGTAGGAATTGAGTCCATATCATTATAAATTTTATATTTCTCAATATGACCCGAAAAATTTATTTTTGTAAAATTCTATTACATGCACGTAAAGGTCAAAACCATATAAAAATCTAATTGATTTAAAATCATAAGAAAAATTATTTGAATCATTCTTGATGCTTACAAGTAAAAATAATGATAATCTAACATAATGTGTGCTAAAAATGACTGAATATTCAATTTTTAATGATATGAATGTATTTAAAAACATTTTATAGAGGGAAACAACAACGAATATGGTCTTATATTAACATTAAATCATAGAACATAAATCAGATATTAATTTCTAGAGTGTAAAAACTAAAGTCACATCAATTTGATTATTGATTTTCATTGGATGACTAAAAATGCATTTTTTTATTAAAAATCTAAAACATTCATGTACCTATAAAAACCACAGAAAAATATCTTTCAATTTAATGGAATCATAAGAAAAATAACATTGAATTATTTGGGATAGGTAAGAGTTTACATTAAATCAATCTGGTATATAGTGTTCTCGGAATGATTGAACAAACAGAATTTATAGAGATGAATGTCATTAAAATCATGGATCTGGGGCTAAACCCCAAGAAAATTAACTCTAATTATCATGAAATTATGTAACAAAATCCTTCTATTTATTTGTAACAGATATTATCTTAGTTTACATAATTCCAAGTTGAAAATTTCTCAGAATAACTAAAAATAAATTTTTTGTTTCTTAAACCTCTAATCAAACATATAGTGATAAAAAAAATATTAAATGAACAAAAATTGACATGAAATCCAGTGATAAATATCTCTAAATTCTTCTTGACATATATTATAATATGTAATTTCAATACAAGGTGTGGTGTGCTTGAAATGGTTAATTTTTTTAAAGATACCGGTCTTTAAAAACATTCACAAGGGATAAAAACTAATAAAATGATATTTTATTACTTTGAAATAAAAGTAAAATAATCATATATTTTTTTTAAAAAAATATAAAAAATGATTCCATTTTAATACTAGTTATGGAATTCTCCAGATGAATAAAATATTTTTTAGTTTTTTAAAATTCTATAATCTGTATGTAATACTCAAAACTATAGAAAACAACCTCAAATTGATGTGAAATCTTAGGATAACTATATTTGGCTTATTTTCTATGTGCAATAGTATATCTATGTTCTACATTACATTTGGTGCTATAAAAATTAAAAAATAATTAGTATTATAAGATTTCAACATTTTTGAAAACATGCTTGAGGGTGTTATATCCAAGAAAACTACCTCAGATCTCCATGAAATCATAAGAAAAAAACCATAGACTAATTTCTGAAATGTGGGAGCTAGTTCCACATGAATCCAAGTTGACGATTTCTCAAGATTATAGAAAAAGTCATTTTAAGTTATTTTAAACCATAAAATGAGTATGTAGTGGTGAAATCCATAACAAATGACCTCGGATAAAAAATCATAGAGAAAATTTCATTGAATAATTTTTGAAGTGTATGAGTAGATGACGTGTCAATATAACATATAGTGTTCCAAAAATGAATAAATAATTCATTTTAAAATATATCAATGTCTTTAAAAATATGTGTTCGGAGGCCAAAAACAAGAAAACTCCCACAAATTTCCATGAAACCATAGAAAAACAATTGTAGATTGATTTATGAAATGTAGTAACTCAAACACTTGTCAAAATAAGATTCATTTTTCCGAGGAAGGAGAGAACTAAATTTTTTATTTTCTAATACTCTAATATGTGCAATATTAAAACCCATAGAAAAAACATCAAATTACCGAGATATCATAAGAAAATTGTATTTTTTATGTCTATAAGTAGATGACAAGTAAATCTAACATGTGGTGTTATCATATTGACTATATAAGAAATTTTAAAAGATATAAATGCATTAAAAACTTGTTTTATAAGGTCAAAATATAACGTACTAATTTATATTTCCATGAAATCATTAGAAGGAAACTGAAAATTTATTCTATATGTATAGCAATGGACATAACATTAATCTGAGTTGCGGTTTTCTATAGATGACCAAAAACACAATTATAGTGTTTTAAAATTCTAAAATTGTCTGTAATGGTCAGTCCTGTATAAACAATTTTTCATAAAAACATAAAAATATAAAAACATTTATTTAAATTATGGTTTATGTTTATAAATATATTTTATGTCAATCCAACATGTGGTTTTCTTGAAATGACTAAATAATAAATTTTAAAAGATACCAATTTCATTAAATACATCGTCCAGTTGTCATAACATAGAAAATGATCTCAGATTTTTATAAAATTTTGGAAAATAAATATTTTATTGAATTTTTTAAATTTAATAATAGACTCAATAATAATCAATGTTATGGTTTTATCAGAATGAATGAAAATGCTAAATTTATCATAATAGTGTAAGATCATAGATATGGGGTGAGCTGAATCAATGATATCTTTCAATTATGATTTTTTTCTGATCAAACTCTACTATTAAAATTGTTATATAATTGATATAATAAATTATATCTTTAAACCACACTTTGCATGTATTAAATATAAAGATAGATCAAAATTGAATATTTATAATGTAAAGTACAAGGTCACACTCCTTCCCATGTTGGCTATCCTCCCTAATATGGATTCTTTTACTAAAATTTTTCTAGATTATAATGAAATGGGATCTAACAGGTTCTACAACCAGGTAATTATTCCTCATAGAATTTTCAGATTCTCACGTTTCCTCTTCAACCATATGGTTTTACCACAAAACCCTTACCTGGTGAATTACCTTATTCTGCAACAATTTCTCTCTATGGTCAATGAATCTGGACTGGTTGTTCTTCATAAGAGAGATTCTCTTCCAACTGAACTACCTATGGGCTCAAAACAGTAGATGGATCCGGGATATACTTTCTAAACATTGAATCATGAAAACAATTGTGTAGCTAGGACAAATTTGGAGGTAAATCCACTCTGTACGCAACTAATAAAAATTTATCTAGGATTTCATAGGGTCAAATAAACCTCGGACTCAGATTTCCCCTTTTACCAAAACGCATCACACTTCTCCCTGGAGAAACTTTGAGAAAGACATGATCCCATACCATAAAAGAGACATCCTTCCTTCGGTTATCCGCATAACGTTTCTGTCTTCTCTGAGCTATTCTCATGTGCTTCTAAATCAACTAAACTTTTTCTGCCATCTATTCTGTCAATTCTGGTCCCATCAACTTCCTTTCACCTACTTCATCCCAAAAATTTGGAGTTCGATTCCGCTTCCCATATAATGGCTCAAATGGATCCCTCTATATACTAGAATGAAAACTGTTATTATAAGAAAATTCAACCAAAGAATGATGTTGGTCCCAACTTCCCTGGTAATCCATCGAACAAGCACGTAACATATCCTCTAAGGTCTGAATTTTTCATTCTGACTGCCCATCTAATTGAGGATTAAAAGCTATACTAAAATTCAATTCAGTACCCACCAACTTCTGAAGTTCTATCCAAAAGATTGAAGTAAACCTGAGATCACGATCAGATACAATGGAGAGGGGAACATCGTGAAACCTAACTATCTCTTTAACATACAACTGAGATAGTTGATTTAGAGACAGAGTATCTCTAATAAGAAGTAAATGATCATATTTAGTCAACCGATCAACAATTACCCAGATTGCATTGTTACTTCGAGATGTCCTCGGTAATCCCAAAATGAAGTCCATAGATATATTTTCCCATTTCCACTCTGGCATTGGTAAAGACTAAAGCATCCATTTTAGTAAGTACCGATATTCTTTAACCTAATGACAAGTCAAACACTTCATAGTGAAATCAGCAATATCTCTTTTCATTCCATCCCACCAGTAATACTCTCTAATATTTTTGTACATCTTAGTACTGCCAGGATGAACTGAAAACGGGGAACTATGAGTTTCACATAATAACTCATTCTTCAACTGTGAATCAAATGGCACACATAATCTTTTCCCAAACCTCAAAACACAATCATTATCAACATTTAAATCATGCAACGAACCCTTCTAAACAAATTCTACCTTTTTCTATAGCTCACTGTCTTCCTTTTACACTTTCCTAATTCTGTCTGAGATTGATGATTACAGTGACACCTGAAGAAAAAAGAAAAGAATTTCCTAAACCAAAAACTTCTATGCAAAAGTTCATAAAATTAAAAATGAAGGGATCTTGTTCCAAACATAGCATGGTTAATGAAGCATCACTTTTTCGACTCAAAGCATCATCCACTTTATTTTATTTTCCTGCATGGTAATGGATCGTGCAATCATAATCCTTGATTAATTCCAACCATCTCCTCTGTCTCATGTTCAATTATTTTTGAGTGAATATATACTTCAAAAAATTTTGGTCAGTATATATTTCACATTTTACTCCATACAAATGATGCCTCCAAATTTTTAAGGAAAATACAACAATAGAGAATTTCAAATCATAGGTAGGTAAATTTAACTCATGAGGATTCAACTGACGTGAAGAATCAGCAATTACCTTATCATTCTGCATAAGGACATGACCAAGACCTTTCAATGAAGCATCACTGTAGATGAATAATTCCCCATCTCTGAAGGCAGTGCCAAAACTAGTGAATTTACCAATATTCTTTTCAATTCCTGAGTCAACTGAGCCATAGCTGCACAAACTATTCAATTCTGATTTTGACCATCTCAGGATGTTGATTTGGATGTTCATTTCCCTCGGTATGCCTTCCAAAAAAGCTGCTCTGTTTCCTCTACGAAAAACCATTCTTAACCCAGAAATTTTATTGGCTAAGTAACATGGTAATATGTAAATACTATATCATTTCAATATTACCATAAATTTATTTATGGGCATTAATTTAACAATACCCTAACTCATAAAGTTATCTAAACTGACCTCTCGTACCAACTATAATGACCCGACCTTAAACCTTACATAATATTGAATTAAACGTATAATTCACATTGATGATATTTTTAGGTTTAGTGTTTTAGATAATTAGGCCATAACTATTACATTACATCTCAAAAATACAATGTAGACACTCCTACTCGGTTTCAATTTTTATCATAAAAAAAACTCTTGAAAAAAAAGATTCATGTCTAATTCCATGTTTAAGAGAGAATGATTTTTCCTTGATCCCATCTTTGACCCCATTCCACTTTATATCCTATGAAAAACAATTCAAAAACATGGGTTGAGCATAAAAAGCTCAGTCAGGGATACACAAAGAGAGAGAACTATTAGTTTTTCAAAACAACAAGTAAACCATGAATACTATATCATAAGTAATACTTTTCACCTTTATGAAGTTGTAAATACTCTTCACTGAATAAAATATCAATACATACCCTTTTTTAACCCAATTATTAACATAAAACCCATATAAATAACACATAACATATAAAAGAAAATTGGGACATAAACATATTTAAATGGAATAACTATATGGTCGACTTTCACACATATCACCAAATGGAATAGCCATACGGCCGACTTCCATACGCAATTCATTGGAGGTTATAACATAATCACCCATCCTGTTTTTCACGGCACCACCTGTCATTTGGTTTATCATGTAACCACCCTTCAAATGTTCAAGTATCATTATAATGTCATAACACAAAAAACCAATATAAAAGAATGACAAAATTTTCACATTTCAATAATAATATATCATTTGGATATATTGACATAAAATAATCATTTATCAAAACCATTTCCAATACCAAAATATGTAAAAGATTATATGATATACAATTTCATTAAATAACATTGAGGCTTGTTGGGAAATACAAAGATCAAATAATACTCGCAGCGGTGGAAAGGTCGTTGTCACCGTGTACGTTAAAAAGAAACATACCTTTTATCATTTAGTAAAACGCTTTGTAGAGAAAATATTCCTTTTGAATAAAGGTAAAAGTCAAAGGGATTTATACTGTATAAAAGATAATTGTGTATAAAACAAAATTTGCCTTAATAAAAGGAGATTGAGACGAAGTCCCTTACCTCGTGTCCTACATGACTCGTTAGTTCTTTAACGTCCTGAATAATAAACTAAAGTTAATTTCTACTTGCTTCATAAACTTTTTCATGTTCATTATCCCTCTTATATCACTTATTACCATGTTATAAATTTTACATAGTCATTTATGTTAATAACGGTCGTTTTGTCGATATTTGGTACTTGAGTCAAAAATGGACTTCTTATAATTACACGTTGTTAATGTGGTCAGAAGTTCATTATATCTTGAATTATATTCATGATTTAGATACAATATATGTCATATATATCTTGTATATACATGTATTTATAATAGTACATAACATTTATAGGTAATAAATGAAATGCACCGTTCATGAAGAAGGTAAGCCGTACGTACGCATGAACGCAACTTTCATTTCTATTTTGTATTTAATGGAAATAAAACATAATGATTAATATTTATATTTTAATTCCAGTATAGTACAATATATTGTATCATTAACTCCATCCTTTATATGTATCACATATTGTATGAACGAGTAATATCACTTTGAGGGGGCTGTAGTCCGCACTTCCTCAAATAAAATTATCACGTTTACCCATAATGGAATCCGTAAAGGTATGATATAAATGAAAAATACATAAGAATAAAGAAAAAATAAACATAATATATATCATATTTAAATACAGTTCCGTCATAATGGCCAACAAGAGAGGCGGTAGGATATAATTGAACAATCATCGTTTCGTGAGGCATTAGTTTGCAATCCACAGAAACATTATGTTCTTCACCCATTAGATGGAGGAGGGTGTAGGCGTAGTTAAAATACATATCATTACAACATAATAGTATATTAAGGATATTGGTGTTGTTATAAAAATAATGGAATAAAAATAGTATAGGAGTTGGAGAAGTAAAATAAAAGAAAACAATTTAAGAGAAATCGTTACCTTTAATTTGGGTAACTCCTTTTGGTTTGAACCAAAAGGACCTGTTGAAGTGCCTTCTGCCTAATGAAATGCATATAGGTGGAAAATAGGTATGTTGGGAGAATAATTGGGCAGAGTTTGGACGATAAAAAATGCTTGATAGGTGTGAGTAATTGGTTAGAAGTGGTCTTCTTTTATAAGGGAGAGGAGGGGCTCTTTAGGAAGGTGTGAAAACATTATTTTATTAATAACATATATTCGGTTTCAAAAGGTCCAAAACACATTACAGATGAATATAAGATAACTCATATTCGAAATAAAATAATCCAATACGAATTGGATAGGTTTTGGATATTGTTTTAATATTTATAATCTTATTTATTTAAATCATTTATTAATGAGGTAAATATTGCATTATTATTGTGTCATTAATAATTTAATTTATGTAATGTATAAAAATTATAAAACAATTACCATGATGTAGGAAATATTTTTATCTTTCTATTTAATATTTAGAGTCTAAAATATAACTTATATAACCATATGTATAAATTTATTTACTAAAAGATATATGTTTGAGTCAATTTTGCCTTTACTTTAAATTAATTAATCTAAAGTGTCATTATCATTCATTAGTGGCTCCATGGGGTCCCAAAATCGACCCAAGGATGCCCATGGTCCTACATGTATCAACCAATAGTATTAGGACACGTTTAAGGGTAATTTTATATTATTATAATATTATTTTTTACCCTTATTTACCTGATTTACCCCTTACCCATGGTAAATAAAATATTTACTGAATTAAATATATAAAATATTTAAAAATAAAATTTACGTATTTAAAAAATTGGGACCTCCTGATTCCAAATATAGAATCGATTTTTATAAATTCAAAACATATAAGTGGATGAAATTATTTTAAAATTAATTCCCGTTGTCAATACCAAAAGCGTGTTTTTAAGAAATAATAACTATCAAAAGATTGTCCCTTGTTTTTTTTCCAATTTCAAAGTAAAATTACTTCCAATGACCAAAATAGGATTAAATGTTAAAAATATATTATAATTACACTTTAAAACCAATTAAAAATATAATCTAATCATATAAATAAATTAGATTAAAAAGAAGTTTTGAATTCAAATACAGTATTTTTCACTATTCACTAAAAAATTAACTTTATCAGAAAAAATTCGAAAAAATTTAACCAAGGTAAATTTTTATGTCCAAATTATAATGAATAATTTTATTTTGTCAAATAAAACATATAAATGTGACCAAAACTATATTAAATAGAGTTCTCCATTAAAAGGAAATAAATCGACCTTTTAGTGAATATCAGAGTATTTATGCTTAAATAGAATTATTTTCTTATTTTAAGCTTATAACTTTTATTGGATAAATGTAATTGCATTTAGAAAAAATTTATAATCATATTTTATTTAGTTCTATTCATTCCTTCCAATACAACGACTATGAGTTAACTAACATTTAAAATAATTCTATTATTAGTGTACAACATTAGATTTCAAAGAAACTCGTTGTTGCGTATCAGGTAAGTCATCAAACATAGGGTCCCCATTGAGGTAAAATTAATATTTAATTCAAAAAAATTAATAAATATGAAAATGTCATATTTCTTCATTTACCTGGGATGTTACTAAGTGATACCACATTATTCTGAGTTGTACTTTTCTTGAGATGACTGAAAAAGAATTTGTAGGTTTTTAAAATCTAAAACATATGTGTTG
Source organism: Viscum album (assembly GCA_963277665.1). Classification (NCBI taxonomy): domain Eukaryota; kingdom Viridiplantae; phylum Streptophyta; class Magnoliopsida; order Santalales; family Viscaceae; genus Viscum; species Viscum album. The sequence continues at coordinate 837,842,353 of OY728167.1, forward strand.
GTGTCAAACCGATAGAAAAAGATATATTATTGGTTTCAAATCATGGTAAATATGTCTTTGAATTTTATTTTGTTTTTAAGAGAAGAAGTCATGTCATTCCAATATGCCCTCTTTTCAGAATTACTAAATAGAAATTTTAAAAGATATCAATGTCTTTAAAAATTCATATTGGTGGGTCCAACCATAGATTCCCATCAAATAATATGAAAATTTTATTTCAATTAAATAAAAAATTTACTATTAGAAATCACATCAATCCAATGCACAATGCCGTAATAATAACCAAATAGTCACTTTTAATGATTTTAATGTCTTCAAAACATGCTTGAGGTGGTGATAACTGAGAAAACCACATTATATTTTCATGAATTCGTGTTGAATCAACCACAAATTGGATTTTGAAAATTAGAAAATAACATCACATAAAATTGAGATTTGGTTTTCCTGGGATGGTCTAGAAAACATTTTTAGAGATTAAAAACTCTAAAACTTGCATGTAATGGTCAAAACCATAGAAAATGAATTCTTATTGGCATAAAAACACAGTGAAAATATATATAAATTATTTTTTATATGTTAAAATTGATTTAATTTAAATCATATGTGTTATTTGGTTGAAATTTCAAAATAATCAGCTTTTAAAAATATCATAGTCTTTAAAAACAAGTGTTAGGGGTCCAAAGCAATCAATTTCCCTCAGATTACTATGATGTCCGATGATAATAATAAATTATTAATTTGTAATATATATGAATTTATGTATCTTCAATCCAATTTTATTTTTCCTCGTGATGACCAAAAACACATTTATGGTGTTTTATAATTTTAAAATATGCATTTAGCAGTCGACACCAAAAGAACATCCTCAAAATTGACATGAAATCGAATGGAATTTTTTTTGAAATATATTTAGGGTGTGTGAGTATATGACATGTCAATAAAACATGTGATGTTTTTGGAATGACAAAATAAAACTATTTAAAATATATCAATGTTTTTAAAAATGTGTGTTAGGGGGTAAAAACCACGAAAATGTCAATGTATTATCAAGAAATCTTAGTAAAATAACTTAAAGAAGATTTTTGAAATATAAGAAAAAATTCAAAATCAGTCAAATTTTAATTATTCTCAAGATGAATAAAGACAACATTTTATTGTTTTAAAACTCTTAAATTTTCATGTGATAGTCAAAATAAAAGAAAACTATCTCATATTTAATTAAAATCAAGTAATATTTTCTTTGAACTATTTTTGTTGTGTATGATTATATAAAACCTCAATCTTAGGAGTGGTGTGATCAGAGTGACTAAATAATACATTTTGAAGATATTAATGTCCTTAAAAATAATCATCAAAGGTTGAAAAATATGAAAAGGGCCATAGATTTCCCTAAAATCATAAGAAACAATCACATTTTGATTTGTGAAATTAAGGAATTAAGGCTAAAAAATATAATTTCATTTCTCAAGATGAATAAAAATATATTTTTAGTGTATTGAAACTCTAAAAAAGTGTGGGGATGTCAATACCTTGAAATCAACCTTTTATAAAAATGAAATCATGGTAAAATGATCTTTGAATTTTTTATTATGTGTATGAGTATACAAAACATCAATCTGACATGTGGTGCGCTTTAAAAAATAGAGGAAATAGTTTTTAAAGATATAAATGTTTTCAAAAACATGTTTGAGGGGGTGAAATCAGAGATAATGACCTTTAATTGATGTGAAATTATATGATCTAGACCATAGATTTATATTTTAAATATATAAATTGACTCCACCTCAATCTAATTTGAAATTTTCTTAAAATTATTGAAACAAATTAAGTTTTAAAACTCTTAAATAAATCTATAATAATAAAAACCATATAATAATTCCTCATATTGAAATTAAATCATAGATTAACTATATATTAATAATTTTGTATGTGTAAAATAATAAATTATATTAATCTAAAATATCATGTGCTTATAAAGAATAAATATGAAGTTTCACAGATATCGAAGTCTTTAAAAACCTATGTTATAAGGTAAAAACGAAGAAGATTATTTCAGATTAACAAGAAATCCTACGAAAATAGTCTTTGAAGTATTTATGATCTATACGCGTAGTAAAAAATGAATTTTTTGTTTGATGGTAAAATAATTGATAAAAAAATAGTTTTAAACTAATCAACATTATTAAAACATTCATCATGGAGGAAAACGAAGAAAAAAACATCATATATCCATATTATAGTAGGAAAACAACTATATTAATTTAGGAAATTTAGTAACTAATCCCACATCAATATGAATTATATTTAACTAAGGGACACTAAAAACACATTTATATTGTTTCAAAACGCTAAAAAGTGTGCTTAATTGTCAAAACAATAACATAGGACCTCAAATTGATGTGAAATCAAAGGAAACTGGATTTTGAATTATTAATCGGAAGAAAAAACAATCTAATGTGTGAAATCATTAAAATAATTAAATAGTAAGATTTATTGATATCAAATTCATTAAAAACATATTGAAATGAGTTAAACCCCAATGAATAACCTCATATTTACATGAAATCATATAACAATAACGACTGTTTTTTTTTGGAAATTTAGGAATTAACACCTTGTTAGTCTAAGCTAAGGTTTTATCTAGACGACTAAAAACACAATTTTAGGATTTTAAAACTCTATAGTTTGTATGTAATTTTCAAAATCATAGACAAAAACCTTATATTTAAGTGAAATCATAAGAAAATTATCAATGAATTCTTTATAACATGTTCAGAAAATGGTATGTGAGTCTAATGACATGTGTTTATGGAATGACTGAAGAATAATTTTTAAAATATGTTAATACCTTTAGAAACATGCATCAAGGTTACAAAACCTAAAAAATGATCTCATATTTCCAGTAAATCATTGGAAAATAACAATTTTTTGATTCATGAAACGTAGGAACTATCACCACATAAATAGGATTTGAGGTTTTCTCGAGATGACTGAATATACAAGTGTAAATTTTATAAGTCAAAATGATTTGTGTTATAGTATTTTAAATAAAAAAAGACTTTGAATTAATTTTAAATCTTGTGGATACTCACTTTTAATTGTTTTTAATTTTTTTTAGTAGAATACATTTCACTCCTGTGTTTTTTGTGCCTATAATGACTAAATAAACAATTTTAAAAGATATAAAAGTATTTAAAAACATGCGGTGGGTGGGAAAAACATAAAAACACCATGAAATCATAATTAAATATATAAAATTATTTATTGTAATGATAAAAAATTAATACCACACTAGTCTGAATGGAAGACTTCTAAAGATGGAAAAAACTACAATTTAGTGTTTTAAAACTCATAAACGTGCATGTGATGTAAAAAACGTTACAAACAAATTTTGTTTTTGTGAAATCATAGGAAAACTATCTTTGAATTATTTTTGACATGTTTGATTAGGCATTACCTCAATATGTAATTTTATGTTATTATAAATGTTAAATAAATTGTTTTAAAAGATATCAAATAACTTTAAAAAGCATTAATGGATCAAAACTCGGTAAATAACCATTAATTTCTGTTAAATTATTGGATAATAATCATAGATTGATTTTTGAAATGTAGTAATTGAGTCCATATCATTATAAATTTTATATTTATTAATATGACCAAAAAAATTTATTTTTGTAAAATTCTATTATATGCACGTAAAGGTCCAAACCATATAAAAATATAATTGATTTAAAATCATAAGAAAAATTATTTGAATCATTCTTGATGCTTACAAGTAAAAAAGAATGACAATCTAACATGATGTGTGCTAAAAATGACAGAATATTCACTTTTTAATGATCTGAATGTATTTAAAAACATTTTATTGGGGGAAACAACAACGAATATGGTCTTATATTAACACTAAATCACAGAACATAAGTCAGATATTAATTTCTAGAGTGTAAAAAATAATGTCACATCAATCTGAGTATTTATTTTCATTGGATGACTGAAAATGCATTTTTTCTATTAAAAATCTAAAACATTCATGTACCAATAAAAACCACAGAAAAATAAATTTCAATTTCATGAAATCATAAAAAAAACATTGAATTATTTGGGATAGGTAAGAGTTTACATTAAATCAATATGGTATATAGTGTTCTTGGAATGATAGAACAAACAACATTTATAAAGATGAATGTCATTAAAATCAGGGATCTGGGGCTAAACCCCAATAAAATTAACTCTAATTATCATGAAATTATGTAACAAAATCCTTCTATTTATTTGTAACATATATTCACATAATTCACATCATCCCAAGTTTAGGATTTCTCAGAATAACTAAAAATGATTTTTTTGTGTCTTAAACCTCTAAACAAACATATAGTGATAAAAACCATATTAAATGACCAAAAATTAACATGAAATCCAGTGATAAATACCTCTAAATTATTATAGACATATATTTTAATATGTAATTTCAATATGAGGTGCGGTGTGCTCGAAATGGTTAATTTTTTAAAGATATCGGTCTTTAAAAACAATCACCAGGGATAAAAAATAATAATATAATATTTTATTACTTTGAAATAAATGTAAAGTGATCATATATTTTTAAAAAATATATAAAAACTAATTCCATTTCAATACTTGTTATGTAATTTTCCAGATGAATAAAATGTTTTTTAGTTTTTTAAAATTCTATAATCTGCATGTAATAGTCAAAACCATAGAAAACGACCTCAAATTGATGAGAAATACTAGGATAACTATATTCGACTTATTTTTTATGTTTAATAGTATATTTATGTTCTACAATGCATTTTGTTCTATAAAAATTAAAAAATAATTAGTTTTATAAGATTTCAGCTTTATTGAAAACATTCTTGAGGGTGTTATAACCAACAAAACGACATCAGAATTCAATGAAATCATAAGAAAAAAACGATAGTCTAATATTTGAAATGTGGGATGTAGTTCCACATGAGTCTAAGTTGATGATTTCTCAAGATTATAGAAAAAGAAAATTTAGGTTATTCTAAACCATAAAATGAGTATGTAGTGGTGAAATCCATAACAAATGACCTCATATAAAAAAATCATAGTGAAACATTCATTGAATAATTTTTGAACGGTCTAAGTAGATGACGTGTCAATATAAATTATAGTGTTCCTAAAATGAATAAATAATTCATTTTAAAATTTATTAATGTCTTTAAAAATATGAGTTAGGTGGTCAAAAATAAGAAAACTCTCACAAATTTCCACGAAACCATAGAAAAACAATTGTAGATTGATTTATGAAATGTAGTAACTCAACTCATGTCAAAATAAGATTCATTTTTCCGGGGAAGGAGAGAACCAAATTTGTTGTTTTCTAATACTCTAATATGTGAAATAGTAAAACCCATATAAAAAACAACAAATTGATGAGATATTAAAAGAAAATTGTTTTTTATGTCTAGAAGTAGACGACAAGACAATCTAACATGTGGTATTATCATATTGACTATATAAGAAATTTTAAAAGATATCAAAGCATTAAAAACTTGTTTTATAAGGTCAAAAGAAAATGTACTAATTTATATTTCCATGAAATCATTAGAAAGAATTTGAAAATTTATTCTATAAGTATAGTAATGGACACCACATTAATCTAAGTTGTTGTTTTCTATAGATGACCAAAAACACCAGTTTAGTGTTTTAAAATTCTAAAAGTATCTTTAACGGCCAGTCCTATATAAAAAACCTCATAATTATGTTAAATAACATAGAAAAAAATATTTTAATTATTTTCAAATATAAGAGTAGACAAAAAATCATTCTAACATGTGGTGTGCTTGGAATGAATAAATAATTAATTTTAAAGGATATCAATGTAACACGTGTCAAGGGATCAAAACTAATAAAACAACCTAATATATCCCTAAAATCATAGGAAATAAAAAAAATATTATTTTTGACATGTATTAAAAAATCCATGTTAATTTGAGTTTCATTTTTATGAGGATGACTAAGAACGCATTTTTTTGTGTTTTTAAACCCTGAAATGTGGATATAATGGTTAAACCCAGAGTAAAAAACATTTTTTTATAAAAACATAAAAATATATATTTAAATTATGGTTTATGTTTATAAATATATTTTATGTCAATCCAACATGTGGTATTCTTTAAATGACTAAATAATAAATTTTAAAATATATCAATGTCATTAAAAACATCATCCAGGGGTCATAACATAGAAAATGATCTCATATTTTTCTAAACTGATGGAAAATAAATATTTGATTGAATTTTTTAAATTTAGTAATTGACTCAATAACAATCCATGTTATGGTTTTATAAGAATGAATGAAAACAAAAGTTATCATATTAGTGTAAGATCATAGATATGGGGTGAGGTGAATCAACAATATCTTTCTATTATGATTTTTTTCTCATAGAAATGTACTATTAAATTTCTTATATATTTGATATAAGAAATTATATCTTTAAACCTCACTTTGTATGTAGTAAATATAAAGATAGATATTAATTGAATATTTATAATGTTCAGTACAAGGTCCAACTCCTTCCTATGTTGGCTATCCTCCTCAATATGGATTCTTTTACTAAAATTTTTATGGATTACAATGAAATGGGATTTAACAGGTTCTACAACTAAGTAATTATTCCTCAATCTGACCCTTTTTCTACACCCCATTTATGAACTCTTCTATTTTAGCTGGTTATACCCACCAAATTTCCTTCTTGTATCCTTTTCCTTCAGAACTAGTTATACACTTCAATCATAAGTTTCTTTAGAAAATGTTTTCCACACCCCAACTACATTATCTTTCTTCTAATTTTATTTAGACAATGTCAAACCATATTCTTCTATCAGTTTTATCTCTCCAAAATAAAGTTGGATCAATTTTTTCTATGTAAAACAACTTCAATATCATCAAAAAATCTCTTAAGATTTTTTAAGTGTCTAAATATGATCATGGTAAATAAAATATTAGTATAAAATCATTATCACCCTAACAACATATTCTTCATAAATGTTACTTAGTTAAAGTTCTTATGCTATACCCCATTTGATATTCTCTATCTATTTCTCCTATGTTGGGTGTACTCTGTTTGTTTCAATCCATACAGTGAACCTTAGTCTTATGCTAATCTATTCGTGTGACTAGGTCCAATTCAACTTCTTTATCCATTACTCAGTCCACTAGATCATTATCTTGAGATCTCCCATATGATACTCTCTTATTCAACTATGTAGGAACTAGTATAGAAATGCACATTGTTCTCTCCCAAAAACTCCAGCAATTCTTATCCTTTCCTAACAATATTTACAATTTTTAATGTTACTTAATAATTTTAAATAGGAATTATTCATCCAAAATTCTAAGAGAATGCGTGGTCTCCCAAAATTTTAATTTTAATTTTCACTCTCATTTCATCTTTGTTATTCTTCATTCAGTATTCTAGAACCTTCAGAGTAAACATTCATTATCAATGATTCCTCAAATTGTCAACATTAATGATATTTCAAAATTCCTTAAATATCAAATAGATTTTAGATGTTGACATAATTGTTTGATGTCCCCATAAAAATGAATTTACACTATTTTGTAAAGAACTTCAAACTTCTATCTAGTGTAATATAATTAGGTTCTTTAACTGATTTTTTTATAACAACTCCTCTATCTGATGGACCCTATACGGTAAACATTCTTCTTCCTTTATATTATTAAATCCCAAATATATTCTCTATCCAATGAAACATCATTATGTTAAACTATTTTAGGAAACCTCTATCTAATGGTATCATCGTAGATTTTCCATATGACTTTGGAAGTCTTCGTATGATGAAATATCCAATTTTTGTGTTCTGAAAATTATCATATTTCTCTGTCTGGTTCTTATCTATATAATGATCTCATCAAGAATCTATTCATTAGATCTTTTTTTATCATTAACTCTATCTAGCTGGTACTCTTCTCTGTATGGTACAACTCAACTTTATCTCAATCATTGTACATCATTTCTCTATCTATGTATACTTATTAATTATCTACTTATGGAATTAAAAATCTATATTTGATAACATCATATTTATTTTTTTCCAAATAATATTCATAAATTTTCTTCATCCAATGGAATTCACAAAGTCATATCTGATGGAATTCATAAGGATATTTATGGTTGTCCTATATCTAAATAGTATAACTCAATCATTGTATGAAAATCATAAAGATATATATTGTACTATTTGTAACTTCATCATTTTCAAATCTTAATGTTGTATAACATGTTTTTGTATAGTGAGAACATTAGGTTACCCTCAGACCAAAATCCATTATAGATCGATATCCGGTGACTTATTGTAAATTCATCACATCATTTATTGAACTTTTCGAAACCACATCTCAATATTTTCCTACAATCCAATTTCTTCCCCTTTTTATAACCTCTGCTAGTATCTTGAAAGCCTTTTATTAATCTAGATTTTATAAAAATGAGGATCAGCTAACATCATCTGACATTGTTATTTTTGTTCAAAATTGTCAAAAAATCATCTCTAAAACTTATACATGCTTCATAAGTAACATTATATTCAAACACATATTGACATATTTACAATAAATGCAATGAAACACACTTTTGAAGAATAATATCTCCCTTTTGGTTTGTTAAAAATATTCACATACAACCTCAAACATCTTCAAAGTCAACATGTGTTCTCAATACTTTCTTCCAATGTGATGTTTTCATTTTATATTCTCCACCAATTTTTTTCCAAAATGTTGAATACCTTGTCTAAAATAACAAGTCACATTAATTGAAATAGAAACATTACAAAAGCCAAAAAGTTTGAAATTTTTACAATATTATTTGAAAAAGGAATCAATTCTATAGGAATATCATCTGACGAAGTTATATTGGTGTTGAATCTGCATTTTTCATTCTCGTCCACCACCGATTTCACCTCACAAAATTAATGATGGATAATATGGTTGATCCCTAAATTAAATAGAAAGTAGTCCATCCATCAAGTTGTAATAGGTCGTGAAAGATGTGTCACACCATTCTAGAGAACCTTCCCAATAGTCGTAGAATCACTTTTAAGCTATATGTTGTTAGAACCTTTTTCCATGAAAAATTTACCACAATGATAACAATAAACATATAAACTTGGAGAGAATTTATAATACCACATGTACTATAAAATCATCCAATAATCTTTCCATTATGGTTCTTTTGGACCACTCCATAACCTACGGGACTCATGCTTCCATTTGAAGAACCATCTACATTGACATTAATCCATCCAAGAATAAGGGATTTATAGAATCTTGATAACATTATTCGAGAAGAGAATAGTTTTTCATGAATTTCTTATCAAAGTGCCTTTAACTAGACAAATCTTAGTCTATTTTGGAAAAACCAATATAGAAAACAAGAGATTATAATTAAGGGGATCAATTTTATCCATAAGAGTGCTTCTATATAATACATTACATAATATCGTTATATCATCATAATATAAGTAGAAATATGAGAAAGGCAGTTACTATATAACATACCACCATATTAAAATACATATGAAAACAATTCATTAGTGAAACAAAACTCCCATTATTATCTTGGTTTTTTAAACAATTATCACTTATTCTTTAAGAAAAGTGTGATGCTCATACCTCAACTTTTTCTTTGATATCACATAAGTGCATAATTCCAATCCTTATATAGGTGATATTAATTTTCCAGGATTGATATCTATTTATTCTGTAAAACCCTTACAACGCTTGACTATGTTCTTTACTTATTATCCTTCAATTCCTTGTAATTCAGGTCAAATAAACAAGTATTTTGGGAAGAATGAGGAACCTCAATATCCTTAGAAGAATCATTCATACTGAGAATATTTTCTCAGTAGGTACTTCTTCTTATTCTTCTTATATTTATCAGTGGATGTTATTTATTTCTTATGGTCATCCTTAATATATTTGGTAATGAATTTTTCATCTCTTTTGATTTTTTAGATGGGTTTTTCATCTTCTATTAATTTTTTATGAACCCCCCCCCCTCATTTTTAACACTATATTTATGAATTCTTCTTGGGATACTAATATGCTCATATAGTTTTTAGTACCATTCCATATATCTTGCACCTCTTTCACATCTTCTGAATCATTAAACCACCATATTCTAAAAACATGTTATCAACATTGTTCCCACTTATAAAGCCCCATTACTCACCTTTCATCATCATACGTTTTTTCTTCATCCATCATTCTAACCTTTTCCATCTGATCTATCAAAATAAATAACCACTCTTTATTTCTCGTCATATATTTCTTGATCTTCTTTCCTTCATTAATATTCTTGATGTTTTTTCTTTCACATAAATCTTGATCATATTTCCTTGATCAAATTACTTAATATTCACATATGACTAATTTCAATATTTATTATTTTTTTGTCTTTTTGAATTTATTTTCATTATCATCACTCATTCGTGAAAATCATGTTCTTATCTACTCATTATATATCCTGTTGGTTCGTAACTCTCCCGGTAGAAACATATTATACCTGCATGAGTATGATTTTCAACCGAATATTCTACAACAAAAATAAGGTCCACTAAATCACGATATTTCAGTCTGAAAGTAGTTCTACTACGATGCCAGTTATAGTTATCTCTTTAAAAATAATGAATGTTTTCTCTCAAGGGTAAATATTATTTAAGTATTCCACATTTTCTTTCTAGAAGAGGATTTCCCACATATATTCGTATCCTTGGATGATTAAATATTATCTTTTGATCTTTCATTGTTAGTAACAGAGGATATACATTAAGACTTTTTGGGGATATAATCAACCTACTTTTGTGGACACAAAGTTTCCCCATCATGAGAAGATTTACCTTTAACCTCAAATTATTTGGTTAAGTATTCTCTGCTCTCCCCTAAATGAATTTTTGATGAAAGAAACATTGATCATTTCAAAGAAAAATCTTCCTCTTTCTCATCTAATAATTCTTTAAGATCATTCACTATATTCACGAATTAAACTAGCTTCAATGTATTCTACTCAATTTCATGAATGTTTTTTGTTTCTTCCATGTTAAGATTTTCATATCCAAATGATATTTATTCATTATTTTTAATCTTCTAGTCAATATCATGAACTTTTATATTTAGTTCTGAAATATCATTAAGGAATTTATGATCCTTTTCGAAATTCATACCATTCTAAAAAAGTATTCTCCTAAACTTCATTCTTTCATTATTGTGTTTATTTTTCTCAAGAGATTCATCTAAATTTTCTTTTAGAATCCACTAAACGTGTGTTCAATTTGACATGATAATAAGTTTTATTATTAGATGGTGAATTAAACTTATCACATTTTCTCATAAAAAATCAACCTATTCATAGGAAAAATTTCTTATTTTTCTACCACTTGTATTTTTAGGAATTATTATATTTTTTTAAAAAAATAGGAATTATCAAACTTCTTCTTTAGGAATCGTGGAATTAATTTAACACTATCATTAAATTCTAGAGTTTAAAAGAAGTTTGACCTTTTACATTCAAATTTCATATATTTAATCTCTTAGAAATAATATCAATGATTGTGTCGATGTCCTATTAAACTTCATTACTATTAGACTCACTAGATTTTTATAGTGACTCAGGTTTTTCCCCATCAAACTTTAGAGTATTCCTACAAATAATTCCAGTGATATGAGCGAATATGGTGTGCGATTCTGAGGCCTGTTGTTCAAGGAATAAATTTTATGAAAATATTATGTATTTTTATACTATGAACATGGAGTAAATAGGTTATCTCCAAAATGGTAGCTTGAATCAGAACTCATAGGGCACAATTGCCTCTGAAGCATGTCGTTTAGCCTAGGCGGGGTATAAGGGTTCTCAGTGCGGGCCTACTGTAGAACAATTTACCGAGGGAATTTTTATAAATAAATAAATTAATTAATTTTAACATCAATTCTCGAATAACTCTTGAATGGAGTTTCAGTTCCAAATTCAGAGACCACGGTTTATTTTAGAACACCTTGTTTACCCTAGGCATGACTTAATTTTAGTGGGCATCGGGTGTTGGGTTGGAGGCGAGTCGGGACCGGGAGTATGAAGGTTTAAATTTTTTAAAAAAAATACCTCATCCCCTCCCCATTTGGTTTGAACACATAGGAGTTATCCCTTCTCCTTCTCCATCAATGAACTGAGGCCCAAATCGATGAAATAATGCACCGTCGGTCTCGGATTTTGACGGCGGATGCTCCCGGATTGTGCAACCACAGTTTCAGAACGTAAATATTGGATCGAAGCGTCGATTTTCTACAGATAAGGTTGGATATTAGAGCTTGGATATAATATTCCCCTACTTATGCTTCATTTTTCTTTGTCTTTTCATCGAGACTGTGTAGATCTGGTCCCAAGGGTCTTAGAACAAGATTCAGATCTGTTTTTGGAGCACTAGGGTGCTCCCGGTTTTCCGCGGAATCTCCGAAAGAGTTTTTCTGTGTGACATGGGGGTTTTGAAGAGGAAGGAGGATCCAAAAGTGGTTCGGATGGTGGCGTACTAGTTAGGTAGGTGGCGGTGGTAGTTTCTGGCTTTGCGGTAATGATGGTTTCTAGTGAGGCAGTAGTGGTCCAGCCAAAATTTTTCGGGGTTCTTTAAACCTCCGTAAAATGAAAATAAGAATTCAAAATTGGGAGATTTCAGTGGAGACACAACCCTTAAATAGATACAGACCTTTGAGGTTAATTTGGGGGTTTAAATAATTGGTATCATGGACCGGAATCACAAAATGTTGAAATAGAAATAATATTTTTTTATTATTCAAATTCGACCTGGACTAACTTCCACACGAAGCATTCACTTGATGCGACTTCAGTGGCATTTTGACCAATACAGTAAAGAATATGTTTCTAGATAAATGTCAAGTGTGTAATTTTCAATTGGGGTTTCGGGACCATGAGACCTGTTCTGGGCGTTTTCGGCGAAATGTGACTTTTTCACCATGAGTCCATTTTGGAAGAATGCATAGTCAATCATGTGTTGTTTTTCCAAGGGGATCGCAATGGCATGATTCATTCCACATGTTCTAGGCTCAAGTCACGGGCCCCATGATAACCCATTTGATCTTGTTGCGGTGAACATATTCCTTTTCACAGGGTGTCCATTTTTGACGTATGAGTAGTCGATCTCGTGCGTTTTTATGAGGGGATCACAACTGTGCGATCTGCTTAATGAGTTTCACAATAAATGTGTGGTTTCCATGGGGATCCTTTGTAGTCTTTTATTAATTCTGCATCAGATGACCATTTTAGGCAAGTGAATAGCCTATCCTGTGTGTTTTTCTATGTAGAACACGATGGTGGCCTCAGTTTAGGACTAGGATGTGTTGGGTGAGGTGATGTTCTGGGTCTCTTGGGTTATTGTCATTTGGACTAGCAGTAGTTGACTTAACTCCCTTGGTTTGTTCATATGAGGGTTTGTGTTGCATTATAACCCTTGTACATGATTTTGATCCCCTCGAGAGGATAAGTTCTGATAGATTTGTGGCATCCCTCCGGTGAGGCTGGGGAAGGATCTGGTAACTTTGTTTTCCCTAGATCAGGTTCTTGTTATCGTTGTGAACAACTCTAAGCAGGCAGTGATCCCCTATCTAGTAGAAACTCCCTGTAGGGTTTTTTTGAAATACATGGTTATAGGATCCCCTATGCAGGAGGAGAGAATAATAGGGTTTCAGTATTATTAGTAATGTGATCCCCTACACAGTGCGTAATTTCGGTAGGGTTTTTGGTATCATCGGTTTGATCCCCTACTTCACGAGTTATACATGACAGGGGTTTTCGAATCATCGTAACAACAATTACATGTGTAAAGATCCTCTATCAGATTGATGTGGTCTATGAAATGTTAGATCGGGTTTTTGGTATCCCCCAGTAGATCCTGGGAGTGATCCCCTATCTGAGAGATCATCGAGTTACTGTATTGGGTTCTTGTATCCCCTAGCGGACCCTAACAGTGATCCCTTATCTGGTGAGTTTGTGTTTCTACTATTTAACCATGATTTTCTCAGTGATGATATCAGATGGGTGTGTTCTCTCTAATGGTCCATAAGGGATGGTGGTGTGACCCTATGGCATGTATCTCTCAGATGAGAGTCATTTGGGATGACTGAGCTCATGCAGTGTGTTCTCCTCGTTGTGAATATTCCTTAGAACCTCTAGTAGAATTTGACACTTGGGATGAGGTCAGAACCTCATGAGACTTGGTTCTTGATATTAGTATGTCTGGGTGTTTTATGAGTTTCCATGTGGTGTTGTCACATCTTTGATGACACAACATTTTTTTGAACTCACTAGTCATGTTTAGCTAAGGATGGTCTCGAGATAGAGTTATTATCTCATTTGGGTTCCCTCTAGTTGGGATGAGTTGACTATTACCTTTCAGTTTCTCTCTTTTCAATTGGGTTTTTTAGGGAACCTACTCCGTATTTTTATACTCACCCCTGCCAAGGGATTTCCCCTCACATGTCTTGCGTCTTGTCCATATAACATGCCTCTCAACAGAGTCCAAGGAGGATCCCGAGAACGTGGAGCTTAGAAGATGAGTTTTTCGGTGGGTACTTTTGGTAGTGATGTCCTCTTTATGAGAAGGTCGGCTGTTTTTTATTTTTATTTTGGTGGGCCCTGTATTTTCCTTATTTTTTTACTTCCATGGCACTCTAGTTTCCTATAGATTTATTCATTCATTTTCTTTTCATATTTTATATATCTCTACACTATTTCATGGAGGTGTATGTGGGTGTGTGTACATGTACCTTAGTCAAAGGCATCCAATGTGTGTGATAGCCAACTCCATGATAGACTCCAACCCCTCTACAATTTTAGGCAGGCATGGTGAGAAACAACTTGATCCCTGTTGGGTTGGTTCATGACAATTCTCCATCTACTTCTTTATCTTTGAACCTCCCTTTTATCAAATCTTCAAAATCAATTTCTTCCTTATAAATCTTATTAAATACTGAAAAATATGGAAGGGGATTTTAACATCTCTAGAAATGAGCTTCATCAGTGCTTTCAAAGCACTGATAATCTAGGTGCCGTTAAAATATTACCTTTATCATCACTTGTAAAAAGTGCGGATAAAGAAACCCTTTATCAGGGTTTTTTGTTAGTACTGAAAAAGGTAAAATTTTAATAGTGTGTAGATTATCAGCACTTTGAAATCTATGATAATAGACATATTTATTAATTATTTTAGTCTTAATAAAGGGGTTCTTTATTAGATATTTTTCAAACCACTTCTATAATTTTGAAAAAAATATATTTTTTCGTACCAGAGACGCTGAGTACCCAACCCATTCCCCAGTTCTAGATCCCTCATCCTCCATCTTAACACTCATGAGCACCCCCATTTTAAAGTACGTTGTACCCACTTCCTCTGTGCTATGAGGCCTCAAAAACACACACTCTCCCGAATTCGATTCAAGGACTTCCTCCTTGTAATATGAAAACATTTTCACTAGAGTACTTCTATTTATTTAATTTTTTAAGATATTTATATTTATTTATATATATATATATAATTACAATCAGTTTTTTATTCATATATATATTTAACTTCATTTTTTTATTCATATATATATATATAAATATATTTACACACATATTTATTACTCATATATATGAATAATTATTTTTTAATTATATTAACGAAATATACTTTTGTGTGAATGTGCATCTGTGTATGATATATATACTTAAATTTATTAAAATATATTATATATTGATATTTATTTACATATATTAGAATATATATATATATATATATATCAACACACACACACACACAAATATATATAAAAAGTTTATACATATATTTATATATATATTCAATTAAGTTTTCTGTAAACTAATTTATATACTATATTTAATGATAATGATATATTTATCTAAAAAATTCATTTATATATAATTTATACATAAAATATTAATACAAACACACACATTTAGACACACAGGTACACATTTTTATTTCTCACATACAAAAAAAATATTTGTAAATATATATATATATATATGTATTTATTTTCCTAAATTAGAAAATACACATAAATATATATTTTTTATTAGCACAAACATTTTTATATAAAAACATATTTACCATCATCGGTATATATATAAATATTAATGCACTTTTATATGAAAAATAAATTGGATAATTATTTATATTAAATAAAATTAATAATAAATATTTTTTTTGTATGGATAATATGTTTAAAAATAAAATTTCATGTAAATATGTATTTTTAAAATTATTTATTATAAGTAAAAATAAGAATATATTCATAATTTGAATTATAAAAGAAACTACATTATGGAAAAATTATTATGTTTAAAAAAAATACTATCTATATGAATGTAGGCCCTTGTAATAAATTGTGTCCCCATAAAAAGGTATCAGAATACAACAATAAAAAAGTTTAAATACTATTGAATATAAAAAATGAGGTATCCCAACAAAAAACTCAATTTTGGATACCTTCTTGGACTATTTTAGCCTAAAAAAACTGTGATGACGGTCCCTCTAAGAAAGCACGACATATATCTCTTCACAGGATTAAATTTCATATGTGGTAAAACAGAAATAGACACCTAGATCAAATTTTAGAGTCATTTTATGTCCAATCCAAGTTTTCAAATTATCTTAGATCGTTCATTAATTAATTGAATTTTTAGGCCATTAAATTATTATTAAATTACTATTACTCGATATTAAATTTAAAATTGTTAATTAATAATATTTTCTATTTATTTTATAATATTTTTTCACTAAATATATTATATATTATGTGTAAATGAAAAATTTTCCTTATCAAAAGAATATTTAAAAAATATAAACTATATTTATATGAATTTAAATACATTTATATATTAACATTTTATTTTTAATGAAATATAATTATTTTATGAAATATACACTTTATCATCGCTTTTTTAGTAGCACTGCTAAAGGTCCCCCATTTATCAGAAGTTTGGAATATACACTAATAAATGGCCCATTTTATCAGCATGCTTTTAGTAGTGTTTATAAATATCCTCGTTAATCAGTTTTTTATTAGTAGTTATAATGTGCCCCCTTTGTGAGTGGTTTTTTAGCACTAATAATTACCCTACTTTATTAGTGTTAAAACCCCAGATAAAGGACACCATAAAATAAATATTTCTAGCAGTTATAATGGGGGACTTTATCAACAATTTTATCCTATGAAGATAAATCCCAACATTGGATAATGTCATATTTCTAATAGTGACTATTGGTTTTCCAATCTCATAGGCCACACGAACATTGTTAACTTCCTCTAGAGATAAATATTATTGATATTATAGATCTTACACATTAACAACAAATATTTTTGGAATGATTCTCATTAATTTTATAATAATAGTATAATTTTATATCTTCTCATTGAAAACACTGATATTGTTGAAAGAATCATTTACTATTATAAAGTATTTTTCAATACTTTCATCATCAGACATCTAAATATCATAAAACATTATGATCTAAATTTATAACTTTTCCTCCATGACATTCTTGTTATATTAATAATTGCTTCTCAACTTATCCCACACTTCTTTGGAAGTCATATATCCCATAATTTTAATATAAATAATCTTAGGTAAATCTAGAAAAAGGAATTTTGGAATTTTCCATAAAATTAAAATTTTATGTTATTAGTATATGTTGTTTCAACCTCATTAATGGGAGGAAATACCATTTTTATAACACCTATTATAGTTAGGACTATATATAGAAGATATATTGACAACATACTATTATAATTATGATAGTTCTTACCATTGAATAAAGGAACACCACTGTTGTGCACAACATTTATATTATCTATCTTTAGTAAATAGTTGGATCATTTAGAAGGAACATAGGCTCTGATAACAATTGAAGTTTCCAACTCAATTTATGATCATAGATAACGGGTGGGGTGAATAAATTGTCTCTTTAATTTATTAATTAAAATCATATAATTCAACATCAAAAACTTGATAGAGTTTTTATCCAGTCAAATATATCTTTGAACATAACTTTCTATGTATAAAATATAAATAGATACCATCACATGATTTTTTAGTAGTTTGGTATAAACACCCAATACTTTCAATTTTGGTTATCTACCTCAACATGGATTATTTCACTTACTTCTTTCAGGATTACAGAGGCACATGAAACAACTGGATCAACACCAGAGTAATTTTTCATAATAATCCAACTTCTACACACCAAAAATTACCTCTTATTCCATATCTTTTTATACCCCAAACTTCTTTATTATATCCAATTCACAATTATTTATACAACTCACTCAAAATATTACTTAACAACTAATTCTACACCCCAACTAAAAAATCATTTTCTTATTTTTTTATCCACTACTGAAAAATATTCTTCTTTATATGTTATTTATCCACATGAAAGTTGGATCACCCTTATCTATGTATAACTTTTTCAATATCTTAAATAACTCAATTAAGAGTTTTTTCGTCTAAAAAAATCCTCCAAAATGATGAAATAACTCGATTAACTCAAAATATTATTTATAAAAAATTATTAAAAATCCTCAGTAATAAAATTCCATTTTGTATACCCCATATCATATTCTATGAATGGTTCTCTTTATTTTAGTGTTCTCTTTTCATTAAAATCCATCCAGTGAAGATATATCATATGATCCTCTATCAATTCACCTTGATCTTATGCTCTTTCTTCATATGGAGATCCATATTTTGTATCTCTCTTCAGTTCACTTCCATTCAACACTACCTTCTTCACCCATGTAGGAACTCAGTTGGCAACTCACACTGTGCACTTTAATCCCCAATTATTCTTCACATTCTTGTGAGAAAATTTAATTTTTTATCATTCCTTCAACCCTTTATGTAGGAAAACTTTTCTAAAATTAATTGTGAATGTGTGGGCACTGAAAATTTGTATTTGAAATTTACCACCTATCCCTCCTTTGTTAGAATATCATTAATCTTATAGAATATTCAAAGTAAAATTTTATTGTCAATGTTTCCTCAAATAATTGGCATTAATGATCTCTTGAAACATCATTAAATATAATATCAATTTTAATTTTTGATATAATATCTTATAACCATCATGAGAATAAATATACAATATTTTATATGGAATATTATTTTCTTCTTGGTGTGAATTCAAAAGGAAGATCTATCAGATATGCCTTTGTATGAAATATCATATTTGATAGACACTATCTATTACACCTTTTTCATCCTTCATCCGATGGACTCAAAAATCTATTATCTTTCTGATGGACCTTTATTTGGTTCAACTTGTTTATGAAATTTCTTTCTAATGTGATCAGTGTATCTCTGCCTAATGAATTAATAATTCATCATCTAATGAAATTAAATTTTTTCATGTCTACAACAATTTCAAATTTCTCAAACCAATTTTAATATGTCTTATGATCACTTTGAGACTTTATCTATTATAACTTCATTAATCATTGGCTATCTATATCAGGTACTATTATCTATCACGTACATAAAAATTTATTCTCAAAATTTTTATATCCTTTATTTATATGGGGTCACTTTTTATTTCTCTATCAATAACATTAAAAATCGTTGTTTGATAAAATAATATATATTTCAGTCTGATGAAGCTTCACAATTTCCTTCATCTGATAGAATTCATAAAAGTTTTTTCTTTAGACATCATATATATTTGTTTGAATATCTGGTATATTAAATTTTTAACCTAAAATTTATACATACCATATAATTTCATACATTTTACTATTTTCAACTTCAATATTTTCAAACATGAAAATTGCATAACCTATATATGTCTAGGAAGCTCATCATGTTACCAATAGAATGATATCCCTTAAAGTTCTCCAACTAATAAATTAAAACAACATATTCACTATTTTCCTTGAAATTTGCACAACCACATATCAATATTTCTAAATAAAACAACTTCTCCCCCTTTGTATAAACTCTACTAGAATCATGATAGCCTTTTAATAATCATGATTATATGAACATGAGGATCATTATAGAATTTCATGAATTTAGTAAATTAGTTCTCAACACAGAAAAAACTATTCTCTAAAACTTCTCCAATTTATTAAGTAATATTCTCTATATGCACATATTGAAATATTGAGAATTAATTCAACCACACACACCTTGGAAAAACAAAGTCATTTTTGGTATTTGATAACCCTAAAACATGTATATAATGATAAAATCCATAAAAAATGCACTTGTATTAATATTAATTATTAGGAAAACTATATTTGAATTATTTATTTTGTTTAAGAGTATAAAAAATTTCATCATATACTTATGGTATGGTAGAATGATTAAGAAAATGGTTTTAAAGTCATCTAAGGCTTTAAGAACATGTTTTAGATGGTAAAAATCAAGTAGAAAACCTCATATTGATAGGAAATAATATGAAAATCATATTTATATTATTTATTAATTTTAAATAGAATATGAATTAAACATATTTTGGTCTTATAATGACTAAATATGTAGTTTTAATTATACCAATTTATTTAAAAACAGGTTTCGAATGATCAAAACAAAGAAAAACACCTCACATTCCCATTAAATCCTAGGACACAAAGGGGAGATTTATTTTTAAATTATACTAACTGAAACCATATCAATTTGAGTTGTTGTATAATTGGGATAAATGAAAAACCCTTTTTAGTTTCATAAAACTAATAAACATGTGTATACCATACAAATCAATAGAAAGGGATCTCAAATTAATTTGGAACTATAGGAAATATATCTTTGAGTAATTTTTGAGATGTAGATAACACATCAATACAAAAAAATATGTTCTTGGAAGGGATAAATAGATAGTTTTTTAAGATATTAAAGTCATTAAAAATCTGTGATAAGGGTTTATTAACAAGTAAATAACGTCATATTTCTTTGAAATCCTTTGAAAATAACTGCCAATTTATTATTAAAATGTATGAACTAACACAATGTCAATGTGAATTTTTGTTTTCTTAGGATGACCAAAAAACCTATTTTAATGTTTTAGAACTCTAAAACATGCATGTAACAGTAAAACCCACTTCAAAAAACCTCATATTGATGTGAAATCATAGGAAAATAGTATTTGAATTAGTTTTTATGTGTTTGTGTGGAACAAATTTAATCCCATAGTGTTTTATGATTAGAATGACTAAATAAGTAGTTTTAAAGACATCAAAGTCTTAAAAATGTGTGTTAGGGGGTCAAACCTAAGAAAAAGTTCTATAATTAATATAAAATCCTAGAAAAAACAAATAAATTATTTTTAAATTGTATTAATTAACACCACATCAATCTAAATCATTCTTTTCTTTAGATGAAAAAAATATTTTTTTAGACTTTTAATTCTCTAAGTTTTGTATATAATAGTGAAAAACATGAAAACAACCTTTTATTGGTATGAAATTATATGAAAATTATCATTGAATGTTTTATGAGGTGTATGATTGGAAATAAAATCAATTTGACATGTATTATTCTTGTAATGACTAAATAATATGTTTTTAGAAACATGAAAGTCTTTAAAAACATGTGCCATTGATTCAAAACTAATAAAATGGCCTCATATATCCTTGAAATAATATAAAAATTATTATTGATTTAATTTATAAATTTATAAATTTAATCTACCTTAATCCATGTAGAAATTTCCTCAGGATGACTAAAAATATTTAGTGTTTTAAAACATTAAAACATGAGTGTAATGGTCATCACTATAAGAAAATGACCTCAGATTGATGCGACACCAATGGGAAAGTATATTTGAATTATTTTTAACATGTATGAGTAGAAAATACCTTAATACTATATATTATGTTCTTATAATTACTAAATAAAATGTTTTAATGATTTTCAAGTCCTTAAAAACATGTGTTAGTGAATCAAAACCAAGATAGAGTACTAAGATTGATGTGAAATGATAAGAATGTTTTCTCTAAATTATTTATGATGTGTATGAGTATAAGTCACATCATTTTCATGTTCGGTTTTTTTGAATGACTAAATACATAGTGTTAAAGGTATCAATTCGATTAAAAACATGCAAGAGGGGGTCAAAACCTAGAATTTAACTTGGATTGCTGTGAAATAATATGATAATGACTAATAATTTATTTATGAAATACAAAAAATAACACAATGTTAATCTGAGATGTGATTTTCTCTAGATAACTATATATATTTATCATGTTTTAAAACATAAAACCTTTATATAATGTTCAAATCTTATAAAAACATAAGATTTGAAAGAAATAATAGTAATGAGATTTTAGAGATATTAATGACATTAAAGGGTAGAAAACACATGAACATGATGTGTGACATGATTTAAATGTCTAAATGTTTTGATTTCCTTGATAATAATGTCTTTAGAAATATGAATCAGGGGGTAAAAATTTGAAAAGGCACCTCATATTTCTAAGCCATCATAGGAAAAATATGGAGATAAAATTTTGAATGATGGGAAATAACTCGACACCAATTTGGGTTATAATATTATTGGGATGATTAGAAAATAATTTCAAGTTTTTGGAAACTCAAAAATGTGGGTCTAATAGTGAAATTCATAACAAAAGAACTCATATTTATTTTAAATCATAGGAGAAATATATTCAAAATTTATTTAATTTATATGTAGATAACATGTTAACCTAATGTTTAGTGTTATCAAAATTACCACATAACAAGTTTTAAAGATATTAAAGTAATTAAAAATGAGTTTCAGATGGTGAAAAT
Source organism: Viscum album (assembly GCA_963277665.1). Classification (NCBI taxonomy): domain Eukaryota; kingdom Viridiplantae; phylum Streptophyta; class Magnoliopsida; order Santalales; family Viscaceae; genus Viscum; species Viscum album. The sequence goes on from OY728167.1 coordinate 837,865,221, forward strand.
GAAGTATATGCACTTATATTAATATCAAATCCTAAAAAGAGTATTTAAATTATTTATGCAATGTACAAGATATCATCGTGTCAATTTGAAATGAGGTGTTCTTGAAATTACTAAATTATCAATTTTCATGATATCAAAGTCTTTAAAAACATGTGTTAGGGGGTCAAAACGTAAAACATAACAACAAATTTTAATTAAACAATAATAAAATTCAGTTAGATTGATTTTTTAAATTAATGATTTGATACAACATCAATTTTTAAATTTTATTTCTTCAGAATGAAAAAATCAATTTTATTTTTTTATAACTCAAAAACGTTCTTGTAATGTTCATATACCTAGAAAAATACCTTGAAAATATTTTTTAAATAAAATATGTATTTCATTTTTTATGAAATGTATGAATTGACCAAAAATCAATTAATTGTATGACATGCTTCAGAAGACTAAATAATAAACTATTGTTGATATCAAAGTATTTAAAAATGATTGTCCTCTAGTCAAAACCATGAAAACAGCTTCAAATTTCATTGAAATCACTAGAAAAAAGCAGCTGATTTATTTTTGAAATGTAGGGACTGATATAACAGAAATCTGGGCTCGTTTTTTCCCTTGATGATGGAAAAAACATTTACAGTGTTTGAAAACTTCAAAACATGTGTACAAAGATCATAACCCTAGAAAACAACTTCATATTAATGTTAACATATTGGAAACTATCAATGAATTATTTTTTATGTTTATAATTATATGAAAAATCATTTCAACATGTGATGTGATTGAAATAAATAAATAATAAATTTTATATATATCAAAGTATTTAAAAAGAATAATTATAGGGTCAAAATAATAAAACAACCTCAAATTTTCATGAAATAAAAGAAAAATTACCATTGATTTATTTTTAAATATCGTAACTTACACCATGTAAATATGAGTTATAATTTCTCATGAGGACAACATAAGTATGGTTGGTGTTTTAAAACAATAAAGTTATCATATAAGTGAAAAAAACTGAAAAAAATTTGGATTTACATGATATTTTAAAAAAATTTCATTGAATTATATTTGATATGTGTGTGCAAAATAAATGTTAATATGATATATTCAGTGCTCGTAATGTCTGAAGAAAAAATATTTAAAGATATAAAAGTATTCTAAAATGTGAATCTGGGGGACAAAATTGAGAATATGATATCATATTTTCATGAAATCATTTGATAACAACCATAGATTTATTTATAAAAAAATAAGAACCAAGGACACATAAATCTATGTTTTAGTCTAGTGGGGATGTATGAAAATGCATTTTTTGTGTTTAAAAAATATAAAACATGGATGTGATGGTTAAAATACGAAAAATATTTTATTAACATGAAATCATTATAAAAATATATTTGAATAATTTATGACATAAATGAGTGGATGAAAAGTTAATATAACTTATGGTGTGCCCATAATGAAAAAATAAGTAGTTTAGAAGATAAAAACGACTTGAAACATTCATGTAAATGGATAAACCAATAATATGACCATAGATTGATGTTAAATAATATGAAATATGTCTTTGAAATATTTCTGATATGTATGTGTAGATAGAATTTCAATCTAATGTGTGGTGTGCTCAGTATGACTATAAATAGTTTTAACGATATCAAAGTTATTAAAAATGTTTATAAGGGGTGAAAATTAAGAAAATTATATGGGTCTATCATGATTCCATAGAAAAAAATTATTGATTTATTATTGATGTTAAGGAACTAAAACCACATCAATCCTCATTATTTTTTTCTCGGGATGATCGAAAATAATTTTTTAGGGTTTTAAAATTGTAAAAAATTCTGGTAATGGTCAAAACTATAGTAAACAACCCCAGATTAACATGGAATCATAAAAAACTCGCCTTTAAACTATTTCAGACATGTCCAAATTGAAAAAAAGTCAATTCAACATGCGATGTACTCAGAAAAGAATAAATAATTAGTTTTTAAGGATATCTATGTTTTTAAAAATGTGTCTGGGGGGGTCAAAACTGAGAATTTGATCTTTGATTGTCTTGAAATCAATGAAAAATGACCTATGACTAATTTTTAAAATATAAGAACTAATTCTATATCAGTCTTATTTTCTGTTTTCATTGGATGACCTTAAACACAGTTATTAGAGTCCTCGGAACATCCCTCATGGGGCCAAAACAATGAAAAAAACCTTGTATTATTATTAAATCATATGAATTAAACAAAATGTTGATTTTTGATATATAATAATTTAATCCAAATAAATAAAATTTAAGGGTTGATTTTGATGAAAGACATTAGTGTTTTAAAATGAAAACCAATGGCTATAATATTACAAAAAGAAAAAAATCCTCAGATTAAAATGAAATCATAGGGATAATTTTATTGAATTATTTGGGAAGTGAAAGAGGGTAAGTCACATCAATCATATTTGTTGTATACTTAGAATGATAAATTAATCACTTTTAAAATATATCAACATTATTAATAACATTTTCTAAGGGATAAAAGTCCATAAAATGAATTTACATTTCCATGAAATCAAAGGGAACAACCATAAATTGATTTTTGAAATGTAGGATCATTTTCCAAATCAATGAAATACAGTTTTCTATATATGACTAAAATCTATTTTTAGTGTTTTAATAAATAAAAATAATTTTAAAATTATCCAAAAAAGATAAAAAGTTATCCTATTTTTGTGAAATAAAAGGAAAACTATCTTTGATTTATTTTTTATTTGTTATAGTAGACAACACATAGATCTAACATTTGGTGAGCTCTGAAAGACTAAATAATTAGTACTAAAAGATATAAAAGTCATTAAAAACTTATTCCATAGGCTGAAACCTAATAAAACCCACCATATTTTTTTGTAATCCTAGGAAAACTATCTTTGAATTATTTATCACTTGTACGTGCAAAAAATACATCAATATGATGTGTGGTGTGCTCAGAATGACTAAATAAATAATTTTTTAACATGTCGAATTCAATAAAAACGTGCATCATGGGGTGAAAATTAATCCAAGGACTCTGATTATCATTAAATCATAATAAAAAAATAAAATCATATTTTCATTTTTCAAATTTTGTAACTAAAACCTCATCAATCCAAGATGTAGTTTTCTTGAGATTACTGAAAACGTATTTTTTTTTTGTTTTAAAAATCTAAAACAAGTGTTTAGTGGTAAAAACCATAGAAAATAACATAAAATTTAGGTGAAATCATTGGAATGATATATTTTAATATATGTTTTAACGTTTTCAGACACATAATTTTAATCATCTATGTGATGTTCTTAATGTAACTAAATTAAAAATTTCTATTGATATCGAAGACATTAAAATCATACACTGGGGGTCAAAACAAAGAAAATGACCTTGGATTACTTTCAAATCAGTATAAAATAAATGATTATTCATATCTGATATATATGAATTTATTTTATGTCAATAAAATATATTTTTTTCTAGGGAGGACCGAAAACATAATATTCTTGTTTAAAAACCTTAAAATGTTGGGTAAATGGACTCAAATTGATGTGAAATCGTTGGGAAAATATTTCAGTTTTTTTTATTTTTTTTAGTAGAAAACACTTCAATATAATTTGCGGTGTTAGTATAATGACTAAATAAGAATCTTTAATAGATATCAAAGAATTAAAAATGTGTACCAGTGTATCAAAACTATCCAAATGGCCTTTGATTTCTATGAAGTCAAAAGAAAATGACAAATAATTGATTTTTGAAATGTAGGAACTAAATCAACATTTGAATCCCACCATGACACTATGGTGATTATTTACTGTTATTTCATGTGTTTGACAGTTCAATTATGTTTCCAATAAATTTCAACCCGAAACATTGAAAATTTTGATTTTTTTTGTTAGTGGTTTAAGGTAAACACTATAAACAACATTACATGGAAATAGAAAATTCTTTTTTATAGGTCATTTTTAATGCATTGAATTTGGGTTTCACAAGTTTTTCATTGGTTATCTCAAACCATTCATATCCTTGGGGAAACATTGTAAAACCATTGGCATGTTAGGGAAATAGAACACGGTTTAGTATACTATGATATAACAATGAAACTAAGCTCTAAAATTTGATTTTTTCCATTGGCATGTCCAGTTAATGGTTTTTTAACCATTTGAAGTACTGGGTAAACTAACTGAGGATATTGTTTCTATTTAGTTTCCTACACATTATTTTAAAATTTGTGTAGCCAAACCATGTTGGTTTCCAAAATTCATTAAATGTCTGACTTTCCAAAAATTCCCCAACTCGATCGTAACCATTTGTCCCTCATTTCATTACCCTTATCATCTAAATAGACCAGGGACCTCCTCTATGAGAATAGCCTCCCTTGTCCTTACATTTTAGTTGTCTCCCCAAGGTTTCAAGTTGTTTCCACCATGGTATGTTCATCAAACGCCTTCATAGGTTATTTTACTCTTAGCCCATTGATATTCATTCCATCCATAAGGCATATGGAATATATTGTTCAAATTTAATGTAGGGTGTTAACATAATAATGAATATTTATTAATGTATGGTTTTTAGAGGTAATTACTTATGTTTTTATATCATTTACCAATATAGGTGATGACTTTTGGCTTGGCCTTCATTGATCAAAGGTAGGTGTTTCATTGATGTCTATTTATATTAAATTAAAATGGATTTTTATTCAATTTAAAATGCCTATGTATAGAATATATTCCTATATGTATGTCTGATGAGGGTCTATTTTTATTTTAAGTTGTTTTATCCTTTGTATGGAATGAGATTCTGCGCCATGTGTTTTTGAAATTTACTAAATGTATTTTAAAGGATGTTTTTTTGTTTCAAAATCAATACAGAGCACTTAATTGTGGTTTTAAAAGGTATTACTTACAACAATTTGTTTTTAAAATTTGTTTTTGGGATGGTTTAAAGTGTTATAATGTTCTTAAAATTGGGTATTTGTTTTAAAACTAATATGTTGACCAATGTGGGTCACCTTTTGAAAAATTTTAATTGTTTTGAAATATTTCAAAGGTTGTTTAAGGGATTAGTGAGTTCCCAAATAGATTTCAATGTATATTTTTCAATAAAAAGTAGTCCCATGAGTTGAATTATATAGGTTTAAAATTGTATGTACTGGATTGGAATACCAATCATGTTTTGTAAAGAGGAATGTTTGTAATTTTATAATAAACGAGTTTTCATAAAAGGTGTGAAACCCTATTTGAGCCCCGTGTTATTCTTGTTTTTTCCGTAGTGGCTTTGTATCTTAGGAGGAAATATATTATATTATTTAATCTTTATATATCATTATTCCTTAGATTTTTTAGGGATAATTCATGTGATAGTGTGGGACGTGAGGTGTGATTTATTTCAAATACATTATATTTGACTTGTAAAATAGTTCATTTAATCTCATATCTACATGAATTCTCATAGGAGACCATGAGATTTGGGGAATTATACCTAGGTTTTTGAAGCCCTAAATTATGTTTAATAATTTTTAATGGACATTTTACATGATACTAATTGGTCATGTGGATTGGAAATTCCTCATAAGATCGACAAATATCATAGGGAGTTTTTTCCAATGCAACTGAGTGATATCTTGGAATGGTGGGAATAAGGATTACTGAGAGATATTAAAATGTCTTTTTGTGAACACATACTGATTGGTAAACCATTATTTATATAATTCATTCTAGGTATCACTGAATATATCTTATTGATTAGATCAAATGACACTAGGTTCCTATTTAAGACTTTATTAGGGTATTTATCATTTTTCATTGATTATATCCTTGGATCCAAGGATTATTTATTGGAACCTATAAAATATTTGTTTATTTATAATTATCATGTTACTTTGAAATATTAGTTCCTATTTTTGTGGCTTCCTTTCTCTTCATGTTAAAGTTTTCAATTCAAATGTTTCAAAATGAAAGGTTTTGAAAGAATGAAGGTGAAGGTGTGTTTTTAATTTTCATTCAACTAATGTTTTATAATATTAAAAGTAATGTTATTAAAATTACAAAAGTTATTTTCAAAATATATTTAGAGTGTTTTAATAATAAATTAAATGTTGTTTTATTTTTAAAATCCAATGTCTCTGAGTTTCAATGGTGTCGTTTTAAGGCACCTTGGTAAGCATTAAATAATATGGTTTTCAATGACTATTTTTGAAATCCATTTTAAATTCGAAACCCCTTTTTAGGTTTAAAATAGGAAATTTAAAATAGTATTCTATCATATAGTTTTAAAGATGGACATTAAAAATGGTGTTTCGAAAAACAAGGCTTCATCCATGGAATAGTTTTTCATAAGGGATTGTTTTCATTTAATGAAAATAAAGAAAAATAGTTTCAATATAGTTGTGATGTGTTTCATGTTTCATTACATAAAATATTTTATAAAAATCATATTATTTAATATATTTAAAACTATCATATTTAGGATGTAATAGGAAAGTGACTACTTAGATTAAACTGGTAGAGCCTGACTCACCTATTTAATCACCACAAAATTATACAATAGTAGGTTGTTCAAGTTTTATTCTTCCTAATTAGATTGTCGAGGGATAATTTTTTTGGATGGTGATTTTATATCACTTAGTGGCTTATTGGAGATGGTTTGAGGCATCGCTTTCGCATTGGGTTTTCTAACTGCCTCATTAGATTATTGTATTTTTTTTATCTTTTTATGATTTCTCCACTATATACCCATTTATGTAGAGGTGGTATCTTTTATATGGGATTCCTATACTATTTATTTAATGTTAGTTAGTATACTGATTTTATTTTCACTTCATACAATTATATTTTTTGACAGGTCTAAATCATTCCCATTGAATTTTCTATGATTCCAATCCATTAGTTACGTACCAATCGTAATTGGGAACATCCAACGAGTATTTTGGAAGAATGGTTTGTGAGTTGGGTAAGATGACACCATGGGATGGTTTTCTATAAGATGGGATCAAAGGATATGACCTCATTTGGATATAGTCATTTTGATAACCTCTTGTTATTTTGTGAAATTGGTATCCTAGAGATAAGGTTTTCGAGACTCATGAGGCAGGTGTGGGGAGAGTGTCATGAGCTCTTTCTCACCATATGTCTTTAGTTACTATGGGTACTTTGGATTTTGTCTTTTATTCTGAATTTTTGTTTGATAGTGTCGTTAAACTATGGGGTTTTTGACTATTTAGGTGGTTCTTTGATTATCAATGGGATAACATGTGTTTCTAAAGGGGGGTCATGTTTAGTGTTTCAGATAGAGGTAGAAAAGAGATCAAAGCATGATGATAGATTATATTTACTAAAAACCGTATGAAAACAAAAAAAATATTATTTATATGTTTTTGGTATAATTAATTATTATAACATGGCTTTCTACCATACTTCCAAGTTTGGTACGGTTCTGCATCCCTCTTGATTTTTCTATTTAAAGCACTTGATGCTTAGAATTCATAGTGAGTTAAGTAAATGGGGAGAAGGATCAAGTGGGTATTATGATATATCAGAATCATTGGGTTAGATTCTCAGGTGAGTCTTGTTTTATGAATCTATTTATATGATTTTATATGTGATCTGAAATGAGCATGTGTGCGTGAAAAATGTATTTTATAAGATTTTTTTTCATATTGTTAACAAATAATTATGGATTATATATAAAATGATATTGGTTTCTAGATATTTTTCAAATAGTTTATTTCATATTGAAATTTGGAAAATGTTTTTATGTTTCATTGATTTTCTAATCAGGTGCACATGGTGTTTTGAATGGAGGGATTCCTATTTTAAAGGAAACATGTTATTTTTAAAAGCTATATTCGGGGCTTTCACAGGTTTTTACCATAGGTAGATGATTAAAAAGGTTGTGTGGTTTGCAATTTTTTCAATTGGAAAGTGCATACTTTTATTATGAAATTTGTATGGGTGTTTTGGTTATAAAATTAGTTGATGTTTTTTTTATAAATTGATTTTATAAATGTTCTAAATTTTACCATTCAAGTTAAAGAGTGTGATTGAATTTATAAATGGTTTTTAAATAATTTAAGTGAAGCAAGGATATAATGTATTGGTGAATTGAATTTCATCATTGGGTTTTATAAATCATTATTATGGGGTCCTCAAATATTAAAGAGGTATTGTTTGAAATATATTTTCTTTTTTTTTTGAAAATTGTGTTATTTAAAGTTTCACTCATGTGATTTTAGGATTTCTTGATATTATATTAGAGACAAGACTGAGATGTGTTCATGTATAATGTTTTTATTATATGCTGACCAGAATGGTCTAGATTGGAATTAGATTTATTGTCTTGGTGTTCATTCCTTTTTATAGTTTTAACACTTCCAAAAATTTGAATGGTGTTTCAGGAGTTTTCTTCCCCTTTATGAAGTGTGTCTTGGGCCTACTTAGGGTCACATTGTCAGTAAAATGTTTCTGTGAAATAGTGTATGACAAGTGCCTTTGGTTGTCCGAATTGGTTTAATGGTTAGAGAAGAGAGAGTTAGTTTACCTAGAGACTTTTTTTATGAGATCTAGTTTGGGATGATTGTTTGATATAGGTTTGAAGTGTTTGAGGTTGATGGAGTTTCTATCATTTGGTGTGTCCTTTAGTTAATTGGTTATTTCACATTTACATGATGAAATTTTCATTGGGATTTATTCCAATTGTATTTAGAGAAGTTTTGGGTTTAGAAATTTCTGTCATCATTTTTTCCTTATAAAACCCTGAAAATTTATTTTAAAAGAATAATATTCTTGAATCCTTTCTTAACATGCAACACTAATCCATATGAAAATTGTGATATACTATTAGAATATTATTATTTAAATGTGAAAATTATTATATAGTTTTTAAATTGGTTGTATCAATTGGAATGATAATATAATGAAAAATATGTATAAGGGTTTTATATTAAACAAATTTATTGACTAATTCATCATAAATAGGTAGTCAATTTTATGTAATGTCATTTTATGGTTAAAAAAATTATTTTCTTCATAAATGGTTTTTATTTCTATTTAAGACTAATTATTATATTTAATTTTTGGAAAAATTATAAATTGTAATTTCTAAAATGGATATAATTTATACTGAATCATAATAATTATCTTAGGGGGGAATTTTTTAATTTTTTTGAAAATTTCTATTTTTAAATGAATAGTGAAAATATATTTTTTTTGCAAAATTGTCACTTATGTTAATTATATAAAGTAATTGAAAAGTACTATTATTAGTTGAAATTGATACTAAAATAATATACCTCACCTTAATATATTAATAATAAAATCCATTATATTGGAATCAGTATTATACAATATTTTGGTATAAGTTCATTTTTAGTCTTCAAGAACATTTTTCTAAAAAAATTATTTCGTTTCATTTTTAATATCTATATTAACTTGATTTCATCCATTTACAGAGATATAATATTGGATTTAATATTTTGAATTATTATTTTCAGATTTTTTAAATATATTAACATCATTTTTTGTTAGTGTGAATAGTAAATTTGTTAGAAAAACAAGTTACCATGGTATGAGTTAAACTGGTTTAAAAGGGAGAAAAATAAAATGACAAGGGTTTAAATGAATTGAAAACTTTTCTAAATCCTATTTTATAGTTATATGTAGATCATATAAACTACCCTGTTCTAAAAGGATCCATTCTGGAGCCACATGTCTTGATTAAGACATAAATATATTTTAATCTTTTGAAAAATTGCAAGTGGGTCCTCCCCCTAACTTATAAACGGAAACCCACTATCACATATAATAAACACTTCATTGGAATTTTATATCACCGAGTCCCTACCTAAATAACATCTTAACATCCCAATCAATATCTTATATATCTTGGTGTGATTTGAAAACCATCCTTAGAGGGATTTAGGTATAAACCCGGGGATGTTGTATGATGAAGAGATGTAGTTCTCATCCGAGTATTTTTTTTCCTTCTTTTATCTCCTAAAAACCTTTCCAAACCATTGATATATAATAAAATAATTATATACCATATACTAAAATATTATTATGTTTAAGTTATAACCCTTTTTTATCAAATTATCCTTCTAATTGAAAATTATAACATCTTTTGTGTGTGTGTGTGAACTACCGCCTTGCATGATGATTTATTTCATTTTCCATGACCAACTCACATCACTAGTCATAATAATGGGTCCAAAAAAAATAATATGATATATATTATATAAATATATTTTTAATGGTAAATAAATAATATACTTATTTTTTTACCATCCAATGAAAAAAAACATAATTCATGTGTATGAATATATTACTGCCTCATGAAATAATGTATTTTATTTATCATCACCACTTAAAATGGATGGTATATATAAATGTAATCAAATAAATATATTTATTTTTATGATATAATGATAATTTTAAAAAATTAAAAAGATATTTACTTTCTTTCTCTCACATTTTTTTAAAATGAAAATGTCACTCATGTGTACGTATGGACTACCATCCAATGATATAACATAATTAATTTTTCATACCTTTTTAAATAACTAGTTATAAAATAATAATTAAAATATAATAAATAATAATTATATCATGATTAATATTATAGAAATTATATAATAAGGATTTATTTTACAATAGCCATCCAACTAAAGTCATTTTGTACATATGATCCGAATATCCTCAACACACCCGATATGAACTTAATCGATAAAGAATATAGATATGACCCGGGTAAAAGAGAAATAAAATGAATAATGAACTCGAAAAGGTTATTAATCAAATTAATAATTAGCATATGTTTATTATTTAATAATTTAAAGAGTTTACATGATGAGTAAGAGTATAGGATTAGGATATCTAGTCTCAATTTTCTTTCTTTAAGCAGTAATCCATTTAAACCACATGTGTTCATTTGTATGGTGTATAAACTACATATGGATGCATTTTATCATTATATTCTTAAAATTAATATTTTTTGAAAAAAAAATGTTATTTTCTTTTACATTTAATTGATTAAAATGTTATCAAGTAATAAGTGACACATTACATTAAAAACCCTTTTTAAATGTTTTACATATTTATTTTATAAATATTTTTTCCTCTATGTCCAAATTCTTATATTTATTTTAGGGATGAGTTTAATTGGAAATTAATAAATTATAAAGAAATGTTTATGTTTCTTTTGATATTTTTTTCAAAGGATTTCAAAAGGAATATTTTTAAATATTTTATATGGAATGATTTACATTTTTTACAAAAAGAAAAACTATGTTTTATTTTAATATATAAATCTTGGATGCCTTTTCAATTATTCTTCACCATTAATAGTTTTTTAAATTCATTAAAAAAATCCCATGATTTTAAAAGAATTCCTTTTTCTTTGATCTGTGAATTTTTAGTTTCTTTCAATGGGTCTTTGAAGGCAATGTGAATTTTAATATTTGAAAGTTTTTTTCATGTTAATTCAAAAGAGTTTTTCAAGGGATTTAAAAAAAATTATAATTCTTAAAAAAATTCATGATATATTAATTGGTGATTATAGATAATAATGGGTGAGCCCTATATAGATTATTTGATAGGTGAGACCAATACAGCTTAAACAGAAGGTGGACTTGATATAGCTCTCCAATTCATTGAGTAGTGGTCCTTGTATTTAAATAAAGGATGTAGAGAGTTAATTAGTGTCACGAACTAGCCTGGGTAACCTGGTAACCGGATAACTGATCTGGTCCTGACGTGTCCTTAATGGAGTTCATGCTCTCCATTAGATGACGACTAGCCCTTGGCATCATACAATAGATAAGTGGGAATGATTTTTTTGACAACCAATGCAGAAACGAAATAAAAAATAAATAATCATGAAAAATAAAAATCCATTGGGAGTAGTGTACTAGAAGTCCAATAGGTATAACATCCCAATGTACTACAATCATGTAACAGAAAACAAGGAGAAATACCCACGTCCAAAGTAAAAACTCACCAAGTCCACAGATCAATGGGAATAAGAACCTCATAGTGGTGATTTACCCTTGATCGATCTTATAAGGTGATAATCTACAAGAACCCGAATACATAAACACATAAATCATTTCACCTTCTACATATACAATTACCCATGCTTCACATCTTATTTCTTAACACATAGTTCCTTTTATATGTCATTTTGACCTCTTCATCATAAAAAATAATACCATTTCTCATACAACCATGATGATTATATTAATTAAATTTCTCCTTAAGAAATCAATTTGTATAATACCCATACTTTACATATTTGAACCGTTCAACCATCTATGACATGATAGAGAGTAATTTATTCTCATCTATTTCCTTAACTAATCTTTTCATTTTTCCTCTGTAATTAGTTAATTTGTATAATTATTTTACACACTCAAAAAATATTTATGTTCCTCTAGGATATCTACTTGGGGTTTATTTTTCTCAAATTCGTAACACATAACATACTGAAACATCATTCCCCCATGGTATCCACCACCCAAACACTTAGTAAAATCTATCCTTATCTTCTTTTGGGGGCCCAAGATTTTGTTAAGGATAATGTTTTTAAAAATATATCATGATAAATAATTAGTTAATATCACAACATCCTTCACTATAGTCATCATCCCATTTTTTTATTCATCAAAAAATCATCCATCACAAACAATTTTAATCCAATTCCATCTAGTTCGCACTATTGATTAAAACCAAGAACTATATCATGGGAAATAATAATCATATTTGGAAAAAACATAATCATGGATAACACTTATATGTTGTCTAAATCATGACACCTTCATTACCATAAATGGAACCTTGGGTTAATCCTATGTCATCCATGGTACTTATTCAAATCCTTTATGATGGTTCGTAAAGAGATTATGAATTTTAAAAGCACATCCCCTAAGAGTGTCAAAACTAGTTGTTCAATAAAGCATGTTTTCATGCACCCAGTGAAGATAAATACTAGATCACGAAACCCTATTCATATTTTTTACCCATATATACCTTTATGTTAAAGTCGTATCCACTTGTAGTAGTCAGATATTGATGTAATTTCATGAAATCCCCTTTCTCTATCCATTACCAAAATTCCAAGACATTTTCCTATGATTTGACTCATACTTATAATTATTCTTACACATATCCATATATATATACTTATACATATCCCTAGGGATCCTAATTTCATAATGATAACCAATAATTTACTTTAATACCAACTATAAAGACCCAATCTTCTCATAAATAGATATTCTATCTTTTTAGATGAATATTCAATACATTTCACAAATACAATCCCATAAACCATATAAGATTATTGTTATATGATACTATATATGAAATATTCATATTTCTTGAATGATATTTAACACCTCCCATTAAAATTTTCCCATATAGTAATCCTCTTATATATACCCTACCTAAAACATTTCTTTATAGTCTGCGGAAAGGAAACACAAGAAAGGGTAAGCTCAGAATATAGGTAATGGTAAAGATGGGATATATCAATATAACATAAGAATATTGGTATAAAAACATGAGAATAATATTTCAATACCTGGGACAATATATCATAGATCATAAACATGAGTAATTTCATAATTAATGGAAGGCCATAATACATTAATCATAATGTAATAAAAGAACATGAGTCATGAGAACATAACACTGGCCTAAGAACTAGTTTTCGGGCATACACATAAGAATAAGAAAATCATTTCCATAGAAGTAATGGTTTATTTCCAAATCTATCATAGTGGAATGGGATCACTCTATAAACCATCATACATGTTATGGTTCACTCCCATAACTATCTTAGTTGAAATAGTCCCTTACTGAACCAAGTTTACTCACCATTCTAGTATTTTTTATCTCATTTGATATCAATATTTAGAAAATTCATTGGAGGAAGATATAGGTCCAACCCATATTTGATATAACATAACAAAATTCCATGGTTATAATGTTGACACTATCACACAATTAAAATCATTAATTTGTGTTCCAAATGATCACAAAAAAGTAATTATATTAGAACCCATGAAAAAATGGGCTGTATAAATATATCCTCATAAAATAGCCTATTTAAAAGAATACTATTTCATAATAATTTCATTATTTCATAAAACCGCAACCCATGTAAAAACTTTTGTGTTTCATATGAATTTTATCATCGTATAACCCATGGAAGAGAAATGGGGTTTACAAACATATTTTCATCATAAGAATAAACTATTTAGAGAAAGAATAAGAATGTTTTCCTTGGATTATATCCCTAGTAAGCAATGGATACATCAAAGGTAGTCATTTTAAATGGAAAAATATTTTGAAATATTAATTAGACAATTTCATGAGGAAAATAGAATTTTAATTTTGAAAAAATCTTTTTAAAACATAAAAAAATTTCAAAATAATTTTAATTTAATATAACATTGGAATCCTTCAATGTAATCATTAAAAATCATTTAAAACATTTCTGGATGAAAATATCCTTTCTTTGAAAATAACTTATCAAAACTAAAAATTCATAAAACATTTTGGAAATCCTTTTCTTCTAAAATAAACATTGAATCCTATAAAGGAATCTTTAAAAAATTTATTTCTCATGATAATGGTAAATACCGTTCATTCCATATATGTTAAAACAAATATTCCTATCCCATTTTTTTGTAAAAACCTAATACAAATTTTTTAGAAAAATACATGAATAATACATTTAATTTTTTTTATTAAAAGTAAAAAATTGGTAAAAAATTACTTAAAAATCATTTTGATATTTTTATAAACATTTTTAAAACAATTTGTTGAAAACATGGTTATGGAAGAAAAAATGTGTTTCAATCGAAAAGAGAAATAGAGATACTTTTTCTTAAAAACATTATTTTGACCTTATCAGTACATAAAGAGAGAAAAATAAAGGCAAAACATGTTTTCTCTAAAAATAAATATATATGAATAAAATTCATGAGTTTTTTAAGATATGTATAATGAGACTTTTTCATCAAAATCATAACCATAAACAATCCTGATAAATGATGAGATCGTATCATAATACCATTACAACTTTTTTAACTTTTTATTAATAGTCCACATTAAATAATAACACAAAATGAAACATAAAATATCATTAATATAATTTTAGTAATTCAATAAAATGAAAAATTGGTAGTACATACTCCTCATTGAAGAATATAGGTTCTTAATATAACTTACGTCACAAAAAATTAAATATGATAAAAATTCCCTTAACACTTTGTTATATTTTGAACTGTAAAACCCATGAGATATGGATCCTAAAATGGATATTCAATTTACAATAAATTATATTGTAAAATTAATAAAATACATTCATGGGAATTATATAAACCAAATAAAATAAACATGTGGTGAATATGTCATGTGTCTCATAGAAAGTAAATGTGAGATGAGAACCCCTGTTCATATGTCTCAACCTCGTTTATACACATTCAAACCTCCTATATAATAAATATTATTTCATTATAAAAATATTATAGAACCATATTTATATATATCATACAAATTAAGATTTATTTGGGATATTTTATAATACATTTATTTACAATTACTTGTTAAAAATAGGTTTTGGGTAATAACCGCTTCATTGTAACATATGTTTTGGTTTTGTATTTTTAGACCTATCACATTGATCATAGTTCCATAATCACAATAAAGATAACCATGATATAAATTTAATATATATTAATTAAATATGTAATTATATTAATCCATAATGGTTTGATATTGGAAATGAAATAAAACATTCATGGAGAGAATAGGTTATATGTACACATGAACAATGTTTCTATTTTATTGATGGATTGAAGTAAATAATAGTTAATAATATATTATCATTATAGAATCATTTTTATTTCATTTATATCACATATTTTAATTAAATCCATCATATTTACCTTCTATGTAATGTGTGAATTATTCACATCGCTTCATGAGGTGGTAGTCCTCCATACACACAAACGACAATATCAAATACCCCACTAAATAGAAAGATATAAGTCATATGTGATATAATTATTAATGAAATATATTTATTTCACTGAATTAAAACACATTTCACGTTTTATTTTATTTTTTAAATTGATTAAACAATACATGGTCGAGCCATGTCTTGGATGGTTCTACATTCTCAATTAAATTACTAAATAAATCATGATTATAAGAAAAGGTGAAATTTTGTGTGACAAAGAATTATCTCAATTAGGGAAGGATTCACACTCAATAAATTAAATTATAGTGATTCTATAATGATATTTCGTAATTGAATTATCATGTTTAATTTAGAAAATAAAAATTAATAATAATGTAACCCAAGTAATCAACCCTAGGACTAAGCACTTTCTCTCTAACTTTATTATATTTTTCATTTAATGTTAGTTTGTGAAATGAATTCCCTTTCTATCATAAATTTTCATTATGTTCATAAAATAATAAAAATATAAAATGATGTACAATATATGGATTAGAATTTTTTAGTAAAACATTGTAAACATCCTCATATAAGATGATCATTTTAAACAATTGTGGTACATTAAGAAAATAAATTATAGATTTTTTACCTCCCTATGAGCATGAAAAAACATAGATCTATTTTTGGGGGACTAAGAAGTTTTTTATTTAATTTTAATTTCACATTTTAAATATTTTTGTTTTATTTCTAAAGATAAAAACAAAAAAAAATCTTTTACATAATTTATCAAATGATTGTTATTATGCATGGACTAATTAATAACAGCTATAGTACCAAAATCAAGTGATACAAAATTATGAGGAAATCCTTTTGAAAATAAGGGATTAAAGTCTCACATACATGGTCAAGAATATTTAAAATGTCCATGATAAAGTTCTCTCACATTCATAATTTATGGACATGGTTAAGGAATTCTAAAATGATTATCAAAGATTGAAGGCCTTGGGAGAAGAACAATTGGATCCCACTAGTTATTCAAAAGTGGTCTAATAGGTTGTGTCCAGGCTTGGGGAATATCCATATCCAAAAAATCTCAATATTCATGTCCATACATTCAATAAATAGTTTTAGAGTGATGATCAAGAGTGTCATTCTTATGTATATATGAGGGATCTTCAAGATTCAAATTGTTTTTGAAGTGAATGGGAAAATGAAAAATTGAATCATGATCTCCATAAGATTAAAGTAGAAGAACCAACACCACTCTATATGTATTTATCTATGGAGGCAGAAGAAACCACCGAAGTGGGGGATTTTAGAGAAAAACTAGAGGTTACTTACTTCTTTCCTCTATATATTGAAATATAACTTCAAGATACACTTTTCACAGAAAACGATACTAATTCTGAACCAAATAAGGGAGTTGTTCATTTATTGAACTCATTCCCAAATAATTTTATTCAATATTAATTGATTATCACTCCCTATTATTTTGAAATTTAATATTTAGACAATATTTTTTTTATTATATGAATATGAAGAAAAAGAAAATGCACCTAATAAGGAACACATGGAGATAGAAAAACATATTGAACACTTATCAGATGAAGTACATGAGGATATCAAAGTAGATTTTCCAATGGAAAATAAGAAATTATTTTTTTATATTGAATTGGGATATTTTTATTATTTTTACTATTAATCTTAAAAAAATTTAAGTAAAATTACATTGTAACATTACCTTTAAATATTTAATTTATATAACTGACATTGAGAAAGAACGTAAACATAAAGAAGATATTTCAAAAGTAGAAACCATAAAGTATGAGATTTAATTGATGTAACCCACATTGAGAAATAAAATGAAATTACAGAATAGGTTTCAAATGTATAACCCAAGAAGCAGTAGGACCCATACATTATCCTACCCATATCATTGAAAATGTATGTTATTACAAGGGAATGTATTTTTTGTACTCTATGAATAGAGTCCTCAACAATGAGGTAGAATGACGGAAAGATGAAAAAGTAACATCTCCTAGTTCAAATCCAAGAAGCTCCACCTATTATCACATCACGGATGATAGTAGGTAGTTCCCATTTAGAGGTAGTAAAAATATAGGACCAATATGGGGAATCAAACAAAGGCTTATCTTTTTATTTTTCTTCTAGGAACATTTGATGTTTTTTACGAATTATTTTAGTTTGAAGCCTAATTCCTTATTATTTTTGGTATTGAATTCAAATGTTCCTTGTTATTAAATAATTGATTTTATTTTTATGTACACGACTTCATATGTAAGCCCACCAAATAAAAAAAGAGAAGAACAAAAGCTTCATCTGAAAAGGCAGTTCAGTTTTTCAGTTCATATTTAAACTCCATGAATTTTTTATGAAATTCTATTTTGATATTTTAATAGTAAATTTCATTCCCACACCAATTATTATTTCATTACATGACTTATATAAGATACATGAGTTTCATTATAGCCCTTTGTGTCCATGTAGCATCCTTCACTTACCCATTGGCATGAGTCGAAAAGGAATTTATACTTTACCTTTGGAGACATCCCCATGATGCCAAATGTAAGTCATAATTTACAAGGGATTCATTTATAATTGGGGGATTATTTTCCCTTTGAAAATGAAACAACCAAAAAAAGTGACCAAAACCCAAACCACTATATGAGGCACAAAATCAATGTAAAAAACTCAATGAAATTTCAAAATAGAGAAATACCAAATTACACCATAACCCAAAATTAGGGTACTAAAGTGGAAGACAAAATAAACAATAAATTAAAGACTCTAAGGTTATCGAATACACTGCTCCCAACATCCTCCATGATCTAACTCAAGAAGACACACTAAAAGTTTTTTGACTCTTAAGTAATGAAATTTAATACAATTACTTTACCTATGTCTTGATAAATAATATTTTCAAAAGCACTAAGGATCAAAAGTAGGGGTGAGTAATGAAACACAGTAGGTTTTTCCAAGATAAATTCCCTTCTCATACCACAAGGATAGAAGATTTTATCACATTTAAAAAAATAATTTAATTTAATTTATATCATAATAAAAAATATATATATACTAAAATAGTTTCCAAATAAATAAACCAAAAAACTCATTAAACCCTTACTCATTCCATTTTGTCTTACTCATTCCATGATTAACACAAACACCCACATATGCATGTCTCTCTTACAGTTCCATACTCATGAGTGGTATCTCATCCATACACTATGTTTTCACTATGTGTCCATTATCGTTGTGCCCCAATGGAACACTTGACTTTTCTAGGTTTAAGTCTCTTGTAACCAAATGGCCGATGCCCCTTATTAAGGGTCACAGTGAAAGTATGAACTCACACAAACCCATGTAGACCAAAACCTTACCTAACCAACCATTTAAATACATTTCAATAAAATATAAATTTTATTTAAAACCATTCCACAAAACCGTTTTCCATTAATCAATACAAATACTTATTTTAAAATCATTAAGAAAGTAGTTTACAGAACAACCAATTTCAACAACACCCAAAACATTTACTAAATAAGGTTTCTACCATGTTTTTTACATGAATTTCACAAACAATTTTATGCAATAAAATGAATTTTAATCTATGTATTCATTTACTAAAAATATGTATCCAGGGTGAATCCTCATTCCTCGTATGTTATGATGAAAACAATGATTGATAAGAGTTATTCTATAAAACCGGGTTGAATCTCAAAAAAAACTCACCTTAGATCTCATTACCTATCATCGACACACCCATATATCAACATTATTTGAAAAAAAAGTCATATATCTATACCCTATGGATCATATCTATGGATTCAAGATAGTTAATAAGATTGGATTGAGAAAAAAATCACGAACATAGACTTTCCAAGAAATCAGGGCTTCAAGACACCAAGATTTTCCAACGGATCGCCCATGGATCATAGGGAACATTTTCAATGGCCATTGGTGGGAAGACAAACTATGTTTGGATCAAATTGGTGAAAAAACTAGTTGTTTAGTGTTAATCAAAAGTTATATCCACTTTTTTAGGGTCCAAAGTTAAACCCTACACTATTGGATTGCTTTGTTTGGAAAATCATGAACCAACCATGTGCCATACCCTACATCTAAAAACACATCGCCCAGTTGGCCCACACGGCTAGAAATATCATTTTCCAACCATGTTATTCTCACTATTACACTCTAAAAGGTTACACCTAGGTTTTCCACATTGTTTTTAGAAACTCTATGCCTACCTATAATCCCCTATTTCAACTTTCACAGTTTCATGTAGGAGTTGTACAGTTTGTACTAACCAAACTCAAAAAATGAAACTCAATTTTAGACCCTAAAAAAATTTCAAAAGTCTACAAAACCTTACAAATATCACCCAAACACTTTACATACATATGAATAATATTGAAAGGATTGCTTACTTTAAACTAAGGCTGCTACATTCTCCCCACCATTTAACATTTTATCGTAAAAAGAAGAAAACCACTATTTATTTGAAAGAGTTTTGTCCATTTATAAATCATTTCAGTCTTCTATTCTTTTGTCTCTTCCCAAATATGACCATGTTTCTAATAAACACATAGGAGGTTGATTATTTTTCTATGAAATACTTTCTCTTTCCTATCCACAATCCTCATTGACACATGCACCAATGATGCATCTGGATCTATATCAATATGAACCCATCGAATCATATTGTCAATATTAGGATGATAATTTTTCAACTGATATATATTAAATGCATTATGAAATACACTAAACCTTGGTGGGAAAGCCAACTGATATTCCAACTCAAAAAGACATTCCAGTTTCTGAAAAGAACCTATATATCGAGGAGATAAATTTACCTACTTCCCAAAATGATGATTCCCAATCCTTAGAGAGAAATTAAATAACACACGATCAATCAACTCGAACAAAAATGATCATCGAAGATGATATGCATTGGATTTCAGACAAATCTATGACATCACCCTCCATTTGTGGATCAAATAAATCTTCTCCATTCTCTCTTGGACATGGCTTAGACAAACCAGTGAGGTCTCACACGTTTCCACCCATCAAATTAAATAATGTAATGGACACCCATACAAGGCTTCAAAATGATCCATATGTTTGGAGGCCTGATAACTATTGATATATAGGAACTCCACTAACGGTAATTTATCATCCCATGAGCCACCAAAATCCATTACACAAGACCACATCATGTCCTCTGTCATTTTTATCATCCATTCAGACTGTCCATCCTCATGATGATGATATTCCATACTAATTGATAGCTAGATCCCAAGGGATTATGGTCAGGATTTCGAGAAAGAGAGGTAAAAATCATATCTCTATCTGATTCTATCGAAACTGGTATGCCATGAATATTTACCACTTCCCAGATATATATTTTGGACAAGTACTCCACCATATGAGATTCACGAATAGGGATGAAATGGTCCGACTTTATGAGCATATCCACTATCACCGATATGAAATCATGGTTCTGAACCATTCTTGGGAGACCTGTCACAAAATCCCTAGCTATATCCTCTCATTTCCTTATTGTAAATGGTATAGAATACTACATACCCATTGGTTGCTGATGCTCTACCTTAACCAGTTGACATATTTTGCATCTCGAAACACACTCATCCACCTTCTTTTTTATACCAACCAATGAAAAATGTACTTTCAATTCCTTAAAAATATTTTGTATTCCAGGATGAACAACCCTTATTGAATGGTGGTAATAATGAATAAATTATTCCTAACAATCCATTCATATCTCCATCTGGTTTTGAGTCCTCAAGAATGGACTATAATCCAACAACCATCCCTCAACAGTCTCCCCACAATTTACTTCTGACCTCATAGAAACACATTCAGAATTGGAAATTTGTGCCTCATTTACCATAGTAACCAAATCAGTATCAAAATCAAATGAAAAAGAAGACCACTTCACTACCTCATTCTTCCCAATCCAAGTTCATGTTGGCTATGACTGACATCAACTTCCACTGATCTGATGCTTTATTAGAAAACTAAGTATATGAATTTATACATATTGAATACGACACTAAATATCAATAAAACATTGTATACATAAGTAAATTTCAAACATTAGTAGCTACTACATCCATATTCATTGTATTAGATTCAATCACCTTTGTGAGAAAATATGTTTCTATCTCTTATGATCTGTAAACACAATGAATTTTTCCCCAAATATGTAATGATGACATGTCTGAAAAGCATTGACTAAATATGCTAACTCCAAATAATGTGTTGAGTAATTATTCTCATGAATGCATAATTACCTTGAGCCATAAGTAACAACATGACCTCCTTGCATGAGAACACATTCCAACCCAGATCCTAATGTGTCATAATTCTTAATGAGCCCTTTTCTAGATTCCAGAAATATCAAGAATGGTGCTAATGTAAGTAAATATTTAATCTCTTAAAAATACTTCTAACATTATTCATTACATTATAATTTAACATTTTTCCTTATCGTGGTTTTCATAGGTGAATCTAGTCATGAGATATCACAAAAAAATCATTTGTAATAACCATCCAATGTAAGGAACCTATGTATATAAAAGAGATTCTTTGGAGGTTTCCAAGAGATAACAACCTCTATAATTTATGGATGCATGGAAACAACTATTTCATAGATAACATGGCCAAGGAAATATAACTTATATCCAAAAATAAAACTTTTATAACTTGGAACATAGATGATGATCTCATAAAATTCATAATACTGTTGCCAAGTGTTGCTGATGCTCAACCCTTGTCGTTGAATACAACAATATACCATCCAAAAACACCCCCACAAAATAATCTAGATATCTAAAAAATATATAATTTATAAATTCTTTAAATACCACGAGTTTATTCGTAAGACCAATGGAAATTACGACATACTCATAATGGATATATCTACTTTTCAATGATGTCTTTAGAATATTCTCATTCCGAACCAGAAATTGGTGATATCCTGGTCTTAAGTCAATTTTAGAGAACCGCTGATCTCCCCAAAATTGTTCGAACACATCATCAATTCATGGAATTGGATACTGATTCTTGATCATAACTTGTTTAAAATTATGATAATCCAAACATAGACTTATAACTTCATCCAAATTTTTTAGGAACAAGACTGGTGCTTTCCACAACGATGTGCTCGACCGAATGAACCCTTTGATTTCCATCATCTTCAACTTCACATTCAATTACCTTAATTCAGTTTGTTCCATCTGATAATATGGAAGGAAAATAGGACTGTTTCCTAAAAAGAGATCAATCATAAACCCCACAACTCTTATACGTGTAAACCCAGAGAGATTTTTAGGAAAAATATCCTCAAAATGATAGAAACCATTGGTAAAACCATTGGGCTTGAAGGATTAAGAAAGCCTTTCCCAATGGTTCATTGAAACCGTTGGGAAAAGCCTCACCTTTGCCAACGGTTTGAAGAAACCGTTGGTAAAGGGGTGTTGGGAAAGGTTCACCCCTTTGCCAACGGTTTCCTCAAACTGTTGGCAAAGGGGTCCTTAGCATCTCTTTCCCAACGGTTCTTTAAAACCGTTGGGAATTATTTCCCCTAAATCCAGCCGCGAGGCTGCTCTCCCCCATTCGCACAGAACCTAATTTCATCCGCTCCACCGCTCTCCTCTCACGAAATCCCATATCCGAAGAGGGTAAAACCATCTGAAATCAGGTATCTTTCCATTTATACACATATACTTCCTTATTTTTATTGTTATTGCTTTAGTATTTTAGTTTTAAGTTATCAATCCACCTCCAGCTCTCTGCTGCTCTCCAAATCCCCCATCCGAATAGGTGAAAACCCATTTGAATCATCTCAAATCCAGTAATTTTTTCTTTATACACATATGGTACCTTGTTTTTATTATTATTGGTCTAATATTTTAGTTTTAAGTTTGGATTTTGATTTGATTTCACCATGTAAAATAGGGAAATGAATAAATATTTTGTTAATTAATCAGTTTCCCCTGGAATATCAGTTGTGTTATAATGTCCATGCTAAATAAAGGGGTAATGTAATAAAAGACCTTGAATAAATAAATTGTGGAAGTTGGGGTATGTTTCCTCTATGAGAGGTTTTTTGTTGTGTTTCATTGTATGTTGTAGGCTGTTTTATGGGGATTGAGGTGACCAGTTGGGCTTTGTGATATGTGGGGTTGTAATGTGATGGTTAGTGGGCATGGATGTGTCATGTGAAGTTGTATGATAGTGATGATGTGTGGTGGTGTTGTGTCGTGTGGAGGTGTTGTGTGATGAAGTTGTGGTGTATAATGTGGTGAGGTGGTTTTGGTTGTGCGGTGGTTTGTGATGTGCAATATTTTTATTGTGATATGTGGTTGTTTTGGTGAGATGGTTGGTCGATGTAACATGGTGTCGATGGTTATTGTGAGATGGTGAGTTGTTGTGTGGTGGTTTTATTAGTTTTCTGGTTATCTATGGAATAAATTATGCTGTTAAAACAAAAAAACAAGATATTAAATAAATGAAATGGAATAGAAATGGATGTGTGGTAAATGGATTTAATTAATTTAACATTAAATGAATGGACAATGTAAGTGTGAATGAAGTGGCTTATAAATGAATGTGAGAAATGTTATGCGTCTTGTGTGGTGGTGGTGTGGTTTATGTGTTTTATGGTAGTAGTGAAGTGTGTGATTATGTAGTTAATGTGAACCCATAGGTTGAGTATTTTGTTCTATCTATATATCATGTATTTTTATGTTATTTCTACACATTCCAGGGGGTGGTATGTCTAGGTGGTGGTGGTGGGGTTGCAGGGGAGGGGGTGTGGGCTGTTTGGGAGGGTGGGCGGGGCTATCCAGGGGGGGTACGGGGTGTCCAGGGGGGTACGGGGGTGGGCGGGCTGTCCACAAGGGTGGACGGGCTGTCCACGGGGGTGGTCGGGCTGTCAAGGAGGGGTGGGCGGGCTGTCCAGGGGGGGTGGGTGGGCTGGCCATGGGGGTTAGGGGTGTCCAGGGGGGTGGGTGGGCTATCCAAGGGGGTGGGGGGGTTGTCCATAGGGAGAAGGGGTGTCGAGGGGGGTGGGTGGGCTGTCCACGGGGATGGTTGGGCTGTCTAGGGGGTAGGGGGTGTCCACGGGGGTGGGCGGGGCTGTCTAGGGGGTTTGGGCTGTCCTGGGGGTCTGGGTGGGGTGTCCTGGTGGGGGAGGGGTGTGTGGGGTGTCCAGGTGGGGTGGTATGTCTAGGTGGTGGTGGTGGGATTGCAGGTAAGGGGGTGTGGGCTGTTTGGGAGGGTGGGAAGGGATATCCAGGGGGGGTACGGGGTGTCCAGGGGGGTACGGGGGTGGGAGGGCTGTCCACAAGGGTGGACGGGCTGTCCACGGGGGTGGCCGGTCTGTCAAGGAGGGGTGGGCGGGCTGTCCAGGGGGGGTGGGTGGGCTGGCCACAGGGGGTAGGGGTGTCCAGGGGGTGGGCAGGCTATCCAAGGGGGTGGGGGCTGTCCATAGGGAGAAGGGGTGTCGAGGGGGGTGGGTGGGCTGTCCACGGGGGTGGTTGGACTGTCTAGGGGGTAGGGGGCGTCCACGGGGGTGGGTGGATTGTCCACGGGGGTGGGCGGGGCTGTCCACGGGGGTGGGAAAGGCTGTCCATGGGGGTGGGAGGGGCTTTCCAGGGGGTGTGGGCTGTCCTGGGGGTCTGGGTGGGGTGTCCTAGTGGGGGAGGGGTGTGTGGGGTGTCCAGGGGGGTTGGTATGTCTAGGTGGTGGTGGTGGGGTTGTATGGGAGGGTGGTGTGGGCTGTTTGGGAGGGTGGGCGGGGCTATCCTGGGGGGGGGGGGGTACGGGGTGTCCAGGGGGGTACGGGGGGTGGGCGGGCTGTCCACAAGGGTGGACAGGCTGTCCACGGGGGTGGCCGGGCTGTCAAGGAGGGGTGGGCGGGCTGTCCAGGGGGGGGTGGGTGGGCTGGCCACAGGGGGTAGGGGTGTCCAGGGGGGTGGGCGGGCTATCCAAGGGGGTGGGGGTTGTCCATAGGGAGAAGGGGTGTCGAGGGGGGTGGGTGGGCTGTCCACGGGGGTGGTTGGGCTGTCTAGGGGTAGGGGGTGTCCACGGGGGTGGATGGGTTGTCCACGGGGGTGGGCGGGGCTGTCCACGAGGGTACCCTACTAATATGGTTATGGGATGAGGCATGCTCTGATGTGATAACACATTAAGTTCTTGTTGGTTTTACATTTTTTCAATAACACATTAGTGTGTTTTTTTCACATGTGTAGTTGATACCATGATTATTTTCTTCCTTTATCGTTTACTTAAATGTATTTTCTATTAAAGTTCAATCCTATTGAATTGTTTATGACAAAATGACTTATATGAATTTTTTTACATAATGGACAGAAGTTGGATGTATGAAACTGATTGTATCTCAAGCGATTTTCAAAACAATTTGGAGAGCTTTATAGATTTTTCATTTCACAATGCTTCAGATAGTGGTGGCATACACTGCCCATGTTCCAATTGTATTGGTAGACCTTGGTTGAGTCGTGAAGAAGTCAGCTACCACATAACCAAAAATGGTTTTCAAGCAAACTACTTTGTGTGGTATCACAATGGGGAGAAAATTAAATCTCAAATTGGTGATGATCGAAATGAAAGGACTGGAATGGAGAATTTGTTAGATGATCGGTTTCTGTTTATTCGTCATCATGAAAAAGAAAGGATTTCGACTCAAGAAGACGTCGATATGAGGACAACTGATGCATCTAGTGAAAATGATGATATTGATAGGGTGAAAAAATTGAATGATGCTGCCACGACTCCAGTATATCGACAATGCGATAAAATGAAAA
Organism: Viscum album; assembly: GCA_963277665.1. NCBI lineage: Eukaryota > Viridiplantae > Streptophyta > Magnoliopsida > Santalales > Viscaceae > Viscum > Viscum album. Next base: position 837,892,069 of record OY728167.1, read on the forward strand.
AGCTAGAATTTTTAATCCGATTATTTCATGGAAAAACTATGTATGGGATTTCTAATACAGCAATCGATTACATTCTTACCCTCTTGAAGGATTTACTTCCAGATGATGCAGATATTCCCTCAAACCACTATATGTCATGGAAGTTAGTTGAAGAACATGGATTTTCCAGAAACAAAATTCATGCTTGCCCGAAAGATTGCAGTTTATTCTGGGAAGAAACCGCTGAACGAAATGAATATATAAAATGTGGCACATCCCGCTGGAAGTCAAAATCTGATGGAACACCATCCCTCGTTCCACAGAAAGTAACGTGGCACTTTCCATTGATCCCCAGACTCCAGAATCTTTTTATGTCTGATGACATATCAATAAAAATGAGATGGCATGATACCGAGAGAAAGAAGACTAATGATGAGTTGATTCATCCTGCAGATGGATTTTCATGGTAGAGATTTGATGCTCGACATCCTGATTTTGCAGCTGACGTGCGTAATGTGAGGCTGGGTCTTTCATGCGACGGTTTTAATCCGTTTGGGTAGATGCTTACTTCGCACATCACATGGCCAATTTTTATACACATTTATAATCTTCCCCCATGGTTGTGTATGAAAAAATCTTTCACTTTCATGAGTATACTCATATCTGGTCCTTCTGATCCCGGCATTGATATTGATGTATACATGCAACCTTTAATAAAAGAGTTGAAACTTCTTTGGGATGTGGGTGTGCGCACATACGATGCATGTTCGAAAGACATATTTCAGATGCGTGCTGCGCTTATGTGGACGATCAATGATTTTCCGTCTTATGCAATGATGTCTGGATGGAGCCTGAAGGGAAAACTATCATGTCCAGTTTGTATGAAGAATACACGATCCAGAAGACTGAAACATCATTGTAGTTTCAGTTTTATGGGACATCGACGATTTTTGCCAAAGGATCATCCATATAGAATGAATCGTCGAAGATTTGATAATACTATAGAGACCGATGATCCACCTCAGCGTATGTCTGGAACTGATGTGCTTAATGAATTGAAAGATTTCAGTTTTTCGTTCGGGAAGGGTCAAATGAAATCTGGAAAGAGAAAGAATGTTTCCACAGAAACCTGTTACAATTGGAGGAAGTGGAGTATCTTTTTTGATTTGCCTTATTGGTCAACCAATTTGCTACGTCATTGCTTAGACGTAATGCATATTGAAAAGAATATATGTGAAATGTAGCTTTCAGTTCTTCTAAATGTCAAGGGGAAGACAATAGATGATTTACGATCTCGACGTGACTTGGTGGATTGGGGAATCAGACCAGAATTGCATCCTGTGCGTATCAGTGAAAATAAATGGCCACTTCCATGTGCTTCTTATGTGATGACACCTACTGAAAAAAACAATTTTTGGAAGTATTAGAGACTATTAGAGTTCCTGATGGCTATTCAAGCAACATATCTAAACGGGTCAACAGAAGAGAGTTGAAGCTAAAATCTTTGAAGACTCATGATTATCACGTTCTACTGCATGAGTTTCTTCCAATAGAAATCCGTCATCTTTTGTCCAATAATGTAAGGGTGGGTGTTATTCGGTTGTGCCATTTTTTTAGAGATATTTTTGCTAAGAAGTTGTCCAAGTATTTCTTGCAAAAAATGTTGACAGATGCCCCATTAATTTTGTGTGAGTTGGAGAAAATATTTCCCCCATCATTTTTCACATGCATGATGCATCTGACTGTCCATATTCCAACTGAAATACTTCTCGGAGGACCTGTTTCTTTTCGTTGGATGTATCCAACTGAAAGAAATATGTTCACATTAAAGTCTTCTGTTCGAAACAAGAATCATCCTGAAGGTTCTATCGTGAACGGTTACTTAGCTCAAGAATGTATGGATTTCTGTTCAATGTATTTTTCTGATCTTACTACAAGAATGAACAGACCAATGAGAAATAAAGAAGAACAATATGAGAAAATTGAACCCAGTTTTCCATCACTTCCTCAAACAGGAGGAATTCCTGGATCATATACATTGAAGACATTAAGCCTTGAAGAGCGGGAGATGTCACATCGCACAGTTTTGTTCAACTGTGATTTGTTCGATGACTATATCAGGTAACAAAATTGAATATGTATATCTTACATATATATCTGTTAAACTATTCATATTTTTTTATCTACAGGGAACATAAAACAATGATAAATAGGAAGCATCGTTCTTTATCTTTGAGAAGGAGAGAGACTTTGCATAGCAAAGAGTTTTCTGCTTGGTTAAAATTGAAGGTAAAAATATTACTGTTTAAATTAATTATTTCAATATTTACTTAAGTTTAACTGTCATTTATATTGCAGGTATTGAATTTGTCTGCTGACTCTGTCTCTGAGGAAATAAGAGCTTTGGCTTTTGGTTCTAATACCGTGGTTCGTGACTGTAAATCAATTGTTATCAATGGGTACAGATTTATTGTCACTGAACGAGCCAAAAACATGAGAACACAACATGATGGTATTATGGTTACTACCACAACAGATTGTTATGCCAGTGCATCAGATAGTAGACTGCGACTTGAAAATGTGGGTTATTATGGATTCGTTGAGAAAATAATAATATTGGATTATTACTCTCATAGACGAGTCACAATGATGAAATGCCATTGGTTTGATTCGATGACGAGACATGGCACATTTATTGATGATTGTGGATTTCGAGTAATTAATATGACCCGCACTCTTGCAACCGAAGAACCATATGTGTTGGCATCAATGGCTAAACAAGTTTTTTATGTCAAAGATCAACTTCAACCTGAATTTGGTGTCATAGTTGAAGTAATTCCAAGACATATTTTTGATGATGCTGATGATGGAATTGACACTGTCCATATTGCCATTGGAACCAATCCATTTATTTCTTTTGATGACTCCAATAGCTCAATTGTCAGAGTTGATTGTGAACCTGAAGTTGTGGTTGGAAATATATAGAATCATTCATCCATGTTCTCAATTCTTTTGGTTTACCTCGAGTTGGGTTGTTAAGGTTAGTAATATTCATATTTATTTAGTATTGATCACAAATATGTTTTAGCTGACTTGACTGTTATGTGAATTTTCAATGTTTATTGGTTGCTGTTTTATTTGAATTGCATTTTCTAATTTGGAATTGAACTGTATTCAAACCAAATCAAACAATATTTCTAACTTGGTGAACATTACAACTTGTATGTTTTATTAAATTCATTCAAGCTCTTCTAAAACAATTGATAGCTAAATTACCAATAAATCCCCTCATTCCCTCATATATTTAGTTTTTTGGTTTACACATTAATTTTATTTTTCGAATTAATTACATATTTGTTTTCAAATGCAGGAAATGCAACCAATTGAAGAGAGACGGAGAAAACAAATGGCGGAGAACAATCGTCGGATGGAGGAGATGGGAATTCCACCATTAGTGCCTACAGTGAGTACTTTATTTCAAATATATATATATATATATATACAGAATATATAATGTCATGTGATTAATTTTTTTTGTAAACTTTTTTGTAGGATCCACCATTACGTCGACAGTTATTCGACGAGGAGCCTAGTACTGGTCCTAGTACTCTGGCCGGTGGTACAAGGAGGGTTCGTACCAGAGGTGGACGTAGAGCTGCGCGTGCCTGACTAGACCCTGCCCCTCCCACTGACATTTCAGCCTTCCCACATTCTGATCCCATTGTGTCGTTAGGGACACACGGGGTATTTAGGCCTCCCATGTTTTCGCTACCTTCTGCATCTTCTGCCCCATCATTTTCACATCCCATGATGATTCCCACTCCCCAGTCAGCATCAGGTCATACAGCTGTTCCATCTTCTTTTCCTTCTACTTATTTCTCTCCGAGCTTTTATATTCCATCGTCTTCGACTCCTGTTCCACCAGAGGGTGTTCCATCAGGTTCTGTGGATCCGGCGCCACTCATTGATCAGACTAGCGCAGGTATATTTATAAAACCCTAACAAATTTTTATAGCAATATTTATTTTCATTATAACATGTTTTGATAAAATATTTGTTTTTCTTTCATTACAGATACATCTACTGACAGGAGGTGGGGGCGGGGCCGTACACGCATGCGTTCGGTGTAGAACCGTCGCACACTGGTTATGGTGGAATATAATGAAGACAATCAGATGGTTGAGAAAATAGGGCAGCAATGTCGGAGTTTTCTGGCGACGCTTTCCAAATACTCCGACATCATTCCCGTCAGCCCGCTGTCGTGGAGACATTTGCCACATGAGGTCAAAGATAGAGCTTGGGCAGAGATATGGGTAAAAAAATATTTTGTATTTAATGTCATGAATTATTTTTGTATTTATATGAATTAATATTTTGATTTCAGCTTCGATTTAATTTTCCTGATGGTAAGGGTGCACGACTGGAACGTCTAAAAGATTTAGGCGATCTTTGGAGAGCCTACAAGCATGAGCTGTATATTGGCTGGCATGCTAGAGTTGGCACTGAGTTAGAGGCGGTACCAGTCGTGGATGATTGTCCTATAGAGAAGTATCGTCATACGATTACTCATTGGACGAGTACCCAGTTTAAGGTATGAATTACATTTGAGGTATTTAAATAATAACTTTCAAGTTTTTCATTAATATTATCCTTTGCATTATCGAATTTTATTTAGGAATCATCTAGAAAAAATAAAAAAAACATTGAAGAAAAAAAATACCTCCATACACTAGGACGCACGATGATGTCGGATCATGAGAGGTAGCAGGTATGACAATTGTTTATAAGTTTTCTTTACGACTTACATTTTCTTTTGTTTCCTCAATTATTTAATCATTTGCTAAAGTTTTTATATAACTTTTGTTTTCAATGTCAATGTAGAGGAAAGTACGAAATATTGAAGGACGTGTGCCTCGAGCAAAACTGTTTTGCTCGAGTAGACGAAAAAAGGATGGAAGTGCTGTCAATGAAGCGACTCAGCAGCAGATTGTCAGTTTTAATCTGTTGATTTTATATTTTAATATCTATTTCGTAACTTAATAATATATTTATATTTGTAACAGGATGCTTTAGAGGCCCTCGATGCCCAAGAAGCAGACAATTTTGGGCCATCTGATCACTTACATCTGGTGTTGGGAGAGGATCATTTTGGCAGAGTACGCTGCCGACCTAGGATAGCCCCGACGTGGTATTGGCCTGCCTCAGGTACGAGTTGTAGTGCCACCGAGCTGCAGCAAGTTGGACGCCCGTTTTGGCCGTTTATGACACCAGAACTGCGTTGTCGGTCACCGCGGGCACACGGCACGTCCGATTGACGTGTCGTCTTCTCGACCAATTCATAAATCACTCACCCGTTTTTATCGTCTGATTTCAGGCCATTCCGAAATCGTTCGGCTTGTTTGGACCACCCTCACGCGCGTTTACGAAGCGCGCGCATCACTTAAAACACGAATATTGAGCCGTACCGCGCAAATTGCACGTCCGATTGATGTTCCCTCTGCGCGTACACGTCACGAATAATAATGACAATGTTTCATGGTGGTTTCAACTCAATCCAAGGTCGTCCACTATGAATTTGACCGTTTGGCGCCCGTTTTGGCCGTTTATGACACCAGAACTGCGTTGTCGGTCACCGCGGGCACATGACACGTCCAATTGACGTGCCGTCTACTCGACCACTTCAGAAATCACTGTACCGTATTTTTCGTCTGATTTCAGTCCATTCCGACTTCGTTCGGCCCATTTGGACCCCCCTCACGCGCGTTTACGAAGCGCGCGCATCACTTAAAACACAAATATTTAGCTGTACCACGCAAACCGCATGTCCGATTGATGTTCCGTCTGCGCGTACACGTCATGAATAATAATTAGAATGTTGAAAAGTGTTTTCAGCTCAATCTGAGGTCGTCCGCTATGATTTTGACCGTTGGACGCCCGTTTTGGCCGTTTATGACACCCGAACTGCGTTGTCGGTCACCGCGGGCACACGGCACGTCCGATTGAAGTTATGTCTGCTCGAACACTTCATAAATCACTCTCCCGTATTTGTCGTCTGATTTCAGGCCATTCCGACTTCGTTCGGCCCATTTGGACCCCCCTCACGTGCGTTTACGAAGCGCGTGCATCACTTAAAACACGAATATTGAGTCGTACCGTGCAAACTGCACGTCCGATTGACGTGCCGTCTACGCATACACGTCACGAATAATTAGAATGTTGCACGGTGGTTTCAGGTCAATCTGAGGTCGTCCGCTATGAATTTGACCATTTGACGCCCGTTTTGGCCGTTTATGACACCAGAACTGCGTTGTCGGTCACCGCGGGCACACGGCACGTCCGATTGACGTGCTGTCTGCTCAACCACTTCAGAAATCCCTGTCCCGTATTTTTCGTCTAATTTCAGGCCATTCCGACTTCGTTCGGCGCGTTTGGACCCCCCTCACGTGCGTTTACGAAGCGCGCGCATCACTTAAAACACGAATATTGAGCCGTACCGCGCAAACCGCATGTTCTATTGACATGCCGTCTGCGCGTACACGTCACGAATAATAATTAGAATGTTGCACGGTGGTTTCAGGTCAATCTGAGGTCGTCCGCTATGAATTTGACCGTTGGACGCCCGTTTTGGCCGTTTATGACACCAGAACTGCGTTGTCGGTCACCGCGGGCCCACAGAACGTCCGATTGACGTGCCGTCTACTCGACCACTTCATAAATCACTCACCCGTATTTTTCGTCTGATTTTAGGCCATTCCAAAATCGTTCGGCCCGTGTGGTCCACCCTCACGCGCGTTTACGAAGCGCGCAGATCACTTAAAACACGAATATTGAGCCGTACCGCGCAAACTGCACGTCTGATTGACGTTCCATCTACGCGTACACGTCACGAATAATAATTAGAATGTTTCACGGTGGTTTCAGCTCAATCTGAGGTCGTCCGCTATGAATTTGACCGTTTGACGCCCGTTTTGGTCGTTTATGACAGCAGAACTGCGTTGTCGGTCATCGAGGGAAAACGGCACGTCCGATTGATGTGCCGTCTGCTCGACCACTTCAGAAATCACTGTCCCGTATTTGTCGTCTGATTTCAGTCCATTCCGACTTCGTTCGGCCCGTTTGGACCCCCCTCACGCGCGTTTACGAAGCTCGCGCATCACTTAAAACACGAATATTGAGCCGTACCGTGCAAACCGCACGTCCGATTGACGTTCCGTCTACGTGTACACGTCACGAATAAAAATTAGAATGTTGCACGGTGGTTTCAGGTCAATCCGAGGTCGTCCGCTATGAATTTGACCGTTTGACGCCCGTTTTGGCCGTTTATGACACCAGAACTGCGTTATCGGTCACCGCAGGCACACGGCACGTCCGATTGACGTGCCGTCTGCTCGACCACTTCATAAATCACTCACCCGTATTTGTCGTCTGATTTCAGGCCATTCCGAAATCGTTCGGCCTATTTGGACCACCCTCACGCGCGTTTACGAAGCGCGCGCATCACTTAAAACACGAATATTGAGCCGTACCACGCAAACCGCACGTCCGATTGGCGTGCCGTCTATGCGTACACGTCACGAATAATAATTATAATGTTTCACGGTGGTTTCAGCTCAATCTGAGGTCGTCCGCTATGAATTTGACCGTTGGACGCCCGTTTTGGCCGTTTATGACACCAGAACTGCGTTGTCGGTCACCGCGGGCACACGACACATCCGATTGACGTACCGTCTGCTCGACCACTTCAGCAATCACTGTCCCATATTTTTCGTCTGATTTCAGGCCATTCCGACTTCGTTCGGCCCGTTTGGACCCCCCTCACGCGCGTTTACGAAGCGCGCGCATCACTTAAAACACGAATATTGAGCCGTACTGCGCAATCCACACGTCTGATTGGCGTACCGTCTACGCGTACACGTCAAGAATAATAATTAGAATGTTTCACGGTGGTTTCAGGTCAATCCTAGGTCGTCCGCTATGAATTTGACTGTTGGACGCCCGTTTTGGCCGTTTATGACACCAGAACTGCGTTGTCGATCACTGCGGGCCCACGGCACGTCCGATTGATGTGTCGTCTGCTCGAGCACTTTATAAATCACTCACCCGTATTTGTCGTCTGATTTCAGGCCATTCTGAAATCGTTCGGCCCGTTTGCACCACCCTCACGCGCGTTTACGAAGCGCGCGCATCACTTAAAACACGAATATTGAGCCGTACCGTGCAAAACGCACGTCCGATTGATGTGCCGTATGTGCGTACACGTCATGAATAATAATTATAATGTTTCACGGTGGTTTCAGCTCAATCCTAGGTCGTCCTCTATGAATTTGACCGTTTGACGCCCGTTTTGGCCGTTTATGACACCAGAACTGCGTTGTCGGTCACCGCGGGCACATGGCACGTCCAATTGACGTGTCGTCTGCTCGACCACTTCAGAAATCACTCACCTGTATTTTTCGTCTGATTTCAGGTCATTCTGACTTCGTTCGGCCCGTTTGGACCCCCCTCACGCGCGTTTACGAAGCGCGTGCATCACTTAAAATACGAATATTGAGCCGTACCGCGCAAACCGCACGTCCGATTGACGTTCCGTATGCGCGTACACGTCAAGAATAATAATTAGAATGTTTCACGGTGGTTTCAGCTCAATATGAGTTCGTCCGCTATGAATTTGACCGTTGGACGCCCGTTTTGGCCGTTTATGACACCAGAACTGCGTTGTCGGTCACCGCGGGCACACGGCATGTCTGATTGACGTGTTGTCTGCTCGACCACTTCAGAAATCACTCACCCGTATTTGTCGTCTGATTTCAGGCCATTCCGACTTCATTCGGCCCGTTTGGACCCCCCTCACGCGCGATTACGAAGCGCGCGCATCACTTAAAACACGAATATTGAGCCGTACCGCGCAAACCGCGTGTCCGATTGGCGTGCCGTCTACGCATAAACGTCACGAATAATAATTAGAATGTTTCACGGTGTTTTCGGGTGAATCCGAGGTCGTCTGCTATGAATTTGACCATTGGACGCCCGTTTTGGCCGTTTATGACACCAGAACTGCGTTGTCGGTCACCGCGGGCACACGGCACGTCCGATTGACGTGCCGTCTACTCGACCACTTCAGAAATCACTCACCCGTATTTGTCTTCTGATTTCAGGCCATTCCGACTTCGTTCGCCCCGTTTGGACCCCCCTCACACGCGTTTACGAAGCGCGCGCATCACTTAAAACACGAATATTGAGCCGTACCGCGCAAACCGCACGTACGATTGGCGTGCCGTCTACGCGTACACATCACGAATAATAATTAGAATGTTTCACGGTGTTTTCAGGTAAATCCGAGGTCTTCCGCTATGAATTTGACCATTTGACGCCCGTTTTGGCCGTTTATGACACCAGAACTGCATTGTCGGTCGCCGCGGGCACACGGCACGTCTGATTGATGTGCCGTCTACTCGACCTCTTCATAAATCACTCACCCCTATTTTTCGCCTGATTGCAGGCCATTCTGAAATCGTTCGGCCCGTTTGGACCACCCTCACGTGCGTTTACGAAGCGCGCACATCACTTAAAACACAAATATTGAGTCGTACCGCGCAAACCGCACGTCCGATTGACGTGTCGTCTGTGCGTACACGTCACGAATAATAATGAGAATGTTTCACGGTGGTTTCAGCTCAATCTGAGGTCGTCCTCTATGAATTTGACCGTTTGACGCCCGTTTTGGCCGTTTATGACACCAGAACTGCGTTGTCGGTCACCGCGGGCACAGGGCACGTCCAATTGACGTGCCGTCTGCTCGACAATTTCAGAAATCACTCACCCGTATTTTTCGTCTGATTTCCGGCCATTCCGACTTCGTTTGGCCCATTTGGACCCCCCTCACGCGCGTTTACGAAGCGCACACATCACTTAAAATACGAATATTGAGCCGTACCGTGCAAACCGCACGTCCGATTGATGTGCCGTCTGCGCGTACACGTCACCAATAATTATTAGAATGTTTCATGGTGTTTTCAGCTCAATATGAGGCCGTCCGCTATGAATTTGACCATTGGACGCCCGTTTTGGCCGTTTATGACACCAGAACTGCGTTGTCGGTCACCGCGGGCACACGACACGTCCGATTGACGTGCCGTCTGCTCGAACACTTCGTAAATCACTCTCCCGTATTTTTTGTCTGATTTCAGGCCATTCCGATATTGTTCGGCCCGTTCGGACCCCCCTCACGCGCGTTTACGAAGCGCGCGCATCACTTAAAACACGAATATTGAGTCGTACCGCGCAAACCACACGTCCGATTGACGTGCCGTCTGCGCGTACACGTCACGGATAATAATTAGAATGTTTCAAGGTGGTTTTAGCTCAATATGGAGACATGGTGTGTCTTGCACCACTCGAAGTTTTCGTCTTTTGTTTCAAAAGGACGTCATTTTAAGTGAAAAGAATCAATTGACATACGGAAAACCGACCAAACGCATTCTGAATCTGTTGATAATTTATCCCAACAATCCATGGGTCACATGTGACGTATACGAGCCAACCCGGGATGAATCTGAGTCGCGGTGTGGCCAGGATAAGTCTAAGTGACTCTCTTTTGTTTAAAATGGACACCATTTTAAGTACATACGGAAAAAACAACCAAACGGATTCGGTTTCCGTTGAAACATTAGGAGAACGATCCATGGGTCTTATGTGACGTGTACGAATCATCCCCGCTTCAATCCGACATGCGGTGCGGCTGACACCACTCAAAGTGTCCGTCTTTTGTTTCAAAAAGACGTCATTTTAAGTGAAAGGCATCAACTGACATACGGAAGAACGACCAAACGCATTCGGATTCTATCGATACTTTAGAACAACGATCCATGAGTCATATGTGACGTGTACAAGTCAACCCTGTCTTAATCCGAGACGTGGTGTGGCCGACACCACTCTAACTCTGTCTCTTTTGTTTAAAATGGACATGATTATAAATGAAAAGAACAACTGGCATACGCAAAACCGACCAAACGCATTCATAATCTTATGATAATTTATCACAACGATCCATGGGTCATATGTGACATGTACGAGCCAACCCGGGATGAATCTGAGTCGCGGTGTGGTCAGGATTAGTCTAAGTGTCACTCTTTTGTTTAAAATGGACAACATTTTAAGTACATACGGAAAACCGACCAAACGCATTCGGTTTCCATTTAAACTTTACGAGAACGATCCATGGGTAATATGTGACGTGTACGAATCAACCCCGCCTCAATTGGAGACGCGGTGTGGTCGGCACCACTCATAGTGTCCGTCTTTTGTTTCAAAAGGACGTCATTTTAAGTGAAAAACATCAACTAGCATACGGAAAACCGACCAAACGTATTCGGATTGTGTCGATACTTTAGCACAACGATCCATGGGTCAAATGTGACGTGTACGAGTCAACCCCGCCTCAATCTGAGGTGCGGTGTGGCCGTTATCACTTCAGGTGTATGTATTTTGTTTAAAATGGACATCATTTGAGGTAAAAATATATGGTATAGAAAAAACCGATCAAATTATGAATTGAATTTCGGATTCCACATATAATTGTCATCTAAATTTTAAAATGAATTCTAAATGAATTATGTATGTTTATAATTATGTTATGAATTCTACTTTAATTATGGATGTGTATATTTTTAGGATGCATCATATGTGTTGGTTGGTTGGTTTTCATTATTTGTATGTGTTGGTTTGTTCTCTATATGTATGAATTATATGTGTTACAGGTACAATAATTGGATTGAAAAATGAATTGAAAACGAGGGAATAATTGGATTGAAAATTGAATGGAAAATGCCCAAAAACCAGACCTGTTGTGCAAATTTCAGGCTGCTGTGCAATTTGCACAGAAAAGCCTATGCCAATGGTTTTCAAACCGTTGGCATAGGCTCTATGTAGCTGTTTTTACCAATGGTTCCTTGAACCGTTGGTAAAAACACCCTATCCTTGCATGGTTGTTTTTACCAACGGTTCTATGAACCGTTGGTAAAAACCTTTCCCAACGGTTCTATGAACCGTTGGTAAAAACCTTTCCCAACGGTTCTATGAACCGTTGGTAAAAACCTTTCCCAACGGTTTGTAAACCGTTGGGAAAGAAAATTATATGTTGATTTACCAACGGGCCAAACCGTTGGGAAAGGCCTTTCCCAACGGTTTGGCAGAACCGTTGGGATAGGTTGATTTTTTCTGACCTATCCCAACGGTTCTGTGTAAACCGTTGGGAAAAGCCTTTCCCAACGGCTTACTTCCCCACGGTTTATAGAACCGTTGGTATAACATATTCCAACGGTTATGCAGCCTTTCCCAATGGTTCTAAACCGTTGGGAAATGCTGGATTTCCAGTAGTGTTTATGTAATGTCATTTTATGGTTAAAAAAATATTTTCTTCATAAATGGTTTTTATTTTTGTTTAAGACTAAATATTATATTTAATTTTTGGAAAAATTATAAATTGTAACTTCTAAAATGGATATATTTTATACTGAATCATAATAATTATCTTAGTGGGGAATTTTTTATTTTTTTTGAAAATTTCTATTTTTAAATGAATAGTAAAAATATATTTTTTTTGCAAAATTGTCACTTGTGTTAATTATATAAAGTAATTGAAAAGTACTATTATTATTTTAAATTGATACTAAAATAAAATACCTCACCTTAATATATTAATAATAAAATCCATTATATTGGAATCAATATTATACAATATTTTGGTATAAGTTCATTTTTAGTCTTCAAGAACATTTTTCTAAAAAAATTATTTCGTTTCATTTTGAATATCTATATTAACTTGATTTCATCCATTTAAAGAGATATAATATTGGATTTAATATTTTGAATTATTATTTTCAGATTTTTTAAATATATTAACATCATTTTTTGTTAGTGTGAATAGTAAATTTGTTAGAAAAACAAGTTACCATGGTATGAGTTAAACTGGTTTAAAATGGAGAAAAATAAAATTACAAGGGTTTAAATGAATTGAAAACTTTTCTAAATCCTATTTTATAGTTATATGTAGATCATATAAACTACCCTGTTCTAAAAGGATCCATTCTGGAGCCACATGTCTTGATTAAGCCATAAATATATTTTAATCTTTTGAAAAATTGCAAGTGGGTCCTCCCCCTAACTTATAAAAGGACACCCACTATCACATATAATAAACGCTTCATTGAAATTTTATATCACTGAGTCCCTACCTAAATAACATCTTAACATCCCAATCAATATCTTAGATATCTTGGTGTGATTTGAAAACCATCCTTAGAGGGATTTAGGTATAAACCCGGGGATGTTGTATGATGAAGAGATGTAGTTCTCATCCGAGTATTTTTTTCCTTCTTTTATCTCCTAAAAACCTTTCCAAACCATTGAGATATAATAAAATAATTATATACCATATACTAAAATATTATTATGTTTAAGTTATAACCCTTTTTTATCAAATTATCCTTCTAATTGAAAATTATAATATCTTTTGTGTGTGTGTGTGAACTACCACCTTGCACGATGATTTATTTCATTTTCCATGACCAACTCTCATCACTAGTCATAATAACGGGTCCAAAAAAAAATATGATACATATTATATAAATGTATTTTTAGTGGTAAATAAGTAATATACTTCTTTTTTTACCATCCAATGAAAAAAAACATAATTCATGTGTATGAATATATTACTGCCTCATGAAATAATGTATTTTATTTATCATCACCACTTCAAATGGATGGTATATATAAATGTAATCAAATAAATATATTTATTTTTATGATATAATCATAATTTTAAAAAATTAAAAAGATATTTACTTTCTTTCTCTCAAATTTTTTTAAAATGAAAATGTCACTCATGTGTACGTATGGACTACCATCCCATGATATAACATAATTAATTTTTCTTACCTTTTTAAATAACTAGTTATAAAATAATAATTAAAATATAATACATTATAATTATATCATGATTAATATTATAGAAATTATATAATAAGGATTCATTTTACAATAGCCATCCAACTAAAGTCATTTTGTACATATGATCCGAATATCCTCAACACGCCCGATATGAACTTAATCGATAAAGAATATAGATATGACCCGGGTAAAAGAGAAATAAAATGAATAATGAACTCGAAAAGGTTATTAATCAAATTAATAATTAGCATATGTTTATTATTTAATAATTTAAAGAGTTTAAATGATGAGTAAGACTATAGGATTAGTATATCTAGTCTCAACTTTCTTTCTTTAAGCAGTAATCCATTTAAACCACATGTGTTCATTTGTATGGTGTATAAACTACATATGGATGCATTTTATCATTATATTCTTAAAATTAATATTTTTTGAAAAAAAAATGTTATTTTCTTTTACATTTAATTGATTAAAATGTTATCAAGTAATAAGTGACACATTACATTAAAAACCCCTTTTAAATGTTTTACATATTTATTTTATAAATATTTTTTCCTCCATGTCTAAATTCTTATATTTATTTTAGGGATGAGTTTAAATGGAAATTAATAAATTATAAAGAAATTTTTATGTTTCTTTTGATATTTTTTTCAAAGGATTTCAAACGGAATATTTTTAAATATTTTATATGGAATGATTTACATTTTTTACAAAAAGAAAAACTATGTTTTATTTTAATATATAAATCTTGGATGCCTTTTCAATTATTCTTCACCATTAATAGTTTTTTTAATTCATTAAAAAAATCCCATGATTTTAAAAGAATTCCTTTTTCTTTGATCTGTGAATTTTTAGTTTCTTTCAATGGGTCTTTGAAGGCAATGTGACTTTTAATATTTGAAAGTTTTTTTCATGTTAATTCAAAAGAGTTTTTCAAGGGATTTAAAAAAAATTATAATTCTTAAAAAAATTCATGATATATTAATTGGTGATTATAGATAATAATGGGTGAGCCCCATATAGATTATTGGATAGGTGAGACCAATACAGCTTAAACAGAAGGTGGACCTGATATAGCTCTCCAATTCATTGAGTAGTGGTCCTTGTATTTAAATAAAGGATGTAGAGAGTTAATTAGTGTCACGAACTAGCCTGGGTAACCTGGTAACCGGATAACTGATCTGGTCCTGACATGTCCTTAATGGAGTTCATGATCTCCATTAGATGACGACTAGCCCTTCGCATCGTACAGTAGATAAGTGGGAATGATTTTTTTGACAACCAATGCAGAAACGAAATAAAAAATAAATAATCAAGAAAAATAAAAATCCATAGGGAGTAGTGTACTAGAAGTCCAATAGGTATAACATCCCAATGTATCCACCACCCAAACACTTAGTAAACTCTATCCTTATCTTCTTTTGGGGGCCCAAGATTTTGTTAAGGATAATGTTTTTAACAATATATCATGATAAATAATTAGTTAATATCACAACATCCTTCACTATAGTCATCATCCCATTTTTTTATTCATCAAAAAATCATCCATCACAAACAATTTTAATCCAATTCCATCTAGTTCGCACTATTGATTAAAACCAAAAACTATATCATGGGAAATAATAATCATATTTGGAAAAAACATAATCATGGATAACACTTATATGTTGTCTAAATCATGACACCTTCTTTACCATAAATGGAACCTTGGGTTAATCCTATGTCATCCATGGTAATTATTCAAATCCTTTATGATGGTTCTTAAAGAGATTATGAATTTAAAAAGCACATCCCCTAAGAGTGTCAAAACTAGGTGTTCAATAAAGCATGTTTTTATGCACCCAGTGAAGATAGATACTAGATCACGAAACCCTATTCGTATTTTTTACCCATATATACCTTTATGTTAAAGCCGTATCCACTTGTAGTAGTCAGATATTGATGTAATTTCATGAAATCCCCTTTCTCTATCCATTACCAAAATTTCAAGACATTTTCCTATGCTTTGACTCATACTTATAATTATTCTTAGACATATCCATATATATATACTTATACATATCCCTAGGGATCCTAATTTCAAAAGGATAACCAATACTTTACTCCAATACCAACTATAAAGACCCAATCTTCTCATAAATAGATATTCTATCTTTTTAGATGAATATTCAATACACTTCACAAATACAATCCCATAAACCATATAAGATTATTGTTATATGATACTATATATGAAATATTCATATTTCTTGAATGATATTTAACACCTCCCATAAAAATTTTCCCATATAGTAATCCTCTTATATATACCCTACCTAAAACATTTCTTTATAGCCAACGGAAAGGAAACACAAGAAAGGGTAAGCTCAGAATATAGGTAATGGTAAAGATGGGATATATCAATATAACATAATAATATTGGTATAAAAACATGAGAATAATATTTCAATACCTGGGACAATATATCATAGATCATAAACATTAGTAATTGCATAATTAATGGAAGGCCATAATACATTAATCATAATGTAATAAAAGAACATGAGTCATGAGAACATAACACTGGCCTAAGAACTAGTTTTGGGGCATACACATAAGAATAGAAAATCATTTCCATAGAAGTAATGGTTTATTTCCAAATCTATCATAGTGTAATGGGATCACTCTGTAAACCATCATACTTGTTATGGTTCACTCCCATCACTATCTTAGTTGAAATAGTCCCTTACTGAACCAAGTTTACTCACCATTCTAGTATTTTTTATCTCATTTGATATCAATATTTAGAAAATTAATTGGAGGAAGATATAGGTCCAACCCATATTTGATATAACATAACAAAATTCCATGGTTATAATGTTGACACTATCACACAATTAAAATCATTAATTTGTGTTCCAAATGATCACAAAAAAGTAATTATATTAGAACCCATTAAAAAATGGGTTGTATAAATATATCCTCATAAAATAGCCTATTTAAAAGAATACTATTTCATAATAATTTCATTATTTCATAAAATCGAAACCCATGTAAAAACTTTTGTGTTTCATATGAATTTTATCATCGTATAACCCATGGAAGAGAAATGGGGTTTATAAACATATTTTCATCATAAGAATAAACTATTTAGAGAAAGAATAAGAATGTTTTCCTTGGATTATATCCCTAGTAAGCAATGGATACATCAAAGGTAGTCATTTTAAATAGAAAAATATTTTGAAATATTAATTAGAAAATTTCATGAGGAAAATAGAATTTTCATTTTGAAAACATCTTTTGAAAACATAAAAAAATTTCATAATAATTTTAATTTAGTATAACATTGGAATCCTTCAAAGTAATCATTAAAAATCATTTAAAACATTTCTGGATGAAAATATCCTTTCTTTGAAAATAACTTATCAAAACTAAAAATTCATAAAACATTTTGGAAATCCTTTTCTTCTAAAATAAACATTGAATCCTATAAAGGAATCTTTAAAAAATTTATTTCTCATGATAGTGGTAAATACCGTTCATTCCATATATGTTAAAACAAATATTCCTTTCCCATTTTTTTTGTAAAAACCTAATACACATTTTTTAGAAAAATACATGAATAATACATTTAATTTTTTTTATTAAAAGTAAAAAATTGGTAAAAAATTAATTAAAAAATCATTTTGATATTTTTATAAACATTTTTAAAAAAATTTGTTGAAAACATGGTTATGGAAGAAAAAATGTGTTTCAATCGAAGAGAGAAATAGAGATACTTTTTCTTAAAAACATTATTTTGACCTTATCAGTACATAAAGAGAGAAAAATAAAGGCAAAACATGTTTTCTCTAAAAATAAATATATATGAATAAAATTCATGAGTTTCTTAAGATATGTATAATGAGACTTTTTCATCAAAATCATAACCATAAACAATCCTGATAAATGATGAGATCGTATCATAATACCATTACAACTTTTTTAACTTTTGATTAATAGTCCACATTAAATAATAACATAAAATGAAACATAAAATATCATTAATATAATTTTAGTAATTCAATAAAATGAAAAATTGGTAGTACATACACCTCATTGAAGAATACAGGTTCTTAATATAACTTACGTCACAAAAAATTAAATATGATAAAAAATTCCCTTAACACTTTGTTATATTTTGAACTGTAAAACCCATGAGATATGGATCCTAAAATGGATATTAAATTTACAATAAATTATATTGTAAAATTAATAAAATACATTCATGGGAATTATATAAACCAAATAAAATAAACATGTGGTGAATATGTCATGTGTCTCATAGAAAGTAAATGTGAGATGAGAACCCCTGTTCATATGTTTCAACCTTGTTTATACACATTCAAACCTCCTATATAATAAATATTATTTCATTATAAAAATATCATAGAACCATATTTATATATATCATACAAATTAAGATTTATTTGGGATATTTTATAATATATTTATTTACAATTACTTGTTAAAAATAGGTTTTGGGTAATAACCGCTTCATTGTAACATATGTTTTGGTTTTGTATTTTTAGACCTATCACATTGATCATAGTTCCATAATCACAATAAAGATAACCATGATATAAATTTAATATATATTAATTAAATATGTAATTATATTAATCCATAAAGGTTTGATATTGGAAATGAAATAAAACATTCATGGAGAGAATAGGTTATATGTAAACATGAACAATGTTTCTATTTTATTGATGGATTGAAGTAAATAATAGTTAATAATATATTATCATTATAGAATCATTTTTATTTCATTTATATCACATATTTTAATTAAATCCATCATATTTACCTTCTATGTAATGTGTGAATTATTCACATCGCTTCATGAGGTGGTAGTCCTCCATACACACAAACGACAATATCAAATACCCCACTAAATAGAAAGATATAAGTCATATGTGATATAATTATTAATGAAATATATTTATTTCACTAAATTAAAAAACTTTTCATGTTTTATTTTATTTTTTAAATTGATTAAACAATACATGGTCGATCCATGTCTTGGATGGTTCTACATTCTCAATTAAATTACTAAATAAATCATGATTATAAGAAAAGGTGAAATTTTGTGTGACAAAGAATTATCTCAATTAGGAAAGGATTCACACTCAATAAATTAAATTATAGTGATTCTATAATGATATTTCTTAATTGAATTATCATGTTTAATTTAGAAAATTAAAATTAATAATAATGTAACCCAAGTAATCAACCCTAGGACTAAGCACTTTCTCTCTAACTTCATTATATTTTTCATTTAATGTTAGTTTGTGAAATGAATTCCCTTTCAATCATAAATTTTCATTATGTTCATAAAATAATAAAAATATAAAATTATGTACAATATATGGATTAGAATTTGTTAGTAAAACATTGTAAACATCCTCATATAAGAAGATCATTTTAAACCATTGTGGTACATTAATAAAATAAATTATAGATTTTTTACCTCCCTATGAGCATGAAAAAACATAGATCTATTTTTGGGGGACTAAGAAGTTTTTTATTTAATTTTAATTTCACATTTTAAATATTTTTGTTTTATTTCTAAAGTTAAAAACAAAAAAAATCTTTTACATAATTTATCAAATGATTGTTATTATGCATGGACTAATTAATAACAGCTACAGTACCCAAATCAAGTGATGCAAAATTATGAGGAAATCCTTTTGAAAATAAGGGATGAAAGTCTCACATACATGGTCAAGAATATTTAAAATGTCCATGATAAAGTTCTCTCACATTCATAATTTATGGACATGGTTAAAGAATTCTAAAATGATTATCAAAGATTGAAGGCCTTGGGAGAAGAACAATTAGTTCCTACTAGTTATTCAAAAGTGGTCTAATAGGTTGTTTCCAGGCTTGGGGAATATTCATATCCAAAAAATCTCAATATTCATGTCCATACATTCAATAAATAGTTTTAGAGTGATGATCAAGAGTGTAATTCTTATGTATATATGAGGGATCTTCAAGATTCAAATTGTTTTTGAAGTGAATGGGAAAATGAAAAATTGAATCATGATCTCCATAAGATTAATGTAGAAGAAGCAACACCACTCTATATGTATTTATCTATGGAGGCGGAAGAAACCACCCTAGTGGGGGATTTTAGAGAAAAACTAGAGGTTACTTACTTCTTTCCTCTATATATTGAAATCAAACTTCAAGATACACTTTTCACAGAAAATGATACTAATTCTGAACCAAATAAGGGAGTTGTTCATTTATTGAACTCATTACCATATAATTTTATTCAATATTAATTGATTATCACTCCCTATTATTTTGAAATTTAATATTTAGACAATATTTTTTTTATTATATGAATATGAAGAAAAAGAAAATGCACCTAATAAGGAACTCATGGAGATAGAAAAACATATTGAACACTTATCAGATGAAGTACATGAGGATATCAAAGTAGATTTTCCAATGGAAAATAAGAAATTATTCTTTTATATTGAATTGGGATATTTTTATTATTTTTACTATTAATCTTAAATTTTTTTTATGTAAAATTACATTGTAACATTACCTTTAAATATTTAATTTATATAACCGACATTGAGAAAGAATGTAAACATAAAGAAGATATTTCAAAAGTAGAACCCATAAAGTATAAGATTTAATTGATGTAACCCACATTGAGAAATAAAATGAAATTACAGAATAGGTTTCAATAGTATAACCCAAGAAGCAGTAGGACCCATACTTTATCCTACCCATATCATTGAAAATGTATGTTATTACAAGGGAATTTATTTTTTGT
The DNA here is from genome assembly GCA_963277665.1 of Viscum album. Lineage (NCBI taxonomy): Eukaryota > Viridiplantae > Streptophyta > Magnoliopsida > Santalales > Viscaceae > Viscum > Viscum album. The sequence continues at coordinate 837,912,812 of OY728167.1, forward strand.
ACTTTATGAATAGAGTCCTCAACAATGAGGTAGAATGATGGAAAGATGAAAAAGTAACATCTCCTAGTTCAAATCCATGAAACTCCACCTATTATCACATCACAGATGATAGTAGTTAGTTCCCATTTAGAGGTAGTAAAAATGTAGGGCCAATATGGGGAATCAAACAAAGGCTTATCTTTTTATTTTTCTTCTAGGAACATTTGATGTTTTTTACGAATTATTTTAGTTTGAAACCTAATTCCTTATTATTTTTGGTATTGAATTCAAATGTTCCTTGTTATTAAATAATTGATTTTATTTTTATGTACATGACTTCATATGTAATCCCACCAAATAAAAAAAGAGAAGAACTAAATCTTCATCTGAAAAGGCAGTTCAGTTTTCCAGTTCATATTTAAACTCCATGTATTTTTTATGAAATCCTGTTTTGATATTTTAATAGTAAATTTCATTCCCACACCAATTATTATTTCATTAAATGACTTATATAAGATACATGAGTTTCATTAGAACCCTATGTGTCCATGTAGCATCCTTCACTTACCCATTGGCATGAGTCGAAAAGGAATTTATACTTTACCTTTGGAGACATCCCCATGATGCCAAATGCAAGTCATAATTGACAAGGGATTCATTTATAATTGGGGGATTATTTTCCCTTTGAGAATGAAACAACCAAAAAAAGTGACCAAAACCCAAACCACTATATGAGTCACAAAATCAATGTAAAAAAACTCAATGAAATTCCAAAAGAGAGAAATACCAAATTACACCATAACCCAAAATCAGGGTACTAAAGTGGAAGACAAAATAAACAATAAATTAAAGACTCTAAGGTTATCGAATACACTGCTCCCAACATCCTCCATGATCTAACTCAAGAAGACACACTAAAAGTTTTTTGACTCTTAAGTAATGAAATTTAATACAATTACTTTACCTATGTCTTGATAAATAATATTTTCAAAAGCACTAAGGATCAAAAGTAGGGGTGAGTAATGAAACACAGTAGGTTTTTCCTAGATAAATTCCCTTCTCATACCACAAGGATAGAAGATTTTATCACATTTAAAAAAATAATTTAATTAAATTTATATCATAATAAAAAATATATATATATTAAAATTGTTTCCAAATAAATAAACCAAAAAACTCATTAAACCCTTACTCATTCCATTTTGGCTTACTCATTCCATGATTAACACAAACACCCACAAATGCATGCCTCTTTTACAGTTCCATACTCATGAGTGGTATCTCATCCATACACTATGTTTTCACTATGTGTCCATTATCGTTGTGCCCCAATGGAACACTTGCCTTTTCTAGGTTTAAGTCTCCTGTACCCAAATGGCTGATGCCCCTTATTAAGGGTCACAATGAAAGTATGAACTCACACAAACCCATGTAGACCAAAACCTTACCTAACCAACCATTTAAATATATTTCAATAAAATATAAATTTTATTTAAAACCATTCCACAAAACTGTTTTCCATAAATCAATCCAAATACTTATTTTAAAATCATTAAGATAGTCGTTTACACAACAACCAATTTCTACAACACCCAAAACATTTACTAAATAGGGTTTCTACCATGTTTTTTACATGAATTTCACAAACAATTTTATACAATAAAATGAATTTTAATCTATGTCTTCATTTATTAAAAATATGTATCCAGGGTGAATCCTCATTCCTCGTATGTTATGATGAAAATAATGATTGATAAGAGTTATTCTATAAAACCGGGTTGAATCTCAAAAAAAAACTCACCTTAGATCTCATTACCTATCATTGACACACCCATATATCAACATTATTGGAAAAAAATGTCATATATCTATACCCAATAGATCATATCTATGGATTCAAGATAGTGAATAAGCTTGGATTGAGAAAAAAATCACGAACATAGACTTTCCAAGAAATCAGGGCTTCAACACACCAAGATTTTCCAATGGATCACCCATGGATCATAGGGAACATTTTCAATGGCCATTGGTGGGAAGACAAACTATGTTTGGATCAAATTGGTGAAAAAACTAGTTGTTTAGTGTTAATCAAAAGTTAGATCCACTTTTTTAGGGTCCAAAGTTAAACCCTACACTATTGGATTGCTTTGTTTGGAAAATCATGAACCAACCATGTGCCATACCCTACATCTAAAAATACATCGCCCAGTTGGCCCACACGGCTAGAAATATCATTTTCCAACCATGTTATTCTCACTATTACACTCTAAAAGGTTACACCTAGGTTTTCCACATTGTTTTTAGAAACTCTATGCCTACCTATAATCCCCTATTTCAACTTTCACAGTTTCATGTAGGAGTTGTACAGTTTGTACTAACCAAACTCAAAAAATGTAACTCAATTTTAGACCCTAAAAAAATTTCAAAGGTCTCCAAAACCTTACAAATATCACCCAAACACATTACATACATATGAATAATATTGAAAGGTTTTCTTACTTTAAACTAAGGCTACTACATTCTCCCCACCATTTAACATTTTATCGTAAAAAGAAGAAAACCACTATTTATTTGAAAGAGTTTTGTCCATTTCTAAATAATTTTAGTCTTCTATTCTTTTGTCTCTTCCCAAATATGACCATGTTTCCAATAAACACATAGGAGGTTGATTATTTTTCTATGAAATATTTTCTCTTTCCTATCCACAATCCTCATTGACACATGCACCAATGATGCATCTGGATCTATATCAATATGAACCCATCAAATCATATGGTCAATATCTGGATGATAATTTTTCAACTGATATATATTAAATGCATTATGAAATACACTAAACCTTGGTGGGAAAGCCAACTGATATTCCAACTCAAAAAGACATTCCAGTTTCTGAAAAGAACCTATGTATCGAGGAGATAAATTTACCTACTTCCCAAAATGATGATTCCCAATCCTTGGAGAGAAATTAAATAACACATGATCAATCAACTCAAACAAAAATGATCATCGAAGATGATATGCATTGGATTTCAGACAAATCTATTACATCACCCTCCATTTGTGGATCAAATAAATCTTCTCCATTCTCTCTTGGACGTGACTTAGACAAACCAGTGAGGTCTCACACGTTTCCACCCATCAAATTAAATAATGTAATGGACACCCATACAAGGCTTCAAAATGATCCATATGTTTGGAGGCCCGATAACTATTGATATATAGGAACTCCACTAACGGTAATTTATCATCCCCTGAGCCACCAAAAGCCATTACACAAGACCACATCATGTCCTCTGTCATTTTTATCATCCATTCAGACTGTCCATCCTCATGAGGATGATATTCCATACTAATTGATAGCTAGATCCCAAGGGATTATGGTAAGAATTTTGAGAAAGAGAGGTAAAAATCATATCTCTATCTGATTCTATTGAAACTGGTATGCCATGAATATTTACCACTTCCCAGATACATATTTTGGACAAGTACTCCACCAAATGAGATTCACGAATAGGGATGAAATGGTCCGACTTTAGGAGCATATCCACTATCACCGATACGAAATCATGGTTCTGAACCATTCTTGGGAGACCTGTCACAAAATCCCTAGCTATATCCTCTCGTTTCCTTATTGTAAATGGTATAGAATACTACATACCCATTGGTTGCTGATGCTCTACCTTAACCAGTTGACATATTTTGCATCTCGAAACACACTCATCCACCTTCTTTTTTATACCGACCAACCAAAAATGTACTTTCAATTCCTTAAAAATATTTTGTATTCCAGGATGAACAACGCTTATTGAATGGTGGTAATAATGAATAAATTATTCCTAACAATCCATTCATATCTCCATCTGGTTTTGAGTCCTCAAGAATGGACTATAATCCAACAACCATCCCTCAATGGTCTCCCCACAATTTACTTCTGACCTCATAGAAACACATTCAGAATTAGAAATTTGTGCCTCATTTACCATAGTAACCAAATCAGTATCAAAATCAAATGAAGAAGAAGACCACTTCACTACCTCATTCTTCCCAATCCAAGTGCATGTCGGCTATGACTGACATCAACTTCCACTGATCTGATGCTTTATTAGAAAACTAAGTATATGAATTTATACATATTGAATACGACACTAAATATCAATAAACCATTGTATACATAAGTAAATTTCAAACATTAGTAGCTACTACATCCATATTCATTGTATTAGATTCAATCACCTTTGTGAGAAAATATGTTTCTATCTCTTATGATCTGTAAACACAATGAATTTTTCCCCAAATATGTAATGATGACATGTCTGAAAAGCATTGACTAAATATGCTAACTCCAAATAATGTGTTGAGTAATTATTCTCATGAATGCATAATTACCTTGAGCCATAAGCAATAACATGACCTCCTTGCATGAGAACACATTCCAACCCATATCCTAATGTGTCATAATTCTTAATGAGCCCTTGTCTAGATTCCAGAAATATCAAGATTGGTGCTAATGTATGTAAATATTTAATCTCTTAAAAATACTTCTAACATTCGTCATTACATTATAATTTAACATTTTTCCTTATCGTGGTTTTCATAGGTGAATCTAGTCATGAGATATCAAAAAAAATCATTTGAAATAACCATCCAATATAAGGAAACTATGTATATAAAAGAGATTCTTTGGAGGTTTCCAAGAGATAAGAACCTCTATAATTTATGGATGCATGGAAACAACTCTTTCATAGATAACATGGCCAAGGAAATATACCTTATATCCAAAAATAAAACTTTTATAACTTGGAACATAGATGATGATCTCATAAAATTCATAATACTGTTGCCAAGTGTTGCTGATGCTCAACCCTTGTCGTTGAATACAACAATATACCATCCAAAAACACCCCCACAAAATAATCTAGATATCTAAAAAATATATAATTTATAAATTCTTTAAATACCACGAGTTTATTCGTAAGACCAATGGAAATTATGACATACTCATAATGGATATATCTACTTTTCAAAGTTGTCTTTAGAATATTCTCATTCCGAACCAGAAATTGGTGATATCCTGGTCTTATGTCAATTTTAGAGAACCACTGATCTCCCCTAAATTGTTCGAACACATCATCAATTCATGGAATTGGATACCGATTCTTGATCATAACTTGTTTAAAATTATGATAATCCAAACATAGACTTAGAACTTCATCCAAATTTTTTAGGAACAAGACTGGTGCTTTCCACAACGACGTGATCGACCAAATGAACCCTTTGATTTCCATCATCTTCAACTTCACGTTCAATTACCTTAATTCAGGTTGTTCCATCTGATAATATGGAAGGAAAATAGAACTGTTTCCTAAAAAGAGATAAATCATAAACCCCACAACTCTTATACGTGTAAACCCAGAGATATTTTTAGGAAAAATATCCTCAAAATGATAGAAAACCTCTGTAAAATTTCTATTCTAAATATATTAAATCAATTCTGAATTCAATGCTCTTAATTGGTAAAAGATCATTACAACTGCTGGTGCCAACAAACCCATTACTACAATAATTGCAATCCAATATACTTTAAAGAGACACTTGATTCCATCATCAGTCGTAATACTAAACTTCTACCAATAAGAGTTGATGAGATCCTTAAACACTTTAATCCAATCCATACCCAATATTATGTCATAGATATCCTATTCAAGCATAATGAAATCCCACATCAGGTGAGATCCATCAACAGTTATAGAACATGAATTACAAAAAAAAGGAGTAACAATCTCTTTGAAGCAGAGGAGTGTAACACCCCGACCCTATTTATCCTGAGTCGGTGCATTATTACATAACATTGGAATGATCAAAATGGATAAAATCCCAAATTTTTGATCATTTTAGTAGCCTTGGAAGTACTGTGTACATACATAAGATTTACATTACATCATGAAATAAAACAAACAACATTTTTTCTCATTTTACCACACTTATATATCTTAGCCTATCTCTGCAAGTCAATCATAATATGCTTCTTCACATCCTAGGAAATAAAAACATAAGAAAGGGGTGAGCTCAGATGCTCAGTAAGGATAAAAATATAGTGGAAACTATCATAAATAAGCATAAAAATTTAAGGAAATTTATAAGACTAAAACACAAGCCCATTAAACATAAATATTAGCATGATATAGAAAAGGTAAATCAAATAATTCTATTTACTTATTCACAAGGATATTCTAGTCATCTAATAATAACATCTAATATCAATATCTAATTTCATAATGATGGAATGCATAATGTCAAAAATCATAAACATGTATTAAAAGCCTCGTGCCAAGACTACAAATAAGATTTTGTTAAGGTCTTGTGCCAAGAAAATAGTATTCCATATGTGACCTACCGATTCATCGAGGGGCTATAGCGGGCTCCACCCATCACTTACTACTTCCAATGCATTCCTCATATGAAAATTTTGAAACATACCAAAATATTCATATTAAAAATGGTCTAAAAATTGTTAATACTTTAAACATGAACCATGAATTGTATTATAATATCACATCCACTGTCAAAAATATCACAAAACCTTCAATACAGTAAAGAATATTGTATCATAATAAATCAACTATAAACAAGCTTAAAATATGACAAAGTATATTGACATAGATGAAATCAATCTATAATCTATTTTGGTGAAATATCTCTTTCTAATTTAAAATAATTTAAAATTAAAGAAAAAATTTATTTTAAAAATATTCTTATAATCTTGTAAGGGAATATTCGAAGGTGTTATAACAAGGGAAAATGGCCTCACCCACTGTATAAGTTAAAACAAATTATTTCCTTAATTTTTTGAAAAGATCATAAAGAATCTTGTTTGGAAAATGACAGAAAGATTCATTTCAAAACATTTTATAAAAAGTAGAACAAGGGTTTAAATTAAATAAAACCGTATTCTAGTAAATAGTAAAAAAAATTCAAAAACATTTTAAGAAACATAGATGTGGATGATAAATAGGTCCCAGTAGATACTCACGTATAAACAACCTCGAATAATATAGAGATTGTAAAATTAACCCTTACCTTGTATTCTTACTTAGCAGAGGGTACGTTAATGTCATGTGTAATGGTTAAATAACTTTTTTTAAATTATAAAATAATCCACATACATAAATATGATATCATATATGGTCCTCTAATATTTCTTTGTCAATAATATTTCAGTAGAATAATTGTTTCGGGTTTTAACTGATTTGTTTTCCTTTATATGTATTGTTTCATAAGTCAGGTTTGTTATGGATATGATATATTTGATTCATATCTAGAATGATATTATGTTCTTTAGAAATTATTTTTAATCATCAAATTAAACTTATTATCGAATGGTTACGATGGGGAATTAAATCTCACCACGTTGTGGTGATGGTAAGCTGTACGTACCCACGAGCGACAATATCATTGTATTAGTGGTTAAATTGTATATAATTGGATGGTATATTATATATGAAGAATCATTATCGTGTTATATTTATTATTTAAATCAAATATACTCATTATTATACCAATACAAATAATGAAGTGTTGGATAACAAACTACACCACGATGTGGATATGGTAAGCCGTATGTACGCACATGTGGTGACTTTGTCATTCATAGGATGTATATAATAATGAATATTGTTTTAACTTGTTAATAAAAACATATTATTATGTTTAAGGTACTGGATTTATTATTTTAATATGAAAATAACAAAGAAAGAGGAAGTAGAAGAAGAAAAGAACTTTAAAAGATGTGATGAAATAATTACCTCTTCTTCGGGTGCTTCATGTTGATTTGAAAAAAAGGGCTCCTTAGGTTGGATTTCTGATCAAATCAAGGCCTCTAGGATTATTTTTAATGTATTTTTGAGGATATTTGATCATGGTTTGACTGAGACAAATGTCTTTGGAAGTGAGAAGTTAATATATGGGGTAGTACCCTTTTATAAGGGAGGTGAGGGGCACTTTTGGAAAAGTTTGAAATAATAATTTATTATAAAATCATTTTAGGTTTATGATTACTCCAAATACATTCAGTTCAAGGCTAATCTGGTTATGGGTATAAATCCTCTCAAACAATTGGTTTTAGACATGTTTATTTCACCATATTAACCATATATTTTAGATTTAACTCTTTTTTAAATATTTTAACATTTACCATGTCTTCTTGTATTTTTATATTAGATGGTTAATAAAAAACTATAAAATTAGAAGAGAACCTCAAGTGGTTCATTAATGACATATATAACCTTATATAAATAATTTTTATGAACTATTGATTTTAATGATTTTTATATTATTTAATAAAATATTATTTGTGTTAAAAACTCATTTATGTCAATTTTTTCACTATTTAGTAATTGTTTTTCCTTAAAGTCATAACAAATTTATGACCTCAAATAAAATACATTTAATCATCAATAACATGTCATATTTACCTATAAAATTAGTTGATGTCATTAAAACTTTAAAAAAAAATTATTATTTATAGTACCATTTATTTGATTCTTTAATAAATAAGATAATTACTGCATCATAATTGCGTCATCAATAAATTTACTTATTTAATGTCTAAAAATAATAACTAAATTGACATGACGTTAGAAACATTTTTATCTTTCTAATTAATGTTTATAGTTGAATTTATATTATTTATATCCCGATATTAAACAATTGTTTAGTTATTAAGAATTGAATTATACAATTTTTATTCTTCTTTAAATAAAATAATAATAAATGTCATAATCTTATACAAGTGGATAAAAGATGATAATATTTTATTCCTATGTTTGATTTTGGTCTAGATACACTTATTCAAATAGAATTAGGACAAGTTTTCGGATAATTATAATATCATTTTTACCTTTAATTACCATATTAACTTTTAACTGTGGTAAATAAAATTCAATAGTTACTATGCACAAAAAATTATTTTCATCCTATTTAACCAAATTTAACATACTGATATCAAACATATCTCTCAGATTTTTGAAATTAAATTAACAGAAACTGTAAAATTATTTTTTATGAAAATTTGTAAATGTGACTAGAAGGTGGGTAAAAGACGTTAAAAGTTCTATAAAATTTTATATGTCTAATATTGTTATAAATTTTTTCTAATGAATTACATTGGACTAATATATGTATTGTGTATCTATTTTGACATTAAGATAAATTTTTATTTAAAATTATATATTTAAATGGAAAATTTGGTTTTTATCTACAACGTAGTGTTTTTCATTATTCATAAAAAATTGAATGTTTTCAGAAAAATACCAAAACTTCACGCAAAGATAATTTTGATATTTAAAATTAAAAAATGTTTTTTATTTAACAAATTTCAAATAATAAGAGTTTAATTAATTACATGAAAATTAATTAGAATTGTTAAAAACAAAAATTGGGTTTTTAAGAAGTAAAAGCAATCAAAAGATTGATATGTATTTATGTCCAATTTAAATGTGAAAATACTTCAAAAGGACAATATTGGATTAAATGATAAAGAAATCATATAATTATAAATCAAAACCATTAAAAAATATAATTTACCACTATAAATTATTTTGATTAAACAAGTTGTTTTCAATTAAAATTTATTATCTTTCATTATTAATCAAAATAGGAAAGTTATCAGAAAAACAAAAAAATTATCCAAAATTAATTTTTATGCCATGTTTCTAAAGAATAAGATCATTTTTTCAAATTGAATATATAAAAAATTCAAATATTGGATTTAAAAAGGGTTCTCCATTAAAAGTTGGTAAAATTAATTTTTTTTGAAAAATACTTATTTTATCGGAAAAATTGAATATGTTCTTATATTTTGTCCAAGAAACACATGATATTGATGTTGAAATTATATGGTATATATAAAATTCCAAATTCAGTAAATAATATTCAAAATTGTTTTTGAACGACTAGTTTGGTAAGTCGTGGTGCGTTCAAACTCGGGGTTGTGTGTACCACAAAATATTTAATTACTTTAAATAGATAACATACTATAAAATCCTTTGGTGTTATATTCTCCCCTCCTTCAATAAATTGTGTCCTTGCAATTTGAAATTGTTCTTCAAAAATAAAAGGTTAAAAATAGAAAATACCTTTGTGGAAAACTCACATCGTAAATAGGGTTAATAAAATTAAGTCTTAATAAGAGGGAAATGTAAATGAAAAAGGCACCACCAAATTATGATTTTTAATAGGATAACATTGGTGGAAATTAAAGACACATAATTATAGGGGAAACTTAAATATTTCTGGCGAGTGATTGAGGTCATAAATCAAAAACAAGTGAATAATAAATGGAATATTGAGGGCATTAAATCCATAAATCTATGATGATTTAAAATATCATCGGTTCAACAAAACATAAGTCATTAGGCTAATAATTTTTTTGTTTTAAGATCCTTTCCCTAAAGATGAAGAATTAATTTCTTCACAGAATAATAGAAAAAAAATACTTGTCATGAAGAGTTCCATCCTTCTGCTAATTTCTACCTCCAAACCATCTTTCAATCCATAAGATAATAGAATTCAAAAATATTATATTTATCCTAGTTATATAGGGTTCCAAAAAAATGAGTTTATAATTCATATTTCATACCATTTTTTTAAAACAAAAGCTACATTATACAGACTAGGACAGCACATAGGCCAGTGGTAGGTGATGCACCTTTGTCACCCTTCGGATATGGTTTCAAATCTCAAGGCCTTTTTGGATGAGATGAGTTGTCACCCGACCTTCGGGTTATCCTTTTTAAAACAAAAAATAATAATAATATTAAGAAATTTTTTAACCTTAAGTAATAGTATCCATTGTTTAAATTAATTCATTCCAACCATTATACTTATCCAAAAATACTACTATCCAAAATCACAGTCCAAAATTTATAAGGAAGATAAACATAATAAAGATATATTTTGCAATGTAATAAGATGTGAATACCTTCATAATGTATTCTATTAAAACATGGTAACACACTGAATTACCATAAGACCTTATGTATTAAATTCATGCTCCCATATTCTTATGTAATAATGGATATACTCCTTATATCCAAAAATGTTGTAAACTCAAAAAATGATGGAATATAAAAACCATTAATCAGTTTTAATGTAGTCAAGAATATCCAATACAATTTCTCCAAATAAATAATATCTTTTTCCAAAATCAATTCCTCAGTATTAGGTCCATATGAGGGTTTAACTTTCCTTCGACCATGTATTTTCCAAAAAAATTAACTTGTTGTTGAGTCACTTTTAATAGTACCATATAATCTCAAATCCTCAATGAAATAGTACTGAAGTACAATCCTTATTTATTTCCATAATGAATATAACCAGTACATCGTTGATACAACACCCAATTGACATAATTAATTAATAAAAAAATAAGAACACTAATTATTCCTCTTTATCGGTGATAGTATTATAACTTCATTATTATCCAATATCATCATTTGGGGTATACTTTGATGATTGAGACATTGATTCGCGTAGTGTCCCAACTCTGTGCAGATAAAGCATTGTACATTTGAAACCATTTTCTTACCCTTGCAATCACATACTTAGTGTCCTTTTTCTCCACACTTTTAACAAACTCCCATTCCCTTCAAGCATTACAAAGGTCATTCTTTCCACATTTATCACATATGGGAAAGACCTTCTTTACCTTTTTCCATTTATCAATATTTATATCTACATCCTTTTCTTCTATAGATTCTCTTAAAATCCATAGGTCTCAGAGAATTATTTACTTATCGTATTGACACATGATACTATTTCTCCATAGGAAGAGAATACGTGGGAGACTATTTCCCATCCAAATGTTGGTTTAAGACCATGAAAAATAAGATCCTTCTTACTCTTTGGTTCATGTGTATTGCTGGAATTCACATTCCTTCTATTGGGAACCATTTCTAAATAATGAACTACACTAGGTTAGTTTATGAATCACAATTCATAATTCCATACTTGTAAAATACCTAACGTATATTGAAAAGATTATGCATATAATCTATTATCATAATTTTTTTTTGAGTTATTATTTACTAATAAATCCTTAAGAATGTTTTGTAAGGAAAATGTGAATTGACCTAAGCATATGCCCCGAGATTTCCAATATAAAGAGTGAAGAAAGACCCATTGTCGTTTACCAGGATACCATATGTCAAGCCCGAAACTCGTTATCAGAGTTTTCACTCCTAGATACATCTATTATAGAGCCACCTCTACCTATTTGTATCCATACATGGATGTATTTCTTGAAAAAATCACAAAATCTCTACATTAAAAAAATTCTAAGAAGTTCTTATATACGAATCCTCAAATTCTATCTTAGGGTAATGTTTCATAATCAGAGTTTATCTAAATCTATTTCGAAGTTTGTTTCTAAACATTCTCTGATAACAACTGTAACGCCCCAACCCTAGTTACCCAGAGTCAGTGCATTATTACATAACATTGGCATGATCACAAGGGATGAAATCCCGAAAGACCTATCAGTTTAGTAGCCTTGAAAGTACTAGATACATACATAAGTTTTACATTAAATCATGAAATAAAAAAACAACATTGTTTCTCATTGGAACACACTTATATCCTATATCCTATCCCTTTGAGTCAATCATAATATACTTTTTCACATTCTGGGAAAAGAAACATTAGAAAGGGGTGAACTCAGATGCTCAGTAAGGATAACAATATTGAGGAATCTATCATAAATAAGCATAAATATTTATGTAAATATATATTACAAAAACATAAGTCTTTAAAACATAAACTTTAGCATACTATAAAATATAAAAATCAAATAATTCCATTTACATATTCACATGGATATTCTACTAGTCGAATAATCACATGTAATATCAATATCTAATTTCATAATGAGTGAATGCATAATGTCGGACATCATAAACACATAGTCATGGCCTCATTCCAAGACTACAAATAAGATTTTGTCAAGGCCATGTGTCAAGACACTAGTTTGTCTCATGAGACCTACTGAGGCATCGAGGGGTTATAGCGGGCCCCACCCGTCTGTTACTACGTCCAATGAATTCTTCATATGAAAAGGTTGAAACATAACATAAACATTTATATTAAAACTATTATAATAAATTGTAATACATTAACCATGAAACATGAATGGTATAAAAATATCACATCCCTAGTCAAACATATCACTAAACCTTCAATACAGTATGGAAGATTGTATCATAATAAATCAACATCAAACAAACATAAAATCCAACAAAGGATGTTGATATATATGAAATCAGTCCAAAAACAAATTGAGACAAATATCTCTTTCAAATTTGAAATAATATAAAAGTAAAGAAATAAAATATTTTAAAAATATTCTACTAAGATTTTATGGGAAGCTTCAAATGTGTTATAATGGCAGAAAATATCCGCACATGCCATATAAGTTAAAAAACATTCTTTCCTTAAGTTGTCGAAAATATTATAAACCACCTTGTTTGGAAAATGACGGAAAGATTCCATTAAAAATATTTTATAAAAATTCAACCAAGGGTATAAATGACTTTAACCCATATTCTAGTAAATAATAAAAATGTTTTGAAACACATTTTAAGAAACACAGATGTGGATGAGTAATAAGTCCTAGTAGATACTCATGTATAAACAACCCCAAATAATTAAGAGATTTTAAAATTAACGCATACCTTGTATTCTACCTTAGTGGAGGGTACATTAACTTCAAGTATAATTGTTAAATAATTTTTATTAAATTATACAAGAATCCACATACATAAACTTGATATCATATATGGTCCTCTAATATTTCTTTTTTAATAATATTTTAGTAGTATCATTGTTTCTGGTGTTAACTGCTTCATTTTACTTTAGATGTTTTGTTATGTAAGTCAATTTTTTTATGAATAGGATATATATGATTCATATACAGAATGATATTCAGTAATTTAAACAATATTTTTAATCATCAAATGAAAATTATTCTTGAATGGTTCTGATGGGGAATGAAATCTCCCCACGTCATGGAGGCGGTAAGATGTACGTACCCATGAGCGACAATATCATTGTATTAGTGATGAAATAATATATAATTGGATGGTGCATTATATATAAATAATAATTAAAATCTTATATTTATTATTTACCTCAATTTTACTCATTATTATACCAATCCAAATAATGAAGTGTTTAATAACAAACTACACCACGACATGGAGATGGTAATCCATATGTACGCACATGTGGTGACTTTTTCATTCATAGGATGGATAGAATAATGAATATGGTATTACAATATTTATAATAACATCTCCTTTTTTAGAAGTTACGGGAGTTATTATTTAGTATGGAAATAACAAAGAAAGATGAAGTGGAAGAAGAAAAGAACATTAAAAGAGGTGATGAAATAATTACATCTTCTTCGAGTGATTCCTTTTGATTTGAACAAAAAGGCTCCACATGTTGGATATCTGATTAATGTAAAGCCTATAAGATTACTTAAGGGTAGTTGAGAGAATATATTATTATGGTTTGTCTAATCCAAATGGCTTTGGAGGGGTTAAGTTAATAGAAGCGTAAGTACCCCTTTATAAGGGATGTGAGGGGAACTTTTTGAAAAGATTGAAATATTAAATTATTATAAAATATTTTTCAGTTTTTAATAGCTCAAAATGGATTTACATGGAGGATAAGGTGGGGATGGGTCGAAATACTCTCAACCAATAGGTTTCATAGAAGTTTAGGTCACCATATTAAACTTAAATTTTAGATTTAACTCTTTGTAAAATAGTTTAACATTTACCATGTCTTCTGCTATTTTTATATTACATGGTTAATAAACATACTATAAAATTACAATAGATGCTAAAGTGGTTAATTAATGACATATATAACCTTATATAAGTCATTTGTATAAACTAAATATATTTTTTATTATTATATTGTTTAATAAAATAGTATTTGTATTAAAAACTCATTCATGTCAATTTTGACACTATTTAGTAATTGATTTTTCATAAAGTAACAAAAAATTTATGCCTTAGAAAAAAATAAATTTAACAATCCCAAACATTTAATATTAATCTAGAAAATTCGTGTATGGAATCAAAACCTTTAAATTATATTTATTTTAATATTTATAATACCATTTATTTAATTCATTCATTAATAAGAAAATTACTACATCATCATTGTGTCATCAATAAAATTACTTATTTAATGACTAAAACTTATACATAATTTACCATTATGTAGGAAATATTTTTATATTTCTAAATAATATTTATATTCAAATTTATCTTATGTATAACCCTATATTAAAAATGGTTTAGTTAATAAACATTGAATTTTACACTTTCAACTATTCGTTAAATAAAATAATAAAAAATGTCTTAATATAATCCAAGTGGATCAAAGAGGATCATATTTTATTAATAAGGTTGATTTTGGTCAAAATACACTTATCCAATAGAATTAGGATGTGTGTTGGGGTAATTATAATATCATTTTAACCTTTAATTTCCCTTTTTACTTTTAACCGTGATAAATAAAATTCTAAAGTTACTATTCACAAAAAATTATTTTCATCCTATTGAACCACATTTTCCTAACTAATTTCAACTATGTCTCTTTTTATTTTTTAAATTCAATTCACAGAAGCGGTAAAATTACAGTTTAGGAAAATTTACAAGTGTGCCTAGAAGGTGGGTCAAAGACGTTATAAAGATCAAGATCATTTTATTTGTCTAATATTGTTATAAAATGTATCTAATGAATTAAATTGGACTAATATATTTATTATGTATCTATTTTGACTGTAAGATAAAATTTTCATTTAAAATAATTATTTAAATGAAAAAGTATGTTTTTATTTACAACGTTGTGTTTTTTTACAATTCATCAAAAATTGAATGTTTTCAAAAAAAAATACAAAACATTCACCCAAAGATAATTTTGATATTAAAAATTATAAAATAATGATAATTTTACTAAATTAAAAACATAGTATTTTAATTAAACAATTTAAAATTAATTCCCGTTGTTAAAACCAAAAAGCGGGGTTTTCAGAAGTAAAAACTATCAAAATATTGATATGTGTTTATGTACAATTTAAATGGGAGATTACTTCAAATTACCAATATTGGATTAAATGATAAAAATATAATCTAATTATACTTAAAAACCATTCGAACGTATAATTTAACACAATAAATCATTTCGATTAAAAAAGTTGTTTTTAATTAAAATTTATTATCTTTCACTATTTATCAAAATATGAAAGTTATCAGAAAAACACCCAGAATTTATCCACACTAATGTCCCTCTTATAAATAATAATTTTTTTGTCAAATTAAATATATAAATGTGTCAAATATTAGATTTAAAAAGGGTTCTCTATTAAAAGGCAGTAAAATTGCATTTTTTTGAAAAATAATTATTTTATCATCAAAATTGAATTTGTTCGTATATTATGTCTACGAAACACATAATATGGATGTTAAAATTATATGAAGTATATAAAATTAAAAATTAATTTAATATTATATGTAACTTCTTTTTCAATGGTTAGATTAGTAAGTCGTGGTGCGTTTGAACTCAGTGTTGCGTGTAGCGCAAGCTATTGAATTACATTAAAGAGATAACATACTAAGAAATCCTAGGGTGTTATAGGGACTTTTACATTTCCATGAAGAAGGAATAATATCAATATTTAAAAACAGAAAATTTATTAAATGAGAATCAATAAATTAATGGGATGAAAAGGTATCAAACAAAGCATGTAGAAGTGTAGAATTCAATAGAATCATACATGTCACTATTTATTGTCCAGACTGATCATCCAAAATCACCTTCTCATCACCATGTATCTATTTACTTGATGCAATTTGTTCTTTATTTCCATATTGATATTCCCATTTCTCAGGAGTCATGGTATTACAATAATCAACATGCCTACCTCAGTTCTGATGATGAGGATTATTCAGTTACCCTTTTCCAGTCAAAGAATAAGATATCTTTGAAACATGTTATGTGTCCCAAATTCCTTACCTCAGAGCACTATAACAAAAGAAATTAATATTCCACATGTAACGCCCGACCCTAGTTACCCAGAGTCGGTGCATTATTACATAACATTGGCATGATCACAAGGGATCAAATCCTGAAAGACCAATCGGTTTAGTAGCCTTGGAAACACTTGATACATTCATAAGTCTTACATTACATCATAATGTGAAAAACTACAACAACATAGTCTCCATGGACCACACTCATATCACCTCAGACTATCCCTACAGGTCAGTCATAAAATACTTCTTCACATCCTTGAAAAAATAAAACAAAAGAAAGGGGTGGGCTCAGATGCTTAGTAAGGATAACAATATAGCAAAAACATTCATAGATAAGCATATACAT
Organism: Viscum album; assembly: GCA_963277665.1. Classification (NCBI taxonomy): domain Eukaryota; kingdom Viridiplantae; phylum Streptophyta; class Magnoliopsida; order Santalales; family Viscaceae; genus Viscum; species Viscum album. The sequence continues at coordinate 837,930,239 of OY728167.1, forward strand.
TTAAGGCAATGTATAACTAAAAAAATCCTTTTAAACTTGAACTTCAAAATAATATGGAAATGATAAAATGAAATAACTCCATTTACTTTTTCACATGGATATTAAACTAGTAAAATAATTTAATGCAATATCAATAGCCACTTTCATAATGATGGAATATATAATGTCAGACATCATAACCCCATAGTTGAGGCCTCATGCCAAGACTACAAATAATATTTTGTCAAGGCCTTGTGCCAAGACACTAGTTTGTCTCATGAGACCTACCTATGCATCGAGGAGCTATAGCGGGCTCCACCCGTCACTTACTAAGTCCAATGCATTCCTCATATGAAATGGTTGAAACATAATCCAAATATTCATACTAAAACTAGCATACGTAATGTCAATAATTTAACCACAAAACATGAATGGTATAAAAATAGCACATCTATAGTCAAACATAACTCGTTAAATACAATATAGAATATTGTATTATAATAAATCAACCTCAATCGAGAATAATGAAGGATATTGACATAGATGAATATAATCATCAAAACTATTTGAGGGAAATATCCCCCTTTTTCTGGAAAACATTTAAATGTCTCTCTATTTATCAAGAAGTCATTTGAAAAAGATTTTTTAATCCAAGTTTCCCATTCCACTTTGAAACTTTTAAAACGAATTTTAATTTTAAAAAATTAATTTACATGTAAATAAATCCGTAAAATCATTTTTATAACATGGACATTAATGAGAAAGATTTAGAAGAATAAATCTTTAAAACATTCAAAATGGTATTTTAGTTAGAATTCCTAACCAAAACAGAGACTCTTGAATACAAATAATTGAGGTAATAAACACATTATAATATCATTATAATAAAGGGATTCATGATATACTATGTCAAAGTACATTGTATACACCATATAAAAGTTAATAGGCATATAACAACGTGAAAGTCTCAATGGAATTTAAATTGAGATGAAATCCATTATAAAGACCATATCCTTAGGTTAAAGATAAATAAAAGACATAATTATGTGTGAAAAATATAAATAAATTCAATATTATTGGATATTTAGTGTAAATAAATCATAGTACATTCATACATATTCTTATAAACACAACACCAATGACTTGTATGTTTAACTCAATGAATAGAAATTGAGTTAAAATTTCTCTTATCAAGTTCATATAATTGACTTGAGAAATAATCAATGGGGTGATTATGTGTATCAAAATTATATCCAAACAAAGGGTATTGTAAATTAAAACATAAAAAATAAATAGTGATTCCACACATAATCTTGGATTAAAATAATCAATGAATTTTGCGTAAAGCCCAATGAGTGGAAATTGAAATTTGAAATTCTCTTACCGATTTCGTAACTCACCAAAAATACACCCAATGAGAGAAGGATAATACAATGAATATGTAAATACCCATAAATTAATTATATTACACCAAGAATACATTTATGGGCAGTAAATAATATACCACATTCAATAAATTAGTGGAGAATAATGGAAATATCACGGAATTAAGAGTGCGATAAGAAACCCCTTACCTCGTGTCCGACATGACTCGTTCGTTCTTTAATCTCCTAAATAATAAACTAAAGATAATTTATAATTTCTTAATAACCTCTTTAAAGTTTATTATTCCTTTTATATCACTTATTACCATGTTATAATCATTATGTAATAATTTAAGTTAATAATGGTTGTTTTGTCATTATTTGGTACTTGAGTCAAAAATGAACTTGTTATATTTACAAATTTGTCAATGTGGTCAAAAGTACATTATCTCCAGAATGAAATAAATGATATAGATATCATATATAATATATATCCAGTATATATATGTATTTATAACTGTACATAACATTTGTAGTTAAGAAATTAAATGCACCGTTCATGGACATGGTAAGCCGTACGTACGCATGAACGACACTTTCATTTCTATTTTTTATTTTAATGGAATTAAAACATAATGATATATAGATATATTATAATTCCAGTATAATAAAATATGATATATTTTTTCCACAATTTAATTAACTCCATTCTTTATGCATTCCATGTATGTCATGAATGAATCATATCACCTTGAGGGGGCGGTAGTCTGCACTTCCTTGAATTAAATTATTGTGGTCACACATATTGGAAAGAATAAAGGTGTGTTTGTAAATTAAAATTATATAAGAATAGATAAAAAAATTAACATAATATATATATATATAATATAAATATATTTCCATCATAATTTCCACTATAAGAGGCGGTAGGAGATAATCGAACAATCATCGTTTAGTGAGGCGTTAGTTTGTCATCAACAGAAACATTATGTTCTTCACCCATTAGATGGAGGTGTGTGTAAGTGTAGTTAGAATAATTCTCATAAAAACATCCTAGTAAATTGAGGATACTGGTGTTGTTATAAAATAATGGAATAAAAAGAGTTTAGGCGGTTGGATAAGTAAAATAAAACAAAATAAAACAAAAGAGGTTAAGAGAAAGCGTTACCTTTAATTTTGGTAACTTATTTTGGTTTGAACCAAAAATACTTCTTGAAGTTCCTTATTCCAAAGTGGATTCTTATAAGAGGAAGAGGGGGGGTATTTAGAGCTTATTTGGGTTGGGGTTGGATGATCCAAGGGGATTGAGAGGTGTGTGTAATGGGATAGAAGTGGTGTTCTTTTATAAGGGGGAGGAGGGGCTCTTTATGAAAGTGTGAAAATATTATTTTATTATATAGTGATATTCGGTTTCTAAAGGTCCAAAACTAATTAAAGTAGAAGATAAGATGACTCATGGTTGAAATAAAATCATCCAATAAGAATTGGACAGTTTTTGGATATTGGTTTAATATTAGCAATCTTATTTTTTTTAAATCATTTATTAATGAGGTAAATACAACATCATTATTGTGTCATATATAATTTAATTTATTTGATGTCTAAAAATTATAATAAAAATACCATTATTTAGTAAATCTTTTTATCATTCCAATTAATATTAATAGTAGAAAATATGACTTATATGACCCCATATAAAAACTGATTTACTAAAATATATTTTTATGTTATTTTTGCCTTTACTTTAAGTTAATTAAAATAAAGTGTCATTATCATTTATTAGTGGCTCCATGGGGTCCCAAAATCTACCCAAGGATGCCCATGTTCGTCCAGGACTCATCCAATATGGTTAGGAAAAGTGTTAAGGTAATTTTTAATTATTATAATATTCTTTTAACCTTGAATTACCCTATTAACCTTTAACTGAGGTAAATAAAAGTCAAAATTTACTATTCACAAAAATTATTTTAATCTTATTGAACAGAATTTTACTTACTAATAACAACCATTTATGTTGTATTTTCTAAATTCAATTCACAGAGGTGGTAAAATTTCATTTAAATAAAAAAGTCAAATTTTTAAACTACTACATAGTGGTTTCACTATTCATCAAAAATTGAAGTTTTTACGAAAAATACCCAAAATTCAGCCCAAGATATATTTTATATTTAGAATTCAATAATGAGGTATATTTTACCAAATTCAAAACATAGAAGTTGTATTAATTAATTCAAAATTATTTCCCGTTGTCAAAACAAATAACGTGTTTTTAAGAAATAATAACTATCAAAAGATTGACACTTGTTTATGTATAATTTCAAAGTGAAAATAATTATAATGACAAAAATTGGATTAAATGGTAAAAATATAATCTAATTACACTTCAAAACCATTCAAATGTATAATTTAAAACTATAAATTATTTTGATTAAAAAAGTTGTTTCCAATTAAAATGTATTATTTTTCACTATTCACCCTAATATGAAAGTTGTCAGAAAAACACCAAAAATTTGCCGAAACTAAATTTTTATGTCCCCATTATAGATAAGAAGTTTATTTTGTCAAAATAAAAATATAAAACTGTTAAATATTGGATTTAAAAAGGGTTCTCCATTAAAAGGTGGTAAAATTTTATTTCTTTGAAAAAAAACATTTTTTATCTAAAAAATTGATTTGTTATTATAAAATGTCTAAGAAACACATAATAGATAAGTTAAAATATATGGAGTATATTAAATTAAAAATCTAGTTAATACTATTCATAACCATTTTCTAATGTCTATTTTGGTATGTCGTGGTGCGCTCGAACTCAGTGTTGTGTATAGTACAAGTTATTGAATTACTTTGAAGAGACAACGTACCAAGAAATATTGGGGTGTTAAATTCTCCCCTCCATTAATAAATTTCATCATCGAAATTTAAAATTGTTCATTGAAAATAAAAGGTTAAAAAATAGAATAAAATTCATTTTTGGAAAACCCACATCGGAAATTAGGTTAATAAAATTTAGTCTTAATAAGAGGGAAAGGGAATGAAAAAGTCACCACCAAATTATGATCTCTATTATGAGAAAATTGGTGGAAATTAGAGACACATAATTTGAGTAAAAACCTAAATATTTATAGGGATTGATTGAGGTCAACAATCACAAACAAGTTTAATATTGAGGCCCTCAAAGCCATCAATCTATGATAATTTAAAATATCTTCAGTCCAAAAAAACATAAAGCATTAGGATAACACATTTTTGGTTTTAAGATCTCTTCCGTAAATTTTAATAATTAATTTATTTATAGACTAAAAGAAATATATATATATATATATATACATATATATATATACTTGACAAGAAGAGTTTCGTCCTTCATCTAATTCTTACCACAAACTCATCTTTCACTCCAAACGATTAGTATTCAAGATGACTTGGTTACACTTGAAGCGCTAGAATCAACTAATAGAGGATCACATAATCTACAAATGATATACTATATATTTCCCTTTTTTATAGATTAACCAAAACCTAACTGGTTAATAAAGGATTAGATGCTCCCCATAAAGGATAATCCTTTAGGGAAGGAAATACTAATCTTATATTCTAAAATTAAACCAACAATACCCAAAGTTCAATAAATACCATTCAATAATCAATTGTCCATAAAATCATTCAATATAATCCAAACTAATATTGAAAGCCAAAACTCAAAATAATTTTCTTACGTAGTCTGCCACGTTAAATTGTATCTCCAAATAACATCGACTACTCTTAAAATCACACACTTAAAATTAATTAAATTAATCACATATTCTCTGTGATAGGTAAATCATTTCCATAAATAACCCAAATTCCTCTAAATTCAAAAATAAAACATATATAAAAAACCCAACATTACTCCACAAATGAAATCCCATAGTATTCTATTTTCCTTAGGCATATTGTTTTTACCAAAAGAGCGAACATCTTCCAAAATAACAGTTGTCACTTAATCACCAAATCATTTTCCTATACTAAAGATAAATTTTAAGTTCCCAAAATCAATATACTCTTGATCCATAAAATATTTTAAATAAAAATAATTAGTCATACTAATCCGGGACTTCACATAGTCTAGTGGTAGGCGATAAATCATAGTCGCAATTTAGTTGTGGGTTCGATTCCTGTAGCTTTGTCCGACGCGACGGGTTGTCACACGGTCTACGCGTTGTCCCTTTTAAAAAAAACTATATAATTTTCTAATATTCCCTAAAATGAGATAGATTCAAAGTAACTATAACATAATTTAACCACAAATGTTATCTCATATCTCTCATTTTCATCCCAAAAATTAATAACCTTTAATTGCCTCAAATTCAAGGGTCATATAATCCCAAATGGTTTTTTATAACTACATCCACAAAAGAAGAGATAATTCTTCCTCAAATATCATTTCACAAAACAAACTGCATGGTTACACATAAAATAGAATAGTATTGCAATGTAATCACATACTTTTAAACATTTCTCCATCCATTTATTTCCACATAGGTTCTTCAATTACCCAAAGGTTATCCTATAGAATTGAGCATTCACTCAGGTAATGGCTAGGTCCCCTACATTTATGGGAAATGACCATAAATGGATTCTTGGGATCATTTTTATTTTATTAAATAGTACTCTTCATTTTACCACAACAATTCTTTAATTTATTTCCTTCTTTCCAACACATAAAGCATTTCTTTGTACCATTGAGACACTTTCCTGGGTGTCTCCTTCCACATTTCTTGCATGATGGAAATTGGGCTTTCTTTTCTCCATGGTATCCACTACTGGAGATCTTATTATTCATCACCTTCTTCTTCTTTGTTGAGTCTGGGAGTTGGTTAATATATATGTTTTTGATCATATTGTTGGAAAACTAATTTGGCTTGAACACGATATCTTTTACACCTATCAACATTCCATTTCATTGCACATTTCCACCATGGTTCCCACCTTGTACATCATCTTCTATGTTACTATGACTTCCTTGGAATCCAGCCATTGATTAACACTAGAAAGCATAGTGCGAGTCATGAAAACATTTAGAGAATATCATAACACTATATTTTTAATCTAAAACACCTTAAGATTAACCAAGGTTATTTATTCTCATCTTATATTAAAATCCTTCATATCGATTTGTAAATAAAATTTGAATTATCCTAAGAATATCCCCCGGGAGTGTCGTAAACAAGAGTGTATCAAGGCCCATTTGTCGTGTAGAAGTTCCCATTAGAGTCTATCTTAAAGTGGTGTTTTCGGGTTTTACCCCAAGGTACATATGTGCCAGAACCGCCTCTACCTGCTCGTATCTAGACATGGCTATATTTCTTGGATAACTCACAAAATCTCTACATTACCAAAATTCTAGGAAGTTATTCTATACTAATACTCAAAGTCTATCTTAGGGTAACGTTCACTAATCGTATTTTATATAAATCTAGCTTCCAAGGTTTGTACTAAACTTCCTCTGATACAAACCATAATGCCCCGACCCCAATTACCCAGAGTAGGTGCATTATTACATTACAATGGCATGATCATAAGGGATCAAATCCCGAAATACTGATAAGTTTAGTAGCCTTGGAAAAACTAGACACATTCATAAGTCATAGATTACATCATAAAGTAAAAAACTACAACAACATAGTCTTTATGGAAAACACTCATATCACCTCAGACTATCCCTATAGGTCTGTCATAAAATACTTCTTCACATCCTAGGAAAAATAAAACAAAATAAATGGGTGAGCTCAGATGCTCAGTAAGGATAACAATATAGCGGAAACTTTCATAAATAACCATAAACATTTATGGCAATGTATAACTAAAACAAAATCCTTTTAAACATGAAATTCAACATAATATGGAAAAGATAAAATGAAATAATTACATTTACTTATTCACATGGATATTACACTAGTCGAATAATCAGATGAAATATCAATATCCACTTTCATAATGATGGAATTCATAATGCCATACATCGGAACCACATAGTCAAGGCCTCATGCCAAGACTACAAATAATATTTTGTCAAGGCCTTGTGCAAAGACACTAGTTTGTCTCATGATACCTACTGATGCATCGAGGAGCTATAGTGGGCTCCACCCGTCACTTAATAAGTCCAATGCATTCCTCATATGAAAATGTTGAAACAAAATCTAGACATTTGTACTAAAACAAGCCTATGAAATGTCAATAATTTTACCACAAACCATGAATTGTATAAAAATAGCACATCCACAGTCAAAAATAACTCATTAAATACAATATGGAAGATTGTAATATAATAAATCAACCTCAATCTAGAATAATGAAGGATATTTACATAGATGAAAATAATAATCAAAACTGTTTGAGAGAAATATCCCCCTTTTTCTTGAAAGCATTTAAAAGTCTAACTATTTATCAAGAAGTTGTTTGAAATAGATTTTTGAATCAATGTGTCCCATTCCCCTTTGAAACTTTTAAGAGGAATTTTAATTTTAAAAAATTAATGTCCAAATAAATAAATCCTTAAAACCATTTTTAGAACATGGACATTAATGAGAAAGATGTAGAAGAATAAATATTTAAAATATTCAAAATGGTATTTTAGTTATAATTCCTAACCAAAAGAGAGACACTTGAATAAAAATAATTGAGGTAATCAACACTTTATAATATCATGATAGTAATGTGATTCATGATATACTATGTCAAAGTACATTATATACACCATCTAAAAGTGAATTGGTATATAAAAACAAGAAAGTCTTAATGGAATATAAATTGAGAGGGAATCCCTTATAAAGACCATATCCTTAGGCTAAGGATAAATCAACGACATAATTATGTGGGAAAAATATAAATACACTCAATATGATGGTATATTCAGTGTAAATCAATCATAGGACATTCAAAAATATTCATATAAATACAACACTAATGACTTGGATGTTTAACTCAATAAATACAAATTGAGTTAAAATTACTCTTATCTAGTTCATATCAATGACTTGAGAAATTATCAATGGGGTGATTATGTGTATCAAAAGTATATCCATAAAAAGGGTAGTGAAAATTACAACATAGAAAATAAATATTTATTCCACACATAATCTTGGAGTAAAATAATCAATGAATTATGCATAAATCCCAATGAGTGGAAATTGAAAATTGAAATTCCCTTACCGATTTCGTAACTCACCAAACATACACCCCATGAGAGAAGGATCATACAATTAATATGTAAATACCCATAAATTAAAGTATATTACACCAAGAGTACAATCATGGTAATTACATAATACACCACATTCAATAAATAAGTGGTGAACAATGGAAATCTCACAGAATTAAGATTGAGATTAGAAACCCCTTACCTCGTGTCCGACTTGACTCGTTTGTTATTTAATATCCTGAAAAATAAAATAAAGTAAATTTATACTTGCTTAAAAACCTTTTTAAATTTTATTATTCTTTTTATATCACTTATTACCATGTTATAAACATTATGTAATCAGTTAAGTTAATAATGGCCATTTTGTCGATATTTGGCACTTTAGTCAAAAATGAACTTGTTATAATTAAAAATCTGTTAATGTGGTCAAAAGAAAATTATCTAAATAATGATATAAATGATATATATATCATATATAATATATATCCAGTATATATATGTATTTATAACTGTACATAATATTTGGAGATAAGAAATGAAATGCACCGTTCATGGACACGGTAAGTCGTACGTACGCATGGACGCTACTTTCATTTCTATTTTGTATTTTAATGGAATAAAAACATAATGATTCATAGATATATTATAATTCCAGTATAAAATCATATGATATATTTTTTACATAATTTAATTAAGTCAATCCTTCATGCGTTCCATGTATGTCATGAACGAATCATATCACCCTGAGGGGGCGGTAGTCCGCACGTCCTCGAATGAAATTATTGAGGTCACGCATATTGGAAAGCATGAAGTTGTGTTTGTAAATGAAAATTACAGAATCATAGATAAAACATAAAACTAATATATAAATAATATATAAATATAGTTCCATAATAATGGCCACCATAAGAGTCGGTAGGAGATAATCGAACAATCATCGTTTCACGAGGCGTTAGTTTTCCATCCACAGAAATAGTATGTTCTTCACCCATTAGATGGAGGTGTGTGTAATTTTAGTTCAAATACATCTCATAAAAACATCCAAGTATATTAAGGATACTAGTGTTGTTATAAATTAAAGGAATAAAAAGAGTTTAGGGGGTTAGAGAAGCAAAATAATACAAAATAAAACAAAAGAATTTAAGAGAAAGTGTTAACTTTAATTTGGGTAACATCCTTTGGTTTGAACCAAAAGGAATTTTCGAAGTGACTTATGCCAAATATAATACTTCTAGGAGGAATAAGGGTATCTTGAGAGCTTATTTTATAAGGTTTTGTACGATTCAAGGGGCTTGATAGGTGTGTGGAATTTGTAAGAAGTGGTGTCCTTTTATAAGGGGGAGGACGAGCTCTCTAGAAAATGTTAAAATATTATTTTATTATATAGTGATATTCAGTTTCTAAAGGACCAAAAGTAATTTAAGTAGAATATAAGATGACTCGTGGTCGAAATAAAATCATACAATAAGAATTGGACAGGTTTTGGATATTGTTTTAATATTAATAATCTTATTTATTTAAATAATTTATTATTGAGGTAAATACTACATCATTATTGTGTCATATATAAGTTAATTTATTTGATGTATAAAAATTATAACGAAAATAACATGATGTATTAAATCTTTCTATATTTACAATGAATATTTATAGTAGAAAATACTACTTATATAACCCCATGTAAAAATTGATTTACTAAACTATATTTGTTTATATTATTATTTCCTTTACTTTAAGTTAATTAAAATAAAGTGTTATTATCATTCATAAGTGGCTCTATGTGGTCCCAAAATCTAAAAAAGGATGCCCATGGTTTTCCATGACTTATGAAATAAGGTTAGGACAATTGGTAAGGTAATTGTTTATTATTATAATATTCTTTTTACCTTGAATTGCCCTATTTACCTTTAACCGCGGTAAATAAAAGTCAAAAGTTACTATACCACAAAAATTATTTTCGTCTTATTAAACCAAATTTTACTTACTAATAACAACCATGTATATCAGATTTCTGAAATTCAATTCACAGAGGTGGTAAAATTTCATTAAAATGAAAAATTTGGATTTTTAACTACTACTTAGTGGTTTCACTATTGATCAAAAATTGAAGTTTTTCAGAAAAATACCCAAAATTCAACCTAAGATATATTTGATATTACAAATTCAAAAAATTATATCTATTTTACCAAATTCAAAACATAAAAGTTGTATTAATTAATTTAAAATTAATTCCCATTGTCAAAACAAATAGTGTGTTTTTAAGAAACAATAACTATCAAAAGATTGACACTTGTTTATGTATAATTTTAAAGGGAAAATAATTCTAATGACCAACATTGGATTAAAGGGTAAAAATATAATCTAATTACACTTCAAAACTATTCATATGTATAATTTAACACTATAAATTATTTGGATTAAAAAAATCGTTTTCAATTAGAATTTAGAATTTTTCACTATTCACCCAAATATGAAAGTTATCAAAAAACACCAAAAATTTGTCGAAACAAAATTTTTATGTACCAATTCTAGATAAGATGTTTATTTTGTCAAGTTGAATATATAAAAGTGTCAAATATTGGATTTAAAAATTGTTCTCCATTAAAAGGTGGTAAAATTGTATTTTTTAAAAAATATATTTTTTATCTAAAAAATTGATTTGTTCTTATAATATATCTAAGAAACACATAATACATAAATTAAAGTTATATGGAGTATATAAAATTCAAAATCTAGTTAATACTATTCATAACTGTTTTTTTAATGTCTAGTTTGGTAAGTCGTGGTGTGCTCGAACTCATTGTCACATATAGTATAAGTTATTGAATTACTTTGAAGAGATAACGTACCAAGAAATCTTACGGTGTCACACCCCATATGATTGAAATTGTCCCATTCTCAAGGTGGTTTCATAAACTCTATCTGTGGAGACCCAAATCTTGACGTACATGGAAAATACATTACTTTTGCGGAATACTTAACACATAACAAAAACAGACACACAAGGATCGTGATAGTTTAGTGTCTTTGGAAACTCGGAATATAAACATCTAATCATGTTGAAAGATCTTCAAAATCTCCCATAATGATCTTCCCCTTTTTGTTTCCTTACCTAAAACCTTTCTTTATTTTCTGGGGAAAATAAAACTTAAAAATGGTCAGCTCAAATGCTCAGTAAGGGAAAACATAGAGAACATAAAACAATCCATAAACATTTGAAAGCAAAAACTTAAACATGAAATATAAACATTAAAACCTTGAGCAAAGACATAAATCGTGGAATATATCATAATGGAACATCAATCATGACAAAATATAATGGGAGTAAAACATGTAATTGTGGCAACCATTTAGCACTTTTTATGATTTCCATAGTAGCCAAGACATTGCTGCCAAGACCATCTTAGTGGACAAAGTCCCTTTCTGAATTGAGTTCACTCCTCGATCCATTCCTGTATCACTGAACCAGATTAACTTACCATTTCAGCCATGTCTATCTCATGAGATATATAATCTTTACCCAATGCATTTGAGGGATATATAGGTCCCACCCATCTCATAATGAAATCATTCTTACTTGTGCCACAAAATAAACTTAAAACATTCATCATAACCCAAAGAGTAAAATGGGTTTCATAAACATCATCCCATCATTTCATAATCCATATAAAACAAATGGACATTTCATTATAAGAAAAGTGAACCATGTAAATCATAGATACATTAAACTTGAAACATACACATATTAAATAATTTCATCTTAGATGGAAAATGGTTTTGATAAAACATTTTAAATGAATTCTTGAGGAAAATATCCTTTCTTCGTCTAAATCATTTTATTTTCAAAAAATTCCATGCACTTTTAAAATAAAATTATTTTTTTGAAAATAGTAATAAAATCATGTAGAGTAAGCTTCATGAAAATGAGGCATCATGAAACCATAAAAATCCGTTCACGCTGTATAAGTTAAAAATAACATTCTCCTCGTACTTTTGTCAGAAAAGTCATATAATACCTCGTATGGTAAAAAAAATATTCCTTAAATACCATGTAGTAAAAGTAAAAAATGGGTAAAAATGACTTTAAACATACATTAAAACAATTTTATAAAACATGGACATGGATGATAGAAATAACCCCTGTAAATACTTACGAATAAACATCTCGGATAAGAACGAGATTGGAATAGGTATCCATTACCATAGCTCTGATATGCTTCGTACATTTTCAAACCTCCTGTATAATGATTTAAATAATTTCATTGAATTATTACAGAATAATATTCATTATTATGATATCATATATGGTTCACTTATGACTTTATATTACCCGTTCTTTTGTAAGTTCCATGTTAAAGTAGCGTTTTGGGTTAAATCGTTTTATTTATCGTACGTGTTTGGACTTTTTGTTCTTGATTTTATTACTTATATCCTGATTTACTTAATTCCAGAATGTAAAACATTATTAATATATAATATATATTCATTATATACATATATATATATATGATATATCGATTAAATTGAATGAAATACACCGTTCATGGAGACAGTAGGCCGTACGTACGCATGAACGCTGTTTTAGTTTCCTTATTAAATTGAATGAAATTAAGTAGATGACATACATATATATAAAAATAAATCTAGTATTATTATGTCATATATTTCATGATTACTTATTATATATACATTATAATCATTCATGAATGGTTAACATGGAGAATGAATCTCATCGCGTCGTGGAGACGGTAGTCCGTACGTACGCACGAGCGATGATATCATTCCCATGATCGTGAAATTGCATTGAAGTGTATGTATAATATTTCATAGTCAATATCAATTTTCAATAATCATATATTTTTATTTATTTACACCATTATACGCATCCAAGTAAGGTGGTGGTCGAAAATAGATTACACCACGGCATGGAGACGGTATTCCGTATGTACGCACGCGCGGTGATTTTGTTTTCCGTAGAATGGATAGATGGTGAAATAGTGTTGTTTCATACTTATATTAACATATCAGTATATTAGTGATACTGATGTTATTACTTCATAATGAAACAACTAATGAAGAATAATTAGAAGAAGAAATAAAGTTGAAAGAATCGGTAACAGATATTACCTCTTCTTTCGACACGCCTTTTTGAAACCTCCTCTTAGGGCACTAAGATTGGTCTTTGAAGAATACCAGAACCTCTCGGATGTTTCTAGGGAAGTGGAGAAGAGAAATTGGCAGGGGTTTTCCGATATTTAAGGCTCAAAGTGGTGTGAGGAAGAGAGGAAGGAGGTTCCCTTTTATAAGGGAGGAGAGGGGAACCTTTGGGATAACTAAAAATATTATTTTATTATAAAGTCATATTCTGATTTTAATAGCTCCAAATTGAGTTATTTCTAATATAAGGTGGGTAGGGGTCGAAATAATCTCATCCAATATAATTTAGACAAGTTTAGGTTTCTATTTTAACCTTATTATTTAGATTTAACTTTAAGTTAAATAATTTTTCTTTTACCGTGTCTTCTGGTTTTCTTACACAATAAGGATAATAAACATACTATAATAAGCCAAAAGAACCCCAAGTTGTTTATTATTAATATATATAACCTTATCTAAGTCATTTGGCCGAACCTTAAATTTTTAGGTATAAAATAAAAATTAATAATATAATATTTTTTTTAAAACTATTTTATGTCAATTTTGACACTATTTGGTAATTGATTTTTGTGAAAATAATAATAGAAAGATTAGTTCGAAAAGAGTTAACTCAATCAGTAATAACATGTCATATTAACCTATAAATTTAGTGGAATTCATAAAAATTCTCAAATTACATTTATTCGGGTATTTATAATATCAGTTATGTCAATATTTCATTAATAAGATAATTACTGCATCATCATTGTGTCATAAATAAATTAAATTATTTAATGTTTAAAAATTATAAATAAAACACCATTATGTATGAATTTTTTTTATCTTTCTATTGAATATTTATAGTCTAATTTATCTTATGTATAACCCTATATTAAAAATGATTTAGTTATTAAACTTTGATTTTAACTATTTTAACCCTTCTTTAAATAAATTAATAATAAATGTCCTAATCTAATCCAAGTGGGCCTAAATGGTCATATTTTATTCTTAATGATGTTTTTGGTCGAATTACACTTATCCAATAGAATTAGGACATGTTTTAGGGTAATAATAATATCATTTTTACCCTTAATTACCCTATTTAATTTTAACCGTGGTTAAAAAAAAGTAAAAAGTTATTATTCACCAAAAAATATTTTCATCTCATTGAACCACATTTTAGTCCTTTATATTAACCGTGTCTCTCAAATTTTCGAAATTCCACTCACATAAGTGGTAAAATTATGTTTTATGTGAATTTTCAAATTCTCCTAGGAGGTGGGTAAAAGACGGTGAAAAGTTCAATAAAATTTTTATATATCTAAAATTGTTATAAAATAACTCCAATGAATTAAATTGAACTTATATATGTATTATGTATCAATTTTGACCTAAAATAAATTTAAATAAAATAAATTATTATTTAAATAAAAAGTCAGTTTTTGAATAGTAACCCAGTGCTTTCACTATTCATTAGAAATTGAAAGCTTTCAGAAAAATACAAAAAAATCACCCTAGGCTAATTTTGATATTCTGAATCCAAAAATGAAGTCCATTTTGAAAGATAAAATTTATAAAATTTCATAAAGTGGGTATTAGTATTCATAACAGCTAGTTTATATAACATATCATTGTTTAGCGAAACTCGGTATTGCGTACAATACACGCTATCTTGGAAGGTCGCGATTGCGTGTAATGAAAGCCAAGTCAAGGATGTGTGTTGTGAAAGATCCTTTTGGTATAGCGTACAATACAAGACATTAATGAAATTAAAAAGAATATTTTTAATAAAATCTCGGGGTGTTACATTCTACACCCTTAAAAATGAATTTCACCCTCAAAATTCGTCGGGGTTATAAACGGTTTACTACTCCAAAGTTTCTTTAATAGAAACCCACATCGTGAAAAGGAATACCAAAACATGGCTTTAAAAACTAAAGTATGAAACGTAATGGTTACCCAAATTATCTAATCACTGGGTTTCCACATAGGAGAACATAGGTGAAAATATGGATATGAAAGAGAAATCTAACTGTCATGTTCTGATGGAGAGTGGTAGAGAACATGGCTATGAAAAAGCAAACAATCACAAAGCCATAAATTTCTGATGATCTAAGGTACCATCTGATTTATCAGATATAAGGGCACTAGGACAACATTTTTGACTTTCAAGATCATTTCCCTAAAGTTGATGAAATTGGAATTAGAAGAAATAATTTCATGATTTTGGTACAGTCTCACCGTTGGTCGTTCTTTGGACAATTTCCACTTCATCTCTTAAAAAAATGAAGTTGAATTTGTCATTTGTGAAGTGTTAGGAGATCATGTGATAGAATGATGGGTCATTCCATCTGTCTCAAACAAAAGGTTAGAAAAGTTATCAAAAATACATAAGTCCATATATAGTGAGATTAATCATATATGGTTCCTAAAATGAACTTATACTTCATATATAATACCACTTAATATAATAAATCTAGTTTCTACTAACCAGGGACTTCCTGTAGGCCAGTGGTAGGCGATAAAGGCTAGTCGCACTTCGGTTGTGGGTTCGATTCCCACAGCCTTGTCCGACGCGATGGGCTGCCGCCCGTCCTGCAGGTTGTCCTTTTTTTTCTAAAAATACAATACTAAATTATGTCCAACATAATCCATTCCAATATTTATGATTATCCCTAATATTGCAGTCCATTCTCATATTATAGTGAAAACGATTACCTGAGATTTCATATAACAAGCATGTTAATACCATCATTGATCCCAATATATCATAAGATATGTCTTGTTGGTCACATTCCTAACACTCGAAGGCCTTAATCATGTATTCTCTTGAAAAATGAATACCCATTGAATCTTAGTGAAAACATGAGTGCTGTCAAAATTTAACTCTCTCCACATACCAAAACCCCAAAATTCTATATACTCAACCCATGATATAACTATTTTCTTATATCAATCATGAGCTCATGAATACTATCAAACATCTCATTATCTTCTTATCCATTCATTATGCGCATATCATCTAATTTCCAAAAATATCTGAATAACCTTTCATGGTTACTGGTACCATTCATCATACACTTTTCAAAACTTAAGGGAGGACAATAGTGTACCAATCCTTAGATGTATCTCCATTCCATAGTACCATGAGATTACTTATACAACATTACACTTGATAAACATGTAATCATTCCACTACCTTCTTAAAACATTGACCGAGCTTCAACAATTCATTCATCTCACATATCATTTATAGTCTCTTCATCATCATCAACATAAATACTACCCATATGACCATAATGATTCTCTTCATGAGACTTTCCCTTAGGGAATTGGTTTCCATAATGCCCGTATATTCCACATTTAAAACATTTATCCATTGTTGATGTCGTAGAAATAACAGTATCCTCATCCATGGTGTTAACTGAACCTTTTCCTTTGCAATTACTGGCTTTGTGTCCTTCTTTTCCACACCCAAAGCATCTTCCAGTTCCTTTGAAACATTCTCCTTGATGCCTCTTCCCACATGATTTACATAGGGGAAATTGAACTTTCTTTCCTCTATGATCATCAGGAAACTCCATCTTTCTCTTATTAGCCGAGTTAGGAAACTTACCAAAATTGAGTTTATTGATCATATTATGAGATTGCTGATTCGGAATAATAATGATTTTTGGACTTCCAAATCCCATATAATTTGGTTTCTCATGAAGAATATCATTCCATTGTCCATCATATCCTCCATTATCATGAATCATCTTGTTTCTAGCCATTTTCTAAAATCCAAAAAGAATAGTGTGAGAGGAAAAAATCATAATAAAGGGGGGTGTAAATTCATTATCTAACATCTTAGGTTTAATCTAATATCGTTACCATAATTCTAGGACTATAACCTATACTTATACTTAACCTTAGGGACATCCGTAGACATACCTTATAAATATCTCTAGGGATCTAATTAAAGTTTTCGCATCCTAGTTTCCAAAGGTTGACTAAACCTTTCCTCTGATACCAACTGTAGATACCCGAAGCATGACGTACATGGACAATATATTACTTTTGCGGAATACTTAATACATAAAAAAAACAGACACATAAGGATCGTAATAGTTTAGTGTCTTTGGAAACTCAGAATATAAACATCTAATCATGTTGAAAGATCTTCAACATCTCCCATAACGATCTTCCCATTTTTGTTTCCTTACCTAAAACCTTTCTTTATTTCCTGGGGAAAATAAAACATAAAAAGGGTGAGCTCAAATGATCAGTAAGAGCAAACATAGAGAACATAAAACAATCCATAAACATTTGAAAGAAAAAACTTAAACATGAAATCTAAACATTAAAACCTTGAGCAAAGACATAAATCATGGAATATATCATGATGGAACATCAATCATGATAAAATATAATGGGAATACAACATGTAATTGTGGAAACCATTCATCACTTGTTATGATTTCCATAGTAGCCAAGGCATTGTTGCCAAGACCATCTTAGTGGACAAAGTCCCTTTCTGAATCGAGTTCACTCCTCGATCCAGTCCTGTATCACTGAACTGGATTAACTTACCATTTCAGCCATGTCTATCTGATGAGATATATAATCTTTACCCAATGCATTGTAGGGATATATAGGTCCCACCCATCTCATAATGAAATCATTCTTACTTTTGCTACAAAATAAACTTAAAACATTCATCATAACCCAAAGAATAAAATGGGTTTCATAAACATCATCCCATCATTTCATAATCTATATAAAACAAATGGACATTTCATTATAAGAAAAGTGAACCATGTAAATCATAGATACATTAGACTTGAAACATAAAGATATGAAATAATGTCATCTTAGATGGAAAATTGTTTTGATAAAACATTTGAAATGAATTCTTGAGGAAAATTTCATTTCTTCGTCAAAATCATTTTCTTTTCAAAAAATGCCATGAACTTTTAAAATAAAAGTATTTTCTTGAAAATAGTAATAAAATAATGTAGATTATGATACATGAAAATGAGGCATTATGAAACTGTAAAAATCCGTTCACACCATATAAGTTAAAAATAACATTGTCCTTGTACTTTTGTCGGAAAAGTAAAATAGTACCTCGTATGGTAAAAAAAAGATTCCTTACATACCATGTAGTAAAAATAAAAAATGGGTAAAAAGGACTTTAAACATACATTAAAACACTTTTATAAAACATGGACACGGATGATAGAAATAACCCCAGTAAATACTTACGAATAACAATCTCGGATAAGAATGAGATTGGAATAGTTATCCCTTAACTTATGTCCGATATGCTTCGTACGTTTCTGAACCTCCTGTATAATGATTTAAATAATTCGATTGAATTATTACAGAATAATATTAATTGTTATGATATCATATATGGTTCACTTATGACTTTATATTACCCGTTCTTTTGTAAGTTCCATGTTAAAGCAGCGTTTTGGGTTAAATCGTTTTGTTTATCGTACATGTTTGGACTTGTTGTTCTAGATATTATTACTTATATCCTGATTTACTTAATTACAGAATGTACAACATGATTTATATATAATATATATTCAGTATATACATATATATATTATTGATCGATTAAATGGAATGAAATACACCGTTAATGGAGACGGTAGGCCGTACGTACGCATGAACACTGTTTTCGTTTCCTTATTGAATTGAATGAAATTACGTAGATGAAATACATATATATACACATAAATCCAGTATTATTATGTCATATATTTCATTATTACTTATTATATATACTTTGTAATCATTCATGAATGGTTAACATGGAGAATGAATCTCCTCGCGTCGTGGAGACGGTAGTCCGTACGTACGCACGAGCGATGATATCATTCCCATGATCGTGCAATTGCATTTAAGTGTATGTATAATATTTCATAATCAATATCACTTTGAAATAAAAATATATTGTTATTTATTTACACCATTATACCCATCCAAGAAAGGTGGTGGTCAAAAACAGATTACACCACGGCGTGGAGACGGTATTACGTACGTACGCACGTGCGGTGATTTCGTTTTCCGTAGGATGGATAGATGGTGAAATAGGTTTGTTTCATACTTATAATAACATATTAGTATATGAGTGATAATGATGTTATTACTTCATAATGAGACAACTACAAAAGAAGAGGTAGAAGAAGAAATAAAGTTGAAACAATCGGTAACGGATATTACCTCTTCTTTCGACACGCCTTTTTGAAACCTCCTCTTAGGGCACTAATATTGGTCTTTGAAGAAGACCAGAACCTCTATGATGTTTCTAGGGGAGTGGAGAAGAGAAATTGGCAGGGGTTGGCCGAGCTTGATGGCTCAAAGTGGTGTGAGGAAGAGAGGGAGGAGGTTCCCTTTTATAAGGGAGGAGAGGGGCACCTTAGGAATAACTAAAAATATTATTTTATTATAAAGTCATATTCAGTTTTAAATAGCTCCAAATTGAGTTATTTTGAAGCTAAGGTGGGGATGGGTTGAAATACTCTCATCCAATATAATTTAGAGAAGTTTAGGTTTCTATTTTAACCTTATCATTTAGATTTAACTTTAAGTTAAATAATTTTGCTTTTACCGTGTCTTCTTGTTTTCTTACACTATAAGGGTAATAAACATACTATAACAAGCCAAAAGAACCCCAAGTTGTTTAGTATTAATATATATATCCGTATCTAAGTAATTTATCCGAACCTTAGATTTTTAAAAATAATATAACAATTAATAATATAATATTTGTTTTAAAAACTATTTTATGTCAATTTTGACACTATTTGGTAATTGATTTTTGTGAAAATCATAACAGAATGATTAGTTCAAAAACATTTAACTAGATCCGTACTAACATGTCATATTAACCTAGAAAATTATCTTAATTCATAAAAAGTCTCAAATTACATTTATTTGGGTATTTATAACTTCAATTATTTCAATATTTCACTAATAAGATAATTACTGCATCATCATTGTGTCATAAATAAATTAAATTATTTAATATCTAAAAATTATAAATAAAACACAATTATGTAGGAAATATTTTTATATTTCTAATTAATATTTATAGTAGAATTTATCTTATGTATAACCCTATATTAAAAATGATTTAGTTATTAAACATTGATTTTAACTATTTTAACCCTTCTTTAAATAAATTAATAATAAATGTCCTAATCTAATCCAAGTGGGCCTAAATGGTCATATTTTATTCTTAAGGATGTTTTCGGTAGAATTACACTTATCCAATAGAATTAGGACATGTGTTAGGGTAATAATAATATCATTTTTACCCTTAATTACCCTATTTACTTTTAACCGTGGTTAAAAAAAGTAAAAAGTTATTATTCACCAAAAAATATTTTCATCTCATTGAACCACATTTTAGTCCTTGATATTAACCGTGTCTCTCGAATTTTCGAAATTCCACTAACAGAAGCAGTAAAATTATGTTTTATGTGAATTTTCAAATTCTCCTAGGAGGTGGGTAAAAGACGGTGAAAAGTTCAATAAAATTTTTATATATCTAAAATTGTTATAAAATAACTACAATGAATTAAATTGAACTTATATATGTATTATGTATCAATTTTGACCTAAAATAAATTTAAATAAAATAAATAATTATTTAAATAAAAAGTCAGTTTTTGAATAGTAACCCAGTGCTTTCACTATTCATTAAAAATTGAAAGTTTTCAGAAAAATACAAAAAAAAATCACCCTAGGCTAATTTCAATATTCTGAATCCAAAAATGAAGTCCATTTTGAAAGATAAAATTTATAAAATTTCATAAAGTGGGTATTATTATTCATAACAGCTAGTTTATATAACATATCATTGTTTAGCGAAACTCGGTATTGCGTACAACACACGCTATCGTGGAAGGTCGCGATTGCGTGTAATGCAAGCTAAGTTAGGGATGCATGTTGTGAAAGCTCCTTTTGGTGTAGCGTACAACACAAGACATTAATGAAATTAAAAAAAAATATTTTTTATAAAATCTCGGGGTGTTACACTATCCTCATGTGTTCAAACTAACAATGTTGGAAACATCTAACTTAACTATCAGGCCTAGGATGGAGATTCATTTATCTATCTATTTGATTCTGAGTCATCCCAACAACATCAAAATATGTTTCCCTCTTTTATTTTTTTCCCATTATTATAGTTCCAACAATTTCCCATAGGTATACTCTTTCTCCCTCAACCCATGGCTCTTGTAAGGTTCCTTTATTCCACTATCGATCTATTGACCATCTCTATATAATCCATTATAGAAAGCACAAAAATATATGAGAAAATATGTTCTATCATCCCTGATTCAAAAATGAATACCTTAAAGGATGATCTAGAAGAATCTTAGTGCGAATATTGAAATAAATTCATAAATTTAGCTCCATATTCTATCACATATATATTCTGATACTCTATGATGAAAAATTCCATCATTCTTTCTATATTCATTTTGTGAGGGTAGATTTTTTTTCAAATAATTCTTCAAAATCCTCTCATGTTATTCCTTGGTATAATTTATCCTGAATAGATAAATCCCACCACTTACATGACATATCTTAAAAAATATATTTCACTAGAATGAATTTGATCTATTGTAGTGCTCCAAAGAAATTGAAGACATGATTCTTCATATTCAGCTACAAATCGTCCTTATATGGTTTTGAATGACTCAGAACTATGTGTGGATACTACTTCTGGAACTGAAAGGAATGATCCACTTTCCCTGGTTCATCCCTTATGTTCCCTATATCTATAGCCAAAAATTCTTGGACTATAAACTAGTTGTTAGATCACCCATGGCTCAGGTGCAACCACATTCTCAGTAACTTTTTCCAGTTGGATTCTAGGACGCTTACCAGGTTCTATTTTCCATAAACACAACAGACAACATAAGTCTCTCTATCTAGAGACTAAATGCGTAAAAATTTAAAATTCAATGAAATAATAGATATCACAACTAAGATTAACTAATATTATACACATTCTATTTTCAATATATTTTTTTTAAAATTCCACCATTGTTTTGAAAATAAAATCATTTTCAAAATACCATAGTCATTACTTTTTCAAAATACCACATTTGAAAATAGTATCAACAATTTTAATAAATCAACATTTTTTCAATAAAATCATGAATCATTACATAGAAGGAAATATGCACTCCTAGAAGGAAGTAATTTATTTATTACATTTCAATCTCATTTCATTGACCAAACCCACGACATTGAGATTACAAATTCTATAAGTGCCTCCAAGACACTTTTGTACGATACTCCCTGCTATAATTAATTTAAAAAATAATTTCTCATCTACATCTATTTATTCTATACATTTAATGTACAAATAATCCTACTCATTTATACCATCCCAACTCAATAACTAATCTATAATGAATTTCAACATCAAGACTGACAGAACTGATAACCAAAAATCAAACAAACTGGTACAATTTTTAAGTAACGGACCGAAAAAGATGACACCACATGTCACAAAATATTCGGAACAATAAATACTGATACCACTTGTAACATCCCTCACCCTCCTCACTGGCTTGCGTTGAGGAGGAATTTCTACTTGGTCTTAGGTGATGTCCCCAAGACACCAATGGCTGGAAATAAATGACAAGGGCTTCCTTTACAATTGGGGGATGATTTTACCTTTAAAAATAAAACAAATAAACTATGAAACCATAACCCAAACTAGTCTATGATGCATGTTAAAAATAAAACACAACTCAAATAAATTCCAAATGACAACAACACCAAATTTCACCATAACCTAAAATCAAATTTCCAAAGTGGAAGACTAAATCAATAAAACTCAAAGACTCCAAGGTTATTGAATCTAATACTACCAATATTATCCAAGATACAACTCTATAATACATACTCAATGTAGAATGAAGAATAACTAAATATGTTTGAAACATTTTTGTTATATGTGTCTAAAAAAACAATATTCTCAAAAACAAAAAAGTGAAAAAAATAGGGGTGAGTAATGAAAATCCGTAGGTTTTTTACAAATGATTTTCCCTATCATACCACTGTAATAGGACATGTTTTCACATTTATAAATAAAAATATCTATAAAACAATTTAAAACTATTTTTATCAGAATATAAAAAATTCCCATACAAAAATAGTTTCAAAATAAAATAACAAAACAACTCATTAAACCATCACACATTCCTATTTTCATACCGATTCCATGATTCACATAAAAACCTTCACTTTCATGCTTTTGTGGTAGTTTCATAATCATGAGAATTCTACCATCCATCTACTAAGTCATCACTAATTATTCATTCAACATGTGACCCAATGTGACTCACCCCTTATCAAGGGGCATGCCCCTTGTACCCTAATGGTACATATCCCTTATTCAGGGTCACATTTAAAGAATGAACTCACATAAATCTGTGTATTCCAAAAAAAATTAAAAAAAAACCTCATTCCATTTGAAAAAAACAAAAAAATTCATCAAAAAATTTCCAAAAATACTTTTTCAATAAATCAATCCAAATCCATATTTTAAAACATCATAATAATATCATTAAAATAAGAACTAATGACAACTAATTTCCACAAAACCACAAACCATTATTTAATAGGGTTTCTACTATTATTTTCCAATCAATTATACAACAAATTTCATTAAATTAAACTAAATTTACACTCATCCATCATGTTATAAAAATAGGAGTTGAGAGTGAACCCTCCTACCTCAGAAGTTATGGTGAAAATGAAGAATTATGTGAATTATTCAACAAAATCGGGTTGAATCACCAAAAACCACCATATATATCATTCTATAGGATCAAAGAAAACCATATATGAACAATATGGACATCCAATACCATAGATATGTATCCAATGAATTATATATATGAATACAATATAGGGAATAAGTGTATATCTAAGAATAACCATAAATATCAGAGACTTATCGTGAAATAGGGGCTTCAGAGAACCAATATTCGCCGACAGATTTCTCTCTAATCGAGGGAGGAAGTTTCCATGGACTTTAGAAGGACAAAGAAATGAGTTAGGGCTTAATTGGTGTAAAAAAGGTGATTTAGACTTAATCTCTAATGAGATCTACTTTTTTAGGATCTAAAATTAAACCGTGCATGGTTGTATCGTATAGTTGGCAAAACCATGTACCAACTACGCACTAGATCCTTCCTCAACACACCCTGTACATGGTTGGCCCAAAAAGATTGATAAAATTTCATTGAATGATATTTTTCTATATTTTCTACTTTTCATGATTACTCATAGTGTGGCCCCACGGTTTGAAAAAAATGTTATGCCTAACTATACACCTTCTGAGAAGCCCTAGTTTCACCTTACATAGTTTCCTGTAGGATTTTCATGGTTTTAAGAACCATTCTCAAATAGTGCATCCCCATTTTTCCCCAAAATCATGAAAAAATATTCTAAACCCTCCCAAACATCACCCAAACACTTTACATATAGAAAAAATCATAAATAAGTGGTTACTTACTTGAAACCGGGGGTTCTATATGCCTTGCTTTAGATTTCAATGATTATAATATTGACTGTGTTATATAGAGAATTGAATTATTAGAGTGAAGATTACATGTTAATTTAATGAATCATTTTTTAAAGAATTATTTGATTCATGGAAATAAAATTTCAATAATATTTTTCATGATTTAAATTTATAAAAAAAAATTAATTGATTTGTTATTTTTTAATTCCATAACCGACTACCCCAAATTTATATGTTTCATTCCTCAGAGGGTTTCCAGACAATATAATTTCTCTTATATCTTGAGAATTTTTCTTGAGTGATATTTGGACATTCCACCTATCAAAATATAGTTCATAACATGTCAAAACTATGATCGAACAAAAACATATTTAATATAATTTAGGAGTGTTTATAATAAAACATTATCCTTGAGACCAAATTCTAAACTAATAACTTTTTATACCATAGAAACCATTAATGACCATGATTGGAATAATCCCCATTACAATCCAGTATTATCCATTCTTACCATCCTCTTGCAATTTTCATGATATTTTAAAATTGAAGTACATGTGTGGGGGAATTAAAAGTGGAAGGGAAGCATTAAATAATAAGGAAACAATTTGAGGTTATTGTTTTGGATATTTGTAGAGTACCATGATTCTTTGGTTGTACTTTTATTATATTTCATTCTTGGAAAACATTAAAAAATAATGGGTAGTGACTTCAAATGATAAAAAATCACAATTATCTTTTTGATGATTTTTTTTCATATGGGGTTAGGTGGTGGATGTTATATTTTATCCAAAAATAACATCCACAAAATTAATAAAAATTATGAAACATTATTTTTGAAAAATGGAAGATGAGAGAAAATTCTTG
Source organism: Viscum album (assembly GCA_963277665.1). Lineage (NCBI taxonomy): Eukaryota > Viridiplantae > Streptophyta > Magnoliopsida > Santalales > Viscaceae > Viscum > Viscum album. The sequence continues at coordinate 837,956,313 of OY728167.1, forward strand.
AAGGTGGAAGACCTTAATCATTCTTACATTGACCATAAACTTAATTTTAGTTCCGGGAAGTGGGATATTTAACTTTAAAGGAGATATTTTCATTAAAATTTTACATTTTATATCATGTATTATGATTTTGATTAAAGATAGTATATTTTCATTAATATTTTTCACATAAATACCTATGTTCCTTAATCCTAAAAGTAATTGTTACCTTAATTTAAAATCCCTGATGATTTTATAGGATCTTTTTCAATATAAAGTGGAGAATGTAGATCCTTTCAATTGTTTTGGAAAATAATATGTAATCCCTGGAAGAGCATAAATATACTATCATTTTTATGTCATGTGATGTGAGAAAATGATTCAATGTGAGGTATCTCATGACACATAATATTTAATAATACTGAAATAATAATCATGAATGGAAAGAAAGAGATTTCCCATTATTTTTAGTGTAAAAATTTAAAATTCTTTGGTTAATTGTTTCTTTATTGAATTTTAAGATAAATTGATATTTATTACTGAACTGTTTTTTTACATTGATAATCATTTTAAATTATTAAATTGAAATTTATATATTGGTGTCATTGATTAACTCTTTAATTTAATGTTGATATACAATTCTTCTGGATAAAATAATTCAAATGTGGGTGTATTTGATTCACTCATTTCTCATGAAAATTTGTAAACATTTTTTTATGATTTTAAATGGATATTAATCTATTATACCATATAATTAGTTTATTTATTTAAAATGTGTAAAATTTAATTGTAGGAATGAATTTGGATAAAAAAATTATTTGTTATGATGATTTTGCTTATGAATTTATTGTTAAAATTTTACTCATTATTTTAATGGAATGTTGAAAAAAAAGTTGGTTGACCCATTCTAGCCCTCAATTCGAAGTGATACCAACCACTTATCCATCCCAAGAAGGGTTATGTGGATAAATAGGCCTAATAAAGAGAGCGTTCTTGAGTGTAAAAAGGATTCCATGTCATGAATAGGATATAAATTTTCAGAGGTTGGGCCCAAGCTTATCAAGACTAATCGTGTTAGCATGTTCCCATTTGTATTGAGTGAGTCTTTATATGAGGCCCCATCCCCAAAAAAGCATTATGAGATGAGGGGCTACATAAATTAATATTTGGGAGATCTATATTATGATGAAATATTATGAGGGGTAAGTTCTATATAGGCACTATTCCTGACATGAAATAATGGTTCCATCCCATCTCAGCTCCGGATCCCCTCATGTAAACAAACCCTCAACACTACCTCCCACAAATATGCATCATCAGACCACAATTAAACTCATCTATAAAAACCATAGTCGTATCATAGAAATATTGAGCATGAGAAAATAATCAGCTCGAAGGCCTGTGATCACCATGGATGATCTTCACCATCTTAGGAGACATTGGTGAAACAATTATCAAAGAGGAATTCAATCCGTCATTCAATATATGGCTTATATGGACACTATAGAGCTCATATGTCCTGATGAGGATCCCTTTTAACACCCATTGATATTTTGAAATTTTTTAATTTTCAAATAGATTTAATATTTTTGATGTTTTTCATTACATTGAACATTGAGTTTATCTAGTTTTGGAAAAAATACTGAATGTTCCTTTTGTTACACGCAACACTAATTATGTCATTCATTACATAAAACATCATGTTTAAATGAAACATGACATAATATTAATATATTACTATTTAATATTATAGTTTTCACCCATATGTTGGAATTTTTGTGTATGAATATGATTAAATAAAATTTGAAAATATGTTTTTACAAATGTATATATAAGGAATTCAATGGCGACTAATTAATTATAAACAACAAAATTCATTTTAAAATAAAAAAAATCTTATAAGAAAATATTTTTATGCAAACAAATGTGTTATACCTTAATAAATTAATAAAATCACGTTTTATTAATGATTTTATTGAAATTTATATATTATATATTCAATTAAATATTTAACCTTCATCTTATGTTTTATCTAGATAATAGACACTGATAAAATATTTTTTTACTCTAAAATGTGTATTATTCAAAGAAATAGCTTTTCTGCCTTTTGTGAAGTTATTTTAAAATTATTTATTTTAACAATTTTTGAAAATTGATTTGAAAAAAATACTCACTTATTTTAATCTTTAGGTAAAATTTGTTTGGAGTGTTGTTTTGAGAATTTTATGAAAATATAATATTTTCAATGAATAGGAAAAAAATACTGGTTTTTATTATGAATTGTTATTTATTTTATAGTATTTTAAATTTTTTAATTTATATTAATGTTATTTTAAAATTAAAATAAGATAAAATATATATCTATGAATCCAATTTATGTCAATTTAATAAATCTTATATTTAATATTTATATAATTTTTTTAAACATTTGAAACTTTTCACTTTGGAAGATTGCTTTTTCGTCGCGTTTACAGGATTAATTTTATATTAAATGTTTTCACATATATGTATGGAATTTGGAAAAATTCATTAAATATTTTTAATTTTCATAATTTATATTATATAATATGTTTTACTTAATTTTTTAACAAAATTAATAGTATATAATAAAAAAGTACATAACATGATTAATGCTAGGACAGGTTTACCAGGGGTTAAACTAAAAAAAACAAGGGATAAAATGAAAATGAATTTTGTAAAAGAACCATTTTCTGTACATAAATAGGCTTTATAACCTATAAGGTTATGTAATGGCCAATTTTTTAACCATGTTTCATGAGAAAAACGTGATTACACCATTTAAAAAAAAATACAAGTATGCCAATCACCTCACTTATAAAAGGTCACCCTATATCCTCTCCTCTTCACACCTCCAAACAATTTGATTCATCCAATCCCTACTCCAATAATTTAATCAATTACCTCCCATCATAATATTTTCTTTATTTTGGTATGTAATACCTTTTATGAAGGCTTTAGGTGTAATCTGTAAGTGTCTCTCTGAAGAAGACAAAAAATTCATAAACAAGAATTTTTGTTTTATTTAGTCTTCCACCACATTTAATAATTATAAAAATAGGATAAAATAATAAATAATATATATCCCCTATACTAAGATGTTATTATTTTAATTTAATAACCTAAATCAATCTTCCCTTACATCAAACGACACACAAAATCATAATTTGTGTGTACCGATGACTACCACCTCACAAACCGATGTTATTCATATAACATCACCACCTCCCATGACTATATATAATTATTGATTTATTATTTATATATTATATTTATGATATTATTATAAAAATATAATTATAATACCATTTCTACCTTCTTTCATCTAAACTCGTTGTAAAAAAATTATGTCACTTGTGCGTGCAGCGGACTACCACCTCGCGAAGTGATGTAATTCGTTCTTCACATACACATTACATGGACGATAATAATAATAGATTTAAATAAAAATATGTGATATATATATGAAAAATATTTTTTTGGAATGGTAATATATTATTTAATGCTCTTTCTTTCAAACCATCGAAAATAATAAATCCTTCATGTGTAAATACAACATATTGTTTCTATGAAAGGTGAATTTTATTTTCTATATATAACTTTTATTGATTACTATAAATACATATATACTGAATATATATTAAATTTATATCATGGTAAATATTCTGGAGATGGTGGAACCATGATCAGTGTAAGAGGACCCAAAAAAATCAAAACATACATGAAAAACAATGCAGTTATTATCTGAAACATGATGTTAACAAGAAATTTGTAATAAATAGGTAATAAAGGTCATTAAGATAACATAAAATATATTATATATATAAATATGTTAATTTAATATATTTATAATAAAATTATATAAATTATATTGGAGTATCCAATGTGTAAAAAATAGTTCAAGACTTATGGTAATCGATTTATTGTCTCTCTTTTATTCATGGGATACATATGTCATATTTACCACTTTTGCATTTTTTATGGTGTATATACTACCTCTATGTCCTGTTATATAATGACTTTTATTATCATTATTATATTTAAGGAATTATTTTATGTTATTATTTATTGGAGTGTACGATTCAAATGATTATTAAATCGAGAAGGGATTTTTGTCTCAATGGTCCTTCATTGAGAAATATGTCATGTTATGCACCTATATTCTTAATGATGTGTATATAAAACACCTATGAAATGTATTATCATTATTTTTTCTGATGATATTTTGAAATTTATTTAATTTTATTATTTAATGGGGATTATAATTCAATGTTACCAATGTGGTAATGGTTTTATGCTATAATCTCATTGTTTATCGAGATTGTTTATGTTTATGCATATTATGATGAAATCTTATAATCCATATCTAATTAAACTCATGAATTATTCTAATATATATATTTCATGAGAATAAATCTTTCCCTTCATTTTCTCCTTTTTATGTTCTCCTTATTCAAAAAATTACTTTAAATAAGTTTTATTTCTCCATATGGTTGAAAACACCTTTTTATTATATATCAATGTTTTGTGAAAATGTTTCCAAAAATTGTTTAACTTTATCAAAATTATTTATTAAATAATATTTTACTCACTTTTGGATTTTACAAAGTGTTTTAAAAAAACTTTCATTTCATTTTCCAAAGAAAATTCCATTTGGCTTTTATAAAAAATGTGAATGGAATCATTATATTAACATGTACGACATGAATGGTACATTATGCCATCAGGAAAAAAATATTTTATTCAATATTAATTTATAGGATTGAAATTTTATTTTCAATGAAAATAATTTATAAAATGTTTTATGATGTTTTTGTTTAAAAAGTGTTTTTCAAAATAAAAACAATATTTTCAAAAATAAATTTTTTAAATGATTTTTAAGTTTCCATTATAAGTTTCCATGTTTGTTTTCAAAGAAAAGGATTTGGAAAATATTTTTAATTTTAAAAAGGTTTATTCAATTTGTAAATGAAATTTTACTCAACAAATGGTTTAATTGATTTTTAAATTTTTTTATATGTTTCCATGGTTTTTTCAAATAAAATGATTTAGAAAATGTAATATATTTTTAAAAGTATTTTTGAAGGTGGAAAGTCTATTTTACAAAATAAATGATTTAATTGACCTTTAAAGATAATTTTCCATTTAATATTACATCATTTGATGTTACATATATTATACATTGGATATGATAAAAGATACCATTCTTATTTTTTCTATGAATGGTATATGTTTATAATGGCAAGATGTTTATGAAACCTTTTTTCTTCCACGGGTTATAACATGATAAATGGATTAGGATTCATACCTACTATTCCAGGGGTTATTCTATGATGAAATGATAAATTACTATGAAACCTATTTATTTTCAATAGGTTATGCTATGATGAACTGTTTTGTGAATACCAATTATTTTCATGTGTTTCGATATGATGAATGTTTTATGAGGCCCATTTATTTTCATGGAATTTGATATGATGGATTTTTATTATATATTTTCAAAAATATATATAATTTTTATTATGTGATGGGTGGAAAAAATATATTCCTCTAATTAATTGGGTAAATATACAAATGCCATGTGATTAATTGGACATGAATGGGGAGTGAACCTAGTTCAATAAGGGTCTCTGTCAACTATGATAATCTTCAGAGTGAACATTTACTACTATGATATTTTGGGTAGTGAACCCATTCCATTATGATAGTATTTTAAATTTTCTGAGAACTACTATGAAAATGATTTTCCATGCTTATGTATATGTAAAAAATCTATGCCTTATGAAAATTTTATGTTCTTATGGTTTATATTCATTGATTTAATTATGATTCATGTCTTATAAACTACCATTATTTATTTCATGACTAACGTTTTTAATCATTGATAGGAAGGGTATGTTTTTAAAATTTTATTATCATGTTCTCATACCTGTATACTCATGATATGTAGATATCTCCCTTGTTTACCTTTAGTGAGCATATGAGATCACCCTTTATTGTGTTTCATTTCCCCAGATTATGTTGAAAGATATTATGTATGATATTTATAAAAAGGGTGATAGTTATGAAGAACATAGTGAGAAATGGATTATCACACATATGGACAAGTTGTTTATGTGTTATTGTTTCCAAAGGAACCATTCCTAAATGATCTTAGCATTCTTTTTTATGTTATGTAATGAATATTTTACTGTTAGGATAATATATTTATATATGAGATGTTTGGGTCTTTATAGTTTTTATCCAAGTAAGGTTTAGTTAACCAATGTAAACTAGGATGATAAAACATCAGTCAAACCCTAGGTATATTTCTAATGATACATCTAAGGATATTTCTAAGGATGAGTAAAATTATGAGAAAGGGTCTTGGGATTTTTATGAAAGGATTGCGTAAGTCATATCCAAGAAATTTTGTCTCTGTCAGGATATAAAAAGTGTATATGGATCTTGGAAATAATTATTGATGGGTTATAACTCTAAAAGGTGTGTATTGAGATGGATTCAATCATCATATGGTGCATGAAAATGGGTCTTGTTGCAGATCTTGTTTGAAACTCTCTAGGGATATTCTTTATAAATTCACAAACTATTTATGAACAATCATGAAGGATTTAAATAATAACCATGAATAACCTTAGTTAAGCCTTTGATATGTTATATTGAACAGAATTTGTCCCGATTTAGGCATCCTATAAGTGATTTTTCAAGATTATGTGGTTTCCACTATGAATATTATTACTCAAACTATACTTTTTCGGTTTTAGTCAATGAAAAAACACAAAGGAACTGCAATAACATTGAATGTGATAGAATGTTTTTTTATGAGAAACTAAATATGAGGATAATTAGACTAAGGAATATTTTAATTATTCCTAATAATACATCATGATATATGCTAACAAATTTCACCTTAACCAACTCCTGGACTCACCAAATAAGAGAAGGATATAGTTTATTGAGTTTTTGAATGGTGGAGACCATGGATGAATGATTTTTTATTTTCTTATATGATAATAATGTTGTAAGAATCAATCAATTGAATTTAAGGAATGAGAATATGTTTTATATTTATAGAAGAAGGTAAAATATTAAAAAAATTCAAGGATAAATGAAATGTTAAGTTAACATAATGAATGGGAATAATGGTTTTCCTACGGAATCATGAATGGTTAAATTCTATAAATTTGGAAAGTTTGGGAATTATAATAATAAATTTCCCATGGGGAGCTTATGAAGAGAATCAACAAGGTGGTATGAGTAATGGTTATACCGGTGTTGATGAAGAGACTATGAATGATATATTAAATTAACTAGGTATTAAAGAATAATACAAAGAGGACTAGTTAATGGATTAATAATGAAGTTGAGTGATTAAAGTGTATGTGTATACTAATTTATCAATTATGTTATATGAATTATGAAATATATAAGGATTTTTTGTTGAAGTTTTTCATTATAGATTTGAAAGAGTGTGTTGAATGGTACATATGACCAATAATGGTGATTTAAGAGAAATGTAATATTTTATAGAAAACACATTTTTAAGAGAATGTAACTCTTAATATGTTCTTGGTGTTTAGAAATGGTGTTTAATTTCAATAATGAGATGATTAATATGGATAATGTAAATTGGATAGTATTGATGACCTCGTAACTGATTAATTATTTGTTTAAAAAGTGTTATATTTTTTCAATGACAGAGTTTACCAAAATTTTTGATATATGGAATATATTAAATAATCATTGGTTTTATTTAAGACATTGGGAAGAATTTATTTTCTTCATTTTTTGTTTTATAGTAATTGTCAAGGCCCATCCTAGTGGGTCCCACACCATGACTTCCCAAGCCTACCTCCAATAGGCTAGGGGCTGGTGACTATCACCGAATAGGAATATTACTAACATGGGAGGCATTTCCTAGGTATCTGTACACATGCACACATCTTCAAGCCCACAAATGCTGAAATGTAAAAACCATTAAGGATCAAAAATGCATGCATACAACTAAACTCAACCAACAGAGTATAACGAAAGGTAGAGTACTGAAAAAAGTAAACTGGGCTAGAATACAAGCCCATGAAAAACAAAAGTCTGAAAACTACAAGTCCAAACTGTAAAAAAAATGTTACTGGGATTGTTGCTTGTAGCCGTAGGAGTGCCTCATCCTATAGGGAAATCAGAAAGATCGGTCATGTCCTGGTCCGCCCTGGACTCTATCAAAAGTCTGCTCATCTACATAAGACACGACATGTGTGGGAAAAGCCCGTGCAGGGGTGAGTATAACAATACTCAGTAGAGGACCATGAAAACCACAAAGCAGTATACAAAGTAAAGGTACAGTCATCTATGCACAGTATATGTCTACAGAACGTATAGAAAGAGAACCAAAAACTAGATATACTCAAAACCTAGACCCGCGGTCTAGAGACAAATCATACAACCGCATACCCCCATTAGGGATTCAGTTCGAAGATTCCGCGATGCACTCATTCTGGGAGAACACACTCCACGAGTCATATAGCTCTGATGACGTATGTCTAAGAAGTACTGTTCGTCAGGAACAATCACAAGAGGTGGTTGCACTCATTATGAGAGACACACTCTTGAGTGGGAGGATTCTGATAGATAGATGCACTCATTACGGGAGACACACTCTTGATTGGGAAAGATCACGATACAAAGATGAGGATCACTTCCAGGGATATGGAGGATACCGCGACTCATCCAAAATTCACCTGATAGGTAGAGGATCAATGCCCGGTGGAGTTGGTCACATCGATGCTGGACTCTGCCTAGGGTCAAGAATGGATAGAGGATCTCGATCCGGGCGTCTCAGATGGATGCCTGACTCTATCACAGAATGTACTGCTGAAGGGATCATACTCTTGTAAAAAAGGAAATGATGCTTGACATTCAGGGGAATGAAAATAAGGGGCACTAACCCAAACGAAAAATTTCCAAGATACGGTGAACAAAAGGACCGTGTTGTTTTCCAAAAAGTACACAACATGTAGAAAGGCTACACGCCATGTTGTCTGACCTCGGTTACTTCCCATGTACAATGGTCCATGTCGTAAGGATGGTCGTGTATAAAAACTGATTACACAGCGTATAATACTGTGTAAACGCCGTGTCTGGGTGACTGGGGTTGGATCCGTGTACGCTGGCCCTGTGCCCATACACAGTCTTAAACCTGTGTACTCTAACCCGTGTAATCTGTACACGGGGTGACCCGCGTTACCGGCCATGCCTTGTTGTGTGATGGAGTACACGGTCGTGTAATCCATGCCGTGTCTGTGTATCCCCGGGATGCACGTCGAGCTTCTGCGTAGCCGCCTTTGCCATGCTGTACAAGCCATGTCACTTGAATCCGTGTGGTCCAACCTGTGTTTGTGTACTTCCTAAAATACACACTGAGCTTCGGGGAAGGCCTAACACGTTGTGTGACCAGGTCACACACCACGTGATTCCTCGCTGACCCCCAAAACCCTACCCTCCACTGCCAGTACTACACGACGTGTTCTTTGGAAGTACACACCGTGTATTCTGGAAACTTCCAGAAACATGAACCTCCATCGTCGCTCCTCCGGTAATGCTCCGTTCGTCGATCTGGTCATCCGATCATCACGAAACTTATGGGTTTTGGTTTCCCGACACCACGAACCTGCTCTTGATGTTTTTGGACCTCCGATGGGATTAGAAAACATGTTTTGATCTTCCCGTGCGAAGACTGCTCGATGAACAACCTTTCCTAATCCGGTCTGATTCGTCATCCGCCATCGTCGCCACATCTCCGAAATGTCTTTGCGGTGTCGAACATTCTTTTTGGGGTCCTTTCATCGTATAACAGATGCGCAACAATCTGTTGTTCATCTCCCCGTGAAGAACGCAAAGAATGCACGAGAAGAAAGAGGGAGGAAATCCAATAAAAAAAGTGAGGAACGAACCCCCAACGTCGTTCGTCAAGGCGTTGATTTTCTCCCATTAGTAGGATTAAATGGAGCAGGATCAAACAATAAAACAATCATGGATCAAATCCCATAAATTCTCCCAAGGAAATCCCGCTGTAGGAATGTATGAATCCGCGGATCAAATTATTTGTGGTTGATCCGTGTTCATCGTTTTAAATTCAAAACTGGGAAAGAGAGATCAAATAACAACCCCTACCTCAACTGGGATTGATTGCTAACAAATGTTTCATTCTTCCGTCATCATTGAGATCCTTTAACATCGTTGGCACAATGATTCGCAGCTTCGATCCATCGTCGTTCGACGCCGAGATTATTTTTCTCGCCAACGATCGACGTCCAATCATCCCTATAAAAATAGAAATGTATTTGACTTTCAAAATACGCTATGGTATTAATGAGTCAATGTTGCTGTTTCTGAGCCATTATGAAATTAATGACTGAAACAGCTGCTCTGTCACTGCGCTACGGTAGATGTTACCATAAAAAAATAAAATAAACATTTAGCAATTTATTTTATTCTTTTTCCTAAAAATTTCTGAAAAATTAACTTTTTCCCTCGACCCACGCAGGTCTAGGATAGGCTCGTTCTTAGGTAAAGTCATTGTCCCAGACGCAATGGTGCCCTTAGATTTTTAATATGGGAATATTTTTGGAAACTGCCATGGCCACGCACAAGTGCCGCCTCACTTAATGATGAAGCTATAATTTTAATATATTATATACTATATTTCAATGTTCTAAATCCCACCAAAGTGTTATTTTATGGGAAATTGTCACATTTTTATGTTTTAGTAGTATTTTGAGCTCAAATGCAAAAATGGCTTAATTTTGGGATTTAACTGTTTTATTTGTATTCTGTATTTTTACCATAACATTTTCCACACTAAACCAAATTGTGAAATTACTTTTTTTTAGGTTTTCTTAAATCCTGGGACGAATTTAATCCTTTTGGAGGGCCAGCTTAATCAATTATTTGGAGGCTCAAAATTAGCTCACAATCTGTACCTCGAAAACTATGCACAGATTTGGAATGTTTTAATGATGAGCTTTTATCTCGCATCTGACCAATCCAATGGAGCTGATAGTAAACAAGGAGCTGGAAGAGAAATTAAGTAACATCTTTCATTAAGGAGTCCACGTCTGAATCGGCTTTTCTCAAGGTATTAATGTCATGGGAAGTTGGAGTTGTGGAAGACGAAGAGTCACTTAGGAAGATTTACGTTTCCGCACTAAATCTGCCATAACGCCATCATACGTGGAGCCATAGAAGTGAAATTTGGTGGAGGGACGAGAAAGATTATATGGAACAACTTTCAAGAAGGGACCATGTACCAATTATGCCATTTAATTGGCCGAAAATCCGATGCAATCCGGCGGACAGAATTGAGTCAAGATTTCATCAACCATTTTCCCTATAAATATGTATCTCTTCTCCCTTTTACAAGGATAGCCATTTTCAAGGGGAAAGGTTGAGTATTGTTTTTGTAATAGTTATTTTTATTTTTAATTTATATTAGTTTATATTTCCCCTTCATACCTCCTTTCTTCCATTTATTTTATTTTAGGTATTCTCCCACCGTTATTCCCTTCTCAACTCCACTAAAAATGGAGAACTAACATCGGCTCTTGTTCAAGGGATGGAATGGTGGGTTGATTGAGTTATTGTGCTATAATTTTATTATCCTTTATTCAATTCTAAGAATTTTGGTGTTGGTAAAATCGATTATAGTGAGCGGTCGCCCTGTTTTCTCTTCCACCAATTTCTTCTTCTTGTTTATCTATTTTCCTTCCCTTTGCTATTTGTGTTGTGCATACGGTGGAGCATGACATGAGTAGTTATGGTCAGCGAAGAGGTCTCCTAGCTGACTTTAGGAATATCATTACCCTGTATGCATAGGTCTCTATATGGGGTAATGAGAATCCAAATGAGAAGGTGAGGTGTGATAGGTCTTGATCACCTCATTGAGTTGAATATTGAGATTCTTTTTAAACAATGATATCAACCACCACGACCTCCTAAGAACAACTTCCAACTTTCTTTCTTATAGCTTCATTCTGTATTGAATTTCATTATTATATATTATATTTATATTTTATGCATTTGATATTATGTCCCCCCCCCATTAATATTAGTATTATATTTTTATATTAGTTATATTATAAATAGTGACAATAGAAAAATAGTGTGTGTGAGCGGCCTCCTTGTGATCGACCGTAGGGTATGCCACTATGGTACATTTTTAGGTAAATAAGAATTTAATAGAATTGTGGTTCACGACAAACCACTCTTATCAATTTGGCGCCATTGCTGGGGAGTTCAAGTGCTTTCACACTCTATTTTTCATAAAAACAAACAAAAAAATAAATAATTTTGAAAAACTAAAAAAAAGTGCTTCATTGAATATCATTGTTTTTCTTAGGTCATGGATTATTTCAGCGATTTTTCATAAGCATGGCCTAGTTCTGAATTTTCTAGTAGGGAAGAGACTTTTATGCTGCAGATGGAACAAGATGCCACGATGATTCAAAATAATTTCAAAATTCTTGAACAAGCAAGCAAGATGGTAGCATCGTTGGCGGCTGAAGTTGAAGAAGTCAAAGCTTAATGGCTGGAACGACAACAACAATAGAACCAATATGAAGAAGAAAAGGTAAATATTGTTCCAACTACATTTGAAGTTGAAGAACCCAAATAGGACTTGAAGACTCAACTTGAAGATGCAATCGTCTCTCCTTGGCCATTGCTTGAGGAGGTTCCTGAAGACGATAACCCAGCTAATACAACTGTGGGAGGTCAACATGTTTTGGATAAACATTGGTTAGATTTTGTCGAAGACCAAAAGGTAAGTGATCCTCTCAACTTTTTAAAAAAATAATCAGTACCTCTATATCTCTCTATTGCTTTGGAAGAAGATGAAGAAGTCCCTACTGAAAAAGAGTTCCTAGTGGCCTTTCCTAAAGAGATCACATTTCAAGCTGACCTACACTAGAGGGAAGATTTTTACATTGATTTTTCATGTTTTAATCATATACAAGTGGAATTATTTTCTAACTTCCCTTCTGAATTTTTTGACGCAGCATCACATGTGCAAGCCCTGGATGTTAAAGTCAAAGTGGCCAAAGAAGTTGTGGCTAGAGAAGTGGAGGACCCATTCTTCATCCTTCCCCCATCATTCCAGTTGTACCACAATGAAATGGTGAAGAAGATGATGTACTCTATTTATGGGTTTATCTATGGATGTTGTAGGATGAATAACATTGGAGGAAATAAGTTTTGGTGGTTTCTGAGCAAGAAAATTCATCCAACAACGGATTGGGGTTAAACTGCTGCAACTGCCTGCCTAGGGGCAGTAAAAACCTAACACCCACTTGGGGGTCAAACCAAGCATTGTCATTCTTTATTTTCCATCACTCTATCTTTTTATTTATTTTTCTCATGTTTTATTTATTTCATGCATTTTAGGTCAAGTGGTAGTAGCTAAGAGCTTAACTCAACGTTGTCGCTAAAAAATAAAGTCAGGTTGTATCTTTCCTTCCCTTTATTTTTCTTCCCTTATTATTCTTTTGTTGAGCTGCATTGGGGGGTAGTAAAACCTAGGTGTGGGGGGAGTGTAAACCTACTTATATGTTTGGTGTGCTTTATTTTTTTTATTTCTCATCTTTTTAGGATCCTTGAGATTCAATGAATATTCTAATCATTTTTCACACACTAATTGATTTTGACCAATTTTTGAAATCCGTGCCCATGAAACACTGACTCAATACATTTTTCCTGTCATGTGAGGTATTCTAAACCACTTTGAAATATTCTTTCTAATACCCACACTTTCTTGAGAGAATCTTGGATTTTGTGTGAGAACCAGAACTTGTGATTTTTCTCTTTTGAAGCTTTGGATTTCATGGAATGTTTTCGATATGATTGAGGCATTTTTTTGGCTAGAAATATTTTATCTTTGGACCTACCTTTATATCTATCCTTTGTTAGCCCTTAGTTTCCATGAATTGCCTTATAGGTTTAATCCACATTACAAGCTGAATTTTCCATACCTACCTGCACTCTTGGTATTTTTTCATGGATATTTCAAGTTTTAGTGTGGGGGAAGGGCTTTTCGTGTGCGTTCTTTGGGATGTGTTTCATTTCTGGGGGATGTGAGGTTTGTTTCAACTTTTTGGGCAGTGGATGATAATGATCAAATTGGGCATGGGTAATCCTTTCATTGTGTTTTATTACTTCATCTGGTTCTCCTTCAGAAAAAAGAAAAAAAAGTAAAAAATGGAGATGAGCTTGAGTTTATCATTGTACTTCCTTTTATGAATCATGCCCCTATTTAAGGGAATTATGTACATTCTTTCATTGTATTCAATTGTCATCTCATTCTCCATGAAAAAAATTCAAAAAAAAAGAAAATAAAGTTGTGCCATTCTGGAGCTTTACAAGAAAAGAAAAAAAATGAAAAAAAGGGAGAACTTGGATGAAGTCATTCGTTGGATTCATTTCCTGGATCATGTACCATGTCATAAAAAGGGGGTGGTGTTGTGTTTCACATCGTTAAGGGTATTGAGTGAGAAATTCCTGATGTTTTCACTTGATTATTCATGCATTGTGCTTAAGAGTCCAACATCCTCTTTCTAGCCTTAAAATTTCAATCATTTTCCCACCAACCCTAAGCCACATAATTCACCTGAAAAAGTCATCATAATTAAATTCATTTTCATGTTTCACGCTGTGGAGAGATAATAATTGTCACAAGCCTATGGTGATACATGCACTTTCCATGTATGAGCGTAACTCCAGATACAATTTTTCTTGAGTGAAGAGTGGCACAAATTTCAATGTGAGGTAGGTTGTGATTGGGCCATGGATGGATTTATGAGGTTGGATGAATTTAAATGTAAGGAATGAAAATTATTGGGAATTTTTTTTCATATAGGAGACATGATTTAATTTCATTTTGGAAGAGATCATTGATGTTTTCTCATTTTTAATTGTTTTGTGAATTTTGATTTGGATATATGATGATTGCTCGGGAGTGAAATGATTAAGTTTGGGGGAGTGATGAAGCTATAATTTTCATATATTATATACTATATTTCAATGTTCTAAATCCCACCAAAGTGTTATTTTATGGGAAATTTTCAGATTTTTATGTTTTAGTAGTATTTTGAGCTCAAATTCAAAAATGGCTTAATTTTCGGAATTAACTGTTTTATTTGTATTACGTATTTTTGCCATAACATTTTCCACACTAAACCAAATTGTGAAATTCAATTTTTGTAGGTTTCCTTAAATAATGGGACGAATTTAATCATTTTTGAGGGCCAGATCAATCAATTATTTGGAGGCTCAAAATTAGCTCACAATCCGTGCCTCGAAAACTGTGCACAGATTTGGAATGTTTTAATTATGAGATTTTATCTCTCAGCTGACCAATACAATGGATCTTATATTAAACAAGGAGCTGGAATTGGAATTAATTAACATCTTTCATTAAGGATCCCACGTCTGAATCGGTTGTTTTCAAGGTATTAATGTCATGGGAAGTTGGAGTTGTGGAAGACAAAGAGTCACTTTGGCATATTAAATTTTCTGCACTAAATCTTCCATAACTCCATCATACGTAGACCAATAGGGATGAAATGTTGTGAAGGGATGAGAAAGAGTTTGTGGAACAATTGTTAAGAAGGGACCAAGTACCAATTATTCCATTTAATGGGCCTAAAAGCCGATGCAATCCGGCGGACAGAATTGAGTTGACATTTCATCAACCATTTTCCCTATAAATATGTATCTCTTCTCCCTTTTACAAGGATAGCCATTTTTAAAGGTCAAGGTTGAGTATTGTTGTTGTAATAGTTTTTTATTTTTAATATATATTAGTTTAGATTTCCCCTTCATACTTCCTTTCTTCCATTTATTTTAATTTATGTATTCTCCCACCGTTATTCCCTTCTCAACTCCACTAAAAATGGAGAACTAACCTCGGCACTTGTTCGAGGGACGGAATGGTGGGTTGATTGAGTTATTGAGCTATAATTTTATTACCCTTTAATAAATTCTAAGAATTTTTGTGGTGGTTAAATCGATTACAGTGAGCGGTCGCCCTATTTTCTCTTCCACCAATTTCTTCTTCTCGTTTATCTGTTTTCCTTCCATTTTCTATTTGTGTTGTGCATATGGTGGAGCATGACATGAGTAGTGATGGTCCGCAAAGAGGTCTCCTAGCTAACTTTAGGAAGATCATTACGCTGTATACAGAGGTATCGGTATGGGGTAATGACAATCCAAATGAGAAGGTGAGGTGTGACAGGTCTTGATCACCTCATTGAGTTGAATATTGAGATTCTTTTTAAACAATGATATCAACCACCACGAACTCCTAAGAACAACTACTTACTTTCTTTCTTCTAACTTCATTCTGTATTGAATTTCATTATTATATATTATATTTATATTTTATGCATTTGATATTATGTCCCCCCCATTAATATTAGTATTATATTTTTATATTAGTTATATTATAAATAGTGACTATAGAAAAATAGTGTGTGTGAGCGGCCTCCTTATGATCGACCCTAGGGTGTGCCACTATAAGACATTTTTAGCTAAATAAGAATTTAATTGAATTGTGGTTCGCGACAAACCACTCTCATCACTTAACTAAAAAAAGATCAAACCACCATTCTGGGATCACTGGGCCTCAGAATGATGTGACATCTTCGCACCTGATCTCGAAATAATTCCATATAATATTTAAAAATAATACACAGAAAATCCGAGACATTACAGTAATTCTAGTTATTACCATACATATATAGAATATATGATCAAACTATAAACATATTTATTATGTGTTGTTTAGGAGATACTTTTCGATATTTGGGTTATTAATGTTACGTTGATTTTGGGAAATTTAGTGAGATTATTTATAACTTTTTGTATTTTAGTTTTGGTAAAACATGGATGTTCCTTTATGTAAGTAATTTATGAAATGGATAATGTTAAAATTTGGATGATATTTCATAACCTATGAAAAAATATCAAATTTTTATAATAAATAGAGAAACAGGTAATGAATTATAATTCTTTTAGGGATCTTATCATCCACTAGTGTCTCGATAATAAAAAAAATTATCTTCATTTCATGAAGTAAGATATGATGTTAAAATTGATGTAAGAACAAAAAATAGATGAGTTTGATCCTATGATATGGAATAAAATCAAGTATGTATAACAGCTTTTGAAAATTACCCAACATTAGGAATATGATATTTAAATAAATATTTTTCCTATTACAATCATTGTTGATGAAATCAATGATATTTTCACACCTCTATAGTTTATGGTTTTGATGTTGTTAATTATTAAACATTCATTCAATTTCTTGTGATAAATGATATCTATCATTCTGCCTTATTATTTGAACACTACACATTTATTCCATGTAAAAATATTCACTTCCCCCTATGTTCTCTAATTTGGAAACCCTGTATAGGGTATTACATAAGTCCATCACACATCCAATATCCCTTTTAAATAGGAATTTTTCTAACACATTTTATGATTTTGTTTTCCATAAAAATAATTTTAAAATGTTAAACCCTTTTTTATTACGAACATGTTTGAATATCACTGAGACAATTATTTTAATAGGGTAGAGTGTGACACACTAAGATTTGGTGAATTTTTTTTTAAAAAAATTAAATATTTCTGTTATTTAGTGTTACACATAACACTAAATTTATCTTGGGTTACATGAAACACTAGGTTTAGATTATATTAAATGCAACACTGAGTGTATCTTGGGTTACATTAATCACAGAGTTTAAATGAAACATGAAATACTATGAAAATGTTATTATTTAGTATCATAATTGTATCCCAAAAATGAGAATGGAGGGTATGAATATAATTAACCAAATTATGAAAATATATGTTTCAAACTTGTATATATAATTAATTCTTATATTATTATGTAAATATAAATTAAATTAAAATCCATTCGAAAGTAATTGAAATAAATTTCTTAAAAAACTATTTTTATGATCACAAAAACATTTTACCTCAATTTTTTTTAAAAATATTGTGAATTATTTTAATTTATTGAATATATTATATATTCAATAAAATTATAAAAATTATTTCTATGTTTTTTTAATACAATAGATAATAATAAAACCAATTTGACTCTTAAAAACTGTATTTTTATAAATAGTAGTTTTGTCACCTATTGCGGAGTTAATCTAAAATTAATTTTTTCACAATATAATAAATCTTATTTTAGAAATAAATTTTATTTTATAAATCAACATGAAACAATTATCTTGGAGTTAATTTTTAATAATTTTTTGAAAATATAATTTTTTCAATGAATCATAGAAAATGCGAGTTTTCATTGAGAATAGTTATTTCATTAAAAGAATTTTAATTTTAAAAATTATTTTTATTATAGTTTTGAAAGAAAAATTATTTAAAAAAAATATCTTAATCTAATTTAGTTAATTTTAATCAATTTTCTATTGAATTTTTAAATAAAAACAGTTTCAACTTTTGAATCTTTTCGCTTTGGAAAACCACCTTTTCATTACGTGTGCGGGATAAGTTTTAAATTAAAATTTCCAAATTCAATAAATAAAATTTGTTAAAGTGGTTTCCTTATTTGGAATCATAATTATTTATAATACCTGATATGGTCAACTTATTTATTGACCATAATGGATAATAAAATAATAAATAATTAATTACCATTGTTGAGGATAGAACGTGTTAACCTGGGGGTTGAACTAAAATGATAAGGAGTAAAATTAAGTAGAAACTATCTCAAACCCCATATTATGGTAATATTTAGATCATATAACAACTAAGATTCTATAGTATTGTTTTTGTATCCTTTTTCATGTGAAAACCAAAGGTAAACATTTTTATTTTCCAAAATTACAAGTGTGCCACTCACCTCACTTATAAAAGGTCACCCCCTCTCCGGTACTATTAACACTTCCAATATCCTTTGGTTTAGCCAATACCAGACAAAATAATTTAATTAATTACCTCCTATAATCCTCTAGGACTTAGTTTTTTTGTAAGTGTAACATCTTGATATTCTATAGAAGAAAACTATGTCTCATAACGTATTTGACATCCAACAATGAGTTTAAACAACCATCAAAATATATAACATTTATAACATAGTCCTTAAATTCAGAGGTATTAATTGTATTAAATAATTTATGATATATATATATATATATTTTCTTAATAATTATAAATTATTTATAATTTTTCAAGTAAATAATCTATCATTTCTTAGGGAAAAAAGTATTCTTTTGAAAAATATTATCATCAAAAATAATTTTTATTGCAGGTCATAAAAATATATCTTAATTTATTTTTATAAAATTTATAAAATTTGATTTATAAAATTAAATTAATTTTTTAAATAATAATATCAAAATTAACATGGGGTTATATTTTGATATTTTTTGAATATATTTATTTTTTAGTAAATAGTGCAAAAACAATAATTTTTGAAAAAAATCATTTATAGTCAAAAAATTTAATAATTTAAATGTATAATTATGTTTATAATATTATTTAATGTAACCTAATTTTTAACAATTTCTTTATTCTAAATAATTAAATTCGAATTAGATTTATATTCGATTTTAGTATTAGTAAATTGTTGGTTTTAAAAATGGATGTGTCTGATAAATGTTTTAAATTTCAGAATGTTTCTCCATTTCAATAAATTAAAAAATTCCACAATGGTTTTTTTAATTTATTTTATATATTTAAAATAAAATAAATTTAATCCATATTCAAACAATTATTATTATTTTTCATATATTTAATATAAAATCATATTTTTCTTGAGAAGTAAACTTCATATTTACCCACATTTTCATTATGTATTCTAGATTTGTTCTTAAATTAAAATGTTTTCACTTATATTAATAGAATTTGATAAATTGGATTTAATTTTCTGAATAATAATAATTTTCATTTTCTAATAATTTCTACATAATTTCTGACCATAATAAATATTGAATACAATAATAATTAATTTCCATGGTAACGGTAAAATGGGTTTTATCGGGGGTTAAACTAAAAAGATAAGGGTATCAATTACATAAATATTTATCTAAAATATATTTTACAGACATATATCTACCTTATCATGTATAAGTATAACAAGTTATTCATTTTTCTCTTTTTTATGAGAAAAATAATGGAATTTTATTTTCTTTTCAAAAATATCAAGTGTTCCACTCACCAAAATTATAAAAGGCCACCCCTATCCTCTTCTCTTCACACCTTCAAAGCCATTTTAATGAGACAATATCTACCCAAATATCATCCTTACATCCCTAAAAATATATTTTAATCCTTATTAGGTTCAAAAATCGATCCTGTGAAGCCTTTTGGTTGTTACTTAAAGAGATTGTTCGAAAACAAGGAATCATGATTAACCAAGAATCATTATTTTATTACCTATTCCATTTGATTTAAATGTTATTAATTTTTTACATAATAAAAAAAATCATATAACATAAAACTATATTTTATTATGTTAATTTAATAACCCAAATCCATATCCTCTTACATCAAAAGGGATACAAAATCATCATTCATTTGTATAATAGTCTGCAGCCTCACGAATCGATGTCATTAATTTTACATCATGGTCTCCCAAGTAAGTTTTTAATTATGGATTTAAATTATATATATATATATTATATTTGAAATATATTCATAATTATTTAGTTATAATACAACGTATACCTTTTTAGCTTCCATCATGTGATGGATACGATAACGTCGCTCCTACGTACAGTGGAATAATGCATCATGCTGCGATGTGATTCGGTTTCCCCAAGAATTTCACATGGGTGGTAATAGGAATAATATTAAGGAATATATAAGGTATACATGTCCTAATAATTATTATAATGACATATTTTTCATTCTTAATATATAATAAATATTTTTTATTCTTACACTAAAAAATTATAATGTTGTTCGAGTATGTGTGGACTACCACCTCAATTAAGTGATATGAATCTTTTCATTACTGAATCACAATAATAACATATGCAGGAATATTTAATTATTTTTACAATAATTATGATATTATTATTATTTTATAAAAATAAAAAATTACATCCCTTCTTTCTATAATTTTTGTTGAAAAGGGTAATGATACGCATGCGTATGTACGACATACCATCTCCCTGATTGTAATGTAGTTATATTTTCATAAACATATTTCATGATTGGTTTTAAAATAATAATTGATAAAAAATAATATAACAAATATTTCATTATCACAGTTATTATTTAAATGTTGATACCATGACATCATTGACCAAGGTCGACACAACAAAGCCATTTTGAAACAATGAACCAAATTTCCTCATGAAACCTGATGGGGAGTAGACTAATTAAGTATTTAAATTTGACATAAAAATAAATTATTTATGTATAAGGACTCAAACATATAAATATTTCTCAAGAAATCCAATAATTAATGTAATCTTATTATAGAGGAGTTAAAGGATACACTTGGAAAATATATACCTGAGATAAGGGGTTTTTGCATCACATTATGTTTTGGTAGAAATATTCCATATTCAGAAATTATTGTAATTTTTTGGTGTATATAATGACCATGAATTTATTTTGTGATTATTTTATTAAGAATATTTGGTATTTAAAATTCTTTATGATTTTTTCTCTTTTCATTGGTCTTTTATCCAGAGAATACCAAATCTTCAAAAGACTTCTTCATAATTTCCTTTCATTGAGGCATATTCTAATGTTCCACACCTATAATATTTTATGAACTATATATGTAACTACTCGGACTCGAACAGCCCCACGAACACTGCTAAATGGGTTGGGTGTTACTACCTTAGACACACCTCCCTGAAGGCCAAAGGCTGCCGATTAGAAGCGAGGGTCTGAAAGGGAACAGTGGGGAGGCTATACCCTCTCAAAGGATAATAGTGGTACATGTTTGAGTAATAATATGTAACATGTAGAAGAGATAAACGACTCACCAGGCTCGAACAATACTTGAAAAGTGGAATTATTTCCAATATCAATAAACAACAAAAGTAATATCTAAACAAGTGCAGCAAAAAGAAAACACAACAACATATTGAACAAATTTTTGAAACTACTAAATAATCGAGCATACATCCATTGCAGGTCAGTAAAAAAATTATTCCAATGGCTAACTGATGGTAGCTACAATAAATAAGGTAACATGATAATACAGGAAAGAAAGTAAAATCAAAGTAAACTCTAGCTAGGCAAGACCTCATGGTCCATAACATCTCCATGTGATGGAAAAAACTATCCAGCTCCTGAAGCTGACCTCTTTCTTGTACACAAATCCTTAAAGTCTATACGCATCCCGAAGGGACTGTGTAGGGTGTGAGAGGAATCTCAGTAGGATACCACCCAATGGTGCATACCTAATATAATTTTTTTAAGGAATGCATTTATAAGGAAAATAGTAAACAGTAAAATGCATAAATAAACACAAACTCCACTGGTGATGAACAACCACCATGGAGTGTCACCTACTTCGGCCAATGCCGGAATCTCTGTCATGGAACCCGACACCACGTTCCACATGACACCACGTGTCTCAAGTGCTGACGTCCCGATGGCACGCCCAAAATTAGCGACCCAGAGGAACAACGATGCATGTCCTCAAATAAGTAATCAGAGGGACAACAATGTCTTCCCTCAAATAAGTAACCGAAGTGACAGTAATGTCAGTACTCAAATCATGATGAGCCATTACCCCTAACCTGAGAGCCTCAATGATATCCCCTTAAGTCTCATCACCTTCCACGTGGCTTCCTACGGAAAGCACCCCCCAACCAATAGTACCTAAATTGCAACAAACAGGGGCTATACCCACACGAGTGGTCAGAAACACCTCATCACGGAGTCTCTCTATGTTCACACTACTCAAGGTTTCTAAGTGAGCGGTAATCACCAAAACAGTACCCAAGCCGCAATATCTCTGACACCTCTTTCCCCTATGACCAAGTCTTTCATGTTTGACAGCCTCTCCTTCCAAGTAACCCAGGCCATGCCCAACCTAACAGTCACAATGCCTCAAACCGACGTCCATGACGCCCAATCCCATGATTGATCCACCCAATGTAACTTGGGCCTAGAAAAACATATGATCAATCATCATGCAACAATATCCTGGCCACACCTACACAAATCAAAGGCTCTATCATATGCAATATCACAGATCACATATATATAATCAGAAGAAATACTTTAAACATGAAAAAAAAACTAAACAGTTGAATTGCACTAACTATGTGTTGTTCCAAACCAGCACCATGGATTTGAAAGCCTCAATCAATTCATGTCATCATTTAATAAAAAATATAAACTCTCCAGTTTAAGTAATGGTTCAATTATTACCATTTTAGAACCCCCGTCCAAAATGCACCAAATGATAAAAGACCTATAACATGACCTCACTCAAGCAGATCAAGGTGAGGGAATTCCCAACGAAATCCCACAAGGAAAACAGTCATTTCGACATAAAGAAACATGGGTCTCGCTCAATACACAACATTACACCAAAAAAGACACAACCCCCAAATGACCACAAAAACACAAAGGATGGTTTGAACCACCTACTCGAGACTCGTAGACATAGGCACGTCTAACATCGAGATCCAATTCAAAGCCGATATTCATAGATCTATTTTTCTGTCAAATCCTGACAACTCTTCTCAGATGCAATTTGTGGTGTGTGAGGAAGAAAATCAAGAACAAAAAAAGGGTGTGCGGGTTTAGCCTTACTGATGTGATCACGTAGCCACCGATGTATTAAATAATAGAGTCTGGATAAAGAATATAGGGAATGTTATGTTCTTCGTGATTTTTGGAATGGAAATGTTCTAAAGTTAGGGAAGAAGACGTTTTTTCCTAAAATTAGGCATGATGAAATTTCATTTAAGAGAATAAAAATAAAAGTACACAGCATGTATTAAGTACAATACACTGTGTAATGCCCTTTTCCATACTCTAACTTAAGAGGAGGTAGCCACATGGCTTGGCCACGCCACACGAGTTGACACATGGCTAGAACATAGCCAGTACTCGAAAGGGAGAATACACGGCATGTCAAGAAACACTAAACGTTGTGTAGTAGGAAATTCTTACACAGTCATCACATGACATGTACTCGGTGAGCACATAGTCGATACCCGACTAACCTATGCATGGTGTTTACTTAAGAGTACATGGTGTGTAATCTGTTAATTTCTAGAACATCCAAGATTTTCCCATTTTTCTCAGAAACAATTCAAAAATTCCAGCAGGGTGAAGATTTTGACACATTCTAAAAACGATGGTTCTTACAATATCCCCACCTTAACATATCTCATCCCCAAGCAATCAAACCAAACACCGATATGGCACCAAAAATACCACCCTGATCAAAGTAACCTGGAAACCCCAGTCTCAATGGTTTTGGATAAATTCTTCAAGGGCTCCCCACTTTAGGAATCGCCTAACTCTGTATCCACCCGAAAAAACTCAAATCATGAAAAGTTCACCAATTTGCTTTTTGGACTCATGGTCCTCTCATGATGAATCGTCACCCCTGTGCCTCATCAGTGCTCTGATGTCGTTTCTAACATCCAAACGCATCTTGCACCGTATCAGTGTTTGCCTCCTTGTGGTAATGCATCCCATGGATGATCAAAATGATCCTGGTTCCTAGAAACTCAATTAACCAGCATCCTCGATGCCTCGATACCCAAGAAACCTCAAGTAACACGTATCCTTGATGCTCAAGATTCTACATATATATATGTATAAATATATATATATCACACTCTCGATATGGTGCCAATCCTAATGACCCACATCTAGTTAGTCCACCTAACTCTTGTGCACCTCGTGCACTCAAAGTAGACATGCTTCAGAAGGCCATGCCATAATAACGAAAAACAAAACAGATCATGGCCACAAATGTGGTTTACCTCTAACTAGTGTTGACTCACTAGAATTCTCAGCCCTTGGAAGCTCTATGGCCTACACGTATCCTAAAGTACAAATTCTTGATGCCTGAACTCTCTATGGTGATGCTCCAGTCATCGGCCACTGACCCCTCGGCTGGGTCCTTCTATCTCTGTCACATCCTCTGCGTGTAGCTGAAACTCAGCAACCCTCTCCTGGTACCGAACCTAAACAAACTCCAGATGACAAAGTCTATCTTGGTCTCTTCCTGTCAGCTATCTGAGAATGAATCCTGTAGAAACACTCCATATTCCCAACCTGTCCACATGCTCGACACTCCTTCGGTGGCCTATCGCACTGAGTCCAAACATGATCTGGTTTTGAACACTGAAATAAAACCACTGATGAATAGCTATGTGGTGGTCTAGGTGAGTCCTTGGTGTGACTGCTCAACTAGAACTTGTCCCATCCTCGCTTCCTGCCATCTGCACTATCACATGATGTCATCGCCCAACCAACCTGGGGCTTATCCCTCTAGTTTCTCTCCTCTAGGAGCGCCTGATTTACCACCTATGAGAATGAACCCAGCCTGAACATATTCACCTGGATCCGAATGGTGTGTCGTAATCCATCACTGAAGTGACACACATTTGATGTGTCATATCTTACCATACCAGGTGAAAAGTGGGACAACTCAGTGAAAGTAGCTACATAGTCCATGATGGACATGTCTCCCTGATGGAGGCTCAAGAACTCACGAGCTCTCTCTGCCCTTAGTTTCTCTGGGTAAAATTGCTCGAAGAACCTGTCCTCAAAGTCATTCCCTGATAGTCCCTTTTTCATGTGATCCTGAACCTTTACATCCCACCAGTACTTTGTCGGTCCTCTCAGCGTGTATGTCGCCAGTTTGACCCTCCACCCTGGAGGCATCTCGATCTACTCAAAGATCATATCCATGCTCTTTATCCAGTTCTTAGCCGCTTATGTACCACCCTCAACCTAAAAAAGTAGTGGGTTCTGCAACTGGAACTCCCGCGTAAGATATTCCATAGATGGATTTGTACCCTGCGCACCTCTGTCGATTCCCTACAAGACATGTACCATGATTGCTGGGAGATACATGTCGAGCCGTCGTTCAAACGCTACCAATCCCGGCTGTTGTACTACCTACACTAGATCATGAACTTGTTCCTATCCCTGAGCCTGTACCTACGGCTCATGCACTGCCAGCACTGGATCCTGAATCTAATCCTGTTCCTATGGCACAGTACAATCTCCTACCTGACACTCCATCTAAGTCATCTAAAAGGAACCCACTGAATACCAAAAATGGATAGACAACACACATATATATAATAATATATATTCAACGTAGATAATGAATTTAGTAAAGATGTAGCATAAAAACTACCCTTACTCTCCCCTATCGCAACACATGACCACGGAATCCCGACCTCATGGCCTCCTTACCTTCCCTCAACAGAGCCCAGTATCAAATGTACCTCGTGCCATGCCCATCCTGACAACTAACGTTGCCTCAAATCGACGACCGAGTCACCCAATATTGATGATCAAAATCACCTAAACTATAGTACCTTCCTTCTCTTATAATAACCATACCCAAAAACCCTACCACATGCCATTATACAAATATATAAAGCATGGAATAATACATTCCAATAAACAAGAAATTCTATCAGGTATATAAACTATTCCAATTTCAAAGAATACAAGGCATGGTATTTGATATTATTCACATGTAATTATCACTTCACAAAACATACATGCAGTTATGAAATTGAAATACCTGAAAATGTGCCTATTAAAAGCCAAAATATCATGTCTTTCCATACTAGACTACGGTCCAATTATCAATTACCACATAGGGTCATGGGTTACATATCCCAATAGATAACATCACACACCAAGTGATCCACCATGGTGGAAATCATATAAACTATAATCTGAGAAAAAATCAAACAGAAATTCAAACCCATGGAAACCTGGTCCATCCCTTTTACGTCGGACTGCAGGCACCCAAGAACAAGATAGAAACCCAGTTCCAACAACAACCTATCTCCAGTCTACCATATCCCAAAAAGTAAAACCAGCAAAAATTAAAGAGAAGTCCCAATCTCATTAGTAGCCAGCAAAACAATACTACTAAATCCATGTCAAGAACAACTCTGATACCACTTTGTAACGACCCGGACCCGAACAACCACCCAAAATGTGCTAAACAGGTTGGGTGTTACTACCTTAGAGTCACCTCCCCAAATGCAAAAGGCTGCCGTCTAGCAGCGAGGGTCTAAATGGGTAGAGTGGGGAGGCTATAACCTCTCGGACAATAATAGTGGTATTAGTCTATGTAATAATATGTAACATGTAGCAGAGACAAATAAATCAGCAGACTCAAACCATACCCACAGAGTAGAAGCATATCCAATATCAATAAACAGTATAAGAAATATCTAAAAAAGTTCAGCAGAATGTAAACCCAACATCATTCTAAACCACTTGTAGAAACTACTAGACAATCAAGCATGAATCCATGGTAGGTCAGTACTCAAAAGGGATCCAATGGCTAACCAACAGTAGCTAAAATAAACATGTTAACATGCTGAAGTGGGAAAGAAAGAAAAAACAGAGTAAAATACAGCTATGTAAGACCACAAGGTCCATACCATCTCCATGTGATGGCTAAAACAGTCCATCTTCTAAAGCTTCCCTCTTTCCTGCATGTAAATCCATAATGTCTACACGCATCCCAAAGGGCCCATGTAGGGTGTGAGATGAATCTTAGTAGGATACCACCCAACAGTTCCTACCTAATATATTATTCTAATCAGGCATTCATTTATAAAGAAAATAATAAATAGTACATTGCACAAATAAACACAAACTCCACTAGTGCTCAACAACCACCATGGAGTGTCACCTGCTTCGGCAAATGCTAGAATCTCTGTCATGTAACCCGGTACCACATGCCCCCTGACACTATGTTTCTCAAGTACCGACATCCCAATGGTATGCCACAAAGTAGTGACCCGGAAGAACAGTGATGCCTTCTCTCAAATAAGTAACGAGAGGGATTGTGTTGTCTACCCTCAAATAAGTAACAGGAGGGATAGAAATAGCTGCCCTCAAATCACAGTGAGGTTCTACCCCCAACCCAATAGCCTCAATGTTATCCCATTAAGGCTCCTCACCTTCCACGTGGCATCCTAGGACAAGAACCCTCAAACCAATAGTACCTAAACAACAACTAATGGGGGCCTCTACCCACACGAGTGGTCAAAACCACCTCATCACGGAGTCTCCTTGTGTGCACACTGCTCAAGGTTTCTGGGTAAGAGGTAATCACCAAAATAGTACACAAGCCACAAAATCTCTACACCTTGTGCCCCTATAACCATGTCGGTCAAATCTGACAGCCTCTCTATCCAAGTAACCAGGGCCATGCCAAACATGACAGTCACACTGCCTCAAGAAGACGTACATGATGCCCAATCCTGTGGTCAAACCACCCAATATAGCTTGCGAAAAGCCCAACCTGTGATCAATCATCACTCAACAATATTTGGGCCTAGCCTAACACAACTCGAAGGTTCCAGCATATGAAATATCACGCAACACATATATATATAATCATAAAAAAATACTTTAAATAGGAAAAAAACTATATAGTTGAATTGCACGAACTATGTACTATTCCAAACCAGCACCAAGGCTTTGAAGCCACACAAAATTCATATCATCATTCGATAAACAATCAAAACTCTGCAATTTAGGAAAAGGTTAAATTATTACCATTTTGGCACCCCTGTCCAAAAATCCACAAATAGGAAATGACCTCTAACATGACCTCGCTCAAGCAGAACAAGGAGAGGGAATTCCCTACGACGACTCACAAGGGAAAAAATTAATTCAACATAAATAAACAAGGGTCTCACTCAATACCCGGTGTTGTGAGAAAAATGTTTCAACCCCCAAATGACCATGAAAACACAAATAAAGTTATGCACCACCTACCTGAGACTCATAGACATAGGCACATCTGATATAGAGCTCCAATTCAAAGCTGATCATCATAGATCTACATTTCCATAAAATCCTGGAAACTCTTCTTGGATGGAATTTACTGTGTGTGAGGTAGAGAATCAAGAACGAAAAAGGGTGTGCGGGTTTATCCTTTCTAATGAGATCCCGCAGCTACCAATGGATTGAAGAATGGACTCCAGATGATGAATCTGGGAAAAGGTATCTTCTTCGTGATTTTAGAATGGACTTTTTCCAAAGATGGGGATGTAGAATGTTTTTCCTGAAATTAGACATGACACTGTTTGATTTAAGAGACTATAAATAAAATTACATGGAATTTGTTAAGGACTACATGATGTGTAGTTTCCTTGTCTGTACTATGACTTAAGAGGAGGTAGCCACACGGCTTGGCCATGCCGCACAAGTTGACACATGACTAGAACTTAGATGGTACTCAGAAGGGAGAATACATGGCATGTCAAGAAACACTACACGCCATGTAGTAGGAAATTTCTACATGGTCATCACACAACATATACTCGGTGATCACATGAACGGTACATGCCTAACTCATACATGGTGTGTACTTATGAGTAAATGGCATGTATTTTGGAAATTTCCAGAACATCCCAGATTTTCCCAGTTTTCTCAGAAACAAGTCAAAAATTCAACAGGGTCTTGATTTTGACTCGTTATAAAAACCTAGGTTCTTACAGTATATACTACCAATTTTTACATATTATATAATGAGACTCCTTATGTTTGTGATATATAATGTTTCATTTTTTTTATTATTTCATGGGCAGTAATATGTAAAATATGACTAATGTGGAAAATGATTTTTGTTATAATATCCTCTATTCTGAGATTGTTTATATTCATGGTTCTATAGTGGAAATCGTATTCTATTGTTTACTTGAACTATGTATCATTATTCTCCATTTTTTATTAATGTTTTTAACACTCTTTATTCCCATTTACACACATATTTATTAAAGAAACATTGAAAAAGTAATCAGTAAGTGATATTGATATTGTGTTTTCTTTTAGATTTGTCATCTTTCTCTTTCGTACACATGTTTTCTTAAAAGTTTTAAAAAATGTTATCTTAAAAAAATAAATGATTTTTTGATCCATTTTACAAGATCTTCTACGTTATTTGAAATGTATTTCAATTTAAATATCTTAACAAATCCTAAATAGGTCACTTTTGAGTCCATTTTATAAAATATTTGGAAAAGAACGTTTAATTTTAGCATATATGATTTAAACAGATTTTCCTACCTTTATTTCCCTTATTTTACTTGAATTTTAATTTATTGGATTCCATGTTTCTTTTAAAAATAGTATTTTCACATTAATTTTTTAATATTTATTTTTGATAATAGATTTTGAAAATGAAATGGTTATTTTACTCAAAATTTTTTATAATGATCTTTTAAGGAAATTAATATACATTGGCATCAATAAACCTTGTTGTTACTTTTGATCAAATGGGGATATTTTTTAATGATACTGTCCATATTCTTACTCTTTATGGATTAATATTTTTTCAATATTATTTTCATGGAACTCATTTCATTTTAACAGGTCAATAATATTTCAAAGAGATTTTTATGGAAACTATTTATTTTATATGTGTTAAACAGATTTCATAGATAATATTATGAAACTAATTTATTTTACATGATCTTTTCATGCTTCGATGATATTTTTTTGGAACCCATTTATTTTCCACATGCCAATCATGTTTCAAATAGATTGTCAAAGAACTCATTCTGTTTCCATGGGATAATCATGTTTCATAAATATTATTATGGAACCAATTTCGTTTCCAAGTGATAGTCATGTTTCAAAGAGATTTTCATGGAAACCATTTCTTTTCAATGGTTTAATGATGTTACGAATGGAATGCAGATTGTTGGTAATATTCTTACAATGAAACACAAGATCTATGTGCTTTATTTGTGGTTCTTATACATTTTTATATGATGGTGGTTTCCATGTTGCACCTGGTTATTCTAATATATCGTATATGATGGTTTCACCCATATATCATTGGGTCTTGTTGATATGGATTATAAAATGGTTGCACCCATATTGCACAGGGTGAGGCTGATATAGCTTATATGATGTTCATTCCTAGGTACTGTTCCAATAAATTGGATGATGATTATATTCTCTAAGAAAATATATTAGAAGACTATAATATGGGTATTCTAATTATAAGAGTTCTTTTATGTTTCTATGATGATGATGTTCCATAATACCATCATGTTTTATCTATACTTTATATGGTCTTAAAATGATTCCTTTGGTCAATATTGATATCACATTGCTCATGATTAATGATTCTTATGACTCTTTACATTTTAAAATCCTCATTCTATACTTATTGGTGGGTAATTCAGGAATTTATGGGAAACAGTTTATTTATTATTTTCTCATTCATTCTAATTATTTAATTTCATTCAAATTCACTTCTTATTCTCCTTGATGAAGTTCCATTATTAATTCTTATGTTTAACCTTACTTAGTATTTGAGACCAAGAATCTTATGTTTCCTTATCACGGAGTTAAAACGAATTAGGTCAAATGAATTATGTATAGGATATATTTTATATTGAGGATGATAACAACTTAATGTGAAATAAGAAAAGATGGGTTGATTATGAGAAATGATAATTTAAATTAATGGGTTTTCTTTATGTAATTTTTTTCCTAATTATATAAAAATATAAAACTATGTGGTATTTGAGAATTTAAGTGAATTCAATTTTTTAATTTTATGTTGAATGTTTTGGATAGAATAAATTGGGTCACCTGCATTAATATAAAATCCAGAAATGCAATGTTTATGATTTCATCACTTGATTCTAGAGTGCGGGTTTAGCTCTATTATAATTCATATTAGGGGAGGGTTTAGATAAAATTAAATATTAGTATTTTTTCATTTTATATTATATTAAGAGTAATGAATACCATCAAAGTTCATTATGACTAATCTTGATCATAAGTTCAAGGTCCTAGACACCCATTTTGTGGTTTTAAGTGATGAGATCATAAAGCGATTATTGAATCCTTTAGAGAAGTTTATCGGAGTTAAAGTATATTTAATACTTTGGTTTAATGTGAAGTATTCTTTTACATTATCCAGACTTATTTTATAAGGATTTAATAACATTTTGGGTTTATATGGTCTTGGATTTTGAGGTAATTATGAGAACATATGTTTTATAGTATAGATAACCATGAGTTTGAAAAGTGATTTAGTGACTAACTGATTAATGGTATTTCAAAATAAGATCTACATATTTTTAGACATAAAAGATTAAAGTTATGAGGTAACCTCTTAGGTTAAGAAAATATTTAATTTTTAGGTTATTGAGGTTATTTGGGAAAAATGGTTATTCATTTATGGAATGATTTAGTTCTAAAATTTCATATTACTATTAAAATTTGATGATTTACGTATCATATGAATGATTATTCATTTAATAGATATATTAAAATTATATAACCATTTAGTTTTTGATTAATGTCAAAATATATGTGGAATATATTTTTATACCTTCTATGGTTATATTATCCTTTAAAATATGTTTTTTAGTTCCTTAGGAATGAAAACAATTCATCATGAATACTCATTGTTTGAAAAAAAGATGAGATTATGGTGGAAATTTATAAGAGGTTGAAACTATACACCTCAATTAAGTATATTTTTTTATACTTTAGTATATATGGAATGAAATTCCTCATCCCTAGGGAAAGTATCTTGAAACAAAAAGTTTTCATATTACAATCATTTGAGATGATATCAATGACCCTTTTCACAAAACATTGGTCTATGATTTTGTACATTTTATCGATCATTCACTTCCTTTTGATAAATGTTTTAGATAAATTAGTATAAATATTAATTTATTTATTCCATGTCCAAATTTTCACATCCCACTAATGTTCTCCTATTTCAAAACCTACTATGTGTTATTCAAGATGAACCTCATACTTACTTTTCTCTCTTATCAAGAGGATGTTTTATCACCCTTATGATGGGTTTCCAATATAGTTATTTTTTTCAAATGTCATAAATTTGTTACTGAGTCAATTTTCAAATTTCATGGATGAATTTTATAAAATGCGAAAGGATGTAACATCCTATATTTTTTAAAAAATATTATACGTTCAATAGATTATTTGACATGCAATAACGAGGTTAAATGACCCTCAAAAAATATAATTGTTATTTTCCAACCATTAAATTGAATTTAATGAATATTATTACCTAATTTATTATAAAAATATACATATATAAACATAAATTTCATATTGAATATAAATTATTTATATATGTTCAGTAAATAATCATTTGATTTTTAGTAAAGAAATTTTATTCCTCAAAGAATTGTTTTCTTAAAAACTAATTTTTATTGATTTTCTTGGAAAAAATATTGTAATTAATTTTTGGAAAATTGAGAAAATTTATTTGATAAAATTAACTTCATTTTCAAATAATTATACAAATATTAACATGGGTCGATTTCTTTTTCCTAAAATATTGATTGTTCAGTGAATATAGAAGAATATTAATTTTTGTAAAACAATATTGCCTTTTAATTAAATTAAGTAACAAAAATGTAATATTATATTTAAAATATTATTAAAAGTAACATATGTATTATTTCTATATATATATAATCCGACTAATTATATTTTAATCGTCTTTATATGGTATTTTAGTATAATTAAATATTTGGTTTTAGAAATGGGGTTGTTTGAAATTATTTTTAATGTACATAATGTCTCTCTATTTAAAATAATTACAAAAACCCATAATGAAGAATTTTTTAAATGAAATTTATATATTATATATCAATAAAATTAACTTATATTAATTAAATGATTATTATTAATCAATGAGTTAATATAAAATCATCTTTTTCTTGAAAAATTCACTTCATGAAAACCCTCTTTTTTATCATGTTTTGGAGATTAATTTTTAAATTTAAATATTGGACTTATATTAATTGAAATTTATATGATGGATTCCAAATTTAGAATAATAAAAATTAATATTATATATAAGTTAACATGAATTTTTTACCATAATTAATAGTGAAAGTAAAAAAATTAATTATCATGGTAAAGATGAAAACGATTTTACTAGGGATAAACAAAAAAGATAATGGTCCATTTAAACTAAAACCTATTATGAAAAATATTTTATCGCCATATTTTGATCATATAATGTATATGTTTCTATAATTGTCTATTTCTAACCATTTTAAAATGTGAAAAATGTGGTTACAAATTTTTTTTTCAGAAATTACAAGTGTGCCACTCACATCGCATATAAAAGGTCACCCTTATCCTATTCTCTTTACACATTAAATACCATTTTCCCAGAAAATAACTAATAAAATTAATTCCTTAATTACATACCAACATATTAGTGTCCTTTTTTATAAATGAATCCCAATAATCATTTTGATTCCTACCTAAGGTGGTTTTTTGAGGAAGATGTATTGTTCTAAACCTATAATATTTATTTTATTTATTTTTCATTCTCCTTAAACCATATTAATTATGTAATATATTATTAAATTTGTACATAATATATTCATAGATTTTGTGATTTTAATTTAATAAAATAAATCCTTCTCCTCTTCCATCAAATGGGATATAGAATCATCATTTTTTCTACTACGAACTACTACCTCACAAACCATTGTTATTCATTTTCCATCATCACCTCTCACGACGGGTTATAATGATGTATTTAAAGTATATATATTATATTTTAAACATGTTGATAATTATTTAATTTTCATATCACATAAAACTTATTACTTTCCATTCTTTGTGGGATACAATGATGTTTCTCGTGTATATGGTGGACTACCTCCTCATAAAGTGATGTGATTCATTTTCCTTTAATGATTTACATGGAAGGTAAGAAGGTTGATGTTAATTAGTACAGGTGGTATACATGAAATAATAATGAAATTAATGAAATATTTGTCATTGTTAATATATAATATATCATTTTCATTCTTACATAGAAAAATTATAACGTTTTTCATGTACGTGTGGACTACCGCCTCTACGAAGTTATGTGACACTTTTTACATCACTATGTCACAAAAATTATATATAAGGTTATTTAATTAAATAAAATGATAATTATGCTATTATTTTCATTATTTAAATAAAAAATACTACTTACCTTCATTCCATAATCATTGTTGAAAAATGGAAGTGTTACTCATGCGCACGAATGACATACCCTATACATGATTATAATGTAGTTAATTTCTCATAAAAATATTACATAATTGATTTTAAATATATAATTGATGAATAAATATGAAAATTATTTAATTATTATTGTGTGTATTTTAAAACTCCGCCCTCTTTGACCATTTTCAATACACCAAATCTGTCTTGAAATAACAAACCAGATGGCCTCAAAACAGACGATGTGGAATTAACTGATTAAGTATTTAAATATATAAATTATATAAATTAAATAAATTATTTAATTATAATTTTTAAAACCGGAAATATTTTAATAATAAATAATATGAATTTTATAATCTTATTATTCGGGAGTTAAAGGACAGACATGGAATGTTTGGACTCGGTGTAAGGGTTTCTCATCTTGATTTGTCTTATGTAATACATATGCATCATTAACAACTTATTTTTATTATGTGGTATATATAATGAAAATGAATTTATTTTATGATTATTTGAATTAAAATTATTGGGATTTAAAAATTCATTTGGATTTCTCTTTTTTCATGGGGTTATTATCCGTAGTGTACCAAAGACATAAGGGGCTACATCTCAATTTTATTTCATTAAATCATATCATAATGTTACCAAACTATATTATTTTATTACATAAGTATACTACCCATTTTTACATGTTATATTGTGAAACTCGTTATTTTAATTATTTGTAAAGTTTCATTTGAATTTATTCTTTTATGGGGCTTACGATTGAAAATATTACAATACTAGAAAAAAGCATTATGCTACAATCTCCTTCATTTGGAGATTATTTATTTTCAAGTTTCTGTTAGAGAAAATCAGATTTTATATTTTCATTAAAACAAATATATTTCTTATAAAATAGTTATTAATGTGGTTAACATTTTTTCCCTATTTCAACCATTATTTATTAATGACGCATCAATAAATTCATTTAAAATTGATACTAATATATTATTTAATATTATATCATCCATTTTTATCTTCCATTTTTTTTTTGAAATTTTTTAAAAATATATACAGTCAATAAAATATTTCCAAAATCTATTTTACATGAACTTTTACATTATTTTAATTTTTTTAAATTAAAATTTCTAAACATTTTTGAAATGGGTCTCTTTTGACTCCATTTTAGAATTTTTTATAAAAATAATGTTTATTTTTAACATTTATGAGCTGAATGGATTTTCAGGTCATCATGTGCATTATTTTCATTGATGTTTCATTTATTTAATTCGAATCCTCTTTTGAAAGAAAATTATTGTAACAATACTTGGTGAAAATTTAATTTTTAAATGTGATTTTAAAAGTTAAAAGGGTATTTTCCTAAATAAATTTTTAATGATCTAATAACATTATTTCCATTTATCAAAGTTAAAAGTAAATTTTGTTACTTATTCTCTAATGGGGATATTTTTTAATGATACCGTACTCATTCTTTCTGTATATGTATTAGGATTTTATTACATAGATTGTAATGTAACCTATTTCTTTTCCATGAGTTAATCATGTATCAATGTTATTGTTATGAAACTCATTTCTATTCCATGGTTTAATCATGTTTCAAAGATATTTTTATGTATCCCATTTATTTTTGATGGGTTAACAATTGTTATAAGATTATTTATGGATCTTATTTCTTTAATATGGGTTAATCATGTTTCAATGTGGTTTTTATGGAAATTGTTTCTTTTCCATGGGTTAATCTAGTTGCAAAGATATTTTCATGGAACATGTTTCATATTCATGGGTTAATCATGTTTCTAATATATTTTCATGGAAATCATTGTTTCCACAATTTAAAGAAGTTATAAAATGAATAATTATTATTTTTATGAGTTTCTCAATTCAATTGAATCTCTTTTTAATAAATTTATGGTTCACATGCATTGTTATGTGATGGTTGTTCCTAGATAGTTCTAGGTGATCCCGATATAGTTTATATAATGGGTGAGATTAGATATTTCTAGGTGCGATGATTGAGATTATAAGATGATTGCACCATGATAGTGTCAAGTGAACACAATATTGTTTATACGATGAGTGTGCTTAGCTAGTGCTCCAATTATTTGTGTAATTACTATGTTCTCTAGAATATATATATATATACTAAACTTTCCATGTTTCTGGAAATGTTTCACCCTCTCAGATACTCCCTTCCCTATCCCTTAACCATATTCCTACTTTCACATGACTAAAGCACTCTCCATGTCATGCCTTACCTCTTTCGAATCTCCAGTTTCAAAACATCCATAATTTTTATTTCCTCATCGTCTACTGATTTCACCAACATCTGTCTCCCATATCTATGGTTTTTGATGCTTCTTGATACTCCATCTTTGTCTCTTTTCATATCTTCCCCTCAGTGACCTCTATATTTTGATTCACTTATTTCAAAACCACCAACGTTTTTTCTTCCTCATCATCTATAGATTTCAACTACATTAGTCTCCCACATCTATGGTTTGTGATGCTTCTCGATACACTATCTTCACCTCTTCTGATCTCACTAATATAGGGTTATATAAGCTACTCCATTTCGTCTCCCAAATATAGGGTTTTATGTCCTTCATGCTTTCCTACCAGTGCTCCATCACAGTCAATCACCTTCAATTCTATCCACTACCTTTGCTATGATAACTGCTAAATCATCCACCACCTACTAGTCCATCGGTTTTCTCTACAATCTGCACACTTCTACTCTATGAGTTCACCCATATTCTCCTTGGTTCACCTCCCATAATCCCTTATGTTACTTGCTGCAGTGACAACCATTGTTTACAACGCCTGAAAACCTCTACATGAACCACCTTACCATCTCCCATACATTCTTCAGACATTCTAAAGACCAACCTCTCCCAAACAAGTATCTTATCCTACTATCATTCAAAAGAAAATGATACATTCATAATGAGAAAGAGTATGTAAGCCACAAGAATGACCAAAACCATGTTGTAAAGGAATATTTCATGGATGGTGAAATGGTGGGTAATTGAATTATATTTATACAATTTTCATATAGGATATTTTAATATTGGATCGAATTCCATGTTCAATCATCCCTTACAATGGAAAATCCTTCAGCAAGCCTCTATGTTACTCCATATTTCTGGATTATAATGATCATTACTTTAAAAAATTTAAGAGTAGAAGTTAGTGAAGATATTAAGAACCTTGGGATCTAAGGAGTTATTGGATTATCCAACGTATCAAATTTGTGTAAAGATTCATTTATTCATGTATTATAATCATTAAAATTATAGTTTGCATTTCGACATTGATTTGTGGAAATATCAAACTTTTACTCCTTAGCAATATTGTTTCATCCTCTTCTTAGTGAACAAAATGTGTCTTTCATCAAGATTAAAACACCAACAACTACACCCTTAATTATTTTTTTGAACAAATTTTTTTGTTAATGCTTTTTAAACATTAATAATTTATTCACAGAACATATTACATTCTTCTAAAAACTAAACTATTCTTAATAATGATAAGTACTTTAATGTCATTGTTTTCTATTTTTTATCCTTGATTTGTCTTCTGGTCATTGTTTGTGGATGTTAAGGGATAATACCTACCATGTTGTAAGCTGAGAGGCATTTGGGGCCTACTAAGGATCATTAAATACTAACTCATGGTTTGAATTTACCATGTCCTTTATAAATATGTGGTACATAAATCCATAGATATTGTGTAAAATTACACTCCTCAAAAGTTCACATTTTATTGATATTTTTTTCATAATTTTCATATCTGTTTCAATATTCTCTATAAAAGATGGGATATCAATTTATTGAATTTTATTAATATGGAACTTCTATGTATGGATGAAGAAGGTAAGGTTCTATTTGATAAAACTTTACTAAAATGATAATATCACTTATTCATGTATGTATTTATAAGGTATGTCCCCTTCCCAAAAATATATTTTCTTATTGATTTGAGCATGTTCTTGTCAAATGATGTGTCCTATGTGTGAAATAAAGCATGTGATAATGATAACTGACTTGAGTTGGTTCAAAAAAAAGATTATTTTTCAATAATTTGGAATGATGTTTTATAGCATTATTTTCCTATAAAGTATTTTTCACATTCTCCTAATAACTACATTATTCATAATAATGATTGTTAAATTCATCACATCATTGTTTATGTTTTCTCTTTGATTTATGTTGTGGTAATTATTTATGTATAGAGGGGACAACACATTCCATGTTGAAAGTGGAGAGGTATGTAGTACCTACTAAGGATCGTTAAAAACAACCACATGACTGGAACTACTCCTGACCCTTATAATTATGTGGTACATAAATCCATAGGTATTGTGTAAAATTACACATCACAAAAGTTCACACATCATAGAAACATTTTGCATGATTTCATTATTTATTTCTAGATTCTATATAAATAATGGGATATCAATGTATTTACTTATAACAAGATGAAAATTCCATGTATGGATGAAGAAGGTAAGGATATATTTAACAACACTTTCCAAAAACTATTTATAACACTAATTCCTGTTTGTATTTATAAATTATGTTTCCTATACAAAATATATTTTCATAATGCTTTAAGAATTCTCTAGTCAAATAATGTGTGCTCTACGTGCTCTAGTCAAATAAAGAGGTTAAGGTATTTCAAATATTTCCAACATGATGATTTCATTATTTGATGTTACTTCATAAGCATTTAATTTTTAAAAAAAAATCAATGTTCAATGGGAGAACTTTTCATTGGAGCACGGAAAAAATTTCCAACTTATTATGTGAGAAGATGTTGACACTAAAAAGTTCATGTACCTATATTTTTATTATTCCATCCAAAAAGATGTTTAATTGGATGTGTTCGGTTTTTTCTAGACAAATGCCCACATCAACTCTAAAAAATCTCTTCTTCTTGTGAATGTAAGTTTCATAACTAGATTCCATGTTTGATCTTTCATTATATTAATTTCATCCCAGAAGGATTACACTAACATGGATTATTTTGACCTTTTCTCAATATTATCCATAATCTTTTTTAATATCACCCTTCACTAGACTATTTTATTGAATTGGTGTAAATTCATTTTCTATGATGGTTGGACCATTTCAGGACATTACAGATTTTATGTACTTGAAAATTTACAATTCCGACGGTAGATTTATTCATAATTTGATACAATTTCATCTTGTATTATTTTGGTTTTTGGGTTTATACTCTTCCTGATAGAGAAAAAACATTCCATTACAGATGAATATGATAATAATTCATCTTTTAAAATTTCCATTTCACATATAATATGGTTTTTTTATCCAAGATTATAGTGTCTGAATTTTTTTATATTCATAAAATAAATCCAAGATGATTTACTTTATCTTCTTAAAATTATTATTGTATAATTTATTTATGGTGTAAAAAACTAAAATGGTTATTTCAATTTTATTATCGATTGTATTAACTTTTATTCTCTTCATCCCTATCCTTAGTTTTAATTTATGACATATATAGACCATCGCCATCAATCAATTGTCATAGACTGATCACATCCCATCTGATATCACACCTCATCATCAAGAAACTATAATGAAATCCATGTGTGTATGATGTATATTCTTTTATTTCATACCATGAAATCATATTTATTTTTCTCAAATGTTATGTATATATTACTTGTTCATTCAATGTTAACTACTTATTATATGTTGCAATATTCTCATATTTTTTTCAATCTTGTTCCATGGGTGTATTAGTGAAACAAACTTCAATACATTGTGTTTTCACAACATTGTTCCCTATATACAGGGTGAATATATCCAAATTTTTTATAATATGTCTTATGTTAACATTATTGAATATAATAATTTCATTTTACCGCTTAAAAAATAATTATAGACTTGTCACACATTAATTTCAATTCTCAATATACTTCTAATGGTGGGATATTTCATAGAAGATTACTAAGGCTGAATAATAAGTTTTCTTATATCGGTTTATAACTCCAATTAAATAATATATTTTAAATACACATATCATTAAAGGTAGAATGACTGTTATTATTATTATTTCAGGTATATCTATTCCTTTAATCCCTTCTCAATAAAGAGGAACTAATGCGGTGACAAATATTTATTCTACTTAGGTTTATATCAGTTATCTGGACTGATTTATATTTTCATGACAACATTGTGACTAAAAATATAATGAAAATTTTCAGGTTGTTTACATATCTTGAATGGATTATAATTTCATGACACTATATCATATATTGTTTCTTATTTCTCATAATATATTATTCTATTATTTCTCATTTAATATTTTTTATTCAGATTCTAAATCAGGTATGTGACATGAAATCCCTCATCTATAATGATTTTTCTCGGTGTATGCTTTTTTTATGTCTCTGTTGCTGCACACGACTCCAAAAATTATTTACATGAAGAAAAATCATATTGTACCATGTTGTGTTAGTGTTAATAGATATGATTTATCAATTAAAACACTCCAGGGCTGATTTTATCTTTATTATCGAATATGGTAATTTTTTTAATTGTTCATAGATATCCTTAGTTTTAATTTATGACATCTATGGACCATTAGCATCCATCATCTATCGTATAATGATCACATCCCATCTGATATCACACCTCATCGTCAAAAAAATATAATGAATTTTTATTTTTAAGATGAACATAAATGTAAGGTAATGAATAGCATTTGAAAGGCTCTGTTTGACATATTTGGCATTATTTACTATTGTAAATAATTATGTTATTTTGATTTACAAATTGAATGTAATTAGAGACTATTGTAAATATGCCATGTTTTCATTGAACTGAAGTACATT
The DNA here is from genome assembly GCA_963277665.1 of Viscum album. Lineage (NCBI taxonomy): Eukaryota > Viridiplantae > Streptophyta > Magnoliopsida > Santalales > Viscaceae > Viscum > Viscum album. The sequence goes on from OY728167.1 coordinate 837,998,431, forward strand.
TTCATTTTTTAGTTCCTTATGATTCCTTAAAAATATTCTCAAATTCAAACATCAATACTAGTTTTTTCTTTATGTCGTTTCATTTGTTCCATTGATTATAAAACCACAAATTTTTTTCTTCTGAATTGGAAACTTCAAAATATTACATTGCTGCTTCAATAGTTAGACATTTGGTTATTAAATGATTCTCATTCATTACAGTGATATCTTTATATAGAAAAATGTATTGATTGGCTTTGATTCTGAAGATGTGGTCGAACACAATGTTGCAATGTCTCAAGACTCTAGGCCAACATGAAATCATTCCAATGATCTTTATCTCTTTATAAAGGAAAAAATAAACAAAAAATACAAACTTGTTTAATGTTTTTCACAAATTTCCAAGTTACTAGAAATATGTTGTCTAATATGTAAGATTCAAATTTATTATTATAAATTTTATATCCCCTTTTATCTCTACGTCAATTATACTGTACTAATACAATTTTAAATTGATATTTCATTTTATGATTTTTCATGTTTTTTTCCAGTAAAAATAATTTCCAATTTTTTTATTTTTCAAAAAAAAATACTATAGAGGTGGACTATAATGCGAAGAGAACATTTAGGTGTGGGGCTCCACTTCATCAAAAACTCATAGATCTACTTTGCATTTATTAACATGAGTTAGAAAACTTTTGTCTTTCGTATCCGCACATAACAGACTTACAAATATATGCTACTTTTGTTTCATTTCTCACAATTTCTTTCCACTAACATCCTTCTGTCTATACCTATTGTTATGTGTCACATTTATTGACCTTTAGCATCCCAATTTTCATGGTTCATATTCCATTATTATCTTTTATAGTTTAAACTATTTTTTATTTTACTACAAAAATAACTGAAACTACATGTATTCCAATATTATTTGTCTATAATTTCTCATTTTAACATAACATTAATTTTAATAAATTCACATGCTTTCAATATATTATTTAATTGTGAAAAAAAATCATTTATAGCATTATGTGTATGCATAGGTGGGGTAATAATTATAATGGAAGTCATCCAGATGATTATTCCAATTGTAAGGATTATATAAGGGTTCTACGATGATGATATTCCAATATGCCAACACATTTTATCTATACTTTCGATGAGTTTATAATATATCATTTTATAAATATTTATATCATATTTTTCATGATTAATGATTCTTATGACACTTTCCTTTATTAAATCCTTGTTCCATATTTTATGAGTGATGATTCAAATATTGATTTGTGTGAGTTATTTTATGATTTTCTCATACACTCTAATTATATCATCATACCCTTATTCACTTATTATTATAATCAATTCCATTCAAATTTTAATTCTTATTTTTACCCTTATTGAACATTTTATCTCACCCTTCTCATGTTTCATTTTCCAAAAGTTATAAAGAATGAGATTGAACGAATTATGACTAGGATGGATTTCAAATGGATGATTATGATGGCTTAATATGAAATAAGAATATCTTGGATATGTGGGATAAAATATCATTAAATACATTGGTATTGTCTATACAATATTTTTTATAATTCTCTTAACTTCTAAACCTAAAAGCTCTTCGAGAATGTAAGTGAATCCAATTTTTCATTTCGAAGTTGTATGTTTTGGATGAAAAATATTGGCTCACCAATATTGGTTTCAAAGTAAAACATGTAAATTTTATGATTTTTGCATCATATTTTGGAGTCTGTGTTTAGGTATGTTATAGTAATCCCTCATAATAAGACATTAGGAGTAAACCTAAAGAGGCTCTCTGAAGAAGAGGTAAAATTCATAAACATATGTTTTTTTTATTTATTCTTAAACCCCCTTTAATGTTTTTTGAATATGATATGATTATAAAAAAATTATATCTCTTATATTGATATGTTATTATGTTAATTTGATAACCTAAATCCATATCTTCATCTATCATATGGGATACTAGATCATCATTCTTGTGTATGGTGGACTACCATCTCTCAAACCAAGATTGTCCATTTTTTATCACCTCCACTTACGAGTGGATATAATTATGGATTTAATTTATATATATGATATATATGTTATTATTATACCTCTATAATTATTACAACTTTTCTACCTTCTTACCTCCAAACCCAAAGTTAAATAATAATGTCACTCGTATGTATAGAAAATTAATCCCTCGTGAAGCGATGCGATTCTTTCTTCACGTACTATTGACGTAAAAGGTTATCTATAATGGTGTAGATAAATATATGTGATATATATATGATATAAAAATTATTTTTTAATGGTAATATCTTATTTAACTATCTTTCTTTCAATCCATCTATAAAATGGAAACAACGTTCTTGCATACGTATGGTCTACCGTCTCCCTGAACAATGAATTTCATTTTATATCTCTATATTTTATGTATTACTCTAAAGACATATATACTGAATATATAGGATATTCATTTCATGTTTAAAATTAGGTATATTTTTTCACCATGATCAAAGTAATCTGACTAAAAATAAGAAAATCAGAACATACATGAAAAACCATGTAGTTACTATCTGAAATGATATTTTAAGAATAAATTGTTAATAAACGTGAAATAAAAGATCGTAAGTAAAAGATATAAGGTATTATATATAATAATAGTTATATTATAGATATATAATTAACCTAAATTTATTTTTCTTTAGGTTTTAACATATATTAAAGAACTTGTGACGTAAGGTAGGGGATTTCTTGTCTCTCTTTTATTTCTAGGAGACGGATACCATATTCACTACTGGTTTGTTTGGTGGGGTTTATATACATCCCCTTTTAAATTATATATCATTAATATCCTTTTTTAATATATATTTAATTTTTCATTTTATGTTATTAATTATTGGGGATTTTTATTCAAAATAATACTAAAGTGGTAAGGGAATTTTATCTCAATTTTCCTTCTTTGAGACATATGTCATGTTATGCACCTATCTTCATTGATGAGGAGTATATATAAACCATGTTATATGTAATATCATAAATTTATTTATTTTCATTATATTTTATGTTTCATTTAATTTTTTATTTCAAGGGGATTATGATTCAATGTTACTAAAGTAAAAAAGGTTTTATGGTAAAATATCATTGGTTATCGAGATTTTTAATGATTATGATTTAAATGATGAAATATTATGATAAATATCTCAAAAATATCATGAATATTTTTATTATATGTTTATTGCATGATAATACATGTTTTCCCATCATTTTACTCTTTTTATGTACTCAAGATTCAAAAATAATATTTTTAATGTAGACTGATTTTATTTCTCTATTCAGTCGAAAAAACCTCTTTATTCATTGTCCATGATTTCTAAAAAATGTTTTATCATTGTCAAAAGGGTTTATTAAAGTTAACTTTATCCATGTTTTACTTTTAAAAATTTAATTAACAATAACATTAATGCTGATTTCAAAAAATAATTCCAGTTTTGATTTTACCAAAAACATGAAAGGAATCATTGTTTTAACATGAACAACATGAATGGTATTTTACTCGGTCATAAATTATTTCTTTAAAACATTTAATTATTATTTTAAATTTTTATTTTCAAATTAATGTATTTCCAAAATGTTTTATGTATTTTTAGTTTTAAACCATGATTTTCAAAAAGGATATTTTCCACAAGAAATTATTTAAATGACTTTTAAAGATTTTATTATAAGTTTCCAAGTATATTTTTAAATAAAAGTATTTTGAAAATTGTATATATTTTAAAAAATATTCTTTATTGTTCAAAGGCTATATTCCTCAACAAATTTTTTAAATTATTTTTAATTTTTCCTTTATAAGTTTCCATGGTTATTTTTAATGAAATGGATTTTGAAAAGGTTTTAATTTTAGAAAGTGTTTTTTAATGAGGAAAGGCTATTTACTCAAGAAATTATTTAAATAATCTTTCAATATTATTTTACATCTAAAATGAAATCCTATTATGTTAATTATACGTTATTGGGGATTTCATCCAAGGATATCATTTTAATTCATTCCCTGAATGGTATATTTTTATGATGAACATATGATTATGAAACATATTTATCTTCAATGAGTTATACCATAATAAAATTCATAAAAAACCCATTGTTTTTCTTAGGTTATGTTGTGATGAAATAATAAAAATATTATCAAACCTATTTCATTTTCACATGTAATTATATGATGAAATGTTTTATGAACCCCATTTATATTCTTAGGTTCTGATATGATGATCATTTTATAAAGCCCATTTATTTTCATAGGTTATGATGTGATTAATATTTTATGATCTTCTAAAACACGTATGTATTCATTCCATTATGTGATGGGTGGGACATATATCTCCCTCTAATGTGTTGGGTAAATTTTGATTTCTCATGAGATAAAAATAACTAAAATTTGGAGTCAACCCAATTCAATAAGGGACTCTATCTTGTTTTATAGTCTTGGTAGTGAAACTTGAGTACTACGTTGGTTTGGGGAGAAAAACTGTGACACTATGATAGTCTTTCAAAATAACTTTGAACTGCTAAGGTAATTTTTTTCTATACTTATCATTATGCCAAATAATTATTCATTAAGTCAATGTTATGTTCTCATAATTCATGTTCATTTATTTCATTATTATTCATGCCTTATTAACTTCCAATTTTTATTAAATGGCTCAAGTTTATTTTCTATGATATAAAGGGTATGGTTTTCAATTTTTATTCTTAGTTATCATTCCCTTATACTCATGATATGCAGATATTTAACTTGTTTACCATTACTGATCATCTGAGCTCATCATTTATTATGTTTTATTTACCCATCTTATGATGAAAGATATTATATATGCGATGTATAAGAAGGGTACTAATTATTAAGAACATAGTAGGAGATGGTGTGGATCACTTGTGGAGAAGTTGTGTATATTTAAATTTTTTCAAAGGAAATAGAACTAAAATATTATTAAATGTATTTTTTATGTTATGTAGTGAATATTTATCTATTAATATGTCAAATTTATTTAAATAATTTGTGACTTTATATTCCTGCATTGTTTTCATCACTACTATGTTGTGGGATTTCCAATGAGGTTCAACTATACCTTAGGGGAAGGAATTTTCTATGAAACTACCAAGTATAGTAGTAAGGAAGAAAAATAATACATGCTAGAGTTGCATCATGAGAATAATACATGTTTCATAGAAATTAAAAAAAATAACATGAATTTTTGTGTTAAGTTGTATGGTTTTCACTACCCATAGAGGAACTTAGATAGGAATTGATGAAATTTTAAGGGAAACATCCTTTAAGAGGAAACACCAAAGGTGTTGTTGCTACACCATGGAGGTCTCAATTTTAACAATTTATATATTTTAATGATGACAATAATGATAGGTCACATATTCCACACTACACCGCAACCATGTAGGGGCCATGCAAGGATATAATATGCTATAATTCAGTAATCATTCCCATGATGTAGTATATATTTACACTATAATATTAAAATACCTAATATATTATGAGATTTAAAATATTTTTGATATATATATATTTCTATAGAAGGAATCAATGCCTAAATATAAATGATAATTTGGGGGATTGAAATGAAAAAATATTGATGGGATTCCAACCTCTATAAATAGGATGGTGTTGTATCAATGAGAAGAGATCACTCGAGTGGACTGGAAGGGTTGCATATATTTTCTTTACTAACTCTATAGTATTGATTTTTCTTTGAAGTTCAGGAGTATTTTTATTAAATTATTCAATATTTTTTCTTTCTTATTATCACATTATCTTTATTTATTTCTTTTGTCACTATTCATCATTCTTATAACCATGATCTCTTACACTCGATAATGAGTGACTGGCCTGGATCTTGTCCTTGGGGGAGATATATGGTGTTCTTGAACATTATTTATCAATTATTTAGGATTTAAGCATATTCGTTGTGAATGAGGGAGAAGTGTACATGTGAAGTGATTTTCTACCATGCCATGAATCTAAAATCCATCTATATTCTTCGATATACATCATTCACTCCCTTACATTTAACGAAAACCCCTCATATGTTATATATTTTTTGGTCAATGGATGAAACAACATGTGATGGAGTTGGGACCTTTCAGGTTCCATGTTCTTGATTAAGATGTGTCATTATCCTTCATTATAGTGGGTGGTGGAATCTAGTGAGCCAAATAATTTTACTAGGTATTAAAGGTTTCACAGTTAATAAATTAAAGGATAATATTTGAAGAATTCAATTTCATTATTGAATTATAAAATTATGTTTAAATAAAAAATAGAAAAAATGAAGGAACCTATGTAACCAACCTTAGTACAATGAACATTCCATCTATCCTCATAATTCAGTGTATTGTAATTTTGGATTGGAATTTAATTATTTTTCACTAATATATTTTTATTTTTTTTTATAAAATAATAAATAAACACGTATAATAGGTTAATTAGAATTAGCATGTGTACCACAAAAATATCCTCAAGTGACATGAACCTGGTCAGGTATTGTGCTGCAGTAGGAAAATAAATAGTATCTTTTTGTACAGAAATACTATTGGTGCCCCAATTGGATCAGTAAATCCACTGATATTAGGAGGCCTTTGTCACCTAAATTACATGAACAAAACATTCTCTTTATTAAGATAAGGAGGGTATTCCATGATATTCTATTTATTATTCATAACTTGAGATATTTGACCCAATGAAACAATTATGTTCTCATCTCCCCCTCCCATACGGTTAAGTATATTACTATTGAAACAATCACATTACCCCAAGGTATATCATTTTTTCCACATCCACTTCTAGTATCTATAAATTGTTGTAATTACTTGGAAACAACCCGTTATATGCACCAAAAGTTTATGATATTTTCTTATACATATATATAAACCTTGTATTTTTACTAATTTATCATTGTCTGAATCCCCAAAAATACTTATTCATTCCTCTAATACAAACTATAGTTACCTAATTCTCCTACGCATTTTATTTCATGATTTTTTAACATCAATATCAAATAAACACAAACCAATGATTGAGAGGACTGGTGTATTTTGGAGACTACATACAAAAAACATAGATATGAGACTAAAATTAAAACTCGTTATTTTAATTTCTATTATGAGATCCTAAATCCATTTGATTTTATTAAACTCCATAGGATAATATTGTAATGAAATGAACAAAAAGGGTGTGCTAAAACAGTAGTAGGTAAATAAACATGACAAATAAACAGAACATATGAATCAAATAGAATATCATCATATCTTAACAGGAAAGGTGTAGGATCCTAGGTATTTATGGAATAATAATTTTTCTTTATATTAATATTTAATAATAAAATATTATTTTAACATTAAATTGTATTCATTGTCTGATAGTATACTCATCACACAAAAATAAGTTTCTTTGAAATCTTATGTTGCACACAACTTTGAGTTATACTAAAATTTAATAAAATAACAAGATTATTATTTTAAATTGTAGTTAACGCCAAGTCATTATATTCGAGGGAGGGAAAAAAATAAATACATTGCGACTAAATATTTATATTAAATATTTTTAGTTTTATCCTATAAATTTTCGATGCTTAAAATTAGAATGAATCTAATTTTAACCCTAAAATACAATAATATTTTTAAAAGGTCAATTTACCACCTTTTTATGGTGAACCCTTTTTAAATATAGTTTTGTGACATTCTTATAGTCTATCTGACAAAATAATATTATTATTTATAATAGGGGCTCCAAATTTACTTTGGATGAAATTTTGGTATTTTTTTGATAAAGTTCATTTTTTAATGAATAGTGAATAATACTATATTTTAATTCAAAAAATCATTTTCATCTAATTTATTTTTATAGTTATTGTGTACTTTAAATGGGTTTTAATGTTTAATTTCATTATATTTTTATCATTTTATCCATTTTTTTCATTGGAACTAAGTTCACTTATAAATTTTAATAAGCACATATCAATATTTTGATTGTTATTACTTCTTAAAAACTAGATTTTTGGTTTTGAAAACAAGAATTAATTTTATCTTAATTATTAAAACATATGTGTTTTGAATTTTTAAAAACATATTACATATTTGGAATCATATGGTTCAAATTGTGTAAGTAGTTACCTTTTATTTTCGGTCATTAGGAATAGTTACTTTAGTAATTATTTTATTTACAATGGTTAAAGGTTAAATCTGGTAAATAAAGATAAAACATAATATTATAATAATATTAAACTACCATAAAACATGTACTATTCCTATTTTATAAGATAAATTTGACCACGAGCGTCCTTGGGTCTATTTTGGTACCCCATGGATCCACATGGGAGTGATAATGACATTTTATAAGAATTAATTTAATGTAAAGGGAAATATAACATAAACATGTATGTTTTACTAAAATAATTTTTATATGGGGTTATATAAGAAATATATTCAACTATAAATATTCATTATAAATATAAAATGATTTCATAAATCGTGGAATTTTATTTATAATGTTTAGACATTAAATAAATAAATTTAATCATGACACAATGATGATGCAGTGATTACATCATTAATGAAAGATTCAAATAAATGATATTACAAATATTAAAATAATTATAATTTGACAAATTTTGTCACGACCTGACCTCGGGGCCCGTGTCGTGACTACCCCAAGCCCGCCTTCCATAGGCTAGGGGCTGGCGACTAGCACGAAAGGCGTAAATCCTGATAACTGGGAAGGCATTGCCTTTAAAAAAAGTAACAAAACCCCACAGAGTACAAGCAGAAGTAAAACACTAAGTACAAAAAGGATGTGCTGAAAAGTAAATGGGCCAGAATACAAACCAAATCGAAAGTACAGCTACAACTGAAAGAAAGTACAACAAGGACAAGTAGCTGGAAGAAGATAGAAGCAGCTCCTGGGTTGTCCTCCTCGGATCCTACCTGAAAGGTAGGTACAGATAGCAAAAATCCTGAATCGTCCACCACGGATCCTACCTGAAGAGTAGGTACATATAGCCTCCAAAACACTCTCTCCCGTCAACCACCTCCGAGTGTCGCCTCGTCATGAAGTCCACCACTGGATACTATCTCGTCTTGAGGTCCACCTCCGGGTACCATCCAGTCCTCGAACACCCAGCCTCTGTCTGCGCTTTCCGTCGTCTGCAACCAACACAACGAGGTGCGAGCATAGACCGTCCAGGGGTGAGTATAACAATACACAGTAGGGACCCCGAGACCCTCAAGGTCTCACTAAATCCAACAAGGGTAACCACAGAGAAGATCTCAACAGATAACCTCTACTTAGGTACATGCCCATACATATACCCAAGTTATCAAGTAACCCATCTCAATCAAGAGGAAACAAAAGGATTATGAAATCAACGGATAACCTCTACCCAGGTATATGCCCATACATATACCTAAGTTATCAAGTAACCCATCTCAATCATGAGGAAGCACAAATATTATAGACTCAGCTCAACCAGGATTTTATTCATGATGTTGAAACCACGACTACTAGAGAACTCCTCCTCCGTCAAGTACAGTGGGACAGCCGCTACAACCAAGCATGCTGAACTCCTCCTCTGTCGAGTTCAGAGGGCCTACCACTACAACCAAGCGCGCCGAACTCTTCCTCTGTCGAGTTCAGAGGGCCTGCCGCTACAACCAAGCGCGCTGAAATCCTTGGACTACTGTAGTACTCCACCTGTCGAGTACTGTGGGCCTGTTGCTACAACCAAGAGCTTCCCACCATGGGTCTGCCGCTACAACCAAGCGCTCCCCCTCATAGGTTCCAGAGGTACTCCTTCTGTTGAGTACCGCGGGTCTGCTGCTACAACCAAGCGCTCCTCCATCGTGGGTCTGCCGCTACAACCAAGCGCTCCCCCTCATAGCCTCTAGAGGTACTCCTTTTGAGTACCACGGGTCTGCCGCTACTACCAAGCGCTCCTCCACCGTGGGTCTTCTGCTACAACCAAGCGCTCCCCACTGGGCTATCTGAAACAAACCGAGTCGATAGATCATTAGTCGTCTAGTCTCATCCAGCTACTAGGTCTTTGCACTCTGCTAGCTCGTCACCCGGAGGGTCCTCTCCATGAGCTACTGGTCGATACTACAAGTATCACAAAGTTCCAAGAAGAAGTATCTCAAAGTACCGTCTTGTAATAGGGGTCCCAACGCAATAGACGGCGCGTCAGTCGGATGCCCGGTCTGTGAGTTACTAGCCTTTTCATCCCAGGGGCCCGGTTGGTTTCGTGTGCGAACCAACCCGTCCGTATCTCGACTGTACCCCGAACTCTCCTAGGTTATGCTCATAGAGACCATTTCTCAACGTGATCACCAATGCCGCTGATGGTTCGTCAAACAGACGTCCTGTCTGAAAGTTATTAGCCTTTCCGTTTCAGGGGCCCGATTGGATTTCGTGTACAATCCAACTTGACTATTATCCAACTACATCCAAAACACAGGTGAAGCTTTCCAAAAGTTCCATCCCATCAAGAGGAATCCAAAAAAGTCGATGACACATCAATCAGACGTCCGGAGGTCGAGAGATAAGCGTTTCCGCTCCGAGGGATCGGTTGGTTTCATATCCGAACCAACCCGGACGTACTCAACGTTCTCCGAAACCTTGAGTCTAATATACTCGAATGACTGTCTCGATCCAAGGATCGCATCGCAGCTGATGGTGTGTCAATTGGAGGTTCGTAGCCCATGTTATGGGAAACAGACCGAAAAGTCCGGTATTAGGGGGTTCGGGCTCGGTCTGACCCGGCCCGGTACCCCCTGGGTCTTCCCGAACCGGGTCGACCCGACCCAGCTCCGGGTCTAGCCCTCTTGGGCATGGCCCGGCCAGGGCGCGGCCCGGCCTGGCGGTCCGGCGCGCTGGAGCTGGCCAGGGTCAGGTGGCTCGGCCGTTTCGGCCAAGCGGATGGTGTTATGGGGTGGCACGACGCCCCCCCCCCCCCAGCTCAAAACCGCAGCCCCCATGGGGGCCACTCCTTGTCAACGGACGCGGTCGAGCACCGCGTCCCGCCTCCTTCGGTCCCACAGGGTCGCGGGACCAGCGGCCTGCCGTCGTGCCTTCAGCCACGGCGGCCCGTCACGGAGGTGCGCCGGCGGAGTGCTCTGCAGACCACCGGACGAGCTTCGGTGGTCAGATTTGCCTGTCGTCTTTGCTAACGGCCCTCCCGGGACCAGTTCTTCACAGCGAGGTCCTCACAACGCCCGTGCAGCCTACTTCATCGTCGCCCGCCGATCCGCACACCAAGAACGAAGAGTCGGTGGGTTCAGACTTGTTCGTTGGTCCGCACCCACCACGTTAGAGGTTTAAAAAGGCTTTTGACAAATTTTAAACACATGACGAGGGTATAATCACATAGATTAAATTGAAAAAAAACCCCTACCTAAAGCATCATCGAGCAAGGGTTTGTGGCGGAAAAAGGCGTCACGGAAGGGGGAACGTCGCATCGTGGAGAAATGATTCGTCGGTGTTGCGTCGTCGATCTCCGGGGATCCGGCGTTATTTTCAACCTTCATCGGAGGTCGGCGTTCTTCACGTTCTTCGCATTCTTTGTCGAGGAGGAAGAACTTCAAGAACCTGGGCAAATTCTCCCTCGCCTCTAAACACAACAGGACTAAAATATAATTAGTGGTGACTTATTTTATTTACACAGAAACCAACGTTTGAAATTCAAAAAAAAGAAATAGTCAATTAATGAATTAATTGAGGAGTTTAAAACCGCCTAATTAATGAGGCGTTTATTATCCAGAATAAATGCAAGAGTTGACTTCATTAAAAAGGGGTGCGGGTGCGTTACTTAATTAAAGGAGGGGGTTGAAATGGTGAAATAAATGGTGGGGATCGTGTGGGCCCCACCTCACAAATATCCTACCTAGTGGGTAGGATATTGTGGGTCCCACATCATCCACTTATCTTAAGTTAAGAAAAATAAAATAATTGGTCGCACCGTTTTATTTTATTCAATTACATAACCCAAAAAATTTTAAAACCACACCCGAGCAAACGCAACTCCGGAAAAGGTGTTTCTAAGCAATTAGCAGTGCTGAGATTCCATCGGTGCCCTCGGAATTCGATTCCGAGCACCGGTTCAAAAGTTATAAAAACTCGCTCGTTCGTTCACGGAATGTACCCGAGCTAAACTTCGGAAAACGTTTTATGGCACACCGGGTCTCGGAATTAGGTGCCGTCAGAAACTGAGTTCTTGTAAAATCCCAAAGAAAATTAAGAAAGAAATTTCTCTTGAATTTTACGGGTCTTTACATTACTCCCACCTCAGGGAATTACATCCTCGTAAAGCTTTAACACAAACTAGGGATAGAAAAGCGGTACCAAGCACGCATCTGAGCCTTTCGCTCGCATGTGCTCACCTGGAGGTTCCTGTACTGCCAATGAAAGAACACCCAATGATCCACTCCTGTTGATCCTCAACCTCTAATGGAACCCCGAAAAAGTCACCCCATCGCCAAAGTCCTGTTCCCCATGGTCGATGACATGCGCCAGGTCAAGCACGTATCTCCTCATTTGAGATATGTGGAAGTCGTCGTGCACCCGGTGCAATTGAGGTGGATGGGTCAAGCGATAAACCACCTTGCCTACCCAGAGGACCTGGAAAGGTCCACTGAACATCGGAGATTACATTCCGCCTTGGCCACATCTCTATAAACCTCATCGAGGTGAGACCCGTATTAGGACGTGGTCGTCATCCTTGAACTCTAGAGGCTTCCTGTCAGCTCTGTGCAGTCTCATCTACCGTGATCCATAGGCGATCACTGCCCACTCCTACATCAGGACACACCCGAGTCCGGTCCCTAATGCGTCGTAGTGAACTATGTAACCAACGCCCACAGGTTGGGTTCACCGATCAACCCAGCTCCTGAAAGCTCTGCTGGGAGTGGTGCCGCAACTCTGGAGAATTCTAGCACAAAGGTAAGTTTTTCCATCTCCTGAGTGATCGAATGCACCCTCTTATGCATGATTCCATCCTGTGCTGCCTAGATTTCCTTTTCGCCGACCAAGGAAAACCCATTCTGACATTTGCCTAATACTGTCAATTTGAGTATGAACAGTTATTTCTCAATCCATACCCAAACTAACATCGTAAGGCCTCGACGCTACCACCAAGAGGTCCCAACCGAGACTCTCGCCTCAAGGATCAGATCACACCGTCGGCGTAAGTGTGACTATCGAGTCTCCTCCCAAAGGTATCTCCAGACGTGAGGGTCAAGTCAACGGCTTAACCGGAAACTCTAGGTCTGGGACTAGATTCATGGAAGGAAGGGATGATTCATATCGATTTCTGTGGCTACAGCAGCTAGTAGAAGACAAAGTCCGTATTTCGAATCATCCTTAGAGCCCTTTCAGTCGCAATCCTTGACCGCATGAAGCTACTCTCTTTCCCTGCCCTCTAGCTCCCTGAGCCTGGAGGGAACAACAAAGGTGGGTGGTTGTAATATGTTGATATGTACACCACATCATGCTACTCTCCTAGCTCTTCCTCCACATCTGCTACTCTGTAGATTCATCTGTCCTTAACATTACCTCTTTTTGAAACATTCGCATGCCCAAGTCTCTGAGACTCGTACCAGTTTCCAGCTTTCACACTACTATCCTTCACTGACTGCATCCATTCAGCAAAAGAATTATCAACCACAAGGGTTCTTTCTAGCACCGTAAAATAAGTAGGAATGCATAGAGGAAGGAGTGCTTACTCGGATATCCTTTATACACCCCACAATCAGAGGTCCGTGCTCTATAGCACCGATCAAATCGTATTCATCGAGTACCCGAAATGTTCAGTACGCCTCGATGAATATTCATCTACTGACTCGTCGTCCTGCCGAAGCTGTATAATCTCAAGAAAACATTCAGTCACCTCCTCAAGCCAGTCCTCAGCCGCATGTGAGTCGGGCTCGCCTCAGAACTTGAGGGTATCTGATGTTAGAACATGTGTAAGGAAGTAATCCTACATGTGTCACCTACCGGTACCGCCGGTTGTAACTGCAGACCAACAGGTAGTGATGTATAGCTGACACCCTACCCAAGGGAAGTATCTCAGGTATCGGTCCATGTACCGAATCCTCATCACTATGCGGACCATCCCCATGGTCACTCACTTGAAAACACTAGTAGCCAAGTCCACCATCCACTCTACTGATGTCTCAGCCAGGCGGAAAACTCTAGCAATCGCCTCCAGCCAGTGCTCTGCTGTCTGAGAATCTGCCTCACCTCGTAACCTCAGAGGCCGCTACTGTCAGAACTCATGCAACGCGCTCTGCCAGTATGCACAGTTCACTTGTAAGGCTGGTGGCATCTGCTGCCCAACAGGTGGTGGTGCTGCTGGTACACCACCCATGGGTGCCAACATAGAAAAGGGCCCCGCACCGGATCCTCTCCGCTCGGTGGGCCGTCATCGAGTACTCTCTCGGAACTCCAACTGACTGTCTGCGTGGAGACATCCTGAACAGATGCGACACGGTCAACGATTTAAACCTGGTGAGCTGACACAAATTAATCACAGAGGAAACTTGAAACACCCATGCAATCAATGTTTTCGTGCATTATGTCAGAAATCAGAAGTCAGGGTCCTGGTTTACGGATACGTCAGCTGTCGCACCAACACTGGACTCCCTGGACTGATAACCACACTCAATACCCTTAACACTATTGCTTCACATAGAAAAAGATCAGAGTCCTGAGTTCTGCGGTAGAATCGAACTCCTCTAATACAAATTTGTCACGACCCGTCCTCGAGGCCCATGCCGTGACTACCCCAAGCCCGCCTTCCATAGGACAGGGGCTGGCGACTAGCACCAAAGGCATAAATCCAGATAATTGGGAAGGCATTGCCTTAAAAAAAAGTAAAAAAACACCACAGAGTACAAGCGGAAGTAAAACACTAAGTACAAAAAGGAAGTGCTGAAAAGTAAATGGGCCAGAATACAAACCCAATTGAATGTACAACTACAACTGAAAGAAAGTACAATAAGTACAAGTAGCTGGAAGAAGATATAAGCAGCTCCTAGGTAGTCCTCCTCGGATCCTACCAGAAGGGTAGGTACAGATAGCGCAGCTCCTGAATCATCCACCACGGATCCTACCTGAAGGGTAGGTACAGATATCCTCCACAACGCTCTCGCCCATCAACCACCTCCCAGTGTCGCCTCATTGTGAAGTCCACCACTGGATACCGTCTCGTCGTGAGGTCCACCTTCGGGTACCGTCCAGTCCTCGAACACTCGGCCTCTATCTGCGCTTCCCGTCGTCTGCAACCAACACAACGAGGTGTGGGCACAACCCGTGCAGGGGTGAGTATAATGATACTCAGTAGGGACCTCGAGACCCTCAAGGTCTCACTAAATCCAACAAGGGTATCCACAAAGAAGATCTCAAAAGATAACCTCTACTTAGGTACATGCCCATACATATACCCAAGTTATCAAGTAACCCATCTCAATCATGAGGAAACACAAGGATTATGAAATGAACGGAAAACCTCTACCCAGGTATATGCCCATACATATACGTAAGTTATCAAGTAACCTATCTCAATCATGAGGAAACACAAAGATTATAGACTCGGCTCAACCAGGATTTTATTCGTGATGTCCAAACCACGGCTGCTGGAGAACTTCTCTTTAGTCGAGTACAGTGGGCAAGCCACTACAACCAAGCGTGCCGAACTCCTCCTCTATCGAGTTCAGAGGGCCTGCTGCTACAACAAAGCACGCCGAACTCCTACTCTGTCGAGTTCAGAGGGATTTCCGCTACAACCAAGCGTGCCGAACTCCTTGGACTGATGTAGTACTCCACATGTCGAGTATTGTGGGCCTGCTGCTACAACCAAGCACTTCCCACCATGGGTCTGCCGCTACAACCAAGCGCTCCTCCTCATAGGTTCCATAGGTACTCCTTCTGTTGAGTACCGCGAGTCTTCCGCTACAACCAAGTGCTCCTCCGCCATGGGTCTGCCGCTACAACCAAGCGCTCCCCCTCATAGCCTCCAGAGGTACTCCTTCTGTTGAGTACCACGGGTCTACCGCTACTACCAAGCGCTCCTCCGCTGTGGGTCTTCCGCTATAACCAAGCGCTCCCCAATGGGCTATCTGAAACACACCGAGTCGATAGATCAGCAGTCGTCAACTCTCAGCCAGCTACTATGTCTCTGCACACTACTTGCTCGTCACCGGGAGGGTCCGATCCACGAGCTACTAGTCGATACTCCAAGTATCACAAATTTCCACGAAGAAATATCTCAAAGTACCGCCTTGTCATAGGGTTCTCAATGCAACAGACATCACGCCAGTCAGACGCCCGGTCTGTGAGTTACTAGCCTTTTCGTCCCAGGGACCCGGTTGGTTTCGTGTGTGAACCAACCTGACCGTATCTCGATTGTACCCTGAACACTCATAGGGTATTATCATAGGGATCGTTTCTCAACGTGATCACCAACGCCGCAGACGGTTCATCAAACAGACGTCCGGTCTGAAAGTTATCAGCTTTTCCGTTCTAGGGGCCCGGTTGGATTTCAGGTACAATCCAACCCGGACATTATCCAACTGCATCCAAAACTCAGGTGAAGCATGCCTAAAGTTCCGTCTCATCAAAAGGAATCCAACAGAGTCGACGGCACGTCAATCAGATGTCCAGAGCTCGAGATATAAGTGTTTCCGCTCCAAGGGCCCGGTTGGTTTCGTATCCGAACCAACCCGGTGGTACTCAAAGATCTCCGAAACCTTGACAGTAATATACACAAACGACCGTCTCGATCCAAGGATAGCATCGAAGCTGATGGTGCATCGAGTGGAGGTCCGTAGCCCAACTTATGGGCAAGAGACCGAAAAAGTCTGGTATTAGGGGGTTCGGGCCCGATCCGACCCGGCTCGGTACCCCCTGGGTCGTCCAGAACTGGGCGACCTGACCCGGGTCTGGCCCGCTTGGGCGCGGCCTAGCCCGGCGCGCTGGCACTGGCCAGGGCCAGGTGGCTCATCTGTTTCCCCCGAGCGGATGGTGGTGCGGGGTGGCACGCTGCCCCCCCCCCCCACCAGCTCGAAACCGCGACCCCCATGGGGGCCGCTCCTTGTCAACGAACGCGGCTGACCGCCTCATCCCGCATCCTACAGTCCTGCGCGGTCGCGGGACCAGCAGCCTACCACCGCGGCTGAAGCCGCGGCAGCCCATCCCGGCGGCGCGCCGGGCGCCGCCTTGCCGGCGAGGCGCTCCGGCGGAGTGCTCCGCGGACTACCGGACGAGCTCCAGTGGTCAGATTTGCCTGCCGTCTTCGCCAACGGGCCTCCTGGGACCTGTTGTTCACAGCGAGGACCTCACAACGCCCGTGCGGCCTGCTTCATCATCGCCCGCCGATCCGCACCCCAAGAACGAAGAGTCGGTGGGTTTGGACTTGTTTGTTGGTCCGCACCCACCGCTTTATCGGTTTAAAAAGGCTTCCGACAAATTTTAAACACATGCCGAGGGTATAATCACATAGATTAAATTGATCAAAAACCCCTACCTCAAGCGTCATCGAGCGAGGTTTCGTCGCGGAAAAAGGCGTCGCCGAAGGGGGATCGTCGCGTCGCGGAGAAAGGATTCGTCGGTGTCGCGTCTTCGATCTCCGAGGATCCGGCATTATTGTCGACCTTCGTTGGAGGTCGGCGTTCTTCGCGTTATTCGTGTTCTTCACGTTCTTCGTCGAGGAGGAATAACTTCAAGAACCTGGGCGAATTCTCCCTCGCCTCTCAACACAACAAGACTAAAATAAAATAAGTGGTGTCGTATTTTATTTACACACAAACCAACGTTTGAAATTCAAAAAGAAAAGAAACAGCCAATTAATGAATTAATTGAGGAGTTTAAAACCGCCCAATTAATGAGGTGCTTATTATCCAGAATAAACGCAAGAGTTGACTTCATTAAAAAGGGGTGTGGGTGCGTTACTTAATTAAAGGAGAGGGGGTTGAAAAAGGTGAAAGAAACGGTGGGGCTCGTGTGGGCCCCACCTCACAAATATCCTACCAAGTGGGTAGGATATTGTGGGTCCCACATCATCAACTTATCTTAAGTTAAGCAAAATAAAATAATTGGTCGCACCATTTTATTTTATTCAATTACTTAACCCGAAAAATTTAAAAAACCACACCCGAGCAAACGCAATTCCGGAAAAGGTGTTTCTAATCAATTACCGGCACTGCGATTCCATTGGTGCCCTCAGAATTCGATTTCGAGCATTGGTTCAAAAGTTATAAAAACCCACTCTTTTGTTCACTGAATGTACCCGAGCTAAACTACGGAAAAAGATTCTGAGCACACCGGGCCTCGGAATTAGGTGTCGTCAGAAACTGCGTTCTTGTAAAATCTCAAAGAAAAATAAGAAAACAATTTCCCTTGAATTTTACGGGTCTTTACAAATTTTATAGAATAAAATAATTTTTTGGATTATATTGACATATTATATTTTATTTAATACATTTTTTTCTTAGGAAACATGTTTTTATTACTTTAAAAAAAATCAATTACTTAATAGTGTCAAAATTGACATAAATAAGTTTTTAAAACAAATACTAATTTAGTAAATGATATAATAGTTCTAAAATTATAATATTTGTTAAACTGAATAAAATAATGTTAAAAAATTCATTAATGATCCAATTATGGTTCTAGTGGCGTTTTATAGTAAATATAGTTACCATATATTCTGAAAATGTAAGAAGACATGGTAATAGTTGATGTTTTTAACTAAGGGTAAAAAATAAAAGATAAGGTTTCTTTTTTGACCTAAACATGTCTAAAACCAATTGTTTGAGAGGATATAGACTCAAAACCATATTATATTTTAAATAAATGAGTTTTAAACCATTTTAAATTGAAAATAATTTTATAATTAAATAATATTTCAATTCCTTCCTAAAGTGCCCCTCCTCCCTCTTATAAAAGGTCATCTCCTCTACCCTCTTACTCACACCACTCCGGACACCTATCTCATCCAAATTATGCTCAAATAAGATCCAAAAATCGCTAAATTACTCCTATAAACCTTTCCTTGGGAATAAAAAAATTCCATAAAGCCTTTCGGCTCAAATCAAAAGAACTTACCCGATTTAGAGGAAATGTATTTTCTCAAGTTCTTTTTGTTTATTTTCCTTCTCGACTCCCTGTGGTATTTTTATTCATTAATTACATAATGAAACCAGTATTATCAATATACTAGGAACTTTTTATAATCATTATTTGAAATAAACTTACACACACCTCCATCTAATAGATATTAACAAACTGTTTCGGTGTACATCGGACTACTGCCTCATGAAACGATGATTGTTCAATTTTCTCCTACCACCTATCAGGGTGGCCTTTATGATGGAACTATACTTATATATGATATATATTATATTTATATTTTATATATTATTATATATTTTCAATTTACATAATACCTTTATTCATTCCATAATGTTTAAATATGATAATTTCATTTGAGGAAGTGCGGACTACCACCCCCTCAATGTGATATGACTCATTCATTCCATACATGGAACGTATTAAGGATAGAGTTAATATCTTATGTAACCTATATAAAATATTATTTTATACTAGAATTATAATATAACTATGTATTATTTAGTTTTCATTACTTTAAATATGAAAAATAAATGAAAGTAGCGTTCATGCATACGTACGACTTACCATCTCCATGAATGTAGCGTTTCATTTAATATCTCCAAATGTTCTGGACTATTATAAATAAATATATACTGGATCTAAATTCATATATATTGGATATATATTATATTTAAATCATCAATACATTTTTTGAGATAATGGAATTTTGACCACATGGACAATTTGTAATTATAACAAGTTCATTTTTTACTCAAGTACCAGACATCAACAAAACGACCGATATGAACTTGAATAATTATATAATTTTTATAGAAATGTAATAAGTGATATAAAAGGAATAATAACGTTTAAAAAGGTTTTGAGTAAATTATAAGTTAACTTAAGTTAATTATTTATGAATAAAAGAACGAACAAGAAAAGCTAGACTCAAGGTAAGGGAAATTCTTAACCCAATATCCATTATTCAGGTTGATCTTCTACTACATGACATTGTCATGATATGATTATCTGAGAAATGAATTTTGATATTTTATGTTGTATTTATACTCGATTTATGGGGATTTATATTTAATACACATAATCGATCTATCTGATTAACAAAATGATCACTGTAAGGGAATTCATCTCAATCTCCTTTCATTGAGGAATATTTTGGTTTATACAAGACCTTATTTTATACGGTGTATAATAATACCCTTTTTTTGTTTAATTCAAATATTTTCAAAATTAATATTTTTCTAATAACCATTCTACTAAATGATAAATGGAATGTTTTTTAACATACGTGGTGACACTGACCATTCTGCTGCTGTGAGCGTTATTTGATAATTGGATTCCTTAACAAGATATAATGTTTGTAAAAGGAAACTAAATACCATATACCTTTTTTATGTATTTTGGTATTGGAAATGTTTTTGAGTAAGCATTGATTATGTCAATATCATGAAATGATATATTGCGATTTCAATGTGGAAATGTTATCTTTGCTTTGTTCTTGTTTTATATGTTATAAATATGTTATGATTCTTTGGAATTGTTTACATATATATGTGGTTATATGATAAAACAAGGGAGGTTGAGTCCAAGATATCAATCCAATTCATTTAGTAACGTGATGGAGGAAAACATTAATATTTCTCCTAAGATATTTATGTAATATATTGTGATGGTTATTCCAAACATAACTCTCTATGTAGTTGTGAAGCTACAATGTAAGTATGTTATCGATTCCACAAGATAAATTTATGATTTATGATTTCTATGTGGTATTCATAAATACTATGATTTCATGATGTATTTTAAAGATCTTATGTTTTATTATTGAAAATTATGATTTCTAGATTTTTATGTATTAATGGAGTAATATTTTCTTCCCTTATTTTATATCCCTTACTGAGGTTTTTATTATCATCCCATGTTTTTGAATTTTTTTTCATAGGGTATAAGGATGGGTAAGAGAAAGTAATAATTAAAGAATATTTTTATCACGAAAATATTTGTTGTTGTGTTTAATGAGTTTTATTTTAGTGAAAAAAAATTGGTTAGAGTAGAAGTCTCTAGTTTGTATTATTGTGTGATGTAATGTAATAGTTATGTCCTAGTTCTCTAAAACTATAAACCTGAAAAGATCCTCAATGTGCAATATTGACTTGACTCAATATTATGTATTGTTTAATGATGAGGACTTATAGTTGGTATCAATTTTTTGGTTTTGATAGATTTATGAGTTAAGAGATTTTTAAATGAATATCCATATATTATTTTAAATTATAGTAAGATTGAAATGTTATAGTATTTGATGATTTCCATGATGCTTCATCTAAAACTGTTCTATGCTTAGAATGGTTTTCTGCAGAGGAAACAAGGAAGCTATGATGGGACAACATCAATAGGAAAACAACCTACCATATTAAAAACCATAAATGGTCATAATCAAAACTGAATAGTTTGATGGAGTGATGGATCAGTTGAATCAGGTGATAAATGGTGGATGTGTTTATAGATGATATTTTGGTATATTATAAAATTTGGGAGAACCATGAAATTCACTTAAGGATTGTTAGGAAAAACATAAAAGAAAAGGAACTATAAGGAAAGTACTTTAAGAGTGAATTTTGTTTGGAAATTATTTATTTCCTTGGTCATACTATTTATAAATATTTTATAATTGTTTACCCTTCTAAAATAAATGTTTTTGAAGAATGGAAAAGACCCACAAATATTACCGAGATTCATAGTTTTCTATGGTTTAGCAAGTTATTACCAGAGGTTTGTTTAAAATTTTTCTTGGTTATCTAGTCCACCGACAAAGTTAACTCGAAAAGTTGTTAAGTTCATCCTGGAAAAATAATGTGATGAATGTTTTTTGAAATTGAAAAGTAGATTGGTGAATGCTCGTTTTTTTGGAACTCCCATATAGAAATGGTGATTTTTTTTATCTATATTGATGCTTCGTTGAAAGGAATTGGTTGTGCACTATTGCAGAATCATCTGGTAATTTCTTGTGCATTACATTAGTTGAAAACTCCTAAGTTAAATTATTGTACATATGATTTGGAATTAGGCGGTGTTGTTTTTTCTTTAAAAATTTGGAGGCATCATCTGTATGGAGGAATATGTGAAATATATTCTGATCACAAAAATTTGAAGAATATATTCACTTAGGAATAATTAAACATGAGAGAGAAAATATGGCTAGAATTAATCAAGGATTTTGATTGCATGATTTATTACCATCTAGGAAAAACAAAAAAAGTGGCTAATACTTTGAGTTGGAAAATTAATTATATATTAACCATGCTATGTTTTGAACAAGATCCTTTGTTTTTTGATTTTATAAATTTTTTATTGCAAGTTATTGGTGTAGGTAATTACTCTGTTTGGTATCATGTTTCAGTACAATCATTTGTAGAAGACAAAATAAATCAAGCGTAGAAGGAAGATATTGAATTGTAGAAAAAGGTAGAAATGTTTTTGAACGAAAAGTTACCTGAATTTAACATTGAGAGAGACTATGTTTTGTGGTTTGAAAAGAGATTATGTGTTCATTGTGATTCCTAGTTGAAGAAATAGTTATTATGTGAAGCTCATAGTTCTCCGTTTTCAGTTCATCCTGGCAGTTCTAAGAAGTACAGAGATCTTCAAGAGTATTACTGGTGGGGTAGAATGAAAAAAGATATTGATTACTTTACCCTAAGATGTTTGATTTGTCAACTAGTTAAAGTAGAGTAGTAGTTATTGAATGGGATGATTCGTCCTTTGTCAGTTCCTGAGTGGAAATGGGAAAATATTTCCATGGATTTCCTAGTGGGATTACCAAATACTTCTCGAGGTAACTATGAAATATGGGTTATTGTTTATTGATTGACTAAATCTGATCATTTTATTTCTATTCGAGATACTATGTATGTTGATAAAATTTCTCAATTTTTATTAAAGAGATAGTCATGATACATGGAATTACCCTCCCCATTGTATCTGATCATGATACCATGTTCACATTTAACGTTTGGAAAGGCCTTAAAATGTTTTTGGGTACTGAATAAAATATTAGTACAGTTTTTCATCCATAATAAAATGGGATGTCGGAATGAACTATTCACTCATTGGAAGATATGCTATGTTCTTGTTCATTGGATTACAAGGGATGTTGGGACCAACATATTTCTTTGTTTTAGTTTTCCTTTGATAACACTTTTCATTCCAATATACATATGGAACCGTTTGAAGCATTATATAGAAAGCGGTGTTGATCTAAAACTTTTTGGGATGAAGTAAGTGAAAGGAAGTTGATGGGACCCAAATTTATAGAGGAGATGGTAGAAAAGGTTCAGTTGATTCAGAATTACATGGGAACAACTCTAAGAATATATAAGAGTTATGCAGATGATCAGAGTAAGTATCATTATTTTGAGTTAGGTGATCATGTCTTTCTCAAAGTTTCTCTGTGGAAAATTGTGATGTGTTTTGGTAAGAAGGGAAATCGGAGTTTGAGATTCATTGGACCATATAAAATCCTAAATAATGTTCAATCAGTTGCCTACATAGTGAATTTACATCAATTTTTATCCCAGGTACACAATGATTTTCATGCTTCAATGTTTAAAAAGTATAATCCAGATCCATCTCATATTTTGAGTCTAGAGGTAGTTTAGTAGGAAGTGAATCTTTCTTATGAGGAACAACCAGCCCAAATTGCTAACTGCAGAGATGTGTTGCAGAATAAATTAATTCACCAGGTAAATGATTTATGAAAAAACTATATGGTTGAACATGCCACAAAGGAATCTGAAAATGATATGAGTGATAAATACCCCAACCGATTTGATATATGAATAGAATTATGAGGACGCAATTACCAAAAGGGGGGAATGATGTAGGATACCAGGTATTTGTAGAATAATAATTTTTCATTTCTATTAATATTTATGAATAATATATTATTTTAAATAAAAGTAGTATTTGTGTCCGATAGTGTACTTAACATGAAAAAACGGGTTTATTTGAAATCATACGTTGCACAAAACATTGAGTTATACTGAAAAATAATACAATAACATTATTATTATT
Organism: Viscum album; assembly: GCA_963277665.1. Classification (NCBI taxonomy): domain Eukaryota; kingdom Viridiplantae; phylum Streptophyta; class Magnoliopsida; order Santalales; family Viscaceae; genus Viscum; species Viscum album. The sequence goes on from OY728167.1 coordinate 838,022,672, forward strand.
TTAAATGGTTGTTAACGCCTAGTAGTTATATTAGAGGGAATTAACAGAAATAACTACATTATGAATAAACATGTTTTTTAAAATATTTTTATATTCATCCAATAAATTTTCGAGGCTTAAAATAAAAATGAATCCAATTTTAAGCATTAAATAGTTTAATATTTTAAAAATGTCTTTTTACCACCTTTTTTATGGAGAAAAATTTTTAAATATATTTTTTGTCACTATTATATTTTATATTTGATAGAATAAAATTATTATTTAGATGAAAGGCATCAAAATTTAGTTTAGAGGAAATTTTGGAATTTTTTTATAAAGATTTTTTTTCAATGAGTAGTGAAAAATACTGCATTTTAATTCAAAACAAACATTTCATAAAACTTATTTATATAGTTAATTTTTAATTATAATTGGTTTTAAAATGTAATTGGATTATATTTATATAATTTATTCAAATTTTGGTCATTGGAAGTAAGTTCACTTTTAAAATGGACATAAACACATGCCAATATTTTGAAAGTTATTACTTTTTAAAATCCCTCTTTTTTTGTTTTAACAATGTGGAATAATTTTAAATTAATTACTACAACCTAAGTATTTTTAATATGTGAAAATGGATTCTATATTTTGAATCATAAGGTTCAAATTGTGTAATAGTCACCTTTTATTTATGAACATTATGAATAGTAACTTCAGTAATTATTTTATTTACCATGGTTAAAGGGTAAATATGGTAAATAAGGATAAAAAATAATATTATAATAATATTAAAATACCCTAAAAATGTCATAATCTTATTGGATGTGATATTTCCAACCAAGGGCATCCATGGGTCGATTTTGGGTCCCCATGGTTCCACTTGGAAGTGATAATGATATTTTATAAGAATTACTTTAATGTAAAGATAAATATAACATAAACACATAAATTTTACTAAATATTTTTTTATATGGGGATATATAGGTGATATCTTAGTCTATAAATAATAATTATAAATATAAAAATATTTTCTATATCATGGTATTTTATTTATAATTTTTATAAATTAAATAAAAAAATGTAATAATGAAACAATGATGATGCATTGATTGCTTCATTAAGGAAAGATTAAAATAAAATATATTATCAATATTAAAATGAATGTAACATTATTATTTTTATGAAAGAGAAGAATTTTATGAATTATTTTTATATATTATCATTGATTTAATAACATTTTTTCTAAGGGACCAACTTTTTTTCACTTTAATAAAAATCAATTACTTAATAGTATAAAAATTGACATAAATGATATTTTTAAAATAAATAATACATTATTAAATGATATACTAGTCCTAAAAATATAATATTCTTCCAATTGACTTAAATAAGGATAAAAATATTATTAGTTATCCACTTATTTTACTCTTGTAATTTTATGGTCAATATAGTTACCACATATTAAGAAAATGCAAGAAGACATGGTAAAAGTTGGGGTTTTTAACTAAGGGTTAAAGAAATAAGGGTAAGGTTAAACTTTATCCCTAAACTAGTCTAAAACCTATTAGTTGAGCATATTTCAACCCAAAATCATGTTATATTTTAACTAAATTATTTTGGGACCATTTTAAAACGATATTCATTTTATAATAAAATAATATTACAATACCTTCCTAAAGTTCCCCTCCTCCCTCACATAAAAGGAAATCAACTCTATCCACTTACTCACACCTATCAAGCCCCTTGGATCATTCAAATTATTCTCAAATAATCTTCCAAAATCCCTCCATTACTCTTATAATCCTTAACATGGGTAGAAGGCAATTCAAAAAATCCTTTTGACTCAAATCAAAAAAAGTTACCTAATTTAGATGTAACGTCTTCTCTCAAGTTCCTTTCCTTTATTTTCCTTCTTGACACCCTATTATCTTCTTATTATTTTATTAAATAAAAACACAAGTTTCTTCAATATTCTAGTATGTTGTTATGATTCGGATTCTAAATAAACATACACACACCAACATCTAATGGATACGAGCATACTGTTTCTGTGTACGGAGAACTACTGCCTCACAAAATGAAGATTGTTAAATTTTCTCTTACCACCTATCATGGTGGAATTTATGATGTAACTATATTTATATATGATATATATTATATTTATATTATCTCTATGCCTCTGTATTTCTCATTTACATCATACCATTATTCTTTTCACAATGTGTAAATACGATAATTTTATTTGAGGATGTGCGGATTGCCGCCCCCTCAAAGTGATACGACTCGTTCATTCCGTACATCGAACTTATAAAGTATGGTGTTACTGAACATATGTATGTTATAAAAACTATGAAATTATTCTGTAATTATAATATACCTATGTATCATTTAGTTTTCATTCCTTTAAATATGAAAATTAAATGAATGTAGTGTTCATGTGTACGTACGACTTACCGTCTAAATGAACGACACATTTGATTTATTATATCAAAATGTTATGGAATATTATAAATACATATATACTAGATATAAAAACATATATATATATATATTATATTTAAATCATTAATAAAATTATGGAGATAATGGACTTTTGACCACATGGGAAATTTGTAATTATAACAAGTTCATTTTTGACTCAAGTACCGAACATCGAAAAAACAACCGATATGAAATTGAATAATTATATGATTGTTATAACAAGGTAATAAGTTAAATAAAAAGAAAAATAAACTTGAAAATGTTTCTTAATCAAGTATAAATAAACATAATTTTATTATTTATGAATATAAAGAACGAACGAGACAAATCAGACTCAGGGTAAGGGAACTTCATAACACAATTTCCATTCATTGAGTTGATCATTTATTACATGACTATGTCATGATATGATTACCTGAGAAATGAATTTTGATATTTTATCTTGTATTTATAATTTATTTATGGGTATTTATATTTAGTACACATGATCGATCTATTTCATTAACAAAATGATATTTGTAAGGAAATTCATCTAAATCTCCTTTCATTGATGCATAGTTTGGTTTATACACAACATTATTTTACACTATGTGTAATTATACCCTTTTTCCTTTAATTTAATTCAAAAAAATTCAAAAGTAATCTTTTTCTAAGAACATTTTACAAAATGAAAAAAGGAAACATTCTTTTTAATGTATGTGGTGACAACGACTTTTCCGCCACCGCAAGAATTATTTGATATTTTGATTACTCAATAAGACGTAATGTTTTTAAAAGGAAAATAAATAACATATACTATTTTTACATATTTTGGTATTGAATTTTTTTATGATTCATTGATTATGTCAATATCTTGAAATGATATACTGTGATTTCAATGTGGAAATGTTATATTTCCTTAATGCTTGTTTTATGTGTAATGAAAATGTTTTGGTTCTTGGGAATTGTTTGTGTATATGGGTTGTTCCATGATAAAACATGGGAGGGTGGGCCCAAGATAGCTCTCTAATGCATTGGGTAACATGACAAAGGTAAATATTAATGTTTCTCCTAAGAGATTTAGGGAATATACTTTGATAGTTATTCTTACTGTAACTCCCTGTGTAACTATGAAGCTACAGTGTATGATTGTTATAGATGCCACAAGTTACCTTTCTGATTTATGATTTCTATGTGTTATTCATAAATATTATGATTTAATGATTTATTTTAAAGAGATTATGTTTTATGATTGAAAGGTATGATTTCTTGATTTTTATTTCTTCATGGATTAATATTTTCTTCCCTTATTTTTTATCCCTTAGTGACATTTTTTTCTCATCACATGTTTTTGAAATGTTTTTCATGGGGTATAAGTAATGGTAAAAGAAAATAAGAATTAAAAATTATTTTTATCAAGAAAATATTTTCTTTTATTTAATGTGTTTTATTGTTGTGAAAAATAATTGGATATAGTAGAAGCGTCTATTTTGTATTATTTCATATGTAATGTAATAGTTAAATCTCAAAACCTTAAAATATCCTCAATGTGAATTCATGACTTAGCTCAATATTATCTAATTTTTATGGTTGTGTCCTTACACAAGGTACCTAAATTAATACATTGAGTTATGGAATAAATATGCTATAAACTTAATATCATATAAGTATAGGAATGTGGAAGAAATATAGAACATGAAAAAAATAATAATTCATGGTTAACCACCAAGAAAACATCACATGGTGAATAAAGTAACATCATTGAATAGGTTTACTCCCTAATTCCATACATATCATCCCATGAAACATAAAAATTACATGATTCATTGTATCACTACCCAAGAACACCCTTCATAACATTTACATGCATATGTGTTTAATGTATGGAAATCATAAATAAGACATAAGTATCTGAAAACCCACAGAAAGGAAATGGGTTACATAATCATGTCATGTAACATAGCTAAATGTAATGTCTCAATGAATCCCGTTGGAGAATTGATTAAATCATTATTGGATGTTTTTAGATAATTAAATAATAAAAGGACATAAAAATGACGACTATGTGAATTGAATAAGTAAACAAACTATTGGAAAACTACACTACACTCATGGTTTAGAACTGTGGGTATAACTCCTAAATCCATGAGTATAGGCTATACCCATAGAATTAGGTACCGTGAAATTAGGAGACATTGTTATAAATATATACCTAGAGTTTCTATAGAAAATATGGGAACATATTTTGATAATTTTATCATACCTATGGTTTAATCCAAATCATGTGTATAGATTTTTCTAGAAGAAAACATATAACCACGGTTCTCTAAACCATGGGTATAGGTAGATACTTCCATTTCATAGCAGCATCGGCTCTTCTGGACCTATAAAATATTAATAAAATAAAACACAAAATCTACATTAAATGCAATATGAATTTTCTTTATTTATAATTCCACCAAACCATTAAAAATGTTGTAACATAAATATACATCCATACAACCAATAAATTCACGTCATTAAAAAAATCCACAATTTTATCAACTACAGAAACAAAAATGGAGAGGTTTAATATCACCCCCATAATAATAATCACCATCCTAATCACTATAATCAACATCCTCATCAGCAAGAGAATCATCAGGAGTAGTAATAGAACCATCATCATCTCCACCACCATCAGCTCGACCTCCACTAGGAAAAACATTGACATCACTTGGGGAATCATTTAAAGAGCACATTGTTTCCAAATATGAATCAACATTAGTCATAGGCTCTGATGGAATAGAGTGACTTATAACTAACATGCCATTGAGTAAGTGATCTGTTATGAGTTTACTTTTTTCACGCTCCCATAAAGATATTTTTTTCCTCATTTACTCCTGTATGAGGGATTTGTAGCTCGGTGGTTTGACAGTCTGAAGAGGACACTAATGAGAACTAATACATAGTGGGTTTAATATTTTTCTTGGTCGAAATTAGACTCTCCCATGGTTCTCCTCACAAAATACCTAACTCAAATTATCATTTGTCTTAATGTTATCATTGTCTTTATAATAAGGGTATTATGGGTCAGAGTGTTGAAAATATAAACAAGTTATTCAATTAAGAACTTCATATAAATTTTCCAAGTATAAAAAAAATATATGTTATTATTTTTGGGAATATACAACACTTCTATAATTTTTTTTCCTAATTGAGAAAAATATTTTTTTTTTCAGGAAGATAACCTTTGATTCCAAATACAACTTACTAAAAACTATTACACACAAATTAAAAATATAAACATATTATAATATTGAATAATAATACAAGTGATTAAATTTTAAATGAATCAAAAAAATCATAAATTTAAACATGTGTTAAACATTGATGAATAATTCATAAATTAAAGAAAATATTATACAATTTGTAATTTTACATACACGTTATGAAAATTCTGTAATCTTTGAATATGAATGCTTCATACTAACTTCACAATATAAACTCCATATTATTCATTATATTGAATTTCCTTTATATATATGTCATTTTTATAAAATATAGAGATTTATATTTCAATTTATTAAAAAAACTATTTAGATAATCTAAATTTATTATATATAATAATATGTATTCTTTGATGAATTCTATCATCAAAAATATATTAATGCGGTTTTAATAATATGAAAACAAGGCCCAAAATTTGAATAATTGAAATTATGTATTTATAAACAATTCATATTCTTTAAATATAGAAACATTATTTCAATGTTATAAGGAATGTAAATTGGCTAACGACCTAATGATCATTAGTCCAAATTTACATTAGACCTTTAAGTCACTTGTCCATTAGGCCAATAGTCTAATTGGAAATTAGACCATTAGTCCAATTTTCCATTATACCAGTAAGACAATTGGTCGTTAGACTATTAGGATAATTTTCTATTTGACTGTTACGCCATTAGGCTAATTGAAATCTAGACTTTTTGGTCATCAGGCCAATTTTTCATTTGGTTGTTAGGCCAATTTGTCATTCAACCTTTTATCCAATTTGAAGTTCATCCATTAGGTGAATTCTCTATTTTTACATTAGACCAATAGGCCATTTGGCTGTTAGGAGATGCACCCAAAGGATTCATTAATTATTGTAGGCATGGATAAAATTATAAAATTATATTAACTTGAACCACACTAAGTAAAAAGGCATAATATTGAAAAGTATGGGGTTTAACCCACATAGTGAGGGGAATGTAGGGATAAAAACTCTAGAAAAAAGGTTAGGTCACTCCAATTTTAGATTTTTTTTATTAAAATGATTATAAAAATAAAAATAAATTAATTAAAATAGTGAAAGAGAAGTGATTGGAATCAGTTTCTAGGGTTGGTTTTGATAAATAAATTAATTCAACATTACATCCAAAATAATTATATTAAATTGATGAAAAACCTTACAATTTCATCGATAAAAGAAATGGTCATTCCCTATCAAACTACCCAAGAATACCCATTCACCATGGTCATATGAATCCAAATTTGTAAAGTGCATTCAGTTCAATTTTCCAAAAGCATAAGCGTAATTACATTCAATAGTAATGAATAAATCATCTCCATCATGTTGGGGTTCATTCATTATTGAAAACAAATGGTCATTGATTCAATGAGGGAATAAAGTAGATATATAAGAACAACATATTACTATTGAATTATATATATTTTTTTGAAATGTTTAATCATGATTTTTAGTACCCATCCCCTTTAACCGATTCGTCTCTCCCCTGTGAGTTTTTGCCAACCATAATTGAGTTATTTACATTGATGATTAAACCCCAAATACATAATAGAGAGATAATATTAGAGATAATGAGAAGGACAATGAATAAAAAGATATATTTTAATATAAAATAGTTATAATCCAATGATTACATCAATGAATGAAAAGATACAAAACATAAACAATACACATCTATGTGGAAATATGGGTTGGAACCCTATGAAAGCCTCTCGATAGTCGATCCACTCCACCTTGAATATAATTATGAATCCATTGGACACAATCCCCCTTTTATAAGCCTCATGGTCAATAATATGGTTCTTCCAAATCAATTATGTCATTAAATGGTCGTCTAGTTCAAAAGATTTTAAGAAATCCCATCAAAGAGTTGATGCAAATCAGTATTTTCTATTCTATCAGAAATTTACACAATGTGTTATATGTTTACATGATGTGTAATCTACATGGATTTTCACTTTGAGAAAAGTTTTTTACATGATGTGTACCTATATATTCCAGCATTGAAAATTCCATTTCATCATACTTCTTTAGTTTTGTGCCTTGGATGTTCTCTATGACCATCCTCAAAATCCGGTGTCGTGCTGCTTCGCTTCACTTGTGGCATGAAGTGCCTTTTTCCAAAATTTCCATGCATTAATATTTTTTATAAAATTTTAAATACTATATATAATTCACATAACATTAATATCAAGCTTGAATATTATATTAAATCACTTAATAGTCATTAAAAAACAAATAAAAACAAATACAAATATGTATACAAAATAGAGTTATCAAATACCCCCACACTCAAATATTTTCTCATCCTTGAGAAAAGACTCGACATCAAAATACCATGGGTCCATACATCAACAAGGGAATTTTATAATTACCATTCTAATAAAAACAAGTTATCACTAAATTTTATGAAATCACAACACATACCCAATATAGAATCCAAAAAATCACGATCCATTTAAAATGTAAAATTTGAAATATTTTTACCTTTTCAAAATAGTTTTAAATATTTCATCAACACCCATTCCACTTATGATTTATCTCCCCATTTAATTTTTCCACATATTAATCAAGTAAAAAATAGTTTGGATTTATTATTGTACCTCAAATATGTTCTCCTAACTGTAGGCTTCAATTAAATCTACTTTATCCACCACATAAAGAAAAATATCTGAATTAATAATGAGGGTTTTAAAATAAAGATAAAATGTCACCAAGGCTGAGGGTAGGGGTAAAAATTATGAAAATCAATTAAGGATCATATAGGAGTATAAACTATATCCTAAAATTCATGATATTCAAAAGACAATATAATTGAAAATTATCCTCACCAAAATGTAACGTCATCTCACACACCCCCAATGAATACATGGAAGGATCATCGAAAATTTTATCATATTGAAAAACAACCCTCCCTTTTTGTTCGTTTTCTATTCCCTTTTTTTAAAATTTCATGGTTGTAATAAACCTCACTTCCAACACCAAAAAATAGATGATCAAAATTTTGAGTCCAAAAATTGATGATTTTTTATTCCCCTAATTCAGAACCAATTTTCAGTATTTTGTTTTGTTTTCAGTTTTTTGTCATTTAATTATTTGAAAAAAAGAGAGATATACAAAGGAATATATTGAATGATAATTTTAAACTTCCCCAAAAATCCCATTGAAGCACCCCATATTCTACTATCCAGAATAATATCCCATATCCACCATGAAAAAAATATACCCCACACTCATTCAATTGAATATCCATAAAAATAAAAAGTGATCGGTAGGAAAAATAATAATATATTATAATGTGTATTATTCCTAACAAGGCCATCCATGTATTCTATGGTATAAATGAGTATCAATGTTTAGATGGGCCTCAAGATAAAAGTGATCATTAATAAAATTCCTCAATCATTTCAAAAGTGATCATTTCCATTCATATATTTGACAAGATAACAATTCATGTTTTAGTGGGTTTACATTCCCCAAGTATCACTCAATAAATACACTCTAAAAATAGGAAATATTTGTTCATTATTCTTCTCATGAATGAGAAAATAATATAATTAAGTATTGTTAGGGCATGAATATTAACAATTAGTTTACTCAATGATTGTTTCTAGTAAAAAAAATCATGAAAATAAATCATTTTTATGAAACTCAAAATTAATGTAAGTGTGTGTGTTTTAAAAGATCCATTTATACCTTTTTCAATTATTGGGATTATAGTTAAAATTTTAAAACATGTCAATATATATATCCTTGGTGAATATTTCTCCAAAATTATAGAGTATTAGAAAAAAAATCAATATTTTCTATGGGGGAATCTAATTCAATTTAGTTCATGAAACAATTAAATTAATTTTATTTCAGATCTTATTGATGAAAAAACTAGGGATGTAAAAATATAAAGAAGTAAAAAAAATACTCCGCTCCCATAAATTATCTTCATGGAGTCTTTCAGGTTCATTATATCCATGTTCATAACATGAATTTTGATTACACGACGTGTATTGAACACATAGTGTGAAATTTTCATATTTTCAACACATCAATCCCTATATCCTACTTCATTATTAGGGTATGAAAGATAAAAACAAACAATGAAACTACATGCCATTAATAATTTAATATATTTGGATCAATAAGGTAAAGAGTCCAAACATGGAGAGATTTATTTAAACTAGTAAAATAAATTAAATCTATGTTAGGGATAGAAATGCTAAAATATGGGTTTCCTTTTAGTAGTTTTTCTTTTTTATGGTTATTTAGCTCGACCTTTTACCTTTTTTAGCTAATTAGAAAATGATAAAAAACTAAGAGTCTTGAATTTTTTCACACATTACTCTGATGTGCATATAGGGTTGTATTACTTTTCATCCTACATTAGTTCATATTGAATGGTGGTGGGTTGTTATTTGATGATTTATGTAATAAAAATAACAAGAAATTGTAATCAGACTAGATTTGTTTGTTCACTTTCTCCACAACTACTTCTTCCCTTTATTCCCCTAGTTCACATTCTAGAATGAATTATTCTGTCAGAGCATCTGTGATCTACTCTTCATCCAATAATTTTAGGATGAAGTCACATTCTTCATCAATTTAAGGAATTTTGGTGGGGTTGGAGATTTTTTCTTAATATTCCCTTTCATTATTTTTTCTTTTTTCCACTAACTATATGGATTGTACCACTTCTTCCTCCTTTTCTACCTCCTCATCCATCCTGTCAAAAATTTCCCTCAGATTTATTTTATATTCTTCTAAAAGTTATATAATGTATTCTATTTGTTCTTATTGGTATTTATTTATGTATAGAAGGTATTCATTATGTTCTGATACATAGCCCATATGTTTCACTATTTAAATATTTTCAACATTCTCCTAGTAATGTTCTTTGTTTTTGGCCTCTGGTTTTTGTCCAGTGTTTTTTCCACAATATTGGCTTCCACCCCCACTTAATATTCATTATATTCAATAAAACCAATCCATACATTAGGTTTTAATAGTAAGTTTTATTCTAGGGGATTTAAATCTTCAATAAGATGAGATAGTTGAGTAACAATTCTTCCTATTCACTAAGATGGGATTCATGATCATCCATCAACATATTAAACACTTGAATGAAATTGATGAGCAATGTGGCTACTCTTTAATTTGAATTCATCTCCTAATATTGATGGACGAAACGTTCTTCTTGAATGTAATGATCTTGAGGTTATTTGGTATCTACAACATGTACATCCTCACCCAGATATTTGTTTCTTCAAACCACCATGATTCTGCATTAGAAGATATTTGAAGGTTATGAACAAGTGAATTAGAATTCGACATGATTTGGTTAAGGAGAATAGTCAAATCTCCCTTATCTCTGAGTTCTTCCTCATTGTAGTCCATCTCTTCTCCAATACTTCTATCAGTTGAGAGAGTAATCTGGTTCGTCTTTCTTTTTTATGATGATCTTTCTTTTTTCCAAATTAGGATTCATCATGATTGTACTTCTGGGCCCAACAATTGCCTTGATATTCTTGATAGTTGGGAGTTCCTCTGTTTGGATGATAGTGGGATTCATTCCAGTATGGGGGTTGTAATTCATCATACTCAGGAGAATAAAAATAATTCTGACTATAATTACTTCATTTACACCATTATGAATTCATTTTTTCGCATGTGGTCTGATACTCTATATATTCAATGTATTCTGATGGTAGAATAGAATAAGGGTGATATGACATGTAATCCATCCTACACAACACCAAAAACTACCAAACGAGTAATATTTTAAAAAATATAAGCAAATTAAAGAGAAAAATAAAAACTTGACTAAAATCAATAAAAATAAATGGGATAAGAAAATTATTTGACCTAATATATTGGTCTAGAATCATCTGTAATGCTACACTTCTCCCTGTAAATGATGAAGAAATTTGACTCCCCTAAAGGTGTCATTAATTCCTCCAAGAATGGACCAAATTATAAAATTATATTAACCCAAATTGTTCTAACTACTATAGCGCAATATAGTAGAAGTGTGGGGTCGAATACAAAGAGAGAAAGGAATGAAATGATAAAAACTGTAGACTAAAAGTATTTGAGTTAAGAAATTGGTCTCAGGTTTTCTACAATTCTCCCATGCTCCCTGAAATTGATGAAAAAATTTGACCTTCCCGAATGTGTTTTTAATTCTTCTGGGCGTGGATCAAATTTGAAATATTTCTTTACATGAACCATACTAACTACAATGGTATAATATAGCAGATGTGTGGGGTCAAACCCACAGAGGACAGGGAACACAACGATGACAAATTTAAACTAAATGTTATGTCGATCGAATAATAAGATTCCATGTAATAATGAAATATTATATTCAATAAAAAATTTTACATAAAATATCATAATAATATTTTTTAAACTATAAAGAAATTTTAAATATGTAAAAAACAAGTTTTTAGTACAAGTAATTCCCAGGAGGTCACCCATCCTAGTACTAATCACACTGAATAACTAGTATTGCTCTGTCCTTGGCATGCTTAAGAACAGAATTATATTGGGATCAAGTGCATTTATTCTAGTTTGATCTCACCCAAAAATACAAAGGTATTATTAATAAATATTTTAATGTACTGTGAATGATTCTAATATTACATATTTCTATTTAATTGTTGTTATAAATAAAACTTTAACTAATGAAATTATCAGCAAATATAATAATTACTCTACAAGAAAAATTATTATTTCTATTATAACAAAAAACTGTAGTGGTTAAAATATATCTTGAAATAATATATTTACTGTTAACATGAAATATGGTAACATTATGACATTCAATATTATAATTATTACAAAAATTCTATGTAAACAATGAATATTATATTAATTTAAAATTTTATGTACAATATTATAATTATTATTGTTATACATTCTTGAAATTCCTTGTTTTTTTAAATGTAAAAACTCCAAGAAAATACAGTGAAAAATATATAAAAGGTTGAAACATGAAAACTTCCCAGGATGTCACCCAAGTAACATTAATATTATGAAATTTAATAATGCAATTACTGAGAAATATTTCAACTATTTATCATGAAAAAAATTATTTATGTTATAAAACAATATCGTAGTAGTCACGATGTGACATGAAATATTATAATCATTGTTAACATGAAATATTGTAACATTACAATAAGAAAAAATATAATTATTTCTAAAATACCATGTAATCATGAAATATTATATTCAATATAAATGTTTATGTACAATATAATAATAATATATATTATGCTGACATGAAATTTAAAACATACCCAAAATGGGTGAAACACAAGTACTTCCCTAGAGGTCACCCACTTGAGTACTACTATCACCAAAGAACAATTAACTGTAGTGTTCTAATTTGATCTGGTGCATTAGTGCTAGTGAAATGGCATAAAAAAACACATAGTCATTTGTGTTAAATATTTCAAAGTACTATTAATGATTCTAATATGACATATTTCTATTTAATTTTAGTTATAAATATAACTCAAACTAATGTAGTTATTATCCAATATGAAAATTATCCACCAATAAAAATTATTATTTTTATTATATCACAAAACTATAGTTGTTAAAATAAATCATTAAATAATACAATTATTGTTTACATGAAATGTGGTAACATTATGACATGAAAAATTATAATTATTCATAAAGTTATCTTTAGACATGAAATATTATATTCATTTAAAATTTTTATGTACAATATCATAATTAATTTTTTTTATACTTACATGTAACTATTTATTTTTTAAAATGTAAAAAATCTGGGAAAATATAATGAAAAATATAGAAAAGGGTGGAACACGTGCAATTCTGAGAAGGTCAGCCAGGAAACATTCATATTAAGAAATTAAATAATACAATAATCGATAAATACTATAATTATTCAACAAAATAATGTATTATTTCATTTATAACACTAAACCATAGTTGCTACAATATAACATGAAATATTATAATTATTTTTAACATTTAATATTGTAACTTTATAACATAAAATATTATAACTATTACTAAAATTTCATGTAATCATGAATTATTATATTCAATACAATATTTCACGTACAATATCATAATATTATTTATTATACTAGAATAAAATTTGAAATATACACAAAAAAGGGTCCAACAATAGTACTTCATTGGAGGCCATCCATCCTATTATTACTATCACTCCAAAACATTTCACTGTAGAGTTTTAATAGGATTTATTGCATTCATACTACTGAGATCACACCCAACAATGCACAAAAAATCTAGTAAAATATTTCAATGTACTATCAATTATTATAATATTACATTTTGAATGTTAATTATTAGTATAATAAAATTATTAGCAAATATTATAATTATTCAACATGAAAAATTGTTATTGTTATTATAACACTAAACAATAGTTGATTCGATATGTCACTAAATATTATAATTTTGGTTTACATGAAATATGGATATATTTTTAAATGAACTATTATAATTATTACTAAAATTCTATTTAAACATGAAATATTATATTCATTTAAAAGTATTATGTACAATGTAATAACTATTATTCTTAAACTTACATGCAATTGTCTTTTTTAATGTAAAAGATATGGGAAAATACAATGAAAAATTCAAAAAAAAAAGTGAAACATGAGAACTTCCTAGGAGGTCACCCATGAAACATTCATATTATGAAATTCAATAATGATATTATTGAGAAATATTATAATTATTCAACCTAAAAAAACACTATCACTGTTAAAACTCTAAACCATAGTTGTTACTATATTACATGCCACATTATAATCATTGTTAACATGAAATATTGAAACATTATTACATGAAATATTATAATTATTACTAAAATTCCCTTTACTCATGAAATATTATCTTCAATACAAAATATTACATATAATATCACAATAATATTTATTATAATGGAATGAAATTTTAAATATACACAAAAACGGTGAAGGACGAGTAATTTAGAAGAGGTCACCTATCCTAGTACTAACCTCTCCCAAGCACGCTTAACTGAAGAGTTCTATTTGAATCAGGTGCATTAATGATCATGTGATATCTCCTAACAATACACATGCATTCTTGTTAAATTTATTATTGTATTATCAATGATTCTAATATTAAATATTGATATTTATTTTTTTATAAATATATTTTTAGCTAATGCAATTACAATCCAACATTATATTTTTTCAATATGAAAAAACAAATATTTCTATTATAATACTAAATTGTAGTAGTTAAAATATGTCATGAAATATTATAATTATTCATAAAATGAAATATGGTAAAATTATAACATGTAATATTATAATTATTACTAAACAACCATGTAAATATTAAATATTATATTAATTGAAAAAATTCATGTACAATATAATAACATTTTTTGTTATATATACATCAAATTATTATTTTTTAAAAGGTAAAAAATATCTGATAATACAATGAAAAATATAGACCAGGGTGAAATATGATCACTTCTGAGGAGTTTAATCATGAAAAATTCATTTTATGAATGTCAATAATATGATTATCGAGAAAAAATATAATTATTCCATATGAAAAAAAATATTATTCATATTAAGACACTAAATCATTGTTGTTAAAATATAACATGAAAGATTATAATCATCATTAATATAAAATATTGTAACATTATAACAAGAAATATTATAATTATTAATAAAATGTGTTGTAATCACGACATATTATATTCAATACAAATCTTAATGTAATATTTCTTAATTATATTTACTATAATAGATTGAAATTTTAAATATACACAAAAAAGGGTGCAATATTAGTACATCCCTGAAGGTCACCCATCACAGTACTAGTCTCACTAAAAAATTCTTAACTGTAGATTTCTAATGGAATATGGTGCATTAGTAACAGTGTTGTCTCACCCAATAATACACAAATATTCTTGTTAAATATATGCCAGTACTATCAATGATTCTAGTATTACTTATTATTATTTAATTGAAATGTGTAAATAAATCAATGGTTTTTAAATAATTATAAATAATTATGTGACTTCTTTGATACCACTTATAGGTTTCAATCACAGGGGAGGCGTGTGATGGTTTATGCAGAAATTTTATTTTATTTTTCATGATTATTGATAAATCCAAAATTTCTATGATTATAAACAACGTGATCAAATGAATTGAATCAAAGAATACAGAAAATGGATAAAATATTAGAACCAAATAGTAGGATCACCACTTATTCTTTATAATTAATTAAACATGTAATGAATTATCATGTGAGAAATTCTTTCTTCATTGATGTAACTGACAACAAATCTATGTCGTAACATCATTTTGTTATATCAATAAATAACAGATTACCTTTATCGATGGTTCAAATATGTTCTTCCAATCTCTGAACATCATCGTAGGAATCTCTGGATTCTAGCACTGTAACACCCTGCCCCTAGAAGTCCAGAGTCGGTGCATTATTACGTATCATTGGCATGATCACAAAAGATCAAATCTTGAATGACCGATTAGTTTAGTAGCCTTGGAAACATTAGATACATTCATAAGTCTTACATTACATCATAAGGTGAAAAACAACAACAACATAGTCTCCATAGACCACACTAATATCCCCTCGGACTATCCCTGCAGGTCAGTCATAAAATACTTCTTCACATCCTGGGAAAAATAAAACATAGAAGGGTTGAGCTCAGATGCTCTGTAAGGATAACAATATAGCGGAAACTTTCATAAGTAAGTATAAACATTTAAGGCAATGTATAACTAAAACAAAAGCCTTTTAAACATGAACTTCATCAATATATGTCAAAGATTAAATCGAATAATGCCATTTACCTATTCATAGGGATATTCTACTAGTCGAATAATCACATGCAATATCAATAGCCACATTCATAATTATGGAATGCATAATGCCAAACTATCATAATTACATAGTCAAGGGCTTTGACAAGAATAGAAATTAGTTTTTTTCAAGGCCTTGTGCCAAGACACTAGTTTGTCTCATGAGACCTATCGATACATCGAAGAGCTATAGCGGGCTCCACCCATCACTTACTAAATCCAATGCATTCCTCATATGAAAATGTATAAATACAACATAAAAATTCATATTAAAACAATCATATGAAATGTCAATACATTATCCATAAACCATGAATGGCATAAAAACAATAACACATCCACAGTCAAACATATCACAAAACCTTCAATACAATATGGAAGTTTTGTATTATTGCAAATCAACTTCAAATAAGTTTAAAATCCATCAAAGGATGGTGACATGGATGAAATCAAAACTACTTGAGAGAAATATCTCTATATTTTTTTGAAATCATTTAAAGACACATAATTATAAAATCAAACATTTATCTTAAAGATAATCTTTTAAACTTGAATGGGATGCTTTAACGATCTTATAACTGCAGAAAATAGGCGCACCCGCCGTATAAGTTAAAAAAACAATTTTACCTTAAATTTGTCGAATGGTAAAAAAGTACCTTGTTTGGAAAATGATGGAAAGATTCCTTTAAAAAACATATCAGATCAAATAAGGGAATAAATGACTTTAACCCATTATCTATTAAATAGTAAAAATGTTTTGAAAGACATTTTTAAGAAACAAGGATCTGGATGATAAAGAGGTAATAGTAGATAATTACATATGAACAACCTCGGATAATGAAGAGATTGTAGAATTAACCATTACATTCTTCTTTTCCTTAGTAAATGGTATGTTAACCTACTGAAAGATATTTAAAATATTGTTAATAAATTATATAAGAATCATATACGTAAATATTATATCAAATATGATCTTCTAATATTGCTTTGTTAATAATATTTTAGTATTATCGTCGTTTCGGGTGTTAACTTAATCATTTTCTTTAATATGTTTTGTTATATAAGCCATGTTTGTTATGGATAGGATGTATCTTATTCATGTCAGGAATGATATCAAGTCCTTAAACATTATTTTTAATCATCAAATGAAAATTAGTCTGGAATAGATACGATGGGGTATGAATCTCATTGCGTTCGTGGAGACGGTAGTCTGTACGTACACACGAGTGAAAAGACCATTCTTTTGATATTAAAATAGTATATAATTGAATGTTATATCATATATACTGAATCAATATCTTGTTATATTTATTATTTAAATAATTTATAATCATTATTATACCCATCCAAATGATGAAATGTTAGAATAACAAACTACACCCCGACTTGGAGACGGTAAGCCGTACGTACGCACTTGTGGTGACTTTTTCATTAAAAGGATGGATAAAATAACTAATATGGTTGTGAAATTTTTATAATAACATAATATTATATAGAATATACTGGTGTTATTATTTTAGAATGGAAATAACAAGGAAAGAAGAAGTGGAAGAATAAAAGAACTTGAAAGAGGGTGGTGACATAATTATCTCTTCTTCGGGTGTTTCCTTTTGAGTTGATCAAAAGGGATCCATAGGTTGGATTTTTGACCAATTTAAGTCATCTAGGCTGAAATTAGGGATGTTGGGAGGATATTTGGGTAGGTTTTGGCTGAGACAAATGGATTTTAAGGAGTGAATTTGAGAGAAGGGGGAATGCACTTTTATAAGAGGGGTGAGGGGCACCTCATGAAAAGCTAGAAATATTATTTTATAATAAACTAATTTTCGGTTTCTAATGGATCCAAACTGATTTATTTCGTGGATAATGTGGGTATGGGTCTAAAACCACTCAAATAATAGGTTTTAGACTGGTTTGGGTCACTACATTAACCCTATATTTTAGATTTAACTCTTAGTTAATTAGATTGGCATTTACCATTTCTCTTTGTATTTTTATATTATATGGTTAATAAACATACTATAACTAGCCAATATAACCCAAAGTGGTTCATTATTAAAACATATATCCCTATATAAGTTATTTTTCCGAAACTTATATTTTTAGGAATAAAATATTAATTAATAATATAATATTTGTTTAAAAAACTCTTTTATGTCAATTTTGATAGTATTTGGTATTTGATTTTTGTGAAAATCATAACAGCATCATTACATCAAAAAAAGTTAATTAAATCAATCCTAACATGTCAAATTAACCAATAAAATTCGTTTAATTCATCAAAATTCTTAAATTGTATTTATTAGGGTATTTATAATATCAATTATTTTAATCCTTCATTAATACGTTAATTACTGCATCATCATTGTGTCATAAATAAATTAAATTATTTAATGTCTAAAAATTATAAATAAAGTAAAATTATTTAGGAAATATTTTTATCTTTTAATTAATATTTTTAATTGAATTTATATTATGAATAACCATATATTAAAAATGATTTAGTTATTAAACTTTTATTTTAACTCTTAACTCATCTTTGAATTAAATAATAATAAATGTCCTATTCAAATCCAAGTGGACCTAAAGGATCATATTTTATTCCTAAGGTTTTTTTTGGTTTAATTACACTTAGCCAACAGAATTAGGACATGTGCTAGGGTGAAAATAATATCATTTTTACCTTTAATTACCCAATTTACTTTTAACTGTGGTAGATAAAAGGAAAAAGTTACAATTCACCAAAAATTATTTTTATCTCATTTAACCACATTTTACTTACTGATAACAACCATGTCTCTCAGATTTTTGAAATTCAACTAACAGAAGCGGTAAAATTATATTTTATGAAAATTTTCAAAAACTCCTAGGAGGTGGGTAAAATATATTAAAAAGTTCAATAAAATTTTATATATCTAAACATAATATAAATTGACTCAAATGAATTACATTGAACTTATATATGTATTATGTATCTATTTTACCTAATATAAATTTTGAAAAAATTAATAATTATTTAAATAAAAAGTCGGTTTTAACCAATAACTCATTGTTTTTCACTATTCATCAAAAATTTAATGTTTTCTAAAAAATGCCAAAAAAATTCACTCTAGGCTAATTTTGATATTCCGAATCAAAAAATGAAGTCCATTTTGAAAAATAAAATTTATAAAATTTCAAAAAGTGGGTATTACTATTCAAAATGGCTAGTTTGATTGGTTGTGGTGTGTTAGAACTCGAAGTTGCGTACGACACAAACTATAGTATTATTCGAAGAGAAGCGTACCGTGGAAGATTGGGGTGTTACATTCTCCACTCCTTCAAATAATTTCATCCTTGAAATTTCTAGAGTATTACTAAATAAAAATACCCGGGTGGTTCTTCATCATAACTTCCTTGGGTTCCCACGTCACCTCTTCCATCTTATTATTTCTATATAGAACTTTTACTAGACGAGTCGTCGAGTTTCTCAATACTTGTTCTGTTGTATCAAGAATCCTGATGGGATCTTCGCAATAAGATAGATCAGGTTCCAGTTCTAATTCTTAATTGGTGAGTACATGTGATGGGTCAGACATGTATTTTCTCAAAAGTTATACGTGGAGCACATCATGAACTTCAAAGAGACTTGGCGGTATTTCCAAATGGTAAGCTACATCCCCAATTTGTTCTAGAATTTCCAAAGGTCCGATGTACCTGGGACTCAATTTACCTTTCTTACCGAAACGTATGACTCTCTTCCATGGAGATACCTTAAAGATAACATGATCTCCTACCTAAAATTAAAAATCTTTCCTTCGATTATCGGCATAACTCTTCTGCTTACTTTGAGCTGCTTTGATGTGGGTTTGGATTACCTTCACATTTTCATCGTTTCCTCTACAAGTTCTGGGCCTATGAGTTTTCTTTCACAAACATCATCCCAACAGGTTGGTGTGCGACATATCTTTCCATATAACGCTTCATATGGGGCCATCTGAATACTTGAATGGAAGCTATTATTTTAGGAAAATTCTACCAGAGGTATATATTGATCCCACATACCCTGAAAGCCATGTGAGAAGGATCTCAACATGTCTTATAAGGTTTGAATAGTTTATTCTAATTTCCATCAGTTTGAGTGTGGTAGGAAGTGCTCAATTGATGTTCAGTAACCCATGATTTTTGAGGACTTTTCCAGAATCTTGATGTGAAATGGGGATCACGATAAGAAACAATTGATAGGGGTACCCCATGGAGTCTTACAACTTCATTAATATACAATCTTGCAAGATGTTCGAGTGGAAGATCTTCTCTTATAGCAATAAAATGTGCTAACTTGGTAAGACGATCATTAATGACCCATATTGCATCGTTCCTTCTAGGAGTATTTGGTAGTCCCATTACAAGGTCCATCATAATATTATCCCATTTACAATCACATATAGGAAGAGGTTTCATGACTCCTCCAGATTGTTGCCTTCCAGCTTTCACTTGTTGACAAACCATACATATTGACACAAAATCAGCAATCTCCCTCTTCATCTTGTACCACCAAAAATGTTCCTACAAATCTCTATACATATTAGTACTACCAGGTTTTATAGATAAATTGGAACTATGAGAATCATCCAACAATTCCCTTTATAGATCAGGTATATCAGGAACACAAAGTCTTTTACCAAATTTCAAAATTTCATCTTCATACACAAATTCACTCAATCTCCCATCATTCACAACTTTAATTTGTTTTGAAACTCTTTATCATCGGCCTAAGAACTCTTTATCCTTTCTAGTAAAGATGGTTTGAAACCATTTGAAAAATCATTGATGTTTCACCATCCATGGTTATTACCATATGCAACTTTACTATATCCTTGTATGTAGGATCCTTTTCAACTCTCATCTTGTTCAAAACTCTATGATTAATTCTGCTCAATGAATCTGCCACTTTATTTTCCTTCCTCGAGTGGTAGTGTATAGTGAAATCTTAATCCTTTCTTCTCAAAGCACCTGGAGTAGTTCAAGACCTAGAGAATTCCTTTTCCATCTTGATTGTACATGATACAATGTCTTCGTATGATAAGAAGGATTTTGAGAACAATGCTCGACGGAGAAATGGATTTAACCCATCTAAGAAATGATCGATCTTACTTCTTGGGTTACGTATATAATCTGAAGCATGCCTTGCTAACCTTGTAATGTTAGCCTCATACTTTGCATCATTCTCAACCTCCTTTTGTCTCAGACTGAGAAATCGCCTTTCCATATCTGTTCGATGGTCATGATGAAAGTATTTTTCTTAGAAAATATCTTTAAACTCTTTCCATTCCACACATGATACATCTTCATCTTCCTTTGTATTTTGAATAAATGGCCTCCATTGATCAGCATCTCTAGTGAGGAGGTAAACTGCCATGACAACTTTTTCCCTTTCACTACTCCCCAAAGCCTGAAATATTTTCTCTAGGGAATTTATCCATTGCTCAGCTACTAGTGGATTTTTACCCCCATTTAATGTTGGTGTTTTTTGCCTCATGAAGCGATCTAACATTGATCCTCCATGCTACGGATCAAGGTGCTCCATACGGGTAAGGTTATTATTCCTAACCTGAGTGAATTGTCCTAGTATAGTGATAAGCTGATCAACACCAGTTGTATCTCCATCTCCACTATAATTATCTTGAGGAGGGAAATCCCTACATGGAGTGCATGCATTGATACAGTTTCCATTCCTTTCACTTGGCGCCATTTCTAAACAATGTCATAGACTAGATTATTTTATGAATCGAAATACATAATTCCATACTTGTAAAACACTTAACATAAATTGAATAGTTTATGGATATAATCTATAATCATAAAAATGTTTTCTTTGAGGAATTATATACTCGTAAACCCTTCAAAATGGTTAGTAAAAAAATGAAAATTACCCTAAGCATATCCCCTAGGAGTGTCGTAACCAAGAGTGCAACAAGGACCATTGTCGTGCACTAGTTCCTATTCGAGACTAGATCAAAGCAGTGTTTTCAGGGTTTTACCCATAGATACATCTGTGCCAGAGCTGCTTCTTCCTGCGCGTATCCAGACATGGATTATTTCTCAGAAAACTCACAAAATATCTACAGTACCAAAATTCTAGGATTTTCTTCTATACTAATCTTTAAATTATATCTTAGGGATATGTTCTCTAATCAGAGTTTATCTAAATATATCTTCTAAGGTTTATTATGAAACTTAATCTGATAGAAACTGTAATTCCCCAACCCCAGAATTCCAGTGTCGATGCATTATTACGTATCATAGGCATGATCAC
Source organism: Viscum album (assembly GCA_963277665.1). Lineage (NCBI taxonomy): Eukaryota > Viridiplantae > Streptophyta > Magnoliopsida > Santalales > Viscaceae > Viscum > Viscum album. Next base: position 838,045,560 of record OY728167.1, read on the forward strand.
AAAAGATCAAATCTCGAAAGACCGATTAGTTTAGTAGCCTTGGAAAAACTAGATACATTCATAAGTCTTAAATTACATCATAAGAATAAAAAATACAACAACATAGTCTCCATAGACCACACTCATATCCCCTCTGACTATCACTGCAGGTCAGTCATAAAATACTTCTCCACATCATGGAAAAAATAAAACATAGAATGGTTGAGCTGAGATGCTCAGTAAGGATAACAATATAGTAGAAACTTTCATAAGTAAGCATAAAAATTTAAGGCAATGTATAACTAATAAAAATGCCTTTTAAAATTGAACGTCAGCAATATATGGAAATTATAAAATCAAATAATTCCATTTACCTATTCACATAGATATTATACTAGTCGAACAATCACATACAATATCAATAGCCACTTTCATAATTATGTAATGCATAATGCCAGACTATCCTAACCACATAGTCAAGGCCTTATGCCAAGACTACAAATTAATTTTTGTCAAGGCCTTATTCCATGACAACAGTTTGTCTCATGAGACCTACCAATGCATCGAGGAGCTATAGCGGGCTCCACCCGTCACTTACTAAGTCCAATGTATTTCTCATATGAAAAGGTTTAAACATAACATAAACATTCTTATTAAAAATAGCATATGAAATTTCAATAATTTTTTTTATAAAACATGAATGGTATAAAAAAAATAACACATCCACAGTCAAACATATCACAAAACCTTCAATAAAATATGGATGTTTTGTATCATAATAAATAAACATCAAATAAGCTTAAAATCTTTAAAAGGATGTTGACATGGATGAAATAAAAACTACTTGAGAGAAATATCTATTTATTTTTTTTAAATCATTTAAAGTCACATAATTATAAAAGAAAACATTTATTTTTAAAATATTCATATAAACTTGTAAGTTAAACTTTGAAGATCTTATAATGGTGGAAAATAGCCGCACCTGCTGTATAAGTTAAAAAAACATTCTTACCTTAAATTTGTCGAAAGGTCCAAATTACATTATTTGGAAAACGACAGAAAGATTCCTATCAAAAATGTATAAGATCAAATAAACGTACAAATGACTTTAACCCACTGTCTATTAAATAGAAAAAATGTTTTGAAAGACATTTTTATGAAACATGGATGTGGATGATAAAGAGGTCCGAGTAGATAATTACATATGAACCACCTTAGATAATGAAGAGATTGTAGAATTAACTCTTACCTTGTTCTTTTCCTTAGTCGATTGTATGTTAACCAATTTTATAATAGTCAAAACATTATTATTAAATTATAAAAGAATCATATACATAAATATTATATCATATAAGATCTTCTAATATTTTTTTGTTAATAATATTTTAGTATTATCTTCATTTCAGATGTTAACTTACTCGTTTAATTTTATTTGCTTTGTTATATAAGCCGTGTTTATTATGGATAGGTTGTATCTTATTCATATCCTGAATTATACCAAGTCCTTAAACATTATATTTAATCATCAAATGAAAATTAGTCTTGAATAGATACGATGGGGAATGGATCTCATCACGTTCGTGGAGACGGTAGTCCGTACGTACGCACGAGCGAAAATATCATTATTTTGATATTAAAATAGTATATAATTTAATTTTATATCATATATAAGTAATAATTATCATGTTATATTTATTATTTACATCAGTTATAATCATTATTATACCCATCCAAATGATGAAATGTTTGAATAACAAACTACACCACGACGTGGAGACGGTAAGTCGTACGTAGGTACGTGTGGTGAATTTTTCATTCATAGGATGGATAAAATAACTAATATGGTTGTAACATTTTTATAATAACATAAATGTATACAGAATATACTGGAGTTATTATTTTAGAAATGGAAACAACAAGGAAAGAAGAAATGGAAGAATAAAAGAACTTGAAAGAGGGTGGTGAAATTATTACCTCTTATTCGGGTGTTTCCTTTTGAGTTGATCAAAAGGGCTCTTTAGGTTGGCTTTATGACCAAATTAAGGCCACTAGGTTGAAGTGAGGGATGTTGGGAGGATATTTGGGCAGGGTTTGGCCGATCCAAGTGGCTTTGAAGGTGTGAATTTAAGAGAAGGGGGAATGCCCTTTTATAAGAGTGTTGAGGGGCACCTTAGGAAAAGATAGAAATATTATTTTATAATAAAATCATTTTCGGTTTCTAATGGATTAAAAATGATTTATTTTGAGGATAATGTAGGGATGGGTCTAAAACCACTCAACCAATAGGTTTTATACAGGTTTGGGTCACTACATTAACTATATCTTTTAGATTTAACTCTTAGTTAATTAGTTTGACATTTACCATGTCTCTTTATATTTTTATAATATATTGTTAATAAACTTACTATAACAAGCCAAGAGAACCCCAAGTTGTTAATTATTAATATATATAACCTTTTCTAAGTCATTTGTCCGAACATTGTATTTTTAGGAATATAATATTAATTAATAATATAATATTTCTTTTAAAAACTATTTTTTTTTCAATTTTGACACTATTTGGTATTCGATTTTTTTGAAAATAATAATAGCATGATTACTTCAAAAAACGTTAATTAAATCAATCCTAACATGTCATATTAACTGATAAAATTCTTTGAATCCATAAAAAGTCTTAAATTATATTTATTATGGTATTTATAATATCAATTATTTTAATCTTTCATTAATACAGTAATTACTGCATCATCATTGGGTCATAAATAAATTAAATTATTTAATGTCTAAAATTTTTAAATAAAATAAAATTATGTAGGATATATTTTTAGCTATATAATGAATATTTATTATTTAATTTATCTTATGTATAACCTGATATTAAAAATGTTTTAGTTATTAAACATTGATTTTAACTCTTTTAACTCTTCTTTGAATTAAATAATAATAATTGTTCTATTCTAATCCAAGTGGACCTAAAGGATCGTATTTTATTCCTAAGGTTTTTTTGGTCTAATTACAATTAACCAATATAATTAAGACATGAATTAGGGTAAAAATAATATCATTTTTTCCTTTAATTACCCTATTTACTTTTAACCGTGGTAAATAAAAGTCAAAAGTTACTATTCACCAAAAAATATTTTCATCTCATTGAACCACATTTTACTTACTGATATCAACCGTGTCTCTCCGATTTTTGGAATTCAACTCAATGAAGCGGTAAAATTACGTTTTATGAAAATTTGCAAAAGCTCATGGGAGGTGGTTAATAGAATGTAAAAAGTTCAATAAAATTTTATATATCTAAACATAATATAAATTGACTTCAATGAATTAAATTTAACATATATAGGTATTATGTATCTATTTTGACCTAATATAAATTTAAACAAAATAAATAAATATTCGGTTTTAACCAATAACTCAGTATTTTTCACTATTCATCAAAAATTGAATGTTTTCAGAAAAATACCAAAAAATCACTCTAGACTAATTTTGATATTAAGAATCCAAAAATGAAGTCCATTTTGAAAAATAAAATTTATAAAATTTCAAAAAGTGGGTATTACTATTCCTAACGACTAGTTTGATTGGTTGTGGTATGTAAGAAATCGAAATTGCGTACAACACACACTATTGTATTATTCAAAGAGAAGTGTACCGTGGAAGATTGGGGTGTTACAAGCACGACATATCCTATCAATTTCATAATTCTCTATTAATTTCCATGATAATCTCTTTCAAAGGATTCTCTATGACCTCCATTGACTCGAATGTGGATGGTTTATGAAGATATATCTCCAATCTTTGGAGTATTCTTTAGAGAATGGAACTCTCTAGGGATTTGAGAGGATTATATATATATATATTTTTCACAAAAAAATAAATGAATTGGATCTCTTGAAGAATTATATAATTGGGTTTATATAAAGCTAGGGTTATAAATAAACATTTTCATATGTTCCCTTTTATATTCATTTAATCCATACTGAACCTCATGTCTATAATATTAATAATTATATTATTTTTTGACATGATTTTATTTTAGGAATAAAATTTAATATTATTTATTCAAACAATGTTCAATATATATTTATCTCACCGGACCTATAAACTCGATTCACCATTTCCCTATAATATTTGTCAAACCTTGAATAAGGAATATTTATTAAAAAAAATTATCACTACATTGTTCCCCAATAAATAAATAAATATTATATTCACTAAATAGAAAATAAATATATATTAAATATTCCCCTCACATAATATTATCTTGAATAACAGGTGAAAAAATATATGGGATCAAGAAATAATGAATAATTATTAAACTGCATGTAGAAATAATATTCATTCAACTTTTTAAATAATAAATAATACTATATTAACTGATATTTCAGATACACATACAATGTGACCCTACATGCCTCTTACTCAGTTTCATTAGGAGAAGTAGACTAATGTCCATGGATAACATCCAAAAATAGAAAAAGACACCTATATGGAAATAAGTTGATGTTTCAATGACATAATACCTCATACATATTTTTAATGTGTAATATATTATATTTTTCATGATATCTCAAATCAATAAGGATGAATGTTGGTGCCAATAACTTATGTGTTCGATGTGTCTCTCTTTGAATTTATTGAAATCAGAAATTCCTACAGAACACAGTGACCATGGATTTATTTAGGGTATATCATTTCCATCAAAGGGTCTGAGATCAAATTCAGTTTAAGAACAGAACTGAAAAGCCATTTCTTGAATTATCATTAACGAAATATTACTCATGACACACTCAAATTATGTTACCTCGCCACGAACATATGTCATCACAATTTCCATGAATACATCAAAGTTCATGACTTTAAAATCTCATTAATAATAATCATAAAGTCTATGGATAAATACACACATCCGCCGATAGGAACATCCAATGACAAAAAAATGTGTATTTCATAGTAAGGGTGTACACCATGAGAAATTGTCTCCATGTCCTATGAGTCTCTATCCCTGGTAGCCTTATTCATTTTTTCCCTTTAATGATTTTATCAAGATATAGAACATATATATATCTTAAAATATTGTCTCCGTACTTCTGGGTTCTCATCATAACTTTGACCTTTTAGTGCAAAAACTACTCTTAGGGCAATATCATATAATATATTATTCAAAAGAACAATCATGTTGTGATAAGAATTTTTTTGATATTCAAAACTATAAATACAGTTTATCATAATGTATATAGAAGATGGTTCTGGGAATTCATCTCCAATATAAGTGATAGGGATAACTAAGTGACCATGGTATTGGAGGAGACTATTGGAGTCATTTTAGCTTGGGTATGTTGAGCGTTCGTCCTAGAGAGCATCTATGATTTTCTAGAGAGACGGTTCAGAGTGGAGTTCGCCTATAATAGAAGTTCCATATTCCCACACTGGAGAATAATAGAGGATGCATAATTTTTTTAGTCCCCCCATGCGAGACAAGGAATGAGAAATGGTATTTTTAGAACCGATTTTAAATTGTACCTTAAAATGATTGTCCAATAATTTTGAAATCCAATTATTCTAATATGTCAAATAAACATGAAAATAAAGATTAAAATGTTGAACTATCAATACCAAATTCATCATCAATTTTTCATTAACAGATTTTTCCAACTTTTTACCATAGAATGTTTTGCTGATAAGGATATAGGGTGGTAATATTTCATAAGAACCATGCCTACTCCCTGACATGTATAATCATATCCTACCTCAAATGAGATGGTAAAATTAGGTAAATTGAGAACCAGAGTTGTGGTGAGAAGGTTTTTTATGTGATTGAAATCATGTTGAGTAGTAGAGGACAAATGAAAGTCATATTAACATGTCAAAACAATAAATGGATGAACAATATTACCTTACCAGTAGATTAATATCCAATAATATCTCATGAGTCCATCGCAACCTCACACCCCTTTGGCTAAAAGAAGTTGTAGCCAATCCAGAACCATTTTCATGAAAGTTGGCTATACCGAAACACCATTTTGGGAAACCACATGACCATGATATTCCATTTTATGCTAAGAGAACTGACATATATTTGGGATGGAAAAAAATTATATAAACAAATAAACTGTAAAATAGTTCGAGGGTGATTCATGTGGTGCTTCTAGTCAAGTCAATAAATATGGTTATCATCAAAACAAATCGTCACAAACATAGTTAGGGCACGCGCGTCGCAACGCGTGCAAATTTGCGAATTTTATAACCAACTGGCTACTGTAAAAGTGGCGAGCAGGGTCGAACCACAGAGAGCACGGAATCTAGTTCACTAAAAATATTTCGTTGGACAATGTTTAGATGGACAAGGTTTGAGGGAATTCCTATTTTTGAGTTTTCTCTTTTTTTTTTATTTAAACTAAAAGGTGAGAAGACAAAAGATAAAAAGAAAATTGCAAACGGAAATGATGATGGATTCTAAGTCAACAAAATGTGTCGGGGATGTTGGTATCATAATTCAATTATCACGCAGACATGCAAAATATTCTTTATGTGATTAAATATTTATCCTGTTTAGTTATCGCCAGTTCCAAAAATATGTGCATTTTTTTAGATGCTCAATTTTAATTTCCCAATTTTATTTAAAGTCCCGTTCTCTGGTGTCATAAATAAATTAGAAAACTCTTTCAAGCCTCGAACTACACGGCGAAATGACACAACCCGTTTCTCACAAAGTTGTGTCACTAATTTGCACCTACCATCAGTCAACGCGGTTTACCTTCTCGGACCGCCGCGTCGACTTATAATTAAAATGGCCAGTTTTAATTTTAGCAATTAATTCAGTGCAAAAATAATTTAAACAGATAAATATTCAATTAAAATAAATTTAATTGACAATTTATCATCAAACAATATCTTGCATGGCATGCGCAGTAATTTTAATTAATCAACTAACATCCCGACACTAATAAAATTACCCCGACATCACAACTAAAAAATCAACGCAGTAATAAAATGATATGTCATGTAAAACAACACTGCGTTACCAAAACAATGATCGTGTCTGTCTTTATTTTCGCCGCGCGCACCAACCCTCAACACGTGATGACGTCGTGCACCAACTATGCGACCACCAGAACGAAGGATATGAGCGGTGAGTAGTGCGTGGCTGCTGGTCGGCTCCTGGTAGACTCCTTGGGTAGCGGTAAGCGGTGCACTGCAAAGAAAGGAAAAAAAAAGAGAGATGGGGTGCAGACGGACGGCGAGAGGAGATGGATAGTGGGGTGCCGTGCGGTAAGGGGAGTGGAGCAGCCGGCGGTGTGGTTCGGCCGAGAGAGGGAGAGGAGGCCGGCGGGTTGCGGGTTAGTGAGGGAGAGGGCGCGGCCAGGAGGAGAGGCGGGGCGACGAGGAGAGGGTGCTGGAATGGTGCAGGGGAGTGCGGACGGCGGGGCCAGCGGGATGGAGAGGAGAGTGGCTGGGGGTTGCGCACGTCGTGGAGAAGGGAGGCAGCCGGCGGGTTCGGAATGGAGAGAAAAAGAGGAGTCTGTCCGTGGGTATGTGGGGTGCTGGGATCCCGAAATGGGGGGCTACGGGTTCGCGGGTGATATAGAGGGGCGAGGGAGCTGCGTGCGAGGCCAGGAGGAGTGAGGGTGGCGGAAGGCGAGGGCTGGTGGCGCGCGGCTGGCGGAGAATGGAGAAGGCCGGAGAGGGAGGTCGGCCAGGTGATGGTGGCGGCTGGGGGCGTCGGGTATGAGGGTTTCATGCGAGGAAGGTGAAGAGGAGGGGAGCGCCCGGCTGGCCCAGCGGGGCGTGGAGATAAGCGGGGTCGGCGGGTCCGTTCGGTAAGGTGAGGGCACTGGGGAGAAAAATGGGGAGAAGCAGGGGGCGGCGGTTCCAGCGGGTAGAGGGGAGAGGGTGAGGGAGATACGGGGGAGAGCGGGTCAGCCGGGAAGATAAAAAAAAAGAAACGGCGGGGTAGGGAAATAGGAGGGAAAGGAAAAAAAAATCAAATTTCAAATTAGATAAAAATAAAAACTAATTAAATAAAAGGGTTAAATAATAATAAATTAGTATAAATAGAGTTATATGAATATTTATAGTTATAATTAATTAATAAACTAAAAGTAATATTAAAATAAAATAAAATAAAATTCTAAAAAAATGAAAATAAATAACTAATATTAATATAATACTAACTAAAAACTATAGAAACAACTAAAATATTTAAAATACTACAAAAATAACCTAAGAACACAAGAAGCGGTTAGAAAATTAATTAAAACTAAATGAAAATAGGAAAAAAATGTCAGTAACATCCATGTACATCAAATCCCCCACACTTAAACTTTTGCACTCCTGGGCAAAACAATCAGAAAGAAAACACAAGTGACAGGAGACAGATCAAAACATCAAAATTACAAGTTCAAAATTTGTCAATCTCTTTCCTCATAATATATCATGCTTCATTCAAAACTTCAGTTTCAAAAAAATGTTCTTTCACTTGCATTTTTTTTTTAAAACAAGTACGTGCACTCATTCATCATGTGACCTACCTCACCATCACTCTCATCTCTCAAAAACATTTGATCAAAGTTTTTCTCAGTTCCCATACACATGCAGGCTTACCATAGGCTTGCCATGAATTTCACATCTCCACTAGTGGAAATCAAAAGAATGCACCAATCTCAAGGACTTTAAATAAGGTTCAAATGTTTCTGAAGCTGTGGGACGGTGGGTTATAAAAAAAATTGACATCTTTTTGGTAAAAAGGAGGGTTGAATCTTGAAATAAATGCATGATAAGTCAATCTAAATGTCTCCCTCAAACTCTCGCTCCCCCACACTTAAAACACTGCTTGTCCCCAAGCATATGATAAGCCAATGTTTCACTCTCTCTTTTTTTTTTTTTTTTTTTGCTTTAAAGACACAACTCATTCACATAATATGGTCAGGAAAAACTGGTGAGTATCACCCCAAAAACCCCATGGAAGAAATGTCAGACAAAAATCCCAAAGAATGGTACACAAGTAGCGTATATGCTGTAACTTCTCAATGAAGGTAGGTCATATAGAAAACTCTCTAGTTCCTGGAGTAATGGATCATCACTTTTATAGGTATCCCCAAAGTCGAGGGTTACCGCGTAATGACCACCAATGTACTCATTGTTGGAACTGAAAAGGGTTCTATATTCCTATATCAAAATAATATGAAATGAATGTCGCTACTGTGAAAAAGAACTCAATGATCAGGATGGAATAATGTCAATCCATGGACATCAAATGACTCACTGCCCCTCGAAGAACCCTCTCCATGAGTAAGTCTCTCTCCCCCACACTTAGATTTAAATAATCATGCATAAATTCAAGAAATTGGTAGGGAAGGGTATCGGCTTGGGCTCATCCTAAAAGGCTCCTGCATGGCTTCTAAGGGCTATACGAAGGAGAAAATGTTTGGGTGGCTCAGTGGGTCAACGGGGCTAAAATATCAAACAGATGCCTCGATCATTTTAGTGCAACTTTCAAAAATTCCTATCGCTTTGATGGAAAAACATGGCAAGTTCTAGAAGACAAAACATGGTTGAGATTCTCTCAAGAAAAAGAGAAATAAGAGATGATTTTGAAATGGATTAGAGTCCTCACGGGTATGGAAATATAATGTTGGACAGCACAGATGAGAATGAGTGCAAATAAGTGTCTCCAAAAATATTCAAGTTTTTGAAAAATCTTTCGAAGCATGAAATAATATCAGCAATCATCTAAGTCATGAGATCAAGGATTAAAGAAATCTGGAACAAGAATCAGGTGCTCAAACTGCCTAGGGACACAAGTGGTATGTTCCCGACTGGGTTGCGGTAAAAATACAACAGTGCTTATGTGGGTTCATGAATGACAGGAGTGTTAGTTTTTTTTTTTTTTTTTTTTTTTACATGGTGTTTTTGGAAGTAGAAAATATGGCGAAAATTAAAACACTTCCCTGTGTAAGTGCAGATAGATGCGGAGAGGCTGCCTGTATCCGATGAAGTTCCAGAAATGATGTACCTGTAAAATCTACATATGGACAACACATACCCGCATTATATCATAAAGATAACACCAAGAATCATCTAAATAGAAGCAGAGATGCAGAAGAGTGACAGGTGCATACAGATATCAGGAGGAGCTAAAAGAAAAATCACACATTCCATGTTTTATGTTATTTATTTTTTTTTTCAAACAAAATAGAACAGGTAAAAGGAGAAAAAGGGGGGAAATGAAACTGGAACATGGGTTGCCTCCCAGGAAGCGCTAAGTTTTATGTCTTCAGCCAGACGGATGGACAATGTTCAATCGTCTTGGTCCATCAGCTCAGAATTCCTCTGCCTCTTACGAGAACTAGTGGCTGTGTCCTCGATCTCACGGGGACGCTTGGTGGGATTAACCACCTCTGGAGCAAAGTGAGCGTGAAGCTGGTGAGGGAGGAACGGAATCTGTGCTCTTTGTGGTGGTGCTGGATGCTGAGCACGAATCTCCAGTGAAAGTTCCTCAAGCCGGCGCTCGATATCAGCCAGCTCCTGAGTTATCCGTCGTACTAAGTCAGAGGGAGACGGAACAAGCGCATCGATGACCACAGAAGAATCAGAAGAGCTAGACATTTTTTTAAGCTGCATTCACAAAGCAGATAGAGAGATAGAGATAGAGTAAGAAAACAAAGATCAAGAATGAAGAAGCAGTCGGGTTGCCTCCCGATCAGCGCTAAGTTTTACGTCTTCAGCCAGACGGATAACTTCTCATTGCAATTGTAGTTCTTCAATGATGCCTATTTTATCCGAAGTGTGGTAAAGTTTAAGGCGTTGACCATTTACTTTGAATGGGGGAATCTTCCCATCAGAAATTTCGACAGCACCATGTGGATAAACAATTGTGACGGTGTAAGGACCTGACCACTTCGACTTGAGTTTTCCAGCCATGATTCGAAGTCGTGAGTTGAAGAGGAGAACTTTGTCGCCTGTTGAAAAATTTCTTTGTTGGATCCGTTTGTCATGCCAGGCTCGAGTTTTCTCTTTGTAAATCAAAGCATTGTCATATGCTTCTCTCCTCATCTCATCTAGTTCATTCATTTGTAGAAAACGCTTCTCTTGGGCAGTTTTGAGATCAAAATTCAGTTTCTTCACAGCCCAATAAGCTTTATGTTCCAATTCTACAGGTAAGTGGAAGGTTTTCCCAAAGACTAACCTATATGGGGACATTCCAATGGGTGTCTTGTAGGCAGTTCTGTAGGCCCATAGTGCATCGTCAAGTTTGGTGACCCAATCTTTCCTAGATGTACTTACAGTTTTCTCCAAAATACCCTTAATTTCTCGGTTTGAAACCTCAGCTTGGCCATTGGTCTGTGGGTGGTATGGGGTGCTCATGTAGTGGTGACATCCATGGCGAGTCATTAGTTTCCGAAACAGCGCATTATTGAAGTGGGTACCACGGTCACTAATGATGATCCTTGGAATTCCGAACCGGGTAAAAATGTGTTGCTTCAAAAATTTGATGACGACTCGAGCAGTATTTTCCGATAATGCTTCAGCTTCCACCCATTTTGACACATAGTCCACACATACAAGGATATAGGATTTCCCAAAATATTTAGGAAAAGGACCCATGAAGTCAATTCCCCATATGTCAAAAATTTCAATTCCCATGATTGAGTGTTGTGGCATTTCGCGCTTCCAGCTTATACCCCCGGTTCTTTGGCATTTGTCACAATTCATGACGAATTCACGAATATCGCGATTCATGGTTGGCCAGTACAAACCACATTGTAACACCTTGCTGATTGTTCGATGAATCCCATGGTGTCCTCCAGCTTCTCCAGTATGGCATAAGTTCAAAACACTCTCCACTTCTTCTTCAGGGATGCATCTTCTTATCATTCCATCCGCACAGTCTTTGAAAAGTAAAGGATCATCCCAGTAGTAATGTCGTGATTCATTCAGAAATCTTTTCCTTTGTTCCTTTGATAAATCTGGATGTATCACACCTGAAGCTAAGTAGTTCACGAAATCAGCATACCAAGGTGTGATTGTCTCAATGGCATAGAGTTGTTCGTCAGGAAATGTTTCAGTGATTAGTTCGACATTGATTTCACTTGTGTCATGGTCGAGGCGTGATAAATGATCAGCAACGACGTTCTCTGTTCCCTTTTTGTCCTTGACCTCAATGTCAAATTCTTGAAGTAACAGTATCCATCGAATGAGTCTCGGTTTTGCATCTTTCTTGGCCATTAGATACCGAAGTGCAGCGTGATCCGTATAGACAGTGACTTTTGAGAACAACAGATGGGATCGGAATTTATCAAAGGCAAAAACAACTGCTAGCAGCTCTTTTTCAGTTGTTGTGTAGTTATGTTGGGCCTCATTCAACGTTCGGCTAGCATAGTAGATTGGCCTAAAGATCTTTTCTTTTCTTTGTCCCAAGGCAGCTCCAACTGCCCAGTCACTAGCATCACACATTAACTCGAATGGTTGCTCCCAATCAGGTGAAATCATTATTGGGGCTTCAACCAAACGCTGCCTTAATAATTTAAATGCTTCCTGACATTCAGGGCCGAAGTGGAACGTGACATCTTTTCCCAATAGATTCGTAAGGGGTCGGGCAATAACAGAGAAATCCTTGATGAAGCGTCTATAGAATCCAACGTGCCCAAGAAAACCTCGAATGGAACGAACTGAAGAAGGCATGGGTAACTCAGAGATTGTACTAATCTTTGCGGAGTCAACTTCAATTCCTTTCTTTGAAATTTGATGGCCTAAGACTATTCCACTTTGGACCATGAAGTGTGACTTTTCCCAATTAAGTACCAGATTCTTTTCTTCGCATCTTGCCAAAACCTTATCCAAATGTTCTAGACAGTCATCAAAAGAATTTCCATACACTGAGAAGTCATCCATGAAAATTTCCAAGAACTCTTCAATCATGTCATGGAACATTGCCATCATGCATCGTTGAAATGTGGCTGGAGCATTACACATTCCAAAAGGCATTCGCCTATAAGCAAATGTACCATATGGACAAGTGAACGTGCTTTTCTCTTGATCCTCTGGTGTCACTGCTATTTGATTATAGCCCGAATATCCATCCAGAAAACAGTAGTAATCTCGTCCTGCCAATCGTTCAAGGATTTGATCAATAAAGGGTAATGGGAAGTGATCCTTTCTAGTGGCATCATTCAATTTCCGATAGTCGACGCACACTCTCCATCCAGTCACTGTTCTTGTGGTTATCAATTCTCCTTTATCATTCTCAACCACTGTGGTTCCACCCTTTTTAGGTACCACTTGCAACGGGCTAACCCACTGACTGTCGGAGATTGGAAAAATTAAACCGGCATCAAGAAGTTTAATGACTTCTTTCTTGAATACTTCTTTCATGGGAGGTGTCAAGCGTCGTTGTGGTTGCCTGCAGGGTTTTGAATTATCTTCCATATGTATTCTGTGAGTACAGATGGCAGGACTTATACCTTTTAGATCAGCAATCGTCCAACCTATTGCTGGTTTCCTTTGTGACAGGACATTGAGCAATTTGCTCTCTTGTTCACTCGAAAGATTGGCATTTATGATGACTGGTAAGGTGTTTAAATCTCCCAAGTAGCTATATCTCAGGTTTGATGGAAGAGGTTTAAGCTCAAGTGTTGGAGGCTTTTCAAGTGATGGAGTAAGTGAAGTGGATTCATGTCTATCTAAAGGCTCGACTATATTCCTGATGAATTCCACTTCCTCGATTGATTCAGTGAACTCTTTATTTTCTTTATGAAAATCTGCGAGGTCCAGCACATCGCTTGCAAACTCATCCCATTCTTCAATCGTATCCAGGAAATGACAGTCTGCTACAGATGGTTTTTCCATGGCCTTTAGGACGTCAAATGTTATGTTCTCGTCCCCAATTCTAAAAATTAACTTTCCCTCTTGGACATCAACCAGTGCTCTGCATGTCGCCAAGAAGGGTCTCCCGAGAATGAGTGGGACGTCCTTATCGTCTTCCATATCGAGGACAATGAAGTCAGCAGGGAAGTAATATTTATCAACCTTGACAAGAACGTCCTCTAGAATCCCTCGAGGATGCTTCACTGATCGGTCAGCCATTTGCAAGGTGACTCTCGTTGGCTTTAATTCGGTGATGCCCAGTTCTTCAAGGATTCCAGACGGCATGAGATTGACACTAGCTCCGAGGTCGCACAAAGCTCTTCCGAATTGACATCCTCCAATATTGCAAGGAATAGTGAAACTCCCAGGGTCTCTTAGTTTTGGAGGTATGGATCTGGGTATGACTGCTGAACATTCCTCGTGCATTATGACCGTTCCCACATCATCTAATTTTCTTCTTTTTGACAGAAGTTCTTTGAGAAATTTGGCATAGTGGGGCATTTGTGTGATGGCTTCCGCAAAAGGAATATTTATTTGAAGCTTTTTGAACATCTCCATGAATTTTGAAAATTGAGCATCCAACTTCCTTTGCTTCAGTCTTTGTGGAAATGGAGGAGGTAGTATGTGGGCTTTCGCTCTTTCGTTGAGTGCCTCATTTTCCTTCTCTTTTCTTGCCTTTTCATTCTTTGCAAGGTTGTTTGGATCTTCCTCCCCTTTGGGTTCAAGTTGGATTGCTTTGTTTGTTGAGTCACCATTTTCAGTGGAAGGTATAGGCGTCTCATCTGTTGGTTGAACATCAGGCTTTTGGTGCTCTGGTAACTGTGTGCCACTTCGCAATGTGATGGCTTTTGCTTCTTCTCTTGGGTTGACTCTTGTGTTGCTTGGTAGAGTTCCTTGCTGTCGGTTTTGCAGTTGTGCGGCTAACTGACCGACTTGATTTTCAATGTTGCGCATGGAAGCCTGTAAGTTTTGGGTTGCCATCTCTTGTGATTCAAACCGTGATTGATTGGACATCATTAACTTTGCTATAGTTTCTCCCCAATCTTTTTGACCTTGTGTTGCAGCAGGGCCGCAGTCTGTTGTTTGCTTTTGCTCCTTATACTGCTGTTGCTGATGGAACGGTGGTCGGTATTTCTGTTGAGACCCTTGCTCTTGTGGTTGCATGGCGGGTCTGAAGGTAGGTTGAGCAGTGAATCCAGGTGGACCCATGTTATGGTTCATCGGCTGAGTAGCCACTGGTTCCTTCCAACCTTGATTTTGGGCATTGCCTTGCCAGTTTGTGTTGTAATTGTTCCCATAATTTCCACGGTTGTAACTAACGAAGTTAGCTTCAGACATCTTGGTCTCTGTAGTGTTATATGGACACATGGAATAATCATGAGGACCACCACAGTGTGGACAATGTTCATCTTGAACAACATGGACTGGCTTAGGTGGTTTTATTGACAAGTTGTCAATCCTCTTGTTGAGAGCTTCAAATTGTGCAGCCATAAATGTTTGAGTATCAACGTGATGCACTCCTGCCTTTCGTCTTGAAAAATCATCTGGCCACTGGAAACTGTGTTCGGCCATGTTTTGAATCAATATGTACAGGTCCTCCGGATCCATTTCCATGAACGCGTTTCCAGTAGCTGTGTTGATGGCAGACTTACTCTCGGATTGAAGTCCATAGTAGAAAGCTTGCAGCTGGTTTGCCAACTTCATCCCATGATGGGGACAACGTCTTAACATGGATTTGAATCTTTCCCAAGCTTCTCCTAACGATTCGTATTCACTTTGACAAAAGGAGTCGAGGTCTCTCTTGTTTTTCAAAGATTGGGCTGTTGTGTAATATCGATCAAGGAATTTTCTTCTCAACACTTCCCATGTGAAAACTGTTTCGGGGTCGAGACTTTCCAACCAGTCCTTTGCTTTCCCTTGCAACGAAAATGGAAACAGTCGTAGGATCAACGCATCATCCGTTACTCCGTTATATTTAAATGTGTCACAGACTTCAAGAAATCTGTTCACATGCATATAAGGATCTTCGCTGCTTAATCCATGAAACTGTGCATGTTGTTGGAGCAGGTTGATCGTGGACGGCTTCAATTCAAAGTGCGTTGCTTGAATCCTGGGTCGTGTTATACCTGAGCTTATTCCGACTATGTTGGGTCGCAACTCCTGTCTCATAGTAGTCCGAGGTCTTTGATTATCGAGACGGTTTTGGAAAAGTGGATGGACTTGTCCACTAGGAAGTGTCGGAATATGAGTTTCAACGCTTTCCGCAGGTGGATGCATTGCGTTTGCAGCTGAGGTACCGACTTGTTCTTTTACCTTTCTTTGATGTTCAAGTTGTGGATCAAGGGGTGTGTTGTTCTTTGACGGATCAGAAGTACGAGTGTTCACCATTTAGGCGAACAGTGCCTAAAGCAAGGTCTGCTTGAAATTTTCTTAATGCTAGACGTGCGCGTGCTCCCCGGCAACGGCGCCAGAAATTTGGCACGCGCGTCGCAACGCGTGCAAATTTGCGAATTTTATAACCAACTGGCTACTGTAAAAGTGGCGAGCAGGGTCGAACCACAGAGAGCACGGAATCTAGTTCACTAAAAATATTTCGTTGGACAATGTTTAGATGGACAAGGTTTGAGGGAATTCCTATTTTTGAGTTTTCTCTTTTTTTTTTTTATTTAAACTAAAAGGTGAGAAGACAAAAGATAAAAAGAAAATTGCAAACGGAAATGATGATGGATTCTAAGTCAACAAAATGTGTCGGGGATGTTGGTATCATAATTCAATTATCACGCAGACATGCAAAATATTCTTTATGTGATTAAATATTTATCCTGTTTAGTTATCGCCAGTTCCAAAAATATGTGCATTTTTTTAGATGCTCAATTTTAATTTCCCAATTTTATTTAAAGTCCCGTTCTCTGGTGTCATAAATAAATTAGAAAACTCTTTCAAGCCTCGAACTACACGGCGAAATGACACAACCCGTTTCTCACAAAGTTGTGTCACTAATTTGCACCTACCATCAGTCAACGCGGTTTACCTTCTCGGACCTCCGCGTCGACTTATAATTAAAATGGCCAGTTTTAATTTTAGCAATTAATTCAGTGCAAAAATAATTTAAACAGATAAATATTCAATTAAAATAAATTTAATTGACAATTAATCATCAAACAATATCTTGCATGGCATGCGCAGTAATTTTAATTAATCAACTAACATCCCGACACTAATAAAATTACCCCGACATCACAACTAAAAAATCAACGCAGTAATAAAATGATATGTCATGTAAAACAACACTGCGTTACCAAAACAATGATCGTGTCTGTCTTTATTTTCGCCGCGCGCACCAACCCTCAACACGTGATGACGTCGTGCACCAACTATGCGACCACCGGAACGAAGGATATGAGCGGTGAGTAGTGCGTGGCTGCTGGTCGGCTCCTGGTAGACTCCTTGGGTAGCGGTAAGCGGTGCACTGCAAAGAAAGGAAAAAAAAAAGAGAGATGGGGTGCAGACGGACGGCGAGAGGAGATGGATAGTGGGGTGCCGTGCGGTAAGGGGAGTGGAGCAGCCGGCGGTGTGGTTCGGCCGAGAGAGGGAGAGGAGGCCGGCGGGTTGCGGGTTAGTGAGGGAGAGGGCGCGGCCAGGAGGAGAGGCGGGGCGACGAGGAGAGGGTGCTGGAATGGTGCAGGGGAGTGCGGACGGCGGGGCCAGCGGGATGGAGAGGAGAGTGGCTGGGGGTTGCGCACGTCGTGGAGAAGGGAGGCAGCCGGCGGGTTCGGAATGGAGAGAAAAAGAGGAGTCTGGCCGTGGGTATGTGGGGTGCTGGGATCCCGAAATGGGGGGCTACGGGTTCGCGGGTGATATAGAGGGGTGAGGGAGCTGCGTGCGAGGCCAGGAGGAGTGAGGGTGGCGGAAGGCGAGGGCTGGTGGCGCGCGGCTGGCGGAGAATGGAGAAGGCCGGAGAGGGAGGTCGGCCAGGTGATGGCGGCGGCTGGGGGCGTCGGGTATGAGGGTTGCATGCGAGGAAGGTGAAGAGGAGGGGAGCGCCCGGCTGGCCCAGCGGGGCGTGGAGATAAGCGGGGTCGGCAGGTCCGTTCGGTAAGGTGAGGGCGCTGGGGAGAAAAATGGGGAGAAGCAGGGGGCGGCGGTTCCAGCGGGTAGAGGGGAGAGGGTGAGGGAGATACGGGGGAGAGCGGGTCAGCCGGGAAGATAAAAAAAAAGAAACGGCGGGGTAGGGAAATAGGAGGGAAAGGAAAAAAAAATCAAATTTCAAATTAGATAAAAATAAAAACTAATTAAATAAAAGGGTTAAATAATAATAAATTAGTATAAATAGAGTTATATGAATATTTATAGTTATAATTAATTAATAAACTAAAAGTAATATTAAAATAAAATAAAATAAAATTCTAAAAAATGAAAATAAATAACTAATATTAATATAATACTAACTAAAAACTATAGAAACAACTAAAATATTTAAAATACTACAAAAATAACCTAAGAACACAAGAAGCGGTTAGAAAATTAATTAAAACTAAATGAAAATAGGAAAAAAATGTCAGTAACATCCATGTACATCAGAATGGAAGAATCCATTCATGGCCACATGGAATGTAGAAGGGGAATTGGTGTTATAAAAGGGAATTACCATAAATTAATAATGTCCACTATTAATTTGGAAGATCCTTTTCTCAATATCTTTCTCAGGCATTCAAATTTGATGGTACCCCAACTATAATCCCAATTTTTAGAAATATATTACCCCACTGAATTCATTATGGGAATTATTTCATGATTGGTATATAGAATTTATTATAAATAGTGAACCGATTGAGATATTTATTGTCCTCACTAAATCTCCATGACCCATAATTTTTAAGATAGAAAAACTAGTCTTGATATAGTGCTGGTAATAGGACTACTGATAACCAATTTCAGCATTACACCTACCTTCTTTTCAATCTCATTTTTTTATAAGGAGGATAGTGATATGGATGCACTACCACGACGTTTTGGACTTGTTCTGACTGAATGAAATTCTCCCATATGAATATTGGAGCTAAACCTAAAGGTTCATATATAAAATCATCCAAATCATAGATATTTATGTTGCTGTGTTGTTAGAGTCAATTCAGAACCCATATTCCTTCCCTCGAGAAATAATCAATGATGGGAAATGTGGCAAGGTGGAGGAAAGTTCATGTCTAAATAAGTGGTTGTAATGAATCAAATAGGTGCACTATGGAGGGTATATTCATGGTTGGACACATTTAATCACATTATGATGGGACCCCAATTAGTCATTTCATTGCAGAGAGTATGTAACCTAGAAACTACAATGATCAAATCCAAACTGCCCTAATCCAACACATGAGCTTCCACAACACAAGAGAAGTCAAGAATTATAACCGGTAATTACAGGCATATCCCCTGAGTTTTCAAATGATGGTCATCATCGTGGTTGAAAATTAGTTCCATCATCATCTGATCAATCAAATTTTTCAAATTCACCATCTTAGGTGAAACAGAATAATTTGTTTCTCTGTAGTTCAATATAATTAATATAGGAACCTCCTTAAGGAGGCCCTCCACTTTCCTGGTGGAAAAGTCAGTGCTGTCAAGAGAAAATATATGTCTGAAGTCTTGGTAAGTGACAATGGAACATTCTGCATCACTGGAAGTAATCACATCTGCCATTAAATTTGCAATAGAATTATCAAGGATTTCTTCCATGGGAACATAACCAACCAGCAGTGTTACCCAAAACATGGGATGCAAAAATTTATGCAGTGGACTATATTGTTGTCCATAACATATGAAAAGGACACATTTCTAATTATCTTTCCACTCATGAGATGAAAAAAACAAAGTTCCACACCCTCCCATTGGAGGGGGTTTTGGAGGGTTAGGTTTCAATCCTCTAGGAGCTACTTCTCGTTGACAAGGATGATGCAATGGAAACCCACCATTCAATGTCTCATGTGGTTGGGAGTGATGTTTCCAGTGATTCATCATTCACGAACCACTATACCCCTGAGGAATGGGTAGAAGAACTACAAAACCAGTCCCTTTTGATTATTTAATTTCCACATGTCATGCTATATTCATCCCCTACGACAACATTTCCTGATTATGGATGTATACTTAGCTATGAATGTATTCGCAGAAACTGTGTAGAAAATATCTGATGTACTGTAACTCTAGATATTGTGTAACTGAAGAATTATGGTACCCAAATATTTCTATATAGTCAGCCACGGATGTGTGATGATGTAATGAAGCCTAATATTTACACAAATTTTGATTCTTGAGCCTAATAAATCATTCCATCAGTTCATCAATGAAAATCATCATAGTCACGGTTGGTTGCACCTCCTCCAACACTGTCAACCAGTGCATATAAAAACCATCTATTCAAATTTAGCTATGGATATTATTAAAATTTTGGGAATCTTGAGAATTAAATAATATAACACAACGTGATTAAACTATCCCCACAGATTAGCCCAGTAAAACATTGGAAGCTCCATGCTTTTTAAAAGTAGTGTGGAATTAGAGAGATATGTGTCTAGCACCCATAGAAAGTTATGGTGATGAGAATACAGTGTTGTAAGATTACTGTGAGCATCTAGATTTCTGGTTCAGGGATGAAGTTGGTCATCAGGCATTGTGATGTTGTATGGAAGTGCACCAAAGACTATTGTGTTGCTGGACACTGGTAATTCTTCAGAAAATGGTTTCTTATTATAGTGACACATCTTATAACTTCAAAATTAAGCCTGATTGGAAAGTTCTGTTTCCTAGAAAATCTGATTAATATTTGACTGTTGTTTTTCACCAAAATTTTGATTAGTGAGGTTTCCAAGAAACCAATACACAGTTTGATGCCTTTCAAGTGGCAATGTTGGTGTGTCTCAGTGACTAGAAGATTAAAATGTGACACCCTATAAAGTACATGTCAGAAGAAAATTTTAAGGCACCTGAATCAAAACAAAAATTCAGGCTTGTATTTCATTATTCTATGGAACAATAACAACAAAATAGGGAACATTAGAAAAGGGAAATGAAATAGGGGGAACACTGGAGAACTACAACATCCCATCAAAAGCCATTTCAGAAAATATAATTATATCCCCTCCTATTATCCATCCTTTGGTCCGCACTTATAGTTGGTCTGCTGATTGATTCTCCTACAGTATTTACCCCTTCCAATTCTAGGAATACACCATCCTTGATATTGGATTAACTACCTATCTCCCTACATCCAAACCATTGGCAGTGGGGGTAATCACCACACTCCATCAAATGATGTCACTACCCACACATCATTGGACAATTTTTTTTCCCCACCACCTTGATAAGAATGGAAACTGATTCAGGACCTGAAATAAATGATGATAAATGTGTGAAGTGATGGTATAGACAAATTTAATGCATCCAAGTTGATTTTTTGGTTGTGATTTCCATTTATAAATTTGTTCCTCAACTGCCAAAAATTGGAGGTTCTTCTAGATTTGCTTCCAACTGATGGTTTTTCCAATAAATCCTTAGTAAATTTTATTTTTTATACACCTCTGACTCCCCAAAACATTTCATATCTTCTGAAAAAGGTTGAGCATACCATTGCTCATGTTCCTCCACCTGAGACTATGGTTGACTCTAATCCAATGTCGGAACTAGATGGTTCCCCAAATGAAGAAAATATTTTATTTTTCAATATGACCACACCTAGAGATGACCAAACATCACATTTCAAATCCGTTGGTGGTGTTTTATGCAAGTAAAATATTTTTGATTCATTCATTGGAACAAAAACATCCCAATAAACCATGTGAAACCACTATTGTGGAATGAGGATTAGTGGTTCTACATTGGCATTCCAAAAAATCTTATGGAAAAGTATCCTCCCCTAAAAACCATTAATCGCTATATCTATCCACTCCATCCAGATGAAAAACCTCATCCAACAAAATCACCTTTGAGGGAGAGTAAATTCTATGTTGGGAAGTCTGATGTACCACAAGTTTGGGCCCCCTCCAACATTTAAGCCAATTCCCCCATGTACTTTTCAATATGTTATTTATTTAAATTAATTTTAATGAGATTTCTTGTTTAGGATATATTAGGTGTAATTTAGTCTATTAATTTTTTTATTTTTTAGCCTATAAATAGGTTGTTTGTTGTAGATTGTATTTTTTTTCTTCATATTATTGAAATTAGCTAGATTTCTCAACTTTGTGAAAGTTATCCCCTTCTTATCTCAATTTCCTCACATAACGACCGATTTTAATCTCCACTATGGCACATTAGATTAACTCATGATGGTTATCATGCAAAAGTGAGGAATATTTCTCAACATGTTTTCACTCTTTATGAAATCCTTACAAGGATTTAGAAGGTCTTCCTTTAATATTTGATTGTAAATCCCCATGAAATAATGTATATTATGAAAATTAAATGGTGTAAGGGTCAAGAAAGGATCATGACCTTGAAGAATGATTGAACAAATGTAATTTTATTTCATGTATTAAGTGTCATGTACAAAACACAACTAGATTTTTGTTATTTGAAATGAAAGATATGTAATTTTAGTTTTGGGAATGAGAATGTGGGTTTTGGATTACTTAAAAAATGTTCTATAGTAATTTATATTGAAATGGTATTGGAGATAATGCTTCACTTTCTCATGAATGATTATCACTAATATTTTCATCTAAATTCTCAATTTCATTCCATGTCCATAAAATGAAAAAGCATAATACTAAAAGCTCAATAACAAAAATATTAAGTGAGATGATATTATGTGAAGCGAAATCTTAGTTTCAATAGATGGAAAATAGTGAACCAGAAAATACATGGAGCATAAATGAGTAATTACTAGATGAAATTTGTGCTTCCAAGCTTAAACATAGCCTCTACAAGTTGATGTATGTTAGATAACTACATAAAGAAGAAAATGATTACATAAAAAGAAAATTAATTGTTCATACAATTCATTTAAGTGGTTTATGTAATCAATGACACAAATGGGTTACATTATTACCAGACATCAAAGGATATAAATGATTTTGAATCATGTGACTCTAGAATATAATTAGGACTGGCAGAACATTGGACTTGGAAGTCAAAGACCATTATAAATAATTATAATCTAGAGTATTTAAATGTAATGATAAAATTGATAAATAAAATATAATGAATCAAACTTCTAGTAGTATAATTAATAGTAATGAAAAGATTAAAATAAACATGGTGAAGTGATCCAATATCAAATTGGATGTATACAAAAAAGAAGATAATGTAAAATACATCGAAAAAATCTATGATATATGAAAGATTGAAACTCCCCTTGTTCCCAATTATCAAAAGCTCCATTAACATCTCATCGTGACATCCTAATCGAGTCACAACCCCCCTAAAAAACATGACATCATATCAGAGGAGGAGAATGAAAAATACAAGTGAATGAAATTTCACTCCCACTTATAGTTTTGTTGGACAGTGCAGGTGACAAAACATTGATGAGGGATTTACCAAAGTCATTAAACATGGAAGGAAGTATTTTCAAGAGGAGAGGAATAGAGAATATGGTGTAGAGTCCAAGAACATGTTAGGTATCACTAATACGGGCGAATAATTGATATACTCATTTTTATAATTCCACTTTTACCCAACCTCTTGGACTTGTCAATATTCCTTATCTGTTCAAGATTTTCTCTCTATCTCACCTTTCATGAATCTATAATAATAGATAGTGCAACATAAAATATTTACAGTGTTCGGTTAAAAGATCTACTTTTTATTATGTTGTTTATACCCCCAAACACGAATTATTCACTTCATGTAGGTGGTTATATCCTGTGAAAGTACATTCCCATAAACACTGAGTCCACAATTATTCCAATCTAGAGTCCACTATATGTCACAAATCTCTAACCTGCACAAGTGATCAACAGAAAGTCCTTTGTTCTTTGTGCTACTCCATATTCCATTGGATTCTTCCACTTCCAGAGTCCATTGGGAGACATCTTCACATCATTATGTCCCAAAACTAAAAATATATTCAACCTTCTAGAAGATAGTATTTTTTTATGAGAATGTATGATTATCATTACCCGTGCACAATTCTCCATTTCCATTAACAACCACACGCAGTAGATTTGTTGTCCTTGAAACTCTTCCCTGATCTTCAATGATGTGATTCCATCAATCATTGAATACTGGGGCACACAAGATGCTTCTTATTAAATGTCTTTTGACTTTAAATTGTTTCTTTCATTGGTAAAAATATGTACGGGGATTCTCAAAATTCAATTACACAATGGAAACATGATTTATCATTATTTTCTACTAAAATTCTTCGTCACCTGCATGCACACATTTTTCAACGTGAAAAACAATGTTGTAAATGTTATGTATAATTTATTACATGATTTAAATGTTTTATAAATAACACAATTATTTTTCTCAATTAAATAGGAATAGTCTTGGTGTGGGATATTAGATTTACTCATTTTAAATATGGATTCCCAAAAGGTGTTGAGTGTTATATTTCCTCATATTAAATAAAAAATTATTCTGTGGGTATTGAAAATCATCACATAAATCATTTCTAATAACATAAGGTATTAGGTTATCTTTACACTTCACATGGACAGAAAAATATCTCAACTCATCAACATATATTTATCTTTTAAAATGCCTGCACAACGTAGGTTTCTCCATTTTAATACCTAGAATTTTTAATTATTAGAGGACTTTTTCCAACCTGATTCTTAACACATGAAATCAATATACATGAAGGATTGGAATCTATTTATTCTTCACATAGATATCATCATTATTTAATTGGATCATTTATTTTATTTTCATGAATGCAAAGTGAAGCTGCATACATGATCACTTTGATATCACTAGAACATAAAATCCGTCTTTATCACCAGATAAAGCCTCAGTTTGAGCCACTAAAATTCATACATTAAAGTTTTTGTGTGCATAGATCTATAATATGCGTCATTCCATGATTCTAAACTAAATAGTGATATTATATCAATATAGTCCTTGGAAGATGCATCTTTGATCATGGTTCAATCAATTATCATGGGTTGGCCTGATTACCACAGATTAAAAATGGAAAATGCATACATAAGAACCCTCAAAGATTACCCATATTTGGATTACCCTTATGTGAGTAGAGGATGTTCACATATACCCTTACACGAGAAGCAGATAACCCTTACACAACCTATTCTAACCTTACACACGTTTTGGAACCAGTGGGTTACCCTAATGTAGGTAGCCTTATGTGATAGTTTGGTACTCATATGTTTACTCCCATGTACTTATATGCAGCTGACCAAAAGTGGACAATACCCCTATGTGAGCTATAGAGACCCGAATCCTGACGTACATGGACATTACATTACTTTTACGGAATACTTAGTACATAACAAAAACACACACACAAGGACCGTAATAGTTTAGTGTCTTTGAAACTCGGAATATAATATTCTAATCATGGTTAAAGATCTTCAACATCTCCCATAAAGATCTCCTTTTTTTTAAACCTAATTCCTTTCTTTATGTCCTGGAAAAAAACATAAAAGGGTGAGCTCAAATGCTCAGTAAGGGTAAACAAAAGAAATATCAATCACGTCATATTCATAAGATCATATCTTCTGGAAATCTTAACTTGCAAAAGAGATCATAATTTCATAACATGGGATAAATCATAGAAGTGAAGTGTAATCCCAATAATCATAACTTAAAATATGAAACTTTGTGGCATACACACATAATCATAGAGAATCATTTCTTGTTAGTCAAGACTCATTTCCAGGACTATCTTAGTGGACAAAGTCCATTTCTGAACATAGTCACCCTCGTTTCAGTCCTGTTTCACTGTACCGGTATAACCTACTGTTCCAGCCATGTCTATCTCATGAGATATAAAATCTTTACCCAATACATTGGAGGGAGATATAGGTCACACCCATCTCATAATGATACCATTCTTATGTGTGCCACAAAATCATAAATCATACATCATTGCATAACCCATGTAATAAAAATGGGATTCTTAAACAACATGACATCATAAAACAATTCATATAAGATAAAGGAATTCATAAAAATAATTCCATCACAACATAATCAAATCAATGTAATAATAGGGATAAAAACAGAACCCTTTATTATCTTAGATGGAAAATAATTTTGATAAAACACTTGAACTCCACTCTTGAGGAAAATATCCTTTCTACTTCAAAAACATTTTCCTTTCTTAAAATGTCATACAATTTTAAACTAAAAGAAGTTGATTAAAAATAAACTTGAAAACTTGTAAAGGAAGCTTCTTGAAAATAATGTTTTTAAAATCCATTCATGCCGTATAAGTTAAAAAAACATTCTTCTCGTACCTTTGTCGGAAAAGTCAAAAAGTACCTCGTACGAAAAATGACAAAAGATTCCTTTAATATCTTTTACTAAAAACTCACAGAAGGGTAAAATTGGATATAAACTATTGTATAAGGATATAAAAATTACATATTGAGGATAAATGGATGTGGATGATAAAATACACCCCAGTAAATTCCAAAGTATAAACAATCTCGGATAAAAATGAGATTGTGATATTTCCCTTACCTTAGGTTCGATATGCTTTGTACATGTCCGAACCTCCTGTATAATGATGTAAATAATGTTATTTACTTATTCCAGAATAATACTTATTTTTATGATATCATATTTGGTCATATTCTTAGCTTCTTAGTAGTAATATTTCATTGCTACTTTTTATTCGGGTGTTTATAACTTTTTGTTCTTATGCGTGTTTTGTCGAATAAATTCTTATTCTTCTCTTTAGGTTATAGATACCTCATTTCCAGAATGTTATTAGTGTAATATATATCATATTCATTCATTCAATTTATTTCATTTATATAATCATTATGAAATGAAGATCATGTAGAACGAGTCGCATCACATCGTGGAGACGGTATTCTGTACGTACGCACGAGTGATGATATCGTTCCTATGATCGTGGAATTGTATTGGAGTGTATTTATACTATTTAAGAATCAGTATCACTTTATAATAGTCATATATAGTCATTATTTACACCATTTTACCCATCCAAGTAAGGTGGTGGTGGAAAATAGATTACACCACAGCGTGGAGACGGTATTCCGTATGTACGCACGCGCGGTGATTTCCTTTTTCCGTAGGATGGATAGAAGGTTAATTAGGGTTGTTTAATATTTATAATAAAATATCAGTATATAAGAAATACTGATGTTATTACTTTATCATGAAACAACTAAAGAAGAAGAAGTTGAAGAAGAAATAAATTAAAAAAGATCGGTAATGGATATTACCTCTTTTTGACGCGCCTTTTCTTAACCTCCACTTAAAGAACTAAGGATGGTCTTTGAAGAAGACCAGGACCTATAGGATGATACTAGGGAAGTTGAGAAGAGATTTTTTCAGGGGTTGGACGAGCTTGAAGGCTCAAAGTTCTGTGAGGAAGAGGGGGAGGAGGTGCCCTTTTATAAGGGAGGAGAGGGGCTCCTTTGGAAAAACTAAAAATATTATTTTATTATAAAGTCAAGTTCGGTTTTAAATAGCTCAAAATTGATTTATTTCGAAGCTAAGGTGGGGATGTGTCGAAATACTCTCATCCAATAGAATTTAGACAAGTTTAGGTTCCTATTTTAACCTTATCATTTAGATTTAACATTAAGTTAAATAATTTTACTTTTACCGTGTCTTCTTGTGTTCTTATACTATAAGGTTAATAAAATTACTATAAGCAGAAAAACGAACCCCAAGTTGTTTATTATTAATATATATAACCTTATCTAAGTCATATGGCCTAACCTTAGATTTTTAGGAATAAAATAACAATTACAAATATAATATTTGTTTTAAAAACTATTTTATGTCAATTTTGACACTATTTAGTAATTAATTTTTGTGAAACTCAGAACAGAATGATTAGTTCAAAAAAGTTAATAAAATCAATAATAACAAGTCATATTAATCTATAAAATTAGTGGAATTCATAAAAAGTGTCAAATTACATTTATTTTTGTGTTTATAACATCAATTATGTCAATATTTCATTAATAAGATAATTACTACCTCATCTTTGTGTCATAAATAAATTAAATTATTTAATGTCTAAAATTACATATAAAATACCATTATGTAGGAAATCCTTTTATCTTTCTAATGAATATTTATAGTTGAATTTATCTTATGTATAACCCTATATTAAAAATTATTTACTTATTAAACTTTGATTTTAACTATTTTAACCCTTCTTTAAATAAATTAATAATAAATGTCCTAATCTAATCCAAGTGGGCCTAAATGGTCATATTTTATTTCTAAGGTTGTTTTTGGTCGAATTACACTTGTCCAATAGAATTAGGACATGTGTTAGGGAAATAATAATATCATTTTTACCCTTAATTACCCTATTTACTTTTAACCGTGGTAAAAAAAGTAAAAAGTTACTATTCCCCAAAAAAATTATTTTCATCTCATTGAACCACATTTTACTTACTGACATCAACCGTGTCTCTCGGATTTTTGAAATTCCACTCACAGAAGCTGTAAAATTAAGTTTTATGAAAAATTCAGTTTTTTTAACTACCACTTAGTGGTTTCACTATTCATCAAAAATTGAAAGTTTTCAGAAAAATACCAAAATTTCACCCTAGGATAAATTCGATATTCCGAATCCAAAAATGAAGTCCATTTTGAAAAATAAAATTTATAAAATTTAAAAAATTGGTTATTACTATTCATATTGGCTAGTTTTAATAATATTTTATTAGCATATCATTTTTTAGTGAAACTCGGTATTGCGTACGACGCAAGCTATCGAGGAAGGTCACAATTGCTTGTATTGCAAGGCAGGTCAGAGATGCGTGTTGTGCAAGCTCCTTTTGGTGTAGCGTACAACACAAGACATTAATTAAAAATAATACTTTTCATAAAATCTCAGGGTGTTACATTCTACCCCCCTTAAAATGAATTTCGCCCTCGAAATTCGTCGGGGTTATAAATCGTTTACTATTCATAAAAACCCACATCGTAAAAAGAAATACCAAAACTGAAATTTAAAAACTAATGTGTGAAATATAACGGTTACCCAAATGAACTCATCACTGGGTTTCCATATAGGATAAAATATGGACATGGAAGAGAAATCTAACCCTCATGTTCTGATGGAGAGTGGTAGAGAACATGGCTATGAAAAAGACAACAATCGCAAAGCCATAAATTTGTGATGATCTAGGGTACCATCTGATTCATCAGACATAAGATCACTAGGAAAACATTTTTGGTTTTCAATATCATTTCCCTAAAGTTGAAAATTTTGAATTAGAAGAAATTTTTACTTGATTTTGGTACAATCTCACTGTTGTTCGTGCTTTGAACAATTTCCACTTCATCTCTTAAAGAAATGAAGTTGAATTTGTTATTCGTGAAGTGTTAAAAGATCATGTGATAGAATGATGTGTCATTCCATCTATTTCAAACAAAAGTTTAACAATAGTTATCAAATATACATAAGTCCGTCTTTGGTGAGGTTAATCATATACGATTCAAAAATGAACTTATACTTCATATATCATACCGCTTAATAAAATAAAACTAGTTTCTACTAACCAGGGACTTTCTGTAGGCCAATGGTATGTGATAAAGGCCAGTCACACTTTAGTTGTGGGTTCGATTCCCACAGCCTTGGCCGACGCGATGGGTTGTCGCACATCCTGCAGGTTGTCCTTTTTCTAAAACTACATTATTATAACATCCCATCAACAATATCAAAAAAAAGTTTTATCCTTAAACAATACTAACTTATGTCCAACATAATCCATTCCAATCTTTAGGCTTATCTAAAATACTTCGGTCCAAGCTCATAGTATAGAGAAAATGATCACGTGAATGCTATCATTTATCCCTCATATATCTTGTTCGTCACATTCCAGTCATGTGAATACCATAATCATGTAATCTCCTGAAAAATGAATACCCATTGAATCATAGTGTAAACATGAATTCTTTTAAAAGATAACTCTTTCCACATACTAAAATCCTCAAAATTCTATATACTTAGTCCTTATATCAATCATGAGCTCATGAATACTGTTAAACATTTCATTTTCTCGTTTTCCCTTCATTATGCGCATATCATCTTATTTCCAAAAATATCTCAATCACTTTGAATACCACATTAGACCAATACATAAATATTCCAATACTCCATGATACAACATTATTTTGGAATCCCATTACATAAACACTTAATCATTCCACCACATCGTTGTCATATTCAACATCGCCAATAGTGATCGCATGTGACTTCCCTTTGTCCTTTTCCTTAAGCGGTTGCTCATGTCGATCATTACTAACCCTTGGATTAGGGAATTTATTAGCATAATGCCCCATTTCCTTGCACTTGAAGCATTGAAGTGTTGGTGGTGCGTTCTCTGTAGTGTTTGCTTTAGTCACATCATTAGAAACCCTTTTCCATTACATCGACACTCAGCTACTCGATGACCTTCTTTTCCACACTTAAAACATTTTCTAGTCCCTTTAAGACAATCTCCACCATGCTTCTTTCCACACTTTGTGCATAAGGAAACATTCATCTTCTTTTCACCATTATTATGAGATTTCTCCTTGAACTCCATCTTTCATTTCTTGTCAAAACTATGAGATGGACATGTAACACCAACTTCCATTTCTACCTTGATAGCACAACACACAATTTCTTCATAGCTACTGAAGTCTCTTATAGCTAATGCCCTTCGAAGACTTGGTTTTAAGCCACTGAAAAATTGATCAACTTTACTTTCAGGTTGCATGATAATGCCAGATGCATACCTTGCAAGTCTTGTAAAATTCGCTTCGTATATACCAACAGATTCATCATCCTTCTACTTCAGCTCAATAAATTCATTTTCCATCTTTGTTCGAAGAATACGAGGGAATTACTTACTGAAAAACAAGTTCTTGAACTCGTCCCATTCCATGGACTCAATTTCACCTCTTGGCCTCGTATTCTTGATAAGATTCCACCATTGATCAGCTCCACCTTCCAAATGATATACTGCTAAGATGACATTATCATGTTTAGAACATTGAAGAACTGAAAATATCTTTTCAGTGGTACTGATCAATTGTTCAGCAACAAGTGGATCGGAAGACCCACTGAAGGAAGGTGGACGTTGCCTCATGAAGGACTCAATAGAATATTGTTCCCTTCTCTGCTCATTTGGAAGTCCAGAATGATTCATAGCTTGTGTAAGTATAGAAATAAGATTTTGCACTCCATCTCCCATAACATTTGTTTGTTCAGGAGGACAATCATTGCATTTTCCATTACAGTGATCAACACGGTTCCTTTGGGTTCTAGCCATCGTCTAAAACCCAAAAAGAATAGTGTGAGAGGCAAAAATCATGCTAGGGAAAACAACATAATAAATGGGGAGTACCTTCAATATCTAAAATATTAGGTTTAATTATATGATCGTTAGTGTAATTCTAGGACTATAACCTATACATATACTTAACCTTAGGGACATCCCTAGACATACCTTAGAAGTATCTCTAGAGATCTCACTAAATTTCTCGCATCCTAGTTTCCAAAGGTTGACTAAACCTTTCCTATGATACCAACTGTAGAGACACGAAGCCTGACGTACATGGACATTACATTAATTTTCCGGAATACTTAGTACATAACAAAAACACACACACAAGGACCGTAATGGTTTAGTGTCTTTGGAAACTCGGAATATAATCTTCTAATCGTGGTGAAAGATCTTCAACATCTCCCATAAAGATATCCTTTTTTTAAAAAACCTAAATCCTTTCTTTATGTCCTGGAAAAAAAACATAAAAGGGTGAGCTCAAATTCTCAGTAAGGGTAAACAAAAGAAATATCAATCACTTCATATTCATAAGATCATATCTTTTGGAAATCTTAACCTGCAAAAGAGATCATAATTTCATAACAAGGGATAAATATTAGTAGTGAAATGTAATCCCAATAATCATAATTTAAAATATGGAACTTTGTGGCATACACACATAATCATAGAGAATCATTTCTTGTTAGTCAAGACTCATTTCCAAGACTATCTTAGTGGACAAAGTCCATTTCTGAACCGAGTCACCCTCGTTTCAGTCCTGTTTCACTGTACCGGTATAACCTACCATTCCAGCCATGTCTATCTCATGAGATATAAAATCTTTACCCAATGCATTTGAGGTAGATATAGGTCCCACCCATCCCATAATGATACCATTCTTATGTGTGCCACAAAATCATAAACCATACATCATTGCATAACCCATGTAATAAAAATGGGATTCTTAAACAACATGACATTATAAAACAATTCATATAAGATAAAGGAATTCATAAAAATAATTCCATCACAACATAATCAAATCAATGTAATAATAGGGATAAAAACATAACCCTTTATTATCTTATATGGAAAATAATTTTGATAAAACACTTGAACTCCATTCTTGAGGAAAATATGCTTTCTACTTCAAAAACAGTTTCCTTTCTTAAAATGTCATACAATTTTAAACTAAAAGAAGTTGATTAAAAATAAACTTGAAAACTTGTAAAGGAAGCTTCTTGGAAATAATGTTTTAAAAATCCATTCATGCCGTATAAGTTAAAAAAACATTCTTCTCGTACTTTGGTCGGAAAAGTCAAAAAGTACCTCGTACGAAAAACGACAAAAGATTCCTTTCATATCTTTTACTAAAAACTCACCGAAGGGTAAAATTGGATATAAACTATTGTATAAGGATATAAATATTACATATTGAGGAAACATGGATTTGGATGATAAAATACACCCCAGTAAATTCCAAAGTATAAACAATCTCGGATAAAAATGAGATTGTGATATTTCCCTTACCTTAGGTCTGATATGCTTTGTACGTGTCCGAAAATCCTGTATAATGATTTAAATAATGTTATTGAATTATTCCAGAATCATACTTATTTTTATGATATCATATTTGGTCATATTCTTAGCTTCTTAGTAGTAATATTTCATTGCTACTTGTTATTTGGGTGTTTATAACTTTTTGTTCTAATGCGTGTTTTGTCGAATAAATTCTTATTCTTCTCTTTAGGTTATAGATACCTCATTTATAGAATGGTATTAGTGTAATATATATCATATTCATTCATTCAATTCATTTCATTTATATAATCATTATGAAATGAAGATCATGTAGAACGAGTCGCATCATATCGTGGAGACGGTATTCCGTACGTACGCACGAGTGATGATATCATTCCTATGATCGTGGAATTGTATTGGAGTGTATGTATACTATTTCAGAATCAGTATCACTTTATAATAGTCATATATAGTCATTTTTGACACCATTATACCCATCCAAGTAAGGTGGTGGTGGAAAATAGATTACACCATGGCGTGGAGACGGTATTCCGTACGTACGCACGCCCTATGATTTCCTTTTTTCATAGGATGGATAGAAGGTTAATTAGAGTTGTTTAATATTTATAATAACGTATCAGTATATAATAAATACTGATGTTATTACTTTATCCTCAAACAACTAAAGAAGAAGAAGTTGAAGAAGAAAGAAATTGAAAAAGATCAGTAATGGATATTACCTCTTTTTGACGCGCCTTTCCTTAACCTCCACTTAAAGAACTAAGGATGGTCTTTGAAGAAGACCAAGACCTCTAGGATGATACTAGGAAAGTGGAGAAGAGATTTTGGCAGGGTTTGTCCGAGCTTGAAGGGTCAAAGTGGTGTGAGGAAGAGGGGGAGGAAGTGCCCTTTTATAAGGGAGGAGAGGGGCTCCTTTGGAAAAACTAAAAATATTATTTTATTATAAAGTCAAGTTCGGTTTTAAATAGCTCCAAATTGATTTATTTCTAAGATAAGGTGGGTATGGGTCGAAATAATCTCATCCAATATAATTTAGACAAGTTTAGGTTCCTATTTTAACCTTATCATTTACATTTAACATTAAGTTAAATAATTTTACTTTTACCGTGTCTTCTTGTGTTCTTATACTATAAGGTTAATAAACTTACTATAAGCAGCCAAACGAACCCCAAGTTGTTTATTATTAATATATATAACCTTATCTAAGTCATTTGGCCGAAAATTAGATTTTTAGGACTAAAATAACAATTACTAATATAATATTTGTTTTAAAAACTATTTTATGTCAATTTTGACACTATTTAGAAATTAATTTTTGTGAAAATCATAACAGAATGATTAGTTCGAAAAAAGTTAATTAAATCAATAATAACATGTCATATTAATCTATAAAATTATTGGAATTCATAAAAAGTGTCAAATTACATTTATTTTGGTGTTTATAACATCAATTATGTCAATATTTCATTAATAAGATAATTACTGCATCATCTTTGTGTCATAAATAAATTAAATTATTTAATGTCTAAAAATTAAAAATAAAATACCATTATGTAGGAAATCTTTTTATATTTCTAATGAATATTTATAGTCGAATTTATCTTATGTATCACCCTATATTAAAAATTATTTACTTATTAAACTTTGATTTTAACTATTTTAACCCTTCATTAAATAAATTAATAATAAATGTCCTAAACTAATCCAAGTGGGCCTAAATGGTCATATTTTATTCCTAAGGTTGTTTTTGGTCGAATTACACTTGTCCAATAGAATTAGGACATGTTTTAGGATAATAATAATATCGTTTTTACCCTTAATTATCCTATTTACTTTTAACCGTGGTAAAAAAAGAAAAAAGTTACTATTCACCAAAAAATTATTTTCATCTCATTGAACCACATTTTACTTACTGACATCAATCGTGTCTCTTGAATTTTTGAAATTCCACTCACAGAAGTGGTAAAATTATGTTTTATGAAAAATTCAGTTTTTTTAACTACCACTTAGTGGTTTCACTATTCATCAAAAATTGAAAGTTTTCAGAAAAATACCAAAATTTCACCCTAGGATAATTTCGATATTCCGAATCCAAAAATGAAGTCCATTTTGAAAAATAAAATTTATAAAATTTCAAAAAGTGGTTATTACTATTCATAACGGCTAGTTTTAATAATATTTTATTACGATATCATTGATTAGTGAAACTCTGTGTTGCGTACGACGCAAGCTATCGAGGAAGGTCGTGATTGTGTGTAATGCAAGTCAAGTCAGGGATGCGTGTTGTGCAAGCTCCTTTTGGTGTAGCGTACAACACAAGGCATTAATTAAAAATAATACTTTTCATAAAATCTCGGGGTGTTACATTCTACCCCCCTTAAAATTAATTTCGCCCTCGAAATTCGTCGGGGTTATAAATCATTTACTATTCATAAAAACCCACATCGTAAAAAGAAATACCAAAACTGAACTTTAAAAACTAAAGTGTGAAATATAACGGTTACCCAAATGAACTCATCACTGGGTTTCCATATAGGAGAAAATATGGACATGGAAGAGAAATCTTACCGTCATGTTCTGATGGAGAGTGGTAGAGAACATGGCTATGAAAAAGCCAACAATCGCAAAGCCATAAATTTGTGATGATCTAGGGTACCATCTGATTCATCAGATATAAGATCACTAGGACAACATTTTTGGTTTTCAATATCATTTCCCTAAAGTTGAAAATTTTGAATTAGAAGAATTTTTTTCTTAATTTTGGTACAATCTCACTGTTGTTCGTGCTTTGAACAATTTCCACTTCATCTCTTAAAGAAATGAAGTTGAATTTTTTATTCGTGAAGTGTTAACAGATCATGTGATAGAATTATGGGTCATTCCATCTGTTTCAAACAAAAGTTTAGCAATAGTTATCAAATATACATAAGTCCGTCTTTAGGGAGGTTAATCATATACGATTCCAAAAATGAACTTATACTTCATATATCATACCGCTTAATAAAATAAAACTAGTTTCTACTAACCAAGGACTTTCTGTAGGCCAGTGGTATGCGATAAAGGCCCGTTGCACTTTAGTTGTGGGTTCGATTCCCACAGCCTTGGCCGATGCGATGGGTTGCCGCACATCCTGCAGGTTTTCCTTTTTCTAAAACTACATTATTATAACATCCCATCAACAATTTCAAAAAAAAAATTTATCCTTAAACAATACTAACTTTTGTCCAACATAATCCATTCCAATCTTTAGGCTTATCTAAAATACTTCGGTCTAAGCTCATAGTATAGTGAAAATGATCACGTGAATGCTGTCATTTATCCCTCATATATCTTGTTCGTCACATTCCAGTCATGTGAATACCATAATCATGTAATCTCTTGAAAAATGAATACCTATTGAATCTTAGTGAAAACATGAGTGCTGTCAAAAGATAACTCTTTCCACATACCAAAATCTTCAAAATTCTATATACTTAGTCCTTATATCAATCATGAGCTCATGAATACTGTTAAACATTTCATTTTCTCGTTTTCCCTTCATTATGCGCATATCATCTTATTTCCAAAAATATCTCAATCACTTTGAATACCACATTAGACCAATACATAAATATTCCAATACTTCATGATACAACATTATTTTGGAATCCCATTACATAAACACTTAATCATTCCACCACATCGTTGTCGTATTCAACATCGCCAATAGTGATCACATGTGACTTCCCTTTGTCCTTTTCCATAAGCGGTTGCTCATGTCGATCATCACTAACCCTTGGATTAGGTAATTTATTAGCATAATGACCCATTTTCTTGCACTTGAAGCATTGAAGTGTTGGTGGTGCGTTCTCTGCAGTGTTTGCTTTATTCACATCATTAGAAACCCTTTTTCCATTACTTTGACACTCAGCTACTCGATGACCTTCTTTTCCACACTTAAAACATTTTCTAGTCCCTTTAAGACAATCTCCACCATGCTTCTTTCCACACTTTGTGCATAAGGAAACATTCATCTTCTTTTCACCATTATTCTGAGATTTCTCCTTGAACTCCATCTTTCGTTTCTTGTCAAAACCATGAGATGGACATGTAACACCAACTTCCATTTCTACCTTGATAGCACAATGCACAATTTCTTCATAGCTACTGAAGCCTCTTATATCTAATGCCCTTCGAAGACTTGGTTTTAAGCCACTGAAAAATCAATCAACTTTACTTTCAGGTTGGATGATAATGCCAGATGCATACCTTGCAAGTCTTGTAAAA
The DNA here is from genome assembly GCA_963277665.1 of Viscum album. NCBI lineage: Eukaryota > Viridiplantae > Streptophyta > Magnoliopsida > Santalales > Viscaceae > Viscum > Viscum album. The sequence continues at coordinate 838,082,654 of OY728167.1, forward strand.
TTCACTTCGTATATACCAACAGATTCATCATCCTTCTGCTTCAGCTCAAGAAATTCCTTTTCCATCTTTGTTCAAAGAATACGAGTGAAGTACTTACTGAAAAACAAGTTCTTGAACTCGTCCCATTCCATGGACTCAATTTCATCTCTTGGCCTCGTATTCTTGATAAGATTCCACCATTGATCAGCTTCACCTTCCAAACGATATACTACTAAGATGAATTTATCATGTTCCTAACATTGAAGAACTGAAAATATCTTTTCAGTGGTACTGATCCATTGTTCAGCAACAAGTGGATCGAAGGACCCACTGAAGGAAGGTGGACATTGCCTCATGAAGGACTCAATAGAATATTGTTCCCTTCTCGGCTCATTTGGAAGTCCAGAATGATTCATAGCTTGTGTAAGTACATCAATAAGATTTTTCACTGCATCTCCCATAACATTTGTTTGTTCAGGAGGACAATCATTGCATTGTCCATTACAGTGATCAACACGGTTCCTTCGGGTTCCATCCATCGTCTAAAACCCAAAAAGAATAGTGTGAGAGGCAAAAATCATGCTAGGGAAAACAACATAATAAAGGGGGAGTACCTTCAATATCTAAAATCTTAGGTTTAATTCTATTATCTTTAGCGTAATTCTAGGACTATAACCTATACATATACTTAACATTAGGGACATCCCTAGACATACCTTAGAAATATCTCTAGAGATCTCACTAAATTTCTCGCATCCTAGTTTCCAAAGGTCGACTAAACCTTTCCTCTGATTCCAACTGTAGAGACCCGAAGCCTGACATACATGGAAATTACATTACTTTTGCAGAATACTTAGAACATAACAAAAACACACACACAAGGACCATAATAGTTTAGTGTCTTTGGAAACTCGGAATATAATCTTCTAATCGTGGTGAAAGATCTTCAACATCTCCCATAAAGATCTCCTTTTAAAAAAAAACCTAAATCCTTTCTTTATGTGCTAGAAAAAAAACATAAAAGGGTGATCTCAAATGCTCAGTAAGGGCAAACAAAAAAATATCAATCATGTCATATTCATAAGATCATATCTTTTGGAAATCTTAACCTGCAAAAGAGATCATAATTTCATAACATGGGAAAAATCATAGTAGTGAAGTGTAATCCCAATAATCATAACTTAAAATATAAAACATTGTGGCATACACACATAATCATAGAGAATCATTTCTTGTTAGTCAAGACTCGTTGCCAAGACTATCTTAGTGGACAAAGTCCATTTCTGAACCGAGTCACCCTCGTTTCAGTCCTGTTTCACTGTACCGGTATAACCTACCGTTCCATCCATGTCTATCTCATGAGATATAAAATCTTTACCCAATGAATTGGAGGGAGATATAGGTCCCACACATCTCATAATGATACCATTCTTATGTGTGCCACAAAATCATAAACCATACATCATTGCATAACCCATGTAATAAAAATGGGATTCCTAAACAACATGACATCATAAAACAATTCATATAAGATAAAGGAATTCATAAAAATAATTACATCACAAAATAATCAAATCAATGTAATAATAGGGATAAAAACTGAACCCTTTATTATCTTAGATGGAAAATAATTTTGATAAAACACTTGAACTCCATTCTTGAGGAAAATATCCTTTCTACTTCAAAAACATTTTCCTTTCTTAAAATGTCATACAATTTTAAACTAAAAGAGGTTGATTAAAAATAAACTTGAAAACTTGTAAATGAAGCTTCTTGGAAATAATGTTTTAAAAATCCATTCATGCCGTATAAGTTAAAATAAACATTCTTCTCGTACTTTTGTCGGAAAAGTCAAAAAGTAACTCATACGAAAAACGACAAAAGATTCCTTTCATATCTTTTACTAAAAACTCACCGAAGGGTAAAATTGGATATAAACTATTGTAGAAGGATATAAATATTACATATTGAGGAAAAATGGATGTGGATGATAAAATACACCCCAGTAAATTCCAAAGTATAAACAATCTCAGATAAAAATGAGATTGTGATATTTCCATTACCTTAGGTCCGATATTCTTTGTACGTGTCTGAACCTCCTGTATAATGATTTAAATAATGTTATTGACTTATTCCAAAATCATACTTATTTTTATGATATCATATTTGGTCATATTCTTAGCTTCTTAGTAGTAATATTTCATTGCTACTTGTTATTCGGGTGTTTATAACTTTTTGTTCTTATGCGTGTTTTGTCGAATAAATTCTTATTCTTCTCTTTAGGTTATAGATACCTCATTTCCAGAATGGTATTAGTGTAATATATATCATATTCATTCATTCAATTCATTTCATTTATATAATCATTATGAAATGAAGATCATGTAGAATGAGTCGCATCACATCGTGGAGACGGTATTCCGTACGTACGCACGAGTGATGATATTGTTCCTATGATCGTGGAATTGTATTGGAGTGTATGTATACTATTTCAGAATCAGTATCACTTTATAATAGTCATATATAGTCATTATTTACACCATTATACCCATCCAAGTAAGGTGGTGGTGGAAAATAGGTTACACCACGGCGTGGAGACGGTATTCCGTAGGTACGCACGCACGGTGGTTTCCTTTTTCCGTAGGATGGATAGAAGGTTAATTAGAGTTGTTTAATATTTATAATAAAATATCAGTATATATGAAATACTGATGTTATTACTTTATTATGAAACAACTAAAGAAGAAGAAGTTGAAGAAGAAATAAATTGAAAAAGATCGGTAATGGATATTACCTCTTTTTGACGCGCCTTTTATTAACCTCCACTTAAAGAACTAAGGATGGTCTTTGGAGAAGACCAGGACCTCTAGGATGATACTAGGGAAGTGGAGAAGAGATTTTGGTAGGGGTTGTCCAATCAGGAAGGCTCAAAGTGGTGTGAGGAAGAGGGGGAGGATGTGCCCTTTTATAAGGGAGGAGAGGGGCTCCTTTGGAAAAACTAAAAATATTATTTTATTATAAAGTCAAGTTCGGTTTTAAATAGCTCCAAATTGATTTATTTAGATGCTAAGGTGGGGATGGGTCGAACTCCTCTCATCCAATAGAATTTAGACAAGTTTAGGTTCCTATTTTAACCTTATCATTTATATTTAACATTTAGTTAAATAATTTTACTTTTACCGTGTCTTCTTATGTTCTTATACTATAAGGTTAATAAACTTACTATAAGCAGCCAAACGAACCCCAATTTGTTTATTATTAATATATATAACCTTATCTAAGTCATTTGGCCGATCCTTAGATTTTTAGGAATAAAATAACAATTACTAATATAATATTGTTTTTCAAAACTATTTTATGTCAATTTTGACACTATTTAGTAATTAATCTTTGTGAAACTCATAACAGAATGATTAGTTAGAAAAAAGTTAATTAAATCAATAATAACATGTCATATTAATCTATAAAATTAGTGTAATTCATAAAAAGTGTCAAATTACATTTATTTTGGTGTTTATAACATCAATTATGTCAATATTTCATTAATAAGATAATTATTGCATCATCTTTGTGTCATAAATAAATTAAATTATTTAATGTATAAAAATTACAAATAAAGTACCATTATGTAGGAAATCTTTTTATCTTTCTAATTAATATTTTTATTCTAATTTATCTTATGTATAACCCTATATTAAAAATTATTTACTTATTAAACTTTGATTTTAACTATTTTAACCCTTCTTTAAATAAATTAATAATAAATGTCCTAATCTAATCCAAGTGGACCTAAATGGTCATATTTTATTCCTAAGGTTGTTTTTGGTCGAATTACACTTGTCCAATAGAATTAGGACATGTGTTAGGGTAATAATAATATCATTTTTACCCTTAATTACCATATTTACTTTTAACCGTGGTAAAAAAAAGTAAAAAGTTACTATTCACCAAAAAATTATTTTCATCTCATTGAACCACATTTTACTTACTGACATCAACCGTGTCTCCCGGAGTTTTGAAATTCCACTCACAGAAGCGGTAAAATTAAGTATTATGAAAAATTCAGTTTTTTTAACTACCACTTAGTGGTTTCACTATTCATCAAAAATTGAAAGTTTTCAGAAAAATACCAAAATTTCACCCTAGGATAATTTCGATATTCCGAATACAATAATTAATTCCATTTTGAAAAATAAAATTTATAAAATTTCAAAAAGTGGTTATTACTATTCATAACGGCTTGTTTTAATAATATTTTATTAGCATGTCATTGTTTAGTGAAACTCGGTATTGCGTACGACGCAAGCTATCGAGGAAGGTCGCGATTGCCTGTAATGTAAGGCAAGTCAGGGATGCGTGTTGTGCAAGCTCGTTTTGGTGTAGCGTACAACACAAGACATTAATTAAAAATAATACTTTTCATAAAATCTCGGGGTGTTATATGAGCAGTCAAATACCCTTATGCATGGCATTGACAACTCAATTTACCCTTACGTAGGTACATTAAAACCTTTACACATCCTTATTACATCACTACCCTTATGTAGTTATCATCACTACAATTTCGTATCCTACATTATAAGAGACTTACCTTTATGCGGGTAATATTAAGGCCTATTTACCTTTATGTATCCTCTTGATCTTAATCACTACCCTTAAATAGTTCTCATCACATTTTTAAATAGCATGTGAAAAATTAGACATACATATAAGAAGGTTATATAATTGCTAATTTACATTTATATAGGTATCTAATATAACTCAAAAACATCTTGGGTCTTCTTAAAATCAGTTCCGTGGATTTCTATCTTCCATAAAATATTCTTAATGTGATATCATATCCTTAAAATAAAAACACCTCATGCAATGATATTTATATTTCATGTAAAATAGGTTATTGAATGCTTTAAATAACACATGAGTGATTACAAGTGTTATTTTCTTCTTAGTGGTTGGTTATATTGAATGATTTTGATTTTTGTTTGATGGATTTAAGGGTAACTTCAATAACATTTTTTGTGTTACTTTAGTACCTTCACTGTCTTAGAAAATCATGTTTGGACACTAATTATCTGCTATTATCTAGATGAATTCTTTGGGAATTACAATGATCTAACATGACATTTTAATTGATCTTAATGTAGATTCATCTAAAAAAATTTAGAGTTTTTTTGTTTGTTTTCACTATAAATTATGTTGGTTCAATCATGTTTCACCTTGTTCATTAACCTGTAATACATTAATTTTCTAGTAATGTTTTGGGGGGTACTCCAACTCATATCGTGTACCACTTCTGGTTATATTTCATGGAAAACTCTTCATGTAATAATATTCATATTGCATGGTGATGTGGCTCTATTTTGACATAGTTTTGCCACATCTTTTATTTAATTTTTATCAATTTAATTAATTATTTTGACACTTTTAAATTAATATTGGCACTTTTGTAATTTTATCACTAAATATGTTAATTAATCATTTTTTATAATTAATTATGTATTTTTAGTCTTTAAATGGATAATTTTAATTTTACTAAACTATTCAACTTTAATTATGTCTTATTTAGTTTGGTTAATTTAAATCTGCTTAACATTTTAATAGTTAATATTTATTATAAACAATTATTTAATCTATGTAATTAAATTTAATTAACTTAGACCTTATTTTAATATCTAATCGGTTAATTTAGTTACATTAAGATAGATTAAATTTGTTAATTAATTTATTTAGTCATCCTGCACACTATTTAAGTATATAATATGTGTTTTTAATTAAGTTAAATCGTCCGCTTTTAATTTTATTAGTTCAAATAGTTAATAAATTCATTATTTAATAGTTTTCAAACATTAATTATATTATTTTATGTTTGCAGATTGGTTATTAATTCATTTTTATTTTATTTTAGTCTACCGGTGAGGTAGATAATAGTTTTTGGTGAAATTAAGAGTCACTGTTGCTTCTCTTTTTCACCTGCTGCTACTTTGTAATTGTTATTTAAGTAATTATAATTTAAGTCTTTTATAATTTCAGTTTATTATTTAATTAGTTTTTAATTTAAGTTTTATCTAATTAATAACCAAAGTTGTGTTTAAGTGTAAGTTAGAGTTTAATAAAATAATGCCAAGTTTCATTTTATCATCTAACTAATTAACTTTGTTGTTTAATAAGTTTAGTTAATTCTAATTATTTTAATTATATGTTTGCAGTTAATTAATTGTAGTTTGTAAAATAATTTTTTATTGTTATTGTTTTTAATTTTAACTGTCGGTGAGTGTCGCACCGATGCTATGTCACACCGAAAATTTTTATAACTATCGGTGAGTCGTCACTCACCGATCACTTTGTAACACCATCAGTCTCTCTTTTTAAACTACCAGTGAGTCAATGACTCACCGTTCCATTATCCTTCCATCAGTTTCACGTCATACTGATTACTCTTTATTTTATCTATCGGTCTCTCATATCTTCGGTGTCTTATATTATTTTCATCTATCGGTGAGTCAATGACTCACCGATCCATTTCCAACTATCAGTTTTACAAATTTCACAACGTTGCCAAATTCCTTATCTACTACCGATCCTCATCGGTCTCTCATTCCTCCTACCGATAGTTCATTTATTTTAATTCAGCTTCATGACACACCGATACCTCAAATCCCGAACGGTTTCATATACCCCTCCTTCCATTTCTTCTATCGGTGAGTTACCGAGTCACCGATACTTTCCCTCCTTCCCACTACCGATACAATTATCGGTCTCTCATTTCTTTCCCACTCACCGATAGTTCATTTTTCATCCCACCGACCGGTCTCACCGTTACTCCATCTTTCTTTCTCTCACACCGATGTGTTGTGTATCTTTTCAACTTTCGGCTACCGACACTACTACGTCTACTCCTTTACATGCCGATCCTCAACCTTGTCGCCGATCTTCCCAAGCCTTCATTCCGACGCGTACTGATGGACAAGCTCAAAATCTTCATTAGGACACATCCCCTTCTTGCTGAAACGTCCGACATTTTTTTTTCCGCATCACATGCAGATCAAGATTCTCCACCACAATACTAATCAAACCACAACATAGAAAATTCTTCATCAAATTACACGCATTTCACAACTTTAACCATCCAAATTTCCAAACTCCTTTAAAGATATGAAATCTTCTGGAAAACCTCAACGATTAGGAGCCGTGCCGAGGTCACAACCCACCAGGAATTCATCGCCTCTGCCTTCTGTTGAGACTCCTATCCAACTCGTTCTTGAGGAGGGTTGTGTGTGCTTCTTGGAGGCTGATCTGCAGAAGATCCTTCTTCTGTGCTGCTGTGCGAAGATCCTTGATGCGCTGTTGAGGAAAGATGAACTGGGATGCACCGCCGCAGATGGATAGAGAATTAGGGATCAGTCAGTGCCACTGGAGTCGAGGAGCATCGCTGCTGTGGTCTTCCCGGAGGAGAGGCCGATGCCCAAGCCGTCGAATGGGAGCCGTCGTAGGGTTTCACTGGAGAAACTTTTTCCGCTTTGATGTGCGCCGATTTGGGGGGGGGGGGTGAATTGAATAAAAAAACTAAAAATAATCTAAAACTTAAATTAATAATAAAAGTAATAATGAATTAATATACTGATAATTTATAAATATAAAAGTAATAATAATAATTAAGTAAACTACAAAATTTACTAACTAATTTAAAAATATTAAAAATTAAAGTATTAAATTCTAATTATTAAATTAAAATAAACTAATTAATAAATTAATCAAAACAATTTATTATATAGTAATAATGAAATTATTAAATAAAAATAATTAATACAATCTAAATTATTAAATTTTTAATTACTTATTTAATCATGATGTTAAATTTCAATAATTTAGTCAAAAATAATAGACTAAAAACTTTATTATTTATTAACTTAATCAAATTAATAACATTTTAAGAAATTAACATAATACCATAGTAATATTAAATGGTTAGTTTTATAAACAATATTAAAGGAGATAATAATAATCCATTTAAGTTATTTATTATTTAACTTTAAATAAGTTTTATAATAGTAAACATAAAATAATAACTGTAACTTTTTAATTGCTTTTGTTAAGTTTTATTATTTCATTTGTATTTATCATGTACAGGTTCATTCAAGAGGTGGAAACGCGTCCAGATTCACTTAACTAACTCAGTCGGAGTTAGTTATAGGAGAAATTCTAGCGCGACATGTTGGTCGCGAAAAAATGGACATTTTGCAGTGCATGGGTGAAGAACTCTTGAAGTCGGTGGAACATGTGGCAGTGACAGGCAGCAGTTGATAGTTATTATTAAAGCAGAGCAAGTAGCAGTTTTTGAGGGGGGACTGATGGGGGGGACACTCATTATCTCTCTCTCATTCGAGATTCCATGACCATATCTATCCGAGAGCAGTGCTGGAGATGAGTAGCAGGCTAAGGAGCCCGAAGGCAGAGCTTTGCAAGGGGAGTTTACCTTCCCTCTGTCTATATTTGTGTACTCTATTATTGATTGTTTTTCATTGTTTAATTCAACATGATAAAAGGTTGAGTTGTCTTATCTTGAGAATTCAATTATTTTTGGTTAATCTTTTAGACTTATACACTTACTTATATTTTTCAGAATCACGATCAATTGGAGAGGTTGATTAATGGCTCTCTGTTCAGTTGTTTCACACCTTAAATGTTTTAAAATTCATAAATTGAAGAACTACTGGAGAGGTAATTCTTGAATAATTTTATCGAAACGTTAATGTCTTAAACATTGGGAATTTACGGTGATTTTATTTGCCACTGTTATCCTTCTCTAACTATCAAACAGTTTGACTGATTTTGGAGTGGCGAACTCCTAAAGTCAGTTTTCTATGTGTTGAGTTTCCTGGCGAGGGACACTTTTCACTTTTATTTCTTGAGGTGTGACTCAATAATGTGTAGTGGAGAAGGTATCCATTAAACCAGTAGGGTTGGATTTTTGAGTGTTACTTTATATCTGCTCCTTCAACCTTGCTACTTTATTTTAGTATTTTGTTCTTTTATGTTAGTTTTACTGTAATTCTTAGTTCATCAGTATATTTGTAATCGATTTTGTCTCTTTCATAAAGAAAAGTAAAAAAATTGTAAAGTAAAAACAACTAAAAATGGTCACTTCATCCACTGCTGACAACAGTGGAGTTTTATAAAAATAAACCTTAGAATTTTGGTCTGCCTTCTCTGTGGTTCGACCCTGCACTGCTATACTAGTGTAGGAGTAATAAATGTAATTTTGAGGGCCGTGAAGACCTCCGGCCACACCCAAATGTGCCCCCATTTCTGGGGAAGGCATGCAACGAGAGTCTAGGGTTTAAAAAAACAAAAAAAACATAAAAAATAATTTAAAAAAACAGTTTAAAAAAACTGCTTTGAACTGTATCTGCTGCTTTTGTTGTTTTGAAAAGAAAAATCTGCTTCACAGAGAACTATTGTGTGTTTAAGCTCATTTAATTTTGAATTAAAAAGGGATGTTAATCAGAATTGGAATCAACCGGGACCTAACTGTGTTTGTTTTGGTGATTATGGACATACTGCTTGGCAGTGTGTCTATAACCAGCCACAACAAGATGTTTACACTGATGAAAATGAACAATGTGAGTTTAGTCATGTCACCCTAGCTAAAATTAAATTAACTGATTATAAACTAGATGCTAGGGTGGAACAAATTAATAATTGGTTATCTCAAACCCATGAGATTCAACTTAGAGATTCTCAAGAGCGAGATCAAAGAATTAAATGAATAGAAACCATGCTCTTGGAATTGCAACAAAGGGTTAAAGAACAAGAAGTATTTGAAGAAAATGAAAAAGAAAATGTCTTCAAAAGATTTAAAAATCAAGTGGATGAAGAAAGTGATAATGAAACTGGACAAGAACCCATTCACTATAAAAAATATGACTCTGTTGAACTAAATCTGGAAATAACCAACTCTCTAAATAAAGAACACATCATTGAAAATCCAATAAAGAACTTTAATGGAATTGAGTTGGACAATTTTGAATATGAATTGAAATAGATTGAAAAAGATAACTCAGTTCTTTTCATAATTCCTACACATGAGAAAAATCACTGTTTTAGAAGTTTTGAGAATGATGTCACTCGGGTTGAAGATATACTTGAAACTAAAAATTTGAATGTTAAAAACTCTTCACCCAAAATTTCTGAAATTCTGAGCATTGAGCCTGAACTTGATATTCTTAACACTTTGGTTGAGAACCTCAAGCTGGAAAATATAGAATCTGAAATTTTTGGACCTAAATTGATCATTTCTCTTCCATGCTTTGAAACTCCAAATCCAATAATTTTTGAAATGTTGTTGGATAATGAGGATTAAGGAATGGTATTTGAAGAAAAATTAACTGATGAGTTTGCACTTACGTATTCTCATTGTAATCACTTTTCTGAAACGTTGTGTACTGAATTGGAAAACAGTGTTGATTTACATGGGGGTAAATTTTTTAATTTGAACAATCTTGAACATGGTTATATTGAAGCAGAATTGAACATTTATCCTCTTGATTTAAAGTTTTTGGAACACTCAAATGACATGGTTTTAGAGAGTGAGAATTTTGAATTTGAATATGAAAATGAGGTTGAACACACACTTGATCTAGGCACAGTTGATTTGATAGGAGCTGTAGATGTTCAATGTGATGAGGATCTTTTGGAAGAGATTTATAACATTGTTAGAGCTAAATCTGTTAGTGAAAACATAAATTCTCTTCCTTGTCATTCACATACATCCTCATTTGTGTAGGGTGCAAAAGATCATCCTGATACTGATAGTAGTCTAGAGGGAGACTTAGAATTGAGTTCCAATGCTCATGATTCTCTTTAGAACTTTATTAAATCCCCTTTTGAACGTACTATTCAGTATTCAACCACAAACACCCTTGAATTTGAACCTGTGAGTGTTGAAGTTGAGAGAGAAAGCCATGAAAATAATGCCATACCGTTTGAAGCACCTAGTACTATGTTGTCCCTTCATGTGAACTCAAATCTTGATAACTCTGAAACAATTCTGGAAGTGGAAAACACTGTAACCATTACTATTAAAGGGTGCTACTTAGGGATTATTTTAGGCTATGATAATTTAGTTATTGTTGTATTGAGTCTTGAAGCCCACAATTTTCACTGTTCTATTAAAAACAATTGGTCCAAACACTTGTGGTGGTTCCTATTAAGGAAACCACATCCACCTAGTGACTACGGTTAGTTGCTTGGTGAGTCTGGCTGGGGACTGTAAACCTAGCGTTGCATGGGAGGCAACCCATGGTCTTGTTTTACATATAAATAAAAAATTTTGATTAAATAAAGTCTAACTGAAGACTTAAAATTCAGTGCTTCATGGGAGTCAAGCCATGCTCTTTCTTTGTGTTTACTTTTGTTCTGCTCTTATTTTACTCTGAATAATGTGATTCTTTTCATGCTCATATATGCTCATATATGCTTTGTGTTTTTAGGAATACTGCTTCTGTCATCTAAAGAGTGTAATTCCCATGGTCATTTTTGGACAAGAGCTTAGTCAGGGAAGTACTTCAACTTGTTGCACTTATTTTTCTGCTTCTGTTTTTGTTAATAAACTTCTGCTTGCATAAAATTTTCTGTTTGTTTTAAAAAATTCTGCTGCATGTCACTGTATTAGAGGGGGGAAAAAATCTGCTTGTACCTCATTTTTAGAATCTGTAGCTCATTAATAAACTCTTTCCAGTGTTTGAATTTAAGTGTGGGGGGGTACATGCAGAGTGTAAATTTAGTTTCATTGAAATTGTTTTGGCTGATGGTTGTGTAGCATGCATCATTCTGCTTTATTGAAAACTTATTTGAACCCAATCTATTAACTTGCTTCACCCTTGTCATTATTCACCCACAAGAGTTACATGAAATTTTTTGAACTACATTGAATTTTTTTATTACTGTACATAAATGTTTATGCAGATGCTTGGATTTGAACCTGCTGGTTATTTATTCATTTTGGAAAACAATCTTTTTGAACTTTATTAGGACCCTTTATACATGTCATTAATCTACTTAATTGGAAATCTATTTTGAACCTTAATTGATTAGTTGTTCTTCTCCATATTTAGAATTCAACTTTGGGGAAAAAGTTGGGTTTTAAGTGTGGGGGAGGGGGTCAATTCTTGACAGTGCTAAACTGTGCTTAATTGAAAGCCCATCAATTCCCACTACAAATTCAAACTTTTTGTTAAAAGTGGTTAATTTTTTTTTCAAAATTCTTGCATAATTTTAGGCTTTACAATTTTTTCTCAATTGGGTCTTTCCTTAGGAAAAGTATCTTGTTGGAAGTTAAGATTTGCATTGAATATGAAATTAACGAGTTTGGATGATTGCTGAGTGATCTTGCTTAGTGAATTGATGGAAATCTTGTTTAGAGTCTACTTCTGGAAGTGATTTGGGTTACATGTTTATGGAGTTATGATCATATCCTTGGAACTGAAAATTTGATTTTGATTCTAGGGGCCTCATTCATCTTTAATTTATTAAAAGTAATTTCTTTAATGAGCCAATGTAAATGAATTTTATATAAATCTTTTGAAACTAGAGTAGTTTGGGCATCTGGGATCCCACGGTGAGTCTCTGAGACCCTAGATGCTGGGTGCATTTCTGTTAACTAAAAGTCCTCTGTACACTTTGAATAAGGGCATTGCACTGTTCTTAGCACAATGATACATGGATTGGGAAAAATAAATAAAGTGTCTAGGGTAAAAAATGAGCTCATTAATGTGAGGTGAATGATGAATTCCAGATGAAGAAGGGATCAATTGGTTTATATGGGAGACATTTATGTTGTATCATTGAGGTGATTCACAAAAAAACTATTTATTTTTTGAACCAAGATGAAAATGTCAAAGTACAAAGTTCCTTGGTTGAGGTCTTAATTCCATTGATATTTTATCTGTTGTCATTTTTAGACTTAGAACCTAAGTCTGGATTGAAGTGAGTCACTAAGTTGTATCACATATGAGGCATTACATCTTCTTTGATGGATGGTCCTTGTGTTATTAATTACCCTTGAGTATTTGTTTTAGGGCAAGATTCATATGAGTAATTCATTTTCTAAAGAGCCTGCTATTATGTGTTTTCCTCTCTTTTGAGTGCTGGACATATTACTGTTTGATCTAGATCATAAATACACTTTACTATTTTTCAAAAGAAAATAAAACATGGGATTGTTTGAGGACAAACAATGTTTAAGTGTGGGGGAATTTTAAGTGGCTCTATTTTGACATAGTTTTGCCAAATATTTTATTTAATTTTTATCAATTTAATTAATTATTTTGACACTTTTTAATTAATATTGGCACTTTTGTAATTTTATCACTAAATATGTAAATTAATCATTTTTTATAATTAATTATGTATTTTTAGTATTTAAATTGATAATTTTAATTTTACTAAACTATTCAACTTTAATTATGTCTTATTTAGTTTGGTTAATTTAAATATGCTTAACTTTTTAATAGTTAATATTTATTATAAACAATTATTTAATCTATGTAATTCAATTTAATTAAATTAGACCTTATTTTAATATCTAATCTATTAATTTAGTTACATTATGATAGATTAACTTTGTTAATTAATTTATTTATTCATCCTGCCAACTATTTAAGTATATAATATGTGTTTTTAATTAAGTTAAATCTTTCGCTTTTAATTTTATTAGTTCAAATAGTTAATAAATTCATTATTTAATAGTTTTTAAACATTAATTATATTATTTTATGTACGCATATTGGTTATTAATTCATTTTTATTTTATTTTAGTCTACTGGTGAGGTAGATAATAGTTTTAGTTGAAATTAAGAGTCAGTGTTGCTTCTCTTTTTCACCTAATGCTACTTTGTAATTGTTCTTTAAGTAATTATAATTTAAGTCTTTTATAATTGAAGTTTATTATTTAATTAGTTTTTAATTTAAGTTTTATCTAATTAATAACCTAAGTTGTGTTTATGTTTAAGTTAGAGTTTAATAAAATAATGCCAAGTTTCATTTTATCATCTAACTGATTAATTTTGTTGTTTAATAAGTTTAGTTAATTCTAATTATTTTAACAATATGTTTGTAGTTAATTAATTGTAGTTTGTAAATTAATGTTTTGTTGTTATCGTTTTTAATTTCTAACTGTCGGTGAGTGTCGCACCGATGCTATGTCACACCGAAAATTTTTATAACTATCGGTGAGTCGTCACTCACCGATCACTTTGTAATACCATCGGTCTCTCTTTTTAAACTACCAGTGAGTCAATGACTCACCGTTCCATTATCCTTCCATCGGTTTCGCGTCATACTGATTACTCTTTATTTTATCTATCGGTCTCCCATATCTTCGGTGTCCTATATTATTTCCATCTATCGGTGTCTCGCTGCGAATGACCTTTATTTCTTCTATCGGTGAGTCAATGTCTCACCGATCCATTTCCAACTATCAGTTTTTCAATTTTCACAACGTTTCCAAATTCCATATCTACTACCGATCCTCATCGGTCTCTCATTCCTCCTACCGATAGATCATTTATTTTTATTCTGCTTCGTGACACACCGATACCTCAATTCCCGACCGGTTTCATATACCCCCTCCTTCGATTTCTTCTATCGGTGAGTTACTGAGTCACCGATGCTTTCCCTCCTTCCCACTACCGATACAATTATCGGTCTCTCATTTCATTCCCACTCACCGATAGTTCATTTTTCCTCCCACTGACCGGTCTCACCGTTACTCCATCTTTATTTTTCTCACACCGATGTCTCACATCGATGTGTTGTGTATCTTTTCAACTTTGGGATACCGAAACTACTACGTCTTTTCCTTTACATGCCGATCCTCAACCTTGTTGCCGGTCTTCATAAGCCTTCTTTTCGACGCGTAATGATGGACAAGCTCAAAATATTCATTCTGAAACATCCCCTTCTTACTGAAACGTCCAAAAAAATTTTCCGCATCACATGCAGATCAAGATTCTACACCACAATAATAATCAAACCACAACACAGATAATTCTTCAACAAATTACACGCATTTCACAACTTTAACCATCCAAATTTCCGAAATCCTTTAAAGATCTGAAATCTTCTGGAAAACCTCCACGATTAGGAGCTGTGCCGAGGTCACAGCCCACCAGGAAGTCATCGCCTCTGCCTTCTGTTGAGACTCCAATCCAACCTATGCTTGAGGAGGGTGGTGTGTGCTGCTTGGAGGCTGATCTGCAGAAGAACCTTCTTCCTTGCTGATGTGCGAAGATCCTTGATGCGCTTTTGAGGAAAGATGAACTGGGATGCACCACCGTTGATGGAGGGAGAATTAGGGATCAGTCAGTGCCACTGGAGTCAAGGAGCGCCGCTGCTGTGGTCTTCCTGGAGGAGAGGTCGATGCCCAAGCCGTCGAATGGGAGCCGCCGTTGGGTTTCACTGGAGAAACCATTTCCCCTTTGTTGTGCGCCTATTTGGGGGGGGATGAAATGAATAAAAAAACTAAAAATAATCTAAAACATAAATTAATAATAAAAGTAATTATGAATTAATATACTGATAATTTTATAAATATAATAGTAATAATAATAATTAAGTAAACTACAAAATTTACTAACTAATTTAAAAATATTAAAAATTAAAGTATTAAATTCTAATTATTAAATTAAAATAAACTAATTAATAAATTAATCTAACAATTTATTATATAGTAATAATGAAATTATTAAATAAAAATAATTAATAAAATCTAAATTATTAAATTTTTAATTACTTATTTAATTATGATGTTAAATTTCAATAATTTAGTCAAAAATGATAGATTAAAAAATTTATTATTTATTAACTTAATAAAATTAATAACTTTTTAATAAATTAACATAATACCATAGTAATATTAAATGGTTAGTTTTATAAGCAATATTAAAGTAGATAATAATTATCCATTTCAGTTATTTATTATTTAACTTTAAATTAGTTTTATAATAGTAAACATAAAATAATAACTGTAACTTTTTAATTTCTTTTGTTAATTTTTATTATTTCACTTGTATTTATCATGTGTAGGTTCATTCAAGAGGCAGAAACGCGTCCAGATTCACTTAACTAACTCAGTCGGAGTTAGTTATAGGAGAAATTCTAGCGCGACATGTTGGTCGCGAAAAAATGGACATTTTGTAGTGCGTGGGTGAAGAACTCTTGAAGTCGGTGGAAGATGTGGCAGTGACGGGCAGCAGTTGACAGTTATTATTAAAGTATAGCAAGCAGCAGTTTTTGAGGGGGGACTGACGGGGGGGACACTCATTCTCTCTCTCTCATTAGAGATTCCACCACCACATCTATCCGAGAGCAATGCTGGAGATGAGTAGCAGGCTAAGGAGCCCGGAGGTAGAGCTTTGCAAGGGGAGTTTACCTTCCCTCTGTCTATATTTGTGTACTCTGTTTTCGATTGTTTTTTATTGCTTAATTCAACCTGATCAAAGGTTGAGTTGTCTTATCTCTAGAATTCAATTCTTTTTTGTTAATCTTTTAGACTTCTTCACTTACTTATATTTTTCAGAAACACGATCAATTGGCGAGGTTGATTAATGAATCTCTGTTCAGTTGTTTCACACCTTAAATGTTTTAAAATTCATAAATTCAATAACTACTGGCAAGGTAATTCTTGAATACATTTATCGAAACGTTAATGTCTTAAACAGTGAGAATTTACGGTTAGTTTATTTGCCACTGTTATCCTTTTCTAACTATCAAACAGTTTGACTGATTTTGGAGTGGCGAACTCCTCAAGTCATATTTCTGTGTGTTGAGTTTCCTTGCGAGGGAGACTTTTCACTTTTATTTCTTGAGGTGTGACTCAATAAAGTGTATTGGATAAGGTATCCATTAAACCAATAGGGTCGGATTTTTGAGTGTTACTTTTGATCTACTCCTTCAACCTTGCTACTTTATTTTAGTATTTTGTTCTTTTATGTTAGTTTTACTGTAATTCTTAGTTCATCAGTATATTTGTAATCGATTTTGTCTCTTTCTTAAAGAAAAGTAAAAAAAATTGTAAAGTAAAAACAACTAAAAATGTTCACTTCCTCCACTTCTGACAATAGTGGAGTTTTATAAAAATAAACCTTAGAATTTTCTTCTGCCTTCTCTGTGGTTCGACCCTGTACTACTATACTAGTGTAGGAGTAATAAATGTAATTTTGAGGGCCGTGACAACCTCCGGCCACACCACATGTCCATATTTAATTAATATCATTCTATATCATGTTGTAAACAATGTGATATCATTGTCAAAATTATTTGAAATTAAAGAACACCACAACAATATTTACATTTAGAAGGATAATTTATCAAGCATGTCATCCAATGCCATTAAATGAATCCATAACAATTCTACAAGAATCATCACTTCACATATTGACTCATTGATAATAAATGAAACACATTGGTACAACAATCCCCCACATTTTATTTTGTTGAAAATATCCATTCATATTATAAAAGTAAATATGTGTGCTCAAATATTATCTCCCCCTTATTAAAAATCAAAATAAAATGATAAATGGGGTTCTTATAATTTTCCCAAAATATGTTCCCCTATATTATATGATTATTTCATGAAACATTATAAGGGAAGATATCACATGTTTATCTTAGCAAAGATTATTTAGTTAATCAACTCTATGTATACATAGGCTAACCCAATGTAGAAAACAGGATAGATATAACCAAGGTTGTCAATTTTTTCCATATAACAGCATTAATGTGAAATCAGGATCATTAATTATTAATTATCTAGTTATAGGGTGTTAATACAAGAAATAAATCATCATGCACACTCTTTATGAAACACCTCATAATGTTCAGGTGAACATGAATAACTCCCCCTTTGTCTCATATTTTATTCAACGAGGTACCACCTTAAAAAATATTATTAATATAATTAACAATTATTAATGAGAGTGTGATTTAAATACCTCAAGCTTCATTATAACAAATCAATATAAAAAAATTATAGATTCACATGATAATGCTTTTGAAACCTCCCTTCAAAATTTTTCTCCCCCTCAAGAGATGAATTCCTTGTTTTCATTTCAATGTAATCAGAAGATTACATTAAAGAAAACATCTTCATTGTTGGTCATAGTGGATACTCAAGAGGGGGGTCAATTGAGTTCCATTTAAAAATTTCTGTTAAAAACATTATTTTTAAAAATCCCCAAAATTAAATAAAAATTAAACTGTAGTGAATTTATAAAGATTTTAAGTTATCAATTAGTTTCTCAAGAGATTGATTATTTCTCGGTTAACTCAATATGAAGATTAATTAACTTTTGAAACTAACTTACTGGATAGCAAAAGTTATAAACACTTTCTTGTTTAATTATCAGAGTAACTTTAAAACAGATTTGTTTTTAAAGTCCTTAGCAGCAGAAAAGAAAATAACTTAAACTAAAAATACGATGCACAACAGATATAAACAAGAGGTTCAATATCAAGCCAAGACTTAGTCTTCTCAAAAGAGTTTAATATAAACTTTGATCCACACCCTGGATCAGGGTTAAAAACAATAAAAAGACTGTCCAGGTACTAAGACCTCTACCACAGTTCTATGTGGGAAAACAAAAACAATAGCACCCAGGCTATCCAGGTCACACATGACCTCTAACACTATCCATAGTGGGAACAAGAGTGTAAGAAAAAGATTGAGCGAGGATTTATAAACCCTCCATTTCAGCATTGGAGACAATGTGTGAATACATTACCCACACTACTCAAAATTTAAATAAATGAAACACAATAGATATAAACAAATAGAGATGATTTTAGAATTCCCTATGTGTTGTGAGTGAAGCTATGGACTCCTTGAATTGATGCAGATGAAGCTTTGAGTCTTTCTTGGGTTTCTGTCAATAAAAACAGAGTGTCATGGTTTTGTTCCTTCACTTCCAGTGTAGGTGTTCATCTCAAGTAAAAGAGTATTCTTTATAACTCTTGAGGTTCTTTTTCGAAACTTCTTCTTGATGTGTATGAATGTTCTTTGAGTTCTTCTCGTGTTCTATTTTATGAATTTCACATCAGGTGTCACACACCTGCACGGATATTCCTCTAATTTTTTATTAGCTTGATCTTCCTTTTATACATTGAGATTCGGAAATGGGAATGATTAACTTTTTACAAGTACGAGGTACGGTTCCCTGAATTTCCAACAACCTAATTAATTAATAGCAGTTGCATTAAAAGCACCAAATATAACTGTTGTTAAATAAAAAAAAAGTAATATTGTTTAGAGATATGTGACTGGTTTCCATCGGTAGCTCCTTATAATAGTGATCTTGTAATGGTGGACTTGAGTTAGTAGCTCTTGCATTGGTAAATCCTTCCAGTGGTAGATCCTTCTATCCTTAGCTCCTTCTTGTGGTAGCTCCTTCTATCAGTATCTCGTTCTATTGGTAGCTCCTTCTAACAGTAGCTCCTTATATAGGTAGCTCATTCTAATAGTAGATCCTCTTATCGGTGGCTCTTTAGTACTGGTGGAATTCTTGTATCAGTATACTTTGTAATGGTAGCCGTCGATCTGTATCAGCAGACTTGTATCAGTAGCTGTCTGTCGGTATCTTTCTATAACGGTGGACTTTGTATTTGTATCAGTAGGATTCATATCGGTAGCTGTCTGTCTTTCTATTTGTATCGGTAGCTTGTATTAGTAGGTCTGAAGGCTTGGCCTATCAGTGACCTTTGTCTATCGGTAGACTATGTACCGGTAGGTCTGTATCAGTCGACTTATTCTATCAGTAGCTTTGTATCAGTGAGTCACAAACTTAACACTTATCTATTCTATGAAAATCATATCCATATTGAGTTAGAATTATTTCAGTGCATGTATAAACATGGATAAACATTGATTAACATATTCCAATGATTATTTTGATATTTTTTGTCAACATAATTTAACATATAGATAGAATTATAAACACATATTAAACATAATTTTCGTTATCAAAACATGTGAGGTCAAAAATCTCCACCTTTTTGATAATCAGAAATTATGGTATTATAATCCAAAATAATCATTAAGATAGCATAATAAAATACATTAAGTCTCGCTTCTCAGTGTGAGTAATGACATTTTCAAATGTATCAGAGAATAGAGTATTATATGCAAATGTATCAAAGGTATGAAACAACTATATCAGTGATATAAAACAAATGTACCAAACGTAGAATTTTATTATGGAAAAATTAAATTATACTCATATTTGTCATATGGATCATATTTCTCCCCCTTTCATATGCTCATATTACTCATATTTCTCATATTTCTCCCCCTTTGTGATTAGTAAAAAGTAAGAAAAAAAGAATGAGAGAAGTAATAGAAGGAAAAAGAGAATAAGATCATATGTATTTCTTGGGGAAAAAAGTACAGAGAAATACAAAATTGAGACAAGAAGAGTACAAGTGATTCCTATCAATTGACCTAGACACTATTCAATCCACCTCTTGAAGGTCCACATTGGATTTGGATTTTGGTTCAGAGGTAGACACGTGATTGGGAACTCCAAAAAGCACCATGGGAGGTTGAGAAACAGAGACTGTTCCTGGCCTATAGTAGGTAATCCTTAGAGTAATCAAAGGTGTCAAGATTCTGATAGCTTGAGCCGATGTCATCTGAGGAATAGAGGCAGACTAAGCAGAGGCAGGTAGTGTTGGAGGTGCAATGATAGGAGTACTGTCTACCTGAAAAAATGGCAGTAACAGATTCCTAAAGTCCATAATTATTCCTCCTCATCTCTCTATAGTAGAGATAAAGTCATCCTTGTTCTCCATAAATTTATCTAGGGAATGATTCAAATCCCTCAGCTTGCTTACTTGTTCTCTGAAAGCCTGACTGACTTTAGGTAGCTTCATGTTTTCTAACAAAAGATTGAAATGGTTGTTGAGCTGATGCTTGGAGTAAACATTCTGAAAATACAGATCAATCTTATCCTTGATTTATTTCTGAGTAGTAGTAGCATATCTCATATGCTCCTAAACAAATTTTCTGATATCTCTTGAGGTAGAAAGTACCTGGGAATCAGCTGGGCTAATGGTCCTAGCCTGACCAAGCTCCTCTTTCAACAAAGCTCTAAATTGTTCAAAATCTACTGAAGCACTGGATGAACCTAGTGGTTTGACAGTGAAAGCAACCGTTTCCTTGAATGATTGGGCCAAGATACTTATCAGCTTCATTAAAACCAAATCCTATGTACTGAAATGCTCTTTTATATTATTTTCAAAAGCTTCAAAGACATCCACAAGTTTCCTTACTACACCTTTAATGTAATTGATATCAGCATTCACTTGAGCTTGAGAACTACTCAAGGTAGTTAAAGAAGAAACAGACTGCTTCAAGGTAACAACAGCTCCTGTCCAGCTCTCAATCTGAGTACGACATACTCTTATCTCATTCATCATCTCTGCCACAGTGGTTGAAACAATACAAACAAGAGAGAGTTAAAATGATTTTTACATTTTTCTCAGCTCCTCAACAAAATTCCTCTTTAAGTCTGAAATAGATCCATTCCAATTCTTCTTCAACTCAGCCTTCAAAGATTTAAGATCAGCCTTAGTAACCAGATTGGCAGGCACAACTACTGGTTCTTTTTCTGACACAATATTAGCCACAGAGTCATTCATAATAGATTCAATGGATGATATTAAAGAGTTTTCCATACTTTTTATCTATTCCACAAACAAGGTCTTAAGAATAGACTTCAACTTGTCCAGATCAGCTTTTCTTACCACATCCTTAGGTAAAAATTCCGAAAAGATATTATAGTTAACATGTGGTCTATTGATGGGTGTCTCATCTTCAGAATCAGGATAGTACAACCCACAAACCACAAACCACAAACCATGGGTCTTCTGCCCAATATTCAATCTCAACAGCTATTGTAACACTGCAAAAACTGGTAGGATTCTCCCCATCAATTTTTCCATTCTTCTGTATATATATAGCAATAGCACCCTCAGCAGCTCGGTCTTCCTCCGAATAATTCTCCATAACCATTTCCATTTCTCCAAAAAGAGGCTCATCCGGAATGAGTGCAGGTTCTGCCATCTCAAACAGAACAACCTCTGTAGGCACAACAAAACTTCCAATCAATGTACTAAAACTCAAGGTGCTCTCATATGATCTATCAGAGAAATTCTTTTCACTTTCATAGACTTCTTCCCCATTCTTTGGAGAAAACTGGTCTTCCTCATCAATAGGGGCTTCTTCATTGCTTACTCCCAACATAGTTTCCTTTACATATGATACAACTTTAGCAAATGGACTTGGAGGCAAGTCAGGATCCCCTCTATCAGTTATATAGGTATCCTCTTCATCAGTATCATAACTATACTGAGGATCCTCTACAACAGCTCCTAGACCAAGATCCATCACATCCTTAGGCCTATAAGGATGATCCACAGGATTAAACTAATCATACATCTTCACTTCATCACTGACCCATTCTCTTCTCCATGGATTCCAATTGAACTTGATGTATTTAAAAACAGCTTTAGTATAACAAATGTTTTCCTTCATAACCATTTTCTCATCCTAAGACTTAGCCAAACCTCTTACTTTAATCATCAACGAAATCATCTTTTCAAAGAATAGAGCATGATTTTTTGACTTTGGCCTGGTCATATCTTCAATTTGAATCATTACAAGCCTTCCCAAATTTACCATGACACCCAGCCTCAAAAAATGAAAAAAATATATATCATGATATTTCAAATTTGGAAAGTCCCCTCTTATTAAACTTAGCACATATTGGATGAATTGGAAACGTAACTGGCTCTCTCTATACATTTCTATAGAAACTACCTTTCTTGGTGTTCCATGTCCTACTAATTCTTCCAAGGAAGCTTCATATTCAAAGATGTTACTAGTAAGAGGTACTGATTTCGTGAAATACCAAAACTCTCCTTAATGTGGAACTTTCAGGCACTTATCCCACTCAATAGAAGAAAAAGATATTGTCCTGCCATTCACTACTGATACCATACTCTTCTCAAATTTTGATTTCTCAAAATGAAAAAACTCATAGAATTCTTTTACCAGCATCAGATAATAAGTACCATTGTTATTCGAGAAGCACTCTACCCATTTATGTTCTTCCAGAACTTCTATAACTAAAGGCTTACGGGTCATCAACCATTCCACGCATAGATATTTTTCAACTACTATTTACCTTTGAACAAGGTTCGTATTTGTAGGTTTCTTCACTTCACTCCCACCACTTGACTCTCCTTTGAGTCTGTTTATATTCGGCTCATCATCATTTTTGCTGACTGATGGTCTCTTCACTCTTGATATTCTACGAATCGTGAGGCTTAGGGTTAGAAAGAAACGAAGATTTGGGAGCTAAGGCTTGATGTTAAAGGGTTTGATGTGGATTGAGATGAGGTCAAGACTTATGTTTTATCATTTAGGAATCAAAAAATAAATAAATAAATCACAACAAGTAACATATAAATGATACAGATTCTGGTGGCTAATGATACAGAATTTTAAAAACAGCGCAATCCTAATGGTAATACATACCGATGAGGATTCCTAAGAGTGAGGTATTTTTATCAGTGAGGTATATCGGTGAGGTTCATACCAGTGAGGTATAACAGTGAGGTTCAGGCTAATGGTGAGGATTTAGGCTAAAAGTGAGGATTTAGGCTAACGATGAGGATTTAGGCTAATGGTGAGGATTTGGCTCTATAAAGTCTATCATTCCTAACTCATGCCTAATGTAACTTAACCTATCTAAACATAATTTTTTGGTGAATATGTCAGCTAATTGATGTTCAGTACCTATAAATTCCAGAGTAATATCACCTTTTTGGAAATGATCTCTCATAAAGTGGTTCCTTACATCAATGTTCTTGGTCCTAGAATGAGACACGAGATTCTTAGAGATGTTAATCTCACTAGTTTTATCATAGATTATAGATAAATGTCTAAACTAATATCCATAGTACAATAATGTATGTTTCATCCACAAAATTTGTTCACCGCAACTACCAGCAGCAATATATTCTGCTTCTACAGTAGACTATGGAACAGAGTTCTGGTTTTTGCTACAACATGATACTAAGGACTTACCTAGAATATGACATGTTCCAGACGTGCTCTTTCTATCTAACTTGCAAACAGAAAAGTCAGCATCTGAATAACTTATTAAATATAATTATTGTCCTTTTGGATAAAATAATCCTAATTTATTAGTATGTTTAAGATATTTGAAAATTATTTTAACAGCAAGAAAGTGTGACTCTTTTGGATTAGCCTAAAATCTTGCACACATACACACACTAAACAAAATATTTGGTCAACTAACAGTAAGATAAATCAGACTTCTTATCATACCTCTATAGTTGTATTGATCCACTGATTTTCCAATTTCATCATCATCCATCTTACAAGAAGTACTCAAAGGTGTGTCACTTTCCTTAATACTATCCAAACCAAAACGTTTTAAGTTGTCCTTTGTATATTTACTTTGATTTAAAATAATACCATGTTCATTTTGAAAAACTTTAAATCCAAGAAAATATTTGAGTTCTCCCATTAAACTCATTTAAAATTAATTTTTCATACTCTTTGAAAAATCAATACACAAAGTATTTTTAGAAAACCAAAAAATAATACCATCAACATAGATTTGAACAATCAAAACATCTTTTGAAATTCTTTTAATAAATAGAGTTGGATTAGGTATCCCTTTAGAAAAACCTTTTGAAATAATAAAACTACTAAGTCTATCATACCATGCTCGTGGAGATTGTTTTAAACCATATAAAGATTTAGAGAGATTAAAAACTCAATTTGGAAGATGAGGATTAGAAAATCCAGGTGGTTGTTCAACAAAAACATCTTCAATTATAAAACAATTTAGAGAATCACTTTTAACATCCATTTGATATAAGTTGAAATTCAGATATGCATCATAGGAAAGTAGAATCCTAATAGCTTCTAATCTAGCTACAGGTGAAAATGTTTCTTCATAGTCTATTCCTTCCTCTTTGACTATACCCTTGTGCACCTAACCTTTCTTTGTTTCTAACTATATTTCCAGACTCATTAACTTTATTTCTAAACACCCATTTAGTAGCTATGGTAAAAGTGTCCTTTGGTCTGTCAACTAATTCCCAAACATTGTTTTATTCAAATTGATTTAATTTTTATTGCATATCTATTACCCAAAATTCATCATTGATTTCATCATTGATATTTTTAGGTTCTAACTGTGAAAGAAAGGCTTGATGTTCAACCTGATTTCTTAAAGAAGCTCTAGTGTGTGTACCTCTATCAAGATTACTTACAATAGCATCTAAAGAATGGGTCTTTAGTATCCTAGTTGATCTGGTAGAGGTAGGACTAGAAATTTCAGGTTCTTCTTTAGGTTTGGGCTCACCAGGAGAAGATTCTGGAATATTTCCAGAATTGGTTGTCTTTACAACAGGTTCACTGGTTTTATCATTAAGGTACAGAATAGATAGATCATCTTTATGTTTTTCAAGAGAAGACTTAGGTTCATGTGGATCAGTTTCATCAAATTGGATGTGAACAGATTCTTCTACACATTTGGTTCTTTTGTTAAAGTCTTTATAAGATTTACTAGTTAAAGAGTAACCTAGAAAGATTCCCTCATCACTTTTAGAAGAAAATTTGTCATGATTATCGTTAGTATTGAGAATAAAGACTGTGCAACCAAAAACTCTGAAGTAACTAACTTTAGGCTTCCTATTATTCCATAGTTCATAAGGGGTATTTTTTAGAATAGTTCTAATTAAGACTCTATTTATAAAATAACAAGTTGTATTCACAGCTTCAGCCCGAAAATAAACAGGTAAATCATATTCATTGAGCATAGTTCTTGCAATTTCTTGAAGGGTTCTATTTCTTCTTTCTACTACACAATTATATTTTGGTGTCCTAGGGGTAGAAAAGTTGTGATTGTAGCCATTGAGTGAGCAGTAAGATTCAAATTCATGATTTTCAAACTCACGGCCATGATCACTTCTTAGGGTCTTAATCTTAAGTTCACTAAGGTTATCTATAGACTTGGAGTACTTAATAAAATATGAACAAGATTCACTTTT
This sequence comes from Viscum album, assembly GCA_963277665.1. Classification (NCBI taxonomy): domain Eukaryota; kingdom Viridiplantae; phylum Streptophyta; class Magnoliopsida; order Santalales; family Viscaceae; genus Viscum; species Viscum album. The sequence goes on from OY728167.1 coordinate 838,108,778, forward strand.
GTGCGTAAGAAATTATTCCCAAGTGTATCTAGAAAAGTCATCTACTAATACATAGATCTAGTGCTTCCCATTTAAACTAGAAACTCTAGAATGTCCAAACAAATCCATGTGAACCAACATGAGAGGTTGAGAAGATGAAACTTCTTTCATAGAATTGAATGAAATATTATGTTGCTTTCTCTTTTGATAGGGAGTACAAACTTTTTCTGATGGGAATTTTAGTTGAGGTATGTCTCTAACTAAATTTTTCCTGGTCAGCTTCCAAAGTGAATGAACATTCCAATGTCCTAATATTGTGTGCCATAGCAAAGACTCTGTATAAAAAGCATTTAAACAAGTAACCTTTTTTTGGATAATGAATTTAGATCTACATCATATACATTTTCATTTCTCAAGGTAGTAAATACCAAAACATTTTTATAATCAAATACATGGCAAGCATCATTTTCAAATTTACCATTAAAACCATCATCACACAACTGAGAAATGCTTAAAAGGTATTATTTAAATCCATCAAAAAATAATATATTTGAAATTAAAATTGAATCAGTGTTACAAATCTGGCCTAAGCCGATGATTTTTCCTTTATAATTATCACCAATGGTGACTTGTCCTCCATCAACCTTGATTAAGCTCTTGAAGCATGAAAAATATATTGTCATGTGTCTTGAACATCCATTGTCCAAGTACCATGTGTTCCTATAGGATCTTTTCAAGAATGTTTCCTACAAAACAATTTTAGATAGAAAATGATTTTGGTACCCAGATTTTCTTGGGTCCAGACTGGTTAGCAAGAAAAACTTTTGGTACCCAGATTTGTCTAATGGGTCTCATACAATCAATCGATTCAAGAGATTTTAAAAGATAAACTTTTTTTGATCTATAACTACGTGAATAGCTAGTTGAGGCATAGGAATTTACATATCTGGAACTTGTAGCATACTGTCTAGATTTAGGAATAAATTTATTCTAAACAAGTTTTCTCTATCCAGGTTGATAGCCTAGACCAGTAGTATACTTTGGTGAAACATGTTTTTAAAGAATTTGAGTTAGATTATTCTTTCCATTTGTGAACTTCTCTAAATCTATTCTAAGTTTCTGATTGTACAATTTAATTTGAGTAATCTCCTTTAATAGTTGAGAATTATTTTCCTTTTCTACTTCTAATGAAGATTTGACAGTGGTAGTTAAACCATACTGTTACTTTATGGTTTTATACTTATCTTTCAGCTCATTGCAGGTTTCCTCTAGAATGTTACAATATTTAAATAATTCTTCAATAGACATGTTTTCAGAATCAGAATCATCTCCAAAATAATAAGAATTTAAAGCAGAAGTATCCAGTGTTACCTCAGATGTGTTTGTCATGAAACACATATTAGATTTGTGAGATTTTTCATCCGGAGTGGAGTCAGAATCACTTGAACTGTCTTCTAAAACACTCCAGGTTTCTTTCATTGATTTCTTAAATTTTTGGTCCTTGTAATCAAATTTCTTCTTGTATTTTAACTTTGGACAGTCATATTTTACATGTCCTTTTCTCTTGAATTCGTAACGAACTATGTCACCACTTTTATCATTCATTTTCCAATCTTTCTTCCAATGACCTTTACTATCATGCTTTCCCTTATAATTGGATTTTCTGAAAAACTTCTTCTACCTATAAAACTTCTTAAATAATCCGGCTATCTGAGCCATTTCAGCATCACTGTCTGATGCACTTTCATCAAAGCTTGAGCTTTAACTTTCACTTTGAATTTTTTCCTTAGTCCTTTTTTTTTAAGTAGAGGTCTTAAAGGCTACTGATTTATTTCTTAGTTCATCATCTTCTTCCTTGTTTACCTTCAGTTCTTCTTCATACATCATTAACTTACCAATCAGCTCTTTAACAGGTAGTGAACATATATCACATGATTCTATTATTGAAACTGATGTGCCTCTCCATCTGTATGGCAGACATCTTAGTATCCCCATGATTTTCTCTTTTGCTGGAACAACCTTTCCCAGTGAGGTCATTATATTAACTATATCATTGAACCTGAGATACATGTCACAAATAGGTTCATCAGGCTTCATTTTAAAATTATCATACTTAATATTTTAGGTATTCAATCTCATTTTCTTAAAATTAGTTGTCCCCTCATGGGAAATAGACAAAGTATCCCAGATTTCATAAGCAGTTTTACAAGAAGATATTTGATTAAATTCTTCATCTCCTGAAGCACAATACAGGGCATTCATTGCTATAAAATTATTATTGTAAGCTATTTTAGTAGGTTCATCCCAAGTAGTTCATTCAGTTTCTGGAATATTATACTGAGTCTCTATAGCAGTCCAGATGTCAAATCCCATACTTTCTAAATGAATTTTCATTTTCATTTTCCATTGGGTATAATTAACACCATTAAAGAAAGGTGTCATATTGGCAGCAACACCTTCTAGTCTATTATCTATAATTAGATTATAGAAAATATATTTAAAGAGATAAAATTTAGAACTAATAGAAATTTAATATATTTATGATATAACTAAAATCAAAGTTGAAAAACAGAGTGTTTGGAAATCCTTTATAAATAACCTCATCTGATACCAAATGTTGGTCGGAGTGGATACTCAAGAGGGGGGTGAATTGAGTTACAGTTAAAAATTGCTGTTAAAAACATTATTATTAAAAATCCCCCAAATTAAATAAAAATTAAACTGTAGTGAATTTATAATGATTGTAAGTTTTCAATTAGTTTCTAAAGATAATAATTATTTCTCAGTTAACTCAATATGAAGATTAATTAACTATTGAAACTAATTTACTGGATAACCAAAGTTATAAATAGTTTCTAGTTTAACTATTAGAGTAACATTAAAATGGATTTGTATTTAAAGTACTTAGCAGCGGAATAGAAAATAACATAAACTAAAAATAAGATGTATAGTAGATATAACCAAGAGGTTCAGTCTCAAGATGAGACTTAGTCCTCTCAAACAGTTTAATATAAACATTCATCCACACCCTGGATCGGGGTTAACAACAGTACAAAGACTGTCCAGGTACTAGGACCTCTACCACAGTTCTACGTGGGAAAACAAAAACAATAGCACACATGCTATCCAGGTCACACTTGACCTCTACCACTATCCATAGTGGGAACAAGAGTGGAAGATAAAGATTGAGATGGGATTTAGAAATCCTCTAGTCTAGCACATGAGACAGTGTGTGAATACAGAACACAAACTGTTCAAAATGTTAATAAATAAAACACAATAGATCTAAACAAATAGAGATGAGTTTAGAAATCTCTATATGTTGTGAGTGAAGATCTGGACCCCTTGAATTTAAGTAGATGATGATTTGAGTCTCTCTCTTGTTTTTTTCAAGAAAAACATAGTGTCGTGGTTCTATTCCTTCACTTCCAGTGTAGGTGTTCAGCTCAAGTAAGAGAGTATTCTTTGTAACACTTGAGCTTCTTCTTTGAAACTTCTGCTTGATGTGTATGGTTGTTCTTTGAGTTCTTCTCGTGTTCTTCATTATGAATTTTACTTCAGGTTTCACACACCTGCACATATATTCCTCTCTCTTTTTATTATCTTGATCTTCCTTTTATGCCATGTGCTTCGGAAATGGGAATGATTACCTTTTTACATGTACGAGGTACGGTTCCCTGACATGCTAACAACCCTCATTACTTAATAGTAGTTGCATTAAAAGCACCAAATATGACCATTGTTAAATAAAACAAAAGTAATAGTTTTTAGAGATATGTGACTGGTTTCCATCGGTAGATCCTTGTAATAGTGAGCTTGTAACGGTGGACTTGAGTTAGTAGCTCTTGCATCGATAACTCCTTCCAGCGGTAGCTCCTTCTATCGGTAGCTCCTTCTAGTGGTATCTCCTTCTATCGGTATCTCCTTAGATTGGTAGCTCCTTCTAACAGTATCTCCTTCTATCGGTAGCTCCTTATAACAGTAGATCCTCTTATCGGTGGATCTTTAGTACTGGTGGCATTCTTGTGTCAGTAGACTTTGTAACGGTAGCCATCTGTCTATATCAACAGACTTGTATTGGTAGCTATCTGTCAGTATCTGTCTATATCTGTGGACATTGTATTTGTATCGGTGGACTTCATATCGGTAGTTCTTTGTCTATCTGTTTGTATCGGTAGCTTATATCGGTAGTTCTGAAGGCTTGGTCTATCCATGACAATTGTCTATCGGTAGACTATGTACCAATAGGTCTGTATCATTAGACTTATTCTATTGGTAGATCTGTATCAGTGACTCACAAACTTAACACTTATCTATTCTATGGAAATCATATCCAGATTGAGTTAGAATAATTTCAAAGCATGTATAAACATGGATAAACACTGATTAACTTATTCCAATGATTATTTTGATATTTTTGTCAACATAATTTAACATATAGATAGAATTATAAACACATATTAAACATAATTTGGATTATTTTTCCAAAAGTGATGGACTCAAACATACCTTCAATTCCTTGTATTTTTTCTCAAAACACATAAAATAATTGGGAATTAGGATGACCCTCTTGTTTCATTAGAAGAAACTTCCAGGGTGACAGTTTCCTCTCACCCTTGATTTATTCTTCTTTTCAAGATCAATATTGAATATTCTGTCTTTCTTGTTGACATGATTCATGTATTGTGCACATATTTTCTTCCCAGGAATTAATTTCTCATGTTGAATTGTTTTCTCTACCTTAATCATCAAGGCACATCGTGTAAGTGAAACTTCAACCATATTTCACTATTAAAACCCCCCTATATCAACACTAGAAATTGGACTTTTTAGCCCAAAATGCACTTAATTATTGATCACCCATAAAATTGATCAATCTTTTTCAGTGCTAATAAATGTTCTGATAAATTCCCCATTTATTGGCGCTAAAATAAGGCAATAGTAATTGGGTCCTTTTTTAGTGTGTTTTTTATTTCTGATAAAGGGGTCCTCTATCAATGTTTTTATTATCACTGATAAATGTCATGGAAGCTATGGAAAAACATGATTCCCTACTACAACCCTATAACATAACGATATTAGTGAAATATAATCAATTTAAAATACAATTATTACAGAAAACCACACTGAAGTTCAAATATTACATTTCCCTATAATTTAAATTCATGATTTACATAGAAAATATTTATATTAATTTGATATTTACAATTAATCATAAAAAATTACATCCCAATATACAAAATCAAAACTCTTATAGAAAACTTTCTCAAATGATCAACTTTCAGAGAAAATATTATCCGTACAAAAAAACCAATGTCTATTTTAGTAAGAGTACATAAAAAAATACAATTTTAATGTTATATAATCCACATCTGATAAATTATATTATTAGTTTCTAAATATATTAATGATATTATCAGTTATATTTTTAATTACATTATAAATTTTATATTAATTATTAGTTATTAATTATACTATTAATTAATAATTATTTTATAAATTATTAGTAACATTGATAATTAATAATATATATCAATTATACTGTAAATTAATGAATATATTAATGATATTATAAATTATTATTTATCTTAATTGAATAAATACTTATTAATATTTATATTATTAAAATAAAATGAAATTTTTATATTTAAAATAGGAATATTGAGTCATATAAGGAAAATTGTGTGTTAGATTTATATGTGATGGATTCCTAAAAATAAGAAATGAATTTTCTATCAATTTTTTAATATTGAAAATAATCTGAGCTCGATTATTTGGTTTTGACAATGTGATATATGTGTTAAACTATAATGACAGTTTTATATTTAAAAAATTAAATTGAAGCCATACTAACTACATCATATGTTATATCGATGTGAGGTCGAATATTATAGGTCACAAATGAATTATGGATTGTTTCCATAAAGCTTGAAAACAACCAGATCCTATTTACTTTGTTTTGACAATGTGATGTGTTTTTAAACTAACATGACACTTTTATATTTATGTCATACACTTAGACTCTTACTGACCACATCATGTATCAGATTAACAAGTAGTCAATTCTTATATGTCACAAATGAATTATGGATCATTTTCCTAATGTTTTAAAATAATCTATGTTCATTTTCTTAGTTCTAGACATAAACGACATCTTTTAAAATAAAATGAAACTTTTGTATTGAAAACACACATGTTGAGCTATATCAACCACATCGTGTGTTAGATTGATGTTCAGTCGACTAATATACATCAAAAATGAATTATGATTTTTTTTATAAAAGTTGAGAACAATCTGATTTTTTTTCCTTGTTTTGTCTATGTGATGTGTGTTTTAAACAAAAATGACACTTTTATATTAAAAACATGGACATCAAATCCTAAAAAAAACATAGTGTGTCAAATTTACATGAGTTCAGATCATATATATTAAAAATTAATTATAGATTATTTTCCTGATGATTGAAAATAATCTGAGTAGTTTTGCACAGTTTTGGATATGTGACGCGTGTTTTAAAATAAAATAACATTATTATGTTGAAAAAAATACACTTTATGTAATACCACACACATTGTGTGATATATTGAAATGCGATCTATACCTACACATATCATATAAATTATGGATCATTTTCCTAATGTTTTAAAATAATATGCCCTCATTTTCTCACTTTTGGCTCTATAACTTGTGTGTTAAACTAAAATAACATGCACATTGACTAATACTAACCACATGACGTGAAATATTGACATGATGTTGATTCTTATACATATTAAATAAGTTATTGATATTTTTATAGAATTTTCAAAACAATATAAGTTTGTTTTCTCAGTTTTTCTATGTGATGAACATTTTAATCTAAAATGAATCATTTATATTGAAAACACAAACTTTGGGTTGTACCAACCACATCATGTGTCAGATTGACATGTGTTCGATTACAACACATAAAAAATGATTTAGGAATTTTTTAGTTAATTTTTTAAAACAATCAAAGACTTATTTCATGGTTTTGATAATGTGAAACACATTTTAAACTATAATGACACTTTTATATTGAAAACACACAAATGAAATCATACCATCCACATAATTTGTTGGATTAATGTGTATTTTATTATTAAATTCCTCAAATTAATTATTAATCATTTTCATAATGTTCCATTACATTATGAAATTGTTTACTGAATTTTAATTATGCGACATGTGTTTAACAGTAAACAGAAACTTGAAAACACACACTTTGAGTCATGACGACCACATTGTGTGTCTTATTGACACCTGGTTAATTACTACACATCAAATACTAATTATGGATAGATATAATAAATTTTTAAATAAATATAATCCATTTTTATTTGTTTTGGACATGTGATACACATTTTAAACTAAAATGACACTTTTATATTGAAAACACGTGTTTTATGTCATATCGGTAATATCTTTTTTTAGATTAACCTAGAGTCAATTACTACACATCACACATAAATTATGGATCATTTTTCTAATGTATCATGAATATATGAGTTATTATTCTTTTTTTTGTAGTTTTTACGCTGGTTTTAAACTGAAATGACACTTTCACTGTAAAAAAAACATTTTAAGTCATATCGTCCAGATCATGTGTTTCATTGATGTTTGGTTGATTCATATATTTCTCAAATGAATTATATATAATTTTCCTAAAATATAATCACAATGCTATCTTGGTTTCTTTTCATTGCCTTTGTGAAACATTTTGAAAACTAAAATGACACTTAATATGAAAACACGCACTTTAAGTCAAACTGGCCAACTTGATGCAGTAGTGTTAATGAGAAGATGAATAATATATCTAGGGAGACCATTAATATCACAATTTTTTTGTATTGTAAATTTTTTTAGAACCATAAATTGAAGACACTGACTCTTCTCGAAAATTCTCGGCTTTACCTATCGACGCATCATCATTACCCAATCATGATTCCATTAAACATGGAGGAATCCAGTGATCGTCAAAGCATGATCAACGAGGATTATACAAAGTCCATGGTGAAATTAAATGATTGGAATCTCAATTCATGTCACCCTTTAGTAACATTCAATAATTTTGAGTTACCCAATAGTAACATAAGAAAAATATAAGTTACCCTTTTGTATCTTATGTAAATTTCGACTTACCCTTCAGTAACATAGGAAAAATTCATGTTACCCTTTATAAATGTATGAAAATTATGGGTTTCCCTTTAGTATCTTAAATTTTTTTTATGTTAAACTTTTGTATGATATGAAAATTTGAAGTTACCCTTCAGTTACTGAATAAATCTTCATGTTACCGGTCAAAAACATAGTAAATCATCAAGTTGATTTTAAGTAACTTAAAAAAATATTGATTTACCATTCAGTAAATTAAGAAAATTTTGAGTTACCTTCCAGTTTCTTTTAAAAATTTCAAGTTCCCCTTTCATAACATAATAAATACATATGTTACCGTTCAGTGACATAAGAAAATTTCACATTACCCTTAAGTAACAAAAGAAATAAAAATTTTACCCTTCAGTAAATTAAGACAATTTCTTATTACCCTTCTGTTGCTTATGAAATATTCAAGTTACCGATTAGTACATTTTTTTGAATCATCTTTTAATAACATAATAAATCATCATGTTACCCTTCAGTAACTTAAGAAAATATCATGTTACCCTTCTGTAACTTAATATATAATCAATTTACCCTTCAACAAAATATGAAAATTTTGATTTACCCTTCAATAACATAATAAATAATCAAGTTACCCTTCAGTACATAAAAAAATTAAGGTTACCCTTCATTAACTTAATATATATTCAAGTTACTCTTCATTAACAAAAAAAATTCGAGTTAAGCTTTAGCATCATAAAAAATCTTCATGTTACCCTTCTACATCGTAAGGAATCATAATGTTACCCTTCATAAACATAATAAATCTAAATGATACCATTCAAAAACATAAGAAATAATCATATTTCCCTTATATAACATAAGAAACGTTAAATTAACCCTTTAGTAACTTAAGAAATATTCATGTTACCCTTTAATAACTTATGAAATCCTCAATTTACAATTCATTATGGTAACATTGTATTTTAGATTGATGTGCAGTCGATTCCAACACATCAAAAATGAATTATGGACTGTTTTACTAATGTTTTAACATAATATGATATTTCTTACTTAGTTTTGTCTATGTAATGTCTTTTTAGTGTAAAATTACACTTTTTTATTAATTTGGTGTCGAGGCCCATTTTTTATTAGGAAATAAATCCCTAATTTTAATTAGATTAAGAGGTATCTATGACATAACTTGATGACCCACTGGCCCATAGGCCCAATACAACATGACACGAAGGTTGAGTGACCTAAAACCAATACATGCGTCTATGGAAATGAGTGAGCAATGTACATAATACCATATAACCAGTCAAACATCATGTTACCCTTATTAGTAATCTTTTAATTATGATCATAATATGAAGCTTGAATCACCACCTTCCATGGTCCGTTGAATCATGATAGGATTACACATCGTGGTAGGGAACCCCTCCATCCACATTATGGGAGGAGGGTTGGATGATGGATGGAAACACAATCATTTATATTTTGATTCGTCCACCCTTGTGACGGCCATGTGTCCCATAGATTCATCACAAACCTGTTGATTCCCATCCTCAAAATGGTCTCATGTTAAGATAATCATATGGCATCGAACCCATCCTTCCCACAACTGTGGTATAAGGGGAAGGAATGATTCATAATACGTGTCAAAATTCCCATCCCTCTAATAGAGGTCACCCACCCGCATTGTTCTAGCCCACTATACCATCCCGATGTATAAATCCCTTCATCGGTACTACTCAGAAAATATACATTTGTAATGAGTTATTTACTACTGATAGGAAACCATAAAAAATAATCGATATTACTTATATTTTTATTTGGATAATATCTTCAATCGTAAAAAACATTATTTGTAATGGGTAATAGAAATTGACAATACATTCTATTTCTATTATCCCTTCATGAATAGATTAATAGTTATAGATCATGTTATCCATCCCAAAAGGATTCCATGAAATTATTTTTTGATATGAATAACATGATCCTTCAAAAAATATTTCACTGAAGTAATTTATCATTATTGCAACCCCATCAAAATATCTACATTTAAAAAACCAAAAAACAATTTTCACCTCCCCTCCCCTTTGATATATTTTCCCTTTCACATGTAGCGACATAACCCCATTCACCTTGGTCGATTGAATCACCCCAAATCATTCGTCTCAGATAATTGGTTTTTGTATATTTAGGATTCAATCTATTTGGTAAGGACTCTCCTCCTCTAATCCTTCCTTATATTTGTGATTTCACCTTCCTTCACATTGAAATTGGTTTGGTCAAACCCTAGGATAAAACATTTACTCCATTTTCTATGTTTATTCGATTTTTTGGGTTACTGCTGGTTTATTATTCACTATTTGGGTTCCCACCAATGAATACGACATATTTTAGTCCCATATAGGTTCATTTCACTTGATTTTATGTTTTTTTCACAATGGATAGCCGTTAGATTTAAGGTTTTTTTCTATATGGGTGTTTTTCATTGTTACATTTACATTTAATAGAGATTTTAAATCAAAATAGGTATTAAACGTGGTTTTAAAGGGTAGTTTCTTTGTTTTTAATTTGGATACCCCACTGAGTCTAGATGAACATGCACATACCAACATTCCACTCACTCTGTGTAGTTGGAAAGTCACTCTTTTATCATTTATCCCCGTTTTTACTTATGTGTTTCATTAGTTTTAATTATATGTATATATAATCATATATATATATATTCCCTATGCTTCCAATTTGACTCACCATTTTTAAATAAAATGTTCCATATGTGAATCGTTATATATTTATTACACAATTATAAAAATGGTTTTAATGTTACCACCCAATCCATTTAGCATTCAATCGCATTTAATCTATTTAAAATGAATAATATTGATTTTATATAAAAGAAACGTCATAAATTAAAAAATAAAATTATCAAAATTTAAACATCTATAAATTTATACCTTCATTTTTAAAAATTATAATACACTCTTTACTTTAAAATCGTAAGTCATGTTTTGTTTTAAAAATATATGTTTTTCTTTGTATTTTTTTCCATGCTACAAGATGATTTTGAAAACACATTCCATATTTTTATTTTTATTATATACCATGTTTTCATTTAGTTATTTGATGTATGTTCTCTTAAACTGCTACAACACAATTTTTTTGACCACAAAACAAAACAAAATATTTCATTTAAATTTTATTTTTATTTAATCAATTAATTATATATAAAATAAAAATACACCTCCAATATTTTATCTTATATATTTATATATATCAATATAACATAAGGTTTTTAGTTTATTAATAATTGAAAATATATACATATAATGATAATAAATAATAAAATTTCCACCTTGGTTTTCATGTATCCATTGTTTGGTGGGATGGGCTTGATAAATCAACCTATTTAACATATGGGCTTTGGCGACTTCAACCCCCCACGATCCCAATCCCACATGGTCCCAATCCAGTTTGGGTTTGGTCAGCCCTTCCCTAACCCGTCTGTTTCATGTTACTATTTATTTAATCCTTGTATTATTTTGGCATATTTGATCTTGGATATATTTTGAGATGTGAATAATTATAATATTTGATTATATCATTTGAAAGTGGTGACACCATATGATTGATTAATATTTTTATTTATGTTAATTTTTTATTTTTTAATTATTACAAAGAATGATATATAGGTAATATTTTTACTACATGTTCATTCTTATTGATTGTATAAATTATTCTAATGTTACATGTCACTATTCAATGAAATCTGATGAATAATATATTTTTTCATCTTTTCTCATGTTTGATATTACATATAATGTCATAGTAACTTTTTTTAAAAAAATTATTTATATTTTAAAAAAGTATAAGACAATAAATATATGAAGTAATTAGTAAAAAATCGTAATGACGTGTATAAATATATAATATATACTAACAATTAATAAAAATTCACAATAATTATTAAAAATCAGTATGAATTTAAAAAATATTATTATTTATTAAATTATTTTTAATAATTAATAAAAAATTTGAAAATATTAGATAGTATTATTAAATTACAATTTTATTTGTAAAGGATGGGGTCAAAGACCATTAATTGAAAGTAGACAAAAAGAACAAGATAATAAATGATGGGGTAAGCAAAAAATCATCCCTCATTAGTACAGAAAAATAGAAAATGTAGTCATAATAAAAATTAACCAAAAGTGGTCAGATATCATGGTCACCAGACCATGGTGAAACTCATGGCTCCACATATGGTAAAAACAATTCAGACCACACGAGATCTAGTGCTAATACTCTGATGTGCAACTCGTCCAATCTAACCATAAGGATGTATACCCATTCTCCATGAAATTTCTAGCTACCATGACCCCCCCCCCCCCACTTTCATCAAAATATTTATAATTTGTAGGAGAAATTATTTCTTCTCCTTTAGAAGCATCAACACATCTCTACCTAGCCTCCTCACAACTCTCAGAAGAAAGTAGTTGAAAATTATTATATGTGTGAACATTACCTCTAACCTGGTAGTGTACTTCTTTAGATGGTCTTATAAAATGTGAAAATTTGAAAACAACCTGAACCATTGGGAGTTCCTGAGGGCGCCTATCAGGCGTCCAAACTAAAGGACTATCCAAATGGGTTTTTTTAGTGGTGGACAAAAGAGGATCATATTGTGTGACCCAAGGGATGGGTGTCACCACTACCTATTTATCCACTATCACCGTAAACTTTTCCATATGAACTCCCTCCACCAATGCACATATTTTTGATGTAGTAGGTTTGTCTATAGGTAAATACCATATCCCAACTTGATCATACCCACCAACTTCCTTCCTTGTAGATAAAACACTAGGGGCCATATAAACCAACGCCATCCCTCTATCATTAACATTATATGGTTTATTTGAGTCAATGAATCTTCTTTAGAGTTCTGATCAACTTAATCATCAGATTTGGAAGGGGCATCCTGTATCATCATAGTATGAGTGGGAAGGATTCCACAAGACCAATCCATTAGTTGACTGCTATAATCCCTTGAAGCCCAATATTCTAGTTCCACTGGTGTAGATGAGACCGAAAAACTATCTTATACTTCATTACACATGGATATAAATATTCTAGATTCAAGAAGTCGATAGATAAAACCAAAACATTCATTAGAAAACTTTGGTGGAATTACTAAAACCCTCTTCAATTTTCCTTTTTGATTCCATGAAGAAATAAATTTTCACTCTTACCATAATTTAAGGTCAAAAAATCTTTGGGCTTCAAATTCATGATTATCATACCCATATTCATCCTAATAATGACCATCCCGAATGACATCACTATCAGAGGTTTCCTTATCTAAAACGAGGTCAACCCATGACATATCATATATATTCAAAGAATTCACAACAAATACCTCACCCCTTCCATGATGCATCTTATTGGAGTAATGAGGGTCTCCATAGCATGAGTATTATCTTGTGTCTCATCCACATTATTAAATTTTAGAAAATTATTATCAAAACATTAAGACATTATTGCAACAGGAAGAATACCCATAGGGGGAAGAGGAGTGCCCATGCATTCCCTTTTCATTCACATTATCCTATTCTGATCCACCTTCCATTAAACCCTTTCCTACATTCATTACCCAGCATTCCTTTGATAGATGTCCTTTCAAATTGAATATTTCATGATTTATTTTTCTGTGACATACTTCATTAGAGTTCCCAACCACATTCCACTCCGCACAGTAAAGGGGCACTTCTCATACCCCACATGAAAGTTATAATCATCACCAGTAGTTGAATTAAATACCATGTCTATGAGTATGGCATTGAGATCCAACTCAAACAACATTCTGAAAAAATTATTGAATCTAACAAGCTCAATATCCCTATCAAGATTAATTAGAACTCCAATTTCCATGGAGATATTGATTAAGATCTTCAGGTTCTATAGGATCCTGTTGAGTTTGTTGATCCTAATCCAAACATGTTCAAAAGCATTCCTAACGTTTGATATGTTAAAATATAAACTCCAATGCTGAAAATGTGTAGAAGAATATTTAAGATAAAAACATCCTAAATTCTATGTTTGATGCCTTAGTACATCCAAGGGAAATAAAAAATTGAAGAATCCACGACCTATTGACACACACCACCAATCAAAAAATAATAAAATTTGAAAAACCATAAGTATTAAATCATCAAGAGGGCACAAGTTTTACCTTTAGGGATAGTAAGTCTCATAATAAGAAAGATTTTACAGATATCTAACCCTTTTTATAAATCCTCCGAACTAGCTTCAATGAGAGCCAATGAACCCCTTCTAACGATCCGACCAGTAGTCAATTCTCTAAAAGAGGGGAGCGAGCACACACTTACATCAACTGTGGATACCTGATATTGTCCAAAGAATCAATATGAAGGGAAAACATGGTCCCTAGGAGAGGCACTATATATCTCCGTTCGATTTCCATTAGCAAATCACTATTATCACTATATTCATCGAATACTAGACCCCTCCTCCATCATATAAGTAAATTATTATAATTTGTAACAATATGTAGAAAACTATATATATAATACTAATAACAATTAAAATAAGTAATATGTTAATACATAGTTATTAATAATTAGTAAAAAAATTATACCATTTAAAAAAAAATTAAAATACTAACAAATATTAAAAATTCACAATATGTTGTTAAAATATATTAATAATCATATTTAATATGTAATAATTAACAAATAATATGTCAAATTTAATAATAATTATTAAATGAAATTATTAATTAATAAATATTATTAGTGATTTCTAATTATTAGTGAATTATGTTATTTTTTAATAGATTGCAATAAAATTTATGAAATAAAAATAATTAGTAAAAATTCATAATAATTAGTTAAGATTTTATAATAATTACTTAAATAATTAATAATATTCAAATAATATTTAATAATTAAGAAATAATAATTGAATGTTTGTAATAATTAGTAACTGTTAAAAATAATTAGTAATATTATCATTCCTTATAAAAAATGATTAATAATATTTATAATTTGTAAATATTAGTAAAAATTATGACAATTGGTCGTAACTTGTAAAAACAATATAAAAAAATTATTAAACATTAATAATATTAATTAAAAATATTATTATATTTAATAAATAATTACTATTAGGCAATAAATATTTTTAATAGTTATTAATAATAATAAAATATTTAATGAATTTTTGACAAGTAGTTATAATTATCCATAATTAAAATAAAATAATAATTTTTAATTAGTCACAATGATAAATAATTATTCTTATTTATATTGTTTATTTAGATAACTAAAGACATAGAAAGTAAACACCAGTCTCTATTACGTGATTATGATTTGATAAATCATTTCAAAAATTCTAACAAATTTTGTATAAATCATGTCTATATTTAGGGTGTTAAAACATTTATATCTTTTTAATCATCACATTCTAGAATTTATTTTTGCAAGAATAATTTAATGTCTATTTGGAAATTTGATATAAGGGGATTTGAAATTTTTGAAATGTTAGACTTCATCTATTGAATTTTTATTTTTTTAAAAGATTAATTTTTTGGTATCAACATGGTGAAAGAAATTTAGTAGAAAATGAAAAGTTTTTAGTTTCATATCCATAATTTCATAATTTAGTACATGTGGCAACTGGGCCATCTATTCATAGAAAAACAACTCAAAATGATATTCCAAATCATAAATTAGAACCATATCAATACTACAATTTTTTGAAATCTATTGAGGAGGCCTTATATCTGGGATTCCAGATAAGAACACATGGATATATTACAAAATTTATTGCTGTTAAATCAGATTTTTGGACATAAAATAAAATTTTTGATGAAATATTTTCTTTATTTAAATAAAGATTCTCTAACGTAAATACATTACCTACATGTTTATATAAAAGTAATAATTAGGCCAACAATTTTAGTTTTAGTTATTATATGATCCATATGTGCTAAAATGACTACATCTTATATTATAGTGATTATGAATAATTAGTTAATTGTCCATCATGTGGAGAATCAGGGTATGAAGAAGAAAAAAAAGTAAATTATAGATTTCCTATAAACCATTGCATGTATTTTCCAATTATATCCAATTTAAAGTGTCTATTTATCTCTCACAACACAGCTGAATTTGTGACATGACATAAAGAAAATATTTACATCAGAAAAATTTGAAATCATCCATGTGATAGCGACTCATGGAAACATATTGATTTGATGCATCTTTCTTTTCATTATATCCTTATAACATTCAGTAAAGCCTTTATTCTATTTATTTTTATCCATATTTTTCTTAAGATAATCATTATTATTGTTGGAATATTATTATAACTCTGTACAACATACCTCCTTGGATGTTGATAAAGTAACCACATAAATATTTGGTTTTATTAATTCTAAGAAATCTGAAGAATAATATTGATTTTTTTTTGAACCCACTAATTTATGATTTAAATTAAATATGGAATGATAGTTTAAATACACATGATGTAGTTGCATATTGAATTTTTTTAATGAAGATTGAATTTACATGGAAAATTAATTATTGACTTTATGGTGCATGGTATGTCATCTCGATAGAGTACAAATGTTCTAAAATAATGCCCATACTAAATGGATGAGAAGAAAGCAATTATTCTTATCCATGTAATAATAATTATTTATTTTTATGATCATTATATATTTCTTCATAAAAATAACTATTTTTGAAAGAATATAAGTTAATTTTAAAAACGTAGATTCGAAAGAGATAAACCTCTAGCAGTTCTCTCCGGTGATCAGGTAAAATTTATAATCTCTTCATTACATTATGTTACTTTTGGACCAACTATAATGGAAGAAAAAATATATGGTTTTAGTAGAGGTCATTATTGGATAAAGGGGATTATTTTTTTTACTTTTTATATTAGCCTAATGTGTTTGTTCTTCAAAAAATATATTTAAATAATATTTCGAATAAGTTTTTTGAGAACATTTTTTATACCATGTTTTACACACCCAATTAAAACAAAGATAATGTAAATGCATGGTTACATCTTGCCAAAATATGAAGGAATCCTAGATAGTATTTTTTTTAAATTAGCTTATTCACTTTCTAAATTAATTAATTCATTATTCTTTAAATGAATTATATATTTGATATCAACATATGGTTATGCTTCTAATTATACTCATTATATCAAATATTAATATAGTATTGGGTTAAAAAGTCATGAATTCCATGTCCTTATGGAATGACCCCGACCTTTGTGTCTTAAAGGGCCATTTAATTCATCAATATGAGACTCATTGATAGAAATATTAAATTTATTTACAGATATTTTTGTGGAAACATCAAATTATGTTTCATTGAGTATACTAAAAAAGATGATATTTTAAATTTAAATAAATTGGAGAAAATATTCTCAATGACCATCTATAACAAAATAGAACATTTAATATTTCATTTTTTTTATTAATCTAAATGTGGAGGGTTGATATAATTTTGATGAATGTACCCATTTGAGAGATGTATTAAAAAATTAAAGAAGAAATTTTTAAAAAAGGAATCAGTTAAAGAGTTAGTTATAGAATCAAACCTTCAGGTGGAAATTTCAAATTTATGTTGTTATTATTTTTAATTTGAATAACCTTTAAAACATAATCTCATGGGTCATAATGTGGAAAATGTTGATGATGTCACAGACTAATAGTTGTAATTTTTTAATCATCCTAATCATGGTTTTTGTGGTAATCATGAGTGGGGAATTTCAGATGAATAACTACATGGAGCTCATACACATGTTCTACTCAATTGTGAAGAAATATCATGATTTTAAAAAAAATTACTACTTTATAATGTTTTTAAAAAAAATAATAAGTGAAATTATTTAAATTATTTTTTGACTATATGATCACCATATCAAATAACAATTTATATAAATTATCCATGTTTGTTTTGAAGAACATCGATTATAGAATTTTGAATATTGGTTTCAATGAATGGTATGTTATGTTGTTTAAAATGGATCATTAAATAAATTTTGTAATGATGTCAATTATTAATATTTATTAATATTTTTATGTAACAAAAAATGAACGTAAAATTAAAAGTCGATTATGTCTGCTAAAAATCCCCCAATCAAAATTGGTAAAATTTTATAATGGGTATGTGGTTAATGAATTTCGATTTAATACATGAATATATAGTGAATAAATGAAATTAATTTATAGTGGTGGTTCTTTCAAAGGATCTCATCTTAAAGAAAGTGAAGTTGATTTTTATGGCATGTTAGATAAAATAATTGAGTTATGTTATCTATGACCAAATTATGTAACAATGATTAAATATCATTGTTTTGATATTGATAAATGGATTTGAATTCATCCATGATATGGATGAGTTGACATTAAATATAAAAACCTTATTTCCATAATTTATCCATTTATGTTATCACAAAAGTCATATAAATTTTAGTTTGAAAATTATTATATTGTTTCAAGAGATTTAAATGACCTGTAAAGTGTAATAAAAATGAAATCTCTTGATTATATGTTTTTGAAAATTGAAATTCTTATGTGGAAGTTTAATATATTGAAAATGGTCAAGAAACATCCCTAAATATATCTCTTACTCTAAGAGATATAAATATCGATGATGAAACCCTCCAATTAAGAGCCAATGATTTTGATAATGATGATGAAGTAATAAGTTATGATCACATTGAATGTCATATAGAATTTGATGATGTTGAAGATGAAGTTTAAGACATTTCAATTTGATAAATACGAGGATGAATAATAAAAATGATGTATTATATTCGAGTATTTATTACTTTTTTATATTTAATAAATGTTTTAAAAATTATAAGCAGGTAAGATTTTTTCCATTAGATGAATGGAGATAGTCCAAGATATATATTATTTTCCCTCACTTATGCTACTATTTAATGGTTTTTTTATTTTATCTCTATATTAACGAATATTGACAGGTAAGATTATTATATTCCGTATGGTATTTATTTATTTTTTTATTTTATTATCTATCCTAATTATTATTTACAGGTAAATTTATTATATTGAAATATTTATTTATAGGAAATTATTAGACTGAATGGCCCAAAGGCCTCATATTTTTATTCATTTTTGATAATACCACTTCTAAGGGTTGAAAGGGGACCCTTACAGGGCTCGTAGGCCGCATGAAATAACATGACCCATAGGTATAAGAGGAATTCAATCAGAATATAACTACATGGATCTTCCCCTCCTCGGTAACTGCATCCTGAAGTAAGCACTCCACTTTCCCATGGTTGTTTGTCTAGGATTCCCATGCATGCACATATTGGTCCTGATGGAAATTTCCATGCACTCTCACCTTATCAAATCTGATTTCACTAGTTAATTTTCCTTCTTTATCCTTGTTTATGGAGGTATGCTAAATTTTTTAAGGTAATTGATTTATATTAATATTTCATTTTTATTTCGGTAATAATATTATGTTCTTTATTTTTTTTATTTTTTTTTTGTTCTTAACATTTAGATTGGGGGAAGGATAGTGTGATTCTACAAAATTATTTATCTTTTCCATGGGTGTTGTGGGATCAGGTTCCTAATGTTTTTTGAAAATAGATGTTTGACATTTTGATTGTACATTAATAAATAATATATTGTATTTTAAGTTTATTTAATAATTAACATGATGTATTTAATTGTCTTGTAGAAGTTATGTTCTACCATTAATGATATCCTGAGTGATCCTACCCAGGAGGCATGAAATATTTGTATATGTGAACACTTTTATCTATTTTCACCCAATCGAAAATACTGATCCATGGAAAGAGCTTCAATTAATATTTTCGATGAGTATTTCTTCCATATTCATCTTTATGATATCTCAACTTATATATGGGATGTATTGTTCTCTAATTAGATATGAGAGGCTTTTAAGGGGAGTTCATCATCAGGGAATCAAAACATGGGGAGGTAGGAGGTCACACCTAGATTCGGGAATTTTACATTTGGTATACATTGATGATGTAGGGTAAGTAATATTATTTATCAATGTATATATAATTTAAATTTAAATAGTTTTTCATATTATATATGTCTTTACTGACCCCTCTATTTCGATGTTTAATTTTTACAAGAATATTTACATTGATCTTTATATAGAACAATTTTTCAGTGATAGAAAATGATAGATTGTGGTTCATATTTTTTTTTAAAATTTATTAAAATAAATTATTTTTATTTTTATTTTGATTTCTAATAATATTTGAAGAAAAAATATCAGACTTCTACTTATCATTCATGAATGAGTCAAGATGAGAGTGAAGAATATGTCACGTTCAAGTTGGGTTTTAATGAGGGAGATTAGATATAGGTGACTTTTATTGGTATCAAGAAAGTCTAGGTTACTGGTATTGGTTCACAATTGAAACTTACTAGTTACTATGGTGCTTCTATGTTGTCATCGGTCATCTCAAAGGGACATTGTGCCATGTTTTCATCATTGTAATCCACTTCATAGTATGAAGAGATGTTGTGAGCTCAATATTACAGAATAAAACAGATGGAGAGAGAACGAGAGGTAGAGCATGAGTAATAGAATCAAAGAGATAAGTAGATGTTATAGTATATATGACGGCTTGTGTGTTGTGTTGGTATGGAGTTCCCCCCTAACCCTTAGGGTGATCCTCCTCCCCCTAACACAAGTTGAGGGTTATTTTTACAGTATTTCATTTTGGTTTGATAGACATATTATGTGTGAAATGGTGTAATAATGTTATATATGTTTTTTATTAGATGTTATTATTTGTAAATTTTTAAATATATAAGTAATTTTGATAGATTTGGTGATCTGTCATAGTTTGTTTTAAAAAAATAAACTATTTACGATGAACTGTCGTTCCAAACTCTAATAATATGTATACATGATGGATCATCACAAATAATTATTTTAAAATCATAATCTTATTTTCTATAGGAATGAAAGTGAATCGTAATAAAAAATTAATTGTGATGGTCCATTACAAATAAGAATATGTTTGATGCCATTTTTTACGAGAAATTCTTTTTGTTAAAATTCATTTCTTACTTGTATCCTTCACAAAATCATCAAATTATAGTTATGATGGTTTCATATCATGCTACCTTATGATAACTAGTTCTAACATAGAGGCTCTCACTATAGGCCATCAGTACCTTGCATTTCCCCTATCACCCCAATTACTGCACTAATGACATCACCCTCCATCGTCACCCAACCATCATCCCATTCACCTATGCATCACTAGATTAACAACACTAAATAGTTCCCTAGGAAATTCCCCCTAAATTAGAGTCCATCAAGGGTTGAATCCTCAACCACATGAAGTTTCATGGGGTTTCTGCACCACTCAATGAACACAGTGACTGCATAGAGTAAAATGATACTTTTAATGTGAAAACACATACTTTGAGTCATACCATCCACATCATGTGTCAGATTAACATATAGTTGATTCATACACATTTCACATGAATTATAGACAATTTTTTTAATGTTAGAAAACTATATTATCTTTTTTATTGGTTTTAAATATGTGATGTAGATTTTAAACTAAACTGATAATTTTATATTGAAAATACACATGATGAGTCATACCGACCACATTGTGCGTCAAACTTACAAGTGATTAATTTCTACACATAAAAATGTATTATGGGCCAATGCCCTAAATTTTGAAAAAAATCCAATTTCATTTTCTCGGTTTTGAAAATGTGACATATACATTAAACTAAAATGACACTTTTATATTGGAAAAACAGACATGGAGTCACACCGCCCAAATCATGTGTCAAACTGAAATGTAGTCAATTATTGTACATCTCAAACGAATTATGGATCATTATAATTAATTTTAAAAGAAATACAATATTTTTTCCTCATATTTGGTTATCTAACGCACATTTTAAACTGAAATGACATTTTTCTATTGAAAGAAAACACATTGAGTCATAGCAACAAGTTCGTGTGTCATATTTACATGTGGTTGATTCCTACATATCAAAAATGAATTATGGATTGAAATCCTAAATTTTTTAAATGATCAGAGCTATTTTGATAAGTTTTGACAATGTGACATGTATTTTAAACTCAAATGAAACTTTTATATTGATAACACACAGTTAGAGTTATATCATCCACATCATGTGTTGGATTTCTGTTCCATCAATACATTCACGATAAAAATTAATTAGGTATCTTTTTCCAAAGTTTCAAAATAATTTGATAATTTTTATCAGTTTTTGGCTATGTGATGTGCGTTTTACACTAAAATGACCCTTGAAAACACACTATTGGAGTCATACCAGTCATATTCTTCATTTGGTTAATTTGATGTTGATTTAAACATGTAAAAACTGAATTATGGATTGTTTTAATATGTTTTCAAAATAATATGATAATGTTTACTTGGTTTTGTCTTTATGATATCTATTTTTAATGAGAATGTAATTTTGATATTGAAACCATGTACTTTAAATCATTCTGGCCATATCAAGTGTTAGATTAACATGAAGTTGATTCCTACAGATTAGTCATGAATTAATGATCACTTTCCTATAGTGATAAGATTATTTGAAGTGTTTTTCACAATTTTCAATTTGCGGCATGTGTTTTAAACTAAAATGACTCTTTCAATATGAAAATAAGAACTTTGAGTCATATAGGAAACATTGTGGGTGCGATTGACTTGTGGTTTACTATTTTAGGAAAAAAATGAATTATAGTTTTCTTTGTTAATTAACAACACAATTCATGGCCGTTTTCTCAATTATGGAAATGTTGCATGTTTTTTAAACTAAAATGACAATTTTAATGTGAAATCACACATTTTGAGTCATATCGGCCCCATCATGTGTCAAATTGATGACAAATCAATTACTACATGTAATAAATAAATTATGAATCATTTTCCTTAAGTTTTAAAATGATAATATTTCAATTAATTTGTTTTTATAATGCAATAGAAATTTTAAACTACAATGATGCTTTTATATTAAAAATATTCCCTTTGAGTCATACCGACCATGTATAATGTAATATTGGTGTGTGATTGATTCCTATTCAATCAGAAGAGTATATTTTTTTACTAAAATATTGGGGGGTTATATTTCAATAACTAAAATGTACAATTTTTTTTCAACATCGTTATAAACATTTATCAGAAAAAGTTTCATTCTGAAAATTTATAATTTATGTTAGAATAATTTTATAATAAAATTGTATAAATAATTTCGTACAAAAATTAACAGTGGTATAATAAACATATAAAAACTAGTAATAAAACAAATTATTCAATGTTTGTAAGAAAAAATTACTAATAAATTTAAAATAATATATATAAGATCTCTCCTTAAGTGTTAAGGAAGTATAAAACTAGACACAATGTATCCACAGTATTGAAATTAGTGTAAAATTTTATCTTTTGTAGACCAAGATATCCCTTGATAAAAATAGTGGACAAGCCTCTGTTTCCCAAGCCTTAGAAACCCTCACCCAAGAAATCAGATTGAAATTTGTCACACAAAACCATGAGATCCATTAATTAAACCAGATCGTACAAAGTGATTACAGGGTCAAAACTTCTTAAGTAATTTAAAAAAGTAAACCACACAAAAGAGGCCATAAGAAAAAGACTCTCCACACATTATATTGGAGCTCACAGAAGGAACATTTCATGAAAAAAACATCAATGAAAATTTAAATACATGGTGATGTAATATTCTTCATCATCCATCAATACTAATTTATTCATATTAAAATTCCCAACAATCATATTCCTCATTTCATGGAGTTGGTTGCGACATCATCAAACAAACTCCTTCGTTACCTCATAAATTTTGTACATCTTCTCACTCTGGTAGTCATTATTATATAGAACCATTACAATACATAAATCTTTTCTTTTACAGAATAGAAAATATTATTTTAGTCGAATGTACGTTTTTCATCATCTGATAGGCTTTATTAAATTTCATTTGGAATGCATGACTACCTAGATCCAACAATGTATGTCTGGTAGATTCATTATAACTTTATATGGTAGGACTTTGTTATACTTAATCTACTATAATTTATTAAACTTCATTCAATGAACTTTCTGTATGTTCATTCAATGTAAAATAGAACATGTCCATTTGGTTAGGAAGTTTCATCTGATTAATTCCATTAAGAAAACATTAAGAAGGTTATGTTCATTGGAAATGATTTTCTTCATCTCAAAAAATAGCCAACTTTCCCAAAAAAATATTATGAACACGAGAATTATAAAAGATAAAAAAATTAATAAATTTATTTAAATGGATTGTGATTTTATTAATCAAGGATAAAAGGTGTTGAAAGAATACTTTTGAATAAACAATTCTTAGACATAAAAAATTAATCTTGAATCATTGTAATAAATTTTCAAAACAATCCAATATCATTTTCTTGGTTTTGAAAACATGACATGTGTTTTAAGCTAAATTACCTTGAGATTTCAACTGACCTCTCAACATTTTCCACTTTAAACCCCTGTTCAACATCCTTCATATTTAATTCATCATTTCTACTTTGGGAATTGGAATAAGATATGGGTGATATTAGTATTTGAAGTATCATTATCATGTATTTATTTGAATCAATCTGGAAAGTAAAAGAGTTCATATTTCATCTTAATTTTGGTGGTGGGAGTGATTGTAACATGGCCCATATGATATTTAAAAACTCATTGAAAGCTAAAAAGACACAAATATTCAAATTATGAGGCTAAGAGTATGGAAGTACCTTCCCCAACAGTTAATAACATGACTTCAGATTTGTGTGTAGAAGGATACATGAACCATTTCCCTTTTTCCAATATCTCATTTTTAGGGTTTATATCTAATTTATCGTGAGAAAAAGCGGTTGTAGACATGTTACCATCTCTTTATGAATCTATATAGTGGAACCCTCCATGATACTTCTCATTGAAAAATTGCTCAAATATTTCATTCTTCTTAGGTTCATCACCAATGTGTTTTTTTAATTTCTAACAACTCATGCCAACCCCATAAGGAAGGAAATTAGTGAATATTTGAAAATAAATACACAGTGAATTAGGGGATGAACTCATACCATTTAGATTAATTTTCAAATTATAGTAACAATAGTACGATAAGAGTACCGCAAGTGTAATAAATATAGAAGGGGGTGTGGTGTGGATTATTATAGGTAGTGTCGATTATTATAGGTGGAGTGTTATGGAGTAGTATTTTGGCGACTCTCACTGGTTGACCGATAGTTTGGATGCATTGTGAAAATGGAAGGGGTGATGTATGTAGTAATACACTTGGGGTGGAAGGACTGATGCAGGCTACCGACAACCATCAACAGTGGGCATCTAGTCCATGAAAAGTTTGGTCCTATGGGCTGTGGGTGATTTGGGATATGTAGGGCCTATATGAAATGTATTTCAAATGCATATGTTCCACTGATCGTACATGACAGAAGATGAGTTCCCTCTCTACCTAGTTAAAAAGAGGGCATTCATTTCTTAACAAAAAGGGCGATAGACCCCCCAACTTATTTAAAACCAAGATGAATGATTTGTAAATATAACTTAAAGGTTGAAATGAATATTGTCTATATCAATAAATTCAGGTGAATTTGAATGTATCTGAAATGATTTTACATCTTATTTTGGATTATAATGATTTATTTCCCCCTTCTCCCAAATGAAACACCCCAATAAGATCTTTTATACTGTTTTCATCAAGAAGGGGAACTACAAGTGGAGGAAGATCATTGACATTTGATCATAACTCCATAGGGGATGAAAATCTATTGTAGGTATCAAATTCCTTTGGAATGATGGGAGGACCAAATCTAAAAAAAATCATTGGATGGAAATTGAAAATGTAATATTAGAATACAAATATTACTAACATATTTCTAATATTACATGAATTTTATTTTAGGGAAAACAATATCTAAGCATTATGATACTAAGGATTCATATCCCAAATGTACCTCTCGGTTCATAGAATGTATTAGATCACAAAAAAAAATAGTCAATCACCTCAACTTGATGTTGTAAAAAAATATGAAACATTGTACTCTAACCAACCAACTATAAAATAAATTCTTCTTTTTTAGTAGAAAGACTACTAGTAGTCCTTGAAGTAATGAGCGAATATCGAAAAAAATTGATTAGAAAATATTTTAAATGAAATAGTAATTAACATTAAAAATTACTAGCTTTTGGAGGATATTTTTTTTATAGTATATAAAATCCTTCAGAAATTCGAAAACACAATATTCACAATCATTATTGTTATTTAGTTTTGGAAACTACATAAACATTGATAAAAATATGTAATTATTTTTTAATATTTTATGATTGTTAAATATTATTATATATATCTTAATCTATTTTCATTTGAAGAGTGCCATGGTATTATTAAGTCCAATCACCAAACCCATACCATGATTTAGATGATATTTATAGGTCGACCTATCATAAAAAAATCATGTTCGAACAAAAACTAAAATATATAATTTGATGATTTTCTATAAAATGTTTCTTGTAGTGGATTACAGATCCATAATGGACATAATGTGTGGTTGATTAATTGGAAACCAATATTTTGGATCCAAAAAATAAAAATTCAGGGTATCCAAATTGATTTTTTCTATAATAGAGTGACTCCTAAAAAACAAAAAAAAATGAATAATGAAAAATATATTTTAAATTATTAGATTATAGAGTTTTACCCCTATAGTATATGCCTCAGGAGGAGTCTATCATCTGTTATTTTCATTTAAAACATCGTTCTTAGATCCAATTTTCCATTTCAATTTCTAAAAATTACAAATAATGTTTTTCCATAGAAATTATAGAGGGATTAATGAGTTAAAATCATGTTTCATTGGGTTTTCAATTTATATAGTAGTAACATGTATAAATATAGAAAATAAGAATAATTTTTAACTATAATGAACACATAAAATCATTTTTTAGACAAACATATTATAAAAATATACCTCAATCATGTTTTCATAACTAATAATCCCAAAAATTCAAACATGATAATCAAATCTATAATCTCAACAACAACCACGTATGTAATTGCCCTTACAAATATTTATTTTACATATTCAATGTAGGAAGTCTTTAAATAATTGAATTTAGTATCTGGATGATATTATAATTCTAATATAAGTGGTATTGTAACTGGTGGGGTTAAGGTTCTCTCAAAAGGTGCTTTGGATTTCTAGTTTGATCCACTAGATTTATTTGATTCATCCTTTTGTTTTTGCTTAATTTTTTCTATATTTAATACCATACCTCATTTTATAATTTTTTTCATCAATTTATACATCTTATTCATTTAAAAAAATGTTAAGGACATACCTCATGTATCATTATAAGATTAAATAGCCATGTTTCAAAAGATACAGATACATTATTGACTATGGTGACATACTGATCGTCAAGGGAACTGGAAACTTGGAACCTTGCTCAAGAGCTACTCAAATCCCCACTATCAATTTATCTTTTGATAGTTTTTTATTATATAGAATGTCTATTAGTGTACTATACATCATACCCCTCATAATAAGGAAATTCTAGTGTGGTGATATATATAAAGTACATAAAATTTCTTATTGTAGAATTTTAGTAATATATAGTTATAAATAAAATAATTTTTCATTTTGGAGAATGTGTTATGAAAAATTTTTTTATCTCAGTTAGGGAAGGTGAGTTAGGGGAATGGCTAGAATTAAAGCTAAGGGGGTCATGTGACCCTTCATAAACTAATCATTGTTCCAATATTGGTTTGCATTGATCCTTTCACATATATTGGTCCACCAAACATGACCAGAAAATAATATATTTTCAAGAATATATCTATGAATGTATTCCATTTGTCATCTAATACGTATCTCCTTCTAGCTTTACCTTTTCAAAATATGTTCAAGGTGACAATCCAAAACCATTACCAATAACAAAACTATATTTTTCTAGCTGCTTAAAATATACTGAAAGTACTTGTTCTTAAAGTATATTCGTAGCTGATTCTTGTGTTTAAACCCTATTAGAAACATATCAACATAAATAGATATGGTTATGTAATAATATTATATATATAAAAATATTACTATTATATCACACTTACACATGTTTCCATACTATTTTTTTCCCACTATTAGGTTTCCCTCTTAATTTCCCCGAGCCTCCTTCTATAGCGCAAGATATGGGATGTAAGTGGCATTATATTTCAATTCATCAATCTACATATAAAAATTGAACATATATTTTTTCATATCACATAAAATTTTTACTATATATTAAAAATACATATCATTTTTATTTTTAATTGAATAATACCACATACTTTTTTATGATAGGGTTATATTGGTTTTGATGCAAATTGATTTTTCCCAGCACTCCATTTCTATTTCATAAATTAACAATTTTGATTCAAAGTGGATAAAAAAACAATGTCAAATAAAATATTATATACTAAAAATCACCATAAAATATTACTCATCACGACAACTAATAAAATATTTCCATGTTTTATAGTTTGTAGTGTGTGCATATATATAGGTGATGGGTGGGAATTTAATTTCCCATTTGATATCTATGAGATGATTCCTTTTCAGAAGTGTCTGGATGTATCTATGAACAATTTTAGTAACCATTAAATTTTTTATGGAAATATTTTAACATAAACAAAATATGAAAGGTATAATGAAAAGTAAATCAATGTTTCAATATATTTTTTTTGAAAAAATATGATAAGAATACCATAACATTACCCTAATATCTTCCCACATCATTGGAATCTATACCACAACAATATTATTCCATATATCTATATCAATTGGAAAATGCATTCTCATTGTGACCAAAAAATAACTAATATACATTGAATTATTGGGTTCAATAGTTTGGCCTCATTAATTCCAACAAACCTAAAATTTTATTCCTTCTATTATTGTCATAATATATTTAGTTAATACAATTATAATATATCGCTATTTTTTATTTCATCCACATGTTCTTGATCCCTAATAATTTTGTATTTTCATTATTAATTGTGTGTTTATCCCAAATATTTGTAATATCAGTGTATATAGAAGTCATTATCTTCTTGAGTAGTGAGTAATTTAATTTATATTATATTTATTTAGTAAATAACACATAATATTATGAATAAAAGTATAGAATATAAAAAATATATTTACCTGCTCAGTGAGATAACATTTTTCTTTTAATTTTTGAAGGGATTTAGATTTTCTTTTGAGTATAAAAATCCCCTTCATATAGTCCCCTATAATGTACAAGACAATGGATACACTAGTAATTCCATGAAATAATTATGGTCTCCCAAGGATTGAAATTTCTTTTGAACCTGTTTTTATTTTAGTAACCAACATAATAATTGAATATTTTTTTTCTGCTGGATCTGGGATATAATGTACTTAGATTTATTGTGATTCCTTTATTAGTGGTTCATCCTTATTACATTACACACTAAAATTCACACACATGATTTACAATTCATCGACCTTAACTACACACCTATTTTAATCCCATTTGCAATGGAAAATTAGAACATAAAATGTTGTGTAATCCAAATCTTATATCTATTTGATGATGCTAAAATATGATGTATTTGGATAAATTGTATTTCTGTACTTGGAACTCGATACATGATTCACTTCCACCACAATAATAACTCCCTTATTTTTCATCATACCATGTTCATATAGTTCGTTTAAATATATAATATAACCATTAATTACAAAATTAGTGGTTGATATAACATTTAAATTTGTTTCCCTGACTATCCATCGAATGCATTCATCAATTGAATTCATATTTTAAGATAACTACTTATAAATATGATATTGAAAACATTATATAAACTACTGATTATTGGTATTTGATATTCATCCATCACCTCTTGATGGATTCAAATGTACAAAAATCACTTTTTGGGCTTCAACATATGGAGAAACCTGAAACCTATTATGTAAAATTTAAAGGTGAGATTTCTATTTCTCTGTTATACTAATTGTAACAACATATATTCCAAAAACACCTTCCACCCTAAGAAATCCACTATGATGTGATTTTGAGGACCAGAGCTATCAAAATATGATTGTTAATCAGTACCAAATTTTATCACCCTGAGATTTTATGAGATAGATTATTTTTAATTTCATTGATGTCTTCTACTCTACACTTCACTAATATTAGCATGTGCTATATGCAACACTGTATTATCTTACAGCATAAGAAACACTCTTCTGGGCTTGTGTTCCACACAATTTCAAGTTATTTTGATAGAATTTATTTCATAGAACATAATGTATAGATTTTGTTCAATATATAAATTAACTATGTTTGGATTATTTTATATGCAACACAAAAAGAATCATTAACTACACGCAACACTAAAATGGATTTTGTTACACGTAAGAGTGACCTTCCTCGATAGCTTGCGTGGTACGCGATACTGAGTTTCCCTAAACAAAGATATATTATAAAAATATTATTCTTTATTGGGATATAAACTATCAATTATGAATATTATCAACCACATTATGAATTTTATCTAACATTATCATTCATTTTAAACATGATATGATAACAAAATCAATTTTTTGGATAAAAGAAGTATTTTAAAAAAAAATGCAATTTTACCGCCTTTGGATGGCACACCCATTTTAAAGATAGTTTTTGACACTTTAATAAGTTCAATTCGAAAACATAAACTTATTATTTGGAATCAAAACTTAAAAAATTTATTTTTTTTGAATTTTTGGTATTTTTCTGATAAAATTCAAATTTTATAGAATAGTGAAAACTGCCGCATTTTAATTCAAAAATACCTTTTCACATAATTTATTTATATAGTTAGATTATATTTTTAAATTATTTTAAATTTTGTTTGGTTTATATTTTATTAATTTAATCCAATTTTGTTCATTTGATGTCATTTTACTTTTAATTATGACAAAAACACTTGTCTATCTTATGATAGTTATTACTTCTTCAAAACACGTTGTTTAGTTTTGACAACGTGAATTAATTCTAAATTAATTACTAAAACTTATGTGTCATAAATTTGAAAAAATGGATTCCATATTTTGAATCAAATGGTTCAAATATTGTATAGATGTACATTTTTTGGACATTATGAATAGTAACATTAGTAATTATTTTATTTACCATGGTTAAAGGGTAAATCTGGTAAATAAGGGTAAAAATAATTTTATAATGATATTTAATTACCCTGACACATGTCCTAATCATATTGGATGAGATATTTACGACCATGGGAATCCTTGGGTCTATTTTGGGATCCCATGGATTCACGTGGATGTGAAAATGACAATTTATAAGAATTAATTTCAAAGTAAAGATTATTATAACCTAAACTTATATCTTATTCTAAATAGATTTTAATGGAGAGTAATAAAATAGAAATATATGTATATAAATAGTAATTATAAATTTAAAATGATTTCCTACATCATGAAATTTTATTAATAATTTTTATACATTAGATAGATATCTTTATTTATAACACAATTATGATGTATTGATTTCCTTATTAACAAAAAATTCAAATAAATGATTTTATAAATCTTATAATAAGTTTAATTTGAATATTTTTTTCCATCCACGAATATTATGGATGACATTGAAATATTATGTATTTGTTAATTCCTGTTTTTCGAAGTAGTAATAATGTAATGAATTTTTAAAAAGTCAAGTTTGAGTAGTGTCCAAAATTGACACAATTCATAACTTAAAACATAAAATAGTTTATTAAATGATATTAAATTACTAAAAATATAAAAATCCTCCAAATGGTTAATATAAGTCTAAAAATTTAATTAATAACTTTTCTGGGTCTTTTGACAAGATATGGAAATTAAATTAACCCACAACGTGTAAATAACATGATATCTCGGTAAGATTAAAAAGGGTAAAATAAGGGTATAACCAATAATATAAAGATAAAAAAATATTCAAAATATGTCAAAAAATTATTTTATGATGGTTATTAAAACCAAAATCATATTATATTTTAATTAAATAAGTTATAGACCACTTCAAATTTAAATTGGATTTATAATAAATTAATATTTTTGAACTTTCCTAATGTTCCTCTCTCCTCTCTTATAAAAGGGCACCTCTACCCTATCCTATTCACTCCATTTCTAGCCTTTAAGCTCAGCCTAAACCTCACAATTTCTCTTCCCAACATCCCTAGTTACATTCTAGAGGTTTGGGTCTTCTCAAAAGATCAATGCTAGTGCTCTAAGTAGAAATTTAAAGGAGGCACGTCGAGGATGAGGTAATCTCTTCTACCGATTATTTCAAATTTATTTCTTGTTCTACTTCCTATTCATTAGTTTTTTCATTATAAAGTAATAACTTCAGTATCCCTAATATACTTATATGTTATTATAAATATGATAAAACCTTATTTCACCTTCTATATACCCTATGAAAAACAAAATCACCACATGTGCGTACGTACAGATTACCGTCTCCATGCAGTGGTGTAGTCTGTTTTTCACCACCACCTTAATTGGATGGGTATAATGGTCAAAATAATAAATATATATGATTATTATATAATTATACTAATTATTATATATTATTTACCATTCAATTAAATACCATTCAACAACTATGGGAATGATATCGTCGCTCGTGCGTACATACGACTTACTATATCCACGACGCGATGAGATTCATTCTCCGAGTTAACCATTCAAGAATGATTATAAAGTATATATAATAAATAATCATGAAATATATGACATAATAATTTTACTGTAATTATTTATATATATATTTCATTTAGTTACATCCATTCAATTTAATATGAAATGAAAATAGCGTTCATGCATACGTACGACCTACTGTCTCCATGAACGGTGTATTCCTTCCCATTTATCGACCTGTTATATCTATTTATATACTGAATATATAAGATATATAAATAATGTTTTAGATTCTATAAGTATGTAAATCATTATTTATTTAATAATATCACGATTAACAAGTCCAAACATGTACGATAAATAAAACAATTATTACCCAAAATGTTGCTTTAACATGGGATTGATAAATGAACGGGTAATATAAAATCATAAGTGAATAATATAAGATATCATAAATATTATTATGGTTATGTTACAAGTTAATAATATTTTGAAACCCACTATACAGGAGTTTCAGACACGTATGGAAGAAATTGGACCAATGGTATGGGATAATTTTGCACTCTCATTTTTATCCGTGATTCTTCATACACAAGTATTTTCTCGGGATATATTCATCATCCATATCCATGTTTTATAAAAATGTTTTAATAAAAATTTTACTATTATTCTATGTATGTTTAAATTCATTTTTACCCATTTATTAATTTTACTACATGGAAATGAAGGAATCTTTCTTTTTTTTACCATATGTGGCCCTCTTTGACCTTTTCAGTAAAAGTATGAGGATAATATTTTTTTAACTTATACGGAATGAAAATATTTTTAATTATTATTAATTCCTTATATCTATGAAGATTATTCTAAAATATTTCAAGTTAATTTTCAAATAAATTCCTTTACATTATAATTTCATGACATTTTGATAAAAGAAAACTTTTTTTAAGAATAAAGGATAATTTGTTTGTAATTATGCTCAAGTGTTTTATCAGAATTATTTCCCATATAATATTACACAGGGTTATGTTTATATCCCTATTATTACTTTTAATTGATATTTTTTATGATAGAAATATTTTTAAGAAGTCCATTTATCTTATATGGATTATTTTATGATGAAATGATGTTTAAGAATCCCATTTTATTTCATGGGTTATTCTATAATGAATGATTTATGTTTTTGTGGCACATGTAAGAATGATTTCATTTTCAGATTGGTGGGACCTATATCTCCCTCCAATATAGTGGTTAAATATTTATATCTCATGAGATAGACATGGCTGGAAAGGCAATTAAATCTGGTTCAGTAATACTGGGCTAGAAAGACAACTAAACCCAGTTCAGTAATGGAATTCATCCACTATGATGGTCTTGGAAGCAATTCCTTGGATACTATGGAAATAATAATATGTGCTTATTAGTTTTCCACAATTACATGTTTTATGAAAATGATATTCTATCATGATTAATGTTCCATTATGATCCATGCCTTACGTTCTGCCATGATTTATGTCATTGCTAAATATTTTGATGTTTAAAATTTATGTTCGTGTTTTTACATTCAAATTTTTATGGTTTTTCTTATTTTCTCCATGTTTACCCTTAATGAGAATTTGATATCCCCCTTACTATGTTTTCTATTCCCCGTGATATAAATAATGGTTTTAGTTAGGAATTCAAAAAGGGGAAGATCATTATTAGAGATGTTGAAGATTATTCACCATGATTAGATGATTATGTTCCATGTTTCCAAATAAACTAATCTAATATGGTATTTGGGAGTCTATTTTTCTCATATATTATGTATTCCAAAAAAGTAATATAATTTCCATATACATAAAACATGGGTCTCTACAATTGGTATCAGAGAAAAGTTTTAGTCATCCTTTTGAAACAAGGATATGAAAACTTTAGTGATACCCCTGGAGATATTTCTATGGTATGTCTAGGGATTTAAAATTGGTTAAGTATAACTATAGGTTACAGTCCTAGAATTATGGTAATAATCATTAATAACCTAGTATTGAACCTAATATGTTAGGGATTGAATGTACTCCCCCTTGATTATGTTGTTTTCCTAGTATGATTTTCACCTCACATAATATTTTTTTTGGTTTTTAGAAAATGGAAAAAATAGGAGTATTCATGTTAATGAAGAATATGATGGACAATGAAATGATCTTCTCCATGAGAAACGAAATGAAATGGGATTTGGAAGGAGGAACATAATTATTATGCCTAATCGACATTATCACAATACAATCTATAACCAAACATTGGTGAATTTCCTAAAGTAGCTGATGGGAGAAAGATGGAGTTTCCTGATGATCATAGTGGAAGGAAAGTTCAAGTTTCCTCATTTAAATCATGTGGGAAGAGTCATCAAAGAAAATGTTTCAAAGGAACTAGAAGATGCTTTGGGTGTGTAAAATGACACAGAGAAAGTAATTTCAAAGGAAAATATTTTTTTAATAAAATGCACAAGGAAAATGTTACTACTAATACATCATCAAAAGTTAAATGCCTTAAATGTGTAATGTACAGACAATATTCAAATTTATTCCCTAATGGAAAACCTCATGAAGTGAATCAGCATGGTCATGTAGGTAGTATTTATGTTTATGATGATGAAGAGACTACAAATGATATATGATATGAAAGAAATGTTGAGGAATAAAATTCTGAAGATCGATGAATGGTTTAATTTGGTAGTGGAATGATTTCATGTTTATCAAGAGTAATGTTGTATAAGTAATTTAATGGTACTATGGAATAAAGAAACGTCTAAGGATTGTTACACTATTGTTTTTTCTTTAATTATTTTAAAGTATATGGTTAATTGTATCAGTTAACATGAAAGGTTATTCCGATATTTTTGGAAGGCACATGATATGCGCTTAATGAAGGCATAAGGATATAATGAATTGTTTGATTGTATTAATTAGATCATGAATGGTATAAGGAAAAATTGATATCATGGTTTGATTATATTGAATTTATGGGATTTTGGTGTTTGGAAAGAGTTAACTTTTGATAGAAATCATGTTTTTACTAAGGTTCTATGGTGATGTTTCAAGAGAATACATGATAAGGTATTAAAATGTTTAGAATGTGACCAACAAGATATATGTTGTTATATATGGGGGATAAATGATGGTATTCAAATTCTTGTTATATGACATTTTGAGTAATTGTTTTCTTGGCACTGTGAGATTGGCCAGAATTGTTTTGGATAAGCCTAAAGGTTGGAATGGATTAAGTTAAACATCAGATATTATTGTTAAGGATATAACTTTTTTATATTATTTCTGAAATATTATAATAGTATAATTTTAGAAAAAGGACATCCTATAGGATGGGTGATAACCTCTCGCATCGGACAAGGCTGCAGGAATGGAACCCACAACCAAAGTGAAACATGCCTTTATCGCCTACCACTAGCCTACAAGATGTCCCTAGTTAGTTGAAATTATTATTATTTTATTAAGTGGTATGATAGATGAATTATAAGTCCATTTTGGTTCCATATATGATTAATATCACCATAGATGGACTTATGTATATTTGATTACCTATGATAACCTTTTTGTTCAGACATATAGAATGACCTATCATTCTATCACATGATATGTTAACACTTCAAGCATGAAAAATTCAACTCATTTCTTTGAATAAGAGATGATGCGGAAATTTTTCAATGCACGACCAATGAATAGATTGTACTGAAATAAAGTAAGTATTTCTTATCATGTTCATAATCTTTTGGAAAAGGATCTTGAAAACTAAAATTTTATCATAGTACCTTCTTATCTGATAATCATATGGTCCATAGATCATCATATGTTTATGGATTTTTGGTAGTTAACTTTCTTCAAACCCTATTCTCTATCACTGTCCATCAGAACATGATGGTTATATTTCTCTTCCATTTACACATTTTCACTTCCTACCTGTGTTCTACTATATTGGAAACTAGTTAATACTTTCTTTGGGTAACCATTATGTTTCTAACTTTCCTTTTTAAAATGGTTTTTTAGTATTCTTTTTTATGATGTGGGTTTCCATAAAATAAACATTCAAGTAGAAAACAATTAATAACCCTGATGAATTTTGAGGGAGAAATTCAATTTAAGAGGGGTAGAATGTAATACCAATAGAATTTAAGAGATTGATTCTTTTTAATTTCATTGATGTCTAGTGTTGTACACTACACCATGATTAGCTTGCACTATATGAAACACTTTTCTATCTTGCACACAACACTATTCTTGGCTTGTGTTGCAGACAATTTCAAGTTCTTTTGATAGAATTAATTTCACACAACATTGAGTATATATTTTGTTCAATTTATCAATGAACTAAGTTTGGATTATTTTATATGCCAGACCAATGGAATTTTTCACTACACGCAACACTGACATGGATTGCGCTACACACAAGAGCGACCTTCCTCGATAGATTACATGGTACGCGATACAGAGTTTCACTAAACAATGATATAATATTAAAATATTATTATTTAATGGGATATAAAATTTCCATTATGAATATTATTAACCACATTTTGAATTTTATATAACATTATCATTCATCTT
Source organism: Viscum album (assembly GCA_963277665.1). Classification (NCBI taxonomy): domain Eukaryota; kingdom Viridiplantae; phylum Streptophyta; class Magnoliopsida; order Santalales; family Viscaceae; genus Viscum; species Viscum album. Next base: position 838,146,283 of record OY728167.1, read on the forward strand.
ACACATGATAAGTGAATAAAATCAATTTTTCGGATAAAAGAAGTATTTTTCAAAAAAATGAAGTTTTTCCACCTTTTGATGGCGCACCCATTTTAAATCTAGTTTTTAACACTTTTATAATTTAAATTTGACAAAATAAACTTCTTATTTTGAATCAGGACATAAAATTACTTTTTTAAAATTTTTGGTATTTTTTTTTATAAAATTCAAATTTTAATGAATATTGAAAAATACTGCATTTTAATTAAAGACCACCTTTTCATATAATTTATTTATATAGTTAGATTATATTTTTAATTGTTTTTAAATTGTAATTGTATTATATTTTTATCATTTAATCCATTTTTTGTTATTTAAAGTAATTTCACTTTTAAATAGGACATAAACACATGTCAACCGTTTCATAGTTATTACTTTTTAAAAACCCGCTTTTTAGTTTCGACAATGGGAATTAATTTTAAATTAAATACTAAAACTCTTATGTTTATAATTTTGGAAAATGGATTCAATATTTGGAATAATAAGGTTCAAATTATTTAAATATGCACTTTTTATTTTTTTACATTATGAATATTAACTTCCGTAATTATTTTATTTACCATGGTATAAAGGTAAATCTGGTAAATAAGGGTAAAAATTAGTATTATAATAATATTAAATTTACATAAAACATGTTATAATCTTATGTAATGAGATATTTACGACCCTAGGAATCCTTGGGTAGATTTTTGGTACCCCATGGATTCACATGGAGGTGAAAATGACAATTTAAAAGATTAAATTTAAAGTAAAGATAATAATAACCTAGACACATATCTTTTTCTAAATCGGTTTTAATACATGGTTATATTACTTATATATATGTATATAAATAGTCATTATAAACATAAAAATATTTCCGAAATCATGGTATTTTATTATTAATTTTTAGAATTTATTTAAATTTATTTATTTATGACATAATTATGAGGTAGTGATTTCCTAATTAATGATTGATTCAAATAAAAGAATTTATAAATATTAAAATATGTTTAATTTGACTTTTTGGATGACATCCAATAATTTTTTGGTTGACTTTGAAATATTATGGATTATCTAATTTCTTTTGTTTGATGTAATAAGGTTGTTATAAATTTTTAAAAAGTCAAGTATTAATTGAGTCCAAAATTTCCTCAATTCATAACATTAAACATAATATTGTTTACTAAATGATATTAAATTCCTGAAAATATCAGATTTGAAAAAATGGTCAATATATGTCCAAATATGTCATAAATAACATTATTTGGGTCGTTTGACATGATATGTTAATTACATTAACCCACAATGTGTAAATAACATCATATCAGGGTACGATTAGAAAGTGTAAAATAAGGGTAAAACAAAAACGATAAGGATAAAAAATATTAAAAACGTGTCAAAATATTATTGGGTGATTAGTATTCAAACCAACTCATATTAACATATAATTAAATAAGTTTTTGACCATTCTAAATCGAAATTTAATTTATAATGAATTAATATTTTTGAACATTCTTAATATGCCCCTCTCCACTCTTATAAAAGGGAACCTCCTCCCTATCCTATTCACTCTATTTTAACCTTAAATCTTGTAAAACCCTACCCATTTATCTTCCCAACATCTATAGTTACATTCTAATGTAATGGTATTCTCAAAAGACCAACTATAGTGCCCTAAGGAGAAATTTAAAGAAGGCACGTCGAGGAAGAGGTAATCTCTTCTACCAATTCTTTAAAATTTATTTCTTCATCTACATAATATTATTTAGTTTTATAATTATAAATTAATAACTTCAGTATAAATAATATACTTATATGTTATTATAAATATGAAACAACCTGATTTCACCTTCTATCGATCCTATGAAAAACAAAATCACCACGCGTGCGTCCATATGGATTACCGTCTCCATCCCGTGGTGTAATCTGTTTTTCACCACCACCTTACATGGATGGTTATAATGGTTTAAATAATAACTATATATTTTTATCATAATAGGATAATAATTTGGATATATTACATACCATTCACCTCAATACCATTCAACATCTATGGGAACGTTATCGTCGCTCGTGCATACGTATGGCTTACCATCTCCACGAGGCGATGAGGTTCATTTTCCGTGATAACCATTAATGAATGATTATAATTTATATATAATTATAAATCATGAAATTTATGAGATAATAATTACACTTTATTTAAGTATATATATATTTCATTTAATTACATCCATTCAATTTAATAAGGAAATGAAAGAAACGTTCATGCATACGTACAACCTACATTCTCCATGAATGTTGTATTCCATTCCTTTTATAGATCTATTGTATATATTTATATACTGAATATAGATGATATATAAATCATGTATTATGTTATGGAAGTAATTAAATCATGATATATATAATAATATTATGAATAACAAGTCCAAACACGCAAGATAAATAAAACGATTATTACCCAAAATGTTTTTTAACATGGAATTGACAAATGAACGGGTAATATAATGTCACAAATGAATCTTATATGATATCATAAGTATTATTAGGGTTATGTTACATGATAATAATATTTTTAAACCCACTATACATGTGTTTTAGATAGGTACATAAGAAATTGGAGCTATGGTAAGGGATAATTTTTCAATCTCATTTTTATCTAAGATTGTTTATACATAAGTATTTTCTGGGGATATATTCATCATCCATGTCAATGTTTTATAAAAATATTTTCATAAATTTTTTACAAATATTCCATGTATTTTTAAATTCATTTTTACCCATTTTTTAATTTATTAAATGGAATGGAAGGAATATTTCTTTGGTTTACCATACGAGGTACTTTTGACTTTTCCAGTAAAAGTATGAGGATAATGTTTTTTTAACTTATATGGAATGAATAGATTTTTACATATTATTAATGACATATTTACATCAATATTCCTCTATAATATTTCAATTTTATTTCCAAGTAAATTCTTTTATTTTATAATTACACAACATTTTGATAAAAGAAAACATTTTTAATGAAGAAAGGATATTTTCCTCCGGAATTTAGATCAATAGTTTTAACAAAACTATTTTACATATAAGATGACATAGGGTTATGTTTGTATACCTATTATTACATTGACCTGATTTTTTAATGATGGTATTATTTTTAAGAAGTCCATTTATCTTATATGGATTATGTTATGATGAAATGATGTTTAAGAATCCCATTTTATTTAATGGGTTATGCTATGATGAATGATTTATGTTTTTGTGGAACGTGTAATAATGAGTTAATTATTATATTTTTGGGGCCTATATATCCCTAAAATTCATTGTGGAAAGATTTATATCTCATGAGATAGACATGGATGGAAGGACAAGTAAATCTGGTTTAGTAATCCAGGGCTGGAACGACAAGTAAACGCGGTTCTGTAATGGACTTCATCCACTATGATGGTCTTGGCAGCAATGCCTTGGCTACTATGGAAATCATAATATGTGCCTATTAGTTTTCCACAATTACATGTTTTATTACAATGATATTTTATCATGTTTAATGTTCCTTTATGATCCATTCCTTACATACTACCATGATTTATGTCATTGATCAATATTTTGATGTTTAAAGTTTATGTTCATGTTTTTACATTCAAAGGATTCTGGTATGTTTTATGTTCTCCATGTTTACCCTTACTGATCATTTTAGATCAAACTTTCTATGTTTTCTTTTTCCTCGGATATAAAGAGTGGTTTTAGGTAGGAAAAAAGGGGAAGATATTTATGGGATATTTTGAAGAACTTTTACCATGATTAGATGATTATGTTTTGAGTTTCCAAAGACACTAAACTAGTATGGTCTGTCGGCATCTTTTTTTTCATGTATTAAGTATTTCGAAAAATTAATTTAATTTCAATGTACATCATGTTTGGGTCTCTACACAAATTTAACATCTTCTTAAACAATATATCTCTCTACAATACAGCCTTATAGTAAATTCAATTTTGATGTGCCCGTTAAAAATATTCATATATAGATAAATGTGGTACATCCATCTATAATTTATAGTACCTATTAATAGAATCTCTCAAACCAATTAAATATTTAGGTGAAACATTATATCAAATAATTATGGTGGTAAGAACATCTATAATTCAAATAATATGTTTTACAGCTGTGTTTTTTATTTCAAGATATTTTCTATCTATTTTTTTTCTTAATTTTATCCCATATTTTTTCCATGAGTTTTTGATGAAAAATGGTGATTTTGGGCTTGATATAAAGTGGTTTATAGTTGGAGTTGGGTTATAGGAAACCATGCACCCTTGCAAAAAAAATATGCAGAAAAATTCAGTTTGGATGGTGGTGACTGTACGGTTGAAGTATTGTTTGTAAAACCATGTGGAATAACTACATGTAATGTCCCTATTCAATAGTTAGTGGTGAACAGTTTCTATATGGGTTTCAAAATCACGTAGGCAAACCATGTGACTTTTCAAGTTCATTAAAAATTAATAAATTACATTTGTTCCCTCTTTATTTATAACCATAAATCACCTCACATCTTCCCTATTCTAGATTTTAAGCCATGGGATCCTCCTACGAGATTTATAGAAGCCTTTAAAAATCAATCATTGGGTGGTTTTGACATAGGTTCTTCAAAGAAATAACATGTAAGTCCTTTAACTCTTGATTTATCCCTCTTTCTTGAGTCCCAATTTTCTTAATGGGGTTCTTTATCTAAAGGGGGGTTGATCTTCTATTTTTGGAGAAAGTATTTATGAATATTTTTTGATCATTATTTTATAGGATCATGTTGTGGTGAGGTTCTGTTTTCACACCAATTTATAGTCGTTTTCATGTGTAAGGTTGGTGGTCCAATGATTTCACATTTTTAGATTATTTTGACAGGCTTTCATGGTTGTTTGAATGTGTTCTATAGATTTTTTGTGTTGTGTAAAACATGATTTGAAATTTTTTGGCATGCATATGAGATAGAAGTTTTTTTTTGAAATAAATTTGATATATTTCTTACATGGTACATTTTCAGATTTCTTTAAAATATTCGACTGCTTCTATGGAAGGTGTGAATATTATTATGGTGATTTAAGGGTATGAATCTGTTAAATGATGACATTCCAAGAGAAATGGGTTTTTTCATATTGGAATCATTGTTGTGAACCTTAAATGTTCCTTTTAATCATGAATGGGATGTCAATAATGTTATAAGAATGGTTTTTATGTTAGTATGAGTTTGAAAGGGGATCTACCCATGGAAATGGTTACATTTCATATGTTCTATTATTCTTATATTTTCAAATGGGTTTAATAAATTATGCATGTTTTGAGAAATGTATTTCTAAAATGATTTGGTGTGCCTGTGAAATATAAAGTGGTTTTGTTTTGGAAAATGTGGGTTTCCATGTAAACATTTGATCATTGGATCAATGTGAAAATATGAAAGTGAAGGATTCTTCATGTGATTGTGATGCTATAAATTTTTTTGTGAAAGTGATGATCTATGTTATATGTGTAATGGAATATGAACACAAAAGGTAATCTACAGAATCTAGATAGGAAAAATACAACTAGTATACTAGTTGACTCAGAAGTGGCATAGTCCGGATTAATCTAGAAGGATTTACACCACAACACTAACAAAATATGTGACATGATCAAGGAACACTAGAACATTGGATGAGATCCTCTCGAGTGGATTGTGCATGAGAATGTTGTTGGACTATTTGAACATTGGATGAGATCCTCTCTAGTAGATGGTGGTAGAGAATGTTGCTAGTAGTTGCATTGTAGTATTTTGATCACAGAGGTACAATGTTCATAGGGTCCCACTTGTGGTAGTTGCCTATAAGGATTTTCCCATTGTGATATCTTATGACATGATTCTGATGTGATATGGATCTATCCATTAGTATATGTTTAAACTTTTGTATTCTTTTATTTCAGGAAATATTATTTTTCAAAGGGGGTTTTACCTAAAAAGTCTTTGTTGATAATGTTTTCGATATATAATATTTGATTATAAATGTTTCAAGTATTTTTTTGGAAATGTGAACATTGATTTATCTTCTAATGTTATTGAATATAATATTTTCATTTTTGTGACATCCTACTAGGATTTTTGTCACACCCTACACACGCCATTGAGTGTATGTATACTTTGTTATGTATAACCCAAGTAAAGTGAAGATTTATCATGTTGATGGTGGATCTGGTTGTTAGTGTTCCACTAGAGGTAGGTGTTGGGGGTGGTGTATTAAGGGTGATGTCCCTCTTGTTTCATGGATGGTTTTGGGATAGTTTTGTGATCACCATTACATTTTTATATTTTAGGCTTTGATTGAATATGTAAACACTTAATTCTAAAATTGATCTACATCATTTGGTAATGGTTATCAGTTATTGTGATGTTTATTATTATTGGTTGTTTATGATTATTTTAATACATGAAATCATTCCTAAAGAATATTATTGATACAAATACACTGGTTTCCATCCCTTTGAGATCAAGAATTCCTTTTGATCCATGTCATGGATTGGGTCATGTGTCGGTTTGTATAGCACCCTATCTTGGTTCATAGAAAAATGGAAATAGAGTAGGCCACCATATTTTTGTGCCTCTTTATTTAATAAATTGCATCAATCGAATAGAGCTAGAATTCCCAGATATTTAGGTTATGGTTTCAAGTGGGTTGCCTTGAAAGAAAACCACATAATAGGAATCAATTCCACATTGTATTTGGGGATTTAAGTTTTTCTACTCCTCCACATGAGACACACAGGTTGAAAAATGTATATGGATACTAGATGGGGTGTAGTGGTTTGGTTGGACTTTTTATTGTGATGGATTTGGTATTGTTTTGATATATGAATGTGTTGGTAATTTTTTTTGTTGCTTAAAATTTTCAGAATGGTTTTATTGATGGTTTTCCTTGTGGTTATTACTGGTATAAAAATGATTCCATGAAGATTTCCTTTGTAGTGGTTGGAAGATGCAGGAGTGATTTATCCTTCTATAATTGATCATAGGATGGTTGATGTAGTGGTTTAGTCTATCTAAGCTTCTGGAAAAGGATAGGACTCTTTTATTTCTCATGTGTGAGATGTTTAACTAGGTCCGTGAAAGGAAAAGGATCAAGAGTTCTTCAAGAACAAGCCTCCTTCTTTCTGATGTAGCATAGAACCTATAGAATCAGAGGAGTGGCTTGAGAAGATAGATAGGATGTTTGAGTTTCATGAGACTCATGAGGTAGTGAGGGCGAAATTTTATTTTTTAATTTTTTAGGGTCCAAGTCATAAGTGGTGGGATTCTATAGTGTAATATGAGAAGAACAATCATATGGTTTGAAAAGAGTTAAAGGTTGTTTTCAATGAGTAGTATTGTCCTGAGATTTTTGCCTTCACCAAATCCTAGGAGTTTATGATGCTTGGCTAGGGAGACCGGTCCATAAAAGAGTACACTCACCACTTTAAATATTTTGTTTGGTACATTATTGAGATGATCACCAATGGGAAGATGAAGGATCAGAAGTTTGAGATGGGGTAGCAGCTAGAAATCTGAACTCATGTTTTCTTGTTCAAAATAAAAACTTATTCTGATGTGGTAGACCATTCCATGGTGGTAGAAATTGATCATGTATGAAAAAATATTTTATCAATAGTAGTGTCAGCTATGGGAAGTGGTAGTTCATTAGATAAGAAGAGGAAGCATGTTGAATATGGGAACAGGGGAGGTGGTAGATCAAGACATCCTTACCAGCTGTATTAATCTATGGCTTCTGATACTAGATCAGTCGTGTCCCATCAGTGTGGGAAGGTAGAGAACCCATGAAATGTGTCCTCAACTCCACCCATACCTTGTCCCCAGTGTGTAGTTATGGGGAACATGCAGTGATCTTGAAGAATAGTGCACCTATATCAGAGTGTTGTAGAATTGGTGGGTTCCAAAGGAATGACAGACCCATCAAAACTGTTGAGGGCAATGGATTCATTCCTTGGATGTCATTGTGTAAGGGATAGATAAACATCTATGAAGAGTAAGATTAGGTAAAATACACAAGTTATTGGTTTCTCTCATGGTTAGGATGAGATGAGGAAACCACAAGATGTGGATTGAGTGCTAATGGAATCAGATGTAGGGCCTATGACAATTTGAGGTACCATAAATATTGCTACATATTTATATATTGTTTTGTTTGCTACTGGTTATTGGATTTATTTTATATATTCCTTCCTTATTGATGTGTTAAATTTAAAAATTTATCTTATGTAGTATGTTATGGAGTTTTTGAACCCTCTTGGTAAGAAGTGAGAGAATGATTTTAGGTGTCCATATTTTGAAATCATCGGGTTAGGGGTCAACTTGGAATGGGATTTTCTAGATTTAGAGAAGGACCTATTTGACATGATCCATTATATGGGTTGGATAGTTAATTTTCAGGAACACATAGATTATTATAGGCAGCAAGTGAGATTTGTAGGACATGATGGTAGTACTCTGGTTTTTCAAGGTAAATGGGATCTTTGGTCAGGAGGTGTTGGACCTCCATTTCTAGAATTAGGAAAGATTTTTTTTATATAATTAATTACATTGGAGGATGATGATTTTGATCCTAAGGTTGAATTACCGTACATTATGGATGAGTTACGAGAGGTTTTTCTAGAGGATTTCTTGGGTTTCTCCCCAAAGTGGTACATGGACTTCTCTATTGATTTGGAAGAGGGAACATAATCGATATTTAATCCCTTATACCATATGGCCACACCAAGTTGAGGGAGTTAATGTTACAAATGTATTATCTTGAATCTAAAGGATCTGTTCACCCAAACATCTCACATTGGGATGCACACATATATCTATGTGAAAGGATAATGTATCTCTCTGGTTGTGGATTGATTACCAGATGTGGAATTAGGTGATGATCTATAATAGATATCATTTTCCTTTAATTGATGTCCTTTTCAATCAGCTTAATGGGGCAAGGTGGTTTTACAAGATTTACATTCATTCCAGGTATCACCAAGTCATATTTATAGTGGTGGATGTCCTAAAAATGGCATTAAAAATTAGGTACCACCATTTTATGTACTTTTTTATGCCATTCAAGTTGAAGAATGTTCCGACAGTGTTTATGTAACTTTTGAACAAGGTATTCCAGTACTACCACCATTCATTTGTAGTGGTAATCATGGGTGACATCCTGGTGTATTCTAGGACTCAGGAGGAGATTGAGAAGAATTTGATTATTGTCATGGGAACTCTTTAGGACCATCATATCTTTGAAATGTTTTTTAAATACAACTTCTGGATCAGAGAGGTGATATTTTTTTCTATGTGATGTCAAAACAAGGGGTTTTGCTGGATCACGAGAAGATCAATGTAGTGATGTCATTGGGGGAGCTAGATAATATTTTTTTGATCATGGTATTTTTGTTCATGGAAGTTTATTATAGAAAGTTTGTCAAGATTTGTCCATGCTTGCTCCATCCATTATGATACTCACCTGGAAGGGGGTGAAATTTGAATGGATCCCTGAGTGTTAGGAATATTTTTAGGAGATAAAGAGGAAGCTTTTCACTTTCCCTATTTTTATCCATCCATAATTTGGAAAAGGGTATGGGGTTTATTGTGATACATCGGGTAAGGGTCATGGGTATGAGATGATAGAAGATAAAAATGTGGTTTCTTATGGTTCTCACCAACTCTGACCGCATGAAAATAATTTCCCAATTCATGAGCTAGAGTTATTTTTTGTGATTCGTACCTTAAAGATGAGGCACCATTATCTTTTTGAGGAGAAGTTTGTAGTTTTTTAGAATCCTTATATTTCAGACTAAATTTCCCCCCAAAAGTGTTTGAATTTGAGGAAACGTTGTAGGGTTGATTACCTTCAAGGGTCTGATTTTGATATCATCTATACCACCGGAAAAGGATATGTGGTTATGGAATCCTTGAGTTGGAAAGAGTCAGGGAAATCTTTGAAAGAGTCCAGTAATGAGTGGATTTTGATGGGTATCCTTGCTTAGATGCACTTGAAGACCAAAGAGAAAGATAGAGGTGTGTTCTTGGATACTGATCAGTTAATAGATTCCAATGGAGTTGATTAAGTGGGAGTACCCTAGTTTTGAGTTGTATAATTATTCTATGAAATTTATTAATTGTGGGTAGACTCCTTGATTGTGATCATTGTCTCCTATTAGAGTTTTTTGCTTCAAGGTTTACTTTTTGGTGTCGTTTCCTATGAGTAAAGTTGTAATGTGGGATAGATACCAATCACAGTCGACCATTCATCTTGGTTCTAGAAAATGTTTTTGATTTTCTTCGGTATTTTATGTGGACAAGAATGACGCGGGGTATATATGATATTTTGTCATGGTGTTATGCATGTCAACAGGTTAAAGCAGAGCACTAAAGACCCCCCAGTTTTCATCAAACACTATATGTTCCTACCAAGAAGTGGAAAGTGATCATCGTGGATTTTTTTCTCACTTTTCTCATACACCCCGATGGGGGAATTCCATTTTAGTGGTAATTGGCCATCTAATAAGATCCACCGAATTCATTCTGATTAGGTATTCAACCATAGATTATGAATTGGGTGATTTGTATGTTTAGGATGTTACGAGGCTTTATGGTGTGCCGACCACAATTGTTTCACACAAGGACCCCAGTTTTACATTGTAGTTTTTGGTAGGACATTAAAGGATTATGGGGTCATAATTCAATTTGAGAATGACATACTATCCTCAAAGATATGGTTAGACCGAGTGAGAGAATCATATTTTGTAATGCATGCTCTGGGCATGTGTGTAGGATTTGGTAGGTTTTCGGGATATCATATTTTTATTGGTTGAGTTTCCAAATAAAAATTGTTACCAATTAATAATTCTAATGGATTATATTGAGGTTCTTTGGAGTTAGTTATTTCGGTCTCCTTTGTGTTGGGATATGGTGGGTGAGATCCCTTTATTGGGATAAAGTATTGTGAAAGATACTAATGATAAATTCAATTTGATTATACAACATTTTTTGATAGTTTAAAATCAATATATGTCTTATGTCGATTAGAGGTGTTGATATTTTTAGTTTTCGGTGGGCGATCAGGTGTTTCGTGAAGTGGCACCTCTATTGGGTCATCATCATTTGGGTATTCAAGGAAAGTTATTGTTAAGGTATGTTGGACCTTCTAAGACCATTGAGTGGATTGGTATGGTGGAAGACAAATTAAATTTTCCCTCTAGATTGATGTTAATTCATTACATGTTCCACAACTCTCAATTCAAAAAGTACAACCCAAATCCATCCCATGTGCTGAATGGTGAAGAGTTAGATTTGGAGCATAATTTGTTTGTGTCTAACCTGATGGTAAAGATTATAGATGCTCTGGAGAAAGCACCTCATGGAAATTATATTATGTTGGTATGAGTTCTTCATAATCACAGTAATTATGAGAATGTGACTTGGGTGAGATAGTCTTTGGATTATATGGAGTACTCGTTTTTGTTTTCTGATCAAGATTAATTTTGATTTCCAAGGGGTGGAAAGTTTTCATGGTGGGGAGAATTGTTACATCCAATTATTTTTTAATGTATTATTATTTTTATTTTGGGTATTTATTTTATCCCATAGATTTACCATGATTGTTTATGGGAAATAGATACTTTCAAATTTTCATAAGTTGAAACATAGTGGGAACACAATTAGAGGAAACTATGCATCCTTGACCAGGAAACTGTGTAGAAAAGTTTCATTTTAGACAGTGTAAACCACACAATTAGCACACAGTTTGGAAAACAGTGTTGTCTAACCATATGACATGTCCCTCTTGGATGGTGAGGGGTATATGGGTGCTTAATGGTTTTGAAAACCAAGAGGGCTAACCTTGCGACTTTTCAAGGTAATTAAAAAGTGAGAAATTACCTTTTTCTCTTATATGTTAACCATGAATCAGCTCCCATCAACCTAATTCCAGATTCTCAACAATGGGGTCCTCCTCCATGATTTCTTGAAGCCATTGAACCATAATCCTTGGTTGGTTTTGACCTCAGTTCTTGAAGGAAACATCATGTAATTCCATTCTCCAACAAATTATCCCTCTATCTAGGGTTCTTCATCCCTCTTTCTTAAGTCCATATTTTACATTAGGATTTTTTAACTAAAGTGGGTTCCATCTTGTGTTGTTAGGGAAATTATTGATGATTATTGTTTGATCATTCCTTTATATATTAGTGTGGTGGAGTGATTGTGGTTTTTCATTGATTTCCAATAGTTGTCACGTGTGATGTTGGTGGTTCCATTCTTGTACATTATTAGATGATTTTGATATGATTTATTGGTTCTTTGAATGTGTTCTATGGATTGTTTGAGTGGTTTGAAACATGATTTCGAAATTTTTTGGCATTCATATGCACTAATAGTTGGGTTTTGAACAGAAATTTGTAATATAAATTGTGTTCTTCAATGTGGGGTTCCTTGAAATTGTTCTACACCTTATGTGGAAGGTATTAAATGTTTTTTCAAAGATATTTAATTGTGATAATGTGTTTAATGTTTATCTTACAAGATAAATTTGGGGTTTTTTATGTTTTATTCACTTTTCACCTTAATTATGCATATGAATTATGAAAGTGATGTCAATCATGCTATAAAATGGTTTTGATGTGAATATGAATTTTAAAGCGGATTTCCCCAAGGAAATGGTTACATTTCATATTAAATATTTTTGTTATGTTTTAAAATGGGTTTCATAAATAGAGAAATTAGAGTGAAATGTATTTCCAAATGATTTTTTTTGTCCATCTAAAATGGAAATTGGTTTTTTACAGAAAGTAGTAGTTTCTATGTGATATTGTGAACATTGGATCAATGTGAAAATGTGAAATCGGTGACATCAATGTGTTCCTGTGATTCTTGGCAGGTTGCTGTGAAGGTGATGAGTTATGTGATATGTGCATTTCAATTTGAGCACAAAAGGGAATCAAGAGTATCTAGGTGGATGAACTAGAACTAGTACACTAGTGGAATCTGAATTTGAATGACCTAGATTCATCTATAAGGATTTAAAATACAACACTAAATAAATATGTTGCATGATTGTGGATGTAACGCCCTGACCCTGGTTACCCAGAGTCGGTGCATTATTACGAATCATTGGCATGATCACAAAAGATCAAGTCTCGAAAGGCCGATCATTTCAGTAGCCTTGGAAATACTATATACATTCATAAGTATTACATTACATCATAAAAAAACTACAAAAACATTGTTCCATAGAAAACACTGAGATCCCATAGACTATCCCTGCAGGTCATTCATAAAATACTTCTTTCACATCCTGGGAAAAATAAAACATAGGAAGGGGTGAGCCTAGATGCTCAATAAGGATAACAATATAGCAGAAACTTTCATAAATAAGCATAAATATTTAAGGCAGTGTATAACTAAAACAAAATCCTTTTAAAATTGAACTTTAGCATAATATGGAAAATATAAAATGAAATAATGTCATTTACTTATTCTCATGAATATTATACTAGTTGAATAATCACATGGAATATCAATAACCACTTTGATAATAATGGAATGGATAAAACCATACTTTCATAACCACATAATCAAGGCCATGTTCCAAGACTACAAATAATATTTTGTCCAGGCCTTGTGTCGAGACACTAGTTTGTCTCATTATACCTACCGATGCCTCAAGGATCTATAGCGGGCACCACCCGTCACTTACTAATTCAAATTCATTCCTTATATGAAAATTTTTAAACATAATATAAACATTCATATTAAAACTAGCATACGAAATATCAATACATTATCCATAAACCCTGAATGGTGTAAAAATAACACATCCACATTCAAACATATCACAAATCTTTCAATACAAATATGGATGTTTTGTATCGTAATAAATCAACTTCAAATAAGATTAAAATCCATTAAAGGATGTTGACATGGATGAAATCAAAACTATTTAATAGAATTATCTCTTTTTTGAAATCATTTAAAAGTCACATAATTATAAAAGAAAACATTTATATTTAAAATATTATTATAATCTTGTAAGGGAAGCTTCGAAGATTTTATAACGGTGGAAAATAACCACACCTGTCGTATAAGTTAAAAGGACATTCTTACCTTAATTTTTTCAAAAAGGTAAAAAAGAACCTTGTTTGGAAAACGACGGAAAGATTCCTGTATAAACATCTTATAAAAAGTCAAAAAAGGGTATAAATTACTTTAACCCATTGTATATTAAATATTAAAAATGTTTTGAAATACATTTATAAGAAACATGGATGTGGATGATAAAGATGTCCTAGTAGATAATTACATATAAACACCCTCGGATAATGAAGAGATTGTGAAATAAACCCTTACCTTGTAATTTTCCTTAGACGATGGTATGTTAACCTCCAGTATAATAGTTAAAAAAAATTTATTAAATTATACAAGAATCATATACATAATTATTATATCATATATGATCTTCTAATAATTCGTTTTAAATAATATTTTAGTATTATCGTCGTTTCAGGTGTTAACTTACTCGTTTTATTTTATATGTTTTGTTAAATAAGCTATGTTTGTTATGGATATGTTGTATCTTATTCTTATCAAGAATGGTACCATGTCCTTTAACATTATTTTTAATCATCAAATGAAAATTAGTCTTGAATGGATACGATGGGGAATGAATCTCATCACGTTCATGGAGACGGTAATCCGTACGTACGCACAAGCGACAATATCATTCTTCTGATATTAAAATAGTATATAATTGGATGTTATATCATATATAAAGAATACTTATTATGTTATATTTTTTATTTTTATCAATTACACATCATTATCATACCCATCCAAATAATAATGTTTTGAATAACAATTACACCACGACGTGGAGACGGTAAGCCGTGCGTACGCACGTATGGTGACATGTCATTAAAAGGATGGATATAATATTGAATATGGTTGTACCATATTTATAATAACATCCCAGTATATAGAATATACTTTAGTTATTATTTTAGAATGGAAATAACAAAGAAAGAAGAAATGGAAGAAGAAAGGAACGTGAAAGAGGGTGGTGAAATCATTACCTCTTCTTCGAGTTCTTCCTTTTGATATTATCAAAAGGGATCCTTAGGTTGACTTTATGATCAAACTAAGGCCTCTAGGATGAAGTGAGGGAATTTGAGAGGATATTTGGCTAGGGGTTGGACGATCCAAAAGGTTTTGAAGGTGTGAATTATAGAGAAGGGGGAGTTCTCTTTTATAAGATGGGTGAGAGGCACCTTAGGAAAAGAGTGAAATATTATTTTATAATAAATTAATATTCTTTTTATAATGGCTCCAAACAAATAGATCTCGAGGCTAAGGTGGGGATGTGTCGAAAAACACTCAACAAATAGGTTTTAGACTGGTTTGGGTCACAATATTTACCTTATCTTTTAGATTTAACTCTTAGTTAATTAGTTTTACATTTACCAAGTCTCTTTGTATTATCATATTATATAGTTAATAAACATACTATAACAAGCCATGTGAACCCCAATTGGTTAATTATTAATATATATAACATTATCTAAGTCATTTAGCTGAGCCATATATTTTTAGGAATAGAATAATAATTAATAATATAATATTTGTTTTAAAAACTCTTTTATGTCAATTTTGACAGTATTTGGAGATTGATTTTAGTGAAAATCATAAAAGAATTATTACTTTGTAAAAGGTTATTTAAATCAATACTAACATGTCATATTAACATATAAAATTCTATGAATTCATTAAAAGTATCAAATTATATTTATTTGGGTATTTCTAATATCAATTATTTTAATCCTTCATTAATAAGGTATTTACTACATCATCGTTGTGTCACAAATAAATTAAATTATTTAATGTCTAAAATTTATAAATAAAATACCATTATGTAGTAAATATTTTTATATTTATAATTAATATTTATAATCGAATTTATCTAATGTATAACCCTATAATAAAATTTTTTTAGTTATTAAACCTTTATTTTAAATCTTTTAACTCTTCTTTGAATTAAATAATAATAAATATCCTAATCAAACCCATGTGGACCAAAGGGGATAAAATATTATTTCTAAGGTTGTTTTGGTCGAATTATACTTATCCAATAGAATTAGGACATTTGTTAGGGTAAAAATAATATCATTTTTACCTTTAATTACCGTATTTACTTTTATTCGTGGTAAATAAAAGTAAAAAGTTACTATTCACCAAAAATTATTTTCAACTCCTTGAACCACATATTACTTACTCATATCAACCATGTCTCTCAGATTTATGAAATTCCATTCATAGAAGTGGTAAAATTATGTTTAATTGAAATTTTCAAATTCTCCTAGGAGGTGGGTAAAAGATGGTAAAAAGTTCAATAAAATTTTTATACATCTAAAATTATTATAAACTGACTCCAATGAATTACATTGAACTTATATAGGTAGTATGTATCTACTTTAACCTAAAATAAATTTAAATAAAAATGCGGTTTTAAACTATAATTCAGTATTTTTCACTATTCATCAAAAATTGAATGTTTTCAGAAAAATACCAAAAATTCACTGTAGGCTAAATTAAATATTCCAAATCCAAAAATGAAGTCCATTTTGAAAGAAAAAATTTATAAAATTTAAAAAAGTGGGTATTATTATTCATAACGGCTAGTTTGATTGGTGGTGGTGTGTTAGAACTCAAAATTGCTTACAACACACGCTATTGTATTATTTAAAGAGAAGCGTACCGTGGAAGCTTGGGGTGTTTCAATCTCCCCTCCTTTAAATGATTTCTTCCTCTAAATTTCTATAATAATACCGCATAAAAATATTCGGGTGGTTCTTCGTCATAAATTCCTCAAGTTCCCACGTCGCCACTTCCATCTTATGACTTCTCCATAGATATTTTAGTAGACGAGTCGTCTGGTTTTGAAATAATTGTTCTCTTGTATCATGAATCTTGACAGGCTCTTCGCAATAAGACAGATCGGGTTCCCGTTCTAATTCCTCATAGGTGAGTACATGTGTTTGGTCAGGAACGTATTTTCTCAACAATGATACATGGAACACATCATGAACATTGGAGAGACTTGGCGACATTGCCAAATGGTAAGCTACAGCCCCAATTCGTTCAAGAATTTTGAATGGTGCAATGTACCTGGGACTCAACTTACCCTTCTTACTGAAACGTATAACAACCTTCCATGGAGATACCTTCAGGAAAACATGATCACCAACTTGAAATTCCAAATCCTTCCATCGATTATCGGCATAACTCTTCTACCTACTTTTGAGATTCTTTGATGTGAGTTTGGATTACCTTCATCTTTTCCATCGTTTCCTCCACAAGTTCTGGGCCTACAAGTTTTTTTTCACCAACATCATCCCAACAGGTTGGTGTGCGACATCTCTTTCCATATAACACTTCATATGGTGCCATCTGAATACTTTAATGGAAGCTATTGTTATATGAAAATTCTACCAGAGGTAAATATTGATCTCACATTCCCTGAAAGTCAAGTGATCAGGATCTCAACATGTCTTCTAAGGTTTGAATAGTTCATTCGGATTGTCCATCTATTTGAGGGTGGTAGGCAGTGCTCAAACGAAGTTCAGAATCCAAGTTCTCCTGAAGACTTTTCCAAAATCTTATTGTGAAATGGGGTTAATGATCAGAAACAATCAATAGGGGCACTCCATGAACTCTCACAACTTCATTAATATATAGTCTTTCTAGAAGTTCAAGTGGTAGATCATCTCTTATATCAAGAGAATTTGCTGACTTGGTAAGACGATCAACAATGAGCCATATTGCATCGTTCCTTCTTGGAGTCTTTGGTAGTAAAATGAAAAAGTCCATCATAATATTATCCCATTTCCACTCAGGTATGGGAAGTAGTTTCATGACCCCTCGAGGCTGTTGGCTTCTAGTTTTCACTTGTTGACAAACCATACATCTGGACACAAAATCATAAATCTCCCTCTTCATGTTGTCCCCCCAAAAATGTTCCTTCTAATCTCTATACATCTTAGTGATACCATGGTGTATAAAGAAATTGGAACTATGAGAATCATCCAACAATTCCATTTTTAGATCAGGTGCGTCGGGAACACAAAGTCTCTTCCCAAATTTCAAAATTCCATCTTCATACACAAGGTCACTCAATCTCCCATAATTCACATCTTTAATCTTCTTTTAAAACTCTTCATCATTGGTCTGAGAACTCTTTATCCTTTATAGTAAATATGGTTTGGAAACCATTTGAAAAATCATTGATGTTTCACCTTCCATGGTTATTCCCATATCCATATTCACTAGATCCATGAAAATAGGATCCCTTTCAATTCACTTCTTGTTCAAAACTCAATGATCCTTTCTGCTCAAAGCATATTCCACTTTATTTTCCTTCCCTAGGTGGTAGTTTATAGTGCAATAATAATCCTTGAGTAATTCAAGCCATCTTCTTTGCCTCATGTTGAGTTCTTTCTATGAGAAAATATAGTTAAAACTCTTGTGATCGGTATATATCTCATATTTTTCACCATAGAGATAGTCTCTCCATATCTCCAAAGAAAATATTACAGCTGCTAACTCAATATCATGAGTATGATAGTTTTGTTCATGAATTTTTAGCTTTCATGATGCATAGGCAATAACCCTATCATTCTGCATAAGGACACAACCAAGTCCTTTCTTTGAAGCATAACTATAAATAACAATCCCATAATTCCCCGATGGTTGAGTCAATATAGGGCAATTGACTAATCATCTCTTCAATTCTTCAAAAATTATTCACACCTTTTGTCCAATAAAATTTAACCCCGTTACATGTGAGCTTCGTTAATGGGTTAGCTGATTAGGAAAAATTCTGGACTAAATGTCGATAATAACCTACTAAACCAATAAAACTGTGTACCTCAGTTATAATCGTTGGTGATGGACATTATTGGATTGATCTTGTCTTATAAGGATCAATAGAAATTCCATCCATATAGACAATATGGAAAATAAAAGAAATCTCCTGAATCCATAATTCACACTTGCTAAACTTACCATATAATTCATGTCTTCTAAGAGTCTTTAGAATAATGCACAAGAGATTTTCATGATATTCGTAGCTTTTGGAGTATACCAATATATCATCAATAAAGACCACTTAAAATTTATCAAGATATTCCTTGAAAACTCTATTAATTAGATCCCTGAAGATATAGGGTGCATTAGTCAATCGAAAAGGAATTATTGTAAACTAGTAATGCCCGTACCTGGTTCGAAATGCTGTTTTCATAAATTCTTCCTACTTCACACACAACTGATGATATACAGATCAATGTTCAATCTTGGAAAAGTATTGAGATCCATGTAGTTGTTCGAATAAATCATCAATGCAAGGTAGGGGATACTTTTTCTTTATTGTTATAGCATTTATCTCCCTGTATTCAATGCACAACCTCATAGATTCATCTTTCTTTTTAACAAAAAGTACAGGGGATCCCCATGGAGAAACACTAGGGAAAATAAATCCCTTATTACTCAATTCCTCTACTTGTTTCTTTAGTTCCACTAATTCCATAGTGTCC
The DNA here is from genome assembly GCA_963277665.1 of Viscum album. NCBI lineage: Eukaryota > Viridiplantae > Streptophyta > Magnoliopsida > Santalales > Viscaceae > Viscum > Viscum album. The sequence goes on from OY728167.1 coordinate 838,165,937, forward strand.
ATTCTATAAGGGGACTTAGATTTGGAACTTGAACCAGGAATTAGGTCAATGGAAAACTCTATTTCTCGTTTTGGAGGACGTCTAGGTAAATCCTCTTCAAAAACATCAACATATTCTTGCACAATAAGTACATACTCTATTCGAACATTCCTTTCCTCGCCACAGTTATTTCATTCTCTTCCTCCCCAATAATTGAATTTAGTTAAGCTACTGGGGGTGGATCTAGATAAGAATGTGGTGGTGATGTTTCTACTCTAAAGATAAGGTACTCCCTATCATCATCAAAATTTTTTACCTCCTTCTTCTTACAATAAATTTTCGCATCATGGTTTGAAATCCAATCCATACCGATGATTATATCAAATTCAATCATGGGTATAAGGATGAGATCAACAGATAAAGAACATTTATATGCTCTAATGGGACTTGATTCAAAAAAAATTGTTGCAATGATACTTCCTTTAGGATTTTTGACTAAAAAATCCATTGTAAAATCAAATTGGAAATATCTAATTTTCTTATAAAAATAGGAAGATATAAACCAATGCGATTATCAATAATCAAATAAAGTATTTTCTAGACTTGAGGAAACCATTTAATTCACTACCACTACGTGTTTAGGAGCTTCAACCTCAGTAGTAGTGATAGCATAATCTTGGCCTTGATCCCATGGCCTTTTCTGATGTAAGTTTCCCTGACAATTAGGACATTCATTTGCATAATGTCCCGTCTTCCTGCAATTGTAGCACTGATCATCGGTAGATTCTTTCTTCCCCTTGAAATCACGATCTTGGTGGCCTTTTCACCACACCTGTAACAGACTCCCATTCCATCCAAGAAAGTACCAAGGTGTTTATTCCCACATTTACTGCAGGATGGATATTAAAATTTTCCCTTCTTCCATTTATTTCCATTTCCATAGTGATCAGAATATCTCTTCTTCTCTTTCTTTTCTTTAAATTCGTAAGACTTAGAGAATTCATTTTTTTCCTGATAGCACATGAGACAATGTCTTCATAGAATGATAAGGATTGTGAGACTAATACTCGAAATAGAAATGGTTTTAACCCATCAATGAAACGATCAATATTAGTCCCCAGGTTACATATATAATCTACTTCATGCCTCATAAACCTTGTAAAGTTAGCTTCATATTTTGTGACATTCTCATCCTCCTTTTGCCTCAGACTTAGAAATTTTCTTTCTATATCTGCTCGATGTCACGAGGAAAGTATTTTTCTAATAAAATTTCTTTAAACTCTCACCATTCCATACTTGGTACCTATTCATATTCTTTTATATTTTTAATTAACTACCACCATTGATCAGAATCTCTAGTCAGGCGATAAACTTCCATGACAACTTTTTCCCTTTCACTACCCCACAAAGCCTGAAATATTTTCTCTAGGGAACTTATCCTTTGATCATCTACCAATCGATTTGTACTCCCATTGAATGTTAGTGGTTGTTTCCTCATGAAGCGATATAACATTGACCCTCCACCTTGTGGATCAGGGTGCTCCATACGGGTAAGGTTATTATTCATAACCTGAGTGAGTAGTCCAAGTATGGTGATAATCTGATCAGTACCAGTTGTATCACCAACTCCACTATAATTATCTTGAGAAGGAGGGAAATCTATACATGGAGATCGTTCATTGAAACAATTTCCATTCCTTCAATTAGGTGCCATTTCTAAACAATGGCATAAACTAAATTAGTTTATGAATCGCAATACATAAATCCAAAATTCTAAAACACATAACATAAATTGAACAGTTTATTGATATAATTCATAATCATTAAAATGTTTTCTGTGAGTAATTATATACTTATAAACCCTTCATAATGGTTTGTAAAGAAAATGATAATTATCCAAAGCATACCCCCCGGGAGTGTCGTAACCAAAAGTGCGGCAAGGCCTATTATTGTGCACCAGTTCTCATTCAAGTCTACCACAAAGCGGTGTTTTTGGGTTTTACCCCTAGGTACATCTGTGTCAGAGCCACCTCTACCTACTCGTATCCAGACATGTATTTATTGCTCGGAAAACTCACAAAATATCTACAGTACCAAAATTCTAGGAAGTTCTTCTATACTAATCCTCAAAGTCTATCTTAGGGTAATGTGCTCTAATTAGATTTTACCTATATCTAGATTCCAAGGTTTATTAATAAACTTCCTCTGATACCAACTGTAACACCCTGACCCTAGTTACCCTGAGTCAGTGCATTATTACGTATCATTGGCATGATCACAAAAGATCATGTCTCCAAAGACCGATCAGTTTAGTGTCCTGGGAAATACTATATACATTCATAAGTCTTACATTACATCATCAAATAGAAAACAACAACAACATTGTTTCCCTAGAAAACACTGAGTTCCCATAGATTATCCCTACAGGTCAGTCATAATATACTTCTTCGTATCGTGGAAAAAATAAAACATAGAAAGGGGTGAGCTCAGATGCTCAGTAAGGATAACAATATAGTGGAAACTTTCATAAACAAGCATAAATATTTAAGGCAGTGTATAACTAAAACAAAAGCCTTTTAAACATGAACTTCAACATAATATGGAAAATTTAAAATGAAATAATTCCATTTACTTATTCTCATGGATATTCTACTAGTCGAATAATCACATGTAATATCAATAACCACTTTCATAATAATGGAATGCATAAATCCATACTTTCATAATCACATAGTCAAGACCTTGTGCCAAGACTACAACTAAGATTTTTTCAAGGCCTTGTTCCAAGACACTAGTTTGTCTCATTAGAAGTACCTATGTATCGAGGAGCTATAGCGGGCTCCACCCGTCACTTACTAAGTCCAATGCATTCCTTATATTAAAAGGTTTAAACATAACATTAACATTCATATTAAAACTAGCATATGAAATATCAATACTTTATCCATAAACCATGAATGGTGTAAAAATAAAACATCCACAGTCAAACATATCAAAAAACCTTCAATACGATATGGAAGTTTTGTATCATAATAAATAAACTTATAATAATCTTAAAATCCATCAAAGGATGTTGACATAGATGAAATCAAAACTATTTGAGAGAAATATCTCTTTTTTGAAATTATTTAAATGTATCATAATTAAAAAATAAAACCTTTACTTTGAAAATATTCTTATAATTTGTAAGGTAAGCTTCGATGATTTTATAACGATGGAAAATAGCTGCACCCGCCGTATAAGTTAAAAAGGACATTCTTACCTTCATTTTGTCGAAAAGGTTAAAAATGACCTTGTTTGGAAGACGACGTAAAGATTACTTTATAAACATCTTATTAAAAGTCAAACAAGGGTATAAATGACTTTAAACCATTTTATATTAAATAGTAAAAATGTTTGGAAATACATTTATAAGAAACATGGATGTCGATGATAAAGAGGTCCTAGTAGATAATTACGTATAAACAACCTTGAATAATGAAGAGATTGTGAAATAAACCCTTACCTTGTAATTTTCCTTAGCCGACGGTATGTTAAACTCCTGTATAATAGTTAAAAAATTGTTATTAAATTATACAAGAACCATATACATAATTATTATATCATATATGATATTCTAATAATTCTTTTTTAATAATATTTTAGTATTATCATCGTTTCGGGTGTTAACATACTCGTTTTCTTTTATATGTTTTGTTACATAGGCCACATTTGTTATGGATAGGTTGTATCTTATTCTTATCCATAATGTTATCATGTACTTAAAAATTATTTGTAATCATCAAATGAAAATTAGTCTTTAATGGATATGATGTGGAATGAATCTCATCGCTTTCGTGGAGATGGTAATCCGTACGTACACACGAGCAAAAATATCATTCTTGTGATATTAAAACAGTATATAATTGGATGTTATATAATATATAAAGAATAATTATAATGTTATATTTATTATTTACATCAATTACACATCATTATCATACCCATCAAAATAATAATGTTTTGAATAACAATTACACCCCGACGTGGAGAGAGTAAGCCGTACGTACGAACGTATGGTGACATATCATTCAAAGGATGGATATAATATTGAATATGGTTGTACCATATTTATAATAACGTCCCATTATATAGAATATACTGTAGTTATTATTTTAGAATGGAAATAACAAAGAAAGAAGAAATGGAAGAACAAAGGAACTTGAAAGAGGGTGGTGAAATCATTACCTCTTCTTCGGGTTCTTCCTTTTGATTTGATCAAAAGGGCTCCTTAGGATGTCTTTTTGATCAAAATAAGGCCTATAGGTTGAAGTGAGGGAAGCTGAGTGGATATTTGGTCAGGGGTTGGACAATCCAAAAGGCTTTGAAGGTGTGAATTAGAGAGAAGGGGGAGTTCCCTTTCATAAGAGGGGTGAGGGGCACCTTAGGAAAAGAGTGAAATATTATTTTATAATAAATTAATATTTGATTTATAATTGCTAAAAAATGATTTATTTCGAGGATAAGGTGGGTATGTGTCGAAAACCACTCAACCAATAGGTTTTAGACTGGTTTGTGTCACAATATTAACCTTATCATTTATATTTAACTCTTAGTTAATTAGTTTTACATTTACCAGGTCTCTTTGTATTATTATATTATATGGTTAATAAACATACTATAACAAGCCAAGAAAACCCCAATTGGTTAATTATTAATATAAATAACCTTATAATAGTCATTTGGCTGAACCGTAGATTTTTAGAAATAGAATATTAATTAATAATAAAATATTTGTTATAAAAAATATTTTATGTAAATTATGATAGTACATGGTAATTGATTTTAGTGAAAATAATAAAAGCATGATTACTTTGGAAAAGGTTAATTAAATCAATACTAACATGTCATATTAACCTATAAAATTATTGTAATTCATTAAAATTCTCAAATTATATTTATTTGGGTATTTTTAATTTTAATTATTTTAATCTTTCATTAATAAGGTAATTACTGCATCATTGTTGTGTCATAATTAAATTAAATTATATAATGTCCAAAAATTATAAATAAAATACCATAATGTAGTAAATATTTTTTTAATTATAATTAATATTTATAATAGAATGTATCTTATGTATAACCCTATATTAAAAAAAATTAGTTATTAAGCTATTATTTTAACTCTTTTAACTCTCCTTTGAATTAAATAATAATAAATGTCCTAATCTAATCCATGTGGACCAAAGAAGTTCATATGTTATTCCTTAGGTTTTTTTGGACGAATTATACTTATATAATAGAATTAGGACATGTGTTAGGGTAAAAATATTATCATTTTTACCTTTAATTACCCTATTTACTTTTAACCATGGTAAATAAAAGTAAAACGTTATTATTCACCATAAATTATTTTCGTCTCATTGAACCATATTTTACATACTGATATCAACCGTGTCTCTCAGATTTATGAAATTCAATTCACAGAAGCGGTAAAATTGTGTTTAATAGAAATTTTCAAATTCTCCTAGTAGGTGGGTAAAAGACGGTAAAAAGTTCAATAAAATTTTTATACATCTAAAATTATTATAAACTGACTCCAATGAATTACGTTGAACTTATATAGGTAGTATGTATCTATTTTAACTTAAAATAAATTTAAATAAAATAAATAATTATTGTAACGCCCCGACCCCAGTTACCTAGAGTCAGTGCATTATTACATAACATTGGCATGATCACAAGAAAGATAAAATCTGAAAAGACCGATTAGTTTTGTAGCATTGGAAACACTAGATATATTCATAAGTATTACATTACATAATAAAAATGAAAACTACAACAAGATAGTCTCCATAGTCCACACTCATATCCCCTCATATTATCCCTGCAGGTCATTTGTAAATTACTTCTTCACATCCCGGGAAAAATAAAACATTGAAAGGGGTGAGCTCAGATGCTCAGTAAGGATAACAATATAGCGGAAATATTAATAAATAAACATAAAAATTTAAGTTAATGTATAGATAAATCAAAAAACTTTTAAACTTTAACTTCAACATAATATGGAAAAGATAAAATGAAATAATTCCATTTACTTATTCACATGGATATTCTACTAGTCGAATAATCACATTCCATATCAATAACCACTTTCATAATGATGGAATGCATAATGCGAGACTATCATAACTACGTAGCCAAGGCCTCATCCAAGAGTACAAATAAGATTTTGTCAATGCCTTGTGCCCAGACACTAGTTTGTCTCATTAGACATACCGATGCATTGAGGAGCTATAGCGGGATCCACCCGTCACTTATTAAGTCCAATTCATTCCTCATATGAACAGGTTTAAACATAACACAAACATTCATATTATAACTAGCATACGAAATGTCAATACTTTATCCATAAACCATGAATGGTATAATAATAACACATCCACAGTCAAACACATCACAAAAACTTCAATAAAATATGGAAGTTTTGTATCAGATTAAATCAACTTCAAATAAGCTTAAAATCCATCAAAGGATGTTGACATAGATAAAATCAAAACTATTTGAGAGAAATATCATTTTTTTGAAATCATTTTAAAGAAAAATAATTATAAAATAAAACATTTACTTTTAAAATATTATTATAAGCTTGTAAGGGAAGCTTTGAAGATTTTATAACGGCAAAAAATAGTCACACCGCCGTATAAGTTAAAAAAACATTCTAACCTTAATTCTGTCGAAATGGTTAAAAAATGACCTTGTTTGAAAAACGACTGAAATATTCCTTTATAAACCTCTTATAAAAAGTCAAACAAGGGTATAAATGACTTTAACCCATAATCTAGTAAATAGTAAAAAAAAATTGAAATACATTTTTAAAAAACATGGATGTGGATGATAAAGAGGTCCCAGTAGATAATTACGTATAAACAACCTCAGATAATAAAGAGATTATGGGATAATCCTTACCATGTACTTTTCCTTAGTCGATGGTATGTTAACCTCCAGTATAATAGTTAAAACATTGTTATTAAGTTATACGAGAACCATATACATAATTATGATATCATATATGATCTTTTAACATTGATTTGTTAATAATATCTTAGTATTATCATTGTTTCGGGTGTTAACTTACTCGTTTTATTTTATATGTTTTGTTACATAAGTCGTGTTTGTTAAGGATAGGTTGTACCTTATTCGTATCTAGAATGATATAATGTTCTTAAACATTACTTTAAATCATCAAATGAGAATTAGTCTGGAATGGATATGATGGGGAATGAATCTCATCGCGTTCCTAGAGACGGTAGTCCGAACGTATGCATGAGTGAAAATATCATTCTTTTGATATTAAAATAAGATATAATTGGATGTTATATCATATATAGAGAATAATTATCATGTTATATTTATTATTTACATGAATTACACATCATTATTGTACCCATCCAAATAATAATATATTGAATAACAATTACACCACGACGTGGAGACGGTAAGTCGTACATACGCATGTATGGTGACATGTAATTCAAAGGAGGGATAGAATAATGAATATGGTTGTACCATATTTATAATAATGTCAAAGTATATAGGAGATACTGTATTTATTATTTTAGAATGGGAATAACCAAGAAATAATAAGTTGAAGAAGAAATGAACTTGAAAAATGGGTGGTGAAAATATTACCTCTTCTTTGGGTTCTTTCTTTTGATTTGATCAAAAGGGCTCATTAGATTGTCTTTCTGGTCAAACTAAGGTCTCTAGGTTGTAGTGAGGGAAGTTTAGAGAGCATTTGGGAAGGGTTTGGCTGAGCCAAAAGGCTTTGTTTGTGTGAATTAGTGAGAAGGGGGAGTTCCATTTTATAAGAGGGGAGAGGGGCACCTTTGGAAAAGCTAGAAATATTATTTTGTAATAAAATCATATTCGGTTTCTAATGGTTCAAAAGTATATTATTTAAAGGTTAAGGTGGGGATGAGTCGAAAACCACTCCACTAATAGAATTTTGATAGGTTTGGGTCATTATAGTAACCTTATCTTTTAGTTTTAACTCTTAGTTAATTAGTTTCACACTTACCATGTCACTTTGTATTTTTATATTATATAGTTAATAAACTTACTATATACCTCCAAGCGACCCAAAAGTGGTCCATTAATGATACACCTATCATGATATAAGTATCTTGGATGATCCTTATATTTTTAAGATTTTAATATCAATTAATAAAATAATATTTTTTTAAAAGCTCTTTTATGTCAATTTTAACACTATTTGGTATTTTGTTTTTTATAATTTCATAAAAGAATTATTACTTAGAAAGAAATTTATATAACCAATAATAATATATCATATTAACCTATAAAATTATTGGAATTCATAAAAAGTCTCAAATTACATTTATTTTGATATTTATAATATCAATTATTTTAATATTTCATTAACTAGGTAACTACTGCATCACAATTGTGTCATAAATAAATTAAATTATTCAATGTCTAAAAATTATAAATAAAATAACATTATGTATGAAATATTTGTATCTTCCTAATGAATATTTACAATCGAATTTATCTTCTGTATAACCATATATTAAAAATGGATTAGTAAATAAACTTTGATTTTAACTCTTTTAACTCTTCTTTGAATTAAATAATAATAAATGTCCTAATCTAATCCAAGTGGACCTCAATGATAATAGTTTATTCCTAAGGTTGTTTTTGGTCGAGATACACTTGTCCAATAGAATTAGGACATGTAATAGGTTAATATTAATATCATTTTTACCCTTAATTACCCTATTTACCTTTAATCGTTGTAAATAAAAGTAAAAAGTTACTATTCACAAAAATTATTTTCTTCTCATTGAACCACATTTTACTCCTTGATATTAACCGTGTCTTTCGGATTTTCGAAATTCCACTCATAGAAGCGGTAAAATTAAGTTTTATGTGAATTTCCAAATTCTCCTAGGAGGTGGGTAAAAGACAGTGAAAAGTTCAATAAAATTTTTATATATCTAAAATTATTCTAAACTAACTCCAATGAATTATAATGAACTTATATAGGTATTATGTATATATTTTTACCTTAATTAAATTTAAATAAAATAAATAATTATTTATATAAAATTTTGGTTTTAAACTATAACTCAGTGTTTTTCCAATATTCATCAAAAATTGAACGTTTTCAGAAAAATACCAAAATTTCACCCTAGGCTAATTTTGATATTCCGAATCCAAAAATGAAGTCCATTTTGAAAGATAAAATTTATCAAATTTCAAAAAGTAGGTATTACTATTCATAACGGTTAGTTTGATTGGTTATGGTGTGTGTGTTAGAACTCGGAGTTGCGTACAACACACACTACTATATTATTCAAAGGAAAGCATACCGTGGAGGTTAGGGGTGTTACATTCTCCCCTCCTTCAAATAATTTCGTCCTAGAAATTTCTAGAATACTACTGCATGAATAGACTTGGGTGGTTCTTCATCATAAGTTCCCCGGGTTTCCATGTTGCATCTTCCATCTTATGGTTTCTCCACAAAACTTTTACCAGACGAGTCGTCCAGTTTCTCAGTACTTGTTCTCTCGTATCAAGAATCCTGATGGGCTCTTCGCAATAAGACAGATCAGGTTCCAGTTCTAATTCCTCATAGGTGAGTACATGTATTGGGTCAGGCATGTATTTCCTCAACAGTGATACATGGAACACATTGTGAACTTTGGAGAGACTTGGCGGCATTTCCAAACGGTAAGCTACAGCCCCAATTCGTTCTAGAATTTCGAAAGGTCCGATGTACCTACGACTCAATTTACCCTCCTTACCGAAACGTATAACTCCCTTCCATGGAGATACCTTCAAGAAAACATGATCTCCTACCTGAAATTACAAATCCTTCCTTCGGTTATCGGCACAGCTATTCTGCCTTCTTTGAGCCGCTTTGATGTGGTTTTTGATTACCTTTACCTTTCCCATTGTTTCCTCCACCAGTTCTGGGCCTACAAGTTTTCGTTCACCAACGTCATCCCAATAGGTTGGTGTGTGACATCTCTTTCCGTATAATGCTTCATATGGTGCCATCTGAATACTCGAATGGAAGCTATTGTTATAGGATAATTCTACCAGAGGTAAATATTGATCCCACATACCCTGAAAGTCAAGCGATCAGGATCTCAACATTTCTTCTAAGGTTTTAATAGTCTGTTCTGATTGTCCATCTATTTGGGGGTGGTAGGAAGTGCTCAAATGAAGTTCAGTATCTAGGGCTTTCTGAAGACTCTTATAGAATCTTGATGTAAAATGGGGATCATGATCAGAAACAATCGATAGGGGTACTCCATGAAGTCTCACCACTTCATTAATATATAGCCTATCTAGACATTCAAGTGGTAAATCTTCTCTTATAGCAAGAAAATGTTCTGACTTGGTAAGACGATCAACAATAATCCATATTGTATCATTCCTTCTAGGAGTCTTTGGTAGTCCAATGACAAGGTCCATCGTAATATTGTCCCATTTCCACTCCGGTATGTGAAGAGGTTGCATGACTCATCTAGGATGTTGCCTTCCAGCTTTCACTTGTTGACAAACAATACATCTTGACACAAAATCAGTAATCTCCCTCTACATATTGTCCCACCAAAAACGTTCCTTCAAGTTTCTATAAAAATTTGTGCTCCCAGGGTGTATAAAAAATTGGAACTATGAGCATCATCCAACAATTCCCTTTTTAGATCAGGTATATTGGGAACACAAATTCTCTTCCCAAATTTCAAAATTCAATCTTCATACCCAAAGTCATTCAATCTCCCATCATTCACAGCTTTAATCTTCTTTTGAAACTCTTCATCACTGGTCTGAGAACTCTTTATCCTTTCTAGTAAATATGGTTTGGCAACCATTAGAAAAAGTATTGATGTTTCACTTTTCATGGTAATTCCCATATCCATCGTCAATAGATCTATGAAAATAGGATCCCTTTCAATTCTCATCATGTTCAAAACTCCATGATATTTTCTGCTCAAAGCATCTTCCACCTTATTTTCCTTCCTCGGGTGGTAGTGTATCGTGCAATCAGAATCCTTGAGTAGTTCAAGCCATCTCCTTTTCCTCATGTTGAGTTCTTTTTGTGAGAAAATATACTTCAAAATCTGGTGATCAGTATAAATCTCACATTTTTCACCATAGAGGTAGTGCCTCCATATCTTCAAAGCAAAGATCACAGCTGCTAACTCAAGATCATGAGTAGGATAGTTTTTCTCATGAATTTTCAACTATCGTGATGCATAGGAAATAGCCCTATCATTATGCATAAGGACACAACCAAGTCCTTTCTTCGATGCATCACTATAGATAACGAACCCATCATTTCCCGATGGTAGATTCAATATAGGAGTATTGACTAATCTTCTCTTCAGTTCTTCGATACATTCTTCACACTCTTTTGTAAAAACAAATTTAACCCCCTTATGTGTGAGCTTTGTTAATGGGTTATCCAATCGAGCAAAATTCCAGATGAAACTTCGATAATAAACTGCTAAACCAATAAAACTGTGTACCTCAGTCATACTCGTAGGTGCTGGCCATTCTTGGATTGCCTTGGTCTTAGAAGGATCAATAGAGATTCCATATTTAGAGACAATATGTATAAGAAAAGAAATCTCCTGAAGCCAGAATTCACATTTGCTAAACTTCCCATATTATTCAAGTCTTCTAAGAGTCTTCAAGATAATGTGCAAGTGATTTTCATGATCTTCGTAGCTTTTGGATTATACCAAGATATAATCAATAAATACCACCATAAAATCATCGAGATATTCCTCGAAAACTCTATTCATTAGATCCATGAATAAAGAGGGTGAAATAGTCAACCCAAAAGGCATTAATGTAAAATCGTAATGCCCGTACCTTGTTCCAAATGTTGTCTTCAGAATGTCTTCCTACTTCACATAAAACTGATGGTATCCAGATCGAATGTCAATCTTTGAAATGTATTGAGCTCCTTGCAACTGGTCAAATAAATCATCAATGCGAGGTAGGGGATACTTGTTCTTTATTGTTATATCATCGATCTCCCTATAGTCGATACATAACCACATAGATCCATATTTCTTTTTAACAAAAAGAATAGGGGCTCCCCATTGAGAAACACTAGGATGAATAAATCCCTTATTACTCAATTCCTCTAGTTGTTTCTTTAGTTCAACTAATTCTATAGTGGCCATTCTATACCGGGTCTTCGATATAGTCCTTGATCCAGGAATTAAATCAATGGAAAACTCAACTTCTCCTTCTAGAGGATGTCCAGGTAAATTGTAACAGCCCAAGATTTTATAAAAAAAATATTCTTTTTAATTTTATTAATGTCTTGTGTTGTACGCTACACCAAAAGGAGCTTGCACAACACACATCCTTGACTTGCCTTGCATTACATGCAATCGCGACCTTCCTCGATAGCGTGTGTAGTACGCAATACCGAGTTTCACTAAACAACGATATGCTATAAAAATATTATTAAAACTAGCCGTTATGAATAGTAATAACCATTTTTTTGAAATCCAGTAAATCTTATTTTTCAAAATGAACTTTATTTTTGGATTCGGAGTATCGAATTTAGCCTAAGGTGAAATTTTGGTACTTTTCGGATAACTTTCATATTCTGATGAATAGTGAAAATTACTAAATTATAATTAAAAACAACTTTTTTAATCGAAATAATTAATAGTGATAAATCATTAATTTGAGTGGTTTTAAAGTATATTTAGAATATATTTTTACAATTTAATACAATGTTGGTCATTGGATGTAATTTCACAATTAAACTAGACATAAACAAGTGTAAATCTTTTGATAGATATTGTTTCTTAAAAACACGCTATTTGTTTTAACAGCGGGATTTAATTATAAAATTAATTAATGCAACTTTTATGTTATGAATTTGGTAACATAGACTTCATTTTTGAATTCGGAATATGAAATATAGCTTGGGATGAAATTTTGGCATTGTTCTGAAAAACATCAATTTTTGATGAATAGTGAAACTACTAAGTGGTAGGTTAAAAACTGAATTTTGCATAAAACTTAATTTTACCGCTTCTGTGAATGGAATTTCGAAAATCCGAGAGACACGGTTAATATCAAGGACTAAAATGTGGTTCAATGAGATGAAAATAATTTTTTGGTGAATAGTAACTTTTTACTTTTTTTACCACGGTTAATAGTAAATAAGGTAACTAAGGGTAAATATGATATTAATATTACCCTAACACATGTCCTAATTCTATTGGACAAGTGTAATTCGACCAAAAACAAACTTAGGAATAAAATATGACCATTTAGGCCCACTTGGATTAGATTAGGACATTTATTATTAATTTATTTAAAGAAGGGTTAAAATAGTTAAAATCAAAGTTTAATAAGTAAATAATTTTTAATATGGGGTTATACATAAGATAAATTCGATTGTAAATATTCATTAGAAAGCTAAAAAGATTTCCTACATGATGGTATTTTATTTGTAATTTTTAGACATCAAATAAATTAATTTATTTATGACACAAAGATGATGCAGTAATTATCTTATTAATGAAATATTCACATAATTGATAATATAAATACCAAAATAAATGTAATTTAAGACTTTTTATGAATTCCACTAATTTTCTAGGTTACTATGATATATTATTGTTTATTTAATCAACTTGGTTCGAACATATAATTCTGATATGACTTTCAAAAAAATCATATATCAAATAGTGTCAAAATTGACACAAAATAGTTTTTAAATCAAATATTATATTATTAATTGTTATTTTATTCCTAAAAATCTAAGGTTCGGCCACATGACTTAGATAAGGATATATATATTAATAATAAACAATTTGGGGTTCGTTTGGCATGTTATAGTAAGTGTATTAACCATATAGTGAAAGAAAACAAAAAGACACGGTAAAAGTTAAATTAATTAACTTAGAGTTAAATCTAATTGATAAGGTTAAAATAATATCTTAAACTTGTCTAAATTCTATTGGTTGATAGGATTTCGACCCATCCTTACTTTAGCTTCGAAATAAGACCCTTTGGAACCATTATAAACCGATTTTGACTTTAATATAAAATAATATTTTGAGATATTCCTAAGGTGCCCCTCTCCTCCCCTATAAAAGGACACCTCCTCCCCCTCCTCCTCACACCAATTTGAGCACTCAAGCTCGGCCAACCCCTGACAATTTCTCCTCTCCACTTCCCTAGCAACATCCTAGAGGTTCTGGTCTTCCTCAAAGACCAATTTTAGTGCCCTAAGAGGAGGTCTCAAAGAGGCACTTCAAAGAAGAGGTAATTACCGTTACCAATTCTTTCATCTTTATTTCTTCTTCCACTTCTTCTTCTTAGGTTGTTTCATTATGAAGTAATAACATCAGTATCACTCATATACTGATATGTTATTATAAGTATGAAACAACCCTATTTCACCATCTATCCATCCTACGGAAAAAGAAATCACCGCGCGTGCGTACGTACGGAATACCGTCTCCACGCCGTGGTGTAATCTATTTTCCACCACCACCTTACATGGATGGGTATAATGTTGTAAAGAATAACTATACATAGTTATTACAACATCATATTGATTCTGATATATTGTATAATCCACTCCAATTCAATTCAATATTTATAGAAATGATATCATCGCTCGTGCGTACGTACGGACTACCGTCTCCACGACGCGATGAGATTCATTCTCCATGTTAACCATTTAAGAATGATTATAATGTATATATAAGAAATAATAATGAAATATATGACATTATAAAGCTACTGGATTTATGTATATATATACATATGTATGTCATCTACTTACTTCCATTTCAAGACAATAAGGAAAGGAAAACAGCGTTCATGCGTACGTACGGACTACCGTCTCCATGAACGGTGTTTTTCATTTTATTTATCTACCTATTATATATATATATACTGAATATATATGATATATAAATCATATTTTATATTCTGGAAGTAAGTAAATCATGATATAAGTAATAATGATGTCAAGAACAACAAGTCAAAACACCTACGATAAATGAAACGATTTTACCCAAAACGCTTCTTTAACATGGAGTTTACAAAAGAACGGGTAATATAATGTCATAAGTGAACCATATATGATATCATAACAATGAATATGATTCTGTAATAAGTCAATAACATGATTTAAATCATTATACAGGAGGTTCGGACACTTACAAAGCAAGTCGGACCTAAGGTAAGGGAAATATCACAATCTCATTTTTTATCCGAGATTGTTTATTCGTAAGTATTTACTGGGGTGTATTTTATCATCCACATCCATGTTTCATCAAAATGTAATATTATTTCCATCCACCTACAATTGTTTAAAACCATTTTTACCCTTCGGTGAGTTTTTAGTAATATGTATGAAAGGAATCTTTTGTCGTACGAGGTACTTTTTGACTTTTCCGACAAAAGTACGAAGAATGTTTTTTTTAACTTATACGGCACGAACGAATTTATACTGTTTTATAAAGCCTTATTTTCATGAACCTTCCTCCAAAATACTTCATGACAATTTTCAATAAAATCTCTTTCTTTTAAAATTGCATGATGTTTTGTGAAAAGAAATTGATTTTGAAGAAGAAAGGATATTTTCCTCAAGAATTCAATTCAAGTGTTTTATCAAAATTATTTTCCATCTAAGATAATAAAGGGTTCTGTTTCTATCCATATTTTTACATTGATTTGACTATGTTGTGATGGAATTATGTTTATGAATTCCTTTATCTTATATGAATGGTTTTATGATGTCATGTTGTTTAAGAATCCCATTTTTATTACATGGGTTATGCAATGATTTATGATTTTGTGGCATACATAATAAAGGATTCATTAAGAGATGGGTGGGACCTATATCTCCCTCCAATGCATTGGGTAAAGATTTTATATCTCATGAGATAGACATGGCTGGAATGGTAGGTTATACCGGTTCAGTGAAACAGGACTGAAACGAGGGTTACTCGATTCAGAAAGGGACTTTGTCCACTAAGATAGTCTTGGCAATGAGTCTTGACTAACAAGAAATGATTCTCTATGATTATGTGTGAATGCCACAAAGTTTCAAGTTTCATGTTATGATTATGGTGATTTCATTTTCACTTCCATGATTTATCCCATGTTATGAAATTATGCTCTCTTTTGCAGGTTATGATTTCCAAAATGTTATGTTCTTATGAATATGATGTGATTGATATTTCTTTTGTTTACCCTTACTGAGCATTTGAGCTCACCCTTTTATGTTTTCTTTTCCCCAGGATATAAAGAAAGGTTCTAGGTAAAAAAAAAGGGGAAGATCTTTATGGGAGATACTGAAGATCTTTCACCACGATTAGAAGATTACGTTCTGAGTTTCCAAAGACACTAAACTATTACGATCCTTGTGTGTGTGTTTTTGTTATGTACTAAGTATTCCGCAAATGTAATGTAATGTCCATGTACGTCAGGCTTCGGGTCTCTACAGTTGGTATCAGAGGAAAGGCTTAGTCAACCTTTGGAAACTAGGACGCGAAAACGTTAGTGAGATCCCTAGAGATATTTCTAAGGTATGTCTAGGGATGTCCCTAAGGATAAGTATACGTATAGGATATAGTCATAGAACTATGGTAATGATATTAGATTAAACCTAAGATGTTAGATATTGAAGTTACTCCCCCTTTATTATGATTTTTGCCTCTAACACTATTTTTTTTTGGGGTTTTAGAAAATCGTTGGAAACAAGATGATTCACGATAATGGAGGATATGGTGGACAATGGAATGATATTCTTCATAATGAAATGGGATTTGGATGTCCAAACATCATTATTATGCCGAATCAACAGTCTCATAATATGATCAATAAAGTAAAATTTGGTAAGTTTCCTGACTCGGCTAATAAGAGAAAGATGGAGTTTCATGATGATCATAGAGGAAAGAAAGTTCAATTCCCCCTATGTAAATCATGTGGGAAGAGGCATCAAGGAGAATGTTTCAAAGGAACTGGAAGATTCTTTGGGTGTGGAAAAGAAGGACACAAAGCAAGTAAGTGCAAAGGAAAAGGTTCAGTTAACACCATGGATGAGGATAATGGTATTGCTACTACATCAAAAATGGTTAAGTGTTTTAAATGTGGAATGTATGGGCATTATGCAAACAAATGCCCTAAGGGAAAGACTCATGAAGAGAATCAGTATGGTCATATGGGAAGTATTTATGTTGATGATGATGAAGAGACTAAAAATGATATGTGAGATGAAAGAATTATTGAAGCTCGGTCAATGGTTTAAGAAGGTAGTGGAATGATTACATGTTTATCAAGTGTAATGTTGTACTATAGAATAAAAAGACATCTAAGGATTGTTACACTGTTGTCTTTCCTTAAGTTTTGAAAGTTTATGATGAATGGTATGAGTAACAATGAAAGGTTATTCAGATATTTTTGGAATATAGATGATATGCGCATAATGAAGGGATAAGGAGAAAATTAAATGTTTGATGGTATTCATGAGCTCATGATTGATATAAGGACTAAGTGATATCATGGTTTGAGTATATAGAATTTTGAGGATTTTGGTATGTGGAAAGTGTTAACTTTTAACTGCACTCATGTTTTCACTAAGGTATTCAAGAGAATACACGATTAAGGACTTTGAATGTTTGGAATGTGACCAACAAAACATATCTTATGATATATGGGGATCGATGATGGTGTTAAATCTCTGGTAATCATTTTCACTATATTATGAGAGTGGACTGCAGTATTATGGATAAGCCTAAAGATTGGAATGGATTGTGTTGGACGTAAGTTAGTATTGTTTAAGGATAGAAATTTTTTTTCGATATTATTGATGGGATGTTATAGTAATATAGTTTTGGAAAAAGGACAACCTGCAGGACGGGCGACAACCCATCGCTTCGGACAAGGCTGTAGGAATCGAACCCACAACCGAAGTGCGACTGGCCTTTATCGCCTACCACTGGCCTACAGGAAGTCCCTGTTTAGTAGAAACTAGTTTTATTATATTAAGCAGTATGATATATGAAGTATAAGTCCATTTTAGGAACCATATGTGATTAATCTCACTATAGATCGACTTATGTATATTTTTTTCTAACCTTTTGTTTGAGACAGATGGAATGACCCGTCATTCTATCACATGATCTGCTAACACTTCACGAATAACAAATTCAACTTTATTTATTTAAGAGATGAAGTGGAAATTGTTCAAGGCATGAACAACAGTGAGATTGTACCAAAATAAAGTAAGTATTTATTCTATTTCAAATTTTCAACTTTAGGGAAATGATCTTGAAAACCAAAAATGTTGTCCTAGTGATCTTATACCTGATGAATCAGATGGTACCTTATATCATCACAAATCTATGGATTTGTGATTATTGGCTTTTCCATAGCCATGTTCTCTACCACTCTCCATCAGAACATGATGGTTAGATTTCTCTTCCATATCCATATTTTCACCTATGTGGAAACCCAGTGATTAGTTTATTTGGGTAATCGTTACATTTCATACTTTAGTTTTTAAAGCCAAGTTTTGGTATTCCCTTTTACGATGTGGGTTTCTATTAAAGAAACTTTCGAATAGTAAACCATTTATAACCCCGACGAATTTCGAGGGCGAAATTCATTTTAAGGGGGGTAGAATGTAACAGCCCAAGATTTTATAAAAAAAATATTCTTTTTAATTTTATTAATGTCTTGTGTTGTACGCTACACCAAAAGGAGCTTGCACAACACACATCCTTGACTTGCCTTGCATTACACGCAATCACGACCTTCCTCGATAGCGTGTGTAGTACGCAATACCGAGTTTCACTAAACAACGATATGCTATAAAAATATTATTAAAACTAGCCGTTATGAATAGTTATAACCTTTTTTTTGAAATCCAGTAAATCTTATTTTTCAAAATGAACTTTATTTTTGGATTCGGAGTATCGAATTTAGCCTAAGGTGAAATTTTGGTACTTTTCGGATAACTTTCATATTCTGATGAATAGTGAAAATTACTAAATTATAATTAAAAACAACTTTTTTAATCGAAATAATTAATAGTGATAAATCATTAATTTGAGTGGTTTTAAAGTATATTTAGAATATATTTTTACAATTTAATACAATGTTGGTCATTGGATGTAATTTCACAATTAAACTAGACATAAACAAGTGTCAATCTTTTGATAGATATTGTTTCTTAAAAACACGCTATTTGTTTTAACAGCGGGATTTAATTATAAAATTAATTAATGCAACTTTTATGTTATGAATTTGGTAACATAGACTTCATTTTTGAATTCGGAATATGAAATATAGCTTGGGATGAAATTTTGGCATTGTTCTGAAAAACATCAATTTTTGATGAATAGTGAAACTACTAAGTGGTAGGTTAAAAACTGAATTTTGCATAAAACTTAATTTTACCGCTTCTGTGAATGGAATTTTGAAAATCTGAGAGACACGGTTAATATCAAGGACTAAAATGTGGTTCAATGAGATGAAAATAATTTTTTGGTGAATAGTAACTTTTTACTTTTTTTACCACGGTTAATAGTAAATAAGGTAACTAAGGGTAAATATGATATTAATATTACCCTAACACATGTCATAATTCTATTGGACAAGTGTAATTCGACCAAAAACAAACTTAGGAATAAAATATGACCATTTAGGCCCACTTGGATTAGATTAGGACATTTATTATTAATTTATTTAAAGAAGGGTTAAAATAGTTAAAATCAAAGTTTAATAAGTAAATCATTTTTAATATGGGGTTATACATAAGATAAATTCGATTGTAAATATTAATTAGAAAGATAAAAAGATTTCCTACATGATGGTATTTTATTTGTAATTTTTAGACATCAAATAAATTAATTTATTTATGACACAAAGATGATGCAGTAATTATCTTATTAATGAAATATTCACATAATTGATAATATAAATACCAAAATAAATGTAATTTAAGACTTTTTATGAATTCCACTAATTTTCTAGGTTACTATGATATATTATTGTTTATTTAATCAACTTGGTTCGAACATATAATTCTGATATGACTTTCACAAAAATCATATATCAAATAGTGTCAAAATTGACACAAAATAGTTTTTAAATCAAATATTATATTATTAATTGTTATTTTATTCCTAAAAATCTAAGGTTCGGCAAAATGACTTAGATAAGGATATATATATTAATAATAAACAATTTGGGGTTCGTTTGGCATGTTATAGTAAGTGTATTAACCATATAGTGAAAGAAAACAAAAAGACACGGTAAAAGTTAAATTAATTAACTTAGAGTTAAATCTAATTGATAAGGTTAAAATAATATCTTAAACTTGTCTAAATTCTATTGGTTGATAGGATTTCGACCCATCCTTACTTTAGCTTCGAAATAAGACCCTTTGGAACCATTATAAACCGATTTTGACTTTAATATAAAATAATATTTTGAGATATTCCTAAGGTGCCCCTCTCCTCCCCTATAAAAGGACACCTCCTCCCCCTCCTCCTCACACCAATTTGAGCACTCAAGCTCGGACAAACCCTGCCAATTTCTCCTCTCCACTTCCCTAGGAACATCCTAGAGGTTCTGGTATTCCTCAAAGACCAATTTTAGTTCCCTAATAGGAGGTCTCAAAGAGGCACTTCAAAGAAGAGGTAATTACCGTTACCAATTCTTTCATCTTTATTTCTTCTTCCACTTCTTCTTCTTAGGTTGTTTAATTATGAAGTAATAACATCAGTATCACTCATATACTGATATGTTATTATAAGTATGAAACAACCCTATTTCACCATCTATCCATCCTACGGAAAAAGAAATCACCGCGCGTGCGTACGTACAGAATACCGTCTCCACGCCGTGGTGTAATCTATTTTCCACCACCACCTTACATGGATGGGTATAATGTTGTAAAGAATAACTATACATAGTTATTACAACATCATATTGATTCTGATATATTTTATAATCCACTCCAATTCAATTCAATATTTATAGAAATGATATCATCGCTCGTGCGTACGTACGGACTACCGTCTCCACGACGCGATGAGATTCATTCTCCATGTTAACCATTTAAGAATGATTATAATGTATATATAAGAAATAATAATGAAATATATGACATTATAAAGCTACTGGATTTATGTATATATATACATATGTATGTCATCTACTTACTTCCATTTCAAGACAATAAGGAAAGGAAAACAACGTTCATGCGTACGTACGGACTACCGTCTCCATGAACGGTGTTTTTCATTTTATTTATCTACCTATTATATATATATATATACTGAATATATATGATATATAAATCATATTTTATATTCTGAAAGTAAGTAAATCATGATATAAGTAATAATGATGTCAAGAACAACAAGTCAAAACACCTACGATAAATGAAACGATTTTACCCAAAACGCTTCTTTAACATGGAGTTTACAAAAGAACGGGTAATATAATGTCATAAGTGAACCATATATGATATCATAACAATGAATATGATTCTGTAATAAGTCAATAACATGATTTAAATCATTATACAGGAGGTTCGGACACTTACAAAGCAAGTCGGACCTAAGGTAAGGGAAATATCACAATCTCATTTTTTATCCGAGATTGTTTATTCGTAAGTATTTACTGGGGTGTATTTTATCATCCACATCCATGTTTCATCAAAATGTAATATTATTTCCATCCACCTACAATTGTTTAAAACCATTTTTACCCTTCGGTGAGTTTTTAGTAATATGTATGAAAGGAATCTTTTGTCGTACGAGGTACTTTTTGACTTTTCCGACAAAAGTACGAAGAATGTTTTTTTAACTTATACGGCACGAACGGATTTATACTGTTTTATAAAGCCTTATTTTCATGAACCTTCCTCCAAAATACTTCATGACAATTTTCAATAAAATCTCTTTCTTTTAAAATTGCATGATGTTTTGTGAAAAGAAATTGATTTTGAAGAAGAAAGGATATTTTCCTCAAGAATTCAATTCAAGTGTTTTATCAAAATTATTTTCCATATAAGATAATAAAGGGTTCTGTTTCTATCCATATTTTTACATTGATTTGACTATGTTGTGATGGAATTATGTTTATGAATTCCTTTATCTTATATGAATGGTTTTATGATGTCATGTTGTTTAAGAATCCCATTTTTATTACATGGGTTATGCAATGATTTATGATTTTGTGGCACACATAAGAAAGGATTCATTAAGAGATGGGTGGGACCTATATCTCCCTCCAATGCATTGGGTAAAGATTTTATATCTCATGAGATAGACATGGCTGGAATGGTAGGTTATACCGGTTCAGTGAAACAGGACTGAAACGAGGGTTACTCGATTCAGAAAGGGACTTTGTCCACTAAGATAGTCTTGGCAATGAGTCTTGACTAACAAGAAATGATTCTCTATGATTATGTGTGAATGCCACAAAGTTTCAAGTTTCATGTTATGATTATGGTGATTTCATTTTCACTTCCATGATTTATCCCATGTTATGAAATTATGCTCTCTTTTGCAGGTTATGATTTCCAAAATGTTATGTTCTTATGAATATGATGTGATTGATATTTCTTTTGTTTACCCTTACTGAGCATTTGAGCTCACCCTTTTATGTTTTCTTTTCCCCAAGATATAAAGAAAGGTTCTAGGTAAAAAAAAAGGGGAAGATCTTTATGGGAGATACTGAAGATCTTTCACCACGATTAGAAGATTACGTTCCGAGTTTCCAAAGACACTAAACTATTACGATCCTTGTGTGTGTGTTTTTGTTATGTACTAAGTATTCCGCAAATATAATGTAATGTCCATGTACGATAAGCTTAGGGTCTCTACATAAATCTTCCAGAAAAACATCTACATATTCATTCACAATAGGTACATCCTCTATTTGAACATTAATTACCTCACCCACAGTCATTTCATTCTCTTCCTCCCCAATAATTTAATTTGGTCGAGCTACTAGGGGTGGATCTAGATAAGAATTAGGTGGTGACGATTCTGCTCTAAATATAAGGTTTTCCTTATCATCATCATCAAAAGTCGTAACCTCCTTCTTGTTACAATAAATCTTCACATCATGGTCTGAAATCCAATCCATACCGAGGATTATATCAAACTCAATCATAGGTATGACGATGAGATCAGTAGATAAAGAACATTTATGTGCTCCAATGGGGACTGATTCACAAAACTTTGTTGCAAAGATACTTCTCTTAGGAGTTTTAACTGACAACTCCCTTGTTAAGACAAATTGGAAATATCTAATTTTCTTTGAAAACTGGGAAGATATGAAACAATTTGATGATCCAGAATTAAATAATGCATTTTCTAAACTTGAGGAAACCATTAAATTACCCGCCACCACGTCTTTTGGAGCTTCTACTTCAGCAGTAGTGATAACATAATCTTGGAGTTGATCCCTTGAATTTTTTCGGAGGTAAGTTCCCCTGAAACTTAGGACATTCATTTTCATAATGTCCCATCTCCCTGAAATTGTAGCATTGGACATCGGTAGCTTCCTTCTTCCCCTTGAAATCACGAGCTTGGGGGCCTTTTTCACCACACTTGTAATAGACTCCCATTCCTTTTAAGAAAGTACCGGGGTGTTTCTTCCCGCATTTACCATAGGATGGATATTCTACCTGTCCCTTCTTCCCCTTATTTCCATTCCTAGATTTATCAGCAGATCTCTTCTTCTCTTTCTTTTCTTTAAAGTCATAAGACTTAGAGAATTCCTTTTCTTTATTGATAGCACACGAGACAATGTCTTCGTACGATGAGAAGGATTGGGAGAATAATTCTCGATGGAGAAACAGTTTTAACCCATCAAGGAAACGATCAATATTACTTTTTGTGTTATGTATATAATATCAAGCATACCTTTCTAACCTTGTAAAGTTAGCCTCATACTTTGTGACATTCTTATCCTCCTTTTGTCTCAGACTCAGAAATTGTCTTTCCATATCTTCTCGATGGTCACGAGGTAAGTATTTTTCTAAGAAAAGCTCTTTGAACTCCCTCCATTCCATATTTGATACTTCATCGTCTTCCTTCATGTTTTGAATCAATGACCACCATTGATCAGCATCTCCAGTGAGGAGATAAACTGCCATGACAACTTTTTCCCTTTCACTACTCCCCAAAGCCTGAAATATTTTCTCTACGGAACTTATCCATTTCTCAGCTACTAATGGATTTGTACTCTCATTGAATGTTGGTGGTTGCTGCCTCATGAAGTGATCTGACATTGATCCTCCACGTTGTGGATCAGGGTGCTCCATACAGGTAATGTTATTATTCATAACCTGAGTGAGTTGTCCCAGTATGGTGATTAGTTGATCAGCACCAGTTGCATCACCAGCTCCACTGTAATTATCTTGAGCAGGAGGGAAATCCCTACATGGAGTGCATGCATTGATATAGTTTCAATTTCTTCCACTAGGCTCCATTTCTAAATAATGGTATAAACTAGATCAGTTTATGAATCAAAATACATAATTCCATACTTATAAAACACTTAACATAAATTGAACTGTTTATGGATATAATACATAATCATAAAAATGTTTTATTTGAGGAAGTATATACTCATAAACCCTTCATAATGGTTTGTAATGAAAATGAGAGTTATCCTAAGCATATCCCTCAGGAGTGTCGTAACCAAGAGTACAACAAGGCTCATTATCATGCACCAGTTCCCATTCGAGTCTAGCTCAAAGTGGTTTTTTTGGGTTTTAACCCTAGGTACATCAGTTCCCGAGCCGCCTCTACCTTCTCGTATCTAGACAGGGATGTATTTCTCAAAAAAATCATAAAATCTCTACAATACCAAAATTCTAGGAAGTTCTTCTATACTAATCCTCAATGTCCATCTTAAATCTATGTGCTCTAATCATAGTTTATCTAAATATAGATTCCAAGGTTTTTACTAAACCTCCCTCTGATACCAACTGTAACGCCCCGACCCCAGTTACCCAGAGTCGGGGCATTATTACATAACATTGTCATGATCACAAGAAATATAAAATCTCGAACAACCAATTTGTTTAGTAGCCTTGGAAACACTAGATATATTCATAAGTATTACATTACATCATAAAAATGAAAACTACAACAAGATATCCTCCATATTCCACACTCATATACCCTCATATTATCCCTGCAGGCCATTCATGAATTACTTCTTCACATCCTAGTAAAAATAAAACATTGAAAGGGGTGAGCTCAGATGCTCAGTAAGGATAATAATATAGAGAAAACATTAATAAATAAAAATAATCATTTATGGCAATGTATAGCTAAAACAAAAGCCTTTTAAACTTGAACTTCAGCATAATATGGAAAAGATAAAAAGAAATAATTCCATTTACTTATTCACATGGATATTCTACTAGTCGAATAATCACATGCAATATCAATAACCACTTTCATAATGATGGAATGCATAATTCCAGACTATCATAACCACGTAGCCAAGGTCTCGTGCCAAGACTAATAATAAGATTTTGTCAAGGGCTCATGCCAAGACAGTAGTTTGTCTCATGAGACCAACCGATACATCAAGGAGCTATAGCAGGATCCACCCGTCACTTATTAAGTCCAATGCATTCCTCATATGAACAGGTTTAAACATAACATAAACATTCCTATTAAAAATAGCATAGGAAATGTCAATACTTTCTCCATAAACCATGAATGGTATAAAAATAACACATACACAGTCAAACACATCACAAAAACATCAATACAATATGGAAGTTTTGTATTGTAATAAATAAACTTCAAATAAGCTTAAAATCCATCAAATGATGTTGTCATAGATGAAATCAAAACTATTTGAGAGAAATATCCCTTTTTTGAAATAATTTTAAAGTCACATAATTATAAAATCAGACATTTACATTGAAAATATTCTTATAAGCTTGTGAGGGAAGCTTTGATGGTTTTATAACGGCAGAAAATAGCCGCACCCGCCGTAGAAGTTAAAGAAACATTCTTACGTTAATTCTGTCGAAAAGGTTAAAAAAGGAACTTTTTTGGAAAATGACAGAAAGATTCCTCTATAAACCTCTAACAAAAAGTCAAAAGAGGGTATAAATGACTTTAAACCATATTGTAGTAAATAGTAAAAAAAATTGAAATACATTTTTAAGAAACATGGATGTGGATGATAAAGAGGTACCAGTAGATAATTACGTATAAACAACCTTAGATAATGAAGAGATTGTCAGATAATCATTACCTTGTAATTTTCCTTAGTCGATGGTAAGTTAACCTCCTATATAATATTTAAAACATTGTTAATAAATTATACAAGAACCATATAAATAATTATGATATCATATATGATCTTTTAACATTGATTTGTTAATAATATCTTAGTATTATCATTGTTTCGGGTGTTAACTTATTCGTTTTCTTTTATATGTTTTGTTACATAAGTCGTGTTTGTTATGGATAGGTTGTACCTTATTCATATCCAGAATGATATAAAGTTCTTAAACATTAATTTTAATCATCAAATGAGAATTAGTCTTGAATGGATATGATGGGGAATGAATCTCATCGCGTTCGTGGAGACAGTAGTCCGTACGTATGCACGAACGACAATATCATTCTTTTGATATTAAAATAATATATAATTGGATGGTATATCATATATATATATATAGAATCATTATCATGTTATATTTATTATTTACATGAATTAGATATCATTATTATACCCATCCAAATAATAATATATTGAATAACAATTACACCACGACGTGGAGACGGTAAGCCGTACGTACGCACGTATAGTGACATGGCATTCAAAGGATGGAGAGAATAATGAATATTGTTGTACCATATTTATAATAATATCACATTATATCGGAGATACAGGATTTATTATTTTAGAATGAGAATAAAAAAGAAAGAAGAAGTGGAAGAATAAATGAACTTGAAAAGGGCGTGGTGAAAACATTACCTCTTCTTCGGGTTCTTCCTTTTGATTTGATCAAAAGGGCTCCTTAAGATGGCTTTATGATCAAACTAAGGCCTAGAGGTTGTAGTGAGGGAAGTTGAGAGAGTATTTGGGTAGGGGTTAGCCGAGTCAAAAGGCTTTGAATGTGTGGATTAGTGAGAAGGGGGGTTCCCATTTATAAGAGGGGTGAGGGGAACCTTTGGAAAAGCTAGAAATATTATTTCATAATAAATTCATATTCGGTTTCTAATGGGAAAAAAGTGTATTATTTAAAGGTTAAGGTGGGTATGGGTCGCAAACCACTCAACCAATAGAATTTAGACAGGTTTGGGACATTATATTAACCGTATCTTTTAGTTTTAACTCTTATTCAATTAGTTTGACACTTACCATGTCACTTTGTATTTTAATATTATATTGATAATAAACTTACTATATACCTCCAAGAGACCCCCAAGTGGTCCATTAATGATACACCTATCATGATATAAGATTCTTGGCCGAACGTTATATTTTTAGGAATTTAATATCAATTAATAATATAATACTTGTTTTAAAAACTCTTTTATGTCAATTTTGACACTATTGGGTATTTTGTTTTTGATAATTTCATAACAACGTTATTACTTCGAAAATAATTTATATAACCAATACAAATATGTCATATTAACCTATAAAATTACTGTAATTTATAAAAAGTCTCATATTACATTTATTTTGATATTTATAATATCAATTATTTTAATATTTCATTAATTAGTTAATTACTGCATCACCATTATGTCATAAATAAATTAAATTATTTAATGTCTAAAAATTATAAATACAACACCATTATGTAGGAATGCTTTTTATATTTATAATGAATATTTGCAATTGAATTTATCTTATGTATAACCCTATATTAAATTTGTTTTTAGTAAATAAACTTTGATTTTAACTCTTTTAACTCTTCTTTGAATTAAATAATAATAAATGTCCTAATCTAATCCATGTGGACCTAAATTATAATATTATATTCATAAGGTTGTTTTTTTTGTCGAGAGACACTTTTCCAATAGAATTAGGACATGTGTTAGGGTAATATTAATAGCATTTTTACCCTTAATTACCCTATTTACTTTTAACCGTGGTAAATAAAAATAAAAAGTTATTATTCATGAAAAATTAATTTAATCACATTGAACTACATTTTACTCCTTGATATTAACCGTGTCTCTCGGATTTTCGAAATTCCACCCACAGAAGCGGTAAAATTAAGTTTTATGTGAATTTCTAACTTCTCCTAGGAGGTGGGAAAAAGACGGTGAAAAGTTCAATCAAATTTTTATATATCTAAAATTATTCTAAACTAACTCTAATGAAATACATTGAACTTATATAGGTATTATGTATCTATTTTGACCTTAATTAAATTGAAATAAAATAAATAATTATTTAAATAAAAATTTGGTTTTAAACTATAACTCAGTGGGTTTTCACTATTCATCAAAAATTGATATTTTTCAGAAAAATACCAAAATTTCACCCTTGGCTAATTTCGATATTCCGAATCCAAAAATGAAGTCCATTTTGAAAGATAAAATTTATAAAATTTCAAAAAGTGGGTATTACTATTCATAACGGCTAGGTTGATTTGGTGTGGTGTGTGTGTTAGAACTCGAAGTTGCGTACAACACACGCTACTATATTATTAAAAGGAAAACGTACCAAGGAAGCTTGGGTTGTTACAATTAATTAAAAAAAATCGGTTTTAAACTATAACACACTGTTTTTCACTATTCATCAAAAATTGAATGTTTTCAGAAAAATACCTAAAATTCCCCCTAGGCTAAATTCGATATTCCAATTCAAAAAATGAAGTCCATTTTGATTGATAAAATTTATAAAATTTCAAAAAGTGGGTATTACTATTCATAACGGATAGTTTTATTGGTTGTGGTGTGTTAGAAGTCGAAGTTGTGTACAACACATGCTATTGTATTATTCAAAGAGAAGTGTACTGTGGAAGATTGGGGTTTTATAGTGGAACACTAGAACTTTAGATGATATCCCATCTAGTGGATCATTCATGAGAAACCTATTGGACAACTAGAACTTGGGATGAGATGCTCTCTATGGGCTGATCCATTATAATTGTGTTGGTAGTTCAGTTGGGTGATTTTGATTATTAAGGTGCAATGTTCATAGGGTCCCACTTGTGTTATTTACCACTTTGTATTTTCACATGGCTCTCTCTTATGACATGATTCTTTCTAATATGGTGTTATCTATCAGTATATATCTGATAGACCTTGTGTATACATTTATTTCAACCTATATTATTTGTGAATAAGGGTTTTAC
The DNA here is from genome assembly GCA_963277665.1 of Viscum album. Classification (NCBI taxonomy): domain Eukaryota; kingdom Viridiplantae; phylum Streptophyta; class Magnoliopsida; order Santalales; family Viscaceae; genus Viscum; species Viscum album. The sequence goes on from OY728167.1 coordinate 838,195,308, forward strand.
TTAAATTTTTTTTACAGAAAATGTTTTTCTGAAAATGTTTTCTATTAACGGTTCAAGTATTATTATGGAAATGTTCATGGTGATTTTCCTACTAATGGTATAGCATGAAACATTATCTTTTGAGTGAAATTTGACTAGGCCTTGGTACATAGCCTACATACTCTTTTGGGTGTATTTAGACTATTTATGTATGACCCAAGTAAGGGTAACATGTATCGTGGTGATGGTGCATTCAGTTGTTAGTGTTCCACCTCTAGTAGGTGTTGGTGGTGGTGTCTTAAGGGCAATGTACCTATTATTTCATGGAGGTTTTTAGGATAGTTTTTTGATTCCCCTTTCGTTGTTGTATTTTATGTTTTGATTAATGTTATATACTCTGAGTCAAAAAATTGATGTACCTCGTTTGGTTATGGTTATCAGTTATTGTGATGTTTATTATTGTTGGTTGTTTATGATTGTGATAATGGGTGAAATAATTCCAAAAGTGAATTTTTGATTCCCAGTCACAAATTTTCACCCTGTATGAAATCTGAACTCCCTTCATTCCATTTCATGGATCAGGTCGGGGTGTCGGTTTTGATTTCACCTCGTCTTGGTTAAAGAAAATATGACTAACATTTCCTTATTCATAATTTGAAAATTCACCGGCTCTACAACATTATCTTATATGGATTAGAAAAACATTTTGGTTAATGTATTTTTTACATTTTTAGGAATAATCTAATTTACAGATACATACATTAAATATGTTATCAAAACATGAAATTCATTTGATTTTAACCAGTTTAACATCAAATTATTTATTTACATGACATTATTTATCTTTTATGAATATCCATCATGAATATTTAAACCCCTAAAAAAAATTTGAAATTGAAAATTTTCACTTCTCGGTAGAGTGTAAGTTATTGGAGGAAGAAGAGTTTGTCTTTCCCCCTTCGTTAGTGTCAAATATTCCATTATCCACATATCAATCATGTCACACCCAGACTTTTGAAATAATTTTATTTTATTTTATCTAATATTGAAATTTTTTATCGAGGTACAGGTTGACCCCGATTGAATTCTTTTTTGTTAATAAAGGAGTATTTTGGCCTTTGCGTCATCCAACACATGGGAAGGGTGTGATCGAAGTCGCGCAACATCCCCTGGGTGTCTATGTGACCTGTCCGATCTTCGGGTCAAATAAATAAAAATGAAATGAATAATAATATGAGCAAAAATGAAAATAAGATAAATAAAATGAAGTTTAATAAAGCATTTTAATAATAATAATGGTAATTAATATTTTCTTTAATTGTAATAAATTATTTAAGTTAGTATTATTTATATTATTAAGATTATTCATATTTTAAATATTCTATTAAGCTATTATGATTATTATCAAGAACATTATTATTATTATTATTATTATTATTATTATCATAGTTTATTATTATTTGTATTATAATGTCGATATTAATATTAAAATTAATAACCTCTTATTATTATTGTAGTAATTGTAAAACTATTAACATATTAAAAATACTATTATTAATATTTTCATTATCCTTTTTAGGATGGTTTAGGACTATTTAGTTTAGTTTTTTTTTAAATTTTTTTTTTTATTTTTCGTTTTATGTTGTTCTCCCCTCCCTTCCCCTTGGTGGAATCATGACCAACCCCCCTCTTACCCAAGTCATGTCGTACCCTCCCTCTCTTGGCAAACCAACCCTATCACGCCTGCCAGCCCCGTCATGCCAGCCAGATCCGTCATGCCCTTCTTCCCAAACATCCAACCCCATCACACCCTACCATATTGTGTGCCAACCTCTCACTTCCGGTGAAGCCTCAGCCCACACAAAACCCCATACCGGTGTGACCTTGTTCCACTACGACTCCTTTCCAGTGGCCTCCCTCCTCATGTGGCAGTTTCTTGGACCCCCACCAATTCCACTCCTCATCCTTCGCCACAAGTGTGAACTAATTAGTTAACCCTACTTTTTCCTCATTTGGGTTTTCGGGTTGGGGTTTTTGGTGTTATATGGTTATATTTTGTTTTTTAGGCTCCAATTCTTCAATTAGGGTGTAATTGAGTTTTTTTTTGGTGTGATTGAAGTGCCTAGTATGTTTCACACTGAATCATTTAGGTTTTTATGCACCAAGGTAGGTGGCTCCACATATAAATATTACTCTATGAATTAATTATCTTATTTAATTAATTCATCATTTTCTTTAATTATTTTTCATGGTGAGAATTTAGTATTCTTGAAGCATAATGTGAGTTTGATTGGTTTAGTAGAATGCTCAAATGATATAGGTCTGTTTTTTTATGAAAACCAACGTTGTGTCATTAAATAGTGTTTTATAAAATCATGAATTATGTTTAGTTTATAGTAAAAGTGGTGCGAAGCGAGTTTTAAAATGGTTTTGGCCTGCATATAATTGTAAAAGAGGATTTTTGGTATGTTCTAGGTGTGAGGCATTTTGGGGTTTTTTTGTGTTGTTTAATCAATTTTTGAAATGGGTTATTGAATTATAAGAATGATAAAGAACATGTGTGGGAGAGGATTTGGGGTGCATTTGGGTTTAAAGAGTGTTTTGTGTGATATTTTATGGTTCTAATTTTGATTTTTTTCATAAATGGTTTTATTGTTTTATTAAATTGTATGTGTAGTGTGTGGTCCCGGTTTTGTGGTTTTGAGTTTCTGGGTCTACGACGACTAACCTACATGTGCATAAGTAAGTGTGTTTATATATATATATGGGTTTCCCCGTTACATTAATTTCCATCCATGGTAGTGAATGTACATGTATGGGGCCATGTGTACCTAGGTATTTATATAAAAATACCAAAGTAGGTGATTCGAGAAAAGTATATGCATATAAGAATATATGTAAGGATCCAATTGCACACGTTCAAGGTCGTGCAAGCATGCGTATAAGGGCTAGGTGTCCTTATATGTATGTGAAGCTGCATATTCTTAGGGGGGGCATCATCTCGTAGTTAGAAAGTACCAAGGGATGGATTTTTAGTTTATTTACACCCTGAGGTAGGTTCCCTATGCCTTGATCATTAATTATAATTTCCATTTTTTATCGGTGCTCTTTTAAAATTATGTCCCTTTCTGTTATATGAAATGCATATGAAATTTATATAAATATTTCTATATATATATATATATATATATATATAATTTTGGTTCTTGAAAAGTATGTTTCTAGATATATTGAATGTGAAACGGGTATTTCCAAATACATGTGGCCTTTTTTTCAATTTTAATATAAATGTTTAATTACATGTTTGATTTTCCAAAAAAATCCTATGTGATTTCAAAAATGGTTTTTTGAGTGAACATGACATTAAATGGTTTTTCGACCCCATTAAAAGTATTGATTCATTGTAAGCGTGGTTTTATGATTTTTTTAAATAAGTGGTACCCAAGTTGTTTAGTTAATTTTAAAAATAGTTTTGGAAGCATAAATATTTTGGGTGATTATGTTTTCTAAAATGAAAAGAAATATTTGTGAATAATTAATCCCGTTTGGTACTTTAATAATTGTTTCTTAAAAAAATCTATCTTCAGGCATGCCTCTTTATATTATAAAAGGATGTGTATGTTGAATGTGTGCATTGTGATATGTGCTGAGTAAAGCGGCTTGTGTATTCTGTGTGACAAAAAATGGAGATTTTCTCAAGGAGGGATATTGATGCTGATGGGGTGAGTGTGTTTTTGAATAAATAGAATGATATTTTCATGTATGTTTTCTTGAAAAAACTCACCACCACATGAAATAGAGCACAAGGAAAAACCTTAGTATCTAGGTGGGCGAACTAGGACTAGTACACTAGATGATACTGAAGTGGTAGGATTGACACTAAAACACTAAATAAACAAAATAATGATTAGAGACCACTAGGTTATTGGTATGTTCTGTACTGGTGGCTGATGCACGAGAACATAGATTGTTGTGGTTCATATGCCACATTTACACTAAGGTATGAGTATCCTAGGTCTCCAAATAACATTAGCTACATAGGGATTTCCCATGGTTCTTGTGATATTATTTTCAATTCTGTTGTCTCCTTCATGTTCCCTCTTCTATGAAAAAAACATATTTTTTAATCTAAATTTATATCCTTTCATTTTTAAATTTTAATTCATTCTTGGAACATATTTTTAAATTTATGTGGAAGAGAAATTATTTCCATGACAATGCAATCTTGTTACAAAAATTTGAAAAAAATGAAAAAATTATTTTTTATGTCTTTTTTTCAAACTAGAACTTTTTGGGTTTCTTTTTAATGGTAAGGGAATAAGGAGTTGTTTTATTTTAGCATTCCTATTGAGCATCTCAGTTTTCATGCTTACGTTTTCTTCTTAGTTTTAGGTTCTAGTTTTGGATCGCTCTAGCAGTGAGTGTATTTTCGTGTTTGGTGGTGACCGATGGGGTTACATAGAGGTAGGTTTATCTAGACATCTTCATTTTATTTTCCACTTCCTATTTAAGTGGAAGGGTCATGGTATACAGTAGTTGAGGGTGTCAGAACTCAACGTTCTGGCTACGAGTAAGGTTTCTAGCTAGCACACCTCATGGCGGGACTCGAGTTACCAAGAGAAGTTGAGTTTTTTTTTTATTCTTTGGTCATTGTGGTTAATCATGTTTTGGGTAAATGAAAAGGGAGTAGGTTCAATGGTATCATCAAGCTCACAGGCCCTGGAAAGCCATGTAGACCCAGGGACATTTCCCTTTTATGCTCTTTATGATGGTCTAGTGAATGGTGTATTGTCGCCAAACATATGTCCAAGTCACCCACTGGAACTAATCCCCTCATTTGTTGTCTCGTTTCTCTTTGATTTTTGGATATCAATTTGAAAACTTCCTTTTGAAAATTTATGAAATATTTATTTTTAAGTCTAAATGACTTGATTTTCAAAGTTATGGAACATGGGTTTTCATAACTAATTCGAATGAGGTTCTAAATATGTGGACTTCCCTCAAACAATTTTTGTGTAAAATGAGTTGGATTTTTAAATTGAAACTTATGAATTTACATGCAGGTTGGTTTGGAAATTTTTGATGATTTTAAAGTGGGTTTTGAAATTCCTTTTTCAATGGAATTTGTTAAACCAGTTAAAGCTATATTGAATGGGATGAAATGTTTGAAAATTAACATGAAAGGTTTGAAAATAATTTTTTTTGGATGATAGGTGTTTTATTTAAATAATGTGAGATCCAAAATGGTTTTATTTGAATATTCGGTGCTTTTCTTGAAGTGGTTTTTGGATGAATTTGTAATGGGTTTTAACCTTACTCTGAGTGGTTTTTCAAAGAGGAGGTGTGGGTCGTTTTTTGTTTTTGAAAATGGAAATAATTTGGTACTAACCTTTAGTTTTTACATGGGTAACTATATGGATGAGTTATATGTGATAGGTGAATTTGTTCATGATTAACATGAGAGCATAAATGTGTAATGCCCATGAGGTTCCATTGGTGACTATGCATCAAACCCTCCAAGATTTATTTCTAGAAGAGTTTTCAAATAAAGGGTGGAGTATTTTGATGATCGTTGGTTGTGTGGTATGTATTTTGGTGTTTTTGGAATCTCATAGTGTGGTGTTTTTATTTTTCACAATAATTATTTTTTGTATCATGTTCCATGTTTGTGTTCATTTTTAAGTTGATTTTCTATGTTGGTTAATGTTTTTTCTCAAGAAGTGTTTTGTGAGAGCTTTGAAATGGTTTCCCAGTTCTTTTAGTGTTTTCTCATGGTGTGCTTGACCAGCAGACTAGTTTATTTGGGTCCGCAGTTTTCCTTCTTGGCTAGTGTACTCCCCATTAATAGATATTATGAGATTGATGTGAGGCCATGGGAAATTATATATTGGTTGGCCCTCCAGTTTACCAATGTTATACCGTTCCTTTTTTAGTGTAATTGACATGTCTATCCTATTTTCCTTGTTCATTAAGAGGATCCTCTGATAGCAGGATGGTAGATGTGAGAGGAGTTGGAGGGGGTATTTGTCTCTTTGAGTTTTCTGAGTCGTCGTGTATGAAGTATGAAACCATTTTTTCTGAAGGTCCCTTCTGGAAATGGTGAAATGAATTCCAGTAGGGAAGGGTGATGGCGGTTCAATGTTATTGGTGCTGACCGGTGTATTCAAAGCCATTGTAGTTCCTTCATTGTAAGTGAGGGTCATGTTCGGTGATGTCTTGCACCGTGTGGTCTCTTTAAAGTGAGAGGGTGGATTTTTTGTGTTTCTATAGGAATCCGAATTTTCACAGTAGTGTGTCCTCGTGGGTAGATATAATTTTTCAGTTCAAAGGGGAATTTTTGTCTTGCGTCTTCCCTTATGATGATTCTTGGTGAAGGTGAAGGGTTGTTTCATGTGAATCATCTAAACCCCTATTTTGGTGGATGTGTTGTGATGGAGTTGTTGGATGTTGGGGTGTGTTGTGTTTATTAGCGTTGTCTCAGTTTTGGTGTGGTTGTGTGTGGCAACAAAAGGAGAACCATCGTTCAGGATTCTTCAATTCCTGAATATGAGGTAGGATATGCTTATAACATCAGGTATCATTCCATAGGCCTCAAAGTGATTATGGAATGTGGTCAAGAACCCTGATAGTGTATGGGACTCAGACCTTATTTCTGTTATTGGTTTTGAATGAGAAGGTAGTTTAAATCCATTCCTATAGAGGTTCCATTATAAATGACCTGTTTGGGTGTGTGAGGTCTCTCGTGTCTTGGAGGAGGTGTGGTCGTCTCATTCCCTAAAAGACCTGGTGGTTGTGCTCACTGGATGTAATCAAATTTAGTGGTCTTTATGGGGTACTTTTGGATATATCTTTCTCAATTTTGATTATTTCTCATCTAGGAATGTGAATATGTTGGGTTGTCTTCAGCTTTGTTTTTGACACCCTAGTATTTGGGCCCTTCCCTCCCCATCCCTTGTGGTGGAGTGTTTGTTTAGTGGCTGGATGCCTTTGATTTCACGTGTTTCCATTGACACTAAAGGTGGTGAGACCCATTAGGGGACTTTCTGAAATTCCCTGGGAATAAACCGATGTTTTCCCATACTTAATGGTGGGGAGTCCATTCGAGCCTTCCCATGTCAGTTTTTCAAGCTTGTCTTAGGGGTTGGTTGGTTCTTAATGATCAGGAGTCCCTTCCTCCCCATGTTGATCTTTTGGTTATATTTCTTGAGATGGATATGTGGTCGGTTATGAGAGTATTCTTTGGGATGTGGTTTGATTTTTCTCTCTTGTTTCAAGAATGTGGAGTATGTCATATTTGGTAGTGATTGAGGTGTTTCAACATTATAATTTTGATTGTATGTTGTGGGAGATATCTTTTCCTTTGACAGAACAACTAGAGATGTTTTAAATCCTGTGGGGGTGGCTAATAACGTGGACTCCATTTTGGTCTCCTGAGTTTATTTTGATGGAATTCTCTCTTTGTTTTTAGTGTTCTTTCTTCTCTTTTGTGTCATTTGTCGGGAACCTTTTTGAGTTGAGAGGAGGGTACCGGTTCTGTTTTCTAAGTATCTTTGTGGATTTTGGGGGGGGGGGGGGTGGAAAGCATTATGGTGGGTAGAAGTTTCACACCCGGAATTTAGAAATAACATTATTTTGTTATTGTATCTGAATTTGAAATTTTCCATCGAAGTTTCGGTTGATCCGGATAGAAGTTTTGTTGTTTTTGCTAATATATGGATATTCTGGAATTGGAATCATCCATCACATAGGCATGTGGAGGTCATATCCGTGTGGTTTTTCCTGGTTCTCCATGTGGCATGCCCGATGTTCAAGACAAATAAATAAAAATGAAATGAATAATAATATGAGGACAATGGAAAAAATAATAATAAATTGAATTTTAATAAATAATTTTAATAATAATAATAAGTGTAATTATTATTATTACCATTATTATTGTTATTATGATTATTAATGTTAATATTTTAATTCAGTTATTATTAATAATATTATAAATATTATTCATATTATTAATATTTTGTTAAGCTATTATAATTATTATCAAGAACATTATTATTCTTATATTTTTCATTATGATGATGATTATTATTATTATTAGTTTGGATTAATATTGTTATTAATAATGTCAATGTTACGAGTAAAGTTTTTAACCACTTATTATTATCGCTATAATCGTAAAACTATTAAAATATTAACTTATAATTAATATTATTTTCATTATATGTTTATAGGTTGGTTTATGACTTTTTCTTTTAGGTTTTTTATTTCAATTTCATTTTTCTTTTTTTCTATTTCTTTCTCTCTTTTTCTCCCCACCTTTACCCTTGGTGGATTCACACTCAACCCCCCCACTTCCTACCCAAGACACGTCACTCCCTCCCTAACTTGTTCAACCAGCCCTGTCATACTAGCCATCCCCATCGCGCCAGCCTGATCTGTCGCGCCCTACTTCTCGGCCAGCCATCCTCGTCGCACCCTTCCATGTTGTGCACCACCCTCTCCCTTCCTGTGAGGCCTCATCTTGAAAAAAACAACCTCCCAACATGACCCTATTATGGATCGACTCATTTCCAGTGACCTCCCTCCTCACGCGATAGCCTCCAGGACACCCCTTTCCGCTACTCATCCTTCTCCACAAGTGCGACCCAACCACGTAAACTTCCTTCCACATCCATAGGGATTTCGGGTTAGGGTTTCTTGTGGTGTAGTTTTCGATTTTGATATTTTTTTCTTCGAATTATTTAATTAGGGTATAATCGAGTTTTTTCGCAGTGCGATTGACGTGCGCCAGATATTTCACACAGAATCATTGAGGTTTTTCTACACAGAGGTCGGTGGCTCCACATATAAGTATTACATGAAGAATTAGTATTCTTATTTAATTAATTTATCATTTTAATTTATTTTTTTCATGGTGAGAATTTATTATTCTTGAATATTAATGAGCGTTTGATTGGTTTAGAAGCATTTTCATATGAAATGGGTGTGTTTGTTTATGAAAACCAACATTGTTTCTTCAAATATTGTTTTATTAAATTTTGAATTTGTTTTATTTAAATATGAAAGTGAAGGGAATAATGTTTTAAAATAGTTTTGGTGTGTGTATATTTTTAAAAGAGGTTTTGGGTATGTTATTGGTTTAGGCCTTTTTTGTTTCTTTGTGTTTTCTTATCAATTATTGAAATGGTTTACTAAAATATGAGAGAGATGAAAACATCTTTGGGATAGGATTTAGTGTGTTTTTGGGTTTAAATGGTGTTTTGGTGTAAATTTTTATGGTGATAATTTTGACGTGTTTCATAAATTGTTTTATTTATTGATTAAATTATATGTGTAGTGTGTGGTCCACGTTTGGTGGTTTTTAGTTGCTTTGTCTAAGGAGAATCGTCTGCATGTGCCTTTGTGTGTGTGTGTGTGTATATATATATATATATTGGTTACCCTGTCACATGTATATACATCCATGTAAGTGAATATGAATGTATGGGTCTAGGTTTTCCCGTTTATATGTATATGAAAATGCATATGTAGGTGAGTAGCGACAAATATATGCATATAAGAATATATGTAAGGATCACTTTGCTCATGTTCATGGCCATGCAGGTATGTGCATAGGGGATATGTGTCCTTATATACATTTGGATGTTCATATTCTTAGTGGGGAACCGTATCTCTTAGTTAGAAAGCACCATGGGCCAGATGTTCGGTTTGGTTCCACCATGTGGTAGGTTCCCTATGACTTGATCATTAATTAGAATTTCCATTTTTTATTTGTGTTCTGTTAAAATTATATCCCATTCTTTTATATGAAATTCTTATGTAATGTATTTAAATATATATGTAAATATAAATGGTTGTGGGCCTTGAAAAGTATCTTCGTAGATGTTTTGAACGTGAAATGGGTATTTCCAAAGACATGTGACCTTTAATTTGATTTTATTATATATGTTTAATGACATGTTGATTTTTAAAATTTATTCCAATGTGATATTCAAAATGGGTTTTGGTGTGAACATGAGATTAAAGGGTGTTTTGACCTCTTTAAAAGGATTGCTTCGTTGTAATCATGTGTAAGAACCTGGATCTTCATTTCAGGTATGTCTTTCCTTTTCCGGAGTTTTTGAGAATTTTTGGAGTTTTTGGAAATTTTAGAAGTGCATGCCATGTATTTTCTGAGTACACGCCATGTACTCTTTTACCACTCGAAAATGTGTGCTGGACATATTCAGACCACACACATGGTGTGTAGGGGTGACGTGGAGGCCGATTTTGGCGAAGTACGGAAAAACCCACTACACTCCATGTTCTTTAAAAATACACGCTGTGTACTTTTCTTTTTTTCACTAAACGGACCGGGGTCGCACCTCATCATCATAAACGTCTTCTTCTAGGTCTTGTTTGACCGAGAGACACCGTACGCCCATGAAACTTCTCCGGATTCCCGAGCCTCCATCTGTTCTCCAATTCGAGTTCTGTCGATTGCGTTGGAAGCGCAGAGGTGAGTTATTCCTTCTTATTGAGCCTTGTTTTCCAATTTTTCCTCCTTCTCAAGTTATCTAAGGTTGAACGTTTTGTATGTTTTCAAAGATCAATGATGTTCTAGGGAGAATCAGTCGTCGTGGTTCAAGTATATCGATCTCCTAGGATCGAGGTAGGTGGTTTGTGCCTTACCGTTCAAAGTCTTTGAGTTTTATTTGAAAAGTCCACCAATACCTGTGAACGGGGTATTGCATGTTTAACTTTTTTCCGATGTTGTTTTCCTGCCTTGCTTGTATTCTTGTGTAGAGTTAACATGACCATGATAGAGGATAATTGTTGTGCTTGGATGTGTTTTCCCTTGCTTTGTCATGTTTACAACCTTTGGGTCTCATTTGGCTTTGGTTACTACACTTGTTTCATGCCTTGCGGTTATGGTTGAAGTGAAACTCACAACATGCTTGTTGCCTTGTAGACTATTTAGCTAAGTAGCTCTATAGGTGTAGTTTGGTCAGCCAAGTATCCCTATATATGTACTTTGGCCTTATAGCATTATTTTGCACTGACAGGCATGGGGCTGAGAGAACCTGGTGTTATAGACTATAAGGGATAGACCGACAGAGCTTCTCAGAGAGTCTTAGATATTATAGACTACAGGGGATAGACCGAGTGAGCTCCTAGAGAGTCTTGGATTTTATAGACTACAGGAGGGTAGACCAAGTAAGCTTCCTGAGAGTGGATTACCTTGTTTGAATCTCTTTAAGAACCTTCCCAGGCTAGAAGGGGAATTGACCGAGTGAGCTTCCTCAGAGAAATTGTGGTATACCTGAGGCTATAGGAGGAATTAACCGAGACAGATTCCTTAGAGAGTCTCTATACCTTGGGGATAAGAGTGTTAGATAGCGTGATCTTCCTCAAAAGAGTCCATGACTACCCTGGACTATAAGTGGAATTGACAAAGTGAGCTTCCCCAGAGAGTCTCATAAATTTGTATGAACATGCCCGAGGGGTTAGGCTGAGTGCAATGCCCAGAGGGTTGTGGTACTTCTTGGATAGGACCAGAGGGGTAGGCTGTGAGTACTTCCTAGAGGGTTTCATGTTTTCTAGCTATTTTCTTCATTGTTGTTGTTGGTTGTGGTTTGATTGCTGTTGTATCATCCTGCTTTACTACTTACTGTTACTGCCTATTGCTTGCTGTTGTTGTTTACTTCTTATTGTACATTTACCTGCCATATACTCACTGACTATTAGGCCCAGATCATTGGGTGAATGCCTACTGGGATTTAGTCTCACACCCTGTTTGGGTCATGTTTTTGGGCCCAAACAGACTATGTTGTTGCAGGTATAGACTAGGGCAAGCACCCTTCGATTTTCAGTATTTGATAGCTTGGATCAGGAGAGCATGAGACCGAGCTTTGGCTTGCGATGCTGAGGAGATGTTTTATTTTCATTTGTAATTGTTTTGGTAATGTAGTGATTTCCAGCATTGTGACTTGTTTGGCTTCTTTCCTAGATATGTATCATGCATCATTTCATATATACATACGTGCTCCAGTTTGTTGATTTAGTCTTCCGCTGTTTATATTGTTGGTTATTACTGCTTCCACTATTGCATACTTATTTTCTTCTGCTGTGTACTCTCCCAATTAGGGCATAGTTTCCCCACTATCACACCTAAGGCCCTCACTCCTAGTCTGCAGCCTCTGGCGTTTGGGGAAATGCGCTTGAGGCCATGTGACGAACAGGGTACGGGGCGCCTCTGTGTGGATTCTAGAACCGGGATGTTACAAAGTGGTATCAGAGGTGTTCATTTCTCTTCCCTTACTATTTGGAGACCATATCCAGGGATAAGATGAATTTGGTACTTGGTCATAAGTTGTTCCCGAGAGTAGCTAACCCATGTACAGGGAAAAGCCATACTACCTCGTTTATTGTAGTTTTTTGGTTTTGAGATTTTACGGTTGATATTATTTCACCAAGAGTGATTCACATGCTTGTGCTGTTGTTGTTTTGATATTATGGTTCTATTTCTGTCGCAAACCGATGAGATGATGGCATTCCATCTCATTCATCATATAGGCACTTGTAGAAATCACATTCCATGAATTCTTTCCATGACATCTAGGGTTCATTGGCGATTGCAGGCTGTTGTGATAGACTTTGTTTATATTACGCATGCTTTTGTGATAGATTCTTGATAGAATATCTGCTGTTTTATTAGAAGATTTTTTGTATTGTACTACGATTAAATGAATGCCAATTCATCATTTTTGAGGTGTTATGGGCCCTCTCGAATCGGATGTTGGTGGATCATGATCCTTGTTTCTCTTATACATGACTGTATGAGATGCCAAGATTTGATTCGCGGGGAGTATGGGCTCTCAAGGATCGGAATTTGGCACCTCTTTTCCTTGTTTTCAGTGTTTTTGGGCTTCTATGCAGTTTCTGAGCTACAGCCCAGAAAAACCCAGAATACATAGAGTGTACTTTCTGGTTACACGCCGTGTAGTTTTCATTCCGTGTTACTGACTGTGTGTGCAGGAATACGATGTTGTAGAAATAACTTCAGGAACACGCTGTGTACGGTAGGTGCACGCTGTGTAGTTCAAAGCTGTGTACCCGGCCGGGTCACTAACAACAGGAGTCAGGGAAGCTCGAGTAGAACACGCCGTGTTTTAAAGGGACACGCCGTGTAGTCCTATCCAGGTACCTGACCGTGTCACGAACAACACGGGTCAGCGTTACCTTATCTCAGAAACGCCGTGTGGTTTTCGAAACACGTAGTGTAGTGTTCCTCAGGTACCCGGCCTTGTCACGAACAACACGGGACGGTGTCACCTTCTCCTATACACACCATTTTTGTTCGAAACATGCCGTGTAAGGGCAGACATTGAGATAGTCGTGTGACTAACAACATGGGATGCCGAGACCGCATCTAGTACATGTTGTGTCCCTGGGGAACATGCCGTGTAGTCTGGGGCTAGTTTGGACCGTGTGGGTTAGCCGTGTAAGGAGACTCGGGAAGGGGTTTAGAGTCCAAGTACATGTCGTGTATGTGGACAACACACCGTGTAGTTTTGGGTGTTACACGACTAGTAGGGCAAGAATACAAACCCATGTTAATGCCTTAAGAATACATGCCATGTAGTTTTTATACACGCTGTGTAGTCATGTTTTGTAAATCGTGATAGTTTCTTCCCCCTATTCCCATTTTGTACTCCTGTGTTTTCAATCCTTGTTAATCCTGATCTAAGGTGTGCTTTTGGTCTTTCAGAGCTATGCCTCTGAGACATCCTCCGGTTGTACTTCAGTTGCCAGATGGTGATCAGACATCGGATATGGCCGATCAGGGACATCCTACAGATCCTCCTACTGTGACAGCCTTGGCACCAGCAGTTATCCCCATCGCAGGTGCCGATGCGCAGTTCAGGGAGGAGTTCTTGAGGATGATGCAGACCTTTCAGGGAGCGCCACCTCCTACCCTATCAATGGATGTGTTGACGCGTGTTTTCCTGCTTCAGCACCCTCCCACTTTTTCAGGGAATGGAGGACCCCAGGCTGTAGAGTCGTGGATAGAGGCCACACTGACCAACTTCGATTACCTTGAGATCCCTCCGGTGAAAAGGGGAAAGCTGGCTACTTATATGCTCCGGGACACTACAAAGTGGTGGTGGGAGGTGATCTCACGGTCAGGGAGTCAGCATGATATTTCTTGGGATGGGTGTCGACGCACCTTCTATGAATAATTCTATCCGGAGATCCTAAGGGCCGATCGAGCCCAGGAGTTTATGAGTCTGCAGTAAGTTACTCTTTCTGTTATGGAGTACTCGTCTCGTTTCACTGAGCTGCAACGTTTCACACCGATCCCAGCAGGTGATGAGTTGTTCCTTGCTAGGAAGGGTGATGACGGACTCGGGCAGGAGATCCATTCCTAGGTGAATATCTTCCAGTTGACTTCTATATCCTCCATCGTCAACTAGGCGCTGATCACTGAGCGCAATCTGAGGGATTCTGGAGCAGTGATCCAGGGTGGTTCGATATCCATGGCTGGTGTTCCTAATACAGATAGTAGGAAGTGTCGCATAGAGTCTTCTCAAGGAGGTCGGGGTTCACGAGATGCGTCTTCTCGCAGCCAGGTTGTATGATACTAGTGCGATAAGAGTGGGCATACTAGGCCTCAGTGCCATAGGGATCTAATGGAGTGTCGGTCTTGCGGAAATATGGGCCATATTCTGCGTTTCTGTCACATCTTCTAACCTTCAGCTGGTGGTAGGGGTTCCTCTATGACCCCGCGTTCTGGAGATGCTTCACCAGTTTCCCACCAGTCCAGGAACTAGAGTTGTTCCGGCCGTTCGGGCCGAGGAGGAGGTCACGTCCATGGTGGTCAGACACCAGGACATCAGCGACATCAGTGTAGATCAGCTCAGAGCGGTCAGCCAGGGGCGCAGGGCCACAGTACAGGCCAGTTTTTCACTGTGGAGCAGACCTACCAAGAGCAGGATCCCGAAACTTCTACAGTTCGAGGTATGATTTTAGCAGCTTCAGTTTTATCTTCAGCTCTTTTCGATACTGGTGCTTCGCATAGCTTTATCTCTGTTGTTGTCGTGGAGAGCCTTGTGCTCTGTATATTTTCGTTTGCCGACTTGTTGACTCTGGACACACCGTTGGGAACGAGGACATCTAGCGTACGTCAGTGCAGAGAATGCCCTCTTGAGGTTGTGGGGTTACATTTCATATGGGACCTCTATGTCTTAGAGATGACGGGTTATGATGTCATTCTCGGTATGGACTGGTTGGTTCCATTCCAGGTAGTCATCGATTGATATCATCGCAGGGCGAGTTTCGTATCACCAGAGGGAGGATCATTCCTTCATAGAGGTGAGTGGGATGTCCAGGCGGGTAGAGATGGACTAGAGCATCATGGGCTAGGGGAAGTTAAGCCCAGATTTCCAGTCATTATCTAGATGACCATGGGACTTCACAGTTAGACTTTCCTCTAGTGGTGGATCGTTTCAGGGATGTCTTTCCAAAGGACTTTTTAGGTTTACCTCCGGAGTGTGAGGTAGAATTCTCGATTGAGCTCGTGCTAGGAGCGGCACCGTTGTCCATTCCTCCTTATAGGATGACTACACCTGAGTTGCAGGAGCTCAAAAAGCTGTTGGAGGAGTTGCAAGAAAAGGGTTTCATCTTACCCCGTACTTCTCCTTGGGGTTCGCCTGTCCAATTTGCGAAGAAGGCAGACGGTACCCTTCACCTTTGTGTGGATTATCGGAAGCCTAACCAGTTGACGGTCAAGAACCGATATCCCTTACCGAGGATCAATGACCTCTTTTATCAGCTTCGAGGAGCTCAGGTGTTCTCGAAGATTGATTTGAGGTCAGGTTATCATCAGTTGCGCGTTAGACCATCAAATATACCTCTGATAGCGTTCAGGAGCATGTATTGTATTTTCGAGTATACAGTCAGGCCGTTCGGTCTCACGAACGCGCCTGCAGTCTTCATGGCCCTGATGAACCAAGTGTTCCAGCCGCACTTGGACTCCTTTGTCGTGGTCTTCGTGGATGATATCTTTGTGTACTCTCACACTCAACACAACCATGCCACACATCTTGAGATTGTTTTGAGTACACTGAGAGAGCATCAGATATATGCTAAACTCTCAAAGAGCCACTTTTGGATGGATCAGATTCACTTTCTAGGTCATGTTATCTCAGAGACAGGAGTGTTAGTGGACCCAGAGAAAGTGAGAGCTGTAGTTTCCAAGGAGTAGCCGAAGAACGTCTTTGAGGTGTGGAGTTTCCTAGGGCTGGCTGGATACTACAGACACTTCATTCAGGACTTCTCATGCCGAGCAGCACCATTGATAGGTCTGACCAAAAAGGGGGTGAAGTTTTTATGGTCAGACTCTTGTGAGTCCACCTTTCAGGAGATGAAAGGGAGGTTGACGTCAGTGCCGATACTATTCATGCCAGATCCAGGAAAGGGCTATACTGTTTACTGTGATGCTTCAGGTATCGGGATGGGAGCTGTGCTTATACAGGGAGATGGAGTCGTTGCATACGGGTCTCGACAGTTGAGGCCACATGAGAGGAACTACATGTCACACGATCTGGAGTTGGAAGAAATTGTTCATGCCTTGCGCTGTTAGAGAAACTATCTTCTAGGAGAGCACTTTGTGGTTTTCACTGACCACAAGAGTCTCAAGTATATCTTCACTCAGCACGAACTGAATTTGAGACAGCGCAGGTGGGTTGAGTATCTTCAGTCTTTTGACTTCGAGCTTGCCTATACGCCGGGAAATGGAAACACAGTGGCTGATGCATTGAGCAGGAGAACCAAGATTCAGGCAGTTCAGGAATCCAACAGTGAGTGGCAGCTTATGGCTCTGTTCTCTGCGATGCACTTGGAGATGCACGACAGGAAGGGACAAACCTTCCTTTCATCTGTGGCTATTACGTCTACACTTCTTGATCAGGTACGAATGAGGCAGCTATCAGACTCATAGGCCTTGATCTTGTGGGAGAGTGTGTCAAGAGGGGACCTTCTTCCTAGATGGAAAGTGGGTGAGGATGAGATCTTTCATTTCCAGGAACGCGTATGGGTGCCAGCAGTCATACGTGAGGAGCTGATGCGGAATTTTCATTCCTAAGTTTGGGTAGTTCATCCTGGCGTCACCAAGACGTATCGGGATCATCATTTCCAGTACTGGTGTCTAGGTATGAAGAGAGATGTTTCTGGTTTTTTCAGGAGATGGTATACTTGTCAGCAGGTGAAAGAAGAGCATCAGCGACCAGCATGGCTTTTTCAGCAGTTACCCATTCTGGAGTGGAAGTGGAACAATGTCGCGATAGACTTCATGACCGGGTTACCGAGGTCACCTCAGGGAAGTGATACTATTTGGGTCGTCTTCGATAGGCTTACGAAGGTAGCACCCTTCTTATCGATCAAGGAGACCTTCAGTGTTGATGATTTGGGATGACTGTACATCAGAGAGATTGTACGTCTACATGGATTTCCACACTCCATTGTTTCAGACAGGGATGCGCGCTTTACCTCTCGGTTCTGGCAAGGACATCAAATGGCTTTGGGTACACAGGAACTTTTGAGTACGGCATACCATCCCCAGACTGATGGCCAGTCCAAGCGCATGATCCAGGTGCATGAGGATATGCTTTGATCTAGCATTCTAGACTTCGGCGGTTCTTGGGATAAGCATATACCTCTGGTGGAGTTCGCCTACAACAACATTTTTTACGTGACTATTCAGATGGCACCATAATAGGCTCTGTACAGTAGGCCATGCCGATCACCCTTATGCTGGATGAAGGCAGGAGAGGCAGATTTGCTGGGACCTCATCTTGTTTAGGAGACTTTGGAGAAGATAGAGCTGATTCATAAGCGGATGGCTACAGCACAGTCTCGGCAGAAGTCTTATGCTGATCAGTGTAGATGACCTCTAGAGTTTGAGGTCGGAGATCAGGTTTTCTTGCGTGTCACACCGAGGATGGGACATACGAGGATTCAGAGACTGGGTAAGTTGTTACCGCGGTACGTCGGGCCATTTGAGGTGTTGGAGAGAGTTGGGCCAGTTGCCTATCGGTTGCAAATACCTCGGAGGTACCAGACTATGCACGACGTCATCCATGTCTCTCAGCTCCAATGTTACTTTTCAGACCCGTCTCATGTCTTTCAGCCTGAGGAGGTTGAGCTTGAAGCAGATGCATCGTTTGAGAAGCATCCTATCCAGATTTTTGATCGCAGTACGAAGGTTCACCGAGGATGGTCTGTTCCTCTAGTATGATTTCCATGGAAGCACGGGCAAGTATAGGACGAGACTTGGGAGAGGGAAGCCGAGGTTCGATCGTAGTGGCCGGAGCTGTTCGGGGTTTCATCTTCTGTGCCTCTCTAGGAAAATTCGGGGACAAATTTCTTTAAGGGGGGAAGTTTGTAAGAACCCGGATCTTTGTTTCAGGTATGTCTTTCGTTTTCTGGAGTTTTTGAGAATTTTTGGAGTTTCTGGATATTTTTGAAGTACACGCTGTGTACTTTCTGAGTATACGCCGTGTACTCTTTTCCCGCTCAAAACCATGTGTTGGCCGTGTCCGGACCACACACACGGTGTGTAGGGGTGACGTGGATGCCGATTTCAGCGGAGTATAGAAAAACCCACGACATGCCGTGTACTTTAATAATACACGCCGTGTACTTTTCTTTTTTTCACTAAACGGATCGGGGTCATGCCTCATCGTCATAAATGTCTTCTTCTAGGTATGGTTCGACCGAGAGACACCGTACAACCGTCGAACTTCTCCGGATTCCCAAGCCTCCATCCGTTCTCCGATTCGGGTTCTGTCAATTGCGTTGGAAGCGCAGCGGTGAGTTGTTCCTTTTGATTGAGCCTTCATTTCCAATTTTTCCTCCTTCTCATGTTATCTAAGGTTGAACATTTTGTGCATTTTCTCAGATCTACGACGTTCTTGGGAGAATCAGTCATCGTGGTTCAATTATATCAATCTCCTAGGATAGAGGTAGGTTGTTTGTGCCTTACCGTTCAATGTCTTTGAGTTTTATGCACAAATTCCAACAATACCCATGAATGGGGTATTGCGTGTTTACCTTTTTTCCCCTTTTGTTTTCATGCCTTTATTGTATTCTTTTGTAGAGGTAAATTGACCATGTTAGAGGATAATTGTTGTGCTTGGATGTGTTTTCCCTTACTTTGTCCTGTTTATGACCTTTGGGTCTCGTTTTCTTTTGGATGCTACACTTGTTTCATGCCTTATAGTTATAGGTTGATGTGAAACTCACAACATGCTTGTTGCCTTGTAGACTATTTTGCTATGTATCTCTATAGGTGTACTTTTTTTAGCCAAGTAGCTCTATATGTGTACTTTGGCCTTATAGCATTATTATGCACTGACTGACAAGGGGCTGAGAGAACCTGGTGCTATTGATTATAAGGGATTGACCTAGAGAGCTTCCCAGAGAGTCTTAGATATTATAGACTATAGGGGATGGACCGAGTGAGCTCCCAGAGTGTCTCGGATTTTATAGACTACAGGATGGTAGACCGAGTGAGCTTCCTTAGAGTGTCTTACCTTCTTTGAATCTCTTTAAGAACCTTCCCAGGCTAGAGGGGGAATTGACCAACTGAGCTTCCTCAGAGAGTCTGTTGTATACTTGAGGCTATAGGAGGAATTGACCGAGATAGCTTCCTCAGATAGTCTCTAGACCTTGGGGATATGAGGGTTAGACCACGTGATCTTTCTCAAGAGAGTCCCTGACTACCTTAGACAATAAGGGGAATTGACTGAGTGAGATTCCCCAGAGAGTCTCATAAATCCGTATGACCAAGCCAAAGGGGTTAGGCAAAGTGCACTGCCCATAGGGTTGTGGTAATTCTTGGATAGGACCAGAGGGGATGGCTGTGAGTACTTCCCAAAGGGTTTCCTTTTTGTTATCTGTTTTCTTCACTGCTGTTGTTGGTTGTGGTTTGATTGCTATTATATCATCCTTCTTTGTTGCTTACTGTTACTGACTATTGCTTGTTGTTACTGTTTACTGCTTATTGTACATTTACCTGCCATATACTCACTGACTGATAGGCACAGATCTTCGGGTGAGTGCCTACTGGGATTTTGTCTCACACCCTATTTGGGTCATGTTTTTGGGTCCAAAAAGACTATGTTGTTGCAGGTATAGACAAGGGAATGCTCCCTTCGACTTCTAGTATTTGATAGCTTGGAGCAGGAGAGAATAGGACCGAGCATTGGCTTGCGATGCTGAGGAGCTGTTTTATTTTCTTTTGTACTTGTTTTCGTACTGTAGTGATTTCTATCATTGTGAATTGTTTGGATGCTTTCCTAGATATGTATCATGCATCATTTCATATATATATATATATATATATATATGCTCCAGTTTGTGGATTTAGTCTTCCGCTGTTTATATTGTTTGTTATTACTACTTCTGCTATTGCATGCTTATTTTTCATCCGCTGTGCACTCTGCCAATGAGGGCATAGTTTCTCCACTATCACACCCAAGGCTCTGGCTACTATTCGGCAGCCTTTGGAATTTAGGGAAATGTTCTTGAGGCCATGTGACCAACTGGGTATGGGGCGCCTCTGGGTGGTTTCCGGAACCAGGACGTTACAGCATGGTTTTAAGATTGTTTTAAATAAGTGGTCCCTTGGTAGTTTAGTTAAACATTCAAACGGTTTTGGAAACATGAAAGTGTTAGGTGATTATGTTTTCCAAAATTAAAATTACTCCTTGTGAATAATTAATGTCATTTGGAACTTTAATAAGGGTTAATGAAAAAAAGAAAACCCATCTTGTGGAATTCCACCCCTATTTTAGAAAATGACAAGTATGTTGAATGTGTTGGTTGTGATATGTGCCACATAATGAGGCTTGTGTATTTTTTTTATAGAAAAAAGGGTGATGTTATCAAGGAGGTAGATCGGTGGTGAAAGGGTTAGTCTTTTTTGAATAATTAGAATTTTATGTTCATGTATGTTTTCTTGATAAAACTCACCACCAATTGAAATGAAGCACATGGGGAAGCCAGGGTATCGAGGTGGGCAGAGTAGAACTAGTACCCTAGATGATATGGAAGTGGTTTATCCTAGTTTCATCTATTAGTATTGACACAATAAGTCTAACTAAACAAAATGAAGATTGTAGACCACTAGGTTATAGGTGTGTTCCCTACTAGTGACTCATGCATGAGAATATAAATTGGTGTGGTTCATATTCCATGTTTACACTAAGGTATGAGGATTTTAAGTCCCTAACTAAGACTAGATACTTAAGGATTTCCCATGGTGCTTGTGATATTATTTTCAGTTCATTTTTTCATGATTGTTCCCTCTTTTGTGAAAACCATATTTTTTAATCTAAATTGGCATCCTTTCATTTTGAAATGTTAATTCATGGTTGGATCATATTTTGAAAACAAAGGGGAAGATAATTTCTATTCATGAAAATTAAATCATGTAATATGAATTTGAAAAGAATGAAACACATTATATTATTCTGTATTATTTTTAAACTAGCACATTTTGGGTTTCTTTTTAAAGGTAATTGCATAGGGGATTGTTGTATTTTGGTGTTCCTACTAAGAATCTTGGTGCTCACACCTAATTTATCTTCTTAGTTTTAGGTTCTAGTTTTGGATCTCTCTTACAGAGAATGTATTTTCGTGTTTTGTGGTGACCCATGGGGTCACATAGAGGTATGTCATGGTAGACATATTTGTTTTATTTTACACTACCAGTATTTACTTGTATTTATTAGTACATATATATATATCTCTCTCTCTCATTTATGGGTAAAATTGTTCCGAACTGTCTTAGGTTGATGCCCGATACTAATTTCCAACTCGTAGGGATCGAGAACTCCGTTCGGGCCTTACCGCATAATGGGTTGGGCGCCAGTTCGGATAGTGACCCATCTTGGTTCGTTTGAAATAATATCCAACATAGTCGTATATTAATATTTTGTTTTCTATGGTATATTTTGTTAAGTTCCAATAACACTATCACAAAAATAAATTCTATGCACATGAAATCAAGAAAATGTTTGTTGTACAAATAATTCTAGTATGACCATTCATAGAAAATTGTTAACATTCCCATCCTCCTTCTATACAGATTTTCAAAAAATGTTTACTAAAATGTATAATAGTTTCTTTTACATTATCTAATAGTTTATCACCCATTATTGGAGAGGGTGTTGTACCTTGTTCTGCATTTCTATTGAATGATGTCATCCATAATCAGTATTTATGTCATCGGGGTAGAAATTTATTATAATCTAAAAACACTATCTTCAAGGAATGTTTCAACCTAACTAAATGTGTACCTTCATAAAAAATGTGACACCCCAACATCCCTTTATTGTTGTAGACTATGAAATATCCATAAGTAATAAATACACTTATCCTTCCATACAATATTGATCTCGATGTGAACTCTTTACTTATATGATAATCATAAAATGCAAAATACTATGTACCACATCAACTTCATATCATCAATAAATAGAGATAAATAGACATCAATATCATTACTGTGTTGTTTTTTTTTCAATTATATGTTGAGACAATATATTTTATCTTTGTTTAATATATATCCATTATCAAAAGTTATAATTTTCCAACATAACTGGCCATGTATTTAGTGTATTACATTATATAGAAAAATGATTTAATGAATATTTAGATAATTAAATGTGAATGTTTCTCATTTAATTTAAAAATTCATAAATTCAAAGTCAATTTTATTCCACTAAGAAGAGTCCACTGAGTAATATAGTTTCCTATATTCAATTGTTGAATATGCATGATATGTTAATTTTCTAGTGGATTCCTGAAATCCATATATTTCTCTAAGCCTTATAATGATAGGAAATAACCTACAACATTCAACGGACTTGATTCATCTTTCTTATTTCAATTCATGACACACTTAGGGAATTTTATGAGCGATTCACGATTTTGGAAAAACATTATGCAATCATTTTGACATACATGTATTTTTAGTGATTCTTCCCATTGAACGTAGAATTTACATAGCATTATATGTTCTACTGGGATGCTCATTTTCCTTTGGTACCCTATCATTGAAGAAAATAAATAGCTCTATAAGTGGGTGTTTCTTCATACATTGTCAGATTTCAAATTATAGAACAACAATATAGCTGAAAATGTTTAATAATTAGTACAGTAGGTATAAAATGGTTTCTTTTCATAGTTATTTAAATTCCAAAACAACTATATAAAATAACAATGGTCCTTTTTTAATTGTCATTTTCATTTCTTACATACAATCTATATCATCATTTACACTAGTATTCATATTAAATGATCCATAAAAGTTAGTACCATCTTAGTTAGTAGGTATATTAATTTCCTCCCTTGTTTATTCCAATATTTATAGAATAAATCTTCTCCATGAAAAATAAAATGTTTTTTTAACTCTTATAGATGAATTCATCTCCAATAAAAACAATGTAAACGTGACTATAATATTTTAAAATGGTTTGATAATTCCAATCGCAGAAGAAGTATGCAGTGATAGATGATATATTTAAATTTCTTTTAATAATCATAGCTCAAAACCAAGAGTAAGGATCTTTCATGTCAAATTTATAATTATTTTTTTTAATATTGGAGGAGATAAATACCTATACATTGGATCTTATTCATTGGTGAATGTTGATCATCCAAAAAGAACCTTTTGGATTACCTTCATTATGTTGTGAGGATCCAATGATAGAATCCATCTTGCGGTGATCCACACGTGGTCCTATGATCTTCAACCAACACCACTCAATCATCGAGTGCAAACATAGAGAGTCAAATGTCTTTCATTTTTCATTATTGATCACTAATTCTTCAATCCTAAAGAAATATGTCCCATGTTTCACATTCTTGAGAGGGAGAGAGAGAGAGAGGGAGAGAGGGGTTGATAGAGAATTAATTGGGCGCATTAATTTTCTATTCTCAATAATTGGATGTACTACACATTAGATATAGCCATCTACTTATAGAGTTAGGATTTAGGTAAAAATACTATTTAGCTTCATTCTGGACCATAAATAACATTTATTACCTTTAATAAACCCCATGCCACCTATTATCATTATTGTTGTTATTATTATTTCATGGTGCATTCCATCGTACATAATAAAAAATATTTATTAATGGGCTTGTTAATAAATATCTTTCCCCGAACGTAGTCTTGATCCATTTGAACACATATTTCATTTAATGAACACTCACATAAAATTTATATTAATTCAAAAATAATTCAGTCACATATCAAAAAATAATTTCTTATTAATTATTCAATAAAATAAATAAATATATTTTTATTCAAATGATGACGAATAAACATTTATTTATTTTATGCTATCAATATAAATTTTATTAAATTATTCCTCATACTTGATATAATATTTAATCCATTCATTAAACTCAAAATAATCTCATCTAGTACAATAGAAATAGTTAGTATGTGACCATCTTGGATTCATTCTCATTGGAATTTGGCGGTCTTGCATAAATCCTAAGATTACAATCTTGAAATGGGTCAAGGAACCCAATAGAATGAACATAATGTCACAAAATCAAAAACCACATACGAACTCTCACTGTGTAATATAATACCTCTGTTATGATATCTTATCAACCGGGTTGTACGTATATGTCACCAAATTATATGCTTGATACATATCTCTTTGACTATGTAAAATAAACATATCATTACACCATGACCATGGAATTTAATGTGACATTTCAATTTCACTAAATCGTTTGATATATCAGCTTCCAGAAAGATGGAATGGATAAA
This sequence comes from Viscum album, assembly GCA_963277665.1. Lineage (NCBI taxonomy): Eukaryota > Viridiplantae > Streptophyta > Magnoliopsida > Santalales > Viscaceae > Viscum > Viscum album. The sequence goes on from OY728167.1 coordinate 838,220,122, forward strand.
TTTATTCACGACTTATATATTAATGACATGTAAACCATGACACAACCAATGTACCCTACTTCCCCCCAACATATGGTGTGATAGTTAGGGTAATTAAATATAAGTGAGTGACTGATGAAATACATTAATGATAATACTAATGTCTAACGACCATTACACATGATCACATATTGGAATATATGATGACACAAAAACATGTGGAATTCCAACTGGTGGGTCTGTTATCATAATATAACATCATGAAGATTTTATATGTTTGAAATTAATGAGAATAAGCCTCATATGATTATGAGTACTAACACCTGACTATATAAATACAATGTTTTCCATTATAGTACATTATCCCACCATAGAACTATATTAATAATTTTGTCATAGATCTTCATAGTTCTCGTTATTGTGGTGAACTTATATGAAATTATTAATGATAAAGATTATATAGGACATTATTAAATTAAATCCATGAAGAAAAAATTAACAATATATTAGAATATGTTAAATTATTATTCCATGCATCAAAAATACATGTAACCAATGTATATTCACTTGGTCCTTGGAAGACAACTCTAGAAAACTCCCACTTTTACTAGATCCAAATGCCTAAGACTTTCAATATGCTAGACCTCACATGAAAATAATGTTTCCAATAAGTCAAGGCTTTAGTCAAGGGGACTTCCATGCTGTATTTAGTAGAAATAATACCCCCTAAAACCTCACCTCTCTAAGAAAAATGCCTCGAGAGATGATAATTCCAATTTTTTGCTTCATCTGTTGATATGACATTTGATCTTTTGAGAGATCTACCACTACAATATTATTACTATATAGTATGGTATGGTTTTTACTACTAGGTACCATATACTTCTCTTGGATGATGTTTCATAGCCGTACTTCTTCCTTTGATACCTCATAAGGAATAGTATACTCAGACCCTACTATAGAATATATGACCACATGTTTCATTGATCTCTTTAAGCTCACAAAACATCCATTAAAAATTAATATGTATCCTATTTGTGACTATATTTAATCTTGATCAATTTGGAAACTTGAATATATTTATCCTATAATTACTAGTTCCTCATATACTCCAAATACCATGATCATTTCCTTATTATTACTCAGATACTAAAGGATACTCTTGAATGCCTTCCAATGTCAGTCACCTGGACCATCTTAATATCTGTGTACTTCACTCAATGTGCATAAAACATCAATCATAGTACATAACATAACAAACATGACTGACACAATCACTGATGTGTATGAAATCATAACCATATTGTTTCTTTCCTCATGTGTATGAGGATACATTTTCCTAGAATGATGAATGCTATGTTAAACAATAAAAAATCCTCTCTTGGATCATTCCATAATGAATCTCTTCAGTATCTTGTGATAATATGTACTTTGACTTAGGTCAAGAAGTCTATTGGATATATCACGATAGATATTGATCCCTAGAATATATGCTCCTTCAACCATGTTCTTCATGGAGAAGCATTTATTCAACCACATCTTAATAGATGGTAAGACTGGTATTTCATTTCCTATGAGAAATATTTCATCAACATATACTATTATGAAAATTATTTCACTCCCACTAATCCATTTGTAGAAACAGGGCTCACAATCATTCTTTATGAAACCAAATTCCATTTTTCCTTCATCAAAATGAATGTTCCATGACTGTGATACTTTCTTTAATCCATAAATGTTTTATGTAATGTTAATATCAAATTAGAATCCATTGGAGTGAAAAACCCTTCACATTGTCTCATATAAACATATTCATGAAGGATCCCATTTAGGAGGGCGATTTTGACATACATTTACCAAATCTCATTATCATGGTTTGCTGAAGTGGAAAGTAGAATTGTTATGGATTTCAATATTCCAAGTGGTGAAAATGTTTAATCATAGTTAATGCATTGATTCTTTTTAAACCCTTCCACAACTAGTCATGACTTATAGGTACAAGCATTTCCTTATATACCCATTTTCATATAGAATACAAATTTTCATCCAAAATGATTTAAGACTTCTTGAGGATATACCAAAATCTAGGCTTGGATTTGGTACATGGAATCCTTTTCATAATTAATGGATTATTGACACTTGGAAATATATGTTCCACCTATTGCTTCCTTTTAGGTTAGAAGATCATTATTGTTATATAATAATGAGTCAACATTCTCAATTACTAGAAAACGATAACTATTTGGTTCTCTGACCTATCTTATACTCTTATGCAGTACTTGTGTCTCCAAAACAGTTTCATCTTCAATGGGGTTTTGTGTAATCTACTCTTGTAGAAACTCTTATGTACCTTGATCCTTAACTTCATCAAATTTTAACTTAATCCCATTATATCTTTTATATATTTTCTCCCATTGAAGAAATATTTCATGTCTTCTCACTATATCGTTTTTGTCTAATGGGCCGTATAGGATATATCCCCATGTTTCCTTGGGATATCCTATCAAGTTTCACTTTATGACTTGTGATGTATGTTTGTTTCTTTAAGAGGACGTAATAAACAATTTTCTTCCCCAAACATCTAAATGATATAATGTGGTTCTTCATACACTCAAAAATTTGTATGGAATACCATTTAATTATTTAGATGGTACTTTGTTTAGTATATTTGTTGTTGTTTGTATCATTTACCCCCAAATGGATAATGGAACACTCGCATGAGTCATCATTGATATGACCATGTCCAAAAAGGTGTAGCTCCTCCTTTATCTTACACCATTCCACTGAGGTGTGTAGGGAGGAGTGAGTTGGGATAGGATGCCAAAATACTATGAGAAATCAATGATGTATTGATTATGAGATTTTACACCATGGTATGAGTGGATTTTCTTCATATTCCTACCAAGATAGTTCTCAAATTCATTCTTGAATTCCTTTAATTTATCAAAAAAATCTGACTTATACCAAATTAAGTGTACATATCCATATCTACTAAAATCGTAAGTAAATGTTATGAAGTATGAGTACCCATCCCATGATTCAATAGGAAATTGTCAAAAAACATTAGTATGAACTAATTCAAGAATCTCTTTACCCCATTCACCTTTACCACTAATTAGGTCATTGGAAATTTTTCATTGTAAACATCCATGACATACACAAAGTGGTTTTCGTTTAAAAGAATCAAAATATTATTCTTCTTGTTATTTAGTAGAGAAATTTTCATTTACATGACCCAGCCGGTGATGCCAATATTGGGTGTGGTATGAGTCATGTGATGTAACTTCATTATCAACTTCCATTACTTAGTTAATATAATCCCGAACTTAAAGACCATTATATAAATGTGCCTTACCATAACAAATGAAATATTTATAAAATAAGCTACATTTATTCCCAAATTTGAAAATAAATCAATCTTTATCATGTCTTGATATATAAATAGTGTTTTGGTCACATATGGAACATAATAACAACCTTTAAAAACCATGATCATTCCGGTCAGCAATGTGATGTGGTAGTGCCTGATAGTTTCAACAACTAGACTAGCTCTATTGGGTGCTCGTAGATCTACCTTCCCTTGTTCAATCTATATGTACCTACTTGTTTTGTTTATTTGAATAGATATTGTAGTACCAAAATCTATATCAAATACCCAATTTGTAGAAATATCTCTACTTCACTCAATAACAAATGCATCTGAAGCATCCCCCTACTTCTTTGGAAAATTACAATTTTCCGTCAAGTGGCCCTTCTTGCCATAATAAAAATAGGAAATATCCTAACCACTTTCTTTCAGCTTGATATTACTCTTATCATAGGGGTGTGAAGAATCTCTAGGCGTAAAAAACTTTGTCTACCCTTTATGTTTGTTAACCATATGGAAAAATAACTTTTCATGCTTCATATCTTAATATACATGGGTTAGAAGATTGATAAGATCTGTCATAATCTTATCAATGTTTTTCATGATAATATTCAAAACAAATCAGAGAATCTCTAAGGGAGTGATTCCCAAATGTGGTCAATTCCCAGTTCTTTAGGGAGTTTAAACCCTATAAACTCTAGGATCTAAGTGTAGCTAAGTATCTTGACTACACAAGGTCTAGTTGGGGAACCCTCCACAAGATTACTCTGAATGAGATCTTTAGAAATATCAAACCACTCAAGTCTAGATCTCTCCTTTTAAAGACCATAGAGGTTCTCAATAATTATATATACATGAATTTTTTATTGAGAAATCATGAGTTCCCTAGAAGTATATGGATGTATCAATAATCAAACACTGACCATTTGATTCATATATTTCTCATAGAATAGTAACTCTTCATCACTCGCCTCTTGAGTAGGAGGATTAGGCATTGAGGATTCTTGATTGTAATATTTCCTTTCATTTTTTAGAATAAACTGAAGGCATTTAAACCACCCATGGATGTTACAACCAATTAGGTGGTTGTATTTCTGCAATATTTATCGTAGGGATAGTGTGGATGATGATATTTCTATTTTTATTATACAATTAATAGAGTATATAATTAGTACTTTTCATGATTCTAAATTGTGAGAGAAATATTAAATTTATTAGAAAAATTATAATTTTATCAAATCTCCAACTATTTTAACAAGTTCTAATTTCCACTACCATTTAACATTTAATGTCTAGTTCCTAGGAAATTTTGGTGTAAAGGATCCTTATTCCCATTCAAGTAACCCCAACAAAGGTTGGTCAAGATTCTTGAAGGTATTAAGGTAAGAAAGTGTTTTCCAACCATGGGTTTGAAACTCATTGATCCATTGACTTGGATGCCAATTCCTGAAATCATAACTTGGATTTCCTCAACCCATTCATTCAGATTATAAAAAGTCTAGAAAGGTATACTCCACTTGATGTAAAATGGTTGTGTCAACTCAGAAACTTCAAAAGAACTCCCCTTATAAAAGTTAGTGCCCTAACAAGGGTTGGTCAATCCCATAGTTCTATTGAGTTTCATTCCAAATTTGGTATTGGAAGGCCATGTACGACTTAAGATTTAATTTAGTGATTTTAATTTATTATGCATAAATATTATCTTGTTTTATCCTTTACATGTCTCTTTATTATTAAGCATAGCTTACTTAATTAATTAACCATGTTAGATAAAACATTTCTGCATAATTAATTTACTTAATTTCTACCTTTTCACATTATTTCATTTATTTATGCGACCACGACCTTACATCCATAAAATAAATAATTTCATAGACATAAATGAATAAAAACATTAATTGAACCATTCATTCACTTTATCTAATGGTTGAACTAATGAAAGGACATGACATCAACATTTTACCTAGGGAAAATAACTCCTATTTTTGGCCTTAGGATGAGTTACAATATTCCACCATTCCACTTGTTTATCAATTGGGTTGAAATAATTATGGTTTAATCTTGAACTACCTCCAAGCATCATGGGATTCTCCTAAAATTACAAATATTCACTACTCACATGCATGTGAGAGGAAACAAAGGATTGATTAAAATGGGATTAAAAAAATATCCTTGGACATGTAGGTCCTACATAATAATAGAGGGAGTGATGAATTTCAAGCCATAATATAATATAATATAATATAATTGAAAACTCATGAAATAAATTAAATAAAAACATCAATCACATACATATGTCTTGGTTACGTTTATGAACTTTCAAACATGCAATGAATACACAAAATTAACTTTCTTGCATTCATTTCTTTATTTGTTCTTTATTATTAAGATAAAAACACTTGTATTAATTAATTAATTAATTAATTCCCTTCCATATTCATGATCATCCAATATTAATTAGATATACACATAATTTATGAAATTCATGGAAAATAAACGGCATGAAATATAATAAAAATTTTATTACAATAAAATTATTGAGCATTTAATAATATTTAAAATAAATAGTAAATTGTCAAATGCATATATGTGTCAATCAATAAATTATGGTTTTAATGTTTAAATTGTAAATTTAATTTAATTTAATGTTTTCCTTCAATTGAGAGACTACATAATGTGCACAATCCAACAACACACCATATACATCGGTTTCCGTGTAACGGAGTCACATGCCAGGACCTTCTGTACGTTAACTCAGCCAGACTACATAGTGTGTAAATTCAATCTACCCACTATGTATATGGTTACCACATTCTAGTTTGACATAGTCAAAATGGGGTGTGCAATAAATGATCAGTGTTTAATTAACTACTCAACGCATCCAGGTAAAATGGTCATGGGAATAAAATGTGTACTCAAAAAGCATACCATATAATCTAGTTTTATAGGACACACTTCCCGATGAAATATTCAATCATTCATCATCTATTCTTAAATTATTATGAATATTAAACACTGAACAAAAATAATTAATATATCTATAACATCTAAATTCAAATCGTACTAAATAACAAATATCAGAAAATAAAAATCTAACCACAATTTTAAATAAATAAAATATAAAAAAAATAATTTTAAACATAAATGTGGCCGCTCGGATACCTCTTAGTGGTAATGGGCACAATGAAATCATTTAGTTGGTGTGGTATAATAAAATTTCTTTTAATTATCATTTCTTGAAACCAAGATTACAGATCTTACACATCAAATTTATAATTAATCTATTGATCATTTTAATAAATAAATACCTAGGATTTGGAACATTCTACATTGGTAAATGTTGATCATATAAAAACCCCATTCAGATTAACCTCATTTCACAATGAGTATACCATGATAGAATCCCTGTAGAGGTGATCTACATGTGCTCCTATTATACTTGAGAAACACCACTCGATCCTTGAGTGCTAGCATGGAGATTCAAATGTATTTTATTGTTCATTGTTATTCTCCCATTCATAGGTGTTGAATAAATGTCTGACACATTTCTCATTCTTGAGATGGAGATATAGAGGAGGACTTGAGAGATAGTTCATTGTTCACAACAATCCTCTATTCTCAATATTTGGACGCAGTACACAATAACTATCTACATCTATTTATAGAGTTATGATTTAGGTTAAAATATTATTTAATTTTATGACTGCCATTAAATAAAATTTATTAACATTAATAAACACCATGTCGCATAATGATATTATTATAATTATTATTTTTTGGTCTGTGCTAATTTACTCAATAAGAAATATTATTTAACTGACATGTTCATTAATATTTTTCACCAAACACGGTCATGGTCCATTAGAACTCCTCTTTAATTTATTTAAAATTTTAATTAAAATTTAATTCATAAATTAATATTTGATTCACATAATAATGAATAAATATTTATTAATTATTCCGTAAAACAACTAAATATGTTTTAATTTAAATTCCAGTGAATAAATATTTATTTAATTCATGTAATCAAAATAAATTGAATGAAATTATTTATTGTACCTGAGAATAATATTTATTCAATTAATTGAAATATAATATAATTTAGTTGATAACAATGGAAATATTAGTGTGTTATGTTCTAGGATTAGTTCTAATTGGTATTAGGAGAGCGTGAAAAAATGTGAAGATTACAGTCTGGAAACAGATCAAGGAACCCAAGAGAAAGAAATTAATGTCACAACATTGAAAACCACATATTAATTCTCACTGTGTAATATATTTCATTTCCACAATATCTCATAATGTTGGATTCACATTTGTGTCAGCAACCTATATGCTTGATAAGTTTTTATTTGACAATCAGAAGAAAAACATGTCGTTACACCATGAACATGGAATTTAATATGACAGTTCCATTCCAATCAAAGGGTCAAGAGATAAACATCCAAAATTATGGATGAGGAAAATAATTTATCGACTTATCCATTATGGACATGTCAATCATGACACACCCAAAGTTCCATACTTTCTTCAAACATATAACATGAAAATTTCAGTCAGTAAATATAAGTGCACGAGCCATCACATACATAAATGGTAATTTTAAATTCTATGGACCCTCACACATGCTCATAAAATATCTGATGACTCCAAAGAAAGAATATTTCTTATTGGTGTGTATGTTCTCATAATCTCCCCTCTTCGAGGTTAATAAATGAGAACTTCATGGGAAGTCACCTCATCTTCTTACGATCACTCAAACCAGATAGTCAAAATACTATGTGTCCCATTATAAAACCTTATCCAACCATAGAACTATATCAAGAATATCTTCATAGCACTTCAATGTTCTTTTTATAGAGGATAATATTAATGACCTTATCAATACATCAAATATTCTAGGAAATTATTACATTAATGACATGAAGAAACAATAAAGAAGATGTAATAAGACGTTAAATTAATATTTAGTACATTGAAAATATATTTAATAAAACATAAATCCTTTGTTAATATGACACAAACTCTAATAGGGTCATATTTATGCTATATTGACAGCATAATGAACACTTTAACTTCATCCTCATAGTAGTTTTTCATATGTTTTTCATCCATCATTTTTTATATCCATCTCATAAAGTCAAATAATATTCAAATTGTACAAAAAATAAATAAATATACATAAGGTATTCATACGATGTATATGAACATTGATATGTAAATAAAGTATTGGAATTTCAGTACATTCATGCTCTATATTCTATACATACATATAGTATCAAAAAATTTAATCAAAATAGAATTACAATTATTATATGTGATTTTATTAGGATAATTTTTTCTTGTTAATATTATTAAAAAAAATTACTTGATAATTGAAAAGTCATTTTTGTATAATCTTTTTCATGGGAAAATATAAATATTCACAAAAAATGTTTCCATTGATATGTTAAGATGCATTTCCAAAAATGAAAAATTAAAAACACCGAAACATTTAGCATCAAAACCCTTTGTAAATTGTAAATTGTGTTTGTATGGTAAATGGGAAAGTAAATATTGTACCAATAAGACAAGGGGAATGAATGTCATATAGAGCATAGTAAAATAAGAACTAATAAGGGTAAAACAATCCAGCATCAGCTAAAATGCATAGAAATAATAAATTACCTAGGGTTTTTAAAGGTTTAATTCGTCCAAGAATTTCATGGGGGAGCAACGAAAATGGTTCAATTCAATGACGGATTGAACAACATGAGTGAGTGAGGTTCTATATTAGGATTGTATTTAAAAACCCAAAAGGGTTTTATTAGTGCCTTTTGGAAATCTTAAATAAAAACTATAAAAAAATTTACAAAACCATTAAACGAATAAATATTAAAAATGAGTAAATTATAAAAAAAGTAAAAATTCAATAAAATTATTAATGAATATATAATATTAAATGAATGAATGTAATAAATGGGGGAATTTTAATAACTGAAAATCATAATACATCAAAAATATTAAAACAATTATTTAGTTTTATTAATTATATTATTTATTAAAGAGATTAAAAATGAAAATATATTAAAATAAATTTGAATACATATTAAATTTTTACATTTCGACCATATTAAAAATATTAAATTTTAATGAAGAAATACTTATAAATGAAAATTAAAAGTAAATAAATTACATAAATATTTACATTGTTGATGGGAAAGGATCCACATTACAAACAAAATAATGCAAAAAAAATACAAGAATGAACTCGATGAATCCCAACTTTGAGACCTCACCAAGACCCATAGGGGTAGTAACAACTAAGCTGCACCTTGAGGGAAATATATTACATAAATATTAAATGAATAACTATTTAAAATAAATAAATTCAAAAGAAATATAAAAAATAATTAATATTAATAGTAATTAAATAATCCTAAATAATATAATATCAATGAATGTTAAAAAAGGAAAAATTTAATAATTAAAAAATGTATAGATTAGAAAAAAATATTTAAAAAATCAATAAGTTTTATTTATTATAATGTATATGAAAAATTCAAAATTAATATATATTAAAATGAAAATAAATATTTTAATGAATAAACATGTATAAATAAATATTTAAAATGGTCAATATTGAAAAAATATTAAAAAAAGAAAGTAAAAGAAAATGAATAAATGACAACAATATTAAAAAATAATTAATATTATTAATGACTAAATAATATTAAGAATGAATAAATTTGAAAAAAATCATAAAGTAATAAATAGTCTATATTAAATAAAAATATAAAAAATGAATAATATTTACTGATTAAAAAAATAATATATATTAAATATAGTCTCTTAATAAATAAAATTCTAATTTGAATATTAAAAACTAAATAAATTACATAAATATTATGTGTGTGTGTTTGTTTTTATATAAAATTTCATTAATCACGTATCAGTCTCTGTGAAATTAATGTTTCACAAGCTTGATATGTGTTAAATTGAAAGAAAAAATGAAATTTTACTAAACAACTGTTACTCAACACTAAAATTTCAGAAAAATATTAATTGAAATTAATTTTTAATTACCAATATTTTATCACTAAATATAGGACTAATTTATTGTGGATACATATTATGTATTATATAAATCATATTTAAGGAAATATTATCTATATTGATATATATATATATGAATATATTTACATATTAAAAATATTAAATATATTAATGAATAATTATGCATAATAAATTAAAAATAAATAATTTTCAAAAAAATTGAACAAATAATTATTTAAAATAAATAAATTATCAAAAGGTAAAACATGAACTTAACATTATTAATTAATAAATAATATTAAATGAATTATAAAAAAAAGTAACATTTAATTTAAATGTGAATAGATTTAAAAAATATTTTAAAAAAGAATACGTGTTATTAATTATATAATTTTTTTAAATAATAATGAATATATATTAAAATGAAGATAAATACATATATTAATTATGTAAATTAAAAATATATAAAAAAAATTAATTTTTAATCAATACATATAAGTAAATATTAAAAATTAATAAAATTTAAAAAAATTTAATAAATAAAAAGGAAATATGAATAAATTACCAAAATATTGAAAAATTTATTAACGAAATAAATAATAATAAAAATGAATAAATTTAATATATATATATTAAAAAGTAATAAATAATTCATCTTGAATATAAATATAAATATTGAATAAAATTCCATAATTGAAAACATTATATTTTAAATAACAATTTTTAATGAATAAAAATCTGAAATGATAATATTAAAAATTTATTAATTTTGTAAGTTTGTCTCTATGAAATTGAATTAATTTCTTATATGCACTTGGGATACTATTATATGACATATTAAGTGTAACAAATTTAGTTAAATTTTTAATTAATAACTAAATATTTATTATTTTTTATATAGGTCAAATTGAAAAAACAAACGAAATTAATAAATCAAAATGTTATCAATTATCTAGTAATATTAATTATTCAATGTTTCTAATTAACTTATAAAATATTTTTCACCAAATATATGACATATTTATAAAAATATGTTTACATATTAAATATGACTTATAAATAATATTTTAGTACTATATAAATCATATTTGTGAAAATTATATATATATATATATCAATTAAAAAATATATACATATCTATATTAAATATGATTTTAAAAAATATATAATTTTTCCAAATTATTATATAATCAATTTTTACTAAATATTTTACATATTAGTTGGAAATTGCTCGAAGGCCTTTGATTTTGATTTAGTTTTTGATAATCTAAATTTAAACTACATTAAGAGAGCACTCTTACATGCCCCCAAATGCTCAGAGACTCAAGGCCCAATACGTGACCAGAAGGTTCAATGGTCTAACAACACTAAAACCAACCCTCCCTAGAATTTGTGCTTCAATAATGTCACATAGCTCCCCACATCGTATGGTTGATCAACTTGCACTTACTCGTACAGAGATGTGTGGTGCCTGATACCGATGGAGATTTCCATACCGTCTCTTCAATTGAATTCCAATTAGACCTGCTTTAGTGATAGCTACTTGATTTGATTCCTTTTTTGGGGTCTACTCCTCTATGGTCTGACCCAAATCTATATGGTCTGATGGGCCATTGTATGATGGCCTAAATCAGTGAGACTTTTTTTCTACTTGTAATATCTATAGTAAATTCACACTTGCATGCACCTACAGCATCAAAGTTTATTGGTATCTTGTGCCCCCATGTTTACCTAAACACAACACCACAAGAAACTCCCCACTATTATCCAACATCGCCTATAATAACTACTATATTATTGGTACAATATCTTGAAAAGTTTCCCCAACCATGATTTCGAACCCGGATCTTTTGGATACGAGATTATAGTGTTTACCACTCATGTTCCACCCCAACTACAAATTATCTTATATATTAAGTGAAAATATATATTTATTATTATATAAATCATATTTAATAAAATATAATATATTTATATCAATATCAATATATTTATATATTAATATTTGTTTTTTAATGATGTAGTTTTTTAATTAAATATAACTTATGTCATTGCTTTTTACTATTGATAATGGTGAACCTTTATCAATGTTAATAAAGAATTGAAAAAGGTGACCTTCATACGCATTGATAATGTGGGGGGTCATTATTTGGGCATTTTAGTGATAATAAAGGTAACATTTATCATCTAATTTTTAGCATTGATAAAGGGAAGCACTAATTACAACGTATTCTATAGTGGCGTGTATTCATTTATACTTTTATTATTTTCATGAATCTTCATTGATTGTTTTAAATTGGTCCCATTTCATAACATAAGAGACCTTTCCTGTTATATTTTTCATGAAATCTTTATATTTATTTTGTTTTTTTTATGTAGTTCTGGTAACTCATTTACCACTCTGAAATTTTTATCTTAGTTTTTCATCAAAACATCCCCTTGGTTATTACCCCCTTCATGGAAATTACATATTAAACTAGTAAGAATGATATTTGTTACCATTCGAAACATGACACCTTAAAAACCCTTGAAACTTTGATCTCCTTGATCGATTCCATATTTTTGTTATTGTTGTACAATTACAAACTGATCCTCAATTTTCTTGGGGATTATATCCTCCTTGGCCTATTCTTAAATTCCTTTGATGTGGAAGAATTCCTCTCCTCATTTTGGATCTGAAAAACTAAAAATGTGGTTTTAACAACTATATTTTTAGAGAAAAAATATTTTCATTTTCCCCTTGGATCGTTCTCCTCACCAACCATAGAGGAATAAGATTTTACCTATATTGAAATTTTGAAGTTGTAATGTCCCAGTTTTGGAAGAGACCCAGAGGTGCTCCATACCCAGTCGGTCAGAAGACCTCAAATGCATTTCCCCGAATGCCAGAGGCTGTTGACTAAGAGCGAGGGCCTTGGGTGTGATATTGGGGAAACTATGCCCTCGTTGGAAGAGTACACAGCGGAAGTAAACAACACATACAATAGAGGAAGTAGTAAACATCCAACAACAGTAAACAACTGAAGACTAAAACAATAAACAACTAGAGCACACATGTATTTATAAAATGATGCACGATACATATGTATAGGAAAGCATCCAAACAAGTCACAATGATGAATACAATACTAAACCAAGGTACAAACGAAAGGTAAACAAATAAGCAACTCCTCAGCATCGCAAGCCTCGGCTTGGTCCCATGATCTTCTGCTCCAATGCAATCAGGTACCTAAAGTCGAAGGGTGGTTTCCCTTGTCTATACCTGTAGCAATATAATCGATTTGGGCCCAAAAGCATGACCCAAAAAGGCTGTGAGACTAAATCCCAGTAGGTAACCATCAAAAGAACTATGCCTAAAAATCAGGGAGTATATGGTAGGTAAAGTATATAAAACAGTAAATAGTAAGCAGTGAATAAGATAATACACAACAGTAAACAATCCAAAGATCAACAAGTAGTAGTGAAGCCAACAGCTAACCACAAAGAGAAAACCCTCTGGGAAGTACTCACATCTATCCCATCTGGTCCTATCCAAGAAGTACCAACAACCCTCTAAGTAGTAAACTCAGCCTAACCCCTCTGGTTTTGTCATATGAAATTATAATACTCTCTGAGGAAGCACGCTCAGTCACTTCTCCTTATAGTAAAAGGTAGTCAGGGACTCTCTGAGGAAGATCACGCTGTCCAATCCCCTTATAGCCCCAAGGTCTAGAGACTCTCGGAGAAAGCTCACTCGGTCAATTCCTCCTATAGCCTCAGGTCTATCACAGACTCTCTGAGGAAGATCACTCAGTCAATTCCTCCCATAGCCTGGAATGGTTTAAGAAAATTCAATCAAAACAAAGACTCTATGAGGAAGCACACTTGGTCTATCCCCCTGTAGGATATAAAGCTCAAGACTCTCTGTGGAAGCTCACTCGGTCTATCCTCCTATGGTATATAATATCCAAGACTATCTAGGAAGCTCACTCGGTCTATCCCCTGTATTCTATAATGTCCAAGACACTCTGAGGAATCTCACTCAGTCTATCCCCTTATAGTCTATAGTGTCCATGACTCACCGAGGAAGCTCACTCGGTCTATCCTCTTACAGTCTATAACACCAGGTTCTCACGGCCTCATGCCAGTCAGTGCATAATAATGCTATAAGGCCAAAGTAAACCTACAGTGCTACTTGGATAACCAGTCTACAACAAAAAAAGAATGTCAGGGAACAACACTCCATCCATCGGTCACAAGGCATGAAAATATGTATAACGGCCAAAGGCTGAAAATACCAAAAGGTCATAAACAGAAAAAGGCATGGAAAAAACATCCAAGCTTAGCAATTATCCTCATACATAACCAAAATAACTCTACAGAAGAATACAAGAAAGGCAGGAAAACAATAGGGGCAAAACAGTAAATATGCAATACCCCATTCAAGGGTATTGGTGGAAATTGTGCCTAAAACTCAATGAATTAGAAAAGAAAGTCACAAAACACCTACCTTGATGATAGTATATCAATATACATGAACCATGAGTCTTGAATCTCCTTAGAACGTCATAGATCTATGAAAACTCACTAAACGTCTAAACCATGATAACTTGCAAAAGAGGAGGAATTGGAAAATGATGCTCTAAAAAAAGGAATAGCTTACTGGTGCGGTTCCAACATAATCAACGGTTGTCTATTTGGAGAATGGATATAGGCTCGGGGGTTCGTCGAAGATTCATGGCCCTACGGAATACTCTCGGTCAAAGAAGCTGGAAAAGAAGCATGTTCTGGCGATTAGACGCGACCCCGGTCCGTTTAATGAAAAAAAGTACATGACATGTACTTTTGGAGTACATGGAATTTACTAGGATTTTCTGTACTCCACTTTAAGTGGCCTCCACACCACCCCACACGACCATGTGTGTGTCCTGGACATGTCCAGCACACGACCTCGTGTGGCATCAATGTACACGGCGTTTACTCATAAAGTACTCGATGTGTACTTAAAAAATTTCAAGAAACTCCTCTTTTCTTAAAAACTCCAGAAAAAGGAAAAAAATACCTGAAAAGAAGGTATGGGTTCTTATTAACTTCCTCCCTTAAAGAAATTCGTCCCCGAATTTCCCTAGTGAGGTGTAGAAGAAGAAACCCCGAACAGCTCCGGCCACTACGATCGTACATCGGCCTCCCTCTCCCAAGTCTCGTCCTATACTCGCTTGTGCTGCCATATCACCCATACCAGAGGAGCAGACCGACCCCAGAGAACCTTCGTACTATGATCGAAAATCTGGATATGGTGCTCCTCAAATGACGCATCGACTTCAAGCTCAACCTCCTTTGGTTGAAAGACATGAGATGAGTCTGAAAAGTAACGTTGAAGCCGATAAACGTTGAAGACGTCCTGCATAACCTGGTACCTCTGAGCTAACTTCAACCGATAGGAAACCGGCCCAACTCTCTCCAACACCTCAAATGGCCCGACATACCATGGTGAAAGATTACCCTATCTCCAAATCCACTAGTGTCCCAACCTCGGTGTGACATGTAGGAAAACCTGATCTCCTACCTCGAACTCCATAGGTCGTCTCCGCTGATCAGCATAAGATTTCTGAAGAGACTGTGTAGTGGACATTCTCTTCCGAATCAACTCAATCTTCTCTGAGGTCTCCTGGACAAGATGAGGTCCCAGCATAGCTGCCTCTCTTGCCTCCAGCCTACATAAGGGTGATCGGCATGGCCTACCGTACAAAGCCTCATAAGGTTCTATCTGAATAGTTTCTTGAAACCTATTATTGTAGGAAAACTCCACAAGAGGTAAATGCTTCTCCCAAGAACCTCCAAAATCCATAATGAAAGCATGGAGAATATCATCAAGCACCTGAATCATATGCTCAGACTGGCCATCTGTCTGGGGATGGTAGTTGTACTAAAAAGCACATGTGTACCCAAGGCCTTCTGAAGCCCCTACCAGACTCGAGAAGTAAAATGAGAAACCATGTATGAAACAATGGAGTGTAGAACCCCATGTAAATGTACGATCTCTTGGATGTACAACTGTCTCACCTGATGAACATTGAAGGTCTCTTTGATCATCAAGAAGTGAGAAACCTTCGTGAGTCTGTCAATGACAACCCACACCATATCATTCACTCATAGTGATCTCAGCAAACCGCTCACGAAGTCTATCGCGACATCGTTCCACTTCCACTCCGGAATGGGTAACTGTTTCAAAAGACCAGCTGGTCGCTGATGCTCCGCTTTCACTTGCTGACAACTGGAACACCTCATGAAAAAACTAGCAACATCTCTCTTCATACCTAGCCACCAATACTGGTTGTGTAGATCACGATACATCTTGGTGACTCCAGGGTGAACTGACCAAACTGAGGAATGAAAATCCCGCATCAGCTCCTCACGTATGTTTTCTGGCACACATACACATCCCCGAAAGTGCAAGATTTCATCCTTGCATACTGTCCATCCAGGAAGTGGGTCCTCTCCTGACACACTCTCCCACAGGACTAGGCCTTCTGAGTCTGATAGCTTCCTCATCCATAACCGATCAATAAGAGTAGAGGTAACAACTACAAAAGATAGAAAAGTCTACCCCTGTCTGTCGTGCACCTCTAAAAGCATTTCAGAGAACCGAGCCATAAGCTGCCACTCACTGCTGGCCTCTTGAACTACCTATATCTGAGTTCTCCTGCTCAACACGTTAGCCACTACGTTTCGCTTTCTAGGTGTAGAGGCAAGTTCAATGTCAAAGGACTGTAGATTTTTGAACCACCCGCGCTGTCTCAGATTCAGATCACGCTGAGTGAAGATATACTTGAGACTTTTGTGGTCAGTGAAAACCAAAAAGTTCTCTCCCATAAGATAATGTCTCCAAAAGCGTAAGGCATAAACAACATCTACCAACTCCAGATCGTGTGTCGGGTAATTCCTCTCATGTGGCCTCAACTACCGAGACCCGTACGCAATGACTCCATCTCCCTACATCAACACAACTCCCAACCTGATACCTGAAGCATCGTAGTAAATAGTATAGATCTCTCCCGGCTCTGGAAGGACTTGTATCAGTGCTGACGTCAACCTTCCTTTCAGCCCCTGAAAAGGTGAATCACAAGAATCTGACCACACGAACATCACACCCTTCTTAGTCAGACCTGTTAGTGGTGCTGCTAAGCGTGAAAAGTCCTGTATAAAGTGTCTGTAGTATCTAGCAAACCCCATAAAACTCCGCACCTCAAAGGAATTCTTCGGATTCTCCCAGGAAACTACTGCTCTCACTTTCTCTGGGTGTACTAAAACTCCCGTCTCTGAGATAACGTGACCCAAGAAGTGAATCTGGTCCATCCAAAAGTGTCATTTCGAGAGCTTAGCATATAACAGATGCTCTCTTAGTGTACTCAAAACCATATTAAGATGGGTATCATGGTCATATCGAGTGTGAGAGTACTCCAAGATGTCATCCACAAAAACAACTACGAAGGACTCCAAGTATGGATGGAACACTTGGTTCATCAGCTCCATGAAAACTGTTGGCGCGTTCGTGAGACTGAACGGCATAACCGTATACTCGTATAGACCATACCTTCTTTTGAAGGCTTTGAGATGTATATCGGATGGTCTAACACATAACTGATGATAACTAGACCTCAAGTAAATCTTCTAGAACACCCGGGCTCCTCGAAGCTAATCAAGGAGATCGTCGACCCTCGGTAAGTGATATCGGTTCTTGACTGTCAACTGGTTCAGCTTCTGATAATCCACACAAAGCCGGATGGTGTCGTCTGCCTTCTTCACAAACAGGATAGGAAAACGCCAAGGATAAGTACTGGGTTGGATGAAACCCTTTTCCTGCAACTCCTCCAACTGTTTCTTGAGTTCCTACAACTCAGGTGCAGCCATCCTATAAGAAGGAATGGACACCGGTGCTGCTCCTGGAACGTGCTCAAAAGAAAAGTCTAACTCAATCTCTGGAGGAAAACTGGAAAGGTCCTCTGGAAAGACATCCCTGAAACGATCCACCACTAGAGGAAAGTCTAACTGTGAAGTCCCCTGTTCATCCAAAATACAGACTGGAAAACTGAGTTGTAACTCCACCTAGCCCATGGGGCTAGGGTCCTGCTCTACTCGCTTGGAAATCCCACTCGCCTTGATGAAGAAAAGATCCACCCTCTGGTGATATGAAACTCACCCTGTGGCGATAACAGTCAACAACTGCCTGGAAGGGAACTAACCAATCCATCCCAAGAATGACATCATAACTTGTCATCTCTTGGACATAGAGGTCCCATAAAAAGTGACACCCACAACCTCAAGAGGGTACTCTTGGCACTGATGTACGCTAGATGTCCATGTTCCCAACAGTCTGTCTAGTGTCAAAGTATCGGTAGAAGAAAGTGTACAGAGCCCAAGGATCTCCATAATAGAAACAGAGATAATTCTATGCGTAACACCAGTATAGAAAAGAGATAAAGATAAAACTGAGGATACTAAGATCATATCTCGAACTGTAGAAGGTCCGGGATCCTGCTCCTACGGGGTCTTCTCCACTATAAAGGACTGGCCTACTCCACGACCATGTGACCCTGACTGACCGCTTTGAGCTGATCCACCCTGTTGTTGATGATAGGCCGGTGACTAACCACCATGGCCGCGACCTCCACCTCAGCCTGAATGGCCAGAAGAACTCTAGTTCCCAGACTAGTGAGAAACTAGTGGATCTACTCTTGTACGAGGAGTCATAGACGAACCCCTGTCACCAGCTGCATGTGATCATTTCTAACAGAAACACTGAAGGTGGCCCATCTTTCCGCAAGACCAGCACTCCATTAGGTCTCTCTGGCTCTACGGCCTAGTATGTCCACTCCTCCCTCACTGGTAGCAAACTACCTGGTGACCTGAAGATGCATCGCGCCTAGTCTCATCTCCTTGTGAAGACTCCCTGCGGCACTTCCTGTTGTCGGTAGTCATAACACTAACTCTGGATATCGAACCACCCTAGATCACTACTCCATAATCCCTCAGATTTCACTCTATGATCAGCACTTGGTTGTCTATAAAAGATATTGAAGTCAGTCTGAAGATGTTCACCTGGGAAAAATCTCCTGCCTGAGACCATCTTCAAACATCATATCCAGGAACAACTCACCGTCTTCTGGGATCGACGTGAAATGCTGCAGCTCTATGAAGCGCGAGGAATACTCCATCCCAGAAAGAGTACCCTGCTCCAGGCTCTTAAACTCCCAGACTCGATCGGCCCTCAATGTCTCCTGGTAGAAGTAATTGTAAATGATATGCTGAAACTCCCCCAAAGACATATTCTGCTGGTGCCCCGCCTATGAGATCACATCCCACCACCTCTTGGAAGAGTCTCGCAGCATGTAGGTAGTGAGCTTCACCCTCCTCTCTGGAGATACATCCAAATGATCGAAGATCATCCACGTGGACTCTAGCCATGACTTAGTAGCCTAGAGTCTTCCATCCCCTAAGAAAGTAGGAGGATGTTGCTGCTGGAAAACCCATGTCAATGCTACCATCGACGGGGCTGGAAGCGACGCTCCCGGGATGGTCTGCATCATCCACAGAAAACCCTATTTGAACAGAGCATCAGCTCCTGTTTCAGGTATAACGGCGAGTGCCAAGGCTGGCACAACATGAGGATCTGCTGTAAGTCCCTGATCAGCTATATTCGATGTCTGATCACCATCTGGCAACTGACGAACCACAGGAGGATGTCTCGGTGGAATAGCTTTGATAGGTCAAAGCACACCATAGATCAGGATTATCAAAGACTGAGAACACAAGAGTAAAAAATGGGAATAGGAGAAAGAAACATTCAATGTTTTACAAAACCCGACTACACGACGTGTATAAAAACTACAAGGAGTGTTCTCTAAATCCATTAACATGGGAGTGTACTTCTGCCACAACTGTTCGTATAACACCCTGAACACACGACATGTTTTCCTCATACATGTCGTGTACTTAAACTCTACTTCCCTACCCGAGTATCCTTACACGGCTAACTCACATGGTCTTCTTAACCCAAGACTATACGACGTGTTTGGTAACGACACGACGTGTACTAAACAAGGTTTCAATGACCCGTGTTGTTAGTTACACGGCTGGCTACACGGTTCACTCTACACGTCATGCTTCCTGAGAACATGCCGTGTACTTGAAGGTTTTCCCCGACCCGTGTTGTTTGTGACACGGCCAGGTACTTAGGTTCCATGGAACGGCGTGTGATAACAGGACATGGCATGTATAGTCAAATTTTCATACATCAGTTTCATTACCCACATGGGTAGAAACACAATCACTACAACACGATGTGTACATACCGTACATGGTGTGTTCCTAAAGATCTTTCACAACCCCGTGTTTCTTCCCACACAGTCAGTGACATGGTTTAAAAAGTACCCAGCATGTATTAATAAATTATACGCCATGTATTCTGGGTTTTTCCGGGTAGTAGCTCAGAAACTACTCTGATGGCCATAAAGCACAAAAAAACAAGAGTAAAGGTGCCAAATTCATAACATTGAGGGCCCAAACTCCTCGCGAATCAAAACATTACATCTTATACAAGTTATAACAAGGCAAAAAAGCAATGATCCACCAAATTCCGGTCCATGAGGGCCCATAACTCCTCAAGAACCAATGTTTGGTGTTCATCAAAGAAAATTACTGTACAAACAAATTCTCTATCAAACATCAAAGATTCTGTCAAAGAATCTATCATAATGGCATGCATAATCTACACAACGCCTATCACAATAACATGAAATCGCTAATGTATCCATGATTTCATGGTAAGAATGCATGGAATGTGATTTCTAACAAGTGCCTATATGTTGCATGAGTTGGAATACCCTCATCTCATCGGGTTGCGACAGAAATAGAACTTCAATAACAACAACGGTAACACCAAAAAGCATGTGAATCACCCAACGGTGAAATGAAATCAACTGTAAAACTTCAAACCTATAAAATTTCAATAAACGAGGTTGTATGTATTTTCCCTGTACACAGGTTAGCTACTCTCGGGCACAACTTATTACCAAGTACATATTCAATCTTATCCTTGGCTATAGGCTCCAAACAATAAGTCAAGAGAAAAGAATTCCTCTGATACCACTTCGTAACATCCCGGTTTCGGAAGCCACTCAGAGGCGCTCCATAGCCGGTTGGTCACATGACCTCAAGATCATTTACCCTAATGTCAGAGGCTACCGACTAGTATTGAGGGCCTTGGGTGTGATAGTGGGTAAACTATTCCCTCATTGGAAGAGTACACAGTTGAAGTAAACAACACATACAATAGCAGAAGCAGTGAACATCCAACAACAGTAAACAACAGAAGACTAAAACAATAAACAACTGGACCACACATGTATATATAAAATGATGCATGATATATATGTCTAGGAAATAATCCAAACAAGTCACAATGCAGAATAAAATACTAAATCAATGTAAAAAAGAAAGGTAAAAGAAATCCTTATCATCGCAAGCCTCGACTTGGTCCATTTCTCCCCTGCT
The DNA here is from genome assembly GCA_963277665.1 of Viscum album. Taxonomy (NCBI): domain Eukaryota; kingdom Viridiplantae; phylum Streptophyta; class Magnoliopsida; order Santalales; family Viscaceae; genus Viscum; species Viscum album. The sequence goes on from OY728167.1 coordinate 838,242,035, forward strand.
CCAATGAAATCAAGTACCTGAAGTCGAAGGGCACTTTCCCTTATCTATACCTACTGCTATATAATCTGTTTGGGCCCAAAAGCATGACCCAAATAGGGTGTGAGACTAAATCCCAATATGCAACCACCTGAAGATCTATGCCTAATAGTCAATGAATATATGGCAGGTAAAGTATAGAAAATAGAAAACAATAAGCAGTGAACAGGTTAATACACAGTAGTAAACAATCCACAGATCAACAAGTAGTAGTGAAGAAAACAACTATCCAAAAATAGAAAAACCTCTTGGAAGTACTCACACAAGTCCCCTCTGGTCCAATAAAAGAAGTACCAAAAACCCTCTAGGTACTACACTCATCCTAACCCCTCTGGTTTGGTCATACAAAATTATAAGACTCTCTGAGGAAGCATGCTCAGTCAATTCCCCTTATAGTCAAAGGTAGTCAGGGACTCTCTGAGGAAGATCACGCGGTCCAATCCCCTTATAGCCCCAAGGTCTGGAGACTCTCTAAGGAATCTCACTCAGTCAATTCCTACTATACCCTCAGGTCTATCACAGAATATTTTAGGAAGCTCAGTCAGTCAATTCCTCCCATAGCCTGGAATGGTTTAAGGAATTTCAAACAAAATAAAGACTCTCTGAGGAAGCTCACTCGGTCTATCCCCCTGTAGTCTATAAAGCTCAAGACTCTCTAAGGAAGCTCACTTGGTCTATCCTCCTATGGTCTATAATATCCAAGACTCTCTGGGAAACTCACTTGGTCTATACCCTATAGTCTATAATGTCCAAGACTCTATGAGGAAGCTCACTCGGTCTATCCCCTTATAGTATATGGTGTCCAAGACTCTCTGAGGAAGCTCACTCGGTTTATCCCCTTATAGTCTATAACACAAGGTTCTCATAGCCTCGTTCTAGTTAGTTCATAATAATGCAATAAGGCCAATGTAAACCTACAGTGATACTTGGCTAACTAGTCTACAGCATAATAAGCATGTCAGGGAACAACCCTCCATCCAATGGTCACAAGGCATGGAAACAGGTATAATGGCCAAAGGCTGAACAAGACCAAAAGGTCATAAACAGAACAAGGCATGGGAAAAACATCCTTTCATAGAAATTATCCTCATAAATAACCAAATTACCTCTACACAAGCATATAAAAAAGGAATGAAAACAACAGGGGAAAAACAGTAAACACACAATACCCCTTTCAAGGGTATTGGTTGAAATTGCACATAAAACTCAAAGACTTCGAATGGAAAGGAACAAACCAACTACCTTGATTCTAGGAGTTAAATATACTTGAACAAAGAGGATTTAATCTCCTTATAACGTCGTATATCTATGAAAACACACAAAACGTTCAACCCATGATAACATGAAAAAGAGGAGGAATTCGAAAATGATGCTATAGAAGAAGGAAGAGCATATCGATGCATTTCCAACACAATCGATGACGGTCGATTCAAAGAACAGACGGAGGATCGGGGGTTCGTCGAAGATTCGCGGCTGTACGGAACGCTCTCGGTCAAAGAAGCTGGAGAAGAAGTGTGTTCGGGCGATTAGACGTGACCCCAGTCCATTTAATGAATAAAAGAAAGTACACAATGTATACTTTTGGAGAACACGACATGTACTAGGATTTTTCTTAGTCCACTTTAAGTGGCCTCCACATCACCCCACACGACCGTGTGGGTGTACCAGACACGACCAGCACATGGCCTCATGCGGCATCGAAGTACACAACGTGTACTTCAAAAATTTCTAGAAACCCCTCTTCTCTTAAATACTCTAGAAAAAGGAAAACTATACATGAAAAGAAGGTCCGGGTTCTTACAGAAGAATCCTATATCTTTTTTTATAATAATGAACTAGATGTCACATTGAATTGTTAAAAAAAATTTCTTATCACATAGCATCCAACATCTTATTGATATTTGTCACTATTTTTTTAAGATTGAACAACTCCAATCTTCTCTTCTTGTTCTTTTTTAGAATTGTCTCTTCTTAATTTGATTCATTTTTCATGTTTCTTTTCCCATTGAAGATAATAATATTGATTTAATATTTCATTCCTTCCTTCATTACTTTACTATTTTTAAACATTCTTGAAATAACGGAAATTAGCACATTGAAACCCTTATCAAATTCCATCTTCAAAAGAATATTGGAACTTTGGAGATAAATTGTAAATATTACCAATTGCAGATTCCAAGGGCCAGTTGGCTTCTATTGGGGGTGGGGGTGAATCTGTGGTATAATTTTTTTTATAAATTACTTTTAAATTCAATCTCAGGAACATGTTAATGTTCTCAATCCTCTCAAAATTAAACCTCAATACCACATCATGTGAACTTTTAATAATAAAGAGAGGAACACACAATATTTATTAGGTTAGAGGAAAGGACTAGTCCTTTTCATGTCGGTTATACCCCCCCCCCAAATGGATTATTTACTATATAAAAGTGGTTACTTCTGGGTAAACACCTTTTACATCAACAAGGTGTCAATAGTGCTCCCACTCTAGATTCCACTTGATATCATAACGCTCTTACCTAAATAAGAGATCCACAGAAAATATATTGTTCCCTCTCATACTATCGAGTAAACTAGAGTCTTCCACTTCCAAAATCTACTGGAATATTTCTTCCATTCACAAGGAGCTACACACTAAAATATATTTATCATTTTGGATGATATCCTTCTTCACATGCATATATGACCAGGTTTTCCCATTTAAAATTCATCAAGTTCGTCAATAGTCACTTGTAGCAAGTATGTTATCCTTGAAATTTTTTTGTTATCATGAATGATCTAATTGTCTCATTCTTGGAATAGTCATTCATAAATGTTTATTCTTCTTCAATGACTCCTATCATCCAACTCCTTCTTTCATTGATATAAAGATGCATTGAGCTTCTAAAAATTATATTTATTAATGGTTTCATGTTTTTTAAAAATTTATTTTAATATACTTAAACATTTTCATGCACAAATTTATACATAATAAAAATATATTGTGCATGTGATGTATCATTTATTCCATGATTTAAATGTGTTATAAAAAATTATTTTTCTTAATTAAATTTGAATGCCTATAGTGTTGGATGATATATTTCTTCATCTTAAATATGAATACCCACTAATTGTTGGGTATAATATTTCCTCATATCAAATTCCTGATTATTCTATGGGCATTCTAAATATTCATATAGCTTATTTGGAATAATCAATGGTTCTAGGTTCTCATTATTCTTCACGCAGATAAAAAAATACTTTGACTCATCAACACATCCTTATTTTTTAAAACACCCACACAGTATGGGATTCTCTATTTCAATACCACAGAATTATAATGCTTGAATTATTTAGGAAAACCTATTTCTTAATGCTGCAAATGAATATACCTGAAGGAACACTCTATACGCATTCTTCATGCAGATATCATCCTTATATAATTTTCTACTTCATTCGATTTTAATGTATGTAATGGAAATATTCATGCATGATTATTTTGTTCTCACCAGAACATAAAATACAAATTTATCACTAGATAAAGCCTAATTATAAGTCACATTAATTAATTAATGTTGGTTTTCATTTCATGGATCTCAAATATGTCTTAAAGATGATTCTCAACTATGTAGTTATCTCATCTCCGTATATCCAATGGAAGATGAATCTTTGATCATGGATCGATCAATGATCATGGTATGACATGATTATCTAAGATCATAAATTGTGGATAACCACACATAGAAAAATCCTTAATGATTTCCCTTATGTGTATTACCCTTAAATGAGAAGAGGATGTTCCTGGATACCATTATGTGATAATCAAATTACCATTATGTCAACTCTTTTCCCCTTACATGAGCTGTCAAACATGTGGGTTATCCTTATATATTGAAGTACCCTTAGTTGGATAATGGACACCCTTACACGATATCTCATGTACCTATAGGAAACTTTAATAATGTGGTGGATTCCCCTATGTAGCCCTCCAGATACTCATATGCAGTGCAATGATAGATTTTTTTAACCTTTCATAGGTACATAACTACCTTTATATTGCCTTCTGATCATCATCATTGGCCTTAAAAAGTGATCATAACTACCTTTACATAGCTTATAAAAGGTTATAATTATCTTTACCGAGGTAATGTAAACACCAATTTACCTTTTTTTAGCCTTATGATCATCATCCCTTTTGTTACGTAGTGCCCCTCACTACCATTGTATAGCATATACATGGTGAGACTTACCTTTACACAGGAAATATAAATACCAATTTACCTTTATGTTGGTATGAAATATGACTCAAAAACATCCATGGACTTCTCAAAATTAATCCATATCATTTCAATATTCCATCAATTATTCTTTATGCAATCACATTGCCTTCATATAAAATCTCCTCATGCAATGATATTTATATTTCATGGAAAAATCAATTTGTAATAATTTTTATATTATATGGCCTTCATTAATTACAATTCTTATTCATCATGTTGTATACAATGTGTAATCATTGAAACTCGTCTTTGACATAAAATAACACCGCAATAATCATCAAATTTACAACTATAATTGTTCAATCATGAGATCCAATGCCATTAAAGGAATCTATAATAATTATCTAAACTTCATCACTTCACATGTTGAATCATTGAAAAAAATGAATCACGTGAGGTCAACAGATGGGATGGTGGCTTGATTATGGATATATAGTGCATGTGTACAAGAATTGTTCAATGTTAAATATATTTCACATAATTGCTATCATGAAGGAATAACACCTTGAAAATAATGCATGCATCAATTTCACCAGTGAAGGAAGTATGGAACTAGATTTTACTTCTAGGAATAATATAAGTCTTCTAAATTTAATGTATTTACTCAATATTGGAAATAATATAGTCACCATTGATCATTAGTTTAATAAGGGATTATGGGTTTCATTCAAAGACGACAAGCTTATATTGGAAGAGGGTGACCTGTTTTCAGGGAAGGAATGTTCAAGTGATGAACAATATCCAATTTTTATTAATAATATAATTGAATATTATTCATATTTGATTGGGACATCCAATTTAGGGAATGATCATTTATAACATATTAATTATAAACAATTAAAAGTATAATATAATTTAAACATAAATATGTTTCAAAATTAATTTAACAAATCTGAATCATATGTAGAGTCTAAAATAACTACAAATTATTTCAAAGTTTTTTTGAGATATTATGATATATTAGAACTGATACATTCTAATATTTTTAAGTTAAATCGTTTTTTCGTTAATGGGGGGATTATTTTATTATTTTTTTGACGACTACGGTATATATATATATATATCTTATTGGAATAAAAGATAAAACCTTTAATATTTTTAAGAAATATAATGTTAAAGTTGAAAATAAATTAAATAATTTGATTAATTTATTACACTCAGATAGAGGTGGTGAATTTTTTTATGAATGTATATATTGAATCATATAAAGAAAATTATATAATTCATCAAAGTAATGATTCGTATAGACCTCGTAAAAATGGACTGTAAAAAAAGGAAAAATTGAACTTTAGTATAAATGGTAAAATGTATGATCAATAAATATAAGTTACCATTAAATTTACAGGGTGAAAATTTATTAGTTTTATGTCATATTTATAAGAGAATTTTATCCGGGAAAACAGATTGCCACTTATGAAATTTTGAACGGCATAAGACCCAATATTTTATATTTCAAAGTTTGGGGGTGTTTACATGATCATTGAGCTCCTGGTCATAAAAGAAATAAAATTAGACCAATATCAATTAAAGATGTTTTTGTTGGATTTAAAAAAAATTGAAAAGTATATGGAATTATTGATTTGGTAGCCAATGAAATTGAAGAATCAATGGATGTAGAGAATTTTGAAAATAAATTTTATAAAGATGACATGTATGAGTTGATTCCTCGTATCTCTATCTCTTGTACTCCATCTAGTTCAAATACAATGTTATATAATAATGATGGTCCTCGAGTTTAACCTATGTAGAGTAAAATATTTGTGAAGGAGAAACATATACGTCCATATTATTATTTCTCAAAATTCCATAGTTTTCAATGTTGATGGAGATCAAAATAATCATCATTTGAATAAGTATCTGGTGTTATTAACATTGGAAGATGACTTAAAGGAATATAAATAAGATATTACTTTCGAGGATGTTTTTATTAGAAAAGTGACTAATTACCCCATGGGGAAACCACTTTTAATAATTAATCAAAATGGAGTTACATGAGTCAGAAAGATAAAATTTTACAAAAATACCATTGGAACAGAAGAGTCATCTCATTCGGGATATAATTAGACAGAAAAACCATTAATCCCATCTATTTTTTTGTAAGACAATTCTATAGGTTGTTCGCTTGATAATAAACATGTGTAATAATAATTCATATTTTTGAGCCATTCCAAATGTAGTCAATTAATATTGTACTGAGCTTTGATGAAAGCTGTTTCTATCCATTAATTAATTCCTAAACCCAAAGGGTAGTGTCGCATTAAAAAACTTATTCCAACCTATTTTGTTTCCCATGTTCACTACATTTGTGAGAGGTAAAATTTTGTGATTCCAATTAAGTATTAAGACTACAAGATCCATAAAGTCATCCAAAAATACCAGTATTTGAGTTCTTACAATTTCTCCAAAACATGAAGATCTAGTATTTCCCCTAGATTCCTCGTCTATATTACATTTGAGTCAATCTATGAATGGTGAGATCCATAGCACCACAATAATTCCACATGGGAGTGATAAGTGAGTTTTAAAGCCAAGGCATCAAGAAACCATATGGTCATGCAAATAATTATTGAATCTACCCAAGTGCATCAAGTTTTAATATCTGATTTCCTTTTTAATTAGTAGTCAGGAATCCTGCGTATTTAGAGTATAAATGTGGTGCCTTTCGTCGTTACGACTCCTAAATAGTAGCATATATAACCTGGAATAGTAATAGGAGATTCATTAAACATGAGGAATTAAATCATTCCAATAGAAACACCAGTATAGTCAGTCTATGGAATTTAAACATCAAACATATTGAGTTAAAAGTTCCTCAATGTTGTGGTAGTGGCACAACTCTGGAAGAGATGGTTTATACCCTCACTATATTGATGACAAAGATAACATCTTGAGTTAATCAAGATTCCAAAATACTATAGAGAGACCAGAACAAGGATCTTACAATGAATTAGTATCTATAATATCAAGGGATGAGGAGGATAAATTTAGGTTTTATGAATCCATTTAAACCATACACTTTGAGGCTCTCTAATAAATTTATGGTAAATGGATTTTTCTGTAATAATCCCACTATTTTCATCTTCCCAGAAAAGTATATCATCCTCATTAATAAAAGTGTGAGTATTCATGAAATACCTAACATCCATTGATAGACCATATGGAGAGGAAATTTGATCATTAATTGTGACATTTATATTGATCAAATCTTCATGAGATATCATGTTTATGAGAGGAAATCATGTCTAATTGTATGACCAAAACATGAGGGGGGATTTTATATTCCCAATCTAATGTGATTGAGCATGAATCCCTCTAAAGTAATTCTTAAAATAAGGCCAAACAGAGGACTACATGTAAGTGAATTTACCATCCTTATGTTTGTGTAAAATTCATTATCTAATGATGGCCAGATACATTGATTTATCATTCGAAATCTTCCAAAAAAATGATCTTGATGTTTATAATTAATTTTTTTAATGTTTTTATCCCAATTTCCCCCATGTTCAACTGGTTTAGAACATTTATTCCAAGGAAATGTTATAATTAGTCTTTCAATAATACTACCACTCCAAATGAAATCATTCATATGACTGTTTTTTTCCTTTACATGGTGATCAACCATTTGTAATACATGAAAGAATAAAATAATTTTGATAAAAATGAGGTTCTTCATAAGGATGACCGTTCCAGTCATTGAAATGGATTTACTATTCCATGAAGCTGACTATTTTGTAATTTAGATGGAAATCATAGTTAAATATGAAGAATGAGGTTTTCCCCAAAACAATGCTACCTTGTGAAATGCGAAGGGTAGGATACCATTCTTAATACCCAACACATGTGTAATGTCATTTTTCCTTGTATCACTTATGCTTCTTCTAAAGTAGATGAATTATTTCCCCGAACTTATTTCATTCCATGATGCTTATGCAGTAATATATAAAATTATTTCAAAAAGAAAATTTATTTCATTAGCTTCAAGAAATCATTTATATGTCCATAAAATGGAGGTTAGAAAATCTATTTTAAATTTATATTTAAATTAATATATTTTAACAGAACAAACAGAAGGTTTTTTCAAGTTAATTAAAAGAATGTATGAAAACAAGTTAAATCTGTTTATGGCCTTAACAAGCTCCAAATCAATGGAATGAAAATTTTTGTTCTATTATATTATATAATTATTGAATTTTAAAAAAATTCATATAATCAATCTTATTAAATGTTTATAATAGAATATGGACTTATTACGTGTCTATATTAAGATGATATGTTAATTTATGGAACTAGTATGTCTAGTGTAAATGAGGCAAAGAATTTTGTATCATCTATGATTAAAATGAATGATATTGGAATAGATGATATTATTATAGATACTAAAGATATAAAACTTATTGGGGTTATTATTTATGTTAAAATCCTTGCATAAAAAATTTTAAATAAATTTGATCATCCTAGTTTTAAAGACTACAATACTCATTTTTATTGTAGTGACAAAAAAGTAATGAATATGGGAAAAGACATAATATAATGTGAATATGATATAAGTTTTTTTATTTAATATATTCCATTCATTTATTAAAAAATCAAATTTTCCGATATTTTTTAAAAATATTTGTAATGTTTAATTTAGAAACTTTTTTTGGAAAACATGGTTAAATGAACTATAATTTTAGGAACATTTTAATACATTGCTATTTTTTAATTTAAGAAGGTTTTTAAAAACATATATCTAAATTATAAACTTTTTTAAGAGAGCGTTGTTGATAATGTTTAGGTATATATATGTTTATAATATATTAATAAAACAAATTATTTTTTATTATTTGTATTATATATTTATAACAAAAATGTGACAATATATATATATAATATATAATATAACATTAAATATCAAATAATATATATATATCATAATTATATATGATAATATATATATAACAATATATATTTATAACATGTACTTAGGGGTACTATTACAATGAAACATAGAAATGCAACACACAGAACCAGATAAGTAGGTTATAGCACCCATAGGGATAACCGTCCAATTTTTGATCGACAGAAGGCCCCATGGGCATGAAGCCAATTACATGTCACGTAGGCCTAAATATTTTGGCCCAAGGACCATTCTGTGAATTTTAACTCAGCTTCTACACTTCCACCACTACTATAGTTCCCCTGCCACCGCCTGCTACAGTTCCCATCACGGATAAAGTTTCACTGGTCAATAGTTCCACCACTCCTACAATACGATATAGTACTACTATAGTAATCTGCGCCCAATGGGTTTTGAACCCCCATTTTTGATGTAGTATTATGGAGTTCTTACCACTAGGACAAGCCCCAACTACAAATAATAATACATATATAATGCACACAAACACACTTATGTATAATAAATATATATTTATATATTAATATACAAAATTAATTATAATTATCTATATAACAATAAATATATAAAAATATAAAAATATAAAAATACAATAAGAATATCTACACAATATATATATAAATATAAAATAATAATATATATAAATATATATATATATAAATGTATAAATATAATACTATATAAAACTATATATATAATATACTAATATATTTTTATATAATATATAACATAAATATATATATTTTATGTATTATATTAATAATAATTTATTTTTAATATAATTACATATAATATTTTATTAATTTCTTTTTTTATTATAAAACATGTTGAATGTGTGTGTGTTTGTGTTATATATATATATATATATATACATTAAGAACACAGACACACACACAAACACATTAATAATATAGGGGTGTGTGCGCTAGATAGAAGTCCCATATAGAAACTCAATGTGAGTGTCTTATTGTTAATAAGTAAAGAGGGGGCATGTGTTCTTCACCATTTGTAAATTTCCATCATCGGGGGTCTTATTATGTTATAGTGGTGACACGGGGGGGGGGGGGGGGCTTCAATAATGGGGAAGCGGTCGGTGGGGTGTGAGGGGTGGATTCAACTGTAGGGAAGCAATCGACATCGTCATGAATTGTTTTCTATAAAATAAATTTACTAATGATTTTGGAAATAATAGGTAAATAAAATCATATTACCACTATATCTTGAAAAAAATATGTAAATAAGATAAAACATTCAACATTTCTATAAAAATTAGATAAATAACTACTAAATGAAAGTGGTGATTTCAAAAAAAAATATAAAATAAAAAGTACCCAAGATTTGAAAACATAGGTAAATAAAATCAAATTACCAATATTTCTGAAAACATTGGTAAATGACTAATTAAATAAATTTATAATATCTTCTATTTAGAAACATCACATTTCATTATGTTTCTAAAAAATGTATGTAAATTCATTAGTTACATTATAAAACATATCTAATGGAAAAATGAATCTAAATTAGATTTTTCTTGTAGTGATTGCATTTGACCTGGTATTTCTTATGGATTATGTAAAATGAGTAGAAATGATTGTAATCATGGTGTTAGTGATTATAAATTCATAACAAGTGTGTTTATTCTTGAGGAAGAACAATGATTTAAGTTTACAATATACAAATTATTCAACATTATTAGAAGGGTACACCAATGTGAGTTGGATTAATATTATTGGAGGTAATCAAATCATGTTTCGATGGTTATTTATGCTTAAAATTTGTACTGATTGTTAAGTGAGAAACAAACAAACATGTATTTCACATTCTCCCATGGAGATAATGTTTTTTTCATTATGACATGTGGAAATGAAGTTGAATGGATTGGGAATCAATTAATGGATATTAAATTGTATCATAGTCTAATGCCTCATATTTCCATAAATTATGATAGTGGAACAACTCTATTAAAGGAATATGGTTACATATATAAAATAAAGTCTAAAAATATAATATTGATACCGAAATATGTAATAAAATTATTATAACGGTACACCATAATAATTGTCTATGTTAGATCAAGTAAAACATACGGATCTATTTACAAAATCTGAGCTGGGAGAGATTATTAATAAAACTAGTAAATAGATAGGTTTAAAACCCCTAAAATAAATCATTTTTTAATAGAATCTCAACACTTTATTTATGTAGATTATAATAAAAGTGTTTAATGGGTAAAAAATTTATAAATATAAGTACTGATAATGAATATTATATCCCCAACTAAAAAGTGTTAATATAATTTTCTATGAATAGAGGTTGAGTTTCAAACTCTTAATTAAATATTAATACCCATTAATTTATATAATATAAATAATGGAAACACATTATAATATTTTACCTAGTTCAACTTAGAAGAGGCACCAAATCATACATGATATAATGAGTTTAATCCTCAGAGAGTTCATGAAAATGATATAAGCACATGACTAGAATGGTTCTACAAAATGAGATGTTTGTTAAAAATAACTGTATGTATGATATCTCCTGTTTTTCTTAAATTTTAATAATTTAAAAGTTCATAAAATATATAAATCTCATAATATTTTGAAATTTTGATATTAAGTAGATGTTTGAATTAAAAGATACATTTAATATGTATAATGATTTTTTTGTGATATGGACATTCATTATTGAATAAATAAAAGTGGGAGACTATTATGGATTTTTATTATCAATTATTTAAATGATTGGTCTCATTTTAAAAGGAAGAGGATAATTTAAAAAAAATTTATGGAATTATTTTTTTTGGAATCCTACATCAGTTGTGGGGATTTTATTCCCAATGTCATTCCATTAAATATAAAGGACATGGGAAAATTATTTTCATTTATATATAGACCCATTTTTTTAAAATATTATATATATATTATTCAATTTTCTCATTATATATATAGAAAAAAATAGAAATACACAATATTTTAATTTTTTTTAAAATGAATAAGTATGAGATTAATCAAAACTATTGGAATAAAAAATTCAAAATCCAAATGGTTGCATCCTTATAAAAGGTGAGTTATTTCGATCAAATCTAAACATCCATTTATTGAAAGATAGAGATAAAATTAGAGTGAGTCAAAATGGTTTTGATATATAAAGAAGTGGGATATCTAGAATCATTAAAGGTTAATCATCTCAATAAAAACTTATCTCGAAATATTCCTCTAACATCGTCACAGTTAGACTACTGAAATTGGTTCTTTCCATTCCAAAATCCTTGATGAAATCCTTAATAGAAATTTCAATAGATAACCTTACACCAAAAAATGGGGTAGATAAAAACCTTTTGGACAATGAAAATCAATCACACATCAAGTTTATCAAGTCTCATCTATCTCACATGTCTTACATTATTCGAAACACTGAGAAGGATGTGTTTCCTCAAAGGGATAAGGTGTAAAATATATGAAATCATATACTATAGTTGGTTTTCCAAAAAATTTCTCTAGGGTGACCATGTCATTAGCCACCTCTGGTGTAGGCCTTATCTCATCATTTAGAATTTGGGGTGGCATAAGTCTTGGTCGCAACAATGTCTGTAATTTCATTGCTATAAATGAACATGTGTATCAAATGTGAGATTTTGATATTTCTCTTCCTACTCATGATGATCATCAATCGATAAATCCATCAAATAATATATCATATCCATATTCACAACCCTCTAAATATTATATAATTTTTTAAAATTTATGAACCATATCTTACTATTAAATTTGATAGGCTGATCCTTCTCAAAAATTCACAATCGCAAATTTTGTGATGAAGTACCAACCCATTATTGTACCCATGTGATGTTCAAATAATAGTTTTGTGGAGTTATGATGGGGTTCCTATAGGATTTTAAATAACATAAATACATCCAATTGGTTTACACCACTATGGCCATCCCCAGGAAAACCATTGTGTCATGATGACATAGTGCATAATCTACTATATGGGATCCTTGAGAGACGTGATCTTGAATTTGGTAGGATTATATTTTAATAATGGACCACTTTCATGGTATTTCCATATCTAAAAAATTATTTTCCTTTGAGTAACAATGTTTCATTCCTATTTGACCACATATAGTTGTGAATATAAATGTTGGAAAGGATAATGAATTTAGAAAATATTAACTTCTATGGTCGGCCTACCAAAGGACTGTTCCATGAAATTTTTGGACAATAGTGTATTGATTAATTAAAATATATGATCCCTGTAAGTATCCTAATGTATCTAAATGAACATTATTTTATTTTACCACACAAAGTCCTCAGTATAAATTCCAAAAAAGATAATCATATTTATCTAATATTACCCTCCATGGTAATCTTTCCAAACAATACTATCATGGAGTCATTGAACATGGGTGGTTTGAGTAATTATAATGTAAGATTACTATAATCCTCCTATAATATCAAAATTATTCACTCCATATATAGTTTCTTAAAGTCATCCATTGCCACATCATCCAATATCTTGGAAGAAAAAATTATGAGATCATATATTTTCCATCCCTTCATTTTAATAGGTTTCAAGATATCGAACTCCGGCCAATTTATATGATTCTTAAACATCAAACATGGATTGATGTATAATTTTTAATAATAGTTATATTTATATGGGAATTAATCTTTGTTATATTGGGGTAATATTATTAGAAGTAGGATTGGGAAAGGTGGTTGGATTTGTGATTATTTGGTGGACTCATGGCTTGTGACACAAGTTTGTTTAGTTAGAAGGGGTTTCTATTGGTGTTAGAATTTCTATGGGGATGTCATACACTTTTCTTTTACAGGATGTGGTGTTTAAAGTGGGTGTTATATGGTGGAGTGGGTAAATAAATGGTTGGGGTGTCATTTTGGGGAATGCTATGGGTGTGGGTGGTGGGATTTGATTGGGTTGATTTAATGGTTAAAAAGGGAAAAAGAAAAATTTGGGTTATACTTGGATTTGAGGGTTTTTGTATTAGGAGATGAAGGGGCGGGGAAAACAGTTTCAGGAAATTATGATGTCCTTTGTTATTATACTATTTTAATTTATAATTTAAAAAAAAACCATAGAACAATTTGGGTTTTTCTCAATTTAGGGATTTGAATTTATCTGAACCTATATTAAAACTTGGTGTTGACATGGTTGTGTAAATGGTCTATTTTTTCGATTTTGGATTATAGTATAAACATCCTTTTTTGTTTCCTATGTGGTTTAGGGGGAAATGGGAAGGGTACACAGTGATGCAGTACACATAATAGTTTTGTTATAAATTTTACAAAATCCTTGGATGCCATGATTTTGGTAGAGTCGTTGGGATAATGGTTTTGAGTTGAAAGGATAATTTCACACTCCATTTGTAAATAATTTGAAAACACCTTGGGTAACAATGTGTTTTGTTCAGGTATTTGGTAAAAATAGGTTAAAGGAATGAAGTTGAGGTATGTATAGTTGTTTTGAAAAATTATTGTCGGTAATGACATAATAAAACTATGATGTGCTTTGGTTAATTCCATTATCGGTTACGGGATAGAAAATAGATTAGGAAATGGTGGGTTTTTAAGTTGTGGTTAAGGGGTGGTGTTTAGGGTTTTACCATGCCTACCATAGACAAATAACCAGGGGGTATCCATGATATTCTCGAGCCATTTTTCCCTGGGAGAGGTTACAAGAGTGAGGAAAATGGGGGTGGTTCCAACTTTGATGGGGAATGTTTTTATGTTATCCTTGTTTATAATGGGGAAGAATATATTCTATAGTGTGGTATAAAGCTATGTATTTTTCAATAAGAGAAAAATGGATTGAAAAATAGGTGGGGATGGGGTTTTTGGGTGTGGTTGGTCAAATTTATTAATCCATGTCAAAACCAATGGCATAGTGGTTGTATTCCTCACTATGTTTTGTTATTCATTTTTTATTTTTCCTTTTACACTAAAATTTTAATCCCTTCCCTTTTAAATATTTTCCAGTACCCCCCCATATTGATATATTGAAATGGTTTTGGGTTTCTAAGGGATTTTCATTTGGGGGTAAATCTTCTAGTGAAATTTAAATAGTATGGGACATGGTTTCCCATATACTAACCTAAATAGTGACATCCCTATAATTGTTTTATACACTGAAAAATACTTCCACAGTGAATCATTGGACTGATGGAACCAATATTATATGTTCATGATCATTATCTTCTCTAATATATATCTTATCTTATGGCTAAATAGCTCACCCATTTTTTATGGGAGATATGGGTTGTTGGTGTTACGCCATTCTCTATATCTCTAAAGTAATCCTTATAGCCTATGATTGTTCTAGTGTGTTCCCTTATGAATTATTAGATACTATGGAATTATATACTAGAAAAAGTTTTCCCTATTTTTTAATTTCACCTTATAAAAAGTTTTTTCATCGATATTGCCTCAACTTCCATCAATTTTGAGATGTAATCCACATATAAAATTATTTATGTATTGCCAAAAGAGTTGATATAGATATTAATTAACATGATACTCAATAAATTTTAATACATTGACCTATATGATATTTTATTGTTATAATTCTATAACATTCTTGATGTTTCCAGTTCATTAGTGGCGATCACAAGAATTGGCATACTCCATTGGATCATTTTAAAGTGTTGGATAAAAGAATTTTCTAAAATCATGACCACCATTAAATTTTATCCATTAAATAATATAAAATGTGAATAATTATAGAAATAATGAATTGAATTTACCTTGAATTAAGACACACATAGTAGAGTAATTCAATCCCAATGTACATTATATGTAAAGAATTATCCTAATAATGCCGAATTTCTTCAACCAATGATTTTTTATTTATTGATATGAAAAATGGGAAAAACTATAATAAATTTATAAATATTTATATTTCAGTGAACCATGGAATAAATTTTAATTCAAAAATAAAGATAAACATATACAAGAAGCAATTGATACTTTTTATTACCTCCTATTCCAATTTTTTTAATTGAAATCCTTGATTAGTTACAACATTCTACATTTTTTAACATTTCTCTTCATTTTTTATGATGGATAACCCTTTCAATAGAAGTATCCTCTATATAAGATTTGATTTCACACATTTCTTGTTCAGTAAATACTATAAATATGCATGATACATGTTAAAAACTACCTTGAAGATCACAAGATATGACCCAAATCCATCAAAGGAAAATGAAATCACATAATGCTCATTATCTATTGTAGTATAATTGATTTGTGTTTCTATGATTTTCCAGTATTCATAATATATGGGTAAGAAAATATTATTTACCGAAAACCCAAGAGCTTCTCTCATGTCATAATCACTCATATCACACATGAGCTCAAATGTATTCTACCAACTAAGATATCAATTCAATTTAATTCTAAGTGTGGAAAAAATCCATTGCATCAATTATCAAAAAATAATAGAATGTACTTTGACAGTAGATGAGTTAGTGGTCAATCTATACTGGAAAACTATATCAAAAAAACTTGATTGAATACCATGGGTCCAAGAAAGCTTCATAATAGAGGTCAAAGTTAATTAGTTATTTAAAAATGAAGTGAATCTTTTCAAAATTTAGTAATAAAAACTTTTCTGTGAACCATTTAAGTACCATGTAATTTTTTCCCATTCCTCAAATGATTTTCCATATATTGAGAATTCATCCATGAAAATATTAATTACTCCTATAATGTTTTGGAATATATGCTCCACACACCTTTGGAATGTTTCAGGTACATTATACAATTCAATATACTTGAAATTATAGATAAATATTTCAATTAGTAAAGGTTATTGTTGATTAGAAATTTATTGTAGCTTAAATATCAATCAATGAAACAATAGTATTAATGATTAACTAACCTTTTAAAAATTTGATCAATTAACAAGTTTTTTAAGTGATCCATCAATATGGCTATGATTAACTTTTAATAGTTGACACATACTCACTATCTAGTGACCGTTAATTACATTATATATATTTTTATCACCATTATAAATCCTTTATTTAGTATGACAAGAAGTGGGATTATCCACTCACTATTCAATATTGAATATATAATTCTAGAGTCACATATATCATAGTTGATAAAAGTGTGTTATGGCCAATTCCATGGCTCTTAGTCATGTTCCATGATGATTTGTGCATCACCTTTCCATTGAGAAGAGGTGTATTAAATGAAATACAGTTAGTGCACATCATTTTCTCATTAATTATGATGATGATGAGTGGAATAACAAGTTGTTGTTTTCTCATATTAAACCTTATCAACCCAACAAGTTCCTCCAGTAGCAAACGACCCTGATTTCTCCATAAATGTCATTTTTTTTATTTTTTCTATCAGTATCTTCTCCTTTATAGTCAGCATCTAAAATCATAGAGGAGAAAACAATACATGGTCTTATATTCTAATATTTTTAGGAATTATGTTTGATTTACCAATATTTACTTCTCCCCTATCCTTATTGGTTTGGGTGCATTGTGAACTCCCCCAGCCCCTACTGATGATTAGCCAACACCACTACCCCCACACCTTACTGCTCTATAGTGGGAGATGATCAGATTCAACCGAATAATACACATATATGTTTTTCATTTCTATTATATATATTAATTTTTATAATATTTAAATTATATTAATAATTTTCAGATTTAACATATTTAAAAAAATTATTTCAGATAGTTTTTTCCTTAAATATCTATTTATTTTGGTAAATAAGGATTATTTAGACATTTTATATTTACTTTTGTTTGAAAGTAATATAATACTTTGACTTATTTGGTTTATATGTATATGTACACTTTTTAACTAAATATTTATGTAATAATGTGATTTTCTATTTTTTTGAATTCTTAATTTATTATTTTTATAAATATTATTTGTGTAGTGAATGAAATATCCATGTGCAGCGCAGTGCATGGTATGCTATTCTGTTAAGGGCCCCCATCACAATATTTCACCATGCGCCTTAAATATTTGTGTCACTACTTCAAACCATCCTTGACAACAACCATTATGGGAGGTGTTTTTCTTGTTGGGTTGCCTACCGTGACATAGGCTCTTTTCTTCCATCAATTCCTTATGTGTATGAACAGTAAGGCTGATGCATTTGATGTTGAAAATTTACCAAGTTATTGCTTGATTTTTTTTCCTTCAAACATAAAGGAATTCTTCTTTTTGTTCTTTCAACAACTCGATATTTATGATCTTAAGAAGGGTATTATTTTATCTTAAGAATGGGTACCTTAATGTACCATGGATTCACATCAACTCATGATTCGATGTGTTTAAAATTGCAGAGATCATCTTTTGGTAGGTTTCCTTTGATAATTGTTCAACCTACATTGTTTTTTTCTATTTATTCTTCATGTTTTGATCTGTTGTGATCTATCATGTTTTCCAAAATATCCTAAATGAGTTCCATTATATTATTCTGTTATTATTGCTTCAAAATTATGGTCATTGAGAAATTTTTAGTCATAAATACAGCTGTACAATCTTTTTAATCTGATCCATTATTCACAATATTCATCAAATAAATGGTGATAGATTCATAACTAATTAGATTTATAATCATCCATTGATACAAATTGATCTAAACCACACTTGGGGTGAGGAAGGATCTTCCAAGTATGATTGGTTTTTAAAGGATT
Organism: Viscum album; assembly: GCA_963277665.1. Lineage (NCBI taxonomy): Eukaryota > Viridiplantae > Streptophyta > Magnoliopsida > Santalales > Viscaceae > Viscum > Viscum album. The sequence goes on from OY728167.1 coordinate 838,260,921, forward strand.
CTCACCTATGCCTTTTATATTCAATTGAATATGATTAAATGAGCCCATGTATGATCTATTTTTTTTCAATTTTACTTAGTAAAATTTTATATATTGTAAAAATAAATGAGATGGTTATCATTATCAACTCACCACCATTCATGATTTAAAAAATTAATAGGTATCATTACATATTATTAATCCTTATTTCTATAAATTTCATTATAATATAATTTTGAGTATTGAATATTTTTTTGCAAGTGGTTGTTTGTTTAATTCAATAATAAAAATGATAGTGTCTCAAGAACCCATGGAATTTTTTATAGTTTTTTTTTCAATTTTACATTTTCTTATTGAAGAAGACGTATGATGGTGTTTTTATGAATAAAAATTCTTTTACATCAAGAATAATGTGATGTATTGAATGAAGAAGTTATCTCAGTGGTTTATTTGTACAAAAATAAATGGTGAGTAGATCTACACTTAAATGATGTTCGTAGTTATTGAAAATACGAGTATTGGTGACTTGAGAGAAGTATATGAATTGAGGTGTTTCTTTTTAGCTATGTTTTTGTAGAGAGATTAACTAAAAACATGCCAACTTAGTTCAACCATGGGAGTTATCTAATATTATGCCACTAAAGGAAGCCGCATGAGCCATCTCAACCTTAAAAACCCCAACCAGCTAGAGATGAGGTTCATAGTGAGAGCCAACATATACTCAGCGCAAATGGTGCACAAATGAAGCACACAAGTTGGTGTGATAAGGGAGAAATATGGATTAACATTTCATGTATGAGTTATCAGGGGAGGCCACAAGTGACCACTGACCCTACAGGGGATTCATTGGCATGTGGAAGTCGTGTAAGAAGTGGCATTCCATTTTTGATTTTTTATGTGGGACATCCTCATGCCAGATCTTGTTTATTTGAAACATGTGATATGAACAAGATATTTACAATGCTACACATAATGAAATTTTTCCACACGTATGATCATATTCAACCTTGAGTGAGGTTTATTGTATATTTATAGAAGTTTGCAACTACTAGTTCATGCTAGGACAATGTTATCACCCTATTGGTTTGTAAATGAACAGTGCCTAATTTTGACTTTCTAAATATATATTTTTTTTAAAATTATTTAAATAAGTATCAGTTAAACATATTTTGAAAACTAATGCTAAAAAGCGGCATTGTTGTAGATTCCATTGAACAAAAACCCTATTTTAAATACACATGTTTTCATATTTAATATTCTTTTTTTTGTTTTCTCAATATATATATATAATATAATAAATTTCAATAGAACATGACTTCATTTTAATATCCAGTATTACTATAATTAAAGTAGTTTGAAATTCTGACAAAAACCCTAACGCAAGGCTCTGTTTTATAAGAGGGGTTGCCAGGTAAATCATTTTAGATTTTCGATGTGAGATTCAGGTTCTCCACTTCCTGCACATAATTAATAATATATTTTTATTAATCATTTTTAATCAATTAACAAAAAATATTAATTAATTAATAATAATAATATTTAGATAATAATTAACAATTAACGTTTACAACAAAATATTAATACATCATTAATTTATATTAATAGTATTTTAATCAATAATGATAAATATCATTAATTACTATTAAATTTCTAAAAAATTATTAATAGTTAATAGTTATTAATTAATTAGTAATTAATCAATATTTAATTACTTATTAATAATAGTAATTACTAAATAACTAATTAATTATTAAATATCATTGTTCTGATAAAAAATAGAAAAAAATATTTAAAAATATTTTTTAGTTACTAAATATCAATAATAATTATTAAATTACTAAATTTATAATTGTTAGTTAATTATTATTGTATTACTATTACTTAATTATTTTTTTTCTATTTAATATTTATTAGTAATTAGTATTAGTTAATTTTTTTATAATATCAATATTAATTTCTAATAAATATTAGTTAAATAATACGATTTACAATTTAATAACATTAATTTCTAATAAACATTAATTACTAGTTAATATTAATTAATAATAAATATTTAAAACAATTACTAAAAATAGTAAAATAATTTTTATTTATTAATTAATTAGTAATTAAGAAATATGTAATTAATTATTAAAAATAGTACATACTAATCAACTAACAAGTTATCAATTAATTAAGAATTTATTAATAACTTTTAATAATTTTTATTATCCAATTACTAATAAATATATATATTTTTAATAAATATTAATAATAATGATTAAATTATTAAATTAAAAATGGTTAATTAATTATTATTATAGTTGTATTAATTAATTAACTAATAGTGCCTAATAAGTATTTGTTACTAATAAATTATAATTAATAATAAATATAATTTAAATAATATGACATAATATTTAATAATATTAATTTATAATATATATTAATTCCTAAATTATTTTAATCACTAATAAATATTTAAAATTATTATTTAGAAACTAATTTTTAAAAATAGTAACATATTTTCTAGTTTTTAATTAATTATTAATTATACAATATTTTATTATTTATTAAAAATAATAAGTAAAAAATCATTAAATAATTATTAATATTTAGTATTATATAGAAAATAATAAATATTTTAAAATATTATTAAGTCACTAAATATTATTAGTAATGAATCAATTATAAAAATAGTATTGAATAATTAATTATTATTAAATTTTTATTATTTAATTAAATAATTGTTTCTAATTAATATCAATTACTAAAAAATATTAATTAAATAATATTATTTAAAACATAACAATGTTAATATCTAATAAATATATTTCTAATAAATATTTAAAATTATTCATTATTTACTATTTAATAATAATTATTATAAAATATATATTTATTAATGATCATTTAGTTATTATTAATATTAATTAACATTAATTATATATTATTTAATTTCTAATTAATAAAAACCGATTAATTATTATTAACTATTTATAATGTAATTCGTTATTCATTACTTTTTTAAATAGTAATTAATTGTAATAATTAATATTGGTTGAAATATTATAAATAAAAAAATTTAATTATTAATATTTATTAGTAAACATTAAATTTTTGTATTATTTACGAATTATTAATATTTATTATTATACAATATGTATTATTAATTGATTAAAAATGATTAACAATAATATATTATTTATTCTGAATAGGAAAGGGAAAACCTGAATTGCACATAAAAAATACATAATGATTACTAGGGAAAGACCACTTATAAAAGGGGGCCCTGAGTGAGGGTTTCTAACAGAATTCTAGATTGGTTTAGTGGCAGTAATGGTGGATATTAAATATTAGTTAAATTCTGTAAAAAAAATTTGTTACATATATATATATATATATATAATCAAAACAAAATAAAATAAAAATTTTAAATTTTAAATTCATAAACAATGTATATTTAAAATAAATATTTTCTTTGTTGAAAGGTGACATCGCCATTACCTCCTTTCAACCTAACCAAAAGGCTAGATTGGTGATGTCACCTTTCCATATCATTTTTCAAGATATTTTTAACGTAGAATTATTTAATTTTTTTTCAAAACATGTATCAAAAAGCACACCTACATTTCATTTGTGAATGACTGATTTAAATATTTTTTTTGTTAGAATTGATTCATCATGCTATATGGATGTTGTATGAATATTCCATTAGGTTTAGAAATCTATTTTTGAGGAATAGAGGAAGATGCCTACTTTTTAATGTAGAGTGAGTGGCAATCCTTGAAGTCATAGAGATTCATTTGCGAATGTATGATATAATTATTTTCATAGCCATCAAGGAACGAGCCAGAATTCATGAATTCAATATCACAATCAAGGTTTTATTCATAATAGAGTAAATCAGTGCATATCGAATGACAAAATGAGAAGAATGGAATATGTTAGTTAACCTATTGAGAGATCTACCTTTTTAACATGAACAGTGCAAAAGTCATACTTGTTTAGTTGCATTGATACAATGAAAATTAAAAAAACTAAAAGAATTATACTAAGAATACATTGATACATGCTTGGATATATGTCATCATGAGTATGGTTTTGTGTATAGAAAACAACATGAAGAAGAATAATACTACAAATACTCATATCTATGAAAGGAACAGAAAGGTAATTTCAGAAACTCGATGCAGGACCATGTGAAATTTAATTCCACCAATAAGAGAATAAAGTGATTTTTACACTTATATTAAAATTTTAAGAATATATAAGATAACATAACAACACCATGTGAAAAACCATGCAATGGTTTACGTATATTTCAATAACAAATTGTGAAGTCATGAAGAATTAAGAAAGGAAACTCACAAAGAAAGTTTGAAAGAGAAAAATTGAATAAGTGTTTGAGGAGAGTAGTTGAGAAGAGTATCTAGAAATAGTCATGTGAACCCATTTCACAAGTTAGTTGTGTGACACAATATAATGAATTTCAAATGCAGTGGTTCTGGGATTGGTGAGGAAGTTCAAAATCAGTCTATCACAGAGGCCCGAAGAGGATGAACATTTTTGTGTTATAGTGGAAGGTTGAAATTTTTGTGATCTATCTCATTGTGTTGGTGTAGTGTTTTGTACACTAATGGGAATAATTATAATCAAATTATTCGGGAGAAATTGTGGATATGGTTTATATTCTCCCTCTATGGTTTTTAGGATGATACCTAACCAAGAAACTTACAATTGGTGATTGATTCTATTGGATAATGCATGACTCATTTCATTCAAACAAAAAAAGTATGTAGTCACTAATATTTGGGTAAAAACATTCGAATATATTATATATATTTTTAATGATTTTCCTTTTTTGATTGAGTAAGGATGAGATTAAAAATATTATATGATCAAACAATAATAAATTACAAAGATTAATTTCGAGAAAAAATAATTTATAAAAATAAGTAAAATTGATTCAACCCTTTATCTTAGTCTTAAAACCTATTCCTAGTTATTTTATCTATTATCCGAGATTGTTCCCTATTATTTATCCTTATTGAAACATCAATAGAGAACTTGAATTTATTTAACAATAGGTATTCTTTCATTTATTATGGTAAGAACATTAATTTATTGAAGATCTTGATGCTTTCTAAATTTGTAACAAAAGGTTTGGAGGTTAGTGATATAGTAATAATTGTATTTCTACCTTTTGGTATAGTTTATACCATGAAAACTGAGGATAAAATAAATATTGAGGTTGATGGGAAATAAAAGAATACAATTTTATCTTCCTCTCATGATAATGTATTTATGAATGTCATGGGACTCAAAATAGAGAATGATATGTGCAAAAAACATGGAAACCTATATAAAGGTAATTACATCATTAAAAGAGCCAAATTGTAAATTTTGAGGGATAAATTTTAAGATATATTAATTTAAGAAGATGTGAATGTGGATGAATATTATACCAGAGTTAATGAAATCGTTATTCATTTCAGAGTGTTTTTTTAAAACATAGAGTATTCTAAGATTATTACGAAATCAACGAGAAACATTCTGTGAATATTTGAACTAATGATATAAAAAATGGAAGATAAGTAATAACTATCTAGCGATGAGTTACAACATATTCTTCTAAACTATAAGATGAGAAAGGATCATGTTTCGAAAAAAAAACCTTTGTAGTCAATTACATTAATATCCAAGGAAAAACTATAGTTCTAGGAAGTACAAGATGAAAAAAGGGAAGATGGTGTAGTTTCTTACATGATTAAACCCAAAGAATTGGTGAATTATATTTTGAGGATTCTTACATGGAACATATGTTGAAATGAAAAATTCAATCTCATCTTGAGTAAGATTAAAAATAATGAAAGAAATATAAATATTGAATAAATAGAATCAGCAAAATGATGATAAGGAATAATTTTTCAAAGGAGAGGATACTTACATTTATGATGTAAAAATATCATGTTTAATGTTTTCTAGTATGAAAAAATAGTGGAAGATATTGATGAAAAACCAAAACTAAAAGAAGAAGAATTTAATAATACAAAATCAAAGTGTCTTGAAGTAGAAAATTCACTAAAGAAGACTGGTGAGGATTTCAACAAATATGTTGAAGTTAATTCTGAAACATCTCAGGTTGTTGAAAAAGTTTTCATAAAAAAGGATGGTTAAATATGTGTTTAACTCAAAATAAATATGTAATTCATAACAATGAATAGTCTATCACCAACCATGGTAAAATTTTTCCTAATAATAGAAATTAGAAATATTTATTTTCAATAATGAATGATGTGAGTACTTCTATAAAAATTACCTACTCAAGATATAAGGAAACAGACTTTTTGGTAGTACGATAATGTTTTTGTAAATATTATTCATATAAGTATGGAAGATCTAGAATCAATGGTTACCAATGGTGCTGTGTAATTTTCTTGAATAAAGCTTATTCATATTGGTAAAAAATGTCACTTCATTGAGAATGCATGAATCAATAGAGAGTTACACTAAAAAAAATATGAATTTCCTAGAATAAGAAAAAAGGAAATATAAAATCATTAAAAAAATCTCATGATATAAGTCTATTCAAATTGTATTTGATTTAATAGATAAATCGTAACGAGGGGATTGCCCAGTTGGTGAAAGTTCGATCCGTCATGACCCCATTCCTTCTTCCAATAGGCTATGGGCAGGCAAAAAGATTCGATAAGGAATAAATGAAATGGTAGGCCTTTACCTAATATACCTGTACACATTCACCTAACCATCTCAATGAATAAGTATAGAGGAATATTACATATAGTGACATAGAGAGTGAAAACATGAATTCAATAAAGTCTAGGAAAATAAAATAGAGTATAACTATATAAACCAAAATGAAAGGCGAAAAATACATGCCCACCCAGAAATAATGGCTCGACCTAACTATAATTGGAAAACAGAATTTGAAAGAGATATCCACTCTTGATATCCATGTGTGACCTTCGTATATGGTTATTGAACTCAGGTATCCCTAACTCCCCCAAACTCCCCATAGATCTATCAATGATGTGCATAAGACCTAAAACATGAAGGTAAAACACATTTGGGGTTGAGTATATAAATACCGAGTTTCATGCCCCAAAAATCACAAAGGAAGCATTATAATGATACAAAACTGGTCAAATCAACTCATAAAATTAAGGAAACAAAAACAAAATGCATATATTCACATAAAAATCCCAGACAAGAGAGAAAGGGGGTCTCCATATACATATTGCAGTCCATAGTCAATTAGCGTTCCCACCTCTCCAAAGTCCATATCTAATTCCCATCATCAAATATAGAATCAGAAGAGTCTATTTAGAGGGGCCCACAGCTTGCTATTGCACTCTAGATCGTAGGGATGCACAACTCTCATGGATGATCTGTACACTGATGGATCTTGAAGGCGGGGGAGTACCACTCCAGATATAGAGGGCCTATACTTAGTGTAAGGGATTACCAAATCTAACTATATAAATTGAACGGGGAACCTGCATCCTGGTGTTATAGGGGAGTGTCAATCCCCACATCTCTCAGATGATCCTATCTTATCACTTCCAACATCAAACATAACGTGAAGAAGATACACATCCATAACACCTCAGAATATACTAGAAAATACACTACAAAGGCCACCATCATGTTCTATATGGAATACTACTTAGGATAGGATACTCATGTGTGAACAATCCAAGAATAGAAGAAGTATATATTGAGGTATATGTTTCTAGAGGGATTACTTGATGTGTATGGGGTCCACATAGTGTGTGAGCTCACAGTTCCTCCTGGATGTGTTCTCCTATGAACATGGAATGGGAATCCATGTAAAAATACACAATTTGTATTGGTTATACAAGGTGCATCTTAGCCACCATAGTCCTACATGTGCTCTTCTGACCATGCCCTTGTACATCAACTTGTGCCCGTGTCAGTGTGTTTTGTCATGTCCATAATCATGTAAACCCAAATTACATACCGATCCAGTATTATAGGGAAACATGGAATGTGGTGGGGTCCACATGACATGTGATATTTTTATTTATTTGAAACCATATATTTTATAGCCAAGGGACTACACTATATTTGTTTTTCATATTAAATGTCATGCAGTTGGGTTTTCCTTGGAAACCTACGTTTCTTCATGAGGATCCACAATCATTCATTCCTACCAATGAATATGCTAGTTTACTACTATAGGTCCCCAAAAATCAATGGCTAATGACTCTGACCATCATTTCCCATCCTCTAGTGGTATGAAAATCGAATATGACCATCCATTAGTGAGACACCGCATGCTCTTTGGCACGTACCATCACTTGTCACCACTCCAAATCCTGGATCCATGAAGCATCACCAACAATCCATCTCGATCCATCTAAAAAATCACCATCTCATATGTCATTCACAAAAGACTATGAATCCAATGCTTATATCATGCTCAGACCCACCTTGATAATTTTGAACCATGACCCTATAGCTAATGGTAAATAACATGATGAAAGCTGGGTAGAAATGCACAATGAAGAAGGTAAAAAAATGTTGGAAAAACATTATTGTCCAATAATCACATAATTAGGAATCCATGGGTGTTATAATTTAAAAAAAATGTTTTAAATAAATCAATTTAACCAAATTGGAACATGTGATGGGTGTGAAATTGTAGATAAAAAACATATATAAATCCATCCTCAATATTTTAATCAAAATGGTGGGGACCAAAAATGATTATCATTACCTCAATTAGGATAGATCATTGGTGAAGAATGTTCAATATAGTGATGTGGGAGATTTTCTGCTTCCACTACATTCACTACCACTTGATCCACCTTGATTTGATCACATATCATTCACTAGTACAATCTGAGACTGAGGAATGTATTCTACTCCTCTCAAATCCTCCTAGGGTTATATGACTAACCTTGGAAATGTTTTATATGTGGGTACTTATATAGGTTTGTCTAGGAATTTTTTTAAAATTTAATACATTATTTAATTATTTATTTTAATTAAACACATCCTCCAATGGCCTCCTCCCTAGAAAGGTCTGACACTGACCAACCTTAGGTCACACCCATGGTAAAACCCACATTATAGAGTCCAACATGGTCTTAGATTTCTCATATAAGGCCCCAAAAAATGAAAAACCCATTTATAATGAAACCATGGATTTAAAATTATTAAAATATTTTTTAAAAAATAATATATTAGCTCTTAAATTATCATATACATCCTTAGAACACAAACCAGGGGAATGGTCCATCTCCGTAGGATCCTCTCCTGCTGATCCTCGATAACCACCGGGTAATTCATGATGGTGGATTCATATTTTTTCCCATATCACCCTAGTCAATAACATTCATTGGTTCATACACATATATCCACATCTGCACCATGTGGATGATGTTTTGTACCTGGTCCAAATACGAGGACAGGTCTAGGGGAAAAACATTCCAACCCTCTATAGGATCTTAAACGGACTAATGAACCTCATGGATAGACTTCTCGACCAAGACAAAACCACTATAATCCTCATCAATGGGATACTCTCAGGAAAACATGGTCTCCATGGTCAAACTCTAAGGTACTACAATGTCTATCTATATAAGATTTATCTCTACTCTGGGCTATCCTTTTATTCTCATAGATCACCTGAACTATCACTACCATCACTCGCACCATTTATCGACCACCAAGAGATGTCATTCCAATCTCCATCCATCATAAAGGTGAACTAAAGGTTCTCCCATATAGGGCCTAGAAAGGTTCCATGCTTATATTATAATAATAACTATTTTTATAAGAAAAATATACCAATGGTTAATGGTACTCCCAACTCTAGTCGAAGTCCAAAGGAGAATCCCTCAGTATATCCCCCACCATCTAGATAGTCTACTCCATTTTCCCATACGTCTATGGTTGTAACACCATGCCCATCCCCTACTGGGTCCTTAATTCCTTATATAGGCCTATCTATAGCCATGAAATGAACCTCACATCATGCTCAGAGATGATCATCCAAGGTATCCCATGAATCTGTAAAATATCCCACACATAAAACAAATACAAACTCCCAATTAAACTCTGCTCTCAGATGGAATGAAAGTGTGTTGACTTCACAATTCAATCAAAAATCACCAAGATAGAATCTCAATATCTCATTATCCATGAAATCCTTATAAATAATTCAAGGGATACTCCTTCCCATTTCTTCTTATAGACATCAAGAGGTTGTGACCAACCTATTAGAAACTAGTTCTCACCTTTTACCAGACGACATGTGAGGCATTGAGAGATGAAATCAGTAATTATCTTCCTCATTCCAGCCAACAAAAAACTACCATTAAAGATTATTTTGAATCATTAAAACATATATATGTATAAGTAGGGGAAGTGTGAGACACCCTCCTCACCTCCTCTCACAACATGACTGGAACCATCATCCATCCCTATAAAATGATGATGTGCTCTCATCCTTCTTAGAATCCATACAGTGTCTATATTAAATATATTTTTCCATGTAGAAACTTAAAGTATATGTCTCCAAATTTAGTCTCTATCAAGTGCTGAGGAAGAGGTGGAGTCACCACCATTGACTTAATAAAAACTACACCCATATACTCTATTAGGTTAAGCTACAAAAATCCAACTACTCAGATGCCTCATCCACTGGGTGAGAATGAGACTGCTTGCTAAGGGAATAACTCCATGAACCACATATAGTACCCTATGAATCTGAGGAAAAATTTCACCCCAGATATGATCTTGGGTGGATCCCAATTAGGAAATACATAAATATTTTCTATATACATAGCTAAAAAATTCTACAAGAATACAACCCCCCAAAAGTTAATGATATAGATATAGAACATAAAAATATAGAGCTTAGTATAATGTCAGTTCTCTTGGAGTAAGTCTAGGACCATCCTCATATGCTCTTCATTCTCTCTATCCAAAGTAGTGAAAATGATTATTTCATCAACCAAGAAAACAATTGGTCCAATTAAGGCCATAATATCTGATTAATAAGATACATAAACATATCAATGTCAACCATCACATCAAAAGGAATCAGAAGGAACTCATTGGTTCTATATTGACATTGGAATTCAATCCTAGGAATATCTTCCTCATATACCCTCTATTAGTGGTATCCATACCAAAGATCAATATTTGAGAACCAACTCATGCCTTGCAACTGGTCAAAGAGGTTATCAATACTCATAAGTGTTAATATTAATTTATCATAACCTGATTTAGGAGAGGACAATCCACACAAAACCTCTTGCTCCCATCCGACTATTTCATGATCAATGGACTAACCTAGGGGGACACACTGAGTCTAGTAAAACATTTCTATTGAAGGTCCATCAACTACACCCTCATCTCCTGCAGCTCATTAAAGGACATATAATATGATATAAAAGATTTCAATTTCGTATTGGGGTTCAATTAAATGTATAATTCCATCATCCACCATTGAGGTAGTCCTAAAAAATCCTCAGTGATGATGTCTATAATGGACTCCTCTACTGAAGGAATCCAAAAAATTAATTCCCCCACTAGAACCAGGACTAAACTCACCTACATATGAGTGATGGGTTGAAGTTACCAACATTAAATACTCACTCAATCCACCAAGTGTTCTCTCTCACCCACAAAATAAAATCTCATCCAAACAAGTCAATGGAATATAACTCATCTGCGATGACAGTCAATATAGTTATGATCCATGGAAAACTATTTCATACCGATTATTATTTCATACGGTTTGATCGTGACAACCAGGAGGTCCCCAATGAAACTCTCTATACTGAAAACTATCTCACCCAGCTAGAAAATAAACAATATTGAAGAATTTTTTATTGTAGGAACTTCTAGTTGTAGATGCTTGGTTGAAGTCTCAACAGAGTCCTTCAACTCTCACAAAAGGGATAAAGAAATAAAAAATTGACTATTTACTATGTCTAATAATATAGGGAATGTGTATGAAAGATGAAAATCTTACCTCAAATCATATCATGCACAAACTGGTCATTTACCTTCATACCTTCCAACAATCCACATCCTCGACTACCAACTCTCTAAGCCTAACATGGGACTGATGGTGGTGGTGATGAATGAAAATCATAACAACAACCTCAACCAGTAAATCCTACCTCAAGATCTCCACATACATCTCTGTTTTTTACCACCTCTCTAAGGGGATTCCCTCATAATTCCTGGGAGATCATTGATCCTGGTGCTGCCTCTTTTGTGGCAATCCATCGACCAACAACCTATCTTCCATAGTAGGAAGGGTAAAAAAATCATGTTCCAGGTGACTCCCCCCATCACATGTATATATTTAAACATATCTGGGCTGACTGTATCATCAAAACAATCCCTATACACATGGTGTCCATCTTCTTGGAATATATCAGTCACAAGACACCTCTATAGTACTCTAGCATAAGTCATAAGGTGCAAGAGACTATGTTTACAAGAATATATCTATAGAAACCCTACTCAAACTTCCTTTGATGGAAGAAGACATATTTCCCCATGTTGAGAGATTTTCATGGAAGGTTAGTTTACCTCCTAGAATACTTAGCAACAGACTTATTATCCTAATATAGCTTAAGATGATCCCAGACTGGAATTGAGCATAAGAATCAGGGGTAATACTCTTCATGAAGCATATATTGAAGGTTATACTATGAGAGCATTATCTCATCATTGGTATATGTTAATAGGCTCCAACAATACCCTACTACTTCATATAAAAGACTGGATACCTATGAAACCATCTGGTCTATCAGGGTCAAAAAAAATTTTAATGACTGAACTCACTAACTAAATTCAATCCTATACTTCTTAAGGATTTTTCTCTCCATGGAATCTCAGTTTTCTCTTATTCTTGAGCTAGAAAAGCACGCTAATAATAGATGTATCATATACCAAATATACTAGAACTATTTTCAATATGAGAGGTAGGGATACTACTCCCATCCTTCCCTTATAAAACACCTCATGAAATGGACACTAAATTGATGACTCATCACTCAATGAATTGTATCAGTAATTGAGATGAATTTCTTCACAGAGGAATCCAGAAAGTGATCAAGATGAACCATGGTAACATGAACATATACATATGGGGATATGACTCAAGAATAATAGTAAAAATGGTCAATCCAATTTTTTTCATCTAATAAGTTACCCACAACTAATGTCTCAGTATGCCAGGTTGACTAGAAATTTTTTAGATTCTGGTGAATGCAAATGTTAGTTTCCACAACATCACTAGGTTGATTGAAATAAAATTCACACTCATGAAACTTTAAAACCATTTCCCAAAGTCCTAACCAATCCTAAAAAATGGGAAAACAATAACCAGCATAACATTGAATGAAATACTATGATACCACACTTTAATAACCTTATCCACTCAGGCCCTCTTGGCTGGGGTAATGCCAAGCCATCATATCTCTATGTTCACCTCTAATAGGATATGGGTTGGAGACATGCACCAAGAAGGCACAAATAAAACTGGAGGCCTTTTCCTAATTTACCTGAACAAGGATACCCTACCATTTCCATGAAAGTGTGAAGTGGAATATAAAATATAATAACATCTAGAGGTAAATTATGCATGAAAAACTTCTAGGAATATACAATAAAGTACTATAGTATAAAAAACAGAAGGAGAAAAAATACACCCAATAAAAAATGAAGTCCCAACCTGACTATTAATAAAAAATAAATCTGAAGAGATTCTGACTCCTAATATCCATGTATGACCATCCTACTCGGTTAATGCACCACAATATCCCTAAAATCCACCAAATTCATAACCGATTTATCCATCATTCTCACAAGAAAAGACATATATAGGAAAATTCCATACATGGGTGAGTTTATAAATACCTTGTAGGATGCCCTAAAAAACTAAAAAGAACGAATTCGAATGATTCAAAATATCTTATATCAATCAATAAAAAATGGGAAATTAAAACCCTATAAATATATGCTAAAAAAGAACCCTAGATGAGAGATAAAGGGGATATCCATATCTACATCACAATCTACAGTCGAGGGGTTTTCCTGAATCTCCAAATTCAATCTTTGAGGAAAAAAATTAAACACAAACTCCCAAATGTCTATGAAGAGGGGCCTACTCAAACCTATTATGATCCACTAACAAAGGATACACAACTCTTCTTGAGTACCTGCACATCGCTAGATCTTGAAGAAGGTGGAGTACCACTCTGTAGATAGAGGACACACACCTATTGTAGGGGAGTATTAACTCTACTAGTATAAATAGAATAGGGGACCCAAACCCTAGTATGACAGAGGAGTACCATCCCCAAAATATCTCTGATGATATTACCTTACCGCTTCCATCTTCATGTATTTTTTATAAAAGGGTCATGCTTGGAACACACTACATCATACCATGCAGGCCACTTCAAAGTCCACCATCACATTCTATTTTGGAAACTTCTCAAGAAATGTTATAGTAAGAAAACATATGAGTCCTAAATAAGGATATATGATAGGAAGAAGTTTCTAGAGGTATTCAATGACATATATGGGGGTCCACATGACATGTGACCTCACCTCTCTACCTAGTTGTGTTCTCCTTTGGACATGTCCGGGGAAGCCCTGTCACGCTACACAGTGTGTACTAGTATTGCACAACATGTATTAGACAATCACAACCTAACCATGAGCTTTCAACAATACCCATGTATATTGTAATTTTCCCATGTACATGGCTACGTTAGGGTATCTTGGTTGGGTATGAGTACACAACCTTTCCCATGTACTCTATCTATGCTTGTGTGTATGGATGTGTCCATTCCTGTGTACTCTTGGAGTACACACTTATCTAAAAACAGAGGGCGACATAATGTGTGGTGGGTCCACATATTGTGTGATATTTTTCTCCACTTGAAACCCTAAACTACATATCAGGGGAACTATATGTCACGTGTTCTTCAATTTGAACGTTGTGTAGTTAGTTTTATTATAGAAACAGAAGTTTCTTCATCTGGATACTAGACCCTCCATTTATTCTTCTTATTTCATATTTTAACCACTATAATTCCACAAAATTTGAAGCTAAATGCCTCCTACTATCATTTACCAACCACTGGTGGCTAGAAATCAAAATTTTACCATCTATTGATGAGTCACTATGTGCCCCGTTACATGTCCCTTTTCATGTTTCCTCTCTGTATCCTTGATCCATGAAGAAACACCTATAATACAACCAAATCCATAAAAAAATCACCATCTCATATGCCATTCACAATACTTCCATGAATCTAGAGGTTTTATTATTCTTGAACCCATGCTGACAATGTGGAACCGCAACCCTGTGGTCATGAACGAAGAACATGAAGAACAACGGAGAGAAAAGAACAATAATGAAGGTAAAAACCATTATTTTCCAAGAGTTCTCATCCAAAGATCCCATAACTAGTAATTATTGTGTGTTAAAAATTCATAAAAAATAAATTGATTTAATCAACATAATTTATCAAGATGGAATCATGTGAATGGTGTGAAACCATAGATCAATGAAATCTGATATGAATCAATGATCAATATTGTATTCAAAAATGAAGAGACTAGAAAATATGAGCCCAACCTTGATGTGTATCAATCATTGGTGAATAATTCACATGCCAACGATGAAGAATATCCAATACATTAACCACACATCTAACCACCTCAATCTGGTCAAATGTTGTTCCCTAGTCCTATCCGCCAATGAAGACAATATAATACTCCTATAAAATCCTCCCTGGGTAATGTTGCTATCCCTGGTGATTTATTTTAAGTGAGTAATTATATAGGATTCTCTATTTTAGTTAATTTAAAAATAAAATTTATTTATTTTATTCAAACACTTCTGCCAATGGTCACCCCCTCAATAATTCTGATGCTAACCAACCTTAGGTCAGTCTTAGGGTATACCCCACATTATAGAATCAACCATGATATCATATTTCTCATTCGGGGTTCCAAAAAATGGGAAAAACAATTTAAACTAAAATAATGAACTCATGAGAATTAAAATCTATTAATATTCTTAAAATATTATTTTTAGTGTTTTAAAATGCTCAAGCACTACAATGACTCTGAGGATAAATATAGATATATGAAATGAAATATTAAAAATAAAAGTACATCAAAACTAGAGTCACTATAAAAACTTTCTGGGATATGTGATCAATCCAGTCTTTATTTTAATGAGGGTATATCTACACTTCCAGAAAAATGTTCCTACAATTCTAATGAAAAATAAATTCTGAATATGGAAGTGGATGAAAAATATCTTATTTTTTAAGTTTCATTCATATAATGAAATATAGATTATCCATTGAATATTGATAGCAGCTTTTCCTCTCACATGATAGGAAATTTCAATATTCTGAATAATATTTAAGAATATATTCATGGTGAAATGATTTTCTTATTGATATTTCCTTGAAAATCATAGGTGTTTTTATTGTAGAGATTTATAAGATGAAATGTTAAAATCCAATTGTGTTATTTTTTTTAAGGGGATTTGAAATAATCATTTTAGTTTGAATTGAATTTGGGATAAAGGAAATGATGTTATTTTCACGAAATATTCAAGCATCATGAAACACTCAAATGATAAAGGACTTATCATCAAGGATGAAATATCAAGTGGTATTTTTTTCAAAATTGTTGATCTTGTAAATTCGTTTTATTTGACTAAGAAAGATGAATGTAACTTGTGGTATAAAAGACCTGACCATCCTGGTCAAAACAATTTGGGTAAAATATAAAAGAATAATGTGGTTTGAAATATTCCCTAACTAAAGAGGGAAATAAAAATTGTATATGAATCCTTTCAAAAGGGTAATCTTATATAGAAAATTCACCAATGGGTATAGATTCATTCTACTTCCCAACTTAATCTTATTTATTCCATCCTTTTTTTGCCTATGACACATCAATCTAGTAGTGGTGAAATATATTTTATCACATTCATTGATGATTTCACCAGAATAATAAATTCCATATTCATTAATCATTTGTTATAAGTAATGTAAATATTCAAAAAATCGAAGGAATGATGAAAGAGAATTGGGAATATACATTAATAATATTGATAATATATAATAGAAGGGGTTAAATTATAATTACATTGACCCATACCATGTAAAGCGTTGAATTAATCATCAATATATTTCTCCTAATAATTCATAAAAAAAGATAATAATGGAGATAAAAAACAAATGTTCGTATGAAATATGAAGAACCTTGCAAGATGAATGAAGACTTTAAAAATTCTACATAGGAGAATTATTGTTTAAAGATGTGATTATATATAATTGGTATTTTTTAGAAAATATTATAACATGAATCTATATGAGTTTTGGTGTAACAAATGTTTACTATGAAGTATTATAAAGTGTTATATATTTTTGTGTTTTTTGAAGATCAACAATATAAATTGGGTAAAATTTGAGGAGAGAGTTGAATACAAGATCCTCATGGGTCATCTATCTAATGGAATAGGATATATATATATATATATACTATAATAAAATTTTGACAAGTTGTATTATAATTATTTTGTAAATATATTTGATATTTAAGCTATCTTAGATTCAATAAATGTTAAAAATTATTGAACATTGAAGAAGAAAAATATTTTTTTGAGTAGAGAATGACGAAACAACTATACAAGAATAAGAAGTAGTTGATGTTATATCATATCAAACTAGTGATGATGATTGAATTAATGGAGTTAAAAAAATAAAGAATAAGATATTTAAAAATAATATTGAATTAAAAAATACAATTGGTAGTCATGAATATCTAATACAAACCTTGTGAAGAAGGAGATATGAAAAATAAAACAGCTCTTCTTTCCTAGATTGAACCAAATTATGTTATAGGGACTATTAAAAACATTGATTGGATAAGTGGTATGAATGAAAATATAGACTAGATGAATAAAAAAACACACATGAGATCTTGTTCCTAGACTATAAGGAAAGTATACAATAACAACCAAATAGTTTTATAGAAAAATAATAATGAATATTTTGATATATAATGGAATAAATCTAGATTATTATATAGGGGTTATTCACAAGTGGAAGATGTATACATTAAGTAAAATTTTCACTTTTTTCAATACATAAATCCATCTCAATGTTTATGGAATTTTTAGCACACAAAAACTATAATGTTTGTTAGATGGATGTACAATTTTCCTTCTTAAATGGAGATATCAAGGAATAATTTTTTATTTTGTACCCTAAACGATTTAATCTTATTGTTGGTGACACTAAATTTTTTCCAGATGAATAAAGCCTTGTATGGGATGAAACAAGTTCATAGATCCTGGCATTCTAAAATGGATAGTTCTCTAATGAAATTGAAATTTTTAAAGGAAAAATTGACTATACTTATATGTGAAGTAGTTAAAAAAATTACTCTGATTGTAATTGTGTATATTGAGGGAATAATTTTTATAGATGACTTAGAGAATGCGTATTATGAATTTTATAATCAAATGAATATTTAATTATATATTTCAATGATCAGATAAATAAATTTCATTATGGGAATACATGTTTGACAAATAGGAAGCTATATATTTCATTCATATTAGAAATATGCCAAGGAACCATTGAATAAATTTGGCATAGATGACTCAAAGGATGTTTCCACACCTATCACAGTAAGTGTGATGTTGAGTAAGGATAAACCAAGGTAGAGTGTTATTTAGAATAATTTCAAAATGTTAATTGGTATATTGATTTATCTTTTGACACCAATTCCATATATTGCTTATAAAATAACATTGTGTGGAACATATATAAATGATTTGAAAGAGTGTCCCTTGTTGGTTTATAAAATAATTCTCAGGTATATCAACGAAACATAAAATTATTGTTTAATATATAAAATAAGTAGATAATTAAACTTAATATGATTCAGTGATGATAATTGTAATAAATATTGAAATTAATTTAAATTAACACCAAGAGGATCATTTTTTTAGGAGTGAGTTGTGTAAGATGTCATAGTACTAAAAAAAATTCTGACTTCAAAAGTATTTGATTTTGAGTATGTTTCTACTACCAATTCCTAAAATAAAATGATATGGGGGAAATGTCTACAGAAATATCTACAAGAGAATGTTGAAAGACCATTGAAAATTTCATGTGATAGTTAGAGTACAATTAATCTATCAAAGAACCCAGTGTAATATTCTAGATAAAAACACATTAATAATAAAGGTCATTTCATGAACTAAATATTCACAAAAATATTTGTAATGTTTGGGTACATTTCTATAACATTTTAAATTATTATTATGTTCAGTACAATAATACAAAGATAAATATTTGAATAATTATGGTTGAAACTTCATGTTGATCCACCCATATCATTTAATAATGTTATGGGATGACCCCTATAATGCATTGGATTCTGTTGTAAAAGAGGGATAAGAGTACATAATTATTTTCTCATAATTTATGAATATAGAGTTATGGTTATTATAATAAGTGGTTAATGTGTATAAATTGAGGGGTGATAATCTATGTCACTTGGCATCAAATTTCTAGTAACCTAGGGATGCAATTCTTTCAAAAAAATTATTTTATCTGATAGTTTGGTGTTTGGAAATTTCTCATTGATAATGGATGTATTTTTATATATATTGAAGAGAGATTTTATTTTTGACAAAAAATCCAAAGTGGGGTATTAAATATCACATAGAATTTTTGATGGAATTGAATTTATTTTCTACCATACTTTTGATTATTATAGAGTTGATATTAAAAAATACGACATGTTCAAGTATTTTTTTGTAAATAAAAAAATGTTTACACCAAGAAGAATGCAATGTTTTGCATGATGAAAAAATCCTTGTGTTTTATTTACACTAAAAAATTGGTGGATATGATCTACACTTGAATGATGTTTCATGTTTTTGAGAATATGTGTTTGTTTTTTTGAAGAAAGTCTATTTCTTGAGGTTATAACTTTGGGCTAAGTTTTTTTAAATCATTTTTAAAAAATATTCCCAAATAGGCTAAAAAAGTGAGGTATCTCAACAATATACACCTAAGGTATCCGTATGATCCATCTCTACCACATCAATTCTTATTAGCTAAAGTAGACATTTATAGTGAGATCTAGCATGTTCTAGGTGCACATGGAGCACGTGTGAAGTGTATGGGTCATTGTGATGAGGAGAGAAGATGGATTAGCCTCTGATATGTGGGTTAACACAGAAGGCCACCTGCGGGAAACAACACTTGGTGGAGTTTATTGGTTTACATAAGGTATGTAACATATTATCAAGAAGACATTCTCTTTTGAGTTTCGATGTGGGACTTCCTCATGTCACATACTATTTATTTTAAATGTGTGGAATGGACATGATAATTAAGATTCTATAGATAATGAAAATTTTCCATGTGTATCTCTATCATCAACCATGAGTTAGGGTTTCTTCATGCATCTTGATGTTCACTACTACTAATTCATGCCATGTAAAAGTTTGAGAACTGTGGGTTTTTGAATTATTAGTTCCTGAGGTTCATTTGTGATCATCTGAAATCAAAATTTTAGTATCATAAATAATATATCATTCTCTACATATGTTTTATGAATACCCCATCAGGTTGAATGAGTAGTTCATGAGGCATAGAAGAAGATTCATGTTTGATTAAGAAGTGCGAGTGTCCAATAACAAATAGGAGGATATTTGTGTACGAATTCTTAGAAATATTATTTTCCAAACCATGAAGCTGATATAAAAATTAAGGGTTCATTATTTTTGGATTAGTTTAGTGTATATTGAATTAACAATTTATAATGATGAAGTAAGATGGTGGATCACATAGTTCATTAAGTATTTAAAGCGAGGTAAGTTAGTGGAAATAATATATAAATACCCCTAACCTCCTCATTCATAAAAATTATCAAAATTGTGATAGATTGATAGATTTAGATATTAACATTTAGGAGTGAATTTATCTACAACTCTATGTTCTTTTCACGAAGAGAGAAGAAGTTTTTCTTGTTTAGCATTGTCGATAAGAAGAAAATTAAAAAATCTAAAGTAAGTTTTCTAATAATTCAAGGATATGTGCATGACATTATTTCTATTGGAGTATAGTTCTATATAAATTCAAAAATAAAAAGAAAAATAATACTACACATACTATTATATTTGAAAATAAGGAGAAGGAGATTTTTCAATCATTAATTAGGACCACATGAAATATTTAAATGAATAATTAGACATAGTGAGTTTCAATCTTGTTTGTTATGTGAAGAAGAGAGAAGAAAACATTACAATTCCACACTATGAACTATGAAATGGGTTATCAAGTTTACAATAACAAAATATGAACATAGGAAAAATTAAATAAAGAAACTCCCAAGGAAAAGTTGCAAGAGAATAGTTTCATGTGTTTTTAATGATAGTAGGCGAGAAGTGTACCTTGAAAGGGTAATGTGAATCAGTTCCACTAGTTATTTGGGTATAGAAATAAAATGAAGTTTTATTATAAGGGTTTTTAATTAGTGAGAGTGTGACAAATTAGCTCATTCTATAGGCTCAATGAAGAGGATTTGATTTATTAGTGGCAGGTTTAAATTTTAATGATCTTTCTCATTGTGTTGGGGTTGTGATTTTTTAAACTAATTGGAACTAGTGTAATCAAAATTTTCGAGAGACAATATATTAAGATATTCTTGACACCGTACCTCAATTGTGTCAGGATGATCCCTAATCAACAAACTTGTATTTTATGATTGATTCTAGTGAATAATCCGTGGCTCAGATCATTTGGACTGCAATAAGGATTCAGCCACCCATCTTGGGGAGAGCCATCTAAAAATTGTTTGTGGAATTAAGTTGATTTACCATTCTATAATTTTTAAAGGATGATATTTAATATTTGAGTGGACCAAAATCTTATATGTTTTAAATGTTAATTTTTAGGAAATTATATTATTAAAATTACCACTGATTCAATCCCTCTTACCAGTTGTACAAACCATTCATGGGAATTTCTATGACTTAATTCATTTATTACACTTCAATTAATATTTTTCAGGGGGTATTATGTTTTCTTATTTTTTTCCCATCATTAGTATTTTAATTTAATAGTTGTGTTTTATTTTCTCCCATATTCCATCCTTAGAAAAATTAAATGACCAATCATTCTATAATATGTGTGTTGGGTAACATAACATCGGTGTTTCTTCAATTTTTCTTATGATTTATTCCCCATGTATATAAAATTTGTAATTTTTTATGTTTATTTAAAAAATTTATTTCAAATTATGAACATTTCTCTGAATGATGTGTGGATATATGAGGATATTCCCCAATTAAGTTGTTAATTTTTAATTTGTTTTGTGAAATGATGTTATAATTGGGATTATAAATATATAAATAAATACTTAGAAACTATGAATCTAAAGTTATGATAGATTCCTTATGTATATGGAATCCGAAAAAACATATATGAGGTAGATTTTAAATTTCAAATAAACAGGATAAGTCTAAATTCTTCAAACCTAATGTAAATATATAATTATTTAATTACTCTAACACTCCATCTCATATTTGTGTTACCTATATTGGAAACAAAATTAAATAAAAATATAAAAGACTACTTGGAGTCCCCCTAAAATTGGATATACCCAACTTTATTACATAAATAGACTATAATAAAGTACATATTTATATGCATCACATGTTTGTTTTTATTTTTTATCCTCTATGTAAACATGTAGTGATAGAAAGGATTGAAAATATATATTTTATTATCGAAGAAAAGATGGCCAGTGAAAATCTCTTATATTGAGGATGACCGTTACATGAAGATGTCTAGTGAAATTGAAACAAAATAATGGCCTAAAATGGTCAGGATAAATGGAGTCTTAATAGAAAATCTAAAAATAAGAGGTTAAATTATGCCCAACTTGAAGAACCAAATGAATCTGTGAAACAATTACGGAATAGTGGAGACCTAAAAGGACAATTGAAATCATACCTAAATAGAGGATCCGTAAATATTATGGTTGTTAACAAGGTTGGTGTATATATGTGCATGAAAGGTGGTAGTATAAAGTAGTATGAAACATGAGAGAGGCCAGGATGATTGATGATCTACATAAATATAAGGATATAAGTAGATCCAGACATATCTATGGGTACAGGATGTAAGAAAGGATCCCATGAGTGTGCAACATAAGGGACTAGTGTCAAAGAGAACGACTTTAGAAAAGAAGGTGCAAGAGACTATTCCAGATTGTTGGGAAACTAGTTTTCATAATAGACAAAAGCCACACATCGTCTAGGGTGACATGTGAGGAGAGTGTGATAGGGAGTTTCATGAAAATGAATGGCTTGGTTGGGGTAATAGAGGTAAAATATATAGGGGAAGCTACGTAGTTTCTATCCATGATATAGTGTATCGAAAATACATAATATTGAAGGTATATCATATTTAACAATATCCATAAATCATAAAAGCAGATATAGGGGAATGAATTTAGGATAATGAATGCATGCATTTGGTCGATCCTCAAATACAATATATGTTGGTTTCAAATCTATTATGAATGAATTATTATTACTTTGTATATTCATTAAAAGGGATCAATGTATTACATGATACATTTAATCACACTAAATATAGAAACACATTATTCATTCATTAGAACTTGTCGATACTAGATATATAAGGGGATACAATATATCATATTGGATAGGAGGTGAGTAGTAACTAGTGTGGATGATAATCAGTTTCCTGAAAATGTTTATATACCTTATTTCAATCTAAAAATGGAATTCCTAATTCCTTAATTAAGGTGGTAACACCCCTTCATTGTTAGGTATTCCTCTAGTTCTAAAATTGGATACATTGGATGGTGTAATCCCTCAGAGGTTTGAATAACTCATTTTCTACTTCTTGGTCTTCATTAAGTATTCTCTAAAGAAGATTGAGGTTATTGGTTTTAGGATATAGGTATGTCATTCTATGTTTTCAATTATCTGTTTAATTTATTGAAGATAAATCAAGAATATATGGGTTTTTTCTATTTCTAATGATCATAAAATGATCCCTATAAATCCATATGTGGTATTAGAGCGTTATTATTTAAGGATAAAATTTGGTTAATTCATTGTGTTTCAAAAGAAAAATGTATCATAATTTATCTCCAATTGTGTCGTAATATGAAGAAATTATTCTCTTTTATTATACCATAACATATAATAGTTTCATATCATAAAGTGCGATATAACTACAACCATTAATTTTCATCATTATCATAGCTTATGATATACAATATCCAAAAGTATGATTGGATCCCCAGAATATAAAAAAATAGGGGGTCTTAGAATATTTATGATATGTGCTATATACTAGAGTACAACTAGTGTTATAAAATGACATCTATAATAAGAAATGTTATATATATATATATATATATATATTTATGATGAAATATCAAGCCATAAAATAATATTAAAAAACATACACCTTCTATCAATTATCATTTGTAATTTACAACTAAGTTTGGACTATAAAATACGATATGTGTCGAAAAAGTTAAAAAAAATTATTATTGATATTTTAAATTATGATTTATAATTTTATTACAGATAATATATGTTTGTAATAATAAGACGAGTTTATACGTGCTCAAAAAAAATATGAAAGTGTGAATATTATTTTCTTTTGTTTTGGCAGCTAGTAATGTTTTTATTTTATTTTCAAATTCATTTATATTCATGTATATTAAAACATTTAGGAAATATGAATATTGTGAATGGTTTATTTATGTGATAAATTGCTTCTATGAGATATATCATAGTATTTCATTATGAGTATAACTCTTGAATATTTATTTTATTTATACTTTAACCATATTGTTTTTTGATTTATAAACTTCTAAATAGCCATTGAATATAGTTTTTATATATTAGTTGTTATAGATATAATGAATTGAATTATCTCCTGAGTAATGTATCCCAAGATAGAGGGACTTGTGGCTGGACTACTCACTAGCTTAGAGGATTATTTCTCATTCTAGATACGTTAGATGTTGAAAATATATCACTCTAGGCTTACTCATGTGGTGTTTCTCAATCTCATATAACTATATTGATTAACATGAATGGTTTATATAAACTATGCATAGGATTCATTCAGATATGTATGAATATAGTTATATTCTATTTTATGGTGAATAATAAAGATTTGTTGGTTTTGTAAATCATTACACATTAATGTGGTTTGAATACATTAATTTACAAGAACAAATATGGATTCCAAAACTAAATCATTTGAAGCATACTTATTCAAAGGAATAAAAACATGATAATATATAGACATAATAAGATGAAATAGCTATGAATATAATATTAATATGATGTATATTATGTTGATGTGTCATTTAAGAGGAAAATCATTTAAATTACCAAGTGAGAGATTATATCCAAGAATTAATTTTCGATACCTTGAACATTAAGTATAGATTACCTTAATTTGGTGTCCTTTAATTATCATGTGTAAGGAATGAAAATAATAAGGAATCCTTAAGGGTTAGCTACCATTCTTGGTGTTTTGTTTGGGTTATACTATTTAGGAAACCCTAATGGTCATGATAATAATTGGATAGAGGTCAATTTATATATATGATATATTGGGTAAAGTTTTACCAACTTGATTATCTAAGAACCACAACTCTTATGATTTTTATGATTTCATGCCTAAATAGTAATTGTTTAATTTAGATGATACACAATTTTATTCATTATGAAACTTGGATCTTTAATAACTGAATAAATATTAGGAATGGGTTCATCCATTTAGTGTGAGTATTTTCATTAACATTCCATGATCAATGTTTTTAAAACATATCACTAACCAATATATATTTCTTTATTATATTATAGTGTCTATATCATTGAGGTCATTGAGAGGTAGAGGGTGTGAACCAGTGATCTCTTTCATTTTTATAAATATGACTTCTTAGTTAAACCTTTGTAGGCAGTTAAATCTTCAATACAGTCCTCTTATTTTCACTCATTATTACTCGAGTATGTAGAATCTAAGAGGAATAATTCATCAGAATTTAAAATTCATTCCCTTTAAAGCCTAATATATTCAAGGTTTGAGTGATGGTATAATACCCTTTTTCTAAACTATGAATCACATGAGTACAGTGGACAAGTTTTCAACTAAAATGTTTGATGAGTAATATCCTAAGATACACAACACATACACTCCTGAAATTCCTGGCCATCAATTGATCATAAAATCCAATTCACAGTGGGTTATTTATACAAGAATATCTCCAGTTGGATCTATCTTTTGAGAGGAATATGTACACCTCCTAGTGGTATCATTATAATACATCTCAATTGTTCTTCAAGGGTCCCCCTAATCTTATCCTCAAATAGTTATTCAACCACAACTCTTTTGATATAGCTTATGTGTTGACCACGTTCACCTTCAAGACCATGTGACTGTACCCTCTCATGATTGGGTATGGATATTTCGCATATATAATAGATTATAATTATGATATAGTGATATCAAATGTAGCAGATGTTAATTCCTACTTCTTGATTACATTTTTTCTTCAACACAAAATAAATAATGTTTTCCTCCTTCTCCTTCTTCTTCGATACATAGGTTGTCCGGGATACACCAGACTCTCTCCTTCAATGATCATAGGACTTATATTTTATTTAGTTGTATCATGGTTTCAACCTTGTTCTCTCCATTATTATCTTCATATATTACTATTATATTCAGTTAATAACGCAAAAATATAATTCCCTATTTAAAATAATGAGAATTTAATTTTTTAACCACATGTGATATTATATTTTCAAATTATAGATCATTTCCTATTGATAAAATATTATCAAAATATTGATCCCTCAAATACCTTGATATAAAGAAGATTATGAGGATAATATATATCAAAAAGATCATCCATAATCTTCAATTTTTTTGCAATTCAACTTCCCTGATATACACGATTCTTTAAAACAGGCACAAAAACACATCACATCATATCAACTGTTAATATCCATGGTTTAATTGGTTTTTAACATAGTATTCATCCAATTGTTTCATTTTTAGTGACATCATAAAAGCCAAGAAATTTAAATATATTTTAAATAAATCCACTCATGTATGTATTCATCATCTATAATGATGCAACTCCATTTTTCAGCATGGAACACACATCTCAACACATAATCCTCTCCTCATGTAGTTCTCATTTGATCATAGATTGGATTATTATCACATGTTTTATCATAATGTTTTGATCAATGAAGTTCATTAAAAATCATCCTAAAATATATTTTCTCTTATTGATCAATAATTAATTCTATGAATCCAAAAAAAATTAACAACATTTGGTTTTTTGTATTACTGATACATTGGAATAAATAACATTTAATGATAATATAAAAATTATGGGATTTCCTTTAGAGAAGTTAGAAAAAACATTACCCAACATTCACACTCTCTGAGTTCCCATTACATATGTCCTGGTGACCTTTACATAGTTTCTAATCATTATAAATGAATTTACTCATGTCAATCCCAATTTAACTAAATATAACTCATTTTACTTATTTGGTGCTGAATTTACAACTAAATATCTAAATTTACACATGTGGTGGTACTCAAAGGGTAATTTACTAACATGATGCTCAAGTAGATAAATCCCCTTTACAAATTTTTATTTGTATATCTAAATCTTCTTACATGTTGTCAACTTCATCTCCATGTAAATGAAATGTCTTTTAGGAGGGTTGTAGAGATAAATTACCTTTTTTAATTTTCTAGAATCCCAAATCAAGAAATATAAATCCATAATTTACTCAAATCAATCCCAAGATTCATCAAATAATCTATAGGCCCTCTCAATAATCCAAAATCTCTTCAGAATAGGTCCAAATAATATAAAGAATTATTATAATAATTCCAAAACAAATAAATCATGTTCCAAATTCAATAACATGTTAAAAAATAAAATTTGAGTATTTCCTCTAACTCCCCTACTCTCATATCTTTATATTTATTTAAGCCTTAACAAACCCTCATTGATATATGAGATATAAAACTTATTAATAAATAGCCTTAATGAACTAATTCTCATTGATGGATTATCCAGATATTGAAATAACGTTACCGTATTGAATATAAAATATTCAATTTACCAATTAGATAGCTTATTCCAAAACTATTTATTAGTATTATAGATAGTAATTGAATAACTCCTTCAGAAATTTCTATGTTCTTCAATGAAGATCATCACATACATTCATCACAATTAAACAGATTATTTTAAATGACTTCTCGATATCTTTATGTAGAACCTCTAACTCATTTATATTTACCCATACTTTTATAATAGAAGAAACTCCTTCATTAGTCTCCAAAACACTACACCCATATTTTTATCTTCATTATAAAAACAATATATCTTCTTGTAAAAATACAATATTTATTCAAGGGAACCTGAATACCCCTCTTGTAATTGTTAGTAATACTAGAAATATTCCAAATCAATATGTGTGATCCAACAGAGTTTCTTCTCCCCCATTTTTAATATAAATTCAAAGGTAATATAGGGTTCCACCTCACTCATTGATAAATTATCCCACTTTATAGAGGGGTTTTCTATAGAAATTTCTTCTCCCTATTTACCTATTAATCCAATATTGATTAAATAATGATATAAGGATGGAACTACAAACAACATAGAGAAGATCCAATTATTGGTTAACTCTATATTTACAAACCTACTGTACAAAATAGATACTATTGAAAGTCATTTAAACCATCCATTAATAATTGAACACGTGATACAATATCCAAAAATTTCATTATAAAGTCTATTAAATTTATTTATCAAGAATTACATATCTCACACTCAACATAAAAAATTCATTAAAACTGTTCAATTGTATGAAATAATATAGTTAAATTCCCTTCCCAAATACATCAATCAACACTGCCACATTATAATCATGATTAAAATAGATATGAGAATGGTGATCGAAATTACCACCCGCATCAATTATTATTAGGTTGTCTGGAATTAAAAATTCTATGTAGTTTGAAATTATTGACAACTAAATTAATGTTTTACCCCCTTTTAGAGATTAAGTCACTTTTTATTATTTATATTAGTTATAAAATACCATGAAGTGAAACATATTTTTTCTTCATATTAATAATAAACACCTTTAGCTTCCCCTTTTCTCGAATTCCTTAAATTCACTATATTTTAGTTCAAACACCTATAATAGGGAACAAGGATGGGGTTTCATCTTACTTTATTATAATAGTAAGTATAAGATTCCCCACTAATTGAGGTTCCTCCATTCTTTTCAGTGTAGATCTTAATGAGATCTTCATGCCGCCTCCATTAAATTTAAGGCCAAGAGTCATTAAATTCTTTATGGAATTATCCCCCTTCTTAGTAATCTACCTGTTGCGAGGAATAAATTAAAATTATTTATTAGATTTTTTTTCATTTTAGTAATCATAGTCAATGTTGGTAGAACTAATAAACATATTCTAAAACCTTTATAGTTTTGTCATTATTCTTACATAATAGCTTTTATTTTTAGTTTAATTGTTTATTTTTAGCACAAAAAATTATGTGTTCTTTCTTAACCTTCATATTAGGATAAGAATAAACACGACTACATTGATCGAACCCCCACATCAATTTTAGGATTTTCTCAACTTCAACGACCTATGATATCTGTCATGTAGTTTTTTTAGTATCGCACTCTTACTTTTTGAAAGTATTTTATCTATTAACCAAACTACTCCTTTTCTTATCATATTTTCTCGACCTTGATTCATGTGGGTTTCATAGAAATGAAAAATTACACCATAAATCAAAGAATTTTTCATAAAAACTACCCAACACTCAAAATATACCTTAAGACATGGTCTCTATATATATAGGTGATATTATTTATAAAAATCTTCTTATTATCCAGGAATTACAGAGACTTTATATTACCATTGTAATGGGGATTATTCCATTCCCAAATAACCTTTCTAAATCATTATTATAGGAGGAAATTTTTCATAACATTAATCATCATGAAAAATATCTATATTATTTTTAAAAATCGGTATAACTGATGGAAATGGATTCATTATCACATGAGCATTTATAAATACATTGTATATTTATTTTGGGACTAACTTTATCATTATCCTAGAATCAGTCATCCTGAATCTATATAACTCTATAATAATCTTATGCCATGGTATTTGTTGGTTTTTAATCATTAAGACTCATATATTAATCCTCAGGATGTTATTTTTCCTTGAAAACCAATTTAGCATTGATATTTTCCAACATTGTGATTTTCACCCTGGAAATTATGATCTATTTTATAAGTCCACTCTACTTGAATTACTCACTTATATTCTATTTTTAATAATATTTCACTCTCTTCTTAATCATGGAAATTATTTCTGGTAATGAAACCAATTTAAATATTAAAATACATTCAGAATAACCCATCTATTTCTTCTTTCCCTATACCACTTGAAATTTTTATAAAAATGCTAACCTTATTAATGAAGGATTTCTTATTTTGAGAGATTCCTTAATCACATGAATCAAGAGATATTAATGAGTCTTCATGTTCTATATGAAGTTTTATTTTAGAATCTAATGACATTTATCAGATCTAGTGGAAGTAATTAAAAACCCTTGTAAAAGGATCTTTGGGCAAGATAATATGAAACTGAAAAAATTCTAAAATGATGAAATATTGTTAAATAATACATTAAAAAAAGTGATTCTGAACCCTTTAAATCACTGTTTGATGATAATGAATAAATATCACTAAATTGAAAAAAACAATAACTATCCCAGATCCATAGGTATCAATGTATTGAATGAATAACATGTTATCCATGTAGGATTATCTTTTGTCCCACATTGTGCTAGAATGTAGACATACAATTGTAGAATAATAAAGAGAGATTCCTTCCATCAAACGGAAAGAAATTATATTGGAAATCATTGAAAATCATTAACTGTAATTTCATTTAAACATTGTTTAAAATATATAAATAAATGATTCAAATGGTAGACACTCATCATATGAATATTTCAACATCCATACATTTCATCTCAGAAAATGGTATAATAAATTATAGCTAATATTTGATAATAAAAAATAATAAAAAAGAATCATTTATGATTCATTGAATGATATACCATGAATGAAAATCATAATTTTCTTGAAATATAAATATATGGTTTTAGGGAATATCCCTTCCAATCTCCCACTTTCACTAATGCCTAATATAATTGTTGTTCCATTACACCTTAAATTTTAACATATAAAATGCCTTCTAAAAATATATCCAAAAATACATTTGGATACCTCCCAAAAAATTTAGAAAGCTATCATCAATTCCTCATTATATCAAATCATATGAAATATGTTGTGAAGACCTATATAATTTTTTTAATTAACTATAAAATACTTTTATATAATCTCTATGAGTCAAACTCATTACCCATTCATTCAACCAAAAATTGTGATTCCATATGATATTATGGAATTGAAAAAAATATATGAATCTCTAGATCAACATATATAATAAAGGATATGATGCTATCAAATTTTCAATACTACTCAAGTTTAAAGGGATCTGGTATGATCTCAATCAAATAGATGTATCTCTATGCATATCTCCACCAATATTCATCAAATGAAAATGTGAATTTTCAAATTTTACCTGTTTCAAAGACATTTAGTGACCGTGAAACAGAGAGCATGTCAATCCCATATAGCTAACTCATCTATTCATGAATCTCTATGTGTACAATGATTTTATTGATGAAAACATCCCATGTCATTCATCCTTATGGATAAACACATCATATTTACCTTATCCATATAAATATAAAAATTCTAGGTGTGTCTACACACTCCTAGAATTTATCTCAATCTAGGGCCTACATATTATATTTGTTATGAAAAAGGAAAAATACCGGCTTGGTCAAACTCCATCTGAGACATGATAAAAAACATACCCAACCACTTCCGTATTTGATATGTCAATATATAGACTTATGTATGTTGGGTGTTAAAGTATCATGGATATCATGCAATTTGTATTTCTAAAATTAGGTATTGAAGACTCAAATATGATCCTGCACCCCTAGTATACCAAATACATTTGTATGAAACTCCATCAGGTATACATATTAGGTCATACAGTGCACAAAAAGAATTATATTATTTGTTTTGTGCCTCATGAGAATATTATATATATATAGAATATAATCCTACTCACATTAAAATTAAAATTTCATTATAACTTTTAATACTCCAAGATAAACATTATTTATGGATAGACTCAATGTCTTAAATTGGGAGGTCAATTATCATTTCACTTAATGAAATATACATATTTATATAAATATATTTATAAAATGTGAATGAATGATAAGATGGAGTTATACTTTGATATGATAAATTTTAATAATCTTAAAATATATAATAATATTTAACAAAAACAACATAATAATTGGTTTATCATATCATATATAATGAACTTCAAGTTCAACCTTATGTTTACAACACGTTCTTGGTTTTGTTAACAAATTATATAACATGTAATATATTTCACATATATATGAGATCATCTGATGAAAATAACTCAATAAAATCATTAGTGAGATATATATATGAAGTTATCTTCTTTGAACATTGGTGAGACATGGGAATCAAATTCCTAACTATTAAACTTCTTGAATAGATTGAAACATCTTAGCTTCATAATATCAAATGTCATAGTTTCAAGTTATGTTGTCTAAGAAATTCTTCGATGTTATTTATTATCATTTTCGTAACCCTATTCCATCAGAGTTTTTCATTTAGATAATATAACTACTTATATTATTGTTTACTTATACATCCTAAATCTCTTCAGTAAAATTTAATTTAAACTTATATTGGTCTAATTATATATTTGTTAACAATAATTTTATTTAAGCAAAAACATGATCCCAATAGCCTCTTAGAAAATAAATTATCTTTAGAATATCTTGATAGGATACAAAAGCACTTTTTTGTTAAGAAACCACATTTATTTCCTTTTAGTATGAATATTAATAAAAATAAAAAATTTCATATAATGTATTCTTCGTGTTTGGAACATTTTTTATTTAAAATGATTAATTTATTAAAAAAATTATTATCACATAAATTTCAAAATTAATTTCTATAACATTCATACCTAAAATATAGATTCTATAGAGCTTCACAAACTCATTTAGGTAAATTTTGGATAATTTAATTATATTTAATTATTACAATTCCTTTCCAATAACCCTTGATTTCAATGGCGTTGATTCAGTTCTTGAAGAAATATTTTTGAACTTTTCAATCATATTTTCTTCTTGTTTGAAATTTTACATACTTGTACTGTCTATATATTAATTCAGAACCAAGATTATAATAGGATAAATTCCATCACCAGAATAACAAATTTAAAGACTCTCCTTTATTAATGTTATATAGTTGAACAAACCATACCTATGTACATAAAAAACACCTTATCTCATTTCATTTAAACATCTATTTTTGACATGATCTTCACTAATGGTAAATGAGATAAAAATACACATCATATGATAAGTTTTTCCAAGACTAAAAAATCCATATTATCTATGAAACATCTTTTTTTATACATTACTTGAAAAAAGACATCAATCCCTATTGTTCTATTCATTATCATTTTAAGACATTAATGTATTATTATAAAACATGTAAGTCATATAGTTGATATCATGTATCTAATAAAAATAATATAATTTATTTATTTAACCATTAATGGTTTAAGGAATCCTTTAGTATCATTGATTCAAGAAAATATTCAATCATATTGAATATCATTTCATATACCCAATCTAGTTTTGTAAATGAGACTAAAATTCCTTAAATAATTAATATATCTAATAATATCGAGTACATGAGTGGAGAATAAGATTCCATAGGTAATTTTGAATCTAATTCATTTGAAACCTTAAATTAATCACTCTATACTTATATAATCATCTATATTAATTTTTTAAACAACTTTAACACTTCTTTATAGAGGAATGAACTATTCTGACAAGTAGTATATTCCTTAAGAAATTTTTTTTAAATCACCAGTCTTGTTAAATAAGTGTTCTGAAGTTATAAGTATTAGGATAACGTACATTAAGATTCTCTATTCAATAATTAATTACAATGTTTATCTTGATGATTAGGATGATATTTTTCAATAAAATAAGTTTTTATCATATGATTACCATGAATTATTAACCATTTAAGATGGAATTTTAGTAAATGGGATCACAATAAAATTATGATCCATTTATAAAACTATTATATCCCTAGTGATCTAAGATTCATATTTCAATAATCAATGTGTCCTCTAGGGTGTTCATCTTATCACTTAATTATTTAGGTAGGGCACCATTCCTATCATGTCATATATGATTGTAGCATAGCTGTGTGGGAAATACTTTATCAAATTCATCATACGGATAAACTCAAAACTATTCCTTTGGTATCCATAATTTTAGGGCTTCTGAGTTAATTTTTATCCAATGAAAAAAATAAAAAAAAAGATTACTAAGGGAAATCAAAGGGTATGTGGCTTTGACATTAAACTACCTTACAAGATAATTCAGAGTCACCTATTACTTTTTTTCCTTATATAAAATAATATAAGAGAACCCAACTTTCACATGAGACTAACCAGTTGAATGATCATGGTCTTAACAAGTGTCACTTTGGAAAGAATATCACACTTATTATTAGAAGGGGATTTTAATCTCAGTATCTTATCTCATGTTATTCACTTTTATGTATTCATGATTTTAGTAATTATGCTTTGAATCATATTCCCTCTATATGATCAATATCTTCAAACCATATTGATGTAGAACTCTTTACAAAACACATAATATTTGTGATACTTACCCAAAAATAATGGTAAAACATATTTTGACATATCTATATGCATCATATTCATAAGGTATATGAACACTTCATGTAAAGTCATATAATTATCTAAAATTGATAATATACACAAGAGTAATCCCAGATAAATAGATATTCATCCCCATTAACATTTCGAAAAAGGCAATGTCCTCCACATAAGTAGAGATTCCGAACACAATTCCCTCTACCCAAAGATAATTTACTGAAGAGATAATCCAATTGATCAGCAATATGACACCTAATACGAAAAAACAATATTCAAAAGCTAAAATAATGTTCATAAAATCAATTATCAATAGAGGAAAAGGTAATTGAAAAACTAAATTCATTATAAAGTCAATATTAGTATGAAATGAAATTATCTATCCTAGAAGAACATTAAGAAATAAACTAAAGAATACACAATATTCCCATTTCATAAAAAATTTACTATACATGAATATTTTAGGGAATAACCTTTAAATAAAACAACAATGAAAATATTTAAACTTGAGGTAAATATTTCTGAACAATTTAAAAATAAAATCTAAGTATTAACCCTTTTATAATTTTCTCCTATATCATTATGGAGATTCTATAATTTTGAATATATACATTTTATATTCATTTCAATATGAAGTCTTTCATATTTAGAATTATATGTAACTTACATTTCAAATATTTATTTATAAATAAGTAGTCATTAAATAATTTATAATATTTTTATATATTAAAATATCCCAAAATACATTTTATAATTATTTATAAACATTGAATAATGCATATAAATCATTTTTTAAAACATTTTAAAAAAAGCATAAAAAAATTATGATTACCCTAACATAGGAACTCATTCCTATATAAGGGTACCCTCCATTTTCCCTTATAAAGACACTCTATATAATGATAATTATACTCAACCATTTTGAAGATGCTCTGTGAAATGGTGATACCCTTACTTAGTTCCAATTTTGTATGGGTACGGAGGAAAACCCCCTTATGCAGTAGCTCATGTATAGGTAATACATTTATCATGGCATTTTCATAAAGGTAATCCACAAATTTCTCATGATAGGTAAAGGTAAACTTCAAAAATATTTACATAGTGGACCAGGTACTAATACACTAAAGAGAAAATCAACTAATTACCTTTACACAATACCTTTATATGTAAGGCTAAGAATCCATTAACCATTATTTAACTCATTTAAAAACCCAACTATGATTACACAACCCTTACATCATGTAATGGAATGTTATGGTGATCGTTATGTTGAACACTACATATAAGGTAAGTGACTTAGTTTCCCTTAAGCATCTCTTCTATGGAATGGTTAGGAATTTCTAACCATTAAATGGACCAACTATGTATGGGTAAACCCTTTTACGAAACCAAATTTCAAAAAACATGAAACTACTATGATTTTTTGTGTTCTTATTTATTTCATATCATGTTTCATAAAAATAATCCATTGACCTCCTCTGATACCTCAAAAGTGTTTTTTAGAGTCTAAAAACTTTTATAAGATGATGTGGAAGCAATTGGAAAAACTGACTGAGGATCTCTAAGGAATATAATATGAAACTACATAAAATAACAGAATGAAGAAATATTTATAGTCATACCTTACATCGAATAGAATTTATAACCTTTTAATCTTATTTTTGATGAGTTTGATAAAGATCAAAAAAGTGAAAATATAATCATCCCACCTTCGTAGGCATCCATGAGTCAAATTAATTACATTTCATACATGCATGATTCTACTTTATCCAAAAAATTTCTAGAATCTCAATATACAAAGGGAGAAAAAGAAATGGATATTCGTGTCTCATAGAGGTTCTATCAAGGATAATCATCTACAACTACCACCATTTCACAACAATCGCTTATATAGGTAATCAAGTACAATCTTTAATTATAGCTTCATTTATTATCATGTTAACATTTGTGAATATATGTTTCAATCATTATACATTCATCATATGAATATTTCACCTCCCATTAGTTTCATATCATGAAATGGTATAATGAATGATAGTTAGTATGAGAGAATAATATTGATAAAAAATTATCATTTATGTTGGTTTGAAAGATATACCATTCATGAAAATCATAATTTTCATACAATATATATATATCACATGTATATACAAGGATTTTGGTCATATATCTTTCATTTTTATATTCATCAATTTTCTTCTATACTTTCTTGAATAATTCCTCTTCTTAATATAATATCCCTTTCTGGAACTTCTAGATTTTCTTTAAAAAAATTCCTCTTCCTCAAAATCACTTAATTCTTTAGCATGTTTTTTATTTTGTCATTAAATATAAAAGTTAAGAATTCCCCCACAATTGAAGAATTTAATAGTAAGAAATCAGTTTTATTTTCCCTTACCACATCCAATGTTCTTATAGGTAAAATACATGACCTTATTATTCCCATCAACTCTTTCTTAGTCACTTTATTCATCCCTATCATAATTCATGATAGGTTCTTCTATCTAATCCTTCAAATTGAGTTATCTCATGGATTTTAATGTCATTTCTTCCTTTAATTTCTTTTTTAAAACCAGGGATTTCTTTATCTCATAATAAATGACGGTATTTTCAAACTCATTAAGCTAAAATTCACTAATTTATTCCATGGACGATATCTCGGGATCAAATATTTCTATAAATTTCCTCATTAGCTTTATGAAAATAGTTAAATCTTCCAAAGAACCACCAAATCCACTGATGTGACATACAATTTAATTTACCCTTGTTAAATAGTCAGCAATTGTCTCATAACCAAGCATCTGTATATCTTATAATTTTTATCTTTAAATTTGTAGTTTGAATTAATTATCTTTAACATTTCCCTCAAACATATTATCTAGCTTCTCTCACACCCCCACTGTAATTTTAATCCCCATTATTTCATTGTAAACATTATCATATTGAGATCAAAGGATATATTTTTTTAGATTTCCTATATACTAAATGATTTCACTTATCAAAAAAATTAATGGGAACGTCTCTTCTTGGTGGATTGAATCCCACTGTTACAATATCACCAACCTCAATACCTTATGAAAACAAATAAGGAAGAATAAAATTCTTCCAATCATTAAAATCCTTTCCATAAAAAATTTGTACACCTTTTGTGTTGATAGGATTGAGATCCTCTATGAACATTTATTAGTTCGATATTTTAGGTGAGTCCTTTACTGTGATATCACTTATAATAACCAAATCCATGATTTCACTGAGAGTCAGAGTGGTGAATAAATAATACATTTTTTATTTATGAATACCCCTTCATAATTAAACCTCTATAGCTGATTAAAGATTTGATCCACTCATCTTATAGTCTCTCAGGCTTACTCGAGTATATATAATGAAAAAGGAACAATATATGAGGATTTAAAAGGATCATAGTAGAAAGATTATTCCTTTCAAGGATTGGGAGATGTTCTGATACCTGGTCTCCCTATTATATGTTACCTAAGTATAGTGTTCAAGATATCTCCAAACATAATGATAAGTAACTCCCAAAATATATAGAAGAAAATTTCATGAAATTCATGGTCTTAAAGTGTTCGCAATAACCACTTTATAATGGATTATTTATACTATAATCCATCAAATTGAATCTTTCTTTTAAAAATATTCTATACACCTATTACTGGGATATTTATACTGCCTCCTCACATATCTTAAAGGGTCCTCTTGAGATCCTCCTAAATAAGTTGTTCCATGAAAACTCTCCTAATTGATTTTTTGTGAAGGATTTGTTGTACTTTAAGTTCACACATTCAGATCCTCTCTTGATGGTGTGTGGATCACAATCCTTATAGGATCTCCTAATGATATAGTGATATTGTAGGTAGCAGGACATAGTTCATGACTCTAACTGTATTTTCGGATTCAACACATAAGTAGTCATTCCCGAATACTTCTCCTTATTATTTAATACACAATATATTCTATATGCATTAGTCTCTTTTTAAATTAGTAGGTGGTCATAACATTTGAAATTTGATATATTTTCCCCTCAAAAAATCTTATCCAAATCTCAAGATTTTTAATCCGTTTATATGCATCAGATATTAGGATAATATAAATCCAACAGTTCACCCATAATCATATATTTTTATTTTATTCAACTTCCATGATATTAATTTATTATCCACTAAAAGAGTCTCTTATTATTTGTATATATTATAACATTAATTTTATTCATTATTAATAAACACCATTTTTAGTGCATTTTACAATTTGAACATTATTTCACATCATGATTTCATTTATTGCTTAAAGTGAACTACTACATGGAACATTATGAGACACATTGTAAATTACACACTAATAATAATTTGAATTTAATATTACTTTTTAATATTTTCCATTACATTGGTGATATTTCTTCTTTTTATAGTAAATGAAGAAACACATTCGAAGACCACTAAAATTGGCCTTCATGTCAATGAATTCTAGGTGGAGAAAACTTTAATAAAGTCCAATTATCTATATGATTCCTCCATTTAACAACTCCAATGAAGCTATAATTATAACTATAGATATATGAAAAAATGAGAAACATTTCATTAAATAGTTAATAGAGCTAATTCTTAGTTTTAAATTTTGTACCAGGAAGTCTAAGTTGAAGATGAAATTCTGGGCTAGATTTTGTGTCCTAGAATAACATCCCCCCAATTTGATAATATCTCAAAAAATAAAAATAAAAACTGGGATGTAAATTTTTATAAGGTTAGAGTATATTATAGTATTTAATTTGTTCTTATATGGGACACTTTAGTCCAGCCATATAAATTCTTGTATGGACACATTTTTTGGAGGCATCCAAGTTGTCATCCATTTCAGTTCAAGGGTAGAAAAGTCCACAATCTAAAGACATTCCAAAACCATAGGCCTAAAATAAATATTATATAAGATATATAAAATTGTTTTATGTACCCAAAGAATATAAAATTCCTATTTAATGTAGTGGTGGTGGTGGATTTGGGGTGAGGATGTGTTTGTTTTTAATTTAATGATATGTTTCCATTTGTCATTATAATGAATTTCATTCATATATAATATATTGTAATCAACATAGTCTCTTAATAACCAATATTTTTCTTCTCATTTTATATTTTTTTCGTTAAAATTATGACACTATTTATTTAATTCATTAATATATTCATAAAATGAAGAGATAAATCCCTCCCACAATGGTGGAGTGTTCTCTATATCAGATTTTTACTTCTTCAATTTCTCCCACATGATTCTAGTTCCATCTTCCATAATAATAGTTTCATTAATAAAAGGAAAAAATTAACGAGTTTTTCTATGGGTGTATAATTGGGATATTTTGGATTTTATTCATCACTATTTAAATGTTATATAAATTATTTTATTTTACTTTTTCATTCTTCCTCTTCCTTATTGAATTTGATCACCGCACTTTTCACAAGATATTAAGATCCTTTTCATAAGAGTGATTAAGAAAATTATCCTAAAATTTTGTAGGTGATTATAATGTGTATGTTAATGTGATAAACTATTAAGTGATGATGTTAGATTTATTTCATTGAATTAATCCTTCTTTATTTAATGAAATTGATAAAATTTAAAATGAATTTCATATAATCATTCCCTTGTAATAACCTAGGATCAACCCATTCTCATAAATTGAATTCACATAGGTCACTTAGTTTTCATTTAAAACATATCAAATAAAATATAATTTGGCCACTTCTTATTCAAAAAATCCTTACAATATACATTTGTGTAGGTTTCTTCTTAGCTCTCCAAGGATTTAAGAACCCAAATTACAGTACAAGAGACCACATAAACCCTATAAACATGGGTCATTTTTTTGGAGACCAAACTTTGGCACCATTTATAGGGACCCATGTTAGTCATCATGACACTCATTATATTGTCTCCCACTAACTTTTTCTCACCTAAGTTTCTCTTATCATTTCCATTTTATTTCTATTCTCTTTCCTTAGTGCTTGTCTACTTATACCAATGACCAATCAAACCATCTGTTTAGGGTGGATAGTCCTAGGGTTGGGGGGTTATGGACTCCTAGAGTAATATTTACATTATAAACTAATATTAATAATACCGTAGATTCAAAAATTGATCCCATTCAAATTGATGGGTTTTAAGGAAACCAAATCATAAAACTAGGAGGGAACCAAAATGGAAATCCAAATGAGGAAGGCTCAATCTTAGGGAATGTTATTGATCAAACCACGAATAACTACATCACGCCTACCTCAAACAATGATCCATCATTCATTAGACATTATTATATATGATACAACCACTAAATTATCAAAAATAATGTCTGAAAACATCTTCAAAACATTCATGGGATGAAGTTAGAAATTCCATAACTTCTTATAATGAAATTCAATGAAACTATAGAAACAATGTCCCACCACATCAACTTGAGTCGGCTAATAGGATGCTCTATATATTCTAACTTAAGGATCAAGAAAATAATTTGTTAAAAAATATGAGACCAGCATCAATAAAATACTAGGATCAATTTCAATGAAAATTATACAAAAAAATAATCCACCCATAGGAAAAAAAATCACATAAAAAGAGTATCCTTTTTTGAAAAATATGGGGAGGAATTTTATGAAACATCAAAAAGGTTCAAAGTCACAGTCAAAATGGAACCTCACAATTATTTTCAATAAATGAACATGTTCAAATTTTTAATTAGTGGTTGAGTCTTAGAAAACTTAATTCATTAACCTGATGTGTAATGGACCCTTAAAAAACAACGCCTTAATAATGCTTATGGGTATCTAGGAGGTTTGGTCAAACAAAACCAAACCTGGGGAACACCTAATTAATATGAGAAGAAACCCAAATAAGGTGAATTGATACCTATAATTAATAACAAACCCTTTGGAAAAAACATTATACACTTATTGGATGGTCGAATAGATCGATCATAAGAAGGTCTAAGAAATCTAAACTATTTACCATGTTTTGAAAATTTGGGACAAGAATGACCACATGATTGAAAAATAACCATCCTTTCCATCCATAGAAGATATTAATTTAAGAGGACCCCTTTATGTGGTCAATTCAGCGACCTTTCATAAATCATAGTGCTATAACACTTTCAATCAATGTTATAATGACCATCAATAATTTTTTTTGGAAAGATAAACATCAACCCATCCTGCAACCAAAACAGCCATAATACCAAACCCCTACCCTATGTGAAATTTTTAAAAGCATAATTACTTCCAACCACAACCATCCCAATACCAATGAACCATTTCCCAATTTCAAAAACCCATCCAACAACCTATTAAATAGGCCACCCCAAATTCAAAATATCCTACTAGGATAAACCCACAAAATGACTCCTATACCAAAAACATTCCGTTCCCAATCCTTACAAAATGTTTAAACAAATAGAAAGAATTAAATTTTCTGTTTCATCCCATAAAAATCAACTGTAAACCACTAAAACCGAAGGACATCTATTCTTAATCAGGTGGTGCCATCCTCAACCTTAAGGAGAGAATTTAATTACACACAAAACTACATGAAGAACTGAAATTAGTGACAATCTTAAGAAGTGTAAAATCCATTGGAAAACCTCAAAAATAATTACAAATCCATTAAAAGAATCAATACCACATGAAAATTTTGAAAACCCATACTCATAATCTAAAAAATCCAATTATAATGTGAAGGAATCACAACCATACCAAAAAAAATCAAAACCATGTTACTTTCAATAAATTTTTGAGAGGAAAATCAAAAACCTAAACTCAATGAAACCTTGAAGGAAATATTCTCACATGTTAAGTTGAAAAACCCCTTCTCGATAAAATCCAAAACATTCGTGAATACTCTATGTATGTGATGGAGTTGTGTACATTCAACAAAATATTCTCAAACAAAAATCATGTCCTCTTGGTGGCTAATGTGACCAACACCATCTAAAAAACCATTCCTCCTAAGATTAAAGACTTTGGTTTTCCATAAATCAATGTAAAATAAGGAAAAAATATATCCATATCCCTTAATTATCTTGGAGAAAGTTTTAACCTCATTCAATATACAATTTATTTCCAATTATGGATTGAAGAGTTATAGTCATCCTCTATCACACTTCGTCTTGTTGATCATAGAGTTAGAGTTACTAAGGGGATCTTAATGTATATTATAGTGAATGTTGAAAATTTCATTTAGCCTACTGACTTCATTTCTAATGAAAATCACACAAAATTATGTCTTATGGAGAAATCTATTATCAAACTTGGTTATCCCTTATTAGTAACAATCAAATCATTCATCCATTCTAATAATGGTAAAATGGAAATACCCTTCAGAAATAAGAGACTCAATATGAAAATTTATAATGAATAATCTCCAATTTGGGATGATGAAAAGATGAAAAAGATTAATT
This sequence comes from Viscum album, assembly GCA_963277665.1. Taxonomy (NCBI): domain Eukaryota; kingdom Viridiplantae; phylum Streptophyta; class Magnoliopsida; order Santalales; family Viscaceae; genus Viscum; species Viscum album. The sequence continues at coordinate 838,304,430 of OY728167.1, forward strand.
GGATTTTAAGTGTTGATAGTGAACCTGTGAAATATCATGAAATTTATAAATGATTATTAATTCAATATGATATTTATTTCATTTTTTAACATGAGGGAAATTTTTCATCTTGTCTTGGATCACTTTAAAACAGCCCATTTGATGATTTATGAAGATAACCAATCAGTGAAACCATTGGATAATTCAAAAAATCACGTTTAAACCCATTACTAAGATTGATATAACCAATGTGGTGGATGAAACAACTATTTAAAAAGAACAAATGATTCCATGAAAAGTGGAAAACAATACTTAATTTGATGAAAATTCTCATCTTTATATTGATAGTGTTATCCAACCTGATCTAGAATTTGTGTTCCTTCCATCAGAACTCTAGTATTATTTCTCTAGGAAAAATAATTCCATCCCAATTGTGATTTCTTCTTATATGAAAGATAGTTAGGAGAAAATTCATCGGGATTTCCTAGGAAAGAATGAAAAAATAAATTGGATTGACCCTATTTGATGTTCTTTATATTATACTACTCTTTCGAACTCATAGGGATATTCTATCATCTGAATCCAAACTGTGTTGACAGACTCAATGAATACCCAACCATAATCTCGTATTTGTGGTAAGGAAACAACTAATTTAGATGTTAAAATTAGTTACCATCTTCCCCATTGTTGATAGTGAGTGGATTAGCCCAATTCAAGTTGTTCTAAAGTAATCTACAATCACTGTGATTACTAGTGAGGATGTTGATATTCTCACTATAAGATTGAGTAGTTGATGGATAGTGTGAATTTTCTAGAGGAAGTTAATCTCATGCACCCAGAAAGACCATTTTCCCTTTTCTTTCACTGATAAAGTCTTTGAACAAGTAGAAGGTCCTTAGGTCTATAGTTTCCTATAAAGATAGTCAGAGTACAGTAAAACTGGTCTCTCCTTATAATATCATGCAAAAACATCCATCAACTGTCTATTGAACACTTTTTATTTCAAGAATATTTCCTTTTTATTATGTAATCCCCCTAGTAAAATCCAATAGTAAATAGTGGGAAACCTATCTGACATAGTGGGGGATTGGATAGAGTTATTTATGGATGAGTAATATATTTTTAGGGTTACAAACTAGGGATTCTTTAGAAAATTTCAAAGTGTTTTTTCTAGATGTGGGGATAATATTCTCATCCTAAATTTGAAACAATCCATTTCATTATAAAGGAAGGAGTAGTTTCTGGTCTATTTGGTCTCTAGTAGAGGGATTGAAGTTGATAAATCCAATTTTGATATCATTTCTTAGGTTCACTCTCCCAAATATTACAAGGTAGTTAGGCCCTCGTTAGGAAATTATTGTTTCTATAGATGGTTCATCAGGAATCATAGCTCCATTTTCTAATTATTTTGTTCTTTTTTGGTGAAATGTGCATCATTTTTATGAATAGAATGATGTGTAGAATAATTCTATACACTCAATTCATTTATTATCTCTCCACCTATCATGAAATATCCTCACTGGAAACCCCCATTTAAACTAATTTATGATGTAGGTGAATTTATTGTAGTATAAGTCTTAGGAAAACATTGTGATAAAACTCCATCAGTCATTGCTTATGAAAGAATAACATTGAGTGATTCCGAAACCAACTACACCACCACTAAGAAATATTTTCTTGGTGTTATATTTTATCTATAAAATTTTAGTTAATATCTCTTATGGTCCACCATCATTTCCTTTGAAGATCATTTGGAATTGAAATGCCTTTTTCTAAAAACATATAGAAATGTTAGTTTGATTAGGTGGGTCATTATTGTTCAATATTTTTATATAAAAATTAGGGATAAAAGGGTGTTGAATATTCTTTAGATTTTGACCTCTCTAGGATGTAATTCAATGATAACTCACATCACCTTTCTGTGTTTGATTAATTTCTTAATGAGAAACACTACTCTATATCTCATTTCCATGGTATACTAAAATATCAAACCCCATGGGTATGAGAATCATTAAGAAATTATTTGGTACCCAAGATAAGTTGAAATTTATTTGTTATTTCAAATATTATTTGTTTGATTATCCATACATCCTCAAGTTAGGTCTTTTTTAAGTCATTAGAATACGTGTTCTCAAGTATGAGAAGGTATCTATTGTTAAATTCCTCCATAGAGGAAAATGTGGAGGACACTTTTCCCCAAATAAAACCATTGAAAAGTACTCTAAATTGGTTTTTTTTGGCATACCCTCACTAATGATTCATTCAAATTTGGCCAATGTTGTCATTAATGTCAACATTTTTGATCTGTAACAAAAAATGAATCAAATTACCATTACACCCAATCTGGTCATTAAAATATTTGATTATTGGGGAATTGAATTCATTGAACCCTTTCCAAACTATAGGGGATATTTCTACATCCTATTAGTTTTTTATTATGTCTCAAAATGGGTGGAATCCACTCCCAAAAAATCTAACTAACCTCATGTTGTGATCCAATTCCTGAAAGAAGAAATGTTTTCTAGATTTGGAATTTATAGGGGTATTATTAGTTATCATGGAACCCATTTCTACAACCTTCCCTTCTCAACACTCATGAGTAAGTATTTAATATCTCATAATGTTTATAATTCCTATCATACTTAAACACATGGTCAATATGAGATGAAAAATAATGAAATTAGGAAAATTGTGGAAATAACTATCAATCCCTCATGGAATGTTTTGTATGAGAAACTCTCGGATTCCCATTGGAATGTCATACTATGTTCAAATCCATCCTATTAATGTCTCCATATAGGTTGGTTTTTGTGAAATAATTCCTTTTACATATTGAAATTGAACACAAGGCCTTTTAATAAATAAAAAAATTGAATATCGATAATTATTTGGATAAAACAAAGAGGGAATTAGATATTAATGAAATTTAGGAACAAAGTATAGAGGATAATAAAAATTGAAGGCTCTTTAAAGATAGAGTTAAATAAAACCATTCAAGTAATCTCAAAGTAAAATATTTTAAACAAGGAAAATTCCTGCTCTTGTACAGTTACAAATATCATTTACACATGAGAATGTTAAGGTCCAGATGGTCAGATCCTTATATACTGAATCCGGTGTATCCCCATAGGGATTTAGTGATTCCAAATCCCACTAATGGTCATTTCATAAATGTAAATTTTCAAAGGTTAATACCATTCATTGAATAATTAAATAAATAAGAAACCAAGGAGGATTTTACTGATAAAACATATAAAACAAACTCATGTTGATATATTTGGTTTATATGTTGATTTAATGACCATAAACAATGCACTTTCTATAAGTAAACCTGAATTTTACCAATATATTGACTCAATTCATGGTGTTCTAAAATAAACAGGTTCATTTTTTATCCTTTCCTTTTATCTTTCATGATTTTTAGTTAAGGGATCCTCAAGGGGTTTCCATTGTGTTCTACGTTATATGGTGTGTAATATTTAGGGGATGTTGTTGTCGATCTATTTTAAAGAAAATAATTTTCCACCATTTCAAACATAATATTCCATCATTTATGATGCATATCCAAGTAACATGGAAATTGAAGGAGTAATCAGAAACATCATGAACTTCAACTTCAACCAACAAGTTACTTTGTTCCATGTTTCTTATTTAAATTTTATTTTAGAACTCCTCTTCTCTACCTCTACCTCCATATTTATATTATTTTATTTAATCATTGGGGATCGTGTTATATTATGTTGGTGGTTAAAAGAATAATAAAAATTTAGTGTCAATAATATTTTGTTGTGCGTAAATGGAACGAAATTTTCATTAATCTTGAATATGATAATAAACATTTGAAAACATAAAACTGAATATGAACAAAAATCCTGCCTTGTTTATAAGTTTAATCCATATTTATGTTAATGAGCATAGATTTTTAAAAGTGTGGCTGTATAACCAGATTTTTCACCATTTACATTTTCATCTATAAAATACAAAAAATTATGATGCACATCCATTGGATTGATGGAAATTAGTTTGAGTTAATCGGGTCACATAATAAATGGTACAGATTTGGTGATAATTTTACATTTCACTTGTCTATTAAAAAATTATTAAAAAAACCATAAATAACTTTATCATAGTGAAATGGATTGACCTAATGTGTGAATTTATTCTCTTGGGAATCATGACTCTACAACCATATAACCCAGAGTTGGGAATTTCTTCTATATTTTTGGTAATTTGAATTTTTTGTTTAGTTAACTCTAGATGATTCTTAAGTAAGTGGGATTAATTTGATATGTGTCTTTGATCTTGTGAGTCATCAGCAAAGTCTCACTATAGGGGGTTATTTGATTGACTTTAATTTCAAAGACCATGAATAAAATCCCAAAAAAACATAAAAAACATTAAAAAGATTAATACTCATCTTAAGGTTAAAATGTGATTCCACATAGTGCCTCCATATTTTCCAATTTGAATAAAAAGGACTACCCATGTATATTGTGATGCACAACACATCATCATACATAATTAAAATTGGATGAAATTTGGATATGGATTTGAATGAAGTAATAAGCATGGGAATGGGATATAATTATAAACCTAACTTGTATTAAATGAGTTTAATTGTTTTCACTATTTTTTTTGAGTTTTTTTGGTGATTAGTGTATATTAATATGTTTTTTGAAAAGTTAATTCAATTTCATTTTTTTGAGATACCTTTTTCTCTAGAATAAAAAAACTCATGATGTAGGGGGGATTCGATACTAAAAGTTTCTCATATTTTTTGTATATATCATAATATTCAAGTGATTAATTATTCATAAACAGAATTTTTAGTTCGTTTAAGAATTGGAATATAATATCTCATCATGATTGTAATTCTTTCTTAAAATTCACTATTAGATGGTATGTTTTGAGAAACATTTTAAATCCCAAACTGCACTTGATTTGAATTTCATATTTCATTTTAAAATTTCCCATTACATTGGTAATATTTAAACATTATGGAGACTTGATGAACCACATTGGAAGACCACCAAAATGGACCTTAATGCCAAAAAATTATTGTTGTTGATAACTCACCCATAATCCAATTATTTGAATGATTCAGCCATTTCCTAGATACAATGAAGATAAATTTCCACTGAATATAATTTACATCATGAGGAAAATTTAATTGAACATTTAATTGATCTAATTCTGAGTTTTGGAGGGATTTATAGGATGCCCATGTTGAATATGAAATTATGGGTCATATTTTGTGGCCCTGAATAATAGCCCACCATTTTGATCATATCTCTGAAACCCAAAATTCAATTGAGCTTCAATTTTACACTATTTTAGGATAAATCTTGGTATTCGATTTATTATTATAGGTAATAATCTAATTCAGCCATCTAGATGCTCGTTTTGACACATCTATCGGATGCATGCATATTCCCCTATTACAGGTCAAGGGTAGAAAATTCCACATTCCACAAACGTTCCACCACCCATGGCCTACCATAATCAAGTGGGAATACATAGAAGATCTTAATATTGACCCATGTCTTACAAAATTCTTATTTAAGGTTCTTGTGGTGGTGGATTTTGGGAGAGGTTGTGTTTGTTTTTATTCTAAGGTAATATGGCCTATTTTTCTTTTTAATGATTGTGTCTCACATGTAAGTTGTTTTAATACCCTTAGATTATTAAAAAAATTCTTATTCCTGTAATATTTTGTTATTTTTGTTTAAAAATTATTATTATCTCATTAATGATTGAATTTATTCACATATTGAAGTGATAAATCCTGCACACAATGGTGGATTGTTTGTTATTTCGTTGTTTTTACTTCCACAATTTGACCCTCATGGGTATACTTTTATCTTAGATCAAAAAAATTGTATCAATGGAAGGGTGACCCTCACATTATTTGAACTAAGGGAGTTAAAAGATACCGGATTGATGTTTATTTACCCTGTTTAAATGTTAACTCAATTCTTTTATTTGAGTTTTCCATGTAATGATTTTATTAATTCCTCTTCCTTATTGAATTTTATTTCCACAGCTTTCATTTGATAATAAGATCATTAACATAGGTGTAATCATGAAAATGATCCTACAAGTGAATAAGAGATTATGATGTGTATATTAAGTTGTTAAACCCATAAGTGATTAGGTCAGATTGATTTCATTTTTTGAATCCTTTTGGAGTTAATAAAATTGAAATAATATAAAAATAATTTCATCCAATCCATCCCTTGTAATAACCTTCATAAATTAAATTCACCTAGGTCACTTTGTGTTTGTTTAAAACATATCAAATAAAACAGATGTTGAACACTTCCTATCAAAAACATTCCCTAGAATTTATGTGTCTATAGGTTTCTTATTATAGATATGAGGATTCAAAAACCAATGTTACACTACCTGTGACCACTTGAACCCTATAAAATTGTGTATATTTTAGAAATTACCACTACTGGAAAATGGGTCTATACCCACGGTTTTGCACAAAACCGTGGGTATAGGACACCCATATACCCATGGTTTCCCAAAACCGTGGGTATAGGGTTAGTATAGGAACCTATACCCACGGTTTTGGAAAACCGTGGGTATAGGTCCCCTATACCCACGGTTCTCGGAAAAACCGTGGGTATAGGTTAATTTTGAAGACCTATACCCACGGTTTTGGTAAAACCGTGGGTATAGGGATTGTCATAGAGACCTATGCCCACGGTTCTAAAAAACCGCAGGAATAGGGGTTTTTTTTACAAGACCTATACCCACGGTTTTCCAAAACCGTGGGTATCGATTTTACTTATTATGGCGGGGGGGAAATTCCCGCGGGAGTGAATTTTGTTTTGGGGGCTATACCCACGGTTTTAAACCATGGGTATAGGTCGTTTTTCGAGTAGTGTACATTCATTCAACTTCAAAATAGGAACATACAAAATGTAAAGTCATAGAAACTATTAAAATACATGATTTCTCGCTTAAAAACTCATTCACCATCCAGATATATCTTATTTTCCACTTCATAAAAATGGGGAAATTTAAATGGGTTTGAAATATATCCACTTATTCATTAAATTATCCTATTTGATGTGGAAACTCTATTTTATGTGTGGAAAACTCAAATGAATGCCCGGTAAACTCTTTAGATGGATCTCCTTTAATATTTTATTGGATCATGATCACATTTTTATAATAATTTTTTAATCCATAATGATCGTATTGTGACGTATCGAACCTAGATGACACTTAAGAGGTTCCCCAGGCCCAGTTAGCCACCTGGACTCAAGTTCATCTACATAAATGCTGAGGATACAAACTAGTAGTGAGGACCTAGGGTGTGTCCATTATTAGACTATTACATCATTAGAATAGTGAAATACAACCGATAACATATATGATTCAAAAAAATATAAATAGGAGAATCAATATAAGTAAATAAAATGCACAACGGAAGGATACAAATGAATAATAACTGAAATTACTGAAAAACATACAATAATGGATGATGATATATATCATGTCACTAGAAAGATGGAAAACATTGGTATGGTGTAGCTGGAATACATGCTAAACCTAATGTAGAAAAAGAAAACACATCCCAATAATCTGGAGCACTAACATGGTCGTCTACTACCAGCTACATACTAGCACAACAAGAAACTAGGTGTATGATGTAGTACACTTCCCATTATCAACACATGCATACATCTAATAGGACCTAGGCACCAAACTGTGCTTGAAGATATTTTGAGATAAATATCAGGGGGAACCACCAACGATGTATTAAACAACCATCCCATGTAATAAAAATGTAACAGTGTGCATGAATATATATATAAAGTAAAGCAGTTCAATGTAACTAAATACCCAAGTTCCTAATCTAGCACTCGACTAGTGTCTGAATGTATAACTAGTTAATTAATTAATTATTTAAATTACAGTTTATATAAATATGTCATGTGAATCATTACCAGGATGAACATCACCACGTGAGAGTATAAATATTGAAGGTTGAAATATGTAATAGTGAATCCATAATATAATTTATATTAATTAGTTCCATGGTAATCACTAAGGAAACCTAGACATCAAGGGATACTAGTATAGTAGTAACTAATTCTCTATATGGGGTAAATGTGTAATCTAAGGGGAATCGTCCAAGGTATTTGGGTAATAATTTTTCTAACCAAGTCCAAGGAATTCATCCAACGTAAAATGTGAGAGAAGTAGTGACCAGGACCAAGTATGTAACCAAGGCATCTCATGTCATGCTTAACCACCTATCGAACCACCTCGATCTGATCACACGTCATTAATTGGTCCCATCCTACAATGAAGACAATCTAATCCTCCTGTAAAATCCTCCAAGGGTTATGTGGTTATCCTTGGTAATTTATTATAAGTGGGTACATATACAGTTTTCTCTAGTTTAGGTCATTTAAATTAAAATAAATAAGTAAACCGGGCATTATAAAATCATCCATGATATCATATTTCCCATACATGGTCCCAAATAATGGGAAAAACAATTTACACTAAAATATTACACTCATGTGAATTAAAATATATTAATATTTTTAATATATTATTTTTAAGAATCTGAGACGGCCAAACACTACAACATCTCCGAGGATAAATCTAGATTTATGTGGTGAAATATTAAATATAAAATACATAAAAAACAGAGTCACTAAAAAAGATATATGGGATATGCGATCAATCAAGTTATTATTTTAATTAGTCTATAACAACACTTACTGAACATTTTTCCTATAATTATAATGAAAATTAAATGTTGAAGATGTAAGTGGTTGAAAAATATATTATTGTTATTTTTTCTTTCAAAGAATCAAAGATAGCTAATCCATTGATTCTTGATACTTTGTGTTCCTCTCACATGAGAGGAAATTTCATAATTCTTAATAATATTAATGAATATATTAGGTGGGAAATGATTTTTATTAATGATAGATCGTTGAAAATCAGAGGTGATGTTATTATTGTGATATAAAAGATAAAATGTTAAAATTCAATGATGTTATATTTGTTAAAGTGATTAAAAATAAACCTTTTGGTGTGAGTTGAATTTATGATGAATGAAATAACGTTATTTTTCATAAATATTCCAGCATCAAGAAACACTCAAATGATGAAAGAATTATGACCAAAGAATAAATATCAAGTGGTAATTTGTTCAAAATTGATGATCTTGTAAATTAGTTTTACTTTACTATGAAAGATTAAAGTAACTTGTGGCATAAGAGACTTGAACATCTTGGCCAAAACAATTTGAGTAAAATATAAAAGAATAATGTGGTATGAAATCTTCCCCAACTGAAGAGAGAAATAAAAAATTTGATGTGAAACCTTTCAAAAGGGGAAGATCATATAGAAAATTCACCAATGGGTATAGATTCATTCTACAACACAACTTGAGCTTATTCATTCCAACCAGTTGGCCTATGAGACATCCATCGATTAGTGATGAAATCTATTTTATCATATTCATTGATAATTTCACCTGAATATTAAATTCGATATTCATTAATCATAATTTAGAAGTAACTGAAATATTCAAAAAGAATCGAATGAAAGTTGAAAGTTAATTGGGAATATACATCAATATATTGAGAGTGGATATTTAAAAGGGGTTAAATGGTAATTATTTTGAACCATATCATGTAAAGAGTTGAATTAAACATCCATATAGTTTTATTTATACTTCATAAAAATAAAATAATGGAGATAAAATCAAAAGTTAGGTTGAAATAGGCAGAACCATGGAAGCTGAATGTAGACTTTGAAAATTCTACATAAGAAGAGTAGTGTATAAAAATGTGCATAAATATATAATAGATCTTCATTAAGAAAAGATTATAACATGAATCTATTTGAGTTTTGGTGTAACTAGATTTCGAGTATGATGTATTTTAATGTGTTATATAGTTCTTTTTTTAAGATCAATAATAAAAATTTGGTCATATTTGAGGAAAAAGTTGAATACGTGATCTTCAGGGGTCATCTATCCAATATAATATGATATATATATATATATATATATATATTTTAATAAAAGATTGAACTTGTTGGATTATTACTATGTTGTCAATATTAGTGAAAATTAAACCAACTTAAATTCAATAAATGTAGCAGATTCTCAAACATTACAGAAGAAAAATACTGATTTTTGGAGTTAAGAATGCAGAAAAAACAATAAATTAATAAGAAGTGGTTGATGTTAAATCATATAAAACTAGCGATGATGATGGAACTAATAGTGTTGAAAAAATAAAGAATATGAGATTGAAGATAATATTAAATTAGAAAATATATTTCATAGTTAAGAAGATATAGTGAAAACCTTTTGAAGACTGAGATATGAAAATAAAATAGCTCTTATTTCCCAGATTGAACAAAAGTTAGTTATTGGGAATGTTAAAGACAAAGAGTGGTTATGTGGTATGAATAAGAAGATAGACCATATTAAGAAAAAATACACACGAGATCTGGTTCCTAGACTAGAAGAAAAGAATATAAATAGGACCAAATGGTTTTTAATAAAAAACATAATGACAATTTAAAGATATGAAGGAATAAATCTATATTATTCTATAGGTATTTTTCAAAATTAGAATACATATACTTTATGGAAAAATATTTGATTTTTTCAATACTCAAATCCATCATAATGTTTTTGGACGTTTAAGCACACAAACACTATAATGTTTATTAGATGGATGTGCAATTTTCCTTCATAAATAGAGATCTCAAAGATGAAATTTATATTGTGTAACCTAATGGATTTTCTTTTATTGTTGACAAAAATAAATCTTGAAAGATTAAGAAAGCCTTGTATTGGATGAAACAAGTTCATAGAGCCTGGTATTCAAGATTGGATAGTTGTTTAAAGCAATTGAACATTTATAATGGAAAATTTGACAAAACTTATATTTAAAGGAGTTAAAAAAGGGTACTCTGGTTATATTTGTGTATATATATGGAATAATTTTTATACATGACAATGATAATGCATATTTAGAATTTTATAATCAAATAACGATTTATTTTTAAATATTAGTGCTTAGATAAATGAATTTCATTGTTGGAATAAATGTTTTACAAATGGGAAGATATATATTTATTTCATAGTAGAAATATGCCAAGGAACTATTGAATAAATTTGTCATAGATGATTCAAAGGATGTTTCCACAACTATCATAGTAGGTGTGAATTCGAGTAAGGATGAACCAATGTATAGAGTTAATTAAAAATATTTAAAAATGTTAATTGTTATGTTGCATTATATTATGACACCAATTCCATATATTTTTCATGAAATAACTTTGTGTGCATCATATCAAAATAATTCAAAAGTGTCTCCCTAGTTGGCTTTTAAAATAATTATCGGGTATATCAAAGGAACATAAAATTATTGATTAATATACAAAATAAGTGGCGAATTAAACTTAAAATGGGTCAATGGTGATAATTGTGATAAATACTGAAATTATTTTAAATCAAATCCAATAGGATAATTATTGTTTAAGAGTGAGCTGTATAAGCTGGCATAATGCAGGAAACAAATTGTGATAATAAAAACTGTTTTTATTGAGTATGTTTATACTACCAATGCATATAATCAAATGATATGGGAGAACGTTCCACTAAAATATCTAAAGGTGAATGTTGAAAGACCATAGAAAATTTCATGTGATAGTTAGAGTGCAATAGATCTCTCGAAGAACCAAGTGCAACATTCTAGATAAAAACACATTAATATTAAGGGCAATTTCAAGAAGTAGATATTCAGAAACATATATGTAATGTTGGGGTACCTTTATATAAAATTACAAATTATTAATATGTTCATTACATATATATGAAGATAAATATTTTAATAATAGAGGCTAAAACTTCATGTACATCCACCCCTATCATTTAATAGAGTGATGGGATGACCCTTGCGATGAATTGGATTCTATTGTCAAAGGGGGATAAGAGTACATTAATATTTTCTTATTTTTATTTATATGGAGTTATGTTTATTTTTATAAGGGGATAGAGTTTATAAATTGAGGGTTTGAGAATTTAGGTCACTTGGGAACAAATTTCTTGTAATCTAGGGGTGATTTTTTTTTTCAAAATCATTATTTTATCTGATAGTGAAGTGTTAGGAAATTTCTCATTGAGAATGGATGTGATTATATATCTATTAAAGTGATATTTTATTATTGAAAACAAATACAAAGGGGGATATTAAATATCACACAAAATTGTTGATGGTATTTAATTTATTTTCAACCATACTTGTGATTACTATTGAGTTTTTCATAATAAATAAGGAATTTTCTCGCTTTTTTTGTATATAAAACATTTTTACATCAAGAAGAATGTCAGGTCTTTATTGGAGAATCCATCCTTCTATTTTATTTATAATAAAACAAATGGGGGATATGATTTACAATTGAATGTTGTTTCGTGTTTTTTAGAATATGTGTGTTGGTTTCTAGATGAAAGTGCTTGTATTGAGGTTACAACTTTTTGGTAAGTTTTTTTTGTGATTTTTTCCAAAAAAAATATTCCCAAATAGCCTAAAAGGTAGAGAGATCAGACATTTCCACCAAAGGAATCCACATGCACCATCTTGACCTCAGTAATCATCAGTAAATAAAGAGGATGTTTATATTGGGATCCAACATATTCCAGGACCACATGGAGCACAAGTGAAGTGCATGGGTCAGTGTGATAAGGGGGAAAGATAGATTAGCCTCTCATATGTCAGTTAACATCGGAGGACAACAGTGGGAAGCTACACCAGATGTAGTTTATTGGACTCCATAAGATATTTATCATATTATTAAGAAGACATTTCGTTTTCAGTTACAATGTGGGACTTCCTCGTGTAATATACTATTTATTTTAAACATGTGGAATGGACATGATATCTATTATTATACAAATAAAATGAACATTATCCATGTATTTATCTATATTCAACATCGAGTGAGGGTTTCATCATGAATCTAGATGTTCACTTCTACTAATTCATGCCATGTGACGATTTTAATGCTACTGATTTTTGAATTAACATTTCCTAAGGTTCATTTTTAATCATCTGAAATTAAAATTGGAGTATCCTAAATAAGTGATCATTCTCTACAGATGTTTTATAAATACCCCATTAGGTTGAATGAGTAGTTCAATATGTACATAGGAAGACTCTTGTTTGTTTAAGATGTTCGATTGACCAATCACAAAGATGAGGATATTTTTTCATGAATGCATGGAAATATTATTTTCCAAGCCATGAAGCTGATATCAACATTAAGGGTTCATTCTTAGTGGAGTAAGTGGGTGTAAATTGAATGACCAGTTTAGAAGGATCATGTAATATGGTGGATCAAATAGTTAATTATGTATTTCGAGTGAGGTAATATAGTTGAAATAATATATAAATTCCCTGAAACCACTTAATTAAAAAAATTATCAAAATAGTTAGAGAGCAACAGATTGAGATATTAACATTTATGAGTGTAGATATCTAGAGCTCTATGTTCTTTTCATGAAGAGAGAATAATTTTTTCTTGTTACATCCCAGGTAAATAAAGGATATGATATTTTCATATTTATTAATATTTTTTGAAATAAATATTAATTTTAATTTAAAGGTGATTCTATGTTCTATGGCGTTACTGACACACAACATTAGGTTTCTCCGAAAATATCATGTTGCACATAAGGCTAAGTCACACTAAAAATAATAATAATATAATATTATTTTAAATGGTATTTAACATATAGTCATTGTATTAGAAGGATTGAATATAACTAACTACAATATGATTACACATGTTTGTTAAATGTTTTTACATTTATCTAATAAAAGTTAGAGGCTTGAAATTTTAATGAATCCAATTTTAAAAATAAATAATATAATATTCTTTAAAAGGACATTTTACCTTATTTTGATGGAGATCCATTTTTAAATATAGTTTTTTTCACTTTTATATTTTCTTTTTGAAAAAATAAAATTCTTTTTTAGAACCGGTACATCAAAAGTTACTTTTGATGAAATTTTGGTATTTTTCTGATAATGTTCATTTTTAATGAATAGTTAAAAATAATGTATTTTAATTCAAAAATGATTTTTAATCTAATTTATTCATATGGTTATATTATCTTTTTAATTGGTTTTAAATTGTAAATTGATTATATTTTTACCATTTTATCTAATGTTGGTCATTGGAATTAATTTCACATTGAAATTGGACATAAACAAGTGTTTAACTTTTGATCAATATTATTTCTTAAAAACAATCTTTTATTTTGAAAACGAGAATTAATTTTAAATTAATTTTTCTAACTTATGTGCTTTGAATTTTGAAAAATGGATTCCATATTTATAATCAGGAGGTCTAAATTTTGTAAATAGGTAACTTTTATTTTTAGACATTATGAATATTTACTTCAGTAAATATTTTTTTTACCATGGTTAAAGGGTAAATATGGTAAATAAGGGTAAAAATAATATTATAATAATATTAAATAACCCTAAACGGTGTCCTAATCTTATTTTATGTTACATGTCCGACCATGGGAATCATTGGGTCTGTTTTGGGACCCCATGGAGCCACTTAAAAGTGATAATGACACTTTTATTAATTTATTTAATGTAAATGAAAAAATGAATTAAACATATATGTTTTAGTAAATAAAGTTTTATATGTTGTTATATAAGTTATATATTCGACTATAACGAGTAATTAGATATCTAAAACGATTTCCAACATCATTAAATTTTATTTATAATTTTTAGACATCAAATAAATAATATTATTTATGACACAATGATGATGAATTGTTTACCTCATTAATGAATGATTTAAATAAATAAGATTATAAAAATTAAAACAGTATCCAAAACTTTCCCAATTATTATTGGATGATATTATTTAGAACATTATTCATCTTATATTAGACTTTAATGAGTTTTGGACCTTTTGAAACAAAATATTAGTTTATAATAAAATAATATTTTCAAACTTCCCTAAAGAGCCCCCACCCCTTATAAATATTTTTCACCTCTAACCCATCACTCATACCTCTAAATCCCCTTGGATTGTCCAAACTCAACCTAAGTATTCTTCCAACGTCCCTATCTGCAATATAGAAGACTTCCTCTAGGAATAAAAAATTCTAGTAATATTTTTGGTTCAAACGAAACGGAGATACCCGATTTAAAGGTAACATGTTTTCTTAAGTTCTTTTCTTCTATTTTACTTCTCCAACCCCCTAAACTATTTTTAGTCCTTTATTTTATAAATTCCAGTATCTTCAATATAATAGGTTGTTTTTATGATGAGGATTCTAACTACACTTCCACACACCTCCATCTAATGGATACGAACATACTGTTTCTCTGGACGACAAACTACTACCTCACGAAATGACGATTGTTCAAATATCACCAACCGCGTCTCATATTGGCCATTATGATGGAAATGTATTTATATGTGAAATATATTATATTTATATTATCTCTAAGCTTATTTATTTTTCATTTACATCATACGTTTATGGTTTCCATAATGGGTAAATATGATAATTTCATTTGAGGAATTGTGGACTTCTACCTCCTCAAAGTGATATAACTCGTTCATGCCATACGTAGAACGTATAAAGGATGGAGTCATAGAAATTGTATATGATATTATACTACAATTATAATATACCTATTTATTATTATTTTTCACTCTATTAAATATGAAATAGAAATGAAAGTACCGTTCATGCGTACGTACAACTTACCGTCTCCATGAACGATGCATTTCGTTTCTTATCTCCAAAAGTTATGTACTATTATAAATACATATATATACTAGATATAATATATATATATGATATATAAATAATGAATATTATTATAAAGATAATGAAATATTTACCACATGAACGACTTTATAATAAGTTCATTATTGACTCAAGTACCAAATATCGACAAAACGACCATTATTAACATAAATGATTACAAAATGTTTATAACATGGTAATAAGTGATATAAGAGGAATAATAAACTTAAAAAAGGTTCTTAAGAAAGTATAAATAACATTTAGTTTATTATTTAGAAGATTAAATAATGAATGGGACAAGTCGGACACGAGGTAAGGGAGTTCATCTCAATCTCCTTTCATTGTGGCATATTTTTATTTATACACACGTTTTTTTTATACGGTGTATAAAACACATTGAAATTTAATTTCATTCAAAGGTAATTTATTTTATACATATAATTTTACTAAAATACAAAAGGAATGTTTCTTTTTAATGTACATGGTGACAACGACCTTTCTTCCGCCGTGAGGATTATTTGATATTTGGCTTCCTTAACAAGATGTAGTGTTTTTTGAAAGAAGAATAAATACCATATACCATTTTTATGTATTTTGGTAATGAAAATGTTTTTTAGAAAACATTTATTATTTCAATATATTGGAATTATATATTGTGATAGCCATCTGGAAATTTTGTTTTTTCGATTATGATTGTTTAAGGTGTTATCGTTCTTGGGAATTGTTTACGTATATGGGTGGTTCTGTGATAAACCTCGTGCAGGAGAGCCCAAGTTAACTCTCCAATTAATTGGTTAATGTGAAGGAGGTAAACGTTAATTTTTCTCCTAAGAGATTTAGGGAATATACTGTGATGGGTATTCCAAATGTAACTCCTAATGTATTTGTGAAAGGTACACTGTAATTATGTTATGGATGCCACAAGTTACCTTTATCATTTTTGATTACTATGTGTTATTCATAATTCTTATGATTTCATGAGGTATGTTAAAGATCATATGATTTGTATTTATTTAATTAATAATGTTTTCTTTATTTATTTTATAACCCTTATTGAGCTTTCTATGCTCATCCCATGCTTTTGAAATGCTTTTCATAGGACTTAAAGATGAATATGGTCAAGGATGGGATCATGGAAAAGTCATGTTGTCTAAATCATGGAACTAGACATGACTCTTTCTTCAACATTTTTTATTTTATGAAAAAAATGGAAACTAATTAGAAGAGTCTACTTTGTAATTTTTGAGATGTAACATAATAGTTATGGCCTAATTCACTAAAACTGTAACCCTGAAAAGATCATCAATATGAATTATTCATTTAATTCAAGATTTGGTTACGTTTTAAGGATGGGTACTTATAGTTGGTATGATAGGTCTATTTAGAAAACTTTTTCAGTTAAAATATTGTTAAATTAATTTCCATTAATTAATTTATGGTAATATTAAAATGATATATCATTTACAAATTACCATGTTGCTTCACCTAAGATATTTCTAGGTTCAGAATGGTTTTCGATAGAGGAAACAGGGCAGCTATGATGGGATGACTTCAGGAGGAAGACAACGTTCCAAATAAGTAACCTGAGATGGTCAAAATCGGAACAAAACAGTTTGCTGTAGTGATAGCACAGGTGACTCAGGGTATAAATGGTGGTTGAATCCATGCACGAGATCGGCCAGATCATCTATAGAGGAACATGTTAGTAGTGGAGCATTTCATGAGGCATCATCCCCCATTATTTAAAGGATCATCTGACCCTCTGCTGGAAGATGGTTGGATTAAACCACCAGAGAAGATTTTTGATGCCATGAGGTGTTTAAGACATCAAAAGGATAGTCATGTTATTTACCATTTTGAAGGTGACGCCGATTAGTGGTGGTCGATAAAGAAAAATATCAGGGATAGTGAGGAGACTCATGTTCTTGATTGGGATGAATTCTAAGGTATTTTCTTGAGAAATATTTTCATAAGGTGGTGCATCTAATGCTGAAAAAAAATTCCCAGAATTCAGGAAAGAGAATGAATTAGTGACTGCTTATGAAGAAATATTCACTTGACTGGAAAGGTATGCTCCAAATTTCATATGAGAACTTGATAGTAAAATAAATCATTTTTAATCAGGATTAAAGACAATGTTTTGAAGGGATTTAGCTTTTTTGAGTTCAAAAGTCATGAAAAACATGGTTGATGTGCACATAAAGTGAAAATGTAGTTTTCTTATGATCACACATTCTTTGAAAAAAAAAGAGGTCGAGGTGGAAGAAGAAAGGGAATAACTCTTCAAAAACGTTTGATGGTATGAAACTTAAGTTTACAGTTTCTGAAAAATGTGTTAAGAAGCATGTTGGGGAATGTCTTTTGAATTCTAGTAAGTTCTACAGATGTGGTAAAATGGGGAATAAGTCTCATAATTGCACTGAAAAAGATTAGGGTAATGGAATGAAAAAATCTTATTTATATTCAGTAAAATATTTTAAGTGCAATGAAATGGGTCGTTATGCAAATGAGTGTGCAATGATGAACTCAACTATGGGAAAGCAGCTATACTACAAGAAAAAAGGGTGGTGTAATCCTTTTCATCCACTTCAGTAGATGTTGGGCCATCAAGTGAAGTAGTATCAGGTACACTGATTGTTTTTTCATATTATTTCAATGTGTTATTTGAATCAGGGTCTAAACATTAGTTCATTTCTGAGAATTTTTCTGGTAAATTTTTAATTCCATCTCAAGATATGAATCCTAAACTTATGGTAAAAACACGAGGGGAAATTTTGAGACAAAAATAAATTATAATAACCTTCCTATCCTTGTGTGTGGAAATAATCCACCTGCAAACCTTATTGTTTTACCTCTAGTAGAGTTTGATGTTATTTTGGGTATGGATTGGATTCCAGTTTATTTGGATAAGATTGACTACAGAAATAAAGAGATTTCATTTCAGAAAGATTTTCAGTTTTTCAACAAGAATAAACCCTTAATTTTTATAACATATCAGGAAGATGAGAGCTAGTAAAAGATGGAAATGAAGGTTACCTTTCACATATTTTTTAAGACAAAGGAACTGTTCAGAGAAATGATATTCCAGTGGTAAATGAGTATCTTGATGTTTTTCCTGATGAGTTGCCTGGTATAATACCTGATCAAGAAGTTGAAATTATTGTTGAATTAGTTCTTGATGCTAATCCAATTTTAAAACCACCTTATCGAATGTCTCAAATTGAACTTTTAGAGTTAAATAAGAAATTACAGGAGGTATTAGATAAATGTTTAATTTGACCAAGAACATCAGGATGGGGTTCTCCTGTCTGGTTTGTTAAAAAGAAAGATTGTTCAATTAGACATTGCATTGATTATAGATCATTGAATAACATGACTATTAAGAACATGTATCATATTACTCATATCAATTATTTGTTTGATCAGCTCCAGGGAGCTCAGTATTTTTGATGTTTAATTTGAGGTCGGGGTACCATCAGTTGAAAGTAAAGGAAAAAGGAATTCTGAAGACCGTGTTTTTTATTAGATATGTCCATTAGGAATCTGTATTTATGCCTTTTGAGTTAACAAATGAAACTTCTATATTAATTGATTTATGAATATAATTTTCTGGGAGTTCTTGGATAAGTTTGTTATTGTGTTTATTGATGATATTTTGGTTTATTCAAAAAGTAATGAGGAACATGAAAGTCATTTAAGGATTTTCTTGGAAACCATAAATTAAAAGAAACTATATGAAAAATTCATCAAGTGTGAGTTTTTCTTACAAAAAGTTCTTTCATTGGTTACATTATTTCAAAAAATGGCATAAATGTTGATCCTCCAATTTTTTTTTGAAGAATGGCCAAGACCCTCAAATATAACCGAGATCTGTATTTTTATAGTTTTTCAGGTTATTACCATAGGTTTGTTGAGAATATTTCATGGATATCTAGTCCAATGACTATGTTAACTCAAAAATGTGTTACGTTCATCTGGAAAAAATAATGTGATTGTTTTTAGGAATTGAAAAGAAGACTGGTGAATGCTCGAGTTTTTGACCTGCCTTCCAGAAATGGTTAGTTTGTTATTTACATTGATGCATCATTGAAAGTAATTGGTTGTGTCGGTATGAATAATGATCAGGTAATTGTGTATGTTTCACTTTAGTTGAAACATCATGAGTTAAATTACCCTACAAATGATTTTGAATTACTTGATGTTGTTTTTGATTTAAAAATTTTGAGGCATCATATATATGAAGTAAAGTATGAAATATATACTAATCACAAAATTTTAAAGTATATATTCACTCAGTAGAAAATTAAACAAGAGAAAGAGGAGATGGCTGAATTTAATCTAGGATTATGATTTCACTATTCATTACCATCCAGGAATGGAAAATAAAGAAGTTGATGCTTGAGTCAAAATTGTAATTCTTCATTAACAATGATACATTTAGAACGAGATCATAGGGTTTTTTATTTGATGAACTTTTGAATATAAGTTGTTGGTGTATGAAATTCCTCTGTTTTGTATCAGGTGTTTGTGAAATCATATCTATCATACAGAACTAAGAAAGCGCAGAAGGAATACAGTGAGTTGTAGAAAAAAGAAGAGTTGGTTTATAAGGGTAAGTTGCATGATTTTAACATTGATAATGATTGTGTTTTGAGGTTTGGGAAGAGAATATGTGTGACTTGTGATTCACAGTTGAAGAAAGAGTTATTATGTGAATCTTATAGTTCCCCGTTTTAAGTTCATCCTAGCAGTACTAAGATGTACATAGATATTCACGAGTATGACTGGTGGGATTGAATGAAAAGGGATATTGTTGATTTTACTATGAAGTGTTTGACTTGTCAGTAGGTTAAATAAAAGTGGCAGTTACCAAAATGGATGCTTCATTATTTACTGGTGATAGAGTGGGAATTGGAAAATATGTCCATGGAGTTAGTTTTGGGATTAACAAAGACATCTATAGTTAATAATGCAATTTGGGTTATTGTTGATCGATTGACTAAATATTATCATTTCCTTCCTATTTGAGATACTCTGTCTCTAGATAATCTTTCAAGGTTCAATCTTAATGAGATATTCAGGTTTCATGGTGTTCCCCTCTCTATTGTATCTAATCGTGATCCAAGGTTCACTTCTATCTTTTGGAAAGGCCTACTAAAGTCATTGGATACAGAATTAAATTTTAGTACAAAATTTCATTCTCAATCATATGGGTAGTCAGAATGAATAATTCAGAACTTGGAGGATATGCTACGTGCTTTTTCAATGGATTACCAGGGAACTTGGGACCACTATCTTTCTTTGATTGAATTTTCTTATAATAACGGTTTTCACTCCAGTATACAGGTGGCCCCGTTTGAGGCATTATATGGGAAGCAGTTTCGAACTCTAGCTTCTTTGGATGAAGTAGGCAAATGGAAACTGATTGGACCAGAATTTGTAGAAGAGATGGCAGGAAAAGTTCAGTTGATTTAGAAGAACATGAGAACAGCTCAGAGAAGGCAGAAAAGTTATACGGATACCTGGAGGAAGGATCTTTGTTTCGAGTTTGGTGATCATGTCTTTCTCAATGTTTCTCCATGGAAAAGTGTGATGTGTTTTGGTAAGAAGGGAAAGTTGAGTCTGAGGTTCATTAGACCATATGAAATCATGGAGAAATTTGGTTCAGTTGCATACATAGTGGATTTACCTCCAATTTTATCCTAGGTACACAATTTTTTTCATGATTCAATGTTGAGAAAGTATATACTGGATCCATATCATGTTTTGATCCCAGAGGTAGTTCAGTTGAAGAGAATCTATCTTATGAGGAACAACCAGTCCGTATTCTTGACCGAAGAGAGAAAGTGTTGTGGAAGAAAACAATTCATCAGGTAAACGTTTTGTGGAAAAACCATATGGATGAGGAGGCAATGTGGGAATTTAAAAATTCTATGAGCGAAAATACCCCCATTTATTTGAAAAGTGAATTAAATTGTGAGGACACAATTTCCAAAAGGGGGGAAGGATGCAAAATCTCAGTTAAATAATAGATATAAAATGTTCATATTTATTAATATTTTTGAACTAAATATTAATATTACATTAAAGGGGATGCTATGTTTGATGTCGTACCAGACACACAACATTGGGTTTCTTCAAAAATCTCATGTTGGAAATAAGGTATAATCAAACTAAATATAATAATGATATAATATTATTTTAAATGGTAATTCACACCTCGTCATTCTATTGTCATGAATGAAAAATACTAGGTAAAATATGATTACACATGTTTATTAAATGTTTTTACATTTATCCAATAAAATTTAGAGGCTTGAAATGTGAATAAATCCAATTTTAAGAATAAATACTCTAATATTTTTTAAAAGGTTGATTTACCGCCTTTTGATGGAAATACCTTTTGAAATCTAGTTTTTGTCACTTTTATATCTTCTATTTGACAAAATAAAATTATTTTTTTGAATTGGGACATAAAAATTTACTTTAGATAAATTTTTTGTATTTTTCTCATAATGTTCATTTTTTAATGAATAGTGAAAAATAATGTATTATATTTCAAAACTGCTTTTTAATCTAATTTATTTATTTGATTAGATTATCTTTTTAATTGGTTTTAAAGTGTAATTACATAATGTTTTTACCATTTAATCCAATTTTTGTAATTAGTAGTAATTTCACTTTGAAATTGGACATAAAAAAGTTTAAAACTATTGATAGTTATTATTTCTTAAAAACACGCTTTTGTTTTGACAACAAGAATTAATTTTAAATTAATTTATGCCAGTTCTATGTTTTTGATTTGGAAAAATGGATTCCATATTTGAAATTAAGAGTTCCAAATTGTGAAAGTATGTAACTTTTATTTTTAGACATCATTAATATTTACTTCAGTAAATAATTTATTTACTATGGTTAAAGGGTAAATCTTTTAAATAATGGTAAAAAAATAATATTATAATAATAATAAATTACCCTATCATTTTTTCAAATAATATTGGTTGATACCAGTGAAATAATGGGAATCCTTGGGTATATTATGGGACCCCATGGTGCCACTTATGAGTGATAATGACACTTTATATTAAATAAATTAAAGTAAATGAAAAAATGACTTAAACATATATCTTTTAGTAAACCCATTTTTACATGGGGTTATATAAGTTATATATGAAAATATAAATATTTATTAGAAATCTAAATATATTTCCTAAATCATTGTATTTTATTTATAATTTTTAGACAAAAAATAAATAAAATTATTTATGATAGAATGATGTTGTGGTGTTTACCCCATTAATGAATGATTTAAGTAAATAAGATTATAAAAATTTGAAAAATAACAAAAAACTATACAATTATTATTGAATTATTTTATTTCGAACATTAGTCATCATGTATTAAACTTTAATTAGTTTTGGATCTATTGTAACTAAAGATATGTTTAAAATAAAAAAATATTTCAAACTTCCCTAAAGAGCCCCTCCCCCTCCCCCATTAAAAATCCATCAGCTCTAACCCATTACTCACACCTCTCAAGACCCCTACATCATCCAACCCATGAATAAATAATCTCCCAACATCCCTATCCTCCTAATAGAATATTTCCCATAGAACAATGAAATTCAATTAAACCTTTTGGTTCAAACCAAAGGGAGATACCCGATTTAAAGGTAATGTATTCTCTTATGTTCTTTTCTTTTATTTTTCTTCTCCAACCCCCTAAAATCTTTTTATTCGTTTATTTTATAACAACTCCAACATCCTCAATATACTAGGTTGTTTTTATGATAATTATTCTAACTACACTTCCACACACCTCCATCTAATGGATACGAACATACTGTTTCTATGGACGATGACCTACTGCCTCATTAAACGATGATTGTTCAAATATCAACAACCACCTCTCATGGTGGACATTTTGGCGGCTCTGTATTTATACGTGATATATATTATATTTATATTTTCTCTATACTTATGTATTTTTAATTTATAGAATACCTTTATGGTTTCCATGATATGTAAATACGATAATTTCATTTGAGGAAGTGCGGACTACCACCCCCTCAAAGGGATATGACTCGTTCATGACATACAGGGAATGTATAAAGGATGGTGTTACTGAAAATATATATGATATTATACTATAATTATAATATACTTATTTATAATTATTTATTAATTCCATTAAATATGAAATTGAAATGAAATTAGCGTTCATGCGTACATACGGCTTACCATCTACATGAACTATGAATTTCATTTCATATCTATAAATGTTATATACTATTATAAATAAATACATTATGGTTATATATGATATCTAAATAATGAATATTATTCAGGAGATAATGGAATTTTGACCACATGAACCACTTGTAATTATAAGAAATTCATTTTTGAATCAAGTTCCAAATATCGACAAAATGATCATTATTAACTTAAATAATTAAATAATGTTTATAAGATGGTAATAATTGATATAATCGGAGTAATAAACTTGAAAAAGGATCTTAAGAAATTATAAATTAACTTTAGTTTATTATTCAGGAGACTGAAGAATGAATGGTTCATGTCAGACACAAGGTTTGGGACTTCGTCTCAATCTCCTTTCATTGAGGCATATTTTTATTTATACAAAACATTCATTTATAAGGTGTGTAAACCCCTTTAAATTTTAATTTCATTCAAAGGGAATCTTTTTTTTATGTAGTGTTTTACTAAACGCCAAAGGGAATGTTTCTTTTTAACGTACTCAGTAACAACGACCTTTCCACCGTCATGAGTATTATTTTATCTTTGGCTTCCATAACAAGCCGTTGTGTTTTTTTAAAGGATAATAAATACCATATACCCTTTTTACATATTTTGGTATTGAAAATTGTTTTGATAAAGCATTTATTATTTCAATATCATGAAATTATATATTGTGATTACAATGTAGAAATTTTGTTTTCCTTTATACTTGTTTTATGTGTTATGATTCTTGGGAATTGTTTACGTATGATGGTGGTTCCATGGTAAACCTATGGCAGGTGAGCCTGAGATAACTCTCTAATGCATAGGGTAATGTGATTGGTGTAAAAGTTAATGTTTCTCCTAATAGATTTAGGGAATATAATTTGATGGTTATTCTAAATGTAACTCCCTACATAGCTGTGAATGCTATAATGTATGTATGTTATGGATGCCACAAGTTATCTTTATGATTTTTTATTACTATGTGTTATTCATAAATCTTATGATTTCATGTGGTATGTTAAACAAATTATGCTTTGTATGTATTGATGAACTAATGTTTTCCTTCTTTATTATATTACCCTTACTGAGCTTTTTATGATCATCCCAAGTTTTTGAAATGTTTTTTCACATCACATTAAGATGAATAGGGTCAAGGATGGGATCATGGAAAAGGCATGCTATCTAAAACATGGAACTAGACATGACCCTTTTTTTCTAGAGTTTTTATTTTAAGAAAAAAATGGAAACTGAGTAGAAGTGTCTACTTTGTAATTATTGAGATATAACATAATATTTATGGCCTAATTATCTAAAACTATAAACCTAAAAATATCCTCAATGTGAATTATTCATTTAATTCAAGATTATGTAAAGTTTCTAGGCTGTAGCCTTATTGTTCTTGTTTATCTTTTTTGATAAGAAGAAAAATACAAAAGCTAAAGGAAGTATGCTAATAATTCTAGGAGATGTGAATAACATTATTTAGATAGGATTATGGTTCAATATTCATTCAAATATTAAAATAAAAATAAAAATAGACATAATCTTATATCTGGATAGAAGAAGAAGAAGATTTTTCAAAATTTAAGTAGGACCACAAGAAATATTTACATGAAGAATAAGACATAGTGCGTTTCAATATTGTGTGTTATGTGAAGAAGCGGGATGCCAAAACTGAAATTACACACTAAGAACTATGGAATGGTTAATTATGTTTGTAGTATGAAAATAGGAACATAGTAAATAGTGAATAAAAAAACTCCCAATGAATAGTTTCAAGAGAATAGTTTCATGAGTTTTTTATGAGAGTAGCCAAACATTGTATCTAGAAACAGTAATGTGAATCAGTTACAATAGTTAGTTGTGTATTGAAATAATATTATGTTCTATTATATGGTTTTGGAATCAGGGATAATGTGAAAATTAGCTCATCATAGAGGATCAAAGAAGAAGATCAGTTGTTTTAGTGATAGGTTTACGTTTTCAGGATCTTTCTCATTGTTTTAGTGTAGTGATTTTTCAAATTAATTGGAAGTTTTATATCCAAATTTTTAGAAGAAAATATATCAGGATATGCTTGAAACCATCCCTCCAATGTTTCATGAATATACCTAACCAACCCACTTGTAATTTCTGATTGATTCAAGAGAATAAATTGTGTATCAGATCATTTTGACTAAAATTTGGATACAGTCACCCATCATGGGGAGAAAATTGTAAAATATGTATGTATAATTGTGTGGATTTAACATTATATACACTACTACAAATATGGATTTTATCAGTGCTAAAAATGGCCTTTAACAGCACTAGAGAAATCGCTCTTAATGCCGGTGTAGATGGGGGCCCCTTTATCAGCGATCCAAAAAGCGCTTATAAAGACCCCTTTTATCAGCGCTGATAAAAGTGTCTTTTATCAGTGCTTTCTTTTTAGCATTGATAAAAGACCCCTTTTATCAGATCTTTTTTTTAGCGCTGATAAAAATTTAAAAAAAATTAAAAAAATTAAAAAACATTCTTCCAATCTCGGGGGGGGGGGGGCTTTTTACAACACTTGAGCCCCACTTTATCAGTGCTTTCCCGCACCTCCAGCGCCCACCCGCACTGCCTACACCCTTTATTGCGCTATCCCTCTAAATCACCCTTGCACGCAAGCCTATGTCTCCACCAGGATTTCATCTCGAGACCTCCCCCCCTACGTACCAAAGTCCTTTGCCACTCCCCTATATTGCATTGTTCTCCTCTTCATGATATATCTATTTATTTATATATATTTAGTTATATTTATTAGTATAGTAATATATATTTATATTAATATATATACTCATATTACTAAATATATATAGTTATATTAATATAAATATTTATAGTTATATTAATATATATATATAGTTATATTAATATATATATAGTTATATTAATATATATATATTTATATTAATATATAGTAGTTATATAAATATTCATATATTGGTATTTTAAATAAAATGGATATTATTTATTATTTAGATAAATCTAATATATTTTATATGTAAATATGTTTAATTATTTATTTAAATTTTTTCATTTTTAGGTGTGAATATATAACAAATATGTACATATAGTTATATATTTTATTATAAATAGCAGTGCGTTATAAAAAACATTAAAATTTTAAAGACATAATATCAATATGAATGTAATTCCTTGGAATAAATTCAGTCCCCACAAAAAAGCCAAGAATACCCCCTAAAATGAGGCTGAAAATCCACAAAATGTTAGAAAAGCTGGGTACCCCGACTAAAAACTCAGTTTTAGAGGCCTTTTGGGCCTCTTTTGGCCTCGAGGAATGCTTAACTTGGGTCCCCCGGGTCACAATGACGTAGATCTCATCGCATTGTTCGATTTGATATGTGGTAGAGCTCAAACGGACACCCGGATCAAAAGTTATGGTCGTTTGAAGTTTAAGTTGCGTTTTCAACATATTTTGGATCTTTTTTAAATTTTTTTTATTTTTTTAGTCTTCAAATTGTTATTAAATGACTATTACTCCATAATAATTAGCAAATTATTAATTAAAAATATTTTTTTAATTTTTTTATAAGCCATTTTCACTAAATATCTTATATATTAAGTATATTAAGTGTAAATGTATATTTATAATTATCTAAAAGATATTTAAAAATTATATTTTATATTTATATAAATATAACTATATTGATATATTTATATGTTAATATATTATTTTTAATTTTTTTTGATGTCGAACCATTTATCAGTGCTTTTAAAAAAAGCACTGATAAAGGCCCCCTCCACTTTTCAGTGCTACTAAGAAAGCGCTGATAAAGGGGTACCCTTTAACAATGCCAAAAAAAGCGCTGTTAAAGGGGGTACCATTATCAGCGCTTTTTCGTTAGCACTGATAAAGGGGTGGCGCTGGCCTTGCCCAGTTTTGTGGTAGTGATAATTTGGTAAGGGTGATATATAATATTTGAATGTACCAATCTCTAATAGGTCATAATGGTTAATTTTAAGGAAAATAAATTATAAAAAGTAAAATTGATTCACTCACTCTTATTAGTGATACATCCCATTCATGGGTATTTCTATGACATAATTTATTTATTATCCTTAAACAAATAATTTTCTGGGGGTATTATGTTTTATTATTTTTTCCATCATTGAGATTTAAATTCGATTATTGTGTTTTATTTTCTGACTTATTCGATCCTTATAAAAATTAAATGATAAATCATTCTATAAGATCTATGTTGGGTGACATTACATCTTTATGTATATCAATTGTTTTATGATTTTTTGCACATGTATAGAAAATTGTACTTGTTTATGTTTATTTAAATATAATTATTTCAAAATATTAACATTTCTTGGGATGATGTGTGAAGATGTTAGGATATGACCCACTTAAGTTGTTAATTTTTAATTTTTTTAGTGAAATAATTTGAAAATTGGGATTATTAATATAGAAAGACATACTTAGAAACTATTAATATAATGTTATGAAAGAGTACTTATGTACAGGGAATCCAAAACAATATATATGAGGGGGATTTTATATTTAAAATACATGGGATAAGGCTAAATTATTCAATCCTAAATTAAAAATATAATTATTTAATTACTCTAACACTCCCTCTCATGCTCTGGTTACGTATCATGTAGACAATGTTAAATAAAAATGAAAGAAAAGACTCCTTATAATCCCCCTAAAATGGGATATACACAACTCTTTTACATAAAAATACTAAAATAATGTAAATATTTATATGTGTAACATGATTTTTTTATTTTTAATCTCTTATGTAAACACATCTAGATAGAAAGTGTTAAGAAATACATTTTATTATTTAAGAAAATATGGCAAGTGAAAAGATACTATTTTTAGGATGAATGTTACTTGAAGATGTCGGGTGAAATGAAAACAGATGAATGACAATGAAATGGTCAGGATAAACGGTGTCTTAATAGAAAATCGAAAAAGAAAAGGTTAAATGATGCCCAACATGAAGACCTAAAAGAATGTGTGAAACAATACTTGAATATTGGACCTAAATGGCCAATTGAAATGATATCTGAATAGATGATCCAGAAAGATTCTGGTTGTTAACAAGGTCGGTGTATATATGTTCATGAAAGGTGGAAATATTGAGTAGTAAGTGACATGAGAGAGGCCTGAAAGTGTTATGATCTAGATACATATTATAAGATAAGCTGATCTAGACACTTATGTGGGTATAAGATGCAAGAAGGTATACCTTGATTGTGCAACATAAGAGACTACTCTCAAAGCACATGACTTTAGAAAATATGTTGCACAAGATTATTCCGTATTGTTTGAAAACTAGTTTTCACAATAGATAGAAGCCACACATGGGCCATGGTGACTCATGAGGAGAGCATGGTTGGGAGTTTCATGTCAATGAAGGGTGTAGTTGGGGATAATAGAGTTAAAATATCAAGGGGAAGCTATGTAGTTTCTATCCATAGGATAGAGTATTGTAAATACATAATATTAAAGGGATATCATTTTTAAAAATATCCATAAATCATAAAATGTGATATAAGGGAATGAATTTATGATAATGAATGCATGCATTTGGTAGATCCTCCAAAATAATATCCCATGGTTTCTAATTTATTGTGAATTAATTATTATTACTTTTTATATTCATTGAAAGAGTTCAATGAAGTAAAAATTACATTTGATAACACTCGATATATAAACACATTCTTCATTCATTTAAACAAGTCGATAGTAGATATATAAGGGGTACAATAAATCACATTAGATGGGAGGCTAGTAATAACTGGTGTGTATTATAATTACATTCATGAAAATACTTCTATAACTCCTTTAAATATTAAAATGACATACATCATTCTTTAATGAAGGAGCTAACACCCCTTCATTGTTAGGGATTCCTAATGTTCTAAAATTGGACCCGTTGGTTGGTGTAATCCCTCAGGGGTTTGAAGAACACATTTTATACTTCTTGACCATAATTAATCATTCTCTAAGGAATATTTAGGTTACTAATTTTGTGATATAGGTGTGTCATTATATGTTTACGTTTATGTGTTCAATTTATTGAAGATAAATCAAGAATATATGGGTTTGTTTCTATTTCATGTTATCATAGAATGATCCCTCCAAATCCAACTGTGGTATCAGAGCGTTATTCATTAGGGATTAAATTGGGTTATTTCATTGTGTTTTAAAATATATCTATATCATAATTTATCTTCAATTTTTTTTAATATGAAGAATTTATTCTATTTTATTATACCAAAACATATAAAATTTTCATATCATAATGTGCAATATAACTGGAACCATAAATTTCCATCATTATCATATATTATGATATACAATGTCATAAAGTATGATTGGATCCCAATAATATGAAAAAATTGGGGGTTGTAACATATTTACGATATGTGCTATATCCTATAATACAACTGCTATTATAAAATAACAACTATAATAAGAAACGATATATATATATATATATATCATATTTTTTATTAAATATCAAGTCATAAAATAAGATTAAAAAACATACATATTCTCTCTACTATAAATTTTAATTTACAACTATGTGTCAACCATAAAATTAGATACGTGTGGAAAAGGTTAAAAAAGTATTTTTGATATTTAAAATTATGATTTATAATTTTATTATAAATTATAAGTGTTAGGAATTATAAAATTTGTTTATACATGCTCAACTAAAATATGAAAGAGTGAATATTAGTTTTTAATGTTTTGGAAGAAAAATAAAATGTTTATTTATTTTTTAAATTCCATAATATTCATGTATATTAAAACATTTAAGAAATATTAATACTGTGTATGCTTTATTTATGTGATGAATTGCTTCTAGGAGATAGATCCTAGTATTTAATTATAAGTAAAAATATATAATGTTTATTTTATTTATTCTTCAACCATGATTTTTTTAAAGTTATAAACATTACTATTTCTGTCGAATATAATGTTTATATATTATTGTTAGAGAAATAATGAATTGAATTCTCTCCTTAGTAATCTATCACAAGATAGAGGGACTTGTGGTAGGACTACTCACTAGCTTAGATGCTTATGTTTTAATCTTGAAATTTTAGGGGTCAAATATCTATCACACTAGGATTACTCTTGTGGTGTTTTCAATCACATATAACTCTCTTGATTTAGGTGAATTCTTTATATACACTAGGCATAGGATGTAATCAGATATGTATGAATATACTTAGCATCTACTTTTTGGTGAATAAAATAGTATTGTGGGTTGTGTAAATCATTACACATTAATGTGGTGTGAATAAATTAATTTGGGGGATGGAATAAAGATTCCAAAACAAAATCATTTTATGAATACTTATACAAATGAATAAAATCATTATAATATAAAGTCATCATAATATGTAATATTCATGGATTTAATGTGAATATGATGTATATTAAGTTGATGAGACAATTAAGAGGAAACCCATTTAAAATAACAATTATGAGATTACTTTCAAGAATCACTTTTCAATACCATGAAAATTAAGTATAGGTCACCCTAAAAATTAGGTGTCCATTAATTATCTTTTGTAAGGAAAGAAAATAATAAGGAAACCATAATGGTTAGCTTCCTTGTTTTTGGGGTCTCGTTTGGGTTATAATCTTTAGGAAGCCATAATGGTCTAGATACTAAAGTGATATAGTAAAGTTTTTTTATATGATATATTGGGTAAATATTTTCCCACTTGATTATCCAAGAATCACAACTGTTATGATTTTTATGATTCCTTACCTGAATAGTCATTGTTTAATTTACATGATACATGTTGTTAGTCATAATGAAACACAGATCATTGATAACTAAATAAATATTAGGTATGGGTTCATCATTTTAGTGGGATTATTTTCATTAAAATTCCATGATCAAAGGTTATAAAAAATATCCCTCACCTATATATATTTAATTATTATATTATAGTTTTTAGATACTTGAGATCATTAAGAGGGGGAGGGTGTGAATCAATGATATATTTCATTTTTATAAATATTACCTCTTAATTAAACCATTTTAGGTTTTTAATTATTTGATAAAATCCTCTTATTTTCACTCATCCTTACTCGAGTATGTAGAATCTAAAAGGAATAAGTCATAATAATTGATGGGGTTTGACCATGAAAGCCTACTCTATTGAAGGTTTGAGTGATGTTATAATACCTTGTTTCTCTACTTTTAATAACATTAGTGTAATGTACACCTTATCTCCTGAAACTTTTGAAGTGTAATATCTTAAAATACTAAATAAACACAAACCTAAAAATTCTGGCCATAATGTATTCATAAAATCCAATTCATGGTTGGTTATTTATAGTAGAATATCTCTAGTTGGATATATCTTATGAGAGGAATATGTACACCTCATAGTGGGACATTTATACTAATTATAAACAATTCTTCAAGGGTCCCCCTAATATCCTCCACAATGTTGTATTCAACAACAACTCATTTGATATATATTATGTGTTGACCTAGTTCACCTTCAATACCATGTGACTAGACCCTCTCATTATGTTGTATGGATATTTGGTCTAGATCATAGAGTCTATTAACGATATTGTGATATCAAAGGTAGCAGATATTAGTTCCTCCTTCTAGATTACTTTTTTACTTTAACACAAAATAAATAATGTTTTCCTCCTTCTCCTTATTCTTCGATACATAGGCTATCTTAGTTGCACCAGGCTATCTCCTTCAATGATCATTGGTCTTTTATTTTATTCAGTTGTATCAGGGTATCACCATTTTTTCAATCCATTCTTATCTTCACCTCTTATAATTATATTAACATAATAATGCTTAAATATAATTACCATTATAAATAATTAAAACTAATTTTTTTTCAACTACATGTGATATAATATTTTCAAAATATAGATCTTTTCATATTTATAAAATCTTATTAAAATATTTATCCCTCTAATCGCTTAATCGAAACTGATTATGAGGAGAATATAAATCTATTAGATCATCAACAATATTCTATTTTGGTTTGATTCAACTTCCATGATAAACACGATTCTTTAAAATATGCACAAAAACACATCCCATCATATCAAATTTTAATACCCATTGATTACTTGATTTTAAACATTGTCTTCATCCACATGTTTCCTTTTTAGAAACTTCATGAAATCCATGAGATTTAAATATATTTTAAATAAACCCACTCATGTGTGGATTCATACTCTATAATTCTACAACTCCATTTTCATCATGGAACACTCATGTCAACACCCAATTATCTCCTTATGTAGTTATTATTTGGTCATATATTGGATTATGATAACCTGTTTTATCATAATGTTTCTATCCATGAAGCTCATTCCAAATAATTGTCCAATATATATTCTATTATTCATAAAATATTAATTCTATGAACAAAAAATAATTTAAACAACATTTGGTTTTTATTATTACCTATACATAGGCCTAAATACCGTTTAATAGTAATATAGAAACCATGGTATTGCCGTTACAGATGTTAGGAAAACCTTTATCCAATCTTCACACACTCTGATTTACCATTACATATATCCTAGTGAACATTACATGGTTTCTAATATTTATAACATAATTTACTCATGTGAGTCTCAATTTACCTCTATATTATTCATTTTAATTATGTGGGGCTGAATTTACAACTAAATAAATAAATTTACATATGTGTTGGTCCTCTCAGGGTAATTTACTTACACAATGCTCGTGTCGATAAATTCCCTTTACAAATTTTCTTTTTTATAGTTGAATCTTCTTACTTGTTATCCACATCACCTTAATGAAGATGAATTATCTTTTAGGTGGAATTCATTGATAAATTCCCTTCTATCATTTTATTGAATCCAAAATCAAGAAATATAATTCCATAATGTACTCAAATTAATCCAAAGCTTCTTTAAATAATTAATCAACCCCCTCAATAATCAAAAATATCTTCAGAATAGGTCCAAATAATTTTGGAAATTATAGTAATAATTCCAAAACCAATTAAGAATGTTCCAAATTATATAACATGTTAAATTATAAAATTACGGAATTTTATAAAACATCTCTATTGTCATATCATTATATCCATTTATGACTTAACAACCCGTCATTGATATATGAGATATAAAACTATTTAATTAATAGAGTTCATGCACAACTACTCAATGATGGATTCTCTAGATATTAAAATAGCTTTACCAAATTGAATAACATATATTAAATTTTCTCACTAGTTAGATTCTTCAAAAACCATTTCTTACTATTATAGATAGTACTGTAATACCAACTTAAACACATTCTATGTTATTCCATGAATATCATCACATACATTCATAAAAATTAAATGGATTATTTTATATGACTTCTCAAGATCTTAAAGTGGCACCTCCAACTCATTTATATTTACTTTTATTTGATTAATAGATGAATATAATTCATCAGTCTCCAAAAAAACACATCCATATTTGTATCTTAATTATAAAAACAACATATCTTCTTGAAAAAATACAAGCTTAATTCACGGGGACTTGAATACCCCTCTTTTTATTTGTCTGTAACAC
Organism: Viscum album; assembly: GCA_963277665.1. Classification (NCBI taxonomy): domain Eukaryota; kingdom Viridiplantae; phylum Streptophyta; class Magnoliopsida; order Santalales; family Viscaceae; genus Viscum; species Viscum album. The sequence goes on from OY728167.1 coordinate 838,339,106, forward strand.
TAGAAATCTTCCATATCAATATGTGTGATCAAACTAATTTTCTTCTCCCCCATTTTGAAAATAAATTCAAAGGGAATATAGGGGTTACACATTACTCATTGAAAAATTATCCCCTTGAGAAAAGGATTTTCTATATATATTTATTATACCTCTTTACATATGAATCCATGCTTGATTAAATTATGTGAGAAGGATAGTACTGCAAAAAACATAGACAATATCTAATTACAGGGTAACTCTATGTTTACAAATACAATGAAAAAATAGATACTTATAAAATTCATATAAATCATCCATTAATAATTCAAAATGTGATGCAATATACAAAAATTTCATTAAAATTTCTATTCAATAGACTTATCAGGAATTACATATCATACAATGAATAGAGAAAATTCATTAAAACGGTTCATGTGTAAGAAATAAAACACTACCTTTCACTTACAAAACACATCAATCAACACTTCCACATTACAATCATGATTAAAATAGATATTAGAAGTGTGATCTAATACCCCCCATATGTAACACCCCGACCTAGTTACCAAGAGTCGGTGCATTATTACATAATATTGGCATGATCACAAGAGATCAAGTCTGGAAAGATCATTCAGTTTATTAGCCTTTGAAACACTAGATATATTCATAATTCTTACATTAAATCGTAAATTAAAAAACTAAAACAACATCTTTTCTTCATAGACCACACTCATATCCCCTCATACTAACCATGCAGGTCATTCATAAAATACTTCTTCACATCCTGGGAAATATAAAACATTGATGGGGTGAGATCAGATGCTTTGTAAGGATAACAATATAGCAGAAACTTTCATAAATAAACATTAACATTTAAGGCAATGTATAACTAAAACAAAAGCCTTTTAAAATTGAACTTTAGCATAATATGGCAAAGATAAAATGAAATAATTCCATTTACCTTTTCACATGGATATTCAACTAATCGAATAATCTCATGCAATATCAATAACCACTTTCATAATAAGGGGATGCATAATGACAAACTATCATAACCACATAGTCAAGGCCTTGTGCCAAGACTACAAATAAGATTTTTTCAAGGCCTTGTGGAAAGACACTAGTTCGTCTCATGAGACCTACCGATGTATCGAGGAGCTGTAGCGGGCTCCACACATCACTTACTAAGTCCAATGCATTCCTCATATGAAAAGGTTTAAACATAACATAAACATTCGTATTAAAACATGCATAAGAAATGTCAATACTATATCCATAAACCATGAGTGGAATGAAATAACACATCAACAGTCAAACATATCACAAAACCTTCAATAAAATATGGATGTTTTGTACCATAATAAATCAACCTCAAACAAACTTAAAATCCATCAAAGGATATTGACATAGATGAAAATTATCAGTAAAATGATTTTAGAGAAATACCCCTTTTTCATGAAATCATTTAAAAGTCTCACAATTTATGAAGGAAGTCCATTAAAAGAGATTTTTTAATCAAAGTGTCCCATACCACTTTTAAACTTTTGAAAATAATTATCATTTCAAAACATTCATGTCCATATAAATAAATCCTTAAAATCATTTTGAAAACATAGACATTGATTAAAAGGGGTTTAGAAAGATAAATCATTAAAAAATTTAAAATTATGATCTAGTTAAATAGACCTTCCCAAAAAACCTTAAAATATCCCTTTTGAAAATATTTTTATAAAACATGGACAATAATAATAAATATGTCCCAGTATATACTTATGTAAAAACAATCTCCGATAATAAAGAGATTGTGAAATTATCTCTTACCTTGTAATTTTCTTTGATCGAGGGTAGGTTAACCTCTTGTATAATGGTGAAATAATTTTTATTAAATTATAAAAGAATAATATACATTAATATGATATCATATATGATCTTTTAAGATTGCCTTGTTAATAATATATTAGTATTATTGTCATTTCGGGTGTAAACTGATTAGTTTTCCTTTTTATGATTTGTTATGTAAGTCGTGTTTGTTATGGATAGGTTGTATCATATTCACATAAAGACTGATATCAAGTCCTTAAACCTTATTTTTATTCAATAAATGAAAATTATTCTTGAATGGATATGATGGGGAATGAATCTCATCGCGTTCGTGGAGACGGTAGTCCGTACGTACGCACGAGCGACAATATCATTCTTTGGATATTAAAATAATATATAATTTGATGGTATATCATATATATAGAATCATTATCATGTAATATTTAATATTTAAATCAATTACATGTCATTATTATACCCATACAAATAATAATGTATTGAATAACAATTACACCACGACGTGGAGGCGGTAATCCGTACGTACGCACGTCTGGTGACATCTCATTCAAAGGATGGATAGAATACTGAATATGGTTATACGATATTTATAAAAACATCACAGTATATATAAGATACTGGAGTTATTACTTTATAATGGAAATAAAAAAGAAATAATAATTGGAAGAAGAAAGGAACTTGGAAGAGGGTGGTGAAAACTTTACCTCTTCTTCGAGTTCTTCCATTTGATTTGATCAAAAGGGATCCATAGGTTGTCTTTATGATCAAAATAAGGCCTCTAGGTTGAAGAGAGGATATTTGAGAGGATATTTGGGCAGGGTTTGGATGAGCAAAATGTATTTTAAGGTTTGAAATTGAGATAAGGGGGAGTTCCCTTTTATAAGAGGGGTGAGGGGAACCTAAGGAAAAGAGTGAAATATTATTTTATAATAAAATCATTTCTAATGTCTAAAAACTGATTTATTTAGAGGATAATGTGGGGATGGGTTGAAAAATACACAACCAATAGGTTTTAGATAGGTTTGGGTGACTATATTTAACTTATCTGTTTGTTTTAACTCTTAATTAATTAGTTTGACATTTACCATGTCTCTTTGTATTTTTATATTATATGGTTAATAAACATACTATATACATCCAAGAAAACCCCAAGTGGTTAATTAATGATACACCTATCATTATATATGTCTTTTGGAAGAAATATAGATTTTTAGTAATAGAATATCACTTAATAATATAAAATTTGTTTTAAAAACTCTTTTATGTCAATTTTGACACTATTTGGTATTTTGTTTTTGATAAAATCATAACAACACTATTACTTTGAACCCAATTAATTTAATCAACCCTAACATGTAATACTAAAAAAATAAATTTTTGTAATTCATTAAAATTCCCAAATTATACTGATTTGAGTGTTTATAATATCAATTATTTTAATATTTCATTATTAAGGTAATTACTGCATCATTATTGTGTCATAAAATAATTAATTTATATGGTTTATAAAAATTATAAAAAAACCATGATGTAGGAAATATTTTTATATCTCAAATGAAAAGATAACTTATATAACCCCATGTAAAAATTAATTTTCTATAAGATATTGGTTTATTTCATTTTTTCCTTTACTTTAAGTTAATTAAAATAATGTGTCATTATCCCTCTTAAGTGGCTCCATGGGGTCCCAAAATAGACCCAAAGATGACCATGGTCGGCCATGACTCATCCAATATGTTTAGGACAAGTGTTAAGGTAATTTGGGATTATTATAATATTCTTTTAACCATAAACTACCTTATTTACCTTTTACCGCGGTAAATAAAAGTCCAACGATACTATTCACGAAAAATTATTTTCATCTTATTGAACCACATTTGACTTACTAATATCAAATATGTATGTTTGATTTTTGAAATTCAATTCACAGAAGCGGTAAAATTTCATTTTAATGAAAAAGTCAGTTTTTTAACTACTACTTAGTGGTTTCACTATTCATCAAAAATTGATGTTTTTCAGAAAAATACCAAAAATTCAGTCTAAACTATATTTGATATTATGAATTCAAAAAGTATGTCTATTTTACAAAATTAAAAACTTAGATTTTGCATTAATTGATTTAAAATTAATTCCCGTTGTGAAAACAAATAGCGGGTTCTTAAGAAACAATATCTGTCAAAAGATTGAAACTTATTTATGACCAATTTCAAAGTGCAATTTCTTCCAATGACCAGAATTGGGTAAAATGGTAAAAATATAATCTAATTAAACTTTTAAACAATTTAAAAATATAATCTAACCATATAAATAAATAATATTTAAAGGGAGTTTTGAATTAAAATACAGTATTTTTCACTATTCATCAAAAAATGAATTTTATCAGAAAAATTCAAAAAAAATCCCAAAGTAAATTTTCATGTCCCAATTATAAAGAAGAATTTTATTTTTTTCAAATTGAATATATAGAAGTTCCAAATATTGGATTTAAAAAGGGTTTGCCATTAAAAGGTAGTAAATTTTTATTTTTTGAAAAATACTTCTGTTATCTGAAAAAAAAGAATTTGTTCTTATACTATGTCTAATTAACTCATAATATGGATTATAAAATTATAAGAACTATATAAAACATAAAATTCAGTTAATACTATTCATAACTGCTTCTGAACGGCCAATTTGGTATGTCGTGATGCGCTTGAACTCAGTGTTGCGTGTAGTGCATGTTATTGCATTACTTTGAAGAAATAACTTTCTATGAGATCTTGGGGTGTTACATTCTCCCCTCCTTCAATAAATTGCATCCTCACAATTTTAAATTTTTTTCAATATTAAATTGAAAATACCATTGTGGAAAACCCACATCGGAAATTGGTTTAATAAAATTTAGTCTCAAAAAGAGGGAAAGGGAAATAAAAGGTCACCACCAAATTATGATCTCTATTAGGAGAACATTGGTGGAAATGAAAGACACATAATTAAAGGGAAAACCTAAATATTTATAGGGAGTGATTGATGTCATCAATCACAAACAAGTGTAAAATTTAAGGCCTCAAAGCCATCAATATATGATGATTTAAAATATCATCAGTTAAACATAAGGTATTAGGATAACACATTTTTTGTTTTATGATTTCTTCCCTAAAGTTTAAGAATAGAATAAGAAAACAAATATATATATATAGTTTCATCCTTCAACTAATTTCTACCACAAATTCATCTTTCCCTTCAAAAGGTAATAGAAAATTAAAAATATTCTATTCATCCTAATCATATAGGGTTCCAAGAAAATGAATTTATAATTCATCTATCAAACCTTTTAAAAAAACTAAATTATAAAATCCTGGACATCACACATGTCAGTGGTATGTGATGCACCAGTGTCGCCCTTTGGTTGCGGGTTCAAGTCTCGTGGTCTTACCGGACGCGATGGTTTATCACCCAACCTCTGGGTTTTCCTTTTTATAACACTCCAAAAATAATCTCTAGAAATTATTTAACCTTTAAAATAGTATAAAATGTCAAACTTAATCGATTCCAACCTTTAGACTTATCCAAAATACTTCTGTCCAAAATCCCAGTCCAAAATTTATAAGGAAGGTAAACATAATGAAGATCCTTTTTTTCACGTAATAACATTGAATACTTTCATCATGTATTCTATTAAAACATGGTAACACCCTGAATTACCATAAAACCTTATTGATTACATTCACTCTCCCTTATTCCTTATAGAATACTGGATTTACTCCTTATATCCAAAAATGTTGAATACTCCAACAATGATGAAATTTAAAAAACATTAATCAGTTCCAATGTATTCAAGAATATCCAATATAATTTATCCAAATCAACCATATCTTATTCAAAAATTACTACCTCAGTATCAGGACCATATTAAGGATTACCTTTCCTTCAAAAATGTATTTTCAAGAAAAAAAGATTAACTTGTTGTTGAGTCACTTTTCATAGTACCATATAATCTCAAATTTTCAATGGAATAGTACTGCAGTACAATCCTTATTTATTTTCATAATTCGAATAACTGGTACATCATCTATACAACACCGAAATTACATAATTCATTAATAACAACATAAAAACACAATTCATTCCTCTTCATCTGTGGTAGTATCATAACTTGATTATTATCCAATAGCATCATTTTCAGCATACTCTGATAAATGGGACATTGATTCGCGTAGTGTCCGAACTCCTTGCAGATAAAGCATTGTACATTTGAAACCTTTTTCTGACCTTCGAAATCACGTAATTGGTGTCGTTTTTCTCCACACTTATAACAAACTCCCATTCCCTTTAAGTAGTCACCAAGGTGATTCTTTCCATAGTTATCACAAATGGGAAAAATCCTTCTTTCCCTTCTTCCCTTTATCTATCTTTCTCTCTTCCATCCTTTTATTCTCTTTCTTCCCATCAAATCTATAGGACTCAGAGAATTCTTTACTTATCTTATTAACACATAATACTATTTTATCATATGATGAGAATATGTGGGGGACTATTTAACTTCTAAATATTGGATTAATACTATGAAAGATACGATCATTCTTACTCTTTGGATCATGCATATTGCTGGAGTTATCATTCCTTCCACTGGCCACCATTTCTAAACAATAGCAGACACTATGTCAGTTTATGAATCGAAATACATAATTCTAAACATGTAAATCACTTAACATAAGTTGAATAGATTAGGGATATAATCTATAAGCATAAAAATGTTTTCTTGAAGAATTATATACTCATAAACTCTTCATAACGGTTTGTAAATAAAACGAGAATTATCCTAAGCATATCCCCTAAGAGTGTCGTAACCAAGAGTGTTGCAAGGACCGTTGTCATGCACCAGTTCCCATTCAAGTCTAGCTCAAAGTGGTTTTTTCGGGTTTTACCCCTAGGTACATCTGTGCCAGAGCCACCTCTACCTACTCACATCCAGACAAGGATGTATTGCTTGGAAAACTCACAAAATCTCTACAATACCAAGATTCTAGGAAGTTCTTCTATACTAATCCTCAAATTATATCTTAGGGATATGTGCTCTAATCAGAGTTTACCTAAATCTAGATTCCAAGGATTATTACTAAACTTCTTTGATACAAACTGTAACACCCCGACCCCAATTACCCAGAGTTGGTGCATTATTACATAATATTGGCATGATCACAAGAGATCAAGTCTCGAAAGATTGATCAGTTTAGTATCCTTGGAAACACTAGATATATTCATATGTCTTACATTACAACATAAATTGAAAAACTACAGCAACATCTTTTCTTCATAGACCACACTCATATCCCCTCACACTATCCCTGCAGGTTATTCATAAAATACTTCTTCACATCTTGTGAAAAATAAAACATTGAAAGGGGTGAGCTCAGATGCTCAATGAGGATAACAATATAGAGGAAACTTTCATAAATAAACAGAAACATTTAAAGCAATTTATAACTAAAAAAAGCCTTTTAAACTTGAACTTTAGCATAATATGTCAAAGATAAAATGAAATAATTCCATTTACCATTTCACTTGGATATTCTACTAATATAATAATCACATGCAATATCAATAACCACTTTTATAATAATGGAATTCATAATGCCAGACTATCATGACCACATAGTCAAGGCCTTGTGCCAATACTACAAAAAAGATTTTTTCATGGCCTTATGCCAAGACACTAGTTTGTCTCATGAGACCTACCGATGCATCAAGGAGCAATAGCAGGCTCCACCCGTCACTTACTAAGTCCAATGCATTCCTCATATGAAAAGGTTTAAACATAACATAAACATTCGTATTAAAAATAGCATACGAAATGTCAATACTTTATCCATAAACCATGAATGGAATGAAATAACACATCCACAGTCAAACATATCACAAAACCTTCGATACAATATGGAAGTTTTGTATCATAATAAATCATCTTCAAACAAACTTAAAATCCATCAAAGGATATTAACATAGATGAAAATGATCAGTAAAATGATTCTATAGAAATACCCCTTTTTCATGAAACCATTTAAAAGTATCACAATTTATGAAGGAAGTCATTTAAAAGAGATTTTTGAATCAAATTTTCCCATATCACTTTAAAACTTTTTAAAATAATTATCATTTCAAAACATTAATGTCCATATAAATAAATCCTTAAAATCATTTCGAAAACATAGACATTGATTAAAAGGGGTTTAGAAAGATAAATCTTTAAAACATTTAAAATGATGATCAGTTAAATAGAACCTCCCATAAAACCCTAAAATATCCCTTTTTAAAACATTATTATGAAACATGGACATTGATAATAAATATGTACCAGTAGATACTTACGTAAAAACATTCTCGGATAATATAGAGATTGTGAAATTAACCATTGCCTTGTAATTTTCCTTGGTTGAGGGTAGGTTAACCTCCTTTATAATGGTGAAATAATTGTTATTAAATTATACAATAATCATATACATTAATATGATATCATATATGATCTTTTAACATTTCTTTGTTAATAATATCTTAGTATTATTATCGTTTCGGGTGTTAACTAATTTGTTTTCCTTTATATGCTTTGTTATGTAAGCCATGTTTGTTATGGATTGGTTGTATCATATTCATATACAGAATTATATCATGTCTTTAAACATTATTTTTAATCAATAAATCAAAATTATTCTTGAATGGATACAACGAGGAATGAATCTCATCACGTTCGTGGAGATGGTAGGCCGTACGTATGCACGAGCGACAATATAATTATTTTGATATTAAAATAATATATAATTGGATGGTATATCATATATACATAATCATTATAATCTCATATTTATTATTTACATTAATTACACATCATTATAATACCCATCCATATAATAATGTATTGAATAACAATTACAGCACGACGTGGAGACGGTAATCCGTACGTACCCACGTATGGTGACATTTCATTCAAAGGATGGATAGAATACTGAATATGGTTATACCATATTTATAATAACGTCACACTACATAGAAGATACAGGAGTTATTACTTTAGAATGAAAATAACAAAGAAAGAAGAAGTGGAAGAAGAAAGGAACTTGAAAGAGGGTGGTGAAAACATTACCTCTTCTTCGGGTTCTTCCTTTTGATTTGATCAAAAGGGCTCTTTAAGTTGGCTTTCTGATCAAAAAAAGGCCTATAGGTTGAAGGGAGGATTTTTAGAGGATTTTTGGGCTGGGGTTGTCAGAGCCAAATGTATTTTAAGGTGTGAAATTGAGAGAAGGTGGAGTGCCCTTTTATAAGAGGGGTGAGGGGGACCTTAAGAAAAGAGTGAAATATTATTTTATAATAAAATCATTTTCGGTTTCTAATGGCTACAAACTAATTTATTTAGAGGATAATGTAGGGATGGGTCGAAAACCACCCAACCAATAGGCTTAAAACAAGTTTGGGTCACTATATTAACCTTATCTTTTAGTTTTAACTCTTAGTTAATTAATTTGACATTTACCTTGTCTCTTTTTATTTTTATATTATATGGTTAATAAACATAATATATACATCCATGAGAACCCCAAGAGGTTAATTAATGATACACCTATAATTATATAAGTCTTTTGTCTGATCCTTTTATTTTTAGGAATATAATATCAATTAATAATATAATATTTGTTTTAAAAACACTTTTTTGTCAATTTTGACACTATTTGGTATTTTGTTTTTGATAAAATCATAACAGCATTATTACTTAGAACCCAATTCATTTAATCAACCCTTAAATGTCATATTAACTAATAAGATCTGTGGAATTCATTAAAAGTCTCATATTATATTTATTTGGGTATTCATAATATAAATTATTTTAATATTTCATTATTAAGGTAAGTATTGCATCATTATTTTGTCATAAATGAATTAATTTATATGGTGTCTAAAAATTATAAAAAAAACCATGATGTAGGAAATATTTTTATCTTTCAAATGAATATATAACTTATATAACCCCAGGTAAAAAATAATTTTCTAAAATATATTGGTTTATTTCATTATTTCCTTTACTTTAAGTTAATTAAAATAAAGTGTCATTATCCCTCTTAAGTGGCTCCATGGGGTGGCCAAATCGGTCCAAATATGCCCATGGTTGGCCAAGACTCATCCAATAATGTTAGGACATGTTTTAAGGTAATTTGGAATTATTATAATATTCTTTTAACCTTAAACTACCTTATTGACCTTTAACTACAGTAAATAAAAGTCAAAAGTTACTATTCATCAAAAATTATTTTTATCTTATTGACCCACATTTGACTTACTAATAATAAACATGTATGTCGGATTTTTGAAATTCAATTCACTGAAGCGGAAAATTTTCATTTTAATGAAAAAGTCAGTTTTTTAACTACTACTTTGTGGTTTCATTATTCATCAAATATTGATGTTTTTCGGAAAAATACAAAAAATTCAGTCTAAGATATATTTGATATTATGAAATCAAAAATGATGTCTATTTTACAAAATCAAAAACATAGAAGTTTCATTAATTAATTTAAAATTAATTCTCGTTGTCAAAACAAATAGTGAGTATTTAAGAAACAATATCTGTCAAAAGATTGACACATGTTTATGCCCAATTTCAAAGTGAAATTTCTGCCAATGACCAGAATTGGATTAAATGGTAAAAATATATTGTAATTACACTTTGAAACCATTTAAAAAGATAATATAACCATATAAATAAATTATATTAAAAGGGAGTTTTCAATTAAAATACAATATTTTTCACTATTCATCAAAAAATGAATTTTATCAGAAAAATACCGAAATTTTACCCAAAGTAAATTTTGATGTCCCAATTCTAAAGAAGAATTTTATTTTGTAAAATTGAATATATTAAAGTTTCAATTATTGGAGGGTTCACCATTAAAATGCGGTAAATTTTTATTTATTGAAAAATACTTATGTTATCTAAAAAATGAATTTGTTCTTATACTATCTCTAAGAAAATCATAATATGGATTCTAAAATTATAAGGATTATATAAAATTCAACATTCAGTTAATACTATTCATAGATTCTTTTTAACGGCCAGTTTGTTATGTCGTGATGTGCTTGAACTCAGTGTTGTGTGTAGTGCATGTTATTGCATTACTTTGAATAAATAACGTACTATAAAATATTAGGTTGTTACACCATAGACCACATATAAAATGGAATATGGATAGGGTTTCTTCTTACTTTATTATAATAGTAATGACAAGAGTTCCCACAAATCCAGGTTCCTCCATGCTTTTCATTTGTAGATCTTGATGATCTCTTCATGCCCCCTCCTTTAAATTTAAGTTAAAGAGTCTTTAAATGCTTTATGGTACTCTCCATCTTCTCGGTAATCTCCCTATTTTGAGGAATAAATTCCCATTATTTCTTAGATATTTTTTTTTCATTTTTATCATCCTACTTAGGGATGGTAGAACTAAAAAACCACCTTCTGAACCCTTTATACTTTTCTCATTCTTCTAACATATCACCTAATATTCTTTTTTTTGGGTTGTTTTAGCCAAAAAACATCGTTGTTATTTCATATCTTTCATGTTTCAACAAGAATAAACTTTATTAGATTTATTATATCTTTTTATCACTTTTTGGTTGTTCTCAACTTCAAACATCTATTATATCTTTCATGTAGTTTTTCTAGCTCCAAACTGTTACTTTTTAAACGTATTTATTCTTTTAAAAAAATAGACCTTTTCTTCTAAGTGTTTATCCACCTTGATTCATTTTGGATTTATTACAATGAAAAATTATACCGTCAATCATAGAATTTGTTTCAAAAAACTCCCCTCCACTCAAAATATCCCTTGAAACTTGTTATATCTATATATTGGTTATATTATTTATAAAAAACTTCTTACTATCGAGGAATCATATAGCCCTTAATTTTCTATTTTCTTGGTGATTATTTCGTTCCCAACTCACATTTATATACCCCTATTATATGAGGAATTTTTTATAACATTAATCATCCTGAACATCTCCATATTATTTTTCAAAATCCTTATAACTAAAGGAAATAGATTCATTATCACTTCATCATTTATAAATACAATGTATCTTTATTTTGGGACCAACTTTTCCATTATCCATGAATGAGTCATATTGAATCTCTACAACTCTATAATATTCTTCTATCATGGTATTTGTGGTGTTTTAATCTTTAATAAACCAATATTAATCCTCAAGATGTTCTTTTTCCTTAACGGCCATTTTTCCATTGATATTTTCCAATATTTTTATTTTCACCTTTGAATTTATGATTTATTATATTAGGCCACTCTCCATGAATTCATCAATTATTTTGTATTTATAAAACAATTATACTCTCTTATTAATCTTGGAAACTTTTTCTAGGTATGAAACCAATTTAAATCTTAACATATATTTAGTACACCAATCAGTTTCTTCTTTCTCTATATTTCTTGAAATTTGATTTCACATTTTAACCTTATTAATGATGGATTTATTATTTTGAGAGATTCCATAATCACCTGAATAAAATATATTGGTGAGTCTTCATGTTCTTTATGATAGTATTTTTAGAATCTAATATCATTTATTAGATCTAGTTGAGGTAATTAAAAACCCTTTTCTGAAGATCTCCATGAATGAAAATATGAAACTGAAAAAATAATAAAATGAAGAAATATTGATCACTAATACATTAAACTGAAAAAAATCTAAACCCATTTGATCATTGTTCGATGAGTCTGAATAAATATCAGTAAATTGAAAAATAATAATCATCCCACTTCCATGGATATCCATGGTTTTAATGAATCCCATGTCATATATGTAGGATTCTATTTTCATGAAAAATGTTCTAGAATGTAGACATGAAATGGAATAAGATGAAAGGGAGCTTATATTCATCAAATGGAAATAAATTATATAGTAAATCCTGTAAAATCATTAAATTTAATTTCATTTAAACATGTATTAATATATATAAATTAATTCTTCAAATGGTATACATTCCTCATATGAATATTTCAACTTCAATAATTTTCCTATCATGAAGTGGTGTAATAAATTAAAACTAATATGTGATAATAAAAAAATTATAAAAATGAATCATTTATGTTTCATGGAATTATATACCATGCATGAAAATCATAATTTTCATGTAATATATATATATATATCTCAGGTTTTAGGGAATATCTCTTTAAATATCCTTCTTTCACTAAAGCCTAATCGAATTTTTGTGCCATTTCACCTTAAATTTTATCGTTTAAAATACCTTTTGAAACTATATTGAAAAATAAATTAGGATACCTTCCAAAAAATTTAGAAATCTATCATCAATCTCACATTGCATCACATCATATACAATACATTGCGAACACCCATCTAATTTTTTTAAATTAACTCTAAAACACTTATAGAGAAGCTCTATGAGTCAAACTCATTCCCCATTAATTCAACCAAAAATGGAGACCCCATATGACATTCTGGCATTGAAAACAAATAAGAATTTCTAGATCCACATATATAATAAAAGAGAGGCGTCTGTCAAGGTGTCAATACTACTCATGTTATAAAGGAATCTTGTATGATGTCAATCAAAAACATGTATCTCTATACCTATCTCCACCAATATGAATCAATTGAAAATGTGAATTCTCATATTTTATCTGTTTCCATGACATTTAGTGACCATGAAAAAAAGATCATGTCAATCCCTTATAGTTAACTCATATTTTCTAGAATCTATGATTGTACAGTGATTTTATCAATGAATACATCACATGCCATTCATCCTTATGGATAAACATATCATATTTCCATTATCCATATAATATAAAATATCTATGTTTTTCTACAAACTCCCACAATTTATCTCAATCAATGTCCTAGACATCATATTTTTTATACTAAAGTAATAATCCCATCTTTCTTAAACTCCAACCGACGACATGATCAACAACATACCCAACCACCCCCGTATTTTATAATACAATGTGTATAGTTATGTATGTTAGGTATTAAAGTATAAAGGATATCATGTTATGTATCTTTCTATCAATTGGTACTAGGGACTCAAATATGATCCATGCACCCCTATTATTCCAAATACCTTTGAATGACACTCCATCTGGTACACATAGAAGGCCTTCCATCGCAAAAAAAGAATCATAAATTTTCTTTTGCCTCATGATCATATTCTATATAACTATTCAAGAATTCTACTCACAATAACCTTAACATTTCATTATAACCTATAATACTCCATGATGAACCTCAATTAGGAATAAACTCTATGATGTACTTTCAAAGTTCAATTATCATTTGAATTCACAAAATATACATCTGTATGTAAATTTATATAGAAAATGTGAAAGAATGATAAAATGGAGGTATCCTTCGATACGATACTTGTTAATATTAATAAAATTATTACAAATATTTATCAAAAGCAACAAAAGCATTGGTTTATTATATTAAATAAGATGAAATACTAAATCAACCTTATGTTTACAACACCTTCTTTATTTTGTTTACACATTACATCACATTTAATGTATTTCACATATCTATGAGACCATCTGATGAAACCGTCCCACTCAACTCATTATTGAAAAATATATACTATGTATGATATTTTGAATATTGGTGAGACTTAGGAATCATATTTCTAACTATTTAGCTCCCCAAATATATTCAAACATCATAGCTTCACAATATCAAATGTTACGGTGTCAACTTATGTTTTTTACTTAGAAATAATCCTATGTTCCTAATTATCATCTATGTAACCCTATTCCATCAGAAGTTTTCATTTAAATAATACAAATACTTATATTATTGTTTACTAATACATCCTAAATCTATTCAATAAATTTATGTTTAATTCTGTTTGTTGTAATTATTTATTTTTTAAATTGGAAATTATTGAAGTATAAACATGATCCCAATAGCCTCATAGAAAATAAATTGCTTCAAAATATCTTGATTGTATCCACAAATAATTTTTTGTCAATAAAGAACAATTATTTCATTTAAGTATGAATATGAAACAAATAAACTATATCGTATATGGTATTCTACATGTTTGGACCATTTTTTACTTGAAAAGAATATTTTGTTAAAAAAATTAGTATCACACAACTTTAAAAATTAATTTCTATAAAATTCATACCTAACTTGAACATTCCATAGAGCTTCACAAATTTTTTTAGGTAAAATTTGGATAATTTAATCATATTGAATTATTAATCTTGCTTTCCAACAACCCTATATTTAAATGACATTGATTGGGTTATTAATGAAAAATTATTGAATTATAGAAGAAATTTATCTTCTTCTGGTTCGAAATTTTACCAACTTTAACAATCTATATAGTAATTCAAATCCTTGATTATAATCGGATAAATTCCTTCACCAAAATAAACCATTTTAAGACTCCCCTTTAATAATGTTATATAATTGAAAAAATCATACTTATGTGCATAAAAAAAATCCTTATATCATTTAATTTGACAACTATTGTTGACATGATCTTCTCAAGAGCTAAATGCGACAAAAATACACATCATATGATAAGTTTTTACAATACTAAAGAATACATGTTATAAATACATCAACTCCTTTTCTCTATTACATGAAAACAATAATCAATATCTATATTTCCATTATTTATCATCTTAGGGAATTTATTTATTTATATAAAATATGAAATTCATACAGTCAATATCATGTATCTAATAAAAATAAAATATTTGATTTATATAACCATTAACGGTTTAAGGAATCCTAGAGTATCATTGATTCATCAATATATTTAATAATATTGAATATCATTTGACATACCAATCATTTTGAGTAAGTGAGATTAAAATTCCATAAATCCATAATGTTCCTAATAATATTGAGTGCATGAGTGGAGAATAATATCTCTTTAGTTATTATTCATCTAATTCCTTTGAAACATTAAATAAATTACTATACACTTCTATAAGCATTTATAGTTATTTTTTGAGAAACTTCAACACTTATTTATTGATGATGGAACTTTTCTGACAAATATAATTTTCCTTAAGAACATTTTTTAAATCACCTTTTTTTAAAAAAAATTTCTCAAGTTATAATTATTTGGAGAAATTAAATTAATATTATCCTTTAAAGGATTAATTACAATGTTTATTGTGATGATGATGATATTATCCTACAAAATAAGCTTTTATCATATGACTACCATGTATTATTTACAATTTAATAAATAATCTTTTTAAATGGGATCCCACTAAAATAATGATCAATTTTTAAAACAATCATATCCCCTAGTGATCTAATATCCATATTTCACTAAGCAACAAGTCCTATAGGGTGTTCATCTCACAACTTAATTATTTAGGTATGGCATCATTCCTATCATATCATATATGATTGTAGGATATCTAAGTGTAAATTCCTTTTTCGAATCGATTATATGGATAAACTAATCACTATTCCTATGGTGTCCAAACTATTAGGGATAGCCATCAATGTATTATCCAATGAAAAGACTAAAACAATATTACTATAGGAAATCCAAGGGCACCAAGGTATTATAGGAAACTATCTAACAAGATAATTTATAGTCGCTTATTACATTCATTCCTTGAAAAATATAATATAAGGGAACCCAACTTTCACATGAAACTACCAAGTTGGATGATCATGGTCTTGGAAAGTGTCACTTTGGAAGGAATATTACACTTATTATTCAAATGGGCTATTAATCTATGTATCTTAACTCATGTTATTCACTTTTATGGATTCATGGTTTTAGTAATTAAGTTTGGAATCCTATTACCTTCACATTATCAATTTGTTCAAACCATATTTATGTGTAACTCTTTAAAAACCCCATATGTTTGTGTTACTTACCCAAAAAAATTGAAGGCAAATATATTCATACATATCCACATTCATCATATGAATAAGGTATATTAACAATTCATTTAATGTCATCTAATTATATGAAATCAAAAATCTAAAAAAGAGAAAGATCAAATCGATAGATATCCATCCCCATTCACTTTCCTAAACATGGCATAGTTCTCCCAATAAGTAGATAGTCAAAACACAAGTCCCTCTACCCATGGATAATTTACTCAAGATATAGTCAAATTAATCATAATTCTCACAACAAATATGAAATAACTATATTTAAAACTAAATTTTAGTTCATAACATCAATTAAAAAATTATGTCAAGGTAGGTTAAAAACTAATTTCATTATAAATTCAATATTAGAATGAAATCCAATGCTCTTTCTTGGAATAACTATGAAAAATTAACTATAGAATACACAATATGCAAATTTCATAAACAATTTAGAATACATGAATATGGTAGGGAATAAACTTTAAATAAAAGATCAGTTCACATATTTAAACATGAGATAAATATTTATGAACAATTCATAAATAGAATCTAATTAAAAAACCTTTTATAATTTTATTCTATAACATTATGGAAATTCCATAATTTTGAATATATAAATTTTATATTCAGTTCAATGTGAACTCTATCATATTTATCATTATACGTCATTTAAATTTATAAATATTTCATATTATATGAATTATTGGATATTTACAATTCAATTTATATCATGTAATGATTTTACGTAATCTAAATATCACATACTTATTCTTTACATAAACCATGGCCATATCTATCATCAAAAACAATTTCCATGTGTTATAAATAATATACAAATAAAGACACCTTTTATTTTGACCAATTAGAAATAAATAATTATGACCAAATAATAATTTAAATATAAACATTTTATATTTTCCCCTACTTCATAATTTATAACCCTTTATAAAATATCAATTATGATTTCTTGATAAATACATTAATTTCTAGATTATAAGTCATTCCATATAATTTTGTTAAATCGTATTTCAAATAAAAATATTTCGTATTTGGGAAAAATGTTTCATTAACATCTATTAAAGTATAAAAAAATTATAATTAGTTTTTTTATATAAAGTTATAAAAAATTAATATATCCCAAAATAAATATTATAATGATTTATAAATATTTTATAAACTGTCTAAATCTTTTTTTTAACTTTTTAAAAATATATCATGTTTATCATCATATGGAATTTTGATTTTTGAACATATGATATTATATGAATTATAAATAATTTAAAATTAAATTTATATTATGTAACAATTTTACATAATATTAATATCATATAATTATTCAATATTTATACCATGACCATATCAATTTTCAAAACACCTTTTCATCTGGTTTATGTAATATACAAATGAGGATCCATTTTATTTTGAAAATTTTGAAAAATTAATTATGAACAAATCACAATTTAAAGATAAATTTTTTAAATTTTTTATTTATTTCATAATTTATAACAATTTAAAAATTATCACTTATGATTTATAAATAGACACATTAATTATATATCATATTTTATTCCATATACATTGGTTAAAATTTATTTCAAATATTAAAATTTAATATTTGGGTAAAATATCCATTAACATATTTAATTATAAATAATTTAAAATTACTTAATTTATAATGTTTTTATATATTTAAATATCCCAATATAAATTTTATAATTATTTATAAACATTTTATAATGAATTTAAATCATTTTATTTTTTAAAACATTTTTAAACAATTTTTGAATCAATTCTAATTACCCTTTCATAGGAATAGATTCATGTATAAGGGTACACCCCTTTTTACCTTACGAATACACTCTATATAATGGTAATTATCCTCAACCTTTTTTTAAGATTCTCCGCGTAAGGGTAATAACCTTACTTAGTTCCAATTTTGTAAGGGTAAGGAGGAAAACCACCTTATGCAGTAGCTCATGTAGAGGTAATACCTTTAGCATGTCATTTACGTAATTGTAATATTCAAATTTCATAAAATATTTAAAGTTAAACATCAAGGACCTTTAAGTAGTGGATCTAGTACCTATACACATAAGGGAAAATCACCTAATTACCTTTACATAATTCCATTATATGTAAGGGTAAGAATCCATTAACTATTATGTAACTCTTTTAAAAAACCAACTACCTTTACACAAAACTTATTTAATGTAATGGAATGTTATGGTGACCCTTAAATAGAACAATCCATATAAGGTTAATGCATTGGTTTCCCTTAAAAATCACTTCTATGTAAGTGTAAGGTGTTTCTTACATTTAAATAGCGCAATTATGTAAGGGAAAACCCTTTTATGAAACCCAATTTTCTAAAAAAAGATACAACTATTCTTTTCTATTATCTTATCTATTTTATTGCATGAATCATAAAACTAACCAATGGACCTCCTCTGATACCACATAACTATTTTTTAGAGTCTAAATAAATTTATCAGATGAATTTGAAGCAATTAAAACCCATTGTCTTAGGATCTACATGAAAGATAATAATAAACTATAGAAAATAAAAAAATGAAGAAATAATTTACATTCATACCTTACACCGAAGTGAATTTCTAACCATTCGTTCATTTTTTGATGAGTTTGATAAATATCCCAAAAGTGGAAAATATAATCATCCCACCTTTGTAGTAATCTGTTAGTCAAATGAATCACATATCATACATGTAGGATTATCCTCTCTCCCATAATGCCCTATAATCTCAACATACAATGGAAGAATAATAAAGGTATCTTCTGGTCTTATAGTGGTTGTATCAAGGATAATCATCTACACATACCACCATTTCATGTCAAATGATTATATTGGAAATAAAATGAAATCATTATTTATAACTTCATTTATTATCATGTTAACATTTATAATTATAAATAAATGTTTTGTCTAGTAAACATTCATCATATGAATATTTCAACTCCCATATGTTTCAACCCACGAAATGGTAAAATGAATGATAGTCAATATGAGAGAATAATATTGGAAAAAATTTATCATTTATGTTTTGTTGAAAGATATTAAATTCATATAAATCATAATTATTCCTACAATATATATATAACATATATATACAATTATTTTGGGAATATCTATTTTATTTTCATATTAGTCAATTTTCTTTGATATTTTATAGAATAATTCTTCTTCTCACTATAGTCACCATGTTTTGAACTTCTATATTTACATTTAAAAAATTCTTCTTCTTCATCATTACTTTATTCTTCCTCATGTTTTTTATTTGGTTAGTCAATAGAAATGTGACAAATTCCCCCACAATTAATGTATTTACGAGGAAGCATACCTTTTTATATTCCACTACAACTTCCAATGTTCTTGGATCTTAAATACATGACCTTATTATTCCCATACACTATTTCTTTATCAATTTATTCATACCAATTAGAATTCATGCAAGGTTCATCTATCTAATCCTTCAACATTTGTTTTCTCATGGATTTGACTTTCATTTCTTCATTTAATTTCATTTAAAAAACTAGGGAATTCCACATCTCATAGTCAATGAGTATATTATGCAACTAATTATGTGAAAAGTGACTAATTTCTTCCAATTTAGATATCTTTGGTTAAAATGTTTCTAGAAATTTCCTCATTAGATTTATGAAAATTGTTAAATCTTCCAAAGAAACGCTAAATCCCTTGATGTGATTTACAATTTATTTTACCCTTGTAAAATATTTAGCAATTTTCTCATCACCGAGAATCTGTATATCATAAAAATTTTATCTATAAAGTTTTAGTTTGACTTCCTTAATTTTCATAGTTCCCTCATATATATTATCTAGGTTCTCCATCACCCCTTAGTAATTTTATGTCCCATTATATCATATGTAATCTATATCATATAATTATTAAAGGATAGATTTTTTAGATTTCACATATACATAATGATTTCACTTATCAAAAAAATCATGGGATCATCTCTTGTTAGTGGAGTGAATCCCACTGCTACAGTATCACAAACCTCAATACCTTACGTTAACAAATAAAGAATCATCCAATCTTCCATTCATGAAAATATTTTCTATAAAATATAGGTACATTATTGGAGTTGATAGGATTGAGATCCTATATGTTTCTTTATTAGTTGTATATATTAGATGGGTCCTTTACTCTGATATCACTTATAGTTCCATTATCCTTGAGGTCACTGAGATTCAGAGGGGGTGAATAAAGAATAAATTTTATTTTTATGAATATCCTTATTAATTCATTCTCTATATCCGATTAAATATTTGATCCAATACTATTACAGTCTCTCAGACTTAATCGAGTATATATAATTAAAAGGTATAAGATATAAGGATTTACAAGGTTTATAGTTGATATCGTATTTCTTTCTAGGTATGGGTGATATTCTAATACCTGGTTTCTCTATTATAAATGACCAAAATAAAATTTAAATTTTATCTCCTAAAAATATTTATATGAAACTCTTAAGATACCTAGTAGAAAAATTCACGAAATTCATGGTCTTAATGTGTTCAAAATAGCCACTTCCCAGTTTTTTATTTATACTATAATCCTTCAAATTGAAGCATTCTTATAAAAATAATCTAGATACCTCATTGTGGTATATTGATATTGCCTCATGATAGTTCTTTAAGGATCCTCTTGAACTCATCCTCAATAAGTTATTCAATGAAAACTCTCCCAATTTATTACTTTTGTAGGTTTTGTTCTAATTCATGTTAAAACATCTATATCATCTCTTGAGGGTGTATCGATCACTATCATTATAGGATTTCAGGATGATACAGTGATATTGTAGGTAGCATGATATAGTTCATGACTCTAACTTTATTCTCGGATTCAATACAAAAGCAGTCGTGTGGGAATCATTGTCCTTCTTCTTCAAGACACATTTTGTTCTTTATGCATTAGTCTATTTTTTATGTTGTAGGTGGTGTTAAATTTTGAAATTGGAGATATTTTCGACTCCGAATAATCTTATCAGAATGTCAATATTTTTAATCCCTTTATAAGAATCGGATTATTAGGATAATATAATTCTAACAGATCACCAATAATATTCTATTTTTATTTGATTAAAATTCCTTGATATTAATTGATTATCCACTAAAATTGGATCTTATTAGTTCTGTATATTACAGTATTCGTTTGATTCATTATTAATAAATACCATTTTTAGTGCATTTTATAATTTGAGCATTATTTCACATCATGATTTCATTTATTTCTTAAATTGTACTACTACATGGAACTTTTTGAGACACATTGAAAATAAAAAACTAATATTGATTTGAATTTAATATTCCATTTTTATATTTTACATTCCATTTGGAATATTTCATAATTTTATAGTACATTATGAAACACATTGGAAGAACACCAAAATCAGCCTTCAAGCCGATGAATTATCGGTGGAGAAAACTCGAACATAGTCAAATTATCTATATGTTTCAACCATTTAACAACTAAAATGATGATATAATTAGAACTCAATATATTGGAAATAATGTGAAAATTTTCATTAAATAGTTACTAGTGCTAATTCTAAGTTTTTAATTTTGGTCATGGTAGCCCAAGTTGAAGATGAAATTCTGGGTTAGATTCTGTGTACTAGAATAAAAACCAACCACTTGTATAATATCTCCAAAAAACTAAAATTGGGATGAATGTTTTTATAATTTTATTTTATATCCTAGTATTTAATTTATTCTTCTATGTAACACTTTAATTCAGTAATATAAATTCTTATTTGGACACATTTATCGGAGGCATGCAAGTTGTCTCACATTTCAAGCCAAGGGTGGAAAAGTCCACATTCCGAAAACATTCCTCAACCCTAGTCCATCTATAATCATGTTAGAAGACATAGAATTTTGGTTCGTGTACCCAAATAATCTAAAATTACTATTTAATGTAGTGGTGGTAGTGGATTTGGGGTGAGGATGTGTTTGTATTTATTTTAATGATATGTTGGCGCTTTTTCATTGTAATAATTTTTTTCACATATCAGATCTTCTAATCAATAAAGTCTCTTGATAAAAAAAATTTATTCTCATTTTATATTTTTTCCATCAACATTATGACATTTTTTTAATTAATTAATCAATTTATTCATACAATGATGAGATAAATACTTCACACAATGGTGGAGTGTTCGTTATATTGTTTTCTTACTTCTTCAATTTCTCCCCCATCAGTCTACTTTTATCTTCCATAAAAATATTTTTATTAATATAAGGCTAAAAAATTCGTGTGTTATTCTAATGGATTATAAAGGGGATATATTTGATTTTATTTATCACTCTTTTAATGTTAAATAAATTATTTTATTTTAGTTTTTGATTCTTCTTCTTCCTTATTGAATTTTATCACCGCACTTTTCCTGTGATAATAAGATCCTTTACCTAGACTTCATCATGAAAATGATCCTACAAGTGTATAGGTGATTTTAATGTGTACTTTAATGTGTTAAACTAGTAAGTGACTATGTTACATTTATTTAATTTAATGGATCCTTCTTTATTAAATGAAATTGATGAAATTTAAAGAGAATTTCATATAATCCATCCCTTGTAATGACCTAGGATCAACACTCTCTTATAAATTGAATTCGTGTAGGTCACATAGTTTTAATTTAAAACATATAAAATAAAACATAATTTGGACACTTCAAATCCATAAAAATCTATAGAATATACATGTCTATAGGGTTTTTCTTAGCTATCTAGTGATTCAATAACCCAAATTACACTACAAGAGACCACTTCAGCCCTATAAACATGGGTAATTTTTGGTGAGACTAAATTTTTGTACCATTTATAGGGACTCATGTTTGTCATCATGACACTCATTCTATTCACTGCCATATATTTTTTCGCAACTGAATTTCTCTTATCATTTCCCCATTCTTTTTATTCTATTTTCTTGGTGCATGCCTACTTCTACCCATGACCAATCAATCCATCTAGTTAGAGTGGATAGTATTAGGGTTGGGGTGTTAAAAAAACCTAGGGTTATCTTATAATTGGACCCTAATATTACTAATATCATGGATTTAAAAATTGATCCCATTTAAATGGATGGGTTTCAAGGAAACCAACTCATAAAACTGGGTGGGAACCAAAATGGAAATCCAAAGGAGGAAGTCTCAAAATTAGGGGATTTTATTTATCTAACCATGAATCACTACCTCAAACCTAACTCAACCAATGCACCGCCATTCATTATACATGATTCTATATGATAATTACACTACATATTCAAACCTCATGTTCTAAACCACCTTACAACCTTTCATGGGATGAAGTTATAAGTTTCATACCTTCATGTCAAGGAGTTTAATGAAATTGTAAAAACAATATTCCCGCCACATCAACTTGAGCTAGCTTATAATAGGAACTTTCTATTATCACTGAATGATAAATAAAATAATTTGTTAAAAAAAGACCTGTATAAATCTACTCTATTAACAATTTAAATGAAAATTATACAAAAAATACTTCCACCATCACAAAATATTTGGCTTAAAAAGAGTATCCATTTTTTTATGAAAAATAAGGGGTGACATTTTATAAAACATCCCAAAGGTTCAAATACGCCATCAACATGGTACCTCACCAATGATTTTAAATAAATGAAAAGGTTCAAATATTTTATGAGTGGTTGAGTCTTTGAAAAAACAATTCACTAACATGATGTATAATAGACGCTTAAAAATCAAAGCCTTAATAATTCTTACGGGTATTTAGAAGGATTTTTCAAACCAAAACAAACATTTGGAACATAAAATTAATATGAGAATCCACCCAAATATTGTGGAGTTAATAGTCATAGGTAAGAAAAAACCCTTAGGGAAAAACATTTTGCACTTACTCGAAGGTTGAACAGATCGATCATAGGAAGGTCCAAGAAATGCAAACTCTTGACCCATTTTTCACTATTTGGGACAAGCATGGCCACAAGACTGAATATTATGCATCATTCCCATCCATATAAGTTTTTCTTTCATGAGTACCACTAGATGAGTTCAATTATATGAACTTTGGAGATCCATAGTATTATAACACTTTCAATCCAAGGAATAATGATCATCCACAATTTTGTAGGAAAGATAACCAACAACCCATCTGGAAACCCAATCCGCCATAAGGACCAAACCCCTACCCTCTGTGAAATTTTACAACCTATAATTAGTTCCAAAAACAACCATCCCAATACCAATATCCCATTTCCCAATTTCAACAACCCATCCAACAACCTATTTAATAGGACACCCAAAAACCAAAATATATTCCTGGGATAAACCATCCAACAAAAGCATGTACCCAATACATACATTTCCCATTCCTAGAAATATTTTTTAACAAATTTAATGAATGAAATATGAAGTTTCATATATTACAAATTAATATGAAACCATTAAAAATGAAGGGAACCCATGCTTAATTAGGTTGTACCACCCTCAATCTTAATGGGAGAATTTATATACACACAAATCACAAATGAACAACTAAAATTAGGGAATATCTTAAGAAGTTTAATATCTATTGAAAAACCTCAAAAACCCATTCCAATACCATTAAATGAATCAATACCATAAGAAAATGTTAAAGAATCATACTCAAAATCTGAAAATCTAATGAGAATGTGAAGGAACAACAACTATACCAAAAAATCAAGAACTCATTCCTTTCAACCAATTAATGATAAGAAAATATAAAAATGAACTAAATGAATCATTAAGGGAAATATTCTCACAATTTAAGATGAATATACCCCTTCTCGATGCAATCCAAACCATGCATGAAAATTCCATGTACTTTAAGGACTTGTGTACATTCAAAAGAAAAATCTCAAACAAAAACCAAGTCCTCTTTGAAGCTAATGTGACCAAAACCATCTATGGAACCATTTCTATTAATATTAAAGACCTTGGTTTTCCATATATCAATGGAAAACCAGAAAAAAAAGTTTTCAGAGCCCTTTGTTTTCATGAAGCTAGTGTTAACCTCATTCCATATACAATTTAATTCCAAATTAGGGATTAAAAATTTATAACCAACTTCTATCACACTCCATCTTGTTGATCATAGATTTAGAGTTACTAAGGAGTTATAAAGGGTATTTTGGTGAAATTTGAAACTTTATTTTACCATGCTGACTTCTTTTTCTAGGAAAATCACCCAAAATTGTGTCTTATAGGGAAAACCCTAATCCAAATTGTTCATCCATTATTAGTAACAATAAACTCATCCATCCATGTTAGTAATGGTAAAATGACAATAACATTCATAAATAATAGCCTCAATCTGAATATTTATAATAAAAAATATCCAATTTTGGATGATTTAGAGATCAATGAGATCAATTGGATATTAAGTGTTGATAGTGAACGAGTGAAACAACATGGATTTTATAAAATATGTTTAAGTCAATATGATATTTATTTCCTTTCTTTTCATGATGGAAATTTTTATCCTTATCTTGAATCTCTTTTAAATAGATCCTCTAATTATTTTTGAAGAATAAAAGTCAATTAAACCATTGGAGAAATAAAAAACATGATTTTCATACCCATTCCTAACATTGATCCGGCCAATGTGGTGGATGAAACTTCTATTCGAAAGGAACCAAATCTGTTAGTAAATTAACAAAAAGAATCTTACTTCGATGGATTGATCCATCCATATATTGAAAGTGTTATCCAACCTGATCTGGAATTTATGGTCTTGCCTTCACCACTCAGGTATGAATTCTTAAGGGAAAATCAATCCTTCCCCATTTTCATTTCTTCTTCTATTGAAGACAGTCAAGCGAGGATTCTTCTAAATGTCATGGGAAAGCATGAAAAATAAATTGGATGGACAATATTTGATGTCATTTAGATTAAACCACTCTTTGGAACTCATATGGATAATATATAATCTGAATCCAAACCATGTTGAAAATAACTATTAAGACTCAATCATAATCTCATAGTTTTGGTAAGGAAAGAACTTATTATGTTGTTAAAATTAGTTATCATCTACCCCATTGTGATATTGAGTGGGTTAGCCTAATTAATGTGTTTCGAAAGAAGTCTAGAGTCACTATGATTACCAATGAGGATAGTGATATTCTCCCCTGAAGGGTGATTAGGGTATAGAGAGTGTGCATTGACTAGTGGAAGTTAAACACATTGACTAAGAAGGACTATTTTCCCATTCCATTAAATAATAAAGTCTTTGAACTAGTCAAAGGTCATCAGGTCTACTATTTCCTTGATGGATTGTCAGTGTATAGTAAAATTGAGGTCTCCTTAGAAGATGAAAGAAAAACAACCATCACATTTCCATTCAACAATTTTTCTTTCAAGAGTATTCCCTTTTGATTATGTAATTCCCCAAGTATCGTCTAACAGTGGATAATGGGAATCTTCTCTCACATTGGGGGGGATTGATTAGAGGTATTTATGGATTCCTTCTATATCTGTAGAGATTCATTTTAGGGATTCCTTGTAAATGATGAAAGTATTTTTTTTATTATGTAGGATAATATTCTCATCCTAAATTAGAAAAAATTCCATATAAAGGTAAAGGAAGGACTAGTTCTGGGATCTCTATTCCATGGTAGAGGGATTGAAGTTGATAAATCAAAGGATGATATCATTTCTCACCATCGCACTCCATAAATTGCAAGGAATTGAGACCCTTATAGGTAAATTATTCTTTCTATAGATGGTTCATCATGAATTTCATCTCTATTTCCTAACTGTTTTGTTCTTTTAAAGTGAAATATCAACCATTTTTATAAATAGAAAGATGTGAGGAATCATTCTAAACACTCAATTAATCTCTTATCTCTCTATATATCATAGAATATCCAAACTGGAAACCCCCATTTGAACTCTTGTATGATGCGGGTGAATTTTTTGAAGGAGAAGTATAAGGAAAATATAGTGATAAAACTCCATGAGTCATTTCTTATGAAATAAAAACATTGAGTGATTCTAAAACCAACTACACCACCACTGAGAATAATTTTCTTGTTTTTTTTCTTTTCTTCATAAAATTTTAGCTCATATATCATAGTTTTCCCCGTTATTTCCATTAAAAATAATTTGGCAATAAAATACCTCTTCCAAAAACAAGATTCCAAGGATAGATTGATTAGGTGGGACCTTATTATTCAAAAGTTTGATATAAGCATTAAGGATAAAAATGATGTTTAAAATGTTTTCGATTTTTAGCTCTATAGGATGTAATTCTAAGGAAACTTACATCACCTTTCTATGTCCAATTAATTTCCACATGAGCTCCCTAATTCTATGTGTGATTTCTATGGAATACTAACATAGAAAACCACTTGGTTATTACAATCATTAAAAAATTACTTAGGGCCCAAGATAAGAGGAAATTAATTTTTTATTTCAAAAACTATTTCTTTGATGACCCATACCTCTTAAATTTTTGTCCTAGTAAAGTCATTAGAAGACGTGTTCCCAAGTCTGAGAAATAGTATATTATTAAATTCTTCCAGAGATAGGAATGTGGAGGCCATATTTAAAAAAATTAAATGATTGAAATGGTACTAAAAAGTGGTTTATTTTGGCCAGCCCTCTGTAATGATTCATTAAAAATTGGCCAAAGTTTTCCTTAATGTCAACAATTATGATCTATAACCAAAAGGAATCAAATTTCCATTACACCCATTCTGGTCATCAAAATATTTGACAATTGGGAATTGATTTCTTGGAAACCTTTCCAAACTCTTAGGGATATCTTCAAATCCTATTAGCTATTTATTAAGTCTCAAAATGTGTAGAAATAATTCCCAAAAAATCTAATGGACATCATATTGTGATCCAATTGGTTAAATAACACAGTTTTCGAGATTTGGAATTCATTGGGATATTTTTAGTTATCAAGGAACCCATTTTTTTAACATTCCCTTATGAACAATCACGCATAAGTATGTAATTTCTAATAAATTTTAGATTTCCTAACATCCATAAACCCATGGTCAAAATGAGTAGGAAAATAGTGAAATTAGGAAAACTATTGAAAGAACTATCAATCCCTCTTGGAATTTTAAGTATGATAAACTCTTGGATGCCCTTTTTAAAATCATATAGTATTCTTATCCATCCTCTAAATTTCACCATATAGGTTGGTTTATTTAAAATCATTACTTTTACTTACTGAAATTGGACACAAGGAATATTAGGAAATAATAAAATATGAACATCGATATTTATTTGGATGAAATAAAGATAGAATTAGAAATTAATGAATGTGAGGAATGTAGGATGAAGGCTTATAAAAATTAAAGGATCAATAAAGATTGAGTTCAAGGATAACAATCTAGGAATCTCATTATCAAATATTTTGAACAGGGAAAATTCGGGCTCTTGTATAGTTCCAAACATCATTTACACCCAGGAATGTTAAGGTCCAGATGTTCATGTACTTTCACAGTGAATCATGTGTAACCCCATAGAGAATTTGAGATTCTAGATCTCATTACTGGTCATATATTAAATATCAGGGTTCAAAGGTTACACCATTCATTTAATGATTAAATAAACAAGAAACCAAGGAAGATTTAACTAGTATAACTTATAAAATAGACAAAAGTTGAGGGATTTATTTTTTATGTTAAGATAATAACCTAAAAAATGGACATTCTCATAGGAAACCTAGCATTAACCTATATATTAACTCAGTTCTTGGGGTTCCAAAATAAATAGGTGTGTTTTTTATCATTTAATTTTGTCTTTATTGATTTTTATTTAAAGTATCCTCTTGGGGTTTCCATTGTGTTCTAATTTTTGTGTCTATAAGATTCAGGGGATGTTGTGGCTGATCTATTTTCAAGAAAAAAAAATTTCCATGAGTTCAAACATTATATTCCATCATTGATGATTCATATCTGAGTGACATGGAAATTGAAGGAGTAATCAGGGGCATCATGAACTTCAACCTCAACCCTCATGTGAGTTTATTCCATGTGTTCTATTTCAATTTTATTTTATAAATCTTCTTCTCTACCTCTATCTCCTTATTAATTTTCTTTTATATAAACAATTTAGATCCAGTAATATTAATTTGGGGTTTAAAATAATAAATAAAATTCATTTTCTCTGAAATTTTTTTGTTCATAAATGGAAGGAAAATTTTCTTTAAATTTGAAGTTGATAATAAACATTTCAAACCTTGAAACTAAAAATTAAATAATTTTTACATGCCTTCATTATGATTTTAATTATTGTTTCCGTTAATGAGAATATATTTTTAAAAGTCTTGTTTTCTGACATGATATATCACTATTTACATTTTCATCTATAAAATAAAAAAATTATGATTGACATCCTTTGGATTGTTGGAAATTCGTTTGGGTTCATGGGGTCACATAATAAATGGTATAGATTTGGTGAACATTTTATATTCCACATGTGTATTAAAAAATCATAAAAATTAATGAATTTTCACCTAGAGAAATAGATTGGCCTAATGTGTTAATTTCATAACATGGGGATCATGACATCATAATTGTATGACCCATAGTTTGGAGAATTATCTCTATTTGTGGAAATTTGATTTTTTTATTTAGTTAACTCGAGATGATTCCTGATTATTTGGGATTTATTTTATGTTTATCTTGGATCTTGTGAGTCATTTTCAATGTCCCGCTCTAGGGGTTAATTTGATTTTCTATAATTTCGATTACCATGAAAAAAATTCCAAAAAATACATAAAAAACACAACAAATATGAATAATCATCTTAAGGATTAAATGTGATTCCACATAGTGCCTCCAACTTTTACCCCTTCAATAAAAATTAATACCCATGTCTATTATGGTGAAAAAAACATCATCAAACATAATCAAAATTGGATGAAATTTGGTGATGGATTTGAATAAAGTAACAGTCTTGGGTATGAGAAATACTTATGATCCTAACTAGTATTAAATGATTGTTGTGGTTTTCACTATTGTTTGGCATGATATATTTTGGTGAGGATTTTATATTCAAATGTTATTTGAAAATGTAATTCAATTTCATATTTTTGAGATACATTTTTCTCAATAATAGAAAAAATAATGTTGGGGGTGTGATTAGAAACTAAAAGTGTCTCATAATCATTTTATATATCATAATATTCATGTGATTCATGATTCATAAACACAATTTTTAGTTCATTTTAAAATTGGAATATCTTTTTCACATCATGATTGCAATTCTTTTTAATATCACTTTTACTAGGAATGTATTGAGAAACATTTTCAATCTCACACTGTACTTGATTTGTATTTCATATTTCATTTTATCATTCCCCATTACATTGGGAATATTTAATCCTTCTGTAGACTTGAATAATCAAATTCGAGGACCACCAAAATGGGCATTAATGCCAATAAATTTTGGGTGAATAAACCTCAACCCTAATCTAATTATTTTCATGAATTATCCATTTCACATATAGAATTAAGAAAAACAATTCCAAATGGAGATATAGTACATCATTAGGAAAATTTAAATAAATAGTGAATAGATCTAATTTTTAGTTTTTAATGGTGTTCTAGGAGGCCCATGTGGAATACGAAATTATGGGTCAGATTCTGTGGCCTAGAATAATATCCCACCATTCTGATCATATATTTGAAACCCAAAATCCAATTGAGCAGAAATTTTTCAATATGTTAGGAGAGATCTGAAGATTCAATTTACTATTATATGTACTGCTCCAATTCGGCAATCTAGATGATCTTCGATAAACATCTGTCAGAGGCATGCATGATTTCCCCTATTTTAGGGGAGGGGTGGAAAATTCCACATTCCACAAACGTTCCACCACCGATTGCCTACTGTAATCAAGTGGGAAGACATGGAATATTGGTGGATTTACCAAAGTCTTCCAAAATTTCAATTAATGTACTAGTGATGGTGTAATTACAGAGAGGTTGTGTTTGTTTTTGTTCTAATTTTATACGACCAATTTTATATTTTAATTATTTTCTTTCACATTTATGTTATTCTAATCACCATAGTTTATTAATAAAAATTCATATTCATCTCATTTTACGTTATTTTTGTTTAAAAATTGATATTATATCACCAATTTTTGAATTTATTCACATAGTAAATAGATAAATCATTCACACAATGGTTGAGTGTGTGTTATTTCATTGTTTTTACTTCTTCAATTCCACCCTCATGAGTCTACTTTCATCTTACATCAAAAAATTTGTATCAATAGAAATATGGCCCTCTCATTAGTTGAACTATGGATATAACATGGTTATGGATAGTTGTTTATTTCTCACTATTTAAATTTTAAATCTATTCTTTTATTTGTGTTTTCCATTCAATGATTTTATTTCTTCCTCATCCTTATTGAATTTTATTGATAAATCTTTCATGTGATAATAAGATCATTAACCTAGATGTATTCATGAAAATGGTCTTCCAAGTGAATAAGTGATTATCATATGTATCTAAAGTTATTAAACCCATATGTGACTATGTTAGATTGGTTTCATTTAATGAATCCTTCTCATGTTAATAAAATTAAAGTAATTTAAAATTAATTTCATCCAATCCATCCCTTATAATAACCTTGGAAAAAACCATTATAAAAAATGGAATTAACCTAGTTCATGAAGTTGTAGTTTAAAAACAAATCAAATCAAAAAAAAATTACCACTACATATCCAAAAATATCCATTGAATCTATATGTCTATAGGTTTCTTCTTAGGTCTCCGAGGATTCAACAACCCATGCCACACTACATGTGACCTCTTGAACCCTATAAAATTGTGTATATTGGGGAAATTCCATTCATTGTTATTTAAAATATGAACATAAAACATATAATATCATAGAAACATTTAATTTCCACAATTTCCCCCCCTTAAAAACTCATTCACAATCCTCAAATATTTTATTATCCACTTCCCAAAAATGAATAAATTTAAATGGGTTTGAAATAAGTCCAATCATGCATGGATTCATTTTTTATGATGTGGAAACTCTATTTGATGTCTGGAAAACTCAAATGAACACCCGATACACTCCTAAAGTGGTTCTCCATTAATATTATCTTGGATCATGATCACTTTTTTATCATAATTTTTGAATCCATAATGATAATTTTATGACATCTCAGACTGAGATGCCACTTAGGAGGTTCCTCGAGCCCAGTTAGCCACATGGACTCATGTGCATCTCTATAAACATTGAGGCTAACGACTAGTAGTGAGGACCTATGTTGTTCCCATGGGGAGATTATATCCTCATTACCATAGTGAAATACAATAGATAACATATATAATTCATCATAATATAAATAACAGATGTAATATAAGGAAATAGAATGCACAACGGAATGAGGCAATCCAAAAATAATTGAAATAACTGGAAAAACAAATAATGATAGAAGATGATATATATCATGTCATTTGAAAGCTAGAAAACATGTGTACAATGTAGTAGGAATACATGATAAATGTAATGTATCAAAATGGAACACATCTCATGCATCCGGAGCTCTAACTTGGTCATCTACTACCAGCTCCATAATGGAACTACACGCAATCAGGTGTC
The DNA here is from genome assembly GCA_963277665.1 of Viscum album. Lineage (NCBI taxonomy): Eukaryota > Viridiplantae > Streptophyta > Magnoliopsida > Santalales > Viscaceae > Viscum > Viscum album. The sequence goes on from OY728167.1 coordinate 838,372,472, forward strand.
TGAAGTAGTACGCTAACAATTATCAACACATACATACATCTAATCTAACAAGGGTACCAAAAAGTTCATGTATATGGTGTGAGATAAATTTCATTGGGATACCACCAATGATGTCTAAAACATTTTTCCCATGTAATAGAAATTTAACAATGTGCATGCATTAATATATAAATTAAAATAGTACAATGTAACTACATACCCAAGTACATATTGCAGCCCACGACTATTGTATGGATGTTTATCTAGTTCATTAATTAATTAAGTTACAGTTTATATAAATGTGTCATGGGAGGAATAGCATGCATTGACATTAACTCGTGAAAGTATAAATAGCGAAGGTTCCAAGATGTAATAAGGAATCATTAATATGATTAATATTATTTGGTTCCATGGTAATCACTAAAGAAACATAAACATCAAGGGATACTAACATAGTAGTAACTGATTCTATTTAAGGGAAAATTTTAACCTAAGGTGCATCATCCAAGGAATTTCCATAATGTTGTTTCTAACTGAGTCCAAGGAATTCATCCAAGAAAAAACATGAGACAAGTAGTGTCAAAGCCCAATGGTATAACCAATGAATCTATGGTCATGATTGATTCAATTAGTATATCCAAGGAATCTAATAATAATAACTATGGTAACCAATGGTGTCATACTAGGCATCCAGATGCGGGCAAGGATCAGGATCTCGGGTGGGTCTCCACCAAGGAAATCAAAATATATGGATCAAAATGACATCCTAGAGTACCCAAGGAATTTTTTTGGGAATCCAAGAGGTAACATGAGTCAAGACATCATATAAAGATGTAATGGTCCATTTACCTAAAGATACACCTCACATTTAATTCATTATAATTAATTTCTATATATGATTACTATTCTATTAAAAAATGCACATGGATGAAGCCTTTCCTTTCATTAGTTTGAAAAGGCCATGTAGTATGAAACCATTAATTAAATTAATAATTTTCACTTTTCTACATTCTATAAATATGGTAGGGTGTGCTACATATGTGCAAAAAAACATTCATTTAAATTTAATAAGTCTAACTCATATACTTAAGTATGCATTCCATAATATAATTTGAATCAATTACCTATATTTAAGAACTTACTTTATGTGGGTCAAGTGGAATTGACATGTTTTAATCCATTAATATATCATGGTTTAATAGGAATTTAAAATAAGTAGACTTACTATTAATATGGTCTAGATCGAGCACACCCAAACGATGGATCAAAAGTGATAAAAAAATAAAAAATCAAATATGGAATATCACACTACATGGGGTGTTGGGATTTGTGGTCGTAACCACCATCAACTAATCAAATTTATGGAAAGAGCATAACTATATGATTAGAATGACTATAATAAAGGAACATAAATTTAAAAAATGACAACCAAGGAATCAGTGGGCCCCACATGACAATATCAAAATCAATGAACCTGATGAATGAGTTATATAACACCCACCTAGTAATCATACGTCACTCCCTTTCTAGTATCAACCTCTAATTTGGCCCAGATCACAGTAGATATGAAAATGGGCATAAAATATTAAACCATAATGACTAGGTTGATATAAAGACAAACAAAGAAGGGATATAAATGACTTGAGTACTTACCATTGTGAAGCCAGCGTTATGAAGAGAATCTCTATCGGATCCCAGATGAAGGATATTTCTTAATCCCTAACATTGGCCATCAAAGAGCACAGAATTGGGAGAAATGGAGGATTATCCCATTGGAAATCGAAATAGGGAATAATGAGGAGTCTAATTATAACATTAAGGGATTTTTCTTATTTTTCCTAGAAATTATCCACCGCACGGTTTGGTAACATGGTTTTCCTGATCATGTGCCAAACATGCACAAGTACCTAGAGAAGAGAGGGAAATTCATGGTTACACCAAACAGTTTGGGAAAATATGAAAAAAAGTGCATTAAATCTCTTCCCGAAAATATAGACCACCCACATGGTTAGATCCAACCATACAACCTCCCTGCATAGTTTCCACTACCAGTGTGAAAAGGAAAAATATCAGAAAAGGTTGGGTTCTGGGCTTGGACCAAGCCTTAGAAACCCTAGGATCCTTCATGAAATCATTATGCATCCTAAAAAGGTCTATAATAAAGAGTTAAATGAAAATTTAAAGGATCTATACCTATTTCCAAAACCATGTGCTTACAGTCTTCCCCCTTAGAGGAACTCATTCCCGAGTTCAAATTCCATGGGATACAAAGCACTATGGGAGAATAAATCTAGTCACTGTGCATGTGAATCCACCTCCCACTCGCAATTTTCATCATGTACATGTCTATGCTACCATAACAGATATACTAGAGTGTAAGACCAACCTTGGAGACCCTTCGTTCTGTTGTCGAAGTTGTTTATTGGATTCTCTTGAAAAGAAACATTTTCTTCAAACTCAACTTCCTCAGGGTCAAAAACAATGAGATGGGTCAACATTATAATAGAAAAGCAACAAAATGTGATAGAAATTGATAAGATAATGGTACCTATGAAGTAGTAAAAACCGATAGGCTACATGCTAGTCTCTTTCCAATATCTCAAATGGACCTACATAATGAGGAAAAAACTTCCCTCTCTTCTTTAACTTTCTATGATCTATTCTGGTCAATACCCGAAGGAAAACACAATCCCCAACCATTAAATCTAAATGAAATCAAAGGTGATCAACATAATATTTCTTCCAAAATTGAGCAGTAGTTATATGCATCCACATCTGCTGATCCTATAACAATTTCTCCTACACAAGATGAGTACCTAGTAGGGTTTCCTCACCTACCTCTAATGATCACAGGGGTGAATGACACAACCTACCATATAAGGCCTCGAAAGGTTCCTTATGAATTGATTTCTAAAAGCTATTTTTATAGGTGTACTCAAAAATAGATATATTCTATTCCCATGAACCACTGAAATCATAGGCACATTCTAAGAGCATGTCCTATAGAACCTGTATCATCCATTCTGACTATCCATCAATCTTAGGGTGAAAAACTATGCCCAACAGCACTTGTGTACCAATATCATTCTGGATCCCCTTCCAAAAGTGTTACATGAATCAAGCATCCCAATAAGAAATGATAGTAAAATGGAATTAATGTAGTTGTATGATCTCATATACATATATTATTCCCATATCAGCAACTAATAATGTATCCTGAATAGGAATGAAGTGGTCTACTTTCTTTAGTAGGTCAATAACAAACCATACATCGTCACTACCCCTCAAAGACCTAGGTATGGTGAATTTGAAATCCATAAAAATATCTTCCCATTTCCATTCCAAGACTGAAAGAAACTATAGAATTCATATAGGTCTACAGTGCTACGCCTTCACATGCCGGCAGGTGGAACACCTAGTGAAAAACATTTACTATCTGGTGTTTCATTCCAGGCCACTAATATAGGTGTCACATATCTCGATACATTTTGGTAATTCCATGATGAAATTATTACAAATCTATATGGGACCCTTTCATCAAATTCTCTCTCATATATGTAGTAACCTAGAAAATTCCATGAATACACATGATTTCAGATTTGTCTACAGACCAATTCGTACGCGGGTCCTCTCCTGAGAAAATATCACGGAGAACCAAGACCTCAAGATTTTGAAAATTTCCAACCCTTCATAATCTCATGGAGGGAAGATGAAACTATCAAGGATGAGATGTAAAAAATCCCTTGAATATCATGAAACTTGATATGAAGTATAGAAAATAGGTCCATTAACTTCAGTTCATCAATGGTTTCCTATAGATAATTTCCTTCAGTTTTTTGACTTAACTCATCACAAACTATGTTTCCCTTTCCAGGAATATAAGAAAGATCAAAATCAAAGGACTAAAGACATTTGACCCATTTTGGATCTCTAAGATTCAATTCAATCTTTTAAAAGATATTTTTTAGGCTCTTGTCATCCATTTACACAATAAAGATCTCACCCAATAGATTGAGTCTCAACTAATGTATGGAATAGGCAACTACTGCCAACTCAAGGTCATGTGTCAGGTAGTTTCTATCATGAGGCCTCAACTGCCAATATATGTACTCATTGATAGTATCCTCAAGTATCATCAATTATCCCATACTAATCCCTGATGCATCACAGAATATGGTATATCCCCTACCAGGCTCTAGCATAATCAGAATAGTTGTCGACACAAGATTTTCATTCAACTCAAGAAAGGATTATATGAATACTTATGATCATATGATCATAACAACTTTATTTTTAATACTATTAATAGGTGAATAAATTTATAATAAGTATTGTATTAAATTCCTATAATATCCATCCACCCCAAGATACTCTGTAATTCAAAACCGTTCTTTGGATTCTCCAAGGAAGCCACAACACTAACCCTATATAGGTCAACATAGACTATAGATTTTGAGATAATATGACCCAAGAAGTTCTGTTTATCAATCCATAAGTGGTACTTATATATCTTTTAATAAATATTACTCTCTCTATGTTTAATTATGACGATATCAATGTGATTTTCATCGTCTCTATGAGTGTGATAATACAATAATATTTTTTCCCACAAAGACTGAGACAAAAATAATCCAAATATGGGTGGAACACTCTTTTTATCAATGAAATAAAAACCTTTTTCACATTCATAAAAACAAATTACATAACAAGGTAGTCATACAGACCATGTGTGGTATGAAAAGTTTTACGAATTATGTTTGATTTCTTGACTCACACACGGTGCCAGCCCGATCTCAAGTCGATCAAATAGAATACCCTAGATCACCGAACATTGTCAAATAGATTATCTATTTGTGGATGTGGATATAGGTTATTGACCATAATATGGGTCAACCATATTTAATCCAAGCACATATAAAGTTTCCCATTAACATTTTTTGAAAACTTTATTGTCTAACCCCAAGAGGAAGTTCTAGTCCATAAGAAACCACTGGACTCCATGTCCTCTAACTTCTTCCTGATATTCTTGAGATCATTAGGTTCCATCCTATATGGAGGAATGGACACTTGAGATACTCCTAGAACAATATTGATTATAAACTATGCCTATCCATTAGAAGGAAATACCTAAAATTCATTTGGATTGAAATCCCTAAAACAATCTACTACTGGGGAGAAATCAACCGGGTCTAAAAATTGATCCTCCATGAGGATATTGGAAATCTGGAAAATCACCACACCTAGACCATTATTCCCTAGTCCAGATATGCTATCCTAGATATCCCAGTAACCCATATGTAGATAATTTATTCCTTATGGTGATGTAAATGATACCCTTCGTCGACAGAAGTCTATAAAATCATGATACAGAAACAATCAATACATCCTGATACTGATATCGAATCCTGTCATCTCAAAAAAAGGAGTTCACATGAGAAAGGGTAACTACCTACCCCAAGGGGACAGTCCCTACACCAGTGTATGCCCTATGAACATACTCCCAATGGTGCATCTATGGTCATAACACCATGAAAATGGTATTTCCATCCCAAGGATTTCTATGATAGATAATGATATGAAATAGTGTGAATCACATGTATCAGATAAAGCATATACTATAGTGGATGTTTCTAGAATAGTACCTCGTATTATAGATGGTCATGCAGCCTAATCCTTAGGTATCATCTATAATTCAAGGGTTTTTTCTGATCCACATCCATGTGTAGCTACAGGATTACCATGGTCAATACTACTTTGATGGTATTCTTGGTGGTACGAGTTCTGGCTAACATGGCCACGACCTCTTCCTCATCCAGTCCTGAAAATGCTACTCCAACTACCTACTTCACATGGCATAAAAGAAGATTCTCTTTAAGGTGGATCTGGTGCGGATCCTCTTCCATTATAAGCTGATGGAATGGTACGAGAGAAATGATGAAGATGCCCCATATGACTGCATTCGTGGTACACTAGTGGGTCTCTATCACATTGATGATTCAGATTACCTATATGTCTAGACTAGTGACACACTATAGAGCTACCTACATGGGTACGTGGTTGCTGCTAACCTGATGAGAAACCTTGACAGAGTGCTTTCTGGTACCTGAAGAACTACATTCCTTCCACTTCACTGATCCTCAATGCTCGGTTCTGCCATCGTCCCTTAGGTTTTCACTCAGTGATAAGAGCCCAAATTACGATCTCAAATAAATTAGGATAAACACATTCACTTGAGTACTTATGTAATACTAGATCATATCGTTAACATGTCAAGCACAAGAAATATCATCACCATCTAGAAGTTGTGCAAAGTGCTACAATTGAGCGAAAAATGTTGAATAATCCATAACTGACAAAAAAACATTGCTCTAGATGCCTATAATATCTGGCTATGCTAGTTCTTATCATCCAAGGAAAGAATTGATCAAAGAAGGAAGCCTAAAAATCAACCCATAACATGCCCGAATGGTGACCATCCTAGGTAACTAGATCCCACCAGTGCTTGGACGAATCACACAACATGAAAGTAGCATCTTAAACCCTCTGCTCTGGATACATTTCTAGATGGTCAAGGATGGATAAGATGGATTCTATCCATAACTGAAAATCCCATGAACCACTATCCCATAAGAAGGTAGGGGGATGTTGTTGCTGGTATTCACATGTCAAATCATACATCTTAGGTGCACCTCATGGATCACTATATAGGGACTCCATAAAATGTAGGAAACTATAACAAATGTGATCATCAATTCCCAATTCATGAACAGTAGGTGGTGCATAACATGACACTCAAAGAGGTAAGACTACTGTCCAAGGGCCCACCATGTTTAGATCATGTTCATCACCACCCTCCTAGCGCATGTCATGGGGACATCATGGAAAAATTGGCCTAAAAATTACAAGAACACACATCAGAACAATTTTTATGTAGGGAGATATAAACACTTTCATAAACTGAATTTAATAAAGGGATCACGGCCCAAGGTATACTGTCCCAACTACCCACATAGAAGTATGGGTATAGGTAACTGCTCAAGTATTAATTATAGAGGTTCTTATTGATGAAGGGTTAATAGTAACTCACGTAATCATTTAATGAAAATGATATCATTCATATCAAATTTAATTACTAGGTTCACTCATTTACCATTCATAAACATGTCAAGGTAGGATAATGTTTTGAAACCCATTCCATTTTAAAATTCAAGCTTCAATTTTATGTTTTAATTTTCTTGTAACTTATATCAATGTTCATTTAAAATGATATTTATGTCCTAATTATTCAGGTCTTATAATCTGTATCACTGAGACTAACAACCTTTTTAATTTCTAACTAAAGACTTGATTTGTTAAATTATTCCTTCCAAAGCATGAGGGCCAATATCACACATTAATTTAATCATTTAATAAATCTATAACATCCCAGAAATTAGTCTAAACATACTATAACTACCAAAACACCACTCAACAATCATAGTCATATCATGCAATGAATATTAGTGAAATGAAACAATATAGAAAGGTAATGTGCATGGCCAGGGAATTCAAGTGCATATTTGATGCATGTAATAATGATCCTTTCCTTAATATCATCGAGACAAGGATAAAATGGAATATCAATAAAATGAATAAACATCAACATCACACAACATGTGTTCACCCAATAGTGAAATGATATCAATTGTAATAGGCAAATGAAAAACATCAATTATAATTTTGGAAACTCCACCTTTACCCTGAACACGGGTTATGAGCCCAAGTGTGGGTTATGAAAAATTTTCAAGCATTCCTAATATCCTGTCTATTTTCTCCAAATAGAAATGCAAGAAAGGAACTACTTTGATACCACTTTTTTGAAATCCTAGACTCATATTCCAATTAAGAGATTCCCCAAGCCCGATTGGCCACATGACCTCAAGTGCATCTCTCCAAATGGAAGAGGCTACCGACATGCAGTGAGGGCCTAGGTTGTGTCCATGGGGATACTATTCGATCATTACCAGAGTGACGCATAGTGGATCACATATATGATACACCAAATGATAAATAGGAGAAGCAATATATGGAAATAGAATATACAGTGTCCGGAGACACATCAATAATAACTATAATAACTACAATAGAATACAATTATGGATGGTGATATATTCCATGTCACTAGAAAGTTGGAAAACATGGACACAATGTTGCAGTAATACATGCTATACCAGTTGTAGAAAAAGGAAATACATCTGGAGATCTAGATAATTCATTTTATACTAGCTCTATTCTAGCACAATATGAAATCAAGTGTCTAAATCCATATGCGTCCCTTTATCAACACCTGAATAAATGTAATCCTCCCAAGGCACTAAACAGTTCCGAGAGAGTGTGTGAGATAAATCTCAGTGGACAAGTATCAATGGTGTCTATAACATCTGGATGGTGTAATTGAAATGTAACAATGTGCATGAATTCATATATAAAGTAAAGAAGTAAAATGTAAAAAAATACCTAATTACCTGCTTCATCACATGTCTAGTCTCTGAATTTGTAACTAGTTCATCAATTAAGTATGTTCCAATTAATATAAAGAGGTCTAGTGAGGCTTATACATCACAATCATCTCCTTTTGATAGTATAAATAGTGACATTTCGAAGATGTAATAAGAAAGAAACAATTGATAATTAACATGAAGTTGTTCCATGGTAATCACCAAGTAAACCTAGATATCAAGGGAAACTAAATCAGTAGTAACTTAGTCTAGAAAAGGGAAAGAGTTTAATCTAAGGATCACAATCCAAAGAATTCCAAAACTAATGTTTCTAACCGACTCCAAGGAATTTTCCCAAGGGAAAATAGGAGATATGTAGTGATCAGGCCCAAGGATACAACTAAGGAACCTCATGTCATGTCGGATACAAGTAGTGTATCTGAGGAATCCTATAATAATAATGAATGGATACTACGATGTCATAAATGGTATCTAGAGGTAGAAAAGGATTGGGATCGCAGGTGGGTCACCCTCAAGGGAACCAAAATCTTCGAATTGGAATGACGTCCACAAGTACCCAAGGAATTCCCTCAGGAATCCAAGATCTAACATTAGTCAATATATCCTATAAATATGTCTTAGTCCATGTACATAAATAGGAACCTTAAATTCAATTCATTACAATTAATTTTATCTATATGATAGATTTTCTATTAAAAATTTCACTGGGTTGAATCCTTTCCCTTCATTAGATTCAAAAGTCCAAGTAGCATGAAAACTTTTAATTTAATTAATAAGGTTCACATCACTGCCTTCCATATACATGGAATGGTGTGCTTCAGACGTGAAACCAAACAGTCATCTACATTTAATAAGGCCAATCCATATACATAAGTATGGTTTCCATAATATCATTTGGAACAATTACCTAAATTTAAGCACACACCTTATGTGGGTCAAGTGGAAGTGACAGAGTAAAATCCATTCACAATTTCATGATTCAATAGGCATTTTAAATGAGGATACTTACAATTAGTGTGTTCAAGCTCATGCACATCAAAAAAATGGCTCAAAAGTGTTAAAATACTAAAATTTCAAAAATGGGATTTCACCTTAAATGAGGTGTTTGGAGTTGGGGACATAACCCGAAAAAACCAATCACATTTGTGGAAAGAGCATAAACATATGGATATAATTACTATATGAAAGGAATATAACTTCAATAAATGACACATGATGAAATCAGACGTCCCCATTAGAGAATTCCAAAATCAATGAACATGAGGGATGATTTATAGACCACCCACCTAGTACTCATACGAATCTCCCCATATAGTATGAACCCTAAATTCAAATTGGATCAGATTTGATATGAAAAACGGGTATAAAATACCAAACCTTGATAACTATGTCGAGAGAAATAGAAAAGAATAATCACAAAAAAAGACTTCATTACTTACCATTGCACCTCAAGATGATGAACAAAATCTAGATCAGATCTTAGATGAAGAAGACCTCCCAATCCATAGATTAGGCCTTCAGTAAGTTCCAAAATGGGAAAATTGACATTCATCCCACTGGTAATATAAATAGGAAAGAAGGATGATGTTAATTATACCATTAAGAAAAAAATGATCATTTTACCCTATAATTGGCATGTTCATGTTTTGGCTGCACCGTTTTCTAAACATTGCACCAACCATGCATGGGTACCTGGAGAAGAGGGGGACTCACACAGTTAGGCCACACTATTTTGGAAACTATGAAAAACATTTATGCTAAGGATCCACCAAAAATGTAGACCTTCCACATGGAAAGATCCAACCTTTTTCCATGATAACAATGTTTCCACTAATCGTGCAACATGGAAACATCTCCCAAAAGGTTGGTATCCTGGCTCCAAAAAATCCTTGAACACCCCATGAACCTTATTGAACTCAGTAGTAATTTTAAAAAGGTCCCTAATAAATATTTAGATAAAAATTTAAATGATTAATATCCTAATTAAAAAAATTGGTTCTTACTCATCCCAAATAACCACCTAATTTATTTTCTATTCTTTATAAGAAATTAGATATGAAAATTCAAAAAACCTTTTAACAGCATCTTCATGACAATTAAAAAACCTTCAAACTATCTGATCTACCTTTAAATATGTTATGGTGTCCATTACATGGCCTCTAATATGCATAACTAAATTTTCTTAGGTGTCTCTCAATTTACCTCTATGTAACTCATTTTAACAATGTGGGAATCAATAAACATATATGTAACTAAATTTATATAAGAAATATTACCCATAGGATAATTTACATAGTCATTTCACATATATCTCAATTCATATTTTAATTTTTTTTCGATGTAACAAATCCTTATTATGAGTTGGAAAATTCACATCCATGTAGATGAATTCTCTTATGGGAATGTCATATAGATTAATTCCCTTTTACAATTTCATAAATTCTATATCAATAACAAAAAATACAAAATTACTTCCAATCAATTGTAAGATTCTTGAAATCATCATTTGGTCTTCTAAATCATCTCAAATATCTTCATAACAGCTCTACATAGTTGTGGTAGATATTAGAATAATTATGATACCAAGAACCATGTTCATAAGTTAGCAAAACAATAATTAGCCAAATTATAGAATTTACTAAAACTCTCTTTCTCTCTCATCATTATCTCTATTTCAACCTTAACAAACCATCATTTATCCATGAAATATAAAATTCTTAATTATCAACCTTTATGCTTGATTACTCAAGTACAGATTCTCTATAGCTTCACATAAACATTACACATTGAATAATAGATCTTCAGTCTCCCCACTAGTTGGATTCTTCTAGAACAATTTCCCATAATTGTAGATAGTACTTGGACACCTAATTCAGCACATTTCATTCGCATACATGAATATTAGAACATATAGTCATCATAATTAAAGGTATTATTGTATCTATCTTCTCAATCTATTTAAGAGGAACCTCCAACTCCTTTATGTTTCCCTTTCTATATACAATGGAGACTACTCCATCATCAAACTAAAAAACACCACACACATATTTGAATCGTCATTCACACTCATAAATATGTATTTATTATATATTGTGGAATATTACAAGATAATCAATTAGATATACCATATAGATATTATCTGTAAAATGGTTACAAATTGGCACTATGTTAAAAGGCCATTTAGGGGCTATTTTGAAAATCATTTCTAAATGTTTTTTTGTAGAAGTTTTTTAAAAAAATTACTGCTAATGAAAGTATATTTTTAAATAAAATATTCTATAATTTAGTGGTGTATTTTACTATTAGGTTTGTAACTCCCCCACCCAACTAACTCTAGAAATAATTACTGGATTGGTTCTTCATGTGGCCTCAGGAATGCCTCCCTAACATCTAGAATATCTTGAATAGTTTTTAGGGTCTAGGATGAATCATGGGGAGGGTATACACCCCTATATATGATTTCTCAACATAAATGAAATAGATATGATAATTTCTTACACATCCTATATTTAAAAAAATAATAAGTAAAATGAATATTCTATAAAAAATTAACACTCAGATAAGGCCTATAAAGAACTACCCACTAGGATGGTCCCATGTACAATGAATAAAAGGAAAAAAAATACAAGGATCTCCTATGACTCTAATCCATACCTCGTCTTAATGTATTTATTTCTTTTGAGGCACCCCACTCAAGCATACTAAACCAAACCCCAATGTCATCGAAGGATAAATTGATAAAAAGTGAGGGCTACTGAGGTACCCAAATATAGTGGTTTCCTGAATAGGTTGTGATTTCAACCTAGTATGTCATTACTAGTGGTGTCCCTAATTATAAGAAGTCTAAAAATAAGTTCAGTCATATGTGTGAAAAGAAAGTAGAAAAAATCTAACCATTTAACACTTACACCCAATTTCTTAAACAAATTATATCTTTTGGGGGATTGTTTCACCACATAAACTATACATACATACCTTAAAAAATCTATAGGCATCTATAAGAATGTAATAAATATTGTTCATGCCATTTCACATCCATGTGTAATATAATCATCCCTAGTCCAAACGAGCATCACCTTGAGGTAATATACCCATCCATGGGGCCCTTGAATCTAGTTGAGGGGGTGTGTTCATCCTGAGTTTAACTATAATTATCTGTGTCTATATGGGGTGCATGTTCAACATTGGTTTAACCATAAAAACCAATCATCCACCAAGGGTCCATATTCACCCCATGTTTAACCATCCCAATCATCCATCCAAAGGATACGTTCACTGATGGATTAACCATCAATTCATATGTCCACCCCAGGGTTGTGTTTACCCTAGGTTTAACTATAAAATCCAATCATCCACCTAAGGGAAATCTCCACCCCATGTTTAACAAAAAAATCCAAAATACAACACAAAATAAACAATTACAATCATAAGATACCATTTAACTTTTCCCATTTGAAAAACATTACACTTCACATTATAAAAACCACTTCGAAAACCATTTCTAATTTCAATAAGTTTTACTATTTCAAAATACTGATTCAAGTTACCATTTCACAAAAAAATATTAAAAAAAATCCATCAATGTCATTTCCCATTTTCATTTCAAAACCCTAGATATTACCATTTCCCAAAATTCTATTTAAAATATCATTTAGAATATTGAATATTTTGACATTCAATTTCATAATCCTAAATTATAATTATATTCCATTTAAAAAAAATTAATCCCATGACACATGTGATAAAAACTAACTATAAAGGCTAATGTTCCAAGAAAGGTCATCACATAACATTACTCTCTTTTATTAAACATATAGCTTAGTTGGGTTTTATGAAATTCTAAAGAAAAAATAATCAATGTGGCACCCCACTAGGGTCACCTATACCTTATTTCAAACCCATGTAAGGGGAGTTTAACTATGGTAAAAGAAATTCCATTGAATTTAAAATTACAACAAGAAACTTCCCATTGAGGCTAACAGGACTACACCAAAAATTCAAATGAAAAAAATAAAATTCTGTGGCTAAAGTATAGGGATCACCTAACTCATGTTTAAAGATTTAACATTTATTTAAAATGGTTTATTGTGGCTATAAAGGATCATTCAAGCTTATATAGCCTCGTCTATGATCAAAAATGATTTTCTCAACTAACCGAGCTCATAATATAACCCAAACATCAATATTAAATGAATTAATTTAATTTTAAAGGGAAATAACAATAAAAAAGATTATGGGTACCCTCATCTAACCATAATTAAAAAAAAACACCCCCAAGAGGTCCTATATGGTCCATTGAAATAAAAATAAGCCAATTACCTTACCTATCATGCCAATAACATATATAATTTTATTTAAATTTGGGAGAAAAACTTTGAAACTCATAACAGATATGTATCTTATTGAATCCCTGAGAAATTAGGTTCATATGGTTTCATATGATACTGATATAAAAAACATAAATAATAACCCATATCAATCGATCAAGTCCACCATGATATGGATGAATCTAATCTAAACCCAAAGATGGGAGAATATAAAATTAATACTAGATTAGAAGAGTTTCTATGGATATCATCAAAGTTGTGGACATGACTTAAACTACTGAATAAAGACATCAGAAATTCCCCCTTTATTATGGGATAAGAAAAGGAGGGAGGGTCTTGGTCGGATGGGGTATGAACACACAAGGAGGATGGAAAAGTGGTGAAGGTTTTCAAATAATTATTGGAGAAACAAATAAAAAATAATTTAATATGCCTAACTATTTACAAAACATAAAACCAACCATGTGTTAGACACTTTACATGCACACTGTACTCCCATCGTTGAGCCATATAGTTTTCTAAACCATATTCCAAATGTGTGAACCAACACTACCTACATCTATATCATTTCACATGGATTTTCTGCAACTATGCGAAAACAAAACACCAAGACCCAAGTCCAAAAATAGGAGTATGAATTTCTCTAAGATCATCACCATTTCATAGAAATCCTATGTTGACCATTACAAGAAAAAAATTTCTTATATATTGAATTGAAACCCTCACCACACTTAGGGGTTCACATGGTATTTCCTATGTTGTGCACACCAAAACCTAAACAGTAAATAGAAAGATAAAAACTCTCAAAAAACACTAAAATATATTAATAATCACCCAAAAAATTGATCTACCATTCAATCCTCATTCCCCATATAAAAACATAACATTATAACATCCAAACTCTGAAAATTCAATTTTGAACCTTGATTCAAAATTTGACCCATCCAGTAATCTAAATTTTAAATTCCTTTGAAATTTTCAACCTCGTTTGTACACATGTGATATTAGAAACTCCCCAATATAATAATTATTATCCCTAAGAATTTCTAGTGTATATCCATCTATATATCATGACATATACAAGTCTCCAACTCCTCATCAACTAGCCAAATTGTTTTCTCAAATACTCAACAAATCTCTAAAGAAAAACCCTCAATTCAGGGTTCTCAGACCACCGAAATAGGAAACAACATTCTTAACCATTTCTGAAATGATGGAATGGTTCATAACCTTGATTGTCTACCATGATATCTAATCACATCATCATCCAACTCATCATTAGTATTATGGTACCCCCACCATATGACTTCATTCATAAGCCTCAATAATAATGCTTTAGTTCTTATGCCATTATGATTTCTTATTAGAAATCCAACCAATGTTCCATTAACATGCCCAGGATGGTTTCCCCTCTACCATATCAGAACACAAATGAAAAAAATTCATGGAGGGATGTTATTTCTCATAATTCTTGATTTTTAAGAAAAACTAGAGATCCTAATCACCCATGCATAAGGTTTAATCCTTCCATCCCTTCCTTGAATGGTCTTGGATAATAATTGAAACAAATCAGTCATATAAAAAATATACACCTATTGTAGTATCAAGATCACTATATACAAATACTAGTAAAAACACTAGTAAAACCTCCTTAAAAAGTATCTCTAAATTTCTCAACACTAACCATCAACATGTTTACAATTCCCAGTCCATGATACCAACACACTTATATGTATCTTGTTATCATAAAAGCACATTAATTTGAACATGATAGTGAAATTTTCATAAAATTCAATGATTGAACTATAAAACATCCAAAACCACTACCATGATCTATCATAAGAAATAGAATATTCCTAGTCTAACACATTCATATTGTCATAGGACATCCCGTGACCTAATCCCACACATGGACTCTTCCCATATAGAAAACCAAATTTTTATCGGGTACTCTCCTGGTCATTGCATCCAATTAAATCCAAGCCATCTACCAATCGGTCTTCCAAACCATGAACCTACATGAATATGGTTATATCACTTGATACTAACAGGATGCTACCCATCATAGTTGGGCCATTATAGTTTCTTCACTATGTCATTTTCTTGACCATTATGACCCATCACATTCTTGTCACTAGTCACATTGATCAAACATGGATAATCTTGCTCATACTAATGAATCATTGGAAGAATCAATTCATCCTACTCCCAACCCATAATGGGGGTCACACTATCAGTCTTCTAATAATTCACTCCTCTCCATTATAATTCCCTTTTAATTCTCAATGAGAACCACCATAATAGGATCCATTACAATATGGCTGTCGTTCCTCCCAAGCTATGCTCTTTTCATCATAGTCTACACTTTCCTTAAATATTGGATCAACCATATCACCATATTTTATTCATTTATGTAATATGCTATTTAACATACTATTATAATTTTCTGGTATTCCAAAATCATTATTTTTATTCATGACTTATTTGGGTTTCATTTGGGGTTGAACATGTTAAATTTTAAGTGTTTTAAAAATTATGGTCTAGTGCATGGTTGGAGCATGGTGTGGAAAAATTTGCACCCATTTAATGAAACCCATGATAACCAAGGTAATGTGATTTTTCACATTTTTTCATGGTATGTGAAGATGATTCCCCTCTAAATAGAAGCAGTAATGGCCATTTAGAATAGGCACATGACTTGCACACAGTTTTTCTAAATCATGTGTCTCTTCCCATTAAACCATGAATGATATTTCTTTAATCCAAAAATATGTTTTTAATCAAAAAAAATCCAATTTTATGATCTGTGTGGACATATCATTACCCCATTCAATTTCTTCTTCATTGAGAGAACCCACGAGGAATTCTAGGCCTTCAGAACCCACCCAAATAAAATATTATCCTTCACGAATGCCTTTCGATACTCTCCCAGTTAGATTCCTCACCCCCATATCTATTCCATGCGATATCTCTTCTCCTCAAAAGGGTTTTGTGGATCCCGAAGATGATTTTTGGATCTAATAAAAACTATTTTCTATATACTCCTATAAATTATTTAGAGATCCATGTCTTCAATATTCTATATTGGATTTTCTACTCTTAGATTCGTGATCTATGATCTATTAATTCCAATGTAGGTTGTTATGTAATAATGATAGTTTTTTATTAACAATCATTTTCTTTATTTAATTTCATTTTTTTAATTAATTTTGATTTCTATATTTTAATCATATAGATGTAAATTGTTTTATTGGGAAAACTCAATAACATTTGATTGAGTTTTTAAAATGAGGGGTTTCCCCTAAAATTGGAAAACCCCCAAATTCCATTTAATTATGGTGCGTTAATAGAAATTTGTGAAATTTAAATTTTGAATTTGATGGTATATTTTCCAATTAAATTTTTTAATTTAATTTTGGAAATTTATTTAATGGAATTTTCTGAAAAACCCAAATTCGATTGAATTGGGAGTTTATTGTGAAAATGAAGGAAATTTTTAATAAAATTAAATATCTAAATTTAAATTGTGAAATTTAATTTCCAATTGAAGTCAAATCCCTATTCGTGAAAATTTAATAAAATGGTTATGATAAAAACCATAGGGTTTTGTCTTGATAAACGGAAGTTTTTCTTATTAAAACACAATTATGGTTTTTAAATGGAACATTGTAATATTATAAATAAAGAATTGGATGAATTACATTATAATGTTTCTTGAAATAAATTTACCCTAAATGTGTTTTCTTTAGAACATGAAATTCATAGGTAGTTAGTGGGTTATTTGGATGAATAATTACGATATACAATGTTCTAAAATATAATATCAACACATCACATCCCTTAGGAACTGGTCATGAGTAATCTTTAGTCTGATTTCAATGGGGCATATGTACATATTTTCCATATCACCTTGAGTCTAGGGTCCCAATATTGTATAATAATCATACCTTCCTTGGGATATGACCATGTTACTCAGTAGTTTTTATTTGAAATGAATATATTACATTGTTGTAAACTGTTGTACATGAAATTTGATTTATATTAAAAAATTATATAAAATC
The DNA here is from genome assembly GCA_963277665.1 of Viscum album. Taxonomy (NCBI): domain Eukaryota; kingdom Viridiplantae; phylum Streptophyta; class Magnoliopsida; order Santalales; family Viscaceae; genus Viscum; species Viscum album. The sequence continues at coordinate 838,390,337 of OY728167.1, forward strand.
TATTATTTAAGCCATTTTTGAAAATTCACTTTGTTTTATAAATATTACATCATTTGAAATAGTAAATCCATTTCAAAATGTATTTCCATATTTTGAAATGTAAAGCATGGTTTGTTGAAATATTCTCAATAAATGAGAACCATATTTGTTTTAAATTAAAATAAAATAATTTGGGTAATTTTATATTGCAATCTATTGTGGGATCCTTGGTGAGACCATATGGAAATTTAACTCACACCCTACCTATGCCTTTGGGTGTTTGTAGATCATAACCTTCTAGGTTCGAGTAGAGATAAATCACAACTTAGATGTGGTTCTAGATATTGATACATGGACTTTTTGTGTTGAGACCTTTGGGGATTGGGTTATTCTCACAGTTTTGGTACTTTTACTGTATTACTTTGGCCCATTATGCCTGTTTTAGTTTTATTACATTAATCCCAGTGGAGTTTCTTTTTTACCACACTATATTTTTTCTTTTACTTCAGTAATTGTTATGGAAATTTTTCTACCATATTCATTTTACATGATGCCAGATTCTAGTCACTAACCCATGGATATCGGGAACACCCTTCGGTCTATGTTAGGACTAGATCGATTCTCTGGTTACCAGGGTTCCTGAGCTGGTTCATAAATAAGTGGTATCAGAGATCTGGGTTGAGAAATTGTCTTGAAGTGAGTATGCATTTATGAAATCTTGTCGGGATATAAGAGGTAGCTGATATTATGTTCTTGGACATCTCTTAAAACAATGAACCTAATATTGATAGGGTTCATTGGGGAAAGGCATCTTGCGGTTTAGTTCTAGTATTTTCCCAACTTTTGAGTTGGATAGATTGAAATCCATGTCTTGTTGTTATATCTGTTGTGGTTAATTTACAATGTCACTTTGTTTGAGTTTTAATATTATTTCTTCTTTTTTGTATGGTTATGTACTATAGAAAGTGTCGATGGTTGAGATATTCCTAGTTGGAAAGTCAGGTTTCTCGGGAGTTCCTTCATCTCCTAGTTAAAGTGTGCATTTAACTAAGAGAATTTGGAGGTGTGTTGATTATTTTGGTAGTTGTCGACAAAAGGGTCATTCTATACCTCCTACTGAACCTACAATAAGCCATTTGATTAGCTAAAAATGTGGAAGTCCAGGGAATTCAAAGAGGGTTTTCACCTAGTCATCGAAGAACTATGGCTCATGTGGATGCTCGGGTCACTTTCAGATATTCTAAATTACTTATTCCACTTTATGTAGTTGCAGAAGGAAAACTGTAACTTCTAAAGATACTACGCAATTAGTTTCTTCACATAAAAAATGGTTCCATCCAAATTCATCCAGAATTAAGCTTTTGCATGCAATGGAAGAGTATCCAGAGGAAGATGGTATGGTTATAGTGATCGTGGGAGGTATAATCACTATATCATCAACATTAGTGACTATTCAATTTGATATCAGTACTTATCATTCATTTATTTAAACCTATATTTTTAGTATTCCTAATCAACCCATGGAGCTGTTATCTAGTGTAATGGATATTACTACACCCCTTGGTCTGAATATATAGAAGGGTCACTATAGTCTTCCTTTTGTTTTCTCTGTGGAAGATATTAAGATTGATTGTATTTTTCTAGTTATTAACATGAAACCGCTTGATTTAATGTTCAGAATGGATTTTCTAATTTCCCTTAAATCTAGGATTGATTGTTATTGTATATGGGTCTCCATAACTACACTTGATGGTGTGTGATAAATAATTCAAAGGGAATGGGACTCAAGGTGGAGTAGAGTTGGTCCTTGTTATCCAGAGTTTGGGAAGGTGGTATATGTGTTTTATTTTTATCTAGAGTAGGAATATTTGTGTGGTGATCACCCTACAATCATCGTTATATTTCCTAATATGTTTCATTCCGACATCACTTGGTTTTCCTTGGTAATGTAGTTTGAGTTTTCTATTGACTTAATTACAGGTACTCAACTAGTTTATATTCCTTATTACCACATGGAACTAGTGGAAATGAAAGAGATGAAGTCATAGTTTGAAGATATTCTTGAGAAAGGCTTTATACTCCCAAGTATGTGCCCATGGGTGACTCCTATTTTATTCACTAATAATGATAATAGTTCACTTTAACTATGTGCTGGTTATCAAAAACTCAATATATTTAGGATACATAACACATATCCATTGCAATGGATTAATGATATGTTTGATCAATTGAATGGGGAAAAGTTATTCTGAATGATTGAACATCAATCTACTTACCATCATTTAAGGCTAAATGAATCTTACATTTAGAAAAAAACCATTAGAATTTTGTACAACCATTATGAGTAACTTTTCATTCCCTTTGGTGTAACCAATGATCCCTTATTTTTGATTTCGTTGAATAATAAGATTTTCCACAAGTATTTAGATACCATCATGGTAGCCTTATGGATAACATCATTTTTTACTCTATGTCTGAGGAGGAGGTACAAAATAATTTATAAAAATTTATATGTTTTATAAGAAATCCCCAATTTTTTGCCAAACAATCAATTTGTTATTTTTGGATCTTGGAAGTGAAATTATTAGGACATGTGGTGTCAGAACATGGTATTTTAATTGATCTTGAATGGGGGAAGGTTGTTATGACATGGGAAGAATGACAAATTGTTTTTGAGATTTGATGCTTCTGAGGCATAGATATTATCATCAATTCGTAAAGGACATCTCTAAATTTGATTCTCCAATTACCACTCTATCTCATAGGGGAGTAATGTTTGTTTGGGATGGGAAATGTTAAAAATATTTTTTTGAGCTGAAATGACTTTTGACTACTCCGCTGGTGTTGAATCATCCAGTTGTTAGGTAGGGCTCTGTGGTTTTTTGATGCATTGTGTTCAGCCTTTGGATGTGTTCTTTTGTAGGTTAATCATGTTGTTTCATATTTCTCTCGTTATCTTAAGCCACATAAGAATAATTATTCAACCCATGACTTTGAACATGTAGCTACAATTATCACACTTAAGAGGTGGTGACATTTCCATTACATGGAAAAGGGTTACCATGTTTTCTGACCACAAAATCTTGAGTTATATGTTCTATTAAAAAGATTAGAATCTTTTCTAGGGGGGTTGGGTAGAATACATGTAATATTTGTATTTTGAAATCAGCTATATGCTGAGGGAAGGTAATGTCACTATATATTATTTGAGTAGGAAATATTTAATCCATGCAATGAGAGAATCATTAGAAGAGTGGAACATGATGTCTTGTTTTTCATAGCTTCATATTGGAGTTCAGGAACCAAGGGATGAGGATTATTTTCCGAGTGTTCAGTTGACATCCTTACTTCTATAATTGATCTTTCAAGAATAATATCTTGATTAGTAATTCCATATGATAAAAGAATCTATTTGTGTTGGGGAGATCATTGATTATTTTTCATTGTCCAAATGGGGAATTCTGTGCTTTCAAAACAATTTTATGGTTCTTTATTCAACAAGGAAATATTTGACAGGGGGTTGATATAGATCCCATTGGTCAGTGAACCCAATAACCTAATGATGTTATATGACATTTCATAGTAGTTTTGTTGGCTAGGAATGATATGGGGAATCGATGATTTTGTCTCCCATTATTATAAATTCCAAAAGGTGATGTCTAAGCCCAAAAAACAATCAGGTTTGCTTCATCCACTTCTAGTACCTATATAGAAGTGGGATAAGATATCTATGGACTTTGTTGTTGGGTTTCCGTGTACCAAGATAAAAATGAATGTGATATGGGTTTTAATTGATTGTTTGAATAATTCTGATCACATTATACTCATGCATCATAGAACCAAAGTTGAGAAGTTGGGAAATATCTATCTGAGAGATATTTTTCATTTTCATAGAGTTCCTTCTTCTATAGTCTCTGAGAGGAATCATTGGTTCACTTCACATTTATGAATATTCCATTAGGAACAACTGAGATCTAATGTCTTTTTGAGTATGGTATACCATCCATAGTCATATGGAATGATAGAAAGGGATATAAAAATTCTTGATGACATGAATCACTCTTATTTTCATGACTTTGTTGGAGATTGGGATGATCCCTTGGGGATAGCTGAGTTTTCTTATAAAATTAGTCACTAGTCTTTTATTGGAATGGATCCTTTTGAGTCCTCATATGGTTGTCCTTGTAAATCTCCATTGTGTTGGATAGATATTAGTGAAGGTTCTTGGGTTAGACCGATCTTGGTCCCAGAGATATAAACAAAGATCCAGTTGATTCGTCAGTAGATTTTTATGGCACATAGTTGATATAAGTCTTATTCTAATCATCTTCATAGAACTTTGGAATTTTCCGATGGTGACCTAGTGTTCTTTAATGTTTTACAAAGGTTGTGTTGGAAATTAATTAAGAGTCAATGGAAAATTACTTCTCATTTAGTGGGACCTTTTCATGTTGTTGAGTATGTGGGGAATGTATCACACTATTTAGCAGTCCCAACATAGCTGATGTCAATACGTAATGTGTTCCTTGTATCTCAACTATGGAAATATCTATCTGATCCATCTCATATTTTTAGATAGAGTGATCTTGTGGTTTAACCTAACTTATAAGTGAATGAATGACCAATCATGACAGTTTATTAGTAAACCAAGGTACTTCGTGGGAGGATGATAGATTTGTTTCATGTGCTATGACATTAGGGTTTGCATTCTCATGGGATGTGTGAGAGGGATGCTCTAATGACAGTTCAGTGGCCTCAAATTTTGGACGTATGTTTCTTCATTGGATTTCATGGGATACATATTTCATATGGTGGGGAGGTTTAAACATCCTGTAAATATTTTTATGTATTCCTAATCCCCCATTTTAGACATGTTTTGTTTTTGTTTCGTTTAGGGTTGAGCCAGGTGAAATTTCAAATTGTTTTACAAACTGGTCTCCCTCTCAGAGAAAATTGTGCAACCCAATGTAGTGGGTTTTCTCATAGTTGGTGAACGGTTAGTCAATCCACACACCAAATTTAGAGAAACTATGTGGCCCATTTAATAAATCCACATAAAATGCGCACTATCTTTCTAAACTATGATCCTCTACCCCAGAAACCGTGCACGAGATTTCATTAATCCAAAAATATTTTTAATAAAATCTTGAAACATTCATTTTAGGTTTAGGATAGACCTATATCAACCCCATACATTTTATTCTTCCTTGATATCACTAAAGAGTAATTTTGGGCCTTTTAGAACCCTCTCCAAAGATATTTGAAGCTTGACAAATGCCTTTCGATCTTATCCAGGATAGTTTCCCCACCCTGATCTCTATCTCATGTTATCTCTCTTCTCCTCCCTAAGGTTCCATGGATCCCCATATTGATTTTTTTGGATCTAATACGCACTGTTTTGGATATTAACCTATTCATTATCAATATATCGTTGATGATGATGTTCCCCATTTTAGTTTTCTTCTTCGAGATCCTTTGATCTTGTGGTATGTGGTTCCGTTAAGATACCTGATTATTAATAAACCTTAATTTAAATATCTAATTTCTATTTTTTGAATTAAATTTAATTTCTATATTTTAATCCAATGGATTTCAATTAGTTTTTAAAAAAAACCAATTCCATTGGATTTAGAGTTTAAAATGTGTTTTGGTATGAAATTGGAAAGCCCCTAATTCCACTGAATTGGGGTGTGTTTATAGAAATAAATGAAATTTAAATTTTTTAATTTAAATTGTGGATTTGATAGAAAATGTTTTAATAAATATTTTGAATTTAATTGTGGAAATGGATTTGATGGAAACTATTGGAAAACCCTCAATTCTATTGAATTATGGGTTTACTATGAAATTGATGGAATGTTTTGAAAAAATTGAATGGTTGAATTTAATTTGTTAAATTAGATATTCCAATTGAATTGTGAATTTATTTCAAATCCTTATTTTGGAAAATGGATTAAAAATTATTTTGATAGAAACCAAAAGGTTTTTATTGGTAAAGGTATGTTTTTTTATTAAAACCCCATTATGGATTTAATTTGTAAAATTGGCATATTTGAAATGGAGAATGGGATGAATTGTATTATAACGATGCCTAAAATAAATTTACCATCATTGTTTTGTATTAGAGAACATGAAAGAATTATGTAGTTAGGGAGTTGTTAGGATGACACATAGTGATTTACAATGTTCTAAAACACAATACCATCACATCACATCCCTTAGGCAATGGTGATGAGTCCTCTTTGGTCTGATTTCAAAGTGATGTTTGTAGATATTTTCCATATAACCAAGAGTGTGGGGTCCCTATAGCCAATAATTATCAAACCTTATTAGGAATATGATAATTTTTATAATTTTTCTGAATTTTTAATGACTATATGAAATTTTTGAAAAAAATTTCACATTCCATATAATTTATATAAATAGTTCTATATAAAATTGTTTATTTAAGCCATTTTTGAAATCTTACAGTACAGTAGAAATATTCCAATACTTGAATAATTAAATCCATTACATAATTTATATCTATCTTTTAAAATTCAAAGAATGATTTTTTCAAATATGATCATTAAAATAAAATATTTTTTGTTTTAAATTTAAAGCACTTTATTTGGTTTACTTGATATTGGAATCTGTTATAGAATTCTTGGTGAGAACCTACTGGTCTTTTTTATTTCAAACATTACATGTGCCATCGATGGTTTTTATATTATCTAATTCCATGTTTGAGTATGGGTATAGCACCACTTGAAGGTGGTTCTAACGGTTAATATGTCGACTTGGTGGGTTGTTTTCATTTGGGTATTGGGATGTTTTCCTTATTTTGGAACTTTTTTATAGTACATTGGACCGTTATGCCTATTTGACTTCTGGTACATTACTCATAGTTGAATTTATTTTTTATTCGTACTATTATTTTTTACTTCAACACTATTGGTGGAAAATACATTCCCACTTTCTTTTTGAAAGATGTAGGGTGCTAGTCGTCAACCCTTGGGGATTTGGAACGACCTTTCAGCTATGTCAGGACTAGTTCAGTTATCACGTTACCAGGTTTCTAAATTTGGTTCAAAAATAATATACCATGAAATAAATTTATAGATCCTCCCTCGATCCTTGGTCTATAATTACTGTATTAATTTCTTCAAAACTCCTAGGCCCTCAAGTCACATAAGTATGTTCACTGATTCATTTTTCAAAGACGCTACACAAAACCAGGGATTTCCAAGTCAAACTCCTGTAAAAATAATTGGAATAATACCACGTAACCTAAAAAATAATAAACACATCCCACATATTTTTGGGTTATATATTTCTTGAACTAGGTCCAAAATCCTAACCATTTATCATTCTCATTGATCACACCATGATTCTCTATTCGATTTCACCCTTTCACTGCAATGTTAAAATGATTTTGTATTTTAAATTACACATTTATTGAAAAGTTTTATTTCATTTTTGATTGAAATATTTTGTGTTTATCAATTTCAAAAATTTAATTGTTACTTATTTTGATAATTACATTGTAGGTGGAGTTGATTTTGGGGGGCCCATAATGAAGTTCAAATAAATGGGCCAAACTGCACAGGATCTAAGTACACCAGTGGAATCAACCACACACTTCTACTAAGATGTGAATAAATATATGAGGCTATTTTTTTCAAGTATAAAATTCAATGGGTTACGTTTCATATGAAGAAACCCAATCTCCATTCATCCATTAAGATTCACATCTGAACCAATCTTTACATGTAATCAAATATAAACATAGTCAAAAGTGGTGTTCTATATTCTCTCTATATCTTGGGCTATAATTGTCTAAATGGTTCCCATGTTTTGGTGCAGATAGTCCGTAGGTGGGGAAGAAGATTTGAAATTTTCTCCAAAGTTAGATAAGAATTTATGGTGGTCAAAAACCATGGACTAAGTGGGTTTTCAAAATCCAGGGGCTCAAAACCACATTCCAATATTCCTATAAAATGATAGCTTGGGAAAAAAATTTGTATGTTCAGGAAGGATGTGAAGATATGTTTTTTTTGGATCCAAATGACTCATCTCCTCATCCAAGAATATTTTTAGGATCTTATCATCATAGGGGGGTCATGGATGGAGGTGAAGTTTCACCCAAACCTTGTCCTCCTCTCGATGGTGAGATAAATGGTGGATGGCCATTTTGAGGGGGTTTTGATAGCTTTTATTTTATTTTTTGGGTAATTTGTCTATAAAATTTTACAATTATGTTTAATATTGATGTTATTCTCCAATAAATAAACTTATTTTCTATAAATTTTGTGAATCATTTTTCATTTCAAACCAATTGGGTTGAGATTTCAAGAGGGTTCATAGGTTGTTCCAATTGGAAAACAAAATAATCCTTCTTTTTCACTAAAAATCCTGAGATTTCCTTATTATTTTTTATCCCTTGATCTATTCTTGCGATATAAACCATGACATCATGTCTGTTGTATCAAGGGTTTCTTCTTTGTGCATCGTTTTAATAGGAATGTGGGGAATCAATATCTTAAAATCCATCAACCAAACAATTACATTAACCCATATAAATTTATCAGAACAATTACCTATCCAAGATTTGAAATGAACATGAAATTATCTATTTTTCATATAATTATTAAAATGAAAACATTATTTATTGACTATTAAACTCTTTATGTTAAATTATTTTCATTAAAATATATTTTAACCACCCCTTTTTTGTACTTTTTGTTAAAAAACGTGGACTCTAAAACTTTCAATGCTCTTTGAGGGATGACCTACGGTATTCCCTAGAATATAAATAAAAATTAAATATATGATCAATTTGACGTTTCCGGAAAACATGCTAAAATTTTGGCACCGTTTCTGGGAAGAGTTTTTGTTTTTTCTGTGCATTATTTAAAAAAATATTATTAATTTTTAACTATGTATTAGCTTCTTTCCTTCATTAATTTTTTTAGATGATTGATAAAATCGTTATATTGTGTAAGTTTTTTGTATGACACATTCTCCTCCAAGATATTTAACTCATTTTTAACCCTATCCGGAGAGGATACTATGACATCGACCCTATGACGCACAAGAAAAACCTCAGAAGGAAGACAAATCACATCTTGAAACTCTTCTTGATCCTTATTCTTCTTCTAGAACCAACATAAAAACCGAAATAAAATTGAATAACATGGCCGAAAATAATAGAAATCTAAAATAACTAACCTCACCTAATGTTTATAACCAACCCACATATATTCGAATGCAAGGCAAGGCACCAAATTTTGAACATAAATCTAGTTTAATATGTTTATTACCATGATTCAATGGACTCACTGGATACGACACACATAATCTTTTAAAATAATTTATCACTTGGTTTTCAAACATACAATATACTAATGTGGATGAAGAAAAAATAAATATTAGGGAATTTTCTTTTTCATTAGAAGATACTAAAAATGATTGGCTATATTATGTTAATTCCCCAATTAGAGGTTGGTAAAACGTGAAATACCATTTTCCTGAAAAATATATCCCATCCAATACAATTGCAATAATAAGGAATGGAATTTTTGTTATAAGGAAATATAAATGGGAAAAGCTTAATGAATATTGAGAAATAATTAAATAGCTTTTTTCCTGTATCCAACACCACTAATTATGTGATAAACTTTTAATTCGGCATTTTTGTGAAGGTTTAATTCCAATTTATTAAAATTTGATTGATTATATGTATAGTGGTGAACAAATTGATATGACCCCAATTTCTACAAGAACCCTAATTGGGAACATGGAACAGAACACTCGACATTTTATTTCAATATCCACTGTACCCATTCAAGGTTTCCATGAGTTTAAATCTACCGAATTCAAGAAGGAGGTGGACACAATGTTTCAATATTTAAGTACCCTTAATCATAAACTTTCTATATCCCAAGGGAAATCCCAATCTTCGTCACCCATCCACTTTGGAATATGTTCTTACAAACCTCACTATTCGGAACAATTCCGTCAAATGAGAGTGACTACTGGGAATTGTGAGGAAATCTTCCCTGGAAGCCCCTTCAACCATCGCTTTCAGAAATAACATACTGTCCATTCATCCCTTGGTGTGACAAAAATCAATCCTATAGGATGGGGGTATTCAAACAATCCTCAATAACCATGTAACCAACCCGAGTAGAGTAGTCATCCACCACCACCCATAAATACTCAACCACAACTAAGGACTTTCAAAAAAACCCCTCAAAACCCCATGCTTATACTAGAATACATGATGAAAAAATGGATTCCAACAATATCTAATTTCTAAAAACCTCCCAAGCTTCCATACATGACCTAAAAACCCAATTAGGCCAACTAGCCGACTCGGGGGGGATCCAAATTCATGGATTGGGTTAACTACCATATTAACTATTATTCAACCATATGGATAAAAAAATGTTAGTTTCATAACTCTTCGAAGTGGAACACAACTTAAAAGCCAAATAAATCCTATGTTAGAGTCATTCCCTCCTGAAGAAACCACCATCCCAACCACTATAAATGCTCTAAATGATATAGAACATTGTCCTGAGAGAAGTCCTTCCAAAGGAAAGAATGTCTCTATTGATGAGTTTCCTAGCATAACTATTACAATTACATTTTCTCAAAGGAAAAACTATCCTTGGAAAAAAATGTAAACTGAACCTGACAAGGAAATTTTAGAAACATTAAAAAAAGTTCAGGTTAACAACCCCTTGATTGGTGTCGTGAAAAAAATTACAGGTTATGCCAATTTTTTTAAGGAGATGTGTACATAGTGAAGGAGACTACAAGTTTATGAGAAGGTGAGATTATGGAGGAATGTCTCAGCATTGATAGATCCATCATTTTAAACCAAATGAAATTTTCCTAGAACATTGTCGATTTTATGAACCATAAAGGACTATTCATTTTCCAAAGTTATACTTGATTTTTTTTCATCTATAAATGTGATACCGCACTACATTTAATCTTCATGGTAGGTTGGGTAATTTAATCCCGTTGTAATTTTTTTCAATTAGTTAATCACAGTACTGCACCCCACTCTCGAGTGTTAGAGGATGTTATTGTGTGGTTATAAAATTTAATTTTCCTCACTGGTGTTTATGTTCTGAAAATGGACGATGATAGAATGAATGGACATGAAACGATTATATTGGTGTAAAAATAACCAAAAATAGACAAAACCATAATTAATATCCACAATGAAAAATTATTTACGGATTTTGGTGGTGACATTTTCCACCTCAAAATTTTTAATTATATAAACCACACCTTAGCATAAAATTCCTCTCTCTCTCTATTAATTGAATTGATGTACTCCCTTTCCCTGAAAAAACATATTTTATTTCCTCTAATCCCCTTTATGAGTTTTCTTCCTTGAGTGAAATTATAGGTAATGAATCAGGCAATGATTTTGGTACTATTTTAGAAAATTGTCATGCAAGTTTTTTAATTGATGAATTTCTGAACACTGATAATCATGTAACCTTTGATGATATTACTATTCTTATAAAAGATTATTCCTCAAATTAGGATCATTCTATTGAGTAGTTAGATGATATTAGTGACCTATCAGTTTCATACACACTTCTATAAATAAGAAATATCCTTGTATTTGAACTAAAAAAACCGCCTCATAATTGAAAATATTCATATCTTGAGAATGGAAACAAACTACCTATCATCATTGATAGTTAAATCCATCTTGATGATGAATAGCGACTACTTAATTTTTTGAGGGAGTCTAAACAAGAATTGGTATGGAAATCTATGTACATTCCTAGTATTATCCCATCAATTTTCACACATCATATATTGTTAAATGATAAGGCTGAACTACTGAGGCAGTCACAATGCTAGTTGAACCCAAACTACATAGATCTTATTAAAAAGAAGCTATGAAAAATTATTGGTTACCTGAACCATTTACCCCATATATGACATAAAAAGGGTCAGTATAGTTCAATTAGTTCCTAAAAAATGGTCTAACATTAATTAAAAAGGAAAATAATGGAACTGGTTCCCACTCAAGTGTAGAATAGTTTGCATGTCTATATTAACTAACACCGATTAAACCAACACACTAGGAAGGACCATTCCATATTACCATTCATTGACCAAATTATTGAGAGGTTTGGAAGGAAGAGCCATTACTATTTTCACGATGGTTATTCTGGATACATTCTGATATGTATTCCCCCTAAGGATTAGTAAAATGTAAATTTTACATTCCCATTTCACACATTTTCATATAGAAGGATTCAATTTGGTATGTGTAATGCTCTATGTACTTTCCAGTGATGCATAGTTATTTTTTTAATATTACTAGTAGAATTTCATGGATATATTCATGGATGATTTCACTACGAATGACTCCTCTATTGATGAATGACTGAGTAGTATGGGTTTTATCCTATGTCATTGTATTAAAAAAATATTGTATTAAATTATGGTAAATTACATTACATGGTGTATTAGGGTATAGTATTGGGACATAACATTTCTAGGGATGGTATCGAAGTTGATAAACCAGAACTTCATGTCACTTCTTCACTACTATTCCCCAAAATTGTATGGGATGTGTGGTATTTCCTAGGTCATGCTAGATTCTACCATCATTACATTTGTTAAGTTAGTAAGATGAACTCCCTATATCTCGATTACTCAAAAAGAATTTTTTTGATAAAGAATGTGAGGATGATTTTAATGAAATGAAATGGAGTCTGACATTGCCCTGAAAAATCAAACAACCTCAATGGGATTTACTATTTGAGATCTTATGTGACACCTAAAACTTTTTAGTTGGGGTTGTCTTATCACAAATGGTCAATCAAGCTCCACATGTCATTGCTTATGCATCACGTACACTGGACCATGCCAAAGAAAACTAAACCACAACAGAAAAATAATTCCATTCAATTTTGTTTCCTTGGATAAATTTATATCATACCTTTTAGGGTCAAATGTTATTGTGTTCTCGGACCATGCTGCCCTCCCATATCTCCTCAAAAAAAATTAGATGCCAAACCATGTATCATTCATTGGATGATCATACATCATGAATTTTATTTATAAATTTATGAATAAAAAGGATCTAAGAATTTGTTGGGTGAAAATATTAGTATAATCCTCCCATCCTCGGACATTGACTAATCCCCCAATATTCCCATAAATGATGTGTTTCCTGATGAGAAATTGTACTGAGTGTAAGATATCGTTCCTTGGTATGCTGATATTGTAATTTTTTTTGGTAGTGTCTTACATTCCTTCCAATTTCAATAAAAACATGGCTAACCATATAAAATGTATGTCATGTTGGTACATTTGGGATGGCCACTACCTTTGGCTCACATGTAGTGATCAAGTACTCAAGTGTAGTGTTCCCGATAGCGAGTTTTAGTCTGTCCTTAGGTTCTACCACACTCTTACTTATGGGGGCCACTCTGGTCCCAAAAAGAATACTCAAAAGGTACCTGATTCTAGTTTCTCTTGAAAATCACTTTTTCAAAATTCCCATAATTTTTTAAAATATTTTCCTTGCTATCAAATAATGGGTAATGTACCTAATAGAAATGAAATACCAAAAAAATCGTTTCTATTACATGAAATTTTTTATGTTTGGGTCATTGACATTATGGGACTATTCCCCCAATTCATTTGGAAATCTCTACATTCATCTGGATGTGTATTATGTTTCAAAATGGGTATATGTACAAGACACAAAGAATAGTGATTCTAAGGATGTTGTTGAATTTTTGAGAAAAAATGTTTTCTATAGGTTTTGTTTACCTAGGTTCATTATAAGTGATAAGGGTTATCATTTCTAAAACTGAACAATGAAATCACTTTTGCGTAGGTATGGGGTTGGGGATCGAGAGTCTACTATATATCACCCATAGACCAATGATCTAGCTGAGATGTAAAATAGAGAGGTAAAAAAATTATTCAAAAATTGGTTCAACCTAAAAGAAAAATATAGAGTCATAGAATCTATGATTAATTATGGTATTACCGTATTTATTTTAAATTTAACATTGTAATGTGACCTAATTGGTTTTGGTTTGGAATGAGTTATCGTATCCCTATTCAGATAGAGCATCGGGGCTTCTAAGCCATTAAAAAATGCAATTCTAGTCAATCTGGTGTAGTTTCTCAATGGAAAGTAGGAGCTAGGGGAAATGATAAGACATTACTTTGAGAACTCATTGATTTATATAGAGTAGGCCAGTGCTAACAAGGACCATCTCATCCATGATCATCAATTTCACATTGGGAATAAGGTCCTCCTTTAGAATGGAAGGATGATGTTACATCTAGGTAAGCTTCATTCCCTATGTTTTTTACTATACATTGTTACTAATGTTTATCTATTTGGTTTTGTTGAGGATCAAAATGAATAAATACATTAAATCTTCACTATCAATGGGCATCAGTTGAATCACTTTCATAATGCCATTATGGAGTCCCCGATAGAGGAAATCAATGTTCAAAAAGCAATCTATGAATGACACTCAATAGGTTTTATCCTTCCTTCCCAAATTCTCTTTTATTATAGTGAGGACATTGTACACTTTATTAGGGGGATAGTTATATTCCTAGGTTAGTTAAGAATTTTCATCAAATATCTTTATTTTTCTATTTTTGGCTTTCTATATAGTATTGTCACTTACCCCCTCCCCCTAGTTCCCCTGTCACTTTTGTACCGAAATGATAATTTTTGATGCCCACTTTATGATGGAAATTATTTCCCTATTAATCATAGAAGTTATCAACAATGCATGATGAATTTACCTACATCATTTTGTTTAATCATTTTCCACAAAAACTCCAAAATAAAATTGTCACAATGATGGAATGTGTGGTTTAGAATGAATTTAACATTATGTGTGACTTTTTCTTTAATTTTCATTGTTTTTCAGTGATATAAATAGTTGTATCACTTTGAAAATTTTGAGTAGTATGGTACCTTTTTTTGAGTAGTTTATGGGAATATTGTGTCACTTAATATATCCACAAATCATCTCATCCTACTGTGAAGTGTGAATATTTTACTCAATAAGAAATAAATATAAGTGAGTTGAATATTCATCTACTTTAAAAAATGGTTTTCCATACATTTATGTTTTATCAGATATTTTTCATTACCATACCAGATTGACCTATGTGTGTGTACCAGTTATCCGACTATTCTACAAACTCAAAATAAGAAAAAAATAGAAAAAAAGAGGGGTTGTGTCTTGGGTATGTCAAAAATTACACATCCTCGACCTTTGATCTTGTTATAACCATTACAATTAGTTTCGTGAGGAGATTAAAAAAGGGTGAGAGAAGAGTGTGAGATTTGATCCAAGTGAATCTTAAAAAAATATTAATAAATGATGGGAGTGATGAAATGTAAATCCCATGTGGATATTAAGGTATGGATCCTAAGGTATTAATTTTGAGAATGCTTAATTTAGTGGGTCTTGAAATTTGATTACAATGGATGTAGGTAAGGTTTGATGGACATAATAATTTAAGTAGAGAAATTTTAAAATAACCTATGTTTACTAGATAGAAAATGGAAAGAATTTCAAGGAATATTTTTCAAACACATATGTGAAGAATTAATTACCAGTTGAACTTATGAATTATTTTCTTATATTGGTATCATGAATCCCTTAGAATTTTACTCTAATACATTTTATGAGACATCATTTCCCACGATCATTGAGAATAACTCCATGGTGTGAATTTTTCTTTGATCAAATTTCAGTATCATTTTCATTCAATTTTAGGCCTCCATGAAGTTGGTAATACGTCCATGCATCATTTTAAAAAATGATACTTTTCCCCGGAGTGAAAATGTTTAGGTGTGGGGGTGTGATGTCATAGAGATTCACTATTCATTTTCACCCTTGCACCGCTATGTTAAACTAATTTTGAATTTTAAATTCCACATTTAATAAAACTTCTTACATCATTTTTTATTCAATTATTTCTTTATCACTCTTAAAATTGTAAATGTTACCTGTTTTGATAATTACATTGTAGGATGAGGTGATTTAGAGGGAACATGATGAAGTTCATGAAAAATGGGCAAAACTATGTTGGATCCAAGCACACCAGTGGACTGAAAAACACACAAATACTAAACTCTGAATCCAAATGGGCGGATAAATTGTGTGATGGTCCAAAATTTAGTGGTACACATTTCATATAAAGACACTAAATACTCATCCATCCATTTAGAGGCCTATACAAACCAATATATATAAGAAATCAAATCTTCCCAAAGTAAATAGTGTTGTTTTATATTATGTCAATATCTCAAGATTTATATTTCCAAATGGTGAGAAATATTTGGTGCAGATATTCGAGAGGTGGGGATAACACTTTTTAATTTTCTCCAAATAGAGATAAGATTGTATGATGGTTGAATACTATGGCCCAGGTGGTTTTTCACCAATTGGGGGCTCAAATACACCTTCAAAATTGATCATAAAATGATATCTATAGAAACACATTTGTAAGATCATCCAGAAGAAAAATCTAGTGTATTTTAGAGAACCATAGGAGTTATCTCTTGATTTAAGTTGTCTTGGAGTACCCTATATTTATAGTTGGAAAATCGATGATGGTGAAGTTTTACCCGATCCTCATCATCCTCTCAATGGTGAGATAAATAGTGGACGATCATTTTGAGGGAGCTACACATACATGGGAGGTAGTTCTGGCGCTTGATATTATAATGGGTTTGTGTAATTTTCGTTTCAAATGTTCCACATATGTTTAATCTATTTTTTCTTATCCCTTGAATACATTTCATTTGTTATAATTAAATAAAAAAAAATTATCTCAACACCGATGGGGTTAATATTTCAAGTGGGGATCTTGGGTTGTTCTAATTGGAAAACACAAGGATCATTATTATTTACACTAAATAATAAGATTTAAGTATGCTTTGTTATCCCTTGTTCTATAATTGAGGTCCAAACATTGACATCATGATTGTTATATCAAGGGTTGCTTCTTTGTGCATTGTTTTAAGAGGGAATAGGGGAATCAAGATCTTGATATCCCTAAAATAAATAATTACATTAAACCATATAAAATATTCAGAACATTGAACTATCAATGTTGTCAAGGGAACTTGAAATGACATAACTCACTGATAATTCTTAAAACACCACCTTTATTAATCAACTATTAAACTCTTTAAATAAAATTATTTTCTAAAAATTATTTTTTAAAACACCCCCATTTTGGTACTTTTTATTAACAATGCATACTCTAAAACTACCAAATATCCTTGAGATAAAACATAGGTTTATTATTAGAATATAAATCAATTTTAGAAATATAATCAATTTAACATGTCAAGAAAATGTGTTCACTCCTCAATCCCACTTGTATATGAAGACGGGATTCCCCTTGACACCAACTTCAAAATCAGTCACTCAACTTATTCCATATTCTTGCACTCACCTATCCACTAAATATTTTTATCTCAACCCCACAAGTGTCCATCCATGCCTAACCATACCAAAACAAGTGTATCCAAGACCTATAGTTCCAGACACTCAATCAATCTTACCCTCAAATAAAGATATTACTATTTCAAGAAAACACCATTTCATATAAAATTTAAAATATCAAAGACTATGAAATTCCATAACACTATCCTTTTTTAAATTATATTCCCTATTTAACCACTTTAAAACAACTATATAATTTTTGATTAACTATGATAATAATGATAAGGTTACATGTAGGGTCATCCCTTAACATTAATCACTTAATTTTTATAATCATAACCATTTTTTGGGTTTTCCAAAATTCCAAGGTCAGATTAGCATCGAGTCACCCCACTAGGGTCCCCTCTCCATAAGTTCAAACATGATTATGGGGAGTATAACTAGGAATCCAATGAAGTTAAATTAAAACCGGTCAATACTCAGTGAGGATAAAACAATCACATAACATATTCATTTGGAAACATAAATGATTGTGGATTAAGTCTAGGGACCATGTTCCCGATGTTTAGAGATTTCCCATTTATTTACAAATGAAAACAGCAGCTTTTGAGGCTTGTCTATGTCTTCCCAGCCTCATACATGATCAACAAAGCTCATATCAATGAATCATGATATTAACTTAATCCAAATTTAAATAGTTAATTAATTAAAAAATTTATAATCAATTTATTAATTTAATTAACAAAATAAATAATCATTGAAATGATAACTAGTGACCTTGTCACCCTAGAACCATGTCTAAACACCCACATGTGGTGCCCTATGATCCGTGACATAGAATTTGGTTAATTTCATACCCCATCATTCCAATACCATAGATAATTATGTTTTAAATTTGGAAAAAAACTAAAAAAACCATAATGAATATGTACCTTTTTAATCTCTAGGAAACCAAGTGAAGATGGAATCTTCGGATATTATTATCCAAAATAGAAAGGAATCCCCATCTAAATCAATTGATTCCAACAAGTTCTAGTGGAATCAAAAATAATCCCCGAAATGATAGAAAATTAAATTAAAACAAGAGGAGAGGAGGGTATGAAAGATCATCGAAGAGAGATATATATATCGTAAATCACCCAAGAATGACCTAAAAAATCCTCCATTTACCAAGGTATATAGAATGTTGGAGGGGCTTGGTCATAAGGGGTGCATGAACACATGGGGGATGGAAAAAGGGGTGGTATGGGTTTGATGAATTGTAGGAAAACCCCCATAAAAAGTCAAGTTTAATGAGACACATGGGTTTCCAATCAATACAGTAGTTGTGAAGTTAGAACTATCCACGCGCACCTCTCTCACATGGTATAGATGCACGATTTTCAATAAATTGTGGAAACTATGTAAACTAGAACTGCCTTAGTCTATAACATTTTATATAGTTTTTCCAAAACCATACTCAAAATCAGGTTCCAATCCCAATGTCAAAACTAATCCACATGATTTACCCTCAGATCTGAATGGTTCTTGGAAACTGTAAACTATATAAATTAAATTGAAAACCTTCCCATGCTTAGGTTGATCCATGATATCTCATAAACCATGCACACTAAACCCTACACACTGACCAGAAATAAAAAACTATAAAAACATAACTTGGAACTCATGATACTCACCCAAGCACCTGATATACCTTTATATCCTAATTCCATGTACAAAAAAACACTTCAATATATCCCAACTCTTGGAATTCCATTGTAAAACTCGACTCAAAATTCTTGAGGTCCAGTAATAAAAAATTCCTATTCCTCATAAATTTTCACCACCATTCATACACAAGAAATAATATCGGTTTAAACCTATTGTAAATAATAAATTTTATATTATATTAAATTTAATTAGTTGTTTAAAAAATTTCCACTAATCCCCATTTTTTAATTGGTAATCTAATTTTAGAGGCAGCCATTTTAAAAATTGCTACTAAGTATTTTAAAATTTAATAAAATTTTAAAAAAATAATAATAAGATATTTATAAAAATTCATATATATATATATATATATATATTCACATTCTAATATCATGGTAAAAAATTACCCTATAACTAATGTTCTAAGAAATGTTGAAAATACGACTTCAGCATCAAATAACCATAAAATTTAATATCAGTGTCCATTTGTGTTTAAAAAAAATTAAATTAAATACTACAAAAAGAACAAAATTGAAAATAAATAATAATTTGAAAATAATTAACAGTAAAAAACATTACTGTTCCGAGAGAAGTTGAAAATAAACTTGAAAAAACAATAAATTTTTATCTAGGTGTCCCTTTGAGCCCCACAAGGTGTCAAATAAAATCATACGAAGGGATTTATGCTATGGTAATAAGTGAGAACCTGGAAAATATTTTTTAAAGGTGAAAATGCCCATAAGATCTCCAAAAATGAGTTTTATTTTAGATACCCTAATTTTTTTAATGTTCGATTGAATTTTACCTTCATTTAAGAGGGTATTCTTATGCCTAATCAGTTTTATATGATTTTATTCCATTATTTTACATTCCTATTAATATTTTGGTGTTTCCAATTGAGAGGTCTTCCCTATTTTTTTGATTTATTATTTATTTTATATATATGTAGTGTGTATTTATATATATTTATATATATTGATTAGTATTTTTGTATATATTTATCTATATTCATTTATAATTTAATATAATTTTATATATTTATAGATATTTTTTGTATTAATCTATATTTATACATATTTATATATATTAATAAATATTTATATTTATTTATTTATATTTATAGTTATATATTTTATGTTGATATATATATAAATGGATATTTATATGCATTTATGTTTATATAAATTTATTTATATTTATTAGTATTTAGGAATAATAATATTTATTTATATTTACATGTGTTTATATATATATAATTATATATATGTATATATATGTGTGTGCTTTACATATTAGTAAAATGTATATGTGTGTATTTATACATATATATAAAAAATTAATTATATATATATGTGTATATTTATAGATATCTGTATATATTTATGTATATTTATATACATTTATATACCTTTAAATATATTTATTTATATATTTTTTATAAGATATTTATATATACATATTTATATACATAAATATATATGTAATTATATTTACCTGTTTATTAATTATTTATCTATATATTTATTACTTATTTATTTATATATTCTATTATATTATTATTAATTATTAATTATTTAATTTATTGTTTTTTTATTTATTATTTATTATATATTGGATATTTATTAATTTATTTATTTTTTAAATTTATTATATATGTATTTTTTAGTATTTATTATATATTTTCCATTTTCCATTTTTTATTTTTTATTCACTTTTATTTTTCATTATTCATTTAACATAATTAATTAATTATTATTTATTTATTCAAAGGGATCCGATAGAGTAGTTAGTCACCAAACACATATCCAAAAATTGTTTTTATAAAAAAAGAAATATTAGTGAATAGATGAAGAACAATAAAATTTTTTGAAATGAGTAAAAACATACATTCCAATAGACACACATCAATAAAAACTCCTACATCCAATTGATATTCAGATTCAGTTAAATCCCCAGCAAAATCTTCACTTAAATTGGAAATCGACAAATCATTATACAAACTTATTGTTTGTGAATATTAAATTAGTGAGTCGCACTAATCAACATATGATATTGCTTTCAAGGGGAGACGATGATGATGGCTGACGCCGGCAAAGCTCACCGGCGATCTGGTGATGGGAATGAGGGGAGGGAATGCATTGGCTACTCCAAGGATGATGTTTTTTTGAACCCCTAGCGGTGTTATGGGGAGGCAATGTGACGACGGATGCCGACGACGCTCACCGGCGATCCTATGATGTGGATATGGCTGAAGTACATGGCACATGGCATGTTAGATCTGATGGCGGCTCGGCGCTCGAGGCAGTGCAGGCTCACGGCTCGAGGCGATAAGGCAGTGGTTTTAATTTTGAAATTTCAGTTTGAATTGTGATTTGGTGTCTGGGTTTCGGCTGTATGGGTACCGGAAACCCACAATCTAGCATTATATAAAATGAAAAATGGATTTGCCGATATTGCTTTCAAGTTACCAGCTGAACCCCATCTTCAATCCACTTAAGTAATTTATCAGAATGATTTATAAAATTTGTAAAAAATATACAACATTAGTTCCCATAAAAATCCATAAGTATTCAATATCATTTGGGGTTCTATCCACATAAATTCCTCTTCCTAAATAGCCTTGAATTTAAGTTTATTTATAAGGAGAAAACCCATTCATCACAACATTTATGAAGCATGCGGTAAACAAATTCCCAATTATCTACCAACCCAACCCCATTCCATAATGAAGCTACACATTAAAACTACATTGAGTTAATATATGATAAACAATGAAAATATTCATGCAGTTATATTCTTCACAATATCTTCCAACTAGAAGTTCATTTCTATTACAACCTTATCAAACTAAAACCACTTTCAACATCTTCATGAAACCATCAATAATAGTAATAAGAAGCTTATCATAAAGAGTTTTTATATGGTCAGTCTAAGAATCCCCCAGTTCTTTTAGATCATCTTACCATAACTCCACAGATCCATTGAGGGATATATGAGTGATAGAAAAATAACTCTAGGAAACACCTTCCATATTGAAAGATTCAATGTAAATATAAGAAAAAACCATTATAGAGTCATCTAAGAGGTCTTATTCCAATTATTACCATCTTCAATATCATCTAAAAATGTGATCCTCATATCACTAAACACTAATGTATTCCTGAGAAAGGTGAAGGTACTCAATGTTGAGATCTCATTCAAATCTTAGTTCAATTTTAGAAATCATGGACTCCCTAATATGAAAGTATTCATGACTAGTATTATTTATATACCATTTATTATATATATATATATATATATATTTCTATATTGATGTTTGTTTCATCACTATATGATGAGCTTGTTGGAGTGGTAATGTCTTTGTAGAGGAACCAAGAGGTAAGAGGTTAAATCACACACTACATATATATGCTAAATTTCTTCTTGAAAGGATAAATAAATTAAATATAAAATAAATAAATAATAAAATTATAACAAAACTATAAATAAATAAATATAAATATTAACTAATTTTTGAAAAAATTAATATAATATTAAACAATATTTAAAACACCTCTACGAAGAGAGTTAATGGCGGTTTAATCTATCGCTAAATGTATATGATCTGGGTTTCTCTATCAAGCATGGACACTTTTAAATTTTTGTTAAACCCTTTTTGTATTTATCTTTTGACATAAACTCGGAAACCAAGCCTTAGGGATGATCGTTATATTTTTAAAAGGAAGGTTTTAGGGGGGATTGAGTCAGGTTATAGGCCAAATACAAGACATGTATTAAATGACGTTTTTTTGTCTATCTTGACAATCTTCACAATTTGAATTGGTTTTTCCCATGGGGGGAAACCTAATCATTACATTATGTTCAATGAGATTACACGTTGTGTAAATTTCATTGGTTTTCATTAAAGGAGAATAACCCTCTATTTTTTCTCACCCTCTCCCTCTTCTTCTCTCTCACAGAGGTGCTCCTCCTTTGATTCTCCCTCATTAGCCAAATGATGGGTTTGGATCTTGTTCCTATATCTAGAATATGATTTTAGTGTTGTATACCATGTTTGATCACCACCAAAATGATCTTTATTCCTTTATCTCCTTTGGTCATTTGGGTTTTCATTGATAGAGTTATTTTGGAGCTAGATCATATGCCTTATTTTCAGGGAATTTTCCAATTTATCCATTACCAGCCAATATGGACAAAATAAGAGGCTAATACTAGACTAAGAGATTAATACATGCTTATGTTAGTAGGTCTATGACTTTTCCCTAAAATTATGACAATTTATAAATTGTCTCCGTTGAGCTCATTACGGTCTCACTGGTCATTTCCCCTTAAATGCATATTCTTTAAATTCAATCAACTAAATTTAACCCTAAGTCCTTAATGATAACTCTTCATATCATTGGAGGTCTATACCTCAATTTTAATCACCCCACATAGGGAACATCCATCATTATTCATTTAGTGGTCTATATTGTGATTACATGACACACCATTCATGTGTGTATGACTTGAACTTTTAAATGGTAAGTTCTCCAGCATAATAAATGAATACTATAAACCATAAATGGAAAGTATATGTTCATATAGATATCACCTAGACATGATAAATTATTATCGAATTTGAAATTAGTTTTATGTTGTTACTTAACCTTGTCACTTTTGATGAAAGGTAATGGAATGAACCCAATGAAAATGTAATTTCCATGAGAATTAAAAGGACATAAATGATATATTTATATAGTTCCTATTGAATATATTCCTTTTTAATACTTAAAAGAATGGTCAGACATGGTCCAATGGTGGATTCCTGAGGGAAATCCTTGATCACTCATAAGATTCCATTCCAATTCATTGATTCAGTTTCCACAGGAGATTCCCATAGTGTCATACAAAACTTTTCTATTAGAGGATGCCTAAAATGAAACTGTAGGATCTGATACCATTCTATCTAGAAATTATAATTCCTTATACAAAATCCTTGTACTTATCTTGAGGTCTATAGACACATGACTCCTTGTATAATTCTCGATTAGTCCAGTAATTCATAGCCTATGATTTACTATGGACAAACTCCATAGGTTATGTTAGAGACTATTCAAGTGCAATGACTTGGTGTTGCCTCATGGATTAAACAAGGCCCCATATTCTAGGATTCATGGTTGCATACCCTATCATGTATTAACCTCCTATGTTCAATGATTACTTGGTTTCACCATAGATATTTTGTTATTATCATTATCTTTTATATTACTATTCACACCTAATATATGATCTCCTGATTATTAACTACATTTTAATTGACTTAATAAATGTAAGCTCAGAGACCAACAGAGGATATGTCAAGTATGGTGTATTTATATTAACAGTTCTTTAATTTTATATACCTACACACAGTTATAGTTTATATTCACAGACTGTATTTATATAGACCTCATTATTGGTGGACTACCAAGATTTATCTCACACCCTATTTGGTCTGCCATCGGTACCCGAGTATATTATATGAACACGGGTGTGGAAAAAGGTAAGTTTCCCATTTTGGATACATGAATAATTATTTTAGGATTTTATTATATTAATAGATAACAAAGATTGTGCTTGGGATGATTGGATTTTATTTTTCCATTTTTTGATTTTTTTTGTATATCATGTATTATACTGTCTTCCTACTTCCATGAATGCATTTATTTCCCTTTTTTAGATAAATTTTATCATATTCTATAAATGATATATTTTCTGTCTTTGGATGATTATTTATTACTTTGATGATTATGAATATTTTTTATTCCACATTATTTATTATTACCCTATTGTTTTTTATTCTCGATTTTTACTATTTGTGCTATTCTCTAAACCAAATATATAGTTTCCCCACTGACACACCCTAGGCCATCACTGCTAGTCGGATTCCTCTGGTTTATGGGGATGCACTCTTGAGTCCATGTGGTCATCTGGGTTCATTTAATAAAGATTGAACCAATTCTGTGATTTCACAATGTCAAATCAGATAGGTTTCTTTTCCGGTCTTATTTTGCAGAATATTTTGATAGGAGATTTGGAAGATGTCAGAACATGGTCATAAGTCGTACTTCGGAGTGTCTAACCCATGTTTTGGGGTAAACACTATGGATCCTAGGTATGGGAATTTATTTTTATATCATACCAATTTCAATTGATATATTTTCACCATTGGTGATGCACATGAAATTTGGTATTTTTTCCATTGTTGATATTTTACCTTAGCTTGGTTCAGCAAGGAGCATTACTACATGCATCATCCATGGTTCTTAGTGATTCGCACGCAATGTATATTCCATTTCATAAAGGTAGATTTCATTTTTTACATTGTTTTTTCTGTGATTGTTGATTGTGACTTAGTTGATATATATTCCCATTCTACTAACATCCCTTATAGGAAAGAGAGATTTGTAGTTCAATATTTTTACATAACCCTACAGAGTGTTTCCATTATTGATTTATATTGGCATATTAAATAGCCAATATTGATACATGTAACCTATGATACAATGTCTACATGAGCCCAAATTTTTCTTTGATTATAGGACTACCAATTTCAATTTATAAAGTGTTTGGGCCTTTATATATTAGAATGTTTAATTCAACTAATCAAACCAGTGTACATTAACCATTACATTTTTTGACCAAATGTTTGGGGTTGTTGAAATTAATTGGGATCCAATATGAGTTTATAATGTGTATGGGAATTTATAAAATAGAAATGGAAGTCAATTTAATTGAACCTCGTGTTACGTATAAACTCACTTTAAAACATAAAATATCAATTCTTATAAATAAAATGGTTTCCTATAAATGATAAGGCAATTTAAAATTTCAAGAGTTTATCCCTCATAAAATTGTAAATGTACCTCTATAAACTAAATCCTTTATACAAAAAAACATAAATACATACCAATAACATAACCATAAACCCGGGTAGTTGGGATAATATCTTTTGGGTAGTGATCCCTTATATTTATCTTGCTGTTATATGTGAATGTTTTTTGTTGGGCCTTAAGTATTTTCTTATTTAGATTAAAATATCAATGTTTTTAATGTAATAAAAACTTGTTTTGTGGTATGTGCTTGATATTTGTAAATCAATGTCACTACATCATCCGTGATTCATATGCTTAGAGGTTGGTTATGACAATTTTCTATAGGTGGTTTTCCATGAGCCACCAAATGTTACCTCTAGTAGTTCCACATATGACCCCACCTATAATTAAGAAATTGGGAATTGAAATTCAACTCTAATAGAGTTTCCTATGATTGATGTAGTTTACACATGTTTCTCAATGAGATACACCTATGATGTCTGATAATACACTTGGGTTCCCGCAACCACATCCTCTCATCTTCTCGTGGGATAGAGTTCATGAGGCTACTAAGTCATGGATAGAATCCATGTTATCTAACTTTCATCATCTAGATATTCCCCTAGAGAAGAGTTTCAAGATATACACCTACATGCTACATGTTTTTTCCAAGACTTGGTGGGATGGGATTACCCAAGCTAGTAATCATTGGGTCATGGTCTAGGGAAAATTATATACTAACTACAACAATTACGTTTTTCCCTCACATGTTGAGATATGACCAACCCATGGTGTACATACTCTTGGATTAGAGTACTATGTTCATCATTTACTATTCATCATGCTTCATAGAGCTGCAACACTTTTAACCAATTTGTTTCAGTGATGCACTATCATGAGAAATATGCTTCATGGATTTGTTAGGCATGCCATCTACTCTTAGGAGAATTCCATATGCATATATTCTCTTTTTGAGATGATGAACCAAGATCATATCACTTAGTGAAATTTGAGCGAAGATGATAGTATATGGAATATAGGGTCAGTGATGAGAGAGGTAGCAGTTTTAAAATGGAAATATGCATTGTCTTGGGGATTCTCATTAGAAAAGTGGCCGCCAGAGTACCCACACTAGTAGCTTCATTGTATTCCACCAGTGTAGACATAAGGGAAATGTGAATCCATAGTGCGATAGAGACCTACTGGAGTTCCATTATTGTGGATAAATGGATCATATTCAAAGGGTTTTTCAACTTTTCTTCATATTTCTAGTAGAAGAGGACCAAAACCAGATTCGACTTCAAGAGGACCACTGACTCTATGTCAGGGAGGAAGCTAGAGTAGAACCAGATGAACAAGCCATGGTGGAGGTTATGGGAATGGTTTCCATGTTTCTAATTTACAATTCTAATAGAGTTGACCTACTCAGTGTATCCCACCAATATATCGGGTCCATGGATTGGGCCAGTTCCATGCATTATAACAGATACCTGGGGAGAGGAGTGCAGGACCTGATAATATACTAGGTACTATTCTAGTAGCCTCTACTATCATATATTCTTTGTTAGATGTAGGTGTCTCAACCTACTTTATCTCTATAATGATCTGGGAAATTCATGGGCATGAAATTAAATACTTTTTTGGGGTGATGAACCATGACACACCATTAGGTGTACGAATAGGGGGTATACAACAGTGTAAGGTTTATCCCCTTAAGATCTTTAGTTGTCAAATATTGTGGAAATTCATTATCATTGATACATCAGGGGTTGATGTCGTACATTGGATGGATTGGAATATTCCTTATCATTCTAACATTGACTTTTATCACCAAAATGTTACTTTCACTATGCTTAAGGGAGGTAGATAATAGTATATGGGGAAATTGGATTTCCAGGCTAGTCGAGATGAAACGGAACATTGTAGGATGGGCATAGTGATAGACCAAATTTCCAAAGTTTTCTTGAGTGACTTGAGGGTGTGTATGATATATTTTCCTTTGATGGTGGATAAATTTATGAATGTTTTTATGAACAACATCTCTGGACTACTATCCAAGAGATGTGTATAGTTTATGGTCAATCTCATTCCAAGAGTAGCTCTAGTATGTATTCCTCTATACAAGATGTCACCTGTTAAGATATAGGATCTCAATAAATTGTTATAAAATTTATAAACTATGGGTTTTATCTAACCTGGTACTTTTTCTTGGGGTTATCCTATCCTTTCTTCAATGAAGATGGATGGAACCCTACAACAGTTCATGGATTTAAAATAGTTGAATCGGCTTATTGGGATGAACCAATATTGATTTCCTCAGATAGATGATATCTTTGACTAACTCTGAGGAGGTAGTGTGTTCTTGAAGATTGATCTAAGATAAGACTATCATCATGTGTTATTAAAGCCTTTATAAATACAACATAAAATCTTTAATGTTGGTTTTTTTATATGAGTACCTTGTTATGACATCCAGTCTTAAAAACATGACTTCTATTATCATGTCCTTGTTTAATAGGGTTTTCCAACCCTAAATGGATTCCATCATTGTGGTTTTGTTGGATGAAAACATGGTGTATTCTCATATTCAAAGTGACCATTCCAAATATCTTGAGATCATATTAAATGAACCTAGAGAGCATCAGTTATATGTTAATCATACAAAGTGATAATTCTACATTGAAAAGGATAACTTCTTGGGTAATAGATTCTTGGAATTAGAAGTATCATTCAACCTAGAGAAGGTTTGTAATTTTTTTTCTGGGTTAACCCTATGAACATGCTTGATATACAGATTTTATTAGAGTTATATGGCTATTTATTGTGATTTTTATTATAATTTACATGACTAGTGTAACCAATTACCAGTCCAAATAAGAATGTTGTAATGTTCATGTGGTCTGAAGCCTACAACATGGAGTTTATAGAGCTAAAAGAAAGACTTATTTCATCACAGATATCGATTCCTCTAGAGGCTAGAATAGGTTATAAAATGATTTTTAAGGCATCAGACATTAGGATGTGTGTAGTACTAGCGTAGGAGGAAAAATTAATTTTTTATGGGTATTACTAGTAGTGACCTCATGAGCATAAATATCTAATGCAATACCTATAGATTGTACAAGTCATTATTGTTTTTCACTAAATAATAAATTATCATATGGGTGATCTCTTTGTGGTGTTTATGGACAAAAAGAACAAAAAATATATCTTTTTACAGTGTTACTTCGATCACATACATTGTTTATGGGTCAAATACCTTCAATATTTTGACATTGAGTCAGCCTGTATGCCTGGAAAGGGAAATGTGGTAGCTGATGTGCTAAATTGTAGAATAGAGGAACATGACACTCTGGAAGACAGTGATAAATGGAAGTTGATGACCAACCTTTCTGAGATGCATCAATTGTTTCAAGAGAGTATTGAATGTATTTTTCATATATCCTTAACAATTACCTCATAATTGAGAGATATGGTGAAGATAAGTAATTTTTAGATTCATATGGTTTGGTACTATAGAAAAGTATTTTTGGTGTGGAAACACCTCTGGATTGGTCAGTCGATGGAGGCGACATCCTACTTACACATGGGAATTTTTGGGTTCCTATATATGTATGAGATGATTTGATGCAATAATCACATGCTTCTCAGTGGCTATTAAACCTAGTCATCTTCAAGATGTATTGTGACATGCACTTCTAGTATTGGTGGCATATAATGAAAGGATATATTGTGGGTTTTATCATTACATGTTCCACATTTCCGCGGGTAATGGTGGAGCACTAGCATCCTTCGGGCTTATTACAACTGTCACTGCTCTAAGAATGGAAATGGGATGACGTCATGATGGATTTTGTGACTTGTTTACCATCGTCTCCTTAAGGTAACAATGTGGTTTTTGTAGACATGGTTTGATGGACAATGGAATCCCACTTACTTCCTATCTGGGATAATTTTATAGTTAATTTGTTTTTAATACTGCGTTTCTATAAGAATATAATCCTACATAGGGTCTCTCAAACCATCATTTCTGATAGGGACACTCATTTTAGAAAGAGAATATGTAAATGGGTATATAAATATTTGGGTAAAAAGGTGCTTCTGAGAACAAATTTTCACCAGTAGACCGATGGTATGTCAAAAAAACTATTCAAGTGTTGGAGGACATGCTATAAGAAAAAATAATTGATTTTATAGGATCTTAGTAGAAACATAAACCCCTCCATGTTTTTTCATACAATAATATATTTCAAGAATCCATTTAGATGGCTCGGCATGAGGAATTATATGGTAGGTCATTTCATTAACTTCTATGAAATCTAGATGAATGAGAGGTAGTTATACAAGGTCCTCATATCATATAAGAGAATTTAGAGTTGTTTTAGTTGATCAAATTGTGGATGGGTACTGCTCAGTCTAGATAAAAAATCGAATGTCTATCGCCGTCGATGACCTCTAAAGTTCTAGGTTGGGGATTTTATTTTCTGGAAGGTATCATACATACATGAGACTAGACTAATACATAGGTAATGGAATATTTCACCTCATTTTGTTGGGTCATTTGATTTATTGGAGAGATTTGGGCCAGTAGACTATCCATTGTTATTTTTCGGAAGTACAATTCCATGTATGACATCATCCAAATTTCACATCTTCATAGTTACCGTGTTGTCCCTACTCATGATTCTGATCATGATGATATTGAATTAGATACTGATTCTTGTTTTGTGGACGATCCCATTAACATCATTTATCATAGAATAATGGCTCTTTGAGGAACGTTTGTTCCTATAGTATGTAAACTATGGTAGCATGACTCTGTAGAGGATGATAGATTGGAGTTGGAAGATAATGTATGTTTTTAGTGACCATATTTATTCTCCTATGAAGCTTCCCCAACCTTAGAAGGGAAACACGGATATAAGTCACTTTAATGGAGGGATACTATAAGATCCCAGTTTTTCTATTATGTACAGATCATTTCTATTTTTAGTTAAACCATTATTGTGGTTATATTTTGAAATAAACCCTGACACCACACCTTAGGGAAGAATATTTTTGTTTTTTGAATGATGTCTGAAGGGGGTTCTGGAGCCAAACCCTAGCCGAATAAACAACATATATTAAATAAATGATGTGTATTAGTCAGGAAAGACTATTTTCGTGGCATGTACTGGTTTTTCCTACTGGGTAAAACCATAGTATTATTGAATGTTTAATGAGATTACATCCCCTGTAAATATCATGGGTTTTTATTAAAGTTTAGAAAAAAAATTATCACCCTATTCCCTTTCATCTCTCTCACATAGGATATCCTCACATGAAGCTCCCTTTTTATCCAAAATCATGGCTGGGATCTCGTCCCTTCATCTAGACTCTGAATTGAGTTTTTTCTGTCATGTTGGATAGCCATTAGTATTCTCTTTATACCTTTTTCTCCTTTCATTGTTTGTCTTTCCCGCGATTAAGTTATTTTGGTTCAAGCTCGTATTCCTTATCTTCATGGTATTTGTATATTTCTCCATTTTTTGTCCAAAATCTACCAAATAAAAGGCCAATAGTAGATGAGGAGAGTACTAAAGTCTTAAGGTAGGTGGTCTATGACTTTTCCATCAGCATTTAATTATTTATAAATTTTTTAAATTGTCTGCACACCCGTTTTACTGGGCATTTTCCCATAAATGAATCGGCCTAAAATTCAATCTAATAAATTGAAACCTAATTCCCTAGAGACACCTCTTAACATGTTTGGAGGTTGATAACACATTGTTAACCACCCCAAGTAGGGTGTGTAATTTATAATGATTTAATGTTCTATATTGTGATTTACTGATACATTGTTCAAGTGTATTGACCTGAACTTTTAAATGATAATTGTAAAAAATTAATAAAATAATATTTTAAAAATTAAATGAAAAAAATATATTTATATAAATATCAATTTTCCATGATAAATTATTTTTGAATTGGAAATTTATTGCATTTCCTTATTTTATCTTGTCAGGTATGATGAATTGTAATAGAATGTACCAAATGAAAATGAAATTGGAATGAGAATTAAATGGTTTGAAATGATATATTTATATGGTTAATGTTGCATATGAAACAATTTATTCTTCATAGGAATTGTCCGACATGATCTAGCCTAAATTTCATGAGGTAATTCTTTAAGAACTCCGAGGATGACAATCTAATTCATTGAGCTGGTTGATAGGGGAGACACCCACCTTAGAACATAGAATTTTTCTATTAAAGGATGACAAAAATTATGCCTTATGATCCATTCAATTTTTCTCTAGATATTATAATGACTTGGATACACACCATGGATTATACACGATGTCTACAGAAATGTGATTCCTTGGATCATTCTCCTTGGTTCTAGTCAGGCTTAGCCCAATATTTATTATGGGTGTTATCCATATACACGGTTAGAAAAACTCTTAATGGAATCCCTTGGGGTTTCCTCTTGGATTACACTGAGTCCCATGTTCTGGGATTATTGGTTGTATACCATGAACTGGTTTAACCTCCTACAGTTATAGAGGCCTTAGTTTTACCTCAAATCCTATGTTATTATTATCATCATTTGAAGTATTGATGAAACCTTACATATGATCTCATAATTATAAATTGAATTTTAATTAAATAAATAAATTCATATTGAGTGACTAAATGATGCTAAGGTAGGTATGGGTTATTTATTTTCACACTGCTTTACTTTTATATGCACGTACAATGTTATAGTTTAAATTCACAGACTAGATTTTTATATATGCATTTGGTGGGGGACTAATAAGATTTATCTCACACACTATTTAAGAAATAATTGGTAACAAGGAAGATTATGTGAGCATTGTTGTGGTAAAAGGGAAGAATCCTATTTTGGATTCTCGAATTCTTGATTTAGGATAAAAGATTGCTAGCCGATGAATACGCCAGTGCTTGGGTTTATTGGATAGTGTTTTCCCTTGTTTTATTATTTTTTATATATTATATTTTACTATCTTCGTACTAGAATATATTCCTTTTTAACATTTTTTATTGAAATTAAATCAACTTTTTTATATAGAATATTTTACAACTTTTAAGGATTATTTAGTTTTTTTTATTCTTATACTTGATTTTTGCTACCTTATTGATTATTGTTACACATTATTGTTTTCATAATTTTCATCAATAATCTATACCGTAACTAGAGGGAATAGTTTACCAATAAACACACCCTAGGCCCTCACCACTAGTCAACATCCGGGAGAGTATGGGGATGTGTTCTTGAGTCTATGTGGACATCTTTTTTTGGTTACTCAGCAGTGAAATGGGTTTGAGACATCACAAGAATTATTCCCTTTCTTTTTTAAAATTCATTTACAAAAGAATAAAAGTTTTTTAATAACTACTGAGAAATGATTATGGAAAAAAAATTCATGAAGATTTTTGGAAAACATTAAACCTCAATTGAAAACCAAAAAAACCCACTCCTAATTGGTGATTCTCGCATAGTGTTGTATCTAATTATGAGAATTGTTATCAAGGATTAGTGAAGAGATACTATAAAGGTGGATTTTAGAGAGTTCAATTTCACAAAATCTAACTCAGGGGTATTATATACCATGTATGTGTCATACATCTATGCTGGTATACATATACACAAGGAGAAAAGGGAATTGAAAATAAATGATGTA
This sequence comes from Viscum album, assembly GCA_963277665.1. Classification (NCBI taxonomy): domain Eukaryota; kingdom Viridiplantae; phylum Streptophyta; class Magnoliopsida; order Santalales; family Viscaceae; genus Viscum; species Viscum album. The sequence continues at coordinate 838,423,997 of OY728167.1, forward strand.
GATATTTGTGAAGGTAATGGATGAAGAGTTGTTTCATTTGTGGTCAACACTTATTCTCTAACACTACTAAGAGTATTTTTTTAGAATTATTTAATTATTATTATGTTCCTTTAATAAATATAAAATTGATTTATCTAGCTTGTTTGGAGAAGAAGGGATTCTAATTCACTATTAAGAAAAACAATTATTCTATGTGTATGAATGATAAGTTTTATGAAAATAGAAAAGTGATAAATATTTTATGTAATACCTATATATTTTATGAGATAGATTCTATAAATTTCATTGATGTCGTGTGTTTTAAGCTACCCCAATATTAGATTGTTCTATACGCAACACCGTATTAACATGCAGTATACACAACATTATTCTTGGCTTGTGTTACGCACAATTTCCAGTTCTTTTGGTAGAATTAGATACTATGTATAGATTTTTTTCAATGAAATAAGAATTTATTATGTTATATAAAACACTAAAGGAATAATTCACACAACACTGACTTGGCTTGTGTTACACGCAATAGCGACCTTCCTTGATAGCTTGCGTTGTACGCAATACCGAGCTTCACTAAACAATGATATATTTTTATGAACTAGCCATTATGTGTAGTATTAACCAAATTTTGAATTTTATAACATTATCATTCATATTAAAAAATTTCTATAACATGGAATGAGAACAAAATCATTTTTTCTGATAAAAGAAGTATTTTTCAAAAAATGATGTTTTCCTACCTTTTGATAGCGCACCCTTTTTAAATCTAATTTTTGTCAAGTTTATACGTTCAATTTGAAAAAAATAAACCTTCCTATTTTTAATCAAGATATAAAAATTTACGTTGGATAAATTTGGGTTATTTTTCTGATAACCATTATATTTTGATGAATAGTAAAAATATGTTAAATTTTACATAAAAATAACATTTTTCATCGAGATAATTTATATAGTTAAATTATAATATTGAATGTTTTTAAAGTATAAATAGAATATATTTTTTCCATTTAATATAATTTGAGTCATTATCATTAATTTTACATTGAATACATATGTAAAAACATTTCAATATTTTGCAATGTTTTAAACAAAAACCTGTTTTTTCGACAATGAGATTAATATTAAATTACATAATGAAACCTCTGTGTCATGAATTTGGAAAAAAATATTCCATATTTAGAATCAGTAGTTTTAAATTATGTTGATTGGATACATTTATTTTTGGGTATTATGAATACTAACTATGGTTAATTTTACTTACCACTGTTAAAGGTAAATCAGGTAATTAAGGGTAAAAATAATATTAAAAATTTACCCTAAAAATTTTCTTCATATAATTGGATGATTATATTTCACCCTAAAACATAAATGGGTAGAAATAGAATCTATTGGAACCCACATGGATGATATTAAGACATTTAATTTATTTTATTTAATGAAAAATGAAATATGTCTCACTCAAACATTAATAATTAAATTATTTTTAATATACAGTTAATTATAATATATATTAGATTATAAATTCTCATTTGAATGATAAATTTATTTTATTTATCATGGAAATTTATTTGAGTATTTTAATATATATATATAATTACCTTAAAAGCTTATACATTAATGATGTAAAATTATTTATTTAGTGAAAAATCAATAATATTGTTTTTATTAAAATAATAATACCCATCTAAAGGCCCAAAAACATGAAAAAAAAACATTTTGGTAGAGTATATATAAACCATATGAATCCATGGGTCGACTTGTTTTCCACTTGGAGCCTTATAAAATATATTATGACACTTATATTATTTTATTTTAAATTATGTCAAAGATGTCACCTTCATTATTTAATAAATATAACATTTTAAATGTTGGGTTTTTAGAAGATAAATTAGTCTAAAAGTATTATTATGAAATATATTAGATTTATCTTCATAAAATTATTTTATTTTGAATTTTTATGATAAAAATATGTATATTAAGTAATTATACAAAATTTTTGTAGTAATTATTTTATTAAGAGAAATATCAAATAAATGGTTTTAAAAATATTAAACTAGATATTATCTGAACTAATTAATGTGATCCATGAATCTTCTAGATGAATATGAAATGTTATGATTCTACTAAATATTTTGGTTTGAATATATAATCTGTGTGGATTTTCTTTAAATTCAATTAAATGAATATTGTAAAAATTGACACTATTGATATTTTATAAAAATAACATATTATTAAATTGTTTAAAAATAACAAAAATATTTAGAAATTTCAAATTGAAAATTATATGGTTGAAACTATCATTATATATACCATTATAGAAAATTAACGATGCATAAGTAAGTATATGTATGCATTTAAAATTTATAATATTATTACCACAGAAAAAATTAAATTGATTAAACAAGGATAAATAAAAATGATAATGTTTAAAATGAATTCCAAACATGTATCAATTTATTTTTGTGATGATATTACGACCCTATATCATGTTATCTTCTATTTTGAGTCATTTTTTAGGTTTTTAAGTGGGTTTTGAGTTTATTATAAATTAATATTTGTGAGGTTTCCAAAATTTCCCCTCTCCTCTCTTGTAAAAGGTCGCCTCCTACCTCTCCTATTAATAATATTTATGGCCTTAAGTCTCGGCCAAACCCTACCCATTACTCTTCTAAACATCTCTAGTTACATTCTAGAGGTGCTGGTATTCTCAAAAGACCGACTCTAGTGCCATAGGTGGAAATTTAAAGGAGGTGCGTCGAGGAAGAGGTAATCTCTTCTTCTGATTCTTTCCAGTTTCTTTCTTCTTCTACATCCTATACTTTAATTGTTTCATTATAAAGTAATAAAATAAGTATCACTAATATACTGATATGTTATTATAAATATTAAACAACCCTATTTCACCTTATATCCATCCTACGAAAAACCAAATCACCGCGCATGTGTACATACAGCTTACTATCTCCACGTCGTAGTGTAATCTGTTTTTCCACCGCCACCGTACTTGGATGGGTATAATGGTATAAATAATAACTATATATTATTATTTTATGATGGTACTAATTATTAGATATTATATAATCCACTCCAGTTCCATTCAATAATTATGGGAATGATATCATTGATCGTGCATATGTACGGATTACCGTCTCCACGATGTGATGCGATTCATTCTCCATGTTAACCAATCAAGAATGATTATAAAGTATATATAATAAATAATAATTATAATTGATTTATATATATATAAATATATCATTTACTTACTTCCATTCAATTCAATAAGGAAAAAAAACAGTGTTCATGCGAACTTACGACCTACCATCTCCATGAACGGTGTATTTAATTTTATTTATCTATATTATTTCTATATATATATATATATATACCGAATATATATGATATATAAATCATGTTTTACATTCTAGAATTAATTAAATCAAGATAAAAGTAATAATTTCAAGAACAAAAAATCCAAACATGTACGATACATGAAATGATTATTACCCAGACGTTGTTTTAACATGGAATTGACGAATGAATGGGTAATATAAGGTCATGATTTAATAATATATGATATAATAAATATTATTATGGTTCTATTACAAGTTAATAATATGTTTAAACCCAATATACAGGAGGATCAGATATGTAAAAAGCATATTGGACCTAAGGTATGGGAAAATATCACAATCTCATTTTTATCCGAGATTTTTATACTTAAGTATTTATTGTGGAAGATATATCATCCACGTCCAAGTTTCCAAAATATGTAATTTTATTTCTATCCTCCTAAATTTATTTTAATCCAATATTACCCATTGGAGAATTTTTTATTAAATGATATGAAGGGAATCTATTGTCGTTTTTAGTACAAGATACTTTTGGAAGTTTTCGACAAAAGTATGAGAAGAATGTTTTTTTAACTTATATGGCATGAACGGATATTACAGTTTCATAACACCTTATTTACATGAAGATTCATCTAAAATATGTCATAATTATTTTCAACAATTTTTTTTTCTTTTAAAATTGCATGACATTTTTAGAAAAGAAAATGATTTTGAAAAAGAAAGTATATTTTCCTCAATATTTCATTTCATATGTTTTATCAAAACAATTTTCTACATAAGATTTTAATCTTTAACATGGTTATGTTTCAAGTATAATTTCCCTATTATTTACATTTTTTGATTTTTTTTATGATGAAATGATATCCATTTATCCTATATGGATTTTTTTATGATGGAAAGATGTTTTAGAATGTCATTTTTTTATAAGGGTTATGCTATGATGTATGATTTATTTTTTTGTGGAACACATAAGAATGGTTTCATTATGAGATGGGTGGGACCTATATATACATACAATTCATTGGGTAATGGTTTATATCTCATGATATTGATATGGATGGAATGGAAAGTAAATTCGGTTCATTATTGCAGGGTTGGAACGTGGAGTGAACTCAGTTCACTAATAGAATTTGTCCGCTATGACGGTCTTGGAAATGAGCATTGACTATTAAGAAATGATTTTCTATGATTATGTGTGTATGACACAATGTTTCATGCCTTATGTTCTGATTATTGTGTTTACATAGCACTTATATGATTTATCCCAGACATGATATTATGATCTCTTATGCCGAATAAGAATTTCAGATGTTATGTTCTTATGAATATGATATGATAGATATTTCTTTTATTTACTCTAACTGAGAATTTGAGCTCACCCATTTTTTATGTTTTCTTTTCCCCGAGATATAAAGAGTGGTTTCAGGTATGAAAACAAAAGGGGAATCTCATTATGGGAGACGTTGAAGATCTTTCACCATGATTATAAGTTAATGTTCTGAGTTTCCAAAGACACTAAAATAAAATGATCCATGGAATTTATTTGTTTCATGTATTAAGTATTCAGAAAACGTAATGTAATGTCCATGTAAGCAATGCATGGGTCCCTACAGTTGGTATCAGAGTGAAGGTTTAGTCAACATTTGGAAACTAGGATGTGAGAACATTAATGAGATCCCAGGAGATATTTCTAAATTATGTCTAGGGATGTCCCTAAGGTTAGTATAGGTTACAGTCCTAGAATTATGATATTGATACTAAATATCCCAGGATTAAACCTAATATCTTATAGATTTAAAGTACTCCCCATTTATTATGTTGTTTAATTAGTTTGAGTTTTTTCCTCTCATGATATTCTTTTTGGGTTTTAGGAAATGGTCAGAAACCTGAGGATTCATGTTAATGGAGAATATGAGGGACACTGGAATGATATTCTTCATGAGAAACAAAATGAAATGGGAGTTAGAATGAGAAACATAATTATTATTCCTAATCCAAAATCTCATAATATGATCTATAATCTCAACTTTAGTGAGTTTCCTAAAGCAGCTAATAAGGGAAAGATGATGTTTCATGGTGATCATAGAGGAAAGAATGTTAAATTTTCCTCATGTAAATCATGTGGGAGGATACATCAAGGAGAATGTTTCAAAGGAACTAGAAGATGCTTTGGGTGTGGAAAAGAAGGAAAAAATCCATTAATTACAAAGGAAAAGGTTCTGTTAACATAATGGACAAGGATAATGGTATTACTAAGACATCAACAGTGGTTAATTGTTTTAAATGTGGAATGTACAGGAATTATGAAAATCAATTTCCTAAATAAAAATCTCATGAAGAGAATCAGCATGTTTATATGGGTAGTATTTATGTGGATGATGATGAAGACACTACAAATAATATATGAGATGAAAGAAGTGTTGAGGAATAAAATTATGAATCTGGGTCAATGGGAAAAGAAGGTAGTGGAATGATTTCATGTTTATCAGGATTAATGTTGTATAAGTGATTTAATGGTACTATGGAATAAAGAAACATTTAAGGATTGTCACTTTATTGTTTTTACTTGAGTATTTGAAATTATATGTTCAATGATATCGGTAACCATGAAAGGTTATTCCGATATTTTTTGAATGCACATTTTATGCACATAATGAAGGGAAACAGAGATATAGAGATGTTTGATAGTATTAATGAGCTCATGACTTGTATAAGGACAAAGTGAGATCATGGTTTTAGTATATAGAATTTTTTGGATTTTGATGTATGGAAAGAGTTATGTTTGATAGAATTCATATTGTCACTAAGGTTCTATGGTAATTTACGTTATTATCATATTTCAAGAAAATACATGATTAAGGTATTCACATGTTTGGAATGTGACCAACAAGATATATCTTAAGATATATGGGGGATAAATGATGGTATTCACATGCTTGGAAGATTAAAATTCTAGTACTCATTTTCTTTATACTATGAGATTGGAGAGAAGTATTTTGGATAAAGGTAATGATAGGAATTGATTAATTTGAACATCAGATAGTATTGTTTAAGGATAGAACTTTTTTCCAATATTATTTACGGAGTGTTATAATAGTTCAGTTTTAGAAAAAGGACAACCTGCAAGATGGGTGACAACCCATCGCGTCGGAAAAGGTTACAGGAATCCAACCCAGAAACGAAGTGCGACGAGCCTGTATAACCTACCACTAGCCTAGAGGAAGTCCCTAGTTAGTAAAAACTAGTTTTATTTTATCAAGTGGTATAATAGATGAAGTATAAGTGAATTTTTGGAACCATTTATGATTAATCTCACCATATTTGGACTTATGTATATTTAATAACATGTGATAACTTTTTTTGATAGAGACAAATTGAATTACCTATCATTCTATCACATGATCTGCTAACACTTCAAGATTGAAAAATTATACATCATTTCATTAAATAATAGATTATGTGGGAATTGTTCATGGAATGACCAACGATGATATTACACTAAAATCAAGTAAGTATTTCTCCTTATAAAAAAATTCATCAACTTCAGGGGAATGATCTAGAAAACCAAAAATGTTGTCCTAGTACCCTCATATCTGATGAATCAGATGGAACCATAGATCATCACGAATTTATGGTTTTGTGATTGTTGGATTTTTCATAGCCATTTTCTCCACCACTCTTCATCAGAACATGATGGTTAGATTTCTCTTCCATATATATGTTTTCACCTGTTTTATCTTATGTGGAATCCCAATGATGAGTTATAATGGGTAACCATTATATTTCTAACATTCTTTTATAAAATTATGTTTTAGTATTCGTTTTTACGATGTGGTATTCTATAAACGAAACTGTCATGTAGAAAACCATTTATAACCCCCAACGAATTTCAAGGGAGACATTCATTTTAATGGGGGTATAATGTTACACCCCGATATTTTATGAGATAGATTCTGTAAATTTATTTGATGTCTTGTGTTGTATACTACACCAAGATTAGCTTGCACTGTACACAACACTGTATTAGCTTACAGTATACACAACATCATCCTTGGCTTGTGTTACACACAATTTCAAGTTCTTTTGATAGAATTCAAAACTGAGTATAAATTTTGTTCAAGAAATAAGATTGGATTAGGTTATATGTAACAACAAAGGAATCTTTCACGTAACACTGACTTGGCTTGTGTTACACGCAACAACGACCTTCCTTAATAGCTTTCGTTGTACGCAATACCGAGTATCACTAAGGAACCATATATTGTTATGAACTAGCCATTGTGAATAGTATTCACCGCATTTTGAATTTTATAACATTATCATTCATCTTACATATTTTCGAGAACATAGTATGAGAACAAAATTATTTTTTCAGATAAAAGTATTTTTCAAAAAATACCGTTTTTCCACCATTTGATGGCGCACCCATTTTTAATTTAATTATTGACATGTTTATAATCTCAATTTGATAAAATAGACATTTTAATTTTAATTAGGATATAAAAATTTACGTTGGATAATTTTTTTTATATTTTTATGATAACCTTCAAATTTTGATGAATAGTAAAAATATGCTAAATTTTACCAAAAAAAACTTTTTTCATCAAGATAATTTATATGGTTATATTATAATATTGAATGGTTTTATAGTATAAATAGAATATATTTTTTTAATTTTATATAATTTAATTCATTAGTTTTATTTTTACATTGAATTCATAGGTAAAAATATTTCAATCTTTTCCAATGTTTTAAACAAAAACCTATTTTTTGCGACAACGACATTAATTTTAAATTAATTACGGAAACTTATGTGTATTGAATTTAGAAAAAATAGATTCCAAATTTGAATCATTAGGTACAAATTATGTTAATAATCTACTTTTATTTTTTGTCATTATGAATAGTATCTACGGTTAATTTTATTTACCACAGTTAAAGGTAAATCATGTAATTAAGGGTAAAAATAATATTATAAAATTACCCTAACACTTGTCTTAATATACTGGGATTATTATATTTCGCCCTAAAACATACTTGGGTAAAAATGGAATCTATTAGAATCCACATGGATGAGAGTAAGACATTTAATTTATTTTATTTTGAGAAAAGTAAAATATGTATCACTTAAACATTAATAGTTAAATTATTTTTAATATATGGTTATTCATAATATAAATTCGGTTATAAATACTAATTTGAAATCTAAAATGTTTTTCTTTATTGTGGTAATTTATTTGTAATTTTTATGTTATATATAATTACCTTAATAGCTTATACATTAATGATGTAGAAATTATTTATTTAGTAAAAAATAAATATTATAGTTTTTGTTAAAATAATAATACCCATCAAGAGACTGAAACACTTGACCAAAAATTATTGGTATAGTCTATATAAACCATAATCATAAAAGGGTCGACTTGTTGACCATTTCGAGCCTTATTATTGATATTATGACACTTATATTATTTTATTTTAATTCATGTCAATGTTTTCACCTTCATAATTTAATAAATATAATAATTTTAATGTTGGGTTTTTTAGAAGATAAATTAGACTATAAGTATTCTTACCAAATATACTAGATTTATCTTCATCAAATTATTATTTTTTAATTTTTATGAAAAAAATTGGTATATGAAATAAGTATACAAATATATTGTAGCAATTATTTTATTAAGAGAAATATAAAATAAATAGATTTAAAAATATTAAACTAAATATTATACGAACTAATTAATGTTCTCCACAAACTTTCTATATGCATATGAAATTATAGGAATCTATTAAATATTTTGGATCGAATATATCATCTGTGTGAATTTTTATTAAATTCAAATAAATGAATAATGTCAAAATTGACACTATTGATATTTTATTAAAATAGAATATTATTAATTTGTTTAAAAATAAGAAAAATGGTCAAAAAATTACAAATTTAAAATTATATGGTCTAAAATTTCATAATGTTTACAATTATGGACAATTCCCAAATCATAATTAAGTATTTATAACCATTTAAAATATAGAATATTATTACCACAAATAAAATTAAATAGATTAAATAAGGAGAAATCAAAATGATAAGGTTTAAAACAAATTCCAATCATGTCTACATTTTATTTTTTAATGATATTAAAACCCTATCCCATATTATCTTCTACTTTGATTCATTTTTGAGGTTTTTATGTGGGGTTTGATTTTATTATTAATTAATATTATTAAGGTTTTGAAAAGTGTCTCTCTCCTCTCTTATAAAACGGCACCTCCTCCCTCTCCTATTCACTCCATTTTGAGCCTTAAAGCTCAAACAACCCCTAACCATTTCTCTTATAAACTTCCCTTTTAACATTCTAGAGGTTTTGGTATTCTCAAAAGGTCATCTCTAGTGCCATAGGTGGAAATTCAAAGGAGGTGCGTCGAGGAGGAGGTGATCTCTTCTACCGATTATTTCTAGTTTCATTCTTCTTCTACTTCCTCTTATATAGTTTTTTAATTATAAATTAATAACATATGTATCAATAACATACTGATATTTTATTATAAATATTAAACAACCTGATTTCACCTTCTATCCATCCTATAAAAAACAAAATCATTGTGCATACGTACGTAAGGCATAACATCTCCACGCCGTGGTGTAATCTGTTTTTCCACCACCACCATACATGGATGGGTATAATGGTGTAAATAAAAACAATATATTATTATCATAAAATTACAATAATTCTGAAATATTATATCATCCACCCAAATTCTATTCAAAAATTATGAGAATGATATAATCACCCATTCATACGTACGGATTATCGTCTCCACTCCGCAATGAGATTCATTCTCCATGTTAACCATTCAAGAATGATTACAAAGTTTTTATAATAAAAAACTAATGAAATATATGACATAATTATTATACTTGATTTATATATATATATATATTACTTACCTACTTTCATTCAATTCGATAAGGAAAGGAAAACTACGTCCATGCGTACGTACGTCCCACCGTCTCCATGAACGGTGTATTTGATTCCATTTATCTATCTATTATATATATATATACCAGATATATATGATATATAAATCATGTTTTACATTCTATAATTAATTAAATAATGATATAAGTAATAATTTCAAGAACAACAAGTCCAAACACGTACGATACAAGAAACGATTATTACCCAAAATGTTGTTTTAACATGGAATTGACGAATGAACTGGTAATATAAGGTCGTGAGTAAATAATATATGATATAATAAATACTATTATGGTTATGTTACAAGTTAATTAAAATTTTAAACCCACAATACAGGATGTCTGGACATGTAGAAAACATATGAGACCTAAGGAAAGGGAAAATCTCAGAATCTCATTTTTATCCAAGATTGTTTATACATAAGTATTTACTACGGCAGATTTATAATCCAAATCCATGTTTCCTAAATATGTAACTTTATTTCTATCCTCGAAAAATTGTTTAAATCCAATTTTACCCCTTTTTTTAATTTTTATTAAAAGATATGATGGGAATCTTTTGTCGTTTTCAGTACAACATGTTTTTTGACTTTTCCGACAAAAGTACGGGAAGAATGTATTTTTTTAAATTATATGGAATGAATATATTTTTACAGTTTCATAACACCTAATTTACATGAATATTCCTCTACAATATTTCATGATTATTTTCAACAAAAAATTTTTCTTTTAAAATTGCACGACATTATTAGAAAAGAAAATGATTTTGAAGAATAAAGGACATTTTCCTCAAGAATTAATTTCATGTGTTTTATCAAAACTATTTTCAATATAAGATGTCATTCCTTAATATGATTATTTTTCAAGTATAATGACTTTATTATTTTCATGTTTTGATTTTTTTATGATGAAATTATATCCATCTATGTTATATGGATTATATTGTGAGGGCATGATGTTTAAGAATCCCATTTTTTTACAAGGGTTATGCTATGATGTATGATTTATGCTTTTATAGAACACAAAATAATGGTTTAATTAAGAGATGTTTGGGACTCATATATCCCTCCAATTCATTGGGTAATTATTTATATCTCATGAGATAGACATGGATGGAACGACAAGTATATCTAGTTCATTATTAGAGGGTTGTAACGAGTAGTGAACTCAGTTCAGTAATGGACTTTGTCCGTTGTGATGGTCATTTCAAAGAGCCTTCACTATTATGAAATGATTTTATACGCATATGTGTGTATTACACAAAGTTTCATGGATTAGTTTCTGATTATTGTGATTACATTTCACTTCTATGATTTATCTCATGACATGATATTATGATCTCTTACGCAAAATAAGATTTTCAAATGTAATTTTCTTATGAATATGATATGATTGATATTTCCATTGTTTACTCTTACTGGGCATTTGATCCCACCCTTTTTTATGTTTTCGTTTCCCCAAAATATAAAGTGTGGTTTTAGGTAGGAAAAAATGGGTAAGATCATTATGTTAGATGTTGAAGATCTTTCACCATGATTAGAAGTTTATGTTCTGATTTTCCAAAGACACTAAACTAATAAGAAATTTAGCATTTTGTTTGTGTCATGTGTTATGTATTCCCCAAATGCAATGTAATGTCCATGTACATCAATATTGGGTATCTACATTTTATACGTTCTAGATATGGATAATCCAACTTATAACATTTAGAAAAAAATTAGGGTTGATTTTAATCTAATTAATCTTTTGAATTATCTACTTTGGAATATAAAGGAAAAACACAATAAATGACTATATAAAGATGTATTTTGGGACTCATTTTATTTTGAATCATTTCATAATTTATAATCTTGTTTATTGGGAAAAATGTGTAGAGAAGCTTTTATTTGAAAGGATTAAAGGGCTAGTGGACGGTTGGATCTCATACATAGTAATGTATGTGGACCAATGAGTACTCATGTGAGAAGTGGTTATAGGTAATTAATTACATTTACCTAGGATTTTAGTCAGTATATAAATTTTCTTTCCAGGAAACAAAAATATGAATCTTTTTAAACGTTCATAGAGTTTTAGAATGAAATATGAAATTAACTAGGTAATTGTATTAAGATCATTCAATCAAATCAGGTGGTGAATACTTTAGCTAGGAATTCATTTATCATCTTAGGGATTATGGAATTGTTCTAGAAATCAGACCACCTAAAACACCATAATGGAATGGTTTTTTTAAGGAGAAATTGAACCTTTTTCCACATGGTTAGGTCAATTATGATTCATTATGACTATTCTCTTTTATTTTGGGGTTATAGTCTGGATATTATCGCAATTTTACAAAACCATGTTCCATATAAAGTAGATTTGAATACACCATATTGGTTGTGTTATGGGAAACATAACTTTATGTATTTTACGATTATATGGGTTTATGAAGCATATGTTCCATATTTTTTTTCTAATAAACTCAACTTTAAATCATAAAATTCTTATTTTTTTGTTATCCCAAAGTAACTATGGGATATTATTTCTATAATCTTATTAATCCCAAACTGTTTGTTCTCCTATGTGGTGTTTTCCATGAGAAGGAATAATTACGTCAAGGAGTCGGTGGCATGAATGTTAAACCGATAAAATTTCTAGACCATCATTCAAAAAGTGATCCTATGATTGATGTTAATATGGTTCAATAAAGAGTTGTGGAAGAAGAGATGACTCAAGATACATAAGAACCTATAAGGCCTGGTAGGCTTCATCAAGAACCTAAGAGATATGGATTTATTAAGGAAAATTATAATGAAGTTATGTTCATAAGAGATGATCTGAATTTCTACCATGATCCCTTCGTGATTTATGATTTTGAGAAATGATTAAAGCTGCAAAACCTGAAATGGAATGCATGTATGTAAATAATTATTATAACATGGTGGATACACCATAATGGTTAAAACACATAGGAATAATGTAAGGCTTCATAAAAAATTGACATGGATGATAGTGGGTATATATATAAATGACACTTGGTAGTAACATTTTATAAGAATATTCTTGGTGTTTAATATTAAGAATCCATTTCACCTATGGAAATGACAAAATCCATTTAGAAATTTATATCCATAATCGATAATTTTGATTATAAAATATATCAAATGAATGTCAAAATGTAATTCCTTAATATGAACATAGTCAAGGAAATATATATGATATATCCTGAATGTTATTATTTTCTATATGAGACTAATAATGTATGTAATTTCTAATAGTGCATTTATATTTTGATTTAGGCTTCTCAGAGATGGAACATATAGTTTGATGATGAAATCAAAGACTTTGGGTTCATCCAAAACCAGAATTAATATTTTTTTCATATATTTCAATTAGGGTATTCAATATAGTAATTATGTTATTTTATTTGTGGAAAATATTAATTTTTTCAAATGATATTATGAAACTTCACTCTGTGAAGATGTGGCTACGTAAATAATTTATAATGATATTCATGGGTGAGACAAATGTTACATGGATTCTAGTTTTCAATTGGAAAAAGATGTCATAAAGTCATAATATAGTTTCATGTTTTCACTAAATGAAGGTGATATTAGTTGGAGTATTTCCAAATTACCCACTATATAAAACTCGAAAATAATGATAGAGTAAATTACATCATTAAATTTTTTGATTGAATTTTTTGGATGTAGACATTCATCTTTAAACATGGGGTGGTTCCTAGAATTGATGATCGTTCAAGATTTAGTATGAAAAAAATGTATTAATCAAGGAAAAATAATCCTAATATCACCAAATAACCAAAAAATAATTCAAAAACAATATCTCATATGAGAAATCATTGATAGGGGTGATTTAATAATCAATGGAGTGGCTAGAGATGGGATTGTACAAGATATATTTATGAAACCAATACTTTAACAACAATATGTGGGTCATGTAGCATCTATGGATGTCATACACATGAATTTTTTTTGAAATGGTTTTAAATTTATTATGACTTTATAATAAAGTCAATTTCAATTTATCATTCATTAATTTGTGTTGTAATTTACTTTAGATTAATGGTTTAATGATGATATCCTCTTTAAGTAAAACTTGGCGAACCCTATTTAATGATTATCATGGAGTATAAAGAGTTTTCATGATATATAAATTTTATCATTAATATATTTTTATATTGAATAAAAATGATTTTATATGAGATATGAATAATATATCCATGAGATAATAAGTAGAGACTTATTACTTATATTGACCTGCCATAATATATCTTATGGAATATCACATAGTGAGTTATATACTTATGGGTGTATGATTATTATCAATTAATATTACCTAAAATTTTTCAGATACCTAATATGATAAACTTCACACTTTAATACATTTCTTACACAATTCAAAAACATCTTAACTAGTCAAGGGATTATTGGTTATGTTGTTGATCATGTCATCAGTTGGAGTGAAACCCAGATGGGATTTTTCCACTTATATGAAAAGTAAAGGAATATTGTACTTGATTTAATTGTCATGAGACAATTAATATCCATTTGTATTTGAATCACATATATTGTGTTCAACTACTTGTATGAGGGATATGTGATGTGATCATTTTTTAGATGAATGAAATGTGATGTCTTCATTGACTTTTTCATTTTTTGAAGAGTCAATAATAGTTGATATGAACTATACTAGATCGATATTGTTTCATGTTGAGTGTTCAATTGATATTATATAAAAAGGTATTATATATTTATACATATAATATATATGATACATCTTATAGAGGATATGTTCATATATAGATATAAGTACATTTGATAAAGATCACACAAGAACCCTTAGTAGATAGAGTAGCACAGATGTTTTTCCAGAGGTTACTCTTTTCCCAAATATATGCAATATAGATTTTATATTTGTTTTTAATACTACTAAATACCATTTTGAAAAAAAAAAGTTGTTACAAAATTAAGGGAGCTTGAAGAAACTATGTTCAAAAAAAATTTTACATTGATTCACAGAGAGTTGTAATGTTTTTGTATAAGTCATTATGAGATGTTGTAGAAGTTCGATATTGTCATGAATGGAAAAAAATAAAGATATAAAGTATGTAATAATATCCCTATGTTATAAAAGGTGATAAAATATAATTGATACTTATACCACATCCTATGAATAAATCCCATAAATTTGTATGATGAAGGATTCAGTTTATGATAAGGCATTCATGAATTTTGGTGATCCTCCTACATGGTTTCCTTCAATTTATAATCCATTATGAATGGATTATTATTGATTTGTAAATGTATTAAATTTTTTAAATTTATTCACCAATAGTAAGGGTATCATTTTATGACACCTGATATGGAAACAAACACTTTATTTATTAAAACACAATATAATTTTCTATATAAGGGGATATGATCCACTACATTTGATGGATGACCATTATAAATTGGTGTGTACAATAATCAGTTTCATGCAATGATTTACATTAC
This sequence comes from Viscum album, assembly GCA_963277665.1. Taxonomy (NCBI): domain Eukaryota; kingdom Viridiplantae; phylum Streptophyta; class Magnoliopsida; order Santalales; family Viscaceae; genus Viscum; species Viscum album. Next base: position 838,439,821 of record OY728167.1, read on the forward strand.
TCCCTAAAATTTTGAAACTCTGTTCTTCATTCCATAATGAATGCACTAGAATCCGTTCATTGTTTGGGAGTCTCGAAGTTATGATCTGTAATCCCTTACAGGTAGGAAGAATTCAATTTCTACATTGTAATCATAACCAATCATGCTCTATGAAATATAAAGTCCATTACTATTATGATATAGGTACACCATTATTTGTTAACATTTATGTGTTTAATTATTTAAATATAGATTAAGTTTATATGAATTTTTTTCCACTACATGTGATCATAGGATGACCCCTTGAACTGCATAATAGAGAATCATGTGCAATAAGGAAGACAATCTATCATGCACTTATTTCATGATGGTGGGGGAAAATTACATGATTTGGGATGGGGTGGAAGATTCCTTGTTGATAGGAAGCACTATAGAAGTGGTGTGGGGTGTAATGAATATTATTTGACTAATTCTAGGAAAGGGAAGGTAGAAGAATGATTTCATGACATTATTACATGACAGAAGGAGGAGGTCACATGAATAGAGGATGGGAAGTGATAACCTGAGATGTTAGGGAACTAGAGTGATGTGAAAGGGAATAAAAACATAAGAAAAACGTTATAGTGGATGTGTCTAGGGTTTTCCACATTTGTGGTGTCTGACTAGGATATGGAACCTGCAGTGAGTTCTACACGGTCCATGTAAGACTCATCTAATAAATAAAAGGACGATTCATTGGCTGGGTGAGGGTTTAGACATGAGATGAGGGCACACTGGCTAGTGGGACGCTTCCCCCCTTGGGAGTAAAATCCAAAACACTTTCTTATAGAATAGATAGGGGAGACAGGGGATGTTGTTAAGGAACTATTTAGGATACTAGGTAGACAGTGAGAACAATAAATTATTCCTCCCAAGTGAAGTCATAGGTTTTATTTATAAAGAATCCAATACAAAATGAAATATATATACTTAAAATATAAAATACATGTCATAAGGTTGAATAATTCAAACATAACCTAAATATATAAATATCTAATTAACCTAAATATTATTATACAAACCAAAATGATTGGTTCTTTCCCATGATGAAATATATTGATTTATATGTTTAATATGTAATGTGATTAACCTCATAGTGAGAAAATGAATTAATTTCTTTGGATCATTCAAATAAATGGTATTCTATACTTTTATACAGTTAGATGGAATTCTCAGCTCATCTTTGGTACATATTTCTTGGAGTTTATGAAGCCCTTATCATTTTAATCCTCAAGCTAAGAGTATGTGTTGTAGCTATTAATTTATGAAGATATCGATAATAATCTCGAGAATTAAAATATTGAATTTTTGTGACCAATCAAGTGTCTTTTGAGAATATGACTAATTAAACCCTTAATTTTTAAAATGAAAACTCTAACCCTAAATAAAAGGAAATATTGGATTGTTTTCATGTCCCAAAATATTAGAAAATCCATGAACATAATTTTATTAGATTATAAATGATCAACATCAATTATGAATGATGATATAATAAAATATCAAATTAAGAATATTCTTTAGAATATTTCATATTTTATGATAAATCTACTTTATCTTGTTACATAACCAATAAATATTATTTAATTGATTTTTATGTTATCGATAAATGGTATTCTTTTCATGAAGAAAATAAGCCCACAAATCAACCTTGAATTTATTTCATTTTTTGGAACAATTGTTGTATTTTTAGAAATTATTTGATCAAAATCTGTAAGGGTTCATGTATTGTTGAACCCTCTGTCGTGTCTTGGGTACTAAGGGAGTTTGAGAATGTTTTCTGGTGGATTCGGTGGTTGATGATGGTTTGGGTTATTTTTATTTTTATTTTAATGAAATTAGGGATTTCAGGTTTAATCCAATATTTTTTAGTTACATTTTGCGTTTTCAGCTATGTTTGGAACTACTATTGTGATTTTACTTTCCCTTGAAATGAACCATTCATTTTGAATAGAGGAATACATTCACAACAATGTATGATTCATTTTTCTTTTTTCTGAGAGTCATTCTCTATTTCATAATCTTTCCCTTCATTTTGTATGTGTAACTTTTTATATTTGTAAGTGTAATATGATTTTGTAAGATTCATTTTGATTTTAATAATAATAATTTCTTGCTTCATGATAGAATTTTACATTGCAATATCTCATTTCATAAAACTAAAATATAATTTTTAAGGGAAATATTATTTTATATGATAAAATCCCTCATTTGTAAGAGTCATCTAGAAGTGTATAGGTTTATTCTCATATTTAGTATAAATCACATAGAAAACCATAATGGTCTTTTCTTGATTTTGTAAGAGTCCTTTCAAAAACATAAGTCTCATTTTTTTATTTTAGTAAGTGTATTTTGGTTTCATAAAATTAAATTATAAAAATGCAAGAGTCAATATTTTCTATGTAAAGGTAGTTTCCTTCATTAAAATTCTTATTTCCTTTACTTAACTTAAAATCCTATTTAACTATAGGAAAAAAGTACTTTAATGATAGTTTTTTAGAAACAGTTTTCAAACCCACCACTAACTAGTTTATTTTTAAAAAAACTACCACTAATTTATGATTTTTTATTAACAACAACTATAAAATTTTATTATTTAAAATTATTTATTTATTATTAGTGAAAATATTTTAAAAACAATTAAGAAATTGTAACTATTTCATAGTAGTTTATAAACAACTGATGTTAAATCTGAAAATTAATTAATTTATTTAAGTTACTTTCGTAATCAAATGAGTGATTTTTAAAAAATAATTTGTCAAATTAATAATAATTATTAATTAATTAAAATTTCAATCACCTGTTAATAAATAATATTTCGTAATTATATTTATATTTATAATAATTTATTATTTATTATTTAAAATATTAAATAATTATTACATAGTAATTATTTCAAATTAATAGTTATAAATTACTTAAAAATAATTAAATAAATAATTATTAATTATTAAATATTTAGTAGTTATTAATCATTAATTATTTAATCGTGATTAATTATTTATGAAATTTTAATTATTAATTTAAAAATCACTATTAAAAAAATGTCTTTAACATCGATGGCCTTTTTCAACACTTTCTGATAGCAATAATAAAGCGTACACTTTATGAGAGCTTTATTTTTAACGCTGATAACGGGGATCCTTTATATGTACTTTATTTGTAGTACTAAAAAGGTCCAAAATATAACTAAATAATTATGAAATTAAAAATTAAAAATTTTATTAATTAAATAATTATTGATAAAAATAAATAAATATAATACATTATAAATAAATTATAAATACTAATAAATTTTATATATTAAATATATTGATATTTAAAATGAATAAAATGAAATAATTTAGCAAATAAAAATTAAAATTGAGTAAATGAATAAAATTATTAAACATTTTATTAATTAAATAATTACAGATAAAAAATGAATAATTTTTACATTCATATATATATATTATAAATATTAATCAGTAGTAAATATTAAATATATATATATATATGAATGTATATAATATTCCCTAAAATATAACCTATATAATACAAAATATTTATGCTTTACATTAAATAATTTATATATTTACTAATGAATGGTTTATAATTTAAAATTAATATGAATAGAAAATATAGACTAATTACACAAATTCATGGACATAATTGAATATCATTTGACTTTTCAGTTTAAGGTATATTAAATGTGTGTTATATTGATTTCACATACATGTAAGTAATAATTGTATTTTTAATACAATGTACAGACACAAATATTTAGGTAATTAATGAAATCTTATTTAACAAACACATACATATAATAATTATGTAATTTTTTCAAATTTTAGTATTCTTTTTATAATTTCATTATATCATGATACATTTACTATATTATGTATTTAAATGGAAAATTTTATATATTGGTTTTCTAATTTTGATACTATTAGGAATTATTTCATTTGTAATATTTTTTGTTTTTTGTTTTTTGTTTTTTTGAGATATAATCATTTTCTATTATTTATTTATATATATATATTTAGTATGTTTTAATATTTTCAATAGGTACTCGATTTTATTTCAATATCTATCAATATTTTATTAATTTATATTTAATTAATAAATCTTATCTATTTTTTAATATTTTTAAACTGTAATCTTTTTTAGTTATTAAATTTCACTCATTTCTAATTCGCATGCATTTAAGATTATATATTCATTAATAATGTTAAAAGTATATTTGTAAATATTTATAAATAAAAATATTTATTCATATATATTTACTATATATATAAATGTATATATATATATGTATTTATAAGAAAATAAATATTATTTTTTAAATAAATATTTATATAATTATAAATAAATAATTATATATATTTAAATAATTATAAAATTATAAAAAAAATAAATGATGAATATATTTACTATATTTATATTTACATATATATAAATATATATTTATATATATTTATTATATCTATATATAAATATATAAAATGATATGAATATATATATATATATTACAATTTTTTATATTTATATATAAATGTAATTATAAAAATATAATAATTTTATTAAAATAAATATATAATTATAATACATAAATCTAAAAAATGAATATATTTACTATATTAATATTTATATTTATATATACCCAAAAGGTTCAGGCCCAGGCTGAATGCCCAGTCCCGTAAAAATTTATTAAAGAAAAAGATGCAGTACAAAGTACAAAGCTAAGAAAATGAAATTACCCCCAACAACACGGCCAATCAAAAGATGTCAAAATCTCTAGTATCACCATCCTCCAAGATGCCTAGATCTGCCGATTCCCACTCAGAAAGTGAAGCGTAGTGACTGATTATATTGAGATACTGATCCCTAAGATGTAACTCTCTTCCAGAAAAAGAGCTCTGGGTCATCGACTTACTCTGCTCCTTCTTTACATTTATTTCTTTCCCTTTTTCTTTTTTAGCAGTGGACTTGGTAGATACAGTCTTCGGCATGTTGGAATAGTCTCTCTGTGGCTTCTTCTTATTTGAAGCAGTTAATGCCCCCATGCTTACATTCCCATTTTCCCTCGAACAATATCACTATAAGAGACATGATGGACAACCCCATCATTTTATTTACCTTCACTGGAGAAATTTCCCCAGTTTCCAGGAGTTTCCATCGATCCCTTGGTGCAGTCATTTCCTCCATCCTTTAATGTTGCAGACATCAAATATTTCCTATTGATGTCAATTGGGGTCAGACACTGATTTTTCATTTTTCTCCCTTCCGATTTTACTTCCTCATCCATTGCAACCTCCATAAGCATCGGTTGATCTGATTCCATGTGGGTGGGCCCATCCTCCATCATGTTTCCAACCATCCTGCCAGGCCCAGAATCTGTCGGTAGTGGGATAGACCGACCACCTTCCGCATCTCCTGCACCAGTTTGAAGTTCTTCCACTCCTTCCAACACTCCAAATTGATTCATAGAGGAAAAATATGATCCAGAATTTACAATAAATGAATCAACGTCCTCTGCACCTCTTGATATCCCATGTTCACAGCCCATGAATTTAAGTGGTTGACACACGTCACCAGCATCAACAGAGTGATTAATCTGCATCGCAACACCATCATACACGTGCACCATTAACCCTAGTTCACCAGACAAAGAGCTAAGACCAAGATCATTTCATAACTGATCAAAAACTACTGCAACAGAAGGCCCTGACTTCTCTAGATAAGCGTACATCATAGCTCCCAATGAAACTCTATTACCCGGTCCAGAAGGGACAATCATAGAGGGAGGGTAAGCCTATTTCATCCCTTCATTGACATGACCTGGAGACTTCTGCACTTGATGATGCTGATCAGCCTCACCCAGAGAATCTGGAGCATCATGCCCCACTGAGAGAGATCTCTCCCTATCAACCTTCTTATTCACAACAGGAGCATTTCTTACCCCACAAACCATAACCGGGGCCACATGAAAAGCATTTGAAGCACCAAGTTCAACAAGACACTCCTGCAATTCTTTCTTATGACAAACAAAAAAAATCATGCCCCTGTTTGCAACAGAAGGAGCAGAAGTTGATCCAAGATTCATAGTAGATGGGTTGGGCATACCTGTATTCCCCCTCAATGACTTCCCACACCATCTCAGGAGGAGTTCAGGATAGTTCCATTTCAACACAAAACCTTGCGACACTTGGATTCTTCAGGGTAGTCGTCCTCTAATCCAGACACAGGAAACGACCAATGGAATTCCCAATTGAGCGTAACAGCACTGGATTTTGGAAAGGTAAAGGCAAACCAGGGAGCTGAATCCAAATCGTTGAGGTAGAAGAATCATGGTTCATGTGAAAATAAAAAGACCAACGAAGAAGGTGAAATCGAGAACCTTGAATGGATCTACTAAAATTGGACCAAGCCCAAGCCAGATCATCTTCATCAGCAAAATAAAGAAGGAAGTGCCGCGGAACCAAGAGGCCGACAACTACCCGATGATTTATACCCAATTCCCCATTCACAAATTTTTAAAATACATCCACCGAAAGCGGTCACCGCACAAACATTGCAATCAGGGCCGTGGAGAGAAGTGATGATGCATCAGTGAACTCTTGAACGGAGACCGGAACCACAGGCTAGTCGTTGTAGAGGCCAGGAACCTTTGGAGCAACCCTGATGTTGGGGAGAAAAGGAAGACCCGCCTCTGAGGGTAATCGAGAGTGACGATCAGCAATCCCACAACCCTAAGTCCCAACGCCGAGATGTTGAGGCCCCTCCCCCAGGGGAGGAGGGGCCGCCAAGGCCTCCATTGCAACTAGGGTTTGAGCATCACCCGATCTTCAGGAGTGCTCTCTCCATCGTCATGGAAAGGACATATAGTCCGTTATTTATATTTATATATATTTATTATATATATATATATATATTTACAATTATGTAAATATATTTATAATTACGAAATTATAATAAATATCTTTAAATAATGAATATATTTACTATATTTAGATTTATATTTATTTATTAAATATATATATAATTTTTCAATATATATAATGATATAAATATATTTATAATGATAAATAAATAATGATAAATATATTTAATGATATATTTACAAATTTATATTTAATATATTTATAATTAGAAATAAAAAACAGTTTTTTAAAAAGTATTTATATGATTATATATAAATAATTACATATATAAATAATTATAAACTTATAATAAATAAATATATATTTGTATAAATAAATTTTCAATTTTTTATGTATAATTATAGTTAAAACTCTTTAATTACTACTAATGTTTTAGCACTAATAAAGATGCCTCTTAATAGCACAGAAAAAATGGATCTTTATTAGTGTTTTTTAGAACCACTCATAAAAGTGTCGTTGTTCTATTAAATAACTCTAACTATGAATGAATTAGTTGTAATTTTTCACGCTATCTAAGGATGCCACCTCCAACCAACACTCCTCCTTGAAAAATCGATGCTCGAATCAAGTCCTGAACGGATCCAAGGCTCGAATCCAAGGATTGAACAAATCAAGGCTCGAATAGATCCAAACATTTGTGTGTAATATCAATATTTCTCTGAGAGGATTCAAAGCTTTAATCCAAGGTATGTTAATTTTTATACACCTCCTCACTAGTTTTTCTAGATTGACGATATATTTTTGATTTTTTTCATTTTCTCTTTCTATTCATCATCCATCATTGAATTCCCTTCTATAAGGAATTTCTAATTGGAAGTTTTTAGGATTTTGGTTTATTATTGACCCTTTAAGGAATTTTATTCCTTACTTTTACTATATTAATACATCCACACAACAATTTCATCCATTCTAGTAGATGGCTCCACTCAAATTCCATTAAACGCGGAACAATGAATTCTTTAATATTTTAAATACAACTTTTTATCTTTATTAAATCCTATAATATTTATCTATGAAGGGATTATGGATAATTAAGTATTTTTTTTAATTTTCATTATCATGAAAGGATATTTTCTTATGTTTAAATATTATGAACTTCCTTCCAGGGACATAATGCATACTAAATGTTTACTTAAATTCCACCAATGGGTTTTAACGAATAAATAAAAATGGATTTCATGTAATGATTTATTATAAATTTTAATGAATTGTCATTATGTTATGATGAAGGATTTCTATGAATTAGAAAAATTTTGTTTATTTTTCAAGATTATTTTAATGTTCGCAATGAACATAGAATTATTGTTTCTTTTCATTATTTTAAATGTTTTGGTTGAGTTTAAAATGAAAAGGGTGATGTATTTGATAATATTTTAAAAGGAATTTAGCCATGTTTGATATGTTTTCCCAATTAGGTTAATATGTTGTGTTGTATACACCCTTGATGTTAAGCCCCTCCTTGATTAATAAGTAAAATATTGTTTGTTTTTCTAATATGGATTGGTCCGAGGTCATTAATATCATTATATTATTTATGTTATTATGAAGGGGGTTTTCATTAAAGGTTGTTTGAAGTATCTAGTAATTTTATGTCTTTTAAAATATTTTAATAATTATTTTTATTGTATTGAGATGTGTTGCATTTTATTGTTCACCTCCACTTACATATCATGACAAACCTTCGAAAGCTTGGTGAAAGTTATAGGGAGGAGTATTTTACAAGTGTATGATCACACATTTCATAAATAGTTCATTTTAATGGGTTGGATCGAAATATATCTATTATATTTTTCAGAAATATCCCTTGATATATATTTTATAAACAGGTTTGTAAAGTTCATATATGATTTTACAAAAACAATTATTATCATTCCATTTTATAATAATTTTTTCGCATATCCTGCCTAAATGTAATAGGTTTAAAATTTAAATTATACATGTAACTATAATCTTTTGACATTGTTAATTCACTATAATAATTAATGGAATAGGAATTAGAATATTAAATAACATAAATTTATTTAATAAGTTTATGAATCATTTTTTTCTATTCTACATGTTCTTAAAGTATGAAATTTGGACCCTAATGTAAAATGTGAAATGCCTTATTATTTCCCACCACCGAAATGGCACAATATATATGAGTAAGTATCCATCCAAATTGGGTCTCATAATGTCCCATGATGAAATTTCCACATGAATTAGTGCATAATTAATGTAGTTAGTTAATCCTTATAAAATAAACCTGATTTTTTATCCTTCATTAAGTGTAAAAATATTATAATTATAAATTTAAATAATCCGTGATAGAATTAAAATAATATCAATAAAATTTACTTACCACAAATGTGATATTGGGATAATTATATTATATCACATACATTAAAGAAAAAATTGGACTCGAATGTTCATGTTGTGTTACATCTATGTTTGTATTACAATAATTTTAACACTAGAGTGAAATGAATTATTTTCATCTTTGAAACCAAGAAGATGAAATATATTAAACATATTCACAATATAATAAGACAAACATAAATAATAACCTCTACTATGTATTCTTACTTTAATATTTATTATATTAATTATTATTATAATTTTTTCATTCTAATCACGGAGCATAAAATTTCTTCATCTCATTAATACCAGTCATGTTTTTTTAAAATTAATAGGTCATCAACATAGATAAACATAAAAACATATTTTTATTTTATAAACATTAAAATAGTACATTTATCAACATTATTATGTAAGAATCCATTAAAAAAATAGAATAATTATTATTATGTTTTTAGGTATTTCTTTAAGAGGATATGTGTATTTAGCTAATTTAGATAATATATTTTAAATATATTATATGAGAAACCTTCATATTATGATATGTGAATTTCAATATTTAAATTTCCCTTTAAAAATATATTTTTTACACATTTTTAATGAACACATAAATGATTTATTGAATTTAAAGGAAACTAAAAACTTTGTTGTTTTAATTTGAACTAAATTAGTATAAGTATCAAAATAAACAATCCATTCCATTTTTTGTGGAACCTATGATTAATATTCTTGATATAAAAAAATTAATGTAATAATTGGAGTCATGCATGATTCTAAATTAACATTTACAACCAATATGATGTGAATATTTTAGAAAATTTGAAAAGGTATAAGTATTATTTCGAATAACTGGATATATTTCATCAATAAATGATTCCTTCTTAGTCACAAGATATTTTGAAGAAAATAATTCATTATATTACTTGATATCATTGTCTATGTTTAGTACCAAAGGATATATTTTTTTAATATTATAATTTTGATAATTATCAATTAGAAAAATGTAGGATTTGAAATATATGAATTTAATATATGGTGATAGCCCTGTGGGCATTATTACTTATCACATGGTTACCAAATTTAGAATTTCTAAACAAGAAACAAAAAACCTCTAAACTAAATGGTAGTATAGGATATGTGATCCAATGGTCATACCGACAGTGACAGGGTTGAATAAAATTTTAATTAAATAAAGTAATCCTAAATTATTTTACTATTAAAATCTAACTATTTTATTGGTCGAAGATATGGTGATTGATTTAGATTTTATGAAAATTGAAAAACATGCTTGGTAATTGAAAATATGGGTTCATGATTTATTGGGGTATAAAATAGTGGGAAAAAATCACAGTTGTAAAACCTGAGTTAGTTTAATCTAATGGTCATGGTAGAGAATCCCAAAATCATAGGTGCCCCCTTTTCACAATGGTAATGTTACTTATAATATTCAGTGAATTGGTATCATAGAACCATATATAAACATATAATACAATCCACCCAATAAACATAGTGTGAATTGTTCCCTATTCAATGGTTTGAAATTATCACTCCATCACTGATCACAGAATGGTCTGAATGATGTAGTGAAGAAGAAAGTTAATAATTTTTGGTTTCATAAAATACCCAAATGAATTGGATTTATGAATAAAATACATTAAACAATCTATCCTTCATTATTACAGTTTCGTTTTAAAATTACCAACCCCTAATTCTATCCATGAGGGTGTAGTAAAATAAAGAACCCATTTTATTCATCATGACATTGTAGGTCCATTATCCCATCAGTAGTGGCTCTAAATTAATCATTGATTGGGTGCCTTGGCCTCTTATTTATAGACTTCCCTAGGGATCAGGTTGCATTCAGTGGAATACTAATTCCATTAGAAAATATCCATCATCATCCCTAAGGACAAATATTTAAGATTATTCATTAAAAACGACATCATTGTCTCATTATTGGGTCTGTTGAGATATTACACGATGTGTAAATAATTTCATAATGTGTAACAACCAAATTTTCACTACGGAAAAAGGTGTCATGGTTTTCAAAATACTCTTCTAGAAATTTCATCTATTCAAAATTCGCTTCATAAAAATGGAATAAAATATGTGTATATGAAATGTTTTAGTTTTTGAGCTCTGTTGAATCCAATAAAAATACATTGTCATACTGCATCTCATTTCCCACGACACGACATGTATTTTTTCTCAAAAAATCTTATGTTTTAAATCCTTTTTCAATTATATGTTGTATCCTGCCATAAAACCTAAAAAATAAAATCCTTAAAAAATAGGAAATAATAATCAAATAAATAAACAAATCAATAAATTAAAATACTATAAAATATATACATGAAATATAGTTGTCAAATACCCCCAAAGTTGAATTCATACTGGTCCTCAAGAATGGAATCTCAAAATTCTACAAAGGACTCTCACCATACCATGATTCAAATTCAATTATAATTAAAGTAATTGATCAAATGGAAAATTAAATGTTCTTGTGTTGTATATGAATATACAAAAATGACTATCTTATCAATGAAACGAATTAGTCGTGTATTTTAATTTTCACCATTGAAGTTTCCAATCCTTTTAAGGAATCCATTTTGATTTTTCAATTCATTATCAGTACACATGCCACTTTAAATTTAGATCACATGAATTTTTACTCTAATTATCATGGTACAAATGAATATAGTAATGCACATACATCATGAACATGTAAATTACCATAGGATTTCAATTAATCCATCATCTCTACCACATAATGACAGAATCAAAATTAATCATTAGGGCTTCACCGTTTAGGATCAAATGACAATGAGACATAGGGAAGGTTGGTAAATGATGTATAATAAGTAAGGAAAAAATGAGGTCTAAATATAATTTGATTAGTATGATACTCAAAAAATTCTCAATGAATGTCTCTTATTCTCCTAGTATATCATAGGAGGCTCGTAAAGAGATGAAATGAAATAAATGAAACACCCTCTTTTTTTATTATTTTCCTTTCCTTTTCATTTTTTAATGTTATGATTTGAACAATTCCCACATCCACCCAAAAACCCTAATAATATAACCATGAAACTATATTTAACAATTATAACAAGATAATCGGTATTATTAGTGGTTATTTTGGAATTTCTCTAGACACAACCCATTTTTTCATTTTTTTAAAGAGTGTGTGCAATAAATACAATGAAAGATCCTTCCCCAAATCCCATTAAATTGACCCCACACTTATTCAATAAAAAATTACCCTCCATCCACTGGTTTCATTCCCCCACACTCTTATCTTTGATAACCATTAAAACTATTTAGATGAATGTAGGAAATGATAATATAACACCCTTAAAATCTATCTTAGGAACACTGTATTTGATAGATTGTATGGCATGCAAACCAAGCACACAAGGGAATATAAAATCTATAGAATTTATAGTATATTTAATATTTAAAATAAAGTCAATATATTATATAGATTTTAATTCATAGGATAGTGATTTATTATATGAGATATGAAACAACTAGTTACTTCGATGACTTGTGTTACACAGAAGACCGAGTTTTAAGCGAACATTAATATATTAGTGAAATATTAATATTTAATATAATATGATATAAACTAGCTTTTAAATTAGTAGTTATGAATTTTAATAACAAACATAAGAAAATATATTTATTACAAAAATATAAAATGAATTCATTAGTTACAAATTAATTAGAATTAAATATAAGTGAAAATTCTAAATAAACAAAATATTTTATAGAAAATTATTTTTATGCTTACAATGATGTTTTACCAAAATAAATTAAATTAATTACAATTAGTTAGTGGTATTAATGAAACACACACACACATATATATACATTATATTCAATATAATGTTTTGCTAATATTTATCCAATATACTTGTTAAGAATAATATAAGAACAAACCAAATTTTACACATAAAAACCTATATTTTTATTAATGTACTTTTACCACCTTTTAATAGAGAACATATTTTAAATTCAATTTTTTGAAATTTAATAAATATTATATGTAAAAATAAACATAACATTCGATATATAATCATAAAAATTAGGTTAGGGTGAATTATTTTTATTTTCCAGGAAGATTCATTTTTTAATGAAACGTGAAAATTTCTGAATTTAATTCAAAACTGGTTTTTATGTAATTTATTTATAAGGTTAAATTAAATATTATTTTTGTTTTAAAGTTAAATTTGATAATATATATATCAATTAATCCATTTTGGGTCATTTTCATCAATTTACCTTTTAAATTGACTATAAATACATAGAAAACATTCGAATGTTTTTACATTAAAAACTTATATTGTCGTCCTGTCTGCAGGGTTAAATTTAAATTAATTTCGACCACTTCAATGATTTGAATTTGAAAAAATGAAATAAATTTTATTAATTATTATAATTAATAATTAATAATAAGTTAAATATGTTTTTGTTCTAAAATATTAGTGAAATTGACTGGAATTAATTACAACGATTAAGATAAAAATAATCTTAATAAGGGACTACCCCTTAATTTGTAGGTCCCAAATGACCTATAAACTAGTTAGATATTCATTTTATGGACATATTTGGACCATATAATCCCATGTATGGAATTGTTTCCATTATTTTATCCACATTAAATGGTATTAGTGTGGGTGGGATTCTCTTTCCCAAAACATACAAGAGTGGCATTCCTTCTCCACTATAAAAAGGCATCCTCTACTCCCACTTTCTAAAAACTCTGATGATACTTTGAATGGAATAGGATCTTACCAAATAGATCCTGAAAATCTATCCCATAATCATATTATACTCAAATTTGGATGGAATAAATCCCGGTAAGCCTTTTGGTACAAACCAAAAAAGAGTAACCCAAATAAGTGGTAACAAACTTTCTCATGTTTTTTAGTTTTGCATAAATTATCCATTCTCTAAACACTTATTATTCCATTATTACATAAAAACAAAGTATAATAAGTATACAAGGATGTTTTTATTTTATTTTTTCTACCTAATATTACACAAACCACCATCTAATGTGTAATGAAAATACTATTTATGTATACGACAAGCTACCACCTCACGAAATGATGATTGCTCATTTTTTCATTAACACCTATCTTGGTGGACAATAATTTAGTTACTATATTTATATATGATATTTATAATATTTATAATTTCATTATTAATATTTAATTAATTTATAATAGCTACTTATATATAATCTCTTTTGTGTAAATACGATAACATCGTTTGTGGAAGTATGGACTACCACCGCTCAAAGCGATGTGATTTGTTCACACTATACATTGAACTTAAAACGGATGGTTTTAATTAAAAATATGTGAGTTTAAAAAACCTATAAATGATATTAATTTCATAACTATATTTCTGGAAATAAAATATATATCACTTTCTTTATTTTCCATTCACACAAACTTAAAAGGTGATAATGTCGTTAATAGACATTTTAACTGTCGCCTCTATGACACAATATGATTCCTTTTATATCTCAATAATTATATATAAATGTACGTATTATTAAATATTATTTTATTTATTTAATAAATATAGTTTTATAATGATGTAATATTAATTAACTTATTTCCAAAATGATCATTGAAAAATGAGAACATTACTCTTGCGTTCATACGACCTACCATCTCCATGACTGTAACTATACTTATTTATCGTACCCATATTTAATTATTTATTTTAAAATTATATTAGATGTATAAATATAATAATTATTTAATAATTATTAATATATAGATTTTATTTAATGACTCATTTAACCATATTTGACCTACCAACGTTGTTTCTGACACATAAACTGAATTTGGTTTAAACACCCGATGTATAATTAATTGATTAAGCTGTTGCATACAACATGGTAATAAGTGAAATAAACCTAATTATAAACATGAAAAGGCTTATACAGAAATATTATAATTAATTTAAGTTTATTATAATGTATTTTAATGGATTTTCACTGAAAAGGAAACGCAATGTAAGTGAATTTATTTCAATTTACATTCTAATGAGGCTTATTGATTATTATGCACCTAGTTTCCTTTATATGGTGTACATACTGTCGTTTGAAGTGTTATATCATGAACCTATATATTCTCAGGATATTATTTTTTTCATCTAATGTTATCCATTCATGTATATTATTATTCAAATTTCTAATGTGGTATATGATACTTTGAAATGTTAATAGATTATTCCTCTAACGAATTTGTTTAATGATTATCTTTGCAATATCACTTCCTTTCGTGATTGAAAACATTCTATTGAAACAATAACATTGATTATGGGAACTTAATTTCTTATATATGGTTCACATACTTCAACTTTTTCATATAATATCATGATTCAATTATTCTTGATTATATTTTTGGTTTCAATTTGAATTATGTCATCTAACATGATTCAAGTTAAAAGTTACCAATTTTAAAATAATTTCATAGAAAATTTCCTTTTCATTTGGTTATATAAGTTACATGTTGTAGTTAATATTGTATGATTATGTGTATAATTACTTTGACTATATATTTATGTATTTACTCTTTTATATGTGGATTTATAATTGATACACATAATATTTTCATTGATTGATTCTAAATATGACATTATAATCTTTTTAGGGGCTTACGTTATGATCTCATTTTCTTTAAGATTGTTAACACATAAATTTCCATAAGGGGAAATTATTTGATCAGTTTATAATAAACAATTTATTTTTATTATCCTTCGTCATTCATGACCCTTAGTAAGAGTAGTACCATTTTCTCACCCATTGGTACTCAAAATTGATTAGAAGGTTTTTTATGATAATACGACTTCATTTTATTCATTAGTCCAATAACATGTATTCTTCTAAAGACCATGTTTTATATAAATGTTTAAGAAAATGTGTTTAACATTATTTATTAAATACATTTTAACACTTTATTTCATTTACTATTTTTTTCAACGAAATATTCTTATTTCTTTCTGAATAAGTATTTTTTCCAAACTATTTACCTTGAAAAATAAATGTTATTTTTACTTCAATTGGAATGTATTAATTAACTAGCCTTCATTTCCATGAATTTCCATTTTCAGGTTTAAAATTTTACCTTTTAAAGAATATGTGTTCAAAAGTGATATGAAAAGATAATGTTTTTCAAAATAAATTCCAAAAGAAATGTTATTTTCTGCATGAATATTTTTTAAAAGTTATTTTAATTTTTATTCATCAAAGAAAACAATAATTATTTTTAATCCACTAGGGATATTTTTTTATACCATCCAAATTAATCATCTTGAAGGTTTATGAATTATTTGGATAAGGATAGTATTCACATTCACTTGATTTTTTATTTAGTCCCCTTTAAATATTCAATCTACTATGATCATTGAACATTAAATTTCTACTAAATTACCAATCTAATTTTTCATGGATATTATTATTACCTACCATGTATAAAATTTTACATAAGGTGTCTAATTTTATATTTGTTTGATTATTTGGGGAAATATAGATAATTATGTATTCTTTTTCATATATGGATATTTGATAGGAAATATTATTTATTTCTACTATTATTTATGAGGATTGATTTGGAAAGCGAATGAAGGATGGGTCTCGAAATTTATATAGCCACTTAAGGAATCAATATGTTCTCATGAGATAAATAAGTTGTTTAAATTTAATGAGTTTCTATCTAGAGTATCAAACAATATTGTAAAAGTTATTTATAATATATATTTTCATGTGCCTTAGATATTACGTCCATTAAGAAAGAATTTCCTTAATTTAGTTTCAGTTATTATTCATCTATGACATTCTCGGTCGACATATAAATGAATGAATTTCATTTTGAGATCATTTATTAAGTAGCATGTGTTTTAGTTTCCTATCTTTCCAAATTTATTTTTTCATACATATTTATTTTCATGGAATGTCTTTTCATTTACATTTCCTTATTGTTTATTCACTTAATTTTCTATATATTTATTACTAGGCATGTATGTTCAGTTAATTACCATTCCATAATTATTATTATCATTGATTAATTAATATTTCTACTTTATATTTCCCTTACTGGGAATTTGATCTCACCCTTATTATGATTCCATTCCCCAAGAATCTATGATGTGTACTATAAAATATATTAAAGGATATATTACATGGAACAAATTCATCCTCAATGTTATGTTGAAATTTCTTTTGTTGTAATTAGTGTATTAATTTTTCATACCAAACTGATTTATATATTTGGAATACCAATACTACTAAAATCTAGGTCCTTCAGGATTTGATTCCTTTTAAAAATACCAATGTAATTAATATAAGATATCGTCTCAGGGCTATATGGGGTCGGGTCACTATATTTGGTATTAAATGAATTTTTATAGAAACCTTGGGAACTAGATTTAGGAAAAAAAATATTAGATAACATAAAACTATAGTAGAATTTTATGACATGTATAGAAGAACACCCCTGAATATTTTTAATTTAGAGATTATATAGGTCATTCGAGAAATATATCACTTTCGGGATACTATAAGTGGATGTGGTTTTAGAATAGATATACCTAGGAGTAACAACTTTGACAAGGAGCATCAATCCTAACTTAGTTTAGCTTGGTACAAGACAACTAGCCTTACTACACACCTTGTTTGAAACTCACAGTGGATATGTTTATGATAATTAACTTTTTCTCAATAAACCATTATGATGGATTTGAAAATATGATGAAAATAAATAATCTTGATAAAAATTAAGGTGTTTTAGATTTAAATTAATGTGTCATGATTTAGAAATACAATAAATGGTTTTATAGATAAACTCTAGACCATGGAAGGATCTATGTGAAAATAAGTGGACAAAGTATTTATGTATTTGTGTTTTATTCAAAACCTATGTTTAAAGGATATTTAGTGACTAAACTTATTTCATAGATTTCCATCATATTTATTTTCAAAATTATTTTTACATGGTTTTAAAAAATTCCAACATGTATGATAGGTGAAAGCCCATCAAATCCAGTAAGTCCATAAGACTTAAACCTATGATTGGAGGATGATAAGGGTTTGGTGACAACCACAGACCTACCCAATTTCTTGGTTAATATGTCATTGTTTTTTGTTGAACAACATGATTAATAGATACTAATGACCAGATAGTAGAGTTACCTAGTAGGTTTAGAGATTTAATTCCTTATCATATTACTTTTGGATAATATTTAGAAAAAAAATATTTATAATTTTCACTCATCTATGGGCTTAAGATTCCTTCAAAATTTATTTTAGCGCTTTAGGGATAAAATTCAATTTTGGAATGAATTTGAAATTTTATCAAAGAACAAAAAAATGTTGAAATTATATTTATATAAATTTATCAATTATATATACATAATAATTAAAATAATTACCCAACATTAGAAAATAGACTTAGAAATAAAATGTTGTCCTGATACCTTAGATTTTGTTCAACCGATGGTCTTCTAAATCATCACAGATGAATAGATTTGTGGCCCTAAAAATTATATTCATCATTTAATTGTTTTTGATTGATGAAAAATATCATTTCCTATAAATATTTATGCTTTTAATCCAGGTATATATCTCTAAATTTCACAAATGTTCTCCTACTTGGAGACCTAGTCATTTATTAGTCCACCTGACCATTGTACATCCCATTCTATATTTTCTAGGGGATGTTTTATGAACCGTTCTCGTGATATTTTATTTCAAACATTGAAAATATAAATAAATATATTAAAAATATTGAGTTTCAATTGAATGGATGTAATTTAATTAATGTGGGGAGAATATAACAGCCAAAAAATCTAAAGTAGGAACATTTGATTGGATAATGTGTATTGCACGCAACACCAACTATGTAAGGGAATATAATATCTCAAAAATTTATAATAAATTAAATATATTAAAAAAATTTAATATATTCTATATCTTGAATTTTATGTCATATAGAGTCAGTTTGTGACATATGGAACAATGAATTCCTTCAATGTCTTACGTTACAGGGAAGACAAAGTTTTAACTGAACAAAAATGTATTATTAAAATACTATTATTTAATATAATAAGATATAAACTAGATGTTAAATTAGTAGATATGAATAGTAATAAATAAATTATGAAAATATATGTCTTACTAAATTATAAGATGAATTATTTAGTTACAAATTAATTAGAAATGATTATAATATCAAATTGAAAATAAAGGGAATATTTAATAGAAAATTATCTTTATGCTCACGAAATTGTTTTAACAAAAAAAATTGAATTAATTAAAATTAATGAGTGATATTAATAAAATATATATATATATATATGTATATTATTCAATAAAATAATTTTTATATTCATCCAATAGATTTGATAATCATAAGATAAGAACAGACAAAATTTTACACATAAAAACCTATATTTTTAATAAGGAAATTTTACTGCCTTTTAATGAATAACATATTTTAAATCATATTTTTTTATAATTTTAGAATATTATATGTAAAAATAAATATAATATTTTAAATTGAATCATAAAAATTTTGTTAGGGTGATTTTTTGGTATAGTTCTGTAATGTTTAATTTTTTTAATGAATAGTGAAACGTCCTGAATTTTATTTCAAAACTGATTTTTTATCTAATTTATTTATGAGGATAAATTAAATTTTAATTTTGTTATAAATTATAATTAGATCAAATTTGTATCAATTAAACCAATTCGGGTCATATGAATAAATTTGACTTTAAAATTGACTATAAAAATATAGAAAACATTCGAATGTTTTTACCTTAAAAACATGCATTGTCGTCCGATCTACAAGATTAAATTTATATTAATTTATGCCACTTTTTCCATTTTAATTTATAAAAAGGGATACCATATTTGAGATAAAAATGATTTATAATATATTATATGTTAATCCTGGTTTTTTACCAAATTTATTAGTGAAATTGGTTAACATTAATTACAATAATTAAGGTAAAATTGAGCATAATAAGGGACTAAACCTTAATTTTAAGGTCCCAAATGACCAATGCACTTTTAAACGATCCCTTTTATAGCCATATATTGAACCTATAATCACTTAGATATAATTGTTTCTATTATTGAATCCAATTTCATTGGTAATAACGTAGGTGGAATCCCTTTTCCCCAAATTTACAAGAGTACCACTCCTCCTCCAATATTAAATGGCCTCCTCTCCTCCTACTTACTCAGAAATGTCAAGAAATTTATCTCAACCAATATCTTCCCAAAGATCTCCTAAAAATACCTCCTCTAATATTATATTCCTCCACTTTTTATGTAATAATTCCAAGGAATCCTTTCGATAAAAATGAAAGTAGTTACCCAAATAAGTTGTAACAACATTTCACAAGAATTTTAGTTTTATTTCTATTCTCCACTACCTAAACTATTCTTATTCGATGATTATATATTAAAAAAATTATTATAAATATAATAGGATGATTTTATATTAAGGTTTCTACCTAAACTTACACACACCCCCATCTAATTGGTAACATATATATTTGTTATGTGAATAGGGAGCTACCACCTCATGAAATGATGATTGTTAATTTTTCCCTTACTGCCTCTCTTGGAGATCATTATGATGTAAAATATATTTATATATGATATTTTTGATATTTATAATTTATCTATGATTCTTAATTTTTTTTATATCTCCCACTTCTATATTTTCCATCTTTTCTAAATATGATAACAACATTTGGGTAAGTGTGGTCTATCTCCCCCTTAAAGAAATATGATTCATTCACACTATACATCGAACATATAAAGGATAGTTATAATTAAAAATATGTGACATAAAAAACTATAAATGATATTCATGAAATAATTAACATTTTTTAAATATAATATATATCATTTTCTTCATAACCCTTTCACACACAATAAAAAAGTGATAATGTTGTTCGTGGTCATGTGGAGTACAACCTCCTCAACGTGATGTGATTTAGTTTATATCAAAGGAATTATATATATAAGTATATATGATTAAATAATAAGTTATTTATTATATATTCATCATTCTATATTTATATAATATTACTTACCTTTTTTCTATAATTATTATTGAAAAATGGGAACATTACTCATGCGTACATACGGCATACCGTCTCCATGATTGCATTATTTGTTCCTTTTTTCATTACCATATTTAATGATTATATTTCAAAGTTTAATTTACTTATTAATATAAAACATAGGTCTGGATTATTATTTTGGAGATGTTATATAATGTCCCCATTGACCATAGTTTACCTACCAAAGTTGTTTTTAACACATAAACCGAATTCGGTCAAAACACCCAATGAAAACTTAATTGATTAAGTACTATTATAAAACATTTTACTAAGTGAAATTAATGTAATGATAAAAAATAAAAAGCATATACATAATGTATATATTTAACATAATTTATTTATACAATAATTTAACAGACTTTCACAATAAAAGAATCTACAGTTAAAAGATTTCGAATCAGTTTATATTCCATTAAGACTTATCAGTTGTTATGCAGCTAGTTTCATTTATTTGGATTATATACATCCATTTGAAATAATATATCATGAAACTATTTATTATCATGATATTATAAGTTTCATTAAATGTTATACCATCATGTATAATTTGATTCAAATGTTTAAATGTCGTATGGGACACTTTGGAATGTTTAAAGATTATTCTCCTCAAGAAAGGTTTCAATGATTATATATGAAATATGACATACTTTTGTGATTGTTAACATCATCGTGAGAAATCACTTTTAATGTGAACATAATTTCTTATATATAGTGCACAAACATAAACTTTTTCATGTAATTTCATGATTCAAAAATTCTCCCTGAATTGTTTTATTCAATTTTATCTATTTCATATATAGATATTCTAGTCAAAAGATACCATGTGGAAAATAATTTCCAAACCCAATTCATTTTCATTGGGTTATATTACATCCTCATTGTCGTTAATATTCTATGATTATATGTATAATTATTTTAATATCAATTGATGCACTTAAACATATATATGAGTATTTATAGTTGATACACATAATATACTCATAGATTCATTCCAACTACAAAATTATAATCATTTAAGGGTTTTATGTCGAAAATATCATTTTTTTCAGGATAATTAACACTTAAATTTCCTTGTGAGGAAATTATTTTACCATTTTCTAATAAACCCTTTAATTTTATTTTACCTTTGTTAATCAGGACCCTTATTAAGTAATATAATAATTTCCCACGATTTGGTACACATAATGTTTTAGAAGATATTTGTATGAATACCCTAATTCATTTATATCTTTAGTCATAGAAATCGTTTTCTTCTAAAAACCTCATTTTCTAAAATAGTTTTAAATTTTTTTAACATGATTTATTAAAGAAATAATTTCCCACTTTTTCTTTTAACAATGTTTTCAAAGGAATACACTTGTCGCTTTAAGAACAAGGCATTTTTATAACAATTTTACTGTGAAAAAGGAATGTCCTTTTTAACTCGTAGGGAATGTATGGATTTACTCACTATAATTTTCTTGAACTTTTCTTTTAGTGTTTAAAAGGTAAATTTTTAAAGGGAATTTTTTCAAAAGTGATTTTCAAATAAGTTTTTTTCATAAGTTTTTTCAAAATAAATGTTATTTTCCACAATAATTTTTTTAAGAGATCTTTTTATTTCTATTAATAAATTATAATAACCCACTATTTTACTCCACTTGGGATTTATTTTATTTATAACATCTCTATTCTTCCTCTAGATAGTTTATAATTGATTTTTTTGAGGATAATATTCACATTCAGTTCCTTGATTTATTTTTTAGTCCCCTTGAAATATTCAATCTCCTTTGATCAATGATCATTAAATTCCCCCTAAATCACCCATTTCATTTTTTATGAATATTATTATATTCCTAAACCCAATACAATTTTACATAAAGTTTCTACTTTGACAATTATCTTATTATTTAGGTAAATATTTATAATTCTATAATATTTATTCAATAAATATATTTGATAAGGCATATTATTTATTTTGACAATTCAATATGAGGAATTATTTAGATAGTATTTAAGTGTGGGGACCATACGTTATATAGAACCTCGATTAATTGATAGGTTATCATGAGATAAATGAGTTTCAAAAATTAAATGCATTATGTTTTTAGTTTTATACTGACTTTTGAAATGACTTTACGGTATAGGTTTTCTTGTTCCATAGACATGACATGGATTAAGAAGGCATTTCATTCATTTAGTTTTAGTTATTATTCATCCATGAGATTATATGTTGACATATCTTTGGGTACATTTAATATTTAGTTCATTGATTAAATGTCATGTATTTTAGTTTCTTACATTTCCAATTATAGTTTTCCTAATCTATTTATTTGAATAGAATATGTTTTCATTTACCTTAACTTATTTTTACTCACTTTTATTTCAACCTATTGTTTACTTGGCATGTCTGTTCAATTAATTACCAATCCATAATTATCATTATCATTGATTCATTATTTCTTCAACTATATTTTTTTCCATACTGAGCATTTTAGTTCACCCTTATTATGTTTCTTTACCCCAGGAATCCATGATGTTTACTGTGAAAGATATGAAGGGATATACTAGATGGAATAAAGTCATTCTTAATTCTATTTAGAAAAAAATATGTTTTAATTACTCTATTAATTTTTAATACCTGACTCATTTTTGTTTATAGTTTTCCAAGAATTTTAAACTCTCTATCATTTGGGATTTTATTCCTTCTAGTCATGCCAATTTAATTGATAAAAGACACCAAATATGGGACTTATGGGGTTGGTTTGCTATAGTTGGTATCAAATGAAGTCTAGTAGAAGCCTTGTGAACTATATTCAGTGAAACATAGATTCGAAAATATAACCCCAAGGAAGAATATTTGGATAAATATAGATGAACACCCTAGAATTTTGGTAAAGTGGATACTATGTGGGTCATTATTTAAATACATCCCTATTTGGATACTACAAGTGGTCATGGTTCTAAAATATATATTCCGAGGAGTAAAAACTCGGTCAAAGTGCATTGGGCCTGACATGGCATAAATCGATACATGACAACATACCTTTCTACATAGCTGATTTGACACTCTTATTTGATACGCTTAGGATAAGTCTCATTTTCCATATAAACCGTTGTGATGGATTTCAACATGTGATGACAATAAAAAACCTAGGTTATGCCTATGGAGTATTATATTTAAAATAATTTTTCATCATTTATAAATCCAATAAATTATATTATGGATAAACTCTAGACCAAGGAATGATCTATACGAAAATAAGTGGATGAAGTATTTATTAATTTGGGTTGTATTGGAAACCTTTTTTAAGGCAATTTATTTATTTACATTTCTTCAAGAATTTCAATAATATTTATTTTGGAAATCATATTAACATTGTTTTAGAAAAGGATAACATTTATTTCTTATGACAACCCATCATATCCAAAAATTCCATGGAACATTAACCCATAACCGAAGGATGATAAGGTTTTGATGCATACCATTTACCTTCACAATTTCTAAGTTAATATGTAATTGTTTTTTTCTGATAAAGTTTTATAAAATATGAAAACAAAAAGTTAGAAGTTTTACTTATTAGGTTTATAAATTAATTTAATTACCATGTAATTTTTTGTAGAATAGTTAGAGAAAAATATTTTCCCTTTTCACTCTTATATGGGCCTTAAGATCCTTTAGAAATGTATTTTAGTGCTTCAGGAATCAAAATTCATTTCTGAATGAATTTTCACACTCATCGATGCATAGAAAAATTTTGAAATTATAATTATATAAATATATCAAATAATTATACATAGGACGTAAAATAATTACCCAACATTTTGAAAATGACATAGAATGAAAATTATTTCCTAATACCTTAATTTTTGTGGAACTGATGGTCTTTTAAATCATCACAGATTTATGGATTTGGGGCCATCAAAATTCTATTGATCATAAAATTGTTTGTGATTGATGGCCTCAATCACTCCCTATAAATATTTACAGTTTTACTCCAAGTACAAATCTCTACTTTCCACTAATATTGTCTCACTTAAAGACCTTGTCATATATTAGTCAATGTGACCATTTTACTTCTAATTATTTCTTTTCTAAAGGATGTTTTATGAACCATATTCACAATGAAGGATTTCAATCATATGAAATATCATTCAGTAAATTACCACGGTCAATATTAAATTTCTAGGATGTAATTAAAATAATGGGGGGGATAATGTAATGCCTCAATAATCTAAAGTAGTATCATTGTATTTGATAGCGTATATGAAACGAAACACCAAGCACATACAGAAATTGTAATTACCCAGTATGTTATCAATGGAAATTATATTCTTATAATTATTTCCTATGGTATAATCACATAAAATCACATAGAGAAAATAATACAATCTTTAAAAATAAATAATGATTGAAATAAAAGGACTTTGTATAAGATAAGGAACATATACCGATGAAATAGTAACATGAAATTTGGAATAGTAATGAAACACTTATGAATACTAAACTAGGAAATTGAATAGTAACATCACCAGTGAATGTATAAATAAAATTTAACCATCTTATAACTAAATATAAGATATAATTATATTTTAGTATTAGTAAATAAATATTTAAAAAATTCATAATTAAGTGTTGGTATTTTTGTAAGGCATAAATATTTAATTACAATTTTATGATTAATTTGATAATCTAAATATAAATTTATCTTCATAAAATGTATTCATAAATTAATATTTTGACATATTATTATTATATGATAATTTTATGAGAACATAGTTAATTTTTCAAAGGGTTATAAAATAAGTTATAATTTTAAAATCTACATTTTTATAGTAAATTATATTTTAATTAAAAATTAATGAACTCATATATAGAAAAAGAATTTAAAAATTGGTTTTCATTTTTAATTCTACACTTCCAAAAAACATTCAGGTGAATTATTAGGATTTTTCTAAAATAAATGAATTTGTGGTAAATAGTAAAATAAAGTTATTTAAGATATTTATACATTATAAGATAAATACACTATTCCTTGAGTCATTACTGATATAAAGAACCAAAATCTCGATATTCTCTTCATTATATTAATATTTTTGTTGATAATTCTCAAACTATTTATAGTCATGAGAAAAACTAATGAACTCATGATCAAAATAATGATAAAACTCCTCTCTCAACCACTATAAATACCACCTCTTAC
This sequence comes from Viscum album, assembly GCA_963277665.1. Lineage (NCBI taxonomy): Eukaryota > Viridiplantae > Streptophyta > Magnoliopsida > Santalales > Viscaceae > Viscum > Viscum album. The sequence goes on from OY728167.1 coordinate 838,466,438, forward strand.
CCTCACACCAATCATGCCTTGAGACTTGTCCAAATATTGATCAAATCTGGTAAAAATCCCATCCCCCACATACTAGAGATTTTTGTATTAACAATAGAGAAAAACCAATCCCTTAATGATGTTCTCAAGAAGAAGGAATCAAGAGGTAAAATCATCTCCCTTTACTTTTAATTTCTTTTCTAGTTCTTTTCTTTCCTTTTCCTGTCCTCGCCTCTCCACATACAAATGGAATGATAAATCTAATACCTTAAATATAATAAAATTTAATTATCCAAATGGAATAATTCATCATCACCTCTCCTTCCCCCTCTATTCATATTAAGTATGAAAATATTGTCCGTGGTGTGTTAATTTATCGCATTCAAGGATTACGATGTTTTTAATTCCCATATAATTCTCTAAGGCTAGTCATTAAACCATTTTTATGGTTGAAACAGATTATAATATTTGTATTATATAATATTTAATGTTGTAAAATTATTTTTTACACATGATATTAATCTATATAACAATATTATTTCATTGTGATCGAAAACCACCAAAATAAACCCAAATGATTGTCATTAACTATTTATCTAATGATTCATCCTATTTAAATAAATATAAATGTTATATAAGATCAATTTATCCTCTTTAAGATCATAAATAACATATATCTTCAATTATGGATAATTACCCCCACTTTACACCACCTTTCATACATGTATACAAGTAAAAAAATCATGAAAACCAAGGAAACCAACACTCACAAATGATGAAATTGTACACTATAAATAATAAAAAAGACATGAATATACCTAATAAAATTAAATTAAATAAATTAAATGTATAATAATTTCTATAATTATTAATTAATGAATCTAATTTGGTTATTGAGGAAATTAAGGTCAAGTTGATAACACCTTCGAACATAAGGAAAGGGATTCTAGCCAAACCTCTATTATTCTTTGGGTTATTATTTATTTCTTTTTACCAAAATGATATTATATTTTTCTTTTATGTACATGATATAAATGTTGTGTAATTTTCCAATCTTATTCCTCAATATCCTTACATGTAATTTTTCATGGATATACATGTTTTAAAAAGGTTCCCTACTGATTTATTCCCGATAAGCACACCCGATTTAAGGGAACTTCAAAAATTCATACCCATTTTCATGTTATCTCTATATTATGTCTAATCAACCATTATTTCCTAAAATATCGATTTTTTTATGAAAATATTTTTGTTTCACTTATGGTTTCATATGAAAAATTAATACCTTTTCCACTTTAAATGATCTTTAATATTTTCCTTAAACTGTACTAAAATGTTATATTTCAATAGTTTTTTAAACACCATTTTTATATGTATTCACTACATTTTGACATCACTTATCATGATCAATTACTATTTACCATTATTAATTATCATGTATGATTAAAATCCTTTCATGGAAACTATTTTGATATTCCCCTTTGTTATGCCTTTTAGACAAGATTATGTTACCCAATTCATAACATGTGTAACCCTTATGTTCATGTTTGATTCCTTATGGATGAATTTTCATGTGAAATACATATTAATGAACATGTTATTATGGGTTCACCTGGATAGAACTTCAATGCATTGAGTTAATTTTAATCTCATGGGACATCATGCGTAATGATCTTGGGGGTTGGCCTTGACTCATGCTCCATGTGAAATGGTCAAGGTGGTTAGCCTTTACTCATGCTCCTTCATGTGCAATGATCCTTGAATAATTATTATTTCATATTTTATGTTGTTTAAAAGTATCTTATGTTAGAAAAAATACATATGTAATGGTTCCTTTTCTATATCCATTCCTTTTATTTAATATTATTATTCCTTCTAACCCATGTTCCATGCTTTATTCTTATGTTTACTCCAGTAAAGGGCTTTCTAGATCATCCTTTTTGTCATGTTTTCTATAGGTAATCCTATTATTATTGAAGCGGTCAAAGTATGCAACGAGCTCATAATTGATGATAAATAAATAAATTCTTCATTTAATCCCATGTTTTCAGTTTTATATACATAGTTTTCCAAAGAAACTAGACTTTACGATCCATGGATTTTAATTTGATAGTTAATTATATATAAAATCGTGTAATAATATGTGAAAAATGATAGGGTCTCTATAGTTGGTATCAGAGTAAGTTCTCATGGTTTTTGTAGATTAGAAATATATTAATTTATTAACATACCTAGGCATAAAACTAAGTGTGGGAAAACATCCCAAAATTTTGGTCAGTATAGAGTTAGTTGTTAATTAAGAAAATACATCTATGCCTAGATACTACAAGTGGGCGTGGTTCTAGCATAGATGTACCTAGGAGTAACAACTATGACAAGGTTCTCCATTCTTGTCTTAGGGTAACATGGTGCATTACAACGACCCTATCTACACACCTGGTTGGACACTCTAGGGTGATATTATTTGGTAAATTCATAATCTCATTATGAATAACTATTAAAGGAAAAAAATCCAATAATAGTATATATATGGAAATAAACATTGGATAACCTATATTGAAACCTCGGAATCACATGTTAGCATATCCATTTCCTTTAAAATTTTATCCTTTTTTGTTTAGTGTTTATTTTTACATTCTTATTAGCTATGTATTCAAGACCCCAAACTGCACTTTCATTACTTAGTCAATGGTGGAAAATAGATGAACATGTGACAACAATATATGTGATCAGAAATGTGACTATTTTCCTAATGACATGCCAAATATGATGATAATGGGTGCTCAATCTTCATGACATTAATTTCTGAACTTTATGAAGTTATTAATAATAACATGAATCACATAAAACACCCTCATTCTAGATTGAATAAAATAGTGACCATCAAATCCTTCATGTAGAAAAGGCCTCCCATGTTTAGTAGATATTTAGATCCCCTCCTCAAAAAATAGTTTATTAACTTCATTGAAAAGATATTATCTATCCTTGAGTTCTTAGAAGAAGATAATTTTTTGTTGGCGGTCCATCATTTTGATGGGGATCTAATCAGTGGTGAACACTAAAAAAAATATGAAGTTCAAGGAGGATATTGATTCCATGGATTGATTGGGATTTATGAAAATATTTTTCAATAGATATTTTCCCCCAAACCCTCAATCTAATGATTAAAAGAGAGTTCCTCATACTTAAGAAGAAGTAAGATGAGTCCTTCGGGGGGTATCAAGAAAACATTACATGGATTGCAAGATATGCCTATAGCTTTTTCATGAACACCAAAATCTAGGTGGATCGCTTCTTTTGAAGACCAAAGGTGAGTAAATAAAAAGTGTTGGACAATCTAGACGTTGAATGTTATGAAAATATTGTATGTTTTTTCATCGTGGATGAAATGAAGATCAGATACACTCAGTGGACTTGTGGGTACAGCGAGAAAAATCATAATATGAATTCTAATATGGGTATATCAGAAATTAATCCCATGATGGAATGATGAAATAATATCCCACGAGTCCAAATTGTGGGAAGAAGAATCCTTATAAATATCTAAAGGGAATCAGTAAATGCATCAAATGTGGAATAATGGGGGCCATGGCTATGAACTACTAAAGGGATATAATGAATTCTACAAATGTGGAATATGAAAGAAAGGTTTACATCAACACTCAGCCGGTAGGGTAGTGTTTCTAGTGAAAGGAACATCCGAATTCGGCAAACCAATGCAATAATACAAGTGTTATTAGAGAAAACCAATAAGAACATCCAAGGAATCATGTAAGATAATATGATATCATTACTATTGAGGTGGATCCAGACAATTATGTGGTGATAGGTATGCTAATAATTCATTCAAGAGTACCGAATGTTTTATTTGAATCTAGTTTTTTTCATTCTTTCATATTTTCCATGTTTACTAGAACTATTCAAATACCACCCTAAAATATGGCGGTTGATATATCATTCATAACATGAAATAAGAAAATTATTTCATCAAAAGTATATTACTCCTCACTAGTTAATGTTTTTGGATTGAAACTCCAGAAAAATTTCATCTTTCATCCTTTTTTGGAGTTCAATTTTGTATTGTGAATGGATTGGCTATCTTTATAAAAATAAAAAATCATCTATCATGATAGGGATATCAATCTTCACATCCAGAAGCATCCTCTATTTTTGTACTAGTTTAAAGAGGACAATGAATCTTTATTAGAATTATTGTCTCAACTGTGGATATTTATGTCGTATTAGAAAGAATATCTAGCTAAAATGATTAAGAAATGTGATAGAATCATTCTTGAGGACAAGACGATTGTTAGGGACTGTGCTGATGTGTTCCCCCAAGAATTACATGGTTTTCCTCCTGTCTGAGAGGTTGAGTTCTCAATTGAACATATTCTAATATCTCTTACTATATTATATACACCTTATAGAATGGCCACCGTAGAGCTGGAAGAGCTTGAGAAGCAGTTACATGAGAATCTAGACCAGGGTTTTATACTCCCGAGTTCTTCACCATGGGGTGAACTATTCCTCATCGTTAATAATAAGGATGGATCAATTCACCTCTACATTGATTATCATGATCTCAATAAAATCATTATAGATAAAAATTATCAATTACCTTAGATAGATGAATTGTTTGATTAGCTACTTTGGGACATTTATTTCATTATGTTGGACCCTGTCGGGGTATCATCAATTAAAGGTGATGAGGAATATATTCGAAACCCTTCCTCTTGAATGATTTATGTAATCTATGAGTTCGTAGTAATGCATTTCAGACTCACTAATGCTCTAGAAATTTTCATGCATTTATTGAAAAGAGTCTTTATAGATTACCTCAACAAATTTGTTATAGTCTTTATCAACAATATTTCGATATACTCGAAGAGAAAGTAGGAAAACAAGGAGCACGTGAATACTGTGATAAAGACACTGAGAAGGGAGAAACCAAATGACAAGTATAGTAAATGTGAGTTTGTGGTGAAGGAAGTATCATTCTTGGGTCATGTAATCACAATCAAAGGGAAATCTGTGGACCATTCCAAGATAAAGGAAATCAAAGAGTGGCCCATGCCAATATCTGTAATAGAGATCATTAGTTTACATATACTATATTTTTATTATCGATGATTTTTGAAGAAATTTTCATGATTTTTAAACACAATTTATAAGATTACATATAATAGAGTTATGTTTTTATGGACTCAATAATATGAGGAAATCATTAAGGAGCTCAAGAAGCGGCTTGTCACTGCGCCAATACTCGCACTCCCGACAAGTGGATAACTATTTGTAGTGTATAAAGATGCCTAAAAATGTATTAGGTTGTGTACTGATGAAAAATGATAATGTGATATCCTATTACTCAAGGAAGTTAGAAATCCATGAGACCAACTATCCTAAAACTAATTTGGAGCTCACAATTTTGGTCTTTATGTTAATAATAGGGAAGCATTATATCTGTGGGGAGAAATGTGTGATGTATACTAATCATGAGATTCTAAAATATAAATTCTGATAAAAGGATCTCAATATGAACCATAGAATATGGTTATAGATTATCCACGATTATTGATGCTCAATCCACTACCCTTATAGTAAGTAAAATTAGGATTCACATGCTCTAGGTAGAAATGATCTTGAGTCATTATTAATGACGAGAATTGAGAAGCATTCAATCTTCTCAGATTTGAAAATGATGGATATGGGAATAATTAAGGAAGAAGCATCATCAATACTTTCTCAAATGATTTCCTAACCATCACTTATGATGAAAATAACTGATTCTCAAAGGAATGATGTGAAAATTAAAGAATGGGTGGAAACTATTAGAAATGATAAATCCTCTTAGTTCAAGATCGGTGAGGATGTAATCATAAGAATATGGTCACCACTATGTGTAACATCCTGTATAGAGATAAATATAGAGATTCTAAATTATTCACATAGATCAAAACTCTGCACTTACCCTAGGAGTACAAAGATGTTTTGAAATTTCTGATAGAATAATTGTTGGAAAAATATGAAGGACATTGCATAATATACATCAAAGTTCTTGGTATGTCAGTAAGTGATGGATGAAAGGAAAATGTATAAAGGGTTTGTACAACCATTACCCATACAGACATGGTAAAGGGAAAACAACACCATGGACTTTGTCACCGGACTCCAAATACATCCAGAGGGAACAATTCTATATGGGTTATTGTGGATCATCTGAATATGACATCTCAATTTTTTTGGAAATTCGAGAGGAATTATTACTAGATCAACCATCATGGATATATATAATTCTTGGGGTAAGGCTTCAAGTAGTACCACTATCGATTTTATCTGATTGATATCTGAGATTCCTTATGACGTTCTAGAAAATAATCCAACATGATTTTTCCACTATGTTGAATATCAGTACAACCTATCATCTTCACACATATGGAAAATATGAGCAAACTATTCAGACAATGGAATACATGTTGAGATCATGATCTATGGTCTTCAAAGGAGGATGATAACAACATCTGCCTCTAGTTGAGTTATCTTAAATCAATAGTTTCCACCAAAGCATCCAAATGGATTCATATAAATCCCTTTATGGGGAAAGGTGTAGAACACCAACATATTGGGATGAATTTAGTGAGTATGAGCTATTAGGTACTGAAATGGTCGAAGAAAAGGCGGAGATAGTGAAAACCATTTAGCATCACATCCAGGCCACCTAATATCGACTGAATATTTATGCAGGTAGTCATCAATGAGACCTTGAGTTTAATGATGGATACATCATATACCTACAAATATCTCTATGAAATAAGTTGATTATATTTATAAAGAAAGAAAAGATAATTCTTAGGTGCATTAGACCCTTTGAGTTTCTTGATCAGGTCAGAGACGTCGTCTATCACCTTCAACTTCAACCTACCATTATTCTGGTACATGATGTATTCAATGCATAACTCTTAAGGAATTATATTCCAGATCCTTCACTTGAACTTAATTCCGAGGTGGTACAATTGGAAAATGAACTCTCACACATGGGGTTTGTAGTGAAGATCTTGGATCATAGAGATAAAGTTCTACACAACAAGACTACTCACCTGGTTAAAGTGTTGTTGTGAAACCATAAGTACAGAGAGGTAAGATGGGTATCAGAGTAAGTGATGATAGATAAGTACCCGCACCTATTTTCAATATGTAATTTAAAATGATATTTCCTGGGTGAAATTTCATAAGGGGGAATAATGTATTGACCTAGGTTTTATCAATGGAAATTCCATTCTTATAAGTATGTCACATGGAATAATCACATAAAATCCCACATAGAACACCATAAAAACATTATTCATGATGAATGGATGAAATAATAGGTGTGTCTAGAAGTTAAGGAACCTATACTGATTGTAATGCCCCGACCCTAGCTACCCAGAGTCGGTGCATTACTTCATAACATTGGCATGATCACAAAAGATCAAGTCTCGAAAGACCGATTAGTTTAGTAGCCTTGGAAACACTAGATACATTCATAAATGTTACATTACATCATAAAGTGAAAATCTACAATAACAAAGTCTCTATAGTCCACACTCATATCCTCTTCTGACTATCCCTGCAGGTCATTCATAATATACTTCTTCACATCCTGGAAAATATTAAAACATTGAAAGGGGTGAGCTCAGATGCTCAGTAAGGATAACAATATTACGGAAGCTTTCATAAATAATCATTAACATTTAAGTCAATGTATAACTAAAACAAAAGCCTTTTTAAACTTGAACTTTAGCATAATATGGCAAAAATAAAATTAAATAATTTCATTTACTTACTCAGATGGATATTCTACTAATCGAATAATCTCATGCAATATCAATAACCACTTTCATAATGATGGAATGCATAATGTCAGACTATCATAACCACGTAGCCAAGGCCTCGTGCCAAGACCACAAATAAGATTTTGTCAAGGCCTCGTGCCAAGACACTAGTTTGTCTCATGAGACCTACCGATGCATTGAGAAGCTATAGCAGGCTCCACCCGTCACTTATTAAGTCCAATGCATTCCTCATATGAATAGGTTTAAACATATCATAAACCATAACATAATCGTATCACATAAAACATGCATAAAGGAAACATAACATTTCCACATTTCAATCACAAGATATCAATACAACACATTGATGTAATAAAAACACTTTCAAAACCATTTTCAATACAAAAATTAAAGAAAATTAAAACTTTGTATTTATTTTTCATTTTAACAAGTTATGGCTTGTAGAGGAAGCCGAAACTCAAATAATGGTCACGAAGGCGGAGAAGTCGTTGTCGCCACATACGTATGAAAAAAACATTCACTTTTGTCATTTAGTAAAACGCTTCATATAAAAAAAGATTCCTTTTGGATAAACGTAAAAGTCAAAGGGGTCTATACACCGTATAAAAGGAAGTTGTGTATAAAACCAAATATGCCTCAATGAAAGGAGATTGATACGAAGTCCTTACAAAGATCATTTTTAAAATAAAATAGATCTATTATGTGTATTCAATACAAGTACACATAAATAAATTACAAATACAAGATAGTACATAATAATATCATGACATAATTTGAAAGTAGGAGATTAACCCAAAGAATGGATATTGGGTTATGAAATTCCCTTACCTTGTGTCCGACTTGATTCAACCGTTCTTTAACCTCATCACTTATTAAAATGTTATGAACATTATGTAATTATTTAAGTTAATAACGGTCGTTTTGTTGATTTTTGGTACTTGAGTCAACAATAAACTTCTTATAATTACAAGTTGTTTACGTGGTTGAATATCCATTATCTCCAGAATTATATTCATGATTTAGATGTCATATATATCATATATATCCATTATATACATTCATTCATAATATTACGTAACATTTAGAGGTAAGAAATGAAATGCATCGTTCATGGAGACGGTAAGCCGTACGTACGCATGAACGCTACTTTCATTTCTATTTCGTATTTAATGGAATGAAATCATAATTATATAAAGGTATAATATAGTTCCAGTATAATATCACATATAATATCATTTACTCCATCCTTTATACATCCCACATATGGCATTAACGATTCACTTCACTTTGAGTGGGCGGTAGTCCATACTTCCTAAAATGAAATTATCGCGTTTACCCATAATGGAAGTCATAAAGTATGCCATAAATGATAAATACAGAAGCATAAGGAAAACATAAATATATTATATATCATATATAAATATAGTGACATCTTAATATCCACCTTTGAAGGTGTTATATCAGTGTTGAACAATCATCGTTTCGTGAGGCAGAAATTCGCCATCCACAGAAATAGTATGTTCTTTAACCATTAGATGTAGGTGTGTGTAAGTGTATCTAGAATCCTTCTTATAAAAACATCCTAATATATTAAGGATACTGTTTTTGTTACAAAATAAATTAATAAAAAGAGTTTATGGGGTTGGAGAAGCAAAATAAAACAAAATAACATAAGAGAAGACATTACCTTAAAATTGGGTAACTCTTTTGATTTGAGACAAAGGCTTCCTTGGGAAGAATTCATCCCAAATTGAGACTTATAGGAGTAAGGGAGGGAAGTTGGGAGAGTATTTGGGCAGAGTTTGGCCGAGCCAAAAGGCTTTCAAAGTGTGAGTAAGGTGGTAGAGGTGGGGGCCTTTTATAAGTGGAGAGGAGGGGCACTCTTGGAAAGTAAAGAAAGTCACTTTATTTTAAGATGGTATTCGGATTTAAGAGGTCCCACATTTATATAATTCGAGGATAAGGTGATAAGGGTGCAAAATCCTCCCATAAAATAGGTTTTGGACATGTTTAGGTCTTACATATTACATTATCTTTCCATTTTATTTAAATCGTTAAATAATGAGGTCATCGCTGCATCATCATGATGTCATAAATAATTTAATTTATTTAATGGCTAAAAATTATAAAAAAAATATTATGATGTAGTAAATCTTATTAGATTTCCATTGACTATTTATAGTCAAAAATATTACTTGTATAACCCCATGTAAAAATTGTTTTAGTAAAACATTTCATGTTTGTGTCATTTTTTACTTTAACATTAAATAAAAGGTATTTATGTCATTTTCCAACTAAAGTGGCTCCATGGGGTCCCCAAGTTGACCCATGGATTTTCTTGGTCGTCCATGGCACATAAAATGAGGGTAGGACATGTTTCAAGCTCATCTCATATTATTAAAACAATATTTTTACCTTAAACTACACTAATTACCTCTAATCGCGATTAAGAACTTAAAAGTTACTATTCACCAAAAATTATTTTAATCTCATTGAACCACATTTTACTTCTTAATGACAACCATGTATGTTGGATTTTTGAAATTCAAAACACAGAAGTGGTAAAATTTCATTTAAACGAAAAATCAGTTTTTATAAGTACCACTTAGTGGTTTCACTATTCATCAAAAATTGAAGTTTTTCAGAAAAATCCCAAAAATTCACCCTAAGCTATATTTGATATTCCGATTTCAAAAATGATGTCTATTTTACAAAATAAAAAACATATAAGTTTCATTAATTAATTTTATAATTAATTCCCGCTGTCACAACAAATAGCGTGTTTTTAAGAAACAATTTATATCAAAAGATTGACAGTTGTTCAGGCCCAATTTCAATGTTAAATTAATTCTAATGACCACCATTGGATAAAATGGTAAAAATATATTCTAATTATACTTTAAAACCACTAAATAGTATAATTTATCACTATAAATTATTTTGATTAAAAAAATTCTTTTTAAGTATTTTTCACTATTCATAAAAAATTGGAAGTTCTCAGAAAATTACAAAAAATTCAACATAGGCTAATTTTGATATTACGAATACAAAAATGAAGTCCATTTTGAAATATAAAATTTCTATAAATTTAAAAAGTGGTTATTACTATTCATAATAGCTACTTTGATTAGTTTCGGTGTGTTAGAACTCGAAGTTGTGTACAATGCAAGCTATTGCATTATTGAATGAGAAGCGTATCATGGAAGATCGGGGTGTTACATTCTCCCCTCCTTCAATAAATTGCGTCCTCACAATTTGATAGTGTTCTTTGAAAATAAAAGGTTGAAATTATAAAATACCTTTGTGGAAAACCCACATCGGAAATATGGTTAATAAGAATATAACATTAAAAGAAAGAAAGAGAAGTACAAAGGTCACCCGAGATAGCCCATACTAGGATTCTATGAAAATATGGATATGGAAGAAAAACAAACCATCAAGGTCTGATGGAGAGTTGTAGAAAACTGGATTAGGAGAAAGTTAACCATAATAAAATCACAAACTTGTGATTGGTTAAACAGTCATTGAATCCCCAGTTGGAAAATTTAACCGGCAACGTTTTTGTTTTAAGTTACCTTTTATAAAGTTGAGGAATTTATTTAAAAGATTTACTAAGAACGTAAGGGAATATACATACTTGTCATGTAGACTTTCATTCTTTATTAAATTTTTACCACAAACCCATCTTTCACTCTAAAAGGTAACAGAACTCAAAAATATTCTATTTATCCTAATTGTATAAGGTTCTAAATATTACCACATACCATTTAGATTAGTAAAACTATTTTGTAATAACCAGGGACTTCCTGTAGGCTAGTGGTAGGTAATAAAGGCATGTCACACTATGGTTGTGTGTTCGATTCCTGCATCTTTGTCCGACGCAACGGGTTATGCCCCACCCTGCAGGTTGTCCTTTTCCTAAAACTATAGTATTATAATATTCCAAAAATAATCTTCAAAAATGTTTTAACCTTAATAAATACTATCCAAAGATCAAATTAATCCATTCCAACCTATATAGTTATCCAAAATACCTCTGTTCAGACTTTTTCTAAAAGGTCTCTAAATTCCAAAATCAATTGTAACATCAGATTCTCCAAAAAAAGTAAAGTTTCTCTTATTGTCACATACTTAAAATATGATTACCTTCATCATATTAAAACCTTAATGAAAACAACATGTACTGCAGTACAATCCTTATATATATCACATTATTCTTATTACCATAATCTAGTTCTTGAGTCCAAAAACACAAATACAATAATTATTCAACTTCATCTGTAGTAACAGGATAAGCTTGGCCTTGATCCCTTGGCCTTTTCTGAGGTAATTTTTCTTGACGCTTAGGACATTCATTTGCATAATGCCCCATTTCCATACAATTGTAGCATTCAACATTGATAGCCTTTTTCTTTCCCTTGCAATCACGCGCCTGGTGACCTTTTTCTCCACATTTATAACAAACTCCCATTCCTTTTAGGCAAGTACCGGGGTGATTCCTCCCACAATTATCACATAATGGAAAATCCTTCTTTACCTTTTTACCTTTATTCGTCTCTTGTTCCACCGTTCTCTTCTTCTCTTGCTTTACTTTATTGTCATAAGGCTTAGAGAATTCCTTTTCTGTCTTGATAACACACGAGACTATATCTTCGTATGTTGAGAAAGATTTTGATACTAAATCTCGACGGAGAAATTGTTTTAACCCCTCAATGAAACGATCAATCTTACTTCTTGGGTTATGTATATAATCTGCAACATGTCTCGATAACCTTGTAAAGTTGGCCTCATACTTTGCGACATTCTCATCCTCCTTTTGTCTCAGACTCAAAAAGTGTCTTTCCATATCTGCTCGATGGTCATGTGGAAAGTATTTTTCTAAGAAAAGATCTTTGAACTCTCTCCATTCCATATTTGATACTTCTTCATCTTCCTTTGTGTTTTGAATCAGCGACCACCATTGATCGGCATCTCCAGTGAGGCGGTAAACTGCCATGATAACCTTTTCCCTTTCACTACTCCCCAAGGCATGGAATATTTTCTCTAAGGAGTTTATCCATTGCTTAGCTACTAATGGATTTGTACCCCTATTAAATGATGGTGGTTGTTGCCTCGTGAATCGATCTAACATTGATCCTCCACATTGCGGATCAGGGTGCTCCATACGAGTAAGGTTATTATTCATAACCTGAGTGAGTTGTCCCAGTATGGTAATAAGTTGATCAGCACCAGTTGTATCTCCAGATCCACAATAATTATCTTGAGCAGGAGGGCAATCCCTACACAGAGTGCGTGCATTGATACGGTTTCCATTCCTTCCACTAGGCACCATTTCTAAACAATGTCATAAACTAGATTAGTTTATGAATCAAAATACATAATTCCATACTTGTAAAATACTTAACATAAATTGAACTATGTATGGATATAATCCATAATCATAAAAATGTTTTCTTTGATGAAGTATGTACTCATAACCCTTCATAGTGGTTTGTAAAGAAAACGAGAATTATCCTAAGAATATCCCCCGGGAGTGTCGTAACCAAGAGTGCAGCAAAGCCCGTTGTCGTGCACCAGTTACCGTTTGAGTCTAGCTCAAAGCAGTGTTTTCGGGTTTTACCCCTAGGTACATCTATGCCAGGGCCACCTCTACCTGCTCGTATCCAGACAGGGATGTATTGCTCGGAAAACTCACAAAATCTCTATAATACCAAAATTCTAAGAAGTTCTTCTATACTAATCCTCAAAGTCTATCTTCGGGCTATGTGCTCTAATCAGAGTTTATCTAAATATAGCTTCCAAGGTTAGTACTAAACTGACTCTGATACCAACTGTACTGCCCCGACCCTAGCTACCCAGAGTCGGTGCATTACTTCGTAACATTGGCATGATCACAAAAGATCAAGTCTCGAAAGACCGATTAGTTTAGTAGCCTTGGAAACACTAGATACATTCATAAATGTTACATTACATCATAAAGTGAAAATCTACAATAACAAAGTCTCTATAGTCCACACTCATATCCTCTTCTGACTATCCCTACAGGTCATTCATAAAATACTTCTTCACATCCTGGAAAATATTAAAACATTGAAAGGGGTGAGCTCAGATGCTCAGTAATGATAACAATATTGTGGAAGCTTTCATAAATAATCATTAATATTTAAGGCAATGTATAACTAAAAAAAAGCCTTTTTAAACTTGAACTTTAGCATAATATTGAAAAAATAAAATTAAATAATTCCATTTACTTACTCACATGGATATTCTACTAATCGAATAATCCCATGCAATATCAATAACCACTTTCATAATGATGGAATGCATAATGCCAGACTATCATAACCACGTAGCCAAGGCCTCATGCCAAGACAACAAATAAGATTTTGTCAAGGCCTCGTTCCAAGACACTAGTTTGTCTCATGAGACCTACCGATGCATTGAGGAGCTATAGCGGGCTCCGCCCGTCACTTATTAAGTCCAATGCATTCCTCATATGAATAGGTTTAAACATATCATAAACCATAACATAATCGTATCACATAAAACATGCATAAAGGAAACATAACATTTCCACATTTAAATCAAAAGATATCAATACAACACATTGATGTAATAAAAACACTTTCAAAACCATTTTCAATACAAAAATTAAAGAAAATTAAAACTTTGTATTTATTTTTCATTTTAAAAAGTTATGGCTTGTAGAGGAAGCCGAAAATCAAATAATGGTCACGACGGTGAAGAAGTCATTTTTTCCGCATACTTATGAAAAAAACATTCCCTTTTGTCGTTTAGTAAAATGCTTCGTATAAAAAAAGATTCCTTTTGGATAAACGTAAAAGTCAAAGGGGTCTATACATTGTATAAAAGAAAGTTGTGTATAAAACCAAATATGACTCAATGAAAGGAGATTGAGACGAAGTCCTTACGAAGATCATTTTTAAAATAAAATAGATCTATTATGTGTATTCACTATAAGTACACATAAAGAAAGTACAAATACAAGATAGTGCATAATAATATCATGACATAATTTGAAAGTAGGAGATTAACCCAAAGAATGGAAATTGGGTTAAGAAATTCCCTTACCTTGTGTCCGACTTGATTCGACCATTCTTTAACCTCTTGAATAATAAACTAGAGTTAATATCTACCATTTTAAATTTCATTATCCTTTTTATATCACTTATTACAATGTTATGAACATTATGTAATTATTTAAGTTAATAACGGTCGTTTTGTCGATTTTTGGTACTTGAGTCAACAATAAACTTCTTATAATTACAAGTTGTTTATGTGGTAGAATATCCATTATCTCCAGAATTATATTCATGATTTAGATGTCATATATATCATATATATCCAGTATATACATTCATTAATAATATTACGAAACATTTAGAGGTAAGAAATGAAATGCACCGTTCATGGAGACGGTAAGCCGTATGTACGCATGAACTTTACTTTCATTTCTATTTCGTATTTAATGGAGTGAAATCATAATTATATAAAGGTATTATAACGACCCATACTTTACATACATTGTTAATACTTAAAAATGGAAGCACACTTATTACAACATATGACAAAACCATAAAGGACCGTATAGGTATAGTGTCTTTAGAAACTAGGAAACATAAACAACTGGTTCATAAATCTTCTACAGTGTCACCCATTTATTTCATCATATCTAGGGTCCCTTTTAGCATATCCTACTTAATATCCATCTTCCTGACCTGGGGAAAAGAAAACATAAAAGGGTTAGCTCAAATGCTCAGCAAGGGCAAATAAAGGAAATAAAAATCAGATCATATCTTTTTGAAAATCATAACCTGCAAAAGAGATCATAATATCTTAACATGGAATAAATCATAGAAGTGAAAATGAGATCCCCATAATCATAAAATGAAACTTGAAACTTTGTGGCATGCACACATAATCATGGTAAATCATTTCTTGTTAGTCATGACTCATTGCCAAGACTATCTTAGTGGACAAAGTCCCTTTCTGAACCGAGTCACCCTCGTTCCAGTCCTGTTTCACTGAACCGATATAACCTACCGTTCCAGCCATGTCTATCTCATGAGATATAAAATCTTTACCCAATTCATTGGAGGTAGATATAGGTCCCACCAATCTTATAATGAATCCTTTCTTATGTGTGCCACATAATCATAAACCATACATCATAGCGTAACCCATGTAATAAAAATGGGATTCTTAAACAACATGACATCATAAAACAATTCATATAAGATAAAGGAATTCATAAAAATATTTCCATCACAACATAATCAAACCAATGTAATAATAGGGATAAAAACAGAACCCTTTTATTATCTTAGCTGGAAAATAATTTTGATAAAATACTTGAACTCCATTCTTGAGGAAAATATCATTTCTACTTCAAAAACACTTTTCTTTTCTTAACATGTCATACAATTATAAACTGAAAGAAGTTGATTAAAAATAAACTTGAAAACTTATAAAGGAATATTCTTGGAAATAATGTTTTAAAAATCCATTCTTGCCGTATAAGTTAAAAAAACATTCTTCGTACTTTTGTCAGAAAAGTCAAAAATTAC
Organism: Viscum album; assembly: GCA_963277665.1. Taxonomy (NCBI): domain Eukaryota; kingdom Viridiplantae; phylum Streptophyta; class Magnoliopsida; order Santalales; family Viscaceae; genus Viscum; species Viscum album. The sequence goes on from OY728167.1 coordinate 838,482,834, forward strand.
CTCGTATGAAAAACGACAAAAGATTCTTTTCATATCCTTTACTAAAAACTCACCGAAGGGTAAAATTGGATTTAAACAATTGTAGGTGGATGGAAATAATATTACATATTGATGAAACATGGATTTGGATGATAAAATACACCCCAGTAAATGCCAAAGTAAAAACATTCTCGGATAAAAATGAGATTGTGATATTTTCCCTTACCTTAGGTCCGATTTTCTTTGTATGTGTCTGAAGCTCCTGTATAATGGTTTAAATAATGTTATTGACTTAATCCAGAATCATACATATTGATATCATATCATATATGTTCATATTCTTAGCTTCTTGTTAGTAATATTTCATTGTTACTTGTTACTCGGGTCTTTATTGCCTTTTGTTCTTATGTGTGTTTTGCCGAATAAATTCTTATTCTTCTTTTAAGGTTATAGATACCTTATATCCAGAATGGTATTAGTTTAACATATATCATATTTATTCATTCAATTCATTTATATAATTACTATGTAATGATGATCATGTCGAACGAGTCGCATCACATCGTGGAGACGGTATTCCGTACGTACGCACGAGTGATGATATCGTTCCTATGATCGTGGAATTGTATTGGAGTATATATATATTATTTCAGTATCAATATTACTTTATAATAATCATAAATAGTTACTCATTACACCATTATACCCATCCTTGTAAGGTGGTGGTGGAAAATAGATTACACCACGGCGTGGAGACGGTATTCCGTACGTACGCACGCGCGGTGATTTGATTTTTCCGTAGGATGGATAGAAGGTGAATTAGGGTTGTCTCATATTTATAATAACATATCAGTATGTAAGTAATACTGATGTTATTACTTTATCATTAAACAACTAAAGAAGAAGAAGTTGAAGAAGAAAGAAATTGAAAAGATCGGTAATGGATATTACCTCTTCTTTGGAACGTTTCTTTGAATCCTCCACTTAGGGAACTAAGATTGGTCTTTGAAGAAAACCAGGACCTCTAGGATTATTCTAGGGAAGTGGAGAGGAGAAAATTTCAGGGTTTTTCCGAGCTTGAGTGCTCAAATTGGTGTGAGGAGGAGGGGGAGGAGGTGCCCTTTTATAAGGGAGGAGAGGGGAACCTTAGGAATATCTCAAAATATTATTTTATATTAAAGTCAAAATCGGTTTATAATGGTTCCAAAGGGTCTTATTTCGAAGCTAAAGTGGGTATGGGTCGCAATCATATCAACCAATAGGATTTAGACAAGTTTAGGGTCTTATTGTAACCTTATCAATTAGATTTAACTCTAAGTTAAATAATTTAACTTTTACCGTGTCTTTTTGTTTTCTTTCACTATATGGTTAATAAAGTTACTATAACATGCCAAACGAACCCCAAATTATTTATTATTAATATATATATCCTTATCTAAGTCATATGGCCGAACCTTATATTTTTAGGATTAAATAACAATTAATAATATAATATTTGATTTAAAAACTATTTTGTGTCAATTTTGACACTATTTGATATATGATTTTAGTGAAAGTCATAACAGAATTATATGTTCGAACCAAGTTGATTAAATCAACACTAATATATCATAGTAACCTATAAAATTAGTTTAATTCATAAAAAGTCTCAAATTACATTTATTTTGGTGTTTATAACATCAATTATGTCAATATTTTATTAATAAGATAATTACTGCATCATCATTGTGTCATAAATAAATTAAATTATATAATGTCTAAAAATTATAAATAAAATACAATTATGTAGGAAATATTTTTAGCTTTCTAATGAATATTTATAGTCGAATTTATCTTATGTATAACCCCATATTAAAAATGATTTACTTATTAAACTTTGATTTTAACTATTTTAACCCTTCTTTAAATAAATTATTAATAAATGTCCTAATCTAACCCAAGTGGGCCTAAATGGTCATATTTTATTCCTAAGTTTGTTTTTGGTCGAATTAAACTTATCCAATATACTTAGGACATGTGTTAGGGTAATAGTAATATCATATTTACCCCTATTTACTATTAACCGCGGTAAAAAAAAGTAAGAAGTTACTATTCACCAGAAAATTATTTTTATCTCGTTGAACCACATTTTACTTACTGATATCAACCGTGTCTGTCGGATTTTAAAAATTCCATTCACAGAATCGGTAAAATTATGTTTTATGCAAAATTCAGTTTTTAACCTACCACTTAGTGGTTTCACTATTCATCAAAAATTGAAAGTTTTCAGAAAAATACCAAAATTTCACCCTAGGCTAATTTCGGTATTCCGAATCCAAAAATTAAGTCCATTTTGAAAAATAAAATTTATAAAATTTCAAAAAAGTGCTTATTACTATTCATAACGGCTAGTTTTAATAATATTTTAATAGCATATCATTGTTTAGAGAAACTCGGTATTGCGTACGACGCAAGCTATCGAGGAAGGTCGTGATTGCGTGTAAAGTAAGCCAAGCATGTGTGTAGTGAAAGATTCCTTTAATGATATATAAAAACAAAATATTACTCATAAAAATCTCGTGTGTTACAGGTATAATATATTTCCAGTATAATTTCATATATAATATCATTTAATCCATCCTTTATACATCCCACATATGGCATTAACGATTCACATCACTTTGAGGGGGCAGTAGTCCGCACTTCCTAAAATGAAATTATCACGTTTACCCATAATGGAAATCATAACGTATAACATAAATGAGAAATACAGAAGCATAAGTAAAACATAAACATATTATATATCATATATAAATATAGTGACATCTTAATAGCCACCTTTGACGGTGTTATATGAGTGTTGAACAATCATCGTTTCGTGAGGCAGAAATTCGCCATCCACAGAAACAGTATGTTCTTTAACCATTAGATGTAGGTGTGTGTAAGTGTATCTTCAATCCTTCTTATACCAACATCCTAGTATATTGAGTATACTGGTGTTTTTACAAAAGAAATTAATAAAAAGATTTTATGGGGTTGGAGAAGCAAAATAAAACAAAATAACATAAGAGAAGACATTACCTTAAAATCGGGTAACTCTTTTGATTTGAGCCAAAGGCTTCCTTGGGAAGAATTCTTCCCAAAGTGAGGATTCTAGGAGTAAGGTAGGGAAGTTGGGAGAGTATTTGGGCAGAGTTTGGCCAAGCCAAAAGGCTTTGAAAGTGTGAGTAAGGTGGTATAGGTGGGGGCCTTTTATAAGTGGAGAGGAGGGGCACTCTTGGAAAGTAAAGAAAAGTCACTATATTTTGAGATGGTATTCGGATTTAAGAGATCCCACATTGATATAATTCGAGGATAAGGTGATAAGGGTTCTAAATAAATCCATAAAATAGGTTTTGGACATGTGTAGGTCTTATATATTACATTATCATTCCATTTTATTTAAATCGTTAAATAATGAGGTCATCGCTGCATCATCATGATGTCATAAATAATTTAATTTATTTAATGTCTAAAAATTATAAAAAAAAATACTATGATGTATTAAATCTTTTTAGATTTCCAATGACTATTTATAGTCAAAAATATGACTTTTATAACCCCATTTAAAACTTGATTTAGTAAAACATTTCATGTTTGTGTTATTTTTTACTTTAAAATTAAATAAAAGGTATTTATGTCATTTTCCAACTAAAGTGGCTCCATGGGGTCCCCAATTGACCCATGGATTGTCTTGGTCAGACATGGCACATCCGATGAGGGTAGGACATGTGTCAAGCTCATCTCATATTATTAAAACATTATTTTTACCTTAAACTACACTAATTACCTCTAATCGCGATTAAGAACTTAAAAGTTACTATTCACCAAAAATTAATTTGATCTCATTGAACCACATTTTAATTATTAATGAAAACCATGTATGTTGTATTTTTGAAATTAAAAACACAGAGGAGGTAAAATTTCATTTAAACGAAAAATCAGTTTTTATAAGTACCACTTAGCGGTTTCACTATTCATCAAAAATTGAAGTTTTTCAGAAAAATCCCAAAAATTCACCCTAAGCTATATTTGATATTCCGATTTCAAAAATGATGTCTATTTTAAAAAATTCCAAACATATAAGTTTCATTAATTAATTTTATAATTAATTCCCGCTGTCACAACAAATAGCATGTTTTTAAGAAACAATTTATATCAAAAGATTGAAAATTGTTCATGCCCAATTTCAATATTAAATTAATTCTAATGACCACCATTGGATAAAGTGATAAAAATATATTCTAATTATACTTTGAAACCACTCAATACTATAATTTATCACTATAAATTATTTTGATTAAAAAAGTTGTTTTTAAGTATTTTTCACTATTCATAAAAAATTGGAAGTTCTCAGAAAATTACAAAAAATTCAACATAGGCTAATTTCGATATTACGAATACAAAAATGAAGTCCATTTTTAAATATAAAATTTCTATAAATTTAAAAAGTGGTTATTACTATTCATAATGGCTACTTTGATTTTTTGCGGTGTGTTAGAACTCGAAGTTGCGTACAATGCAAGCTATTGCATTATTGAATGAGAAGTGTATCATGGAAGCTCGGGGTGTTACACTGATGGATTAATAACTTGACCTTTGGAATAAAATGAGACCAATATGAATAGTAAACCAATGAAATTGAATAGTAACGTCCCCAATGAATTTATAAATAAAATTTATCCATCTTATAAATTAAAATATGATATAACTATATCATAGTATAAGTAAATAAATATTTTTAAAATTAATAATTAATTGTTTATATTTTTTATGTCATGAATTTTTAAGTACAATTTTATGATTAATTTAATAATTTAAAAAAAAAATTATTTTCATAAAATTTATTCATAAATTAGGTTAGGGTGATATTTTTGGTATTTTTCTGAAATACAAGATGTTTTTAATACTAAAATATAGAAATTTACAAAATTATTACATCATAAGTTATATACACTTTTAATAGAGTCATAACTACTGTAAGAATCAAAATCTCATACATAAATTCATTATTTGAATAATTTTGGTGATAATTCTATAACTATTCATAGCCTTGAGTGAAAATAATAAACTACTGAGTAAAATAATGAGAAAACACCCCTCTCCTCTAATATAAATACCACCCCATACCACCTCTTCTCCTCACACCTATAATGAATTTATCCTTGTAAAAATTATGATAAAATATCCTCCCATGACCCTCCCCAACATTCAATAAATTTTGGTCTTCACTATTGATCAAAACCAAACCCATGTGGTGGTTCTCAAGAAGTAGGAATCAAGAGGTAAAACCCTCTTTTTTTCTTTTAATTCCATTTCATATTCCTTCGTTTTGTTTTTCAATCCTCACCTCCTTTCATCAAAATGGTATGATAACTCTTATAACATACATGTAATGTAATGTTATTAATATAATTTCATAATTCATCATCTTCCTTCCTTCCCCATCCTTTTTTACTTAGAATGAACACATCGTCCATGATGTGTTAATTTATCGAATTCATGGAGGATAATGGTTTTAATTTACATTACTATATTCAATTATGTTCATGAAACCCGTTTTTTCTTGAAACAGATTATAATATATTCATTATATCTTATGTGATGTTTTGGAATAATTTTATACACATGATTTTAATCTGTATCACAAAATGAGTTCATTGTGGTTGAAAAACACCAAAATAAACCCAAGGGATTATGATTAACTATTTATATAAAGTTTAATCCTCATTACATAAAAACAGAATTTATATAATAAAAAAACGTTTTTAATGTCACCAATTACATATATGTTCAATTATGGATATTACACATAGTTTACAAGACCTTTCATACATGTATACAAAGTAAACTGATCTTGAAAACCAAGGAAACCCACATTCCCGAATGAGGAATTTGAAAAATATAACTCATCAAAAAGTTCATGAATAAACATAATAAAATTATAATAAATAAATTAAAAGTAAAATAGTTTCTGTAGTTATTAATTAATGAATCAAATTTTAATTTTCAGGACATTAGGATCAATTAAAGAACACCATCAGACATAAGGTAAGGGATTCTACCCAAACCACCATTATTCCTTCAGGTTATTCTATCTATCTTTTTACCCAAATTATATTCTCTTTTATTTTCTTTTAAATATTCCAAATTTAAAATATATGTTCCAAACACCTTTATCATGATATTTTCATTCTTATAATTTTGGCATATACAGGTTTTTAAAAGGTTTTCTGTTCAATTCTTCCCGATTAGCAAGCCCGGATTAAGGGAAAAAAGAGAATTCTTACCCATTTTCATGTTCTCTATATAATATATTTTAAGACACCTTTTTATTATATAATATATATATTTATTATAAAAAAATTATTTGATCACATCTGGTTTTATATGAATGATTATTCCATTTTCATCTTGAAATTCCCTTTAATATTTTCCTTAAACCGCACTAAAATGTTTTATTTCTGAAATTTCTTAAACATAATTTTTACATGTATTCATTTCATTTGGACATAAAATATCATGATCTATTCCTATTTTACCTTATCAATCCCTAGGTATTATCTAAATCCTCTATTTCATGGACACTATTGTGATATTCCCTTAGGTTAGGCCTTTTTTACAAGATTATGATACACAATTATTACCGTGGGTAACCCTTATGTTTTTGTTTGATTCCTAATATATGAATCTTTATTTGGGACACATATTCAAGAAAATTTTATGATTGGTGCTCCTATATAGTTCTATAATTCATTGGGTAATGTTTAGTCTCATGAAACATCATGTGAAACGGTCTTGGTGGTTATCCTTGACTACTTCTCCATGTGAAACGGTCTTGGTGGTTAACCTTTACTCTTCCTCCTAAATGTGAAATGAGCCTTGACTCATGCTTATTCCATTTTTTTATTGTCTAATAATTTACCATGATACCATTATTACATATTTTAATTTTCCTTATTTAAATCCATTCCTTTTACATCATCTTATTATGACTTATAACCCCTCTTCAATTCATTATTCTTATATTTATTCACTTAATATCCATTTTAGCTCATCCCTTTTTATTCATGTTATCCATTGGTTATCCTATGATTATGAATGGTCTCAAAGGATGTTAATATATCATCATGGATGATAAATAAACAAATGTTTTATTTAATCCCATTTTTTCAATTTTGTAAACCTAGTCTTCTGAAGACACCATACATTATGATCATTGTCTTGTAATTTGAAAATTTATTATTTAAATTCATGTAATAATTATTTAAAAAAGTCTAGGGATTCTATATGAATATAATATCCCAAGTATTTAAAATATATTTACAATTTTAAAAAGATTTTAATAAATTTTATAGCTTGAAATGAATGTGATACAGAGTTAGTTTGCAGAATATGAAAAAATGAGTTTCTTTAGTGGATTTTGTTATACGCAAGCCCAAGGTTTATCCAAAAAACTATATAATATTAACATATATTTTTTAATATAATAAGATATAAACTAACCACTAGACTGCTATTTATGAATAATAATAACTAACTTATAAAAATAAATTTCATAAAAAATATTATATGAATTCATTAGTAAAAATTTATTATAAATGACTATATCAGAAAATTGAAAATAAAGGGTATATTTTATTGAAAAATATTTTTATGCTAAAAAGATTTATTACCCAAATAAATTAAATTAATTACAATTAGTGAGTAAATATTATTCTAATATATGTAAATAATTTATTAAATTTAATATTTTTTATATTAATCCAATATATTTCTATGAATAAGATAAGAAAGACCTATTTTACCACATAAAAACTTGTAATTATAATAAGTAACTTTTACCACCCTTTCATGGTGAAGTTATTTTAAATCCAATTTTTGGAATTTATATAAATCATATATGAAAAAATAAATCTATTCTCTGAAAAACATACATAAAAATTAGGTTATGATAAATTATTGGTATTTTTCTGTAAAGTTTCTTTTTTAATTAATACAGTAAAATACTAATTTTTAGATCAAAAATGAATTTTTGTCTAATTTTTTTATAAATATAAGTTATATAGTAAATTGGTTTTAATTATTAATTGGATCATATTTGTACCAATTAATCCAATTTATGTCATTTTAAAAAATATAAAATTGAAATTTATTATAAAAACATAGGAAACTTTTGAATGCTTTTAGATGAAAAACCTACATTGTCGACTAGTCTACGGGATTAAATTTAAATTAATTTATTCCACATCAATGATTTAAATTTTGGCAAATTGATTATATATTTTTAATCATATTAAATTATAATGTCTAATAATTTCAAATTGTTTTTTGAGAAAATATATTAGTTAAACTACTTATAATTAATTAAACGGTTGAGGTAAAATTTAGTTTAATAAAGGGCTAAACCTTAATATTAAGTTCCTAGATGACATATAAATTTTTTCAAGAGCTATTCTATGGAAATATATAGACTCTATCATCCATTGGATTTAATTTGGTCTATTATTGGATCGAATTTCAATAGGAAAATCATTGATGGAATTCCCTTTACCAAAATTAACAAGAGTTCCACTTCTCCCCCAGTATAAAAGGCCTCATCTCCTCCCACTACCTAACACCACTCAAGAAACATTGTTTAAATAAATATATATGAAAATATATCATTAAAATATCTTCCCTCATCCTATAATCTTCCATTTTTTAGGAATCAAACCAAGGGAGCCTTCTTGTACAAACCAAAATGTGTTACCCAAATAATAAGTAACCATATTCCTAAAGGTTTTTAGTTTTATTTCCATTTTACACACCCCAAACTCTTCTTATTTAATGATTATATGACAAGCACATTATCCTAACTATACAATGATGTTTTCTTTTAAGGTTTATAGCTACCACCATAAAGATTAATTTTTATTACTAAAGTATGAAAAAGGGAGAGATGCCATAAAAAATCACAGAGGCCTGTAATAATGAAGGAATGGAGGTTCAGGTTTAACAAAGTTATACCCCCTCGATGGAAAATACCCAAGACTTGTAAATAAATGGAAATGATCATTTTGGTCATCTATGGATTCTAGGTAGTCGGAAAATTTATTCCCTTATCGCTATGTATGGAGGATGACCTTCTGGTTGTTCAACAGCCCCTTACACCTTTAGATAGTGTACTTAATAAACCAAGGAATATGTACTTTACCTAAAACTACATTATAAAATTTTAGGGAGATGGTATCAATCTATTTTAGAGGGATATTTATTTAATTGAAATGGATTAGGCATGTGAGCAATGCTTTAGATTTAGCTTGGAGAGAATCTCCATCCCTAAAGACGGGATAAAATGAATCTAAAACTTATCCCCTTGAATCCATTATCTCACCTCCTCCATGCATGGATCCCAAGAGGTAGAATCAATATGTGTTTAGTTTCTTTCCATATATAGGAGGAAACCAACTGATCCATCTCCCCTGAGCATCGTTCTTTTTTATGATGGAAGAGAAAAAAGACATGATGTACTTGATAGACGATGCTGCCTCATTGTCACTAAATAAACTGGCCAAAACCAGAATAATATTTTTTATTTTGAATAGGATACCTTGGATTTAACCAAGATATTTAATGTGACAAATTTTATTCCTAGAATACTAGATGTTGCAGCATCATGATAAAAGGATAATAGCAATGGGCTTTCGCTCTACCCCTAGTCTTTCTGCTCAATGAAACCACTAACGAAGGAAGAATTATAAGGTTTACTCATCTGCCACCCAAACAATAAACTACCCAAAATATCCCAAAATAGTATTATCTTATTCACTATTAAATTAAAAAAAATATCAATAGATTCAACCTTGGTATCATTGGAGAAAATGTATTTGGAGATGAGGGTAATATCCCACCACTTAATATTCTCTAGAGTTTTAAATGGATTGTGTTAGACATGTCAAATGAGAAAATAGAACATAGAAGGTTGTTCCTTACAACATAAAGTCTAACCCCAAGTGTTTAGGGAGACCAAATCAGTTTGAATAATTTGGATGTATTTAAACTTAAAGGTACATAAAGTAGAGCCCGTGAAAACACATTGACCAAGGGCATGGTTAAGAATAAGGTTGTCAAAAATTTACCGTTACATGTCATCAGAATTGGCATGGGTCTCTATGAATCTAATATCATTTTCATGACATTTAATGATTCCTAGAAAATTTCTAGACCAGTTTTGATTCTTGTAACTGGTTTCTCCAATACATATAATCCCCCAGTTTGGGAGCTAATGTATATAAAGATAGGGTTAATTCATATTTTGGATTAGATAGGGTCTGAATCTATGGAAAAACCCATCAATTATGTAGGTGTGTAACATATGTTTTCCCTAAATTTTCCTTACCTCAATGACCTCCCATGAAAATTTGGCGTGCAAATACAACATTGTGACAGAAACACTATTGATATTCATACCTCATGCCGTAGTGGTCTTGGAATGATTATTCCATGAAACCCAATGGTATTTACACTCAATTTGGATATCCCATTGAATATAAATCATTGAGTTCTATAGTTTGAAAATCAATGTTTTTGGTAATTTTGGTGTTGAATTAATGCGCATTGGTTTTGAAGATAGAAAACTAATGATGAGAGTTATTCTACCACCAAAGGATAAGAATCTATTTTTCCAATTGTCGATTCGACCCAAAAACTATCAACAACCATTTAAAAGTATATGACGGTGTTATTTTGAAGGGAAACTAGATCACACAAGTAATCCATTAGAAAGGTGTCCTTTTGAATACCGAGGCATCTTTTGAAAGGCCTTATCCTCATATCTGAGCATTTATTTGGGGAAAAGAAGAATCTTTTCTTATGAATGATAAATAGGACAATCCATGCACAATAATCTTACAAGGCAATATTAATCCATGAATTAACCTCCTAAAACCATTGAAAAAGAAAATGGTATCATTTGAAAACATGCGGTGAGAGATACTCCCAACCTGATACTTATTACGACAGGGGAGAACTCTACTCATGTTGATGTAGTGATTGATGTACCGAATTAAAAAATCTTGAGTGATGAAAAATATGGATGGTGAAAGATGGTATCCTTGCCTCAAACCACTAACATATTTGATGAAACCAAATTTCATTCCCAAGATTGTTATGGAGATCCATAGAGAGATGAAGCATCAGAATAAAATATTAGTGTCCCAAATGGAAAATTGCATATAAGAAAGAACCTTAAGAATAAATTTCCACTAAACTATGTCAAAACATTTATTCATGTCCATATTTATGGCCATGTTTCTATAGAAATATTTTATGTTGATTTCACGAATTACCTCTTGAGATAGGCCTATGGATCCTTGGATATAATTACCATCAATAAACCAATGTCGGTCATTAGCCACACAACTTGGAAAGGAAGTAGAAAGAAGCTTGATAAGTATGTTGGAAATCAGATTATGTGGAACATTACAGATTCTGATAGGTAGATAGTTGTTCATAGAATGAGGGTCTTTAATATTGGGACCCAAATAAAATTAGTCCTGCTATCCATGCGTGGAAGGTTGGATCCTATGAAGTTTTCATGAGATTAAAGGATTAGTCTCTTCTCAAAAATAACCCAACTGACCCAATAGAAAGAATTAGGTAATCCATCATACTTTGGAGAAATGTATAGATTCATTCACTAGACTGCATCGTGAATTGCTTCTTCATCCACAGTGGCCTCCAACATGTTGTTATCCTCCTCCAACACTAAAAAAGTAATTACCTCAAAAATAGTAACCAAATCTCTTGGATAGTCTCCTTCCATTCTACGATTAGTGAATTGTAATAAATATTTGATGTAGGTATCTTCTATACTCCCAAACACATCCCTATCATTAGAATAAGATCTATCTTCTAGAAGAATGTTTGGAATCTTGGAAAAGTGATTTTCATTGATAAAAGATTAGAAATAACTTGTGTTCCTATATCCTTCAGGAATCCATTTCACCATTAATTTTTCTCAGGATAAGCATTGCTTCTTCAACAGTAATTTATCTAGATAATTTTTCTTATTTTTGAGATCAACAAATGTTAATTCATCCCATTCAACATCCATGTGAAACTCCAACTGTTGGATGTCCATACTGATCCCCTCAAGGTTCTGGTTACATGGGGGAATATCCTTGTCCCAGGAATGGAGGGGTCCCTTAAGATTCCTATGATTATTAAAAATAGATAACCAAGGATTTAAACTAGATTGGGTAATCAACTAGCCATGCACCATCTCTAAGTAGCATGGTTCCACCTCCCAAGAAGAAGATAAGTGAATGTATTCTTCCTTATCAATTCTAGAATTTATAAAAATGTGGAGGGTGAATGATCCAAGAGAATATGGTCCATATGAGTTACTTTGTTATTATAAAAAGAAGAGATAGAGTAGAACCATTCACCAAAAATTGTGCATGGAAACTCTTATAAGAAAGATTCCCATGACGATTATTACACTAGGTAAATTTTTCGCCTGTGAATCCCGCATCCACAATCCCATTATAATACATGAATTCCATGAAATATATACTTTCATTGGTAATGAACTAATACCATTTCTCTCCTACAAACTTGCCATAATGTTGAAGTCACATCCATCCTTCCATGGTAATTCACTAGGATTGAGAGATATCAGGTCATCCTAGAGAGAATCCCTATCTTTAGTATCACATTTATCATAGAATACTAATAAAATAATGTACTGGTAACCTAAAAATAATTTTTTTAATGAATATTTCTAATGAAGATAACAATTCAACTGAAATAGAAGCCTTCCAAAATTTCCATATGTTTGAATTGGTGGGGAATCAATGGAGAAATCCTTCCACCTTTATATGTTGAAAAAAATCATTGATCATTGAAGTATCCTATTTAGGTTCGTGAACTAAAAACATAGATATATAATTAATACAAATTTCATTGGAGATAAAATATGATTTTACACGAGCGCCCAGTCTGCAGGCATTCTAGATTAGCAGACTGATCATTGATTGAATACCTGTTTTATTTGGCCCTGAAACCATGGCCATATAGTACTTTTGAAAAAGTAATAGAAATTTTTTATTTAGTCTTAGACCTAGTAAGAAAATACACCAGGAATTTTAGGTTTCAAAGAATTTGAAAATTTAATCTAAACAAAAGATCATTCCATGTGTAAGGGAGACTAACCCCAGGAAAAGTTGGGGGGATCACTACCATCGATGACGAGGGAGGGAGAATGGTTGGCGATAAGAAGGAATAATGAAATGGGAGAACTAAAAATGCATCAAGATAGAGTTTGGTGGTGGTGATCCATGAATGAGAAGTGGAAGCCTGCAATATTGCACTGTCCCTCCCAGAAACAGGGGAGAGAGGTAATAACTAAGGATGGAGAAGTTGAACGTTAGACTAGCAGGAGGTTCTTAGAGAGTAAAATAACACCAAATCATGATAAGGAGGACTCATTGAAATCTAAATTCCAACCACCTGATATGATGAATAAAAACAAACTGGGGGTAGGTGATTGAAGAACCACCCTTCCTCAATCACTAGGACCAAGATCAGATCAAGACAGAATTGAATGAACATCGGGAAAAGATGAATACTTCTCATTGAAGCCGGGAGCCATATTATTCTCATGGACTAGTCCACCCTTGAGAGATTTATGACATTATAATGAAGCATGGACCTGAATATGACAATTTGAGAAGAAATGCATGGGAATAGGATAAACCCTGGCCTAAGACCTGTCCGAAATCCCATTAACCTAAAGAATAATCTTGGTTGGGAGGGGAAGCTTCATATGCATATAAACACAGACTCTCTCCACCACCACATCCTCTAGATGAAGTGATTTCTTATCAACTGAATGAAAGGATCCCAAAGAGTCACTAATACCCCAGAGAAAACCATAGATCATGAATGGAAGAGGAAGGCTAGGGAATGGGACCTAAACCGTAGATTAGGAGGTTTCATTCCCTGAGTGAACCTCCATTGACCAACAGAAGAGGTTGAATCTTTAGTGTCCTAAATAGAGTAGTATCTTACACCACGATAAAACAAATTCTTCCAGAAAATACAACATGATGTAGAAAATTTTTTTCAGGACCGAAACCTTGTACGGAGAATGAAAACCCCATAAGCTGATAAACAATTTATAAACCACAAGGGGAGTATTGTATATAACAAATTTCAAAACCAAAGTCCACGGAAGATGATCCACCACTTTTCCAAAGACATCATCAGGGATAGAATGATCCAGAAATCCATCTTGAAAGAATGATTTTGAAACCAAATAATCATATGAGGAAAATTTTCAATCCATCTGAGGTGAAAAAGGATCCTAAAAAAGAACATATCTGAACAAAGGAGCAGGAGGCAGTCAGACTCATGAATTCCCGAAAGAATCTCGGGGCACAGATGGAGTTGGAGGAGCAACCAAAGCCAGAGGAGAAAAAGGGGGTGTCGAGGGAGGCAATGGAATATGAAGCATTTTCTCATACATAATAGTCATCTATTCCTTTTTTGAACTAATATTAGGTGTTACACCTACATATACACTAAAATCATATAATGGTTAACAAACATAATGTTTATGTGATTGACGAACTTTCATGTCAGGAAACGATGATTGTTCATTTTTCATTTACTGCATCTCATGGTGGTCATTATGGTGGAAACTATATTATATATTATATATATTATGTTGGTAATTTCTTCATTATTTTGTAATTATTTTATTAACCCTACCACTATAAATTATATTTTTTGTAAATACGATATCATCATTTCTGGAAGTGTGGACTACCCCCAGCCCTTAATGTGATGTGATTCATTCACAAAATACTTGGACTATATAAAGGTTGGTTTTAATTAAACATATCTGGAATAAACAACCTCTATATTATATTCATGAAATAATCACATTTCTAGAAATATAATATATATCATTTTCTTTATTACCCATGCACACACACTTAAAAAGGGATAACTTCATTCATGGACACGTGGACTATCGTCTCCTCGACATGATGTGATTAATTTTACATTACAAGAATTATATATATATATAAATATGATTAAATAATTTGGTATTTATTATATAATGATAGTTATGTTTTGATATAATATTATTTACCATCTTTCCATAATTATCATTGAAAAATGGGAATGTTACTCATCCATACGTACGGGATACCTTCTCCCTGATTGTAAGGTTGCTTCATTTTTCATAAAAATATTTAATAATTTGTATTAAAGGTAAATATGATGTATAAATATAGTAATTATTTCATTATTATTATTCTATAGATGTTATGTAATGACACCTTGGACCATATTTAACCTATAAATGGTCTTTTTGTCCCATAATCCAAATTCATTTAAAACTCTCAATATATATTTAATTGATAAAATAGTTGTATCCAACATGTTAATAAGTTAAATAAAAGTAATAATAAACTTTAAAAATATTCTGAATAAGTATATAATTAACTTAATATTGTTATACAGGATGTTAAAGAACGTTCACCTTAAAACAAGAACAAGGTACGGGATTTCAGCTCAATTTACATTCCATTGAGACTTATTTGATGTTATTCCCCTAGTTTATTTTATATAGTTTATATACTTCCATTTGAATATTTTATCATGATTATATTTATTATCATGATATTATAAGTTTAATTAAACATTATACCTTCATCAATATTATGATTCAAATGTTTCTATGTGGTATGAGACTCTATGGAATGTTTAATATTATTCTCCTCAAGAACATTTTTAATTATTATCTTTACAATATCAATTCCTTTTGTGATTTTTAACTTTCTCTGGAGACAATACATTTACATTTGTGAACCAAATATAATATTTATGGTGTATATACTTAATATTTTTTCAAACAACATCACGATTTTGTCATTCTTCATGATATTTTTAATTTCAATTTGAATTATTTCATCTAAGGGGATTCATGATAAAAGTTTCCATGTGTTAACAAAATTCATAATCCAAATCCTTTTCATTGGTTTTTATTAATTCTTTATTGTCTTTAATATTCTATGATTATGTGTTTGGTGACATTGAATATCTATTTATGTATTTCCTCTTATATATTTGGGTTTAAATTTGATATACACAATCTACTCATTGATTGATTCTCACATCAACATTATAATCTTTTAAAGGGTTTATGTTACAATCTAATTTTGTTCAAGATTTTTAACACATTAATTTACATCAGGGGAAATTGTTCAATAATTGTTTAATAAACCCTTTAATTTTATTCTCCTCTGCTTATTCCTGACCATTATCATCTAATACTACCATTTTCCAATTCTTTGGAACTAGAAATGTTTTGGAAGTTGTTTTTAAGAAAACATTACTTCATTTAACTCTTTATTCAGATAATTTATTTTCTTCTAATAACACCATTTTCTAAAAGGGTATTCAAAAATATTTCTAACTTGATTCTTTAAAGACATTATTAACCTTTTTTCCTATTACAAATGTTTTCAAAGGAATATTCTTATCACTTTAATAAAATGAATTTTTTAGCACTTTTACCAAGAAAAAGGAATTTTATTATTACATTGCAGGACAAGTACAGATTATATCACCATCATTTCCTTGATTTTTTATTTCCGTGTTTTAAATTTTACCTTTTAATGAATTTTTTTTCAAATGTGATTAGTAAGGAAAAGGTATATCAAAACTTTTACTATGAAAATAATATTATTCCCAAAAAAATTTTAAAATATATTTTTATTTATAATAATATATGACAAAAACCCTTTATTTTAATCCACATTGGATACATTTTATTGATATCATCCATAAGATATTTCTGGATGGTTTATGATTTATTTTTCCAATGATAGTATGCACATTCACTTCCTTGATTTATATGTTAGTCCTCTTGAAATATTCAATCTCTTATGGTTATTAAACATTGAATCTCCCCTAAATTATCATTTTAATTTATCATGGATATTATTATTTCCTAAACTATATACCATTTTACATATGGTTTCGAATTTGATAGTTATTTGATTATTTGGGATGATTGATAATTATATATTAATAATTTAACACAGATATTTTATAAGACATATTATTTATTTCTACAATTTTATATGAGAAATTATTTGGTTAGGAAATGACTTGTGGGGCCCAGACATTATATAGTCACTCAATACATATTGGTTCTCATGAGAAAAATATGATACACAAAATAAACGGTTTATATCTATAGTTTTAAAACATCCTATAAATGGTTTTGATGGTATAGGTTTTCTTTTTCCTCTTACAAGACATCCATTAGGAAAGAATTTATATTATTTAGTTTCAGTCATTATTCATCCATGAAATTCTGCATTGACAATATCTATGGTTACATTTAATTTTTAGTTCATTGATTAAATGGAATGTTTTTTATTTTCTTTCCTTTCCATATTAATTTTTCATTATCTAGTTATTTTAATGGCATGTTTTTTCATTTACATTTCCTTATTGGTTGTTCATTACTTTTGATCCTATTAATTACTTCAATTGTTTGATCATTTAATTACCATGCCATAAGTATCTTTCTCATTGATTCAGTATTTCAACCTTTGTATTTGACCTTAATTACCATTTGAGTTCACCCTAGTTATATTTTATTTCCTCAGTAATCAAATTAGTGTAATATAAAAGATATGATGGGATATAAAAGATAGATTAATGTCAACCTCGATTTTATTTAGAAAAAAATTATGTTGTAATTATTGTATTAATTTGTAATAAAAGACTCATGTATATATTTGGTTCTCCAAGAAGACATGCCTTTTGGGGTCTGATCTCTATAGATAATATGGGTTTGTTGCATGGATCATTTCATACCAAGGCTAATAATGGATTCTACTAGATTAAAAATTGAAGTGCATTGTGTTGCATTTGTTGTCAATGAGGCATGAAGTTGTCTTGGAATGAATGGAAGTCAAGGAATTGTCAAGATGTGAATGCCAAAGGGTGTGATGGTGATGGTGATGAAAAGAGAATGGCCATGATACTAAGAGGCATGTCACTTAGGAGATTCACTAAGTGGCATAGGAGATGTGGTTGAAACATTCTCTAGTAACATCTGACGATTGTTGAGCTGATCTTTAAGTTCAAAGAACTTGTATCCTGATGATACAAAGTCACAACATTGATTGAAGACCATGCATTGTCTTCACAATGCATGAGGAGTTGAAAGGAGTTCCATCCACAACTACTAAGTGGATGATGTGCATTAATGAAGTCCATTCACTATCATTTAGTGCATGTGAACATTGAAGATGTTATATGATTCAGGAGTTCGGTTGATGAAGATCCTTGAGAATTCTCTCCTAAGTAGAAAATGAGATGATGAAGAAGAATCATAAATTGAGGAGTTGTTTCTAATCAAGTAGATTAATGTTTGAATTCTCAAGAAGAAGAAATGATGAAGGAGAAGAAATGAAGAAGGGAGGAGTGGCTTGGAATTTGGCATTTTACATATGGGATACTTTGTTTTTTAACAAAGTGTTTATTCAACACTTGGCCAAAAATTAGGCCATCTCAAGCCAGCCTTAAGGGTTCAACCCCAAAGGCACATGTGGGCCTAAGGCGCCACGCCCAAGGGGGGATCCCATGTGGCCAGCCCGAGAGGCAGGGGGCCGTGTATAAGCCCCCGAGGACACGCGGTGGTGAAACCCGCGCGCCCGAGGAGCATAGTGGGCGCTAGGAGCGCGCCCGCAGGGAGCAGAGTGGGCGCAGAGCGCGCCCGCAGGGAGAACACGGTGCGGGGCGGCACCGTGGAGGAGGAAGTTCAATTTCGGGGTTGAGGGAGCGGCATATTGATATACCGCGGAAAAACCGCGCCCCGTTTCGATGTGGGACGCGGAAAAATTCCCGGGAGCGCATCCTGGCCGCACGATTGATCGCGTGCCAGATCCGAGCCGCTCATCTAATCGCGCCACTCGCGATCTGATCCAGACCGTCCGAGGTTATTTGATCGCCCGATCCGACGGCTCTGGTCCGTCTTCTCCCTCGAGCTCGAGCCGAGGACACCCCGAAGCCTCCCGCGAGCTTCCTTTGAACCAGAGGCTACCTGAGGCCGGTTTTTGAGTTCCCGGCCACCTCTGAAGGATCTAAGACCTCCATTGTGCTCGTCTGGCCACACTGAACACAACCATGCATTAAAAAATGCGTGCATGTAATGTATGGAGAATTTCGGTCGAGGCCGAGGCAAACGAAGTTGCCGAGGCATCAGGGTGTTCGTGTTTTGCATGGGATGGCCAAAACAGAGGTCGTGCATGCGTTCTAAATCGCATGCACGAGGAGGAAAGAAAGAGGAAGATAAACCCGCGTTTGAATAGAGAGGAAATCAAGATTTGGAAAATCTTGAACACCCGAAAATCTCGGGGATTCAAGTTATCTCTCCGCGGAAGGCAGAGGCTCTCCTCACCTATAAAAGGATAGCCCAAGGCTCTCAAAAAGCTTGCTGATGCGCTAAATATTTTCGAGAAGTCCCGCGAGTGCCTTGCCTCGTGAAGAACAGCCTGCGCGCCCCCTGCGCGGCAGTGAAGCCCGGAGCACCCCTTGCTCCGTGAGGTTCCTTTCGTGCACACTTGCGCGAAAGAAGAAGGAGGTCCCCTGCACGCTAATCCTTTGCGCAGCAGGAAGACCCGTGGCCGCAACATCTTGCGCGCCCATGGTTGAAGCCCAAGGTGCCTTTCACCCGAGGCCTTGCGCGGCCCTTGTGCCCGCGACATAGGTTAATCGGGCACCCTGCGCGCTGCCTTGCACCAAGAACCCTTGCGCGGTTGAAGTGTGGAGTTTGCTGCACCTTGCGCGCCCTCTCTTGAGTAGGAGTTCGGGTGGAGTAAGAACACATCTTGTGTGTGTGTGCAAGGAGAACACGAGGCTTGCACCTTGTGTGTGAAAAGTTGGCTGTAGCCATTTATGTGCAAGAAGAAGTGAAGGCCAAGCTATTGTGTGTGCAAATTGTTTGTGCATACTTGAACTAAACAAGAAGAGGCCGTAGCCTTGTGGTTGTGCACACTTGAAGTTTAAAAGAGAAAAACAAAGTGTGTGTGAAATGTGGAAGAGTACAAGAAGAGGAAGGCCATTACATACCTACGGCTTGTGTGTGAAAAATTAACAAAGAGGCCGTAGCCTTGGGTGTGTGCAAGAAATGAAGTGTAGGCCACAACAAAGAAGAACTCATTCAAGTGTGTGTGCAAAGTGAAGAACTTGTGTGTGCTTAACAAGTGAAGGCCGAGCCTAGTGTGTGCACTAAAAGTGTATACACATTAGAAGAAGAAGAAGGAGTGACCCACACTAAAGTAGAACACGCTATAAGTGTGTAAACAAATTGGATAAAGTGTGTGAAGTTCAGTGAAGGTGTGTGCTTAAAGTGACTACACCCTTTGTGGGTCTACTGCACCAAGAGGAAGAAAAGGAGAGTGCATGCATGCATGCATGCACGTGCACACGTGAACAAGTCTGAATCATCTTGTGTGCATTTGAGAAGTCCAAGACCAGGAGATCTTGAAGATATTGTGATGCCATGCATTCAGTGCATGAAGTTGAAGTGAAGTGAGACTGGACCAGACTGAAGTTAAAGACATCAGTTGTCTGAGTATTCAGTAATTAAGAAGAGCCTGATCAAGTGAAGTGATCAGAAGATTGTTGAGCAAGACCAACTGACCCTTTCAGTGGCTGTTCAAGATTCTTGAAGAGAGAGGCCAGGTCATCCTGAGAAGAAGGAGATAAATCCTGAGCAAGACGAGAAGACCTGTTCATCACAAGTGATCAGAGGTACAGAGCAAGGCCAGAAGTTTTTATCCCAGACTGCTGAAGATACTTGAAGAAGCTTAAAGTGAAGAAGAGCTACTCGTGTGACTCGAGGAGCCAGGAGAAGACCCTGTGGGACTCAGGGAGAAGAAGTCTTCAGTGGGATTCTGGAGCAGGCCAGTGGGACTCTGGTAACACTGTGTGAAGCAGTATAAAGACCCTCCTGTGGGACTCAGGAGAGATACAGTGGGACTCTGTATCGACCATTGTAATTTTAACAGGTTATAATGGAGAATCCATGCTGGGAGAGCATGGCAAGGATGTAGGCCTTTGGTGTCGAACCTTGTTAATCCTTGTGTCCAGTGCCTTTACATTTACTACATCATTCGTGGAAAGGTGAGAGATACAAGAAGAGTGGATCGAGGCTTTAACCAGCCATAGAGGTTTAATTGATAAGGAATCAATTAGTAAAAAGATTTTAAGGGATCACTGATTCACCCCCTCCCCCTCTCAGTGATTCACACTGATCTGGGCACTTCAATTGGTATCAGAGGCAGGTTACCTCTAAAAGATCCAAGGGAGTCTATATGGAGTGCAGATTTGAGGAAATGAAAGAACAGCCTCAAATGGAGATATCTGCCAAGACTCTGAAAAACAGAATGAAGAAACAGGCAAAGAAGATGAAAAAGAAGGCTGTTGCAATCAGAGAAACTCCTTCTATGGAAAGAAATGTGAAAGTCACATCAGATGACAATTCCTTTTATCATTCTTCTGATGAAGCCTGCTCTAGCTGTGATGAAGAGGGAAGAAACAATGATCTTCTAAATGCAATCAAATATCTTCAGAAGAGAGTCCCCAAGGAAGTTGCAATGTGTATAGCTACAGGCCTCCTTGATCTTCAAGAAGAAAAATTACAGCTAGAAGATGAAGCCAATTCTCTGGAAGTCCAATTGGCAAAAAGGGTTGGCATAACCAACACTCTCAGAAAGCTGGTGAAGGCCAAAGATGAAACTGTTTCCCTTTGCAATGAAAGATATGAAGACACTGCTGAAGAATTGCAAAGAAGCCTTTCTGAGAATGAATTCTTTAAGATAATAGTCAAAGATGTTGTCCATGCACTGGATAAGAGGCACAAAGTGTCAATGGTTGTCAGAGATGCTCAACTTGAAGACAAAGTCAAAAGGGTGAAGGAGCTTGACAACTCATTGCTTGAAATGAAACAGGTGCATGAAGACCAGATAAAACAGCTGGAAGAGAAATGGGAAGGAAGGATAAGAACAATTGACGATGAGAAGAACTCCCTCAACATGAAGTGTTTAGAACTGGAGGTGATATTGAAAAATCAGCAATCACCCAAAGCCAAAACCTCCCAGTCAGCTGGTAGAAGAAATGTTGCCACTCAAGTGAGCATTGAGAAGGATGATTCTAAAAGAAGGGCATCCTCTAGTGAAAGTGCAACATCTTCTAAGAAGAAGGTTCCATCCATCTGGATGAGGAAGGTGAAGAAGCAGGGCTCTCCTGAAACAACACAACTTGTCGAGAAAAGTACCCAGCAATCAGAAGTACACAAGAGGTCAAGATTTGTGGGTCAATGTTGGTGTTGTAACAAGTATGGGCATTGTGCAAAGGATTGTTGGTACAATCCACTGAATGACAAAGCACAGAGGAAGCCCATGCCTAGGGGGAGCAAGCCAGAAGAAAAGAAGCAGCATCCACAGGTCCAGAGACATCTGTTTACTGCAAATATATTTGGATTACTTGACAACATCTGGGATGATTGCAAAAGTGGTCAAAAGAATGATACATGTCAATCTCCAACTGTATCCAAAGCTGGAATGAAGAGAAGATCACTGAACCTGGCTAAAAGAGATTCCTTGGGAAGCAAACAGAAGAAAGTGGAAGATGCTCCCAAGAAGATGTTGAAAAAGGAAGAGAAGTCCTTGGAGTCTGAGTCCAAGAAGGGTGATGCATCCAGAAGGACCACCAAGAAGACATGCTTCTACTGTGGCAAGAAAGGACATATCATGGATCTTTGTAAACAAGCCATGAAATATAATAGAAGCCAACTGAACTCAAACAGACAATCAATCCAAAAGAAGCAGAAGGGATTGATTGAAAACAAGTTGCCTAAGAAAGGTAGCTTGACAGCATCAAAAGAACCATGTGGAATATCCAGAACTGAGGCCACACTTCCAAGTGACTCACTAGTCAAATGGCCAAATCAGTTGCAACTTGCCAAAGATCTGCAAAGAGCTTAAGATGAAGTTCTGGCAATTTCTAAGGCAAAATGGAAGAAAAATATTTCACATGAAGATGTATTGAGATCCACACAAGCACCAACATCAATGAAGATCAAATGTGCAAGTGTAAAGAATGGTGAAAATGGGACATCTCGGTTGAGAGAATCTTCTCAACCTTGTTGTTCACATTGATGAACCAAGGAGGTTCCATCTTATTCCCTTATACACTTGTATTTACATGTGCTGACATTGCAGGGAATTGAAGATTATGATCATTCTCAACTGGAGGATGGTTTGGAAAGAATGGAGTGCACCCCTTGAGGGGGAGCCTATCTGAAGAAGATGGGATTCTGAGATTTAATACCATCTTGAGAAAAGTGAAGGTATTCCAATCATACTTTCATCCCTTGTTTCTTAATTGAGTTTATCTTGTCAATTAAGGGGGAGTATGGATTGAAGACAAATGGATGAAAGGGGAAGCTTTATCTTTGCACTGAACTTTCTAATGAGTTTTGTGAAGTTGTGAAGGATTTAGCAAATTCATTGTTATATCTGAAAAATTTCAAACCCCTAAGCATGATCTCACATGTGTAGAGAATTATGGACAGCTTTGAATTCCTTGGTAATATCACTCTTGTTTTCTACACCGGGTTAGACCAAGTAGACTTAGAGTTGATTTACTAAAGGTTCTTTGCTAAAAAGAACATGTGACATCATCCCTCTCTCAGTGTTTTTCAAGAAAATAATTTTCAAAGGGAGGAAGAGATTGTGGAAGAGAACCACACCACACCTTTGCATTTGATTGCCAATAAGGGGGAGAAAATATTGGCACACATATTGACCCATTCATATGTGCTGAAGAAGTGTATTGACAACAAATACAAAGGGGGAGATTGAAGTGCATTGTGTTGCATTTGTTGTCAATGAGGCATGAAGTTGTCTTGGAATGAATGGAAGTCAAGGAATTGTCAAGATGTGAATTCCAAAGGGTGTGATGGTGATGGTGATGAAAAGAGAATGGCCATGATACTAAGAGGCATGTCACTTAGGAGATTTACTAAGTGGCATAGGAGATGTGGTTGAAACATTCTCTAGTAACATCTGACGATTGTTGAGCTGATCTTTAAGTTCAAAGAACTTGTATCCTGATGATACAAAGTCACAACATTGATTGAAGACCGTGCATTGTCTTCACAATGCATGAGGAGTTGAAAGGAGTTCCATCCACAACTACTAAGTGGATGATGTGCATTAATGAAGTCCATGCACTATCATTTAGTGCATGTGAACATTGAAGATGTTATATGATTCAGGAGTTCGGTTGATGAAGATCCTTGAGAATTCTCTCCTAAGTAGAAAATGAGATGATGAAGAAGAATCATAAATTGAGGAGTTGTTTCTAATCAAGTAGATTAATGTTTGAATTCTCAAGAAGAAGAAATGATGAAGGAGAAGAAATGAAGAAGGGAGGAGTGGCTTGGAATTTGGCATTTTACATATGGGATACTTTGTTTTTTAACAAAGTGTTTATTCAACACTTGGCCAAAAATTAGGCCATCTCAAGCCAGCCTTAAGGGTTCAACCCCCAAGGCACATGTGGGCCTAAGGCGCCACACCCAAGGGGGGATCCCATGTGGCCAGCCCGAGAGGCAGGGGGCCGTGTATAAGCCCCCGAGGACACGCGGTGGTGAAACCCGCGCACCCGAGGAGCATAGTGGGCGCTAGGAGCGCGCCCGCAGGGAGCAGAGTGGGCGCAGAGCGCGCCCGCAGGGAGAACACGGTGCGGGGCGGCACCGTGGAGGAGGAAGTTCAATTGCGGGGTTGAGGGAGCGGCATATTGATATACCGCGGAAAAACCGCGCCCCGTTTCGATGTGGGACGCGGAAAAATTCCCGGGAGCGCATCCTGGCCGCACGATTGATCGCGCGCCAGATCCGAGCCGCTCATCTAATCGCGCCACTCGCGATCTGATCGAGACCGTCCGAGGTTATTTGATCGCCCGATCCGACGGCTCTGGTCCGTCTTCTCCCTCGAGCTCGAGCCGAGGACACCCCGAAGCCTCCCGCGAGCTTCCTTTGAACCAGAGGCTACCCGAGGCCGGTGTTTGAGTTCCCGGCCACCTCTGAAGGATCTAAGACCTCCATTGTGCTCGTCTGGCCACACTGAACACAACCATGCATTAAAAAATGCGTGCATGTAATGTATGGAGAATTTCGGTCGAGGCTGAGGCAAACGAAGTTGCCGAGGCATCAGGGTGTTCGTGTTTTGCATGGGATGGCCAAAACAGAGGCCGTGCATGCGTTCTAAATCGCATGCACGAGGAGGAAAGAAAGAGGAAGATAAACCCGCGTTTGAACAGAGAGGAAATCAAGATTTGGAAAATCTTGAACACCCGAAAATCTCGGGGATTCAAGTTATCTCTCCGCGGAAGGCAGAGGCTCTCCTCACCTATAAAAGGATAGCCCGAGGCTCTCAAAAAGCTTGCTGATGCGCTAAATATTTTCGAGAAGTCCCGCGAGTGCCTTGCCTCGTGAAGAACAGCCTGCGCGCCCCCTGCGCGGCAGTGAAGCCCAGAGCACCCCGTGCTCCGTGAGGTTCCTTTCGCGCACACTTGCGCGAAAGAAGAAGGAGGTCCCATGCGCGCTAATCCTTTGCGCAACAGGAAGACCCGTGGCCGCAACATCTTGCGCGCCCACGGTTGAAGCCCGAGGTGCCTTTCACCCGAGGCCTTGCGCGGCCCTTGTGCCCGCGACATAGGTTACTCGGGCACCCTGCGCACTGCCTTGCACCAAGAACCCTTGCGCGGTTGAAGTGTGGAGTTTGCTGCACCTTGCGCTCCCTCCCTTGAGTAGGAGTTCGGGTGGAGTAAGAACACATCTTGTGTGTGTGTGCAAGGAGAACCCGAGGCTTGCACCTTGTGTGTGAAAAGTTGGTCGTAGCCATTTATGTGAAAGAAGAAGTGAAGGCCAAGCTATTGTGTGTGCAAATTGTTTGTGCATACTTGAACTAAACAAGAAGAGGCCGTAGCCTTGTGGTTGTGCACACTTGAAGTTTAAA
This sequence comes from Viscum album, assembly GCA_963277665.1. Lineage (NCBI taxonomy): Eukaryota > Viridiplantae > Streptophyta > Magnoliopsida > Santalales > Viscaceae > Viscum > Viscum album. The sequence goes on from OY728167.1 coordinate 838,508,936, forward strand.
AGAGAAAAACAAAGTGTGTGTGAAAAGTGGAAGAGTACAAGAAGAGGAAGGCCATTACATACCTACGGCTTGTGTGTGCAAAATTAACAAAGAGGACGTAGCCTTGGGTGTGTGCAAGAAATGAAGTGTAGGCCACAACAAAGAAGAACTCATTCAAGTGTGTGTGCAAAGTGAAGAACTTGTGTGTGCTTAACAAGTGAAGGCCGAGCCTAGTGTGTGCACTAAAAGTGTATACACATTAGAAGAAGAAGAAGGAGTGACCCACACTAAAGTAGAACACGCTCTAAGTGTGTAAACAAATTGGATAAAGTGTGTGAAGTTCAGTGAAGGTGTGTGCTTAAAGTGACTACACCCTTTGTGGGTCTACTGCACCAAGAGGAAGAAAAGGAGAGTGCATGCATGCATGCATACACGTGCACACGTGAACAAGTCTGAATCAGCTTGTGTGCATTTGAGAAGTCCAAGACCAGGAGATCTTGAAGATATTGTGATGCCATGCATTCAGTGCATGAAGTTGAAGTGAAGTGAGACTGGACCAGACTGAAGTTAAAGACATCAGTTGTCTGAGTATTCAGTAATTAAGAAGAGCCTGATCAAGTGAAGTGATCAGAAGATTGCTGAGCAAGACCAACTGACCCTTTCAGTGGCTGTTCAAGATTCTTGAAGAGAGAGGCCAGGTCATCCTGAGAAGAAGAAGATAAATCCTGAGCAAGACGAGAAGACCTGTTCATCACAAGTGATCAGTGGTACAGAGCAAGGCCAGCAGTCTTTATCCCAGACTGCTGAAGATACTTGAAGAAGCTTAAAGTGAAGAATAGCTACTCGTGTGACTCGAGGAGCCAGGAGAAGACCCTGTGGGACTCAGGGAGAAGAAGTCTTCAGTGGGATTCTGGAGCAGGCCAGTGGGACTCTGGTAACACTGTGTGAAGCAGTATAAAGACCCTCCTGTGGGACTCAGGAGAGATACAGTGGGACTCTATATCGACCATTGTAATTTTAACAGGTTATAATGGAGAATCCATGCTGGGAGAGCATGGCAAGGATGTAGGCCTTTGGTGCCGAACCTTGTAAATCCTTGTGTCTAGTGCCTTTACATTTACTGCATCATTCGTGGAAAGGTGAGAGATACAAGAAGAGTGGATCGAGGCTTTAACCATCCATAGAGGTTTAATTGATAAGGAATCAATTAGTAAAAAGATTTTAAGGGATCACTGATTCACCCCCTCCCCCTCTCAGTGATTCACACTGATCTGGGCACTTCAAAAATGATTAATTTAATCTGGGTCCATGGATAATGGGATGAAATAAAAAATGCATGAAATATATAAAAAGTGATTTTGTTCAGTCATAGCTTCGATAAGAGGAATGGAATGTTATAGAAGAAAAAAAGACCGAGTATTTCATGAAATGTATGAAAGAAAGAATGGAAAATATTAGGCTCAATGGATGTCTCAAGAATTATATGTTTGGTTTGGGATAATCACTCATTTAAATTCATATAAATAATTAAATCCATGAATGAAAACATCAAAAGTTCAAAATCATGTCCAAATCTCCGAAAAAATTCATTTAAAATGATAAAAATGATCATATAAACAGGATTTTTTTAATTTTAATACACATGATTATCTATACCAAATATTTCCCACATTTTTCTCATTAAAATTTTGTGAAAAATAAATTTAAATTCATTTCATGATAATTATCCTAGTAATTTTATGTCTCTTCATTTTTTTGATTAAAGAACGAATCAAATGTGGGGTTTGAAATAGGCAGTTAAAGAATCTAAATAAATGTTTGAAATATATTTAAAATTTACATAATAGAAACTCTTACTCCCTGTGAAATTTTTGATTTTATCATGGATGTATAAGTTAAACCTACTATAGATTCATGATATGTAAATTCATTTCACAACATGTACTTTTTATGAAACGTCCTATTCTGATTCTTACTACTCACATCTTGTTCCTTTTTCTTGGACATGAAAAAATAATAATCATGTGAAAGTGACGACCATATCCAGTTGTGATAAAAAATAACAACATTATTGAAATTAAATACTATGATAAAATTAAATCAAAAGAATGAATGAAATCTACATTCCTAGAAAGTGATAAAAATGAGGTTTCCTCCCAATAACTTCATTTTTTTAATTGTTATTTAGATTGGACATACTCATCTTTGTGGATTAGATAGATGTATAGTTTAATCCATTGCATGTGCAACCTATTTTTTTATTTTATGCCCTCCAAGATCATATTGACTTCTCCCCAATGGAAATGGTGTTGTCCTCAGCTGTGGTGTCTAGAGTCAAACAAACATGAGTATGACTAGAATGATCTCACCTACGGTCAAGACTCCGTAAAACTATTATTTTTAAATGGATGGATTCTTGTGATGAGTTTCATAAATGATTTCTTCATGTCTAGCCATCATCTATTTAACTTTTTCTAATGTTTCTACTTTAATTTGTTCCTCTTTGTAGTCAGAGCAGGGTGAAACTAGTTCTTCTTCTTCTTCTTACAAAGAACATAGGTTTTTAAAAAAATTGTGATAAAAGTGGTAGTCATCTATTCTTCTTCTTACTCCTCCTCTTATTATTCCTTCAGTTGTGGTCCTAGTCTTTAAAGAAATCATTGTAGATTATCAGTAGTTGATGAACCATTTTCATCAATATATTCTTCTTTCTACTGTTTTCTAAACTTTCCTCTGAACAGTCCATTTTCTATAGCATGGCCACCCTCTTTATCATCTTCTGAACCTGAAAAATCAAAGGAATTGTGATTATAATGTATATCATCCTTGGAATCAATACATACCACTATTTTTTGTGCACTATTATTTGTAATGATGCACCTCGTATAATTTTTCCTCTATGATATGTGGTGTTATGAATTAAATTCTACGGTACGTCTGAGGGAACTTGTAGTGTTTATTTTTCATAATTTTATAACCAATTATTATTTCTTCAGTATCATCCAGTAGAAAGGTATAACTCTCCTTGGTTTTCATTTCACTCTGCAGTCCTTCCATTAGAAAACAAATACGTAGTGCGTTAAAATTTAATAAAAATAATAATTACAATCCTAACATAAAATCATGAAACAAAAAACATGAGAATATATTTTGTCTAAATTATTCATCGAAAAAATTATCTTATCATATCTATAGAAACGGTGAAAAAAATTGATATCCCTATCGGCATCGTCAATTCCTATAGGGTAACTGAATTTAAATATTTAAAAACTTGAAACTAACAGACCACTAAACTGTAGGGTGCTATAGGATATGAATGTGTATATTATAACCTATAGAGAAAAGTTTGTGGAAAATATTTATTAAATAATGTAAACCTAAACCATTTTTTAAGGAAATTTAAAATGTTTATTGATAGAAGATATGGTGATTGATTTGGATTTTATGAAAATGGAAAACAAGTATTTTAAAATTTCAATCTATGTTCAATATTTATTGGGGTATAAAATAATGTAAAAGTAATCATAGGTGTTGGAACTGAGTTAGTTGAATCCAATGTTCATGGTAGAAATTCTCAAAATCAAAAGTGTCCCCTTTTCACAATGGTCATATTACTTTGGGTATTCATTGAATTGTTAACTAAAAAACATCTTTAAATATAGAATACAATACACACAATGGTCATCATATGAATAATTCCACAGTCAATGCATTCAAATTATCACTCCCTCGCCGTTTATGTAATAGTCATGAATGATATAGAAAAGTAGAGATTTCAGAACTTAGGGTTGTGAAAAAAATACACAAATGAATTAAATTTAAGAAAAAATACCTTAAACATTTGGTCACCCATAATTATAGTTTCTTTTCCCCAGGTGTTCCAACTAATCTTATCCATTAGAGGTTAGGAAAATAAAGCACCTAATAGCTCATTATGATAGTGGAAACCCTTAATCCCAGTGGTGGTGGTGCCGAATTAATCATTGAGTGGAGCATTGGCCCCTTTTTTTGAATACTTCTCTGGGGAAAATGTAGCTTTAGATTGAATAATAATATCATTAATGAATCTACATCATGGGCCCCATGGTCAAATATTTCAGATTCATAATTTAAATTCCCTTTAAAGGCTTGCAATTTTGTCATTCAAGATATTACACGATGTGTAAATAATTACATGATGTGTAATCTCTAAATTTTCCGGGTGGGAGAATGCATCATGAATTTCAGCACACACTTCCCAAAATATCATCTCTTCAAAAGTCACATCTTGTAAATGGAATACATGACATGTAAATTCCATGTTCCAGTTTTCCATCTCTGCTGAATCCACAAAAATCCATTGTCAAGACGCTTCACTTTGCTTGTGGTGTAGAGTGTCTTTTTTCACCAAAAATATCCTCCTTTCATTATTTTCTCAATGTTAATTCATATCATTGCATTAAATATAAAACAAATAAAATAATTCACAATTTGGATAGAATATTCAATTAATTAAAAAAATCAATACATTAAAATTCTATAAATTATATGCATGAAATACAACTATAATATGGATATTTTTGTATTCAAGGTTGTGTAATCCATTTAGGTTCAACTCAAGAATCGCCATTATTATCTTCCCTTATAACTTAAATAGGTGAGATAATAGATCTATTTCCATAATGAATAATTTTGTTTTAATAATATTCATAAAAATACTTCTTAAAAATGTTTGAAACTCTAGATTCAAAAATTACAGTATCTCCTATAGGTATTATTCTATATGATCTATTATTATTTTCCATTGAAAAAAACATATTTAATTATTTCAGTTGCAATATTAGTTATTTTAGGAATATAAACTTTGAAAAATTATAAGAACCCTATTATATAGGATAATAAAGGTTTAAATTTATTCTCATCAACTTCATCGCTCAAAAAATTATTATTGCATTTTGTTTCTCAAGATTCATCCCCCATATCTTCTATGTTTCATGAACTTCCCTAAGTAGTAGTCATCTAAAATGATTACCAGCACCTATTATGGGATGACTACTCCTCAGTGTAGTTGATGAAATGTAGGGTGGATTTTTACAAGAGATGGGAGATGAGTCACAAGAAATAAAATGAAATAATAACTATTTGGAAGATGAAGTTGATGAGGATGAACGTTTTCTATAATTTTAACCTTTGGATTAATTCATAGGATAAAACCTACCTTAGTGGATTAAATATTTTCTTAAATACAATTACCCATTTCCATTAAAGAATACTAACATTATTTTATGAAATAAATTGTTGGGTTCTCCTTATTATAATTTCCTATAACATTCACCTTTGATAATGAAGATATTATTTGTATTTATTTATTATAAAAAATGAATATTTTATAAATCTAATAGGATGGTTATGAATTAAAAATGGATTCACACTAATTTATTGAAAAATGATTATGTAGGTGGATTTAAAGAGTTTATAGTGTTTGTAATATATCATGCATAAAACCCTTATCAAATTATTTTTCCATGTTTACATTATTTTTATGTAAGAAAATTAGTCTAGAAGAGTTGGAAGAACATTTGGTTTCTCACAGAAAATATCAGGGCTATAAATTTTGTTCTAAATATGGGAAAATGTAATTTTCACAACAATTGGGATGATATTACTTTTTATGGATCATTTGATATGAATACCAGTGTAAATGATGATGAAGATCGCATGTAACATATAAAAATGGAAACTAAATATGAACTTCATTATTGTACAATGTTGTTTGAGAAGTTAAATAGTTTTGTTAAGAGACCATTGTATACTGATTATTGTAAATACACAAAAAATTTAGGTGTATTATTGTTTTATTATTTCAGAGCTGGCAGTAGATAGAGTGAAACTAGATTTATATAACTACTGGATCTCTATAATGATATTATTATAGTAGAAAATTAAATTCCATATTGAATATATGATGCTAAATTAATGCTACGTTAAATTGGAATGATCTCCCAAAAATATATGCCTATCCAAATGATGGAATATTTTTTTGTTGGCACCATGAATCACTCATAAAATTCCCTAAGTATAGCACAGATAGATACAAGATAAATGAATCAATCCCATAAAAAATATGTATGAAACTTTCCTACCATTCCACAATTTATAATACTTTATGGATGTTAGGAAACTATAAGAATGTTGACATGGCATAAATATAGTAATACTCACAGAACATGGCTATTCAAGTTGTAAAATAATAAGATTCCACAATGTTTGTGAATGAAGTGAAAATACATTATATTGTCTCTAAAAATATCTAGAATAATGAAACCCAATAATTATATTGTCATCTATTTTCCTCCATTGATCAAATATCTGAAATTGTTGTTGGATACATGTGTTATAATGTATTATGCTCATAGAGGTGAAGAGTTACCGTTAAGGGCTATATCATACAGGATGATAACTAAATATCCTGGTTGTAGATATTTATCAGGATATAACATTAAAAGAATACTAGGGGGAGAAGTTGTGAAGAATTCAAACCCTGAGTTTTGTTAAAACATTACTCAAAGTCTATGTTTTTAGAACATTGAAATTCTTTACATCAACAACATAAATACTGATCCGGGATAGGAATATTCGATGGGAATATTGAATTAGGTAAAATACTTTTTCCACTAATGGGTGGTCAACTATTTAATAAAGTAAAATATATTTAACCTATTTTTAGTAAACCATTTTTAAAAACCATACGAATTCATGTTTTAATAATAGATCAATTGTCTTCAAATTACCATATTGAAATAATTTGTATGTCCAACATTTTTTATGTCTTGAATATAGAAAATAAATAATATATTGTAATTAGAATATTACTAAAAATCAATGGAAAATGAAGGATTACATAATTTAAAGGATGAACATGGTTGGCATTGGGATAAGAGAAGAGTTTGAACGGATTAAGGGTAAATGGTCTTCCACCCACTAGAATAAAAAGTTTTTTTCACATCACTTTTAAAATACTAACATTAATTTTGAACTGATGTTTTTTCTACTAAGGTTGAAAGTTTTATATTCAATGTTAGTTTTTATAAACTGATGTCAAAAAATAAAATGTAGACCTCTTGATGTCGATTTTCTTTTAGAAACACTCTGCTGAAAGTCTGATTCCATATAGTTTTTTTTGTTGATTTTTGATAAAAACTGATGTTAAAATTCTATATGGATGGTTTTTGACATCGGTTATTAATTAACCAATGTTAAAATTATACTTTTAATGTTTTTTCACAGAAGAAATGATGATAAATGTCTTCATAGGGGACTTTTAAAAATGTTTTTTTGAAAAAAATTTCATAAGTGAGTCGAACCACAGTTCATTAAAAATTGATGTTAAAAGTCATAATAGTAGACTTTTAATGTCATTTTCTTTAAGAAACAATGTTAATATTCTATATGTATGTTATTTTTTGAAAAAATAATTTTATAAATGTCTGCAAGATTTAGATAATTTCTAATGATTCTATTTGGCTGGTCATGGAACTGATACATAGTTAAGAATCAAAAGCTATGGCTATCGGAAGCTGGACTTCTCAATGTTTTTAAAGATACAAATCATATCCTAGAAAAAATGAAAAACATGAACTAAAAATTCTAGAAACCAAATGACAAAAAAATATATACATAATTATTTGAACTAATTTCAATGCATTTAGCGGTATCCTTTAAATATATATGTTGTTTATCGTGATTTCTCTTATTTTTAGTGAAGAACTCATGCATCAGTGAAAATAGTGATCGATAAGGAATTTTTCACCTCAGTTGTTGAATCTCATGTTGATATTTTTTGAATGTAATTGGATTAGAAAAATATTACACCATAATAAGATAATTTATCTAAAGTTTTGGTAAACAAAGAAAACAATAACAAATTAATTATTTGATTAGAATTGATACCATGTTCAAATCATCGATTGAAGGCGTGTTGCCATTTTTTTAGATCAATGATTTTGAAAATGATGAATGAAATGGAATATAGATTTATATAGTAAAAGAAATTATTTGTAGGGATGTTTTATTAAAATACACAGGGTATTTTAAAATTGAAATGTACGTTCTAAAAAATTAATATACCAATCCGACATATTTCAAATTTATGTTTAACATCTGGTAAATATATAATCGATGTTAAAACCATTAATTTATAGGGGTTATAACATAAGTTTTTTAAAAACTGATTTTAAAGGTTATATAAATCATTTGTAACATTATTTATTTAGTAACTAATGTCAAAAGTGACTTTTAATGTCAGTTCTTAAGTAAAAAAGACATTTAAAATGTTAAAAAAGATTAGTTTATTTTCGCAACCATCGATTTGATTGGTCGTGGAGGTCAAATGGAGTTACAGATCAGAATTTATGGCTATCCAATATTGGACTTCCCTATGCATTGTCTTATAAAAATCCAACTTTTCTTGGCTATAACTTCTGATCAGTAAATCTTTTTGAGCACCATGACTAGAAAAATCAAATCTTGGGAAATGATATAAAACATGGTTATGATTTTTAAAATTATTTTTTTTGCAAAACAAAAATCAAAAGTTACATTTGACATTTTTTATTAACAAAATTGACATTCAAATTATTCTATGAGGTCTTTTAATGTCAGTTTGTTTGAAGAAAAAATAATAAAAGTCCATTTTGATGTAACTTTTCCATGAACTAAAATTAATTTTTTTCCCAAGCATCGATTTCACAAGTCATATAGCTCAATTGGATTTACTAATTGAATGTTATATCCATTAAAAATTTGACCTCTCTAAGAGTTCTCTTAGAGATGTTGAAATTTCGACGTTTATAATTTTTGATCTGTAAGTTAATTTTAGCTCCACAACCAATATAATAGAACCATGGTAATTAAACTACAAATTGGTTAACATTTAATATGTTAGTTTAAAAAAAACAATTTAGAAATTGAATTTTAATCTCGGTTCTTGAAAAAACCCACTGTTAATTGTATTATATGGGGACTTTTAACATTAGGTTTTCAATTACTGAAGTTTAAAGTCACTTTTGACACAAAGTTTTGAAAAAACAATTAGTTAAAGTATTAACCATGTTTTATATCATTTTTTAAGATTCTATTTTACTATTAATGGAACACAAATTGAGTTTTAGATCAAAAGATATGGCTATAAAAATTTGGAATTCTCTATGAAATCTCTTAGAGAAGTCCAATGTTTGCCTTCAAGAACTGACATTAAAAGTCACTTTGTACATTACTTATTTAGTAATTAATGACATAGAAAACGTTTGAAGTTGGTATTGAAGAACTCTCATTAAAATGATTACAAAAAAGTAAATTTTTCTACGGGTTTCCATTAGATTAAACTCTATCTAGATAGAAGAAATTGATTTTTTTATTTTTCCTTAATAGTGGTAAAGTTTATTGGGGGGTTCATAAAATATCATGAATTTCGTGCTAATGACTAATTTGAATTTATATGGACTAAAATCATATGACTCTCACGCTTTGATGAATGATTTGATTCATTTTTCCATGCATTTATTTTTTACTATAAATTTAAAACATATATTAACCTGACCCTACTTTTTTCAGAGCTATATACAATACTGTTATAGACTTGATGAAGTTTTAAATCATAAATAAGAGTTTTTATTCATATTAAATGAATTTAAGATGTTCTACACACCCTTATTCTTTGATATAATGGTCCACCTAATGGTTCACAAAGTTAGATAGGTTCAACTATGGGTCATATCCATTATAGAAGGATGAACTCCATTTAACAGTATATGAATATTTTAAAATGGTATGTCCGGAATTGAAGTCATCTAGAAGATTGTATTTTAGAATGATATATTACTAAAGAAGCTAATGAGTTATGAACCAATTAACTATCAGATGTTGAAATATTCTGTATTCCAACATCTCATCATATCAAGGGAAGGGATATTTGAAATAGATGTTGTTAAAATTTCATTCAAAGAGCATGAGAAATAACACCTTTACATTTTACAAAAATTATTGAAGGTATTTATCCATAAGTTGAATCCCAAAAAAATCCTAGATTGTTTGAGTCCATCACATGATGAAGGATATATGTAAAATAAACATAATTAACAGTTTATATTATTTTTTTGATATCATATTTAAATAGAGTTATATGGAAATTCGAATTCAAATACCTAACAACTTCAAGGGATAACTAAGGGACTAAATGAAAATGTTATATCTTACACTAGTTTTGTAAAAAATGGTTATATATTCTATATAAATGAACATCATGATTGCAGTACAATGGAAAACAGTGGAGTTATGCATGTTGAAAAAGTGATTCACATATCATTTTCCATGGATAGAAATCCAATTTATGAAAATATGTCATATTTTTTTATTATGGAAATGATATATGAGTTGTATTATACAACATTTCAAGTGATGATTTTACATTCCAAATGAGCTGACAATAGAATTGCAGTGAAATTTGATGAAATGGGATTCATGAAGGTGTATTTAAGTGTTGTAAGGGGGAAATATGAGCCATCTATAATGACATCACAAGTAGTGAAATTATTTTCTATCTCATATCCAATAAACCAGAATTGGTCAATTGTCTGGATGGTGACGAAAACAACTACAAGATCTGCTGGAAACTTAATCGAGTATGACCCTTTTATTTTTAAAATATACCCATTTCAAGCTAGCCCCAATATAGAAAATGTATTGTACTTTATAGGGGACCATAAAGATGGAATTTTTAATCTTGATAAAGGATCCAAATCCCTAATACCATATGAAAATAAATACTGTTCAATTAGAAGTTAAATATTTATAATATACTATGTTTTTTCATAAAATATTTTGTATTCTATACTATATTTATATAATCTAAATTAATTTTTTAACTACTCAACATAAATTTATTCTAAAAATAATGATGTTTACAATCATGGGGAATAAAATAAAATTATTAAGGAATCCCTTTGGGAATATGTAAATATAATGTTAGAATACACATTTCAATTTTATTGAAAAATTATATAATGAGATTACGATTTAAAATTCATTACTCCGTACATATTTATTTTAATTTAGAATATATTTTACCATATTTAATTCCTTCTAGCACCATAACTGACATATAATTATTCCCGCTCCAAAACGTTTCACCCCAACAGTGTTTGTATTTATCACTTTCCTTTAAGTTCCCTCCACTACCTTTGTATGAAGAGAAACAATGTTGACACTACTCAATCAAATGGACAATATTGATCTTTGTATAGTAAAATCAGTGTTCATAGATTTAATGTTTTTTTTCATATTTATGCTTAATTTAATTATTTTTAATATTACTCACATGAGAATGGTTTTCTTATACAGGTGGATTATTTTGATTATGTCGGGGTGGTTTGTTCTAAGATTCTCGTGCTTCTAAGAGATTAGTGTTCAAGGCTATACCTGAGATAATTAAAAAATGAAATGGATCAAGAATCCATACAAACATCCTGAAAAGGTGAATTTCAAGTACTTATATAATTAATTTTCTCATCATTATATCTAATAATTTAATTTTAACTTCCTTATAATTTTTATCTAATACATATTTAGTTTTTTTTCATAGATATTTCTGTAAGTCGTATTTTTATTTCTTATCTCCAACATGAAAAAATAGAGATAAAAAGTTCATTTCTACCAATGTTAACATTCTTTCCATTACATTTATTTTCCAAATTTCCAACACTTCATATTAGATCGATGTTTTTATCTAAAAAAACCTTTATTTTTTAGGAAAACATGAAGAATAAAGGAATCTCGTGTTCCTAGTACATCACGAGTTGTCACCACAAACTCAAGGGACGGGGAATCCCCTTTTAGGTGCTTTTTATCTTTTTAGTTTGATCAAAAACACATTGAACATAGAAGATAATTAGTAACTATATGGTATTTACCCACACCATTTGTTTTTGGTGACATATCAAGATATAACAGGAAATGGATCTTCCTCTACACATATAGTTTTCAACAACGAGAAATGTTTTTCATCTATGAACATCGACTAAATATGAAGTATTGGAATTTTGATAAATAAATACAATGTATTGAGTGTAAACATTATGAGTTAATATTGGTTTGATACATTAGGAATAAAATCCATATTTCATTTTGGATCTATAGAAATCAGTCGCGCCTCAATCTGAAACGCGGTGTGACTGTAATGACTCAAAGTGAATCTTTTTATTTAATATTTACATTAATTTTAGTAATGAAATGATCATAATACAAATGATAAAATTAATTTTTATTATTTTTATACATTATTAAAATGATCCAAAATTCATTTTTGATGAGTAGGAATTAGCCTCACCTCACTCAGACACACGATGTGCTCGGTATGACTCAATCTACCTGGTATTAGTTTAAAATTGATATTTTAGTTTGGAAAGTTCTTTTCACTAAAAAATGAGAAACAAAATATTCATATTACATTGCTAATTTATGGAATAAATTCAGAAGACATTATTTATGTTTAGGAATTTGTCTCACATCAAACTGACACATGATGTGGCCGGTATGACTCAAAATGTTTATTTCCAATTTAAAATGAAATTTTAGTAAAAAAGACTACTGAAGTAATAAAAAATGAGAAAACTCATTTTTATTATTTACATACATTATGAAAAAGTTCTATTGGTCATATTGTGTGTGTTGGGATTAGCCTCATTAAATCTGATTCATGGTGTCATCGATATGACTCCAACTGCGTCTTTTTATTTAAATTTGACAAAAAGTTTAGTAAAAAGTCAACAGACATACTCAAAAACAAGGAAATGAAATTATATTTTTTTGATACATTATTAAATAAATACATAAGTTATTTTTCGTATATAGTAATCAGAAAAACCCCCATATGATATAAGGTGTGGCTGATATGACTCAAAGTGTTTGTTATTAGTTTAAAATTCACATTTTAATTCAAAAAGTGTCACTTGTTGAAAATTGAGAAAACACACAATAACATACCAAGTAATTAAAGAATATAACTTTTACATATTTATTAATACTTGTGAATTAAATATTAATTTTACTTTAAATATGACCCCTTTTTTGATAGAGTACTCAACACCCAACAATTGGTTTCTTTGAAATCTTTTGTTGCTCACAACATTGAGTTATACCAAAAAATAATATAATATTATTATTATTGTAAATGGTAGTTAACAATTAGTTGAAGTATTTTAGAGAATTAACATAACTAAATAAAAAGTTATTATACATGTATTTTAAATTCCTTTACTTTTATCAAATAAATTCTAGAGTCTTAAAATAAGAATGAATCTGATTTTACGCCTGAAATACTCTAATATTCTTTAAAAGGTCGTTTACCACCCTTTGATGGAGAACCATTTTTAAGTCTAGTTTTTTCACTTTTATATGTACTATTTGACAAAATAATATTCTTCTCTAGAATGGGGACATCAAAATTTACTTAGGATTAAATTTGGGTATTTTTATGATAATGCTCATTTTTTAATAAATAGTGAAAATACTGTATTTTAATTCAAAACTGAATTTTAATCAAATTTATTTATATGGTTATATTATCTTTTTTATTGGTTTAAAATTGTAATTAGATTATTTTTTTACCATTTAATCTAATTTTGTTAATTAGAAATAATTTCACTTTGAAATTGGACATAAACAAGTGTCAATCTATTGATAGTTATTATTTCTTAAAAACACGTTTTTTGTTTTGACAGCGGGAAATAATTTTAAATAAATTTCTTCCACTTATGTGTTTTGCATTTGGAAAAATGGATTCCATATTTGGAATCATTATGTCTAAATTTTTTTAAATAGGTATCTATTATTTTTATACATTATGAATATTTACTTCGGTAAATGTTTTATTTAGCATGGTTAAAGAATAAATATGGTAAATAAGTGTAAACAAATATTATTATAATAATATTAAATTACCCTAACATGTGTCCTAATCTTATTGGTTGATATATTTCCGATCATTTTTATCCATGGGTTGATTTTGGGACCCCATGGAGCCATTTGGAAGTGATAATGACACTTTATTTTAATTAAATTAAGTAAAGACAAAATTAACCAAAACATATATGTTTTAGTAAATCAATTTTTACATGGGGTTATATAAGTTCTATATTCTAATATAAATATTTATTTTGAAGCTAAAAATATTTCCTACATAACTATATTTTATTTATAATTTTTAGACATCATATAAATAAAATTATTTATAAAACAATGATGATGCAATGATTACATTAATAAAGAATGATTTAAATAAATGATATTATAAATATTAAACAAATATACAAAACCTATAAAATTTTTATTGGATGATTTTATTTCGAAAAATAGTCATACTATCTTCGAATGTAATGTGTTTTTTACCTTTATAAACCGAAAATAATTATATAATAAAATAATATTTTCAAACATTCCTAAAGAGTCCATTCTCCCCCTTATAAAATGACACCCCCTCTTACCCATTTCACACACCTCTCATGCCCCGTGGCTAATCCAAAATCTACCCAAATAAGCTCTAATGATCCCTCTCTTACACCTAGAAGCCTTGACTTAGGCTAAAGGCACTTCAAGTATACCTTTTAGTCCAAACCAAAAGGAGATACCCGATTTAAAGGTAACAACTTCTCTTATGTTTTTTTCTTTCTTTTTCGAATCCAACCCCCTAAAATATTTTTATTACTTTATTTTATAACAACAACAGTATCCTCAATATACTAGGTTTTTTTGGTTAAAATATTTTATGAACTCATAAACACACATCTGTCTAATGGGTAAAGAACATATTGTTTCTGTAGACGGTGAACTACTGCCTCATGAAACGATGATTGTTCAATATTCTCCTACCACCTCTCATGGTGAAAATTATGATGGAAATTTATTTATATATGATATATATTATATTTATTTTTTCTATATGCTTCTCTAATTTTGATATACAAACATGCCTTTTTTTTCTATCCAATATGTGTAAACGCGATAAATTTATTTGAGGAAGTGCGGACTACCACCCCCTCAAGGTGATATGATTCGTTCATTAAATACAATGAAAGTACAAAGGACGGTGTTAACGAAATTATGTAACATATATATCATATGAAATTATACTATAATTATAATATACCTTTGTATCATTATGTTTTCATTCCATTAATAATGAAATAGAAATGAATGTAGCGTTCATGCGTACGTACAGCCTACCGTCTGCATGAAAAATGCATTTCATTCCTTATCTTAGAATGTTATGTACTATTATAAATACATATATATACTGGATAAATATGATATATATGATGATTAAATCATGAATATGATTTTTGAGATACTGGATTTTTTCCGAAATGGACAATTTGTAATTATAACAAGTTCATTTTTTTACTCAAGTTTCAAACATCGATAAAATGACCGATATGAAATCAAATAATTAACTAATTTTTATATCAAGGCAATAAGTAATATAAAAGAAATAATAAAAATGAAAAAAATTCTTATGAAATTAGAAATCACATTATTTTTATTATTCAGGAATTACAAGGAACAAACAAGACAAATCAGACTTGAGTTAAGGAGTTTTCTTATCTCACGTTTAATTCTGTGAGATTTCTATAATTCACCATTTATTTCATGAATGTGGTGTATTGTGTACTGAATTTTGATATATATTATCATTATTCTATTTTTATTCATGGTAATATGTGATTCAATTGTTTTTTATTAATTTTTTTGTACAACTCGATTGATTACAAGTGGTAAGGGGTTTTCATCACACTTTTTATTATCATGTGATTCATGTTATATTTGCCACTATTTTCTTTTGTGTGGTGTATTTAATACCATTTATTTAATTCATTGATTAATATACCTTAATTTATGGGTATTTACATTTTCATTGTATGAACTTTCTTTCATGGGGTGTATGTTTTTTAAGTTGCCAAATCAATAAGGGAACCTTTCACCCTCCTCTTTTAGTTAAAGATATCTTTTATGTTATGTCTTTTAAATTCATATTTTCATATGTTGGGATATGTTCTAATATATAATTATTTATTTAAATTTTAGGACCGCTTCATGAGAGAACCTTTTCTCTCTCATCAACTCATTTTCTGAATTTGTAAGTGACGTCGTTTGGCTATCAAACATTTGTAAGGGAACTTCTTAACCCAACTTAAATTCTTTGGGTTAAATTTCTAATTTTTGTTTATGTAGTTCTATGAATATGTGTGAATGACCTATTATAGTTTTACACTTAATATCCACTTATATTGGTTGTATTCCTATTTTTCACACATAATTATGTCATTTATTTATCCATAATCTAAGGATACGATCTTTGTAAGGGACTTTGTCTCAATTTACTTTCCATTGAGAATAATTTTTTTTATAGACCAAATCACTTTTATATGGTGTATATACTGTCCTTTGACAAATTATATCATGAATGTATTTATTCTCAAAATATTTGAAGCTTTGATTAATGTTATTCCTCAATTATGTTTAATCAGGCATCTCTCATTTGGTAAGAAACTCTTTAACTAAAATATCATTTTAAATATTTTACATATTTATTCTTATAAATCTTTCTCATTAATGTCCATGTTTAAAAATTGGTTTTATGGATTTATTAACAAGGACATGAATGTTTTGAAATAAAAATTTCTTTAAAAAAGCTTCAAAGTGGTATGGAAGACATTGAATCAAAAATTTCTTTATTAAATGATTTACATGGTTTTGAAAATGGTTTGATAAAGCATTTATTATGTCACTATCTTGAAATGATATATTGTTATTGATATATGGAAATTTTATGTTTCCATTATGTTTTTTTATGTGTTATGAATATGTTATGGTTCTTGGTAATTGTTTACTTATATGGGTGGTTCTGTGATAAACCTCGGGTGGGTGAGCCTGAGATAGCTCTCCAATTCCTTGGGTAACGTGACGGAGGAAAATGTTAATGTTTCTTCTAAAATATTTCGGGAATATATTGTCATGGTAATTCCAACGTAACTACCTACGTAGCTCAGAAATCTACAATGTAAGTATGATATGGATTCCACCAGTTAACTTTATGATTTATGATTTTTGTGTGTTATTCATAAATCTTATTAATTCATGAGGTGTGTTTTGATTGGAAAGTATGGTTTCATTGATTTGTATTTATTGATGGGATAATGTTTTCTTTCCTTATTTTATAACCCTTACTAAGATTTTTTTGTGCATCCCATTTTTTGAATTTTTTTCACACGACTTAATGATGAATAGGGTCAATGATGGGATCATGGAAAATTAATTATATCTAAAACATGGAACTACAAATGTTTCTTTTTTTCCACATTTTTTATTTTATAAAAAAGGGAAATGGAGTAGAAGTGTTAACTTTGTAATTTTTGAGATGTAATGTAATAGTTATGGCGTAATTATACAAAACATTAACCCTAAAAACATCCTCAATTTAAATTAATCATTTAATTCAAGGTTGTGTAATGTTTAAGGGTTGTGTCCTTATAGTTGGTATGATAGGTCGGTTTAGACAACATTAGGGATTAAGAGTTTTCGTTAAACACATGGTTAGTCCCTATGTCTATTATTTTAGTTTAATCCTTATTTTATATCTTTTTTAGATCAATAAAAGTCAGTTGCAAATGAAAGGAGGAGGATCTCAAACAACATTCCTATCTCTTCCCCGTGACATGCTTGCAGTAATTATCGCAAAGTCATGTTCATATGATTTTGAAACATTTTCTAGCACACAACTCACTTGCAAAAAGTTGATTGATATATAAAAAACCTCCACTATACCTCAATATCATCATGGATCATGGGTTTTATTTAATCAAATACTATTTTCATAATATTCTCATATTTTCAAGAAAGGTTAATATTATCAAGGCATTTTCAAATATTTTACCTTATCCCAAAATTTTGAAGCATGTTATGATTTTAAAAAAGGTGCTGAATAAGGAGACCATTGCGCAACCTATTTATATTTTATTTTACAATATAGTTTCTCAGAACATAATTATAGTATTTTAAGAGGACCGTTGTTTTAAAGTTTCAACTCAAATTCGGTTCGACTATTTGATAAAAATCATGTTTTATTAGATGTTTTGAAATTATATATCATACATGATTATTTTCTGAAACTATTTTTTTGCGAACACCCATATTACTCAATTGGTAAAGGGTGTATTTGGATGAAGAAATAAAATTATTTTTAAGGATATATAAATCATTGTTGTAATGAATGGACCTTATATATACGTGAAAAAGATGATTTTGAAACCATATGGACACCATGATGAAGGAATGATGTTATTTTTATCAGGAATAGTTTTATTTTATCATATGGATGCAAAATAAAAAAAAGGACAATATATATAAGGCTTCATGAATTAAGATATTGAGGTATTAATGTGTTGGGATGAAAATGAAAGGTATAAGAAAACCATTGAGGTTAAAACATTATGGGGTTATTTTTGAGTTTTATAAAAAGGACAAACCATAAGATGGGTGACAACCTGTCACGTCCAGCAAGACCATGGGAATCAAACCCACAACCGAAGGGAAATAAGGGTGCATCGACTACCACTAGCCTACGTGAAGTACCTAGTTAGTATGGCCTATTCATTTTAGATAAATAATTTTATAGACCAAGAATGATTTTATTTTGGGAACTTATGTTTTATCAAATGGATATGCATAGTATAGGAAAATGATTTGGTAATTTAATAATAAATTTTATTTTAGAAGATGTTTGATCATTTGGAAAATTATATGCTTAAGGGAAATAGAATATTATGGTATCTCATTTGTAGAGTAATGTTTTAAATTTTATTTTTTAAAAATATATTTTTTTATTGTGCACATATGGAGATTTGGGCTATTTTTGGAAATTATTAACCTATCATAGAGAATATGTGATTAGGTTAATTACACTTTAGTATAAGACATTATGAGTAGTTGATGTTATTTGGAGATAAATGTTAATATTTATCATGGAATACTATGTGATCAAATCTTTCATTATTTTGGGTTTCAAACTTAGATAGGATTATTTTGAATAATTTTGAGGATAATTGTGTATTGAATGGTATTTCTTGAATATTGTGTACTTTTTTTTTGAATTTTGAAGATTAAGAGTTGTATTTATTTTAATAAAGGATTAACGTTTTTGGGGATTATCTGATCTCGTACTAACCATTTTTTGGTTTGGATGATGTCTAAAGATAGGGGAAATTTATAGTTCTTCTTTTGTGGATAATGTGATTATCTTGAAGCTGATTCTAGCGCTTCAGGTTTGACCATGTCATCATTTATACTCATTATTTAGAGAAAAGATTAGTTTGTTGAAGAAATTTTGTAAGGGAATAAACTCTACATGAAAGGTAAGAATATTTCATTATGTTCTCTGTCAATCTCATAAAAAAATTCTTCAACATTATGAAAGGTAAATTAAAACAAAAACATTATGCGTTAAATTTTCTTACTGGGGAATCAAATACCATTTAACCTATCACATGTTTTTGATTTTCTGGTGGTTAACATTCTTCTAATCATGTTTTCTACCACTCACCATCAGACCTTGATGTTTTTTTGTCTTCCATATCCATGTTTTCCAACATGGAATCCTAGTATGGGCTATCTCGGGTGACCTTTTATAAATCTCTTTATTTCTTTTAAACTGATATTTTTATTGACTCTTTTTCTAATGTGGGACTTTCAATGAAGTTTCCAAGCCCAATTATAAAATTACAAGGATGCAATTCCCAAAAGGGTGGAAGGATGTAACATCCAAGTAAATAAAGAATATAACTTTTTCATATTTATTAATATTTGTGAATTAAATATTAATTTTACTTTATATAGGACACCTTGTTCGATAGCATACTCAACACCCAACAATTAGTTTCTTTGAAATCTTATTTATCCCACAACTCTAAGTTATACCAAAAAATAAAATAAAATAATTATTATTTTAAATGGTAGTTAACATATAGTCGTTGTATTGGTAGGAATGAATAGAACTAACTAAAATATTATTGTACATGTTTTTAAATGTCTTTAAATTTATCAAATAAATATTAGAGTCTTAAAATAAGAAATAATTTAATTTTACACAAGAAATACTCTAAAATTATTTGAAAGGTCATTTTACTGCCCTTTGATGGCGAACTATTTTTAAATCTAGTTTTTTGAACTTTTATATGTTCTATTTGAAGAAAATTATATTATTATTTAGAATCAGTAAATCAAAATTTACGTTGGATGAAATTTTGGTATTTTTCAGATATTATTCATTTTTTAATAAATATTTGAAAATACTATATTTTAACCTAAAAATACCTTTTAATATAATTTATTTATATGGATATATTATCTTTTTAATTGATTATAAAGTGTAATTATACTATTTTTTTACCATTTAATCCAATTTTTTTCATTGGAAGTAATTTCACTGTGAAATTAGACATAAAAAAATCTCAATCTTTTGATAGTTATTATTTCTTAAAAACAAGCTTTTTGTTTTGATAGTAAGAATTAATTTTAAATTAATTTCTTCCACTTATGTGTTTCGAATTTGAAAAAATGGATTCCATATTTGGAATCAGGATGTCTAAGTTGAGTAAATAGGTAACTTTTGTTTTTAGACATTAAGAATATTTAATTGGGTAAATGATTTATTTACCTTTGATGAAGGGTAAATCTGGTAAATAATGGTAAACAAATATTAGTATAATAATATGAAATTACACTAAAATGTGTCAAAATATTATTGGTTGATAAATTTACGACCATGGACATCCTTGGGTCGATTTAGGGACCTCATGGAGCCATTTGGGAGTGATAATGACACTATATTTTATCTATCTTAATGTAAGGAAAAAAATTACATAAACATATATCATTTAGTAAATCAATTTTTACATGAGGTTATATATGTTATCTCTTTTACTATAAGTATTAATCTTTATGATAAAACTATTTCCTATATAATGGTATTTTATTTATAATTTTTAGACATCATATAAATAAAATTATTTTTGACACAATGATGATGTAGTGATTACCTTAATAATGAATGATTTAAATAAATGAGATTATAAAAATTAAAACAATATCCAAACCGGTCCAATTATTATTGGATGATTTTATTTAGAAGAAACGTCATATTATATTCGATTATAATTTGTTTTGGACGTTTATAAATTGAAAATAAATTTATAATAAAATAATATTTTAAAACTTTCCTAAAGAGCCCCTCCTCCCCCTTATAAAAGGACACCACCTATAACCCATTTCTCACACATATAATGCCCCTTGTCTTATCCAAACTCTGCCCAAATATTCTCTCAATATCCCTCTCTTCCACCTAGAATCCTTACCTTATGCAGAATCCACTACAAGTATACCTTTTGGTTCAAACCAAAGGGAGATGCTCGATTTAAAGGTAACATCTTCTCCTAAGTTCTTTTATTTTATTTTACTTATCAAACCCCATAAACTATTTTTATTCCTTTAATTTATAAAAAAATCAGTATACTAAATATACTATGTTTTTGTTATGAGATTTATTCTAAATACACTTACACACACCTCTGTCTAATTGGTAATGGACATATAGTTTCCGTGGACAACGAACTACTGCCTCCCAAAACGATGATTGTTCAATCTTCTCCTACCACCTCTCTTGGTGGCCATTATGATGGCGCTGTATTTATATATGATAGATATTATGTTTATTTTTTCTCTATTATTCTCTAATTTTTATTTACAAATATACCTTTATGCTTTCGAATATGTGTAAATACAATAAATTCATTTGAGGATGTGAGGACTACCGCCCACTCAAGGTGATATGATTTGTTCATTACGTACATGGAATGTATAAAAGATGGATTTAATGGAATTATGTAACATTTTTATCATATGATATTATACTGTATTTATAATATACCTATGTATCATTAAGTTTTCATTTCATTAATAATTAAATAGAAATGAAATAAGGGATTATCTGTATGTACGGCTTACCGTCTCCATGAACGGTGCATTTCATTCCTTATCACCAAATGTTATGTATTATTATAAATACATATATATACTGGATATATATGATATATATGATATTTAAATCCTGAAAATTATTCTTGAGATAATTTACTTTTTACCACATCGATAATTTGTAATTATAACAAGTTCATTTTTTACTCATGTTCCGAACATCGACAAAATGTATGATACGAACTCAAATAGTTAACTAATTGTTATAGTAAAGTAATAAGTTCTATAAAAGGAATAAAAACATTAAAAAGGTTCTTAAGAATTTATAAATTAACTTATGTTTATTATTCAGGAAGAACAAGGAATATACAAGAAAAATCAAACATTAAGTAAGGAGTTTTCTTATCTCACTTTTAATTCCATGAGATTTCTATTATTCACCACATATTTCATGAATGTGGTGTATTGTGTGCAAACTTGTGATATATATTATCATGATTCTATATATATTCCTGGTAATATATGATTCATTTTAACGTTATTAATTTTTTTCATATGACTTGATTGATTACAAAGTGGTAAGGGGTTTTCATCTCACTTTGTATTCCCTTGAGATTCATTCTATATTTGCCACTATTTACTTTAGTGGGGTGTATGTACTACCCATTATTGAATTATATGTGTAATATACTTTCATTTATGGGTATTTACATTTTCATTGTATGATCCTTCTTTCATGGGGTCTATATTTCATAAGTTACAAAATTGGTAAGGGAACCTTTCACCCTCCTCTTTTAGTTAAAGACATATTTTATGTTCTGTATTTTAAATTTCCATTTTCATATATTGGGATATATTATTATATGACCTTATTTCCATAAATTTTATGACCCTGTGATGAGAGACCATTTTCTCTCTCATCAAATCATTTTCTGAATTTGTACGTGACATCGTTAGGCTGTCGATTTTTTGTAAGGGAACTTCTTTACCGAATTTCAATTCTTTGGGGTAAACTTCTACTTCTTGGTTATGTCATGATATGAATATGTGTGAATTGCCTAGGATTGTTTTAAACTTAATATCCACTTATATTGGGTGTATTCTTATTTTTCAGACATAATTATTTCATTTATTTATCCTTAATCTAAGGATACAATCTTTGTAAGGGACTTTGTCTCAATTTACTTTCTATTGAGACTTAATTTTTATTTTTCACCAAATCACTTTTATATGGTGTCTATACTTCCATTTGACATATTATATCATAAATCTCTTTATTCTCATAATATTATAATATTTGATTAATGTTATTCCTCAATTATTTTTAATCAAGCGTCTCTCATTTGGTTAAGAACACTTTAACTAAAATATCTTCTTAAATGTTTTAAAGATTTATTCTTCAAAAACATTATCATTAATTTCCACGTTTTAAAATTTATTTTTAGGATTTATTTACATGGACATGAATTTTTTGAAATAAAAATTTCTTTCAAAAGCTTCAAAGTGGTATGGGACACTTTGGTTCAAAAATCACTTTATTAAATGATTTAAATTATTTTTAAAATTGTTTGATAAAGAATTGATTATGTTGGTATCTTGAAATGATATATTGTGATTGAAATTTGGAAATGTTATCTTTCCATTCTGTTTGTTTCATGTGTTATGAATATTTTATGGTTCTTGGGAATTTTTTATGTATATGTGTGGTTCCGTGATAATCATAGGGCGGGTGAGCCCGAGATAACTCTCCAATGAATTGGGTAACGTGACGGAGGTAAACGTTAATGTTTCTCCTAAGATATTTAGGTAATATACTATGATGGGTATTCCAACATAACTCCCTACATAGCTGTGAAAGCTAAAACGTAAGTATGATATGGATTCCACATGTTAACTTTATGATTTATGATTTCTGTGTGTTATTCATAAATCTTGTGACTTCAAGATGTGTGTTTTGATTGAAAAGTATGGTTTCATTGATTTGTATTTATTTATGGGATAATGTTTTCATTCCTTATTTTATAACCATTATTGAGATTTTTATTCTCATCTGAGGTTCTGAAATGTTTTTCACAGGACTTATAGATTAATAGGGTCAAGGATGGGATCAATGGAAAGTCATGTTATCTAAAACATGGAACTAGACATGTTTTTTCAATAGTTTTTATTTTATGAAAAATGGAAACTGAGTAGAAGTGTCAACTTTGTATTTTTTTAGTTGTAATGTAATAGTTATGGCATAACTCTCTAAACCTCTAATCCTGAAAAGATATTCAATTTGAATTAATCATTTAATTCAATATTATGTAATGTTTTAAGGATAGGTCCTTATACACACTCGAATTGTCTTGATAATTTATAGAAATGATTCATATATAATTTTTGATGTGTAGGAAGAAGTATAACATCAAACCGACACACGATGTGACCCGTATGAATTAAATTGTGTGTTTCCCATTTAAAATGATTTTTTTTTAAAAAGACAAGTGACATACTCAAAATTAAGAAAAAATATTTGGATGGCTTTTATACATTAGAAAAATGATCCAGAACTCATTTGGGATGTATACGAATCATTTTCACCTCAATCCAAAGCTCGGTGTGGCCTATATGACTCATAGTGTGTCTTTTTATTTAAAATTGACATTAATTATAATAAAATGATAACTGACATACTCGAAACTGATAAAAATAATTAAATTTTTTTTGAATCATTTGGAAAATGATCCAAAATTCATTTTTTGTTTAGAAATTATCCACTCTGTAATCTGATATACGATTTTCCTAGTATGAATAAAATTTTCCATTATCAATTTAAAATATGTATCTTAGTTCAACAAGTTTCACTCACTGAAATCTAAGAAAACACAGTCGTATTGTCTTGATAATTTAGGAATATGATTCATAAGTCAATTTTGACATTTATAAATCATTATCACATCAAAATGACACATGATGTGATAGGTATGACACAAAGTATGAATTTCTTGTATAAAATAAAATTTTCATAAATAAAGTGACATACAAAAAACTGATCAAACACATTAGTATTGTCTAAATACATTAGAAAAATGATCCATAAGTCATTTAGATGATGTTGGAATCATTTGAACCTCAGTCTGATGCATAGTGTGACCATTATAATTCCAAGTGCACCTTTTAATTTAATAGTGACATTAATTATAGTAAAAAAGATAAATGACATAATCAAATATTATCACCACATTCTGATTGTTTTGATACTTTAGGAAAATGATCCATAATTAATGTGTGTTGTGTATAAATCATCTACACCTCATTACGATTCAAAATGCTCCGGGTATAACTCAATGTGTTTTTTATCTATTTAAAATTTTCATTTTAAATAAAAACGCATCACTCAATGAAAAATGTGAAATCATGATTATATTTTCTTGATAATTCAGTAAAATGATTCATAAGTCAATTGGGATGTGTAGGAATCGGTCTCATATCGAACCAATATATTATGTGGCCAGTATGACTCAATGTGAATGCTTACAATTTAAAATGGCATTTTATTAAAAAAGATAGGTGATGTACTCAAAACCAAGAAAATGCATTCAAATTATTTTATTTCTTTATGAAAATGATCCCTAGGTCATTTGGGATGTGTATAAATCCGATTCACCTTAATCTGATGCATAGTGTGACTAGTAGGACCCCAAGTGCAACTTTTAAATATATATGGGTCGTTTTAGTTTAAAACGCATATCACTTTTCCAAAACTAAGAAAATGATCCATGATTATTTTCTCATAATTATATCTGCTCTTTAATAATGTATATCCTTATCATTTTTATATTATACTTATTTAGTAAATTTAAATATATATATATATATATATATATATATATATATATATTTCTTGAATATTAAAAAATTGGTGTCACATGAAAGAATCAATCACAACTCAATCAGATGCACTGTGTTCCTCGTATAACTCAATGTTCTGCTTATAATTAACACATTCTATTTAATTTATTTATTTATATTATTATTAATATATGAAATTTTTTATACAGTTTCATTCATTTTCTTAAGAAGTGGTGGATGTTTCTCCAATAGAATGAGTCTTGAACAGGGGAAAAGCCAAGGAACATTGGTGTTTTTTAATGTATGTAATTTTTTACTTACTCATGTAATTTTATTAACCATTGTTTTAATTGTATATAACATAATTTTTTTATCATATATGTGTTGTAAATTTTATTTTCTTTATATTCTATAGTGAAACTTGATTTTTCTGCTTTCTAGTTCTTCCTTTTATGCTATAGTGTGATATTACACAATGCAGTATGCCACTTTATCCTCGCTTCTAAAATAACTAATAAAAATTTAAGTCTTTTAATTGTGCTCCAGTAGTCAACACTTCTATAGAACTGATAATGTCCTTTTTAGAGCTGTTAAAGGCTTTTTTGTAGTATTTATTATTAATTAATAATTATGTATGTATGAATATATTTATATAAAAACACATGAACACGCAATTTTGGGATAGAGGGTGGAATTGAATTTTTTTTATTAGACTCTTGTGGAGAGGTTTCCTATACGTGGGGGGGGGGGTTAGTCATTTGAACGGTGACAAGACATGTTGTTGTCTTCTTACTCTGGGCCTTTGGGTCATGTTTTGGACATCAGATCATTGGGCCTTCAGGTCATGTCATTTAAATCCTACATGCCATCTTATTGTATTGGGACTTCAATCCAATGGGCCTTTGATGCATGTTAAGGGTTTCCTCTCAACCCCAGTCTAAAAGAGGATTTTATTTTCTTAATAAAACATGAGGTTCCCCCTACCTATTAAAAAAATGTAGGTATATGTTTGTATGTTTTTGTGTATGAATATATTTATATATATATTTATATGTGTTTAAATATATATATATACTGGTATAAAATTATATTTAGTTATACATTTATATTCGTTTATATATATTAATGTAGTTTTATTTATATTTTTATATATTTGTAGACATATACATTTATTTATGTAGTTCAAATAACATTATATATTTATATATTTATATATATTATTTCCATGTATATATGTCTGTGTGCATTTTTATATATATATATATATTTATTTATTTATTTTTTATTTGTATATAGTTCTATTTAATTATATATATATATATATCTGTGTGTGTGTGTGCATTAATATGCATTTATGTATTATATATATATTTGATATATTTTTTAATATATTTTCATATATGTTTATATATATAGATAACTGCCTTTATTGAAATATTATATTTCATTATATATTGGTATGTATTTATAAAGTATGAATATATATGTACATATATATATACATGTATTTATCTATATGTATATATATGTATATTGAAGCCTATTTAGCTATAAAATGAAGGACATGGTGGAGTGGTAATTGTTTTACAGAATAACAAAGAGGTTAAAGCCATATTTTGAGGAATTTAAATCCTCCTAAATAATGATAAGACTCAATGAACAATTTAAATAGAAATAATGTGATTGAATGATATTTTAAGAATGAATCACCTAGGAGAATTATTTTGTGATTCATGGATATATGCTTTTAAAATTCAATATCTCATCTCTGTTTTGATCACTTTTCTTCCCATTGAACCAGGATAATCATATCATCGTCATTTGAGTCATGTGAGTGTTCCTTGGTCGTTTCTATCCCCCAATCACCAGCAATTAAGAGTTTATAATTGTGATTAAGTTCTCATATTGTGAGTTGTATGTCATGAAAATCTTTTCCTCAGTCCTACTCATGGTAGAGTAATTAAGAACACTCTTCCTTATTTTATATAATTTCATTATTATCCTGATGCTTTTTTCATCTGAATAAATGGTGTGAATTTTCCTAAGAAATGTAATAACTGAAAGAAGAAAATTATAGGAAAAAATAGTATCATATAATATATATATATATATATATGACGTTATGTTATATCATGTGTTTAATGGTCATCATTATTCTGGTTTTATGTTTAAGGAACTGATTTGATTCATACACATGATACTATAAATTTTCATTACTATTTTATATTTGTTTCTATTTAAAAACATGTTTCAAATTATTGAAAATAAATTAATTGAATAAACTCTCCTAAAAGGATAATTATGTAACAATTGTGATGAATGGGTTTCTTGGAAAATCTAGAAACAATAATGATGTTTATGTTGGATAGAAATAATCTACGTTCAAATAATGATAAAACGTTGATTACACATTGTAGTTTTCTATTTTATTTTTATTCATTATTATTGTATGAATGGTTAATTGAGATATTCTTCTATGATATTTTTCAAAACTTATGCTGATATTATTTTCACATCCATGATTGATTAAATCATGGAAAATTGTTATTGAATTAGTTACGTGGGAATGTAGAAATTATGGTGAAGATTTATGGGTGTGGAAATTTGATTGCAACAAAAGAATTTTGTGCTTCCATTTTGTTATATGGTTGTGTGGCTAATGTGGGGTTGCATTGTAGATTCCTCATGTAATGGAATTTATTTAGAATAAATTAAATATTTAATGAGAAATAGGATAGATAAAGTTTGATTAACAAGAGGTAAGAGATAATACAATAGTAAAATATGAATCAATGAATTGATGGAAGAATGAACTAGTCTAAAAATGGTTCACTATTAAATATGATTGAAGAATTATATAATGAATATATTAATTCTAGTAATAAGAAACCTAGAAATTGTTCATATTTTTTTTTAAAATAAATTTATGGTTGTTGTTGTGGCTATTGTGTTAGTAATAATTGGGCATGGTTAATTCTATATAAATAGAATAAAATATTGATTGAAGATTGTGGAGATGTGGTGATGAATATGGGATATCATATTAATTAATTGTATATACCATTAGGTATGGGATTGTGTGTTATTTTAATATAGTTATGTTGTATTTTATTGTGATTTTATATGCACACCACTTGAGTCGGATAATCTTACAGTCTACCAAATTTTTTGGGTTCTATGTTTCTTCCATAAACATTTATGTTGATGGGGGGACGTATGAATAATTAATCCTCCTTACCTAATCCATCATGCAAACATGTATCAAATATGACTTTAGTAAGTTAAAATTTCGATTTATGCGATTATGATGTGATATATAGTGGGGTTCTACATTGTAGGAGGAGGGCATGCGGTTTATTCCTTTCCAATTCCCGATACCCTATTATTTTATGGATATGTGGTTAAGATATAATGATATATGGTGGGGGTCATACATGGTGAGAGGGAGGAATGATTTTAACTCCCTTCTTATTCACAATTATCTATCGTTTGGGAATTTTGATATGTTTTTGGAATAGAAATTTGATTATAGTTTTGTTTGTATGATAAATAGTGTTTCCAAAAATAACACTAAACCCTTTGAGTATAGGGAAGGTATGATTTTAGTCCATACTATATCAGTAGTGACATGATGTAAACATTTATTGTGTGAATTCACATGTATATAATGGATGAGAGAGCCAAGACATTTTTCATTGGGGTGTGAGAGAGACAGACCATTAGGTATGTGTTGTGTGGTACCCCTTACTATATTATTTGATTTTATTTCATTATACATAGATGTGATGTTTGATGAGAAATCCTTGGGGAAGTTAGGTTAGCTAACTTATTGTAAGTGCACATTAGTTTTGTTATTTGTTCACTGAAGAATCAATATGCACCCTCCATATTCATATGAGTGGTATTGAGGAGGATCATATTGAGTATACAAGAATGCTCAACCATATATATATATATATATATAACCAGATTCCAAGTGGGATTTGGGGATCAAGAAAGACATTACAAGCTCAAAGATGGGATTTTTGATTGGATGTTTTTTCATATGAGTTATATTTTGGATTTTTTAAAGACAGGCATTTATATGAAAATTCCACGATTTATTATTATTACAGGATATTGGTTTTCATTAATAATATGGATTTGATTGGTGGTTTTGATATTTTATTTTTAGGATGTGTGGGGTAATACCTCCCATTAGTTTGATCTATACTCGAAGTCTCATCGTCTAACACATGGCCTATTAGAGGAGGGTTTTGGGGGTGACTCTCATATTTACTATAGGTCTCTGAGGGGTTCTTGGTGGGGGAAGATTTTTACATTTTATTCTCTACAGATGGTTGGGTTACAATTGAAGGATTAATACAATGTAGAATATATTTATTTGGATATAACTCTTAAAAATAATGATTTGGTCTCTCTATATCCTTGTTCACTTTTGTAAGAGAATATTTTTTTTATGGACCTTATAATATTTTAAATTTACCATTGATCGTTTATATTTTTTCCTTGATAAGGCATGATAGGGAAGAAGTGTCCACATAAATTTTTATACATTTGAATATTTTAATTTTTTTGGCATTAAAACAAGATATTCTATCCAAACAAATATTTTGTATGTAATTAATAATTACATTATATTATTGTTTAACTATATTAAGGGTGAGTTGTGAATTATTTATTAATTAGTGGTCATTTTTGTGATCACTGGTCCAACGTTTCGGTATGATTAACAAATATAAATTTTGGATCTTGAAAGTCTATTTTTAATAATATATTTTTATTTAGATCTTATATTTTTCTGGTTAAATTTATTATGTGTGATAAATATTTCATAGGTAATAATTTTTAATTCTTATTAATGTTATTCGAACAAAAAGAAATTGATCTACTGTCAATCTTAGGAGGGGTAAATTATGAAAACTAAAAAATAGTCCCATATAAATTAAAATAATATGCCTTATGAATATTGTTCTCACATCAATTTCATTAAAACTATAATTTAGTTTTTGATAATTATACAATAAAAATTACTTTAACAAGGGATTAAAAGCTAATAAAATTCATATTTCCCAACTCGAAGAACAACCCACAACCCGGATCATGTATTTTAAAAAAAGAGGAACAATTGATATCCTAGCTACCTTTGTGAAAAGGCACGACCAGTATACACATTTCATTGTAATGGATGCATAACCAACTATAAATTAATCTTGGGGGAAAATTATTAAAACACATCAAATTAAAAAAAAATTGATAAGTAACATGATTTATATGATTAAGAAAAACTCTAATCTAAAAATCCATTACAATTTAATTTGTGTGCATTAATTTTTTACTTGATCTTGATTATATGGTATAATTAATATCCTCAATCTCTTCAAGTCACATTAAAAATAATTAAATTATAAACTCTTTCTTTCTTCAATAATTTTTTTCTCTCTCTCCCTTTTTTTTAAAAATAATGATACTTTTCATTTAGACACCTCTTTGGAAAATATTGATAATGAGTCTCCAATTATATCCATATGGAAAAATAAATTATAGGTAATGGATATAAAATTTTTATGGTTTCCATTTTTTATTTTAAATATTGAAGTATATTATGATAAAAAGTTTTACCTTCTAAACAGTATCCAATATCTAAGGTTTTATCAGTTAGTTATGGATCCTTCATCTATAAAATATGCCAAAAATTGTTGGGTTGTAAATATAAAATTTTCTTATCATTCATATTGTATTTATATTTTAACTATTTCCTAATTATTATTTACATTATGTCATATATTCACAACAAATGTTTTGCTAGTGATATATCTCATCATTCGTATGATATCATATTTATTATGATTCATATCATATCTCAAGTATCCATATCCATATATCAAAATTTCAATACATAAAAATCCTTTGAGATAATGATATATTTTTCATAGTCAATATTATTCATTGGTAGTTGTGACAATATATCTATCCCAGTAAATAAATAAATTACATCGTCTATAAAAAAATAATTCAAAAGCACCCTCTTAAATATCGACCACTATCTTCTTCAACGAACAAATTATAAACTTTCATAATATTTGGATATTTCCTCTAGCAATATAATTTATTTATAAGTGTGTCAAAATGATGATTTAGAATTTCTTTACTAAATTACACTTTATTTTTTTCTTTAAAAGTCATTTAGCCTTCTATAACAAACAAAATCATTAAAATAATGGCAACCACAACATTTAAATAACAACAACATTCTTATAAGAACAAAAATTTATATACTCTATTTAAAAATTATGAAACATCATTACCTTTTCAGGTTAGTATAATTTTCATGGAACTTCTTTTTTAAAAACTATTGAACTCTCATTAGTACTATAAAAATCCCTGAACCCAAGAAATTATTTTTTTAGAAATCTAAAAAACTATTATTACCTTTTATTGAAAAAATAGGGTGTGATATGATTACAACATTATTATTTTATTACATTATATGATATGTTTTTTTCAGGACTAATTAATTTATTGTTAATATAATATTTTTTATTGTTCAATAATATTAATGTAGAAATGTTATAATACACTTGGATCAATGAGATTAGTTCTATTACATGGTTACACAATAGATCCATTTGAGTAATACGTAATCAATCCTTCTGAAAATACATGTAACAAATTCTTAAAATTAAGATATTTAAATGATAGGATTATAATCAAATAAGACCAAATATTGTAATATTCATACCTATTTGGAATACATGTCGATGTTGTTTTTTGAACTAATATTTCCGGCTATAACATTTTATTATTTTATTTAATTATTTAGAATATTATAAATATATCATATATATATATATATAATATTTTACTCATAAATAAAATTTACATGTGTAGTTTTATTCATCATGATCCATGGTACTAAGGGTTTTTCTTTTCCAAATTTCATCATGTACTGTAAACAACTATGATGTAGCTTTAAAAATTACTTAATATCATCCATCATTGGAGGAATTTTCCTTATTATTATCTTATGGTGAGGCATGATCCTTAAATTCAAAATTTCTTATTGTATACTAATTATAGGGATAATTCCTTCTTTTTTACAATCTACTAGGGTATTTTTTTAGTTTGTTTTCCATTACACATAAAAGAGTTATTATTATTTATCATATAATAACATTGTATTTATGATCACTAGAAGGGTATCTGTTTCTCATAAAAATGACTACCTTAATGTACTAGAGAGTCACTTGAACTCAATATGCACTTACTTGTTGATTAAAGAGATCTTTTTCAGTTAGTATTACCTTTATAATTTCCCAATCCACTTTGTTCATTTTTTTATTCTCCTATTTTTGAACTAACATGACTAACATATTGTGAATTATATCATTAATGAGTTCCATTATATTTTTATGTTCTTATTTTTTAAAACTTATGGTGGTTGATAAATTTTTAGTAATGAATATGGAATTAAATCCCCAAAATTCCCTACATGCATCAAAAAAATTATTTAATCAGATGTAACTTATTCACCACCAACTAGAGATATAATCCTCTCTAGATTGATATTTATCAACACCTTATATATTTTGCTGATTGGTATTCCAATTACGATTGACCTCTCCTATCATTGCACCATTACCTCTTTTATTCAATTGAATATTATTCAATGATCCCTTTTATTATACATTTTTTTTAATTTTAATTATTAAAATTTTTTATATTGTATACATAAATTTGATGGTTATCATTAACAACTACCCTCCTTTCATGCTTTAAAAATTTTATGGGTTCCATTAACTATTATTGTTCATAATTTCTATTCATTTCTATATGTTTTTTTGAATATTAAATATTTTTAGAAAGATTATAGTTATTTAGGTATGGTACCCTAATTAATTTTGTTTCAGTCAATTAATATTTATTGGAGGGTATTATGTTTTGTTGTTTTGTTGCATCATAGGTCTTTCAATTGACAAAAAAAATTTATCATCTCAAATATTCCATCCCTAGAAATATTGTATGATAAATAATGACATGAGATGTGGGTGGGGTCATGTATCTTCTTGATTATTTTATCTTTATTCAACAAAAGTTCCACATAATAACTTATGGGTTTATACATTGTTTTGTTTTAGTGAATGTTAAAATATTAATTTGGTGAGGTGTTTGGTTAGATAATGAAATACCATAGTGGGATCGTGAGTTATTTAACAGCACTAAGAAATGTTTTGAATGGGATTTAGGTCCTCATTGGTGTCTTGGGTGTCCCTAAGGGTGTCAGAGAAGGGAAGAGAAATAGATCTACTACAAAATTGAAGATTCATCCCATTCACAACATGAACATAGTGTTAATTCCATGAAACATAGGTTAGAGAGAGGATCTCTTTACCAAGGTACTTCATAGTGTAAACACAATGTGCATACCATGAAATGTTCCACATTTTTTTAAATAATAAATTTGTGGTTAGACGCCCTTTATTCTTGGTCAACCTGACACACATGTGGAGGGTTTTTTGGTAGACTCCTCCCCTATTATTCCCCCTTTAATTGACCATGTTTGGAGATGAATCTTGGTGGTTATATTATGTGTTTTTTTATTTTATTTCCTTCCATTAGTTTTATTTTTTAGTGTACCAAAAAAAATTCTTTTGGGATAGGTTTTTACATTGATTCCACCAAATCATGGTGGAATCAATTGAGGATGATAGGGATTTTTCTTGGGTTTCATATAGGAGGACCCAAGATGTTGTATGTATGTCATTTACCATCTTTTTCGTGAAGTTGTGTCAACAAATGAATTTATTTATGGTTTTATCCTAAATTGAATTAAATTGGATGCAGAAACATTCTCTAAAATTGGGATTTTTCAGGGCTTAGGACTGGGATTGTGTAAGGAGTGGACCACACCCTATTTCTCGAGGATTCAAGGAGCTAACAGTTCTTGATGATATTTTAGACCATATAATGTATTATATATAATGTATTATAGATAATTAAATTTAATAATTCATTATAATGTATTATATATAATTATGTGTGCTAGGTTTTATGAGATAGGTCGCTAAGTGCATCGATAAGGCTTGGTGGGATTATATGAGAATTGATAGAGCTTAGTGAGGGGTTAAATATATTATTGAGGTAGGTGGCCTCTAAGATATAACTTTATAAGAGTATCTATTTTTTATCACACATTTCTTTCATAATTTCACAATCTCAGTAATGTGGTATAAAACTATTAGATCCATTAAGAAAGACTATGGAGTGGTTTTGAGCATGCTAAGATGAGACCAAGTTCACTTTAGCACCATGGGTAGTTGAGGATTTCTAGAAGACGATGTCTCCATTGGTAGATAGAGTCAGATGAATAAATGAGGCACCTTGGGCATGTATCAATCCATGAGTAGGAGTGTAGGGTTCATAGGATGAGTTCTTAAGGTTATTGGGTAGGCATGATTGGCTTGGGGAAGAGTGATCATGGTGGTAATGATGACCACACATCCCACAAGT
The DNA here is from genome assembly GCA_963277665.1 of Viscum album. Lineage (NCBI taxonomy): Eukaryota > Viridiplantae > Streptophyta > Magnoliopsida > Santalales > Viscaceae > Viscum > Viscum album. The sequence continues at coordinate 838,544,315 of OY728167.1, forward strand.
GACTTAGAACACCCTGAAATGGTTTGAAGAGAGTTTGGAAGTACATTTAAATTTAAAAAATTCCTCTAATACATGGAATGTGTGAAAGATAGGGGTTTTCTCAGGGTGATGGGATGAGGGATCTCCATTAGGGGATGCATGATTGAACCCATGTGATGGTCTTGGGGTTGTCCAAGATTTGGAATTAGGATACCATTGTAATTTGAGTCATGAATCGTGCCCCGGTTATTGATTCTAGGGTTTGGAAGAAATACTGGATTTTTCTAGTCCTTTGTTAGAGAGACCAGGAGTCATGACGGACTTTGTAAAAGAAGTGAACTAACCCCTTTGGGACAGGTTAGTGGTATCCTTTCAAAAAAGTTTTAACCAATGAGTGAAAGTCTTGAGATGGTATCTAATATCAGAGACCATGATGGGATGTCATGTGAGCCCTACTTATGTTTCATGTGCTTGATGTGACATCCCATGAATTTCCATCGATGGTACTATGTGCATGGTTGGACGTCCCTTGAGAGAAATGGGATGAGTCGGGTTTTATGGAAAAATAGGCATGATCAATCCCATCATATAGAAGGTCATGGAAAACGGATGTATGATGTTCCTAGTTTCCTTGGGAAGTGGGTTGAGGTGTATTGATGAATGAATGTGAACTATCCCTTCAGATAGTAAGTCTAGGAAAACCCTAGGATGAGATTGTGTGTTAGGTGGACCTTCTTTTGTAATCATGGGTCCAAAATCACTCGATAGACGGCTAAGTCATGGTACGATGCGATACATTCTTGATGGACGCTACCTAAGCAACAAGGTAGTGGGTTGAGATGTGGACATATTGCTAAGAAATAATTTTTTTATTGGGTCGAGGTTTAAATTTTTCTCTTCCACAAGTCTTTAGGTATGATATGATTTTTTGTATGAGGTGATATAATTAATTGATTTCAGCATTGTACTAATGTAGAAGTGGTAGAGCATTACGGTGCTCTGGTTGACACATTGTGGCCTGATTTGTATGAGTGGGTCATCTTGCATCATGGAGGCCTGATTAGCATTTGATCACTCAATAAGAATATTTATTTATGTTATTTCATTTACTCTTTCATACAAATGAAAATGAAGACATATATTATGGGTACCAGGTGAAACCCTACATAGTTATATGCTCACACCCCTAATGGTCAACTCAATGCACATGAAGTCCTTATGCACACTTTTTATGTCATAGAACATGTTTTATAGTGAATTGGGAAGGATTATCGTGGTTTTTATTTAAGGGATGTGTTATGTGAGTGCTGATGTTGGAATTAAGTCAAGTGTACATGTGTTGTTTATTTATTTATTATGTATATAGAATCGGCCCAATGAGAAATCCATGGTCTATTTTATATGACACAATCACGAATGATATTCAATGATTTTCTAAATTCTATGTACCCTAATAGGTATTTTTGTTATTTATTTTTTATTAATGGTTATTATATAGAGTTTATAGCCTCCATATTATATTTTTTAGGACCTCGTTACTAGTCAGTTTCCTTTGTCATATAGGATGTTGTGCTTTAGGTAATGTGGAAATCTCCACCTAAGCACTGCTAACTCTCTCAAAAATGGGTTATGAAAAAGTGGTATCATTTTTTTATTTTGGGGATGTTAATAGATATAGTGTTCATTTGTTATATTTTATATGGTTTATTTGTTTCTGAGATTCATGCAATGGTAAATTAGTTATATTTTTTGTATGACAACATCATCCATGTTATTGGATCTGTTTTATTATTTTTCATACTCAAATGGATGTGTATAATATTTGGTTATTTATATTATTTTTGGTAATCTCATTAGATAAAAAATTATCCTCATTATATAGATTAGTCCCTCGCCATAGTTAGTTTCCTCTAGAATATTGGGAGGTGTGCTTGAGGTCATGCAAAAACCATGAACTAGGCACTGTAGAGTGGACCATATCCCAAGAGTCAAATGTTGTGCACTAAACTATTTCTATTATTTATGTTTATTTATTTTAGTATTTTTTTTCAAATTGTGAACATTTTATTGGTTGATTTTTGAAGATTTGATAATACTACCCACACAGGTTGTTTGGGATAAACGTTCAGAAGGAAATAATGTCAAAATAAAGTTTATTACTATAGAAGACAGACCCAGAAACCATTCCTTTAGAGTGAGGATTGAGGATTTATTTTAGTGAATCCAATACAAAATATAAAAGCGATAATAAAAATTTATAATACATTTGATAAGACTGACTCATTCAAACCTACCCTATATATCTACAAATGCAATTACTGTAACACTCTCCCTCATGCTACCATTACCTAGATTGGACACATAATAAAAGAAAAAGAAAAATGACTCCTAAGATCCACCATCAATCTAGACATACCCAACCCGATTTCATAAAAGTACTAAAATAAAGAAGAAAATCCCTATATATGTTACTCAATTGTTTTTTACTATTCTCCTCTATATACACTCTACAGGATAGAAATAATTAAATAATAATAATTTATACTGAAGAAAATATTGTAGGTCTAGTGTTAAGATGATAATATATAAAAGAGGGGGGTCAATTGGACATTTCAAATTTTAGTTATAAAATTAAGAGATATATCAAATATATTATGTTAATGCTGTAGAAAATAAAAGAAAAATAATACAAGATATTTTTATAGTAGTTTGGATCAAAATGATCCTTTGTATACTCTTCATCCCTTTCACGAACTAAGAGTGATGACATACAATATAACTAATATAATGTAATCATAAAATTAATTTTTCCCACATTGAGTCACAACATAATTACAAATCCTTTTCCCCTATGGGGGATTAAACCAAAAAATAAGAACATCCTCATTCTACTTGGGGTATCAAACTAAAAAACCTTCTTTTTTCTATTCGAGGGAAACCTAATGCCTGGCATTTGATTGAGATTCATAACCTAAAATATTACCAGTTAATGGGTAGTATAACGCATTACAATTTTTCACAAAGAAATATTTTAAGAAGAATTAGAACCAAAGAGCATGATTTATATATTCAGTGTTTGATTATCGAAGTAGTAGAGAAATCTCTAGTATAAAATGATCAAAAACATAAATTCTAGTTCAGATAGTAGGCGATCGTCAAATATTTATGTTCTTTTAAATTTTCAATAATTTCCTCATACGCATCTATTTGATGTAGATATATATAACCCCATATATAGAGTTCTTAAATATTCCAAATATTCAACACCATAAGAACATTTTAGTTCCACTTTCCCAATGCATCATACAATTTATTTATTTAAGGTAGATACAAAGAATACTCATCTTGGTCGCATAGTAAATTTATTAAATTAAATTCATGATATATAGTGATAAAAAATTATTACATGTAATTCAGAATTAAAGAATAACTATAATAAAAATTAAAATCCATTGTAAAATTCCCATAAAGCATGTGAGAGAAATGGTTCACATTCGAACAACATTGAATGTGGAACTCATTTTTTCCCAAGAAATCAATGTTAAAATTCAGCCCATATGATAATAATTTTAAAAAAGAAAAAATATTATAATGGATTATAAATAATTAATATTTATTTATTAAAAAAATAAAATAGTAAATATATCCATAATAAATGTGCATCAAATTAAAAAGTGAGATGTTATGTACTACAAAGAATATTTCAGGATTTTACAACATCTTTTAGAAAAAGAAAAATCCATGGAGTAAAATACTAACATTGGTTTCACGTAGGATATTTATGTGGTGGATTCACATAGGTGAATCTATATAGTAGAATATATGTATGGAAATTCACGTACATGATTTCATATAGGTTATTATAGAAATTTGTATAAAACATAACCTATAATGCTTCAGATATGAAATAGAGCTTAAAAATAAGATTTAACTTTATAAAAAATTTAATTATATTTATATAATTTCATTATCTTTCCATATAATCAATAATAACCTTAATCATACTTCTACATCTCATGTTATCATCAAAATATAGTAGAATAATTATTCTAGAAAACTGCAAAATTATAACTAAAATAATTCAGGGAATATAATATAATTTTTATATTTATAGAGATCTATTCATATTTATATTTATTTTAATAAATTTAAATATTATTTATATTTTTCCAACACAAAAATAATCACATTATTTGGAGTTTTGTATCCAATGTTATATTCAAAATAAACAAGATATATCTATTCACAATTGGTTCCATTATAGGTGGACATAGAATGGTGACACAATCGGTTGAATCCCACAAGATTTGTACATTTTATTCATGTGGTTGGTTGACATAGTCAGGTGACATGGTTAGTTTAATCCGACATGGTTAGTAATTTTTTTCATGAGGTCAGGTGACTCGGTCAGTTTACTCCCATAGGTTCAGTAAAAAAAATTCATGTTGTTAGGTGACACAGTCAGTGGACTCTTATATGGTCAATACATTTTTTCCATGCAATAGGTTATCATGGTTAGGTGACATAGTCTGTTCACTCAAATAAGGTAGGTTCCTTAATTTTCCAAATTTTCAATTTCTAGACTTTTCCAAATTTTAGTTCCAAAATAAGTAAAGTGTTGTTTTAATATCTCAAATGACTTATTTTTCTTAGGAACACAGCATGAAACCTTTAGTACATTTTGTGAACTATAAGAACTGAAAAGAAAATTAAGAAAATAAAAATTAGGATATTATCATGGTTAATAGAAATTTAAATAATTAATATTATTTATAATTTTGAAGGAAAAATTAATAAATTATTGTAATTATCTAAATAAAAGTGGATCAAGGATCCACTTAACATTATCCCTAATTTTCATAATTAAAAAATAATGTATAAAGTCAAAAACACATCCCCCTTTGTAAATTTATAAAAAAGATCATGTATTAGTAGAATAATTATATCTTTGAAATAAATCCTATTAATAAATGTTTTTTTTAAAACACTATGTATTTCAAAAAATTATAAAACTATTATATTTCAAAACATAAAACAAGGATCCACTAAAAAACATTCCATTTTCAAGTCATGTGAAATGAATCCATTGTTTAATGAGAATAATTTTTCAAAATTGATGAAAAATCCATCAAAAAAATACAAATTTGTGGAAACAATAAGTTTAGAATGTAAAATAAAATTATCTAGTATGTTTGATACATCTCAACATAGTAATATAGTGCTAAATATGTACAAATAATTAGTACATAATGTAAAGACCTGGATTTTTACATTAATTTTTTTAATATATGGGAATTTTACGAGTTCGTGAAAATTGACGGTGCATGATTATGAGGCCCGGTGTGTCTGGAATGAATTTCAAAACTTTTTTCAGGTACGTTCAGTAAATGCTTGAGCAGCATTTTGTATCTTTTGATCTGGTGTTTGGAATTGAAATCTGAGGACACCGTTGAACTCACAGTGCCTATTTTCACTTAAGGAGACCTTCACATCGACTGTAGTGGGTTGAGGGTAGAATTTAGTTTTTCAGACTTTTTGTGGGTGAAAATAAAATAAACATGCTTTATATTATTTTTAAAATTGAAACCTCTCATTTGGATATTTAGTAGTGGGGACCACCCGAACCCTCCCAATTAATGTGGGGAAACCCATGGCATCCTCCCAACTTAATGTGCCAACATAAACTTAATTAAAGTTCCAACATAGATTAATTAATAAACCTAATTTAATGAAGTGGCTCCTCACCTTTTATTGATGTTGGATGATTGTTGGCAAAGGGAGCTTGGGAGAACATTTGGTGAAATATTTTCTCCAACGAAGAACCTCTCCAATGAAGATCATCCTCCGGATCAAGATCGAGGTATTGACATTGGAGCATCTTATGGGATTGACGAACCATGACGTCACCTTCTTAATCGACTTCATATTCTTCCCCATGCCACCCCCATTAGGAAATTGAGGTAGGGGTTTTAAATTTAATAATTATTGAATTTATTTTTTAATTCTTCGTATTCTATATTCACAATAACGATGGCCAAACTAACATGTCCATTGTTATGCACTTATACCTTTCCCCTTATCATTTGTTCTTTGCGTAATCTTCGTGCGTTCTTCAATGCCAAATAATTAATGATGTTGAAAACAAGATGTTTTGTTAAACACGACATATGGACGTGGATCCCTCGACCCAAGGATCGCAAATATGCGGTCTTTATATTTTTTGGGCTTAGAATGAAGTTGCGGTGACCCGCATAAGAGGAGGGCGGCTGGCACACCAGCCGACCAAGTGGAGGTAGGGCGGCATGCATCCGTGTCATTAGATGAGAAGGAGGCCGCGACCCGTCATCCACAGCGGAGCAGGGTGGCAGCCGACATCCTGTCGACCTCATAGAGGAGCGGCGGTGCGCGTCCACACCATCGGATGAGTAGGAGGTCACGGCATAGGCCGAAGAGCCGGTCGGTCATAGCAGATCGATGAGACCCGCTCAGGTCCCACAGGTGACATGGGAGTGCCTAATGGCACTGCCCTTTGTTATTCTAAATGGAAGGGAGGCTGCCCCCCTTTGGTGTCAGCACGGCCAGACCACACTACCTAGTGGGCCATGCTAGCAGGCCACACCCCGTGGGCCATGGCATGGGTCCGCACCACCAGGCTACGCCACCGGGCTGTGTCACCGCGGCGCGCCAGTGGGCCACGCCACCGAGCAGCGCCACCGGGGCACCCCACTAGGATGCACCCGATGGGACGTGCCCTGTGGGTCGTGCCCCATAGGCCGCACCTAGTGGGACGAGACAGGTCGTTCCCTTCGTGGGTCGGGCCAGCCAAGGCTGAGGCCATCCGACCCGTCCTGGGCTGACCCTACCCAGTTCGAGTCAACCCAACTCGGTCCGGTTCCGGCCTATATTGCGTGGGTCTCCGTGGGCCCGGCCCGTTGGGTCGTGCCCTGGCCCGCTGGGCAGCGCGGTCTATCCGATCTGGTACTGAAGGGGGAGCGTCCCCCCTTTCGTTCGGAACAGCAAAGGGCTGCACCTTTAGGTGCTACCAAGTCACCCGCTAGACCCGAGCGGGTCCTGCCGATTTGCTATGGCTGGCCGAATCTTTGGCTTCTGCCATGGCCACACGACCGCGACCTCCTGCTCCTTTGGCAGCACAGATGTGTGCCGCCCTACCTCCACATGGTCGGCCGGTGTGCCGGCCTCGCTCCTCTTCTGCGGGTCACCAAAACTTTTTTCTAAGCCCGAAAAATATAATGACTGCATATTTGCGATCCTCGAGTCTAGGGCTCCGCGTACATATATCGCGCTCAAAAAAAATCAAGTTTTCAGCGTCATTAATTATTTGGAGCTGAAGAATGCACGAAGAACACGTGAAGAACAAAAGAATAGGGGAATGGTATAAGTGCAGAACGATGGCCATGTTAGTTTGGCCATCATCGTTGTGAATCCTGAATATGAAAAATAAATAAATAAATTCAATCATAATTCAAATTAAAATCCCTACCTCGATCGTCCGATGGATGTGGTGCGAGGAAGAAGATGAATTCGATGAAGATGGTGACGTTGGCATTCGTCACTCCCGCGAGACGTTGCAATGTCAGTTCCTCAATCTTGATCCGGAGGATGCTCTTCGTTGGGGAGGTTCTTCATTGAAGATAATTTTTGTCCAAAGGTTCTCCCAAGCTCCCTCTTCCAATAATCCTCCAACCTCAAGAAAATTTGATGATCCACTTCATTAAATTAAGTATATTAATTAATATAAGTTTCCACTTTAATTATGTTTTAGTTGGAACATTATGTTAGGAGGATTACAAGGGTTTCCCAACATTAATTGGGATGATTCAGGTAGTCCCCACCACTAAATATCCAAATGGGAGGTTTCAATTTCAAAAAAAAAAAAAAAGCATGTTTATTTTATTTTCTCCCACAAAAATTACAAAAAACTAAATTCTACCCTCAACCCACTCCGGTTGAGGTGTAGGTCTCATTAAGAGAAAATCGGCGCTACGATTTCAATGATGTCCTCAGATTTCAATTCCGAGAACCAGATCAAAAGTTACAAAATGATGCTCACGTGTTTATTGAACATACCCAATAAAATGTTCAGAAATTCATTCCGTGCACACCGTGCATCGGAATCATGCACTGTCAATTTTTAGAGACTCGTAAAATTCCCATATAATTAAAAAAATTACATGGAAAAATCATGGTCTTTAAATTCTCCCCACCTCACGGCTTTCGTCCCTGAAAGCCAGAACAAAAAATAGGGAAACAAGTGGGGGTACAAGGCTTGAATTAGAGCCTCCAGCTCCCATGTACTCTCTTGGAGGTTCCCGTGCTGCCAAAAAAAACGCACCAGAGATATCGATTGCCTATGAAGGACCCACTCTTATCGATCCTCAATCTCCACTAGAACCTTGGAAATTTTCACCCCATCGTTGATGTCCAGCTCTTCGTGGTAGATGATGTGTGAATGATCATGTACATATCATTTCAGCTAGGATACATGGAGAACATCATGCAGCTGGTGCAACTGAGGCAGTAGAGATAAGCGGTATGCCACCTCGCCAACTTTGCTGAGGACCTGATAGGGTCCGAAGAACCTTAGAGATAACTTGCCGCCTTGGCCAAATCTCCGCAAAACTCATCAAGGTGAGACCCATATAAAGACATGGTTTCCATCCTCGTACTCCAGAAGTATTCTTCTCCAGCCAGTATAGGATTTCATCCTGCTTTGTTCTGTCTTCATCCTCTCCTGGATGATCTGCACCTTCTACGTTTTAGCTTGTACCATCTCTGGTCCCACAAGTGCTGACTCCCCTGGGTCAGTCCAGCACAGAGGAGATATGCAAGGTTAGTCATACAACTCCTTTAATGGTTCCATATCGATAGTGGAATGATAATTTTTGTTGTAAGAGAACTCCACCAAGGTCAAGTGATCCTCCCAACTGTAGTCTTAATCAAGGACGCAAGTATGCAACATTTCTTCAGGGCTCTGAATAGTCCTCTCTTTCTGACCATCCGTCTGAGGATGTAAGGTGGTACTCAACCGAAGCTGTGTCTTAAACGCTTCCTGCAATTCTTCCATAGCTGAGAAGTAAAATGTGCATAACTATTGGAGAAAATCGTATATGGCATTCCATGAAGCCGCACAATCTTCTGTACGTAGAGGCATCCTAGGCTCTCTACTGATCCCTGCTATCTGATAGGTAGGAAGTGGGAAGACTTGGTGAGTTAATCAATGATCACCCAGATATATTCATGACTCTTGGACATTCATGGAAGTAATGTCACAAAGTCCATGTAAATTCCATCCCACATTCACTCTGGAACCACTAGTGGCTGAACTAAGCCTACTGGAACCTACTTCTCTCCCTTCACATGCTGACAGGTGTGGCACTGTGAGAAAAACTATGCGGCTATTTTCTTCATCATCGGCCCCCTGTGCTGACGCCAAATGTCTTGGTACATCTTCCCCACTCTTGGATGTACCTCTAGAGAAGAGGTATGGAACTCCCTCAACACATTCTCTCGTAGTGCCATGGGTAACATAGTATGTCCTCTGAAGAGGATAACATGCTCCCCACCTTCCTAAAATCCATCATATGCCTGTCCGGTGGATATCTGAGCACGTCAAGCCTCGCAGTCAGTGTCCTCAAGCTGCGCCTCCCTGACTCACTGAAGGGGTGGGGGAATTAATGTTAGAGACTGATGTTAAGCGTCTTCATCTCGATCCACATAGGATATCTGTAAAGCATCTAGTTGCTCTATTGCCTCACTAAGAAACTGTATACCAAATCTCCTACTGAGTGCATATGCTACAATGTTCCCCTTCCCAGTAGTATAGACTATCTCAAAGTCATAGTCCTGGAGGAACTCAATACAACGTTGTTGTTTTAGGTTCAGGTCCTTCTGAGAGAAAACATACCTGATACTCTTATGAACATAGTAGACTATAAAACGTTTTCCCATCAACTAATTTTTCCACATCATGAAGGCGAAGACCATTGTTACTAACTCCAGGTCATGGTTTGCGTACTTCTACTCATGATATCTCAACTATTGAGAACCATACTCGATCACCAGTCACTCCTGCGTCAGGACACATCCATGCTCGGTCTCTGATGTGTCGCAGTAGACAACGTACCCAGCACCATCCTCTAGTAGCCTCAAGATAGGGGCACTCGTCAGTCTCTACCTCACCTCTAGGAAACTCCACTAGCATATCTACATCCACACAAAGGTTTTCCCCTTCTTCTTTAATGCTAATAAGGGTGACAAAACTCTGTAAAAGTTAGGAACAAACCTCCAATAGTAACCGGCCAATCCCAGAAAACTCTGCACCTCTGTCACACTCTTGGGTGGCTCCCAAGAAAGAACAACCTCAATCTTCATTCGATCCACCACAACTCCAGCCTCTAAGATAAAGTGTCCCAGAAAGCGAACCTCTAGGATCTAGAACTGGCACTTTGAGAGCTTACCATAAAGCTCGTGCTCTCGGAGTGTGTCTAGAACAATCTTCAGATGATAGGCATGCTCCTCTTTTGTGTCTGATTATATCAGGATGTCATCGATGAAGACAACCACAAATTGGTCGAGGTATGGCTAGAAGATCCTATTCATGAGTCCCATGAACACTTCTAGAGCATTGGTCATGCCTAATGGCATAAACAAGAACCTATAATGGCCATATCGACATCTTAAGGTAATCTTCTGTACATCCTTGTCTCGTACCCTGAGTTCGTGATAGACTAATCTGAGGACTATCTTCGAAAACCACCGTGCTCTCTTCAGTTGATCAAAGGGATCGTCAATCCTTGGGAGTGGGTACTTATTATTCACGGTCAACTAGTTCAGGAACTGATAGTCCAAACATAGTCTCAAGCTCCCATCCGCCTTCTTGGAGAACAAAATCAGGGCTTCCCAAGGAGAAACACTGGGTCTAATGAACCCCTTGCTCTGAAAGTCCCCCAGCTATACTTGCAGCTCTCAAAGCACCGTCAGAGCCATCCAATATGCTGGTGTAGATATCGGTTCCGTACTGGGGTACAATTCGATATAAAATTCCACCTCACTATGATGAGGTAGACTTGGAACATCATCAGGGAAAACATCAGCGTACTGGTCCACCACTACATGAAAACTCATACTCTCAACATTGACCGCTCTGAGGGTTAGAAAATCCAACTAATGTGTAATCAGTTGCACCATACTTCGGGTAAGACCATCCTATGCTGAAAATGTTCCCTTCTCACCGATGAAGGAAAACTAGGTCCCATCCTTGTAGACACACCGCACTTTGCGCCAAATACAGTCAATACGAGCATAGACTATGGATAACCAGTCCATACCCAAGATGACATCGTATGGGCTCAACGACACTACTAGAAAATACCAGCTGAAGCTCTTGCCTCATAGAGTAAGCTCACACTACTGGCAGCAGTGTGTAATCGTCAAATCGTCTCTTGTAGGAGTCTCTAGACATGAGGATCGAGCCAACGGCTCCACTAGAATCTCCGAGCTCCGAATGGGGGATGTGGAAATAAAATAATGACTGGAACCTATGTCTATAAGCACTACAGCTAGGGTGGAGTAGACACAGATCGTACCTTGTATCATCTATGGAGCACCGTGGTCGTAAGCTTTAGTTTTCTGGAGCTGAGATCACCCCTGTCCACATGCTCCCTGTGGTCGAGGTGGAACACCTAAAGGTGGTTCCGGTTGAACCTAGAATCACTTCCCACCACCTGCTACACGGCCTACTCCTCTGCCAAGTTTGACTCTTGTCTGTGGAACTCTTCAATAGAATCTTTGTCTCTACTCAGGTGGTCCATCGATCATCTGTTGGTCATTTGTATGGGGGGTCGGGCAGTTGCGGGCCATATGACCATGCTCGTTGCTCGTGTAACACTGCCTGCTCTTCGCCGGTCATGTTCAGTCTCGAGAGACCCACACCACCGGCCCTATATCCTGCGGTCTTCCACGCATAGGTCTGGTCCTCTTTGATCTCTACATCATCTGTTTGCTGCCAGATGCACATGACTGTGCTATATAACATTCGGTGGTGGGTCTCACTACTGGTGACTGCTCAGCAAGGAAGCTCTCCACTTATATTGGTCCGTCTAGAACCCCTGTCTACGTCGGGATGCTGAGGGAAATCATCAAAGCTCTAATCTCTTGTCTGAGCCCCCAATCGAAGGTCCAGGCCTGGAATAAGTGGTCTCACACCATGTTAGTGGAGTAGTGCGAGAGGTCGGTGAACCTCATTGAATACAGAGCCACAGTCATGATACTCTGTTGTAAGTGGAGAAGCTCATGTATACACATAGAGCATAAAGTCGATGGGACGAACTCTTCCCTAAAAAGTCACTTAATGTCTTCCCAGATGAGAGTAACCACATCATGAACCTGGAGCATCTAGCTCCACCATCTACCCGCTGCTGCCTGAAGAAGTCTGGTGGCAAGGATCACCATGAGATCAGTTCGTGTCCCTACCAGTTGAAAAACTCTGACCACAGCCTCCATCCAGTCCTCAACCGCCTATGGATCCGTCTCTCCCTGAAACCTTGGGGGCCTCTGGTGATGAAACACATGCAACGCGCTCAAGAGGTGTGCACCCTCTGCTGCTAGATTTGGTGGCATCGGCTGCCCAACGGGTAGTGGTGCTGCTGGTACACCATCCGGTGGTACAACTATCGTAAGGGGGCCTGAACCAAAGCCTCGTTGCTCGATGGGCTATCATCTCATACTCTAACTAGAATCCTAGCTGGCTGTATGCGTGGAGGAATCCTGAAAAGAACAGGTGAACCATGGTTAATAATTTATACATGGTGAGCTAACTCTAAGTGATCACAATGAAAACATTTCAAAAATACACGTAATCAGTATTTTCTTTTGCTGAGTTGGAAATCAGAATTCAGTGTCATGGTGTATGGATACGTTGGCCGCTGCACCAACACTGGATTCCCCAAACTAAAACCACACTCATAATACTTAACACTATTTCCACATTGAAAAGATTAGAGTCATAGTTCTTTAGTTGAATCGAACTCCTCCGAGGCCAATTTTTCATGACCCGTCCGCCGGGGCCCGTGTCGTGACTACCCCAAGCCCGCCTTCCATAGGCCAATGGCTGGAGACTAGCACCAGAAAGGAATATCCCTAAAATTGGGAAGGCATTGCCTTTAAACCTGTAAACTCACACCAACCAATCACACAACAAGATATAATCACAATGTAAAATATATATTAAACATGGTGTGTACAACAAGTAAAGGGGGCCAGAATACAATCCTAATTGAAAATTTCAAGTAAAACTGAAAATAGCCCCTTATGAACACCCGCCAAGGATCCTACTTGATGGGTAGGTACAAATCTCTTACGGTATTCCCAGCAGATCATATCGTCTAATTTCCACATTCTAGCACCCTCTAGTCCCAGTACCCTCGACCTCGATCAGCATTTTCTGTCGTCTTCACAATAAACAGCAATTTGTGGTTGAAGCCCATGCTGGGGTGAGTATAACGATACTCAGTAGGGACCCCGAGACCCCCGAAGGTCTCTCAAAATCAACAAAGGATTAACCAAAAAGTATGGAAACAATAGTCAACCCTACATTGGTATATTCCCATACATATACCTAATTTATCAAGTATACCCATCTCATTCATGGGAAAACACAAGGCCCAACTAGTTAGACAAAAGCTCAACAGTTCCACGAAGGAAAGAATACCATGAAGGTAACACCACAACGGTAAGTACCATGTATGTAACACCACAAAGGTGAGTACCATAAAGGTAACTCCACATAGAATATTATCACAAAGGTAAAGACTCAGATCACACTAGGTATAACTTATGTATGTAAGTATAGATGATTAGTCGTAAGTCTAGATCATCTTATTATGTTAAGTAACACTGCTTCTGACACACATAGTGTTGACTGGTAACTAACCCCCGCTGACCCACACAGGATCGATAGGAAACTAACCCCCGCTGACCCACACAGGATCTAACCCACAGAGGATCCGTATGTTCTGTCCCACATAGGATCGCTGAGCGCTGACCCACACAGTATCGGTATGCGCTGACCCACACAGGAGCGATGAGCTCTGACCCACACAGGATCTGAAGATGACCCACACTGGATCTGAAGATGAACCACATAGGATCTAAAGATGACCCACATTGGATATGAAAATACTTCAAGTATAGCCATCCACAAGATTCTCGCACTAAACATGCTTGATTCTGGGAGGTTCCGCTCCTCATGGTAAATAATTCAACTAACACGAAGTCCCATGAAGAAGTGTCCCAAATGTCATTCTCACCAAAAGGGACCCAACGCAACTGACTGCGCGTCACTCAGACGCCCGGTCGGTATGTTATTAACGTTTCTATTCCAAGGGCCCAGTTGGATTCTGGTTCGATCCAACCCAGTTGTACTCCAACTTAATCAAAAACTCAAGTGGAGTATTCCAAAAGGATAATATCAATCCAAGTATTCTGGTGTTGTAGATGGTTCATCAAACAGATGATCGGTTGTCAAGATATGGCCATAAAGGCGTATTTGGGACCAGATGGGCCCGGGTCCGGTCTGACTCAACCTGACCCGGCCTGGGACGTCACGAACCAATTCGGGTCACCCTGAACCTGTCTGATCCTGGCCCGGATAAAGATGGGGATTACACATGGCGGACCGCTGGGTACGGCGCCCTGGCACGGCCCGGTGGGCAGCACAGTCCACCCGAGCTGGCACTGAAGGGGGAGCGCCCCCCTTCTATTCGTAAGAGAAAAGGGCAACTCCTTTAGGCGCCAACCTGTCACCCGCGGGACCATAGCAGGTCCCACCAATCCCTTAAGGCCGGATGGAGCTGGTCGGATCTTCAGCCTCCGCCGTGGCCAGGAGGCCATGGCCTCCTGCTCCTCCGGCGGCACAGACATGTGCCGCTGCTCCACCACACAGTCTGCCGGATGTCGGCCGCCACCCTGCTCCACCAAGCCCAATGGGCCATGGAATCCTTCTAATCTGTTGGCACGAGTACGCGCGTCCCAACCTCCATGTTGTCGGCCGGTGTTCCGTCCGCCCTCCTCTTCATAGGGTCACTGTAACTTCGTTCTAAGCCCAAAAAATACGACGATAGTATATTTGACATCCCGGGGTCGAGGGATCTGTGTCCATATGTCAAGCTCAAAAAAACATCATTTTTTCAGCATCGTTAATTATTTTGAATTGAATGACGCACAAAGAATACACGAAGAACAAAAGAAAATGGTAAAGGTATAAGTGTGGAACGATGGCCATGTTATTTTGGCCATCATCATTATGAATAGAGAATGTGAAGAATTAACAAATAAATTCAATCATAATTCAAATTAAAACCCCTACATCGATCGTCCGATGGAGGTGGTGCGAGGAAGAAGATGAGGTCCATGAACATGGTGACGTTGGCATTCGTCACTCCTGCAAGATGCTCCGATGTCAGTTCCTCGATCTTGATCTGGAGGATGCACTTCATTAGAGAGGTTCTTCATTGGAGAAAATGATTCAACAAATATTCTCCCAAGTTCCCTTTTCCAATGATCCTCCAACCTCCAGAAAATGTGAAGAGCCACTTCATTAAATTAATTTTATTAATTAATCTAAGTTGGCACTTTAATTAAGTTTATACCATTTGTAACAGCCTAGTCCAGGGGAAAAAACTGTGCGGGCTAGGCCCAAAGTGGAAAATATCATGATCACGGGCTAGGCTGGGACGTTACAAATAGTATCAGAGTCGGTGTCCATTTGATGTGTCAGTGAGGACGACGGGCCCTTCTTGGGGGGGGGGGGGTTTGGAAATCCCACATCAAAGTAGGTGGAGCATGAAGCACCCCTTTATAATGTGGTGTGGATACATATACCATCATGAGTCCTTTTCCTGGGGGTTGTCTAATTGGCAGAGCCCAGGGAAAACAAAATCATGTGGGCTAGGCCCAAAGCGGGCAATATCATGAGCGTGGGCTGGACTGGGCCATTACAAATGATATCAGATCTGGTGTCCCTTTGATGTGCCAATGAGGATGTTGGTCCCTCCTAGGGGGTGGGTTATGGAAATCCCACATCGAAGGAGAAGGAGCAATAATCACTCCTTTATAAGGTGGTGTGGATACCTCTCCAATCGTGAGGCCTTTTCCTGGGGGTTGCCTGATGGGTAGAGCCCAGGGAAAACAAAATAGTGTGGGCTAGGGCCAAAGAAGACAATATCATGATCGTGGGCTGGATTGGGCCATTACAAATGGTATAAGAGAAATTTTTCATGACCTGTCCCACGGGGCTCGTACTGTGACTACCCCAAGGATTCCTTCTATAGGCCAGGGGCTGGCGACTAGCACCAAAAGGCGTATTCACTAAAACCGGTAAGGCATTGGCTTTATAAACTATAAAATCACACAACCGAGCACAAAGAAGGATACTATCACAATGTAAAATGTATAGTAAAAAGAGTTTGTATAGTATGTACAGGGGGCTAGAATACAAGCCCAACTGGAAAGTAAAGGTATAACTGGAAAGTACAAGTAAAACTAGAAAGTATATGTAAAACTGAAAATAGCTCCTTTGAACACCTGCCAAAGATCCTACGTGAAGTGGAGGTACAGCTCCTGAAGGGTCGTCTCTACTGTATGCCTCGTCTAATGTCCACCTTCGAGCAGCCTCCAGTCCTGGTACCCTTGTCCTTGGTCATCACTGTCCATCATTTGCATAAGACATAGCAAGGTGCGTGCAAAGCCCGTGCAGGGGTGAGTATAACGATACTCCGTAGGGACCTCGAGACCCCTGAAGGTCTATCAAAATCCACAAACGATAAACCACAATGTATGGAAACAACATTCTACCCTACATAGGTATATGCCCATACATATAACTAAGTTATCAAGTATACCCATCTCATTCATGAGGAAACACAAGGCCCAACTCGTTAGCCAAAAGCTCAACTATTCCACGAAGGAAAGAATACCACAAAGGTAACACCACAAAGGTATGTACCATAAAGGTAACACCAAAAAGTAAAGTACCACAAAGGTAAATTCACACAGAATATTACCACAACGGTAAAGAATAATCTCACAGTAAATATGACTTATGTAAAAAAGTAAATATGATTAGTCGTAAGGCTAGATCATCTTATTCTTTTAAGTAACTCTGATTTTGAACCACATTGGATCGAGAGGTAACTAAACCCCGCTAACCCACACAAGATCGAAAGATAACTTACTCCCACTGACCCACGTAGGATCTGACCCACAGAGGATCGGTATGCATTGACCCACAGAGAATCGCTGAGCACTGACCCACACAGGATCAGTATGCGTTTACCCACACAGGATTGCTGAGTGCTGACCCACAAAGGATCTAAAAATGACCCACACAGGATCTGAATATGACCTACACAAGATATGAAGATGACCCACACAGGATCTGAAGATTTTTCATGTATTGCCAGTTATAGGGTTCCCGCACTAAGCATGCTTGATTCCGGGAGGTTCCGCTACTCAAACCATTGGTCGATGCATCAACTTCCATGAATTCTCATGAATAAGTTTCCCAAAGTTCCATCTCATCAGAAGGGACCTAACGCAACTGATGGTGCGTCAATTCAACATCTGGTCTATATGTTATTAACGGTTCCGTTCCAAGGGCCCGGTTGGATTCGGGTTTAATCCAAACCTGCTGAACATCAACTTAATCCAAAACTCAAGTGGTATATACCAAAAGGACTGTCTCGATCCAAGTATTCTGGTGCAACAGATATTTCATCAAAAAGACACACGATTCTCAATATATTTCCATAAAGGCGTATCTGGGTCCAGATGGGTCGGGGTCCGGTCTGACCCGGTCGGACCTTTGTAACTGCCCAGTCCAGCACACAGTCATGATATTGTCTACTTGGGACCTAGCCTACATGGTTTTGTTTTCCTGGGGCTATTCCCATCAGGAAACCCCAGGAAAAGGCCTCATAATTGGATATGTATCCACACCACCTTATAAAGGGGTGATTCATGCTCCTCCTCCTTCGATGTGGGATTTCCATAACCCACCCCCTAGAAGGTCCCGTCGTCCTCGCTGTCACATAAAATGGACATCAGATTTAATACCATTTGTAATGGCCCAGTGTATCCCATGATCATGATATTTTCATATTTGGGCCTAGACCACACGGTTTTGTTTTCCCTGGGATCTTTCCATCAGGAAACCCCTAAGAAAAGGACTAATAATGGGAGAGGTATCCACACCACCTTATAAAGGGGTGCTTCATGCTCCTCCACCTTATAGCCATATCTTCAGAACTGGGCGTGAGTTTGATGAACCGTCTGTGGAAGTGGAATATTTTGGTTGAGACAGTCCTTTTATTATACTACACTTGAGTTTTGGATTTAGTTGGAGTATATCCGGGTTGGATGAAACTTGAATCCAACCGGGCCCTTTGAACGGAAACGTTAATAACATACAGACTGAGCTTCTGATTGACGTGTCATCTTTTGCATTGGGTCCCTCTTGACGAGTCGTACCTTTGGGAAACTTCTTCCTGGGACTTCTAGGCACTTGAAGTATCCACCAATGTCTTGAGGAGCGGAGCCACCCAGAATCAAGCATGCTTAGTGCGGGAACCCTGTGGCTGACTGTACTTGAAGAATCTTCAGATCCTATGTGGTTCATCTTTAGATCCTGTGTGGGTCATCTTCAGATCATGTGTGGGTTAGTGTTCAGTGATCCTGTGTGGGTCAGTGCATACTGATCATGTGTGGTTCAGTGCTCAGTGGTCCTATGTGGGTCAGCGCATACCGATACTGTGTGGGTCAGATCCTGTGTGGCTCAGTAGGGGTTAGTTACCTATCGATCCGGTGGCGGTCAGCGGGGGTTAGTTACCTATCGATCCTGTGTGGGTCAAAAGTAGTGTTACATAACAGAATAAGATGATCTAGACTTACGACTAATCATCTGTACTTCTGTACTTAAGTTATACCTGGTGTGAGATGATTATTTACCATTGATATAATCTTCTGTGTGGAGTTACCTTTGTGGTACTTACCATTGTGGTGTTACCATTGTGGTACATACCTTTGTGGTGTTACCTTCATGGTATTATTTCCTTCAAGGAACAGTTGATCTTTTGGATAATGAGTTGGGCCTTCTGTTTCACCATGAATGAGATGGGTATACATGAAAACTTAGGTATATGTATGGGCATAAACCTATGTATGGTTGATCGTTGTTTCCATACTTTTTGGTTTATCCTTTGTGGATTTTTAGAGACCTTAGGGGGTCTTGGGGTCCCTACTGAGTATCATTATACTCACCTTTTCATGGGCTTCGCCCACACCTTGTTGTGTCGTGTGCAGACGATGAACAACATTGATCGAGGTCGAGGGTACCATGACTAGAGGATTCTCGGAGGTGGAAATCAGACGAGATGATCCGCAAGGACAACCGTTCGAGAGTTGTACCTACCCTTCAGATCGGATCCTTGGCACGCGTTCACATGAGTTTTTTTTAGTTTTACTTGTACTTTCCTATTGGCTTGTATTCTGGCCCCCTTTACTTGTTTTACACACCCGGTTTACTATATAGTTTACTGTGTGATTGTATGTGGCTTAAGGATTTTTTGTGAGAGGTTACAGGTTTAGAGGAAATGCCTTCCCAGTTTTAGGGACATGCCTTTCCAGTGCTAGTCGCCAGCCCCTGGCCAATGGAAGTTGGGCTTGGGGTAGTCAAGACATGGGCCCCGGGGGTCTAGTCCTGAAAAATTAATCTGAAAAAATTGATTTTTGATTTCAAATATTTCATGTAAATATAAAAATTTCATCACATAAACACTCCTAAACTCCACCAAAATTCACTCCATGTTAATTCAAATCTCCATCAAACCATTCTGAAAGACTATTTTATCATACATAGTAAAGTATGTGGTATTAGTAATGATAGAAGCAGTTGGTTTTTAATAGAAATAAATTCAGAATTATATTTCCTTTTTGAACCTAGTCTCCACGACAATGATATTTAACATCAAAATGAATAGTTCTAGATTTTTTTATTGGATTTTTGGAAATATAATCTCTAGAATTATTATTAAAAATATTAATCTTACCAAATTCAAAACCCAAATCATAAACTGTTTTCTTAAACCATAATCATTGAGAACAACATAATGAAAGATCTATATATTCAGATTGGATAGTTGAAAGTGAAATATATTTTTGTGTCTTTTAATCCCATTAAACTAAATATTTACCAATTAAATTACATATACATTAATTTATTTTTCTATCTATCGTTCATAAACCAAAAATAAAATCAGAATAACTTAAAAAATTAGAGTTAGTTTTAGAAGGATAATATAAACCAAGATTCAAAAAACCATTAACATATCTAATGATACTTTTAACATATTCATTGTGGCATACCATATGATCACTCTCATATCTAGAAACATTAAATATAAAAACAATAAATATAGCCTAAATAAGATAAATATAATAAAGATCCCATCATTCCTCTATAGGTTTTAACATTAATATATTTTCCATATTTCTATAAATCTACCATTAATGTAGTACTCATTGGAGTATTTCCACATTTATATTATTTTAATCCAAATCTATTCCCAAATTCTTTAGAACACAGATATTTAGATAGAGAAAATCAATCACTTCATTGAAAAAAATTTAAACCACAGAATAATTTCAATTCCCCCATTATACTCATATCATATTCAAAAGTAATTATTTTTTAAAATTCATTAAAAAGATTTTGATTTGAATATCCGAATATAATATCGTTAATAAATATTTTTAAAATTAAAATAAAATTAGATAAATTCTTAACAAACAAGGTTGGATCAACCATAAATTTCTAAAATTGTTTTCAAAAGAAAACTAGTCATCCCTTTATAAAATGAATTAGGAGCATGGTTCAAACAATATAATTCTTCTAGATGCCTAAAGAAATAATTTGGATACTAATTATTTTTAAAAATGGGGCTTTATGAAAAGATCTTCTTTAGAAATATATCTATTTAGAATTTTTTTTGAGATCCACTTAAAATACATTGAATCCATGAAAAGAGTCATATGAAAATAATGTCCTAACTGCTTCTAACCTACAAAAAGGTAAAAAAACATCTTCAAAATCAATTCTTTCTTCTTGTGAATATCATTGTAAAACTAATCTATCTTTATTATTAACTATATTTCCATATTGAACAATTTTATTTCTAATGAGATACTTTGTTCCAATTACACGAGAATCCTTTCATGAAACAACTAAAGTCCACACACTATTCTAGGTAAACTAATTTAGTTAATCTTGTATTTTACAAAATCTAATTTTCTTTATCTAACGAATAGTCTATATTCTTTAGTACAAAATTAGAATTAAAAACATGCTATGTAAAAACATTCATAATAGATTTAACAATTTATACTCAATATGTCGTACAATTGTTTAAATATCCTAAGAAAATACCTTCATCATAATTAACATCAAATTTATATAATGTACCCTTAGTATTATGAATAAAATCTATACATCCCAAAACATTAAATTAACCTATTTTTGGTTTTCATCACTTAAAAATTTCATAATGTTTCTTTTTAAAAACTCTTATTAAAATGATTCAATTAGGATAAATTTTAGGATGTATTCAAAGCTTCTACCCAAAAAATTTTATGTAATTTAAACACATTTATCATTGTTCTAGAAATTTCATGAAGTGTTTTATTTTTCCCGCAACTACACTATTTAATTGTGGTGTCATAGGGGATGAAATATTGTGAGCATACCCATTTCCCTTAAAAAAATAAATAAATTTCAAATTAATTAATTTACCACCACGATTACTTCTAATTGAATTCATTAAATTAGGTCAATAATTTTGGAGTAATTTACAAAAGGTAATAAATTTAGATAATGTTTATAATTAATTTTTGAGAAATTAGTTCCTTGTAAATTCATCTATAATAAATTGAAAATAAATTTTATACCACAAAATATAAATTGTAATATGTTCAAATAAATTTAAATGAATGAGATTTGGAGGTGTGACATTATTTACTTTTTTAACTAGCTTGAAACTATTATTTTTTTGTTTACCATTGAAAAATGGGTCACAAAAAAGGTGATTTCCTCTTTCAATTCTAGTAACATGAAAATATTTTGGTTATTGAAAAGCATATTCATCAACATGAAATTATAATTTCACATCTACCCATGTGATAAAATATTACCATATTGTACAACATTTAAGCCTTTGACATTTTGATCATTTAATTCAGAAATATTAAATAAATAAACCTTTTATTTTATGTTTTCATAAAAAATAGATTTATCCTAAAATACAATGAATTTATCAATTTCAATTTTTAAAAAATTTACATCTTCACATAGGTATGATATTATTATTAAATTATGATTGAAACCCTCAATACATAAGATATTAGAAATAAAAATAGAATTATAAATTCTAACCTCACTAAAAACTTTTAAATTATCTTCTGAATTATCCCCAAAATTTAATATTAATTCCACCACATTGATTAAAATATATAATGATATAAATACCACTAGTCATGTGCCTTGATCACCAAACATACATGTACCAAACATCATTTTTTATTCTTCCAAGACATAGTTCTTTTAAAAATAAATTTTAGAAAGTATTGTTACCTAAGAAAATTTATATCTAATGGGATTAACAGATGAATTTTTGGTATCCCAAACCGATTTCAAATATTTGTTCTCAGGAATTCTAGAAGTTAATGATTCAAAAATAAAAGCCATAGTACTTCTAATTGATTTTGTAAATCTAAAGGAACCCTCATTAGTATAATGACCTTTCATATAAACTATAAAGAGAGTGGAAAAAGATTAATTTCTATTAGATATTTTAACAAATAATGTCTTGTACATTTTCGGTGAGCTATTATCCTAAACCATACCACATATATTATAATAAATTTTATTTAAACTGAAATTTTTATGAAATTTTTCTCTACCTCAAACAAAAATTGAAACATTTTATTTTAAAATGTCAACTTAATTTTTGATTAGATCATTCTATTTTGGAATGGTTTGAAAATATATAATTTCAAATTCATCATATTTAGATGTGAAATCGTCTTAATTTTTTACTTTTTTATTATCAAAAAGTTCATTTTTCATATTTTCTTGATAATTTTCTCGTATTTATATGAGCATAATTTTTATCATCCTAGAAGGATTTTAGATTTTTTGTTACTTTAATAACATCTTTATGTTGTCTTTTAGGATTCTTGAATAAATTTGTAACTTCTTCAACATTATATTCTTGTATACAAACTTATTAAGTAATTCATTAGCAATAGGTATTTCATATTCAGATTCTGAAGATGAATAATAAGTATTATAAATTACCCAATTTTAAGATTCTATAAAACATGATTTTGAAATATCTTTTTTTAAAACAAAATTCTTCCAGAGTAGATGAATCCTCTGTACAACTCCATCTGATACGAATTTAGTTATATTCATTATTATACTTTTTTTCTCGTATTCTTATCATTCTTTAGGCTTGGGAAATCAACTTTGAGGTTCCCCTTTTTCTTACAATCAAAAAAATTTAAATCTTGTGAATAATTTTAAATTAAATTACCATTATTATTCTCTTTATAATCATCCTTGGGATAGTCTTTTCTCGATCTCATTGAGTATCATTTTATCCTTATATATAAACCTTGTTTAATATAATCTTTTTCATTCCTATCACTACTCTATATCTTTGACATAGAAGAGTTATTATATTAATTCAATTCAGAAGAAGATCTCTTCTTCTTTGAATTATCTTTTTAAGTAAGTGTTTTAATTTCTAAGTCATAGTGTACTAATTATCCAATAAGCTCATCTAGAGTATATTCCTTGAAATTATTACATTCATATATAGCTACCTTTTTGGCATTCCATTTCATAGGAATTAATCTAAGAACACTTTCAAAAAAAACATGACTTTCAATAATTTTTACAAAATAACTCAGACCATTTATAATAATAGTGAATCAATAGAAAATTTTATTTAATGTTTCATCTTAACCCATTTTAAATTCATAATATTCACCTCTCAATATATCCAACATAGTTCTAATATGTTTATCAAAACCAATATGTATAACTTCATGAATTTTCCATATTTCAATAGACATTTTACATGATGTAGCATGACTATAAACATTCCTATTTATTAGATAGAAAAAGATATTCATCACCATTCTATTCAAATCATACTTTACCGCATCATTTCAAACCAAGGATTCTGGTTCAAGTTTAGGCAGCTTTTATGTCATTACCATTATTTTCCATTGCTCAAATCTATGTTGCTTTAGGAAAGCTTCCCTCTCATTAAAATATCCATAATCAATACCATCAGAATGAGGTTGTTTTTTAGGTATCCATCCATCATTCAAACTTGTTCTTGCGATCTAAAACAGGATCCTTTTCGCTTTATTATTATCTATGGAAATTGTTATCTTAAATAATATATATATATATATATATATATAACTAGGGTTTCTCCTTTGGTATTAATTGTTGTTAAATAGTTTTGATAAAAATATATCCAAGTGGGGGATGAATTGGATTTTTAAAATTGATTAATTAATTTTTGGGTAATATCAGAGTTATTATGTTAATGCAGTGGAAAATAAATGAAATAGAAAACATGATATTTTTTATAGTAGTTCAAATCTAATGATCATACATATACTCTTCACCCCATTCATTAATGTAGCAACTCAGGTTTTTGGCCCTGTCAGACTTTGGAATGTTTCTACGAATAATTCCAGAGCTAGGCGCGAAGACGGTGTGCGATTCCGAGGCCCGGTGTGCCCGAAATTAATTGTGTACAAATATAAAGTATTTTTATACTATTCACATGGCGGGGGTGTGATATCTCCTAAACGGTAGCTCAGAACTGGAATCTGAGGGCACGTTTGCGTCCGGAACGTGCCGTTTACCCTAGGCGAGGTGTAAACGTTGCGGGCGCGGGCCTGCGGTGAGAAACGCCACCAGGGGCATTTTCGCAAATAAGTGGCGAAGTTAGTGGGCAAGCGTCGGCTCGAATAACTTCTGAACGGAGTCTCGGATGGAAATTCTGAGTCCGCCGTTGAGTTCAGAACGTCGCGTTTACCTTAGGGGTGACCTTACTTTTGTTCGCATCGGGCGTCGGGTCCGAGGCGGGGTTTTGGCGTCGGCGGGCGGCTGATATAAATATCAGCGACCCCCCCCCCCCCCCTTATCGTTCCTCTTGGCGTTCTTCGCCGTTCTTCGTCGTCGCTCCGCCGAATCGAGGTAAACGAAGCACCCACGAGCTCGGAATTGGACGGCGGACGTTCCAGGAGCGCGCATCGGAAGCTCTGGAGCGCGGATCTGAGGCAGAACGTCGGCGTTTCGCCTGCCAGGTAAGCGGTTTAAGTTTTGAAATCCCGGACCCCGTTTATTTGTTGTTTTTCTTCAAATCTTTATAAGGGTTGTATAGTTTGGGTCCCGAGGTTTCCGAAACATGTTTCGGATCTGATTTTGGAGCACCGG
The DNA here is from genome assembly GCA_963277665.1 of Viscum album. Classification (NCBI taxonomy): domain Eukaryota; kingdom Viridiplantae; phylum Streptophyta; class Magnoliopsida; order Santalales; family Viscaceae; genus Viscum; species Viscum album. The sequence goes on from OY728167.1 coordinate 838,569,885, forward strand.
GGTGCTCCCGGGGGTCCCCGGACGTTTTCCGGCGGAAATCCCGGATTCCGGAGGTGGGCCATGGCGGAATCCGGCGAGGCAGGGGTGGCGGCGCGGCGGCGGCGCGGTGGTTTCCGGCGAGGCTGGCGGTGGTCCGGCCAGGATTTTCCGGGGGTTCTTTAAACCCCCGTAACTCGCAAACCGTAACTCCGATTTGCGAGCCGTTTGCGGCGATGCGCTCCTTGCATCGAGACGGACCTTTTGAACTCATTTTGAGGGTTTAAGGGTTCAGGATCGTGGCCCGGGAGTTAGAAACGTCGTATAAAATAATATTATTTTATTTATTTTACGACTTCGGGCCGTTGTAACTTCTACCCGGAGCGTCCCGATTGACGTGTCGTCAGTGGCGTTGAGACCCTGATAGTACGACAGACTTTTTGAGATGGTTTTCAGGTGTTGAGTCTGTGAACGGGGTGCGGGCCCCACGAGGCCGGGTTTTGGCGTTTGCGGAGAAACGCAGCTTTTTCACCAGGAGTCCGATTTTGGCGGATGAATAGTCGATCTTGTGTGTTTTTCCGAGGGGATCGCAATGCTGCGATCCATTTGATGAGGTTCGGAATCCAGGCGTGGGCCCCACCCAAGCTGGCGTTCGGTGAATAGTACCTTTTTCACCGGGTGTCCATTTTGGAAGAGCGAGTAGTCGATTCCGCTTCTTTTTCCGAGGGGATCGTCGTGGTATGGTCCCGCTCGATGAGTTTTGGGATCACTGTGTGGGCCCCGCACGGGCTGGCTACGGTGAATAGTTTCTTTTTCACCGGTGCTCTGTTTCGGGGCGAGGGTAAACAGCCTATGCTGCGTGTTTTTTCACGTGGAACGCGATGGTGGCCTCGGTTTGGCCTAGGAGATGCGCAGTGGTGGCGTTGTGGCGGGTCACTCGGGTTAGCGACGTTTGGACCAGCAGTGGTTTAGGTTCTCCCTTGGTTCGTTCCTACGAGGGTTCGTGTGGCATCCCAACCTTCGTATGGGTTTGTGATCCTCTCGATGGGATGTTTTAAACTGTTAGAGTTGTGGTATCCATCTGGTGGGCCCGGAGTGGATCCTCTAGCATCTTTACCCTAGATCGGGTTCTTGGTATCGCTGTGACCTCTTATTTACGGGCGGCGATCCCTTATCTAGCAGGTTAACCCCGTAGGGTTTGTGGCATCATCGGAAATATGATCCCCTACGCGGTGGGCCGTGCTCAGTAGGGTTGTGGCATCGTCGGGTATATGATCCCCTACTCAGCATGTGGTTTATAGTAGGGTTACGGTATCATTGGTTATGCGATCCCCTACTCAGCGCGTTGTTTCGGTAGGGTTGTGGCATCGTTGGTTCGATCCCCTACATCGTGAGTTATACCAGATAGGGTTCTGGTATCGTCGTGACCATCTTTATATGGATGATGATCCTCTATCTGAGTGTGGAGTTTCTGTCGAGTTCCAGATCAGGTTGTGGTATCCCTCAGTGGATCCTGAGTGTGATCCCCTATCTGTGAGAACTATGTATGCCAAATCGGGTCGTGGTATCCCCCAGCGGACCCTGGAAGTGATCCCCTATCTATGAGCTATGTATACCGGAGTGGGTCTTGGTATCCCCTAGCGGACCCTAGCGGCGATCCCCTATCCGAGGAGTTTGTAGGTTTTGTTGTTTTAGCGCTGTTTCCTCAGTGATGTTATCTGACGAGCGTGGTCTCTCGAGTGAGCATCTGAGATGTTTGTTTGGGACCCGATGGAGTGTATCTCTCGGATGAGTGTCATCTGGTATTATAGTGATCATGGGGTGTACTCTCCTGGTTGGGACAGTTTCTGGTGATGAGTTCGGTACCTCTTGTGGCTTTGTGGCGTGAGCTGAGTATATCTGGTTTGTTTAAGGTGTATGTATGGGCATACAACTGAGCTAAGCTGACTAGTTGTGTTTAGCCGAGGATGGTTACGGGATGGAGTTTCTCTCTCGTCTGGGTTCCCTCTGGCTGGGTTGAGCGGACCGTTTCCTTTCAGTTGCTCCCTTGGGTTTTGGGGTTTTTGGGGGTGCCTACTGAGTATGTTTATACTCACCCCTATATGGGCTTTGCCCGCACATGTTTGTGTCTTGTGCAGACCACAGGCCTTTTGACGGAGTCCCAGGAGGACCCGGAGCAGGCGGAGCTTAGTGAGAGAGTGGACCGGGGTGTCTACCGGAGCTGTGCCGAGGGATCTTTCTGGCGGGTGTTTGTGGCAGCGTTCCCTTTCTTCAGAGCAGGTTGGACGTGCTTTGTAGTTTTCTTTGGTGGGCCCTGTTTTTCCCTTTGTACTTTTGCTATTGCACTCTAGTTTGGGATAGATTGTATGCATGCATTTACTTTTCAGTTTCTATATCTCTGCACTGTTGCATGGAGGTTTTTGTGGGTGCGTGTGTACAGGTACCTTAGGCTAATGCCTCCCATGTGTGTGATAGCCTACTCGGCGCTAGTCGCCAGCCCCTGGCCTATTGGAGGCGGGCTTGGGGAGTCGCGGCTCGAGCCCCGTTGGGTCGGGTCATGACAGAGTGGTATCAAATGAGGTTCCACCTTTGGGATCTCAGAGCGTAGCTGGTCTAGCTGTGAGTTTGGTTTGGGTTGCATAGCGGCAGTGTTAGGGTGTTTCGAGTTCGGATTTTAGGCCAGGGACTTCAGTGTTAGTGCGGCGGCCGACGTATCCATACACCAGGACTCTGATAACCTGCCTTTCGACTCGGGACATTCGTACACTGGTCGTGGGGACATAATGGTACATGCATCATATAGGACTGGGTTTTTGGGTGTTCCTTGTCCTTCTTGAGTCAGCTCTCCAGATATACTCTTTGACCGTGGTGCGTCTTGAATGTATTTCAGGATGCCTCCACGACGACAGCCAGTGAGGGTTCCGCAGCAGGATTGTGCTGATGACCCGCCCCGTGTAGAGGCTGTGGAGCAGGGCGCAGGCTCTGAGGTTGCACCTCCAGGTGGTCTGCCGGTTGAGCCACCACCTGTCGAGAAGCTGATTGTGCCGGCGGTGTAGGACACGGTTACGCGTAGGCTGAGTGCGCTGCACGAGTTCCAGAGGCAGTGACCTCTGAGGTTCCGGGGTGATCCAGACCCCCAGGCAGCTGATGACTGGCTTGAGGCAGTCACCTGGGTTTTCCGCCTAGTGAGGACACCTCCAGATCAGATGGTGGTCTTAGCGACGAGCCTTCTGCATGGTTCTGCCGGGCGATGGTGGAGTTTAGTGACGCAGTCCCATGACGAGGAGACGCTCACGTGGGCAGATTTTGAGCAGCTCTTCAGGGAGGAGTTCTATCCGGTGACGCTGAGGTCAGTGCGGATCCAGGAGCTTCTGCAGCTTCGTCAGGAGAGAATGACTGTGTCGGAGTGCTCAGCGAGGTTTACAGACCAGTCGTGCTACTCCCTGGATATGGTTCGAGACCCGTTCTTTAGGGCTCGGACCTTCGATCAGGGCTTACGCAGGGACATCTGAGCAGGTGCGGTTTCCTTGTGCCTGCCCACCTATGCTGGAGTGCTGGAGCGAGCATTGGTGGTGGAGAGTTTTCTGGCTGAGCAGTTTCCCCCTGTTAGTGTTGGGCACTCAAGGGCTGAGACTTTTTCAGTCGGATCGGCATCTGGTAGCCGACGACAGACTCAGGGGTCTGGACGTGGCCGATGTTTCAGGAGGCGACCCCAGGTTGGAGGATATGAGCCTCAGGGCTCACAGGGCTCGCAGGCCAGTTTTGGTCAGCCGCAGGAGAGGCGGTGTTACGCTTGCGATGGTCGGGGACATCTTACTAGAGATTGTCCGACCCGACGTGCTGCTGAGAGGGAGTCGGTCGATGGACCACCTTGGTAGAGGCAGCGCCTCGAGCAAGGAGGTCCGCAGGGCGGCAGACGTGGTGGTGGAGCTGGTGCAGCAGGAGGAGGTGGTAGGCAGTATCAATTGCCACCACCCCCACCCCCAGGTGGACCACGCCAAGCTCAGGGAGCTGGTGGTCGAGGGCGAGGACAGCTGCATGCCCTGGAGGCTGTTGACCCAGAGGCACCGCAGATGGATAGAGGTACACCATGTGTCTTTTCTACTTACTCCAGTAGTTTGATAGACACTGTTTAGTGGTACCCTCCTTTTTTTGCTTGCTCGAGTTTTGTTCAGGGCGTTGGTAAGACCCTGTGTGGGTGTTGTTCGACATGCATCGAATGCGAGAGGAGGAGGGATCCTTCCCCCACCGAGACGCGTTTTTGGTGACGCGATTAAAACCGTGCGGGCGAGTAAGTGCCGCCCAAAGAGGATAGTATTGAGGTGTGGCGGATGAGTCCCTCTGACTTATGCGTTCAGGCATGAGTGTTAGTTGGTGAGCTCGCTGGTGTGTGAGACCCAGTTGAGAGTCAAGTTGCTTTCCTTGTGCTTAGGGCTTTTCAGGGACAAAAAGTTCTATGGGGGGAGGATGTAGCGTCTCAGGTTTTTGGCCCTGTCAGACTTTGGAATGTTTCTACGAATAATTCCAGAGCTAGGCGCGAAGACGGCGTGCGATTCCGAGGCTTGGTGTTCCCGGAATTAATTTTATAAAAATATTAAGTATTTTTATACTATGCACATGGAGGGGGTCTGATATCTCCTAAATGGTAGCTCAGAACTGGAATCTGAGGGCACAGTTGCGTCCGGAACGTGTCGTTTACCCTAGTCTAGGTGTAAACTTTGCGGGCGCGGGCCTGCGGTGAGAAACACCACTAGGGGCGTTTTCGTAAATAAGTGGAGAAGTTAGTGGGCAAGCGTCGGCCCGAATAACATCTGAACGGAGTCTCGGATGAAAAATCTGAGTCTGCCGTTGCATTCAGAACGGCTCGTTTACCCTAGGGGTGACCTTACTTTTGTTCGCATCAGGGGTCGGGTCCGAGGCGGGTTTGGCGTTGGCGGGCGGCTGATATAAATATCACCCCCCCCTTTATCATTCCTCTCGGCATTCTTCGCCATTCTTCGCCGCCGTTCTGCTGAATCGAGCAAATGAAGCACCCACGAGCTCAGAATTCGATGGCGGACGTTCCAGGAGCGCGCAGCAGAAGCTCTGGAGCGCAGATCTGAGGCAGAACGTCGGCGTTTCGCCCGCGAGGTAGGCAGTTTGAGTTTTGAAATCCCGGACCCCGTTTATTTGTTGTTTTTCTTCAAATCATTATAAGGGTTGTATAGTTTGGGTCCCGAGGTTTCCGAAACATGTTTCGGATCTGATTCTGGAGCACCGGGGTGCTCCCGGGGGTCCCTGGAAGTTTTTCGGTGGAAATCCCGGATTCCGGCGGCGGCCATGGCGGAATCCGGCGAGGCAGGGCGGCGGCGTGGTGGTTTCCGGCGAGGCTGGCGGTGGTCCGGCCAGGATTTTCCTGGGGTTCTTTAAACCCCTGTAACTCGCAAACTGTAGCTCCGATTTGCGAGCCGTTTGCGGCGACGTGCTCCTTGCGTCAAGACGGACCTTTTGAACTCACTTTGAGGGTTTAAGGGTTCGAGATCATGGCCCGGGAGTTAGAAACGTCGTATAAATAATATTATTTTATTATTTTACGACTTCGGGCCGTTGTAACTTCTACCCGGAGCGTCCGATTGACGTGCCGTCAGTGGCGTTGAGACCCTGATAGTACGATGGACTTTTTGAGATGGTTTCCGGGTGTTGGGTCTGTGAACGGGGTCCGGGCCCCACGAGGCCGGGTTTTGGCGTTTGCGGAGAAATGCAGCTTTTGCACCAGGAATCCGATTTTGGCGGATGAATAGTCAATCCTGTGTGTTTTTCCGAGGGGATCACAATGGTGCAATCCATTCGATGAGTTTCGGAATCCAGGCATGGGCCCCACCCGAGCTGTCCTTCGTTGAATAGTACATTTTTCACCGGGTGTCCGTTTTGGACGAGCGAGTAGTCGATTCCGCTTGTTTTTCCGAGGGGATCGTCATGGTATGGTCCGCTCGATGAGTTTTGGGATCGTTGTGTGGGCCCCGCACGGGCTAGCTACGGTGAATAGTTTCTTTTTCAACGGTTCTCCCTTTCGGGCGAGTAAACAGCCTATGCTGTGTGTTTTTTCGCGTGGAACGTGATGGTGGCCTCGGTTTTGGCCTAGGAGATTCACAGTGTGGCGTTGTGGCGGGTCGCTCGGGTTAGTGACATTTGGACCAGCAATGGTTTAGGTTCTCCATTGGTTCGTTCCTACGAGGGTTCGTGTGGCATCACAACCTTCGTATGGGTTTGTCATCCTCTCGATGGGATGTTTTAAACTGTTAGAGTTGTGGTATCCCTCTGGTGGGCCCGGAGTGGATCCTCTAGCATCTTTACCCTAGATCGGGTTCTGGGTATCGCTGTGCCCGCATATTTACGGGCGGCGATCCCCTATCTAGCAGGTTAAACCCGTAGGGTTTGTGGCATCATCGGAAATATGATCCCCTACGCAGTGGGCCGTGCTCAGTAGGGTTGTGGCATCGTCGGGTATACGATCCCCTACTCAGCATGTGGTTTATAGTAGGGTTACGGTATCGTTGGTTATGCGATCCCCTACTCAGCACGTGGTTTCGGTAGGGTTGCGGCATCGTCGGTTCGATCCCCTACATCGCGAGTTATACCAGATAGGGTTCCGGTATCTTCATGACCATCTTTATATGGACGATGATCCTCTATTTGAGTGTGGAGTTTCTGTCGAGTGCCAGATCGGGTTGTGGTATCCCCCAGCAGATCCTGGGTGTGATCCCCTATCTGTGAGAACTACGTATGCCAGATCGGGTCGTGGTATCCCCCAGCGGACCTTGGGAGTGATCCCCTATTTGTGAGCTATTTATACCGGAGTGGGTCTTGGTATCCCCTAGCGGACCCTAGCGGCGATCCCCTATCCGAGGAGTTTGGAGGTTTTGTTGTTTCAGCGCTGTTTCCTCGGTGTTGTTATCCGACGAGCGTGGTCTCTCGGGTGAGTGTCTGAGATGTTTATTTGGGACCCGATGGAGTGTATCTCTCAGATGAGTGTCATCTGGTATGATAGTGATCATGGGGTGTACTCTCCTGGTTGGGACAGTTGCTGGTGATGAGGTCGGTACCTCTTGTGGCTTTGTGGCGTGATCTGAGTATATCTGGTTTGTTCAAGGTGTATGTATGGGCATACACCTGAGCTGAGCTGACTAGTTGTGTTTAGCCGAGGATGGTCACGAGATAGAGTTTATCTCTCGTCTGGGTTCCCTCTGGATGGGTTGAGCGGACTGTTGCCTTTCAGTTGCTCCCTTGGGTTTTGGGTTTTTGGGGTGCCTACTGAGTATGTTTATACTCACCCCTGCACGGGCTTTGCCCGCACATGTTTGTGTCTTGTGCAGACCACAGGCCTTTTGACGGAGTCCCAGGAGGACCCGGAGCATGCGGAGCTTAGTGAGCGAGTGGACCGGTGTGTTTACTGGAGCTGTGCCGAGGGTTCTTTCCGGCGGGTGGTTGTGGCAGCGTTCCCCTTCTTTAGAGCAGGTTGGACGTGCTTTGTAGTTTTCTTTGGTGGGCCATGTTTTACCCTTTGTACTTTTGTTGTTGCACTCTGGTTTGGGATAGATTGTATGCATGCATTTACTTTTCAGTTTCTATATCTCTGCACTGTATCATGGAGGTGTTTGTGGGTGCGTGTGTACAGGTACCTTAGGCTAATGCCTCCCATGTGTGTGATAGCCTACTCGGCGCTAGTCGCCAGCCCCTGGCCTATTGGAGGCGGGCTTGGGGAGTCGTGGCTCGAGCCCCATTGGGTCGGGTCATGACAGTTAACACAGAGTAATGACACCCAATATAACCAATATAATGGAATCCTACAGTGAATTTTTTTTCCTAGAGTCATAACCCGATTACAAAAAAAATTCCCCTGGAGTCTTAATACCAAAAAAAACCTGTATATTTCTACCTGGAGGCACAACCTAAACAACCTTCCTTTTCACCTAGAGGCACAACCCAATTCCTGGAATTTTATAGGAAGTCACAAGACAAAATACCTTATTTTAATGGGTAATATAAACTATCAGAATTAAAAAAAATATGATAAGAATAAGTTGAACCAAAGAACCGAATATACAAATTCAATGCGTGAGTGTCGAGTTATTAATGAACTCTCCAGCAGCAAAGGATCAAATAGTTGATTTTGAGTCGAGAGAAATAAGAAATCGTAAATTTTTTTAGTCCATGTATTGTTTCAAGAATTTCCTCAGCCTCTTTTATTTTATTCAGATCAGTAAAAATACATATATTGAGTTCATCTATAAATAAAATTTTCTACATCAAAATTTCTTTGTTGTTTCTCTTTCCTTATAAAACAGATGATTTCATTTTTTAAATACACGTGCAAAGCATACTAACATGGGTCACATAATTAATATGTAAAATTAAATTCATGTTTGATAATGATAACCCATTATTATAATTACCACAGTAATGATGAATAATTATAATAAACATTAACGTCCCTTTCAAAATTCCCATAAAACATGTGAGATAAAAAAAATTCATTTGAACAAAATTTAATGTGGACAGTAGACTTTTCTAAGAAATAATTGTTAAATATCAACCCATGTGATAAGAATTAAAAAAACGAAAAATAATATTTTAATGGCTACTAAATAATTAATATGTATTTATATAATAAATAAAACATTAATTATTTCCATAATAAACCAGAAACAAGTGGAAAGGTGAGATGTTATGTAAAATAGATCATATTTATAGATGTTACAATAGCCTGTAGAAAAAAATCAATATAGTTAACTCATCATATGGGTTACATGTAGGATAATTATGTAGGGGATTCACATAAGTGAATCTAAATAGTAGAATCTACATAAGTAAATTTGTATATCTAATTTGACGTAATCAATTTTTAAAATGTGTAGAGAACATAACTTATAATAGACCTCCAAAAAATCATAATAAGATTATATGTAGTTTAATAATATTTAAATATTGTATTTCTATTTACATATAATCAAGAATCACCTAAAATATGACTCCAATATCTCATGTTATCGTTAAAATATAGTAGAATAATTATTCTGAAAAAATATAAATTTATAACCAAAAACATATAGTGACTTCAATATTTATTTTGTATTTATTTAGATTGATTTAGATTTAAATTTATTATAATGAAAAGTGGATAATATTTTTATCTTTTGAAAAAAAAATTAATCACTTAATTTGGAGTTCTATAACCCAAGTTATATTCAAATTATAGAATATAATTCTAATCATTATAGGTTCCATGGTCTGGTGACATGGTCATGTTACACAATCAGTTGACTCCCACACAGTTATTACATTTTTCTCATGTGGTGAGTTGACAATGTTAGGTGACATGGCTAGTTGACTTCATCATGAGAAGTACATTTTTTATGTAGTAAGGTGACACAGTCAGTTGAGTCCCATATAGTCAGTACATTTTGTTCATGTGGTCAGGTGACACAACCAAGTGACATGGTTAGTTGAATCCAATATGGTCAGCAATTTTTTTCATGTAGTAGGTTGACATGACTAGGTGTCGTGGTCACATGACTCCCATTGGGTATGCTCCATAATATTTGAAAAATTAAATTTCATAATCTTCCAAATTTCTGTTTCAGAATAACTAAAATGACATTATAATATCTCAAATGACTTATTTTGTCACGACCAATACCAGTGGGGCCCGCATCGTGACTCCCCAAGCCCGCCTCTAATAGGCCAGGGGGCGGTGACTAGCACCGAGTAGGCATATCACTAACATGGGAGGCATTTCCAAAGTACATGTACACACACACACATATCCAATCCTACACTGCTGAAATGTAAAAACCACTAGGGAACAAAATGCATGCATAAAACTAAAGTCAACCAATAGAGTAGGACAGAATGTAATGTACTGAAAGTAAACTGGGCCAGAATAAAAATGCATAAAAAACAAGATACTAAAAACTATAAAGTCCAACCTATAAATTATAAGAGGTATTGGTAGTGCTTCTCATACCCATAGGAGCACCTCGGCCTGTTGGGAACATATAAAGATCGGTCCTGCCCTGGTCCGCCCTGGACTCTGTCAAAAGGTTTCTCGTCTGCACAAGACATGATATGTGTGGGAAAAGACCGTGCATGGGTGAGTATAAAAATACTCAGTAGAGGACCCCGGAAACCACAAAGAAATACAAAAATAAAAGGTACAGTCAGCTATACATAGAATGTTTCTACTAAAAATATAGCAAGAGTAACAGAGACCATATAATCTCAAATCCCAAAAACATAGTCTAGGAAAAAGTCATGTAACTGCATGCCCTTGCTAGGGATTCAGTTCGAATATTCCACAAAGTACTCATCTGGGAGAAATCACTCCATGAGTATGATATCTCTATTGATGTCCATTTGAGAAGCACTATCTGTCGAGAAAAGTCACGAGAGATAGATACACTCATTTTAGGAGGACACACTCTTGAGTGGGGAAAGATCATGATACACAGATGAGGATCACTTCCAAGGCCTGGGAAGATACTGCGACTCATCCAGATTCACCTTATAAGTAGTGGATCGGTGCCCTGTGGAAATAGTCACATCGATACCTGACTCAAACTAGGGTCAATAATGGATAGAGGATCTCGCTATGGGCCTATCAGAGGGATACCTGAATCTATCTCTTAACGTTTTGCTAAAGGTATCATACTCCTATAGAAGGAAATGATACCTGACCTTCAGGGGAACAAAAAAAGTGGAACTAACCCAAAAAAAACATGTCCAATATACGGTGGAAAAGAAGATAAATCCATGTACTGAAAAGTACACGATGTGTAGAAAGGTCACATGTCGTGTCCTCTGACCCTAGGTATTGCATGTGTACAACGGCGCATGTCATAAGGCTTGTCATGTAGAAAACTCAATACACGGTGTGTAGTATACATCACAAGCCATGTTCGAGTAACTGGGGTCAGCTCCATTTACGCGGTCGTGTTCTCGTACATAGATTTATCCTATGTGCACCATCCCGTGTAACTGGTACATGGGGTAACCTATGCGGTCGGCCAAGTCTGGCCGTGTGGTGGAGTACACAGCTGTGTACTCCATCCCGTGCCCATGTATCACCCAGAGTACACTCCGAGTCCAGCATAAGGACCCACACACGATGTGTTCTTCAAATAACTGGTTGTGTCATCGCTTCACGCATCATGGAACCCCAACCGCTACTGATCTGGTACCACACGGCGTGTTCTTTGGGATACATGTCGTGTTCTTCAAAAATTTCTAGAATCAAGCTTCTTTATCGATGTGCCTCGGGGCTCATCCGATCTTCCATCCCGTCATCCAATATCAATGAAACTCAAGGGTTTAGGTCACCCCGACTTTATGGAGCCAATTCCGTTGGTTTTGGGCCTCTGATCGGCCTCAAATACATGTTCTGATTCACCCGCATGAAGAACTCTTGAAGAATGATAACTACAAAATTGTGTCGATTCATCTACCGCCATCACCTTCACACCTCTTATAAGTCATCATGATGTCTGATCTCCAATTTTGGATCGTTGCTTCGCAAAAATGATGCACATAGATCCGTTGTTCGTCACACCATGAAGAACATGATGAACGCAAGAGAAAAAGAATGGGTAAAGAAATCCAAAAGCAAATCAAGGAATGAACCTTTTTCATCGTTCGTCATGGTGTTGATCATATTCCATTAGTAGGATCAAATGGAGAAGAATCAAAACAATAATCTAACATGGATTAATTCCACGATATCAAACCAATAAAAACCCTCCCGCAAGAACATATAAATCCGCAGATCAACCTATTCATAGGTGGATTAGTTTTTGCCATTTAATCCAAGAACGTGGAAGAATTAAATAAAAATAACAAACACCTACCTCAGTCGTCGATGAATAGGGATATCAGTCATCAGTCAGGATTCGATCTCTCTACGCAACGATCCACGCATCTTCGTTCATCGGCGTCCGTAAAAAATCCTCTGAGGTTGGCTCCTCTACAAAGATCCATAAGATTCTAGGGTGGATCTTTAGGGTTTTGAGTCTAACCCTGGGCTCCTTCTTATTTAATGAAAATAAGCTTCGTTGAGTTGTGGAAATTTTTTAAAATAAAATAAATTGTTAATTTATAATATTTATTCTAAAATGTTTCTTCTAAAATGCCCAAAAACTAACTTTTGCAGATAACCCAAGCCGATCGATATTACACCCAGCCAAAGGTAAATTAGATGCTCTAAATGAAATGGTGCACTCAGATTTCTGAATCGGGAACCCATTTAAAAGTGATTCCACTTTTACAGGAAAACCTCTCACGCGCGCTATTTAAATTTTTAATTTATTTCAAACATATATTGTGGGAACTCCAGGCCTTAGAATCGAATTCTGTCGAAATGTATGGTATCAAAATAATTACATATAATATATAAAAATAATACACCAAAAATCCGAGTAATTATATTCTCCCCACCTTGGGAATTTGCATCCTCAGAAAGACAAAACAAGGGCTACTCAAAAAGATGTGGGTACTGGGAACAGATTTGAGTCTCCCATTCCCACGTTCTCTCTTGAAGGTTCCTGTGCAGCCACTGAATTCACACTAAGGGAATCGATCACCCATGAAGGATCTAATCCGACCGATCCTTGATCTCCACTGGGTACTCAGCAATGGTCGCTCCATCCTCGATGTCCAACTCGCCCCAGTCGATGACATGTGATGAGTCATGCATGTACCTCATCAACTGTGACACGGTGAAGAAAACATATACCCAATGACACTGTGGAGGTAGATATAGATGGTATTCCACCTCTCCAACTCTTCAAATTATCAGGAAAGGTCCGATGAACCACATAGATAGCTTTCCGCCCTGACCAAATCTTTGTAACCCTCACCGAGGTGAGACCCGAATAAAGACATGGTCTCCCTCCTCAAATTCCAGAGGTCTCAATCGTCTGTCATCATAAGACTTCTTCTAGATCTGTGTAGTCTTCATCCACTCCTAGATGATATGCACCCACTCGGTGGTAGCTCACACCTACTCTGGACCTGTGAGTGATGACTCTCCGGGGTCGGTCCAACAAAGCGATAACTGGCAGGGTCTCTCATATAAAGTATCAAACGGTTCCATACCAATGGTGGAGTGGTAGCTGTTGTTTACGGAAACTACACTAGGGGTAGTTGGTCCTCCCAACTATGACCAATGTCCAAGATACAGGCCCGGAACATATCCTCCAGAACCTTAAGGGTCCTCTTTGTCTGACCATCGGTCTGGGGATGAAACACTGTTCTCAAGCGTAGCTGAGTCCCAAAAGCCTCCTGCAATCCCTTCCGCTACTGTTATATGGAACATGAATCTTGATCGGAGACTATTTTCGAAGGGACTCGATGATGTCGAACTATCTCTTGCACATAGAGGTGTTCCAAGCTCTCTATGGAACTATTCTACCTAATAGATAGGAAGTGGGCCAACTTGGTGAGTCCGTCAACGATCAACCCGATGGAATCATGCCCCTTGGACGTCTATGGTAAGCCTGTCACGAAGTCCATCGATATTCCATCCCATCTCCACTCTTGAAAATCAAAGGGAGAGATAATCCCGCTGGAACCTGGTGCTCATCCTTCACCTACTGGCATGTAAGGCATCGAGAAACGAACTCTGCTACTGCCTTCTTCATTCCTGACCACTAGAACTGTCGTCGGAGATCCTGGTACATCTTCACCACTCCAGGATGTACCTCCAAGGGGGGTGTATGAAACTCCCTCAGGACATCTTTCTGCAACACCATTGGTACAACAGTACATCCTCTGAGAAGAAGTATATGCTCCCCACCTTGAGAGTATCCATCATGAGCATGTCCTATGGAAAACTGAGCACATAAATCCTCACAGTCAACATCCCCATGTTATGCCTCCCTAACTCTCTATAAGAGTGGAGTGGTGGCAACCATCGAATGTAGGTAATATGCATCCTCTCTGTCCAAGAAGGATAACAACAACGTGGCTAAGTGCTCTGTCACCTCACTCAATAGTTGCGAGCTCGAACTTCTGCTTAGAGCATCCTACACCTTGTTCCCCTTTCTAGGAGTATAGATGATCTCGAAATCATTGTCCTAGAGGAACTCTATCCAACACCAATTTATCATATTAATATCCTTCTATGAGAAGATGTACTTGAGGCTCTTGTGGTCAGAGTAGATGATAAATTACTCACCCATAAGGTAGTTTCACCACTTCATCAATGCTAAGAATACCACTTCCAACTAAAGATCATTGGTCGCATAGTTCTGTTCATGTGGCCTAAGCTGGCACAATCCATAAGCAATCACTTCATGCCACTGTATTAAGAAATAAATAAGCATGGTACCTGATGTGTCGCAGAAAACTACGTACGTGTCACCCTCCTCCAGCAATCTCAAAATCGGGGTGCTCGTCAAACTATGTCTGAACTGCTCAAAATCCTTCTGGAACTTCTCCGTACACATGAAGGGTTTCCCCATCCTGGTCAAGGCCGTCATCGGTGCTGATATCCGGGAGAAATTGGGAATGAATCTCTGGTAATATCATACCATCCCAAGGAAGCTCTGCACCTCCGTCATGCTCCAAGGTGGATCCCCTGCTGACACTGCCTCCACCTTTGCTGGGTCCACAGATACTCCATCTACTGAGATGAAATTTCCTAGAAAGTGGTCCTCCGGATTCCAGAACTGGCACTTAGAGAGATTCCCATAAATCTAGTGCTCCCGGAGTATGTCTATAACCATCCACAGGTGTCTCGTGTGCTCCTCCTCTAATGCCGAGTACACAAGGATGTCATCGATGATGACCATTACGAACTGGTTTAAGTACAGCTGGAATATCTGGTTCATCGGTCCCATGAACACAAAGGGGGAGTTTGTCATGCCGAAAGGCATCAACAAGTACTCATTGTGACCGTAGAGGCATCTGAATGTCATCTTCGGCATATCCCCATCTCGTACTCGTAACTGGTGATAACCTTCATGAAGGTTAGCCTTCGAGAACCTATGTGTCCCTCTCATTTGATCAAAGAGGTCTTCGATCCTAGGAAATGGATACTTATTCTTCACTGTCACCTAGTTCTGGCGCCGTTAATCTACGCACAACCTCATAATCTCTTCTTCCTTTTTGGAAAACAAAACATGGGCCTCCCATGGTGAAATGTTGGGTATTACAAAACCATTTCTCCAAAAATCCTCCAACTGTACCCTCAGCTTTCCAAGATCTGTGAGAGCCATATGACATGTTGGTGACGAAATAGGTGCCATATAGGGATGTAAGTCGATGCAGAAGTTGATTTCCCTGTAAGAAGGTAGTCCTATAACCACTTTAGGAAAGACATCCTCGTACTCCACCACTACTGCTGGGAACTGGGAGATCAAAACATCTACTGCTCCGAGGGAAAGGCTAGCCAACTCACGAGTGACCGTCTGCACCTTCCTAGGCATGAGCCTATTATGTTCTCATTGGGTATCCTTTTCTCTGAAAAAGGAAAACCTCGTCCCATCACTACGAACATGCCACACTCTTCACCTAAAGAAGTCAATCTGGGCATGGACCGAAGATAACCAATCCATACTGAGAATGATGTCGTAAGGCTTCGATGCTACCACCAAGAGGTTCCAATCGGAACTCTTTCCCGCAAGGGTAAGATCACAGTGTCTATAAAGGTGAATGATCATAGATTCTACTCCCGTAGGTGTCTCCAACCGTAAGGATCGATTCAGTGGCTCTACCAGAATCTGAAGGTTTCGCACAAGACATGTGGTGAGGAAGAAATGACTGGAACCTGTGTCTACGAGTATGGTAGCTAATGTAGAGAAGAAAAATATCTTACCTCGGATCATCCCTAGATTCCATGGGTCATAGACCTTGACAGCATGAAGTTTTCCCTACCTCTATCCCCTACTCCCTGAGTCTGGTGCGGACCTCCTAGGGGTGGTGGTGGAAGTTAATCGAAGCGTCTGACACCACCTTCAGCTCCCCCTTATCCTCTGCCACATTCGACACCTATTGGGTCTTTCTTCTCCACTCTCCACCTCTACCTCGGTAATCTATCCACCACCTATCTATCCCCAGCTCGACGGGTTGGGCGGTCTCTAGAAAGATGTCCCCTACCATCGTACAAGTAGCATCGACTCTCGTTAGGATGACTGGATCCATCCTGAGAGCCCTATACTGCTGATCTACTATCCTGGGTCCTCCTCGGATCCCTATTCCTGATGTTGACTCCCTGCTGCCGAGGTCTCCACACCTGTCTGCCTGTTACTAACTACCCTCGGCTATCTATGCTCCTCCAAGAAGCTCTTGATCACCAAGGCCGATTCAGGCACTCCAGCATAAGTCGAACTGCATAGTTTCATGAAACTAGCTCAGATGTCCCGTGGTAGACCTCGCTCAAAGGTATGATCTCTGAATTACTGATCCCTGACCATATCCATCGAGTATCGGGGGAGGTTAGTGAACCTCTATGAATAGTCAGTTACCGTCAAACTGCCCTGCTCGAGCTAAAGAAGCTCCTGGATGCGCACTGCTCTCAGCGTAACCGAAGTGAATTCTTCCCTAAAGAGTCGCTCAAACTACATCCATGAAAGAGTCTCCTCTTCATGAGTCTTGGTGGTCAGACTCCACCATCATCCCACCGAACCCTGATGAAGGCTCTCTCCTAGGATCGCCATCTGGTTTATTGGTGTCCTCGCTAGACAGAAAACTTTGGTCACCACCTCAATCCAATCCTCAGCCACCTGAGGATCGGGCTCACCTCATAACCTGATGGGTCTCTATCTCTGAAACTCATGGAGCGCGCTGAGCCTGCGCCCCTCATTGGTTGGTACTACAGGTACCACAGGCTACTCCACTGGAGGTGGTATAGTAGGTGCACAACCTGGAGGGAACTCCTGGGGAACTGGTCCTTGTATCGAAGCCTCCACACTGAGGGGGTCATCCTCGTCATCATGCTGCTGAATCCAAACTAGTATGTTTCACAGAGGCATCCTGTAAGGAAACAATATGTACCATGGTCAATGATTATATCTTGATAGCTGACACAAAGGACACGGAAAACAAAACCCATTCATATATGATTCAATTACCATTCTTTGACTTCACTGCAACTAGTGTTTTCATGTATTGAGTTGAAAAAAAGGTTATCAGAGTCCAGTTATATGGATACGTTGGCCTCCCGCACCAACATTGGAGTCTCTTCCATAATATCCAAGATCGAAACACTTTACACAATTTCCCCAAACCAATCTCACAAACTCTTGGTCCTAATGTAGAACTGACCACCTTTGATACCACTCTGTCATGACCTATCTCAGTGGGGCCCAAGTCGTGACTCCCCAAGCCCGCCTCCAAGAGGCCAGGGGATGGTGAATAGCACCGAGTAGGCATTTCACTAACATGGGAGGTGTCTCCTATGTACATGTACACATGCAAACATCTCAAATCCCACAATTCTAAAATGTAAAAACTACTAGGGAACAAAATGCATGCATACAACTAAACCCAACCAACAGAGTACGACAGAATGTAAATTACTTAAAGTAAACTGGGCCAGAATACAAGCCCACCAAAAACAAGATACTAAAAACTACAAGTCCAACCTGTAAACACTAAGAGGTAATGGGACTAATTCTCGTAGTCGTAGGAACCCCTTAGCCTGTAGGGAAATCAGAAAGATTGGTCCATCCTCGGTCCGCCCTGGAATCTATCAAAAGGATGCTCGTCTGCACAAGACACGATACGTGTGTGAAAAGCCTGTGCAGGGGTGAGTATAAAAATACTCAATAGAGGACCCTGATAACCACAAAGCGATACAACAAGGAATGGTATAGAAATCTCTACATAGACTGTTTCTACTAAACATATAGAAAGAGTAACTGAAACCAGATATTCTCAAATCCCAAACCTGTAGTCCAGGGACAAGTCACGCAACATCATACCCCTGCTAGGGATTCGGTTTGAAGATTACATGAAGCACTCATCTGGGAAAACTCACTCCACATGTTTGATAGCTCTGATGACATCAGTATGAGAGGAACTATCTGTCAGAAAAAGTCACGACATATAGATACACTAATTTCGGGAGAACACACTCCTGAGTGAGAAAATATCATGATACATAGATGAGATCACTTCTAGGTCCTTGGTGAATACCGCAACTCATCCATATTCACCTGCTATGTAGTGGATCAACACCCTGTGGAAATAGTCACATCGATACATGACTCTACCTAGGGTCAAGAATGGATAGAGGATCTTGATTCGGGCCTTTCAGAGGGATACTTGACTCTTTCTTGGAATGTCCTACAGAATGGATCATACTCCTATAGAGGGAAACAATAGGTGACCTTCAGTGGAATGAGAAAAAGGGGCACCATCCCAAATGAAACATGTCCATGATATAGTCGACAAGGAGATCAAGTCATGTACTAAAAAGTACATTATGTGTAGAAAGGTCACACGTCGTGACCTCTGACACTGGGTAATGCCTGTGTACAATGGCTCGTGTCGTAAGGATTGTCATGTAGAAAGGTCAATGCCTGGAATGTAGTAAAAATCACATTCCATGTCCATGTAACTAGGGTCAGCTCCGTGTATGTGTCCATGTGCCCATATACAGATTTATCCTGTGTGCACTATCCCGTGTAACCGGTACACGGGGTAACCCATGTGGCCAGCCTGGTCTGGCCCTGTGGTGGAGTACACGGTTTTGTACTCCATCTCATGTTCGTGTATGGCCTGGAATAAATGCCGAGTCCCGCGTAAGGACCCACATTCTGTGTTCATCAAAGAACATGATGTGTCATCGCTTCATGCATTGCATAACCCTAGACACCGCTGAGCCGGCCCCACATGACGTGTTCTTCAGGATACATGTCGTGTTCTTGGGAAATTTCCAGAACCGACGTTCTTTGTTGTTGCACCTCTAGGATCCTCTGATCTTCCATCTGGTCGTCCGGTCTCCATAAAACTCAATGGTTTAGGTTTCCCCAACCTTATAGATCTGATTCTGTCAGTTTTAGGCCTCCGATCGGCCTCGAAAATGCTTTCTGATTCACCTTCATGAAGAACACTTGAAGAACAAGAACTCCCAAATCGTGTTGATTTCTCTTCCGTTATCATCGTTGCACCTTCTCTAGGTCATCACAACGTAGGCTCTCCACTTTCGGATCCTTGTGTCGCAAAATGGATGAGAAACGATCTGTTGAACGTCACCCCATGAAGAATGCGAAGAATGCAATAGAAAAAGAAAGGCGAAAGAAATCCAAAAGCAAATCGAGGAATGAACATCATCCATCATTCTTCCCAAAGTTGATCCTCTCCCATTAGTAAGATCAAACAGAGAAGAATAAAAACAATAATATGTCATGGATTAATTCCCCGAGATCAACCCAATAAAAACCCTTCCACAAGAACGTACAAATCCCTGGATTAACCTGTTCGTGGGTTGATCCGCGTTCGCCATTTAATCCAAGAACGTGGAAGAATTAAATCACAATAACAAACCCCTACCTCAATCTTCAATGAATAGGGTGGTGGGTCATTGTTCAGGATTTGATCTTTTTGTGCAACGATCCACATGTCATCGTTCATCGGCATCCGTCAAAAATACTCCAAGGTTGGCTCCTCTCAAAGGGTTCTAGGGGGAATCTCTTGGGTTATGAGTCTAACTTTTGGCTCCTACTTACTTAATGAAAATAAGAATCATTGTGTCATAGAAACATTTTAAAATAAAATAAATTATTAATTTATTTTATTTCTTCTAAAATGTTTTTTCAGAAATGACCAAATACTAACTTTTGCAGTTGACCTGCAGCGATCGATGTTAGGCCCCACCTAAGGTAAATCCACTGCTCTGAATGAAACGGTGCCCTAAGATTTCTGATTTGGGCACCCGTTTAAAAGGAATTCCACTTTTACAGGAAAAATACTCATGCACACTATTTAAAATTATAATTTATTTCAAACATTTATTCCACGAACTACGTGCCTCGGAATCGCACTTCATCAAAAGGCATGGTCTCGATATAATTATATATAATATTTAAAAATATACACGTGAAACCCGAGTAGTAAGATATTTTTTCTAGGAACACATCAAAAAACATTTTAGACATGTTATGACCTATAAAAAATAAAATAGAATTAATTAATGAAATAATATAATATTATCCTGATTAATCATACTTTACAAAATTGAAATTATTAAGACTTTTATAGGGAATAAAAATATTTCTTTTTAATTATCAAAACATAATTTTTTCCAAGGAGCCACTCAAAAAGTATGACAACCAAAAAAATTATATATTAAGGATGACCATTGATTAAAGATTTTGGATAAGATGATAGCCAATAAATGGACTAAAAATGGCCTAGTATAGTGGATTTGAATAGTATACCCATATGTCCAGGTGAAGAGACACCCAAATAAGGAACCCAAAATGCCAGGTAAAACTGTACCAAAATAGAAAACCCAAAAGTATATATGAAATGGTTTATGAATAGAAGAAACAATAGTTTGAGTGAAATTGTTCTGAAATCAAAGACCCAAAATCATTCTGGATGTCAATAGTGTTAGTATAATCATGTATATGTAACGAGGTAGAAACAACCAAAATGTGTAATAGGATAACCTTGGAATAAGGATTATATAAATATAGATATGTAGATAACAATATATACATACATAGGAATATGTTAGATACAAGGATGGAGACCTTGAATGTACAACACAAGGGACTATTGATAAAGAGTTCACTTTTAAAGATGATGTCACAGATGACATCCTAAGTTTTTTTGGTTAGAAAATTTTGTAACAAATGGAGGATGCATAGGGGAAGGGGTGATATATGAATATGGAATACTAAGGAGGTTTTTTCCAATGAATTTTGATCTTGGGGAAAATATATGTAGAATTACCATTAGAATCTACATGAGGCATATCCACACAACATACATCCATTTGTAATAAAAAATCTAGTTTTTCTTCTATAATTTCTCATTTGGGGTTGAAAAGGGTGTGACATGGACATGGGTTGGATTCTCATGGTTGAGGGGTGGCACAATAATAGGGGAATGTTTTATTTTATAGATCCAATAATTTTATATATTTAATTAATTATTTTTATGGTTTTAATCCCACCATTTTATAATTTAATAGGAAATATTCATTCGTCTAAATTATAGGAGTATTTAAGGAATTAGTGAGGGATTAAAACCTGGTTTTTTCATTATATAAAAATTTTTAGAATAAATAATACAGTTAATATATAATATTTTCTTATTTTTTAGGTGGTTGGAAGATATTTTGAAGAAAGTAAATATGAAATGGGAGTTTTTGAATGCTGTAAACATCAAATAATTGCTAGAAATTTCACAAATTTCTTGAATAATCATACATAGAAACTATAAGGTGGTCACTTTTTTACCGCATCGGTTAACCATCATCTACAAGAATAGATTGGCTACAAAAATGAGCTCATAATTGTCCATATGTTAATTTGACTAACCACATGTTCACTCTATCGACCTGGAGGTAATTAACTAAATATGTGAGGAGTTATTGCACATTCAATCCATCAAACAATGTTAAAATTTCTCAATGTATTTAAGTGGCCACAAACGTAATCCAAAAAACGGTGACATATAAAATCAACCACATGAAGAAACTTGATTTACCATTTATGTGATACATCAACCACATGACCATCTAATCAACCATATGTTGAACCTACCACATATCGCTTTCCATAAACATCATTAATTGTCTTTAACATCTTCATTCATACCTCATGATCAATCCATTCCATTTCACCCCACAGTCAATCCAACACATTATGAAAAATCAACTTATAATAATGAGTCACATGTCACATGTAGGCCTCATGAAACTCACCTGTACTTTATATCAAAACATATAGATATATAATTTTTATGCATGTTATCAATCAGAGGATACCACATAAATATAATAATATATAATATTTCAATGACACAAAAAAATAAGGCTATAGTTTTCCTAGAAGATCAAATCATGAAAGAAGAAAGATCTAAGGAAAAAAGGGAAAGAATAAACACTTTAAAAGGAGAAGATCATACATGTTTTAATGGATGAAAGGGAAGGAGGAAATGACTCAATAACAGAAAATGGAGGCGTGCTAGTTAATGGTTCCTTGAGACCTAGTCTGGAGTTCAAGTAAGATATTCTACCAATACATTTTTATCTTGTTTTATTTTCTGTTTTCTTTAGTTTCATATTGCCTTATCCTTCACCTTTAATTAGTGTTTCACATTGAATGGAGGGATAATTTATCCTGTGATTAGGGAACAAAAGTTTTTCCCATGTAATTATTTAGTACTCATTCATTATTAAATAAAAAAACCTTTCAACTTAATTTATTTTTATTCCTGGTGATTATTTAATTCTTTGAATACAATTATGGTTATAGTTTCAAATAGTTTGATTTTTCATATTGGTTAATAATCTATAATCTCCCTTCTTATGGTGTTGTTCATCTTTAATTAATAGGTTTCATTAATAGTAGAGTTTCTAGTAATATTTGGCATGTTTTTTCGGGGTTTTAAGTAACTTTTAGATTTCCCAGGAACACTAACAACCAATTAGGTTTTTCCTTTTTAGTTTGGGAGTAGGTTTCTAAAATTCATATAAATATGAAGGGAGGTTGATTTTAACCATCCCATCATATTTGTATATTTAAAGAACTAGATACATTCATGATTCTCATAAAACAATGTAAATATAAAAAACATATCATAAGAAACATTATCGCATCCTTAACATTATTCATCATATCCTTCTTCACATAGTAGGTAATGGGAAACAAATAAATGGTGAGATCATGTGCGAAGTAAGGGTTATGTAAAATTGAATCTAACATGAATTATTAAGGACTAATTAATATGTCAAGGTAAATAACTAAAAACATGTTCCATTTAATCAATACACGAACATGTAATACATCTATGGTTAATAATGATATAGTTATATCACGGGTCAAAATAATTGAATTCTAATTTAAGGAAATGATTAATGTAATACACCATGATTTCTAGAATCATGTTATCTTATAGTCAAGAACATCTTACAATATAGTTTAATCAATGGGTAGGTATAAACCAAAAAACTATTTACTATGTTTTTCCAATTAGTATGTCTCATGAGATATGTTTATGCATTTTGGGCCTATGAAATTCAAGGTCCCACCCATCGTTACTTGTCTAATGAAGTCCTCATATATTTAAGAATCAATATAATTTATAAATAACATGCCTTATCAATAAATTGTTATATTCAGTAAAGAATAATGAATATTAAAATTTACTCATTCAGTCAAATAACATTCATTGTAAAACACCATATATAGAAATGGTATAAAGATTATGGAATAATCATATTCATGATACAAATAATCTGCATATTTATGTGAAACATAATGAATAATAAAAACTTATCACATGAAAGTAAAATTTTCAATATAAATTTATTGATGATAAAATTAATAAGAGATAAAAGATGACCACCAATTCATTAGAGATGTATATTTCACAGTAAAATATATTTTTTATAATAAAAGAAAATATAATAGAAAAATGTAACATAAATTTTCATTAAACAATGTTCATTTTGAAACCATTGAAAAAATATAAAATAAAATAAATAACATAAAATAAGTATTGTGGTGGGAAAATCTGTTAATATTGTATGAATTAAATGGAAATATTCCTCATTACATTTTGTAAAGAAATAAAAAATGATCATTTTATAAAACATGAGAAAGACTCCTTTAAAAACCTTTAAAAATTAAAATATAATATAAAATGTTCTCAATAAATATTTTTAGAAAATAAAGAAGAATTTTGCAATATATTTATTAATAATATGGGCATGAAGGAAAAATATATCCTATTAAAAGAGAAATAATTTTGACTTTTGTTTTAGACATTACATCATCTGATTAAAGTGAAAAAAGGTGAAAAGATAGAATAAAACAGGGAAACTCCATAAATATATAGATTATAATAAAATATATGGATTTTATGAAGGTTATATTATAATATTCCTTCAATGATAATAAGAGCACTGCCAAAAAATGAGACTGTAAACCAAATTATTACATCTTCGGTAAATTATAAATTTTGACCCCTTGAAATTAAGAACAAGAACCAAAATTTTAATAATTATTAAAAAATATATATTAATGTTATAAAAATAAAATTGGTAGTATCCATAGCATATAAAAATAAATAGGTGAAAAATACCAATTATGTGTTAGAAGAGTGGAAATTGAGATGAAATCCCTTACCTCCAGTTTGTCTTACATCGTAAGTTATTTTAACCTCTGGTATAATAAATTTATATTTATTATAATTTAATACTTTAACCATATAGATATCTATAATATAATATATGATTCATTTATATGATCGTATCACTCATTTGTTAATAATATTTTATTATTATCAGTTTTGGTGTTGACTGCATTGTTTTTTCATGTATAATTTGATTCAATGGTTATGGTCCTTGTATAATGATCATGGTTGTATCATAAACAAAATGTTAATAATGATATAAAATAAAATATATTAATTATATACATATTTAAAATCATCCGTGGGAAACATAAAGGAAAATTGAATCATATCACTCTGTGGAGACGATAGGCCCAACATACGCATGAGCGACGTTATAATTTTTTAACATATGGATGTGTAAGAAAGAATATGATATAATATACTTAAATGTGTATAATTATTTCATAATTATCATTTATATTCATTATTTAAATGATTATGGAAATCCATGTGAGGCGGTAATGGAAAAAAAATTATATTAGTTCACGCGGTGGTAGTCCATTGTACAGACGAGTGATAGATTTGTTTCCCATTTTATAGAGAACGATACGAATAAATATTACGCCATAAACAAAATTAAATATAATTAAATGTGATATGTTGGTGTTATAATATTTTAATTATTAGTACATAATTGAAGATGTTAAAAAAATAAGAAAAATGAAATTGTTCAGCGAATATGATTTCTTATTCATTGAAATAGATCCTTTAAATTTCCTCTTAAGGGACATAGGGTTGTTATTTTGGGAAGAACAAAACAAATAGAAATTGGATAAGTATTTTTATAAGAGTTTTTTGTGGGTTTTTTCATGATATGTGGCTCTAGGTCGTGTATATAAGAGAGGGGCGGTGGATTCTTTTCATAGTGAATAATAGGAAACACAAGGAATTAAGAGGAACCATATGAGAATAATTTCAAAGATAAGTTGGAATAAATTTTAAATACCTTTAAAAAATATAATTCTAACATTTTTATGTGGTATTTTAAACCTTATTTTTTGATTATCCTATTCATTAACCAATTTTATCATTAACCACAACAATGAATTTTTTAATTTTAAAGGGTTTTCATTTTAATTATATGTTAACTATTTTCTCATAAATGGAAATGGTATGACATGAAAATTTATGATCATAATTTTCCTCTTTTAATATGATTACTATTTTTAAATAATTTAATAAAATATAATTTAATATAAAATATCATTAATTCCATTTTTGTCAATATTCATTTAATGTAACATAAAATACAGCAAGAAAAAGATATAAATTATATATAGTCCATTTAACCATTAGTAATACATTATTATTAAATATAATTTTATTTTATTAACCATATTTCTTCCCAACACCCATTATTTTTAATTTTTAGGAAATTATTTTATCTAATTTTTTCACGGCTACAACATGTTCTATATCAACGTTGTATAAGGGTCTGAGATAATTATATAATCACTAAAAATTAGTAATAAATTATCATCAAAAAAATAGTTTAATTTTTCAAAAAATAACCTTAAATATCATATTTAAACTTATTTATATCCATATGTGAACTTATAATCTGCGTTTAAAGGCAAGAGAGTGAAATTTTTGTATTCTTCATTACATAAAATAATAAAAATGTCATTATCAAAGGAAAATGGCTCAAAAATGTCATATATTCGATGTAATGATGGCCTATTTAGAATTACTCTAATAAAATAAAAATATTGGAGTGTTTTAGATGAATTCATAATGGCTTATAAAATTATGTTTCAACATAATTACCTGATTTCCCTTTATTGAGGTGATAAATTTTTCATCTTCCACTATTCATAATTCCGAGAAATTAAATAGACCTATTTAAAAATTTCAATACTAATGATTCTAAATATGGAACCCATTTTACCAAATTCAAATCCTATATGTTTTGAATCCTATTTTAAAAATAAACCTACAAAATGTGTTGAAAATGGTTTTCCAAAAAATGAATTTTAAGCCTCAAAATTGAATTATATCAAAATCATGTAAAAATATGATCCTAATGGAAATAATATGATTATTTTTTGTAAATTATATCTTATATGAAATTATAAAAAAATAACAAAAAATAAAAAAAATATTTTTACTTAAATATTTTTTTATTGAAAATAAATTGGATTTTTGCAAAAACAAAATTCACTACTCACTGAAAATAAATATTTTTTTTAAAAAATCTAGAAAAATAAACATAATTTAATATTGACATGATTATTTATAAAAATGATATAAATATCACATAATGAATTTTCAATACCATTTTTTAGTTCGTTTAAGTTCATTTTCATGTGTAAAGTAAGCTATTAAAGAAATTTAATTTATTTAAGGAGAAATATATCATAAAATCATGGGGTGTTACATTGATAGGAATAAATTAGTCTTAGTTCAATCTCCAAAATATCCTTCAATATAATGTGTTTTGATAAATCAACAGAAGAATTTTTATCTAATCAAATAATAAGGAGAGAAGTAAAACAATTTTAGTAATGTGATAACATTGTATGACGAAATCCTACCTTAACCCATTCACATGTCTCATTTATTGTTTTGAAACCCTAGTTTCAATTATATGAATTATTTTAAAAAATCACAAATTTAAAAAAATCCCCCATTTTTTACTATTCAATAAGTGACACAAAATAATTTTTTCATTTTATGAAGTGACCATATAAATACCATTTCATTTATTTTTACACTATAATGGAAAATACATTTACTTAATTATGAATCCTAAATATTAAAAATAGGATTTGAGGAAATATATCCTATAAACATGATTGAAAACAGAAGTTTTCATTCAATGTTTTTCATAATGGATAAAAATTGCAACTAGAAACTCAGATACCAAATTGAACCTCAATTTTATAATCAACATAACCATATCATTATTTAGGAGTTACAAAATGACATTGAATTTAAAATTGATTTGATCTAAGTGTTTCCCTTATTTCATGGTCTTGTAGGTGATGACCCCAAAAAACACCTACAATCATTAACTTATATCATATCTTCTTTGAAACCACAAGGAGTTTTTGAGGGATATGTGAAGTGGAGTTTATTTTCCTCCTCACTTGAAGGAGGTGAAAATAATGGTTATAAAGACTATAACTTGGAGAAGTCCATGATTGAGATGATCATCCATGATACTTCATGCAAAGATTTATCCCCACCATTAGGAGAATATATATTATTAAATAGATTTATTCCATTATTAAATTGTAAAGATAAACTCTTTATTATTACAAAAATATATTCAAAAAAGATATGTTCTAACTATCCCCATCAAGATATAATAGATAACCACTTATTTGTGTTTTTTTACCAATCATGGTATATAATGATAGAAATGTTATTAGATGAATCATCCAAATGATATTTTATTGACATGTCACTATAAAAATAAAAATTCTTTATTGAAAATATTTATTAGAACACATGAAAATTTGACACAACAGATAACCAATTTGGTTAGACAAATGGATTTAAAGAAAATATGTGAACAACAACCACTAACTAAGGTACGTGGTTTACTCTCATCACCAAATCATTTCACTAACCATTTTGGAGATATGAAATTAATGGTGTGTTTTGAAACAAAATTCTAGCGAAGTGAATTTTAATTAAACTAAGGATGAAGGGATCCTAACCATGTTCAGTATGTATTTGAAAACTATACAACCATGATATACCTATGCCAAAATTAGTATGAAAATTAGTCCCCATTATAAGAACAAAACCAATAATACCAACACCCACCACCATTACAGAAAACCTAAAAATATACCTACAACCAAACCATATACCAACAACCATGTTTATATTAAAATATACCCTATGAGAATCCATATACTAGGGAAAACCCACTAATATAGAATAATAAAAAAATAAGTGTTGAAATACCTAGGACTGAATGACGGAGTTGAAGAATCAATTTAGAATTTTGATTGAATTTTTTTCCAAATAATGAGGAAAATTGCCAGCCTAAATAGTACCTAATCCAAGGTAAAATGTTAATATGATGAAAATAATAAGTTTATGGGAAATAAATCCATTTAACAGACTGGATTGGAAATAAAATTGGACGATTAATAAATTAGAAGTAGCAGATAGTCCCGCACTTGAACAACAAGCATAACCTGAACATGAATAATAGGCCAAATAAGAATATAATCAAAACCAAGAGGAAATTGTTCCTAATGTCTCATTTCCCTAAACCAGTAATCAGTTCGTAGATCGATTTTCATTATGATACCTCTGGAACACCTCCCCAAACTCTATAGGATACTGATTTTCAGCAGGTGTCTAAGGAGGTACAATGGGGAGGCAATACCCCTAGTATGAATGATTAAAATCATAAATATATATCCAAGAATAAAACAAAAATAAAC
The DNA here is from genome assembly GCA_963277665.1 of Viscum album. Lineage (NCBI taxonomy): Eukaryota > Viridiplantae > Streptophyta > Magnoliopsida > Santalales > Viscaceae > Viscum > Viscum album. The sequence goes on from OY728167.1 coordinate 838,598,654, forward strand.
CATCATAATTGAAATAAATTAATATTCATATCATACAATAATAATAAATATTTATGGAATACATTCATATAATAATGATCTCCCACTAAACTATCCGATCACTTATACGGTATAGATAAAATATAATATAATATAACATGGCCCTCCAACATCACTAATACAAACCAGAAACTATATATACTAATATCATCTATGATATCTTACTCAATCATGAAAACCCATGCTTTACTAACCCATTCATACAATAAGGGAGCTTCACTTGTGGCCACCCAAATAGGGTGTGATTACAAAACTCAGTGGGCACTACCAATGCATTCCTGTACATAACTAGTAAATACAATGATACCTGAATGTGACATGCTCAGAAAAATAAATAAAAACTAAAAATAAAAAAAATCTTTCAGTGATCCTTAGGTATGTGACCTTGATCAACCAAACATTCTCTTTCCAATGCCTGAGCATCTCTAAGCATGTCACGATACCCATACCAAACCATATAACAAACTTTGGGCCCCCTGATATATATATATATATAGTATCATAGACCTGGATAATTATCCAATAAATATCCATCCAATTATATAGTATCATCCATTTCTACAAGTCCAAAACATCCCCATTATTAGTATCATAGACATCCCTTACAAGAGTTTTTTCAACCAAGGTAACAATGCTATAAGTATCGAACCTATGGGAGTTTTCTTATAGAAAGGTAACACTGATATCCCCAAGAGAATTTTACCCTCCAAATTTTTCACAGAACTCCCCAATGATTATATATATATATATAGATAAAGATCGAACCAATGGGAATTTTACCATACATAAATTAAATATCTATCTTATGACCATTTTCTATATATAAATAATGACTTCCCCAATATGTATTTTCCAATTTCATAGCATCTGGCTCATGAACATGATTATAGGAAACACAACTAGGAACTCACAAGCTCTAAAAGTAATCCAACCTAAAAACTATAACACCATATTGCAAATTTTCCAATCCCATCATCACTTCTCATACCCAAAAACACCCTTTCACTATGGTCAACATCACTAGGGGACCCACTGGGCCTCTTAAGTATCATCATGGGTGAGTCACCCTTCATGGTGTCTATTCGGTCATTTCAAGCATGGATGCATCATAATAGGGGTCCGCAATCTCAAGAATGGAAAATAGGACATAACCTATCCAATGGGGGATGTTACACCGCTTAATATTGTTATAAATAGAAAACAACCTCACAAAAATCCTGAACTACACCATATAAAAAATGGTCTGAGGAGATGTCTCATGACCCATCTAAAAAAAGGTCATCCTAGATCAATTTTCTCATCTAACCCAAGAATAATTTAACAATTTTCTATCTTCCTAGCTAAAAAATTTCTCAAGGGTTATCTCCTTACCTACTAGGGTCATCTTTTCCAAGCTATGCACGAACACTACTGGGAGGTGTCCATCGACTTCTACATATGGTCCATTGGGGAATACCGGGACCAAAAACACTTCTAAAGTGCTCTAAATATCATAAAGAATCATAATTTAATCATTTAATAAATTAAAAATTGATGGATGAGGCTACCATCTGGTGTACAAGGGTTCACAGTTTCCCATGTCACCTTGTTCACCCCAACCATATTCATCTCATAAAATTAAATTGACAATTGAATTGATTATTGTTTTGTATTTTTGTTAAATTAATTTAAATTATTATTTAACATAAATTTATATAATCCTATGGTGGTTATAAAACATTACACAATTCAAATAATCAAATGAATAATCCATAGGGTACGTATACGGGACCACCTCCCTCAACTAAAGATTCTTGATTTATTTCCAGGGGTTGGTAACTCTGAAAAGGACTTCTAAGATCCATCCACGATCAGCCAAATCCACACCAACCATTTTATCTCAGATGTAAATCATTTAAACCAAATATATTATTTTTAACATTTAACATTAAATTAAAAATTTAATATAAACTGGAAAATATGATGAAAACAAACCAGGTCATCACATCGTACTGACAAACCATTGATGAAATAAAGAATGATGATAGGAATAAATTGTCATGGGATGTCCTCTATATAGTTTGGATGGAATTTTTTAAGGAATCGGTTGATTTTACCATTCTATCATGATATTTTCATTTTAATCATAAAATAAAAAATACCAAAATTAGAATACCAAAATTAGAATGGTTAATGAAGAACCAAAATGTGAGGAGATGAGGAAGCCTGTACATTTTATACACTATGAAATCACCTCAAAATCCTACAAAAAGGATATGGGGTATGGAAGGGCTGGAGTGGGAAGGCCATTTATACTGGGTTAACATAAATGACGTAGGAAGGTGGGATTCCCCAATTAACATTGGCGGGTAGTTTTTTTTACCCTTAGAAGTCCCACCAAAGAGCTAGTGGTTCCTATTATCTAGTCATTGTTTTGAAATATTTTTTTGGCTATAGTAGCTATCTAGCCTCTACCAAAGCTCCTCCAAGCCCCCGAGACACCACTCAAGATCTATTCCATTCCCAAAACACCACTTTTGGGATGTTAAAAATCTCAAGATTTGATTCTGAATATCAGTTCTTAGATCATCTTATCCACCAAACTCTAATATTCAAAACCTTCTTGAAACTTCCCGGAAGGTATGCACATGAATCATTTTAGAATCCCCACCATAACACTAGGTATCCTTGAGAAGTATTAGTGGTCATCCTGTCACACAACCTAACCTTCTTTAGTCATCAATTAAATTCCAAAAGTCATCGTTCCATTCTCTAATTCATGGGGAACATCTAAGGAACAACCCCCAATTAAAAGTTACCATATCTAAAAAACCCAAACCAAGGCCTATTATCGTTAGCAAAACACCGAGACAACATTTAACTGAGCCTGACTATTTTGAATGACTAATGGTGTACCCATTAAATTACCCATTAGGCTTATGGTTCTCCACACCATTGAACGTAGCATATTATAGAAACATACAAACCATGAATACTCACACCATCATAATTTCTTTTAGAAGAACAAAATCCATGAACCAATGATGTTCTTGGAGTGGTTACTATCATTCGACACCAAAACATACATGAGAACACTTATTAAATGTTGGTATATATCATCATCACCAAATTAAAAACTAGTATGGAAGAATAACCTATATCTATGAATAAGATCTGAAAATATAGGATTTTCCTAAAAAATACCATTTGATTCCCAAAACACCTCTTCCATATCCAGAATGACATACCCAATCCGATTTATTAAGTAATGTATACAATTACATTTAAGATCACAAGTTGTACCACCCCAAAAAAATTCTATAAAATCCTCAACTTTCACAGTCAACACATTACTTGAACACCCAATCTCGATGCCCCTCCCTTAGGAGAAATCAATTCATAATTTGTACATGTGGACCAAATTCCATAATTGACCCTGAATTAAATTCAATGGATGAAACACCAACTAGTAAAAATGAACCATCGTTCCATGTTATACCCAAAGAAATGAAACACCTCTTATAAAACAAACCTAGGTCCGATTAAATTATTTTAAGCCCAAATCAGATGCTCACACTATAAAAATTGAGAAAAAAATTATGCCTACCACCTAACCAATCGCTGGAAATAAACTCACATCAGAACCAAATACCAACTGGTCTCCCAAAATGACAACCCTGGATGTATGGTGTTGTATCACCCACAATTGACTGGATTATACCCAACTAAGAGTGTCTTTATCATCACATAACTAGGTTAAAACCAGGACCATTATGGTCAACACTTCATCTATCCCTACATGCGATGACTGGATGATCTAACCCCACTATCTTATAAGTGTCGAAATGAAATGACATGTACTATCCATTTCCAGTTTACAAGAATGGACTTAATGACATTCATTGAAATCCAGTATATAAAAAGGTCCACCCCCTCCAATGCCCAATGGATCACTCTTTACCATATGGATTTACCTATATCTCTTCATGATTGAAACTCAACAATATCCAATCCCCACACATGTGTAATGCTCATACTAATGCACGCTCAATGCTATCAGCCCCTTATATCATTCCATTCTTTGTGTAAACCCAATCAAAATTCTACTTCCCTTATTTTAATCAAAATATCCAAGTCACCACACCTGCAAGTATATGATCAACATTTCCCTAATCCCCAGACATATATATATAATGAACTTTCTAGTTTTAATCAAAGACTCGGTGTCACATGTCCTTCTCCAACTAATTCCATTTGAACTATCTCATTTACTGGTGAGTTGAATCCTATCAAACAAAGATCACAAGTCCAAAACACTAACTATTCCCCATGACAGATTATTCTTCAAAAATCATAAGTTCCTTATACACGTATCTTTAAAAACACCCGCCACAATGCCATAACCATAACATGATGACACCTATAATGCATTGATTTCAATCAAAAGAACATACAGATGAACAGTACTTCAATAAAACCACTAAACCGGATCCAACCCCTCTCGTGGGTTTCCCATTATCATCATAAGGCCCCATCTTACTAAAAACATATTCATATCTCAGGGTCTCTGGGCCCTCCCACCTAACCCATAAAACATGGCCTCACAAGGGTAATAACTCACAAAAACACCACAGGGTTCCTGCCCATAACAATATAGTTTCTCATATTCCAATTCCCTCTTAAGGGTCTCACCCATGTAGTAACATCCCATTCCATACTAATAGCCTAAGAAAAAATTGATTCTCACTTAGAATATCCCTACAAGACTAATACCTAGAGAACCATAACTCAACCTATTCCCTATGACATCATTCTAGATGATCCGCATCAATGAACCAAGGTCCCCCGACTCAATTAAGTAGTGTATAATTCTAATATGTATGGGAAAACTCCATATAGGTTGTTATTGAAACATTAAATAAAAAAACCTAAACAACACATATCCTCTTAAGGTGAACCTAAAATGAATTAGTTACACCTATCAACCCCTTAGTGTATCCACTCATCCCTCGCTAAAGGGACCATGACACCATCATCACAACAGATTATCTCACTATATGATCTATAAGACCGACTAATATAATAAAATTAGATGAATAAAAGTCATTCCATGTGAGTATAACGCCACAATGTACTTATACATGAAAACACAGTAAGATTAATTGCTACCACATTAAGTAGATAATCCACAATTATCAATGAAAATAATCATACTATTAGTTTTATATATCATGTGTATCTGAAATGCATGATATGAGGCAAGTGATGTATCTTTACTCTACATGCTAAGATACAAAATCCATATCCAGGATCTTATAAATGGGCCAATAGAAAAAATCTAAAAACTTATAAACCAAAAAAACATAAACCACCTATCCATCAAACTAGTTGAAAATCACAAATAATCATAATAGTGTAAGCCAAGAGCATCAATAACACACCCTATGTAATATTGACTTCCCTCCTAGAAAGGTGCTCGTGATTCATTGAACTGAGTTTCATCATAACCTCTGATACATTCCAAAATCTCCTAAATACCATACATCAAAACAGTAAAGAAATAATAAAATCGAGCACTATGCTATCACTTTTAACATCTTTCTACCTCGATCCATTAATCAGTGATTATAATAAAGGTCACTATTACTCCTAATTGACACCACCCCGAACTCCAGAGGCTACTGGTAACCATTTAGGGGATAAAGAGGTATCATGTGGGGGATATACACACAATATCAGATTCCAACGTCATATATAAATAATCCATCATCATCCATACTAATAGAGTATGACTAAATAAATAAACACCCCATCTAATAAAAATATTGATTTAGGGAATATATTCATACAACAATGATCACCCACTAGTCCGATCATGAATACAGAATAGATAAAATTAAAAAAATGTACAACTAGGCCCTCCTAAACATCCATTAAAAACTATAACCATGATCTCTTGATCTCATTTGATCTATTCTGGTTGATCATAAAAATTTCATATCTTCTAACCTGTGATGGAAAAAATTAAGGGATGCTCAGGCACCCAAGTTTAGTGACTTCCCATGTAAGGTGTGAGTATATAACCTATAAGGTCACGACCAATGTGTCTCATATATAGCAAGTGAATGTAGTGATATGTTCATTTGACATGAATAGATAAATAATAAAAATAAATAATAAATAAACAAACAACCACTATTGACCCTCAGGTCTGATACATTGATTTAACATATTTTCTTTGCCCAATTATTATGTGTCATTGAGAACATGTCATTGATCATTCCAACCAACATAAATGAACCAAGTCTCGCTGTTCTATATATTGAGTATCACAAACTTATAGAATTATTTTTGAAAGCCCCATCTCTATAGACATGATCAATACCATCTACAAATTCATGAAAATCCCACTAATAGTACCAATGTCCTCCCCTAAGGGAGTTTTATAAATTATTACAAAATACATTATTTATCATGGACATAACCTGTTGGATTTTTCCTTTCCAGGCATCATAGAGCCCCTATAAGTGTTTTATTATGAAAAAATAATAAAAACTTCCGCAAGGAAATTTTCTCCTCCAAAGGTAAAATATACCTCTGTATGGTAATTTTAGAGAAATAAATAAAGACTACCCCTATGGTTGTTTTACCTTGCAAAAATAAATGATCGTGTGTTTTTAATACATAAAAAATACTACCCCTATGGGTTTCCCATATTTCATAGCATCAAGCTCATAATGTTGATTCCAAGAAACACAACTACAAAACCAAAAGGTCCCAAAGGAAAACTACATAAAAACCATAAAATTGGTTTTTAAAACAACTGGACCCGTCACCACTATCCTTACCTAGACACACCCTCTCACTAAGGTCAACAACACTAGGGAACCTACTGGGGTCCCATAGGTCTCATTAAGAGTGAGGTACCATCCTTGGGGTCCATTAGGTCATTAAATAGGTGAAGAAAATCTAATAGGGGTACTTAGTCATAAGAATGTAACTTGGGGAATGACCCATATCAAAATGGATGTCACACTCCCCAACAATGTCATAAATAGAAAAAAACTCATTGGTCACCTAGTACACAACACACTAGTAAAGGATATAGGAGATATATCATGACCCATTTAAAAAACAAGGTCATACTAGACCGGTCGAATCACATAATCAAATCATGTTCTGCCTATGGTCTATATATATATGCTAAAAATACCTCAAGTGTTCCCACCTAGTCTATCAGGTCCATCCATCCTATTTTATATGACACTCATATAGGTAAGTGTATAAAGCCTCCTACTCAAGGGTTTCTATGTCATACTAGGCACGTTCAAACATATTAATGGATCTAAATATTATAGGGAATTGTAATTTGATTATTTAATCCTTCAACCATTGGTTACTAAAGAAACCATATCGTGTCTAAGGGACCACAGTGGACCTAGATACCTTATTTAGCCCATCCATAGTTATCTAAATTTATTAAATTAACAATTAATCTAACCATAATTTTAAAATTGATTTAATTGATTTAGTAATTTAGTAAATATAGTGGTTTATGACCCTATGTTGGTGATATAACATTCTATAATGAAAATAATCACTTGTATACACTATATGGTGTGTATGCAGAACCGCTTACCTTAAAAAAGTATCCTATTTATTTATATGTACGTCGAACTTTTCCAATGCCTTCTGAGGTCAATCCAAGGTCACCAAACAACTGAGATCCTATATGAATCTATGATACATAAATAAATTAATTTGTACTTTAAAAATTAAAAAAAAAATTATAATAACCTTTGAAAACTCATTAGGTCAATATGTTACATTGATACCAAGACTTGTTAGCCATGGGAGTCCTGGAGTAGATCCCCAGTACCAATCTGTGACCAATCCTGATGTTCTTGAACCATTTAAATAATTAATTTAATTTAATTAAAATGGAAAACCTTAATTGAATCCATGATGTTATATACCATTTATGGGAAAATTATCTTTGGATGAAAAACATAGACTCGGGGTCTCATTTAAAAAAGTTGTGTGAAACTTTGGATAGAATCAAAAGATTTTACAATTATTTGATGAAACATCTACTTCTGACCTAATTGAAACTTTTCCCAATTCATATCAATAAAGTAGAAACATTATTCAAAGTATATATGAAATCCCATACCTTTCATCAACTATTAAATCAACTCAAAATCCCACTCAAAATAAGTGGGAATAAATGGAGGAAAAGGGAGTCCATTTGGACCATGTGTGCTCAAAAAATATAAGAATTGGGAGTTTCCCCCTCTTGAAATTCATCGAGTAAAATAGTCTCCTCAAAATACCCACTATAAAATCGGTGATTTTAAATTTTTTTACAGTTGTTTCCACCCAACCACCCTTGAGGCTTTACTAAGAACATATGATACCACCTGAGACTCATTTAATTTCCAAAACACTACTTTTAGGATGTATTAACTCTCATAATTTGATTCTAATGCCAATTTCTCAAGTTGACCTATCCACCTAACTCAAATATTCAAACTACTCTTGAAATTTTCACTCTAATATTGATATGAGGCATTAATAACTCCCCACCATTTCACTTCCCTTCTTCATGATGTTTCGGTGTCCATCAAACTGCACATCCTGCCCTATGTCAGTCACCCATTCAAATCCTAATGACCTTTCTCCACTCTCAAAATCAATAATGACATCCATGGAAAAATTTCTAATTCAATGTTCCCAGACTACCACAACATGTTCCAAGGGATTTTTTTCATTATTGAAACACAGATATGACTATTAACCTATCCCATATATCATCAAACACTAATGGTATCATTGTTTAATTTCCCTCTAGCCCTATTGTTCTCCTCACCATATATCTTAACTCATCATATCCGATTCCTCACCATAATACATCTCACCATCATAATTTTCAATTAATGCACCACCCCCCAAGTTCTAATGATATTCCTAGTGTTGTTTTCATCCTAGCAATAAAAATCATACATGAGAAGACCTATTAAATGTCGATACCCATCCTTGTAACCAATTTCTTAAACTGAGATGGATACATAACCTTCATCCGTTGATAAGATATAAATATACCCACTTTTCCTCAGAAAATCATTGATTGTTCTCTATGAACCTATATCATATTAAAAATGATGTTCCCAATTTCATTTCCTATGTTATCCAATTACAATAAATACCACAATCATACCTCACTAGGAAATTTTTTTTCTCAAAAAGTACTCATATTTCACTATTGAAACATTACTAGAACACCCGATCTAGGTTCCCCTACCCCGGGAGACACCCCTTAATAATATTTATGTGATAACCAAATTCAATACCCTAATATTGATGAAATTCTATGAAAAAACACAAACTAATCAAAATGATACATCGCTCTATGCAATACCAAGAGCACCAAAACACCTAGATCATCTCAAATTATTCTAAGACTGAATCCAATGCTCATACTCCACCCATCTAGAAAAACAAAATTTTTACAAAGAACCCTTCTGGATGATTTCATCCAATTAACAGTAGAATCATCCCACAACAGGTCTCTTAGAACTAAGATCTTACTTTCTTGGGTTGTATCACATGAGATTGATAGGACAATCCCCACTATATGTGTTTCATTATCATCTCATCACTAGGTTAAGACATAGACCATCATGAGCCAGAGTCCATCTTTCCTTGTATGTGATGACTAGATGAGGGCACCTTACTCTCACTTGAGTGATAAAAAATGTCATTTACTAACTATTTACATTTTATGAGAATGGTTTCTATGAAATTCATTAATATCTAATCCCTAAAGAGGGCCTCAGCCTCTGAAGGTCGATGGTGAACTCCCTCTATGTGACTTCCCATATATAACTTATTGGGTATATCTCAAAAATCTCTAATCCCCACACACATGTACCACTAATTCTAATCCATGCTCAATATTATCTTCCCCCACTATCATTCCATTCCAAGCATTATCCCATTGCACAGTCCACTCCCATTATTTCCATCCATGTATCTTGGTGACTACACTCACAATAAAATAATCATCATTTCCTCAATCCCAACACATATATATCTTGTAGTACCTTATTTTCAATGAATCATTGGGGGCACATTCCCTCTTATGACCAACTCCAATGAACTCAACTCATTCCCTTGAGTGTCGTATGCCATAAAAAATGTTTCATAAGCCTAAAACAATGACCACACCCCATTACACACTAGTATTAACAATATGAATGTTCTCTAGGTACCTATATTAAAAACTATACAATATTAATATTTTACCATAGCTTGAAGACAATTCCATTGCATTGATCGTAAATGCAAGAACCCACCTGTTCTATGTGCCTAAACAACACCACTAAACCTGGCATAACCACTATTTTAGGTTTCTATAGAAAATCATAAAGATCTAACTCTCTAAACACCATGATGAATCTCAGGGTATCTAGGTTCTTCCAAATTGAACATAAACTAAGGTCCCACTAGTGGAATTACCCAGGAGTAACACCACATGGTTCCTTCCCATAACCATATGACATCTCACCTTCCAATTCCCTATCAATGGTTTCAACCACATAGTGTAATCCCATTCAATCCCAACAACCTAAAATGGAACAGATTCTCCCTATGGAACCCCCAATAGGACTGCTCCCTCAAGAACCATAAATCAAGATGGTCCACATGAAATCATCCTAGATGATCCTCATGAAGGAACCATGGTCACTTGGTTCAGTTAAGTAGAGTATAATTCTAATATATATGGGAAAAACATTTATAGTATTTTTTACTCTTTAAATAACTAATCCTAGATAATAAAAACCTTCATAGGATGCTCCTCAAAGGAATTAATAACCCTTACTGACCCCTCAGGACCTCTAATCATCCCCATATAAAGGAATTATGTCCCTATCACCGCCATAGATCTTCTCACCATAGGATTAATAAGACTTTACACTAGAATAAAATTATATATAAACAATTTTTTAGCTGAGTAGAATGCCAATAAGTAGTTATAATAGAAAACACCCTATGAGTGGTTGATGACAATTTAAATAACTGATCCCTAGTCATTAGTGAAAAATCACACTAGTAGGCCCACATATCAGGTGGATATTTCATGAATAATGTAATGTATGAGATGCCTCCTACCACTGTAGGTTAGGATCCAAAATCTATATATAGACCCTTGATGATGGGACAATGGCCAAAATCCCATAACACATAAATCAAAAATCTTGAACCTCATGTGTATCACACTATGTGAAAATACCAAATAACCATAATAGTTCAATCCAAAAATATCAATCCCACACCACTAGTAAACTGTAAATCCCCTCAAAAAGGTGTTTGTGACACATCAAATTGAGTTTCATCATAATCTATTACACATTAGTAAATATCATGCCTACCATATCCTATAATAGTAAGGAAAAAATTAAATCGACTTCTCTAATACCACTTTCAAATGTCCCTGAACCTCAAAAAATTAATTTCTGTGTGAATTGAGGACCACTACCATACCTCAGGATTTCATCCTTGAATGTTAGAGGATAATAGAGATCCATGAGGATCTAATAAGGTACAATGGATAGTCTAAACCCCCAATATTAGTTTCCAAAATAATAAATAAATAACCAAAAATAACACACAATAACAAAATATCATAGTTTTTAGAAATAAATAAACATATCATCCAATAATATACGTCATGTATGGATATAATCATCAAAAAATGAGAGCCCATTGGACAAATAATATATACAAAATATATTATAAAATGAAATATTACTAGTCCCTCTTACATCACTGATCCAAAACATAACCTCAATCAAATGATTCCATCTGAAAAATCTACTCAATCATTTAAAATAAACATTTTCTAACATGTGCATATACCATGCGAGGGATACTCGAAGGGAATTTTTTCATCCAAAAGTAAGACAAACTGGCCCATGTTCATTTTCAATACATAGATAAAGACCACCTCTGTGAGCGTTTTTCCATGCATACCTAAAATGCCACCTCTAAAATCATTTTTTATATATAAATTAAGACCGCCCCTAATCTCATGATTTGGATTCTAGGAAACCCATTTGGGAACTAGAATCCCAAAACAGAAAAACAAAATTATAACATTGATTGGATGAATTCCTGAACCTATTAGCACTGCCCAATCCCAAAAACACACTCTCAATAGTGTTAATATCTATGGGGAACCCAATTTAGGACATAGGATTTATCAATGGTGAGGCACCCTCATTTGGGTACATTAGGTCATTATTTGGGAAGATAAACTATATTGTGTATCCTCAATCTCATAAAGGACACTCAAATAATTAGCCATCTCATGGGGGATGTCAAACATCTCCAAAATTTCAAAAATAGAACACAAAATCATAGGCTATCCATGAGACAACACATTGAAAATGTCTGAGTAAATGGATCATAAACCATATACAAAAATAAAGGTAATCCTTGATCAGTTCATTAACCCAATCCAAGCTCATCCAGCCTATGATTTATCTACCTAGGATAAACTAACCTCAAGGGTTATCACCTAGCCTACCAAGGCATTCCATTCAATGACATTCCTCACCTCTATTGGATGGTCGCTACATGCTCCTACTCAAGTTCCAATAGGTCATACTAGGATCAGTAACTCTGCTCAAGGGGCATAAATATCATAGGATATCGTAATTTAGTCATTGAATCATTCGACTATCAGTTACTGAGGATACCAGTTGGTGTATAAGGGTCCAAATTGTACCTAAACACCTTTTATAGCCCCTAATCATTTGTTTCATTTAATTAAATTAAATATTAAATTAATTATAAATTTAGTAATTGATTTAATCCCCTTAAAATTTTATTGAAATTAGAGTTTGATCACCCTATAGTGGAGAGACCACATAACAAAATGAAAATAATCAGATTCCTAAACCATAGTGTGTGAACGTGGGACCACATAACATAATCAAAGATTCCTATTTTACTTCCAATGTCTAGTAGCTCTGTCAATATGCACAGAGATCCATTAATAACCAACCAAACTCACACCAACCACTTAGGATCCTCTGTTAATCCATGAAACAAAAATAATTTAATTTAATCATTTAATAATAACTAAAATACTTAATATAATGTTTAATATCAAACATAAACTCACTAGGTTGTCGCGTCATACCAATACCAAATAATTTCAGCTATGAGAGGCCTACAACCGATCTCCTTCATTAATCTAGGATCAATACCTAATTATCAAAACCATCTAAATTATTCATTTAATTGAATTTAAATAAAAAACTATAATTTAATTTAAAAATGACCTAACTTTTATAAAATAATGATTTATAGTAGGTCGGTATTTCCTTGGGTTATCCTCCATCCTTGATAAATGCAAGTTTCAAAGGAATCAGGTGATTTCACCATTTTCTGGAGAAATCATCATTTGATACCCAAACCAAAAAATTACCTAATAAATGTGATGAAGGTGAAACAAGAATAGAGGGAGATGAGTATACATATAAATTACATCCCCCCTAAAGTCACCTCAAAATCCCCCCCCCCCAAATAAAGGGAGATAAATAAGGAAGAGGGGAGGAGTTCCGACCTGGGTTATCTCGAGTAAGGAAGGAAGATGGGGTTTCCAAATCATAAAATTTCAGTGTCAAAATAGTCATTTCCCCCCTTTAAAACCCCAAAATACTAGCAATTTTTTCCTATCATGTAGTCTATGGTTTTCTGTAATTTATATATATTTATCCACCTGACCACTATGGAGGATCCTGAGAGTCCCCAAGACACCACTCTAGCCTCAATCCATGTTCAAACCACCCTCTTTATGATGTTTAAACTCTCATAATTCAATTTAAAATCACATTCCTCAAATTGAACCATATGCCAAACATAGAGAATCAAACTCCTCTTGGAAATTTCACACATGTATGGACAAAAGGAACTAGAACTCCCCACCAAAATAGCTCTCTTTGCTGAGAAATCATAGTGGTCATCCAATTGCACAACCTAGACTATGTCTATCACCAATTAAAACCTCTATTACCTCATTACAATTCCAAATTACCTTATAAAATCGATGGCACAACCTCTAATATAATGTACAATTACTACTCAAACAAAATCTAAGGTTGTTTTTCATTACGAAAACACCAATAAATTATTTAACCGAGCCCATCTATCATAAAACAAAAATGGTTTAGTCATTTAATTACCCATCAAGGCTATGTTAATCCCTACAATAGAACATAACTCACCACAACAACTTATAAATAGTGACACCTACCACCATTGGAATTTCTTCTTGAAGAACCATATATACATTCCAATGATGTTCCTAATATTTTTCCAACCTACAATTCCCAAAACTAAATGAGAATTCTGGTTAAATTTTAATACACATCCTCATTATAAAATTACAATGTGGGATGGATGCATAAATTACATCCTCAAATAAGCTAGGAATAAATAAGTTTTTACTCAAAAAGGTTGGATGATTTTGGAAGAACCTCCTTCGTATCGAAAATGATGTCCCTGATTTAGTTTTTAAAGAACTAAATCAAATTACACATAAGAATGAAATTAAAACCTCTTCATTCCAAAATTTCTAGAAAATTTTCGTCTTCCATCACCATAGCATTATCAAAACACTTATCTTGGTACCCCTACCCCTGGAGACACCCCTTGATCTTTCCAATACGCTCACCAATTTCCATACCCAACTCTCAATTAAATTCCAATTCAAATACAAAAAATAATAAAAATGATCTATTGTCACTATCCATACCATGATCACTAATACACATATGATCCAACAGTCTTGGATTATCTCAAATAAATCCAATCAGGAAGTCAACACTCAGTCATTGGCATTAAATTTCAATAAGATCCATCTATGAATTGGTCTCCCAAAATTATAAACCTTTCCTCATGGGTTCATATCAACCATGAATAATGGGGTTCTCTATACCAAAAGAGTTTCCTTATCATCATATCACTATGTTAACACCTCAACCATCATTTCCAACACACTTTTTTTCCCTATACACGATGTATAGATGGAGATCCATCACCCTCACCTGAGTTGTGATGTGAAACATAAGACCCCTTATTTCTATCCAAATCTGTGAGTCACCATAGTAATAATCATATCATAAACATTTCCCCAATTCCCAGGCCCATATAGTTAGCACTACCTAATTTTTATAAAAACAGTGGGGTTGAAAATGCTACTATAACCAATTTAACTGAACTTGAATCACACCATGATGCACTGAACACCATCAAAAAAGGTTCACAACTCTAAAACACTATCCATTCCCCCATTACACGTCATTATCAACAAACCAAAAGTTCCATTAGAATATATATTAAAAAATAATCACTATCATGCCATATCCATAACTCAACAACACCTCTCGTGCATCAATCTCAAATGAATGAAGCTTCCAATGCTGCCAACAACAATGGAACCACTAAACCCTAGAAAACCCCTATCATATGTTTCCCTTGATAATTGAAAATATTTGACTCACTAAAAACGGAATCTTATCTTAGGGACTCAAGGTTGTCCCACCTTGCTCATAAACCAAGGTCTCACTTGGGGAATAACTCCCAGGAAACACCACAAAATTCTCACTCAAAACTATATGAGAACTCATGTTCCATCACCATATAAATGGTATCACCTGTGAAGTTAAATCCCATTCTAAACCAACACCTACCAAGAAACCAATTCTCACAATGGACCACCATATGAGACTGCTCTTATGAAATATAAATCATGTTGGTCCCCATAAAATCACCTTAGATGATCCATGTTAGGGAAATAAGTTCACATAGTTTTGTTAATTAGACTTAATTTCCCTTGAATATAGTAAAACACCATATAAGATATTATTTTATCATTAAATAACATAACCTACTTAATACACACACTCATACGTAATTCCTTGAAGGAATTAATTATCCTTACCGAACCCTCTCGTCCTCTACTTCTCCCCATCTAAAGGGATGGGGTCCCTATCACTTTCATCGAACATCTCACCCTAGGATCCGTAAGACCTGAAACTAAAATAAAATTACATGAATAGAATTTGGTACAGTTGAGTTGAATTATACCAAGAAATTATAAGGGAAAACCCATATGAGTTGTTGCTGACACATTAAACAACCGAGCATTTTTCATCTATAAAAAATCACATTATAAGGTCTATAAATCATGTGGATACTATGTCCTTGTTAATATGAATGAGACGCCTATTGCCTCTATAGAACAGGATCCAAAATCCATATTTGGTCTCTTATTAATGGGACACGATCCAAAATAAAATAACTCATAATGAAAAATCATGAACCTCATGTGTAGAACACTAGGTGAAATTTACAAAAAATCCACAATAGCATAACCCAAGAACATCAATCCCACACCATAGGTAACCTAGAATTCCCTTATGAAAGGTATTCACAGTGCTCCAAACTATGTTTCATCACAAGTTTCAAAACATTTCAAAAATATCCTATCTACCATATCCCAGAACAGAAAGAAAAAAATAAAATCATCCTATATTATAAAGCATTGTAACATCCCACCATCCTAGACCACAAATCAGTTTATGGATCACTAGTCAATACTATACCTCAGGAACACCTGCTGAAATTTTAGATGTTGATGACTAGTAGTGGGGGTATATGAAGGTACCATGGGGATGATATATCCCCAATTTAAGATTCCAAAATCATAAATAAATAACCATTCTATTAGATAGACTTATCTTATTCCATCATATCTCATAAACAAATCTATATTTTGATGTACATGAAGTCCTTATTTATTTTATTGATATATTTACCTTAAGTGTTTTAGGATCATATATCTTATTCATAACTCATTTTAATGCATTGATTTATCATCAATAAAATTTATTAAGGAATTCGTAGTATATTCCTGAATGTATCTTACATAATAAATAATTAT
This sequence comes from Viscum album, assembly GCA_963277665.1. Taxonomy (NCBI): domain Eukaryota; kingdom Viridiplantae; phylum Streptophyta; class Magnoliopsida; order Santalales; family Viscaceae; genus Viscum; species Viscum album. Next base: position 838,615,686 of record OY728167.1, read on the forward strand.
CTTATTGTTAGACTCATCACCCATGATAAATTTTAGTTTTCTCTAAAGGATATTATCTTATTGAATATTTGGATAAAATGATTATATTATAACATAAATAATTTCTCTTATAAATTATATTGATTGTCTTATTGAAATAAGTCATTATTATAAATCTAGACGAGTATTTTCAGCTAGTTCATTTCCCTTTTGAGTATATTTATTTAACTTTGAAAAAGAACATCATACGTAAATTATCTTCCATGTTATCAAGATAAAGATATGATATTTTTCTTATCTTACATAATTTTTATTATATTAAATTAAAGGAATTATCATATGAGAAAATTACATCAAAAATTTTTTCTTATGCTGATCAAATTATCTTATTGAGGAATAATTTTCCATCCTTAGAGTTAGAGTATCATTTAGAAACACTATTTAATATTTTTATATATTATAAAATATCAACGCTTTGTTTTTTTGTATCAAAAAATAATTTCTCTAAATAAGGGAGGGTTAAATTTATTAAATCATTTATTTCCAAGAATGAAAAAATTACAATGAAGATGTAATCATCTAAATCCAACCATATATGTTCACTAATTTTTTTGAAAAGAAGTACAAATTCTAATTAAGATCTTGTAACATCAAATATAAAAAGAATTATTTCACTCATCAATTGTATTTGAAAGTGTGATTAGAAAAAATTCCAAATATGATATAAAAATGAGAACCCAAGAATGCTTGAAAGAGAGAGAGAGAAGAGATACGAGATACAAAAATAGATAGACAGACACATAGTCCTTTACCAACTATAAGAACAATTCTTAACCATCTCCATATCTATGCTTATAAGACGATATCTTGAAATTGGAGAATCTATGTATCTACACATTCAATATATACTTTCTCTATGAAGGGTTCTTCTTCATCTATTAGTAGTTGCTTGCAACAATGTATTCAACCTACATCAATCATTATTTTTATCTTAGCAATAATCCACACTCATTGGGTTTTAGTGTACTAAGAACACGAATAGGTGATGTATAGGTAGATCCTAGTTGAAATATCTTATACCTTTGTACCATGTGATATATTCTTGAACTCATCTGGTTAGTCCCCTGGAAAATTATTGGTCTAGTGAAAATCACCAAACCTTAAGAGTAGAGTGTTCGTGGAGTTATCTTGATGACCTTTGTTCCAAAAACTACTATAAAATATTTATGTTAAGTATTTATCATATTTTTTCAATATATTTCAATTTTTAGATATGATAAAATCAGAATTTTTCATTCCTTTAAAGAGGGTGGTTTCAAGTGAAAGAAATTTTAATAACCCAATTCACCCCCTCTTGAGTCATTTTTCAAAATTTAATTTACAAATATTTGGTATCAAAGGATATGACTCTTGAGTTCTTAATTTTAAATTTTTTAAGTAAAAAGGATCATCTTTAAATGGATTAAATGTTTAATAATAGGGAGGGACTGTGTATAGTTAGAGCACCAAATTTAATGGTGAAAACTAGGAATGATTGAAGGCCTAAAATATTGTCTACATGAAAAATCATGGTCTAAAGGCTTATCTAAAGGTTATTAATCCCTATCAAACCCCCAAGAATGATGTTGATACATGGTATTTTACTTGAAAAGGAAACTTTGATTGGAAATCAAAATGTATTAATGTTATTATGTGTGGAATTAGTCTATATTAGTTCAACAAATTTTCTCAATGTTTTGTAACACATGAAATGTTGAAAGCCATATCAGTAGCTTCTGAAGGTAATAATAATGTGAGAAAACTAAGTCAAAATAATTAAAAATTGAATAATTAATCCTTTAAAATTATTGGTGGTTAGAAAATCACAAGAATTAATAGAATATTAAATTAGATTATAAACAATGTGACCACATTAGGAACTCTTGTACATCAACACGATTGAGATCTTAATGTCTTCCGAAATCTACTATCCAAATATAGAGGAATTTCAAATTACATTAAACATCATACTCTATTAAAATGTTTCAAAACAAAATATCTCATTGGAGCACTCATGATTGTATGTGCTAAAAAATTTAGTTTAAAAAAAATACTATGATCGATATCTCACTTAACATGTAACACCAAAATTTATGTGAATTGTGATATTATATAAAAATATTATTATTTAAATGTGACCATTATAACCCAACCATTAATATATAAGGTCTGAATAGTAATATATAAATTATTAAAAATATGTAGATAGGTAATATATAATGAAAATATAATGATTATTTCATAATAAATAAGTAATCAATTTTCAGTAAAGTTATTTCATGCTTCAAAAATATATTTTCATCAAAATTGGGTTTTATTGTTTTTTGTGAGAAAATATTATAATTATTTTTTCCACTGATGGAATTTTTATTTGATAAAAATGATGTCATTTTTTAAAATATTGTAAAAAAATTATCTTAAGGCCAAATTTTGGGATTATTCATACAAGATTGATGTTTCGATGAATCATAGAATATACCGAATTTATTTAAAACTATCATTTCTTTTTTGTTATTTTAAAATTCAGATTTTTTTGAATTCGATTTAAAATTTTAATAATTAATTTGTATTAAAAATAATTTAATTATTTTTTTTTAAAATTAACAACATCCTTATGTTTTTTATGGAAACATTTTTATCCTTAAAAATGCATTTTTCTAGAAAAATATTTTTTGTCGCGTTTTTCTGGTTTATTTTAGAAGTAATTTTGTCCACTTATATGAAATTAATTTCATTTAATGAAAATAATTTTTTTATTCAAAAATTTAAATATATCTTATTTTTATTTTGTGATATTTTTCTAAAGAAGTTAAATTTTTAGTGAATAGTTAAAAAAACAGTTTTTATGAAATACAATATCTTTTATGATATAAACAAGATATAAATATGAAATAAAAGATTATTAAACTTATGAAACAAATAATTTATGATAATATTCTACATATTACATACAAAAATTATTTAAAACATATAAAGTATAATTTATTTCCTGAAAAATATGGAAAACTTTTTCACTGCCGCCGTAGTGCTTACGTAAGACTGGAAAAATAAAATTTGGCATCCTAAAGATAATATTTGAAAATAAAGACATATTTTATTAAAATTATTAATTAACATAATGTGTAATTTATTATATGGACTGATAGTTCTGAATTTATGAGTTATATAACAAGTAACACATCCAAATTCTTATGTAGTGCTTGCATAAGGTGAGAAAAGTCAAAATAAAATATTGAATAAGTTTTCAAGAGATAGATGTGAATAAATATAAAAATTGGATAAAGTAAATAGTAATAATTAACTATAATAAATTATTATTATAGTAATAATTTATTTAAAATTTTAAAAAATTTAATAATTTTCTAAATCATTTACACCATTATGGCTCATAATTTAGGAAAATAGAAGATGAATTAACTAAATGATTTTAAAAATATTAAAAATGATAATATTTAGATGATTTTAGATATTAAAGAATTTTATTTATATTTATAAAGGATAATGTATAGTATTAGTTATTATATGTGTAATTTATAGTTTTCATGGTTTTTTTAAATTCAAGATAAGATGAGTATAATGAAAATGAATTTAAGTGTATATTATGATAAATAATATTTTATTAATTTATTTTAAATTCATAAAAATTATGTAAATCAACATGATTGATATAATATGGTTTAAAATTTCTCCTCTTAACCATTTTTAAGCCAATTGGTATTTTATAATACCATTATTGACCCTTAAAGACTAAATATTTATGAAAATGAAATTGATTTTTCTTACAAAAAGGGAATTATTTCAACAATTTGTAAAAAAATAAAGTTTAATTTTTATCTAATAAATATACATAAATTCATCTATAAATTTTCATTACCATGCTTTCAATCCATTAGTGTGACCATAAAACTCTTTTCCAATGTCCTTAAGCTCATTTAAAAGGAGGTTTTCCAACAAAGAAGACAACTCTTTACAATTATTTTTAAATTTAATCTTTCACCACCTTAAATAATATCCATAGCATTATTATATATCAAATAAGGTGCATAAATATTTTTATATGTTATAATTTTAATAGTACAACACATTCTCCTCTCCTTTTCCATCCTATGGAAAATAAAAATATTGCATGTGCGTACGTGGGGATTACAACCTCCATGAAGCGATGTGTTTAGTTTTTCATAACCACCTCATAAAGAAAATTATTATGATGTATTTAATTAGTTTCAATGTTATTAATTACATAAATTTAATTTTATAAAGTTATTATATCATCTATTTTTTACCTTTTATCAACTGTAAAATGATAACGTTGTTTGTGCGTACATGTGGACCACCACATCCATGAAACGATATGATTCATTTTTCATACATGCCTATCATTAATGGTTATAAATTTTTATTTAATGTATAAAAATTATAATCATATCATGATTAATATTCTGGAGATTATGGAATAATTTCCCCATTCAAAAACACTAATCCTACCAAAACAATTTTAGTATTTTGATCAGAACATCCTCAAAACATGTGTCATAAACTTAACTAGTTAAGTCACAAAATAAAAAATTATCATAAATTACCTAAAAGTGATAATTAAAATGGAATTAAAATGGGAATAGTTCTTATTTATGTAAATAAAATATATAATAATATTTTTAAGGTGTTGAAAAACATACCATGCTTGATGGTATTTAAGGTAAGTGACTTCTAGTCTTAATTCCCTTTCATTGAGACTTTAAATATTTTTGTTAGACCATATAAGAATTGAATTTACCCTTAGAGAGGGTGGGGTGGGGTGAATTATAGTTTATAAAAATTTAAATAAATAAATTTCCCAATACATTTATGAATGTTTATCAGATAAGGTGTTCTAACGATTCAATTTATAACCATAGTAAGAATCTTTTTATACAAAAAATACAAAAATCGATAAAACATGCACAAAATAAATATATAAAACAAGTAAAAAATATAACAAAAAAATTATAAAAATTTTATTAAAGAATGTTACAAAATTAAAGTATCTTTCATAATAAATATCTTCACTTTATCCTAAAATTATAAGGATATCTCTTAACCCGAATGTAGGTATCCATGACCTTACCTATTGTAAAGTTTTTCTTCCAATCCTAATAAGACCTTGATTTTAAGGATTAGAAAAAATCTATTTCTCAATCCCCAAGAACCCTTGATGAATCCAATCAGAAAATTACTATCGTTTTGTCAATGATATCCTCCAATCTACTAGATAATTCAAACAACAAATAAAAAAGAAAAACTTATGTCATTTATGAATATAACCTCACAAATAATTCCTCATGAAAACTATATAAATATTAAAAAGAACCACATTCAGTAACAATATGTTACAAAACTCTTGCAACATCTTTATAACATCATTATATAAAATATCTTGCTCCTTGAGGTTGAATTCCTATATTTGCTAATTCCATAAATATTCATATTCTCTACTAATCAGGATTATTTGTAGAGAAATCTGTCAACCTTATTCTTCACTAAATATATAAAATACAACATTTTTCTGTTTGATAGACATTTGGTAAATCACCACTAACAATATTTAAATTTTACATCTAGTAGAAATGATAGATCATCATCTAGTAACATTATTTATATTCATCAAGTAAACTTACTAAATGTTCAACCAATAAAATTGTATATCTTCATCTGATGAAGTCCATCTGATAGATTTTATAGAACTAAATCCGATGGAATTTATAAGCCTTCCATCTGATGGACATTGTATATATCTATCTGATATAATTTTTACATTCTCATTTGATATACATTATAAATTTCCATATGATAGATCTAAAATTCTCTATTTAGTAAAAATTAATACCTACATATAAAACACTTTATAACATGGGAATGTTAAATATTAGAAACACAGAAAAAATTAATGTGTGAGTTTTGATTTTCAAAATTAAAGGTAGATAGATGTATTTAGACTCAACAATCACTCCACTTTTGAAAATAAAAATAAACAAAACTTACGAAAAAAAGTTAAAGAAAAAAGTTTAAACACTTGCCTCCCGTTACATAAAAAAAATTCAGTTCTCTACTCCCCCCATTTTCGATTTTTTTAAAATAACTTCTAAGGAAAGCGTTTTTTATATATGAATTTCCTAAAATGTGAGGAAATTTTTATAGTAAATAATTATAATAAGAAAATATGTTTTTAAAAAAATATTCCATTCATCCAAAAATATATAAAAACAACAACATTCATCCAGAATACTAAATGAAATGTTTGACGGATTATTACAAAAGATCAATAGTTTATGAAAGTTCACCTTTCATGTAATTTTTTAATCAATTGATTTTCTCTTCTTATAATCATTCTTAATCTTCTCTAATTCATCCTAATTATATTCTATATTCGCTACATTTTATTCTAATAACTTATTTATTCTTATATTTCCTGGAAATATATAAGTTCTCCTGGATGAAAGATAATTAAGACAATCAATAAATCATGTACAATATCTAACTTCTATCATTATATTTTCAGCATAAATAGAAACTCTATCGGTTTCCCTATTTATTCTAGCTAGTTTGTCATCAATGAACTTGATATCTAATTCCATATGATTTATAGGATTAGATAATACATTTCCCCTTTCTAAACTCCATAGATCATTTTTCTTTATAATCATTGATATTGAATTAATTTGTTATGAAATTCTATAATATTTTCTTAAGGGAGTCGGAACCCTCAATCACATCTACATTTCCATTAATATATTTTCAATGATATCTAATATTTATAAATATTTGCATAATATTTTTAACCCTTTTATTTTCTTTATTGAATTAATTCATTTTCATATCAATTATTTTGGATCTCTTAATTGGGGAAGAGTTATTAGAATCTCTTGAAAACTCTAGAAAAATAGTATCTCTAACTCTTGGTATTGTAGATTATTATTTTTAAATGAAACGAGATTTTTAATTTTTCACAACATATAACTCTTCATCTGGTTTATCATGATCCAATACCTTTGCTGTTGAGGCATGTTTTTCATTTTCTGAATATTCATTCTCTTCTTCTTGAGAAAATAAGAGATGCATATTCCTCAGAATGGGATGTTTATGATGTTGAGTTATTAACTTAAACTTATACAATATCTAATTATCCCTTTAGTGATTTTAAAAAATCCTCATAATTCCTAAAGGAATTCCTCTTCTATGGTACTCAATAATATTTTTTGGGATGAGTGGTTTTAGGAGTAACTTTTACAAAATATTTTCAAAAAACATGAGTATCTTTTTTATTCAAATATTCTAAAACATCACCTACAAATTTGTTACCTTTTTCATTTATAATGTACTCAGGAGATTCCACAGAAGAAATTGTCAATGATTTTGTCTAGGGAATAGATGAGGAGAAATAGAAAAAAGCATCTAAAAATAAAGGATCAAATTATTCCATATTCACATCATCACCTGGAAGAACCACTTCCTCCTCCCTATCTACATATTTTTGAGCTATATCTATTTACCTTAGTATCACTTAAGATACTTTATCATTCTTTGATTTGTCTATTTCACCATACCTTCTTTTTTCTTCTTTAAAATTACAAAAAACATGTTTCTTCATAGATCATTCCTGAGAAAAATCTAGTCTAAAACTAGGATTTCTTTATAGCATGTCATTAATTTTCTTTATAAATTTGTGAGAACTTCATAAGAAATGGGTTTTGTTTTGTTTTGAGGAAAATTATAAGACATTTAAGTGGAATAACCAATATTCCATCTATCTAGAACTATTTTATTGATCACTATAACATTTTAGTGGATAAACCTTTTTTGGTAAATTTATATAAAATTCCTCCCATTAGTAAAATAGATAATTATCATGTTATAAATGGTTTCATCACAAAGTTAAGAAATCTTTTCACTAATGGTAACACATTCATTCTTGATATTTTGTTCTTTTATGAACCTCAACAAATCTTTGTTGATAAACATGGGATAAAATTATCACTCATTGGTGGGGTAATATAAATAAAAATATTCTTTACTTGCATATATTGATTTCCATCCAGGAAAAGTAATTTCTATTTTTAAAAGAGAATTATCCCTTCCAAACTATCTTCTATAAATCAATATTTCTTTAACAAATTCCCTTGTACAAAAATCATTATAATTCACCACGAGGGCTGAATAAATGAACATAAATAAAAATAAGAAAAACTCTTTAATTGAGAGAACAAAAGAAATATAAATTAAAAGTATCCTTGTTATATTTAATTAATATATAAAAAATATTGAGCCACTCCTGCTATATATAATTTTCATGAGAAACTGTTCGAATTAAAACTAGTTCCTACAGTTGTGATTCAATCTAAAAAGTTAATGATGTAAATGTTTTAATAATGTTATGTTTTTTGAACACTCAATCATTTGTAATGATTTTTATAATGTTCGTATGTTTTATCATATGATAATTATTCTAATTTAATGTGAATGAGTGTAAAAATGATTAATAATTTTTCATTATAAAATGTTATAACAAAAAATAAGAAATATATATATCCTCGATAATTTAAATATATAGTTTCTTAACAAAGTTTTTCAGATAATATAAAGAAAATGTCTATATATAAAAATATTAGTGGAGAATATTTTTCTAATAAAACATTAGATTAATTTTATTACTATGGAACATAACATGTTTCGCATGAAACCATATATGGAGATTTTTGTGAACACTATAAAAAATAATGAAAACATATGAATAGTGTTACCACTATTTTCAAGACATTTTTTACTATAAGTTGATATGTAAATATGAAATAGATTAATTATAAAATTATATTGATCATGAAAAAATTATATTTAATGTATTTTAATCTATTTTAATTTAAATGTTTTATTAATATTTCTGTAAGTTTTTGTTGCATTTCGATAAAATGTAGAAAAATATAAACTTTTTTGTGTCATATTAATGTAAATGGTATCTTATATCTAAATGCTTTTATTAGGAGTCATGAGCTATGTTTTTAGAAAAATCTATGTAAATTTTTTTTCAAACAAAATATGAGTTTTACTAAAACTAATTCCCAAATAAATGATCATGTGTTGCATCTACAAGTCCTAACGACAAAAAATTCTAGTTGTTATATATTCATCACACACAGTGGATAGTAATGATGGGAGTTATTTCTTACAAGACCATGAAAATAAATTTTCTCTAATGAAATGATAGGTTTTAAAAAGGAATTTCTTATTATATTTAAATCCACAAAATCCCGTATATAAAAAAAATATGTTCAAAATCATTCGTAAAATAATAAAATTATCCCAAATATAATATTCATTGAAGACAATGAAACATTCATTCAAAAAACATAAAATGAGATTTTTTTGGATTTTCTTGAAATCTATCACATAAGAATATAAAAATCATTAACTCTATATGACTAGAAATATGAAATAATAAACTACAACTCATTTCTCTAAAATATTTTTGGAATTGTATACTTTTATTAATATAAGAATGTTCCTTCTAGTTTTTGATAAATTAAAAAAAATTGAAAAACATTAGTCCACCTGTCAAGCTCATTTCAACCTAATAATTAATATGTTTTGATAAGAATCAAAAATTTATTTTTGATTTGTGAAAAAGATAAATTCGTCGATATAAATTTGAAATTTTTTGGTTTCATTAAAAAAATTCATAATAAAAATAGTTTGATAAAAAACTCACTCAAAAATCATAATGAAATAGAATTATATTAATTATTTTGAATAAGGATATTGGTTTCTATATAGGTTTAAAGAGAAACTTAGTAAGTCTAAAAAAGGAATAAGAGTTTTTTTATTTTCAAAAATTGTTGGTTGTTCTACAAACAATTCCTCCTATATACATATGTTAAGAAAATCACAATTCACATACATATAATAAAGAGTAAACTTTGAGAATATTGCAAATTCTAGAGGTATGTGGATATATTTGAGTATAGATACTATATAAAAAGATCCTTCATAATCTATTCCTTCATGTTGATTATATCCCCTGTAATAAACCTCACCTTATTTCTTACTATAATTCCATTTTAATAATATTTTTTGGGGGAAAACCCATTTTACTCCAATCAGAATAAGATCATTAGGTCTTTATACTATCGAACAAACTTTTTTTTACTAAAATTAATTAAATTAATAATGCATATAAATTATCCAATATTTATCACATAATTCCTCATCAGGTGTCCCAGGTTCAATCATTAATAAACATGGGAAATGTTATCATTAATTTCATAAAGAACAATGAGTTTTTACTTGTTGATCTATATCACTAATGATATTATCAGTGGGATGATTCCTTAAGATTTATAATCTATTATCTTTAAAAAAAATCTTAAAAAAAGGTTGAATTTATTCAATAGGTAAAAATTTAGAGATGATTTCTTCATTTTTTATTCTATTTCAATTATTTTAAAACATTTTATGAAAACTGGATTTTGAAACATCATCAAAAGATTCATTTTTTTGATGTTAGGAACCAAAAGTTCCAGTTTCCTCATACCATACATGAAAAATTTCCTCAACAAAGTTTTTTTTGTTTTATCAAAAACATGATATGAATTAGTTTTTATAGGGTAGTTACGAATTATTCCTCCATAATATTATATAGAAAAGTTATATAAATTATCTTTAGTAATCAAGATCATTATCTTACAACCAAAAAATATTATGAAATTGTTGGATTTATTCCTATAAAAAAATCATAATGAGTTTTATTAAGAAAATTTATATGAGAATAGTAATTTATATTATATAAATTAGTACTAAAGGCTTCAACCCAAAAATGATTACTAACTATTAATTCACACATCATGGTTTCATTAAACTCCTGAAGAATTATATTTCTTCATTCTACTACACCATTTTACTGAGGATTTCTAGGAGATGATATGTTATGTATAATTCTTTTTAATATTAAAAAAAAATTTGGTTGTATTTTTCTCAATATGATAATATTTTTTTGAAGATAACTTTTAGATAATAATTTTCTATATTTTAGTAAGAAATAATCCTTATAAAGGATAAGGAAGTTTCCTTTGAGGTGTTAGAAAATTTACTTACAGAGTATAAGAATACTTCCTTAAGAAGTGTGATGATGCTTTTTTGTTCTTGATGTATCTTATTTCATTATGTTTATTATGATCCAAGTTGAGTTTCTACACTTTTATAAAATGTGAATGATGTAAAAATGGGTAGAAGTAAAAATTTATAGAAGACCAAGATCACGATAGTGTTATCAAACATAATGTTTTTAGGATGTTTCATAATGTGAACAGATGGAAAAAATAATATGATTTTATGGGCTAGACAAATGTTATCATATTCTTTTTTGAGTTACAATGTTTATGTTGCAGGATATATGAATTTCTTTATATTATCAAACATATATAACCTATGTTAAAATATGAAAAAATGGGGATAAGTATATAAAGAAATATTTAAGAAGGAACCAAAATAAGATTTCAATTATTTTTCCATGGTTTAAGTATAATTGGACATATCCATTGGATGTATATTTTTGATGAATTCACATGGATAAATGTAATGTCACTATTTTTAAAGAAAGGATTACAACATTTGAAATAAAGTTGAGTAGCATTAGACAAATGAACATCGGACTGAGGTACACAATTACATTGGATGAATGATCCTATGATAATGTGATGACATCAGTTTATCGAGTCATCAATCCAATGTTTCATATAAAGCGTACTTGTCAGAGAGAATTACGAAGAACCACTAGATGGAGGTAAACGGTTTTAGCAAAGAATATTATAGCTAGTATGTATCACAGAGGTTTTATTACAAAAATAAATCCAAAAAGAGTTCCATTAAATGATAAATGTTTCTGAGTCTATAAAATAGATGGATATAAAGTTGTTTTGAGAGATTATGAATATTTTTTAGTTCATCGGCTAGAGAATACTGAAGTTATACCATTATATATAGAAATACTAACGAATAAAAAGAAACATACAAAATAAAAAAAGGAGTTATAAGTATCTTCAAATAAATTATCAAAAGTCTTTATCATGACCCTGCTAATATGAACATTTTATGTATGTTTTTTGATAAAGGTAAATGATGTTAATAGTAGGTCCTTAATTTGGATTTTATAAAAAAAATTAATGAAGAGATATCATTCATGAAACATCAAGGGTGTTCTAGAATGATCCAATAGTGTTAAGAAGAACCCCATGAATTTTAATTTAGTTGAATAGTTGAAATTAAAATTTACATTGACTAGGAAAATACATTTGATTTCTCACCCTCTCATCGGGAGGTGCACCTAAATAATGGGAAGAAACAATACAGAGATTATGTGAAGAGCACATTCCTTGTAATGAGAATAGAAATCACTAACGAATTTATTTTATGAGTTTCCAATAATGTTCCTATATAATTGAAGAAGAAGAAGCATCAGACCAAGGATAATTGAATAAATTATCATTAGATTAAGTTTCATCGTACTGATTTTTATTTTGGTGAAGAAGAATATGCATGAATCTTTTATTCATCGAATTAAGAGGAAATAGTAAGAAAAAATGATTTAGTTTCAATCATGTCCAACAGTTAGTAATAGAAATAGATAAAAAATTCTTTATCAAACAAAGAAGCATCAGATGTAGTCATCAAATAGATTTTCCAAACAGAGAACACTAGAATGAAGCATAGAGAATTGTGAAGCATTAGATAGAGACCAACCAGATGAAGATCCATTAGATAGAGGTCATACCAAACAGATTCCATGAGATGAAAATTACTAAGGAAATTTTCATGATTAAGTTATAGAAATGTTCATATTGGTCATATCGAGGACTTCCTATGATTTGGAGGATGTATCGAGTCCAACATGCTCTTAATAGAGATATTAAAGATCTTGAAGATTGTTCACAAGTAAAGGTAATCTAACTTGTTTGTGGGGAAACTGAGTATCTTTAAATATTGGATAAAAAATGGAGAAGAATGAGTTTGTAGAGGGGGGTATAACCAGTTATTTGAGAGGATTTTTGGTTGGGGTTATAACCAACTATGAAGAAAGATAAAATAGTTAAGAAATTTGGGGGGTATAACCAACCATTTTTGAAGACTTCATTGCTAGGGGATAAAACAATGGTGGTTCGAGGAATGATTACTAGATGATATAACCAGTTTCATCCTATTTTTTTAATCCTTAATTAATATTCTAAAATAATTCATACTGGGGGGGAACATATAAGGGGTTATGGATCTTTTCGGAGCCTTGTAAATATCAAGAACTAACCACTAATTTTATTTGTTTCATATGAAATTTTTTGTTGGTATTTATAGTTGAGAAGATCATAAGCCTAAAAATTTAGATAATAGGAAATTTTTATTAAAAAATTTAAGAAACATTACTATAAAAGAAAAAGTGATCACTGATTCACCCCTTCCTCTCTCAGTGATCCTACGTCAATCAAGGTAACATCAATTAGTATCAGAGACTAGGTCCCCTCTAAAATATCCAACTATATACTAAGGATATATAATATATATTCAGTGAACTACATGGGTGTTCTTGTATTTGATGGTAGAAACTATGATAGTTTTATGAGTATAATAGTATCCTATCTTACATCACTTGACCATGATGTTAGAGGTGTTTAAATAATGGGATTTACTGCCTTTTATGAGGTTTATAAGATAGTTGTTGATATGAGAAATTTTTAAGTTGATGAAAAATCCTAGAATTACGTGTTGATGGATCTTATAAAGAATTTTTATATAGATATTATGGGGTTTCCAATGGAAAACAATATGGGATAAGTTGAGATGTAATTATAAATGATATTAGAAAGGTAATGAAAATAAAATAATAATCTAGACGTGTCGGTTTGACGATGTTAAGATGGATAATAAATAATGATTTGAAGATTAATCTACAATAGTAAATTATGTTTTCAAGTAATATTAGAGGTTTTGATGAGATGATGTAATATTCTACCATCATTAAGAAACTTATGAGAATCATTATTCATATATTTGATGACACAATGTAATCAATATAATATTTAAAATATTTATCAATGGATGAACTTCAGAGCATTATTATGGAATATTTTATGATGAAATAATGGTATTTAAGAAGAAAGATAAGTAATAAATTACATTTGAATTCTATTAAAAGGTAATAATATAGTTAAATAATTTCTATAAGAATCAATTGATTAAAATGTAGAGGAAATGAAGTGGACCTTAATTAAATCATCACTCTTCTTTCAAAAAGTTACAAAAAGTGAAATTGTAAAGTAAATGATAAAATTTCTCCTAAATATTATAATTTTAATGATAATTTCCATTTTACAGTATATTTTTCCTAGAATAAGTATGAATATTATGATTCATATGAATAATATAATAAGTCTCAGACAAATAATTGGATGAAACATAAGAAAATGCTTCCGAGAAAGAAGAATAAAAATTTATTGAGTGAAAGAATGATGGATGTTTTTTCATACAAAAAAATATGGTTGATATGTCAACTTCTTAACTCATTTAATAAGAGTAATAACTTTATAAAATAGTGACGATGATGGTGATGAGATAATATAACATTGAGAGGTTTATTAAATATATTTTTGAAAAATCACTTATGTAACTTACACAGCTCAAGAAGGCTAGGAAGTAGTTGAAAAAATAATTTACAGAGATAATATTTGAGAATGGAGAGAGAATCAAAAAATTAAGAGTTAAACCTTAATGTTATTCTAAATAATAAATTATATTTTTTGGAAATTTTGATAAAATTGAAAATTTATGAATAAAAATCACTTGTGTGGGAGAATCATAGTAAGGTAAACACAACACTAGTGGAGGGATGTAAGCCCAAATGGTTAAAGTTGGATGATATTGATATGATGATATATGTTTTGAAAGAAAGTTCTAATGGGAAAGAATACATGTTTTTAGAAACACAATCAATGTTTCTTACTACAAATTGTGAGATAATAAAGAAAGTGGAATACATTATAAAGTAGTTGAATTTAAAGGTCAAAATTCTCAATCTGGGGAAAATAATGGTCTAAAAAAGTAGGTTGGTCCTATTATTTAACAATATCAATATACATATAGTAATACTAATTATAAAAGGAAAAAATTTAAGATTTCTTAGAAACCATATTCCACAAAGAATGAGTGTAACTTATAAACAAATTATATCCCTAAACAATTTCAAAAAAAGTATATAAAAAAAATAAAATGAACATTATAGAAGTACTACTATCGATCTGGAAGATCATGATTTAAAGGAAACTACTAGTGTTGTTGAATTTTTTGTTATATATCTTATTTATATTGGTACAATATATCACTAATAGTAAATAGGTATGTCTCAATAGGGAGATATAATAAACCAAGAAGAGAAATATTTCCATGAAAATATGGTGAGCAGAAAAACAATGTTCAGTAGATGAAGAATGTTATCACCTCAATGAAATCATTTCATAGCATTAATAAAGTTGAGATAAGTATGAAAGTTGAGAATGAAATGAAAGTGTTATTAGTTATCCGGATTGATCAAATGGATGTTGATAGAAATATAGATTAATCAGAAATGTTTTCTATAATAAATAAAATAAATAGGTTCTATAAAATAAGAAAAAATTTGATAATAAGTTATAAACAGATATAAAGATAAATATTAAGAAGAAATTCAAGATGTGGCTACATTATGGGCATGTTTCAAAAAAAATTATGAATATCTGAGCAGCCCATGAATAAATCATGAAAAGGTTGTAATAAACTAAAGGTAATAAATATGTTACAAAATATTAGGATAAGATGAATATAATGAACCAAAAATTTCCTTCATATATATTACATATTTTTAGATGAACATTCATTTCATTATAAAATAAATTCATAAGGATCATAAAGGCTTAGTGACTTTTTCTACTCGAAAACATAAACAACTGGCCTATATAATATCTACAATTTAACCAACATTATTCTATGAAATTACATATCTTTCAGCATATCACTCATAATACCTTTCTTTACATAATGTTTATAGGAATTTTAAGAGAAGGGTGACCTCAGGTGACCAGTAAGGGTATACATGGTTGGTATAAAATTATATTATTATGAAATCATAATATCAAAAATATTGGTATGTGATCATGATCATAATAAAAAATGTTCATATCAAACCAGTCATGGATCATAAACATGCGTTATGGAATAAAAGATTTACATGAACCATAAGAATAATACCTGATATTAACTCAATATTAAACCATATGTTTAATTAATAAATTTGTGTTGCATCATTATAATTATAGAAAACAATTTCTTATGGAATGGTTATCTACCGAGACTCTCGGATCATGCCTTACCACCTGTTTCCCTTAATGGATTAACCACATCGACTTGTTTCCCATCATAGGTCAAGCACATTGACTTTTTTCCTTAAATATATCATGAGATATAATTAATTACCTAATTCAAATGAGGTGGCTATAAGTCCCACCTATCACTTAATTGAAACTATACATATGTTCCCTATAGGACCATAAAAGATTCATCACATTAAAACTGATGTATAGAAATGGGTTTCATAAACACTTCATCAAAACATAACTCATGGAAAAGAAATAGGTTTCATAAGTATCATTCCCTGATAAAAATAAAACATTTATAGAAATAATACAAATTGTGTTATTGTGTTATATCCCCATTGAAGCATAACTGATATCAAAATATTTCATCTTAGACAAAATCTTATTTTTTTTAAGATCACTTAATATAATTATTAAGGAAAATACCCCTTTCATAATTTTTTTTAAATCCAGTGAAATTATCAAGGAAAAAACACATTGAAAATAACCTTGCATGATTTTAAAGTAGTCTTCAATTCATTAATGTGTCTTGAAATTAGTAAAATCCTTTCATGTTGTATAGGTTAAAAAAATAAATCCTTCTGTACTTTTTCCACAAAAGTCACAAAGTACCTTATTCGGAAAATAGAAAAAATGATTCCATTCAAAGCATTTAGTAAAATGCTAATCGGGGATAAAAATAACATTAAATATTCACATGATAATTGTAAAAAAAAATTCTATTTTTTTTAAAACATGTACATTAATGATATATATTCCTCAATTGAGATTTAAAACAAAACAATCCCAAATATTAATGAGATTGTAAATCAAAACCTTAAAACATTATAATTAGTAAAATTTTATGAAACATGAAAAAAAAGTTATATGGATATTAAAATAACATAATATTAAAAACAATAATATTAAAATAAATTCATGGGAATTATATACACTACAAATAATAAACGAGTAGTGTATACAACATGTGTCCCACTGAAATAAAATTGAGAAAAAAATCCCTTACCTCTTGTCTCGCATTTTCATTTCCACATTAAAACCTCATGTATAATAAATATGGATTTATAATAAATTTATTCCATATTCATATATCTATAATATCATTTTTTTACATGTATATAACATTATATCATCTAGTTATTAATAATAACAATAACTGTTCTAGGTGATTTCTGTTTTGTTTTCCAAGCATGTTTCAGTTAGGCAGTCCCAGTCCCAATACATTTATCATGGACCCATCTTGTCAAAAATCATTATTATTTTATATAAATCATATATATTCATTATATTAATCCTTATTACCACCCATGTAAAATATATATGAAAAAATAATGGCATCGCATCATGGAGATGATAAGTCATACGTATACACGAGCGAAGATATCATTTCCCAAAAGATTGTGTTGTAAAATGGTAAATATGGTATTGTCATTAAATAAATATAATTTTTTTATAAATATAATTTATAAATTTTAAAAAGATCATAATTACCACTCATCAAATATGGTGATGAAAAATGAATTGTATCCCAATGTGGAAACGGTAAGTCGTATGTACTCCAGAGTTATACTTTCACTTCTTCTTCAATGGGAAAGGGGAAGTATAATGGTGTGCTCATAATCACAATAAAATTTAAGAATATTTAGGAATAATAATTTATTATTTTAAGATATATATCATAGATTTATAGGAGGTACAATAGAGTAGAAAAAGATAGTGATCAGTTAGAGCGATCACCTCTTCTTCAAAATGGCTATTTTAGATCTCCTAAAAAGGACTCTAGAGTTGATCCTTTGGGAAGTCCAGATCCATTAAAATGTGGATAATAAAGTTGAGAATATTATTTTTCATTGGGTAGATGATCTATAAGGCTCAATGAGGTGAAATGAGATGAGGTTTGAGGTGTAATTTTATAATGAAGGTGAGGGGAACTTTTGGAATTTCTCAAAAGATTAAATTATAATAAATTAAATATAAATCCATATACATCAAAATGTAAAGGTATTATAAGATGATTATTTTTAGGCTCGTAATCCCATAAACTGATGGATTTTATATATGTTTTTATGTAATTTAAAAGCATATCATTTTGATTAACTCTTAGCTAACCAATTTTAATTTTATCAACGGTAACAACATTTTCAATATTAATAGTTAGATATTTTTACCTATAAGGTGTGAAATAAAATATAAATGGTAATTTTTTTATATGTTATACCATAAGTTATCAAATTTTTCCTTATTTATTATTTTTATGATGTTTAATTAATTTAATAAAATAATAGTTTCAGAAGATATCATTAGTGTAAATTTTTACACTATTCATTACCTTGATATTCTAAAACCAATAAAGAAAAATAACATTGAACCAATTCATTTGACACATCCATACTATGAAATATTCAGTTATAAAATTCGTGTATCACATTAATTAGGTAAAATTTTATTTCTTTTAATATTTGTAATATCATTTAATTGATTGTTTAATTAATTAAATAATTACTACATCATCATTTAAAAAATATTTATAATAATTATATCATCACTACAAATAAAAAATAATATTAAATGATGTAAATAAACATTTTATGTTTAATAATAATATATATAGTCGAGGATAGCTTCTATTTAACCTTAAATTAATCGTATTATACTTATTAAAAGTAAGAGTGTGATGTTTTTTCACTCTCTTTGATTTTAGGAATATTCTAAATCATTTTCTTGGAAAAGTGTCCGTTAAAATTATTAAATTTTTAAAATTATGTGTTAATGTTAGGTTTTAATTAATCCTATAACATTTTTTCATGTTTTAGGGTATTCATAACATTATTTGTACCCCTAATTACATGATTTACCCTTAATTGTGGTAATAAAATTTACTAAAGTAGCTATTCATGTTGTCCAAAATTAAAATGGACCTATTTAATAAATTTTTATATTATAATTCCAAATATTGAATCCATTTTCCATATTTCAAAACACATGAATCTATAAAATTAGGTTAAAATGAATCCCCTAAAGGAGGTGAAAAAAATGAATTTTTAAAGTGAAAACATTCAACTTGTTGAAATGTTTTTATTAATTAATTATATGTGAAATTTATTCCAATTAACTATATTAAATTAGATTAAATATAATTTATATAATTATAATTTAATAAATTAAATAATTTTTCAATTTAAATTCACTATTTTTCATTATTCATCAAAAAATGAAACTTATAAAAAAATACAAAATAACTGAAACCGAAGTAAAATTTGATAAAACAAATTCAAAGTATAAGTCTAATTTGAAAAATATAATTTATAAAAGTGTAAAAAACTAGATTTCAAATATTTTTTCCATATAATATTTGGAAAATATCCTTTTAGAAATATAATGTTTTAAACATAAAAGTGGATTTATTTTTATATCATGTATAGTAAATATATTAGATAAATGTTAAAAATTAAGCTCAATATTTTATAAATAGATTTAAGTAATATAATCCAAAATTATTTATTATATAATTTTATTTGTATAAAACACACTTCTGTAAATCTTAATACTTTTTCTGAATAATATTTCCTTTTAATTTCTAAAGGGTTTTACACTTGTAAACCATACTTTCATAATTTAGTTAATCATGTTCGTATCCACCATTCTAATAACTGGGTAATAATTTTATTTTTTATATAATTATAATTATAGAATTATGTTTTTAATAAACTCATTGGTTCAGGTAACACAGGAAAAACATGGTGTAGCGTATAACACCAGACACTAAAAAATTAAGTTTAATCAAAAAAATTACATAAAAACATGGGGTGTTACATTGTACAACCCATAAAATGAATTTTCTATAATTATTGATCAAATATATGTGAAAAATATGAGGATACCCCTTCCCCGTCACATCCTTAGTTTTTCATGTAACTTCCTCAAATAGGTATTTTCAGAACAAAAATTTGACCAAATGAGTTATCTTGTTTTGTAGAAATTTATTTGTATGATCTAAAATATCTACCTATTGTTCCTTATATGAGTTTTATTGTTCCAGAGGTACTACCTCTGAGTTTAGTACATTTGAGGGATCGTGTATCTAAATCCTCAAGAGATAGATATGGAACACATCATGAACTTGATAGAGATTCGATGAAAGAGACAATTGATATGCTACCATACGGATACGATCAATAATTTCAAAAGGACCGATATACATAGGGATTAACCTTACATTCAATCAAAATATCATTACTATCTTCTTGGGAGATATTTATAGAAAGTCATTGTCACCTACTTTAATCTCCAGATATTTCCAATGATTTTCAACATAACATTTTTTTGACATTGAGCTGCTCTTAGGTTTTACTGAATGGATATAACCTTTCTACCACTTCTGTAGATAGATCAGGTCCTAATAGCATTCTTTTCACAACATCATTCCACCAAATTGGAAATATTCACTTCTTAACATAGACGGACTCATAAGGATCAATCTAAATGGTAGAGTGGAAACTGTTATTATAGGAAAATTATACCAAAGGAAGGTGTTGATCCCAACCACATTTGAAATCCATAGAGAAATCTATAAATATATATTACAGGGATTGAATTTTCCTCTCATATTGAAAATATATTTGAGGATGATAAGAAGGGATAAAACAAAACTCTATATCTAGAACCTACTAAGGTCTTCCCCAGAACATCAAGGTAAACTTTGGATCCCAAACCGATACATTGTAAAGTGGTACTCTATGAAACCATAAAAATTTAATAATATATAGTCCTGAAATCATTCAAGATAGAAATCATATATTAAATCAATGAAGTGTCTGTACTTTTTATGGCGACTGACTATAACCCATATAAAATTATGGCCAATAGATGTTTTTGGAAGTCTGATTACAAAATCCCTGGTGATGTTTTCCCATTTCTATTTATTTATGGTTAATGGATACAAAATCCAAATAGATTTTTATCTCTCGGCCTTAACATTATGATAAACTAAGCACTGAGAAACATATTCTGAAATATCCCTCTTTATTCCACCCCACCAAAATAAATCTCTAATTTTTTATAAATTTGTGTACTTCGAGGACGAATAGAGAATGAGGAACAATACGACTCATCCAATAGTTATTAATTCTAATATGTTAAAGGATTATCATATAAACGGTTACTAAAAATTATTATTCCATCATAATCAATGCTTAAATCTGAAACATTTTTCACCTTCTTTTGTAATTCCACATATTCCTTCTATGCCACTATAATATTTACATCGATAGATGGTGGCACATTCATTTGGGAAAGATAATATTTATCCCCTCCTTTTATGATTTCTATATCTATCCATTGAAAATTTTGAAATATTAGGTCTTTTGTGATCCTCATCATAGATAAGCTAGTATAGTCCTTTCAACTAGAAGCATTTTACACCTTTTCTTTCTTCAAGTGGTAGTGTGTTATGAAATTGTAGTCATTAATCATTTCCAACCATCTTACTTGTTCAATATTAAAGTAATTATTTGATAATATATAATTTAATATTTTTTATCAATATATATATCCCACTTTTCTTCTTAAAAATAATTCCTCCATAAATTTGATACAAATATTACAATAACTAACTCCAAATCCTGAGTTGTATATTTTATCTCATGAACATTCAGTGATCTTGAGTCTTACGAAATAACCATATAATTTTTATTAATTACACATCCCAATCCCTATCATAGATAAATCACTAAAAATTACATACCCTTATTCACTAAAGGGTAATGTATGTATAGGGGAAATGACTAATATTCAATTTAGTTCTTTAAAATTTTCTTCTAATTCATTCATCTAGAGGAACACGGAACCCTTCCAAGTTAACATGGTGAGTGGACTAGATAGTTGAGAGAAATGTTCCACATTTCTCCAATAATATCCGACCAAAGAATGAAAACTATATATTTTAGTTATCGTTGTTGGTTTAGGCCATTTCTAAACAACTTCTATCTTTGACGGATCTATTGATATACCCCCACTTGAGATTATATGTCCTAATTATTGAATCATTCTGAAGCCAAAAGCTTCAAATGGTAAATTTTTCATAAATCTTCTCCTTTCTCAGAGTCATCAACAAAAAACTCAAAGGATTTTTAGGTTATTACTTGATCATCTAATATACAAGAATATCATCTATAAAAATTACCACAAAATGATCAAGATAGTCTCTAAATACTATATCCATAATGTGAATAAATATATAAGGGGAATTAGTAAGACTAAATAGTTTAAAAATAAATTCATAGTGTCTATACGTTATCCAGAATGCCATCATTGATATACCCTACTTATTGACCCACAATTAATAATATCCTGAATAATGATCAGTTTAAGAAAATCAATGAGCTTATCATAGTTGATAAAATAAATCCTTGATACTTATAAGAGGATAATGGTTCTTGACTGTAATTTTTTTAGGATCCTGATAAACAATAAAAAGGTGCATTGAAAAATATTTCTTCTTAATAAATAGAACAGGTTCACCCCATGGTGATGCACTATGTTGTATGAATCCCTTATCAACATTCCCCTAGAGTTGCTTCTTTAATTCCTAAAAGTCAATTGGGGAAATTCTATAAGGAGTCTTTGAAATAGGGATATCACTAGGTATAAGTTCTATCGAAAACTCAACTGTTATATTCTGTGGATGTCCTTGAAAATATTTTAGATAAACATCAACAAACTACCATAAAATAGTTGTATCATTAATGTTGAGTTTCTCCCTAATAAGAAGAGATAAGTAACCTCTATTTATTGGAAATTATGACTCAAAATATGGAAGAAATTTCCATTGGATGTTCATATTCATCCTTGAATTGATATATTATTATAGGATTAATTAGAATATGGAATGTGAATTCTATTCCTTGAAAATTAACATAATATCCATATATAGAAATCTAATCCATGACAATAATCAAATTAAATTCTATTCTAGGTAGTATCATGAGATTCGTAGGTTGTAAATTCCCAAAAACATCAATCTGAGAAGAACTGTAACCATGAGATGCGACCACTGTGACATTAGGTGTCCTCACATCTAACTCAACATATAATTGTTGAGGAGATACGGTGATACGCTTAGAAAATTCATTTCAAGTAATAGAGTTGGAGAATCAATAATAAAATAAGATATAATATTTTTTATAGTGGATGATAAGTGTACATTTCACCACAACATTATCAAAACCCACATCAGTAGTTATGATCACACGAAATTTACCTTTATCATTAGTCTTTAGAGTTTATGGTCTCTAGGAATAAAAAACATTTACATTCATGAACTTAATGGTAGAATTTTTAAACTACATTCATTTATAACATTTTATCATATGTGGTGCATCAGTCGGTGTCATCTTTTCCACCATTTCATTAACCAGAATGTTCATTCCATTTCAACATTAATGGGATTTATTACCATTTCTTACACATTTAAGTAACTTCTTACTTCCATTTAAACACTTCTCTTGATGTTTATTCCCATATTTCTATACTGTAGATGGAAGGAATTTTATTACACCATCTGATTTGTTCGGGTTTTCATAAGATTGAATATTTATTTTTTTTATCAAAACTAAGGGAATGGTGGGTATATCCAATTTCCATTTACTCCTTAAGAGCACATCAAACAATTTACTCATAGCTACTGAAACCTTTTATGGATAATTCCCTTCAGAGACATGGTATTAATTCACTTAAGAATTTGTAAATCTTACATTCACGTGGGATAAGAATACCAAAAGTATACCTCACAAGTTTTTTAAAATATTCTACATACGTACCTATAGATTCATCATCCTTTCACTGTATCACAAGGAAATGCTTCTCCATCTTCACATAATGAAAAAAATTACTAATTGAAAAATAATTTCATGAACTCATCCCATTACAGGGATTCAATTTCATTCTCTTGTCTTATATTCTTGACATGATTCCTCCATTGATCTTCTTCACCTTCCAAATGATAAACTGAAAGGAAAAAATTTTGATTCTCTAAGCATTAAATAATAGAAGATATTTTGTTAATGGTATTTATCCATCTCTAAACTAGATGTGGGACATAATATCCACTAAAATAAGGTGCATTTTACCTCATCAAAGATTCAATAGTAAATTGTTCCATTTTATGATCATTTGGAGAAAAATATGATTCAGAGCTCGAGAAAGTTTCGTTAGCATGGAATAAAATATCTTCATTCCATATCCCATGACACTTGGTTGCTCAAGTGTATAGTCAATTAATTGTTAATCACGTTTTGAATTAACATGATTCCATCAGGTGACTTCCATTGACTAAAAAATCATATTGTGATAAATAAAAACAAAAGTGAGGAATCATGGAAAAGAATTTAGAAAATTTATTAAATCATTAAACCTACTATGAAACCATATGTATAAACAAGGGAATTAATTTATATTAGAAAAAAATATGATTTTAACCAATACATCGAATAATATGTAGGGTTATTACTATGGTTTTATCATCCTAGTTTCCAATAGATAACAAAACCATTTCTCTAATAAAAACTATAATGGCCCAAATATTTCATACAAATATATTACATGTTTTTATATGAATAATCATTCCATTATACAAATAAACACATTAGGATCGTAAATGTAGAGTTCCTTTGTAAACTTGAAATCATATATAACAGGTGTATAAAATATCTACATCATCTACCAGTTAATTATACATAATTAGATCCCTTTTAACATATCAAACTTTACACATTTATTCATATCTTATGTAAATGAAACATAAGATAAGGGTTAGATAATGTGATTAATAAGGGTAAAAATTTTAGATATCAAATTATAATCTTATGAAATAATAATATAAGAAATTTTGTAATGTGGTATTGATAAAAAAATGTTTCTACCCAACCAATCATGGATCATAAAAATCTATTATGGTATAAAAGATTACAATGAAACGTACGAATGAAACCTCTTAATAACTAATTTTTGAACCATATTTTACAATTCATAAATGTGTGTGGGATAATCATATGTTTATAAAACAATTTCGTATGTCATGTTTAACAAACAATACTCACATATCATGCCTTATCACCAGTTTCCCTTAACATATCAATCAATTAGACTTGTTTCCCATCACAGATCAAGCACATCGATTTGTTTCCCCAAACTATATCATGAGATATTATTCATTACCCATTTCAAAAGAGTTATACATAGGCCCTACCAATTAATTGATGAAAAAACTAGATATGTATTACATAGAACCACAAAACATTCATCACATCTGAATCCATGTAATAAAATGAGTTTTATAAAAATGTCACCATAACATAAGCTGTGGAAAAGAAATTGGATTCATAAGTATCATTCCATCAAAAAAATAAATCATTCCTAGAAATAATAATAGTGGTATCCTCGGTTCATACCCCTTGTATATAATAAGTAACATCAAAAAATTTCATCATAGATGAATTTTTTTTGAAATATTACTTGAAATATTTCATTAGGAAAATATCCATTCCATTATGAAATAAATTTTTAAGAGAAACACTATTATAAATTGAAAATGATTTATTTGAAAAAAAACCATATATTATTGTAATGGAAACATAAATTTATTAATGCATCATGAAATTGGAACAATCTTTTAATTTCGTTTAATTTAAAGAAACATTCCTTTTTTACTTTTTCTTCAAAAGTTATAAAATACCATATTTGGAAAACAAAAAAAAACTCTTTTCAAAACATTTAGTAAAAATTAAAACATGGGTAAAAATGAATTTAAATATTTAGAGAATATTATTTAAAAAAAATTTGAGAAAATTTTTAGAAAACAAGGATGTTAAAGTTAAATATTCTCCAAAGGAGATTTGAAATGAAATAATACAGAATATTAACGAGATTTTTAATTAAGTCCATACAAATTATAATTAGTATAATTGTATAAACCATGAAAGAAATAAATTTTTTTGGATATTAAAATATAAAAATATTCAAATAAATTCTAGAAATACATTCATGGGTCGTATATATATGATGTAGAAGAAATGGGTAGTGTATAAGTTATGCGTCCCACCGAAAGAAAAGTGAGACAAAAATAGCTTACATCAAGTCTCATATTTATTTGTTCGTGTTAAAATATCCTATATAATAAATGAGGATTTATTATGAATTTATTAAATATCGATATATCAATTATACGTGGTAATATTTTTATATCATCACATCATTCATTTATTTAAAATTAAAATCACAGTTCTAGGTTATATATGCTTCGTTTTTTAAGCACATTTTTGTTCTACAATCCCGATCATTATACTTTTATCATGGTCCCATAATTTCTAGAATCATTATTATGTTATATAAATCATATATATTCATTAAGATCATCCTTATTAACACCCATACTAAATAAATTTGAAAAATGAATAAAATCACATCTTGGATAGGGTAGGTCATACATACGCAAGAGTGAGGTTATCATTTCCCAATTGTTTAGGTGGTAAAAACATAGATATGATATTTTCATAACAAAAGGATAACTATTTTGTAGATAAAATTTATAAATATGAAACCCATCATAATTCCCACTCATAAAAGATAGTGATGAAAAATAAATTTTATCACTATGTGGAGACAGTAAGTCATACGTACGCACAAGGGATACATTCACATAATTTTTTATGGGAAAGGGTCCAGATAATGGTGTGATAATAATCATAAAAAAATTTCATAGTGTTGACGATTTTGAATTTATTACTTTATGATATATATCATATATTTATAGTTGATTTGGAGGAGTTTAAAAAGAGGGTGATCATTTAGAGAAGTTACATCCTCTTCAAAACGGATCCTTTCGATCTCCTCTAAAAACACTAGAGTTGGTCCTTTGGGTAGAAAAGTACCTATATAATGGGGATATATAATTAGAGAAGACAATTTTGTATATTTGTGTTGAGCTAAAAGACTCAATGTGGTGATATAAGATGATGGAGGAGGTGTCCTTTTATAATGAAGGTAAGGGGAACTTTTAGAATTTCTCAAAAGATTAAATAATAATAAATTAACATTAAAAACAAATACATCAAAATGGAAGTGAATTATAATATAATGTGGGTTATTTTGTTAATAACAACAAAAAAATATTTTTTACAAGATTTTAACAAATTTTAAAACTAATCATTTTTATTAACTCTTATTTACAATATTTTAATTTTAATTATGGTAACAACATTTTCAAATTTAAAATGTGGATATTTTTACTTATAAGGTGTAAATTGAATAATAAATGGTCCATTAATGATACTTTAGACCATAATTTATACCAATTTTCCTTATTTATAGTTTTTATTATTAATAAATAATTGAATAAAATATTATTTTCTTAAAATAGCATTTTTTTAAAAATTTATACTATTCATTACATTGAAATTAATAAAATAAATAATGGAAGATAACATTGAAAAAATTCAATCAATACACCCGTGATATGAAATATTCACCTATAAAGTTATTTTATCACCTTAATTATGTAATATTATATTTCATTTAATATTTATAATATTAATTAATTGTTTGTCTCGTAATTGAATAATTACAACATCATTATTTTGTAATAATTTACAATAAATATTCCATCAATAAAAATTAAAAATATATCCACGATATAGATAAACTTTTTACATTTCATAATAATATAAATAGTCAGTATATCTTCTATTTAACTCCAAATTAAAAATATTATACATATAAAAAGAGTGTGATAATTTGTCACTCTCTTTGATTTTAATAATATCATGCCCATTTCTTTGGATGTGTCCATAAAATTTTTCAGTTTCAAACCTTATGTGTTAAGGTTTTCTTAATATTAATCCAATAAAATTTGGGCAAGTTTTATGATATTTGATAATATTTATTAGATTATTTTTACCCTTAATTTCAGGATTTACCCTTAATTATGGTAATAAAATTTACTAAAATGTGATAAATATTGTCCAAAATTAATAGATACATTTTTAATAAATTTTTAAATTATTATTAAAAATATTTAATCCATTTTTTAAAATTCAAAACACCTAAATGGATAAAATTAATGTAAAATTAATTCCATAGATGGAGCGAGAAAATGTGTTTTAAGGTGAAAACATTCAAAAGATTGAAATGTTTTTTATCTAAATTAAATCTCAAATTGATTACATTATACTATATTGGAATAAAATATATAACATTTATTTAATTATACTTTAAAAACAATTAAGAACAAAATTTATCACCAAATTTTGGGAAGAAAAGGTTGTTTTCAATTAAAATTCAATACTTTTCATTTTTCATGAAAACATGAAACACATACGAAAAATACCAAAAATGAAACCAAAGTAAATTTATATAACCTTATTTAAAATAATAATTTTCTTTTTTCATATTTAATTTATATAAATTTTAAAAACATGATTTGAAATAAGTGCACCGTCAAAAGGTGGAAACTGTATTTTTTGAAAAATAAAATTTTAAGAATAACAATGGATTTTTTTATATCTTCTCTAGAAAACACATAAGATAAAAATTAAAAAAATTAATTATATATATATCGTTAATAAAATTTCAAACTATTTATTTGTATATTTCATTGGTATAAAACACACTTGTGCACATTTAAATAAATTTTCAGAAAAATATTTCCGTTTTTATTTCTAAAAATGTATACATGTGTAAACCATACTCTTATAAATTAGTTAATAGTGTTTATATTTAAAATTATAATGGCTGGTTTATAATCATGTAATTAAAATAATTATAATAATAAAATTATTGTTTTGTAGAAACTCAGTGTGGTTTGTAACACAAGTTTAAATTCTTGTAGTGTATAACACAAAACATCAATAAAATGTAATTTATTTGAAAAAAAAAAGTTCATTAAAAAATTCACATAAATAGTTATTACTTAAAATAACATTTCTATAAATAAAAAGAATGAAATTACATCCCATGTAAAATATAAAAAAATGTGGAAGATGAGACTGTGACAAGATTCGTAGTATAAACTTTACTTATTAGGAACATTGAGGTTACTCTTTAAATACAACATAAATTCTAATATGTGCTAACTTGAAAGGAATTTATGGATAATAATTAAATAATATGGATAAGTACTACATATTTTTTATGAAAATTTTAATAAATCCATCATGAAACCATGGTACCACCATGATGAGGAATGTTGAGCTACTATTGACTAGGAGAAAAGATGAAGCTGAGGTACGAGCATCACACATTAATTAAAAGGTAGAGATAATAATAAAGACAAGATTTTGGGGAAATTATGTTTATATATTTGAAATGTATTAATATTTCTATTAACATTTTAAGTTTCATTTTTCCTTATCAACTAATTTTAGATTACCCCATACATAATGATTTTGGAAGAAGCATGAGAAATTTATCAAATGGAAGTTATGCCATGGATAAAATTGATTATAAACTCTTATATTATAAACATGGTTCACTCTCATATACATAGAGTTATTTAGATAATGTATCATTTTTTTAACCTCATGCGATGCTATTTTTATCCTGGGAATATTTTTCAATATTATGTGAATGAATATGTGCTATGCTTTTTACTATGTTACCTTTCAAATTAATTGTCAATAATGAAGATAAGTAACATATGGGGGGTATGAAAACATCATGAATAATGTCATGAGAACACATAATTACTTCTAATATGTTTGGTGTTGTGATTAGAATATTAGCAATAAGGAAAAAGAGTGAAATTGTTGTTCTAAATTATGTTTGGTCTCATTTTTTTCCAATATGTAAATATCAATTTATATATAATGTTGAGAGAATAATTTTCTAAGGATGAGTTGGAAAAAAATTTATGGAGTTTAAGGGATATTCCTTATGATGTGTAAGAAACATTTCTTACGGTGTGTTAGAAAGCTTCCTAACAATGTTAGACGACATTGTTATGTTCTTTACGTTCCAAACCTCATGATGTTCAACATGAAACATTTAGAGTTTTTATGAAATTTTAAAAGTTAATATAAGTATAAAAATGAATAAGTAAAAAGTGATATAAGTATAAGATTAAGAATGAGTTATCAGAAAAACTGATTGTATGATGTTTAAAAATGTGACCAGTTAGATAGAATAATGTGATGGGATGAATCAAACTCATGTTAGCGTATGAATGTCCTAATTTCAAAGTTTCTATTATTGGTTGTATGAATTTTTTCATATTATCATATGTAAAAAACATATGTTAAAAAACTGTGATAGTGGGAGATGTATATATGTTAATATTTTTGAAGGCACTAGATAGAGATATCAATGAAGATGTAAATACATAAGTACAATTGGATAGATCCTACATATGAATATTTTCAATTGAACCTATTGTATAAATTTGAAGGACCTCCAAGTATCAACAGGTGTAAAAAGTTTGAGATAATGTTGAGTGGAATCTGATGGATTAACGTCAGGATTTAGTGAACATTGTCATTGGATAGATGATCCAATCGTGATATGCCATCATGAGTTGATAATGAATAATAAGATGAAAAATTATTTCTTAGTAATTTGTCAGAGGTATCATATGAAGAGAACCAATTAGAAGGAATTTTGAAGATCCACCAAATTAATTTATGATATTTCAATAGAAAAAGTTATGATGATTATATTAGATAGAGTTTTCATAACGAAAGGGAAACCAAATAGTGGTCCATCGAATAATGAATGTTTTTAAGTACATTGGATATAGGAAGATAGAGTTGTTTCATATGATGGTGTGTGATTGTGAGTTCATCAAAAGGATAATATTAAATGTGCACCATCATATAGAGAATACATAATGAATGAAATAGAAAGACATACAGTAGACATAGGATTCCGAAGGAGGTTTACATAAACCATGTAATGTCGGTTACATGACAACACTGAGTTAAACATTAAATATATTTTAATCTAGTGAGTTTAATGAAGTTATAAAAAGTTCCCGAATTTTGATTTTATGGAATTTCAAATAATGGGAGGTCATTCAGGAAACTACAGATGTGTTTTAGAATGTTCCAAAATATTTATGTGACACGCTTTGAAATTAAATTGAGTGTATGTTTTGAAATTAAAAGTTATATTGAGCGGAGAAATACATTTAAATTCCCTTCACAATCTTATAAAAGTTCTCTATATAAATGGTTGAAATAGTATTAAAATTTGTTGTGGAATAATGATCATGCTCATTGCATTGGAACTATAGAATAATTTTCTCATTGAGTTTCTGATCAAGTTCTTACCTGATTAATGAAGAATACGAATTGTGACAACGAACAACAAATAAGAAGATCACCTGAACATGTTTAATTTGATTGAGTTTTCATTAAATGAAGAAAAATATATAAAGGTATGATATCCATTGGATAAATAGAAAATTTTAATAGTAAATGATTGAGTTATAACTTTGTCAAAGAAGTAGAAATCACATCAGAAGAAACAAGATTCATTAGATAGAGATATATTGGATAGAGATACTAAAAAAATCATTCCCAAATTAAGTGCATATTATTGATAAGAATCAGATGAAGACCATCCAGACAAAGATGCATAATGTATATGGAATACCAGAAAAACACAACCATAAGAACATTTGTAAGGATGTTCTTTGGTTGATTCTCTAGAAAATTTATGATTGATAATGTCTTGGTCTTACTAAGATCATGACAAAATATCAAGGCTAAAGGACGCGTAATATTTTTGATGATGGTATTGATGATTATATATAGTTAAATGTTATTTAACATTCTTGTGGATAAATAAATGGTATTTTTATAATGATTCAGAAAAGAAATAGAAAGAGCTTGTAGTCATGGGTATAACTTGTTATTAAAATTCTTGTTGCTTTTGGGTAACTAGCTAAGAATATATAGGATACACTAAGGATAGTTGGGGGATAACCAATTATAGTGTAAGAGATTCTTTCTTCAGGATAGAACTTGGTTTAGGTGGAGGAATGATTACTAGGGGATATGACCAGTTATTTCTCATTCCCTTAAAATCCATAAATACGATAGTAAAAGAATCAATGATGGGGAGAATAACAATCACGTAAAATAGTATGTCTTTGTACCAAACCTTGAAAATATCATGCAAAAATAACTCTTTATACTTACTGCATATAAAAGAACAGTTTTTGGTTTACATTTTTTGGATCATAACTCTATCAAGTATTATAGGATTGGAAAGGTTTCCTTATTAAGTTATGAAATTTGCCTTTAAAATAAAAAATGGTCACTAATTTACCACCTCCACCTCATAGTTATCCTATATTAATAAATGGAAATTCAAATTTTTTACTAAAAAATTTTTTTAAATAAAAAAATTAAATTTCTCCACTATAATACCTTTGAATATTTACCAATGGTAATATTTTATCATTTCTAACATGGGTAAAAATAATATTTAAAACAAAAAAGAAATTATAACATTTTAGAAATAAAAAAGACCCACATATATCTAGTATAGTCATTGAAAAAGATATATAGATAGTATTTTCCTCCAATTCATCCTGTTTGTGTTGGATCAAAAAAATACAAGTCCAATAACTATAAATTTTCAGATGTTGTGTAGGAACCAGATCCCATAAGCCCAGCCTTATGTGATTTTTGGTTGTTGGATTCACCCAGAGTAGGTTCTAATATGTTTTGAGGGTGTTTGGATTAAGGCTGGGGGACACTGCTATAGTTGGAAAGTCTTTGGTGTGGATATTTTGGCATCATTGTAATCCTAGCCACTTTGGTTTAGTATATATTACTATGGTGAAGGGGATATTGGGAGTAGGAAATAAGACAAATAACTTTTTTAGAACTCTATGTGGACGTGTGTATTGGTCCTTAGACTTTAAGATTATTATTGATGGGTATTACAACTCGCACACTTAGATGTATTGATGAAAACTGTGATGACACACTATTCGCAGTGAGGTAGGATATGTTGGGTGCATCATGAGTAATACTGCATTAATAGATAATGTGAGAAAGGATTTGTCCCTTATGTTCCATAACAGAAGTAGATATCTTAGGCCCTTTGATGGAATTGATATAGACTATATAAATCCATATCCATGGTAAGGTATGGGCGAGTTCAATTCAGGGAAGTCAAAGAAAGAATAACTGATCACATGGGTTAAAGGAACTAGCATACAACCCGCTTGATTAGAGATATAGGGTTAAAGGGATTATATTACATGGTAAGTGTTCGTAAGAGGTGACACATCATTGCGGCATTAACTTTTTTTTCTATGGTTCTATGGTGTGTTGCTAGACGCTAACCTTGTACTTTAGGCAGGCTCTACCTAATTCCACTAAGAAAGAGGCCTAGAGGGTCACACACTAAGTGTGTCCATGTATCTCAGTTAAATAATGATTATTCCCGACTATGGTTTAATAATTATTTAAGGATTCCTGATAGCATTTATTTCGACACTAGTTATTTGATAGAATATATTTTGGGCGAAATAATATATTTATTAGCATGTAATGTAGTTACATTTATTAA
Source organism: Viscum album (assembly GCA_963277665.1). Taxonomy (NCBI): domain Eukaryota; kingdom Viridiplantae; phylum Streptophyta; class Magnoliopsida; order Santalales; family Viscaceae; genus Viscum; species Viscum album. The sequence continues at coordinate 838,649,690 of OY728167.1, forward strand.
AAAATAAATAGCCATTACTCAGGGTATAATAAATGTGGAGGAGGAAATAATGAAAAATGGAAAATATAAGTACATGTTGTGTATATTAAATATACACGTCATGTATTTATATGTAAAACAAGTACACATCATTTATTAATGATTACACGCTGTTTAGTTTTTACAGTCGGGATTTTGAGGATATAAAATTGTTTTATTAAATGATATTTATTATAATCAGCATGGGCTCATGTCAAGGAATTAATAATTCGACATGGGGGTTCTCCAATAAGATTTAATTAAATAAATAAAACATGTAACTTGTTTATTTATTATCATATCTCTAAGACCCCAAACCTGATTATAAATATCCTTACAACCCCAACACTTTTCAAGGGAACCATTGTGCACAACAATTCTGAATAATTTTTTCAAGGTCGAAAGAACTCCTTCCTACTAGAATGATCTCAAGACTGAGAGATTAAGGCGATCGAAGGCGGACATCAAAAGAGAAGGTTATTCTGTGCTAGCACCCGAAGATCCCTTTCACGACGTCCAGAGATACGTGGCACACGTGTGGATCACCGCTAGAGGAATCCTAGACTTGGATTTTATGACACAACGACGGATCACTTGATTGTGACTGGAGACACCAACAATGAAATATTTCCACCAAGGTAATTCTTGTGAATTAATTAAATTAATTATAACCAACATATGATGATCCTATCTCTATGGTTCCGGGATTCCCTCTTTTTTCGTTCTTCGTTCTATTCTGAAGATCCGGCGTTTTATATTGTGACGGATCTCGGTTTGAACGTTGTTTAATTCTAAAATTAAATTTGGTAAAACCCACCAATGTGCTTCCGCTACGCCCGGAACCTACAAGTGCTATCAGAGGGAGGTTATATCGTTGATTATAATTATTTAGTTTTTTTTTGTGATTTACGCATTTAATAATTTAGTTGCTTCAATTCAAGTTGATCTTTATTTAAATCTGAATCTTGAGATCTGTTCCTCCTCTATTGTTTCTCGTTCACCATAAAGAAATGACCTTTTCTTTTAATTTTTTATTAAAATAAAATAGAGGATCTCATCTGGAGGAGAAAAACACTCCTGGCCGTACAACATGAGAATACACGGCGTTTATTTGGAAGAAAATGATGTGTAGTATAGGTTCATGCATCGGACTGATCCGCCAAATCAGGTCGTGTATTGGATCCTATCTAAGTCATTAATGAAATTGAGTGTTGAACAGGAATAGGTGGCACATGGTTTCCAGACTACATGTTGTGTGGTCCAACTGAAAACAGCGTGTAGTCCCTTTGGGTTAGGGTTGGACCGTGTACCCCATTCACGACCTTCTCAGCTAGAAACCATATAACATGGAATCTACAAGGCGTGTGTCCCATTAGCCACACCTTGTACTCTGAAATTTTTTGAAGTACATTAAAATGCCATGTCCTCGGGTGTGTACATCAGATGGATGGTGAACAAAAGTACACGTCGTGTAGTCGGAACTACACGTCGTGTACTCATTCAAATTATGCAATGAACGAGAATTCACCAGCTTTCCTCCGAGGTACAAGTTACATACAAGCATAAGTTTATGTGAATTTATTTATTTAAAATTATGATGGATGATAATCTCATGGAAATTCAGAAAAGGGGTTTAAGATAAAGGGATTGATTAATTAAAGATAATTAATTAATTCAAGTGTGATTTATCTTAAGCAAGAATGATTAAATAAATGAATGCTAGTTTTATTTATGAGTAAATATCGTTGCATGTATGGATGATCATGAGCTAGACAAATACCTTTGTATGTGAATGGTTTCTTTTAATTAATTTATTTAAATTAAATTTTTTGGCCTGCGAACTATCACCTCTTTAATATGTAGGGCCTGCGCGCCCAAGGATTCTTTTACGTAAAAACCCCTTTTTACCCCTCACCTGCATGTGAGATAAATTCATATGTAATGGATGGAGCTCCCAATCTAGAGGTGGCGGCTCAAGTAACGATCCAAGGTGAAACCAATCCAAGGAGATATAAAGGTTGATAGGTGGAAAGCTTTAAACATGAACCTGCAAGGTTCAAGGTGTTTCTCCCCTTGGTCTTGGGCTAGTTTATCAACTGATAGATAAACTAACCAATAGAACAAGCTCATGATCATACCATTTAATTTATTTCTATCAGTTGCATGGTTTATTTATTGTGGGTGTGTTGTCATGATCACACAATTAATTAATTAAACAAGCATGCAAGATGGAACTAAAAAAAATTGTCTTTTGCGTAAATATTATCTTAGACCTGGTTAATCACTTATGTATATCCCACATAATATTAACAAGAATGTAATCAAAGATAATAAATTGGAAATTTATGTATAAGTATAAAAACCCTCAATGAAATATTAAGTTGGTATATCCTTCCATAATCTTGGTTAGAATCGAACCATAGTTCAAAGTGCTTGACCAACCCTAGTTGGGGTGCTTTCAATTATCGGGGAATTCCAATTCAAGGTTTTGGGTTGACTTAACTTGGTTCACATCAAGGGTTGACTTCCATAGCTGAACTTGGTGTGACCAAGAGGCAAAGGTTGAGGAAATCCAAAATAAAAGTATTTCAGGATTGTGGAGTCCACTCAGTGGATCAAGGAGCAGCGAGTTAATGCAGTTGGAATTAGCAATTCCTACCTAAAACCCTTCATGTTGCTTGACCAACCCTAGTTAGGGTAATTTGAAGGAAAATATAGATCCTTGACACTAGAATATTCAGGAAACAGAATATTACAAAGTCAATGGTGAGGGCTATTGGATTTCGATAATATAGTTGGAGACTAATAAGTATTAATTTATTTCTTTGTCTCAGTTTTGTAATAAAGTACTAAACCTTTTCTCATCGTAATTTGTAGAAACGGAAAGAAAATGAATTCAAACATATCATTGAGAATAATACTCGAGAAGGAAAACCTTCTCACATGCACCGATTTACAAGAGCAGTAGAGGCGTTTACGCGTCATCCTTCACCACAAAAGGAAATTGTATGTGTTGGAAGGTCATGTTCTAGTTGCACCTGGGAAAGAGGCCAGTGACGAGGAAATATCTCTCTGTGTGAAACATTTGGATGATTCCACAGATGTCCAATATTTCATGCTATCGTCCATGTCTAATGAGCTTCTAAAGCAACATGAAAACATGAACGCGTATAGCATGATGTCTAACCTTAAGTATCTCTACCAAGAGAAGGCGATACAAGAGAGATATGAGATTTCTAATTATTTTTTTACAACTAATCATGGAGAGTCTGCACCAGTGGGGCCTCATGTAGTCAAGCTTATTGGATACATTGAAAGCCTTGACATCTGAGGGATTAAATTCCCGGATGAGTTGCATACAGTTCTCATCCTATCATCACTGCCCAAGACCTTCTCTAACTTCATTGTCAATTATAACATGAGAGGCAATGAGAAGATTCTATCAGAACTTCTGACCTTAATTCTCCAAGTGGATAAGGACATGGGGTGTGACAAACCCGCAGTCCTTATAATAAATAGGAAAAGGGGCCAAATACTTATAAATGGTATGAAGCCCCCGAGAACCATACCTCCAAGAAAGGGATGATCCCGAGGCAGGGCAAGGAATGGGGGGCGGTGTGTTTTGCATGGGGCAAGCAAGGCCACTGGAAGAGAAACTACACCCAAAAGCATGGGGATGCTAAAGGTGCATTCGTTATCAAGTATAATCTTTCCATTTCTACACATTGGGTATTAGATACTACTTGTGGGGCTCACATATGTATTCAAATGCTAGAACCAAGTAGATTTAGAAATATTTACAGAGGAGAGGTGGATCTTCAAGCTGCCAATGGCGCAAGGATGGTTGTGTTGGCTATTGGCGATTACCACCTCTCATTGCCAACTGAGATGATTTTGGTTTTACATAACTGTTATTATGTGCCTAGTGTTACCAAGAACATAATTTCTATATCTTGTTTGGATATGGATGGATTTATTTTCAAGTTTGGAAATAAGGGTTGTCTCTTTTATAATAATAATGTATGTTATGGTATGACACATTTAAATAATGGTTTGTATGTATTAAGTTACCAAAACCAAGTGTTGGAAATCGATAACGAAACAAAATCACATGACTCATACATCACCCAGTTGTGGAATCACCGTCTCGGTCATGTAAATGAGAAGCACTTGACAAAGCTCTTCCAAGATGGCTATTTAGAATCTACTAAGCTCAAACCACGTGATAGATGTCAGGATTATTTACAAGGAAAAATGTCCAAGCTGTCTTTTGGTGGACACAGTGAAAGGGCCACAAGGCTTCTTGGATTGGTACACACGGATGTGTGTGGACCATTTCTAGTAGAAGATAGAGGTTCATATTCTTACTTCATTACTTTTACTGATGATTTGAGTAGATATGGATATGTCTACTTAATAAGGTATAAGTTAGAAGCCTTAGAAAAATTTAAGGAATTCAAGAATGAAGTATAGAATCAGCTTGGTAAGGGGATAAAGAAACTTCAATCGGATCGAGGTGGAGAATATATGAACCAAGTGTTCATTGATCTACTACGGGAGTCTGGGATTCTATCTCAGCCCACTCCTCCTTATACACCACAGTGGAATGGTGGTAGTTAAATGAATAACTGCACCTTGTTGGACAAGGTGAGTGCGATGATGAGTCATGTGGATCTTCCATTATCCTTTTGGGGATATGCATTACAAACTGCAGGATACACATTAAACCGAGTACCATATAAGGTGGAAAATGAAATTCCCTCCGAGTTATGGAATAGAAGGAAACCCATTTTCTCACATACACATGTATGGGGATTGAGGCATTTGTTAATGCCTTCTCAGGCAACAAAAAAGAACTCTGAGGCACGAAGTGTATCTTTATAGGATATCCTAAGAAAATGAAAGGATATTACCTATATAACCCTCAAGACAAGAAAGTTATTGTCACTAGACAAGATGTCTTTCTTGAGAGGGAGCACATCCTCAAAAAGGATAGTGGGTGAAAGATTGACTTCGATGACATTAATGCTCAAGATACACAGGAGTTGGTACAGGAACAAATTCCATAGGTCCTGGTGGAAGAGGTTCCAGAAACACAAGTTCTGTGTAATAGCTCAAGAGAGGTAAGGGAACCAATGAGATTTGGTTTCCTAGTCACTGAGGATGGTGAATCATTATTGTTGGACAATGATGAACCTCTATCCTACAAGGAAGCTGTTGAAAGCTCAGAAGAAGCAAGATGGCAAGAAGTTATGAATTCTGAGATGGATTCCATGTAGCAGAACCAAATCTGGGTTCTGTTCGATGAGCCAGTTGATGTAAATCCTGTTGGATGCAAATGGGTATTCAAGAGAAAACTGGACGTGGAAGGTCATGTTAGCACCTATAAATCAAGGCTAGTGGCTAAAGGATTCAGATAGTGTCAAGGAATTGACTATGATAAAGACTTATCTCCAATTTCCATGTTTAAATCAATAAGAGTCATACTTGGCATAGCAGCTTACCATGACTACGAGATTTGGAAAATGGATTTTAAAATAGCATTCCTTAACGGGAACCTTCAAGAAGATGTCTATATGACACAACCAGAAGGGTTTGTGAAACCAGTTGGAGCCAAAAGGGTTTGCAAGTTGCAAAAATCCATTTATGGATTGAAGAAAGCATCCAGGTCATGGAACATTTGATTTGATGAAGCCATAACGGAATTTGGTTTCATTAAGAATGAATGTGTGCCATGTGTTTATAAGCGGTTTAATTGGAATGAAATCGTTATCCTAGTAGTATATGTTGATGACATATTACTTATTGGAAATGATGTACCAGTATTACAGTCAGTTAAGAACTGGTTGAATAAGTGTTTCTGCATGAAGGACTTGGGAGAAGCAACCTATATTCTAGGGATCAAGATCATTCGTGATAGATCCAAGAGGCTTCCTGGACTATGTCAGCATACATACATTGACCAGATACTAAAGAGATTTATTATGGAACAATCCAAGATGGGATTGGTTCCAGTGTCACATGGCCTATATCTTTCTAAGAAAATGTGTCCCCAGACACAACAAGAGAATGATAGATTGAGTAAGATCCCATATGCTTCGGCTATAGGATCCATCATGTATTCCATGTTATATACTAGGATTGATGTTGCCTATGCACTGAGAATGGTAGGCAGATATCAATAAGAACTAGGAGAACAACATTGGACTTTTGTAAAGACTATCCTTAAGTATCTATGAAGAACTAAGGATATGTTCCTGGTGTACGGAGGAGACGAGGATCTTGTCATGAGAGGGTATGCTGATGCTGGTTTTCAGACAGATCCGAACGATCTGAAGTTGAAATCTGGATATGTTTTTTTGTCTCAATGGAGGAGATGTGAGCTGGAATAGTTCATAGCAGCCAGTTGTCGTCGATTCGACAGTGGAGTCCGAATATATAGTAGCTTCTGATACAGCCATGGAAGCTGTTTGGATTCGGAACATTGCCCAGGAGCTTGATGTGGTGCCTAACAGTAAAGATCTAATTACTTTGTATTGTGATAATACTGCAGCAGTGGCTCTTGCGACCTAACCATGGTCACATCAATGGACAAAGCACATACTCCGGAAGTATCACCTTTTGAGGAATTTATATCAAAGGGGTGAAGTTTCAGTGAGCAGACTGTCCACGGAAGATAACTTGGTGGACCCCATGACTAAAGGCCTATATCAGCAAGACGCGTGAATATCATGTGAGAGCTAGCGAGTTAAAGGTTGTTAGCAGGTGGCTCTAGTCCATGTGGGAGTCTGTTAGAGTTGGTGGCTTAGAACCAACTACTTTGTACTTTATTCATTAATAAAAGCCTTATCACATCTTGATTGTTCTTCTGCGTGACAATGCATGTGATAATTTCCTAAGGATAGCTGTTGCATTAAAGGGTCATAGCGGATATCTGCTATGATGAGAACTCGAAAGTTCCATAAAACTATTCTTGAATATATTTTCTATGGCCGGATGATATTATTTTAGGGACACAAATAATACAGGTCATTAGGGGTGAGGAATCATAAAACTTTGAGGCACCTTCTCATGGTGTGCGCCCTTGGTAATATCCAGGAGGGTATTATGAAAATGAGACCCGCCAGTAAGAAATACACATTTCATAGTGTCATTGGATGTTCCTATCTATGGATGTGTGTATTGATCCTTAGACATTAATATTATTATTAATAGGTATTAAAACTTGCACACTTAGATGTATTGACGAGAACTGTGACGACACACTGTTCTCAGTGAGGTAGGATACGTTGGGTGTGTCACGAGTAATACTACATTAATAAATAATGCGAGATAGGCTTTTTCCATTCTGTTCCATAACAGAAGTAGATATTTCATGCCCTTAGATGGAATTGATATAGCCTACATAAATCCATGTCCATGGTAAGGTATGGGCAAGTTCAATTTCGGGAAGTCAACGAAAGAATAACCGAGCATATGGGTTGATGGAACTAGCATGCAACCCTCTTGATTAGAGATATAGAGACAAAGGGATTATATTACATGAAAAGCGTTCATAGGAGGTGACACATCATTGCGGCATTAACATCTTTCTATACGGGTGCCTTAGCGTGTTTCTAGACGCTAACCTTGGACTTTAGGAAGGCTTCACCTAATTCCACTGAGAAAGAGGCCTAGAGGGTCACACACTAAGTGTGCCCATGTATCTCAGTTAAATTTTAATTTAACAATTTAAATAAAGATTATTCCCAACTGTGGTTTAATAATTATTTAAGGATGTCTGATCGCATTTATTTCAACACTAGTTATTCGAGAGAATATATTGTGGAAGAAATAATATATTTATTATCGAGTAATGTAGTTACATTTATTTATGAAATAAATATCCATTACTCAAGGTCTAATAAATGTGGTGGAGGAAATAAAGAAAAATGGAAAATAAAAGTACACGCTGTGTATATTAAATATACACTCCGTGTAGTTTTATGGAAGATGAGCACACATCGTGTATTAATGATTACACGCCGTGTAGATTTTCCAGTTGGGATTTTGAGGATATAATATTTTTTTACAAAATGATGTTTATTTTAATCAGTGTGGGTGCATGTCAGAGCTTAATATGGTTGATGAGGTATGGGTGGTGAGTCCAGGATGATGTGGTGGCAGATGATGACTGTGAAAACAAGATACATGGGGATATGCATGTGGGTTTCAAGTATGGACCTAGATATGATGGAATGGGATGAATTGGTTCTTTTCCATTATTGTTCATAACCTGGATTCTTTCTATAAAAGAATCTATTAATGGATGAGTAGCTAGGTTGCTTGTTTTACTACTTCAATTTCCCAAATGGTTGAGGTAGTTAGATTTTCCTAGTGGAAAATCATGATGATATCTTAGGATGTTGTCCCAGAGTACCTAGAATTTATGGAAAGATGTTAATAATATTTATTAAATAAATTAACCCATGTGGTTGGTGTTTTTGGAATGTAAAAAGATATTATTGAAAAATTTTGAACTTGATTTGGATTATTCCTTGAGGGATTGGACTATGCTATGATGGAGAATTAAATTTTTTGGGAATAATGTTTATTTTTTATGAATGCTTAATGAAGTAATTAATGAATGGACATGATAAAATGGAAATAAGTAATTAATTCATCACTTTAAATACTTGTGTGATTTTAGGACATGTAGTTCTTATAAGGGGTAGTATGGTTTTTAATAAAAAAAAATTATGGTCGATTATAAGACTCAGTTATTCCAATAGTGTGGTTATGAGATATAATATATCTTGTATGTTTTTTGATTTCATACGCTACCCCACACTTGTTGATTATGGGCACTGGCACATAGTGGACTCTAGGATGGTGTTTTCCCCAACATTTCGTTGGGAGGATGGATTGCTATCTATTCTTTCGAGCCCCACTATCTTCTTTTGTAGTATTATGGGTTGTTATGCATAGTGGTTAGTTTCCTATATATGTATATATAGGGAAATAATGAATTGTGGTTATATCACATGCATGTATCTCCAAAAAAATATATCTAAATGATTAATAAAGGTATGGGGTGTATAAATTTTGATGGATTGAGGTACCTTACTCGGTCTATGAGCTATGATGGATTGAAGTATAATACCAAATTTACAATTCATGTCATACATGTTGTGGTGGCTCCCCAACACTACAAGGATACTATATAGTGATGTTATGTGGGATGATGTTATAATTTGATGTATGAGGTGCATGTTCTGATACTTAGCCCATGTGTCATTGGGATCACTACCACAAAACTGGGCAAGGCATGCGCTTGCCTTTATCAGCGCTAACGGAAAAGCGCTGATAAAGGGCCGGACCTTTATGAGCGCTTTTTTAGCACTGATAAAGGCCTTCCACTGTATCAGCGCTAGAAAAGCGCTGATAAAGGGTACCCCTTTATCAGCGCTAACAAAAGCGCTGATAAAGGTCCACTTTATCAGCGCTTTTCTAGCGCTGATATAGGCTGTATTTATCATAGCTTTTCATTTTAGTGCTGATAAATACACCCTTTATCAGCGCTTTTTACTAGCGCTGATAAAGGGTCCCGCGGATTTATTAAAAACCTGCGGGTCCTCTTCCTCCTCCCCGCACACAATCAAGCTCTCGCGGAAGCCCTCGTCTGCGCCGCTGCCAGCGCTACCGCCGCTGCCTCCGCCTCCTTCTCCTCCGCCGCGGCCGCCGTCTCCTCCTCTGCTTCTGCTCCTCCTCCTCCTCCTCTGGTGCCTCCGCCGCCTCCTCCCTGCCTCATCCCTGCCTCCGCGCCGCTGCCGCCGGTGCCTCCACCGCGGCCTCCTCCTCTGCTTCTGCTCCTCCTCCTCCTCCTCTGGTGCCTCCGCCGCCTCCTCCCTGCCTCATCCCTGCCTCCGCGCCGCTGCCGCCGGTGCCTCCACCGCGGCCTCCTCCTCCTCCGCCAGTGCCTCCTCCTCCTCTGCCGGTGCCTCCTCCTCCACCGTGGCCTCCTCCTCCACCGCGGCCTCCTCCTCCTCCGCCGGTGCCTCCGCGGCCTCCTCCTCCTCCATTGTGCGGTATGCTATGCCTGTAATTTGCTTTGTTTTCTGTTTTTGTTCTATATTTCAACTATCATGATTTGTGTGAATCAATTTTATTTCAAGTGGGGGGTGCAGGTGCTGCGGGTGTAGTGGGTGGGGGTTGTTTAGGTGGGGGTGTTTAGGTGGGGGAGATGTTTAGTGGGTGAACATGTAGGTGGGGCGTATAATGGGGGGTCCAAATACCGTATCTTCCTCATCCTAAAAGGTGCGATCTTTTTCAATACCATTTTATTTCACTGTCCATAAAACATAGTATTCGCCCGTTTTCTCCTTTCCCATCCAACACTATCATATCCAGTACCATTACCTATAAAATAACACATTATGCATGCGTTCTTAAAAATATAATAAGCGAGTAGTAAAACTCTGTCGCCTCCTCCTCTGCTCCTGCTCCTCCTCCTCCTCCTCCACCGGCCTCATCCTCCTCCTCCTCCGTTGCCTCCGCCGATGCCTCCTCCTCCTCCGCCGGTGCCGCCGGTGCCTCCGCGGCCTCCCCCTCCTCCGTCGGTGCCTCCGCGGCTTCCTCCTCCTCTGCCGTCACGCCGCGGTCAAGCCGTGGTCCCGCCGCGGTCACGATGTGGTCACGCCGCGGTCACGCCGGTGCCTCCGCGGCTGTTGCCTCCTCCTACTACGCCACGGCCGCCTCCTCCACCTCTGCTCCTGCTCCTCCTCCTCCTCCTCCACCGGCCTCATCCTCCTCCTCCTCCGCTGCCTCCGCTGCCTCCGCTGCCTCCGCCCTGCCTCCGCCCTGCCTCTACGCTGCCGCCGGTGCCTCCTCATCAACCGCGGCCTCCTCCTCCTCCGCTGATGCCTCCTCCTCCTCCGCCGGTGCCTCCGCGGCCGCCTCCTCCTCTGCGGTCACGCCGCGGTCACGCCGGTGGTATGAGTGATTCAACTGGCGCACGGTGGTATCATATTGATGTGAGGCTTGGGGATTGTAGTGGTTCCCAATACATTTTTTATTTTGGTATTTATTTATTCCTTTATTTCCTTGAAGTATCTTGTTTTTTATCTAAATTATACTCATATTCCTTCTCCTTTAACCTATATACTTATCCTATGGATTTTAAATAGGATGAATATAAATAAAGAATGGATGAATGCCAATCGGTTGACAAAAGAGTATGAAGAAGGCATGAAAGAATTTATCAAGTTTGCAATAGATCATGCATGTGACTCTTCTCAAATCCTTTTTCTGTGTTTACGCTGTTGTTATTCAAAACAAATTAGTACAGATGAGTTGGAAGAACACTTGATCTGTCACAGAATAGATCAAAGTTATACATGTTGGAATAAACACGGGGAAACAACGAATGTAGGTAGTGACTGGGGTGACACTGCGTTTTATGGATAATCTGATATGATTACAAACATGAACAATGAAGATGACCGTATGGAGGATGTGATTACAGATGTGAATGATGATGAAGATCGTATTGAGAAAATGACAAGGACTTTCGAAGATGAACTTCGTGATTGCCCAAAATTGTTCGAGAAGTTAAAAAGTTGTGCAAAGACGCCATTGTATGCTGGTTGCACTAAATATACAGCATTGTCAGCCGTACTGAAGCTGTATAATTTGAAAGCAGATAATGGGTGGAGTGACGACAGTTTTACGAAACTACTTTCCCTCTTGAATGACATGCTCCCAGAAGACAATGAGCTCCCGAGCCGAACATACGATGCCAAACGAATGCTACGCTCTATGGGTATGATCTCTGAAAGAATACACGCCTGCCCGAATGACTGTATACTGTTTCTCAAGGACCACAAATCACTTAAAGAATGCCCAAAGTGTGGTGCTTCTAGATACAAGAAAGATGGATCCAGTCCTACTAAAGTTGTATGGTACTTTCCAATCATTCCAAGGTTTAGACGCCTATATGGAAGTGAGGAGACTGCAGAACAATTAACATGGCATGCAGATACAAGAATTAAAGATGGGATACTACGTCACCCGGCAGACTCTCCTCAGTGGAAGAGAATCGATCATGAGTATCCTGAATTTGTAAACGAGTCGAGAAACCTTCGTCTTGCGTTATCTACAGATGGAGTGAATCCTTTTGGTTTTCAAAGAAGCAGTCACAGTACATGGCCGGTTATGTTGATAAATTATAACTTACCACCGTGGTTATGCATGAAACGAAAATACATCATGTTATCTATGCTTATATCAGGACCAAAACAACCGGGTAATGATATTGATGTTTATTTAGCTCCATTGATCGAATATTTGAAATTATTGTGGGATTCAGGTGTTACATTGTATGATGCTTACAGAAAGTAAGATTTCACTTTGAGAGTCATGTTGTATGGGATGATAAATGACTTCCCAGCGTATGGAAATTTGTCAGGATATAGCATTAAAGGAACTCAAGGTTGTCCCGTTTGCGAAGAAGGTACACAATCAATTAGGTTGAAACATTCATTGAAAACAATGTTTCTAGGACATCACAGATTTCTACCGCGACGACATAAGTACCGTTCTTGGAAGACTTCATTCGATGGAAGTTCAGAAGAACGTACAACACCGTCTCCACTAACAGGCGATCAATTGTTTGAGAAAGTTAAAAATTTGGACACTACTTTTGGTAAACCGGCTTCGAAAAACCTTACGAAAATCGGTTGGAAAAAGAGATCAATTTTTTTGAATTACAATACTGGAATTGTCTGTATGTAAGACATTTTATTGATGTTATGCATGTAGAAAAAAAATGTATTTGATAGTGTTATCGGCACGTTGCTAAATACATCTGGAAAAACAAAAGATGGAATTAAGGCTAGGTTGGACATGGTTGAGATGGGAATACGAGAAGAGTTGGCACCAGTAAAGGGTGAAAAACAAACATTTCTTCCTCCTACTGCTTACACTCTTTCCAGGCAGGAGAGATATCTGTTTTGCAACTTCTTGAATGACGTAAAAGATCCAGAGGGGTGTTCGTCAAATATCAGTAACCTTGTGTCAATGAGCGACTTGAAGTTAAAAGGTCTAAAATCACATGACTGTCATGTTTTGATGAAAAATCTTATTCCAATTGCTTTACGTTGCATTTTGCCCAATAATGTCCACCATACATTAACGAAACTGTGTTTCTTCTTCAAATATATATGCAGCAAAGTTATAGACCCGACGAAATTGCCAGCTACGGAAAAAGAAATTGCCATCATATTATGTGAATTAGAAATGTTCTTCCCTCTTTCATTTTTTAATATAATGGTTCATTTGATGGTCCACTTGGTGAGAGAGATTCGACTATGTGGTCCTGTACATTACAGATGGATGTACCCCATTGAACGGTATATGAAGATTTTGAAAGGGTATGTCAAAAATCGATGTCGGCCAGAGGGTTGTATTGCAAAGTGATATATTGTTGAGGAAGCCGTTGAATTCTGTACCGAATACTTGTATGGTGTGGAGAGCATTGGCCTACCGAAATCTCGTCACACTGGGCGGTTAGAGGGTGAAGGAATTTCTGGAAGAAAGGTTGTCACAATCAATATTACAGATCAAGAGCAGGCCCACCTTTATGTTTTGCATAACAGTTTGGACGTTGACCCATATGTTGAAATCTACAAAGAAATTCTTAGGCAATTGAATCCATAAAGGGATGAAAAATGGATATCAAATACACATAATCGACAGTTTATAGGATGGTTTCGAGATCATATTTTTAAGAAGTCAGATGAAAATCCAAAGTCTATTTTGGAACGACTTCGATGGCTAGACGGAGGACCAAGTGTGTATGCATTATCTTACAATGCTTATGTAGTTAATGGTTATACATTTTATACTAATGAACATGATGAAGACAGTACCATGCAGAATAGTGGGGTTACACTTGTGGCTGAAGCGATGCATGTTTCCGGTGCTAAGGACAGAAATCCAATTTATGCGAATATGCCATACTTTTTCATCATCAAACAAATATGGGAGTTGGATTATACGGAATTTCAAGTTCCGATATTTCAATGCAAGTGGGTTGATAACAGGAGTGCTGTTAAAATAGATGATTTGGGATTTGTGAATGTTGATTTCAGTAAGGAAGGGGAGAAAGACGAACCATTTATAATGGCATCACAGGCAGTGCAAGTATTTTATGTTCCCGATCCCGCAAACCGAAACTGGTCAATTGTTCTGTTATCGACCAAAACAGCTGATGGGTCAGATGAAAATTCAATGGAAGATGATCCTTTCATTGGGATTTCGCAATCATTTCGCAGTTCTCTCAATGTAGACGACGTTTTGTATGTCAGAGGAGACCACAATGAAGGGATATGGATAGTTGATAGAGGGGTCAAATCCCTTCAGCCTTTTAAAAAAAAGGGAGTTCAATAATCAGGTTATTGATTTTTATTGTAATATAGATTGTGTTACATTATGTTATTATCTGTCCGCTACTGCTTTTATGTGATCTAACTTAAATTTTAAACCAGTTCTGCAGATAATGACTTCTTCACCTGCTGATGCACCCAATCCCGAGACACAACACGTCTCTCAACCTGTTGCAGCTGGTCTCATTGCTGAGAGACAACAGGTCTCTCAACCTGTTGCAGCTGGTCCCACTGCTGACGTACAACAGGTCTCTCAACCTGTTGCAGCTGGTCCCACTGCTGAGAGACAACAGGTCTTTCAACCTGTTGCAGCTGGTCCCACTACTAACGTACAATAGGTCTCTCAACCTGTTGCTGCTGGTGTCAGTGCTGAAGCTTGTGTTTCAGAGAAACATAATGATGATTCAAAAACTGAGGAAATGGTAGGCGATGAAACCCCAGTGACACAAAAAAAAACAGGTGCGCCGTAGTTTGAGAGTTTTAGCAAAAATCCTTAAGGCAAAAGCAAAAGGCATCAAATTTGAGGTGGGATGGAATAAGCTAGGCCAGCATGTAAACCCCAACAAAGCCATGTTTAGTAGCTACATTGGAATCGTCACTCGACAACGCGTGCCGATTGACGTAGAGTCATGGCACCATGTTGTCAGAGGGTTGAAAACATTAATGTGTGAAGAGATTACGGTAACATTACGATATCATCTATTTAATTTATTAAAATAAAATAAAATATTGAAATATTGACTAACCCTTCATCATCTCTTGCAGAGTGCATTTATAGTAGATTTTTCGCAAAAAGAATATGTTTTCGGACTGGCAGGAAGGATTCATAGAGGCTTTTGCACCATTTTAACGAAAAATCATCTGAAAGATGCCGAAGGGAAAATCAAGCCGCACCCGCTTCCTCTTTATGCACACTTGATATCCCAAGGAACGTGGGATGCGTTTTGCAACCGTCGTGCGGAAAAGAATTTTCAGGTACATTGTGTTTGGTTACATGTTGTGTAACGTTTCTTGTATTCATCACATTGATTGATAGGTTTTTATTTATGAAATAGCAACTGAGTTCTGGAAATAAAGAACGGGCAGCAAAACCAGCGTAGCCCTACCGTAAAGCAAGGTTGGGGTACGCTTCAATTGAAAAACAATTGGTATGTATTTTAAAAGTACTGTAATAATTTTATGTGACATAAAACAACACTGTAACCATGTTTCTCTGTTTATAAGCAGATTGATGAAGAAAAATCTCAATTCACTTCCATTCCACGCCATGTGCTATGGAAGGAGGCTCGTGTTAATAATGAGGGGAAACTGATAGATGAAAACACACAAAAAGTGTGGGAAACATGTGTAAGTATGACATAATATAAACTTGTTTTGCTTTAAATCACTATTACATAATGATGCTTACTTATTTTTTCATATTTTCTATTTGACATAGTCACAGGAAACATCAACACCCGCACCGGATGCAGACATACTTTCAACGACCTTGAAACAGCCAGAACAGTATGGCCGCGTCAGAGGTGTGGGTTTTGGGGTGTCACCCAAGACATATTTTAAGAAAAAGAAACAAGAGGATGAACAAACTAAAGAATTGCATGTAATGAGAGATAAATTAGCTACCCTTGAAGAACTAATCCAAACCCAGGAATAGATGCTAAAGAGTTTGATGGAGGAGAGGCGAAGAGAACAAACAACTCAAGAACAACCCCCGCGAGAAGATCCACCCCTCACCAGCTTTGAGGCGATCCATTCCCCTCAAAGACCTGACTTAACCGAGGTAATCAATGTTATAATATTCGTTTTTGTGAGATGTGAATCACATAGACACTGATACCTTTCATTTAATGATATTCTACAGGGTGAAAATGACTGTGATTTATATCTGTCAACTCCCACCCATCGCCTTGTAGCGAGGGCTATGGTGTTCAATATGCAGAATGACACGCTACACTCCAGACCACTTCCAACCGGTCATGTCAAAGTGTCGATTAACGTAGCTAATGAGCCGAGCGCCGAGCTACCCGTGCCAAATGACAATGATGACATTCATACGGTGGAAAAATATATTAGAACATTCGTTGCATAGCCGTCGAATCTTGTAAAAAAACACGTCGAGCAGGAGGTATTCATTTCCAGTTCATTTTTCAAGCAGAACCTTTAACATTAAATTAGAAAATGGATGAACCGATGAATGTTATTACAGAAGGATAAAATGGAGAAGCTAAAATGAAAGAGCGGCTCCAAGATTGGATCAACCAACCGATCAAAATGATCTACTGAGAGCACGTTCACACCGCCCGTTCTATATCCACATTTAATATCATTGCAATCTTATGTGGATACGAAAATGAAAGACGGAAAGAATCATACAATTGTTTGTGAAAAAGATATGTACGGAGAGGAAACAATGGATTTCGTTAGTGCAGACACTGTTTCTGAGATCATCATATACGACTGGCTAGGCGCCTCAGTTATAAATGTATACATGAGGTATGTTTTCATGATTTGATTTTACAGAAGCTGATATACTTTGATAATTATGGATAAATACATCTCATATTTTTGACAGGCATATATATGAAAAACAGTTGAAGGGATTTTCCCATGAATACAAATTTTGACTCGTTAGTCCTCACACCATTTCTACACAACGAACAGAAATAGATTCTAATTTTCAGGCTGAATTGATGTCAAATCTGCTCATAACGTTTCAAAGAAGAATTATGACTGACAGGCTCTTTTTAATACCAACGATGTAAGGGTAAAACTCTACATTTTAATCATATCAATTATATTTTCATTTCTATCAGTACTTATTTCTTTCTGTGTTTTTAGGGAACATTGGATGCTCATTGCAGTCAATTTGGATACTCCAATGATTTATTTTCTGGATTCACTGCATGGATATCCAACTAACCGGCCACACATGATGGCGATTGTCAATTTGTAATAGACTAGATCCGACATTTTAGAACTAAATATCTAGTTATATAATTTATATTATCTTTTAATGAGGATTTTGTTATGATAGGGTGGTGTATGAATATCGTCTAAAGGCTGGAATGAATCCAGGGCGTAAGGACGACAATGCCCACAAGATCTACAAATGGAGAAGTATCTGGGTATATATAATTATATTTCACTCTCCAAATACATTTCAAAACAAATTACTTATTTTTCTCGATGTTTCTGCAGTGTCCGAAACAAACAAATGACAAGGACTGCGGTTATTATGTTTGTAAATTTATGAAAGAGATCATATCTCATGGACAAACTAGCATCCCTGAAGAGGTATTTTTGAAAATAATTACTAATTTAATTAAAATAATTATTAATACCTTGTGTATTTATATTTTTTCAGTACTACTATGACTGTCGCAAAAACTCCTATTCAGAAGATGATATAAATGTCTTTAGAAACGAATGTGCAGTGTACTTGGTTGAAGAATGTAAACAAATAGGACAATGAAGGTGAATTCGTAATACTTATGTTATCTTTATATGGTCATTGATATCTCCCTTTACACTTATTGAGCATCTATGATCTCCCTTTCTTATGTTTCATATCCTTAGATTAGTGAATTCCTACTACTTAGTTTGAAAATGAGATAAACTTTGGAAAACAACACCAATGACATACGCCAAACCGAGAAAATGCGTTCGGATTGTTTTGATACTTTAGGACAACGATCCACGAGTCATTTGTGACGCATACGAATCGACCGCACCTCAATCCGACGCACGGTGTGACCGGTATGGATAAAATTTTCTGATATCAGTTTGAAAATGACATGAACTTTGGAAAACAACACCAATGACATACGCCAAACCGAGAAAACGCGTACGGATTGTTTTCATACTTTAGTACAACGATCCGCGAGTCATTTGTGATGCGTATGAATCGACCGCACCTCAATCCGACGCACGGTGTGACCGGTATGGCTAAAATTGTCTGATATCAGTTTGAAAATGACATGAACTTTGGAAAACAACACCAATGACATACGCCAAACCGAGAAAACGCGTACGGATTGTTTTGATACTTTAGGACAACGATCCACGAGTCATTTGTGACGCGTAAGAATCGACCGCACCTTAATCCGACGCACGGTGTGACCGGTATGGCTAAAAGTGTCTGATATCAGTTTGAAAATGAGATAAACTTTGGAAAACAACACCAATGACATACGCCAAACCGAGCAAACGCCTTCGGATTGTTTTGATACTTTAGGACAACAATCCACGAGTCATTTGTGATGCGTACGAATCGACCGCACCTTAATCCGACGCACGGTGTGACCGGTATGGCTAAAAGTGTCTGATATCAGTTTCAAATTGAGATAAACTTTGGAAAACAACACCAATAACATACGCCAAACCAAGAAAACGCCTTCGGATTGTTTTGATACATTAGGAAAACGATCCACGAGTCATTTGTGACGTGTACGAATCGACCGCACCTCAATCCGACGCACGGTGTGACCGGTATGGCTAAAATTGTCTGATATCAGTTTGAAAATGACATGAACTTTGGAAAACAACACCAATGACATACGCCAAACCAAGAAAATGCATTCGTATTGTTTTGATACTTTAGTACAACGATCCACAAGTCATTTTTGATGTGTAAAAATCGACCGCACCTCAATCCGACGCACGGTGTGACCGGTATGGCTAAAAGTGTCTGATATCAGTTTGAAAATGAGATAAACTTTGGAAAACAACACCAATGACATACGCCAAACCGAGAAAACGCGTTCGGATTGTTTTGATACTTTAGGAAAATGATCCACGAGTCATTTTTGACGCGTACGAATCGACCTCACCTCAATCCGACGCACGGTGTGACCGGTATGGCTAAAATTGTCTGATATCAGTTTGAAAATGACATGAACTTTGGAAAATAACACCAATGACATACTCCAAACCAATCAAAATCCTTCGGATTGTTTTGATACTTTAGGACAACGATCCACGAGTCATTTTTGATGTGTACGAATTGAACGCACCTCAATCCGACGCACGGTGTGACCGGTATGGCTAAAATTGTCTGATATCAGTTTGAAAATGACATGAACTTTGGAAAACAACACCAATGACATACGCCAAACCGAGCAAACAAGTTCAGATTATTTTGATACTTTAGGAAAACGATCCACGAGTCATTTGTAACATGTACGAATCGACCGCACCTCAATCCGACGCACGGTGTGACCGGTATGGCTAAAATTGTCTGATATCAGTTTGAAAATGACCTGAACTTTGGAAAACAACACCAATGACATACGCCAAACCGAGCAAACGCCTTCGGATTGTTTTGATACTTTAGGAAAACAATCCATGAGTCATTTGTGACATGTAAGAATCGACTTCACCTCAATCCGACGCACGGTGTGACCGTTATGGCTAAAATTGTCTGATATCAGTTTGAAAATGACATGAACTTTGGAAAACACCACCAAAGACATACGCCAAACCGAGTAAATGCATTCGGATTGTTTTGATACTTTAGGAAAACGATCCACGAGTCATTTGTGACGCGTACGAATCGACCACACCTCAATCCGATGCACGGTGTGACCGGTATGGTGAAAAGTGTCTGATATCAGTTTCAAATTGAGATAAACTTTGGAAAACAACACCAATGACATATGCCAAACCGAGCAAATGCCTTCGGATTGTTTTGATACTTTAGGACAACGATCCACGAGTCATTTGTAACGCGTACGAATCGACCTATAAAGAACTGTAATTTTCAAGGAAATTTTTTTCTTAATTTTCTTTGGAATTTTACAAGAGCGCAGTTTCTGACGGCACCTGATTCCGAGGCCCGGTGTGCCCGGAATCATTTTCCGAAGTTTGGCTCGGGTACGTTCAGTGAACGGACGAGCGGGTTTTTCTAAATTTTGAACCGGTACCCGGAATCGAATTCTGAGGGCACCGATGAAATCACAGCGCCGGTATTCGCTTAGAAACGCCTCTTCCGGAGTTGCGTTTGCTCGGGTGTGGTTTTTAATTTTCGGGCTTAAAGTTAAGAAATAAAATAGTTTTGCGACAACTTTATTTTATTTCACTTAAGACACATGGAAGCCACTTAAAGCCACTTGTTGACGGCTTGAACTGAGTTGAACCGGATAGGATGCTATCCAGAAATATCCTACCCCCTTGGTAGGATATTTGTGAGGTGGGGCCCGCACGAGCCCCGCCGTTTCTTTCCGCTAAGAAACGCACCCACGAAAACCCGTCTTAATGAAAGTCAACTGACGCGTTTCTTAAAATATTAACATACCATTTAATTGAGCGGTTTATTTCGTAAATTAAATGGGCTGTTTCTTTCGGGAATTAAACGGGCTGTTTCTTTCGTTGAATTAATTCAACGAATTGATTAGTCGTTTCATAACCAGTTTTCAAATTCGTTGGCGTAATAATAAAATATGGCCAACGCACGACCTCTGGTTATTTGCGCGTTGAGAAGATTTGAGAGGACCCTTGTATCTTCTTCTCCCTTGCGAAGAACGCGAAGAACGCGAAGAACGCGAAGAACGCCGAACCCGGAAATCGACGACGCTTCCGTCCGAGACGTTCTTCCCCGCTCCGATCTCCGGTCACCAACCGTTTGAGGTGAGTGATTTCGGATTTCCTCTCAAGGTTCTTTTGGTTTTAAACGAAACAGAGATTTAAATATTAATAATTTAAATCTGTTGTTCTTGGTCCATTGAGCTCGCCGACTCAACGCCGGATTTTGCGATGACGCGACGCCTCCCCGCGACGACGTGACGATCCCTCTCTTCCGCGACGAGCTTTTCCGCGAAGGACGCCCGCGCGCGACGATCCACGAGGTAGGGATTTATTTATGGGAATTACCCCTTTTAATTATTCCCGTCAATGTTTCTTTAAAGAAATTAAAGAACCGAATTGTGAACAATTTTAATCTTATTAAAATTGTTGTTTCCTGTGTGGAATAAAATTCTCCCGGTTGTTTATCTCTAACGCGGAGGGTGCGGGCCAAACGAACACGGCCCGACGACCCTCTGCCGTTCTTCTTTTTGTGCGGATTTGACGGGCGATGACGAAACGTGCCGCAACAGGTGTTTGACGATCCCGCAGTGAAGAACGAGTCCCGGGAGGAGCAATGGCGCAGACGGTAAGAGAATTGGACCACCAGAACAATCCCGGTGGCCCGCGGAACTCGCCGGCGGCGCGGGTCGTCGGCGCGGCGGCGCCGGCAGCCGGGAGCGGCGGCGCCCCGGCGCGCCGTCGGACAGGCCGCAGCGACTCAGCGAGGCGGCGGAGGCACCCGCGGACCCGCGGCCGCGCGGGTCCGGTGCCCTCGGACGCGGCTGAAGCCGCGTCCCGACTCAACGCGGCCCCACGCAGGGGGCCGCGGCACCACCTGGCCGCAGGGGCGGCGCCCCGCGCCCCGCGTGCCTCGGCCGAACCGGGCCCGGCCGTGCCGCTCGGCCGGACCGGACCGGGTCGGGTCGACCCGGTTCGGCCGACTCCCGGGGGGGTCGGGCCGGGTCGGCCCGGGCCCGTACCCCCCGTCTTCGGACGGACTTTGTTCAAATGGCCGTATCTTGAGCTACGTGTCTCCAAACGACCCGCCGTCAGTGGCAACACGATCCTTGGATCGAGACGGTCGTTTTGGTATATCGCACTCAAGGTTTTGGAATACTTTGAGTATGGTCGGGTTGGTTCGTACACGAAACCAACCGGGCCCTCGGAGCGGAAACGCTCATATCTTGAGCTACAGACGTCTGATTGACGTGCCGTCATCTTTGTTGAGTTCCTCTTTATGAGACGGATCTTTTGGCATACTCCGCCCGAGGTT
This sequence comes from Viscum album, assembly GCA_963277665.1. NCBI lineage: Eukaryota > Viridiplantae > Streptophyta > Magnoliopsida > Santalales > Viscaceae > Viscum > Viscum album. The sequence continues at coordinate 838,671,965 of OY728167.1, forward strand.
TGGACACAGGTGGAGTATGGTCGGGTTGGTTTTTCCTTAAAAACCAACCGGGCCCCTGGGACGAAAAAGCCAATAACTCTCAGACCGGGTGTCCGATCGACGCGCCGTCTGCGACGTTGAGTTCCTGTTAGCGATACGGAACTTTTGAATACATCAACTTCGGACTTTGTGTCAGTTGATGTATCAGCCTCTCGGCTCGTGGAGCGGACCCTCCCGGACGAGCTTGCTGTGTGCGGGAACCCTAGTGCTGGTTGCGACTGCTACTTCGACAGCGACGACCGTGCGGAGATCCTCAGTGGACTGCGGCGACGACTGTGCAGAGATCCTCCGTGGACTCCGACGACGACCGTGCAGAGATCCTCAGTGGACTGCGGCGACGACTGTGCAGAGATCCTCCGAGGACTCCGACGACGACCGTGCAGAGATCCTCAGTGGACTGCGGCGATGACTGTGTAGAGATCCTCAGTGAACTGCGACGACTACTACACTCAGCGATCCTACGTGGATCAGTGCTACAGGTCCTGCATGGGCCCGGTCCTGTGTGGGCCCGATCCTGTGTGGGTCCGATCCGGTGTGGCTCAGCGCTCAGCGGTTCTGTGTGAGCCAGCGCCTACAGGTCCTGCGTGGGCCCGGTCCTGTGTGGGCCCGATCCTGTGTGGGTCTGATCCTGTGTGGGTCATTGCGGGGGTTAGTTACCTATCGATCCTTCGTGGGTCCGACGACTTAGATGGATCAGTGATCATCTTTATCGTCATCCGAAAAGTATACCTGTGTGAGCTGAATCTTGTGTTACTCTTCTTTGTGGATTGTGTTGAGCTATCCTGTGTGGATTTACTGTTTACTCTCCTTTGTGGATTGTGTTGAGCTATCCTGTGTGGGTATACGTTTTGCTTTCCTGTGTGGACTGGGTTGTGCTTGGGCTCGGACGTTGGAGCCGAACAGGAATTGATGACTTAGGTATATGTATGGGCATATACCTAAGCCGTGTCAGATGTTACTTCGTGATTGTATCTTTCCTTTGCGGATTATCCTTGTGGATTTCGGGAGACCTTTGGGGGTCTCGGGGTCCCTACTGAGTAGCTTATACTCACCCCTGCACGGGCTTTGCCCGCACTACGTTGTGTTGGTTGCAGACGACGGACAACACTGATCGTGGTGGAGGCGTGTGGAGCAGGACAGTACCCGGAGGCGGACCACTGGGCGGGACGTACTCGGAGCGGTCAGGTGGACCCGAGGATAAGTGGAGGCTATCTGTACCCACCCTTCAGGTGGGATTTCCAGAGGACGGATCGATGCTGCAGTTCTCCCTTTCAGTTGCTGTTTTTCCTTTCAGTTGTACTTTACTGTTGGTCTTATATTTCCGGCCCCTTTTACTTTCAGCACAGCTTGTACAGTTTTTACTTAGTGTTTACTTTTCCGCTTGCTTACTCTGTGGTGCTTGTTTACTTTTAAAAGGCAATGTCTTCCCTTTTTGTTGTGATTTACGCCTTGGTGCTAGTCGCCAGCCTCTGTCCTATGGAAGGCGGGCTTGGGGTAGTCACGGCACGGGCCCCGAGGGCGGGTCGTGAAAAATTGGTATCAGAGGTTCCCGGTTCTACCATAGACTCTGATCATTCTTCTATGTGAAGAAATAGTGTTTAGCGTATTAAGTGTGGTTATCAGTCCAGGGAGTCCAGTGTTGGTGTGGCGGCCGACGTATCCATACACCAGGACCCTGACCTCTGATTTCCGAATTAATGCACGAAAACATTGATTGCATGTGTGTTTCATGTTTTCTTCGTGATTACTTGTGTCAGCTCACCAGGTATACTGTTCTGACCGTGGCACACTTGTTTCCTTTTCAGGATGGCACGACGACAGCAGCCAGCTAGGGTTCCTAGAGTAGAGCGCGATGACAGCCCACCGAGCGACGAGGCCTCGGTACAGGGCCCATTGACAGCAGAGGCACCGGTGGTACCTTTACCCGCCGAGCCCCCGATGCTTCCATCACTGGCAGCTGACGACGCACGACGCCTCGGAGCTCTGCACGAGTTCCAGCGCCAGCGACCACCCAGGTTCCGTGGGGAGATGGACCCCCAAGCAGCCGAGGACTGGCTGGAGGCGGTCGTCCGAGTTTTCAGGCAAGTGAGGACACCAGCAGACCTCATGGTGAACCTCGTGGCGAGCCTACTGCACGCAGCAGCAGGGCGGTGGTGGAGCCTGATGCTCCAGGTACACGATGAGGCCTCCCTCATCTGGGCGGACATCAAGAGCCTCTTCTGCTCAGAGTTCGTCCTGGCCACCCTCCGTGCGGTGCGCATCCAGGAGCTTCTTCAGCTGCGGCAGGGCAGCTTGACGGTCGCCCAGTACGCGGCGAGGTTCACCGACCTTTCTCGCTACTCGACAGACATGGTACGGGACCCCTTCTTCCGGGACCGGACCTTCGAGCAGAGATTGAGACATGAGATCAGGGCATCGCTGATCACCCTCAGCATCCCGACCCAGGCAGGAGTGCTAGAGCGAGCCCTTCTGATCGAGAGCTTCCTGGCTGATTCCACAGTGAGACCTGCTGCAGGGCGGCAGATAGCGGAGTCTTCGGCAGCAGGTAGCCGACGGATGACTCAGGGTTCCAGGCAGACCAGGCCTTCCGTCAGACGACCCCAGTACACTGGCTCAGCAGTGCGGGGAACACAGCGCGGAGCCAGCCTTCCGAGAGGCAGACAATGCTACGAGTGTGGCGGGCAGGGCCACATGGCTCGTGACTGCCCGACCCGTCATACCGAGGGGCAGCAGACGGTGGAGGGACCACCCAGGCAGAGGCAGAGGGTCGACCGTGGCGGTCCGTAGGGAGGAGGCAGACGAGGCAGAGGAGCTGGCCGAGCAACAGGTGGTGGGCGACGCTTTGAGGCTCTGCCACCACCACCACCAGGAGGCCCGCCCCGACCTCAGGGAGCCGGCGGGCAGGGACAGGCACAGCTCCAGGCAGTGGAGGCCTACTACCACGGCGCGCCATAGATGATTCGAGGTACGATCTGTGTCTATTCCACCCTTGCTGCAGTTCTGATAGACACAGGAGCGAGTCACTCTTTCATAGCCACTGCTCTTGTTCGGAGCTCGGAGATTCCGACGGAGCCGTTGGCTCGATCCTTACGGCTAGAGACTCCTACGAGAGCAGACTCGACGATTACGCACTGGTGCCGGTAGTGTGAGCTTACTCTAGGAGGTGAGAGCTTCGGCTGGGATCTTCTTGTAGCGGCGTCGAGGCCTTACGACGTCATCTTGGGCATGGAGTGGTTATCTACGGTCCATGCTCAGATTGACTGCATTAGGCGCAAGGTGCGATGTGTGCGCACCGACGGGAGCTGGTTCACCTTCACCGGCGAGAAGGGAGCCTTAGCAGCACAAGATGGACTCACGCAGAGGAGAGGTCAGCCTATCACTCATCAGTTGGCTAGCCTCATCCTGGGAGCAATTGACGTGCGGAGTCCCAGTTTTCCTACAGTGGTGGATCAGTACGCGGACGTCTTTCCCGACGACGTTCCAGGACTACCTCCTCGCAGAGAGGTAGACTTTTATATTGACCTGTACCCCGGGACAGCCCCGATATCCACTCCAGCATATCGGATGGCCCCCGCTGAGCTTCGAGAGCTGCGGGTACAGTTGGAGGACTTGCAGGGCAAGGGGTTCATCCGACCCAGTGTTTCACCCTGGGCTTCCCCGATTTTGTTCGCCAAGAAGGCCGATGGGAGCTTGCGACTGTGTGTCGATTATCATCGCCTGAACCAGGTGACAGTGAGGAACAAGTATCCGCTACCCAGGATTGATGACCTCTTCGATCAGCTCAAGGGATCATGGTGGTTCTCGAAGATAGACCTCAGGTCAGGCTATCATCATCTTAGAGTTCGAGATGAGGATGTGCAGAAGACAGCCTTCAGATGTCGGTATGGCCACAATGAGTTCTTGGTTATGCCTTTCGGCGTAACCAACGCTCCAGCAGTGTTCATGAGCCTCATGAACAGGATCTTCCAGCCATACCTCGATCAATTTGTCGTAGTCTTCATCGACGACATCTTGGTGTACTCGACCACTGAGGAGGAGCACGCCTACCACTTGCGTGTTGTACTAGACACACTCCGAGAGCACCAGCTCTATGGAAAGCTCTCGAAGTGTCAGTTCTGGTTACGTGAGTTCCACTTCTTGGGTCACGTCATTTCTGAGGCGGGAGTTGCAGTGGATCCCGCGAAGATCGAGGCAGTGCTAGCTTGGGAGCCACCCAAGAGCGTGACAGAGGTGCGGAGTTTCTTGGGCCTAGCCGGATACTATAGGAGATTTGTGTCGGAATTCTCCAGAGTTTCGGCCCCACTCTCGGTGTTGATGAAGAAGGGGAAACCCTTCGTGTGGTCAGACAGATGTCAGCAGAGCTTCCAGGAGCTGAGGCAGAGGTTGACCAACGCACCTATCTTGAGGTTTCCAGAGGAGGGAGTTGGATACGTAGTCTACTGCGATGCATCAGGGACCGGACTCGGGTGTGTCCTGATGCAGGAGCGGGCCATTATTGCCTACGGATCACGTCAGTTGAGGCCGCATGAGCAGAACTACGCTACCCATGACCTGGAGTTAGCAGCAGTGGTCTTCGCCCTGAAGACATGGTGGCACTATCTGATGGGAGAGCACTTCACAGTCTTTTCTGACCACCAGAGTCTCAGGTATATCTTCTCTCAGAAGGACCTGAACCTGAGACAGCGGCGATGGCTCGAGTTCTTCCAGGACTATGACTTTGAGATAGTCTATACTCCTGGGAAGGGGAACGTGGTAGCTGATGCCCTCAGCAGGAGGACGGGCATCCAGCTACTTGAGGAGGTGACAGAGCAGCTAGCCGCCTTGCAGATATCCTTCGTGGATAGAGACGGAGCAGCCTTCCTTCAGTCTCTGACAGTCTCTCCTCCACTTCTACAGCGGGTCAGAGAGGCACAGCGTGAGGACGCTGACTGTGAGACACGGTGTGCACAGATATCCTCGGGACAGGCACCTGATGGTTTCTCCCTTGGAGCAGAGCACGACATCCTTTTCAGAGGACGTACCTTGGTGCCAGTCGCTTTACGAGAGGAGGTGCTGAGAGAGTTCCACACTTCACCTTTGGCGGTACATCCTGGAGTGGCGAAGATGTACCGGGATCTCAGACGTCAGCACTGGTGGCCGGGCATGAAGAAGGCTATGGCAGAGTTCGTTTCACGGTGCCTCACCTGCCAGCAGGTGAAGGCAGAGCATCAGGTACCAGCAGGCTTGGTACAGCCCTTGGAGGTCCCGGAGTGGAAGTGGGATGGGATATCTATGGACTTCGTGACTGGACTTCCACGCACTTCCATAGGTCACGACTCCATTTGGGTGATTGTTGACCGACTCACCAAGTCGGCACACTTCTTACCCATTCGAGAGAAGGGCTCAGTGGAGAGCTTGGGGCGTCTCTACGTCCAGGAGATTGTACGGCTTCACGGTGTGCCATCGACTATTGTCTCCGATCGGGATGCTCGCTTTACTTCCTGGCTTTGGAAGGGGTTGCAGGAGGCGTTCGAGACGCGACTACGTCTGAGTACCGCCTTTCACCCTCAGACGGATGGTCAGACGGAGAGGACCATTCAGACTCTCGAGGACATGCTCCGAGCATGTGTCCTTGACTTTGGTCGCAGCTGGGAGGACCACCTACCCTTGGTGGAGTTTGCGTACAACAATAGCTACCACTCCACCATCGGGATGGCACCATACGAGGCGTTGTACGGCAGGCCTTACAGATCTCCTTTGTGCTGGACAGACCCTGGAGACTCAGCACTTGTGGGACCAGAGATGGTCTGGGCCACGACAGAGAAGGTCCAGGTCATCCAGGAGCGGATGAGGACAGCTCAGAGCTGGCAGAAGTCATATGCTGACAGGAGGCGGAGGCCACTAGAGTTCGAGGATGGTGACCACGTATTCTTGCGTGTCTCACCTCGACGTGGTTTGCGGAGATTTGGCCGAGGCGGCAAGTTGTCTCCACGCTTCATCAGGCCTTTCCAGGTCCTCAACAGGATTGGCGAGGGGGCTTATCGCCTGGCTCTACCACCTCAGTTGCACCGGGTGCACGACGTCTTCCACGTATCCCAGCTGAGGAGATACGTGCACGACCCGACGCACATCATTGACTATGGGGAGCTAGACGTGGATGATGGGGCGACTTTTGCGGAGGTCCCAGTGGAGATAGAGGATCGACAGGAGCGGGTCCTACGTGGGCGATCAATTCCTCTTGTGCGCATCAGATGGCAGCACGGGAACCTCCAAGAGAGAACTTGGGAGCGGGAGGCTCAGATGCGTGCTCAGTACCCACATTTGTTTCCCTAGTTTATGATGTATCTTTATGGGGACGTAAAGTCCTGAGGTGGGAGTAATGTAAAGACCCGTAAATTTCAAGGAATTTTTTTTCTTAATTTTCTTTGGAATATTACAAGACCGCAGTTTCTGACGGAACCTAATTCCGAGGCCCGGTGTGCCCGGAATCGTTTTCCGAAGTTTGGCTCGGGTACGTTTAGTGAACGGACGAGCGGGTTTTTCTAACTTTTGAACCGGTACCCGGAATCGAATTCTGAGGGCACCGATGAAATCTCAGCGCCGGTATTCGCTTAGAAACGCCTCTTCCAGAGTTGTGTTTGCTCGGGTGTGGTTTTTAATTTTCGGGCTTAAAGTTAAGAAATAAAATAATTTTGCGACAACTTTATTTTATTTCACTTAAGCCACTTGGAAGCCACTTGAAGCCACTTGTTGACGGCTTGAACTGAGTTGAACCGGATAGGATGCTATCCAGAAATATCCTACCCCCTTGGTAGGATATTTGTGAGGTGGGGCCCGCACGAGCCCCTCCGTTTCTTTCCGCTAAGAAACGCACCCGCGAAAACCCGTCTTAATGAAAGTCAACTGACGCGTTTCTTAAAATATTAACAGACCATTTAATTGAGAGGTTTCTTTCGTGAATTAAATGGGCTGTTTCTTTTGTGAATTAAACGGGCTGTTTCTTTCGTTGAATTAATTCAACGAATTGATTAGTCGTTTCTTAACCAGTTTTCAAATTCGTTGGCGTAATAATAAAATAAGGCCAACGCACGACCTCTGGTTATTTATGCATTGTGAAGATTTGAGAGGACCCTTGTATCTTCTTCTCCCTCGCGAAGAATACGAAGAACACGAAGAACGCGAAGAACGCGAAGAACGCCGAACCCGTAAATCGACGACGCATCCGTCCGAGACGTTCTTCCCCGCTCCGATCTCCGGTCACCAACCGTTTGAGGTGAGTGATTTCGGATTTCCTCTCAAGGTTCTTTTGGTTTTAAATGAAACAAAGATTTAAATATTAATAATTTAAATCTGTTGTTCTTGGTCCGTTGAGCTCGCCGACTCAACGCCGGATTCCGCGACGACGCGACGCCTCCCCGCGACGACGCGACGATCCCTCTCTTCCGCAACGAGATTTTCCGCGAAGAACGCCCGCGCGTGACGATCAACGAGGTAGGGATTTATTTATGGGAATTACCCCTTTTAATTATTCCCGTCAATGTTTCTTTAAAGAAATTAAAGAACCAAATTGTGAACAATTTTAATCTTATTAAAATTGTTGTTTCCTGTGTGGAATAAAATTCTCCCGGTTGTTTATCTCTAACGCGGAGGGTGCGGGCCAAACGAACACGGCCCGACGACCCTCCGTCGTTCTTCTTTTTGTGCGGATTTGACGGGCGACGACGGAACGTGCCGCAACGGGTGTTTGACAATCCTGCAGTGAAGAACGAGTCCCGGGAGGAGCAATGGCACATAGGGGAAGAGAATCGGACCACCGGAATGATCCCGGTGGCCCGCGGAACTCGCCGGCGGCGCGGGTCACCGGCGCGGCGGCGCCGGCAGCTGGGAGCGGCGGCGCCCCTACGCGCCGCCGGATAGGCCGCCGCGACTCAGCGTGGCGGCGACGACACCCGCGGACCCGCGGTCGCGTGGGTCCGGTGCCCTCGGACGCGGCTGAAGCCGCGTCCCAACTCAACGCGGCCCCACGCGGGGGGCTGCGACACCACCTGGCCGTGGGGGCGGCGCCCCGCGTGCCTCAGCCGTTCGGCCGCTTGGCCGAACCGGGTCATGCCGGTCCGACCGGCCGGGCCACTCGGCCGGACTAGACAGGGTCGGGTCGACCCGGTTCGGGTCATCCCGGTTCGGCCGACTCCCGGGGGGGTCGGGCCGGGTCGGCCCGAACCCGTACCCCCCGTCTTCAGACGGACTTCGTTCAAATGGCTGTATCTTGAGATACGGGCCTCCAAACGACCCGCCGTCAGCGGAAACGCAATCCTTGGATCGAGACGGTCGTTTTGGTATATCACACTCAAGGTTTCGGAATACTTTGAGTACGGTCGGGTTGGTTCGTACACGAAACCAACCGGGCCCTCAGAGCGGAAACGCTCATATCTTGAGCTACAGACGTCCGATTGACGTACCGTCAGCTTTGTTGAGTTCCTCTTTGTGAGACGGATCTTTTGGAATACTCCGCCCGAGGTTTGGACGCAGGTGGAGTACGGTCGGGTTGGTTTTGCCTTAAAACCAACCGGGCCCCTGGGACGAAAAAGCCAATAACTCTCAGACCGGGTGTCCGATCGACGCGCCGTCTGTGATGTTGAGTTCCTGTTAGCGATACGGAACTTTTGAATACATCAACTTCGGACTTTGTGTCAGTTGATGTATCAGCCTCTCGGCTCGTGGAGTGAACCCTCCCGAACGAGCTTGCTGTGTGTGGGAACCCTAGTGCTGGCTGCGACTGCTACTTCGACAGCGACGACCATGCGGAGATCCTCAGTGGACTGCGGCGACGACTGTGCAGAGATCCTCTGTGGACTCCGACGACGACCGTGCAAAGATCCTCAGTGGACTGTGGCGACGACTGTGCAGAGATCCTCCGAGGACTCCGACGACGACCGTGCAGAGATCCTCAGTGGACTGCGGCGACGACTGTGCAGAGATCCTCAGTGGACTGCGACGACTACTACACTCAGCGATCCTACGTGGATCAGTGCTACAGGTCCTGCGTGGGCCCGGTCCTGTGTGGGCCCGATCCTGTGTGGGTCCGATCCTGTGTGGGTCAGCGCTCAGCGGTTCTGTGTGAGCCAGCGCCTACAGGTCCTGCGTGGGCCCGGTCCTGTGTGGGCCCGATCCTGTGTGGGTCTGATCCTGTGTGGGTCATTGCGGGGGTTAGTTACCTATCGATCCTTCGTTGGTCCGACGACTTAGATGGATCAGTGATCATCTTTATCGTCATCCGAAGAAGTATATCTGTGTGAGTTGAATCTTGTGTTACTCTCCTCTGTGGATTGTGTTGAGCTATCCTGTGTGGATTTACTGTTTACTCTCCTTTGTGGATTGTGTTGAGCTATCCTGTGTGGGTATACGTTTTGCTTTCCTGTGTGGACTGGGTTGTGCTTGGGCTCGGGCGTTGGAGCCGAAGGGGAATTGATGACTTAGGTTTATGTATGGGCATATACCCAAGCCATGTCAGATGTTACTTCGTGATTGTATCTTTCCTTTGCGGATTATCCTTGTGGATTTCGGGAGACCATCGGGGGTCTCGGGGTCCCTACTGAGTAGCTTATACTCACCCCTGCACGGGCTTTGCCCACACTTTGTTGTGTTGGTTGCAGACGACGGACAACACTGATCGTGGTGGAGGCGTGTGGAGCATGACAGTACCCGGAGGCGGACCACTGGGCGGGACGTACTCGGAGCGGTCAGGTGGACCCGAGAAGTAGTGGAGGCTATCTGTACCAACCCTTCAGGTGGGATTTCCAGAGGACGGCTCGACGCTGCAGTTTTCCCTTTCAGTTGCTGTTTTTCCTTTCAGTTGTACTTTACTGTTGGGCTTGTATTTCTGGCCCCTTTTACTTTCAGCACAGCTTGTATAGTTTTTACTTAGTGTTTACTTTTCCGCTTGCTTACTTTTTGGTGTTTGTTTACTTTTCAAAGGCAATGCCTTCCCTTTTTGTTGGGATTTACGCCTTGGTGCTAGTCGCCAGACCCTGGCCTATGGAAGGCGGGCTTGGGGTATTCACGGCACGGGCCCCGAGGGTGGGTCCTAACATGACCGCACCTCAATCCGACGCACGATGTGACCGATATGGCTAAAATTGTCTGATATCAGTTTGAAAATGACATGAACTTTGGAAAAAAAACACCAATGACATACGCCAAACCAAGAAAACGCCTTCGGATTGTTTTGATACTTTAGGAAAACGATCCACGAGTCATTTGTGACGCGTACGAATCGACCGCACCTCAATCCGATGCACGGTGTGACCGGTATGGCTAAAATTGTCTGATATCAGTTTGAAAATGACATGAACTTTGGAAAACAACACCAATGACATACGCCAAACTAAGAAAACGCCTTCGGATTGTTTTGATACTTTAGGACAATGATCCACGAGTCATTTCTGACGTGTACCAATTGACCACACCTCAATCCGACGCACGGTGTGACCGGTATGGCTAAAATTGTCTGATATCAGTTTGAAAATGACATGAACTACGGAAAACAACACCAATGACATACGACAAACCGAGAAAACGCGTTCGGATTGTTTTGATACTTTAGGACAACGATCCACGAGTCATTTGTGACGTGTAAGAATCGACTGCACCTCAATCCGATGCACGGTGTGACCGATATGGCTAAAATTGTCTGATATCAGTTTGAAAATGACATGAACTTTGGAAAAAAACACCAATGACATACGCCAAACTGAGCAAACGCCTTCGGATTGTTTTGATACTTTAGGACAACGATCCAAGAGTCATTTGTGACGTGTACGAATTGACCGCACCTCAATCCGACGCACGGTGTGACCGGTATGGCTAAAAGTGTCTGATATCAGTTTGAAAATGAGATAAACTTTGGAAAACAACACCAATGACATACGCCAAACCGAGAAAACGCCTTTGGATTGTTTTGATACTTTAGGACAACGATCCACGAGTCATTTTTGACGCGTACAAATTGACCGCACCTCAATCTGACGCACGGTGTGACCGGTATGGCTAAAAGTGTCTGATATCAGTTTCAAATTGAGATAAACTTTGGAAAACAACACCAATGAAATACACCAAACCAAGAAAACGCCTTCGGATTGTTTTGATACTTTAGGACAACGATCCACAAGTCATTTCTGACGTGTACGAATCGACTGCACCTCAATCCGACGCACGATGTGACCGGTATGGCTAAAATTGTCTGATATCAGTTTGAAAATGACATGAACTTTGGAAAACAACACCAATGACATACACCAAACCGAGCAAAATCCTTTGGATTGTTTTGATACTTTAGGACAACGATCCACGAGTCATTTGTGATGCGTACGAATCGACCGAACCTCAATCCGACGCACGGTGTGATCGGTATGGCTAAAATTGTCTAATATCAGTTTGAAAATGACATGAACTTTGGAAAACAACACCAATGACATACGCCAAACCGAGAAAACACCATCGGATTGTTTTTATACTTTAGGAAAATGATACACGAGTCATTTGTGACTTTTATGAATCGACTGCACCTCGATCTGACGCACGGTGTGACCGGTATGGCTAAAATTGTCTGATATCAGTTTGAAAATGACATGAACTTTGGAAAACAACACCAATGACATACTCCAAACCGAGAAAACATGTTCGGATTGTTTTGATACTTTAGGACAACAATCCACGAGTCATTTGTGACGCTTACAAATCAACTGTACCTCAATCCGACGCACGGTGTGACCAGTATGGCTAAAATAGTCTGATATCAGTTTGAAAATGACATGAACTTTGGAAAACAACACCAATGACATACGCCAGACCGAGAAAATGCCTTCGGATTGTTTTGATACTTTAGGACAACAATCCATGAGTCATTTGTGACGTGTACGAATCGACCACACCTCAATCCGACGCATGGTGTGACCGGTATGGCTAAAAGTGTCTGATATCAGTTTGAAAATGAGATAAACTTTGGAAAACAACACCAATGACATACGCCAAACCGAGAAAACACCTTCGGATTGTTTTGATAATTTAGGAAAACGATCCACGAGTCATTTGTGACGCGTACGAATCGACCGCACCTCAATCCGACGAACGGTGTGACCGGTATGGCTAAAATTGTCTGATATCAGTTTGAAAATGACATGAACTTTGGAAAACAACACCAATGACATACGCCAAACTGAGAAAACGCATTCGGATTGTTTTGATACTTTTGGAAAATGATCCACGAGTCATTTTTGATGCGTACGAATCGACCGCACCTCAATCCGACGCACGGTGTGACCGGTATGGCTAAAAGTGTCTGATATCAGTTTCAAATTGAGATAAACTTTGGAAAACAACACCAATGACATACGCCAAACCAAGAAAACGCCTTCAGATTGTTTTGAAACTTTAGGAAAACGATCCACGAGTCATTTCTGACGCGTACGAATCGACCACACCTCAATCCGACGCACGGTGTGACCGGTATGGATAAAATTGTCTGATATCAGTTTGAAAATGACATGAACTTTGGAAAACAACCCCAATGACATACGCCAAACCGAGAAAACGCCTTTGGATTGTTTTGATACTTTAGGACAACGATCCATGAGTCATTTGTGACGCGTACGAATCGACCGCACCTCAATCCGACGCACGGTGTGACCGGTATGGCTAAAATTGTCTGATATCAGTTTGAAAATGACATGAACTTTGGAAAACAACACCAATGACATACTCCAAACTGAGAAAACGCCTTAGTATTGTTTTTATACTTTAGGAAAACGATCCACGAGTCATTTGTGACGTGTACGAATCGACCGCACCTCAATCCGACGCACGGTGTGACCGGTATGGCTAAAATTGTTTGATATCAGTTAGAAAATGACATGAACTTTGGAAAACAACACCAATGACATACGTCAAACCGAGAAAACATGTTCGGATTGTTTTGATACTTTAGGAAAACAATCCACGAGTCATTTGTGACGCGTACGAATCGACTGCACCTCAATCCGACACATGGTGTGACCGGTATGGCTAAAATTGTCTGATATCAGTTTGAAAATGACATGAACTTTGGAAAACAACACCAATGACATACGCCAAACCGAGAAAACGCCTTCTGATTGTTTTGATACTTTAGGAAAATGATCCACGAGTCATTTGTGACGTGTACGAATCAACCGCACCTCAATCCGACACACGGTGTGACCGGTATGGCTAAAAGTGTCTGATATCAGTTTGAAAATGAGATAAACTTTGGAAAACAACACCAATGACATACGCCAAACCGAGCAAATGCCTTCGGATTGTTTTGATACTTTAGGAAAACGATCCATGAGTCATTTGTGATCGACCGCACCTCAATCCGACGCACGGTGTGACTGGTAAAGCTTTTCATTAGATAAAGAATCAGTATTTATTAAATGAGATAAATAAATCAAAAACATATTGATTTTACATTATTCCCTTTCATTGTTATGAAAATGAAAACTTTTGAGTTTAAAATTTAATATTTTAGTTTCACATTTCCATATTAATGTATTCTTTCATATTCTATTTTAATTTCTTTCATTATTTCATTACTAACATAATATTTGTTTTCTTATATGGGTGATTTTGTTTCCTTGAGTTCGGATGCTTTGTTCGGCAACAAATACCATCGAGAGCAGATCACGGATATCAAAGGATGAAACATGAATGTTTATAACTGTTTTTGAATAATTGTAAATGTAACCATGTAAAACAATTTTTGAAATGTATATAGCAATGCGTTTTTTTGTATTCATGATGTTAAGTAAATGTATATACCGTTGTCAGTCAAAATATTGGGTGTTGGTGCTATGGTGTGCAGGTGTGCATGTGCTACTTTGTGCAGGTATTCTAATGTGTAGCTGTGCAGGTACTGTTTTTTAGGTGCAGGTGTTGGGCCCTTTATCAGCGCTTTTTTAGTGCTGATAAAGGAAACCTTTAACAGCACTAAAGGAGCGCTGATAAAGGAACCTGTATCAGCGCTCCGAGAAGCGCTGATATAGTTTACCTTTATCAGCGCTCCACCGCGTGCTGATAAAGGTCCCCTATATCAGCGCTTCTCGGAGCACTGATAAAGGTGACCCCCCCTTTATCTACGCCGGAATTAACAGCGCTTTTCTAGTGCTTTTAATGATGTTTTTTAGCACTGATAAAGGTGCATGTTGTAGTAGTGGATGTCTTACATTTAGAGAGAGTTGGATCGGGACTTGCGAAGTTGGGATACAGTACTAAACTAGTGGGGAAGTTATAGCAGGGTACGCTTGTTGATTTATTATATTATATGATCCCTTGTATGGAACACATAGTGAGATATAGCTATAGTTATAATGGGAACATTGTATACAAACTTTGGTGATGAGTTAGTGTCACTTGTTATTCACTGGGCTTTGGTATTCATTATTTATATTTTATAAGCCTGGATACATGGAGGATTCTAATGATTTTACTATCATGCCCACCCCATATAGAGACCCAAAGCTTGACATACATATACATTACATTACTTTTGCGGAATACATAATACATAACAAATACAGACGCGCAATGACCTTATTGGTTTAGTGTCTTCGAAAACATGGAACATAATCTTCTAATCCTGGTGAAAGATCTTCAACATCTCCCATAAAGATATTCCCCTATTGTTTTCTTACCTAAAAACTTTCCTTATGTCCTGGGGAAAGGAAAACATAAATAGGCGAGCTCAAATGCTCAGTAAGGGTCAACATGGGGAACATAAAACAATCCCTAAATATTTGAACGTAAGAACATGAACATAAAACATCAAAATCATGAGTAATGACATAAATCTTGGCAGTGCATAAGGCATAGATCATAAAGAAACATTAACCATGAAAAAATAGCATGGGAATAAAACATGTGATTATCGCAACCATTAAGCACATGTTATGAATTCCATTGTAGCGAGGGCATTGCTACCAAGACCATCATAGTGGACAAATTCCATTACTAAACCGGGTTTACTTGTCGTTCCAGCCCTTTATTATAAAACCAGATTCACTTGTCATTCCAGCCATGTCTATCTCATGAGATATAAATCTTTTCCCAATGCATTGGAGGGAGATATAGGTCCCACACATCACATAATGAAACCATTCTTATATGTGCCACAAAATCATAAACCATACATAATAGCATAACCCACATATAAGAAAATGGGATTCTTAAACATCATTCCATCATAACAAAATCCATATAAGATAAAAGGATTTCATAAAAATAATTAAATCATAATATAATCAAATCAATGTAATAATAGGGAAAGAAACATAACCCCATTTTATCTTATATGGAAAATAATTTTGATAAAACACTGGAACTCCATTCCTGAGAAAAATATCCTTTCTTCTTCCAAATAATTTTATTTTCTCAAAATGCCATGTAATTTTTAAAGAAAAGTATTTTGTTGAAAATAATCATGAAATCTTGTAGATGAATCTTCACGCAAATAATGTGTTATGAAACTGTAAAAATCTGGTCATGCCGTATATATTAAAAAAACATTCTCTTCATACTTTTTTCCAGAAAAGTCAAAAAGTACCTCGTATAGTAAACAAAAGTAAGATTACTTCCATAACACAAAGTAAAATTCTAAGAGGGGTAAACCTGAATTTAAACATACATGGAAAACACTTTATGAAAAATCATTTTTTTGTACATGGATGAAAAATATAACCCCAGTAAATACTTATGTATAAGCAATCTCGGATAAAAATGAGATTGAAAAATTATCTCTTATCTTAGGTCCAATTTCTTCCGTACGTGTCCTAAACTCCTTTATAGTGGGTTTAAACATATTATTAACTTGTAACAAAACCCTAATAATTATTATGATGTCATATATGATTCACTTAGTACATTATATTACCCATTCTTTTGTCAATTCTATGTTAAAGCAGCGTTTTGGGCAAAATCGTTTCATTTATCGTACGTGTTTTGACTTGTTGTTCTTGATTTTATTACTTATATCCTGATTTACTTAATTCCAGAATGTAAAAAATCATTTATATATAATATATATTCAGCATATAAATATATATTATATATTGATAAATGAAATGAAATACATCATTCATGGAGACGGTAGGCCATACGTACGCATCAATGTTGTTTCCATTTACTTGTTGAATTAAATGGAATTAAGTAAATGAAACATATATGTCCATAAATACAGTATCATTATAATGTCATATATTTCATGATTATTTATTATATATAATTTATAATCATACTTGAATGGTTAAACATGGAGAATGAATCTCATCGCGTCGTAGAGACGATAATCTGTACGTACGCACGAGCCATGATATCATTCCCATAATTATTGAATGGAATTGGAGTGGATGATATAATTTATCAGAATCAGTATGATGTTATAATAATCATATATAATTATTATTGTCACCATTATACCCATCCATGTAAGGTGGTGGTGGAAAACAGATTACACCACAACGTGGAGATGGTATTTTGTACGTACACACGCGCGGTGATTTCGTTTTCTGTGGGATGGATAGAAGGAGAAATAGGATTGTTTCATATTTATAATAACATATTAGTATATGAGTGATACTGACGTTATTAATTTATTATGAAACAACAAAATAAGAGTAAGTAGAATAAGAAATAAATTTGAAAGAATCGTTAAAGGATATTACCTCTGCTTCGACGTGCCTCTTCTAAACCTCCTCTTAGGGCACTAAAGTTAGTATTTGAAGAAGACAAAGACCTCTAGTATGTTTCTAGGGAAGTGGAAAAGATAAATTGATAGGGTTTGGCGGAGCTTGAAGGCTCAAAATGGTGTGAGTAGGAGAGGAAGGAGGTCCCCATTTATAAGGAAGGAGAGAGACTTTTGGAATCCTCAAAAATATTATTTTATAATAAACTCAAACCCCACATAAAAGCATCCAAAATTACTCAAATTCTACGATTAGATGAGATAGGGTTGTAATATAATAAACCAATAAAATTTATACATGTAGGAGATTTATTTTAAATATTATCAACTTTATTTATCCTTATTTAATATATTTAATTTTATTTGTTGTAATAATATTCTAAATTTTAAATTGTTATAAATAATTACTTATGTGTTGTGAATTGTCCATAATTGGATACTTTATGAAATCTTAAACCATATAAATTTTAATTTATTATTATCAAATATTTTTGTGATTTTTAAACAATTTTATAATATATTATTTTTATAAAATAACAATAATGTTAATTTTGACACTATTTATTTGTTTGAATTTAAATAAAATCCAAAAAGAGGTTATATTCGAAAAAAAGTGTTTAATATATTCCTAACATGTCATGTTAATCTATAAAATTTGTGTAGAACATTAATTAACTCATATAATATTTATTTTAATATTTATAAAACAATTTATTTTATATTTATCTTAATAAAACAATTACTACATTATTTTTGAATATTCAATTAATATACTTATTATTTTCATAAAAATTAAAAATAAAATCCTATGATAATTATAAATATAATATATTTCAAAATAATACTTTTACTCGAATTTATCATCTTAAAATCATAACATGTAAATTGTTATATTAATTAAATACTGAATGTGACAACTTTGACATCATTTAAAATAATATAATATAACTGTCATAATAGATTTTATAAAGCTAAAAATGGTCAAACATTAGACCATTGGATGGTTAGGGTTTAGATATATACGACCAATAAGTTTTGGTTAGGTTTTTGGGCCTTTTGATGTGTATTAGTATTATTATAAAAACTATATTATTGATTTTTCACTAAATAAATAATTTTGGCATCATTAATGTTTAAGCTAATAAGGTAAATAAATAATTCTTAAAAATTAAAAATAAATTAACATGATAAATAAAGACATTTTATCATTCCAATGATAATTTATAATCGAATTTATATTTTGTATAACCTTATATTAAAAATATTTTAATTATTAAAGTTTGAGTGAGACATATGTCACTTTCTTTAAAATAAAATAAATTAATGGTCTTAATCACATCCAAGTGGGTTACAAAAGATTCAATTTCGACCCAAATATTTCTTAGGATGAAATATAATCATCCAATTATATTAAGGCAAGTGTTAGGGTAATTTTAAAATTTTATATTTACCCTTAATTACCTGATTTACCTTTAACTATGGTAAATAAAATTTACCGTAGTTACTATTCATAGTGCCCAAAAATAAAAAGTAGCATATTAACATAATTTGGGACAAATAATTCAAAATATGGAATAAATTTTTCTAAATTCAAATCACTGAAGTTTCAGAAATTGATTTAAAATTAATCTCGTTGTTAAGAAAACGATTTTTAATAGTTAAAACATTACAAGAGATGGAAATTATTTTACCTATGTATTCAATAAAAAATAAATGCTAATGAAATACATTATATTAAATGGTAAAAATATAATCTATTTATACTTTAAAACCATTCAATATTAAAATTTAACCATATAAATTATTATGATGAAAAAAGTTTTTTTTTAATTAAAATATAGCGTGTTTTTACTATTCATTAAAATATGAATGTTATCAGAATAATATTAAAATTTTATCCATAGTAAATTTTTATATAATTATTCCAAATAATAATTTTATTTGGTCAAATTTAACTTATAAACATGTCAAAACTAGATTTAAAGTGGGTGCACCATCAAAAGGCGGCAAAACTACATTTTTTTAAAAATACTTATTTTACCCGAAAAATTTATTTTGTTCTCGTAACTTGTTCAAGAAAATGTGTAAGATGAATAATAATTTTATAAAATTAAAATTTTAGTTAATACTATTCACAACAGATAGTTTATAATAATATTATGACAATATATCATTGTTTAGTGAAACTCGGTATTGCGTACTACACTCGCTATCGGGG
Source organism: Viscum album (assembly GCA_963277665.1). Taxonomy (NCBI): domain Eukaryota; kingdom Viridiplantae; phylum Streptophyta; class Magnoliopsida; order Santalales; family Viscaceae; genus Viscum; species Viscum album. The sequence continues at coordinate 838,690,951 of OY728167.1, forward strand.
AAGGTCGTGATTGCGAGTAATGCAAGCCAAGTCGGGGATGCGTGTAGTGAAATCTCCCTTTGTTGTTTCATATAGCATAATAAAAACATATTTCATTTATACATTAAAAAAAATCTATACTTAATGTTGCGTAGAATGATTTCTTCAAAACAAACTTGAAATTGTGTGTAACACGAGCCAAGAATAGTGTTGTGTATACCGTATGCCAATACAGTGTTGCATATAGTACGAGATAATCTTCATGTAGTTTACAATAGAATATATCAAAGAAATTAAAAATAATACATCTCATAAAATCTCGGGGTGTTACATTCTACCCCCCTTAAAATGAATTCCACCCTCGAAATTTATCGGGGTTATAAATCGTTTACTACTTCATAGAAACCCACATCGTAAAAAGGAATACTAAAACTAAATTTTAAAAAGTGAAGTAAGAAACATACCAGTTACCCAAAACTAACTCATCACTGGGTTTCCACATAGGAGAACATACGTGAAAATATGGATATGGAAGAGAAATATAACCATCTACTTCTGATAAATAGTGGTAGAGGACATGGCTATGAAAAAGCCAACAATCACAAAGCCATAAATTTTTGATGATCTAAGGTACCATCTAATTCATCGGATATGAGGGTACTATGAAAACATTTTCTGTTTTTATGATAATTTCCCTATTGTGGAAGAAATTTTGAATTAAAATAAATACTTACTTGATTTTGGTACAATCTCACAGTTGTTCGTGCCTTGAACAATTTCCACTTCATCTCTTCATGAAATGAAGTTGAATTTTCCATTCATGAAGTGTTAGTAGATCATACGATATAATGACAGGTCATTCCATCTGTCTCAACCCTAATGTTAGAAAAAGTTATTAAATATACATAAGTCCATCTATGGTGATATTAATCATATATGGTTCCAAAAATTGACTTATACTTTATCTATCATACCTCTTAATAAAATAAAACTAGTTTCTACTAACTAGGGACTTCCAGTAGGCCAGTGGTAAGTGATAAAGGCCCGTCTCACTTCAGTTGTGTGTTATATTCCCGCAACCTTGTCTGACGCGACGGGTTTTCACCCATCCTGTAGGTTATCCTTTATTTTAAACAACACTATTATAACATTCCAGAAACAATATTGAAAAAATTGTTCTAGACATAAACAATACTATATGATGTCCAACATTATCCATTCCAATCCTTAGGCTTATCCATAATACCTCTGTCCAATATCATAGTATAATGAAAAAGATTACTAGAGAGGTCATCAACCAAGCATGTGAATACCATCATTTATCTTCCATATATCATAAGATTTATCTTGTTGGTCACATTCCAAACTTGTGAATTCCTTAATCATGTATTCTCTTAAAACATTAATTACCATAGAACCTTAGTGAAAACATGAATGTTGTCAAAAGTTAACTCTTTACACATACCAAAATCCCAAAAATTCTATATACTAAAACCATGATATCACTTGGTCCTTATATAATTCATGAGCTCATGAATACTATGAGACATATTATTTTCTCCTTATCCATTCAGTATGAGCATTTCAACTTCTTTCAAAAAATATTTCAATCACATTTCATGATTACCAGTACAATTCAACATATACTTTCAAATACCCAAGAAAAAAAAATAGTGTAACAATCTTTATATTTTTCTTTATTCCATAGAACCATACATTATTCTTGAAAAACATGAAATCATTCCACTGCCTTCTTAATCCATTGACCGAGCATCATCATTTTATTCCTCAACACTTCTTTTATCTCATATATCATTTGTATTCTCTTAATCATCATGAACATAAATACTACCCATACAACCATTATGATTCTCTTCGTGATATTTACCCTTAGGGCATTGGTTTGCATAATTCTCGTACAATCAACGTTTAAAACATATAACCATTGTTGATGTCCTGGAAATACCATTATCCTTGTCCATTATGTTAACTGAAACTTTTCCTTTTCAATTACTAGCTGTGTGTCCTTATTTTCCACACCCAAAGCATCTTCCAGTTCCTTTGAAACATTCTCCTTGATTCCTCTTCCCACATGACTTACTTGAGGGAAATTGAACATTCTTTCCACTATGATATTCATCAAAATCCATCTTTCTCTTATTATATGATTCATGAATCTTACCAAAGTTGAGATTATTGATCATATAATGAGATTTCTGATTAGGCATAATAACAATGTTTCACCTTCCAAATTCCATTACATTTGGTAGCTCATGAAGAATACCATTCCATTTTCTATCATATTCTTCATTAACATGAATCTACCTATTTCCAGCCATTTTCTAAAACCCAAATGAATAGTGTGAGGGGAAAAATCATACTAATAAAACAACATAACCAAGGGGGATTACTTTCATTCTCTAACATCTTAGGTTTAATACATGGTTATTCATGATCAATATCATAACTCTAGTATTGTATCTATACTTTATACTTAACCTTACAGACATCCCTATACATACCTTAGAAATATATCCATGGATCCCACTAAAGTTTTCGCATCCTTGTTTCCAAAGGTTATCGAAACCTTTGATCTGATACCAACTATAGAGACCCAAAGCCTGACGTACATACACATTACATTACTTTTTAGGAATACTTAATACTTAACAAATAGAGACACCCAATGACCGTATTGGTTTAGTATCTTTGGAAACATGGAACATAATCTTCTAATCCTGGTGAAAGATCTTCAACATCACCCATAAATATATTCCCCTTTTGTTTTCTTACCTAAAACCATTCTTTATATCCTGCGGAAAAGAAAGCATAAATAGGGTGAGCTCAAATTCTCAGTAAGGGTAAACATGGAGAACATAAAACAATCCCTAAACATTTAAACGTAAGAATATGAACATAAAACATCAAAATCATTAGTAATGACATAAATCTTGTCAGTGCATAAGGAATAGATCATAAAGGAATATTAACCATGATAAAATAGCATGGGAATAAAACATTTAATTATGGTAACCATTAAGTACATGTTATGATTTCCATTGTAGCCAAGGCATTGTTTCCAAGACCATCATAGTGGACAAAGTCCATTACTGAACTGGGTTTACTTGTCGTTCCAGCCCTGTATTACTAAACTGGATTCACTTTCCGTTCCATCCATGTCTATCTCATGAGATATAATTATTTACCCAACGCATTGTAGGGATATATAGGTCCCACCCATCTCATAATTAAACCATTCTTATGTGTGCAACAAAATCATAAACCATGCATCATAGCATAACACAGGAATAAAAAAATGGGATTCTTAAACATCATTCCATCATAACATAATCCATATAAGATAAATGGATTTCATAAAATTAATCCCATCATCAGATAATAAAATCAATGTAATATTAGGGAAAGAAATATAACCCTATATTATCTTATATGGAAACTAATTTTTGATAAAACACTTGAACTCCATTCTTGAGGAAAATATCATTTCTTCTTCAAAATCATTTTCTTTTCTCAAAATTCTAGGAAATTTTAAAAGAAAAGAATTTTTCTGCAAATAATCATTACATATTGTATATGAAGCTTCATGAAAATAATGCATTATGAAATCATAAAAATATGTTCATGCCGAATAAGTTAAAAAAAATTCTCTTCGTACTTTTTTTCAAAAAAGTCAAAAAGTACATTGTATGGTAATCAAAAGTAAGATTCCTTCCATACCACAAAGTAAAAGTCAAAGAGGGGTAAACATGACTTTAAACGTATATGGAAAAAATTTATGAAAAAACATTTTTATGTACATGGATGAAAAATATAACACCAGGAAATACTTATGTATAAGCAATCTCGGATAAAAATGAGATTGAAAAATTATCCCTTACCTTAGGTCCAATTTCTTCCGTACATGTCAGAAGCTCATGTATAGTGGGTTTAAACATATTATTAACTTGTAACAGAACCATAATAATATTTATGATATCATATATTATTCACTTAGGAATTTATATTACCCGTTCTTTTGTCAATTCTATGTTAAAGTATCATTTTGGGTAAAATCGATTCTTTTATCGTACGTGTTTCGACTTGTTGTTCTTGATTTTATTACGTATATCCTGATTTACATAATTCAAAAATGTAAAAAATGATTTATATATAATATATATTCATCATATAAATATGTTTGACGGATTGATAAATAAAATTAAATACACAGTTCATGGAGACGGTAGGTCGTACGTATTCATGGACACTGATTTCGTTTCCTTAAGGAATTGAATGGAATTAAGTAGATGAAACATATATGTGCATAAATATAGTATCATAATTATGTCATATCTTTCATTATTATTTATTATATATACTTTATAATCATACTTGAATGGGTAATCATGGAGAATGAATCTCATCGCGTCGTGGAAACGGTAATCCATACGTACGCACGAGCGATGATATCATTCCCATAATTATTGAATGGAATAGGAGTGGATGATATAATTTATCAGAAACAGTATGATGTTATAATAATAATATATAGTTATTATTTCCACCATTATACCCATCCAAGTAAGGTGGTGGTGGAAAACAGATTACACCACAGCGTTGAGACGGTATTCCGTACGTACGCACGCGCGGTGATTTCGTTTTCCGTAGGATGGATATAAGGTGAAATAGTGTTGTTATGTATTTATAATAACATATCAGTATATTAGTGATACTTATGTTATTACTTTATTATTAAACAACAAAATAAGAGGAAGTATAAGAAGAAATGAATTTGAAAGAATCAGTAAAGGATATTACCTCTTCTTCGACGTGCTTTTACTAAACATCCTCTTAGGGCACTAAAGTTGGTCTTTGAAGAAGACCAGGACCTCTAGTATGTTTCTAGGGAAGGTGATAAGAGAAATGGTCAGGGTTTGGCTGAGCGTGAAGGCTCAAAATGGTGTGAAGATGAGAGGGAGGTTAATCCCTTTTATAAGGGAGGAGAGGGGCACTTTTGGAATCCTCAAAAATATTAATTTATAATAAACTCAAACCCCACATAAAAAGATCCGAAATTACTTACATTCGAGGATTAGATGAGGTAGGGTTGTTATATCATCAAAAAATAAAATTTAGACTTTTAGGGGATTTATTTTAAACATTATCAACTTGATTTACCCTTATTTAATCTATTTAATTTTATTTGTGGTAATAATATTCTAAATTTTAAATTGTTATAAATATTTAATTATGTGTTTTTAATTGTCCATAATTTGATAATTTATGAAATTTTAGACCATATAAATTTCAATTAGTAATTTTTAAATATTCTTGTGATTTTTAAACAATTTTATAATATGTTATTTTTTTAAAATAACAATAGTGTTAATTTGACACTATTTATTTATTTGAATTTACATAAAATACACATAGAGGATATATTGGAAAGAAAATGTTTAATATATTCCTAACCTATCATATTAGCTATAAAATTATTGGAAAACAATAATTAGTTCACATAATTTCTATTTTAATATTTATAAAACCATTTATTTGATATTTCTCTTAATAAAACAATTACTACATCATCTTTGTATAATCATTTAATATACTTATTAGTTTCATAAAAATTAAAAATAAAATTCTATGATAATGATATATCTAAAATATTTCAAAATAATACTTTTACTAGAATTTTTCATCTTAAAATCACAACATATAAATTGTTATAGTTATTAAATTATGAAGGCGGCAACTTTGACTTAATTTAAAATAAAATAATATAGGTGTCATAATCACTTTTATAAAGCTCTGAATGGTCAAAAATTTGACTGCTGGATGGTTATGGTTTAGATATATACGACCAATATGTTTTGGTCAGGTTTTTGGGCCTTTTTTTGTATTATTATTTCAATCAAATCTATATTATTGATTTTTCACTAAATAAATAATTTCTGCATCATTAATGTATAAGCTAATAAGATAAATAAATAATTCAAAAAAATTACAAATAAATTACCATGATAAAGAAAACAATTATCTCTCAAATGAGTATTTATAATCGAATTTATATTTTGTTAACCTTATATTAAAAATACTTTAATATTTAAATTTTGAGTGAGACATATTTTACAATCTTTAAAATAAAATAAAATAAAGGTCTTAATAACATCCAAGTGGGTTCCAATGGATTCCATTTATACCCAAATATTCCTTAGGACGAAATATAATCATCCAATTATATTAATTCAAATTTTAGGGTAATTTTTTAATATTATATTTACCCTTAATTACCCGATTTACCTTTAACTATAGTAAATAAAATTTATTGTAGTTACTATTCATAGTCCCCAAAAAGACAAAATAGCATATTAACATAATTTGAACCTAATGATTCCAAATATGGAATCCATTTTTCAAAATTGAAATCATAGATGTTGCATAAATTAAATTAAAATTAATCATGTCGTTAAGAAAACGAGTTTTAAAAGTTAAAACATTGCAAAAGATTGAAATGATTTTACCTATGTATTCGATGTAAAATCAATGATAATGACATAAATTATATTAAATGGTAAAAATATATTCTATTTAAACATAATAATCATTCAATATTAAAATTTAACCATATAAATTATTACGATGAAAAAAGTTATTTTTAATTAAAACTAGTACTCTGCCCGTGAAAATGCATGGGACTATTCAATTTTCATTCAAATCATCTAGTTCTGTGTCATTTACAAAAATTGTAAGGTCGTTGTACTCTATATAATTCTTAGAATAAAATTTTGATAATAAAGTGAATGGGGTGCCCATGACATAAGGAAATGAAGTGAAGACTAATTGTGATGAAGATGGAACACGATGGAATGGAAGAGTTAGAGATAAGAGACATAGATAAAACAAAAGGTGGAGGTGAAGGTGAAGTTGGAGGTAAGAGGAAAGATTGTGATAAATAGTGAAAGGCATCCTAGAGAGAGTTTAATTTTTTCTGGATTTTGAAAGGAGTTGATGGGATTTAGGGGATGTTGAGATGAGGATTAGTAGGAATCATGATTTCGTTCACTGTAGTTTCTTTGAAAGGTAATATAGTTGGGAATTCATATTTTTACCCTATTATCATCACAAATAAATTACACAATATGATGAAAATATAATAACACCCTTAATTTACTTTCATAAGAAATTTTAAGATTATATGAACATATATATATATATATATATATATGTCTATATGTCCAGAAGAATGCAGAAATAGTCCAATTGGATGTTCATACATATGGAATATTTCTCCTAAAAATACCACTCACACAATGAATTTCATGCTTTTACAAATAAAATGGCTTGCATTATGTTGTTATAATATATATTGATGAAATTTTGTTACTAAATATTTTTTTACTACTAAAGTATGAGAGTAAAATGCATACAGTGAAGATATTAATGTAACTAATCAGACTATTCATAGATGGTTTGGATATTCACCGCATCTTGAGCCTTAAATATTTATTACAAACAGAATTCAATATGGGTTACTTAACAGATACACTTCTATAAAACATTTGATTTATTAGTCTTAAAATGATTCATTGATATAATAAAGCACATGATCCACTACTAGAACAAATTACATGATCCAGAGCTGAATGATGCATGATTCACATGCTGAAATTTATTTCACCGCTGTAAAATATTTATCCATTACTGAAATGTAATACATGATCCACTAATCAAAGAAAATCAAAGACTATGTTGTGTAAAATTATTTACTGCTCTAAAACATGAAAATTCGGATTGAGTAGAAGTAATTGTAACTATTAAAATTTGGATGTTAAATGCTTGATGACCAATAAAAAACATTTCTAGATAACAAATATGTCATTGTACATAATTTTTTAATTATGAGGAGTTATAATGGTAAAAGAACATGTTATCATCTAAGAGTTTAGGTTGTACACATTCATCCAATATATTTACCTTCACATACATTAATGTTTAAGAAGACATACAATGTGTGGTTAAAATGGAACACCTTAATAACACATCTTGAAACATGTATTACATATCTGTAAAAACTCCTTTTTCTCACAATAGGGATACAATTCAATAATAAATCCATAAATATCAATGTATAACTTAGAGAAGCACATACATATAAATTATGTTGAATCTTTTATGCTTTGAATTGTAGTAGAGGTAGACAAAAAAACCAGTATTGTCTACGACATGTACCAAATGAAAATAATAGACAATTAAGATAGAGATTATATACCTGATTTGGAGAAAACAATTCTTAAAATAAATGGGTAAAATGAATATTACGGTAACATGTGGTGACTTTTTTTGTAAATAATAGGAATGGTAATGAACAATAAAAAATTAGTACATAGTAATAATGTCGACTTTTTTTTCAAAATTTATACATATTTTGAAAAGTTAAAAATTAAAAATAATGAAAAATTTGTTCAAATTACATGTTAGTTATAGATAATACTGTAAGGGTTGTGGATCTTTCTAAGACATCCTAATTATAGTATAAAACAAAAATGATATTTGAAAATGAATGAAAAAATATTTTGATCATGAAGAAATAATATACATGAAGTAGCCTACATTAAAAATAAGTAGATATAGTCATAATTATTAAAATTTGATAATTGATACTGTGACTGTCAATATTAAAGAGATTGTTTGAAACTAAGGAAGCATAGTACAAAATATGCAGTGAGTTTCCTAAAAGAATTAAGTGTTGGTTTAAGTAGTGCATTACAGGATGAAAATAGATGCAGTAACCATAGTTTTCGAGACCTATAATTGTTCCCTTCAAACTCCACCCATCATTATCATTATGTGCAACTCCCCCTAAATTCCCCTCGTTGCATTCGTGGTTCCTGAACATTATAGATGATCAGAACACTGTACAAGGAACAGAAACAAATAGAGAGGGCAGCATATCAAATAGGAAATACTACAATAACCTCAATTTCTTGTTTTAGTTTCTCTTGAGGTGTCTTGGGTGATATGAATTCCATTGCAAAAATAGCCATAATATCGACGTGCCTGGAGAGAGATGAAGAGTTTCACTTAATATGAGATGGGAAAATGAAAACAGGGAACCAAAACATAATTTTTATTCCAATGAATAACCAAAATAATTATTCTGTACAATGTATTTATAACTGGCCAGGTCCTTTATTAAAACAAACCTATAGTTTTGATCCTAGTAGTAAATTTTCCATAAATGATCAATGAAACCAAATTCATCAAAGTACAATAATCAATGCTATTTCACAGTTAAAAATGAAAAATGCCCCTTCAAAACAATCAAACAAAAGCTATGAATACAAAATCAAATTCAACTCAATACAATAGTTGGAACTTCCATACCTACAATGATACTAACAGTAACCAAATATATCCACCTAAGAAAAATCCGACAAAGAAAAAATGAACCACTCCTATAAAAAAATAACCCATCATGAATAAAGTATAAATCAGATAGTATTCAATTGTTTTCCATCTTATTGGTACACATAAATAATAAACTAAACCGTGATAAAATTCAAATAAAGAATGTGAAAACTATATTAAAATAGAATAAAATGATTTACTGATACCTCAAAATGATAAATCAGTGTTCGTCACTTTCATCATTAAGCCTTCGAAATCGCTGGACAACTGGTACCTAAAGATTTGGGGTCAACATTATGTTATTCTTAATCAAAAAATAACATTTTACGGGTCTAAAGAAGTCACAAATATCACCTGTATGACCAGTAAAATACATATGTTCTCATATATCATATAATATTTATCATGTACAATTTCATGATAGCAACATTGGATTTTCTATGTTCATAATTGCCTTTCCTTCAAGGATGTGAGGAATTTTATCACCTGGAAGTAGTACTGTTACACATTAATTCTTTGTTTCAAAATAGGTGGGTGGAATTTCCTCTATTCAAAATAACATCATCATGAGTCTCCGTGTTAAAAAGAAGTAATATATTCATTAATATACCAATAAAGAAAATGAAGTTATATGTTGCTTCTCATATAACCTATATACCTATATCTGTATCAGCATCACAAACATCACCATTCATAAGTTAGTGAATGAATCATAATTTACAAAACAAAATCAAATATTGATTAATAGATATCTGAAAACCTGTTTGTATTTGAACGGAATTCTCATATTCATTTGCTTCACCAGCTGGTAAATATTTTGATTTTTCCCTTCGACTGTCGGCACAGTAATTATGCAGGGGCTGAGTTGGACCTTTAGAATCTGAATACATATAACAGAAACGTTAGGTTCCAGTACATACCCATAATGCAGCACAATAGTTCCAGTACTAACCCGTAATTCAAACCCGTAATGCATCACAACAGTTCCAGTACAAACCCGTATAACAAAAACATTAGGTTCCAGTACAAACCCATAAAGTAAATCTGTATAACAGAAACATTAGGTTCCAGTACAAACCCATAATGCAACACCACAGTTCCAGTACAAACCCGTATAACAAAAATATTAGGTTGCAGTACAAACCCGTAATGCAAACCTGTATAACAGAAACATTAGGTTCTAGTAAAAAATCGTAATGATGCACCACAGTTCCAGTACAAACCCGTAATCACCAAGTACTAACCCGTAATGCAACACAATAGTTTCCCAACACTGAAGTTGATTTTGGGCTCAGATCTTAAGTTTAGGTTACAGTGCAGCGGATGGTGAAGGAAAACAATCGATGCCTTATGAAAAAGAAGAGCCTGCAGGGAAGATGAGTGAAAGTTTATATGATTTGATGTGTCGTTAAGGAGAAATGATCTGTGAAAATATGCAATGCTAACCATTTTTATAATTACCTATTGGGGCATGGATGGGCAGCTTTCCTCTTTGGCCAAGGAGGTGGTACATGTTCACTTGTCCCATTCATCTGAACCTTCAAAAACTATTTCTGTGCATGGATTCGTATCTACAGTGATGGTGAGAGATTGAAACAGGTTCAAAAGGACAACTGTTAGTGCTATCAAGGCAATTTAAATTACCTGAATCACCGTCTTTTATCCCACGAAGGATTCAAATTTCTTTCCATAATGATCAATCCTGAAAATGATCATAACATGTTAACACCTAGACTGTTCCAGATGGTAAACCCCATACCATTAGCGGTTGTGGTCTTTATTGTAGAAACCACCACATCCTCTTCCTATTGAGTATTGATTTTAGTTCCTATTGAACTTCAGCTTCAGTGAAGTCAATACGATGTCCATTAAGACATCCCATATAAATAATTTAATGATGAAGCTAAAAAATTATCCACTTGTCCAAATAAAAACTACGTCAAACACTAAAACATAGTACAGGATCAACTGTTCAGAAACATATATCAGTAATTATATGGAGCAAAACTAAAGTTATGTTCATAGTTATGTAATATGAACAAGAAACATCAAATAGCCTCCCAGTACTGCCATGATCTGTCGATGCAGAGCAACATCACTTCACCAAGTTGGTATACATTTATATTGATCCCTGCAATAGGTAATTATACCTTACTATGAGTATAATACACATATTACTATGAGAAAACATTAGCTTACATCGAAAAAGGTCACAGTATGCTGATTTGCAACCCCAAATCCACATGGATATGTCGCATTATAATGTTATATTGTATTTGAAAAACGCATCTTCATGTATCTATAATGTTATTTAGTTAAGAAAGAAATGAAACCCAGGACTGTAAATATTACGATACATCACAGAGCAAGGATGTTGGAAGTAGACAAAATTAACATAATTAAATTAATTATATAACAGAATTTAGTACACATCAATTTTATGCATAACATAATAATTGAGCGTGTTTCTTAATTCACACCTCCTTCCCAGACGCTACCTTAACACAATGAGGAGATATAAGTCTTAACATGTATTTTTTGTAATATGAAATAGGAAAGTTGAAATTTGCTGATTTTCCAACAAGCCTACATTACCTTGGAAATGCATGGAAAGCAGTCAGTCAAGTTTGTCTGATTTTGTTTTCTGTTATCCATTATATGCAGATGATCTTCAGTGGCATTAGGTGGCATGGAGTCTCTAGATAGACATTCTTTCCCTTTGACCACATCTTCAACATAAAACTCAGTCTATAACTTTTTCATCATGAATATATCATCGTAACGAATGAGTAACAATAAAAAATTATATGATTTACCAATGAAGCAACAATATAATATTTAATAGCTCGCATATCAGAAAAACAGTTGTAGTGCCTTTGTAATAAAATGTAAAAAGAAAACCAAAAGAAGGGAAAACCAGTATTGTTTACAATATGTACACCTTGACAGTAACAGAAAATCAATATAGAGAATCTATTCCTTAGTTGAACATACAATTGTACTTGCTATATTAAATCCAACATCACTATTGCAGCTTAATATTGAAGATGAAACACGATGAAGTTCCTAAAACAGAAGGGTGAAATGAATTTTATAGGTATGTGGTGACTAGTTTAATAGTAAACTGAATTCTAAGTAAGGATTAATAATATAATACGTTGTTGTAATGATAATGATAAAGTTGTAATATGAAATTCTTAAGGATGGGAAGTAAAATTTTGGGGAGGAATTACTCTACGTACCTGGCTTTCTGCAAAACTTTGATGATAGTTGGTGATATAATTGTCATTATCAGTGATGAATGGAACTGTGTAAGTGTTCAGTTCTGAAGAACATTTTCGATTCTGAATGTTGTAATTTGTGACATCTACTACCATTAGTATATTTTTATTTGAAAACGTTTAGCTATGGGGGAAATCCATACTCATCCTGGTCATATTATGTAATGAAATAGAAGTTTTAGTTAAAAAAGAACATCAAATACAGGAATAAGATCCTATAGTTCAAGAATATTACGTGAATCATAGATTCTATTAATTGAGAAGTTGTTTTGTTTATGAATTTCATGACGTGATTGTCGAAGAGAACGAGAAACAGTGTGTCTTTCTCATCTGTCACCAGTAGTTGAACTCTAAACTTGTTGTATTTATAGTTGTTATAATTACTGAGGTTGTATCAATACAAATAAATTTGTATATTAAGACTATACCCAAGTAATATATATCAAATTAGAAACACATTAAATGAATACCTTGGAGTAGTGATGCGTGGTTGTTTTTTGCAATTCTGGCACCATGCATTCCCATCCGTAGTTTGAACTTTTTACAGGAAAGAGTTTCATGATTCAAAATACCAATTTTGAGTGTTTTGATGTTTAACTACTCTAGCAGAAATCAAACACTTTGTCGGTTGTGAGACAGTAGTTTATATTAATATACTCATGAAATCAAGTCTTACATGTGAGTTTATTGAAGACGACATATTAAAAGAAAAAAAATCAGGATATTGTACTTACCTCCAGAATATTTTTTACCTCAATAATTTTTTATTTGTTATTCCAATAAGGAAATGTTGTAACAGAGTTGTTTGAAATTTTTGAATGGGGACTTTATAATTGAAAATGACTGATTACTCCAGATATGTTAAATGAAATAATAGAGCATTAAAGACAACATTTTATGCAGTAGTCGATCATTTTGATGGTGTTTCTAGAAAGAAGTGATGGACAAGATATATAAGTTAAACATTTACCTGCTCTTGAAGTTGTGGACAACTGGGACATCCATGTCCAGAAGTATTTTTGAAACATTTATTGAAGTGGTAATAATAACAGATTATAGAACATATTGAAGAGCATAAGCAAGATTAGACATATATAGTTGTAAACAAAACAGTCAAAGTCTGGAACATTTAGTAGAGAAGATCATTAATTTACAAACATTACAGTTTGCAATAAGGCATAATTGAATTTCACCTCATCGAACATTTCAATTTTTCATATACAATTAAAAATTTTCATTTGTTGGAATGTATTAACTACTGGGGATATATATTTTGATAACATTTTAGTTGTCATTAAGAACATAAAAATTAAAGTGTTGTCAATGCAATATGATAGAACATGTTGAAGATCATAAGCATTACGCCCACTGACCTACTCAACATTATAGTTTGTCAAAAGTAAGATATTATAATGTATAGCTACATATCTTACAGCTCAATCGCTTTTCCCTGACCAGCTGCAAGATAATTATTTTAGAGGAGTCGTTGTTGTTTTCCAAGTAATCAGACATTATGTTGGAAAACTTCCCCCACAATCTATAGTTCATTCTCAAGCCTCTACAAGAAATCATTGTAGTTATGTTGGTAATTGAAATATCCTATGTTAATGATTATGAGTTGTAAAATATGCATACCTGTCATCCTCTAAAGGAATTTGAATCTTCTAATTGGAATTACCGATGGAATTTATAGGATATGAATTTCGCAGATGTCCAATATTTTCTATGACAGGAAAAACTGATGTCAAACTATCATTCTTTATAATAGTATTATCCCCTAATAGTGTGTGAATAACATAGTAATTTAGGAAATTAATAAGTATATTATGTCAGATCTGTAGTTATGGATGATATTTAATAATGAATTGTAATAAAGATGCATTTTAAAATAGTAGGTTTTCTCATAATTGGAGTAGTAAAGAAACATACTTATTAATTGTTGTTCAGGAACGACTTTGTTAACAATGTTACCAAAAGAAGTGAAGTAAATGCTGAACCGGGGAAGTTGGACATCGGTTGGTCAAACATATGGTGTTGTTGTGAAAAATAGTCGGCAAGCATGTCTGTCACCCAAGTAGTTACCTTGATTAAGAGAAATTTTGAAATTCTGTATGATGTAGCATAGGCCTTTGTGCAGTACGGGTTTGTACTTATTGATTAGCTGGCGGTTTGTAATTGTACACTGAATTTTGGTCTCCCGCATCATTAATTGAAAAAGTGAACATTTTAAAACCATATCACAGAAATAAAATACATAAAATAATGTGCTTCAATAGAAGTACATAGAATTAATGTTATGAAAACTGTACAAAAATTGTAACTTCTTTTTAAGGATAAACTCACTTTAGCATCCCAGATAATCAGATCAATAGAAGAAATTTCAGATTTGGGTGATAAGTTGCACCACATATTCAAAACATGGACTTCTATATTTAATGTTTCATCAGCGTCAATAGTAATCTCTTTCAAAAGACTTGTTCTTCACAACATGTTTTGGTTTCTGTATGAATTCAATTAGTGTATATCTATAAAATAGTAAGCAGCATCACAAGTAATCTGTTTATATATATGTGAATTGATAAAAGCAATGAACTGTAAACATATTGAATGACAAAATACCTAAGGAACGTTATAAAAAATTTCATTGTAGACAATTTTTTGGGTACAGTCAGAGGTTGGATTATCTTTATCATCAAGAACAATTTTCATTCCTTTTAGTGACATCACTCTTGATACAACACCATATAGTTGTCTATGACAGAACACAGGATTGAAAAGATATAAACAAACATATGACAGAGATTGACCTTGACTCTTATTAATAGTTATTGCATAAGAAACAGTCAAAGGATGTTATCTTCTTTGTAGTTTGAAAATCCATCTGTCATCATTGTGTGTCATATTAATTCTTGGGATGAATGCTAGAAACCTGGAATGACTACAAATTAAAATTTTAGCTCCGATGACATGGTCACCCAAGTGGGTAACAATAAGACGAGTTCCATTGCATAATCTCATTGATTGATCTACATTGCACATCAACATAATTGGAACTCCGATCTTCAAAGTAATTTTGTGTGCAAGAAGTCCAGAGACATTGATAGAATTCAACACGTCAGCTGTATATATGTTCTTAGGCCGATCAGTATCAAAACTGGCATTTCAAATAGAATTAGAACTGAAGTAATCTTTTCCTTCTGATGTACAAAGTTGTAACATGTAGACATTTACTTCTTGAATAATGTCACGGGTTGGTGCTAATATAGCACGACCTTTCAGATATGATACATCTCCATAGTTATTGTTGAAATATGGGTAAGTAAATTCAACAGATGCTTCCAATGCCGATTTATTTGTTCTCAAAAGGTATGTTGATTGGTTATGAATACACCCATCCCCATCGTTGAGGTCACCAACACGTCCCTCCCCAATATCCAAAATCCATTGTGAAAATCGTCGTACCTCATCGGAACATACATTTGAATCTGTAGAATGCAACTTCATGTTTTGGGTTAATGTTAAAACCTGAAAGTGTTTCCATAGATATGATGACCTTATACTTGCAAATACAATGTCACTTTTATCACTACTAGGGATTACTGGAAGTATTTGTCTGAAATATCCTCATAGGACAACCTGTAAACCACCAGATGTTAAATTAGAGGAATTTTCATTCTTTACTAAATGTATATCTCATAATGTATGATCAATAGCTTCAAAATAGTTTTTATGAAGCATTGGAGCCTCATCCCAGATAATCAATTCTATTGATTGTAGCAGTTCGGCAATATCACTCCCTTGCTGAATGTTGCATACAGAGTGATCATTTGTAGGTATCGAAATACGAAATTTTGAATGGATTGTCCTCCCACCCGGTAGGAGTAATGATGATATTCCACTGGAAGAAACTGCAAGAACAATTTTTCCTTGTTACCTTAGTAATCATGTTAAGACTCTCCAGATGAAAGTTTTATCCATCCCTCCAAATCCATGAAAGAAAAAAAAATCCCCCAGTAGTAGAACATAATGTAGACATAATTCTCTCGATAACTTCATTCAGTTCAACAATAAGCATATTGTGCATTGATTAGTACTCATTATGTTGTTCTTCTCTATTGTAATTGAGCGCTTCAGAAATCAGTCGATTAGTTTGAGCAATTAATGATTAATCTGGAACGGGCTTTGGCAGATAACATTGTAGATATTTACCATTGTTGTACAGATTTTTTTCTATTTCAATCAAACCTACCATTTTCCTTTGATGATCCATTATTGTAAAGTCTACAAGAGAGTGAAATAGTTTTAGAAATCAATATACTATCATAGATAAGTATTGACAAAGCCGGTAAGTTGTTTGTACCTCTTATTTGCAGTAGTTGTTGTTGGGAATATATAATATCATCGGTTAGAATCCTCCGGTTTTGAAGCCAAACAATGTCAGGTCGGGAAATGGTATCTGAGAACAACATTCCAGCAAACATTCATCGCAAAGAGTGTCCCATTCCCTAAGAGGAGACATCTTTTAGTGATTGAATGAACTCATTTTCATCAGCTTACAGTCCTAATGCTGAACATGTTTGTCTGAATGTACTATGAGTAATGTTGTTAACCGTTCTAATAGAATCGTATGAAGTATCACCTCTGACCTTTGTTAGTAGAATCCCCAAGTAATAAAGTTCTCCAGAAGACGGCGGCACATAGTACATTCTACCAATACTGAATCCATGTTTGCGTGGGTACCATTTTTTTTCACGGTAGAGGTATACAAATCTTGTTGGGAATTATGCATATGTTAGACTTCTACCTTCTTGGTACAACAGATTTGCTTCAAACCAAGATCTGAACATGGAATTAGAAATGTTACTATTACTTATGATGTCTTCAATATTGTCACAATCTGCATACATCACGTTGTTTTTTCTAGGTAAATAAAACTATATTATATCAACCAGAGGATATCAAAAATGGATTTCATAAGAAAAGATCCACCAAGAAGCTTCACAACCTGAGATGTACCGACAGTCGTAGTACATTTTAATTTCGTCGACACTATTATCAGAGAGATGATTGTTGTTGTCGTAGAGTGTCATGGTGACACGATCATGAACTTTTCTTATATATTTAAAAAGATATTTGATAGAGGATTATAGATTGAAAATTTCAATATTCAGATGAGCTTTATATTTCAGAAGTAGAACTATATTGTATGGCACAACAAACCGATTGTCTAATGCTATTCCATTTTTGACAACTGTAGATCTAGTATTCCTTCTCTGATATACAACATAACCATCTTCATCCCTTTTGGTTTGTTCAAAAAAAATTTTGGATAATATTTTGATCATTTTCCATTCTACATACAAGGTAACCGACGGTTTGCATCACCACAAGGCCCATGGATCATAAAATTTGCAACTGCTTCATGAAGTTTTGGGGATGTTCCTTTATTTGGAATTTCAGTCGTAAAAATTATGTTAATGTCATTTGGAGAGACTACTTTGTTGTACAGACTAAGAAATAGTAGAATTTGCACATGCGGGAGTCCCCTCTTCTGAAACTCCACAGTAAAAACAACTACATCAGAAAATGAAGGAAATATGAGATAACATATGGAAGAAATCTGTAATTTTATGGTAGAAGTTGTCATTAAAATAGTACATTTTAAGTGTGAAGAAGCTTCGTACCTACTCAATACATTCCGAAAAAACCTCCCTCTCGTAAATCTCTCATGAGTTTTCCCTCCTTAATATTGAATATTCATGAAAGAATGTGAGGATAGTCTGATGGGCGAAGATTGTGTAACCTTACAAATCTCGAAACTTCAGGCCACATGGGATTGCATGTAAATGTTAAAAAAGAATCTGGATACCCCACCTAATTACAGATTGACATAGCATCTTAGTAATTCTGAATCATATATCTCGGGCTGCCTATAAATGTGGAAGGTAAGATGATTCGCTTCCCACACAAAGATCCATCTCGGTCACCTCTAAGGAAAGCATCTTGCAAACCATAGTATAGTTCTGCTCTCAAATTCTTTTGATTGAAGAAAAAAACTAAGTCTTTGAGATTCAATCATTGTATATGCGTCCACAATAAATTTTTGAAGCAGCCTCCAAGAATGAAGTAGACAAGATGAATCATTGTAACAGAATTGAAGTTGAAAAGAGAAATATTCTCTCATTGTAACTTTACTCTGTTTTGCACTTTGATTGAATGGTGTCGCATGATGGAATATGTTGTCGACATATCTATCCTCTCCTCCTGTAAAAATTAATGGATATTGTAGAGGCAGGTATAGCGGGTGAAGCTCATCTATGCACTAAAAATCGCCACTTTTTCTTTTAATGATGACATCTCTCTGATGATTTAGATCTTCAATTTCTCCAACATTCAGCATTACGATCTGAGATGTAGTTGGTATGTTGTATCTTTGTGTATCACTTCCTTGTCTTCTAAGTAGTTGCAGCATTAAATTTGTAGTGCAATTACTCTCAATAACATCTCTAGCCGTTCTGAATTGACGTGATAAAGCATTTATTTAATGGATCATTTCTTATATTTTCTGAACAACACTTAACTGTATAATAGAGCTTTGAATCATGTCGTCGAAGCTGAATTTGATAGTGTTAAGTTTTAATTAGAGGACAAAAAAAATGAGACTTTACCCGTTAATAAAGTAGTCACCTGATGGCACGTACTCTGTTGTGAGCTTCATTTGCAGTGTCATATACATATAGCTGATACAACTTTGTTGGTTGTCCATCAGGGGGACATAAACTTCCAATACGATGGTAGTTTTTTCCATTTAATCTAAAAACATGTGGAGGCCCTCCAAAGTTCATAGATTTGTCTACTTTTCCACCCAATGATGTGAATGAAAACATTGAATTGTAAATAACCATTTGGTCTTGGAATGGTTTGGAATGAGTACAGGTTGTATTGAAAACTAAAGTCTTAAGGTATTCTGGACAAGAAGGCAGCTGCTGCAAAGCAATTTTCCCTAGGGAGAAACATAAAGTAAATCGTGGGATATGTCTCTGGCTATATTTTTTACTCTTCTCTTTATACCATAAAGTTGAACCGCAGTACTCACAAATGTTTGAAGGGTCCCCAAAATCTTAATATTTTGTAGAATCAAAGTGTAAGTATATTAAATATTAATGGGAATAGAAATAACATACTAATTCAAATGTGTACACATAAAAGATAGATAATTGAGTAATACTTAAATGTAAATAACCTATTTGTTCAGGAGTTGTGTCCAAGTTCATTGAAGAAGTACTTTTTGTTGTTGTCTGATTCAATGTTTGAAGTTCCTCTAGCGGATGTGAAGTACATGCATGCCTTTGTGATGAATTTAAAAACAATAATGGAAAAAATACAATGAAAGAGTTTATTCTCGAAAATATAATGTAAACTTTGACAGACCGCTGTAGTTTATAACAGGAGCTATGTCATAGTTTGTTTAAGTAGTATTTTCTATGGTCGTATGATTCTTGGCTTCTTGTTCATCGGTGAGTTCTGTAGTACCTGCATGCTTGCATTGTTATAACAACACCATTGGTGACATTAACAATGTAACTTATAAATTTTCAATATATAAATACAAAGAGATGACATACCGGAAATGGTAGTTGGACTGTATTACACGCTCTTGGATGGAAAAGGAACGCGGTTTCCGATATCAGTATAAGCTGCACTGTTCATTATTGAAGGTAGATGTGCTCTAATTAATATTGCACTGTCATAGAGGATCTCATCCAGTGAACTGAAATGTCGTTACCGTGACGAGGAGGCATGATATGACTTCGTAAGAGTGCATTCATTGGTATTCATACCTTATGAGTGGGTCATCAAATTGCTTAATAGAAATGAAGAATATTGTACATTTGTTGAAACAAAGTTCATTGATAACAAGCTTACAGAATGAAAGACTGTGTTGTATCATGGTATTTGTTCGTTGATTTTTTTTGTTTGATCCACTGTATATTGTTGACAGATCTGAACATTCTTGAGGGACTGTGTAACCAGAGGATAAAAATTCTTAGCAAGATAAGATTGCGTATTTTGCAGTACAAAGTTAATTTATTTAAAGTGGAGATAGTAAACCGAATTTACCGTTGCTGCATATAGGTGAGAATGGAATGCATCTTCAAAATACTGTGTTATTAATTGGTGTGACAACATCAGTTGTAAAACATTGTCCCCTAGTTATTTTTACCTTACCAGTCACAGTATATTTGGAATATATATTATCAGGAAGCAAGATTCTATAACATAGTGGTATCATACATTGATTCGAATTACCATAACTAATGAAATTGTAATGGACTTAGAAAATTTAATCGATAGTTACTGGGTATTGGCGAAAAAGGAAAACGGAGTCCTTGTTGCGTGCCAACTGTTTGTGTTACAGGTTCAGCTGGATTAATGTTTTTAGTAGAAAACCTGCATGTGGAATTGCAATCATAATAAAATTATAATTTGATTGATGAGAAATAACGACACAGTATTAGGAATACTGGGAAAGAGGAAGACATCATAATTGTCATTGCTGTCGTAGTAGTCATCTTTGAAGTCGTGCTTCTCTGTATCTTGACGGGGATTGTATCTTTATATCGTGTATCTTTTTATTTGATTGTAATTGAAAATAAAAAACCATAAAAAAACAGGCAATCCATGATTTTGTTTTGATTCTTAACAATATATATGCTACAGACAAATGTGATTTAGAATGTGCATATAGTCACAGTCACCGGACTGTATGTCAGAACAGTACACTTGACAGTTGCATACTGGAATCAGTCTAATAGAAGTTGTGATATTTTTCAGCAAACTACGATATATAGGCGATAAAATAAAACATGGGTAATTGGATGTAGTATTATGAACATATTATTGAGAGTATACCTGCTGAAGACAAATAATAATTAGAATCTTCATGAAGATACTGCTATAGTTGGATGTCTAGATACATATTTACATACAGGTTTAGATAAATGATGAAGACATATAATACTGTCACTATCGAATGAGGATAATGTTGAATGAAATTGAGTAATCATTTTTGCAGCCGAAAAAAATGTGATGATGAACCTATGTTACAAGTATGAGAGTCTTGTATGAAAAAAAACATGTTGTGGAACCTTACAGCTGCTGCCTGGTAACTGAGGAAGGAAGACATCAAACCCAGAAGTTTCGGCACCGTCTGTTCTAGCTTCCGAAACCCTAGTTTGCGGAATCCCTTTATATGGAGGTGGTGTGTTAAAAAGAAGTGTCAGCCGTTGATTCTGGTTATTTATGATCTTGTAACCGTCGTTGGGTGCTGAAGCAATTAAACCTACGGGAGTATGGTTTATCGATGAGTCAAAAATCAGATGATTTATGCCGGAACAGTGAGAAGTATAACCTGCGGGAGGATGATTTATCGAAGGGTTGACGGTTCGGAGTTTCGTAGTGTGTTGGATGCAAAAGCGAGATATGGTTGAACTATCGCTGAAACGAAAATCGGAATATTGGATAACTCGACAGATGAGGGAGGTCGTGTACAGTTTGCAGTAGGAAGATGCGGGTAGGAGACTCAGGATTCGACGACAGATCAGGGATGTCGCATAGGGTTTGCAGTAGGTAGAGGTGGGGAGGAGAATCAAGAGTCACCGACATATGAGGGACGTCGTGTAGGGTTTGCAGCAGGCAAAGATGTGGGTATTTACTCGGGAGTCGATGATGACGTTTTTCTTCAGTGGACGAAGCATCGTGTGGATCGGATCATGGACGGACCGACATGTGTCGGAGAAAAACCAAACTTTAGTATGTATATAGATATAGTGTGTTTTAACTATTCATTAAAATATGAAAGTTATCAAAATAATATGAAAAATTTATCCAAAGTAAATTTTTATATCCTGATTCCAAAGAAGAATTTTATTTTGTCAAATTGAACTTATAAACATGTCAAAAACTATATTTAACGTGGGTGTGCCATCAAAAGGTAGAAAAACTACATTTTTTTAAAATACTTATTTTACCCAAAAATTTTATTTTGTGCTCATACCATGTTCAAAAAAATGTGTAAGATGAATAATAATTTTATAAAATTCAAAATTTAGTTTATAATATTCGTAACATCTAGTTCATAATAATAATATAATAATATATTGTTGTTTAGTGAAACCTGGTTTTGCGTACTACACACGCTATCGAGGAAGGTCACGATTGTGAGTAATGCAAGTCAATTCAGGGTTTTCTGTAGTGCAAGCTCCCTTTTGGGTTGAATATAACATAATCAAATCATATTTCATTTATACATTAAACAAAATCCATTCTTAATGTTGCATAGAATAATTTCTACAAAACGAACTTGAAATTGTGTGTAACAGATGCCCAGAATAGTGTTGCGTATACTACAAGCCAATACGGTGTTGCATATAGTACACACAAATCTTGTTGTAGTGTATAATAGAAGATATGAAAGAAATTAAAAAGAATATATCTCATAAAATCTCGGTGTGTTACATTCTACCCCCCTTAAAATGAATTTCTCCCTCGAATTTCATCCGTGTTATAAATCATTTACTACTTCATAGAAACCCACATTGTAAAAAGGAATACTAAAACTTAATTTTAAAAAGTGAATTAAGAAACATAACGGTTACCCAAATTAACTCATTATTGTGTTCCCCCATAGGGGAACATAGGAGAAAATATGGACGTGGAAGAGGAATATAACCATCAACTTCAGATAAATAGTGGTAGAGGAAATGGCTATGAAAAAGCCAACAATCACAAAGCCAGAAGTTTGTGATGATCTAAGGTACCATCTAATTCATCGGATATGAGGGTACTATGAAAACATTTTTTTTTAAGATCATTTCCCTAATGTGGAAGAATTTCTGAATTAAAAGAAACATTTACTTGATTTGGGTACAATCTCACTATTGTTCGCAACTTGAACAATTTCAACATCATCTCTTCATGAAATGAAGTTGAATTTTTCATTCGTGAAGTGTTAGAAGATCATGCGATAGAATGATAGGTCATTCCATATGTCGCAAACATTAGGTTAGAAAAAGTTATTAAATATACATAAGTCCATTTTGGTGTGATTAATCGTATATGGTTCCAAAAATGGACTTATACTTCATCTATCATATGGCTTAATAAAATGAAACTAGTTTCTACTAACCAGGGACTTCTTGTAGGACAGTGGTAGGCAATAAAGCCTGTCGCACTTCAGTCGTGGGTTATATTCCTGCAACCTTGTTCGAAGCAACGGGTTGTCACCTGTCCGAAAGGTTATCCTTTTTTAACTACACTATTATAACATTCCAGAAACAATATTGAAAAAAAGGTTCTGGACTTAAACAATACTATCTGATTTCCAAATTTATCAAATTCAATCTTTAGTCTTATCCATAATACTTTAGTCCAATAACATAGTATAAAGAAAAATATTACTAGAGAGGTCATCTACCAAGCATGTGAATACCATAATTTATCTCCCATATATCATAAGATATATCTTGTTGGTCACATTCCAAACATGTGAATACCTTAATCATGTATTCTCTTGAAACATTAATTACGATAGAACCATAGTGAAAACATGAATGTTGTCAAAAGTTAACTCTTTACACATACCAAAATCACAAAAATTCTATATACTCAAACCATGATATCACCTTGTCCTTATACCATTCATGAGATCATGAATACTATCATACAAATTATTTTCTCCTTATCCCTTCATTATGCACATTTCATCTTCTTTCAAAAAATATTTCAATCACATTTCATGGATACTGGTACCATTCAACATATACTTTCAAATACTTAAGGAAAAACAATAGTGTAACAATCTTTAGATTTTTATTTATTCCATAGTACAATACATTATTCTTAACAAACATGAAATCATTCCACTACCTTCTTAAACCATTGACCGAGCTTCATCATTTTATTCCTCAACACTTCTTTCATCTCATATATCATTTGTAGTCTCTTCATCATCATCAACATAAATACTACCCATACAACCATTTTGATTCTCTTCATGATATTTTCCCCTAAGGAATTGGTTTGCATAATGCCCGTACATTCCACATTTAAAACATATAACCATTGTTTATGTCCTAACAATACCATTATCCATGTCCATTGTGTTAACTGAAACTTTTCGTTTGTAATTACTAGCTTTGTGTCCTTCTTTTCCACACCCAAATCATCTTTCAGTTCCTTTGAAACATTCTCCTTTATTCCTCTTCCCACATGGCTTACATGAGGGAAATTGAACTTTCTTTCCTCTATGATCATCATGCAACTCCATCTCTCTCTTATTAGCTGAGTCAAGAATCTTACCAAAGTTGAGATTATTGATCCTATTATGAGATTGATGATTAGGCATAATAACAATGTTTCTCCTTCCAAATTCCTTTTAATTTGGTATCTCATGAATAATATCATTCCATTGTCCATCATATTCTTCATTAACATGAATCTTCCTATTTCCAGCCATTTTCTAAAACCCAAAAAGAATAGTGTAAGAGGAAAAAATCATATTA
This sequence comes from Viscum album, assembly GCA_963277665.1. Taxonomy (NCBI): domain Eukaryota; kingdom Viridiplantae; phylum Streptophyta; class Magnoliopsida; order Santalales; family Viscaceae; genus Viscum; species Viscum album. The sequence goes on from OY728167.1 coordinate 838,716,185, forward strand.
AGAAAACAACATAATCAAGGGGGATTACATTCATTCTCTAACATCTTAGGTTCAATCCTAGGTTACTCATGATCATTATCATAATTCTAGGATTGTAACCTATACTTTATACTTAACCTTACGTACATCCCTAGACATACCTTAGAAATATCTCTAGGGATCTCATTAAAGTTTTCGCATCCTAGTTTCCAAAGGTTAACTAAACCTTCGCTCTGATACCAACTGTAGAGACCCAAATCTTGACATACATAGACATTACATTACTTTTGCGGAATACTTAATATATAACAAATATATATTCCCAATGACCGTATTGGTTTAGTGTCTTTGGAAACTTGGAACATAATCTTCTAATCCTGGTGAAATATCTTTAACATCTCCCATAAAGATCTTCCCCTTTTGTTTTCTTACATAAAACCTTTCTTTATATCCGGGGGAAAAGAAAACATAAATAGGGTGAGCTCAAATGCTCAGTAAGGGTAAACGTGGAGAACATAAAACAATCCCTAAACATTTGAACGTAATAACATGAACATAAAATATCAAAATCATAAGTAATGACATAAATCTTGGAAGTGCTTAAGGAATAGATCAAAAATGAACATTAACCATGATAAAATAGTATGGGAATAAAACATGTAATTGTGGAAATAATTAAGCACATGTTATGATTTCCATAGTAGCCAAGACATTGCTTCCATGACCATTATAGTGGACAAAGTCCATTAATGAACCGGGTTTACTTGCCGTTTCAGCCCTGTATTACCGAACTCGATTCACTTGTCGTTCCAACCATGTCTATCTCATGAGATATAAATCATTAACCAATGCATTGGAGGGATATATAGGTCCCTCCCATCTCATAATGAAACCATTCTTATGTGTTCCACAAAATCATAAACCATACATCATAGCATAACCCAGGTATAAAAAAATGGGATTCTTAAACATAATGCCATCATAACATAATCCATATAAGATAAAAGAATTTCATAAAAATAATTCCATCATAACATAGTCAAATAAATGTAATAATTGAGAAAGATACAAAACTCTATATTATCTTAGATGGAAAATAATTTTGATAAAACACATGAACTTCATTCCTGAGAAAAATATCCTTTCTTCTTCAAAATCATTTTCTTTTCTCAAAATGTCATGAAATTTTAAAAGAAATGGATTTTGTTGAAAATAATCATGAAATATTGTATATTAAGATTCATAAAAATAATGCGTTATGAAACCGTAAAAATCCGGTCATGTCGTATAAGATAAAAAAACATTGTCTTTGTACATTTTATCGGAAAATTCAAAAAGTACCTCGTTTGGTACACAAAAGTAAGATTCCTTCCATACCACAATGTAAAATTCAAAGAGGGGAAAACATTACATTAAGCATAAATAGAAAAAACATTATGAAAAATCATTTTTATGGACATGGATAAAAAATATAACCCCAGTAAATACTTATGAATAAGCAATCTCGGATAAAAATGAGATTGCAAAATTATCCCTTACCTTAGGTCCAATTTCTTCCGTACGTGTCCGAAACTCCTATATAGTGGGTTTAAACAAATTATTAAATTTTAATAGAACCATAATAATATTCATGATATCATATATGATTCACTTAGGACATTATATTACCCATTCTTTTCTCAATTCTATGTCAAAGCAGCGTTCTGGGTAAAATCGATTCATTTATCGTACGTGTTTCGACTTGTTGTTCTTGATTTTATTACTTATATCCTGATATACATAATTCAATAATGTAAAAAATTATTTATATATAATATATATTCAGCATATAAATATATATGATAGATTGATAAATGAAATGAAATACACCGTTCATGGAGACGGTAGGCTGCACATACGCTTGAATGCTGTTTTCATTTCCTTATTGAATTGAATGGAATTAAGTAAATGAAACATATATGTGAATAAATACAGTATCATTATTATGTCATATCTTTCATGATTATTTATTATATATACTTTATAATTATATTTAAATGGTTAATCATGGAGAATGAATCTCATCGCGTCATGGATACGGTAATCAGTATGTACACATAGACGATGATATCATTCTCATAATTATTGAATGTAATTGGAGTGGATGATATAATTTATCATAATCAGTATGATGTTATAACATTCATATATAGTTATTATTTCCACCATTATACCCGTCCATTTAAGGTGGTGGTGGAAAACAGATTACACCACATCCTGGAGATGGTATTCCGTACGTACACACGTGCGGTGATTTCGTTTTCTGTAGGATGGATAGAAGGTGAAATATGGTTGTTTCATATTTATAATAAAATATCAGTATATTAGTGATACTGATGTTATTAATTTATTATGAAACAACAAAATAAGTGGAATTATAAGAAGAAATGAATTTGAAAGAATCGGTAAAGGATATTACCTCCTCTTCGACACGCCTCTTCTAAACCACCACTTAGGGCACTAAAGTTGGTCTTTGAAGAAGAAAAAAACATCTAGTATGTTTCTAGGGAATTGTAGAAGAGAAATTGGCGGGGGGTGGCAGAGATTGATGGCTCAAAATGGTGTGAGGAGAAGAGGGAGGAGGTTCCCTTTTATAAGGGAGGAGAGGGGCACTTTTGGAATCCTAAAAAATATTAATTTATAATAAACTCAAACCCCACATAAAAACATCCAAAATTACTCCAATTAAAATCTCATATGTTATAGGGTTTTCATATAATCAACCAATAAAATTCAGACATGTAGGAGATTTATTATAAACATTATCAACTTGATTTATCCTTATTTAATCTATTTAATTTTATTTGTGGTAATAATATTCTAAATTTTAAATTGTTATAAATAATTAATAATGTGTTTTGAATTGTTAATAATTGGATACTTTATGAAATTTTAGACCATATAAATTTCAATTTATAATTTTTAAATATTTTTGGAATTTAAAAAAAAATTATAATATGTTATTTATTTAAATTTACAATAGTGTTAATTTTGAAAATATTTATTTATTTTAATTTAAATAAAATCCACACAGAGGATATATTCGAACCAAAATGTTTAATATATTCTTAACATGTCATATTCATCTAGAAATTTTGTGGAGAACCTTAATTAGTTCATATAGTATTTATTTTCATATTTATAAAACCATTTATTTGATATTTCTCTTAATAAAACAATTACTACATTATTTTTTTATAATAATTTAATATACTTATTAGTTGCATATAAAATTCAAACTAAAATACTATGATGATAATAAATCTAATATATTTCAAAATAATACTTTTACTCGAATTTATCATCTTAAAATCACTACATGTAAATTGTTAGATTAATTAAATTATGAACGTGACAACTTTGACATCATTTAATATAAAATAATTTAAGTGTCATAATCGCTTTTATAAAGCTCCAAATGGTCTAAAATTCGAACGTTGGATGGTTATGGTTTAGATATATACGACCAATAAGTTTTGGTCAGGTTTTTGGGCCTTTTTATGTATATTATTATTCCAATAAAAACTATATTATTGATTTTTCATTAAATAAATAATTTCTGTATCATTAATTTATAAGCTAATATGGTAAATAAATAATTCTTAAAAATTACAAAAAAATTAACATGATAAATAAAAACATTTTAGCTTTCATATGAGTATTTATAATCGAATTTATATTCTGTATAACCTTATATTAAAAATACTTTAATTATTAAAGTTTGAGTGAGTCATATTTCACTTTCTTTAAAATAAAATAAATTAAAGGTCTTAATCACATCCAAGTGGGTTCCAATGGATTTAATTTCAACCCTAATACGACTTAAGACGAAATATAATAATAAAATTATATTAAGTCAAGTGTTAGGGTAATTTTATAATATTATATTTACCCTTAATTACCAGATTTACCTTTAACTATGGTAAATAAAATTTAACGTAGTTACTATTCATAGTGCCCAAAAATAAAAAGTAGCATATTAAAATAATTTGTACCTAATGATTCCAAATATGGAATCCATTTTTCCATTTACATATAACCAAAGTTACAGAAATTAATTTAAAATTAATCTCGTCATTAAGAAAACATGTTTTAAAAGTTAAAACATTGCAAAATATTGAAATGATTCTACCTATGTATTCAATGTAAAATCAATGCTAATGACAAACATTATATTAAATTTTAAAAATATATTATATTTATACTTCAAAACCATTCAATATTAAAATTAAACCATATAAATCATTACGTTGAAAAAAGTAGTTTTTAATTAAAATATAACATGTTTTTACTATAAATTAAAATATGAAAGTTGTCATAATAATATGAAAATTTTATCCAAAGTAATTTTTTATATCCTGATTCCAAATGAGAATTTTATTTTGTAAAATTGACCTTATAAACATTTCAAAAACTATATTTAATGTGGGTGCTCCATCAAAAGGCGGAAAAACTGCATTTTTTTAAAAATAATTATTTTACCTGAAAAATTTATTTTGTTCTCATACCATTTTCAAGAAAATGTGTTAGATGAATAGTAATGTTATAAAATTCAAAATATAGTTAATACTATTTATAACAGCTAGTTCATAATAATATTATAACAATATATCGTTGTTTAGTGAAACTCGATATTGCGTACTACACACGCTATTGAGGAAGGTCGCGATTGCGAGTAATGCAATCCTTGTCCGGGATACGTGCAATGCAAGCTCCCTTTGGTGTTGCGTGTAAAATAATCAAAACATATTTCATTTATACATTAAACAAAATATATACTTAATGTTTCATAGAATAATTTCTACAAAACGAACTTCAGATTGTGTGTAACACGAGCCAAGAATAGTGTTGTGTATATTGCAAGTCAATACGGTGTTGTGTATAGTACTAGATAATCTTAGTGTAGTGTACAATAAGAGAAAAAAATGAAATTAAAAAGAATATATCTCATAAAATCTTGGGGTGTTACACCCCATGTATATATAAAACATTTTTACATCAGTAGGAGTATGTTGGATATTGGGCTGGATATTAGTAGCTTTCAATTTTATAGGAGCTATTTAGGATTTATGGTCATTGTGGAGTTTAATTTTTTTGTACATATAATTCCCCTTTTAACTATTTCATAATTTTATAAGATTACATATATTCTCATGGGTTTTATTATATATATATATATATATATCGTAGTAGGTGTTTATTGGTGTATCTATCTTATCTCTCTCTATCTCTCTTTCAAGTGTTCAATTAGAGTGTAATTTATCACATTTTTATTTTTATTATACTCTCGGTTCTAGTTTACAACCTAGGACCATTTCGAGGAAGTACTTGGGTGGTCATCATCTCCCTTCTCTCATTTTTGTCCCAGTAGGGGTACTCTTTGGGGGAGGGGTCATGAAGAATTGATATGAGTGTTTTAGGTATAGGGATATGATGGAGTTACAGTTATACATAGGTGATGATTTCATTGATAGGAAGGGAAATATTGAAGGAAAATTTTAGTAATTGATGTAAACACGAGAGACCAGTTAAGACATAGGAATTTAGGCCCCCTTGATCTAATGTAAGGGCCTTTCTATTTTCTGAGCCAACATAACAAAGCAATACTAGTTGCGAGGTAGAGGAATAGGAATGGATCAAGAATCATTCTTCTTTATGAATATGTTCATAATGGGTAGACCTTAATATCTGAAAAGCATAAAAGAATAAGATGAATTAAATAATTAATTAATGTTAAGTATTCCATATTTCAGGTCTACGAGTTTAAGAATTTGTTCTTTTGTAGGTATGGCTCTTTGTCGACAACAACATCATGTATGTGCTAATGATGTTTGGGAGGATTTTCTTGATGACAGTCACCAAGTAGGGGTCTACGATGAAAACACATGGAGGATGAAACTCTATGATTTTTAGCTCCAGAGTCTGTAGAAATATTAGGGATTCATTTCAGACTCAATCACAAAGGAATGGTAGGGGGAAGATGAGACAACCATTATTTTGAACTATTCTCAAAATGAGTAATTAGTTTCTTTGGATGTGGTGATTATTTGCGGAGAAATAAATAATTGGTGGATCTTATTCCGTGGGGATCACAAGGAGTCAAAAGTCTCATGGTAGAAGTTCTGAGACTATTTTGATGCATAGTATCTTTTTTTTATAACAAAATAAGCCCATAACCATGAGCTTCATACCCATTGACCTGGGAGTTCTAGTGTGAGGTAGTTTTCTATCAATTTATGGATCATTATGTGATATCCTTCAGAGCTATCATAGGTTGATGAGGCCACAGAGAGGAATTAATAGGAAAATTTTTATCCAGAGATCCAATGGTCGGTTAATCTATTTATATTGTTGAATTATCCTAAGGTGACGGTAATAGAAGAGATTGTTGAGAGGATTATATCCAGAACCAATTCATTATGAGATGAGATTTTTCATGATTCTTTTCAATGTATAGATGTGGAAATGGGTTCCATGTTTCCTAGATATAAGTGTTTTAAGTCAGTTGGGGGAAGGTCTCATCCTAAATTATCACATTTCTATATGGGTAGAGTTTCATTGATCAGAAATGTGATTTTCTTGTGGAGGATGAGGTCATTAGTGGCGAGAGTGCATGGACATCATGATAAGTTTTCACGCACTGGTTGTTCTACTTTAGGTTCCTCTATTGCAGTAGTTTCTTGAAATATCACAGTAGTAGGGTGTTGTAGTTTTAGATCAGTAAATAAGAGATTTTATAGTTGTAGGATAACCCTAAGATACTCCTCATATTGAGAGAATAGATTTTATCTTTGGAGGTGGTCATTAGTAGGGTTAGAGAGGCTATGGAGAAGGTTGTGTTCAGCTTCATTCATTAGTGTTTCTAGAACAAGGACAGCCAGAAATAATTTGTGGTACCATTATCTTTTTTTATATATAGGTGAATTGTTTTTCTGATTTAGGAGCTACACAATCCTTTATATCACTTAAAATTTTCCTTGATTTGGGAATTTAGGTAGTGAGGATATACATTCCATTTCATTTGACTACACTAGTTGGAGGTTAATATGAAGTATGTAGAGTTTGTGAGCTACTTACGGGGTATCAATAATCATTATGAGACTTCCTATGATTGAATATACATCCTTATGACATCATAAATTGTATGTATTGGCTAATTCAGTACATGGAATTTTGGATTGCTTCAGGGAATAGGTTGTTTTCTATGTTATTGATGGAGAGATATTAATGTTCGTTGGTGAGTGAGACCCTCAAATGGGTCAAAGGTGTGTTCTATCTTTATCTTCCTTGATGATTGAGTTGAGTTTGATTTCATCAGAGGTTCAGTCGATGTTTTTCCCAAGGTTGTTGATGAATATCCATAGTTCTTTTAACCGAAGATAATGGAAATTCCCCCCTTGATGAGAGATTGAGTTTGGGATCAGTCTATTGTTAGGAATTCCACTATCTCATTTTATTTATATATGATGGATATTTTTGAGTTGTGAGAGATGCCGGTAGAACTGTATGATTTTCTAATCAGGTTTTGTTTGGATGAGTGTGTCCTCTTGGGGAGTAGAAGTTTTTTATGAAAAAGGCAGACAGATGTTTTTATCAATATATATATATCATCTCTTGAACCCATTGAAAATGAAAAACCACTACCCCTTTCATATATTTTATTCGATTAGTATAAAGGAGAGAGTTATATCTCGAATATCAACCTATGGACATGATATTGTTAAATGTGGGTAAAGGATGAGGATATTCCGAAAACCTCATTTTTCTGTCTTCATGGAAATTCTGAGTTATTGTGATGTTTTTTGGAAAGATTAATACTCTATCTGTGTTCAAGGGTTAGATGAACACGATGTTGAGAGAGTTTTGGGATATGTTCATGGGGGTTTTCATCGATGAAATCATTGTGTATTCCACATATGTAAAGGAGAAGACTGAGCATCTCCGTACTATGTTGGGATATATTCGTTATTAGCTGATGTTCAATATGTAATTAAATTGTGAGTTTTGGGATCTTGATGTTTATTTCATCATCCATGTAGTATCCTAGCAAGGAGTATCTATGGATTACTCAATGATAGAGGCAATTTCTGCATGGGAATCCCACAAGACTGTTGTGATGGAGAATATTTTCATTGGTCTGGTATAATATTATAGGAAATTCCTAGCTGATTTGTTTTTACATTTTGAATCCATTGATACACTTGACTAGAAATGATCAAGAATTATTGTGGACTGACCAGTGTTAGGTAGCTTTCGAGTACTGGAAGGATATGTTGGTTAGTTCTCTAGTAATTTTTTTCTAATAGAGGGAGTTAAATTTGATGTTTTCTATAAGGATTCATTTCATTGTTTTGTATGAATTTGGTAACATTAGATATATTTTGTGTCATAGGGATCTCGATAGTTATGTCCCCACGATAGTGACTACACCCCTCATGATCTTGAGTTCGTATCTATTGGGTTTTCCTTGAACTTTTTGTGATATTACCTCGTCGGTGAGTGTTTTTTGGTTTCCACTGATCATAAGAGGCTAAGGTATGTCTTCTCCGAGAATTAATTGGACTTGCGTCAGTGATAGCATATTTTATTCATGCAGGATTAAAATATAGATATTTCATATATGCTAGGCATGGGGGATATTGTGACTGGTGAGTCGAGTAATAATTCAGGTATTGATGCTTTTCGGGAATCCAGAGATTCATGGAGAGTGATGGAAGAAATCTTGTCTATGCATTTTTATATGGGTGGGGTTGATGATAGAGTTTTTCTTTTCTAGATAATAGTACAATAATCTTTGCTACATGAGGGGGAGGAATAATAATTTGGGGATTCTAAGTTAGACGTTTATAGAAACCATGTTTTTTTTGTGATTCCCCTTATGGTTGGTCAAATGATGAAAAACCCAGGTGTTGTTCTATGTGATTATTTTCATCCATTGGTTGATGCATACGGTTTGAATTCATGAGTTACATATCTCACCATTATACGTACATCCTATAATGATAAAGATGTACCAAGATATGAGAGATCAATTTTAATGTCATTGTTTAAAGCATGCAGTTTAAGACTTTTTGTCTCTATGTGTAGTTTTCTAGAAGTTGAAGGATGAACATCATGTTCCCAATGGTTTTCTATAGCCATTAGATGTTCCCTAGAAGAAGTGGGATGAAATATAGATGGACTTCATAATTGGTTTGCACATATATTAATGAGTATTTTATGTTATATGGATGGTTTTAGATCATTTGAAAAACAATCATCCCCCATCATGGAAATTAGGGAGTCACGATCACTAAAGGTTTTGTTGAGATAATATTAGAAGGAGGTGTTTGGACTCCATGGATTCCAATGTAATATCATATATGATTATGTTCCTCATTTCACATCAAGGGTGTGAAGAGGTATCTAATATTATTTTTCCTCTCAATATTAAATTAAATGTTATTTCTATCAATAGAATGATAGTAAAAAATATCACACCATCTAGACTCTTAAAGACATGTTGGGATCTTGTGTCCTCAATTTTAGAGTTTTATGGATAAAGAACATTACTCTGGTCAAGTTTTCTTTCAAAAATAAATTTCACCCCACTACCGGTATGAAACCATTTGAATCTATTTACATATGAACTTCTCATTCTCCCTTAACCTAGAGTTGGGTTGGAGAGTTATCAATTATCTGGACAGAACTGGTAAAAAATACAACATAGATAGTTCAAGTGATTCAAAAAAGGATGAATGCAATGTTGGGTCATCATAAATTCTATGATGATCATAGAATGATAACTATGGAGTTTTATATTGGAGAAAATGTGTTCTTTAAGGTGAATCCACATCATGATTAGTGAAGGTTTTGTTATTAGAGTAATCATTCTCTCATGTTTGATGGACAAATGATGTTTTTGGATCATGTTGGAGTCATGGCGTATTAGGTAACACTTCCCTCATAGTTGATCTAGATATATAATTTTTTTTCACATGTTGTAGATCTATTGTTTTATTCCATATCACTCACATGTCATCAATTGGGGTGAGATCGATGTTGATGATGATATGCCCATTGAGGAGAAGCATTTAAAGATATAGGACTACCAAGAGAAGGTGTTGTATAGGGTTGATATTCCCTTTATTTGTTTCATGTGTTGGTACAAAGTAATGGTGGAGAGTACCTAGGAACATGATTCATAGATACACACTAATTACCCAGATCTATTTAATTTTTAGCTCTTCTCTTATAAAGTTTTTTTTTCTATAATGGCCCTTTTGGTTTATGATATGGTTTCCCACTTATTGTTTGTTGGTATCCCTTTTCTCTTCTGTGGGGTATCTTCCCTGAAGAGTCTTTTAGGAGTTTTTTGTTACTGTTTATAGTTTTTTTGCATTTTCTTATAATGAGGTTGTGAGCTCCTATGATGGAGTGATCCTTCATAGGTATCTTGTTATGTGGGTATTGTAATGACCCTCGTTGTCCTTCTTTTTCCCTGGGATGGTTTTGAAAATTTTATAACGGGAATGTTTTGATAGGTAACTAAAGTAAGGGTTAGGATCCGTGAATTCCTTCCCATTGTGAGTTTTGATTGTTGGAGGCACCCAAAGGGGGTTCTAAGATGTTTGGATAATGTCTTAATGGGGGAACAACCACTACCTTTTTTTGAAAGGATGTGACATTGAGTATTTAGATAAATCATAAACATACCCTTTTAGTGTAGTGTGGAATGTTTTAGCGAAGGGTAGTTCAATAAAAGAAAATAAAGCTACTTCCCTTTCAGGTCTGGCTACACTATGGAGGTAGGTTGCGGTGTAGGTCCTTCTTTGGTGGACAAGAACATTGGTGTGGAGGGGAAAATCTACGACATAAGGGGTTTTTAGGATACTTCAATACTTGGGGTAGCTATGCTTTGGGTTGTGGGATGTTGATTAGTCCCATTCTTAGAAAAGGGGGTTCTACAACATATTTTCTAAGGTTGCACTATTGAATCTTGATTCCCTTTAATAAGATATTAACATTAAACATGAAAACATATTTGAATAGGGGGACAGTTTAATGATACCTTTCCACCCTTCCATAGATGAGGTGTACTGCGATGTGGTTCATGGGTAAACTGTATGGTCCCTTATGTTTCTTTTTTCTTTTAAATAACCCAATACTCCTGAACTCAGATTTCGTCCGCCTGTTCCACCCGAACTGTAGGCTCCCCGAAGTCCTTTTCCAAAGTATTTGAAGACATTTTTGTTAAGGATCATTCCCTAGCCTCATGTGACAACTCCATGGTATTACAAAGTACAATATACCTATATATCTTGTGGTTTCTTTCCATTTAATATCATTTCTCCATTTTCTTCATTCCATACTTTGGAATTTTATCATTTCAGTTCTTATGGATTTTTTTTTATTTTCCAATTTTTTCATGGAATCATATCTTTGGATGATGTAGTTTCTTAGGGGAGAGGTGATCTGAGGAAAATGGCATTGATCCATTCATGTGTGAATAAAATTTATGATTTCGAGGTAAGGTATTTGTTTCTTCACTTTTATTTATTTTCAATCATAAATTGAAAATGGTTTATCCATTTGTATAGAAATGGAATTAACCAAATAAATATTTAGTCATATTAAATAATGTAATTGTGATGGCATTTTGATGTGTTTTCCATCGTGATAATGGGTTTCCTCATCTTTTTATAGATAGTACACATTATATATAATACCATGTTTATCATGTTTCTATTCTTTGTTTAGCATGATAGAATTGGTAGGGAATGTAAATATGGAATTAAATTAGTTTTCTATGGAATTAAAGTTTCATGATTATGAAATTTGGTGTCAATTATAATTTGATGGTAATAAAATTGATGCATGTATGAATTTTTAATTGGATGTGTTATTCTATATGTAAATGGAATTGATAACGAATGTGAATCATGTAAACACTTATGGATGATAATAATTAATGATATGTTGAATGATACTTGTTATTCTATAAAGAATTATAAGTCCAATAAATTCTAAGAATCATGTTTAATTACTTGTGATATGTTATTACAGTCGATACCTTAGGTTTCCCATAGTAGGAACCTGTGAATGATGTATTAGTTATTTCAAGATGAAATAAAACCGAGTTTTTGATAAAAGAAAATATTTTGAATCAAGAGAGACTATTGGTTTATAAAGGCTACATGCCTTGAGTTGGGGGATTTTAGTTCATGTTTTCATGTGAAGGCTGAATGACTTGTTTTTTGTCCCAAGTTACCATATTAACAATTCTTCTTTGTTTGCTAACTTCTGGGATGTGGTATCAATGTGAGCCTTTCTATGTGATGTGACATGAGTTTAGGATGGATGATTAATGGATGACTAATGAGATATGGGTAGCGAGGCCTGAATGATATGGGGACAATTGGAACATGTGATGAAAATATGCATTCAAATATAAATTTGGGGATCAAGGATGGAAAAAAATATGATGGAATGGGTTGAATATGGGCTTAACTATTGTTGTTATTGAGAATTTTCTTTCTATTAAATAATCTATTAATAGCTGGATTTCCTTATTATTTGTTTATATTCTTTCCATTCACCATTGCTTGAGATAGTTGGATGTGATTGGTTGCATCTCTTGATGGTATATTATGATGTTTTCCTAGAGTACCCAAAATTTATGTAAATATGATAATAATGATTAATAAGTGACTTACCCCATGGGGTTGGCATTACAGGAATGCAATGATATGATCTTGAGAAACTATGGACTAAGTTTGGATTATGCTTAGAGGGCATGGAATACTCTTTTTTACAAATGAAATATTTCTAGAATATTATTAATTATTAATTAATGGTTAATCAATTAAATAAAAAATGGAAATGATAAGAAAAATTAGAAATTGATATAGTTATTTAAATGATTAAGTGCTTTTAGGATATCTAGGTCAAAGTAGTTACAACATGGAGTCTGAGAGATGTTAGATGCAGTTTAGTTTAATACTAGGTTATACTCATAGTGTGGTTGTTATATATATTATATCTTGTACATTCTGTGATTTCATACACTACGAAACCTATGATAGATAGGGTGACTAGAAACCATTTGACTCAAGGAGAGTTTTTTCGCCAACTTCCTGGTGGGAGGATGAATGAATGACTACCGCCTATGGCCCCCACTCTCTTATCAATGTAGTATTTTTTACTAGTATGCAAAGTGGTATGTTTCCCATATATGTTTATAGAGGTTTATAAAGGATTGTGGTTATTTCACACACATGTATCTATAAATATAGTATCCAATGATTATTATTGGTATAGTGTGTATAGGTTGTGATGGATTGATGTAGCTTACATGGTGTATGTGATGTGATGGATTGAGGTATAATATTCGATGTATAATTCATGTTGTCACGACCTGACCCAACGGGGCTCGAGCCGCGACTCCCCAAGCCCGCCTCCAATAGGCTAGGGGCTGGCGACTAGTGCCGAGTAGGATATCACACACATGGGAGGCATTAGCCTAAGGTACCTGTACACACGCACCCACAAACACCTCCATGCAACAATGCAGAGATATAGAAACTGAAAATTAAATGCATGCATACAATCTATCCCAAACCAGAGTGCAACAGCAAAAGTACAAAGGGCAAAATAGGGCCCACCAAAGAAAACTACAAAGCACGTCCAACCTTCTCTGAAGAAGGGGAACGCTGCCACAAACACCCGCCGGAAAGATCCCTCGGCACAGCTCCAGTAGACACCCCGGTCCACTCGCTCACTAAGCTCCGCCTACTCCAGGTCCTCCTCGGACTCCGTCAAAAGGCCTGTGGTCTGCACAAGACACAAACATGTGCGGGCAAAGCCCGTGCAGGGGTGAGTATAAACTTACTCAGTAGGCACCCCAAAAACCCAAAACCCAAGGGAGCAACTGAAAGGCAACAGTCCGATCAACCCAGCCAGAGGGAACCCAGACAAGAGAGAAACTCCATCTTGTGACCATCCTCGGCTAAACACAACTAGTCGGCTTAGCTCAGGTGTATGCCCATACATACACCTTGAACAATCCAGATATACTCAGATCACGCCACAAAGCCACAAGAGGTACCGACCTCATCACCAGCAACTCTCCCAACCAGGAGAGTACACCCCATGATCACTGTCATACCAGATGACACTCATCCGAGATATACACTCCATCGGGTCCCAAACAAACATCTCAGACGCTCACCTGAGAGACCACGCTCGTCGGATAACATCACTGAGGAAACAACGTTGAAACAACAAAACCTCCAAACTCCTCGGATAGGGGTTCGCCGCTAGGGTCCTCTAGGGGATACCAAGACCCACTCCGGTATACGTAGCTCACAGATAGGGGATCACTCCCAGGGTCCGCTGGGGGATACCACGACCCGATCTGGCATACGTAGTTCTCACAGACAGGGGATCACAACCAGGATCCGCTGGGGGATACCACAACCCAATCTGGCACTCGACAGAAACTCCACACTCAGATAGAGGATCATCGTCCATATAAAGATGGTCACGATGATACCGGAACCCTATCTGGTATAAATCACGATGTAGGGGATCGAACCGACGATGCCACAACCCTACCAAAACCACGCGCTGAGTAGGGGATCACATAACCAACGATACCGTAACCCTACTATAATCCACATGCTGAGTAGGGGATCGTATACCCGATGATTCCACAACCCTACTGAGCATGGCCCACCACGTAGGGGATCATATTTCTGATGATGCCACAAACCCTACGGGGTTAACTTGCTAGCTAGGGGATCGCCGCCCGTAAATAAGCGGTCACAGCAATACCAAGAACCCGATCTAGGATAAAGATGCTAGAGGATCCACTCCGGGCCCACCGGAGGGATACCACAACTCTAACAGTTTAAAACATCCCATCGAGAGGATCACAAACCCATAAGAAGGTTGTGATGCCACACAAACCCTCGTAGGAACGAACCAAGGGAGAACCCTCAACCACTGCTGGTCCAAACGTCGCTAACCCGAGCGACCCGCCACAACGCCACACTGCGCATCTCCTAGGCCAAAACTGAGGCCACCCTCGCGTTCCACGTGAAAAAACACGCAGCATAGGCTGTTTACTCGCTCGAAACGGAGCACCGGTGAAAAAGACACTATTCACCATAGCTAGCCCGTGCGGGGCCCACACAACGATCCCAAAACTAATCGAGCGGACCATACCACGACGATCCCCTCGGAAAAACAAGCGGAATCGACTACTTGCTCGTCCAAAACGGACACCCGGTGAAAAAGGTACTATTCACCGAAGGCCAGCTCGGGTGGGGCCCACGCTTAGATTCCGAAAATCATCGAACGGATCGCACCATTGTGATCCCCTCGGAAAAACACACAGGATCGACTATTCATCCGCCAAAATCGGACTCCTTGTGCAAAAGCTGCGTTTCTCCGCAAACGCCAAAACCCGGCCTCATGGGGCCCGCACCCCGTTCATAGATCCAACACCTGGAAACCATCTCAAAAAGTCAGTCGTACCATCAGGGTCTCAACGCCACTGACGGCACGTCAATCGGACGCTCCGGGTAGAAGTTACAACGGCCCGAAGTCGTAAAATAATAAAATTATATTATTTTATACGACGTTTCTAACTCCCGGACCACGATCCCGAACCCTTAAACCCTCAAAGTGAGTTCAAAAGGTCCTTCTAGATGCAAGAAGTGCGTCGCCGCAAACGGCTCGCAAATCGGAGTTACGGTTTGTGAGTTACGGGGGTTTAAAGAACCCCCGGAAAATCCTGGCCGGACCACCGCCAGCCTCGCCGGAAACCACCGTGCCGCCGCCGGATTCTGCCGCGCCGCCGCCGGAATCCGGGATTTCTGCCGGAAAACTTCCGGGGACCCCCGGGAGCACCCCGGTGCTCCAAAATCATATCCGAAACATGTTTTGGAAACCTCATGACCCAAACTACACAACCCTTATAACGATTTGAAGAAAAACAACAAATAAACGGGGTCCGGGATTTCAAAACTCAAACCGCCTACCTCGCAGGCGAAACGTCGACGTTATGCCTCAGATCCGCGCTCCAGAGCTTCCGATGCGTGCTCCTGGAACGTCCGCCATCGAATTCCGAGCTCGTAGGCACTTCTTTTGCTCGATTCGGCGGAGCGGCGACGAAGAACGGCGAAAAACGCCGAGAGGAACGATAGGGGGGGGGGGGGCGCTGATATTTATATCAGCCGCCCGCCGACGCCAAACCCGCCTCGGACCCGACGCCCGATGCGAACAAAAGTAAGGTCACCCCTAGGGTAAACACGCCGTTCTGAACGCAACTGCGGACTCATATTTTCCATCTGAGACTCCGTTCAGAAGTTATTCGAGCCGACGCTCGCCCACTAACTTCGCCACTTATTTACGAAAACGCCCCTGGTGGCGTTTCTCACCACAGGCCCGCGCCCGCAAAGTTTACACCTCACCTAGGGTAAACGGCACGTTCCGGACGCAACCGTGCCCTCAGATTCCAGTTCTGAGCTACTGTTTAGGAGATATCATACCCCCTCCACGTGCATAGTATAAAAATACTTAATATTTTTATAAAATTAATTCCGGGCACACCGGGCCTCGGAATCGCACGCCGTCTTCACGCCTAGCTCTGGAATTATTCCTAGAAACATTCCAAAGTCTGACAGGGCCAAAAACCTGAGTCCCCACATCCTACCCCCTTAGAACTTTTTGTCCCCGAAAATCCCTAAGCACAAGGAAAGCGACTGGACTCTCAACTGGGTCTCACACACCAGCGAGCTCACCAACTAACACTCATGCCCGAATGCATAAGTCAGAGGGAATCATCTGCCACACCTCAATACTATCCGCTTTGGGCGGCACTGACTCGCCCGCACGATTGTAATCGCGTCACCAAAAATGCTTCTCGGTGGGGGAAGGATCCCTCCTCCTCACGCATTCGAAGCATGTCGAAAAACACCCACACAAGGTCTTACCAACGCCCTGAACAAAACTCGAACAAGCAACAAAAAGGAGGGTACCACTAAACAGTGTCTATCAAACTACTGTAGTAAGTAGAAAAGACACAAGGCATACCTCTATCCATCCGCGGTGCCTCTGGGTCAACAGCCTCCAGGGCATGCAGCTGTCCTCGCCCTCGACCACAAGATCCCTGAGCTTGGCATGGTCCACCTGGGGGTGGGGGTGGTGGCAACTGATACTGCCTACCACCTCCTCCTGCTGCACCAGCTCCGCCGCCACGTCCGCCGCCCTGCGGACCTCCTTGCTCGAGACGCTGGCTCTGCCAAGGCGGTCCATCAACCGGCTCCCTCTCAGCAGCACGTCGGGTCGGACAATCTCTAGCAAGATGTCCCCGACCATCGCAAGCGTAACACCGCCTCTCCTGCAGCTGACCAAAACTGGCCTGCGAGCCCTGAGGCTCAGATCCTCCATCCTGGGGTCACCTCCTGAAACGTCGGCCACATCCAGACCCCTGAGTCTGTCGTCGGCTACCAGATTTCAATCTGACTGAAAAAGTCTCAGCCCTTGAGTGCCCAGCACTAACAGGGGGAAACTGCTCAGCCAGAAAACTCTCCACCACCAACGCTCGCTCCAGCACTCCAGCATAGGTGGGCAGGCACAAGGAAACCACACCTGCTCGGATGTCCCTGCGTAAGCCCTGCTCGAAGGTCCGAGCCCTAAAGAACGGGTCTCGAACCATATCCAGGGAGTAGGGCGACAGGTCTGTAAACCTCGCTGAGTACTCCGACACAGTCATGCTCTCCTGATAAAGCTGCAGAAGCTCCTGGATCCGCACTGACCTCAACGTCACCAGATAGAACTCCTCCCTGAAGAGCCGCTCAAACTCTGCCCACGTGAGCATCTCCTCGTCATGGGACTGCGTCACCAAACTCCACCATCGCCCGGCAGAACCATGCAGAAGGCTCGCCGCTAGGACCACCATCTGATCTGGAGGTGTCCTCACTATGCGGAAAACCCGGGTTACTGCCTCAAGCCAGTCATCAGCTTCCTGGGGGTCTGGATCACACCGGAACCTCAGAGGTTGCTGCCTCTGGAACTCGTGCAGTGCACTCAGCCTGCGCGCAACCTCGTCCTGCACCGCCGGCACAATCAGCTGTTCGATAGGTGGTGGCTCAACCGGTAGACCACCTGGAGGTGCAACCTCAGAGCCTGCGCCCTGCTCCACAGCCTCTACACGGGGCGGGTCATCATCACAATCCTTCTGCGGAACCCTCGCTGGCTGTCATCATGGAGGCATCCTGAAATACATTCAAGACGCACCACGGTCAAAGAGTATATCTGGAGAGCTGACTCAAGAAGGACTAGGAAAACCCAAAAACCCAGTCCTATATGATGCATGTACCATTATGTCCCCGCGACCAGTGTACGAATCTCCCGAGTCAAAAGGCAGGTTATCAGAGTCCTCGTGTATGGATACGTCAGCCGCTGCACCAACACTGGAGTCTCTGGCCTGAAAGCCGAACTCAAAACACCCTAACACTTCCGCTATGCAACCCAAAACAAACTCACAGCTAGACCAGCTACGCTCTGAGATCCCAAAGGTAGAACCTCCTCTGATACCACTCTGTCACGACCCGACCCAACGGGGCTCGAGCCGCGACTCCCCAAGCCTGCCTCCAATAGGCCAGGGGCTGGCGACTAGCGCCGAGTAGGCTATCACACACATGGGAGGCATTAGCCTAAGGTACCTGTACACACGCACCCACAAACACCTCCATGCAATAGTGCAAAGATATAGAAACTGAAAATTAAATGCATGAATACAATCTATCCCAAACCAGAGTGCAACAGAAAAAGTAAAAAGGGCAAAACAGGGCCCACCAAAGAAAACTACAAAGCACGTCCAACCTGCTCTGAAGAAGGCGAACACTGCCACAAACACCCGCCGGAAAGATCCCTCGGCACAGCTCTGGTAAACACCCTGGTCCACTCGCTCACTAAGCTCCGCCTGCTCCGGGTCCTCCTGGTACTCCGTCAAAAGGCATGTGGTCTGCACAAGACACAAACATGTGTGGGCAAAGCCCGTGCAGGGGTGAGTATAAACATACTCAGTAGGCACCCCAAAAACCCAAAACCCAAGGGAGAAACTGAAAGGCAACAGTCCGCTCAACCCAGCCAGAGGGAACCCAGACGAGAGAGAAACTCCATCTCGTGACCATCCTTGGCTAAACACAACTAGTCAGATTAACTCAGGTGTATGCCCATACATACACCTTGAACAATCCAGATATACTCAGCTCATGCCACAAAGCCACAAGAGGTACCGACCTCATCACCAGCAACTGTCCCAACCAGGAGAGTACACCCCATGATCCCTGTCATACCATATGACACTCATCCGAGAGATACACTCCATCGAGTCCCAAACAAACTTCTCAGACGCTCACCCGAGAGACCACGCTCGTCGGATAACATCACTGAGGAAACAGCGCTGAAACAACAAAACCTCCAAACTCCTCGGATAGGGGATCGCCGCTAGGGTCCGCTAGGGGATACCAAGACCCACTCCGGTATATGTAGCTCACAGATAGGGGATCACTCCCAGGGTCCGCTGGGGGATACCACGACCCAATCTGGCATAGGTAGTTCTCACAGATAGGGGATAACACCCAGGATCCGCTGGGGGATACCACAACCTGATCTGGCAGTAGACAGAAACTCCACACTCAGATAGAGGATCATCGTCCATATAAAGATGGTCACGATGATACCCGAACCCTATCTTGTATAACTCACGATGTAGGGGATCGAACCGACGATGCCGCAACCCTACCGAAACCACGCGCTGAGTAGGGGATCACATAACCAATGATACCGTAACCCTACTATAAACCACATGCTGAGTAGGGGATCGTATACCCGACGATGCCACAACCCTACTGAGCATGGCCCACCACGTAGGGGATCATATTTCCGATGATGCCACAAACCCTACGGGGTTAACCTGCTAGATAGGGGATCACCGCCCGTAAATAAGCGGTCACAGCGATACCAAGAACCCGATCTAGGGTAAAGATTCTAGAGGATCCACTCCGGGCCCACCAGCGGGATACCACAACTCTACCAGTTTAAAACATCCCATTGAGAGGATCACACACCCATATGAAGGTTGTGATGCCACACGAACCCTCGTAGGAACGAACCAAGGGAGAACCCTCAACCACTGCTGGTCCAAACGTCACTAACCCGAGCGACCCACCACAACGCCACACTGCGCATCTCCTTGGCCAAAACCGAGGCCACCATCGCGTTCCACGCGGAAAAACACGCAGCATAGGCTGTTTACTCGCCCGAAACGGAGCACCAGTGAAAAAGACACTATTCACCATAGCTAGCCCGTGCGAGGCCCACACAACGATCCCAAAACTCATCGAGCGGACCATACCACGACGATCCCCTCGGAAAAACAAGCGGAATCGACTACTCGCTCGTCCAAAACGGACACCCGGTGAAAAAGGTACTATTCGCCGAAGGCCAACTCAGGTGGGGCCCACGCTTGGATTCCAAAACTCATCGAGCGGATCGCACCATTGCGATCCCCTCAGAAAAACACACAGGATCGACTATTTATCTGCCAAAATCGGACTCCTTGTGCAAAAGCCGCGTTTCTCTGCAAACGCCAAAACCCGACCTCGTGGGGCCCGCACCCCGTTCATAGACCCAACACCTGGAAACCATCTCAAAAAGTCCGTCGTACCATCAGGGTCTCAACGCCACTGACGGCACGTCAATCGGACGCTCCGGGTAGAAGTTACAACGGCCCGAAGTCATAAAATAATAAAATTATATTATTTTATATGAAGTTTCTAACTCCCGGGCCACGATCCCGAACCCTTAAACCCTCAAAGTGAGTTCAAAAGGTCCATCTCGATGCAATTAGTGCGTCTCCGCAAACGGATTGCAAATCGGAGTTACGGTTTGCGAGTTACGGGGGTTTAAAGAACCCCCGGAAAATCCTGGCCGGACCACCGCCAGCCTCGCCGGAAACCACCGTGCCGCCGCCGGATTCCGCCGCGCCGCCGTCGTCGTCGCCGGAAACTGCTGCGCCGCCGCCGCGCCGCCGCCCTGCCTTGTCGGATTCCGCCATGGCCGCCGCCGGAATCTGGGATTTCTGCCAGAAAACTTCCGAGGACCCCCGGGAGCACCCCGGTGCTCCAAAATCAGATCCGAAACATGTTTCGGAAACCTCGAGACCCAAACTATACAACCCTTATAACGATTTGAAGAAAAACAAAAAATAAATGGGGTTTGGGATTTTTCAAAACTCAAACCGCCTACCTCGCGGGCGAAACGCCGACGTTCTGCCTCAGATCCGCGCTCCAGAGCTTCCGTTGCGCGCTCCTGAAACGTCCGTCGTCGAATTCCGAGCTCGTAGGCGCTTCGTTTGATCGATTCGGCGGAGCGGCGGTGAAAAACAGCGAAGAACGCCGAGAGGAACGATAAAGGGGGGGGCATGATATTTATATCAGCCGCCCGCCGATGCTAAACCCGCCTCAGATCCGACGCCCGATGCGAACAAAAGTAAGGTCACCTCTAGGGTAAACACGCAGTTCTGAACGCAACGGCGGACTCAGATTTTCCATCCGAGACTCCGTTAAGAAGTTATTCGAGCCGACGCTCACCCACTAACTTCACCACTTATTTACGAAAACGCCCCTGGTGGCGTTTCTCACCGCAGGCCCGCGCCCGCAAAGTTTACATCTCACCTAGGGTAAACGGCACGTTCCGGACGCAACCGTGCCCTCAGATTCCAGTTCTGAGCTACTGTTTTGGAGATATCACACCCCCGCCACGTGCATAGTATAAAAATACTTAATATTTTTATAAAATTAATTTCGGGCACACCGGGCCTCGGAATCGCACGTCGTCTTCGCGCTTAGCTCTGGAATTATTCGTAGAAACATTACAAAGTCTGACAGGGCCAAAAACCTGAGTCGCTACACATGTCATACAGGATGTGGTGTCTTCATGAAACTACTTAGTTGATAAATAGTGAGGTTATATGTATTATGTGATTATGAGATTCATGAGGTGGATGTTGTGATACTTATCCTAGGCCTCTTCACGATAGCTTACTTTTGGAGAGAGATGTATCAGGACATCCAATGTTGTGGAAGAGTGGAAAACTTATAGGGAAGTAGTAGTGGGGTACCCTAGTAAATTTAATATATTTTATGATCCCCTGTATGTGATACTAGATGAGTGATAGCCATTGTTAGCCTAGAAACATAGTATACATGTTTAGATTATGAGTTAGTTACACTTTATATTCATTAGGATTTATTATACTTTCTTTATATTTTGTAGGAGAGGCTCGAGGGAGTATCCCACTGAGTGTACTATTATGATTACCCAATGTATATAAAAAAAATTTCATGTTTTTAGCATAATTATGGGGATCAACCTAGATAATATTATCTTTCAGATTTATAGAAGCTTGTTGGACTTTGTGGTCACTACCGAGTTGACGTTTTTGGTACTTGTAGTTTCCCATTCAGTTGCTTTAGAACTATATTACATTGCATGTATGAAGATGGTTTTTATTTTATATATAAGTTTGAGTATGAATTTATTGGTGTATCTATATTATCTCTCCCTTTCGTATGCTCTCTTAGAAGGTAATTCCTCCCATTTGTATGTTTATTATACCATTGGTGCTAGTTAATAACACAGGGCCGACTGATGGTGGGACATAGGTGGTCATTACCTTCTTTCTCTAATTTACATCCCATAAGATGTACTCTTTCGGGGAGGGGTCATGGTAAGTTGATACTTTAACAATATATTTAATTCCTGCCTTATTCTTCTTACCTAATTTATAATTGTGACATGCCTTAGAATAATTACACCTAAGATGTGATAATCTCTAACTATTCCTTTCCAATACAGTTCAACAAATGTTCTTATATTATATTGACCTAAACATCTATGAAAAAACCAAATTTGTTCTTATATTATACATAGGAAAGTTTGATCTTGGTTTACTTTGTTTTAAAGGATTAAAGTTTAAATATTATCATGCAAATCCATAAACATAATAAATTTACCAACTTAACATTGAATAGTACATTTATCATTCCTGAAGTCCAAAACAAAACCTTTACCACATAATTTAATTATTCTAATGATATTTTACTAATTTCCCAAAATAGATAAAAATTATTAAATTAATGATTTACCTAGAAGTTTGATATCACCAATGCCATAGATTTCTCTTTGAGCATTTTCTCAAAAAGTAACTTTTCTTCCCCTAGTCTTAATAATCTTCTAGAATAACTTTTTTTTGAATTCATATGTTTGGAACAACTCATATTCTTGAACTAGATGTTTTTTCTGTTGGTACCCAACCATTATCCCCAAAATTAAAAACACTAATATTTTGGTACCCATACCTGCTCGAGTCCAAAATTATTAGTAAATAAATATTTTGAAATATTCATCTCCCCAAATTTCTTATGATGAAAAAATAAATATTATTTATATATATAAGCTTTATGGAATCTAAATGATATAATTCTATTTCAGGAACACTAATTTTTCCAATGTCCTCATATTTTAAACTTTGTACAAAAGGGTGGACGCATTAGAAGAATATAGTTAGAGTGAAAATGTTGTTTTGCCGAAGTAGAACCTATTTCTGAAGTATTTAAATGTGGTTTTAAATGTTCATAAAGGATATCAAAATTTTGATTCACTATATTAAAATTTGAGTGATGTTTTATCATACATAATATCATAGGATTTAGTTTTACAAATAGATTCTTTTTATCTTTAATTAAACTATAATTATATTTTTCATCTAACAATGATGTACGATTAAAAATATCTGAAGTAGGTTTTAAAATTTTAGAATTTATTTCAGAAATTTCCTCCTTATCACGATTATATTATATTGTAAATTTATTATTCCTTTTATCCAATTATGTACCATATCTTGTAACTTCTTCAGAACTAGGTGTATTATCCTCATCCTTATACGTAACAACTTTTTCTTCCTCAAAATAAGTAAAACTACATTCATCATCAAATTTTTTATAATTAGAATTTAATGCTATGTTGGTAAGGTATTAAACATATAACATTTTCATATATCACTAGTTATTCATTTTAATTATATAATAGAAACCCATAACCTTTTGATCATCATTGTTATTAACAGAATAACTCTTATAAGAACAATATCTTCCACTATCAATCCATGTATATGAGGATTTCAATATTATCTTACCTTTATTCTTATAATATTTATTTTAGACTTTCTATTTCAATGTCAACTGCATGAAATCTGGCCTTATATGGACTAAATTATTAAACTCATAACAAATCATCTCAGAATTATCTTTCTTATCACATTTTTCATTATTGTTTTATTATGTTTTTGATGAAATTATTTCGCTCTAAAATCATGATCATCCTATACTATAAATGAGTGTTCTTATTCTCACTTTCCACTAAGAAACTAGAATATGATTCAAAATTCACTTTCTTATTATATTTAAAATATTTATAATCTTTTTCAGTTGAATTTAATTTCTTATATATAACTATAAATTTTTAATAAACAGAAACCTCATTCTTTTTATTTTCATTTTTTTCATTTCTTTTTATCAAAATCCCATATTTCATGAAATTTCTAATTAAATCCTCCAAGATCAAATTATTTAGATACTTAATATCATTAATATATATATATGATTAGATTACCAATACATAAGAATAATATCAATAATCACTTCTTTTAATTTCTCCTATGATAACCCATTTTAACCCAGAGACTGCAAACTATTAACAATAATATTGAAATATTGATTCATTTGGGTAACTGATTCACTCAGTACGAAATCAAATTCCTAATAATCTATAAGCAATATTTCTCTTCTAGTTTACAAAACCATAGAAATTCCAAATTGAGTAATCTCTAGATTTTTCTATACATTATTATCTTTTTCAAAAGATAAAATATAATTTTTAATATTTCTTTTCATAGAACACAAAAAAGTGTTTTGAACATGAAAATTATAAAACAATTATTCCTTTTCCTCTATACTTAATGTTATAACTTCTTTATTTTGAATATTATGACTTCCAATCATCATAAAAAAGTTATTTACCTAATTATAAATAATACAAGTCTTCATTCAATCTCACTAGTATTCATAGTCAGCATCATCAATGATTTGTTTTCATTTTGGATTATTATTCTCTAAATTCCCATCAAAAAAAACATTCCATATTAAATAAAGAATTCTCTTTTCCACAAAAATGTTTAGTGAAAAATGTTATAGGTAGAAACTATCCTTGATACAAAATGTTAAATCATAAGAGTATTGAATGTAATATAAGAGGGGGGTATTGTAGTTCATAAAATTTTAAATATAAATTTTTTCCACCACCTATATGAATGTTTATCAGATAAACAATTATACCAATATAATTTATAATGATAGTTTGAAACCATTTCTACAAAACAAAATAAACTTTTATAAAACATGATAGATGAAATATATAATACATATAAAAATTAATAAGAATGTAATATATATTTATTTAAATTATTCAATAAGTTTACAATATATTACCTAAGATAGATCTTCACATTAACCGCAACTGAAAAGGAATCATCTTAAACCAACATTAGGTATCCATGACTGAACCTTTTGTGTGGTCTATATTTAAAACTAGGAATCCGTAGATCAGAAAATTTTGACAAAATATATTTTTAAATGTAAGGCCACATCCATAAACAATACAAAATCATGAGTTAAGTCAAGAATTTACATTGAGTATCTTTTTAGGTTTAGAGTTTTAGATAATAATTCCATAACTATTACAATAAATCTCAAGTATTACAAAGTAGAAACTTCTAATTTATCCATTTTTTCACAACAATAAAACTCCTTAAATAAAACCAGAATTATTTTCTTAATATAAATATTCTTGAATTATTCCTTTATCTTACCCTTCCTCATACCCTGTGAAAATCATTTCAAAAACATGGGATGAGCATAAAAATCTTTGAAATGGATATAAAATAAGGAAAGAAAACATTAGTCCATGAATATATACAAATTAATGAAATTGTACTTTTCAATCATAAAACATATGTTCTTTACCATACCTCATTAAATCCTAAGATTTATGAATAAAAAATAGATATCAAAAATCAAAAAGGTAACTTGTTCCATCCATAACATACTTACATTGTAGATTTCACAGGTATATAGGGAGATATGTTTGAAATTCCCATCACAGTATATTACCTAAATCAATTCAGAGAAACATTAATGTTTACCTCTATCACATTACCCAATGCATTGGAGAGATATCTCGGGCTCACCTTCCCTTGGTTTATCATGGAACCACCCATATATTTAAATTTTTCCGAATAACCATAACATAATCATAACACATAAAACATACATAAAGGAAAAAAAACAGTTCCACATTCCAATCGAAAGATATCTGTTTAATATATTGACATTTTTAATAGATTATCAAAACCATTTTCTATAAAAAAAATAAAAAAGGTTATATGGTATTTATATTCCTTTTAAAAACTTTACAGGTTTTTATGGAATCCAAATATCAAATAATACTCGTGGAGGCAGAAAATTTGTTGTCACTGCGTAAGTTAAAAAGAAACACTCACTTTGATGTTTAGTAAAATGATTTGTAAAACAAAATATTACGTGTTAAAACTGTTTAATGAAATTAAAAGAAAAGGGTATAATTATAAACCATATAAAATAAGGTTGTGTATAAACCAAAAGATGCCTCGATGAAAGGAGATTTAGACGAAGTTCCTTACCATGAGTTTTAGTTGTCTCTAACGTTCTTTATATTACTAAATAATAAATGTAGGTTAATTTATAATTTACTAAAAATATTTTTCAAGTTTATTATTGATTTTATTTTAATTATCATCATGTTATTAAAATTAAATAATTATTTATGTTCATATCAGTCGTTTTGTCGATATTCAGTACTAGAGTCGAAAATGAACTTGTTTGGGTGTAAATTGTCCATGTAGTAAATGTCCATCATCACCAAAATAATATTCATGATTTAAGTATCATATATACCTTTTATATATGTATTTAGATCCAGTATATACTTATTTATAATATTCCATAACATTTGAAGACAATAAATGAAATGCACCGTTCATGGAGACGGTAAGTCGTACGTACGTATGAACGCTACTTTCATTTCATTTTCATATTTTAATGAATGAAATGTAAATGATAAATGGGTATATTATAATTACTGTATAATATCATATTTTATATATGTTACATAATTTCATTAACTCCATCCTTTATGTGTTCCATTTATGGAATGAACGAGTCACATCACTTTGAGGGGGTGGTAGTCTGCAATTCCTCAAATGAAATTATCGTATTTACACATTATTGAAAGCATAACTATTTGTTGTAAATGAAAAATACATAATAACAGAGACTATATAAATATAATATATATCATATATAAAAATATAATGACATAATAATGGCCACCATTAGAGGTTGTACTGGAAATTTGAAAAATCATAGTTTCGTGAGGCAGTAGTTCACCATGCCCAGAAACAGTATGTTCGTATCCATTAGATAGAGGTGTTTGTAATTTTAGTTTGAATAATTCTCATAAACAAATCCTAGTATATTGAGGATACTGTTATTGTTATGTAATCAGTAAATAATAAGATAATTGGGAGTGGAGAAGGAAAATAAAAGAAATGAACTTAAGAGAATATGTTACCTCTAAGTCGGGTAACTTTTTTGATTTGAGCCAAAAGACGTTCTTGAATTTTCTTCTACCAAATGTAAGGCTTCTAGGAGGAAGGGATGTATTTTTGGAGCTTATTTAAGAATAGTTTTGACGAGAAAAGGGGCTTGGGATGTGTGAGTAAGTGTGTAGAGGTGGTGTCCTTTTATAAGAGGGAGGGGGCACAATACTAATATCAGGAAATATTATTTCATTATAAATTGATTTTCGGATTTAAATGGTCCCAAATTCATTTATTTCAAATAAATGATGTTTTGGGCCAAAAAACTCTCAAAAAAATACGTTTTATACATGTTTGGATCACAAATGTAACCTTATTGTTTTTTCTTTAACCCTTAGTTAAAAATATTAACTCTTACATTCACTTCATGGATTTTCATAATTTATGGTTACTCTAGTCCCTATAAAATGATAAGAGAACCATAAGTGGATCATTAATAACATATAAAACATTATATAAGTCAGTTTATTGAATATTATATTTTTAGTACTATTATATCACTTGATAAAATATTATTTGTTTTAAGAACTCATTTTTGTCAATTTTGACACTATAAAGTAATTTATTTATGTCAAAGTCATAAAAACATTATTCCATAAAACAAAAGGTATTAAATAATAGATAACATTTTTATATATTCCATAAAATCCGTTTATGGCTTCAAAGTAATAAAATTACATTTATTTTATTATTTATAATATCATTTATTGGAATCTTTTATTATTAAAGCAATCACTGAATCATCATTGTGTCATAATTACATTTATTTAATTAATGTATATAAATTATAAATAAAATATCATGTTGTATGAAATATATTTATATTTCTAATGACTATTTATAGTTAAATATATCTCTTATATGACACTATATAAAATTTATTTTAGTAAAAGATACATGTTTATGTTATATTTTTCGTTAGTTTAAATTGATTCTTATAAAATGTCATTTTAACATCCATATGGCTGCATGGGGTCCCTAAATCGACCGAATAATTTCAATTGATATAACTATCACATCCAATAGGACTAGGACACATTCTAGTGCAGTTTAATATTACTATAATATTATTATTTACCCCTGTTTACCACATTTATCCTTTAACCATCGTAAATAAAATAATTCGTGATGTTACTATTCCTAATGTAGAAAAATAAATGGTACATATTCACCCAATTTGGATATTATGATTCCAAACATGGAATCCATTTTTACAAATTGAAAACACTGAATTAGACGAAATTAATTTAAAATTAATTCCCATTGTCAAAACTAAAAAGTTGGTTTTTAACAAGTAATTACTATCAAAAGATTGACATTTGTTTACGTCCAACTTCAATGTAAAATTATTTCCAATTAAAAAGTTGTATTAAATGATAAAAATATATCCCATATATACTTTAAAACCATTAAATATTATTATTTAACAATATAAATTTTCTATGTGGAAAAAAGATGTTTTCAATTAAAATATAGCATATTTTTACTATTCACCAAAGCATGCTAGCTATCAGAAAAATATAAAAAATTCATCTAATGAAAAATTTGATGTCCCACATGTAAAGAATAAGTTTATTTTGTAAAATAGAACATATAAAGGTTTCAAAGACTATATTTAAAAATGGTTCTCCTTTAATAAAATTAAAACTATATTTTTAGAAAAATACATCTTTTATTCGAAAAAATGAATTTGTACATATATCATATCTAGAAAAGATATAACATGAATTTAAAATGTTAAATTGAATATATAACATTAATTTTTTTTAAATAAAAATCCATTAAAAGTGATATGATTTAATAAACACAATTATTCTCTTTCCAAATACGTTTTCATAAAAAAACATCATTTATATTCAATTAGTTTTTTATTTCCTTTTATAATAAATTTGGTAACCAATGAATCATTATTTAAACATTTTTAGACCATATTTAAAAATTTAGTTGATACTATTAATTCTATCCATTCCAATTATTAGGCATTAACCTTATAATACTAATATTATTATATTATTTTTGGTATATCTCAATGTTGTGTGCAACATATGATTTTGGTGAAACCCATTATTGTAAACTTCATTGAAAATCCCACTTTTGAAAACGAGTCAATAAAAATTTCATTTTAAAATAAAGAAAGAAAAGTAAAAAAGGACACCCAAGATAACACATACTGGGATTGTATGTATAATAACATAGATATTGATTAAAAACTAACCATCAAGTATTTACAGAGAGTGATAGAAAACATGAACAGGAGAAAGCTAACTACCATAAAACCACAAACTTGCGATGGGTTAAACGATAATTGATTTCACAGTAGAAAAGTAAATAGACCATTTTTTTAATTACCTTTCTTAAAGTTGAGAAATTTATTTATGATATTGACTAAGAACGTAAGTAAATACACTTAATTTTCAATTATAGTTTCATCCTTAAATAAATTTCTACCACAAACTCATCTTTTCTCCAAATGATGAGTATTAAAGATGACTTAGTAACACCTAAAGCACTAGACTCAACTTATATAGATTCAAATAATATAAAAATGATTAAATATATATTTCCCCTAACATTAGACATTATCCAAAACCAAAATTTTTAGTATAAGATCATATAATCTTCCAAAAGAATAATCCATTATAAGGATAAGGACTAATTTTAATCTCCAAAATTCATATGTAATACCCAAGTTCAACATAGACAATTCAATAAAAAAAATTCTTAAAATTTCTCAAAATAATACAACTAATATTTAAACCGAAATCTCAAAAGGATTTGATCACATAGTTATCCATGGAAAATATTAACATTTATCTCCAAATAACATCGACTACTCTTGAAGTCTCATAGTTATATGTAATTAAACTAATCACATATTCTCCATGATAGGTTAATTATTTCCATAAATAACCCAAATCTCCATATGTTCACAATAAAAATGTAGATTCTTCCAAAATAAAATTCAACAATTACTCCTTATATGAAATCCCATTGTATTATATTTTCCCTATGCATATAGTGTTCCCCAAAGAGAGAACATCATCCAAAATAACATTTATCACTTAACCACCAAATACTTTTCCTATACTAAGGATATCCATTTGATAAAACATAAGTTCTAAAAATCAACTTATTTATGATCCATATTATCATTTAACTGAAAATAATAGGTCATATTATCCAGGGACTTCCTGTAGGCCAATGGTAGGTGATGCGCCCTTACCGCCCTTCGGTTGTGGGTTCGATTCTCAAAGCTTTGTCTGTTGCGATGGGCTGTCACACGGTCTATGTGTTGTAGTTTTTCAGATACAATATAATTTTATAACATTCTAATAAATGAGATAAAATCCAAAAAATAACCATAACATATTTTAACCACAACGGTTATCTCATACCTCAATTTTTTTATCCCAAAAAGTAATAACCTGTAATTTCCTAAAATTCCAAAATATTATAATCCCTAATAGTTCTTAATAAATATATACACAAAATAAATGATATTTATTCCTCAATTAAAATTTTTATATAGAAACTTATGGCTTACAAATACTATAAGTCTTCTAAATTAATCCCATCATTAATATATTTAAACATATCATCATCCATAGATCCAACATAACTCTCCAATTCCTAAAATGTAGACATCTTAATCATCGAATATTCTTCATGATCCTTTATCCTTGTTTTTTCATCTTATTATTTTATACTTATTTCTTAAAAACAAAATCATGCATAATTTCCTACGATTTCAATAATGTCAAAACATGAGCTAGGAAAATTGCATACCTTTCATAGGTAATTTTCATTTTCCTCATCTTAAATTGGAATCGAATTAGGAATTGGTAAACATATATTTGTACAATAGTGATGATCGCATTCCCAAAGATTCTTCATAGTACATCTATTTGTGTAATGACTATGCAAACCACATTTAAAACATTCAATTGATCCCTCCAAAATAAATTCTATCTATTTCCTAGAGCCAACTAAATGCTTCATTTTTCCAAGGCACATTTATTCCTTATGACCTTAACTACCAAATCTATAACATCTTCCTATCCCTTTGAAGAATTTTCCATGGTGTTTCTTTCCACATCCTTGACGCATAGGTTTATGAATATACTTTATGATTATTACCTAAACTTCTATAGGGTTTTTTATTTCATATATGATGACTTAGAAAAATCGGCAAGGTTTAAGTGGTCAATAATGACTCTAGATAGTGGTTATGAATAAACACAAGAGTTTTGGTTGTATGTCCCATTTCATTCGATGGCTTATTCAGAAAACCACCATAGTTTTCTTCACGTCCATTGTTACTTTGGTGTCTTCTAGATCCATCTATTTACTAAAACAAAAAAGGATAGTGTTATTATATCAATAAAATCACCCTATACTATCTTATGAGGATGATAAACACTAAGATATACATATTCATGTTATCTTAAACTCATTCAATTTGTCTCAAATAACTATGATTCTTTCTATTATTATAATCACTGTGGTTATATAAAACATTTCATTATGCTTAGCCCGAATGTACCAAAGGCCTTCTTTTAATTTTATTATAGATAATCCCCCTTTTAAGTGTTGAAGGGGAACCCGTACATGACTCATAGGCCCAAGGAACAAGGCCTGACATGACCGGCAATACATGACCTGAAGTCCCAGAGGCATACCATGCCATTACATGACCCGTAGGCCCATCCCACTAGAATTTCCCCTCCCTAGCGTCTTGAATCACTGATCTCCTTAGCTCCACACCTCGCATTGCTGATCAGCTAGCATTGCCTCATACAAAGCTGCACGGTGCCTGGCCCCGATGGCGGCTACCATACCCTCTCCTTCTTCCAATATGGTTAGCTTTGCATTTGGTGGCTGCTACTCCTGTTGCTCTAATCCTCTTCTGGGGTCGGTTCTTGTTTGAACTGGGATACTACATGGTCTATGTGACCCGAAGGCCCTGTGGCCCGAAGGCCTTTTGATGACCCGAAGGCCCTGGAGACCCGTAGGCCCAAACCGGTGGCCCAAAGGCCCAAATCAGGTGAATAGTTTCGGCTACTACAGTACTGAACAGTAACTTCTATAGTAACTGCTACAGTGACTGCTACATTATAGCTACAGTACCCCGGAAATATTCCTCCACCCGGTTTTGAACCCGGTTCACTTGGATGCCAAGTAGGAGCCCTTACCACTCGGGTACGGGCTCGTTGGCCATGTCATTATGCTTACAGAACACCATAACCTCTAATGTTATCGAAACCAACCTCTGATAAAAAGATCAAGGCCCCATCCATAATCATTAAATAATCTTCTGTTATGTAAAGAATTCACATTAAGGATCTTTTCAGGTTTATAGTTTTAGAGAATTAGGTCATAACTACTACATTAAATTTCAAGTATTACAAAGTATACACTTCTAATCTATCCAATTTTTTCACAATAATAAAACTCCATATGTAAAACAAGAGTTTTTTTCTTGATATAAATCTTATTTAATTATTCCTTTCTCTTACCCTTCCTCATAACCTATGAAAATTGTTTTAAAAATGTGGTATGATCATAAAAAGATTAGTAAGGGATATAAAATAAGGAAAGAAAACATTAGTTCATGAATAAATAAAAATCAAGGAAATCATAATTTTCAATCATAAAACATAATCAATTTACCATAACTCCTGAAATAATACGATTTATGAATAACACATAGAAATAATAAATCATAAATGTAACTTGTGGAATCCATAACATACTTACATTATAGATTTCATAGCTACATAGGGAGTTACGTTTGGAAAAACCATCATAGTATAATCTCTAAATCTCTTAGGAGAAACATTAACATTAACCTTTATCACGTCAAGCAATGCAATAGAGAGATATCTCAAGCACACCCACCCTAGTTTTATCATGGAACCACCAGTATATGTAAATAATTCCCAAGAACCATAACATAATCATAACACATAAAACAAGCATAAATCAAAGACAACATTTCCACATTCAAATCACAAGACATCAGTTAAATATATTGACATAATCAATCCATTTTAAAAACCATTTTCAATAAAAAAAAAACATAAAAAGGGTATATGGAATTTATTTTCCTTTTCAAAACATTACATCTTGTTAAGTAATCCAAATATTAAGTAATGCTCACGACGATATAAAGTACATTGTCACCATGTACATTAAAAATAAATATTTTCTTTGTTATATAGTAAAACAATTTGTAAAACTAAAGATTACTTTTCAAAACCATTGAATGAAATTAAAAGAAAAATAGTATAATTATACATAATATCGAAGAAGGTCATGTATAAACCAAAATATTCCTCAATGAAAGGAGATTGAGACGAAGTCCTTTACCATGAGTTTAACTTGTCCCAGTCATTCTTTATATCATGAAGAATAAACATAGATTTATTTCTACTTTATTCAGAACCTTTTTCAAATTTATTATTAATTTTAAATTAATTATCATCATTTTATAAATTTTTCATAATTAGTTAAGTTCATATCGGTCGTTTTGTCGATATTCGGTACTTAGTCGAAAATGAACTTGTTTTGATGAAAAATGTCCATGTAGTCAAAAGTCCATCATCACCAGCATATTATTCATGATTTAAGTATCATATATATCCATTATATATTTATTTAGATACATTATATATGTATTTATAATACTCCATAAAATTTGGAGATAATAAATGAAATGCACCGTTCAGGGACACGGTAAGTCGTACGTACGCATAAACCCTACTTTCATTTCTTTTTCATATTTAAAGGAATGAAAAATAAATGATACATAGGTATATTATAATAAAATTACAATATCATATTTTATATATGTTACATAATTTCATTAATTCCATCTTTTATATGTTCCATGTAGGGCATGAACTAGTCATATCACATTGAGGGGGCGATAGCCAGCACATCCTCAAATGAAATTATCATATTTAGACATTATGGAAAGCGTAAAGGTATGTTGTAAATGAAAAATATAGAAGAATAAGTACAATATAAATATAATATATATCATTTATATATATATTTCCAACATAATGGACACCATGAGTGGTGGTTGGGGAAATTTGAACAATCATCGTTTCGTGAGGCAGTAGTTCTCCATACACAGAAACCGTTTGTTCGTATCCATTAGATGGAGGAGTGTGTAAGTGTAGTTCAAATCCTTCTCATAATAAAATCGTAGAATATTTATTATAATGGTTTAATGTAATCAAAAAATAATAAGATCATATGGAGTGGAGAACGAAAATAAAATAAAAGAATTTTAGAGAAGACGTTACCTCAAAATCGGGTAACTTCTTTTGATTTGAGCCAAAAGGCATTATTGGTTTTCCTTATGCCAAATGTAAGGATTATAGGAGGAAACAAGTTACTTTTGTAGATTATTTTATAATATATTGTAAATGAAAAAGTTATTGAGAGTTTTGAGTGAGTGGGTAGATGTGGCGGCTTTTTATAAGATGGAGGAGGGGCACTTTAGGAATATATTGAAATATTATTTTACTGTAATCTGATTTTGGGATTAAAATGGTCTAAAAGTTATTTATTTCAAAGATAAGATTATTTTGGGTAGGTAAATTCTCAACCAATTGGTTTTAGACTTTTTTAGGTCATAAATTTAACTTTATATTTTTGCTTTTACCCATAGTTAAAAACATTGACTTTTAGCATGTCTCCTTGCATTTTCATAATTTATGGTTAATATAGTTACTATAAAATTCCATGAGAACCATAAGTTGATAATTAATGAAATTTATAACATTATATATGTTATTTGGACGAATATTATAATTTTATAACTATTATATCATTTAATAAAATTGTATTTCTTTTAAAAACTCATTTATGTCAATTTAGACACTATAATGTAGATAATTTTTGATAAAGTCATAAAAACATTATTACTTCAAACCAAATAAATTAAATAAAATATAATATGTCAATATAACACATAAAATTATTTTATGGAATAAAAATAATAAAATTAAATTTATTTTAAAATTTATAATATCATTTATTTGAATCCTTTATTAATTATGCAATCACTAAATCATATTTCTGTCATAATTAACTTTTTTATATATTGTCTAAAAATTATAAATAAAATATCATGATGTAGGAAATATTTTAATATTTCTAATGACTATTTATAGTCAAATATTTCAGTTATATAACCCCATATAAAAAATTATTAAAAGATACATGTTTATGTTATATTTTTCTTTACTTTAAATTAATTCTTATAAAATGTCATTTTCACACCCAAGTGGCTCCATGGGGTCCCAAAATAGAACCAATTAAGACCACTGTCAAAAATAGCTCATAAAATATGATTAGGACACGTGTTATGGTAGTTTAATATTTTTATAACATTATTTTCTTCCATTATTTACCATATTTACCTGTTAACCACGGTAAATAAAATATTTACTGAAGTTACAAAAAATAATTCCCAAAAATAAAATGTACCTATTCCAACAATTTGGATCTTCCGATTCTAAAAATAGAATCAATTTTTTCAAATTCAAAACACATAATTGGCTGAAAATAATTTCAAATTAATTCCCATTGTTAAAACCAAAAAGCGGGTTTTTAAGAAGTAATAACTATCAAAATATTGACATGTGTTTATGTCCAATTTAAAAGTGAAATTAAATCCAATGAAAAAAAATTGGATTAAATGATAAAATTATATTCCATTTATACTTTAAAACCATTATATAATATTATTTAACCATATAAATTATCTCGATGGAAATTTTTTTTTAATTAAAATTTATCATATAGTTATTATTCATCAAAACATGATAGCTATCAGAAAAATATCAAAAATTCATCGAAAGAAAATTTTTATTTCCCTATTGTAAAGAAGAATTTTATTTTGTCAAACATAACATATAATGGTTTCAAAAACAAAATTTAAAAATCTTTTTCCATCAAAAGTCAGAAAAATTTTATTTTTAGAAAAATATTTATTTTATTTGAAAATTTGAATTTATTCTTATATCATATCTAGGAAAAATATATGATGGATTTAAAACATTAAAATGAATATATAAAATATATTTTTTATTAAATAAAAATACATAAAGGGTGATATGATTTTATAAACACAATTATTCTCTTTTCAAATAGGTTTTCATAAAAACACATCCTTTATATTCAATTTGTATTTTTTATTTCCATTTATAATAAATTTGGAAACCAATGAATCATTATTTAAACATGTGTAAACCATATTTAAATTTTTTTTGATACTATTAATTCCCGCAATTCCAACGGCTGGGTGTTAACATTATAATAATAATAATATTGAATTGTTTTTTAGTATAACTCAAGGTTGTGTGAAACATGTGCTTTTGGAGAAACCTGTTGTTGCATGTCGAGTACTCTATCAAAAAAAGTGTCCTCTTTAATATAAAATTAACATATTATTCAAAAATATTAATATTAATGAAAAAATTATAATTCTATAAATAACTGGGTCGTTATACTCTATCCCCAAGAAACCAGGATTATTTTGATAAGAAAAACGTTATCTCTCTGTCCTCGAGATCCCACTGTCCACTATACTCAAGAAATAATAAATAAAATAGTAAATTTTAAGGAATTTAAAAAGATAAAGTCACAAATGTTTTCATAAGAAAAATATCTAAATATTAAAAAGAATCACATCAGAACAAGATGTTACAACACTTCAGTAGTAACATTAGATAATCTGTATATAAAAGCTTCACTTCCCTCATTGTTGTAGTCCAATGTATAAGCATTCCTCCAAAAATCAGATTCTGAACTTCTCAGGATTAGTTTTAATATCATTATAAAAACCTATTCTTCACTTAACGTGTTCAGCACAACATCTATCTATTTGATGATCATTTGGTAATGCACCATTACAATGATTTAAATATTATATCTTGTAGAAATTATAGTCCATCTTCATGTAACATATTTTGTCTTCATTTGGTATTTTATTAAATTTTCAGCATATAAAACCTTATGTCTCTGTTCGATGGATTCCATCCTTTTGAATTTATAGAAGTCAATCTGATATAATTTATAATCCTTCCATCTTATAGAATTTATATATGTTCATCCCATGTACATTGTATATCTCCACCCATATACTATATAAATTTATGTATGACAGAACTAGAATTATCCATATGGTAAAACATAATATCATCCAATAAAACGCACTACAACTTGGTATAGATAAACATTAAAAACATGAAAACATTTAAAATCTGAATTGTACTTTTCAAACACAAAGATAGAAGTTGGTTTTCGACTCAACAATTATCACCACATATTTTATATTGTGTGGTGTATACAATACTTTATGAATTTATTTTATTAATATTTTCTAAAAATTAATGTTTTTTGGAATATTTTAAAAGTTATTTGCTTTAATTCTTCATTTTATCAATAGTTATCAAGTCGTGAGAGACACTTTACAATAAATAATAATATTAAATTCATTAAATATTTATTTTATAAATATTTTAATTAATTTACATATTCATAAAATCATTTTATATATGAATTTATACATACATAAATAAACCATAAATGAAATTTTATAAACCTTTCTAATTTATTTCAATAGTTCTTAAAAGTAACACTGCTACATAATTTAAATGAGATGTGTTCACTTTATTTACGAAAGGAAAAAAATATTCTTTTTTTACATATACTAAGTCAATTTATTTTCCCTCCACTTCATCCATTATTTTATGTTTAGATTCTATTATAAGCTTCCATAATTTATTCGAATAAAAATCATTCATCCCTTTGTTATATGATTTTTTTTTTAAAATTAGGTTTTAAAGGAATAATATGTATCAATATCAAAAATTGTTTTTATTATGGGTTCAAAAGTATAATTTTATGTGTTTGATGATGGGAATGTAATATTTTATATGTTTTTATGTATTTTATTGTCCTTTTACATTGTTTATAATGATATGTGAGCTTAATGTATCTCTACAATGCATAGGGAAATGATTTTGTTCTCTGTATAATTATGTTGTAATTATCTGAGTAAGTTATTCCCTTTGTAATGGTTATAGTAAGAGTTATATGAATATTATGTACCAAGGAACCTATAAGAATTCACTATTCTACATAATGAGTTTTAATTTAAATATCATTATCTCATATGGTAAACTGATCATGTTTTTTTAAAGGAATTATTTTCCCCTTTAAGTGTAATGATATATATTTTTATGAAAATTATTTTCATGGGTTCTCATGTTTGTTAAGAAGCCCTGGTGATTATGATTTGTTCTTTAGGTTTTTGTATAAAATATTTTAAGAAAATTTTTGGGTAGTGAATTTGATTTCATGCATATGGAAATGATTATTTGCTATAAAATATTATTATGGTAAAGGAAAAATATATTATATGATCTTCTGGTTTTTAAATATACAAACATGTTTTTTCTATTCTTTATATATGTCCCTTTGTAAACATTTTTTACTCATTCCAACATTTTAAATTATTTTCACATGGTTCATAGATGAGTAAGAATAATGATAAAATCTTAATATGAAAAAAAAATCATGGTACAATGGAAAAATGACCACTTAAAGAAAAGGGTATTGTTATGTAAGATTGTATCATAAGTATCTAAAACTATAATCTTAAATTTCCCTTCAGTATGTAAGTGATAAAATATTTGCATTTGATGTTTTATTTTTTTAATGACTAAAACATGGTCATGTTTATTATTATCAAACTAGAAATGTAAATATTATGTTTTTAGCACCCGATATGGGAGTATGGGGCTAATGCTATTTTAATTAGTATCAAATAAGAGTTTATATAAATTTTAAAATTAGGATGTTTTCATGTGAGGTTAACTTAATAATTATGGATATCATCATGGTTTACTATGTTTAAGGCTGATCATATGATGAAATTCAAAGTAACCCATTTTTTTGGTTTTAAGTGTTGGGATTTTAAGAAGATTACGAGTATTTAGGGAGGCATTTATGGTAATACAACCCTTTGGTGTAGTATGAGTTTTAGAAAAAAGTTCATTTGAGGAATAATTATTCTATATTATATAATTTGGGAATATAATTTTTTTGTATTTTATTTTATGAGAGATTAATGTTATATAAAGATAAATTTTTTGTTTATCTAGGAAGACTATATCATCAAATATTTCTAACTGTTTGGGTTTTGAACACAGCCAGTATTATTTTGCATAATATTATGTATAGTCATTTATAAAATTATTTATATTGACATTTGGTGTTATTATTTAAGATTTAGATACTAATATTGTAATTAATCATATTAATCTTTATAGAAATTGGATATTATCTATCCTTGTTCTGAATATTTTTATTTTTATTAGTCTCTAAAATTAGAGGAATAAATTTTTATACTTTTATGGATCTTGTGATCCATTATATGTTTATTTTAGTGATTTAGACATGAAAAATTCAATTTAGATAATTCTTAGAGTAGGACATGAAATGGAAGATAAAATTGGTCAAATAATAACTAAGTGGGTAAATTTTTCTTATGAAATGGAAAGAAATAAAGTAAGTATTTTTTCGCTTTTTGTATGCTGATGGTAAAATAATACTTAAACTCTAGTAAAATAATATTTGAATAAAAAATTTATCTTTTTACATTCATTTACAATTAATCTATGATCTAATTTATAGCCTTCTCTGAATTAAAAACTAAATTTCCCAAATACAATTATAAACTACCATATAATAGAATATAAGGTTATGATACCCCACGAATGGAATAACAATGTTTAGGATAAAAAAATATGACTAAAATGATAGATATTTGAGTTATCAATATACCTTATAGGAAACATACTCTATATAATAAGAAATATTCAATAATGATTTATGCCTCAATAATATAAATATATAAAAAAATGTTAGAATATAGGATAATATAATCAAAAGTATAATATACCCATTATAAAAAAATATATGTTTGAGATAATGATAATAACTCAATGATCAAACACTGATTTAAAAAAAAATCCTTACTGCATGGGTAATAATTGAACCAATTTCAATTTAAATAATTTAATATGATATCTCTTATTATAATCCATTTAATAAAAAAAATATGATAAAAATACATCCATATGTTGTTAATAGACAATACAAGGAAAACAAGGTGACCAAAATGTATTTTGTCTCAAAAATCATAATCCAGACCAAGAATACCCTTAAAAAATTAGAAACATTTAATTATAAACCCCATTGTATGATATGATTTCAAGTAACACATTAAATGTCATAAAAAATGAGAGGATGTTAATATAGGATTTTAAATGGGTATAATATGCAACATTCCAAAGAAAACATGGTGTATAGAAAAAATATGTCTTCAGGATTGAAGATTTGAGAAAAGAAACCTTTACCTTTCTACTTAGTTCAAATGGTCTATATTCTCCTATATAAAAAAATTAACTATCGTAGTAATCTATATCAAATACTCTTTAATATCTATAGTTCTTTATATACTTCATTTTTTTATTATTTACTACATAAATATTGGTTTTTGATTATATATTTTTGTTATCTAGTGAGAGTAATCTAGATCATTTTGAAACTATTATGTTACTGTGGTATTTCTCACCACTCTTCTCTCAATGTTTATGATTAAAAAATAATTATTTTTTTTTGGAATTATTTTTTTTATAATATTTTATAAATTTATAATTTCATTTTTTGAAAAACTTTGTTACGAATAATAATGATGAATTTGGTGAGGATCATGTTTGGATGAATCTTTTCGCATGAAAGGTGTTTTCCTAAAGAATGATTAATTTTTTTAAATATCCAATACTGAAGAAACAAAAATATATATGAACTTATTTATATAATAAATTTCTATAATAAAAATATCAGATTCATCCATGATATTATTTTATAACATTGTTCGTGTAGGTTGTTAAACCATACAAAATAAGAACATTCCATAATTCAAAAATGACTATGATGTGATTTATTTGTGAAATCATTATAATAGAGGAACATTTTTCGTATTTAGTGTTTATTAGTGTGATATGTCATGATATTAAATATTAGGAATAAAAAGATAAAAAATATGAAGTTATTTGATAATATGAAGAAATCATTTTTTACTCATTGAATTCTCTTTTGGATGGTTGAATTCAACAAGGTTTCTTATTTATCATATTAATAATATGAAGAAAATATTTCCTCAAAAAAGCTTAATAATTTGATAAAAATTATATTTATCTAATAATACCATTATAATTAACATCCAAATATGTTTTTAATGAAAATATAAATGAAAATGTATTGTTTTTTAGAGGTTGTAGTCCACATGATTGCATGGATTTTTATTTCTCATTCCATAAGATGGTTAAAAGAGTAGTATGGTAAAACAATTAAGATAAAATATCATTAAAATAATTATATATTAATGTTCTTATTAGGAATGTCATTGTAATGTCTTGATGGAAAATGAAACATGTTTCTTCATAGAGGT
Organism: Viscum album; assembly: GCA_963277665.1. Classification (NCBI taxonomy): domain Eukaryota; kingdom Viridiplantae; phylum Streptophyta; class Magnoliopsida; order Santalales; family Viscaceae; genus Viscum; species Viscum album. Next base: position 838,758,553 of record OY728167.1, read on the forward strand.
GGTAGTCCTCACGTACTCATGGTTCACATTTTTATTTTTTTTAATGGAAAAAAGGAAATGTGGTTAATTCATGACCGATCATCACAATAACATATCAGTACAATTATAGTATTGATGTAATGATTTCAAGAGAGTGTAATAGAATTTGGGGAAAAATAATTTCTCACAAACAAATAGGAATGATGAAGTATAGGTTATAAATTTATATATGACATATTGGATTATCTCCTTTTTAAATAAGGTTCATCCTTCAAGGGATGAAATTTTGAGAAAATAAAAACCTCTTAAAGGTGGAAATTACTACGGATGATACATTTGGGTAGAAATTTGGGTGAACTGATTGGGTTTTTGTAACACGCTGATATTTTATGATATAATTCTCTATGTGTAAATTTTATTTCTTTGATTGGTATCTTTACATTCAACCCCGAGCTTAAACGGTCCACATTATATTATTGAAATACTATTATTTAATTTTGTAATTATCACCTAGACATTATATTGGTTGGAATAAAAATTAAAAACTAAATTATGAAAAATTTAATGTATTCACATGTATAACATTAATTCATTTGTCATCAGTTATTAAGAAATTTAAATAAAAATCATTTTAAAATAAAGGAGTTATTTTTCAGAAAAAACTATTTTTATGTGTGAGATGTGTTTTTATCATAATAAATTAAATTGATCAGTATTTATGAATTATATTAATAATATTTATATATTTAATATTAAATAAAATGTTTTATAATTCATCTAATGTTTTATCGTGGCATGCGTTCGGAATAAATCTAATTTCATCCATAAAAGTGCATTTTTCTAAAAAATGGTTTCCGTCTCATTTTACGCACTTATTTCAAAATCTATTTCACCACATATAGAAATAATATTTTCAAAAATGGATTAAAAATTTAGAATTAAGAGGTCCAAAAATAGAAAATATGTCTATTTTACTTTTAGGAATTTCAAATAGTAACCATTGTAAAATTCCCCACCTCCATAATGGGTAAATCAGGTTATCCAATGATAATCCTATGTGTAAAGGTCAAAAATTTTCATATTAATTATTATTGTATTATGTAAGATCAACCCTTATCATTATAGGATATAAATTCAATTGTTTGAGGGACACATTTACCTGAAAATGAAATATATAGTTTTTTAATCAAAGAGAAATAAAAAATTCCACTCTCTTATAATTATATATAATGTCTCTAAAAGGGGGAAAAGACCATTTTGAATGAGTATTAGAGATTATTTTGAGTATACTGATATTATTTTTAGGATATAAATTTATTTCAAATTTTATGGGACTATATACTTACCATAAATTCATACGAAATGTCGACATGTTTTTCATCAATTAAGATAAAAAATAAATGACATTAAAAATATTAAATTTAACTTAATTTGTTTGATTTATAGTATTACATGAATTTTATAGTCAAATATAAAATAGTATTTATGTGTTAAAGGATTATATTCTGATAAAACCGTGGTCCTCCTATATTTAATGTAAAACTAATATATAGTTCCAAAATGAAATTAATGATATTTTATTAAATTAGAAATTTATTTAATTATATAAAAAACAAATGAACAATAAATAGTTAAAGGTGGAAATTTTATGGTGTTAAATTTCATCGATTGGCTGTTTATAATCTAATTTTAACTTTTTGGGTATGATTATAACCGATTAATATTGAAAATTTCTTCATCATAGTAATGTTTATAATTGGTTAACAGAGAGCTTAGTAAATGAGATAAGGTTTAAAAAAACACCAAAGATATTCAAAATATCATTTATTGATAATAATTTTACCACAGACTCCTTATCTAAGAATATTTGATCATTTTGAAACATTTTTCATGAGAATTACACAATTGTATTTTTATTATTTTTGGTAATTTCCATAGTTCCCCTCCACTCTCCTATAAAATAGATCCTCTTCTCCACTTTTCATCACACATTTCTATAATTATATCCATTTAAATCCCAAATATATTTCCATTATACCTTCTATCAATATATCCTAGAGCTTTTGTACTTTTAGAAATATCATTTGTTCTTGTCTTAAGGTCTAATCCAAAACTGGGTTCTCGAGGAAGAGTTATAACTCTTACCTGAGCATTGTCAATTTTTTAATCAGAAAACTAATTTATAAAATGTCACAACCCCATCCCCAGAATGTGTATCCATCATGGGCCAACAATGAGAGAATATAGATAGTGGAACCCAGGTCCCACCTCTAGTAGGCCCTGGGATGGAAACTAACACTATGGGTTTAATTAACACATAAATGGGAGGCATTACCCACTATGAGAACACATGAAAAAGAGAGATATAAGATAATCACTAACCAAATACTACACAGATTACAATAAGAAATATATCCAATTAAACATATGTAATTACATGCACGAATGGCTAAAACTGATTGGTAAAATTGCAAGTACAAAAAAGAATGTAATGATGGTAGAGACAACAAATCCCAAACCTCCCTTGAAAACCTCAAGCTATTAGTAACCCATATGGTCTCCAACCTACTAAAACTGACCTAAAAATAATATATATAATATAGAGTGAGTATAACATTATACCTAGTAGGATCCTCCCTATGACCTCTCATGCAAAAGTAAAGATAACATGCTAAAGAATAGTGAACGACAAATGAAACTATCTATTCACCTACATAGGTATACTAAGATCCTAGACTCACCATGGATACTCTCACCAAGTATAACAGACAAGAGTATATAATATAATAATGAATTTCCACAGTACCCCACTGCCACTTTCCCAATGGTTTTCTGATTTATCCCAACGCCGCATGTTCTGAGCATCTCTCTCCAAAACTTCTAGCCCAAATACACCTGGGAGAAGCACCACAACATGAACCTCAAACAACACACCACAACATCTACACAACCAAAAGTAACCAGGTTTTTTTTGGGAGCCACCACAGCCTGAATAACATGTATCATACACCGGGTATTAAACCTCAATCCATTACACCCCATACGCCGAGTAAGGATCCTGAATCCATCACAACCTATACATGTTATACCTATAGTCGTCCTGATGAAACTAAAACAATAATATATGTGTCTTAAATAACCACATGAAATTACATCCTTCTACACACATATATGGGGAAAACTAACCACTATGCATACTAGTACAAATAACTACCAAGAGAATCGAGCAAGGCTAAAGGGGGTAGTCTGCCATCCATCCTACCACCATGATGTTTGGGAAAACACCCCCCAAGGCTCAGAAAACCTGGGGTTTCAGTTTCCCTAACTAAATGTGTGGAGTAGTTAATAGAAACACAAAATAAACAAGATATAGTATATCTCACAACCACATTATGGGCACCACCTAGTCTCAGACTCAACTGCGCCTAACATATCTTGGACTCCCGACTTCTACTTCTAAGACTAGATATCCTATAAGAACACTACCATTAAAAGAAATATATTAAATAATCATATTCTTTTTCATCTATTCCACTTTATGTTAATTAATTATTTGTCCATTAATTAATCATTGTCATTTTCTACATTGCATTTCATTACCATTACCATTTCAACAAATATATATTCCCTCCAGGTATAAGCAAATTGATTCCACCACTTCTCATAATTACTACCACAACCTTGCATCCCACCAAGCTCCAACAATATGGGTAAAAAATTAAATCATTTATTCAAAACATTATTAATTTCAATATGTACATTTATTCTCTGAAAACATTCTAAGATACCAAAAAAGGGTATCAACATCAAGTGGGGAAAGTAAAGAAGATAAAAAAGAAATAGATTCAAAAAGAATCCATATTTTATCTCAACAGGTAAGAAAAACTTCAACCCATTACATCATCTGATATGTCCTCCCTAACACTCACATGCATATCTCAATTGTAAGAACCCTGATCTTCTTTTTGGGTATGTTTTCATTTTTCCGGGTTTTTTGAGAAAAAGTGGAGTTTCGGAAAATTTCTTAAGTACACACCATGTACATTATGAGTACACATTGTGTATTCGGTTACCATAGGTAGCCGTTTTCTGACCATGTAACGGCCATGCAGACGGCCGTGTGTGGTGACCTGGATACCACCTAATGCGAGGGCCGATAAGGGAATGTACATGCCATGTACTTATAAAGTACATGCTGTGTACTTTATTTTATTTCATTAAACAGGCCGGGGTAGCATGTAATCAAAATAAATCCCTCCTTCTAGGTCTGACACATCTGAGACCATCCGTACGATACGGATATTCACTGATCCCCTGATCGAGCATCTGTTCTTCTAATCGACTGTCGTCGATTGAGTTGGAATCGCAGCGGTAATCTCTTCCTTCTTCGAGAGCTTCATTTTCCAGATTCCTCCTCTTTCAAGAGTTATCCCCAATTGAGCGTTTTGTGCATTTTATTTAGATCTACAGTGTTCTTGGGTGATTCAAGGCTTTAGGTTCACGTATAGAGATCCTACAATGCCATGGTAGGTGTTTTGTGCCTTTCTATAGATATTATTTGATTTATATGTGCAAAATTTCCCAATACCCTTGATCGGGGTATTGTGTGTTTAGGGTTTTTGACTTAGGTAATGCCTGATATGCTTAGAATGCTTTAGTAGGGGTCAATTGTTGTGAATATGGTTGTTTACCATGCTATGGATGTGTTTTCCCTTGTTTTTCTTATTTTGACTATATGGTCTAGTTTGACTGTTAGACTGCTATTTGTTTCCCATGCCTTGTATTGTAGGAAGGAGTGTTTATTTTTCTGTCATGTTGTTGTGCTGTATAATTTTATCCAAGTATTTCTTGAGGTTTTCTTTGGATGCTTTGCATTTCTATGCTCGATTGACTTACACAAGTCTGCGGGAACCTGATGTAGTAGACCATAGGGAGAATGGATGTGAGGGATTCTCCAAAGGGTTTGTTTCTACTATTACGATGTGAGACCATAGAGGGAATTATAGAAAGTGCTTCCTCAGAGTGTTTTTAGTTCCTCGACCTGGGCCGCAAGGGGGATCAGACGTAAGTGCTTCCCATGAGCGCCTTTTAGTTACCGATACAAGACTATAGGGGAATTGACGATGAGTGCTTCTTCATAGAGTTTATGCATAAGCTGAACCAGAGGGGTTAGACTGCGCGTACTTCCAAGAGGGTTGCTAGTCTTTTTTGGTTGAACTAGAGGGGTTAGGCTATGAGTACTCATAGAGGGTTTCCTACTTTGATTAGCTATTTACTTGTTATATGAAATTGAATGCAACTGAACTGTAGGAATGTTTCCTACTGAGTACTTCCTTGTTTATTTATTTTTTTTACTTATTGCCTCCATATATATTCACTGACTATTAGGCACAAATAGATGGGTGGTTTCCTACTGGGATTAGTCTCACACCCTATTTGGGTCATGCTTTTGGGCCCAAACAGATTATATTGTTGTAGGTCTAGATAAGGGCAAGCTCCCTTCCACATTAGGTACTTGACTGTTAAGGAGTTGGAGAGCATGGGACCAAGCTGAGGCTTGCGATGCTGTTAGAGTTTATCTGTTTTCTTTTTTACTTGGTTATTTCTATATTCTATCATTGTGACTTGTTTGGCTGTTTTCCAACACATATGTATCATGCATTATTTATATATGTGCTCCAGTTATTTATTTCTTCAGTCTTCCATGGTTTACTATTGTATGGAATTATTACTGCTTCCGCTATTGTATATCTGTTTACATATGATGTTTTACTCTTCCAATGAGGGAATAGTTTCCCCACTATCACACCCAAGGCCCTCGTTTCTAGTTGGAAGCCTCTCACATTCCGAGAAATTCTCTTGAGGCCATGTGACCAACCGGGTACGGGGCGTCTCTGGGTGGCTTCCGGAACTATGACGTTTCAAAGTGGTATCAGAGGTGATTATTTTCTTCTTGACTTATTGTTTGGAGCCTATAGCCAGGGATATGAATGAATAGGTACTTGTTAATAAGTTGTGCCCAGAAGTAGCAAACCCATGTACTGGGAAAATCCAATTTACCTCGGTTATTAAAATTTTTCTGGTTTTTCAATTTTATAGTTGATTTGATTGTCACCGTTGGGTGACTCACATGTATTATGATATTATTGTTGATTTTATTGAGGTTCTATTTCTGTTGCAACCCGATTAGATGTGGTTATTCCATCTCAAGCATCATATAGGCACTTGGTTGAGATCACACGTCATGCATTCTTTCCATGCCATTTAGGGTGCATTAGTGATTTCATGTTGTTGTGATATATGTTGGGCTAGATATGCATGTTTTTTTGATATATGCATTTATAGAATACCTATTTTTGATAGGGTATTTCTTTGCGTAAGGTTTTATTTGAATTGATTCCAAACTTTGGTTCTTGAGGTGTTATTGGCCCTCATGGACCGGAATTTGGTGGATCTTTGCACTATTATTCTTGATATGACATGTATAATTTTCTAAGAATTTATTCGTAGGGATTATGGGCCCTCACATATTGAACTTTGGAACATTAGTTTTCATTTTAGTATTTTTTGGATTTTTGAGAAGTTTCTGAGGCTTAATGTGCAGAAAAAACCAGAATAAATGGCGTTTAATGATGAACACATGACGTGTGTCCTTCTGTTCAGGAAGGAACTATTTTTCATGAGTACACGCCGTGTAATAGTGTACACGCCATGTAGTATCTAACTGTGTCATTGACTGTGTGAGCAGATACACGGGGTTGGTAAATCATAGTAGAACATGTCGTGTGTCGGAGTACACACCGTGTTGTTAAGGCCATATGTCCACCCATGTGATTAACAACACGGATGGGTGAAAACATAAGTTGTACACGCCATGTCAAGTTTGAACACACCGTGTATTGTAACTGGACTATCTGGCCATGTAATGAAAAACATGGGCCGGTGAGATCCTTCAACTACGTGTCATGTCATGCAAAAACATTCCCTATAACTTACAACACGGGTCGTTGAATTTCATCTAGTAAATTTCATGCATGGCACTAACACGTCATGTAGTCTTGTTATAGGAGCACTTTGTAGGTTAGTTGTGCATAAGGACTCGGGCAGGGAAAATTGATTCGATTACACACCGTGTGTTAGGACAACAGGCCGTGTGGTTGGGGTGTTACACAACCTGGGTTGGCAGGAGTACACTCTCATGTGTTGGCTTATAAGAACATATCATTTACTAATAATAAATGTGGTGTAGGCATGTTTTGAAGAAAAACATGAATGATTTCTTTCTCTTGTTACCTTATTGAACTTATAGTTTTCAGTCCTTGATAGTCTTGATTTATGGTGTGAGATTGGCCTTGAAGAGTCATGCCACCGAGACGCCCTCTGGTTGTATGCTAGTTATAGGGCAGTGACTAGACATTGGACATGGATGATCAAGGACTAACAGCAGATCCTCTAGTTGTTCCAGTCTTGGCACCAACCTTCATTCCCGACACAGGTGCTGGTGTACAGTTTCGAGAGGGCTTCATGAAGTTCATGCATACCTTCCGAGGTGTACCGCATCCTGCCCCGTCTATGGAAGAGTTGACGAGGGTCTTTCAGTGTCCGCATCCTCCCACCTTCACAGGGGAAGGAGTACCTCAGGCTACAGAATCATGGTTAGAAGCCATGATTTCTATCTACGATCATCTGGAGACACCTACAGAGAGGATGGCGAAGCTCGCTACTTACATGATTTGGGATTTCGTAAAGAGATGATGGGATGTGATCTCACAGGTGGGACACCGGAAAGTTATGGCTTGGGATGAGTTCTAGAGTGCCTTCTATGACTACTTAATTTGGAGACTTTGAGGGTCGATCGAGCCCGAGATTTCATGAGTCTGGAGCACGGTACTCTTTCGGTTATGGAGTATTCATCTTATTTCATAGAGTTGCAGCGTTTCATGCCTATCCTAGGAGCTGATGAGTTATTTCTAGTGAGGATGTTTGTGGATAATCTCATGAACAACATCCGATCTTAGGAAAACATCTTCAGGTTGAGTTCCATCACTTCTATAGTCAAACAAGTGCTAATCATAGAGCGAAATCTGAGGGATTCTGGAGCTACGAGCTACGGTGACTCAACATCATTAGTTAATATCCCTCCTATTGATAGTAGGAAGTGCCACAGGGAGTCTTAGCGCAGAGATACAAGGAGGTGAGAGACATATTCTAGTATCCAAGTTGTGTGCTACCAGTGCGGGAATATTAGGAATATGAGACCACATTTCCCGAGAGACCCAGTGGAGTGCCGATCTTGCGGAAAGACGGGCTATCATCAGGGATTCTATCAGATTTTATCACCAGCAGCTGGTGACAGGGGTTCTTCTATCACTCCTCATTCAGGAGCAGCACCACCAGTGTCTCATCAGTATGGGAACTGGAGTTCTTATGGTCGTTCAGGCCAAGGTGGAGGACATGGTCGTGGTAGTCAGTCTACAGACATTCAGTGACAGTAGGGTTGATCAGATCAGGGTGGACAGGCAAGGTCACAGGGCCAAAGTACATGCCAAGATTTTGTAGTGGAGCAGACCCAGCAGGAACAAGATCCCGAACCCTCTACAGTTCTAGGTTCGATCCTTGTTGCCTATGTTTTATCTTCTGCTCTTTCTAATATAGGGTCTTCCCATAGATTTATATCTATTGTTGTTTTAGAGAGCCTTGGGCTCTGTATCTTTTCTTCTTCTGATATCTTGACGTTAGACACTCTGTTGGGGACAAGAAAATCTAGTGTACATGAGTGCAAGGAGTGCCCTCTTGAGGTTGCTGGGTGTACCTTCTTATGGGACCTCAATGTCTTAGAGATGACAGTAAATGACATCATTCTTGGAATGGACTTTTTGGTTCCCTTCTAGGCTATTGTCGATTGATATCGCTGTAGGGTGTGTTTCACATCACCAGAGGGTGGATCGTTTCTTCATAAGGGCGAAGGAGATGTGCAGGTGAGAAGAGCGGGATCTGAGAATCGTGGGTTGGGAGGAGTTACATCCCATATTGATATTCTATATCTGGGTGACTAGGGGACTTCACAAATGGACTCTCCTCTAGTGGTAGATCGTTTCAGGGATGTCTTTCTAGTGGAATTTTCTGGTTTGCCTTAGAAACAAGTGGTATAATTTTCAATTGATCTTGTGCCAGGACCGACACCGGTTTCCATTCCTCCTTAAAGGATGGCTACAACAGAGTTACGGAAGCTCAAGAAGTAGTTGGGGGAGTTGCAGGAAAAGGGTTTCATCTAACCCAGTACTTCTACTTAGGGTTCGCATATCCTGTTTTCGATGAATGCGGATGGTACCCTCAGACATTGTGTGTATTATTGGATGCTGAACCAGTTGATGGTCAAGAACTGATATCCCTTGCTAATTATTGATGATCTCTTTGATCAACATTGAGGAGCCCAAGTATTCTCGAAGATTGACTTGAGATCCGATTACGATAAGTTACATGTTAGACCATATGATATACCTATTATAGCCTTCCAGAGCATGTTTGGTCTATACGAGTATGTGGTTATGTGGTTCGGTCTCACGAACACCCCTGCAGTTTTTATGGCATTGATGAACCGAGTGTTCCATCCATACTTGGATTCCTTCATGTTAGTCTTTGTGGTAAATATCTTGGTCTACTCTCACACTCGACAGGAACATGCAAAAAAATTTGAGATCATTTTGAGTACACTGAGAGAGCATCAGTTCTATGATAATCTCTCAAAATGCCACTTTTGGATGGATCAGATTCACTTCTTGGGTCATGTTATCTCATAGAAAATAGTATTATTAGACCCAAAGAAAGTGAGGGCAGTAGTTTTCTGGGATCATCTGAAGAACGTATTTGAGGTACATAGTTTTCTAGGGCTGGCTGGATACTACATACATTTTATACAGGACTTTTCACCATTGGCAGTGCCACTTACGAGCCTGACTAAGAAGGGTACAAAGTTCTTGTAGTCAGATTCTTGTGAGTCATCCTTTCATGAGCTGAAAGGGAGGCTGACTACAACACCGATACTAGTATTTCCAGAGCCAGGAAAGAGCTATATTTTTTACTATGATGCTTTAGGTATCGGGTAGGGAGCTATTCTTATGTAGGGATAATGAGTCATTGCGTACGAGTCTTGGCATTTGAGGCCACATGAGAGATATTACCCGACACATGATCTCGATTTTGCAGTAGTTTTTCATGATTTATGTTGTTGGAGACATTAACTTTGGGAGAGAATTTTTTGGTTTTCACCGACCACAAAAATCTCAAGTACATATTCACTCAGCCGGACCTAAATTTCAGACAACACAGGTGGGTTGAGTAACTTCTGTCTTTTGACGTTAATCTTGCCTATACGCCTGGGAAAGGCTACACAATAGCTGATTTGTTGAGTAGGAGAACTCAGATACAGGATGTTCAGGAGGCCAGTAGTGAGTGGAAACTTATGGCTCTGTTATCTGAGATTCATTTGGAGGTGCATGATAGACAGGGGAAGACGTTTCTATCTTCCGTAGCTCTTCCTTATACTCTTCTTGATTGAGTGAGAATGAGGTAGCTATCAGATTCTGATGGCCTGCTCCTACGACATTGTGTGTTTGGATAGGACCATATTCCGAGATAGACCATTTTCAAGGATGATATCTTGTTTTTTCAAGGGCGTGTATGGGTGTCAGCAGACATATGCGAAGAGCTGATGCGAGACTTTCATTCATCAGTTTGGGCAGTTCTTCCTAGTGTCACCAAAATGTATTGTGATCTACACCGTCATCATTGGTGGCCAAGTATGAAGAGAGATGTTGCTGGTTTTGTCTTGAAATGTTCCACCTGTTAGCAGGTGAAGGTGGAACATTAGTGACCAGTAGGTCTTTTTCAGCAGTTACCCATTCCCGAGTGGAAGTGGAATGATGTCACGATGGATTTCATGATAGGTTTTCTAAGATCGCCTCGAGGGAATGATGTATTTTGGGTTGTCATTGATAGACTTAGGAAGGTTTCTCACTTCTTTCTGATTAATGAGAACATTAGTGTTGATGATATGGGAAGATTGTACATCTGAGAGATTGTATGTGTACATGGGGTCCCACACTCAATTTTTTCAGACTGGGATGCACATTTCACATATCGAGTCTGGAAGGGGCTACAGAAGGCTTTTGGTACACAAGTTCTTTTGAGTACAACTTACCATCCCCAGACAGATGGTCAATCCGGGTGTACAATTCATGTGCTTGAAGACATGCTCTGAGCATGCATCCTAGATTTTAGAGGTTCTTGGTTGAAGCATATTCCTCTTGTGGAGTTTTCCTACAATAATATTTTTCAAGAAACTATTCATATGGAACCTTATGAGTCATTATACAGTAGGTCATGACGATCAACCTTATGTTGGCTGAAGGCAGAAGAGGTAGCTATGCTGGGACCTCATCCTATCTAGGAGACCACAGAACAGATAGAGTTGATTTGAAAGAGGATGGCTATTGCACAGTCTCAACCAAAATCTTATGTTGATCGATGGAGATGACCTCTAGAGTTCGAGGTCAGAGATTAGGTTTCCTACGTGTAACACCGTGGTTGGAAAACCGGAGGATTGGGAGACAGGATAATCTTTCGTCGAGGTGCGTCGGATTGTATGAATTTTTGAAGTGATTTGGTCAAATTTCCTATCAGTTGCAGTTACCTCAAAGGTATCGGGATATTCATGATGTCTTCCAATTTTCACATCTCCAACGTTATTCTCAAACATGTCTCATGTTTTCCAACATGAGGAGGTTGAGTTAGAGGTGGATGCATCGTTCGAGGGGCATCCTATCAGGATTGTTGATCATAGTGCGAAGGTTTTTGTTGCCTGTATGTTCCTCTGGTATGAGTGTTATGGAAGCATGAGCGAGTTTAAGATGAGAATTGGGAGAGGGAGGTTGATGTATGATCATAGTGGCCGGAGCTGTTTGAGGATTCTTCTTCTACACCTTGCAAGGGAAATTCGGGGATGAATTTCTTTAAGGGGGGAAGTTTGTAAGAACTCAGATCTTATTTTCAGGTATGTTTTCCTTTTTCTGGTTTTTTTGAGAAAAAGAGGAGTTTCTGGAAATTTCTTAAGTACACGCCGTGTACTTTATGAGTACATGATGTGTACTCGGTTACCATGGAGAGTCGTGAGCTGGCTGTGTAACATCCATGCACACAGCTGTGTGTGGTGACCTAGAGACTACCTAATGTGAGGGGGGTAAGGTAAAGTACACAACGTGTACTTTCATTATTCATTAAACGAACTGGGGTCGCGTCTAATCAACAAAAATCCCTCTTTCTAGGTCCGACTCATCCGAGAGCGTCCGTACGATGCGGATCTCCACTGATCCCCCTATCGAGCATCTGTTATTCAAATTGACCACCGTCGATTGTGTTGGAATCGTATAAATAAGCTATTCTTTCTTCTTGAGCTTCATTTCTTGATTCCACCTCTTTTAATAGATATCCTTAGTTGAGAGTTTTGTGCGTTTTTGTAGATCTACGGTGTTCTTGGGAGATTCTAGGCTTGAGGTTCACGTATAGCGATCCTACAATGATGAGGTAGGTTTTTGTGGCTTTTTGTAGATAATCTTTGAGTTATATGTGCAAAAGAGCCCAATACACTTGATCGGGTTATTGCGTGTTTAGGGGTTTGACCCAGTTAATGCCTACTATGCTTAACATGCTTGAGTAGGGGTTAATTGTTATGAATATGGTTGTTTACCATGTCATGGATGTGTTTTCCCTTGTTTTGATTATTTTGACAGTTTTTTCTAGTTTTCCTATTAAGCTTCTATTTTTTTCCCGTGCCTAGTTTTTTAGGATGGAGTGTTTATTTATATGACATGTTGTTATGCTGTATACTGTTAGCCAAGTAGTTCTTGAGGTTTTATTGGAATGCTTTTCATTTCTATGATCGATTGACTTACACAGGGTTGTAGGAACATGGTGTAGTAGACCATAGTGAGAATGGACGTTAGGGATTCTCAAGGGGGTTTGTTTTTACTATTACAATGCGAGACCATAGGGGGAATTGATGAAAGTCCTTCCTCAGAGTGTCTATAGTTCCTCGACACAAGCCACGGGGGAATCATACATAAGTGCTTCCCCATAGCGCCTTTTAGTTACCAATATGAGACTATAAAGGAAATTAACAGTGAGTGATTCCTTAGAGATTTGATGCTTAAGCTGAACCAGAGGGGTTAGACTGTGTGTACTTCCCATAGGGTTGATTGCCTTGTTTGGTTGAACCAAATTGGTTTGGCTGTGAGTACTCTCAGAGGGTTACCTTCTTTGATTATTTGATTAATTGTCAAATGAAATTGAATGCAACTGAACTTCATTAATGTTTACTATTGAGTACATCCTTGTTTACTGTTGTTTTTACTTATTGTCTTCCATATATATACACTTACTGTTAGGCACTGATCTTTGGGTGGTTGACTGCGAGGATTAATCTCACACCATGTTTGGGTCATGCTTTTGGGCCCAAACAGATTATATTATTGCATGTTTAGATTAGGTAAAGTTCCCTTACACAATAGGTACTTGACTACCGAGGAGTTGGGGAGCATGGGACCAAGCTGAGGCTTGTGATGCTGTTGGAGTTTATCTGTTTTATTTTTACTTGGTTATTTCTATATTCCAGCATTGTGACTTGTTTTGATATTTTCCTAGACATATGTATCATGCATCATTTTTATATGTTCTCCAGTTATTTATTTATTCAGTCTTATGATGTTTACTGTTGTATGGAATTATTAATGTTTCCTCTTCTGTATATCTGTTTAATTCTTTTGTGTTCCTCTTCCAATGAGGGAATAGTTTCCCCACTATCACACCCAAGTCCCTCACTGCTAGTCGGAATCCTTTGGTGTTCGGGGAAATATGTCTGAGGCCATGTGACCAACTGGGTACAGAGTGCCTCTGGGTGGCTTTTGGGATTGGGATGCTACACAGATACATCCTATCATCATAGGCGTTAACTTCTATAACAGAAACTAGGCCTCCCTACCCGACATACCACAACATCCCTCCAGTCTCACCCATCCTTGGATCACATCACATCGAGGCCTCCCTACCCCACATACCATAATAGCCCTCTAGGCTCAGCCATCCCAGGCTCACATCGTAAGTAGTAGGAAACAAACAAAGCAGCTGGGATCTTTTCCCTAAACCCAGGAATCCAGCCTTCACACACAATCAGATCTCATGGCTCCAAATCACAATTTACTTGGAATTTAAATACATTAGGGAAACTCAATCCCAACATTGAATTATAATTTATTCACACAACCAATTATTTTTACATATTGAATTAGCCAACTAATTATTATAATTTCTTACTACGGGAAACCAAAAAAACTAATTATTACAGCTGCCAAAATTAATTAAACAATTAATTTAACATTACTTTAAATCCTTTATCAATAATCATAAACATTTTTTTGTAACATTAACCTATTCAACTAAACATTCTTACTTTCCCCAATTTTATTATCATGAAATTGCAACAACTACAATCAGATTCATTAAACATGCCTCTTTAAACCTTTATCTAATTAATTATCAATTTATTTTGGATTTACGTTCATTATCAATTTCCCTCAAGAAATACATTCTAAACCAACCAAGAAATATATATCACACTATCTAGAAAATCAATACGGAAACCATTATCATGATATAAGAAACAACACTGTCATGCAATTGATACAATTTTTTTTAATCTGGTTCAATATAGTATTAGGATAATTTCATTATGATCCATGGGGGTAAATCAGGTTATCTCTATAATGGAACATAAATAAATATAGAAGTAACAAATACCCTACCTCAAAAGGTCACCAATTTTCTTTGGATGAGAACGGACAACACAACGGATCAAGATCACCACTCCTGCAACAACTACATCCAGCTGAGGACGGAATGAAAAACCCACATCAACCAATAACCATGAATATTGTATTGGAAACATGCAGATCAAGATCCATCACAAGGAAAAAAGAAATGGGATAAAATGGATTGAAGAAAACCCAAGTACTGACCTAGATCATACCTCGGATTGAAGATTGATCGAAGATAGAATCTTGATGTTGGTTCCCATTGAAAGGATCTACAAAAACCAAGGAATGGATTTCCATGTCTCCTAGGACAGAAGAAAGTAGTTATAGCCATAGTTTTTTACAAAACCCAGCATCTGAAATGTTTTCAAACATATTGTGTCGGGGTATTACATAACGTGTAATCCACTTTCACATTGTGTAGTGCCTCGAGGTTGGTTACTACAGAAAAACCAATCACCGTCGAATTGTTTTATTCTATGAACCCAAAAATCATACACATCATGAAGCCTTATTTCAAATTGTGTAACATTATTTTCTGATGTGAAACCTCACTGCTTAGAGCTTCTAGTTTCCAAGTCCCTCCAGACATCCTCTGAGCCTCCTTCAAGAAAAATGGTCATTAGAAATGAGAAATGGGTCAATCCACATAGATCTGGGCCCTTACATCAGATACATTTGAAAACATTCTCATCCTTGAGATCCAAAACCAACCCAAATAGGAAATAGAAAATGTGTCATCTGAATTTAAACCCCGTGAGATACCTCCCTTCACTCTTTCCACCACATGAGCTTCACCACTTCATCAATGGAACAATGAAAAACCACACGACATCCAAAAACACCTCCAAAATTCTCTCCCATGGGAGATACCTCTCATAAGAGAGAAATCCACAGCAATAAACAATAAAAGTCTATCTCATAAATAGAAAAGGTATTCAACCACCAAATGAACAACATTACAAGAGAATAGGAAACCATCATGCAGCTTGGGTTATTGAGTTTCTATCTATGTATCACATTCCGAGGTACACTCCTCCATGCCACGATGTTTCCAAAAGACACGAACCAAGTGTATATCACTTCCATACAACACCTTCTCCTAACAGTCCTAGATCTCTATAGGCCACTCTTAAAAGGTCGCATCATTGAAAAAATGTATATCACCCCAATCAATTATGTTATAGTCTTCATGAAGATAATGAAGGATCTGGGAAACGTGGAAAACATTGTGTATCTGGATCCTCTATGGGAGAGGTTCTACCCGATACGACATGAATCCAACATGATCCAACACCTAAAAATACCTAATAAACTAGGGAGAAAGAATACCCCCACTACTAAACCTTTGTTTCCCAGGACAGGGAGTCACCATCAGAAACACATGATCCCCAACATCAAAATCTAGAGGCCTTATCCTATGATTGGAATTGGACTTATGATGCCCATGAATTTATTTCTTCCTCTCTCGAATCACCTAAACCATCTCTATCATATTCTATAAAAGTTTTGGCCTGAGAATTTATGACTCTCCGACCCCATTACTACAGAATGAAGAACAAAATGTTCGTCCATACAAGGATTCAAATGGATCAATACCAATGGTGGAGTGAAAACTATTGTTGTAAGAAAAATATACTAAGGTATGTTTCCTCAACCAATAACCTCAAAAATATAAGACACAAGAGCACAAAATGTCTTCAATATTCTGGATGATCCACTCTGTATGTCCACATTTCTATGGATGAAAAGAAGTGCTAAGGTATTTCTAAGAACCAAAATTATATTAGAGACCTCTACACACCCATGAGGTAAAACGATAGTCTCAATCAGAAATGATCATCCTTAGGAATTCATGGAGTCTCACCACATCCTCTAGAAACATCCTTGACAAAAAATCCACTAATCACTACTCCTTGATCTCTATAATGTGGGAATATTTCGTCAAACGATCCACCTCCACGCATATAGAATCACAGCTTCCCAGATATCGAATTAAACCTGTAATAGAGTCTATTGATATCCCCTCTCACTTACACTGAGGAACATCTAATAGATAGAGAAAACCATAGGGAACACAGAACATGGCCTTCACCATCTGGAAGAACAAACATTAAGACACAAACTCTACAACTACATGCTTCAACCAAGGACATTGAAACTAACTCCTCAAATCTCATTATATATTTTTTCATTCTAGGATGTATTTATAGGGGTGAACTATGGAACCCTAGGAGAACCATCTCACGCATCACCAATGGAACAAAAATCCTTCCCTAAAACAATACCCAGTGTTGTTCATCCGAAGACCAACAATCAGGGGGCCTTCCATAAACAAATCAGTCTCTCTAGACATCCACCTCAAGATCCTCCAACTAGGATTCATCAACATACTAGAACATAGATAACTATACCATCATTAGAAAAAGACAACCTTTAATCCAAAATTCTTCCATATCCATATGTAATACTAAATTTTCTTACATCACTCTCCACGAATCACTAGATTCATTCACTTCATTAATGCGTGACTTCCAGCTCAACGTGTCAACTATAACATTCCCCTTTCCAGGTGTATAAATAATTTCAAAGTCTTAATCATGTAACAACTCCATCCACCGATGTGGTCTCAAGTTTATTCTGCGCTAGGAGAACAAATTCCTCAGGATGTTATGATGGGTGAAGACCACAAAACACTCACTGATGTGGTAATGTCTCCAAACTTCATGAAAAACGCCATCATCACCAAATCAAGATCATGGGTGGCATAGATATGTTCTTGGGGAAACAACTTCCAAGACACATAAGAAATGAATGATCTATTATACATTATAAAATAGCCCAACCCAAGACGTGAAGTGTCATAGAAAACCTCAAACCGAACTACTTTTGTTGGCAGAAAAAAATTTGGAGCACTGACCAACTTCTCCATCAGATACTCTAATGTTTCCTAACACCAATCAGTCCAAAAGAACCCCTAATACTTTCTAGTCATCGCTTTTAGAGGAGATTCATACCAAGATAAATATCTTACAAAACACGTATAATATCCTATAAGACCGAGGAATCTTCTCACCTATGTCATTGTCTTAGAGGCTACACAAGACAAAACTGCTTTTACATTTTAGGGATCCACATCTAGTCCATGATAGGATACAATATTCCCCATGAAACAGACATCTCATGATCAAAACTCAAACTTCGACATCTTCCCAAACATATTATCATGGTGAAGAACTCCAAAAAGGGCACATAGATGATCTGCATGATCCTCCTCAGAGGTGGAGTACACAAGGGTGTCATAAATGAAAACCACCGTGAACTTATTTATGAACTCACAGAACACAACATTCATTCACCCAATGAACATAGCTAGATAATTCATCATACCTAACAACATCACAACGAACACATAATACTCAGGACGACAATAGAATGAAGTATTTGGGATATCCTCATCCCTATAATACATCAGATGATATCCTGACTGCAAATAGATCATTGAGAACCAACATAAAGCATTCAGTTGATTAATTAAATCATCGATCCATGGATGATGGTAGTGTATTTTCAAGGTCACTTGGTTCAAGAGACGATAATCGATACATAGTTGCAAATTTCCATCGGCCTTCTTTATGAAAAACACCGGTTCACCCTATGGTGACACAGTCATCCAAAAAAACACAATACAATAGGACAATGAGCCGAATACAGTTCCCTCACAACACAAAAGGTGACATCAAGTACAGAGACATCGACGTAAGACACACGCCAGGTTGTAGCTGGATCCTGAACTCGATCTCTCGTCGAGGGGGTTAAAACTAAAATCTCATTTGCAAAGACATTAGGGTAATATTAAATTAACCTAGGAAACATCAACTTTTGAACCTTCGAGGTACACAAAATTAGCTCAAACATCAAGGATGAAAAAGACAAAACATGCCTCTGACCCATCTGAGGGTCTTGCTCGCCAACAAACACTATTGTCTCGCCATTGGAATCGAAGAAAAACATATACCTCCAAAACCAATCCATGAAATATTACACTAAATAAAACCAATCCATGATGAGGATGAAATCATATAGTTGCATTTTTAAACATAGTAAATCTCCCCAAGATAGGTGTTACCCCAACACTAGATCACTGCTTCTACATACTTCAAACAAGTCTGCTCGACCTCAAATGGATATAGCCAATTACTAGGGAATTGTAATCATCTCTTACTCAAGTCCAAAATCATGGAAAAGGTCATTTGATATGAAGGAGTGTGTTTCTCCATGATCAAATAAATCTTTAACCCATGTACAAAACATGAAAAGGGTACCTCAAATGACGTCTAGCTCACCTGGTGCAGGCAACACTAAAGCATGAACCAGACCACAACCTGCTCCATGACCTCTCTGACCCTACTAATGACCACCTCCATCACCGCTCCATGCTTGTTGAGGATGGGGAGAATCCTAGGTATTTCCTCTACCTACGCCATTTAATATTTACTGATCTCAAACAAGAAAAACATGATGCTGCTGCCTCGGCTAAAACTGCCTCAGTGGAGGAACATGAAGTAGAACAAATGGAACACACTGACCTCCATGAAAGTTCAGGAACTCATTCCACTAGTTACATCATCCTCCATAGGAAAAAATTGCATATGATCCCTTGGTATAGGCCTGAAATTAACACCCTGAAAAAATGACACCTTTAGGGGTGGGATGTACCATAGGCTGATCAAAAACACTTCTTCCCTAAAAACCGGCAACCCCAGACCACAAATCCTCTTTGTGAGTAATCGTAAATACACCCCTATCATGATGATATCGTTATATATAGAATAATACCAATTACCTCTTCCCTCAACATCACCTTGAGATATGTCTTCAGCATAAACTGGGTGACCAGGCGCTAGATCATTGGATGAAAATACTCGGTTAAATGCCTCACCTTGGCCTCCTCATCTGGAAAAATGTCCAAATCATATCATAGAAGGTTCCTGAAATGTATCCCGAATACTCACAAACTTGATCTTCCCTACCAATGGGTATGTAAACTCCTATTTACTTGTCTCCTTCATGGAAATGGAATGAAACTCAACCATGAACTTTACTCAAAATTTATCCCACGGGACTTCTGATTCCTCGCGACCCTCGAGGAATAAGAACCACCACTGAATAACTTCCCCACACAACCTCATCACAACCAATGAAATTCACTACTCCTTATGATCATGTATCAATCTCATGGCTATCTCTACCACCTTCATCCAGTCTTTTAAGACTACATCTGAAATGGATCCCTCATACTAATGCAGACTTTAGTGCTAAAACTCCCAAAGTTTCCTCCACCAAATTTCGTCGTCATCAACCTCAACTCTACGACGATCTTCTAGAACAGCCTAATCAAAATATTTTTCATGATCCTAACATGGTGGTGAAACTAGATTGATACCTGAAAAAAAACAATTAATTAAAGCTCTAAAACCAAGAACATGTAAAAATAAATTTTATTTATTTATTTTCTTTTTTTCATTTCAGGTTAACTGATCCCATGGCATAGCCATTCAAACAATACAATAATAAGTATCATGCATGATACTTTCCAAGGTCATTACCCTGAAGCAATTATCACCTAGTTTAGTAGCCACAGTAAGCTTAATGGTCTGCCCATCAGATCACCGGGGGCCCTAAATACCCATGTCTCAGCCGGTCTATCGTGTTTAAAAAGATTTATAAACTTAGATAACACTATTTCCCTACCAACCCACACAACCTCAGCTATGGTTAACTCCAAACTCAATCATGTCCTTCTACCAGAGCACTGATACCACTCTGTCAAGACCCCCTCCTAGGACAGAATTGAGAGAAGATAGATAGGGATACCCAAGTCCCTATTTTAGTAGGCCCCAAGTTGTCAACAAGCACCAAGGGTATAATAAACACACAATGGTAGGCATTACCCACTAAGAGAACACATGAAAAAGGGATATATAAGATAGACACCAACCAAATCCTATTGATATTATTATATAAACAAAAACCCAATTACATAAATTTAAATTCATGCAAGAACTACTTAAATTGAAAGGAAAAACATCATGTACCGAAACGAATGTAAAGACGACATCGACTATGAAGCCCAAACAGTTCTTGAAAACTCCAAGCCAATAGAAACAGAACATATCTATATCATGATCCAACTGATCTAAATATATTTTATATAACATTTGTTGAGTATAACAATATACTCAGTAGGATCCTCCTCGAGGACTCTCGTGAAAAAGTAAAGAAAAAAACTAGAGCATAGTGAACAAAAAGTGAAACTAACTCATCACCTAAAAAGGTATACTAAGTTCCCAAACTCACCATGGCTACTCTCACCAAGTATCATAGGAAATAGTATATAATATAATAAATGATGTCAAGGGTACCCTACTACCACTTCCCCACTGGTTTTCTTCTTTTCCACGACGTCGCATGTTTTGACCATCTCTCTCCAAAAAGGATATCCCGAAGACACATGGTCAAAGCACCACAACATGAACATCATGAAAAACACCACCACATCCACACAACCAATAGTAACCAGGTAGTTTCTGGGAGACAGCACATCTCGCATAACATGTGTCATACACTGGGTGTTATACCTCAAGCCATTAGGACACATATTTTGATTAAGGATCCCAAATCCATCACTACATATATATGTTATACATATAGTAGTCCTTAGAAAACTATACCCTCAATATATGTGGGTGAAATAACTAGAACCATTACATACCTCTACACATATATATGGAGAAAATTAACCCCCATTCATTCCATCACAAGTAACTACCAAGATAAGACTGTAGGGCCAAAGGGGGTAGTCAGCTATCAATCCTCCCATCAGGTTGTTAGGGAAAACACCCCTAGTTATCAAAATCCTTGGGATGTCAATTTCCCTAAACGATTGGGTGGAGTAGTGTATAGAAAAAAAATTAAAATATACAGTATAACTCCAAACCACCCTATGGGAACCACCTAGTCTGAGAATTAACTACAGATAATGTCTCTCAGACTCCTTGAAGCCACTTCTAATACTAGATATCCTATAAGCACACAACTATTTAAAGAGATATATAAAATTATATTATTTTCTTCAACAGTTTTGATTTACATTAATTATTTCTTTATCCATTAATTAACTATTATCTTTTTCCACATTTCATTTCACTACAATTACTATTTCAAAAGAAAACCATTCACTCTAGGCCTATGCAAAATGATTTCATGACTTCCTACAATTAAAACCTCAGCCTTACATCCCAACAATCTATAACCCCATGGGTTAAAGATTTATTCATTTATTAACAACATTATCACATTCTATATGTCTGGGTATTTTAGGAAAACATTCTATGCTACCAAAAAATGGGATCAACACTCTAAGTATATGAATTACCTATTGAATATTTTACACCTATCATAGGAAAATATACCAATCCAACCATGAGAAGCTAAACATAGAATGCACATGGAAAACCCCGAGTGTCTTTGACTCCCTTGGAAGGAGAGTTAGAAAAACCATCTTCTTCAAGAAGTGGGGAAAATGAAGAAGATAAACAGACCAATATATTCAACAAGATTCCAACATTAATATCGATAGATAATCCCTACCTAAACTCATTCCATCATCTATGATTTCCTCCCCAACACCCACGTGCATATCCTGATGCATCCCACCATCCCAGGCGTCAAATGATGCCACAACCACTAGGCCTCCCTACCCCTCATTCCACAACATTCTTCCAGGATCATCAATCCTAGGCCAACATCACATTCATACCTCCCCAAACTATATACCTCAATATCCCTCTAGGATCATCCATCTGGGGCTCACATCCCATGCAGTAGGAAATAAACCTAGCATATGAGATCTTGGACCTAAAACAAGCAATCTGGCCATCACATACTATGAGATCACACGGCTCCAAATCACTGGGTACTTGGACTCTTCATTAATGTGTTAAAATCATTCCCTATAAGGAATTATATTTTATTCAGACAAACGGTTCTTATTCCATCTATTATTAACCTATTTATTTTTAAAAGATCCAATTGTATGAATCCTGAAAAAATAGCTATCATATTTATAAAAAAATTAATTAAAAAATTAATTAAACATTCCATTAATTTATTTATCAACCGACCTAAATATGGTATATGTTTATTAACCAATTCAATTAAACATGCTTACTTTAATCATTTTGATTGTCATAAAATTGCAGCAGCATCCACAACCAGATTCATTTAACATGCCTCTTTAAACATTTATAAAATTTATTATTAATTAACATTGGGTTTAAATTATCTATAAATTTCCATCATGAATGAAATTCTAAACCAAATAGTTCATATATATCAAACTATCTACTGAATCAAGAGGCAAACCGTTATCATGGTGTAAGAAACAACATCCCCATGCGATCGATGCCAATTATTTAATCTCATTCAATTATTTATTAGGTCAATTTCATTGTAATACTAGTTAATAAATCCCACTAGATCTACAATTTCATGTAAATAAATATAGATGAAATGAATCACCTACCTCAAAAGGTCACTAACGTTCTTCGTACAAGAACATACCATGAAACAGATCTCGATCACCTCTCCCACAACAAAGTTATACACCCGAGGACACTACGAAACAATCACACCAACCAACAACCACTAAGACTCCGTTAAAAATAAGGATATTAAGCACAATCATAAGATAAATATAAATGGGAGGAAAAATATCAAACCAAACACAATGATTGAATTATATCATACCTCTAATTGGCGAAGAATTAATGATAGAATCCCATGATCGATTCACATCGAAGGGGTCTCTAAAATGGCGAGGAGGGGACTACCAGGTTTCCTGGGATGAGACAGCGGGAAGCTGTAGCCATAGGGTTTGACAAACCAGAGTGGTTATTTTTTTAAAACATATATTGTTGGGGTATTACATGACTTGTAATCCCCTTTCACGACGTGTAGTGTGTCAAGGTCGGTTTCCGTAGAAAAACATTTCACCTTTTGATTTTATTTATTTTTAGAACCTCTAAATATTATATATTATGAAACCCTATTTCATGTAATGTAACTTCCTTTTCTGACATGAAATATCCCTAATTCCAAGTTTTAGCATCTATGTCCCTCCTAAATTCTTTTAAGCCACCATTGATCACCTCGGTCTTCACAAACATGAAAAGGGTAGATCCACATTGATATTGTCCCTTAAAAAACATGTTATTCTTCTAAAATAATTAATTATATATCTATTATATAATGATTTTTTATTATGTTGATGAAACATCCATTATCCACCTCCTTTCCTCTTGTTCAAAAATAATAGCATCGCTCATGTGTACGTGTCGACTACCACCACCACAAACCGATGTGATTCATTTTTCCTTCCCATTTTACAAGGAGATAGTAATTATTGTTTTAATTAATATAGAATATTTTTATGATTTTTTTAATATCCTATTAAAGTTAATTATTATACATATTTATTTTGTTTCATATTTTGAAAAATGAAAACAACGTTCAAACAAACAAATGACCTCCCATCTTCATGAATAGTGTAATTAATTTTTCTATCAATAAAATTCTTGGATCACTATTAATATATATAATGAATACATATGGTATTAATATCAATATTAACAATCGGTAGATGATTTAACTATGATTAATGTGAATTGAATGAGACTGATGAACTAAAACATGCATGTATAATGAAGCATGTATCTATCAAAACAATGATTTTAAAGAAAAAGTCTTAATAAACAAGTGATAATATGTTATCATAAAATAAAATATAGAATTATATAAACTATTAACAATCTATTATAAATTTAAAATAAATTAATAATTTTTATACATGCATTTTGAATGCGTTTGAATAAAGATGATACTTGAGGTGTGGGATTATTATCTTAAATTATTTTCTTTTGGACATATGTTATTTTATGTTAACATATTCCTTTACACGGTTTATATATATAAATATGTATCAGATGTATATTAAATTTATTTATTACTATGTTTTTTAACATCTCATATGATTTTATCCATTCATCATTCTTATAATTCAATAGTTTCCTAGCGATAAGGTTTTTCTGTTACAGTATCATTATTTATCAAGATTGTTTATGATTTTGTTTTAAATTACTAAATTTCAAAATGTACCACTAAATAATATCATGAATTTTCTTCTCCTATGGTTATTTTTTTATATTAAATAATTTCTTTTAATTTTTTTCTTCATGTACTAAAGAGATAGAAATATTATTTTAAAGAAAACTGTCTATGTTTTATCATTTGGGTGGGAATATTTTTATTCCATGTCTATATTTTTCATAAAAAATATTTTTACGAATCTTTGAATAGTTTACTAGCAGTTTGTAAAATTATTTTTACCCATGTTTTATATTATATATATATGTTTCATAAGGATCATCTTATCATTTTCTGAATATGGTAATTTTTTACCTTTTTCAAAAGTGTATAAGTAAAGTTTTATTTTATCTTATATGGGATGAATGAAATTTAACACCATCATGACTAATCAATTCCATAAAACATTCTTTATAGGATTATAAGGTTATTTTCAAGTAAAATGTTTTTGAAAATATTTTTTGAAATTTTCTATAATTTTACATTCAATGTGAAAGGAGTTTTTTTGTAATGAATTTTTTTATTGTCATCTAATGGTATGTATATTCATCAATGACAAAAATCCTTGATTTTAAAAATACTTTACTTGGAATATGATCCATTGATTCCATCCTTATTAATTCTCTATATTATTTATAATTATTATCACAATATTTTTATGAAACTCTTTCCTTATCCATGTACAATGTAATGATTAATTGATGATATGTTTTTGAAACCAATTTATTTTCCTTATGTAATGAAATGAAAAAATATTTTCTAAACCCATTTAAAATTCACAAATTATGTTCTGATAAATGATTTATGATATTTTGGAACACATATGTATATTTTTATTATGTGAATGTTGGGACTTGGATTTTATTTATCTTCAACGCATTGTGAAAATATTGATATATCATTAGATAAATAGAACTAGATTAGGGGGTGAACATAGTTCACTAAGGGATAGTATGAACATTGATATTCTTAGTAGTAAACTTTTATTAATAAGATGGAATGGGTATGTCACGACCCGTCCTCAACACCCGTGTCGTGACTACCCCAAGCCCGCCTTCCATAGGCCAGGGGCTGGCGACTAGCACCAAGGTGTAATTCCTGGTAAAAAGGGAAGGTGTTTCCTTTGTAAAGTAAACAAACACCATAGAGCAAGCAAACAGTAGAAGTAAACACTAAGTAAAAACTGGGTACAACAGTAAGTGCGGAAAAGTAAGTGGGCCAGTATACAAACCCAAACTGAAGGTAAAGTACAACTGGAAGGAAAAACAACAACTGAAAGTAAAGCCGCAACGTCGAGACGTCCTCTGGATGTCCCACCTGAAGGGTGGGTACAAATATCCTACACTTCTCCTCGGGTCCAGCCGACCGCTCCGAGTACGTCCCGCCGAGTGGTAGTACACCTCCAGGTACCGTTCTGCTCCGCAAGCCTCAACCACGATCAGCGCTATCCGTCGTCTGCAACCAACAAAACGTAGTTCGGGCATAGCCCGTGCAGGGGTGAGTATAAGCTACTCAGTAGGGACCCCGAGACCCCCGAAGGTCTCCAAAATCCACAAAGGATAATCCACAAAGGAAAGATACAATCACGAAGTAACATTCGACATTGCTTAGGTATATGCCCATACATATACCTAAGTCATCCATTCAAATTCGCTCCAACATCTGAGCCCAAGTACAACCCAGTCCACACAGGAAAGAAAAATGTAAATCCACACAGGATAGCACAACACAATTCACACAGGAAAGCAAAACAGGATTCAACTCACACGGGTATACTTCTTCGTATGACGATAGAGATGATCAGATATATCCACTGATTCATCTAAGTCGTCAGACCCACAAAGGATCGATAGATACTAACCCCCGCAATGACCCAGGAAGGGTCTGACCCACATAGGATCGATAGGTAACTAACCCCCGCAAAGACCCACACAGGATCGATAGGTAAATAACCCCCGCAAAGGCCCACACAGGATCTGTAGGCACTGGCTTACACAGAACCGTTGAGCGCTGACCCACACAGGATCAGACTCACACCGGATCGGTAGCACTGATCCACGTAGGATCGCTGAGTGCTGTAGTCGTCACCGTCGAATCCACTGAAGATCTCTGTATAGTCATCGTCGTCATCACAGTCGCAAACGCAGCCAGCTCTTGGGTTCCCGCACACAGCAAGCTCATTCAGGAGGGTCCTCTCCACGAGCCGAGAGGCTGATACATCAACTGACACATAGTCCAGAGTTGATGTATCCAAAAGTTCCATATCGTCAACAGGAACTCAACGTCGCAGACAGCGCGTCAATCGGACGCCTGGTCTGAGAGTTATTGGCTTTTTCATCCCAGGGGCCTGGTTGGTTTTTATGGAAAAACCAACCCGACCGTACTCCACATGCGTCTAAACCTCAGGTGGAGTATGCCAAAAGATCCTTCTCACTTAGAGGAATCCAAGAAAGTCGACGGCACGTCATTCAGATGTCCGGAGCTTAAGATCTAAGCGTTTCCGCTCCGAGGGCCCGGTTGGTTTCGCGTATGAACCAACCTGGCTGAACTCAAAGTATTCTGAAACCATGAGCACGATACACCAAAACGACCGACTCGATCCAAGGATCGCATCTCTGCTGACGACGCGTCGATCAGAGGTCCGTAGCCCGAGATATGGGAAAAAAACCAAAAAGGTTCTGAAAATGGGGGTTTCGGGCCTGGACCGACCCGGCCCGAGACCCCCTGGGTCGGCCTGGCTGCCGGCCTAGCGGTCCGGTGCGCGGCGCCAGCTGGATCGGCCGAACGGCCGGGCCGTTCGGTTCAGCGGGGGGCGGGGGGGGGGGGGGGGGGGGGGTGGGCTCTGCCCCCCGCGATTTGTAACCGCGGCCCCCCTTAATGGGGGCCGCTTGCTGGCCGGCCAGGGGTTTGAACCCCCGGCTGTTCTCCTATCCGGCCGGCCCGCCCTGGCCAGCCGGTTTCTGCCACCACGGGACCGGCGACGGCCAGTCCCCTCCCTGCTCCGACACCGGCGGCCCGGAACCGGCCGTCGGTCACCCTACTCAGCCGCGGCCTGGAACCAACCTTGGCTTCGTTCGTCCGGTGCAGCGCGACGGCGCCGCGCCCCTCCACCGCGGCCCTGCTCCGGCCGCGGTGTCTTCGGTTCTCTTCGATGTGGCGCGACGGTGGCGCGTCCTTGTTCGATTTCACAGCATGGCGCGATGGTGGCACGCATTCTTTACCGCACGATTCCGCGTGGTGCGTCGGCACCACACCATTCCGTTCCAATCCACAAAAGAACCAACAAGGATAAAGGAGGTGGGTCGGCCGTGTTTGTGCAGTCCGGACCCCCTCTCATTAATCAATAGCATTTGGTCTTATTACACGAAGAATGTTAAAGTAGTATTCACGAATCAAAAATAAAATAAAACAAACCCCTACCTCGTGCGAGCTTGAACGGAGGTTCGTCGAATGAGGATTCATCATGGAAAAACCGTCGTGGAAAGGGACATCGCGGAAGGAGGAAGTCGCGTCGGCGTCGCAGTACACGGCGTCGCGTAATCGGTTTCCGAGAACTCGGCGTTGTTCATCGGAGACCGATGTGTTCTTCGCGTTCTTCGTCAAAGACGAAGAAGTTCCTCAAGTCCTTAGTCTTTTCTCCCAAAAACTCCACCACAAGGTTCCAACCCCAAATAAAATAATCTCACCTCTTATTTTATTAACATAACATAACTTTTGAATTTCAAGAGTTTGAAATTCAAACATCCACACTTAACTCACTTAATTAATAACATAAGTTGTCAAAAATTAATGGTGAGTTGAGGGGGTTTATGAATATGAAGGGGTGGGGTTCGTGTTGGCCCCACCACCCTCATAACCCCCCTTGGGAAGTTGGGTAGTTATCCAACTTCCACCCAAAGCCTTAAACCACTTAAAGAAAAAAAATTGTAGTTAAATTATAAAATAAACTTCCACAATTTTTTTTATCATCTTCTCTCGTGAAAACAAAACCCTCGGAACAGGTGTTCCTAAGCAATTACCAGCGCTGTGGTTCCATCGGTGCCCTCGGAATTCGATTCCGAGCACCAGTTCAAAAGTTAGAAATTCCCACTCGTTCGTTCACTGAACGTACCCAAGCTAAACTTCGGATAGAAATTCTGGGCACACCGGGCCTCGGAATCAAGTGTCGTCAAAAACTGTGTTCTTGTAAAATCCCAAAAAAAATTAAGAAAAAATTTTCCTTTAATTTTACGGGTCTTTACATTACTCCACCTCTGGGCTTTACGTCACCGTAAAGATATATCATAGACTAGGGAAACAAATGTGGGTACTGAGCACGCATCTGAGCCTCCCGCTCCCAAGTGCTCTCTTGGAGGTTCCTGTGCTTCCATCTGATGCGTACTAGAGGAATCGACCGTCCACATAGGACCCGCTCCTGTTGATCCTCAATTCCCACCGGATCCTCCGCGAAAGTCGCCCCATCATCAACGTCTAGCTCCCCATGGTCAATAATGTGCGTCGGGTCATGCACGTATCTCCTCAGCTGAGATACGTGGAAGACGTCGTGCACCCAGTGTAACTGAGGTGGTAGAGCCACGCGATAAGCTACCTCACCAATCCTGCTGAGGAACTGGAACGGTCCGATGAAGTGTGGATACAACTTGCCGCCTCAGCCAAATCTCCATAATCCACGTCGAGGTGAGACATGCAAGAAGACGTGGTCGTTATCCTTGAACTCTAGTGGCCTCCGCCTCCTATCTGCATAAGACTTCTGCCTACTCTGAGCTGTCCTCATCCACTCCTGGATGACCTGGACCTTCTCAGTCGTGGCCTGGACCATCTCCGGTCCCACAAG
This sequence comes from Viscum album, assembly GCA_963277665.1. Classification (NCBI taxonomy): domain Eukaryota; kingdom Viridiplantae; phylum Streptophyta; class Magnoliopsida; order Santalales; family Viscaceae; genus Viscum; species Viscum album. The sequence continues at coordinate 838,788,436 of OY728167.1, forward strand.
TGCTGACTCCCCAGGGTCTGCCCAGCACAAAGGAGATTTGTAAGGTCGGCCATACAACGCCTCGTATGGTTCCATCCCGATGGTGGAGTGGTAACTGTTGTTTTACGCAAACTCCACCAAAGGTAGGTGGTCCTCCCAGCTGCGACCAAAGTTGAGGACACATGCGCGGAGCATGTCCTCGAGAGTCTGAATGGTCCTCTCCGTCTGACCATCTGTCTGAGGGTGAAAGGCAGTGCTCAGACGTAGCTGCATCCCGAATGTCTCCTACAACCCCTTCCAAAACCGGTAAGTAAAGCGAGCATCTCGATCGGAGACGATAGATGACGGCACACCGTGAAGCCATACAATCTCCTGAACGTAAAGTCGTCCCAAGCTCTCCACTGAGCCCTGCTCTCTGATGGGTAAGAAGTGTTCCGACTTGGTGAGTTGGTCGACAATCACCCAAATGGAGTCTTGACCTCTGGAAGTGCGTGGAAGTCCAGTCATGAATTCCATAGATATGTCATCCCACTTCCACTCCGGGACCTCCAAAGGCTGTACCAAGCCTGCTGGTACCTGGTGCTCTGCCTTCACCTGGTAGCATGTGAGGCATCGAGAAACGAACTCCGCCACAACCTTCTTCATGCCCGGCCACCAGTGTTGTCATCTGAGATCCTGGTACATCTTCGCCACTCCAGGATGTACCTCCAAAGGAGAAGTGTGAAACTCTCTCAGCACCTCCTCCCGTAAGGCAACTGGAACCATGGTACATCATCTAAAAAGGACGTCATGCACTACTCCAAAGGAGAAACCATCAGGTGCATGTCCTGAGGATATCTGTGCACTTCGCGTCTCACAGTCAGTTTCCCCACGCTGTGCCTCTCTGACCCGCTGTAGTAGTGGAGGGGTGACTGTGAGAGACTGAAGGAAGGCTGCTCCATCTCTATCCACGCCTCTAGGGGCACTGGTCAAACTCTGTCTCAGCTCCTGGAAGCTCTGCTGACATTTTTCTGACCACACGAAGGGTTTCCCCTTCCTCTTTAATGTTCTGCAAAGCTGCAATGATTTCTCCTTTGCTGAAAAGGGAAATCTAGTCTCATCCCCTAGATGAACCACGTTCGTTGCCTAATACAGTCAATCCCATCATGATTTCTTAATTCATGGCATGGATGACGTCGTAAGGCCTCGACGCTGCTACCAAGAGATCCAACCATTACTCTCGCCTCCAAGGGTTGAGTCACACTGTCGGTATCAGTGTGTGGTCACTAGGTCTCCTCCAGTAAGAATCTCGCAAGTGAGGGTCATGTCAACAGTTTTTAACCGTCACCTCTTAGTAATAACAAACAAAAGACAAGAAAGCAAACGTTACTATTGCAAGTGTCTTTTATTACTTCAACTCAAAGTACAAGGACAAAAGGAAATATAAAAAAAAGAAGCTAGAGGCATTATGGTCAAGGTCCTCTATTCCTAGAGCTAGTCCCGCACTTGTCCACCCGCTTCCAGAGCTCCATGATCGTAAGCTTCAGCTTCCTGAAGCTATGCTCTCCCCTGAGGTCGGGGTGGACCTCCTGGTGGTGGTGGTGGTAGAGCCTCAAAGCGTCACCCACCACCTGCTGCTCGACCAACTCCTCTGCTTCGTCCTCCTACTTCCTGCGGACCACCACGGTCGAACCTGTGCCTCTGCCTAGGTGGTTCCTCAACCGTCTGCTGCTCCTCTACATGGCGGGTCGGGCAGTCACAAGCCATGTGGCCCTGCCCGCCGCATGCATAGAACTGTCTTCCACTCGTAAGACTGGTTCTGCTGTGTGTTCCCTGCACCTCCGAGCCAGTATCCTGTGGTCATTCGCCCGTTGGCCTGGCCCTCTTGGACCTTTGCGACATCTGTGTACTGACGGCTGCAGAAGACTCCGCCACGTGTCGCCCTACGGTAGGTCTCGCCGCTGGTGTAGACTCAGCAAGAAAACTCTCGATGAGAAGAGCTCGCTCCAGTACTCCTGACTGAGTCGGAATGCCGAGGGAGATCAGCGATGCCCTGATATCGTGCCTCAATCCCTGCTCAATGGTCCGGGCCCGGAAGAATGGGTCCCGTACCATGTCTGTCGAGTAGCGCGAGAGATCGGTAAATCTCGCCAAGTACTGGGTGACTGTCAAGCTGCCCTGCCGCAGCTGAAGAAGCTCCTGGATGCGCACCGTACGGAGGGTGGCTGGGAAGAACTCCGAGTGGAAGAGGCTCTCAAAGTCTGTCCAGAGGAGAGATGCCTCATCGTGCACCTGGAGCATCAAGCTCCACCATCTTCCTGCTGTTGTGTGCAGTAGGCTCGCTGCGAGGATCACCATGAGGTCTGCTGGTGTCCTCACTAACCGAAAAACTCTCACCACTGCCTCCAGCCAGTCCTCGGCTGCCTGGGGGTCCGTCTCCCCGTGAAACCTGGGTGGTCGCTGGCGCTGGAACTCATGCAGTGAACTAAGGCGACGTGCATCGTCAGCGGCTAGGGCTGGAAGCATCGGTGGCTCGGCGGGTAAAGGTACCGCCGGTGCCTCAGCTGTCAAAGGGCCCTACACCGAGGCCTCGTCGCTCGATGGGTTGTCGTCACGCACAACTCTCGGAACCCTAGCTGGCTGCCGTCGTGGGGCCATCCTGAAAAGAAACAGGTGTGCCACGGTCAAAACAGTATACCTGGTGAGGTGACACAAAGTAATCAGATAAAAAACTTGAAACACACATGCAATCAATTTTTTCGTGCATTAAGTCGGAAATCAGAAGTCAGGGTCCTGGTGTACGGATACGTCGGCCGCTGCACCAACACTGGACTCCCTGGATTGATAACCACACTCAGTACGCTTAACACTATTGCTTCACATAGAAAAATATCAGAGTCCCAAGTTCTGTGGTAGAACCAAACTCCTCTGATACCAATTTGTCACGAGCCATCCTCCGGGCCCGTGTCGTGACTACCCCAAGCCCGCCTTCCATAGGCCAGGGGCTAGCGACTAGCACCAAGGCATAATTCCCTATAAAAAGGGAAGGTATTGCCTTTGTAAAGTAAAAAAACACCACAGAGCAAGAAAGTAGTAGAAGTAAACACTAAGTAAAAACTGGGTACAACAGTATGTGCGGAAAAGTAAGTGGGCCAGTATACAAACCCAAACTGAAGGTAAATTACAACTGGAAGGAAAAACAGCAACTGAAAGTAAATCCGCAACGTCGAGCCATCCTCTGGATGTCCCACCTGAAGGGTGGGTATAGATAGCCTCCACTGCTCCTCGGGTCCAGCCGACCGCTCCGAGTACGTCCTGCCCAGTGGTCCACCTCCAGGTACCGTCCTACTCCGCAAGCCTCAACCACGATCAGCGATGTCCGTCGTCTGCAACCAACACAACGTAGTGCGGACATAGTCCATGCAGGGGTGAGTATAAGCTACTCATTAGGGACCCCGAGACCCTTGAAGGTCTCAAAAATCCACAAAGGATAATCCACAATTGAAAGATACAATCACGAAGTAACATTCGACACTGCTTAGGTATATGCCCATACATATACCTAAGTCATCCATTCAATTTCGCTCCAACATCTGAGCCCAAGTACAACCCAGTCCACACAGGAAAGAAAAACGTAAATCCACACAGGATATCACAACACAATCCACACAGGAAAGCAAAACAGGATTCAGCTCAAACAGGTATACTTCTTCGTATAATGATAGAGATGATCAGATATATCCACCGATTCATCTAATTCGTCGGACCAACAAAGGATCGATAGGTACTAACCCACGCAATGACCCAGGAAGGGTCTGACCCACACAAGATCGATAGGTAACTAACCCCCGCAAAGACCCACACAAGATCGGACCCACACATGATCTGTAGGCGCTGGCTCACACAGAACTGCTGAGCGCTGACCCACACAGGATCGGACCCACACAGGATCGGTAGCACTGATCCACGTAAGATCGCTGAGTGCTGTAGTCGTCGTCGTCGAATCCACTGAGGATCTCTGTACAGTTGACGTCGTCATCACAGTCGCAAACGCAGCCAGCTCTAGGGTTCCCTCACACAACAAGCTCATTCGGGAGGGTCCGCTCCACGAGCCGAGAGGCTGATACATCAACTGAAACATATTCCAGAGTTGATGTATCCAAAAGTTCCGTATCGTCAACAGGAACTCAACGTCGTAGACGGCGCGTCAATCGGACGCCCGGTCTGACAGTTATTGGCTTTTTCGTCCCAGGGGCCTGGTTGGTTTTTAAGGAAAAACCAACCCGACCGTTCTCCACCGGCATCCAAACCTTTTGCGGAGTATGCCAAAATGTCCTTCTCACTTAGATGAATCCAACAAAGTCGACGGCACATCATTCAGACGTCCGGAGCTTATGATATGAGTGTTTCCGCTCCGAGGGCCCGGTTGGTTTCGTGTACGAAACAACCCGGCCAAAATCAAAGTATTCCGAAACCTTGAGCACGATATACCGAAACGACCATCTCGATCCAAGGATCACATCCCCACTGAAGGCGGGTCGATCGGAGGTCTGTAGCCCGAGATATGGGCAAAAGACCAAAAAGGATCTAAAAACGGGGGTTTCGGGCTCGGACCGACCCAGCCCGAGACCCCCTGGGTCGGCCCGACCAAGGTGCGGCCCGGCCCAGCTGCTGGCTCGGTGGTCCGGCTCGCGGTGCCAGCTCCCTCGGCCGAACGGAGGAGCCATTCAGTTCAGCGGGGGGGGGGGGGGGGTTTCCCCCGCAAATTGTAACTGTGGCCCCCCTTAATGGGGGCCGCTTGCTGGCCCGCTGGGGGTTTGAACCCCTGGCTGTTCTCCTGTCTGTCTGGCCCGCCCCGGCCGGCCGGTTTCTTCCACCATGGGACCGGCAACGGTCGGTCCCCTCCCTGTTCCGACACCGGCGGCCCAGAAACGGCCGCCGGTCACCCTGCTCAGCCGTGGCCCGGAACCAACCTCGGCTTGGTTCGTCAGGCGCGGCGCGACGGCGCTGCGCCCCTCCGCCGTGGCCTCGCTCCGGCTGTAGTGTCTTCGGTTTTCTTCGAGGCGGCGCGACGGCGTCGCATCCTTGTTCGATTTCAAGGCGTGACGAGACGGCGCCACACATTCTTTACCGTATAATTCTTCATGCTGCGTCGGCACCACACCATTCCGTTCCAATCCACAAAAGAACCAACAAGGATAAAGGAGGTGGGTCGGCCGTGTTTGTGCGGTCCGGCCCCCCTATCGTTAATCGATATCATTTGGTCTTATTACATGAAGAACGTTAAAGTAGTATTCACAAATCAAAAATAAAATAAAACAAACCCCTACCTCGTGCGAGCTTGAACGGAGGTTCGTCGAACGAGGATTCGTCATGGAAAGACCGTCGCAGAAAGAGACGTCGCGGAAGGAGGAAGTCACATCGGCGTCGCGGTACACGGTGTCGCGTAATCGGTTTCTGAGAACTCAGCATTCTTTGTCGGAGACCGATGTGTCCTTCGCGTTCTTCGTCGAAGACGAAGAAGTTCCTCAAGTCCTTAGTCTTTTCTCCCAAAAACTCCACCACAATGTTCCAACCCCAAATAAAATAAGCTCACCTCCTATTTTATTAACATAACATAACTTTTGAATTTCAAGAGTTTGAAATTCAAACATCCACACTTAACTCACTTAATTAGTAACATAAGTTGTCAAAAATTAATGGTGAGTTGAGGGGGTTTAAGAATATGAAGGGGTGGGGTTTGTGTGGGCCCCACCACCCTCATAACCCCCCTTGGGAAGTTGGGTAGTTACCCAACTTCCACCCAAATCCTTAAACCACTTAAAGAAAATAAAAAATTTAGTAAAATTATAAAATAAACTTCCACAATTTTTTTATCATCTTATCTCATGAAAACGCAACCCCCGAAACAGGTGTTCCTAAGCAATTACCAGCGCTGCGGTTCCATCGGTGCCCTCGGAATTCAATTCTGAGCACCGGTTCAAAAGTTAGAAATTCCCGCTCGTTCGTTCACTGAACGTACCCGAGCTAAACTTCGGATAGAAATTCCGAGCACACCGGGCCTCGGAATCAAGTGCCGTCAGAAACTGCGTTCTTGTAAAATCCCAAAACAAATTAAGAAAAACATTTCCATGAATTTTACGGGTCTTTACAGGGTAGTAAACCAAATACACTATGATAGTATTGATCATGATACTTGGTTACTATGGAAATTTTTTTCTATTATTATGTGTATTCTACAAATCTATCTCTTATGCTAATGTTTTTCTCTCACAACTCATGTTCTTTCATTCCTTTATGATTTATGTCTTATAAAATGTTGGTACTTATTCCATGACTCCCAATTATTTTTTAATATATTCAGTGTATGGTTTTAAAATTCTAATGTCATGTTCTCATGCCCTAAGGACCATGTTGTGATTCTTCTATCATGGATACCCCCCTTTTTACCCTAAATAAAAATATAGGCTCACCCATTATTATGTTCCCCATTATCTGGATGTGAAGGAAATTTTTATATATGATATGTATAAGTAGGGTGAATGTTTTAATTAATTAAGAGGAAGGTAGTTATATATTACACGACCATGTTTTTTATGTATACAACATTCCACAACACAATACCTATAAAAATTCTATTATAGATCATTATGTTCTATACTTAATATTTATATAATGTGATATAAAATATTTATTTGAAAATTATGGGTGATAATATTTGTTTTCAAGGGATGGTTTAGTTACCCTTAAAAAATTGGTTGAGAAAAATTTAGTGGGAACCCATAAGGTAATCCTATGTATAAGAGCACATCATGTGTTACGGTAAAGAATTGTGTGTGATTTTATTAGAAAAACAACCATGTATGTATTCTAAAAGTTGTAGTGGTTTTGTAATAGTTAAATCTTGGGTTAATAGCCCTAAAAATAGTTTATCCCATATATCTCATCCATTATTTGGGTTCATGGTGAGGTTACCCTTACTGCTCACCTAGTTTGACAATCCCATGGGATATTGTTAGGTTAATTCACATTTTCAATACAGACTATCATGAAGGATTTCAATATATCATGATCACATATGAACTAGGATAAAAATAAGGAATCACAGTATGAAAATAAGAATCCATTATTGAGATATCCTATGATTTTTTTTATTATATGATGGATCACTCTGATTAACAATCCATGATGGCCATTATAACATCTTTTTTTTGCAAGGGATTCAAGATATAAAAATAATGTTTAGGTGAAGATAAATATTCTTAAATATTGAATTAACTTATTTGATATTATTTATATAAATTACCTTATATAATGAAAAGTCTCCCACATTATTAATTCATATCCTCAATTATAAGATGTTAAATTTGTAATGAAAAAAATATAATGGTACTGATCACATATCACATTTATGGTTCTTCTCCGATTGATGTTTTTTGGGGTTATTATTCCTAAAAATCTCATTATTCTCCCACTTGAAAAATTTGATGTTTTTCTAGTATGGTTATGATTTATTTTCATAACTCCCAAATTAATAGTTGAGCATGGGAAGTTGAATTTGATATTCGAAACCAAAACGTAAACATTTATTAGTTTGATTATAAATATTATCATCCATTTGGAAATTCCATCAATTTTATGGGTATTTATTTCATTTCAAAATTAATCTAATAACATATTGTTGTAGAAAATCTCAATATCAAATATATTAGTATTATATGGGAACTTTATGATGTTTTTCATTAAGAGTTTCTTAGTCTTACTCCAAATTAGGATGTTCTATTTTACATAGAACTCATCCCTCCTACTACACCTATTTGAATGCATCCATAAATAATAGCCCTATAGAGTTAGAGGAATTGAATAATTAACTCCAAGAGAATATTTAAATGGGATTCATTCAGTCGGGTGCACAACCTTGGGGTGAAATTTATCTTTTTTTGAAGGAAATATGGATCAATATGACTCTACATCGATGATATGGAACTGAACAATATCATAATCAATAATAAGTATCCACTTCCCGTATTAATGAATTATTCAGTCAATTATGAGAAGCGTTATATTTTTCTAAGATTTATCATCAATCTAGATACTATCAGTTATGGGTGAATAATAAAGACATAACCAAGAAATTATTCTATAAGATATTTGGATACTATGAATTTATAGTAATTCTATTTGGTCTTATTAATCTTCCATATATCGTCCTAGATTAAATAAATAGTATCTTTAGTGATTACCTTGATCAGTTTTTGGAAGTCTTTATAGATGGTATTATTATATATTAAAAATGAAATGTATATCATGAAGATCATTTTAGGATTGTTTTGAAGACACAAAGGAAGTATAATTTGTTTTTAAGATTTACCAAGTGTGAATTTTTTCTATAAAAGTTTCATTTTTTGGTTGAATAATCTAAAGAGAATTTATATCTTTCTATCCATCAATGATGAATAATATTGAATATTTTCCCGGACCAACCTCTATGACTCAGATTTATAGTTTTACTGGTTCATCTGGTTATTATCGATGCTTTGGGGAGAATTTATCATGGAGTTCTAGTCCACTCACTATGTTAACACATAATAGATCCATGCTTATTTTGATATATTAATGTAAAGAAAATTTAAACAAACTAAATGGAATGTTAGTAAGTGTTCTTATTCTTACACTATGTTTTAGTGGAGAGGGTTTTTTTGACCTCTCAATGATGGGAATGATATTTTCCTCATTTAAAATTATAATGTAATAGAATAATCCTCACAAAAATTCAAAATAAATTATAAAATTTACCCAAAAAGGTATATTTAACTAGAAATGGTAATTTATGCATTAAATATATAAAGGTATTATTTTAATTGTGAAATGTTTGGAATTTATAAAAATCATAATATTTTAATGTATTTATTCACATTCAAAGAGAAAATATTCCAGCAGAGAAATGGTTTGAGTTGATTAAATATTATGACATCTCAATACATTACCACCCTTGGAAATAATACAAGGTTCTAGATGCTTTGAGTCGAATAGGTCATTCTTGTTTACTTATAACGAGGATCACAAAAGTTCAATTAATTCTATTATATCTAATTATGATCTAAGGCTTACCTCGATGTTTTGGAAATTACTTCGACATTCTCTGGATAGAACTTATATCTCACCACTGCTTATCATCCACCAAACTGTTGTAAGTCTGAGTGAACGATTAATACCCTATATGATATATTGAGGTGTAGTTATATCAAATTTAATGGTTTTTTGGGATAACACCTTACCCTAGTGAAGTATTCTTACAACAATATCTTCCAATCAATCATTTTGAAGGCTCATTATAAATCCTTCTATATAATGATGTGTAGAACTCCAATGTTATGGGATGAAGCTAGATAAAAATATCTATTAGGTCTTGATATAAGTGAGTAAATGGAAGTGGAATTAAAATCAATTTAACATCACATTATGACAGATCATAGTCGACATAAAATGTTTACTTCCAATCAATAGTGAGGCCTAAAATACAATTTTTTTAATAAGTATTTTATATGAATTTATCCGTAGAAAAAGGTTATTATTTTTGTAATGAAAATAAATATAACCCTACACATGTTGTCCCCTTATAGATTCCTAATCGATTAGGGATAATAGATTATCACTTTTCACTTCCACCGATCATCTCTGAAGATCATGACGTGTTCCATATATCTCCATTCAGGAAGTACATACCTGATCCCTTAAATAATATGAATTTAGAGGTTTTATAGTTGGATCATGATCTTCCCCTATAATGAATGTCTACTTATTTTCTTTGATCATAGAGATAAAGTGATTCAGATTAAGACTAATAAACATGTAAAATTTCTCTGTTGGAATTAAAAATTTGAAGAAGCTACTTCATAACCAGGGGATGTTATAAAATTGATACATATTAATTAATTTGTATTGGAGTAACAAACATTCAAGGGATAAACTAATTTTAATGGTGTTAGAATGAATCCCCCATAGATTTTATGATATAGTTCTCTATAAGTAAATTTTATTTCTCTAATATATTATTTTACACGTAACCCATAGATTAAGAAAACCATGTTATACTATTTAAATAATATTATTTAATGACGTGTTTAATCCATAGACATTGCAATAGTTGGTACCAATATGACCAAACAAATTATGAACAATTTATGGTTTTCACGTTCATAAAATCAATTCATTGGATATCATTTAATTATAAATAAAAATAAAAATCTATTGAAAATAAAGGATATTTTTTTATAAAAATAATTATGGACACAATGTGTTTCTATATTAATAAATTAAAAAATTCACTAAATATGAATGATTTTAATTTAATTTATTTATTATATCATTAATTAAATGTTTTTTCATTGATTTAATGTCTTTTATATGCATGGGATGTGAATAAATTTGGTTTTACGCATAGAAATGTATTTTACTAAAAAATTGTTTTCATCATGTTGGTCAGGCGTATTTTAAAATGAATTTATACCACATTAAAAAAGGAATTTTGAAAAATAGATTTCATATTTTGAATTAGTAGGTCCATATTTTTTAAATAGTTCCCTTTTATTTTAAACATTATGAATAGTGACTATCGTGAAATTTATCACCTCAGTAAAAGGTAAATCGGGTTAACCTAAGCTAAGAATAAGAGTTAAGGTCACCATTTTTCATATCAATATTCACTGGATGAAGTTAATTGAGATAGTTTTACCTTAAAAAACTAATTTAAATGTTTATGGACTCTTTTACCTAAAAAGTTCCTATCTAATATTTAAATTAATGAAAAATACAAATTTTACTCCCACAGGTTAAAATATTTCTTATGTGCTCACATTAAAAAAATGAATTTCTTCAATTATTCTTAATGGTTATTTTGACAAAAATGAAATTAGTTTCGTTATGGTAATTTATGTATAATATTTCATGACTATATAATTCCCTAAAATTCTTACATAACAACAACAAAGTATTTCATCAATTAATACCAAAATATATTAAATGATCTTTAAAATAGTAAATATATTATAATATGGATGAGTTATAATGTTAATATACTTCAATATATTAATATAAAATAATTTTTTTACATCATTATATTCCATTTCCAACTTTTTTCCATGTATTTAAATTAAAATTAAATGAATATCATCAAAAATGAAATTAATGATATTTCATTAAAATATATTTTATTAAATTATTTAAAAATAATAATAATTTTCAAATCAGACAAGGTGGAAAATATATAGTCTGAAATTTCATACCTTTTCCATTTATTAAGAAATTTTCAATTTATAAGATAACTTATAACCCATTAGTATATAAAAATTTTCCACGTCGATTAAGTTTAAAATTCATTACCATTGGGTAAATAAAAATGATAAGGCTGAAAATGTCACCAAAAAAATATAAATTTAATTTTATAATGATATTTAACCTTATAATCTTTTTCCTTAAATATATTTCCCATTGGAATCCTTTTTCTTTAATATTTCCCAATTTTATTTTTAATCTTTTAAAAAATTCTAGTAGATTACCTCCCATCACATATAAAATATCATTTGTTATCCTCTTTTTCACACACGTTTTCAACCTTCAAGATTTTCCTAGCCATAAAATAATACAATCCTATATTCTTTTACTACTTCATATAGATTATATTCTTTTAAAAATACAATCACTTTAATGTAAATTTGTAAGACAAAAGACAGTTATAAACATAGAGGTATATCTCTTAACATACCATTTTCAATTATATTTTTGATTCAAATCATTTGAATAAATGGTATACATTATAAATTTAAAACAAAATTATATTAAATATTTTTAATATTTATTTTCATGATGGAAAATCCAATATCCACCTCCTTCCCATCCATTTTAAAATGACAACGTCGCCCGTGTATACGTGTGGACTACCACCTCCACAAAGCGATGTGATTTTTTTCATTTTTATTTTACATGGATGGTAGTAATTATAGTTTAAATGAATATTTATGATATTAATGATATTATTATTATTATTTAAAGTAAAAATACATTTTACTTTTCATTCATTCTATCATTTAGAAAATATAAACAACCATCAAACTTATGAACAACCTAAAGTCTCCATGAACAGTGTAATTCAATTTTCAATGGATATGATTAATGTATATATATATATATAATGAATATATATGATATAAAAATTCTGTATATCATTCTTATGATTATTTTTCCATGATAAAATTATAAACAATGAGAATGAAGAGTTGAAACATGGATGAAAAAAGTAGTTATCACCTAAAAGAATGATATGAATAAAGAAATTTAAAAAAATGGGTGAGAGTATATTATATGAAATATAATATATGGTATGAAATTTATTAATATGATTATGTAATACCTTCCCAATAAATTAATTTTTATTATACAAGAGTTCAAATTTGTATGAAGAAAGAAATGTCTCGTTGTAAGGGTATATCCCCTGAAACTGAATTCATTGAGACATATGATATGTTTTAAACATATATTTTTTATGACGTTTATATAAAGGATAGTTTAAATATGATATCATGATCCCCTTATTATCAGGATATTTAATGTTTTATTTTATATTATTCTTCCATGGGTAATATGATTCAAAAGTTACCATAGCGGTAAGGGTTTAATGGTATATTCTCTTTATTTATGACGATTGTTTATGATTAGGTTTATAGTGATGAAATTTCTTAATTATCCTCTGAGAATTGTAATGAATTTTATTCTCCTATGATTATTTATAAATATTACACTTTTTACATTTACTTTCCCTCATCTTTTGAAATCATGAGGAGGAAGGAATGTTTTTAAGGATAATCAACACTGTTATACTATTTTGATGAATATTTATCTTCCATGTCCATGCTTTATGACAAAAAAATTATTGATTGTTTACCAATTTTTAAATTAAACTTCAAAGAAAGTTTTACCCATGTTTTCCAATTGATAAAAAAATTAAAGGGGACTTATTTTCATTCTCCAAATGAGGTAATTTTTTATTGATTACAAATGTGTGAATAGAATATTCTATTTTAACATATATGGATTAGTGGAATTTATTTTCGTCATGAAAATTCAATTATTTATTTCTTACATTAAAATATTCTGAGAATATTATTAGGGAAAATGATCTTCTAAATTTATTTGAGTTGTATGTTTCAAAAGGGATTTTCAATGTGGAAAGTGTATTTTCCTGAAGGATGTTTTTAGTGATCTTTTTATTGTATTTCTAATCATCAATGAAAACAAATTAATTTTTCATATGCTCTTATAGGGATATTATACATGTACAACATCATTATTCTTTCACTGGATGGTTTATGATTTTTATGAAATGATGTTTATGAAGCCCATAATTTTTCAATGGGGAGTTCTATGATGAATTGAAGAAATATTAATTATACAAATTTATTTTCCATAAGTTATACCATGATTACATCATTATGAATCCCATTTTTTTCATACTTAATGATACAACAATGTTTTTATGATCATGTTCTATACATAATTTTTATTTTCCATTATCCAATTGATGGGCCTAGATTTATAAAACCAACCAATGTATTGGGTATTGATTAATATATCATGAGATAAATAGAGAATGAATGTGGAGTGAACCTAGTTCAATAAGGGAATCTATAAATTAGTATTTTTTAATATGTTAACCTTGAATGATATGATATAATGGGTATTGAACTAAATAAACTATGATGGACTTCGAAGTTAGTCTTGGATATTATGTAAATGATTTTCTATGCTATGTGTGTGAAAAAATATACATCTTTCCCCATTGTTATGATCCCATGGATTGTATTCTTTGATTACATTATGATTCATGTCTTATTAACTTCAATAACGTTTCCCATGAATCAAGATTGTGTTATATGATATCTTGGATATTCTTTTCAAGCGTTAATCTCATCTTCTAAAACTCTTATTACAATGTTATACCTATGTGATCAGTGATATATCCCTATTTATCCTTGATGATTATCTAAGATAATATTTTATTATGTTTCCCTTCCCATGGATAATTTTTTTAATTATGATATGTATAATAATAGTGATAGTTGTGTATAATGTAGTGGGAGATGATATAGATCCTATATGTGTAACGACCCAAAGTTTCATTAATGGAAAATCCCTCTTGATCTTATTAAATGCCTCTTTATATAAAATGTTTTTATAAGATGTCAACTTCTTTGGTTTTATGTTAAGATTTTTGACCGTTGTTAATATATCTGTTGAACAGTTATCACATGATTTGTATAAATATAGGACCTTAACAAATCCAATTTACTCAGAAAAAAGAAGTGATGGCCTCATCCAGTAGAATTTCCCTATAAGAATCCCATTTGTTGGATCTCGGAAAAGAGGTGGCATCCTTAGGCTTCGCCCTTGACCAAGCCCAAGCTGAGCTTCACCATGTCAAGCTCGAACGAGACCGTCTACGGGAAAAGTGGAAGTTGATAGAGATTACCACTCGAGCGATGTTATCCGAGCCTCCCCAAGAGTCTATCACCATCGCACACCTTACCCTTGGGTCTTATGCAGCTATTTTAAGGGGTTATGTAACAAATAACTAGTATTATGTTCATGTACATTATTTTTGTATATAATAATAAATATAATTTCAAGTCATTTTTGATACATTGTAAATAGTTTTTAAAAGTACAAATGGTGTTTTTAGTTATTATTTAATTAAGAAATATATTTTATTAAGTTAATGGATTTTTTAATTAAATAATATTTTAATAAAATAATAATATTATTATTAAATTATTTTTTTATTAAATATAAATGATCTTATAATTTTATGAATGCAATTAAAAAATTTTATTAAGGTTTGAAAGCCATTTTTGTCAAAACCCGTGAATTTTTGATAAATGTCGGTTTTTATTTTAAAAGTGAAAATTAAAATATTTAGAAATTTTTTTAGATAAAATAAATGTTATTTCTGGAATTAAGATGTCGAAATTATCCGATGGTGAATTTTTCATAATTTTCTGAGATAGTCAAATTTTTGGGTAAAAATTAAATACCGTTTAAATATATAATGTGTTTTATGACATCATAATGACCCAATGGTGATGTAATAAAATACCATAATCCATATATTCGGCCAATATATGTTTTATCATTAAAATAATATGATTTTGGGTTTGTTTGACTTACTTTTCAAAGCATTAATGGACCCCTCAAGACATATTCAACACCTTTCCTTTTTAAATTAATTTCCATGGGAGTGTGACTCATCTCCACATAATCAACCTTATTATTTTAAGAATTTCGGACTTCGGCCTTATAAAATATTTTTTTCCTCTTCCCTTTGCCAAAAACCATGGGCAAAAACCATGGGATGGTTTGTGGTTTGGATTAATTTAATGTAAGGGGACCCAACCCTAAATAATAAAGAATTCCCTCACCATTCCTATATAAACCCACCCAAGCTCCCACTTCCTCCTCACTCAAAGCCCTTGGAGTTCGTCCAACCTCTACCCAACTCTCTCTAAAATCCTACCAAGGTGCGCCAATCTCCCAAGAAGCCTCTCACAAGCCTCTATCTATCCTTTGGAAGCACACTTCCAAGTAAGGGTTTTTTCTTCCTTTCTCATTTTTGTCAATTTTCTTTAAGTTGTATTGCCCTTTTAATTTAAATTATGAATGTTGGGGTATGGTTTCGCATCTCCCCCATACTGCCCTCTTATTGTTTGAATGATGGGAGACCCCTTTCTCTCCCATTAAATACCTCCCATGTACACCTGTTACTATGCCGAAATTCTGAAAGGAACTTCCCTCTCTTCTTTTACATTCAAGCAATAATTTTGTATCATGAATCTAAATTCTATTACAATTTTTGGGACATTTATCTATATTACCTCTTTACTATCCATTACATGTAAATATGATGAGGAACCCCTTTCTCTCTCATCAACCATTTTTATGAATTCTTATGTCACGCCATTACGCTGCCGAAATCGCGCCGATTTTCTAAGCTAATGCCATTGTGTAGTGGATACCATGCCCATTTCTCCATAAAGGGTATCCACCTTTATGCACCTTTAATTATTTATTATAATGATTCATGTATTAATTCCACATTCTTTTATCCTAGAATAAATGATTATGTTTTATGAATCCATGTTTTATGATCCATGTGGCACACTTATGCATGAAATGAAATGTTTAAGAAGGGTGCGCCCTTATAGCACTCCAATGCATTGGGTAAAGTATAGTATCATGATACGTCATGTTCAATGAGTATTGACTCATGATAATTCAAGTGCAATAAGGTTTTACTCGTGCTTCATGTGCAATGAGGATTTACTCATGCTCTATGTGCAATAAGCCTTGGCTCATGCTAATTCCATGTTAAGTGATGTTGCCACATTTCCATGTTATGATTATCATGCTTTATCATGCCTTTATGTTCATGTTTTTATTATGCTTTATTGATATGCCTATTGTCTAACATGTATTTTACTCCTCATGTTATTCCATGTGTACTCCATTACTGGGCTTTATAGATCACCCTTTCTTTATGCATGTCCTCAGGTTATCCCATGCAATGCTAAGTACGAGGGAATGCAGTGGTCATGTAAAGGAAGTTTTCAATAAAGATGTTGTATTTCATGTTCTATGTTTTTATGTAATGATCCTAAGCCCCAAATACACTAAACCTCTCGATCTTCTTTGTTGTATCAAGTGAAGTTTTATATAATTAATCATGTTTAAGTTGTAATAAAAAGCAGGGTTGTCATAGTTGGTATCAGATGATAGGTTTAGTTATTTTTGGGATTAGGAAACCCTAGTAAAGCCCTAGAGACAATAATAAGTATAATAAAAATATCCCTAAGTTTTGGTGAGTATTGAGTAAGTGGGTTATAAAGAAAATACATCCCTGTCTAGATACGAGCAGGTAGAGGTGGCTCTGGCACAAATGTATCCTAGGGGTAAAACCCGAAAACACCGCTTTGAGCTAGACTCGAATGGGAACTAGTGCAAGACAACGGGCCTTGATGCACTCTTGGTTACGACACTCATGGGGGATATGTTTTGATAAATTTACAATCTTAGTATGAACCCTTATTAATGGAAAAATTTCCCCTAAGAATATATGTTATAAATTTGATCATGAAAAGCCTAGATTGAAGCATATAGACTTATGAGTTAAGGTAATAAAATTTTATTTATAAGTCATCAACTTTTGTCTTTGGATTACCCTTTATGTGTTACCCCTAACATTCCTTTTATTCCAGCCAATGGCTGGTAATAGGAGGACTCGGGCTAACAACCGATGCGAAGATCAGTGTGATGACTGTACTAATGAGATACCAAATCCAATGGGAGTGGGAATCACAAACTTTTTCACGCTTTTCTCTCAGCTAACTCAAGTTTTGAATAGAAACATGGGTCAAGAGGAAAGTTCAACCACCCCCTAAGAAAGAACAAGTCGCTATCGAGAGCTTCATGAGACAAAGGCCTCCTACTTTTAGTGGATCATCCGATCCCACGATCGTTGAACAATGGATCAACTCCATTGAAAATATCTTCTCCATCCTTCAATGTTCTGAACAAGAGAAAGTTCTCCTGGCTACTTATCGTACGGAGGCTGAATCTAATCAATGGTGGATGTTGATCAAAAATACGAAGCCTGAGGAGGAGATCGAGGCGTTGGAATGGAAGGATTTCCGGAAGATGTTTTTCGATAAATATTTTCCACACACCCTCCAGCTTAAGATGGAAAGGGACTTCCTTTCCATCAAGCAAAAAGATGAAGAATATGTTGGACCGTATGAGGAAAACTTTACAAGGCTTGCACGATACACTTCCGGCTTTGTCGTTACCCCCGAATGCAAGGTTGACTGCTTCTTTGGTGGGATGAAGCCTAGCTTGTGGAAAGCATTAGTGATCCGTGACTTCGAAAACAATGAATAATTTGTCCAATGTGCCCTGAAGGTCGAAATGGAGATCGGGGAATCACAGGGGTATCATGGGGACAAGAAGCGTAAGGTGGACTTCAATGCTGGTGGTCCGATGGATAAATCCAGCGGTGCTAAGAAGATCCAGCACCCCACTTGCCAAAAGTGCGGAAAGAAGCACTCTAGAAATTTCCTTAAGGGGACGAGAATATGCTTCAGGTGTGGAAGAGAAGGGAACCTAGCTGTTAACTGTCGGCAAGAAAGACACACGACTGCGACAGAGGAGAGGAACGCTCTGTTCGAACCTCAACGCATTGTTCAATGCTACAAAAGCAAAGAACCGGGTCATTTTTCAAATCAGTTCCCTAATCCAAGGGTTTTCGGAGACAACCAACAACCTCTAAGGCAGTAAGGAAGAGATTTTGCCATCACTTCTACCGAAGTGAACCCCGACAATGAAGTTGTGACAGGTACGCTAGTTATTCATTCCAGAATAGCGAACATACTTTTTGATTCATGTTCTATGCATTCTTTTATATCTCTAAAGTTTAGTAGAACAATCCCACCACCACCACAAATCATGGAAGTGAAGATGTCGGTGAGTACGGAAAATAGGGAAATCATTGCATCCCATGAATATAAGTCCTCCCCTGTTATAGTCTGTGGATTTAATTTCTCGGCGAACCTCGTCACACTCCCTCTGGTGGATTTCGATGCAATTCTTGGCATGGATTTGCTTTCCTTATATAGAGCCAACATAAATTGTCGGGAGAGGGAAATCACGCTCTATATGGAGAATCGACCCCCGATTCTTTACAAGTGTCAGGAGGAAGATGAATCTCCTTTAGCTACATCATCTCAAGAATGGATATTACTACCTTATGAGAACGCATATCTGGCTCAGATGATTGATTCCAAGGAAGAAACCATCCTTTAAAAAATGCCTATTGTGAGGGAATTCGCTGAAGTGTTTCCCGAGGAACTGCCTGGTCTTCCTCCTAGAAGAGATGTTGAGTTCTCAATTGAACTTTTACGTGGGGTGCTACCAATATCTAAGACTCCATATAGAATGGCTATTGTTGAGCCTGAAGAGTTGAAGAAACAACTATAGGAGAATCTGGATAAAGGGTTTGTATGCCCAAGTGCTTCACTATTGGTGCACCAGTCCTCTTCGTCAAGAAGAAGGATGGGTCAATGCGGGTTTGCATCGATTATCGTGAACTTAACAAAATAACGATAAAGAACAAGTATCCTCTCCCAAGAATAGATGACTTGTTTGATCAGCTACGTGGAGCACAATACTTCTCAAAGGTGGATTTACGGTCGGGATATTATCATGTAAGGGTGAAGAAGGAAGATGTCCCCTACACTGCTTTTCGTACAAGATACAGGCACTATGAATTCATAGTAATGCCTTTCGGACTCACCAATGCTCCATCAATCTTCATGGATGTAATTAATATAGTCTTTAGATATTACCTTGAAAAAAATTTGGTGGTCTTTATAGATGATATTCTAATATACCCCAAAACCAAGGAGGATCATGAGGAGCATTTAAAAACTGTACTAGAGACTTTGCGCAAGGAGAGGCTCTATGCAAAGTACAGCAAGTGTGAGTTCTGGTTGAAGGAGGTCTCATTCTTGGGCTATATCATCACAATAAAGGGGATATCTTTGGACCCCTCCAAAAAATATGCAATTGAGGGATGGCTGACGCCAACATCGGTAACGGATATCTGTAGCTTCTTGGGGTTAGCTGGATATTATCAACGATTTGTGAGGAATTTCTCATGATTGTCCAACCCTCTTACCATGCTAACTAGGAAGGGAATAAAGTTTTCTTGGAGTGATGAATGCGTAGAAAGCTTCAAGGAGTTGAAAAGGAGGCTTATCACTGCACCCATTCTCACATTACCCACAAGTGGGGAACTTTATGTGGTATTCAGTGATGCTTCAAAGAAGGGCTTAGGATATGTGCTGATGCAAAATGATAAAGTGATATCTTATGCCTCAAGGAAGTTGAAAATCCACGAGCAAAACTATCCAACGCATGATCTGGAGTTGGCGGCTGTGATCTTTGCCTTGAAAATATGGCGGCATTATCTCTATGGAGAGAAATATGAGATATATACTGACCACAAGAGTCTTAAATATATATTCACACAGAAAGAGCTTAATATGAGCCATAGAATATGGATAGAGCTCATCAAGGATTATGACTGTTCAATACATTACCACCCTGGGAAAGTGAACAAGGTGGAAGATTACCTAAGTAGAAAGGACCCAGCAATTCTATTAGTGATGCTAATTGAGAAGGATCCAATCTTCTTAGACTTGATGAAGATGGACGTGGGAATCATAAAGAAAGGAACATCATCAATCCTTTCACAAATCATTGCTCAACCATCTCTTTTGGAAAGGTTAAAGGATGCTCAAAAGGATGATGTGGGAATTCAGGAAAAAGTGGAAGCTATCAAAAAAGGTAAATCCTCAGAGTTTAATGTTAATGAAGAAGGAATTGTGCAGTTTGGGAAAAGACTATGTGTTCCATCAAGTCCGGAGCTGAAGAAGGAACTTTTGGATGATGCACATAGTTCAAATTTCTCTATTCACCCAGGGATCACAAAGATGTATCGAGATCTCCGAGAAAACTTTTGGTGGGATAATATGAAGAAGGAGATCGTTGAATATACATCAAAGTGTCTGGTGTGTCAACAAGTGAAGGAAGATAGGTAGAAGTCTAAAAGGATGATGCAACAATTTCCCATACCAGAATGGAAATGGGAGAACATCACCATGGACTTTGTCCCCAGACTTCCAAGGACATCCAAAGGCAACACTGCAATCTGGGTTGTTGTGGATCGTCTTACAAATACTGCACACTTCATTGCTATTCAGGAGGATTTCTCTTTGGATCAACTGGCACGGATATATATCAGGGAAGTGGTAAGGTTGCATGGAATACCCCTATCTATTGTGTCTGATCGAGATCCAAGATTCACCTCTATGTTTTGGAAGAGTCTTCAACATGCTCTGAATACTGAACTGAACTTCAGTACAGCCTATCATCCTCAAAATGATGGCCAATCCAAGCGGACTATCCAAACACTTGAGGAAATGTTCAGAGCGTGCTCAATGGACTTTAAAGGAGGATGGGATCAACATCTTCCTCTGGTTGAGTTCTCTTATAATAACAGTTTCCACTCAAGCATCGAAATGGCACCATATGAATCCCTGTACGGGAAAAGGTGCAGAACACCGGCATGTTGGGATGAGGTCAGTGAATGTAAGATGCTTGGACCAGAAATGGTGAAAGAAATGGTGGAGAAGGTGAAAACCATTCAGCAGCATATCAAGGTAGCCCAAAGTCGACAGAAGAGTTATGCAGATAATCGTCGATGAGACCTTGAGTTTAAAGCTGGAGACATGGTGTTTCTACACATATCTCCGTGGAAAAAGGTCATGAGGTTTGGAAAGAAAGGGAAGTTAAGTCCAAGGTACATCGGCCCCTTCGAGATTCTTGATCGTGTTGGGGTTGTGGCTTATCGACTAGCACTTCAACCTACCATGGACAAGGTGCATGATGTATTTCATGTATCCCTCTTAAGGAAGTACATACCGGACCCTTCACATGTACTCTCTTCTGAGGTGGTACAATTGGAAGATGATCTTTCTTATGAGGAGCAACCAGTGAATATCTTAGATCATAGAGAAAAAGTTCTACGAAATAAGACAATGCCCCTCGTCAAGGTGTTGTGAAGAGACCACAAGTTTGAAGACGTAACTTGGTAATTGGAGGAAATGATGAAGCTGAGTTACCCACATTTGTTTTAGTGGGGGAAAAGGAAACTTTTGAGGGCGAAATTTCTTAAGGGGGGAATATTGTAATGACCCAACGTTTCATTAATGAAAAATCCCTCTTGATCTTATTAAATGTCTCTTTATATAAAATGTTTTTATAAGATGTCAACTTCTTTGGTTTTATGTTAATATTTTTGACCGTTGTTAATATAGCCGTTGAACAGTGATCACATGATTAGTATAAATATAGGACCTTAACAAATCCAATTTACTCAGACAAAAGAAGTGATGGCCTCATCCAGTAGAATTTCCCCATAGGAAGCCCATTTTTCGGAGCTCGGAAAATAGGTGGCATCCTTAGGCTTCGCCCTTGACCAAGCCCAAGCTGAGCTTCACCATGTCAAGCTTGAACGGGACCGTCTACGGGAAAAGTGGAAGTTGATAGAGATTACCACTCGGGCGATGTTATCCGAGCCTCCCCAAGAGTCTATCACCATCGCACACCTTACCCTTAGGTCTTATGCGGCTGTTTTAAGGGGTTATGTAACAAATAAGTAGTACTATGTTCATGTACATTATTTTTTTATATAATAATTAATATAATTTCTAGTCATTTTTGATACATTGTAAATAGTTTTTAAAAGTACAAATGGTGTTTTTAGTTATTATTTAAATAAGAAATCTATTTTATTAAATTAAGGGATTTTTGAATTAAATAATATTTTAATAAAATAATAATATTATTATTAAATTAATTTTTTATTAAATATAAATGATCTTATAATTCTATGAATGCAATTAAAATTTTTTATTAAGGTTTGAAAGCCATTTTTGTCAAAACCAGTGAATTTTTGATAAATGTCGGTTTTTATTTTTAAAGTAAAAATTAACATATTTAGAAATTTTTTTAGATAAAATAAATGTTATATATGGAATCAGGACATCGAAATTATTCCACGGTGAATTTTTCATAATTTTCTACGACATTCAAATTTTTGGGCAAAAATTAAATACCGTTTAAATATGTGTTTTATGACTTCATAATGACCCAATGGTGATGTAATAAAATACCATAATCCTTATGTTCGGCCAATATATGTTTTATCCTTAAAATAATGTGATTTTGGTTTTGTTTGACATACTTTTCAAAGCATTAATGGACCCCTCAAGACATATTCAACACTTTGCCTTTTTAAATAAATTTCCATTGGAGTGTGACTCACCTCCACATAAGCAACCTTATTATTTTAAGAAGTTCGGACTTGGGCCTCATAAAATATTTTTTTCCTCTTTACTTTTCCAAAAACCATGGGATGGTTTGTGGTTTGGATTAAATTAATGTAAGGGGACCCAAACCTAAATAATAAAGAATTCCCTCACCTTCCCTATATAAACCCACCCAATCTCCCACTTCCTCCTCACTCAAAGCCCTTTGAGTTCTTAAAAACTATTCCCAATTCTCTCTAGAATCCTCCCAAGGTTCCCCAAGCTCCCAAGAAGCCTCTCACAAGCCTCT
This sequence comes from Viscum album, assembly GCA_963277665.1. Taxonomy (NCBI): domain Eukaryota; kingdom Viridiplantae; phylum Streptophyta; class Magnoliopsida; order Santalales; family Viscaceae; genus Viscum; species Viscum album. The sequence goes on from OY728167.1 coordinate 838,811,677, forward strand.
CTCTAGCCTTTGGAAGCACACTTCCATGTAAGGTTTTTTTCATCCTTTCTCATTTTTGTCAATTTTATTTAAGTTGTATTTCCCTTTTAATTTCAATTATGAATGTTGGGGTATGGTTTTCCATCTCCCCCATACTTCCCTCTAATTATTTGAATTATGGGAGACCCCTTTATCTCTCATTAAATTCCTCCCATGTACACCCGTTACTATGCCGAGATTCCCCAAGGAACTTCTCTCTCTTCTTTTACATTCAAGCAATAATTTTTTATCATGAATCTAAATTCTATTACTATTTTTGGGACATGTATCTATATGACCTCTTTACTGTCCATTACATGTAAATACGATGAGGAACCCATTTCTCTCTCATCAACCATTTTTATGAATTCTTATGTCACGTCGTTACGCTGCCGAAATCGCACCGATTTTCTAAGCCAATGCCACTATGTAGTGGATACCATGCCCATTTCTCCCTCAGGGGTATCCTCCATTATGCACCTTTAATTATTGATTATAAAGATTAATGTATGAATTCCACATTCCTTTATCATGGAATAAATGATTATGTTTTATGAATCCATGTTTTATGATCCATGTGGCACACTTATGCATGAAATGAAATGTTTAAGAAGGGTGCTCCCTTATAGCGCTCCAATGCATTGGGTAAAGTATAGTATCATGATACGTCATGTGAAATGAGTGTTGACTCATGCTAATTCAAGTGAAACGAGGGTTTACTCGTGCTTCATGTGCAATGAGAATTTAGTCATGCTCTATGTGCAATGAGCCTTGGCTCATGCTAATTCTATGTTAAGTGATGTTACCACATTTCCATGTTATGATTATCATGCTTTATCATACCTTTATGTTCATGTTTTTCTTATGCTCTATTGATATGCCTATTGTCTAACATGTATTTTACTCCTCATGTTATTCTATTTGTACTCCCTTACTGGGCTTTATAGCTCACCCTTTTCTTAGGCATGTCCTCAGATTATCCCTTGCAATGCTAAGTACGAGGGAATGTAGTGGTCATATAAAGGAAGTTTTCAATAAAGATGTTGTATTTCATGTTATCTGTTTTTATGTAATGATCCTAAGCCCCAAAGACACTAAACCTATCATTCTTCGTTGTTGTATCAAGTGTTGTTTTATGTAATAAATCATGTTTAAGTTGTAATAAAAAGCAGGGTTGTCATAATATGAACAATTCTTTTTAAAGATCCTTGTTTCGAAAGCATTAGACATATACAATTCATTTGTGGATCGTCATGTTATCTAATGAATATTCATATAATAATATATAATATCTTCATATGAAAATTACTTTCCACTAAAGTTGTGTTGTGTTACAACCTATAATTTTATTAATAAAATTTTCATTCTTAATATATAATTGATTCATAATATATTATATAATGAACACGAACCACATGATAAAACCGACTTTATTTTATTATAATATTTAAAAATTAGATTGAGAGAATAGATATGGATATATGAATTGAATGTATTACAATGGTATTAATAACTGAAAATAAGATAACAATAAAAGGTAGATTTGGACCTTCTTAATCCCATTATATAATCCAAATCACAAAATCCAATATAGATATTAAGCTGGATATTATTTATAAAATACACATTTGGAAAATGGAAATATATAAACAAGAGAGAAAATATAATTTAATAAATACTAAATTGAAAATGTGGTATTTATATGAAGTCATAAAATCATATGGTCATTACAAATATGACCATTGGAATAGTTATCTGATCGTTGGAATACTAACATGACTATTGGAATAGTAATCTTACAATTCGGGATATTAACCTAAATAAAAAAATTGTACCCTCTCCTATGTAGGTGTAAAATAATATTTAATTATCCTATATTATTAATATATGATATATTAATATCAAGTTACAAGTAAATAATTTTTTAAAATGATAATTTCATTATTTGTGTTTTTTCAAAACAGAAATGGTTAAATTGAAATTTTATAAAAAAGATAATCATTTAAAATAAATTTTATCATCACAAAATCGAGTTACACATCTATATTAATTTTTATTATAATGTCATGAAAATTTTAAAATACCATAATAAATTTTTCATTGGTTCAGAAAAATTATCATCATATTAAATTCATTATCATTCAAATAAATGATATTTTTATTTAAAAAATAATTATCTCATATTTAAAAAATTATCTTCATCAAGTGGATTTCATTTTTGAAATAAAAAAATAAAAAATGGTAAGAGTGAATTTTATTAATTTTTCTAAAATAGTTTATGTTTTTGTGAGTAGTGAAATAGTGTAAAATACGATATTCAACATTATTAGAAAATTACTTAAAATATTTAATCTTGTAAAGTGTATGAACCCATTATTTCAAACTAAAATTAAAAAATTAAATAATATAGTCACAATAATATAAAAAATTGGTAGTGTTGATCCAAAATAATAATCCAAAGACTATAATTTTCAAAAACACTCCTCTTGTCCAATTATAAATACCGCCCCTCACCACCCAATCTCTTCACAACTTATTGGCCTTGTATCTTGAAAACATCCATCCAGATTCCATTCCAAATAAAATAAACCATTCCTATTGCTTCTGGTCTTATCCAAATATCATTGCATGATTCCTTAAAGGTCATCATATAGAAGATAACCAAAGTAAGTGGTAAAATTATCCACTAAGCTATTTTAATTTTCTTCATCATCCACCACCCCTTTTTTCCATGAACATACAAATAGTATAATACATATCATAAAAATATAGTTATTTTAGTATTATGGTTCATTATCGATTCTATTCCCTCCATTAGGCTCTTAAATGAAATCCTTGTTTACAATATGGGTAGTCCACTAACTCCACAAACAAAATACTTAATTTTTATCTGCTACTTTCAAGGATGGTTAAAGAAATTTTATTATGGTAACATACTAGGTTAATAAGAATGTTATAACTTTTTTAATTTTTATTCATTATTATATATATATATATATAGTATTAAAAAAAATACTAGTCTGTGATGGTTGATAAAACAACCTAAATCAACTAACTTATAATGTTAACAGTTTAATTAAGTGAATCATCTATATTTTGAAACACAAAAGTATATTTGGGAAATTTTAAATTTATATAATGAATTGGATAAAATCTCATTTCACTTAATAATTTTTATTCTCTTTTGAGAAGAACATTAAAAATTATTCATTAGTGATGCAACTTTCGAACCGTGAAAAAACCCCATAGAATAACCAAATAAAAAATAACATCTCATTAAAATTGACATAAATGAAAATAAAAAAGTTATAGTAAATCCAATATATATTTAAATGGTATTTAATTACTTAATTAATTAATATTATTTGATTATCCATAAAATTAAGTGAAATGGTAGAATGCTCTAGGAACCCAAGGCCTGTGATCTCTCCAAACAACCCATTTTCATTAGGATATGAAAATTATCTCCCTGCCTCATTTATAAAACAATACAATGTTATAGAATGATTATAAATTATATATATTTATATGAATCTTTCATATATACCTATTTTATTCTACATTCTTTTGATGGGGTAAAACATACCCTATGTTGATTTCTCAAATTACATCAATAAAGTCAAACCAGATTAAGGGGATCTTTTCAATCAATTATTTCTTTTATAAAACCCAATTTTAATGTATTTATTCCCAGTGATGATTTTAATAAATATATGAATCCTTATTGTATATCCATTATCAATTGCCTCTATATTTATAAAAAAATTCAATACTTTTTCATTCTCTAAATGTCTTCAACTAATTCTTTGAAAATTTATTATATAAAATATTCTATTACATTTCCCATGTTGTTTCATCTAAATCAACAGTATATGTTGAAATATATTGTTATGTACATAGATATTAAAATCCATAATAAATAATTCATTATTCTCTTTGAATATTTATGAAATATACTTTGATTATGAGATGAGGCTGATTATACAACACATTTATTTCCATGGGTAGTTATTTTGTTTATTAATTTGGATTGATTTCTTTTTATGGAATTCATAATCAAGTTCATGATATGATGGGTGAACCAAGATATTTTTCTAAATGATTTCATAATTCTTTCATGTCATGATACATTATGTAGGGGATACATGAGTAAACCTAATCTATAATGGGACTCTTTCCAACCTATGATGTCAACTTGCTCATTATCCTTGACTTCTGCATATTTATTTTATTATGTTGTTTCCACATTACTATGCTTCTATGGTAATATGATTCAATGTTATTTATATTATTCCATTTTATAATTATTCATATCCGCCAGTTTTATGATATCATATTATGGATTTTGACTTATATTTTGTGCTTCAATACCATTTTTATTTCCTTAATATGATTTATAGCTCACCAAATTATTTTATTAATTCCCCAGGTTGTCCTATTTAGTTTTAGGGGATCAAAAATGTTGGAATCCTCATGTATTAATCATGTTTTAATGATCACAAATCTTTTTACTGGTAATTACTCCCATTATTATTTACAAATCTTACACATAATCACAAATCTCACTTATCTTATCATTCCTCTATATTTAGGATTCATGTTTTATTACCTTATATTGGTTAATCCTAATTCATTTTATGAAAATTACTGCTTATGTTTGAATATAGTTATTTATCTAATTATCAAGACACCGTGAAGTTTGACACATTAAGACAGACTGTGTGCAAGACACAGACACCGTGAAGTGTAAGACAGACATAGTAAAGAAGACACTATGAAGTCTAAGACTCAGACACCATGACCAGTGAGACACCATGACCTCAACACACCGTGAGAAACACACCATGAAGAAAAAAGCATGACTCAGACACCGTGAAGGACATACCGTGAAGAAGAAACCGTGACTCAGACACCGTGAAGGACATGCCATGAAGGAGACACCATTTCATAGAGACACCATTTGCATAACCACTGTGACACTATTTCTGAACCCTTTTGTCAATATTATTTAAATAATGTTAACGGTCTTATTTGATGTTTTTAATGCAATTAATGTTATTTAATGATAGTTTTTGCATGTCGGGAAATCGTACCTCGTACCTATGAAAAGGTAATCATTCCTATTACCGGAGCTTATAGAATATAAGGAAGATTGAGTTGCAGTAGAAAAGAGAGAGAAGAATATATGTACATGTGACATCTCAAGAAACACGAGTGCACTGTACTGAATAGAAGAGAAATCCAGAGCACAACTGAAGAACACATTGCATGATCTTCAAGAAACTCTAATGCATACAATCAGACACAACTAAAGAACACACGAAGTACCTTAAAGTCAAGATAACATCTTCACTTATGAAGAACAAAAGCTGAACCATGACACTCTTTTTTTCAACAAAAAAAATCAGAAAAGGAATCAGAAGCATTTCTGTTGAATCCAACGAGTCCAGAGTTGCCCTGCCAATCGCTAGAGATTTTCTAAACTCATTAATACTTACTCTTAGTGATTCTTTGGTTTACTTTGGAGCAGTGTGTGTACCCTGTTTATTTTACACACACACTGTCTCCTGTGTTGAACTGGAGGATTCAAAATCCTCATTCCAAAATTTCTACACCTTCTTGTGTCCCACAGAGGATAGTAGTAGAGGTCAACTAGGACCTGGACAGCTTGTGTGTTGGAGTCTTTTTTTTCCCATGAAAAACAGTGGTAGAGGTCTTAGGACTTAGACAGTTTGTAAACTATTGTTAACCCCGATCCTGGGTGTGGATCAAATTTATATATAAATTTGATAGGACTAAGTCTCGGCTTGAGACTGAACCTCTTGGTTATATCTGCTGTGCATTTTAGTTTATGTTTAAAGTATACAATATCTAATTTATATTCCACTGTTCTTACATTGAAATAAAAATATGTTTTAATGTTACTTTGATAGTTAATCTAGCAAGTGTTTCTATGTTTTGTAAAGTATTAGGTTATCTTCAAAAGTTAATTAATATTCAGATTAGATTAACTGAGAACTAATCACTCTTTGATAACCTAACTGACCCTTTACTTCAATACAAATTCACTACAGATTATCTTCTTATTCAATTTGGGGGATTTATCTGAAATAATTTTTAACAGAAATATTTATTGGAACTCAATTCAACCCCCCCCCCCCCTTTTGAGTGTCAACTACGACCAACATTTGGTATCAAAGGCTTGTTTTTGTTTTTCCATGTTTTCAAAACATTCTGTTTTTCAACTGTGATTTTAGTTGCATTTTTAAAGATCATAAATTTCTATTAATTCTAAATTTTATATCATTAAATGTATTTTCTAAAATCTAGCTATGGATAATTGACTAGAAGGTGATTCTACCATCAGTATACCTTTATTTCATGGAACAAATTATGCCTAGTGGATACTTAAGATAAAAATTCATTTGAAAAGTATGGGTTTTGATATCTAGACTGCTATATAAACTCAATATAAAATTCCAGAAACTGAAAGAACAACTTGGGATGAACCTACAAATACTGCTTACAATAATAATCGTAAAGCTATGAATGCCCTGTACTTTTCTTTAGGAGATGAGGAATTTAATAGAATATCTGCTTGTAAAACTGCTTATGAAATATGGGATACTTTGGGTGTTTCTCCTAAAGGAACAACCAATGTCAAAGAAATGAGATTAAACACTTATACTATTAAATATGATAATTTTAAGATGAGACCTGATGAACCTATTTCTGATATGTATCTCAGGTTCAATGAGATAGTCAACACAATGTGTTCACTTGGTAAAGCTATTCCAGCAAAGGAAAAAATTATGGGGATATTGAGATGTTTTCTAGATAGATGGAGAGGCACATCTATTTTTATATGGGAGTCATGTGACATTGGAGCTCTTCCTGTCAAAGAACTAATTGGTAAGATTATGATGTATGAGGAAGAAGTCAATGTGAATTAGGAGGAAGATGATGAACCTAAAAGGAATTTAGTAGCCTTTAAAACATCTGTTTCGAAGTGCAAGGCGAAATACAGTGTTCAAAGACAAACTAAAAGATCAACAAGTGAAGATTTAGACTCTGATAGTGATGCTGAAATGGCACAGATAGCGAGGAGATTTATGAAATTCTATAGGAAGAAGAAATTCTTTATAAAATCAAACTACAAAGGTAAATATGATCAAAAAGGTAAGTGGAAGAAGGATTGGAAGAAATCTGATAAGGAAGATGATATAGTCTGTTATGAATGCGAGAGGAAAGGACACATCAAGGATGACTGTCCAAAGTTTAAATTCAAAACGAAATATGATTATAAGGACAAGAAGTACAAGAAGGCAATGAAGAGAAAATGGAGTGCTTCGGAAGACAACACAAGTGAATCATAGGCTGCTGATTTTGAAAAGACTCATGCCAATATGTGCTTCAAGACTAACATATCTGAGGTACATGTTTCCCCTGTTCTAAATTATTATTATTCTAGAAATAATAGTGATTCAGATAATGATGAAAATATGTCTAAGGATGACCTGTTTGAATATTGCAATATGTTGGAAGATACCTGCAATGAACTAAGATAAAAATATAAGTTATTGAAGAAACACCATGCTCTCACTAGTACTATTAAATCTGGTCTTGATATAGAAAATGAAAAGAATGCTCAACTGTTAAAAGAAAATACTAAACTGAAATAGTCTAATGAGAAACTTAGAAAAGGACTAAGAAAAGTTCACAAATGGAAAAGACACTCTAACTTAAATAATAGGAAAGCAAGTGGCACCAAATTATACTACTTCTTTGGGATACATACCTGGACAGAGACAGTTTACCAAAACTAGATTTATTCCAAAATCTGGACAAAATTCTACTAGTTCCAGTTCTGGAAATTCATAAGCTTCAACTGGTCACCCACATAGTTATAGATCAAATAGAGTCTACCATTAAAAATCTGTTGAATCTGCTGATTATATGAGACACATAAGACAAATCTCGATACCTAAAACTTTATGTTCTAACCTGTCTGGACCTAAGAGAATCTGGGTACCAAAATCATTCTCTGTTTAAAACAGTTTTGTAGGAAGCCTGTTCGAAGAGTTCCCATAAGAAGATATGGTACTTAGACAGCGGATGTTCAAGGCATTTTTCTGGGGATTATTCATGCTTCAAGAACATAATAAAGGTTTTTAGAGGCTATGTCACCTTTGGTGATAATTCTAAAGGAAATATCATAAGCCTAGGCCAAATTGGTAACACTAACATAGTTTTAATTTCTAATGTTTTATTTGTTGATGGACTTAAATATAATCTATTAAGTATTTCTCAATTATGTGATGATGGATTTAATTTTATGTTTGAAAATTATTTTTGTAATGTTTTTAATTTTAAAAATTTTTTGGTATTTTCTGCCTTCAGAAATGAAAATGTTTATGCAGTTGATTTGAATTCTTTAGCTAAACAAAACATTACTTGTTTAAATGATTTTCATAAAGAATCTTGGTTATGGCACAGAAGATTAGGACACTGCAATATACATTCACATAGAAAATGAATAGGAAGAACTGAGTTAGAGACTTACCCAAACTTGAATTTCGAAATGACAAATTTTGTAATCCCTGTCAAAAGGGAAAACAACACAAAATCACTTTCAAACCAAAGAAAGAAGTGTCAACTTCTCAACCCCTCTAGTTGGTTCACATTGACTTGTTTGGACCTTCGATAATATCTAGTTTAAATGGGAAGAACTATGTCTATGTCTTAGTAGATGACTTTTCTAGATATACTTGGGTACACTTCTTAGCTCACAAAAGTGAAGCTTGTTCTTACTTTATTAAATACTTAAAGTCTGTAGAGAACCTTAGTGGACATAAGATTAAGACCCTGAGAAGTGATCATGGTTGTGAGTTTGAAAATCATGAGTTTGACTCCTTTTGCTCACACAATGGCTATAGTCACAAAAGTTTTTCCCCTAGGACACCGTAGAAGAATGGTGTGGTTGAAAGAAGGAATAGAACCCTACAAGAAATTGCAAGAACTACGCTTAATGAATATGACATGCCTATTAACATTTCAGCTGAAGCTGTAAATAAAACTTGTTATCTCATTAATAGAGTCTTAGTCAGACCTGTTCTCAAAAAGACCCCTTATGAGTTGTGGAACAATAGTAAACCTAAAGTTATCTACTTTAGAGTCTTTGGTTGCAAAGTCTTTATTCTTAATACCAAGGAATATCTGGAAAAGTTTGCTTCTTAGAGTGATGAAGGAATATTTTTACGATATTGAATTTCTTGCAAAGATTATAGAGTTTTCAATAAGAGAATCAAGTGTGTGGAAGAATCTATTCACATCAAATTTGATGAAACTGATCCACATGAACCAAAGCCTTCTCTTGAAAATCTTGAAGAATATTTGTCTGTTCTGAACATTGATGATAAATTCAATGAACCTTCTGTAAAGAAAACCAGTTCTAGAAATATTTCAGAATCTGCTTCTAATGAACCCGAACTTAGAGAAGAACCTTAAATTTCTAGTCCTACCTTTACTAGATCTACTAGGATTCTAAAGAATCATCCATTAGATGTTTTTGTAGGAAATCTAGCTAGTGGGACACAAACTAGAGCTTCTCTTAGAAATCAGGTTGAACATCAAGCCTTCTTGTCACAGATTGAACCTAAAAACATTGATGATGCTATTAATGATGAATGTTGGGTTATTGCAATGCAAGAAGAACTTAATTAGTTTGAAAGAAATAATGTTTGGAAACTATTAGAAAGACCCAAAGACACTTTTTTCATAGGCACTAAATGGGTGTTTAGAAATAAAGTAGATGAAGTTGGAAACATAGTTAGAAATAAGGCTACGTTAGTTGCACAAGGCTATAGTCAATAGGAAGGAATTGACTATGAGAAAACTTTTGCTCTAGTAGCCAGACTAGAATCCATTAGGATCTTACTTGCTTATGCTGCACATCTAAATTTCAAACTATATCAAATGGATGTCAAGAGTGCATTTTTAAATGGATATATTGTTGTGGATGTTTTTATTGAACAACCACCTGGATTTATAAACCATCATTTTCCAAATCATATTTTCAAATTATCAAAAGCTTTATATGGTTTAAAACAAGCTCCAAGAGCTTGGTATGACAGATTAATTACTTTTTTAATTTCCAAAAGTTTTAAAAAAGGTATAGCTGATCCTACCCTTTTTATAAAACGTATTTCTAATGATGTTTTAGTTGTTCAAATATATGTAGATGATATTATTTTTGGATCTTCGAAAACATCTTTATGTACTGATTTTTCTAAAATGATGCAAAACGAATTTGAGATGAGTTTAATGGGTGAACTTAAATTATTTCTTGGATTTCAAATCTTTCAAAACAATGATGGAATTATATTAACTCAAAGTAAGTATCCTAGAGATATTTTAAAACGTTTTGGATTGGATGGAACTAAAATTAGTGACACTTACAGGAGTACCACCTGTAAGTTGGATCTTGATGAAGATGGAAAATCTGTTGATCAAACCACTTATAGAGGAATGATTGGAAGTCTACTCTACTTAACTGCTAGCAGTCTTGATATTATGTTTAGTGTGTGTATGTGTGCTCGATTTCAAGAAAACCCTAAAGAATCACATTTAAATGTTGATAAGATAATTTTCAAATACCTCAAGAATACACACAATTTAGGACAGTTCTATCCCAAAGGACAATCATTTGAACTAGTTAGTTATTCTGATGCTGATTTTTCTGGATGTAAGTTAGATAGAAAAAGCATCGCTGGAACATGTCACTTTTTAGGAAAGTCACTAGTATAATGGTGTATCAAGAAACAAAATTATGTTGCATTATCTACTACAGAACCTGAATACATAGCTGCTGGAAGTTGTTGTGCACAAATTTTGTGGATGAAACACACTTTACTAGACTATGGAAATCAATTCAGACATGTACCAATAAATTTTGACAACACAAGTGATATTAACATTTCAAAGAATCTTGTTTCACATTCTAGGAAAAAACATATTGATGTAAGACATCAATTTTTGAGGGATCATTATCAAAAAGATGATATCACTTTGGAATTCATTGGTACTAAATATCAACTTGCTGATATATTCACTAAACCATTAAATTTTGAGAGGTTAGATTACATCATACATGATCTTGGGAAGATCGATCATAAATAAATATCTTACTGGTCTTACTATTTAATATTTTTCTAAATTACTTTACTGTTTCATGCTCACTGTTTCTCAGTTACTGTTTCATGCTTATGGTCTCATAGTCAACACTTTGTGTTCACAGTCTGTCACTGTCTCACCATAACTGAATAGTTCACTGACTGTCTCACCAAGACTTCACAGACTACTCATGGTCTCACCATGAATAGTATTTATGTATTTATTTTTTTAACTCATATCATGGTAATTTTTATTTCACCACTATTTACTTTCCCGCGTTTTTGTTTTTATGACGATTGACATTACCTAATAATAAAATATAAGGGTTTCACTCGATTCCTCACCCGAACTCTCTCCTGAACCTTCTCAACCTTGCAAACCTTTGCTTCTTCTCTCTCGCCTGAATCTTAAGTGGATGCCAAGGATGAAGCATCCAACTTCACCCTCATCTGAGAAGCGCTGCTCGAAGAAACATAAGATAGCAACGAAGATAGCTCCCGATGGTCCCCTAAATCCCAACCCGGTAAGTCGTAATGTAGTTCCTGAGAAATAGATTTGTCTTGAGTGGCTGCTATCTAGTAAGTCTTTGATTCTGAAAGTCCTTAGAGAACAAGGATGGCTCGAATGGTTCTCTAGACAAGATAGACCTATATACTCGAGGTTGGTATCTCGGTTTGTAAAGTTCTCCTTTGATGCTGGAGAAAGGTTTATCGTAAAAAGTTGTATAAATGGTCAGAAATGTTCTTTCACTTCAAGGCTATGGGCTGCATGCCTAAGGATTCCTCATGAAGGGATTTGTGATGACTACCAGAGAGATCCTCCTCCAAAAACCAACATCTTTGACCTGGAGAGTGCCTTGGAAATCGTAACTGGAAATGGCACTAAGCGAAGGGCCAAATCTGTAGAGATGGATGGAAAGACAAGGTTGCTGTTTAAATTTGTTCAGAATTTGATCAGCCCAAGGAAGGGGGATTTTACTGTGTTGAACTATCAGGATGTGTTCCAGATTCATCTGATGAATAATGGCCATAATATCAACCTATGAAAATATGTCATCCACCATATGTGTGAACTGATTAAGGTCACTTCCAAATCCACCTCTTTGTTTTACTCAAGGATGATTTCGGCTATGCTAGTTTCCAAAGGAGTTGTTGGGATGAATGAATAAAAGCTTGTGGATTTTGAATACTGTTTATCCAAGACTACCATTAGAAGGATAAAAATCAAATGGAACCCTTGGAAGAAGCAGTGGGTTGAGTATAATGGTCAACTGTATAAGAAGTATAATCCTGTTGATTATCCAAGAAGGCCAAAGAATATAATTGATCTTGGTTTGGAACCAGATGAAGTTGTTGAGTATCCAGAAGAGGTAGAAGAAGAGGAAGTGGCATCTGAAGCACCACCTAGAGAAGAGTCTGAAATAACTCTTAGAGAGGAAGGTGTTGTTGACCCTCATGTTGTTCTTATAGAAGAAGAACCCCCTACTGTTCTTGGAGATGAACAAGCTCCTGCTTTTAGAGATAATGTTAACCTGGAAATTCGATCTGAGGCTTCAAGAGAGTTAGTTATTCCTGAACCTGTGATAGAAATCCTCCCTGCAATGCAAGAAGAAAATCTAGAAGAAAATCTAGAAGATATCACCTCTGTGCTAGAAGAAAGTCTGGAAACACTGCCTGAGGAACAATCTGTTCCTGAGTACATACCCTCTGCTAAAGAGAGGATGGAAATTTCTTTTCAGTTGGTAAGGCAAGAAATGGCTGAGGAAAATTTAGCATATCCTGTTGATCTTAACAAAGCTATGGAGCCTCTAGTTCCTGAAATGGAAGCACCTGTTGAGGGGGAGGAACCTCAAAACCTTGAACCTAGTGTAGCTGAGTCTGATGAATATGAATCCGAACCTGGTGATGCACCTCCTTCAATTGAGTCATACTCTGTGTATATTTGATATGAATTCTCCAGCTTCTATGATGTGAGTGAATCAAAAAAAGTGACTGCATCTGGGATTGACCATTCTTCTTTGTTTCAACTGAAGTCAGTCACACAACCTCAACCTCATCCTCAACCTGAATCAGAATCTGAAATTGAAACTGACTCAGAACCACAACCAGACCCTGAGCCTACCCATGAACCAATTTCTCCACATGAATCCTTACCTGATCAGCAATATTTTGTAACTAAATATGATTTTAAAGTCTTTGGAGAGATGATATTGGTTGGAATGGAGAGGATCTTGTCCTCTCAACCTTGTCCCGTGACTCAACTAAGTCAGGAAGATGCCTCGATTATTTTAGAAAATATTATTCTGCATATTCAACCCAGAATGATCCATGAAATTCAAGAAGTTAGGGTTGAAAACAAACTTCTTAGTGCTGATGTTGCAACTTTGAAAAGTATGGTAGCCGACATGCAAAAAGAACTGTCTTCAAGATCAGAGCCTGCTCCTTCACCTGTTGCTATCTCTCCTGAACCAAATGTTTCCAACGTTTCTAGAGAGATTGTATCTCAAGTTCATCCATATCTGTTATCTTTTGATGATAATTTTGGAGAAAGGCACACAAAGATTCTGCAACGCATAAGAGATATTGCAGAGAATCTGAATAAGCTTTCAGATGAGTACACTGGATGCCTTCAAAAGTTTTTGTAACAGCTCAAAGCTCTAACTGTAGCTATAAAGGCTTCTCCTCCATTTGGTCAACCTTCTGTTCCTTCTTTGGATGATTCTCTGCTGAGATCCCTAATCAAGGAAGAAATTTAGAATGCCATTAGTGGTTTAGATTTGTCTTCTTTATCTGATGTTGTGAAGAATAGTGATAGAGCACTTGACTTTGTTCGCATTCATTCTATGATTTCCAATGATGCTCAATAGGAGATCACCAAGAAGATAGATTTATATCTCAATCGGATTTACTCCAAATCTGATATGACTAATCACTTTAAGTATCTTGTGGAGAATCTGAAGATACCTCTAGTGACTCAGGCTTTCAAAACTCAAGTTCAGAAGCTCACTGAGTTCACCAGATTGTTGGAAAAATTCATAGAGAATAAATACGATTTTGGAAAGGCTATGCAATATGGTGGAGAAATCATTACTGATTTCATCAATCTTTTGAAGTTGTATCTTCATGTGTAGAGTACTGCTATAGTTTCTCCAGCTACTACACCCCTTAGACCTAGTCTACCTACCCTAGCTTCAACTTCCATGTCAGTCAGCCACGCTCTATCTCAGATCCGGCCTGTCATTCTTGATCAGCCATATACCAGATCTTCGATAGCTCCATCTTTGGCTCCCTCTATATTTGAAGGACTACCTTTACCTTCTTTTTCTGCCACCTCCATGCCTTCTTCTACATCATCTCCAGCTCCTGTTGCTGATAAAGGCAAGGAAAAATCCAATCCTTGAAGAAGCCCAGTGAATCCTTTATTTTTGATGGGGATGTCTTTGATCATTTATTGTTTGTATTTCTACTGTATAATGTATTCCGAACCTTTTTAATGACATATGAACTGTTTGTTCTCTACTCTTTCTAATTTTTGATAATCCTAAAATGAGAAGAAATGGTTATGTGTTATTCTAGAATATGTTATTCTATATGTTACGTTCTCTGAAGTTGCATTTACCTTCTAATTTAGCTATACATGATTTGTGATCATCAAAAAGGGAGAGATTGTTGGAATCCTCATGTAATAATCATGTTTTAATGATAAAAAATCTTTTTACTAATAATTAATCTCATTATTATTTACAAATCTTATGCATAATCACAAATCTCACTTATCTTATCAATCCTCTGTGTTTATGTTTCAATTTCTCTTACCCTATAATGGTTAAGCTTAATTCATTTTATGCATATTACTGTTTAAGTTTGAATATAGTAATTTATCTAAGTATCAAGACACCGTGAAGTTTGAAAAAGTAAGACAGACTGTGTGCAAGACACAGACACCGTGAAGTGTAAGACAGACATAGTGAAGCAAACACCATGAAGTCTAAGTCTCAGACACCGTGACCAGTGAGACACTGTGACCTTAACACACCGTGAGAAATACACCGTGAAGAAGAAACCGTGACTCAGACACCATGAAGGACAAACCATGAAGAAGAAACCATGACTCAGACACCGTGAAGGACATACCGTGAAGGATACACCGGTTCAAGGAGACAACATTTTCATAACCACTGCGACACTGTTTCTTTACCTTTTTTCAATATTATTTAAAAAATGGTATCAGTCGTATTTGATATTTTTAATGCAATTAATGTATTTTAATGATATTTGTTGCATTTCAGGAAACTGTAACTCATACCTATGAAAAGTTAATCATTACTATTGTTGTTTCTTATGGAATATAAGGAAGATTGATCTGCACTAGAAAAGAGAGAGGAAAATTCATAAAAGGACTCAGAATGCATACAATCCGACAATACGGAATAACACACGAAGTACTCTGAAGTCAAGAGAACATCTTCACTTCTGAAGAACAAAAGATGAACCATGACACTCTATTTTTCAATAGAAAAATCATAAAAGGACTCAGAAGCATTTCTGCTAAATCCAATGAGATGAGAGTTTCACTTCCAATCACTAGAGCTTTTCTAAACTCATTCATACTTACTCTTAGTGATTATTTGGTTTACCTTCGAGCAGTGTGTGTACCTTGTTTATTTTACACACACACTGTCTCCTATGCTGAACAGGAGGATTCTAAATCCTCATTCTAAACATTCTACACTTTCTTGTGTCCTGTTGAGGATAGTGTTGTAGGTCATGTAGGACCTGGACAGCCTGTGTGCTATTGTCTTTGTTTTCCCATGAAGAACAGTGGTAGAGGTCTTAGGACCTGGACAGTTTGTAAACTGTTGTTAACCCCGATCTAGGGTGTGGATCAAATTTATATATAAATTTGAGAGGACTAAGTATCAGCTTGAGACTGAACCTCTTGGTTATATCTATTGTGCATTTTAGTTTAAGTTTAAAGTATAAAATATCTAATTTATATTCCGCTGCTGTAACTTTTAAATACAAATATGTTTTAAAGTTACTTTAATAGTTAATCTAGCAAGTGTTTGTATGTTTTGTAAAGTATTAGGTTAGCTTAAAAAGATAATTAATCTTCAGATTATATTAACTGAGAACTAATCACTCTTTGATAACCTAACTGACCCTTTACTTTAATACAAATTCACTCCATATTATTGTGTTTTTCAATTTGGGGAATTTTAATAGAAATAATTTTTATTAGAAATTTTTATTGGAACTCAATTCACCCCCCCCCCCTCTTGAGTGTCCACTCCGACCAACAAAAAATATTTAGAAGCTCAATTTATAGATTAAAATAAATATATTTTCCTATTTTATGTTGATGTTTTATTTACCTCTTGTTTAGAAGAGACTAGGCATTTCAATCCATAGTTTTTATTTATTTGATATTTATATAAAATATCATGTAACAAAATCTGTAAAAGGCTCGAGTCAATATAGTGGGCATAAGAGTAGGGTCATGTTATTTTTATGGATTAGGACTATAATAATGTATTGAGAATGATATGGATAGGTTTAATTGTGGTAAAATATCCTGAAATTTTGATGAAGTAAAGAGTAAGTTTTTTCAAAAAAATGAAACCATGTATGTATAATACATGAGGATGTGGAGTTGATGTAGTTTTAACTTGGTGTTATAGCCCTGAAAATATTCTATTTGTAATTAAAATTTTCTTCACATAGTAAAGGAAAAAGAGGCATTATTGCACACCTATTTTGACACTCTTGGGGGATCTGATTTGGAAAATTCATAGAGTCATTACAAAACATTATTAATGTCTTGAAAATATTTTTTGGTTAGAAAAAAATAAGAAAAAATAATACAGGAATCTGAGATTGATATCTATAAATTAATATGTTAGGATATTAAATTTCAATTATATCTTATTCATTTTTAGTTCAATGTTTCACTTTTTACATGTTAGTAGGAACCATTCCAATGAACACCATGATAAGAAATGTATTGATTGACCTAATGAGATTCATAAAGGTAATCGAGTGGTATATAATAAATTGATTTCCTTTTTCCTCATCGAACTCATGTTTTTAATGAAAAAATGAATCATATGGATTTTTTTCATTCTGTCAAGAAAGAGAATGTTGTAGTGGAGACCTTTATATGAAAATTTCCTCCCACCATTAGTGGATCTTTGGATCCCCTCATCATGGAATAATGGACTAAATTCATTGAGAAGAGATTCTTTATCCTCTTATTCATTGAATAATTGAATTTAATGTTGGTTTTATATCATCTTGAAGGGTAAACATATAATTTTTCCAAATTAATAAAAAAAGTCTAATTTTGATATTTACTCCAAGTAATGGAATGTTTTAGGAAAATAATTTTCAAAAAATGTTATATCCATGAATACTATCATAAAATAGAGTGGTATTTCCATAGACTGAAGAAAAAGGAATATGAGACTATCATGGTGTGTGAGGAAAAATTTACATGGATTTCATGCTACACAGCCATCTAATTCGTCAGCATGAAATTTAAGTAGGGATAATCCATTATTGGATTAAATCTGATTATAAGAAAATGGTTGGTGATTTTAGAATTTGAATTTGATGAAGAGATTGTTCATTTTGGACTGAAATTCAGGTTGGAGACTGGAGAATCTCATTGGTCACTTGTTCCTTGATATATAAAGCATAAAATGGTGTCTATTTTCAATAGGATCAATGGATAAATGTCAGGGGGTGATAAAATCTAACATCCCACATGTTAAAAATGTGGGAAGCAGTATAACAAAAAATTTCTGAAGGGAATTCGGTGATTTTTCATATGTGAAAATGAGGGGAATATGTGTAATAAATGATTTAGAGATTAAAAAATACCACAAATTTGATGTAAGAAAAGAATTTTCATATCAAAACTTATCCTCAAATACAATGTTTCAACATCAAGGAATATATGTACTATTCAAACCAATTCCCTATGTCATGGGTTTTTTGATAAAATTGATGACAACAAGCTACTACGACTAAAAGATGAAGGAAAAGAATATGCTACCACTACTTTTGATTTGGATCCTGACTATGATGTGGTGACAACTATTCTGGTTATATGATCACAACATTAAACATTACATAATCTTGAGTTAATTGAATAATTTGACTTTATTTCACATTGAGGATCTTTTTAGGTTAAGATCTTTAGAGAATTAGTCCATAACTCATACATAAAAAACCAATAGAAATACATGTGGACACTTCCACCAATATCCATTTCTTCTATAAAACAAAAACTTTTAAAAAGAAATGTGGTTTCTTTTCATGTTTAATCATAAGTTTTCTTTAACCCCATCCTTGCCTCTATTATTATTTGAAACCTGTGAAAAAAAATTTCAAACTTCGGTAGAGAAAATAATTCTTAGAAAGGGATACACAAGGATGAAAAACTCTTAGTCTTGTGAAAATATATAAACCATGAATACATTATCATCAAGTAATAATTTTCACCATTAAGAAGTAGAAAATATAGTTCACTGAATATATATTCAATGATTACCATTTTGGTAACAAAAATATTACCATAAAACCCATAGAAAGAAACAAATAACTTATAAATTTAACTTGAGACATAATCATATTAAAATGGAATAACCATACGGTCTACTTCCACACTTCTCACTAAATAGACTATCCATAATCCCGAATTCCATACCCAATGAATTGGAAGTTATAACATAACCACCCATCCTAGGTTCATCACAAACCACACATCTTTATTTTATCACATAACCACCTATCATTGGTTTACCACGTAACCACCTATCATTGGTTTATCACGTAACCACCCGAAAAATGTCCAAGAACCATTATATAATCATAACACATAAAATATTTCAATTATCAATAGTTCCCTCATAAAATTTAATTTGTAATCGCATGAAATCATTTCAAAGTATTGAAATAGTCAATATACTTTCAAAACCATTTTAAATAACAAAACATCCAAAAAGGGAATAAGTGATTTCTTTTCCTTTTAAAAAAATTATTTTTTATAGAGGAATCCAAATATCAAAAAACAGCTACTACGAATGAGAATTCATTGTCGTCACATACATTAAAAACATTCCTTTTGTAATTTAGTAAAATTAATCATATAAATAGATTCCTTTTGAAAACCTTTTAACCAAATTAAATGTAAAAGGGTATAATTATACATCGTATAAAATAAGTTGGTGTATGACATCAAAATATGCCTCAATGAAAGAAGATTGAGACAAAGTCCCTTACCTTAAGTCTGACTCATCACGTAAAATCATTATATCACTGAATAATAAATTTTGGTTAATTTATAATTTAATGAAAACCTTTTTAATTTTTTTATTCCTTTTTTATCATTAATTACCATGATATAAAAATTACATAATTTTTTATGTTCATATCCGATGTTTTGTCAATATTCTGTACTTGAGTCAAAAATGAACTTGGTTTTCATGTAACTAGTCCATGTGGTCAAAAATAAATCACCTAAAAAATAACATTCATGATATAATAATAATTTTTATATATAAATTATACTTTTAGAATAAAACCTTTCATTTATGGTATGAAAAATGAACCACGTTATAATCATGGAGTCGATAGGTCATATATATGCTTGAGTAACCTTTCCATTTTTTATTGATCATTATGGAAATAAGGTAATTATTATTTTAACTTTATATAATGATAATAATAATATTATAATAATATTAATAATTTAAATATACTTATATATATCATACAAGTCATGTGGTGAATAAAAACGATTCACATCGCTTCGTGGAGGTGATAGTTAACACATATGCATGAACGCCATTATCATTTTAATGTTCCTGGAAGGTAAGAAAAATTGAAATATTATACTTTTATAATGAAAAATATTTCAATATTATTATATATAAACATTTATTCAATCATTATAACCAGTCTTCAAACATGGTAATGAAAAACAAACTATATCGGTTTGCGAGGCAGTAGTCTGTCGTACACAAGAATGGAGTGTTCATTTCCCATTTGATGAAATTGGATATGGATTTGGGTGATGATATTAACATAATAAAATCTCATTATACATATTATACTAAAGTTATTATTTCATTTTAGAAGAATAATATTAGAGTAAGTGGATTAATAAATATAACAGAAACACTTAAAAAACAAAACCTCTTCTTCGGTTGGTAACCTTTGAAGAACACCTTAATACCTCTAATAAGGGTGTTATTCCTAAACAAAGGCATAAGTAATGAATTTAGGGAATATATTTATAGTATTTGGCTGATCATGGTTGAAACAAAAGGGTGTGGAAGTGTGGGTATTAGATAAGAGTGGGTATCTTTTTATAATAGAGGAGAGGGTCACCCTTGGAAACTCTAAAAATATTAAATTTATATAAATTTAGTTTCGTATCCAAATGGTCCCAAAATAAATTTTTTCAAAGGTAATATTATTTTTTGTAGAATAAACATCATCCAATGAAGTCTAGAAATTTTTTTAAAATTTTTTATTCCATATCTTTTTTGTTTAACCCTTATTTTACCCTTTTTAATCTTACCGTGTTATTGTGTTATTTACACTTTGTGGGTGAATGTAATTACCATAACATATCAAATGACCAAAAAATTAAATTCATGACATATTTTTACTTATACTAACCGTTTTTTCAAATCTTATTTTTGTAGGAATTTAATATAATTTAATAAAATATTTTATATTTTAAAATACCAATAGTGCTAATTTGACACTATTCATTAGTTGACTATTAAAAAATATCATAACTACAAGATACATTCGAGCAGACTACATTAAATAATAATAAAATGTATAATATATCAAAAAACAATTTGTATGGAATATATTATGTCATATAAAATTTATTTTAATATTTATAATAACATTTATTTGATTTTATGATTAATTATGAAATTACTACGTCATCAAAGTGTCGTCATTTAATTTAATTATTTATTTTATAAAAATTATAAATTAATTACCATGATATAGGTTATATTTTTAGCTTTCTAATTAATAATTATAGTCAAAGATATCACACCCTATATTAATATTTTTATACTCATTAGAGGCATGATTATGACGTCTTAGTCTTTATTTTAAATTAAATGTTTTAAGTGTCATAATCACATCCATGTGGCATCAAATGGTCCTAAAATAGACTCAAGGATGATAATGGTCGAGATAAACTCATAAAATTAAATTTTTACTAGTTCTAGGTTAGTTTTTTTATTATTATAGTATTATTTGTATATTTAATTACCCAATTTACCTTTAACCATGGTAATAAAATTTATTACTAAAGTTACAATTAATAATATCCAAAAATAAAAGGGTCATATTTACCTAATTTGAAACAAATAATTCCAAATATACAATCCATTTCTCAAAACTCTAAACACATACGTTGCAGTAATTAATTAAAAATTAATCTCCACTTTCAAAACGAAAAAACAAATTTTTATACAGTAGAAACCATCAAAAGATTTACGTACGTTTTTATCTAATTTCAATTTGAAATTACTTACTAGGATAAAAATTGGATAAATTGGTAAAAAATTAATCTATTTATACATTAAGACCAATAAAAATATTTTCTAAAAATATAAATAACAAAGATAGAAAATCAGTTTTGAATTAAAATGCAGTATTTTCCACTATTCATTAAAATTTGAATTTTAACAGAAAAGTACGAAAATTTATACAAAAGTAAATTTTTATGTACATATTCTGAATAAGATGTTTATTATATAAACTTGAACATATAAAATTGAAAAAATTATATTTCAAAAGGGTTCACCATCAAAAGGCCATAAAACTAAATTTTTAGAAAAAATACTCCTTCTGTCTATAAAATTAAATTTGTTCTTATATAATGTCTATAAGACATATAAAAAAAATTTAAAAATTAAATTGAATATATTAAATATATATTTCATTAATAAAATCAAACAACAATGCTTTTATTGTTTTACTAACACATTTATTTTTCATTTAAATAGATTTTTTCCGAAAAACTTGTCCTTTATATTCAATTTGTTTATTGAATTTCATATTTAATTTGGTAAACAATGGATAATTATATAAACATGTGTGTCTAATATTTTCATAATTAGGTTTATCATTTTCAATCCCACCATTCTAATGGATTTTTGATAACTATCAAATTAAATAAAAATATTAAGTTGTTCATTTAAGCTAAATTTGGTGTATCTTGTATGTTATCGAACAATGTTACATTTTAAAAACTCAGGATGTTACATTCTCCCCACTTTTAGAAATTTCGACTTTGAAATTTGAATTTGGGGTTAATGACTAAGGTATGAATTTTCAAATTCCTTTATTGAAATCCCATATTAGAAAAAGGATTAACAAACCATCCACATTAAAAGAATGAAAAGAAGGTACGAAGGTCACCTAAGATGACATATACTAGTATTCCATGTAGGAAAAATGGATATACAATAAAAACTAAATGTCACGTTATGATGGAGAGTTATATTGAACTTTATCAGGAAAATTTCATTAATTATAAAACAATACATTAGTGATTGCTTAAAAGGTCATTGATTTTATCGTATGAAAAGTAAACAGAAAACTTTTTGGTATTAAGATCATTTCCATAATGTTGGGGAATTATTTTCTACTTAGAATAAGAACATGAAGAATTATAGTAACTTGAAAACTAGTGTTTCATCAATTAATCAAATTCAACCTCAAACTCATTTTTTTCTTAAATCGATGAGTATTTAAGATGACTTTATCACACCTGAAGAACTATAATAAATTTCTAGAGAATAACATAAACCATAAACGATTATCTATATATTTCCCCTATCATTAGACATTAACCAAAACAAAAATGGTTAGTACAATATTAGATAACTCCCCTAAAAATAATAATCCTTTATAAGGATAAGGGCCACTTTTAAATCTCTCAAATTTAACCATAATTCCTAAGTTCTACATAGACCATTCAACAAAAAAAATTTACTTAAAATTCCTCAAAATAATCCAAACTAAGATTGAAACCAAAAATTCAGAAGGATTTGATCACATAGTCTTCCAAGATAAGTTTTACCATTTATCTCCATAAATCACTCTTACTATTCCATACCAAAAAGTAATTTCCTAATCACATATTCTCAATGATAGGTTAATCATTTCTATAAATAAACCAAATCTCTATAATTCTAGAATAAAATCACAGATTCTTCCAAAATATACTTCAACCATTAATCCTCCCCTAACATATCATAGTACTCTATTTAACTTGATTATATAGGGTTACTAAAATGGTGAACATATTCCCAAATAACATTAATCACTTAGTCACCAAATCATTTTCCAACAACACGGTTATCTATTCCGTAAACTATATGTCTCCAAATCAAGTTATTCATAATCCATAAAAAAATTTATCTAAAAATAAAAATTCATACTAACCGAGGACTTCATGTAGGCCAGTGGTAGGCAATACACCCATGTCTCACTTCAGTTGTGGGTTTGATTCACATGTCCATGTTGTACATGCATGTTTCCACACATCTTGGGGGTTGTCCATTTTCTAAAACTATATCATTCTTATAAAATTCTTAGAAATAGATAATGTTATCCAAAATAACCATAACCTGTTTTAACCTAAAATGTTTTCTCATAACTTTAATTTTTCATCCCAAAAAGTAATAACCCATAATCACCTCAAAAAGAATATCATATGAACCCTAAATGTTATCCATTAATTTTATTATTATGTCCACATAAGGAAAGATAATTCATCCATGAATAAAATATTCTCATAAAAAACCTCAGGGTTTCACATACTAGAAAACGTTTTCCAACTTAATCCCATTATCAAAATAGAATTAATAATTTTAAAGATTTCATCATCCTACAATCTAGCATAACTCTTGAATCCCTTATATGTAGACTTATTAATTATTTTTATTTCTTCATGATACCCTAACCATGATTTTCCATATTATTCCTTAATAATTAATTCCTTTAAACAAAAACATGAATTATGTTTTAAGATTCAATAATATCAAAACATGAGACAAGAACTAATTCGAACATTTCATATGTCATTTTCAGTTTCATCATCATCAATAGGAATGGAATTAGGTACTAATAAACATATATTTGTACGGTCCTTCTGATACCATTTCTGAACCTTCATTGTAGGACACCTATTTTCATAATGACCATACTCCCCACATTTAAAACATTCAATTTATATGTCAGAATGAACCTATTTCTCTTTACTAGAGTCAACATAGCACTTACTTTTTCCTTGGTAGGTTATTGATTTATGACCTTCATTTCCACATCTAAAACTCCTTACCATCCCTTGAAAACAATTTCCTAGGTGTTTCTTTACAAATACTTGACAGATATGTTGATAAATATTCTTACCTTTATGATCATTACCCGAACTTCTATAGTGATTCTTTTCTCTCATATAATATTCATTAGAAAACTCACCAATTTTCTAATTGTTATTCAAGACTCTAGATAGTTTTTTAGGATAACCATGATAGTTCTCATTGGATATTCTATTTCATTTGGTTTCTTAGAACCACCACATTTTCCTTCACATCCACTGTTACTTTGGTGCCTTCTAGATCCATCCATTTACTAAAACCAAAATGGTTAGTGTGATTATATAAAAAAAATAAACATATACTATCTTATGAAGAAGATAAACACTGAGATATAAGTATTCATGTTATTTCAAACTCAATAACTTTGGCTCTTTCTAATATGATAACCATTGTGGTTATATGCAAATTTTCACATATTCTTAAATAACACCACACCCTCTAGTTATCAAAACCATCCTTTGATACCAACAATATGGTTCCGACCATAAACATTACATAATCATGACTTAATTCAATGATTTTACATTATTTTACATTGAAGATCATTTCAGGTTTAGAGATTTATAGAATTTTTCCTTAACTAATACATAACAAAACCATAGAAATAAAAAGTTCACACTTCCAATAGTAACAATTTCTTCAGTAAAAAACTTTTATAAAGAAACATGGTTTCATTTCATGTTTAATAATAACTTTTCCTTGATCCCATCCATTACTCTAGTTTTATTTGAAGTCTATGAAATTTTTTTGAAACTTGGGATGATCATAAAACGAATCGTAATGTATACACAAAGAAAGGAAACTATTATTCTTGTAAAAACATGTAAACCATGAATACTTTATCATAAAGTAATATTTTAACCTTTAAGAAGTAGTAAATACACTTCACTGAATATTATCTCATTACTTACCCTTTTTTCAACCAATAGATTGTCATAAAAACCATTGAATGAAACATATAGCATATAATGTAAACTCAGGACATAATCATACTTAAATGTAATAACCACATGGTCGACTTCCACACTCATCACTAAATGGAATATCCATACAGTCGACTTCCATAACAAATTAATTGTATAATAAAATGTAACCACCCATCCTTGGTTTATCATCAATCCACCCATATTCGGTTTATCAAATAACCACCCCATTGGTTTCTCACGTAACCACCTATCAAACATCTAAGTACCATTGTATAAACATAATTCATAAATGATTGCAATTGTCAAAATTTCACTCATAATATTTTATTTGCAATCATAATAAATAATTTCAAGATATTGAAATAGACAATACACTTTCAAAACCATTTTCATTACCAAAACTCCTAAAAAGGGAATAAGGTTTTTCATTTCCTTTTAATAACATTACGGCTTATAGAGGAATCCAAATACCAAATAACGGTTATGGTGGTGGAGAATTCATTGTCACAACATACGTTAAAAACATCCATTTTTTGTTTAGTTAAAAAATTTGTAAAAAATTATTCCTTTTGAAAATATTTTAATGAAATTATATGTGAAATCGGTTAATTATACACCGTATAAAATAAGGTGGTGTATAACATCAAAATATTCCTTAATAAATGAATTTTAACCCAAAGTCCCTTACATTGAGTCTGAATCGTCACATAAAATGGTTATATTGATGAATAATAAACTTAGATTAATTTATAATTGTTTGAGAACCATTTTCTAGTTTTGTATTCCTTTTATTTAACTTAATACCATGTCATAAAAATTATATAATTATTATTGTTCATATCAGACATTTTGTCGATATTCGGTACTTGAGTCGAAAATGAACCTGGTTTTGATGTCACTGGTCCATGTGGTCAAAATTCCATCATATACAGAATAAAATTCATGAAATAATAATAAATTTAATAAAATAATTATACATTTTAAATCAAAACATTCATCTATGGTATGTTAGATGAACAACGTTATAATCTTGGAGACGGTAGGTCGTACGTACGCATGAGAAATGTTTTTATTTTTCAATGATAATTATGGAAATAATGTAATTGTTATTTTACCTTTCCAAAATTATATTAATATTATTATAATCATAATAATAATTTTAATATACTTATATATTTCATACAAGTGATGTTGTGAATAAAAAATATTCACATCGCTTCGTGGAGGTGAGTGTTCACACGTACGCACGAATGATGTTATCATTTTTTTTGTGCATGGAAGGCAAGAAACAAAATTAAATATAATTCTATTTTAATGATAAATATGTCATGAATATCTTATATAAACATTTATTCCATCATTAAAACTAACCTTGATAGATTGTAATGAAAAATGAACTATATCGGTTTGCGAGGCGATAGTTCGTCATACACACAAATGAAATGTTCATTTTACATTTGATAAAATAGGAGATGTATTTGGGTGATGATATTGACATAATAAAATCTCAGTATATTTATTATTATAAATTTATTATTTCATCATATAATAAGAATATTTTGAGGAATTGGAAGAATAAATAAAATAGAAGCACTTAAAAAATGATACATCTTCTTCAGTTGATCACCATTGAAGAAGACCTTAATACATATAAGTATGGTGTTCGGCCTAAACTCAGGCCTCAAGAATGTGGGGGGGTATTTTAGGAAGATTTTTGGTAGATAATTTCCAAACAAAAATGCTTTTGAGGTGTTATTAGTAAATAAGAGTGGGTACCTTTTTATTGGAGAGGGTGGGGGAACCCTTGGAAAATCTTAAAATATTAAATTTATATAAATTCAATTTCATTTTCAAATGGTCAAAAAAATAATTTATTTATCATATATGATGATGAGGGGTCTAATATCCATCATCCAGTTAAAATTATACTTTTTTTAATATTTTTTAATCCTTATCATTTTGGATTTACACTTATTTTACCCTATTTAATCCTATTGAAATATTATGTTCTTTACTCTTTGTGGGTTAATGTAATCACCATAACAATTCAAAAGATCCACAGAAGTTCCATTTATGACATATTTGGAATTATCCAAACAATGGTTCTGAAGATTTTAATTTTAGGAATTTAATATCAGTTAATAAAAAAATTACTTTATAATAACAATAGTGTAAATTTGACACTAATCAATAGTTTAGTTTTGAAAAATATAATAAAAGAAAGATTAGTTCATAAAAATTATCTATAAATAAAAAACATGTGAAATATTTCAATAAAATTTACACATAGAATAAATTTTGTCATATATTATTTATTTTAATATTTATAATATCATTTATTTTATTCTGTCATAAATTAATAAATTACTACATCATCATTGTGTAACCTTTTAATATAATTATTTATTTTCTAAAAGCTATAAATAAAATAACATGATATAGGTTATAATTATAGATTTATAATTAATATTAATAGTTTTAGATAACTCTTTTATGAACCCTTATTAATTTTTTTTAGTTATGAGTGACATGATATTGACATCTTGGTCTTTATTTTAAATTAGATGTTTATAAGTGTCATTATCACATCAAAGTGGCTCCAAGTGTTCCTAAAATCGACCAAAGGATGATAATGGATGGGATAAACTCATAAAATTAAATTAGGACATGTTTTAGGGTATTTTTTATATTATTATAATATTATTTATACCTTTAGTTAACCAATTTACCTTTAACCGTTGTAATGAAATTTATTTATAAAATTACTATTGATAATGTGAAAAACTAAAGGAGGCCTATTTACATAATTTGGACCTACTGATTCCAAATATGGAACCAATTTTTTCCAAATTATGAACATATAATATTCTGTAATTAATTTTAAAATAATCATCATTGTCAAATCGAGATTTTTTTTTAAAAAGTAAAAACCATCAAAATATTGATGTGCATTTATATCAAATTTAATGTGAAATTAATTCCAATGATAAAAATTGTATTAAATGACACAAATTTAATCTAACTATACTATAAAACCAATTAAAAATATAATCTAACAATACAAATATCATAGAATAAAAATTTATGATTTAAAATAGAGTATTTTTCACTATTCATTAAAATATGAATTTTATCAAAAAAATACCAAAATTTCAACTAATATAAATTTTGATGCCCCAAATCCAAATAAGAGATTATTTTTTTCAAATAGAACATATAAAAGTGAAAAAGTATATATTAAAAAATGGTTCTTCGTCAAAAGGCGATAAAACTACATTTTTAGGAAAATAATCTATCTATCTATAAAACTGAATTTATTCTTATATAATGTTTATAAAACAAATAAGATGAGTTTTAGAAATTAAATTTAATATATTACATATATATTTCATTAATAAAATCTAAAATGAGTTATTTTATTATTTTATAAACTCACTTATTTTTCATTTAAATAGTTTTTTAGAAAAGCACATCCTTTATATTCAATTGGTTTTTATATATTTTACGACTCAATTTGGTAACCAATGGATCATTATATAAACATGTGTAAACAATATTTTCATAATTTTCTTAATCCATTTCATTCCCACCATTATAATGGCTATGTGATAACTATCTTATTAAATAATAATATTAAGTTGTTCATTTAAGCTAAATGTGGCGTATCATTTATGCTTTCAAACATATTGTTTCATTTTACAAACTCAGGATGTTACACTCATTATTCGTTCAAGGTTAGTGAACATATTTTTTTATTATGTTTATACACAATCCATTATAGCATACAAGATCACTAGAACTATTCAAGCACAACTTCAAATCATGGGGGTTGAGCTATCTATGAGAACAAAAAGAAATGAATTATTGAATTCCAAGTATATAATTCCACCCCAGTCAATTTATTTTTATTCATCCTTATATAAAGACATTTATTAATTCCTATTGTATTTTTTTCTATGTTTTATTAGGTGTGTAATGTTTTCCTTATATAATTTCAATATCAACCTACTGTAGAGGGAGATCACTCTTGACATCCCAAGCCATCCATCATTTCCATATAAGTTTAAGGATGAGGGTAAATCTAACATGGAATATTCATTTCATGTGTAGATACTATTTCCTTATAATTAATAATATATAGCTAAAATTACTAAGAAAATAGAGAGAATAATTATTGAAGACATTCCCATTATAGTGAATTATACAGATGTATTCCCTGAAGAGATGCGTGGTCTTCCCCTTAATGAGAGGTTATTTTATTAATTGAACTTACACCATAATATCATTGCATGTTCAAGACTACCGGTAGAATACACATCATTGGGTATTAATAAAACAATAATCAATTATAACAAAATATGGAAATGAGTTTTTTTAATGACTGAGTGATTTACCAAATGGTGTGTTAAACTTCTTCATCAATAACAATTTTGGGTCAATGTGAGTCTGCATTGAATATCGTGAACTCAAAAGAAATCATGATAAATAACGATTATCCCCTACAAAAAATTGATTAAATATTCAATCAAGTACACGGGTCCTAGTATTTTGCAATGGTAGACCTTCATTCGTGATATCACTAATTAATGGTGATGAAGGAAGATATTCCCAAAACAAGCATCAAAACAAGGTAAGGACACAGTTTGTTCTTAGTGATGTCTGATGTACTGAATAATACTCTAGAAATAATTATGGATTAAATGATGAGACTATTTTGAGGTTATATCAATGTAATTTTGGTTAACTTTATAGATTATTTTCTAGTAAACTCCAAAAATAAGGAGGAGAATGAGTATGATTTGAATATTATGCTAAAGACTTTTCAAAAGGAGAAGATATATGAAAACTACATTAAATTTTAGTACATTGAGGATGAAGTATAATTATTTGTGTATGTTATCAAAATAAAATTGATTTTTTGGACCCTGTTAATAAAATCATCAATTGAGTATTAGACCAGACAGACACTTAGGACAAATATTCTTAGTTACCTTCTACATTCTAAGTATTAATAATAATTTTTGAGAAATTTTTATTGATATTAAATCCTTCTAATAGAGACAAATTTTATGTTTGTAATGTTTTTTTGTGATAAGGAATACAAATATAACATCCAGTAACAAAAAAAGTCTCTTATCAATGCATTATTCCTCACACTTCCCAAAAGTGGGGATCTTTTTGCCATATAGAATATCCATTCAAAGAAGGGATTTGAATATTTACTAATGTGGACTGAAAATTATATAGACAATGCCTAATGGTATATGCATGTTCATGAAAATAACTAACCAAAGAATGATCTGAAGAAGACTGTAATAATATTCATGTTGATGATTTTCCAATAGTATCTTTATAGGGTGGACTGTGACATAAATATAAACCTTAATATCCAAAAATATATATTCACATTAAATTATGATAACATGTGCCCATGAAGATGGTTAGAGATGATCATGTACTATGACTACAAAATCAACTACTCTCATAGGAATACAAATAATGTGGTAGAGGTTGTTGGTATAAAGGATCTAGAATCGTTATAAATGATGAGAATTGAGAACGATACAATATTTTTAGAATTGAAATGGAGGGACATGAGAATCACAAAAGATGGAACATCATCATTACATAATCAAATGATTTCATAAATTTCCCTTCAGCAGAAGATAATGGATGCACAAAGAGATTGTTTGGAAATATAGAACAAGGTAGAAAATATAAGAAAATATAAATCTTGGGAGTTTAAAATTTAAAAATAAGGATTTATAATTTTTGGTTCATTAATACGAGTACCCTCAAATACTTATATAAGGAAATATTTTTTGAATTATGCACATAACAATACCTTTTCTATCCACCTAGGGATCATGGAGATTTATTGAGGTCTCTAAGGGAACTATTGGGGGAAGAATATGAAGAAATATATCATATAATGCACCTGAATACTTGGTATGTCAATAGTTGATGGATGAAAATAAAAAGACTATGGGGATAATTCAACCATTACCCATACCTGCATGAAAATGGGTAAACAACACCATGGAAATTTTAACTATTCTTCCATAGAAAAAAAGAGGAAATAATTTCATATGTATTTTGATGGATCTTATTTTGAATAATTATAACATCATTACAATTTTATATAACTTCTCACTTAATCAACTTATAAGGATATACATGGGTGATATGGTGAGGTTTCAGGAAATATAACTATTGATTGTGTATAACTAAGATCAGAAATTTACTTATATGTTCTATATAGATCTTTAATATGTTCTATACAATTAGTTGAACTTTATAATGAACCATCACCCCCAAACTAATGACCAATATAAAAAAACAATCCAAAAATTGGAAGAATTGTTTAGATGTTGATTGTTGGACTTTAAAGGACGGTGGGATTAGTATCTTACTATAGTAGAGTTCTTGTAGAAAAATAGCTTCCACTCAAGCACCCAAATAGCCCCATATGAAGCTCTTTATGTGAAGGGGTTCATGACACCTTCATGCTAGGATGATGTTGGTCAATGAAAGATGTTGGTACATTAAATGTTAAATGAAACAATATAAAATGTATATAAAATTATGTAACACATCTTGGATTCTCAATAGATGGTAGATGATCAATACATATAATCATCGATGATAAATGCAATTTAAGGATTGAAATAAGTTTTTTCACTCCATATCTTAATGGAATATAGTCCTGGTATTAGGGAATAGTGCAAATCAAAGCCCTAGGTATATCAGCACCTTTAAGATTCTCAATCTCATCAGAGTTGTGGCTTATCAATTAATGATCTCAACAACCCTTTCTCAAGTTCATAAAATACTATAAGTATCCCTATGAAAGAATTACATTCATGATCCCTTACATGTTTTAAATTTAGAGGTGGTATAAATATAAAGGGATCTCCCTTATGAGTAGAATCCCATCATGATATTGGACCATAGAGATAATATTCAACATAATAATTAATCTCACCTAGTAAAATTAATTTGGAAAGACCCTATGTATGTGGAGGCAACATGGGAATTGGATGAATCCATAAAGTTGAAGTACCCTCACTTTTTCACCATATAATGGAAAAAAAATTGATGAAGACATTTCTTATGGGGGAAGAATTTAATTTCTCATAATATTGTGAAAGGATTTTTTTCTTCTCGATATATACCCACATTATAAAGTATTATATAATGATCATAAACCACATGATAA
The DNA here is from genome assembly GCA_963277665.1 of Viscum album. Lineage (NCBI taxonomy): Eukaryota > Viridiplantae > Streptophyta > Magnoliopsida > Santalales > Viscaceae > Viscum > Viscum album. Next base: position 838,844,441 of record OY728167.1, read on the forward strand.
AACCAAAAACTATTTTTATAATTATATCATTAAAATTTCGTAATAAATATTGGAAAAATAATTGGATGTTAAATGGGAAAAAATAGATAATAACATAATAATAATAATAATAATAATAGGAAAATTTGGATCGTCTTGAACCCCGATAATATTTGTACTCATCAACAACTCTGTAGAAATGAAACAAAATTTTAGTAATTAAATATGCATCTTAAAAATAAAAATATATAACAATGAGAAAAATTAGATGTAAATACTGAATGAATAAAATATGAGGTATTAATAGGAAGTAGAAAACCCATATAACCATTAAAAATCTGACTATTAGAATAGTATTCTGACTATAGAAATATTAATTGTACCATTGGAATAATAATCTGACTATTAAGAATAGTATCTTGGTTGTTAAAATAATATTATCAACTATTTAAGTGTAAAATAATATTTTGGTTTCTTATAAAATGAAATTATGATATATTTATATCGTTGTAGATGTAAATAATTGTATTAAAATGTTATATTACGGTTTTTATTTATGAAAAAGATAAATGACTAAATTTCATTTTTCCAATAAATATAATTATTTTCATAAAATGTATTTATAATTTAGTATTATGTTTTCGTATAGTGATAAGATAATTTTGTTAGAATATAAGTAATTTTTCAAAGGGTCATAAAATTGATTAATTTTTTATTTTTATAAAATTGAATATTTTTTTTTATCAATTTTGAAATACAATAAAATTCGGTATTTAACATTATAAGCTAAATACAATAATATTTGAGTCATATATGGTGTTTTAACTCATTAGATCAAATAAAATACATATTTCACTATATATACTCATAATAATCAATATTATTGATATTCTTGAACTAAAAATAAATAACAGATTATTATAATATTCAAAAACATCGGTATCATCCTCTTATAAATAATAACCATCACCACCCCTTCTCCTAAAAACATTTAAGCCTTAAATATTACAAAACATCTTCCCATTTACCTTCCCAATCCAATCCCCCACATCTTAGTGTCTATGGTCTCATCCAAAGACCATTACAAGAATCCATAAGCGGTATCCAAAGAGGAGACAACCAAATGAAGATGTAAAATTCTCATCTGACCTCCCTCAATATTATTCTTACTCTACAAAAAACATATGTTTTCCATATAACTATTTATATTAATATTTGTATAAACAATATATTTATATGTTATTGATTTGGTTTAATATCCATCTTATACTTACCCTTCTCCAGATTCTAAAATGAAAATCATGTTTTTAATATAGTTTGTTCACTACCTCCATGAACAAAATACTTCGTTTTTCTATACCACCATCAAGGATGGTCATAAAAATTATATTATCATCTTATAAAGTGATAATAATGATATTATAAATTATATAATATTCTATAATGAATAGTCAGACATAATATTAAAAAAATGAATCTATATCATGAGGGTCGGAAATACTGCTTAAATAAACTAATCATATAATGTTAATGTTTTTGGTGGATGAATAAACACTATGTTAGGAAAGAAGAGGATATTTGGGACCATTTTTTGGAAATAAATGGATAAAATTTTATTTTATTTATAGATTTGAAGACCTTTTTGATAGGAACATCAACAATTATCCACAAGTGATCCAACCTTGGAACCATGAAACAAATTCTCTCATAAAAAAGAAATTAAACAATATATCATTAAAATGGTAATAAATAAACATAATAAAATTAAATTAAATCAAATATTTATGGAAAATATTCTTAATTAATTATTTAATTTTTCTAATTATATTAACTTGGACATTATGTTAAAGTGCATAAAGATTCTGAAACCTAAGATAAGGGATCTCTATGAGCCTCCCTTTTTCATTGGGTTGTGAAAACTGTTTCTTTAACATAACTTGTCTCTCCATCTCTCTCTCTATTGGATATTATGTAATGATACTAAATTCAATATATATTTATCCTATTTATACACCTATCTCATTAACCCTTCCATTCATAGGGTAATATACTATTTAAGTTGATTTCTCAAATTCCTTGTTTGAAATATAAACCAATTAAGGTGAAATTTTATATGCATTGTTTATTTAATGAGACACACATTGAAATTTATTAATAATATTCACAATATTATTAAATAATAAAATATTTTAGGAATAAAAATTCAGGTTTACCTCTAGCCTTTCAATGAAAATTCCATAGCAATCCTTTCTCCAATATTCATTAACTAATTCCTTAAAACACTATTTTGAAAGTCCACATCTATACATAATTATTATCCCATTATCATTATATTTTTTCTAAATGAACACAAAATTTTGAAACATATTCTTTTTTAATCATATATTAATGACCGTTATATTTTATGTCATCTTCTCTTTCAAATATTTTTGAAATATCCTTAGTTTAAGAAATGAGGAAACATTATGTATACCATTTATTTCCATGGTTAATTATTATGTTTATTATTTAAGATTTATTTCATAGAATAAAAAATAAGCATGTAAATGTTATTATTGGTGAACATATATATAAATCTGATTCATTGGTTATTTATTTATCTCATGATATTTTATGTATGGGATTAGATACTAGACCTAATCCCTCATGGGACCCTTTTCACCAGGTAATTTTTCCTTGAAATATATCCTTGGATTATGCTTATGTCATGATTTATGTTTTTACCTCATTAAAATGTTTCCATTATATTATGATTCCATGTAATTTATATTATGCCTCTATATGATTATTCATGATACTCTTCGTTTATGATATAATTATATTCCTTCTCATTCAAATGTTATGAATCCTTACCATGTGAATTCGTTTATTGGGCTTCATTGATCACCTATTTCTTTAAAACATGACACATGTTTGCTATTATGATTTTTGGATCTCTAGGGTAATTGGAATATTGTTAAGGAGATTAAGATAAAGATTTTTTATTTTAGTATTATATTCATGATTTATGTAACCATTATTCTAATTACACTAGGATTTTCGATCTTTGCTTTGAATTTATGGGATATTTCTGATAAAAATAATGTAGAAATGTTTATAAAATTATTTATTCTTTATATGGTATTTTTGGAAGTGATAAGAGGGGTTCCCCTTTTAAGAGGGAAAGGGATCTAATTTTTTAAAATACCCAACGTTTTTCAATAATGGGAGGTAAATATTATGGTATATTGATCCAAAATTTGATAACTATTAGAGAAAAGATGTGATAAGGTTGTTAAGTACTTATCCACATAATCCCAAATATGGTTAAAACATGTTTAATGTCTTTGAATCATATATTCTTACTTTAACCATTTATATTTCACCACAGCAAATACTTTTTACCAATTTAATTTATCCTTTTTGATTTAAAATAAATTGTTCCTTACTACATAGTTTCGGCATAATGATTCCAAATTAGAAATATATTTTATTAAATTAAATTTATATGAGTGATGAAAGTTAATTTGAAAATAATAAATATATTATGTATTGAAAAAATATTTAAAAAAATAAAACAAAATTTCTAAAATTTCTACTATGGAATTTGAATTTAAAGAAAAAATTTGAATAATTATAGTCTCTTAAAAAATATATATTTCATATTTTGAAAAATAATTCATTAATTTCCAATTCTTGCTTATATTATACTAATCTCATTGAATTCAAGTTATTTGTAAAAATTGTATTTTTCACTATTCACCTAAAAATGATTCATTTTAGAAAAAATCTCAACAACTAATCCAAATATAATATTGATATTTTTAATGCATAAAATTTTTTTTTGTCAAATCAAAATTTTTAAAATTTTAAATTTAATTTAAAAATAATAATAAAATATTTAAAACTTCATTTTATTAAAAAATAAAGTAACCCTTTTAAGAATTAGTTCTATTGAGTTTTATTTCATATTAATTTATAAATAATTGAATATTGAAATATTAGTTTATAATTTTAAATATTACTAATTAAAATAGAGTTTTTATCTATGATAAATTAAGTTTATTAATATAAAATATAGTTAACCAATTTCAAAAATAGTTATTATATTTTTATACTTTATTAAAAATTTATAAAATAAAATAAGTGTATATAATTATTTTAATTTATTACTAATTTTTTATATTCTAATAGTTATATTATACATATAGTTTTAATATTTAAATATATTTTTTATTCAGGTGTTATGTTAGTTCTGCATTGCGTGTCACATAAGCTATTGACGATAGTATTAATTTATCAAATGAAAAATCTCATGTCATTATAGATTATTACATTACAAATCAACCCCCCGTCACTAAGGTCATGAACTCATAGGCCTTTAACTCTTGAAAATTATTTATGTAAAATGATGGGTTAAAAATATTTTTAAAACCAATACAAGTTGTAACATCATTAAACATGGTCATTACATCCATGTCCCGCTGTTATTGACTCATCCCATCCAACATATAGGTTGCAAGTCCCTCTATTGGTGTCCTATGGGTCACCAAAAAAAGGAACATGTGATCATTAATATCCAACTACTATACTAATTAATGGGGCCCATTATCATCTCAAAATGTCAAAAAATTATTCCTCATGAATCCTGGGTGTGATATATTGGCTAGGAATTATCAAAATTGCCACATTTTCTGAGAGGCTTAATATATTTTATTATTAATTCAATATGATGTTGGTCCACAATGGGATTGTTTTGTGAGTGTTTTACTTGGCTTCCAGACAAAAATTCTAAGATAGTTTTCTAAAAAGAATGGTTTAAATAAATAAAACTCAAGAATCGTGTCAATAAATAATTCCTTTATAATAAAATCAAGAAAAGTAACTCCTGAAATCACCTCAAAACATGAAATATAAATAAATCATTACAAGATCCATGAAACTACTCCAAATAAAAATCAATCCAAAACAACATCCACAACCAGCCTCATAACTCGAGGTCAGACATCGTGAAGATCTATCTGAGTACTCACTCGAAACCTCACTTGAGTCCTAATGGACTTACTCTATACATACACACTAAAAAAATTTCATGTGGGTGCTCATATACCATTTTTTAATGATCCAACATGGTTAAACCTATGACATCACCAACACACTCGATTTTTCCCACCACAAGGCCCATGTGGTAATATCGTTCTCCCTAGTGTGGTGACGAGTTACATTGTATCACTACTAACTCCCTAAGAATCATTTTTTCCTCTAAATTCAACAAAAAATTTCAAGTATTTGATCCATTAATTTTTTATGACTTTCCATAGTTTATACATCCACACTAGAAAATAAAAAATTATAATAATATAAATCATTAAATACTGAGTAAATGTAGCAATAATAGAGTAAAAACCCATAAATAGATTTAAAAATGTAACTAATGCACAAATACTGAATTCCATATAAGTAAAAATGATAGTAAAAATATATCCTAATATAAATATTTATATACATGAATAAATAAGAATATACCAAAATGTAGATGATCCCAAACTGTCAGGGAATGCTAACTCTATGTCACCCTCGGCCACCACCAACCCAAACCATGGGAGGCGTAAAAAGAATAAAATATCCATTCTATTTTATACCACTTCATTTATATTCCCATGTAAAAAAACAACCATGTTTTCATATTCATAATGGAATATTATGGTTTTCAAGTGAAACCCATTAGGATACCACCATGAATCTAAATATAACCTTTTATAATGAAAACTAACAAATCTAGACTAGAAAACATATTTTTAAATCTATTTCATCTTGAAACATGTTATAAATCATTTTTTTCCAAAAATTTTTTAATCAATATGGGTGATAAGGAAAATAGAATAAAAAATAATTAATATGGGATGTTATTTTTAACCAAATTAAAATAATCAAACAACACATGGGATTGAAATACTAGTTTGATTAAACAATCTAAAAGTATATGGAAACATGGTGGAGCTCTAACCTATAGGATCTATATGTTTAAGACTCTCTCATGAAACACTAACCTAAAAATGTGATTCAAAATAATTATTATGAATTAGGGCCTTTAAATTAGTCACTAGAAAAGACCCGTATCTGTCTCATTCCAAACTATTTGGAAACATCCTTCCCAAAAACCATAAACAAAATGTCTCCCATTTGTACCTATAATTATATACATCACATACAACAACGTCCATGATCATTAGTTAAGTATTCTCATAGAATAAACTATCAAAATCACAATTAAATATCATTTTTAATCCATATTATCCTTGAAATTAATTTATTAAGTGTATTATGGTTATAAAACTAATTTTTATATAGAAAATTGAAAGGAATCAATATTTTTTCAATGAAAACCAATCAAAATAGTAACACATGTACAAAAACCATCAATAGATCAATCAAATGGTGAAAAATTGTAAGAAAAATGGAAAACTGAAGTATTTATATATGATAAAGAACATTTCTAGATATGTTGAGATACCTACTTGAGAAGTGATGAAACACATCAACTTTCAAATATAAAAACAAAGACGAAGAGATGGGTTTCCCAGAAACCTAAAACACAAATGAAAATTTCAAAACCCAAAAAGCCCTAGTATTGGACATATATGTTCAGTAGGGTTAGATAGATTAATGTAAAAATTTATAATATGATATTATAGGGATAGATGAGGAGGATATCAAGATGACACAAGTGTTTTACCTCATGGATTCTTCCTCAAACCCCAAGGGAAGACACCAAAATCGAGTGGTTGAGGAAGGACATGGCTGTTAAAGGACCTGGGTCACATGATGGAGGAGAAATTATGGGGATATGATTTATTAAGTAATAGGAGTAGGAATATAAATTCACCTTTTTATGTAACCAGTGTCGAATACATGGTTTGGTCAGACAATTTCCACAACTATTCTCCAATAGTTGGGCTCTCTCACTCTTTACAAAACACCCTACATGGTTTTTGAGAACTGTATGGAGTTCGTGTAAAACGTTCTTAGAGGTTCTCTCCCTCTATCACACTTTCAATTGTACAGTTACTATGAATTATGTTTCAAACTATTCCCCCATATGTTTTTTCTAAAAATATAAAATTTCAACCTCCAAATATAAAAAACTCCAAAAATACCTAAAAATGAACTTTCAAATAAAATGATTACAAGTTCACACCATGGTTCAACAAGGAATAGGTGTGAAATGTATTATATATTTTGTTGATCAGATGATATATTCACAATAAATCACATTATATCGACTATGGACATATGGATGTTGAGGATAACTTATCCTTTATAGAGTACCTAGTTAAAATTGATTATCAATGGGAGAATATCATATATGGTTTAGTGATGGAGAGTGTCTTTTATTGTTAAATAATATCTATGATTTCTCATTGGAGCATGAAAATATAATTCAAGCTATTTTCCCTCACCATTTTATGTGTTTCATTATTTAATAGTTGAAAATCCATGTGGTTTGGGTTGATGTAGTACCCTAGATTTTTTATATAATCCCTTTGATTATTATAAATACAAATTTTAATTATGGTTTCCTTTTTAGATCACTTACTTTAATAATTTATTGAATATGAAAAAATTTAACAAAATTTACCATCAATTATTCAATGTGAATATTAGTAGTTATCTTACAAAAATAGTGCGTTGTATTGAAATATTGAGGTTATAATTGTGTGAATAATGGGGTGATTTTCCTAGGATGTTTATTATATTCATGTTTATCCTTCAATCCTAGGATTGGGATCGCTGTGTATTTAGTTAAATTATTAGATGTTATAATTCTAATTACATATATATTATCATTTACTTATTTGGGTGGATCCATTTTTAGTATAGGATAACTCTCCCCTATACCCCTATCTGGGAAGCTAAATGAGTTTATCCCTTCTCACCCTGTAACACCCCAAGATTTTATGAAAAATATTCTTTTAATTTCATTAATGTCTTGTGTTGTATGCTACACCAAGATTACCTTGCACTATACGCAACACCGTATTATCTTGCAGTATACGCAACACTATTCTTGGATCGTGTTACACACAATTTTGATAATAGTTATTCTACGCAACATTGAATATATATATATATATATATATATTCAATGTATAAATGAAATATGGTTGGATTATGATATATGAAACAACGAAGTATTCTTCCACAGCACGCAACCCTGACTTGGCTTGCATTACACGCAATCGCGACCTTCCTCGATAGCGTGTGTTGTACGCAATACCGGGTTTTACTAAACAATGATATATTATTATAATATTATTATGAACTAGCCTTTATTAATAGTATTAACTAAATTTTGAATCTTATAACATTATTATTCATCTTACACATTTTCTAAAACATGGTATAAGAACAAAATAAATTTTTCGGGTAAAATAAGTATTTTTAAAAAAATGCAGTTTTGCCGCCTTTTGATGGCGCACCCACTTTAAATCTAGTTTTTGACATGTTTATAAGTTCAATTTTACAAAATAAAATTCTTCTTTTGAATCAGGATATAAAAATTTACATTAGATAAAGTTTTGATATTTTTCCGATAACTTTCATATTTTAACAAATAGTAAAAACACGCTATATTTTAATTAAAAACAACTTTTTTCATCATAATATCTTATGTGGTTAAATTATAATATTGAATTGTTTTAAAGTATAAATAGAATATATTTTTACCATTTAATATAATGTATGTCATTAGCATTGATTTTACCTTGAATTCGTAGGTTAAATCAATTCAATCTTTTGCAATGTTTTAAAGAAAAACCTGTTTTCTTTCGACAACGGGATTAATTTTAATTTAATTTCTGCATATTTTGTGTATTGAATTTGGAAAAATTGATTACATATTTGGAATCAGTGGGTTCAAGTTATGTTAATAAGCTTCTTTTTATTTTTGGGCATTGTGAATAGTAACTACGGTAAATTTTATTTACTATAGTTAAAGGTAAATCGGGTAATTAAGGGTAAATATAAGATTATAAAATTACCCTAACACTTTGAAAAATCCTATTGTATGAGAGGATTTCGACCCATCCCCACTTTATCTTCAAAATAAGACCCTTTGGAAGCATTATAAACCGAATTTGACCTTAATATAAAATAATATTTTGAGATTTTCCTAAGGTGCCCCTCTCCTCCCTTATAAAAGGACACCTCCTCCCTCTCTTCCTCACACCACATTGAGCCTTAAAGCTTAGCCAACCCCTACCAAATTCTCTTCTCCACTCCCCTAGTATCATCCTAAGGGTCCTGGTCTTCTTCAAAGACCATCCTTAGTTCTTTAAGTGGAGGTTAAGAAAAGGCGCGTCAAAAAGAGGAAGTTCGGATACGTACAAAGCATATCAGACATAAGGTAAGGGAAATATCACAATCTCATTTTTATCCGAGATTGTTTATACTTTGGTATTTACTGGGGTGTATTTTATCATCCAAATCCATGTTTCCTCAATATGTAATATTACTTCCATCCACCTAAAATTGTTTAAATCCATTTTTACCCTTTGGTGAGTTTTTAGTAAAAGATATGAAAGGAATCTTTTGTCGTTTTTCGTACGAGGTACTTTTTGACTTTTCCGAAAAAAGTACGAGAAGAATGTTTTTTTTAACTTATACGGCATGAATGGATTTTTAAAACATTATTTGTAAAGACTCGAAAATTTCAAGGAAATTTTTTTTCTTAATTTTTTTTTGGAATTTTACAAGAGCGCAGCTTCTGATGGGACCTGATTCCGAGGCCCGGTGTGCCCGGAATCATTTTCCGAAGTTTGGCTTGGGTACGTTCAGTGAACGGACGAGCAGGTTTTTCTAAATTTTGAACCGGTGCCCGGAATCGAATTCTGAGGGCACCGATGAAATCACAGCGCCGGTATTCTCTTAGAAACGCCTCTTCCGGAGTTGCGTTTTCTCGGGTGTGGTTTTTAATTTTCGGGCTTAAAGTTAAGAAATAAAATAATTTTACGACAAATTTATTTTATTTCGCTTAAGCCACTTGAAGCCACTTAATGGCGGCTTAAGCTGAGTTGATCCGGATAGGATGCTATCCAGAAATATCCTACCCTGTCGGTAGGATATTTGTGAGGTAGGGCCTGCACGAGCCCCACCGTTTCTTTCCGCTAAGTAACGCACCCGCGAAAACCCGTCATTATGAAAGTCAACTGACGCGTTTTCTTAAATTCTTAACAAACCATTTAATTGGGTGGTTTATTTCATAAATTAAATGAGCTGTTTCTTTCGTTGAATTAATTCAACGAATTGATGGGTCGTTACTTACCCCTTTTTCGTGTGTTGGCATAATAATAAAATAAGACCAACCAGTCTTGAAAGTTTACTCGTTGAGAGGTTTGACAGAGTTCTCGTGCCTTTATCCTTCTTCGCGAAGAACGCGAAGAATGAAAAGAACGCGAAGAACGCCGGTCTCCGACGAAGAACGCCGAACACGGAAATCGACGACGCGACACTGTGATCCGCGACGCTGACGTTCCCTTCCTGCAACGTTCTTCTGCAACGTCTCTTCCTCCGCGACGGATCTTCGATCGGCTGCTTGAGGTAAGAGTCTCAGTTTTTCTTTTTTTAATCTCCTTTGTGGTTTTTACCAAAACACGGATTTAATTATTTAAATTAAATCTGTTGTTTTATGGTTCGTTGAGTTCGCCGACACAACGCTGTGTTCTGCGACGACGCGACGCCCTTCCGCGACGACGGGACGATCTCCACCTTCTGCGACGAGCAATTCCGCGAAGAACGCTCACGCGGGACGACTACGAGGTAGGGATTTTATTTTTTTGGAATTACCTCTTTTTATATTCCCGTAAATGTTTCTTTCAAAAGTTAAAGAACTGGTTTTGTGAACAATTTTAAATTTATTAAAATTGTTGTGTCCATCCAAATGAGGAACCCGTTTTATGAAACAATTTTATTTCATTAAAAAAAATTGTTTTGGATATGCGTTCATGTGTTGAACTTTGATTCCTCTCGTTGTTTATCTCTAACGTGGAGGGTGCGGGCCAAACGAACACGGCCGGACGACCCTCCGCCGTTCTTCGTTTTTGTGCAGATTTGACGGGCGACGACGGAACGTGCCGCAACGGATGTTTGATGATCCCGCAGTGAAGAACGGAACCCGGGAGGAGCAACGGCGCAGACGGGAAGAAAATCGGGCCACCAGAGCGACTCTGGCGGCGGCGGCGCCAGGGAGACACCCCGCGGGTGCCGCGGGGGTGTCACCCGGGGCGGCGGCTCCCCCTGCGTCGGCCGCTCGGTCGCTCGGCCGGGCCGAACCGGGCTGGCCGAGCCAGACCGGTCCGACCGGGTCGGACCGGGTTCGGCCGACCCAGGGGGGCTCGGGCCGGGTCGGCCCAGGCTCGGACCCCCCGTCTTCGAACGGTTTTCGTTCAAATGGCCGTATCTTGAGCTACAGGCCTCCAAACGACCCACCTTCAGCGGCAACGCGATACGTGGATCGAGACGGTCGTTTCGGTATATCGCACTCAAGGTTTCTGAATAATTTGGGTTCGGCCGGGTTGGTTTGTACACGAAACCAACCGGGCCCTCGGAGCGGAAACGCTCATATCTTGAGCTACGGACGTCCGATTGACGTGTCGTCAGATTTTTTGAGTTCCTCTAACTGAGACGAATCTTTTGGAACACTCCGCCCGAGGTTTGGACGCAGGTGGAGAACGGTCGGGTTGATTTTGCCTTAAAAACCAACTGGGCCCCTGGGACGAAAAAGCCAATAACTCTCAGACCGGGCGTCCGATTGACGCGTTGTCTGCGACGTTGAGTTCCTGTTGACGATACGGAACTTTTGGATACATCAACTTCGGACTTTGTGAAAGTTGATGTATCGGCCTCTCGGCTCGTGGAGCGGACCCTCCCGAACGAGCTTGCGGTGTGCGGAACCCTAGAGCTGGCTATGACTGTTTCTTCGACTGCGACGACTGTGCAGAGATCCTCAGTGGACTCCGACGACGACCGTGCTGAGATCCTCTGTGGACTGCGGCGACGACTGTGCAGAAATCCTCAGTGGACTGTGACGATGAAGACAGCTGGTCTTGTATCCTATGTGGGTCCTAGCTGTGCTGGTCTTGTATCCTATGTGGGTCCCATCTTGGATGATTCAACACTGGTCTTGTATCCTATGTGGGTCCCAGTATAGATGAATCAATGAAGACAGCTGGTCTTGTATCCTATGTGGGTCCTAGCTGTGCTGGTCTTGTATCCTATGTGGGTCCCAGCCGTGCTGGTCTTGAATCCTATGTGGGTCCCAGCTTAGATGATTCAGTATCTATACCTGATCATCCCTTTCACCTTTTCGACGAAATATACCTGTGTGAGCTGAATCTTGTGTTGAGCTATCCTGTGTGGATTTACTGTTTACTCTCCTTTGTGGATTGTGTTGAGCTATCCTGTGTGGATTTACTGTTTACTCTCCTTTGTGGAATATGTTGAGCTATCCTGTGTGGATTTACTATTTACTCTCCTTTGTGGATTGTGTTGAGCTATCCTGTGTGGATTTACTGTTTACTCTCCTTTGTGGATTGTGTTGAGCTATCCTATGTGGATTTACTGTTTACTCTCCTTTGTGGATTGTGTTGAGCTATCCTGTGTGGGTATATGTTTTGCTTTCCTGTGTGGACTGGGTTGTGCTTGGGCTCAGACGTTGGAGCCGAACGGGAATTGATGACTTAGGTATATGTATGGGCATATACCTAAGCAGTGTTGGTTGTTACCTCGTGATTGTATATTGCTTTTGTGGTTATCCTTTGTGGATTTCGGGAGGCCTTTGGGGGTCTCGGGGTCCCTACTGAGTAGCTTATACTCACCCCTGCACGGGCTATGCCCGCACTACGTTGTGTTGGTTGCAGACGACGGACAGCGCTGATCGTGGTGGAGGCGTGCGGAGCAGGACGGTACCTGGAGGTGGCCCACTAGGCGGGACGTACTCGGAGCGGTCAGTTGGACCCGAGGAGCAGTGGAGGCTATCTGTACCCACCCTTCAGGTGGGACTTCCAAAGGACGGCTCGACGTTGCGGATTTTCTTTTCAGTTTCTGTTTTTCCCCTTTCAGTTGTACTTTGCAGTTGGGCTTGTATTTCCGGCCCCTTTTACTTTCAGCACAGCTTGTACAGTTTTTTCTTAGTGTTTACTTTTCCGCTTGCTTACTCTGTGGTGCTTGTTTACTTTTCAAAGGCAATGCCTTCCCTTTTGTTGGGATTCACGCCTTGGTGCTAGTCGCCAGCCCCTGGCCAATGGAAGGCGGGCTTGGGGTAGTCACGGCATGGGCCCCGAGGACAGGTCGTGACAAATTGGTATCAAAGGTGGTCGGTTCTACCACAGACTCTGATCTTTCTTCTATGTGAAGTAATAGTGTTTAGCGTATTTGGTGTGGTTATCAGTCCAGGGAGTCCAGTGTTGGTGCGGCGGCCGACGTATCCGTACACCAGGACCCTGACTTCTGATTTGCGACTTAATGCACGAAAACATTGATTGCATGTGTGTTTCAAGTTTTCTTTGTGATTACTTGTGTCAGCTCACCAGGTATATTGTTCTGACCGTGGCGCACTTGTTTCCTTTTCAGGATGGCCCCACGACGGCAGCCAGCTATGGTTCCGAGAGTAGAGCGTGATGACAGCCCACTGAGCAACGAGGCCTCGGTACAGGGCTCCTTGTCAGCAGAGGAACCGGCGGTACCTTTACCCGCCGAGCCACCGATGCTTCCCGCCACGATCGCTGACGATGCACGTCGCCTTGGAGCTCTGCATGAGTTACAGCGCCAGCGACCACCCAGGTTTCGTGGGGAGACGGACCCCCAGGCAGCCGAGGACTGGCTGGAGGCGGTCGTGTGAGTTTTCAGGTTAGTGAGGACACCAGCAGACCTCATGGTGATCCTCGCAGCGATCCTCCTGCACGCGGCAGCAGGCAGATGGTGGAGCTTGATGCTCCAGGTGCATGACGATACATCTTTTCTCTGGACGGACTTTGAGAGAATCTTCTCCTCCGAGTTCGTCCCAGCCACCCTCCGTGCGGTGTGCATCCAAGAGCTGCTACAGCTACGACAGGGCAGTATGACAGTGGCCCAGTACTCGGCGAGATTTACTGATCTCTCGCGCTACTCCATAGATATGGTACGGGTCCCGTTCTTCCGGGCCCGGACCTTCGAGCAGGGACTGAGGCACGAGATCAGGGCTTCGATGATCTCCCTCAACATTCCGACATAGGCATAGGTGTTGGAGAGAGCCCTTCTAGTGGAGAGTTTTCTCGCTGAGCAGGCTCCAGTGACAGGGCCCTTCGCAGGACGGCCCGTAGCAGGGTCTTCTGCAGCTGGCAGTAGACATGTGACGCAGAGGTCCAAGCGGGCCAGACCGTCAGATGGGCAGTCTCAGGATGAAGATTTGGTTGTTCGGGGCACCCAAAGGTGAGCCAGCTACACGAGGGGCAAGCATTGCTACGCATGCAGCGGGCGAGGTCACATGGCTCGAGACTGCCCGACTCGTCCTACAGATGAGCAGCAGGTGGTAGAGGGACCTCCCAGACAGAGGTCCGGCCACGGTGGTCCACAAGGTGCAGGCGGACGAGGCAGAGGAGCTGGCCGAGTAGCCGATGGTGGGAGACACTTCGAGGTGTTTCCACCACCACCACCAGGAGGTCCACCCCGACCGCAGGGAGTTGGTGGACATGGGAGAGCTCAGCTTCAGGCAGCTGAGGCCTTCGATCATGGAGCTCTGGGAGGAAATGGACAGGAGCGGAACTAGTGGATACGTCCTTTGTACTTATAGTTCCTTGTTGCTGTTTTGTAGTGTCTTTGTATTATGAGATGCAATAATAAAGGACGCATAGCTTTGTGATGTTTTCATTCCTGCCCTCTTTTGTGTTGTTACTAAGAGGTTCCAGTTTTGACTGTTGAATTGACCCTCACTTGTGAGACATCTACTGGAGGAGACCCAGTTACCATACACTGATGCCGACAGTGTGACTCAACCCTTGGAGGTGAGAGTAATGGTTGGATCTCTTGGTAGTAGCGTCGAGGCCTTACGACGTCATCCTTGGTATGGATTAGTATCACCCATGTCGAGAATGACTGTATTAGGCAAAGAATGTGGTTCATCCAGGGGATGAGACCAGATTTCTCTTATCGGCAAGGAAGAAATCTTGCAGCTCTTGTGGGACCTGATATGGTCTAGGTCATCCAAGGGCGGATGAGTAAAGCTCAGAGCCGGCAGAAGTCTTATGCTGACAGGAGGCGGAGGACACTAGAGTTCGAGGATGGTGACCATGTCTTCTTGCGGGTCTTACCTCGACGTGGTTTGCGGAGATTTGGCCGAGGTGGAAAGTTGTCTCCACGCTTCATCGGGCCTTTCCAGGTCCTCAGCAGGATTGGTGAGGTGGCTTGTCGCCTGGCTCTGCCACCTCAGTTGCACCGGGTGCACGACGTCTTCCACATATCTCAGCTGAGGAGATACGTGCACGACCCGGCGCAAATCATTGACCATGGGGAGCTAGACATGGATGATGGGGCGACTTTTGAGGAGGTCCTGGTGGAGATAGAGGATCGACAGGAGCGGGTCCTACGTGGGTGATCGATTCCTCTTGTGCGCATCCGATGGCAGCACGGGAACCTCCAGAGGGCACATGGGAGCGGGAGGCTCAATTGCGTGCTCAGTACCGCCTTTGTATCCCTAGTTTGTGTTGAAGCTCTACGGGGACGTAAAGCCCTGTGGTGGGAGTAATGTAAAGACCTGTAAATTTCAAGGGAATTTTTTTTCTTAATTTTCTTTGGAATTTTACAAGAGCACAGCTTCTAACGGCACCTGATTCCGAGGACCGGTGAGCCTGGAATCATTTTCCGAAGTTTGGCTCGGGTACGTTCAGTGAACGGACGAGCGGGTTTTTCTAACTTTTGAATCGGTGCCCGGAATCGAATTCTGAGGGCACCGATGAAATCGCAGTGCTGGAATTCTCTTAGAAACGCCTCTTCCGGAGTTGCGTTTGCTCGGGTGTGGTTTTTAATTTTCGGGCTTAAAGTTCAGAAATAAAATAATTTTACGACAACTTTATTTTATTTCGCTTAAGCCACTTGGAAGCCACTTGAAGCCACTTAAAGGCGGATTAAGCTGAGTTGATCCGAATAGGATGCTATCCAGAAATATCCTACCCTCTTGGTAGGATATTTGTGAGGTAGGGCCCGCACGAGCCCCTCCGTTTCTTTCCGCTAAGTAACGCACCCGCGAAAACCCATCATTATGAAAGTCAACTGACGCGTTTTCTTAAATTCTTAATAGACCATTTTATTGGGCGGTTTATTTCGTAAATTAAATGAGCTGTTTCTTTCGTTGAATTAATTCAACGAATTGATGGGTCGTTACTTACCCCTTTTTCGTGTGTTGGAATAATAATAAAATAACACCAACCAGTCTTTTGAAAGTTTACTCGTTGAGAGGTTTGACAGAGTTCTCGTTCCTTTATCCTTCTTCGCGAAGAACGCGAAGAACGCGAAGAACGCGAAGAACGACGGTCTCCGACGAAGAACGCCGAACCCGGAAATCGACGACGCGACGCCGTGATCCGCGACGCCGACGTTCCCTTCCTGCAACGTTCTTCCGCGACGTCTCTTCCTCCGCGATGGATCTTCGATCGGCTGCTTGAGGTAAGAGTCTCAGTTTTTCTTTTTATAATCTCCTTTGTGGTTTTTACCAAAAAACGGATTTAATTATTTAAATTAAATCTGTTGTTTCATGGTCCGTTGAGTTCGCCGACTCAACGCCGTGTTCCGCGACGACGCGACGCCCTTCCGCGACGACGCGACGATCTCCACCTTCCGCGATGAGCAATTCCACGAAGAACGCTCACGCGCGATGACTACGAGGTAGGGATTTTATTTTTTTGGAATTACCCCTTTTTATATTCCAGTAAATGTTTCTTTAAAAAGTTTAAGAACTGGTTTTGTAAACAATTTTAAATTTATTAAAATTGTTGTTTCCGTCCAAATGAGGAACCCGTTTTATGAAACAATTTTATTTCATTAAAAAAAAATTGTTTCGGATATGCGTTCATGTGTTGAACTTTGATTCCTCCCGTTTTTTATCTCTAACGCGGAGGGTGCGGGCCAAACGAACACGGACCGACGACCCTCCGTCGTTCTTCATTTTTGTGCGGATTTGACGGGCGATGATGGAACGTGCCGCAACAGATGTTTGACGATCCTGAAGTGAAGAATGGAACCCGGGAGGAGCAACGGCGCAGACGGGAAGAAAATCGGGCCACCGGAGCGACTCCGGCGGCCCGCGGAAGCCGGCGACGGCGCCCGGCGCGCCGCCGGACGAGACCGCCGCGGAACCGGCCGCGGCGGCGGCGCTCGCGGGACACCGCTGAAGCCGCGTCCAGCGCCAGGGTGACACCCCGCAGGTGTCCCGCGGGTGTCACGTGGTGGCGGCGGCACCCCGCCGCGTCACCCGGGACGCGGCTTCAGCCGCGTCCGGTTGTCTGGCCGAAACCCCGCGGGTGCCGCAGGGATGTCACGCGGGGCGGCGGCTCCCCCCACGTCGGCCGCTCGGTCGCTCGGCCGGGCCGAACCGGGCTGGCCGAGCCAGACCGGTCCGACCGGGTCGGACCGGGTTCGGCCGACCCAGGGGGGGTCGGGCCGGGTCGGCCCGGGCCCGGACCCCCCCGTCTTCGGACGGTTTTCATTAAAATGGACTTATCTTGAGCTACAGGCCTCCAAACGACCCGCCGTCAGCGGCAACGCGATCCTTGGTTCGAGACGGTCGTTTCGGTATATCGTACTCAAGTTTTCGGAATACTTTGGGTTCGGCTGGGTTGGTTCGTACACGAAACCAACTGGGCCCTCGGAGCGGAAATGCTCATATCTTTAGCTACGGACGTCTGATTGATGTGCTGTCAGCTTTTTTTAGTTCCTCTAAGTGAGACGGATCTTTTGGCACACTACGCCCGAGGTTTGGATGTAGGTGGAGTACGTTCGGGTTGGATTTGCCTTAAAAACCAACCGGGCCCCTGGGACGAAAAAGCCAATAACTTTCAGACCGGGCGTCCGATTGACGCGCCGTCTGCGACGTTGAGTTCCTGTTGACGATACAGAACTTTTGGATACATCAACTTCGGACTTTGTGACAGTTGATGTATCGGCCTCTTGGCTCATGGAGCGGACCCTCCCGAACGAGCTTGCTATGTGCGGAACCCTAGAGCTGGATGCGACTGTTTCTTCGACAGCGACGACTGTGCAGAGATCCTTAGTGGACTCCGACGGCGACCGTGCAAAGATCCTCAGTGGGCTGAGGCGACGACTATGCAGAAATCCTCAGTGGACTGTGACGATGAAAACAGCTGGTCTTGTATCCTATGTGGGTCCTAGCTGTGCTGGTCTTGTATCCTATGTGGGTCCCAGCTTGGATGATTCAATACTGGTCTTGTATCCTATGTGGGTCCTAGTATAGATGAATCAATGAAGACAGCGGGTCTTGTATCCTATGTGGGTCCTAGCTGTGCTGGTCTTGTATCCTATGTGGGTCCCAGCCATGCTGGTCTTGTATCCTTTGTGGGTCCCAGCTTAGATGATTTAGTATCTATACCTGATCATCCCTTTCACCTCTTCGACGAAGTATACCTGTGTGAGCTGAATCTTGTGTTGAGCTATCCTGTGTGGATTTACTGTTTACTCTCCTTTGTGGATTATGTTGAGCTATCCTGTTTGGATTTACTGTTTACTCTCCTTTGTGGATTGTGTTGAGTTATCCTGTGTGGATTTACTTTTTACTCTCCTTTGTGGATTGTGTTGAGCTATCCTGTGTGGATTTACTGTTTACTCTCCTTTGTGGATTGTGTTGAGCTATCCTGTGTGGGTATACGTTTTGCTTTCCTGTGTGGACTGGGTTGTGCTTGGGCTCGGACGTTGGAGCCGAACGGGAATTGATGACTTAGGTATATGTATGGGCATATACCTAAGCAGTGTCGGTTGTTACTTCGTGATTGTATCTTTCCTTTGTGGTTATCCTTTGTGGATTTCGGGAGGCCTTTGGGGGTCTCGGGGTCCCTACTGAGTAGCTTATACTCACCCCTGCACGGCCTATGCCCACACTACGTTGTGTTGGTTGCAGATGACGGACATCGCTGATCGTGGTGGAGGCGTGCGGAGCAGGACGGTACCTGGAGGTGGACCACTGGGCGGGACGTACTCGGAGCGGTCAGGTTGACCCGAGGAGCAGTGGAGGCTATCTTTACCCACCGTTCAGGTGGGACTTCCAGAGGACGGCTCGACGCTGCGGCTTTTCTTTTCAATTGCTATTTTTCCCCTTTCAGTTGTACTTTGCAGCTGGGCTTGTATTTCCGGCCCCTTTTACTTTCAGCACAGCTTGTACAGTTTTTACATAGTGTTTACTTTTCCGTTTGCTTACTCTGTGGTGCTTGTTTACTTTTCAAAGGCAATGCCTTTCCTTTTGTTGGGATTCACGCCTTGGTGCTAGTCGCCAGCCCCTGGCCTATGGAAGGCGGGCTTGGGGTAGTCACGACACGGGCCCCGAGGACGGGTCGTGTCATTATTTCCAAGAAGCTTCCCTTTCAAGTTTTCAAGTTTATTTTTAATCAACTTCTTTTAGTTTAAAATTGTATGACATGTTAAGAAAGGAAAAATGTTTTTGAAGTAGAAAAGATATTTTCCTCAAAAGTGGAGTTCAAGTGTTTTATCAAAATTATTTTCCACCTAAGATAATATAGGGTTCTGTTTCTATCCCTATTATTACATTTAAATGATTATGTTGTGATGGAAATATTTTTATGAATTCCTTTATCTTATATGAATTGTTTTATGATGTCATGATGTTTAAGATTCCCATTTTTATTACATGGGTTATGCAATGATGTATAATTTATGATTTTGTGGCACATATAAGAATGGTATCATTATGAGATGGGTGGGACCTATATCTCCCTCCAATGCATTGGGTAAAGATTTTATATCTCATGAGATAGACATGGCTGGAACGGTAGGTTATACCGGTTCAGTGAAACAGGACTGAAACGAGGGTGACTCAGTTCAGAAATGGACTTTGTCCACTAAGATAGTCTTGGCAATGAGTCTTGACTAATAAGATGTGACTCTCTATGATTATGTGTGTATGCCACAAAGTTTCATGTTTTAAGTTATGATTATTGGGATTTCATTTCACTACTATGATTTATCCCATGTTATGAAATTATGCTCTCTTTTGTAGGTTAAGATTTCCAAAAATGTTATGTTCTTATGAATATGATGTGATTGATATTTCTTTTTCTTACCCTTACTGATCATTTGAGCTCACCCTTTTATGTTTTCTTTTCCCCAGGATATAAAGAAAGGTTTTAGGTAAAAAAAAGGAAGATCTTTATGGGAGATGTTGAAGATCTTTCACCACGATTAGAAGATTATATTCCGAGTTTCCAAAGACACTAAACTATTACGATCCTTGTGTGTGTGTTTTTTTTATGTACTAAGTATTCCGAAAAAGTAATGTAATGTCCATGTACGTCAGGATTCGGGTCTCTACAGTTGGTATCAGAGGAAAGGTTTAGTCAACCTTTGGAAACTAGGATGCGAAAACGTTAGTGAGATCCCTAGAGATATTTCTATGGTATGTCTAGGGATGTCCCTAAGGATAAGTATACGTATAGGATACAGTCCTGGAACTAAGGTAACGATCATAGAATTTAACCTAAGATGTTAGATATTAAGGGTACTCCCCCTTTATTATGTTGTTTTCCCTAGCATGATTTTTGCCTCTCACAATATTATTTTTGGGTTTTAGACGATGGCTGGAACCCGAAGGAACTGTGTTGATCAATGTAATGGACAATGAAATGATTGTCCTCCAGAACAAACAAATGTTATGGGAGATGGAGTGTAAAATCTTATTTCTATACTTACACAAGCTATGAATCATTCTGGACTTCCAAATGAGCAGAGAAGGGAACAATATTCTATTGAGTCCTTTATGAGGCAACGCCCACCTTCTTTCAGTGGGTCTTCTGATCCACTTGTTGCTGAATAATGGATTGGTACCACTAAAAAGATATTTTTAGTTCTTCAATGTTCTGAACATGATAAAGTCATCTTAGCAGTATATCGTTTGGAAGGTGAAGCTGATCAATGGTGGAATCTTATCAAGAATACGAGGCCAAGAGATGAAATTGAGTCCATGGAATGGGATGAGTTCAAGAACTTGTTTTTCAGTAAGTACTTCCCTTGTATTCTTCGAACAAAGATGGAAAAGGAATTTCTTGAGCTGAAGCAGAAGGATGATGAATCTGTTGGAATATACGAAGCGAATTTTACAAGACTTACAAGGTATGCATCTGGCATTATCATCCAACCTGAAAGTAAAGTTGATCGATTTTTCAGTGGCTTAAAACCAAGTCTTCGAAGGGCATTAACTATAAGAGACTTCAATAGCTATGAAGAAATTGTGTGTTGTGCTATCAAGGTAGAAATGGAAGTTGGTGTTACATATCCATCTCATGATTTTGACAAGAAACGAAAGATGGAGTTCAAGGAGAAATCTCAGAATAATGGTGAAAAGAAGATGAATGTTTCCTTATGCACAAAGTGTGGAAAGAAGAATGGTGGAGATTGTCTTAAAGGGACTAGAAAATGTTTTAAGTGTGGAAAAGAAGGTCATCGCGCAGCTGAGTGTCGAAGTGATGGAAAAAGGGTTTCTAATGATGTGAATAAAGCAAAGACTGCATAGAACGCACCACCAACACTTCAATGCTTCATGTGCAAGGAAATGGGTCATTATGCTAATAAATGCCCTAATCCAAGGGTTAGTGATGATCGACATGAGCAACCGCTTAAGGCAAAGGACAAATGGAAGTCACATGCGATCATTATTAGTGATGTTGAATATGACAACGATGTGGTGGAATGATTAATTTTTTATGTAATGGGATTTCAAAATAGTATCATGGAATCTCATTTATGGTAATGTGGAATTTTGGAATATCTATGTATTGGTTTTCAATAATTATATGATACTGGTAACCAGGAAAAAAAAGTGATTGAAATATTTTTGGAAAGTAGATGATATGCGCATAATGAAGGGACAAGAAGATAATGAGATGTTTTATTGTATTCATGAGCTCATGATTGATATAAGGACTAAGTATATAGAATTTTGAGTATTTTGGTATGTGGAAAGAGTTATATTTTGAAAGCACTCATGTTTTCACTAAGATTCCATGGGTATTCATTTTTCAAGAGATTAAATGATTATGGTATTCACATGACTGGAATGTGACGAACATGATATATGAGGGATAAATGATGGCATTCACGTGATCATTTTCTCTATACTATGATCTTGGACCGAAGTATTTTAGATAAGACTAAAGATTACAATGGATTATGTTGGACATATGCTAAGTATTGTTTAAGGATAGAACTTTTTTCGATATTCCTGATGGGATTTTATAGTAATGTAGTTTTAGAAAAAGGAAAACCTGCAGGACGGGCGACAGCCCATCGCATCGGACAAGGCTGTGGGAATCGAACCCACAACCGAAGTGCGACTGGCCTTTTTCGCCTACCATGGGCCTACAGGAAGTCCCTGTTTAGTAGAAACTAGTTTTATTATATTAAGCAGTATAAGTCCATTTTAGGAACTATATAAGATTAATCTCACTATAGATGGACTTATGTATTTTTTTGATAACTTTTCTAACCTTTTGTTTGAGACAGATGGAATGACCCATCATTCTATCACATGATCTGCTAACACATCACGAATGACAAATTCAACTTCATTTCTTTAAGAGATGAAGTGGAAATTGTCCAAAGAACGACAAACGGTGAGACTATACCAAAATCACGAAAGTATTTCTTATAACTCCAATTTCATCAACTTTAGGGAAATGATCTTGAAAACCATAAATGTTGTCCTAGTGCTCTTATATCTGATGAATCAGATGGTACCTTAGATCATCACAAATTTATGGCTTTGTGATTGCTGGCTTTTCCATAGCCATGTTCTCTACCACTCTCCATCAGAACATGATGGTTAGATTTCTCATCCATATCCATATTTTCACCTATGTGGAAACCCAGTGATTAGTTTATTTGGGTAATCGTTATGTTTCATACTTTTGTTTATAAAGATTGGTTTTGGTATTCCTTTTTACGATGTGGTTTTCTATTAAAGAAACTTTCGAATAGTAAACCATTTATAACCCCGAAGAATTTCGAGGGAGAAATTCATTTTAGGGGGGGTAGAATGTAACACCCCGAGATTTTATGAAAAATATTCTTTTAATTTCATTAATGTCTTGTGTTGTATGCTACACCAAGATTACCTTGCGCTATACGCAACACCGTATTATCTTGCAGTATACGCAACACTATTCTTGGATAGTGTTACACACAATTTTGATAATAGTTATTCTACGCAACATTGAGTATATATATATATATATTCAATGTATAAATAAAATATGGTTGGATTATGATATACAAAACATCGAAGGATTCTTGAACAGCACACAACCCTGACTTGGCTTGCATTACACGCAATCACGACCTTCCTCGATAGCGTGTGTTGTACGCAATACCAGGTTTTACTAAACAACGATATATTATTATAATATTATTATGAACTAGCCTTTATAAATAGTATTAACTAAATTTTGAATCTTATAACATTATTATTCATCATACACATTTTCTAAAACATGGTATAAGAACAAAATAAATTTTTCGGGTAAAATAAGTATTTTTCAAAAAATGCAGTTTTGCCACCTTTTGATGGAGCACCCACTTTAAATCTAGTTTTTGACATGTTTATAAGTTCAATTTGACAAAATAAAATTCTTCTTTTGAATCAGGATATAAAAATTTACATTAGATAAAGTTTTGATATTTTTCCGATAACTTTCATATTTTAATGAATAGTAAAAACACGCTATATTTTAATTAAAAACAACTTTTTTCATCGTAATATCTTCTGTGGTTAAATTATAATATTGAATGGTTTTAAAGTATAAATAGAATATATTTTTACCATTTAATATAATTTATGTCATTAGTATTGATTTTACCTTGAATTCGTAGTTTAAATCAATTCAATCTTTTGCAATGTTTTAAAGAAAAACCTGCTTTCTTTCGACAATGGGATTAATTTTAATTTAATTTATGCATCTTTTGTGTATTGAATTTGGAAAAATATATTCCATATTTGGAATCAGTGGGTCCAAATTATTTTAATAAGCTACTTTTTATTTTTGGGCATCGTGAATAGTAACTACGGTAAATTTTATTTACTATAGTTAAAGGTAAATCAGGTAATTAAGGGTAAATATAAGATTATAAAATTACCATAACACTTGGAAAAATCCTATTGGATGAGAGGATTTCGACCCATCCCCACTTTATCGTCGAAATAAGACCCTTTGGAACCATTATAAACCGAATTTGACCTTAATATAAAATAATATTTTGAGATTTTCCTAAGGTGCCCCTCTCCTACCTTATAAAAGGACACCTCCTCCCTCTCTTCCTCACACCACATTGAGCCTTCATGCTCGGCCAACCCCTGCCAAGTTCTCTTCTCCACTCCCATAGTATTATCCTAGAGGTCCTGGTCTTCTTCAAAGACCATCCTTAGTTCTTTAAGTGGAGGTTAAGAAAAGGCGCGTCAAAAAGAGGTGTTTTGGATACGTACAAAGCATATCGGACATAAGGTAAGGGAAATATCACAATCTCATTTTTATCCGAGATTGTTTATACTTTGGTATTTAATGGGGTGTATTTTATCATCCCAATCCATGTTTCCTCAATATGTAATATTATTTCCATCCACCTAAAATTGTTTAAATCCATTTTTACCCTTTGGTGAGTTTTTAGTAAAAAGATATGAAAGGAATCTTTTGTTGTTTTTCGTACGAGGTACTTTTTGACTTTTCCGACAAAAGTACGAGAAGAATGTTTTTTTAACTTATACGGCATGAATGGATTTTTAAAACATTATTTCCAAGAAGCTTCCTTTTCAAGTTTTCAATTTTATTTTTAATCAACTTCTTTTAGTTTAAAATTGTATGACATGTTAAGAAAGGAAAAATGTTTTTGAAGTAGAAAGGATATTTTCCTCAAGAATGGAGTTCAAGTGTTTTATCAAAATTATTTTCCATCTAAGATAATATAGGGTTCTGTTTCTATCCCTATTATTACATTTAAATGATTATGTTGTGATGAAAATATTTTTATGAATTCCTTTATCTTATATGAATTGTTTTATGATGTCATGATGTTTAAGATTCCCATTTTTATTACATGG
The DNA here is from genome assembly GCA_963277665.1 of Viscum album. Classification (NCBI taxonomy): domain Eukaryota; kingdom Viridiplantae; phylum Streptophyta; class Magnoliopsida; order Santalales; family Viscaceae; genus Viscum; species Viscum album. The sequence continues at coordinate 838,869,756 of OY728167.1, forward strand.
GTTATGCAATGATGTATGATTTATGATTTTGTGGCACACATAAGAATGGTATCATTATGAGATGGGTGGGACCTATATCTCCCTCCAATGCATTGGGTAAAGATTTTATATCTCATGAGATAGACATGGCAGGAACAGTAGGTTATACTGGTTCAGTGAAACAGGACTGAAACGAGGGTGACTCGGTTCAGAAATGGACTTTGTCCACTAAGATAGTCTTGGCAATGAGTCTTGACTAATAAGATATGATTCTCTATGATTATGTGTGTATGCCACAATGTTTCATGTTTTAAGTTATGATTATTGGGATTTCATTTCACTACTATGATTTATCCCATGTTATGAAATTATGCTCTCTTTTGCAGGTTAAGATTTCCAAAATGTTATGTTCTTATGAATATGATGTGATTGATATTTCTTTTGCTTACCCTTACTGAGCATTTGAGCTCACCCTTTTATGTTTTCTTTTCCCCAGGATATAAATAAAGGTTTTAGGTAAAAAAGGAAGATCTTTATGGGAGATGTTGAAGATCTTTCACCACGTTTAAAAGATTATATTCCGAGTTTCCAAAGACACTAAACTATTACGATCCTTGTGTGTGTGTTTTTGTTATATACTAAGTATTCTGCAAAAGTAATGCAATGTCCATGTACGTCAGGCTTCGGGTCTCTACACAACTAATCACCAATATGTTTTTTGATCATGTAGCTAATTTCGAAACATCGGTGTTAACACACCTTATTAAGACACATTATTTTACATTTTTAAATCTTGTTACATTTTTCATTAAGGAATAATTTGATTTTAATTCCTTGAATATTATTGTTTCATACAAATAAGTTTAAATTAAATTAACTGATCAACATAGTGGATTTTGGTATTTTTCTCATTTTCATAAAAATATTCAATATCAACATGATCTTAATATTATATAATAATTGAATCTATGATTGATCAATGAATCTAAGAATTTATTAATTAACATATTTTTTCATGTTTTCTATTTTTTTGTGATTAACATGTGTTACTTGTCCTATGAAAGGCTAAAAATTCATTGTGGGGAACCAAGAAAGTAGAAAAAATGGTGAAGAATACTGATTGTGGTGTTAGATAATATGTAAATGGGTTCCTATAATGATTTATTATTTGGAATGTGCCTTCTTCTACACCATTAGTGGTTCATTTTCAATTACAGCTATGCCCCAGTGTGGTAACTATAAGGGGTGATTTTTCAGAGGTTAAAGAAATTAATAGGTATCTATAAACATCATCATAGCCGTGGAGAGGCTAAAGGATAGCCATAATCTTAGAATATGGTCTTTGGATATAACCTCTTAACATAGTGTCACATTAATGGCTACTGAATCCAAAAAAAATAAAATCTTGTAGATAAGTAAATTGGAGACCTCTGAAATAAGGACAACAACAACACATATATTCTGCCAATCACACATCATGTAGTCTAATATCAATAGAGACTTGGGTTAAATCTCATTTTTATGTGTAAAGATTAATATAGTGTTATTATTTATATGTCTTGAGAATCAATAGTGATGCCTTGGATATACACATCATCTGAATGATCCATAGACATTATGTGTGGTGAGAAAGATGGCCTTGACGTGTATTGGGAGTACACAACCGACTTCCCATTTAGACCTATATGACATGATGTATTTTTTTGCATGATATAATAATTGGGAAAGATATTGTTTATTAATTTCATGTTAATAGGTAAAACCATAATACCTTTCATCCATGAACAATAGTGTACATGTCATATATAGTGTAATCATGGTGGTTTCCATCAGATTTCATCCCAAAAGATAGCATTGGACACACAATTCATCAATTTGAAATTTTTTACTATATATATTAATCATTTTATACTTATCCATCCTCAGTAGTGAAGCACAAATTAGTTCATGAATTTTATATTCCATAGATCTATATACCTAATAACTAGATTCAGGAAAGTTGGTGAGAGTATTTTTCATATTTTATCACTCCCTTGGTGATGGATTGATGATAGGGCATCGTTCCCCTGTATTTTTTTTGGAGTTCATTACAATCCAAACAATTCAGTGTGGGGGTCCTCTTGATATGGGGGGTTCAATACATCATCGGATTTCAAAAAGACATCGACCCTCTAAAAATGATGTATTTCAGTACTCCCATGCATACATGCAGTGTTAATCCTCTATGAATTAATTTTGGTACTCTTTATTATAACTTTCACTGCTCTAAGAAGAAAGGGTCCAATATTGGGGTTCCATACTCCCCTAACCAATGTGTATAATCATTTAGGCATGGGTCCCCCATTATGTTTTCTAAGAGTTTTTGTGGGTTGTGAAGATAAGTGGCTTGGATTTTTTGTTCTAATACTAAGGATTCATCTCCTATAGTTGGGTTCTGAAGGGTAAAACATTCATTGTTATATGTAATTCTATACCATTAAAACTTATCTTGATTTTACTATTCGGATAAATTTTTTCTATTGTGTTTTTTGGGCATCAAAATGGTATATTTATACTCACCCCTACATAATCATCATGACTAAAAAATATTCTCTATCTAGATGATTTATTTTTTTTAAATGATCATAGATGGATTTTTTTTAGGTACATTCCATGTATGTGGGTGTTTTCTGGAATTCATCACTGGTAGTTTTTGATTCTACATTAGTATTACAAAGAGTCCCTTTGATCATAAACTTTCATCTTTTAATTATCTCAAGATGATAGGTTATGAACTAAATCTATTTATGAATTATTTTGTTTATATTCATTTTCATAATATTTATCATTATGGAATGCATGATTCATGACTGTTTATTTTTTTTTTCTTGGGTTTCTATGCATATATTTTGTTCCATTGAGATATATGGGCATGTTTATAGGATAAAGCCTCACATTTGATATATATTCAATCTTGGTGTTCATTTCCATCTATTTTCGTATTGGAGAAGGGCTTGGAGAGGAGCACTCAACATACCATCATCAAAAGTGGGGTCCTAATGGATCAAGTTGTGTTATACATTGCACGGGGGTAATGTAATTGGTGTGCATAGGAGTGTTTTTATAACCCTAAATTGGGTATTTTGTATAGGTATTGAGATTCTATATTCTGATAAGGACTTGAAATAAAGATATGGAACATTAATTTCGTTGAAACATTGGAGACCAAAGAATTGTAGGTGATTATAGAATGTATCCCTTATGGTAAATAGTATAGAGGATATATGGAGATCCTAGAGAAAATGGATTTTGATAATGGATATTATCTATATTAGTGAAATCAATTTGGAGGGGATTTTCCCATAATTATTCATAGCATGGCCTCTAGAAAAAGTGGAAAACTAAAAGATAAGGGTTATCCAAAAAATATATATTCCTTCTAAACAGTATTCATGGGTATATGGATTGTCGTCTAGAAATAAAAAATTTATGCTATCATATTGTTTTTAATAGGAATATAGGACTACTTGGGTATGTTGTGATAGTGAAGAATAGTTATTGATTCATGATAGTGTCTACTAACTCTATCAAGGACATATTGAGTAGTTTTATTAGTTGAGAGATTATAGGATGAATGGGTTGTGATACAGAGTTGTTTAAGTTCAGCTATACTGTATGTCAACACCAATATTCTACCCCATGTTGGTCATCAATTAGTTCGATAATGGGGGTGTTTCTATAATATTGTGAGACTGTATCATTGTATACTATGTCACCTTGAAAATAAGAGAGTGAGTTACAGCTTAACATATAGGGTATGTGGGTTGTTTGATATGATCTCACCCTAAATATGGTGGATTTGGATTTCTAATCGAAATGTTTGGATTTTTATGGAATATGGGATATCCCAATGGATGGATTTTAAGAACATTTTGGGATGGTTAGATTATGTCTATGTCTCACATAACCTATAGGAAAGTGTTAAAATAACATTATCCTTATTCGTTCTCTTTTAAAACATTCGCATTGTGTAAATATGATGAGAGTGATGTGTCTGTAACTACTTTGTGACCTGTAGGGGGAGAATTTCCTTGGGATATTCCTATGTTTTATTATAGTGTCAGGGTCTCATTAGTCTCCCAGGATACTAGGAGATAGGTCTCCATATGGTAATGGAATTCATTGAATGGTCACCATTAGTAGTGATCAAGTTTAAGATAATTACTGAAATGTTTTTGAAATCGTATCTTGATTAATATTTGGGTAAGTTTATTTTCCCTTAATGTAATATTATATGTTTTTAAAAGAGTGGGTTACAATAGGATTTTCCAACTTTGGTTAAAAAATGATGATTAATGTATTTAGTCTTAACATGTGCATGGGATGGATCCTTAAATTGATATGGTTAATTTACCAGGGATTCATGATAATTATGTGTGTGTCAATATTTTAAACTAATATATGAGTTAGGTTATTACCATTTTGTGATGATAAATGTTGTATGATGTCCAATCAGTCATATGAGACACTAAAGGGGTTTTAGGACTATGCGATCACAATTTAATCGAATGTTTGACTCAACTATTTTGAGGTGGGCCTGAATGAGATTATGAATTACTAATTTGGTTAATGGATGGATTGTAGAAAATTCAATAATGAAAATCACATAGTATTGAAAATTTTCATTGACCTTGAGTTATATATTTTGATGCTAAGTGTTGGGGTGAAGGATCATAGATCAAATTAATTTTAAGTTACATAGATCACTTGAGTGTCAATACCCTAAAGAAAGACTCATTGAGAGTTTTATTCGGATATAATTATCACAGATCATATGTATCAGTATTTAAAATACCAATGGTATGATTTCAGGGTGATTATTAGTTGATAGGTTTTTTTACTATTAATTAATATAATGATAATTTATTCTCTATTGTTTTGTATCATCTAATAGATGAGCACTATGAAATTTGATTTCTTCTATGGGAAGTGGATCATTAAATTTAATAAATCCCAAAAATCAATGAAAGTGGTGAAATAGTTGAGATTTTCATATGAAAATAAGGTTAATATGCCAGGATACGTGATGAATAAGATGAGTTGGGTTATTATTTCAGGGAAATAAATAATCTATAGTAATTATAAATGATTGTTAATAAAATAATTTACTTTATTATAGATTATGTGATATAATAATTGACCATAGGGTTGGATATGTATGTTCATCCAACAATATTGGATATTGGTCGATAATTTGACACCTATATTCCACTTACGCTTTTCATTACATTTCAGGGGTTTTTTATTTCATAATATTTCTATTAAGAATATGTATCTTGTGGTTGGTATGCTCGTAGATCATACTATGAGGTTTAACATCATATATATTATTACTATTATAGATATCAGATCCTTTATCCCAATATAAAATTCTATATCTATAATTAGTGGATCATCCATTAGGTCGAGATATATACATGTCAACAGTGTTGATGAATATTTCTCTTGGGGTAGGATGCTCACGGATCTATATTGAGGTCATTGAAAAATGTTATTCCTAAGGTTCAATACCAATTTATTGAATCTTCTATAATGAGTTTAAAAAATGTGGAATGATGCTAATGAACAATTATTAGGATTATTTTATAATACTATTATTAAGGGATTTCTCCTATAACTATAAGCTACTTACATTCTATCATAATTCTTTCTGTTATATTGGCATGCACATTATTTTTCATTATTTAAAATTCTTTATTAAAATTGTCCTTTCATAACCTATAATCGGATAGGTACATTCTAACATAGATACTTGAGGATTGATTATTCTTATGATTTGACAAAACTTGTAGAGAGTTTTGCATCATTATATTTATAATGACATCACAAAATATTTTATATATAAATAACCCATTAGACCTTCTAGAATAGGATTAACTTAGTAGTGTCGATCATCAGGTTGAATTTATGAATAGGTTATGAATTGATTTATATGATTCATGTTATTGTTATTTATTTAATATCATAGTTTAAGTGAATTCACATATATTATTTATTATGTTGGGTACATGTTGGGGGTGTCCAATAGAGTTTTATACACACACTATGCACATTCACCTTGGTGAATCTAAATATCTAATGATTAAATAAATATAAGAGAATGAACCATATAATAAGTAATTGAAATGGTTTCACATAATGAGGAAATAAATATTTTAATGAAATGATATTAATATACCCATATCATACACTCTTATGTCAATTTTTTCATTATTTATACAATGTATATGATTGACCTATTATGGGATTCAATAGTGACCCTCCTTTTCATACCAAACTATTACTTCACATTAATGATAAACAATATAACATTGTTTCAAACCCAATATCCAAAGGTTTAGTTTCTTTGTTAAATTAGGACCATACATATCTTTTACAAGCTAAAACATAAAAATTTATTTAATTCCTTCTTCTGTAGCTTTTTATTGGCCCTCTTGTTCTCCTTAGTACAAGTTTTCACCTGAGGACATAAATCAACATAAGGGGTGAGCTAAAACCCCAGTAAGAGGATGAATAACATACATGAAACATAGGTGATCAAAATCATCATCATCAAAATATAATAAAAGGATCATAACTATAATCATGAGAGGAAACATTAGGTAGAGGCATGGAGTGTGGCAACGCATACAGATGAAGAAAAATGTCTTAGTGGTCAAACAATTAGCAAAGTTGTGAACCAAGCTAGAATCATGTTCACATGTATTTCACATTATATCATTATATTCACCACATTACCCAATTCATCATATTTCTATATAATTATAGGCCCACCCATCATATCATAACATTGACATGTGTTATGTAATTCTGAATTCACTCATCACATCATAACATTTACATTATCATGAACGACACATATAACATATATCAATCATGGACATAAAATAACCCATGTAAAATACTGGGTTTCATTTCATAATCAGTACATTCAAAAAAATTGGAGTTTTGAAGATGAAAGGGAATAATATTCTTGGTATCAGTCTTGATTGAAGAAGAAACATTCTAATGTGATTTAAAAAATGTGTTTTATAGAAAGAAGAATTCTTTTGGAAAAATCATTTCATTTTTCAAAAAATTGATTTAAAACATTTATATCCCAAAAAATAACATTGAAGGAAAATTAAATGATATTTGTATAAAAATAAAGGAACATATGTACAAAAAATGGTTTAAATATAAAAAACCCTGAAGGAATATACTTTGGTTTGAGAATTCCCCTTTATGTTTTAATGTTTTCTTCAATTTTATGTCATGTATAAAAAATAAAATTTATTAATTTAAAAAAAATAACCGTTTCTACATGAATTTTATTCATTAATATTTTATTATGTTCAATTATGTTATTTTTGATGAGTTATAGATTTTAATTTCATCATTTGGGGGTGTTTGTTTTCGTGGATTTTGTGATCGCTTCACTTGTATATGAGTATGGAAGTTCATTTAAAATGGGAATGATTCTATATAATTGAAATTATATTTAATTAATGAACATAAAAGTTTAATTGGTATTATATTTCATTTTGTTTATGGTATGAGAGGGAATCAATATAAAAATAGTTAATTTAAAGGATTTAACTTATTCGGTGGATTTGTCCACCAATGTGATATTATTTCATTATATTTAGCATAATGATTATATATTGGTTATACAAGATTATATAACTCATAATATTTATAATAAAATCTTATTTAACCAAAATTATTGTTTTATAACAACCCTTCCAGGCGGTAGTGAAAAATGGAAATGTATCCTCCACAGTGGTGGTAAATCAACAAACCACTGATGATATTTTCATTTTTAGAATAAAAGGAAATGGGAAGATGTTATAAGATGATTTATTCAATTAAAAAAATAAAATTATAGTATATAATAGATAATGTATTTATCATGCCTCTTGTATAGGTGTATATGTTGATAGGATGAGAAAATAAATGAAATTGAAAAGAAATTAATAAGAAAGGAAAAAGGGTTCCACCTCTTTAATTTCTCCTCCTTGAGAAACTACTTAGGAAAAAGTGTTTGGTATTTTAGTGAGAAAAATTCATCCTAGATGTGTGGGATGTAATTTTGAAGAGTATTGGGAATATATTTTACTAGTAAAAAATCATTAAATGTGTGAGAAGAAGAGGTGGTGTGGAGTGGTATTTATAGTGGGGAAGATGGGTGTTTTTTCATTATTTTATTCCTAATTTCATTATTCTGGATCAAGACTGTGAATAGTTTGATAATTATCACTAAATATAGTAAAATAATTAATGTTATATCCAAATTATGGTTCTTACAATAGAAATGACTAAATGAATAGTGTATTTTACATTTAATGTATAAATACAGTAAATTGATATATTTTACTATTCACCAAAAGTTAATGTATTGAAGAAAAATCCCAAAAATTAACCCAGACCATATTTTTACATATAAAATTGAAAAATGAACTTTATTTTTGGAAATTAATTTCATAAATATGATACATTTAATTTTTTATTATAATCATCATTTACTTGGAAAATACATATTTGAAAATTATAACTGATTTTATGACACTTTGAAAAATTAATTAAAGTCTAATAAAATTATATTATAATAGTAATAAATCAATATATTAATTTAAAAATACATTTTATGAAAATTAATTTTCTTTCAAATCATTATATTAATTATAAAATTGTAATTAAATATTTATGTCTAACATAAATACCAACACTTAATTAATATTTTTTAAATCATTTATTTACTTATTGTATGATATAATTATATCATGTTATATTTAATAAGATGATTAAAACATACTTATACTTTCATATGTTAGGTTTATATTCTTTTGGATGGTTTACTATTCATAATGGTCACATTACTAGTTCAAAGGTCAAGTTTCTATTCCATTGGTATAGGTTCCTTAACATTTAGAAATACCTCTCATTTCATTAATTATTCATTTATAAAGATTTTATTGTGTTATAAAAGTGATTTAATGTGGTTTATAGTATATGAAATAATTATAAGAAAGGAATTTATATTGATAAAATTTTGGGTTATTGTTTTCTTTCTCCATTATGAAATTTAGCCCTCAAAATTTCATTTTACATACTATGGTGAAAACAAGTGGGGTTACTTCTCCTTCATCACTTACTATTATTATCTTGTCGACTTTTCATACATATAGTTCTGCTAATGTACTTTGACCACGTGAGTAGTCATGTTGCATAGAGATTTATCTCTATTTTCCAAGATCTACACTTCATTCTCCTCATGAGATAGATCATTTTCCAACTATACCACCTCTGGATTTAGTACATGTGAGGGAACTGGTATATACTTTCTCAAGAGGGATACATGGAATACATCGTGCACTTGATACATAGTTGGTGGAAGGGGTCGATGTACCTTAGACACATCTTTCCCTTCTTCCCAAATCTAATGATTTTCTTCCATGAAGATTACTGTAGGAATACAATGTCTCCAACATTCAAATTTGGGTCATATCAATGATTTTATGCATAGATATTCTGTCGACTTTGGGATTCCTTGATGTTCTTCTGAATGGGTTTGACCTTATCCAACATTTCTTCAACCATTTTAGTTCTTAGAATCATACATTTACTAACTTCATCCCATCATGTCAGTTTTCTTCACCTTTTCCCATAAAGATCTTCATAATGAGCCATTTGGATGCTCGAGTGGAAGCTATTGTAGTATGTGAATTCAACTAGAGGGAGATGTTAGTCACATCCACCTTTAATTTACATTGAAAATGCCCTCAAAACGTCTTCATGTGTATGAATAGTTTGTTCAGATTGGCTATATGCTTTAGGATGATAAGACATACTTCTGTTCAACTCTGTTTTTAGAAAATGTGAGATAGTTTTCAAAAACATGGAGATGAATCTTGGATCTCGATCGAATACAATTGATAGTGGTACTCCATGGGGCCTTACAACTTCTTTGATGTATATCCATGACAGTTTATCCAATGAGAAGTCTTGTCAAATAGTGAAAAATTGAGTTCTCTTTATAAGATGATCCAGAATAACCCAAAACATTGTTTCCTCAGGATTTATTTTGAAGTCCGATAAAAAATTCCATGGTGATGTTTTCTCATTTCCTTATTGGTAGGGTAATGGTTGCGACAACCCCATTGAATTTGATCTTTTATCCTTCACTTGCTGACATATCAGGCACATTGATTTATATTCAGTGATCTCCTTCATCATATTTTTTCACCAATTATTCTCTTAGATATGTTGATGCATCTTTGTGCACCCTAAGTAAATAATGATGGTTATCCTATCTCCATCAATCAGAATATCCATCTTTATCTATGGATCATATGGTACCCATAATCATGACTCAAATATTACAACTCATTCCTCATAAATTTTAAACTCTGATGATTTCCCACATCTCATAGCCTCCTCCTTCTTCTGAATTTCCACATCATTTCTTTGACAAACCTTAATTTTCTCCATGAGGGATGGTTGGTAAATCGTTTGAGGAAAGAATTATGATGTTCCATAAAAAATGATTCCCATGTCCATCTTTTTAAAATATAATAATATTAGATCCTTCCCAATTCTCATTGTTGATAATGTTTCAGTATTCTTTCTATATAGAGAATTTACCACTTTATTCACTCTGGAAGGATGGTAGTTGATTGAGTAGTCATAATTATTGATGATATCTAACCATATTTACTTGGTATTGTTAGGCTTCTTATTTTTGAATACATATTTAAGGCTCTTATGGTTAGTATATATTTCACACTTCTCTCTATAGAGATAATGCCTCTATATTTTCAATGCAAAGATCACAAGTTCCAACTCCAAATCAACCGTATTATAGTTTTTATCAATAATTTTTATCTTCATTGATGGGTAGTCTATAACTTTATCATGTTACATCAATACACAAACTGATCCCTTCTTTGAAAAATCTTTTTGTACTAAAAATAGTTTCCCACTTGTTGGTATTGGGAGTGCTGGTGATGTGATATTCCCTGTTTTCATCTCCTTGAAGAGGTATCCATATTTCATCAGTCTTGAAAAATGTGTATCCCTTATGAGTCATCTTGGATAGTGGGTTTTGAGAATAAAGATAAGTTTTCAAAAAATTATAGGTAATACCTAGATAGACCATGGAAACTATATATTTGTGTTATAAATATTGGAATGGGTCACTCGTCGATTACCTTTATCTTAGAAGGGTCCATAAATATTTCTTTACTTGTGATAACATGTCCAAGAATGATGACTCCTCTATTCATAAATCACATTTACTGTACTTTTCACAAATTTTATCCCTTCATAAATCCTTTATCATAGTAATAAAATTCTCCTCATGTTCCTCCTTTCTCTTGGAGTATATCATAATATCATCAAATAAAGACATCTACAATATTTTCTAGGTAATCTCAAGTGACTCTATTCCTTAATTTGATAAATATTTATAGAGAATTAGGGAATCTGAATGGAATCACTGTGAGCTCATAGTGTCCCTAAAAACTTCTACAATACCCAAACAAACTCTAAAACACACTAAACACCCTAACATCCCCTATCAATCCCAAAAAAACAAATAAACCAATAAAACCCCCCAAAACCCATTAAAAAGCCATCAGATACAATAAAAATCCATAAACACCCGTTAGCAACCCTTAAAAACCATAATACACTACAAACCATAAACAACCATGAAGTGATGGCATAAGCCGTCCGATTTCCATTAGGCTTTGGTTTCTGATTACATTGATTACCCTCAAGGACTCGGGGTTTAGTGAACTGGATTTTATAGTGACTTTTCTCCCAACAATTGAAGCATTGAAACATGGGTGGTTATCTTCATTACTCTACCAAATTCTCCTTATTCCTTATATCTCTTCGACATTTATGATCTTGGTTTCCTTATCTCCCACACATATAGCATTTCCCCGTACCTTTGAGGAAATTACCATGATGATTCTTATCATATTTTTGGATAGGTGGGTGGTTGAGATTTCTCTCGACCTTTCTCAATAGATCCCCTAGCTTGAAACTCTACCATTTTATTCTTATCACCATAACCATGGTACCATTCACCAAACTCCATCTTCACTTTGGGAGCACAATGAACTACTTCTTCATTACTCCCAATGTCTAAAATTTCAATTTCCTTTCGAAGGTATTTTTTTATAAAACTAAATAGTCTATCAATTTTTCTGTAATCATTGATAACAAAACCCAAAGCATACCTTGAAATCCTTGTGAAATTTTCTTTGTTGTCTGTGATAGATTATCCTTCTTTTTTATTCAACTATATGAATTATCTACTTATATTTTATGAAGTGTTTGTGGGAAATACTTGTTAGGAAACATTATATTAATATCTTCCCACTCCATCTCTCTAACTATGTCCTTTGAATTGGTATTCTTAATCAATTACCACCATTGGTCTACTTCTTCATATAGGAGATAAATGGATAGAGACACCTTCTCCATCTCAAAACAGTGAAGGATATAAAATATATTCTCTATTGAGTTGACCCACTATTCTGTGCTGAGTGGATTGGAAGATCCACTATATTTCGATGGTCATTACCACGAAAAATACTCAATATCCAGTTTATCCATCTCATGTGAAGGAATACATTTCACATTATTCAGTTTATCATTCATAGCCCGAGAGGTGGGTAATCATCTGCATGAAATTGATAATTCCTCCTCCTAAGGAATTGGGGATATCATTACGGAAATCACTGCATTGTCCCTCACATGGGTTGTTATCATAGTTTCTCCTAGTACCCACCATTTTCTAAAATAGAAAATCTTTGAAAAAAACATAAGTCAACAATTCATGAATAGATAATTTATTCCTATCATAAATTTTCTTTAAAAGAATATCATGTGGGATCCCTATGTTAATAATCTTCTAAAACAATACTTCTTGGGTGATTACATATAATTAGTCTCATACTAGGGGTTTTCACAGTGGTTTTTTAATCATAATTCCCAAATTGAATAAATTGTGCTTTGATACCAACAATATTGATCCTTCTTTTTATTATAAAAATATTACATCATTTTAAAGATATAAAATATAATAGTGTTATAAAACCAGGATATAATGTTTTAGTGTAATGGGAAAATTATGACCATAAATAACTATTGGATAATAAAACATAGACATTTATTTAATTCCTTCTACTCTAGCTTCGTAATGTCCCTCGAGTTCTCCTTGGTACAAGTTTTCACCTAAGGATTTACATCAAAATAAGGGATGATGTAAAATCCCAGTAGTTGGATGAATAAGACACATGAAAAATCATTGAGAAAAATAATCATCATCATAATATAAGAAATGTATCATAACCATAATCATGAGAGGAAAAAAATATATAATGGCATAGAATGTGGAAATACATAAAAATGAAACATCATTTATTAGTGGTAAAATACTACACATAGTTGTGAACAAATCAAGCATCATGTTCATGCATATTTCACTTTATCTCTTGATATCCATCACATTACCAAATGAATTGGAGTTATATATAATCTCGGGTTCACCCATCACATCATAAAATTTACATGCACTATATAATTCTGGGTGCACCCATCACATCATAATATCTATATTATCTTTCATGCCACGTAGAACGTATAAAAATCATGGAAATAAAATAAACCAAGGAAAGGAATGAGTTTATTTTAATAAAAAATGAATTCATAAATTTTTTTGTTCCAATGATAAAATGGAATAAAATTCTTGGTATCAATTTTTATAGAAGAAGAAACAATCTCATGAGAAGAAAAAGATATGTTTTTTAGAACAAAAAGTTCTTTTGGAAAATTCATTAAATTTTTCACAGAACCATATTGAGAAAATTTAAATACTATAAAATAAAACGGAATGAAAAATAAATGATATTTGTGGAAAAATAAATGACATTTATATAAAAATAAAGAAACATTCAGACTGAAAATTGTGTGAAAGAGAGAAAACCGAAAGGAAGAGAGTTGGGTTCGATAATTCCCCATACACTATATCTGAATGATTTCTTAACATTAATATCCTGGAAAATAAAACTAGAATACTTAATTTAAAAATAAATAACCTTTTATAAATTAGTTTTATTTATTAATGTTTTATTAAGTTTATTTATATGCTTTTAGATGAGTTATAGAGTTTAATTTCATCTTTAGGGAGTGTTCATTTTCTTGGTTTTGGTATTAGATCGCTGGTATATGACTTTGGAAGTTCACGTAAAATGGGAATTATTCTCTAGAATTGACATTATATGTTATTAATAAACATAAAAAATTTTAATGTGATTTACCATACCCAGATGCCACTTAGGATGGGCCCAAGCTCAGTGGGCCACATGTCTCAAGCGCTTCTCCCTAAATGTCAGATTCCATTGACTAGCATTGAGGGCCTAGGGTGCATCCTTGGGGAGACAACTATGTCATTACCAGAGTGTATCACAAAAAATATTCATTAATAGAGATAAATAGGGGAATAAATATAAGTAAACAAAATGCGTAGTGGAAAGAGATAAGGATAACAATAACTGAAACAACCAGAATAACTGATCCAATCATAAAACAAATGATGATGATTTGTCCTAAAACTAGAAATATCTAAAACATCAATAAAAGGTATTAGGTATACATTAAAAACCAGTGTTTAAAAAGAAATATATAAACTATCCCAACCATCTTGAGCTCTAGCTTGGTCATCTAGCGACATCTCCATACTAACACAACAAGAAATCAAGTGATTAAAGTTGTATGCTTCCCTTTTCAGCTCATGAAATCACATAGTATTCCCTAGGAACCAAATGGTGCATTAATAGGGTGTGAAATAAATCTCAACGGGCCACTACTAATGGAATCTATAACATCTAACTCGTGTAATAGAAAAGTAAGAGTGTGAAATAATGCATATATAATGTAAGGAAGTAAAATGTAACTAAATACCCAATACTTACTTTAGCCTTTAGTAGGTGTCTGAACATGTGAAATTTTGATTAATTATGTTATTATAGGATTATATAAACAAGTCATGTGAGGCTTAGCCAACATTGACATCACCTCATGGCTATATAAATAGTTAAGTTTCCAAGATGTAACAAGGAAACCATAATTGATTATTAATGTAAGTTTTTCCATAGTATTCACCAAGGTAAACTAGACCTCAAGGGCTGATAACTCAGTAGTATCTTATTCTACCTAAGGGGTAAGCGGATAATCCAAGGACCATTGTCCAAGCAATTACCGCAATAAGACGCCTACCAAATCCAAGGTGTTCTTCCAAGGTAAAACGGGGCTATTAAAGGACTGGTCCCGATGGGGTGTAACCATGGAACCTACATTCCAATTCAAGATACAGGGATTGTATCATTGGAATTTTTTAGAAATAGTTATGGGATCCTATGATTTCATACCAGGCATCTAGAGGTAGAGAAGTATCAGGTTCATAGGTAGGTCTCGCCCAAGGCAACCAGAATCCTTGAGTTGGAACGACGTCCTCCTGTACGAAGGCATTCCCTTGTGAATCCAAATGCTAACACGAGTTGATACATCATATAATTATGTTATGGTGTATTTTCAAAAAGGTTCACCTTATAATTAATTCATTTAATGTAATAACGCCATATTATTACTTTTCCTTTTATCATGTTCATTAGAATCAAGCCTTTCCCTTCATTAGTTTTACAAGGCCAGGTAGCATGCAATTGTTTATTTAAACCATGTATGTCATAATAATTTTATTTTATTCATCTAATACCTTCAATAAAAAGTGGAAATGGGTGCTACGGCAAGCATCCAACAGTCCATTTTCAATGAATATGGACAAGTCGAATTCATATGACTGACTTTCCAACTTATAATTTTTAAAAACTATTTAAACACAGGAACTTAACTTAGGCGGGTCAAGTGGAATCGACATGGTACATTACATTCACCATTACATGATTAAATAGGCAATTATTTTAAAAAGTATTAACATTATAAGGGGTCAATCCATGGTACACCTGAACGGTGACCCAAACATGTCGAAACACTAAAAACTCAATTATGTCATAACATCTTACATGATGTGTTGGGAGTTATGGGAATAACCACCAAAAATTAATGAAATATAAGGAAGTATCATAACCATATGTTTCTAGAGACTATAATCATGATATATAAATTTAATAAATGACACATTATGAAACCGGTGGGCCCCACATAACAATTCCAAAATCAACAGCCTTGAGAGACGAGTTATATACCACCCACATTTGGCTCGTATGAATATCCTCATCCAATATTCACCATTAATTCATTTTGGAATGTATTAGACCTAAGAAAAATTTAAAAACGCTCATACATAGATAACTAGGTCGAGAGCAAGAGAGACGAAGAATAGATCAAACAGACTCGAGTACTTACCATTGAACATCCAATGTCATGAATGGAAGCTAGAACATATCCTAAATGACTGAGATCTCTTGATCACTAGATTAGGCCTTCAAAAGGTTCCAAATGAGGATAAATAGTGGTTTTTTCAATTAGAAATCAGATTAGGGAAGGAGTTTTGGTTAACTAGATCAATAATGGAAAAAATGAAAAATTTCCCTAAATTTATCCTATGCAAGGTTTTTCTAAAAGGTTTAAAAAATCATGGGAAAACCATGCGTGGTTACCCAGAGAAAGGGGATTACTTTATGGTTAGGTCGCACGATTAGGGAACCATGCGCCGACCTTGTAGAATGGCTCTGTCTGAACATGCAAACCATCTGCATGGTTAGATCTAACTATTCACCCTACCCACTTGGTTTACTCTAACCTTGCGACATGGACATTTTTTCCAAAATGGTTATTATAAGGATCCGAATAATCCTCTAACACCCATGAGACATTCAATAATACATTAAGCATCCAAAATAGGTCCAAAATATAGAAATAGAACAAAATTTAAAGGATTAAAACAAGAGGAAAAAATCAGGTTCTTAATGTCTTCCACCATTAATGATACTCATCCCTGAGTTCACCTTCCAAGGGTGATCAAACACAATCTGAGAATAACTCTGGACACTAGGAATTTATGTCGGCCTTCTACCCGTATGTCTCATCCTATACATGGTCGTGTTGCCATATCACCCATACCATAGGGAGATACAATCCTCAGAGATAGATTGTGTTATGATCAATGATGCGTACTAGATAATCCTCCAAGGTATCATCAACATCTAACTCAACTTCCTTAGGATCAATGGTATGATATGGGTCTACATGATATTTGTGATGTTTTGTAACATGAAATACGTCATTCATGGAACAGTACCTCTAAAGTAGTAGTAACTAATAAGCTACCAGCCTGAATCTTTATAGAATATCAAATTTTCCTACATAATGAGGTGACAACATCCCTTATTTCTATAACTATCTATTCCCTAGCTTGGGTGATACTCGAAGGAAAACATGATCTCCAACCTCGAACTGTAGAGGTCTTCAATGGTGATCAACATAAACTTTCTATCTAGCAAGAGCAGTAGACATATGCTTCCTGATTAGTTGAACCTGCATTGAAGTCTCTTGTATGAGATGAGGACCTAGTAGGGATCCCTTACCAGCCACTTCCAAGAATAGGGGTGAATGACATGACCTACCATATAATGCCTTAACAGGGGCCATCTGAATCATTTTCTGAAACCTGTTATTATAGGTGATCTCAACAAGGTGGATATGCTTCTCCCAAGAACCACCAAAATGAAGGACATACACTACAAAAAAAATACTAGATTAGCAGTGATTTTTAAGAGGTGGTTATCACCCCCTATAAATTTTTAGCATTTTTTTGTAATATTATGTTGGATATTTTAGAGGTAGATTTGTCAAAACCACCACTAAAATAATAATTAGTGGTCCTATATGTTAGGTAGGATTTTATAGGTTCAATATATATATTATTTGTCTGGATATTAGATGATATATAAAACTTTAAAATTGTTTTTTGTTGTAAATAGTGTGGGTTTACAACCATCCCTAATCTCTTAAATTAAAGGGGGTTCATGAACTGTCGTTAATCCCTTATATTAGATGGAATTCTGAACCCCATCTAATTTAAGATATTAGATGGGGTTGTGAACCCCCTATACTTTAATACATTAGAGGGGTTTTTGAACCCCCTCTATTTTTAGACATAAGAGGGAATTTTGAACCCCCTATAATTTATGAAATTAGAGGGGGTTCCTGAACCGTCACTAATACCTCAGATTAAAGGGGGGGTTTTAACTCCTTTATATATTTATTTATTTTTTAAAATTAATCTCATATAAATTCAAATTTTGTAATATATATGTGTGATTGCATAACAGACAAACACACAGACACATATATTACATAAAAACATTATATAAATTTATTTAACTACATTATAAACATATATATTTATATACATTATATAAATACTTTAAATAAATACTCATATATATAAATAAAAATGTATACATATATAAATATTAGTATTCATAATATAATTGTAATTATAAATATATTTATCAAAATACATAAAATTTAAAAATAGTTTTATAAATACTATACATTTATATTATAATTTATATTATACATATATTATATTAAATAATTTTTTATTCTATATTTATATATAAATACATTTATGTTATATTATATATACAATGAAATATAATATAGACAGAATTTTATACGCATATATTATATTTAAATTATATATAATATATTATAAATATTTTATTATATATAAATATATTTATTATATATATATATATATTATATATTTCAGTATACCATATTAATTATAAATTAAGTTACTAAATTTATGTATATATATCATTGAATTATATGATATATTTCCAATTATATGAATGTATTTAATTGTATTAATATGTATAGATATATAAAATTTTATAATTTTATGTACATTTATATATATATTTATTTGTTTGTTTATTTACACTATATTTCATATAATATTAAATAATCAACATATGATATAAATATATGAATAATTATAATTTATTTAAAAATACATCATATAAACAGTCAAGCATGTAGTTTTTATAATTTATATAATAATTCTAATAAATATATTTGTAAATAAAATTTTTCTAATTTAATCATATATATAGTTAATATTATATGATATAAAATTTATACAAATAAATACATAATAATGTACATAATATTATGAAATTATATTAATTGA
Source organism: Viscum album (assembly GCA_963277665.1). NCBI lineage: Eukaryota > Viridiplantae > Streptophyta > Magnoliopsida > Santalales > Viscaceae > Viscum > Viscum album. The sequence continues at coordinate 838,888,987 of OY728167.1, forward strand.
TATAAAAATATATTAATGTACATAATATTAAATATATGTACTGAATTACATAATATAAATATTTGTATAAATTGTATTACATATATCGTTAATTAAATATTTTTATAAATTTTATTTCATATATAATATTTTTATAAATTAGATTTCATATATATTTATTGAATATAATGTTATTTATATGTAATATTATACAATTTATACAAATAAATATATATTATTCTACATAATAATAAATATATATGTCTTGAAATACATTATATAAACATATTTTCAATGCCATTATATAAATATATTTTAAAATAAATTATATGAATATATTAAATTAATACTTATCTATATTATATAAATAAACATGTACATCATATATTAATATGTATTTAAGTATATAAATAATTTCCAAAAATATATTTATAAATATATAAATATATGTTTATATCCATAGCATAAATTAAATTATAAAATATATTTTCTCAAATGTATATAATTACACATAAAATATATAGTTTATATAAATGTATAAATTGAAAATAATAAAAATGTATAATAATATAAATACATAAATACGTAATATAAAAGACTATATATTGATTTATATAGATATATATGTCTGTTATATATTTATATGTATTTAAATATTTATTCAAATAATATTTATTTGATATATCTTCATAATATATATAAAAATAATAAAGTTTAAATATAACACTAAATTTTTTCCACATAGTGGTAAGTGGAGTAGGGGATAGATGCATGAGGTCTGGGTTTTGAAACCCATTGGAGAAAAATATTAATGGATTGCAGAAATAGGAGGTCGTAGGTGAATCCTCAACGGGAGGGGGTGGGGCGTGACGCGTATGGGAGATGAGTGGCAGGGATGTGAACTGGTCTGGTACGGGGATGCTGAACTGGCATGTACTAGAGGAGGCTCTAAAGGGCGTGAACTGGAATGTGTAATATGGGGATAGCGTAAACTGGAGGGAATATGAGGGGGCTTACAACGGGGATGGCGTGATAAAGACAGGCAGAATGGAATCTTTAAAAAAATCCATTAGAGGCATCTTGGAAATAGCAGCCTCTAATAAGGATCAACTAGAATCTGTTAAAACCCCCTCAAATTTATTCATAAATAGAGGTGTATCTATAGGGAGTAAAAACACCCTCTAATTTATTCGTAAATAGAAGTGTTTTCTAGAACTGCCTCTCTTTTGTAACATAATAGTCAAGTACGGGGATGCTGAACTTGCATGTACTAGAGGGGGATCTAGAGGGCGTGAACTGGATGGGGTAATATGAGGATAGCGTAAACTGGAAGGAAAAGGAGGGGGCCTACTACGGGGATGGCGTTAACAAGACGGGCGGATTGGAATCTTTAAAAAAGTCCATTAGAGGAATCTTGGAAATAAAGACCACTAATAAGGATCAACTAGAATGTGTTAAAACCCCCTCTAATTTATTCATAAATAGAGGTGTCTCTAGAAGGAGTTAAAACCCCTTTTAATTTATTCATAAATAGAAGCGTTTTCTAGAACTGTCTGTCTTTTGTAACATAAGAGTCAAGTAGCGGTGGTTTCCAACCATAATAAACATGATAACTCGGTTATAGAGGGATAAAACCCCCTATAATTTTAGATTAAGTGGTGAAATTAAAGGGGTTTAACCACCTATAATATAATCGTCATTAAATTAGACAACACTTTACCCGTGGTTCCTCAAAACTACCTCTAACAACAGTAGGTGGGCACATTAGCAGCAATTCATCATAACTTTCGGTAATGTGTTTAGAGGGGGTGATAACCCCTTCTAAACTAAAAAATATCCCATTATAATGGGGTCATTTTTAGTGACATTCTCATAGAATATTATCTAGAACTTGTATCTTCCCTTCCTACTTCCCATCAGTTTGAGGGTGAAAATCCCTGCTCATAAGCACCGGTGTACCCATAGTTTTCTGTAGTCCTTTCCAGAACCATGTTGTGAAATGAGAATCATTACCTGAAACAATAGTATGAGGGGCCCCATGTAGTTGTAAGATCTCACTGACATACATTGTTCCTAGTTCATCGACTGATAAAGTCTCTCATATAGGAATGAAGTGGGATGCTTTTGGTCGTTGGTCAATAACTACCCACACAGTGTCACTACCCCTCAGCGAAAAAGGTAATCTGACTAAGAAATATATAATAATAACTTCCCATTTCCATTCAGGGACTAGAAGAGGATGTAACAATCCTGCAGGTATCTGGTTCTCTACCATCACCTCCTAACATATGGAACACCTACTGATAAATCCTGATATCGGACATTTTCTGTCAGGCCACCAATAATTTCATTTCATATCCTGATACATTTTGGAGATGTCTAGATGAAAAACTCATTGAGAAGCATGATACTCACCTATTAACTCCACTCTCATATCAATAAGAACACGGGAATTCCAATGAATATGTAGAATATTATCTCTATACACATAGAAATCTGGAGTCAGGTTAGCTCTTGATATACACTCATAAAGAACCAATCTCTCAGGATCTGAAAAATATATTCCCTTCACCTTCTTAGGGAGAGAATAGGTTACTGTCATGAATGAGAGTTATGAATACTCGTTACTGTCATGAAACCTACGATTCATCTTGGAGAATAGGTCCATTAATTTCCATTAATCACTAGCTTCCCAGAGGACCTGTGTTTGTATTTTTGGACCCAACAAATCAGCAAATACATTACCCTTTCCAAACATATAGGCAATATCAAAATCAAAATGCTGAAGATATATTCCACATACTAGATATCTGAGTATCAAGTCACAATATTAAAAGATATATTTGAGGATCTTATGGTATGTTTACACAGAAATGCCCTAACCCAAAAGATAGTGTCTCTAGGAAGGTAAATCATGGAAAACTTCTTCTTGATAGAGACCATTTGTTGTGTAGTTTCTCTCATTAGGCCTCAACAATAGAGATCCATACACAATGACTCTACCCTCCAGCATCAGCATTGATCTAAGGTTGATACCTGATGCATCACAGATAATGGAATAACCTCCACTTGGCTCTAGCAGAGTCAGAATAGGTTTCGATACAGGCCTCTGATTCAGATCCTGAAAGGATTTCTCACATGATTCTAACCACAGTAACTTAACAACCTTTTTTAAGGCTAGTAATAGGTGAATCAAAGAATGAAAGTTCTTATGTGAAACTCTTGTAATTTCTAGCCAGTCCGAAGAATATATCTATATCAATCACGTTCTTGGATTTCTACCAGTAATTCACAGCACTAACCTTCTCTAAGTCAAAAGATACACCTAATTCTGAGATAATATGACCCATGAAGTGATATTTTTTTATCCAGAAGTGGCAATTGGAAATATTGGTGTAAAGTTAAGCTCTATTAGTGTACTCAGAACGATCTCAAGGTTGTAGGCATGTTTAATGCGAGTTTGAAAATAAATAAATATTTCATCTACAATGACTACAAAAAATAATAAAAATATGTGTGGAACACCCTATTTATCAGATACATAAAAATGGTGGGTGCGTTCGAAAGAAAAAACAACATAACTAGAAATTTTATAGACCATACCTGTTATCAAAAGTTGTATGAGGTATGTTTGATGGCATGACTTTTACTTGATGATATTCCAATATCAATTCGATCTTAGAGATGACCCTATCTCCTCAGATCTAGTCAAATAGAGCATCGATTCAAGGCATTGGATATGGGTTCTTCACCATATGTTTGTTCAACCATCATTAATATAAGCCTAAACGAAGTGTCCCATCCTTCTTCTTGGTGAAAATAATTGAAGAACCCCATGAGGAAGTTCTAGGGAATATAAATCCTTTGTCCTCTAGATCCTCAAAAATCCTATTATTATCTTGGAGATCAGTTGGCGCCATCCTATATGGAGGAATGGATAGTAGTAGTTCTCTTGGAACAAGATCAATCATAAACTCCACCTCTATCTAAGGAGGTAAGCTATAAAATTCGTCGAGAAAGACATCCCTGAAATGATCTACTACTAGAGGGAATTCATCCTAGAATAAGCCTTGACCCTCCATGAATATATTGAAAATATGGACAGTCACTCAACCTAGATCATGAAACTCTGGTCTAGATCTACTAGCATGGACATCCCACTCACTGTTATGTATATAAATACTTTCATCTTGTGATGTGAATAATACCCTTTAGCAATAGTAGTCTACAAAGTTATGATACAGAACCAACCAATCTATCCTGATAATGACATTAAATCTCATCTTCTCAAAAATAAAGAGGTACCACAATAAAGGGTAACTATCTACCTCAAGGGGGTAGTCCTTTAACTATTGTATTCCCTCTGATCATACCTATAATGTTGTATTAAGGTTCATTACACCATAGTAACACTGTATTTTTGCCTAAGGCTTTTCATGATAGATAAATAGATAAACAAGTGTGAATAACCTATATCAAATAATTCATATGAAATATTAGAGGTTACTAGAATAGGACCTCATACCATAGATGGTCATGCAACCTGATCCTCAAGCATTGACTGCAAAGCTTGCATCTGGCCTGATCCATAGCCCGAAGAAATAACTAAACTACCATGATCAATACAGTTCTGTTGGTGCTAATAGTGATTAGGGGTCTTCCTAGAATGGTCACAACCTCCTCCTTAGTGAGTCTTGTTGGTGCTACTCTAACTCCCCGCCTGATGTGGCGTCAAAGATCCTCCCCTGAAGTTGGAGTTGGTGTAGATCCTCTTCCACTAGAATAAGATGGAAAGCTCTGATAGAAATGATGAAAAATCCCTATATAGATGATAAAATTACACTATAATGGGTATCTATCACACGGAGGCTTTAGATTCCCCGTACGTCTACACTGGTGACACGCTATAAAGCTACCTACAAGGGCACCATGCTTACCACTGACCTGATGAGAAACCTCAAGATAATGCTTAATACTACCAAAAGAACTAATGGTCTGACATGGAAATGGTCATATATTCCCAGTACCATCACTATGACTTAGGATTCACATAGTGAAAAGAGTATGATTTACTATTTCTAAGAATTTAGGTAGGCGAAAAACATTCACCTAAGTACAGATGGCACAATGGATCCCATCCTCAAAGCTTTTAGCACGTGAACTCTCATCACCAACAAGAAGTGGTGCACAACACTGAAAAATTTGAAACATGTCCACTACTTTATAACTGGCATAAAACCCTACTCGAGATGTAAGAATTCCCTAGATTTTTTAGCTATCAGCGTCTAAGGAAGGAAATAATCATATAAGGTAGTCTAGAAGTCAACCCATAACATGTCCTCATGACGACCAGCCTAGGTAACCACATCCCACCTGTGTGTGGACAAATAACATTGCATGTAAGTAGCCATTTTGACCTTCCTCTATGGATGTGTCTCAAGATGCTCAAAGATAGAAATTGTGGCCTCTATCCAAGACTCAATAGTATATAGAACACCATCCCCTAAGAAGGAGGTTAGATACTACAACTAAAACTCATGTGTTAGATTATCCATTGTTCGTGCAGCCTGTGGAGCACCATGTATGTACATCACCGGACATAGGAAAATGCCATGATCTTGGGAATCAGTTCCATGATTAGTTACAATAAGCGTTTCCTCCAGTGGCACTCCTCATTATATGATTCATGTCATAAGGACCACCATGTCTATATGATGGTTGTTTCCACCTTCCTGGCATAAGACACACGGAAGTCATGGTGGAATTGGTCTACAATTTCCAATCACACACCTCCGAACAAGATTCAATTAATATAGATAACATCACTAGCGGATGTTGAATGTAAGAAAACTCACTACCCAAGGTATACTACCCCAACTCCCCACATAGATATCCAGGTGTCAGTAAGTTCTCAGAAAATAGTTTCAAGTGTTCCAATATATGAAGGGCCAATATTACCTTGCCTCATCATTAACTGAAAAATATTTAGTTTCATTTAGATTTTAATGATGATGTTCACTCTTTTACATTTCATAAACATGACAAGGTGGGATAAGGATATACAACTATTCCACTTTTTTGTTTTAATTTTCTTATAACATGAACCAAAGTTCTTTTTTAAAATGGACTATCATTCCCAGTAATGTTGGGCCCATACTCCTTATCACTGAAAATAACCCACATTTGATCTTCTAATTAAAGGATTGATTTGGTAAATTAATCATTCCAACCCATGAGTGCCCATAAAATCACCTAAATTGAATCGTGTAGTCACTCAATCGTAGTCCAAAATCAATACAAGTATATATACATGGAAAGGTTAACTCAACAAGCACAGTCATAACAAGAAATGAAAAGAAGTGAAATGAACCTATATAGACTGGAAATATGCATGACATGTGAATTCTAGGTGCCAATTATGATGCATGTAATAATGATCTTTACCCTCATATCATCAGACTATGTATGAAGTGAAATCCACAATCAGAATTATAATCAACTACTCCACACATCATGTGTGTCACCCAATGGTTAATGGATATCAACCATAATAGGAAAAATAAGAACAAAAATTATAATTAAGGAAACTTTCCTTTGAACCCAATCATGGGTTCATGATTCCCAATCATGATTTATGAAAAAGTACCAATAATTCCCAATCTCTCGAATATTATCTCCAAATATTAAATCAAGAATGAAATAGATTTGATTCCATATTAGGATGTCCTTGACCCAAATGTCACTTATGAGGTTTCCCGATACCGGTTGGCCACATGGCCTCAAGCACATCTCCCAAAATTCCAGAGGCTATCAACTAGAGGTTAGGGCCTTGGGTGTGTCCATGGGGAGAATATACCCTCATTACCAGAGTGGAGCATAGAAGATGATCAAAAATAGAGGTAAATAGTAGGTGAAATGTAAGTAAATAGAATTCACAGTAGAAAGAGACAAGGATAACAATAACTCAAACAACTGGAAAAACTTATCCAAGCATATAAGAATTGAAGATGATATTAAATGTCACTAGAATGTTTGAAATCATAGATAAAAGGTATTAGTCATACATTAAAACACATAGTATAAAAATAAATATATAAATCATCCCAAGAATCTGAAGCTCCATCTCGATCATCTACCACCGGATATATACTAACCCAACAAACAATCAAGTGTTTGAAGTCATATGCTACCCTTTTTCAACACCTACAATCACGTAGAATGGCTAGGTTCCAAAAGGAAGCCATAGAGGGTGTGAGATAAATCTCAGTAGCCCAAAAATAATGACCTCTATAACATCTATATTGTTTAATGGAAAAGTAATAGTATGAAAGATTGATTATATAAAGTAAAGTAGTACAATGTAACTAAGTACCTATTACCTGGTTCATCACTCAGCTGGTGTCTAAACATGTGACCAGTTCATTAATTATATAATTACTCGTTTATATAAATTAGACATGTGAGGCATATCCATCACTAGTATCACCTCATGATGTTATAAATAGTAAAGGTTCAAATATGTAAAAATAAAACCATAATTGATAATTAATATGATGTGGTTCCATGGTATTCAACAAGTAAAACTATACCTTAAGAGTTTATAACTAAATAGTATCTTAGTTTAGCTAAGGGTGATGATTGTAATACAAGTATCATCATCCAATGAATTACCACAATAATATGCCTACTGAGTCTGAGGGGTTCTTCCAAGGTAAAACGGGGCTAAGCAAGGACTTGTCCTGTTGGGCTGTAAACATGGAACCTACTTGTCAATGTTGGATCCAAAGAGTGTATCCAAGGAATCCTATAAAAACAGTTAAGGGATCCTACGGTGTCATTATGGGAATCCAGAGGTAAACATGGATTGGGTTCTTTGGTAGGTCTCTCAAAAGGTAACATGTATCCTTGAGTTTGAAAAACGTCCTTGTTAACCAAGGCATTCCATCAGGAATCCAAAATCAAACACTTGTCAAGACTTCCTATAATGATATCAGGGTCCATGTGCACAACGAGTCACCATAAATTTAAATCATTTACTATAATGAGGCAATATTTTTACTATTAAATTAATATGGACAAGTCATATTCATACCACATACATGCCAATTTATCATTTTTAGAAAACTATTTACACATATCCACTTAACTTAGGTGGGTCAAGTGGAAGTGACATGGTACTTTCCATTCCCCATTATATGATTCAATAAGAAATTAATTTACGGAGTCGTACTAATAGAAGGGGTCAAGAGAAGGTACACCCGAACGACGACCTAAACGTGTCAAGATGCTAAAGAATCAATTATAGAATAAAACTATGCCTGGGGTGTTGGGATTTGTGGGCATAACCAACAACAATTAATCATATATATTTAAGAAGTATAACCATATGGTTCTAGCAGCTCTAGGCATGATATATAAATTTAATAGATGAAACCGAACAAAATAGGTGGGCCCAACATGACAATTCCGAAATCAATGGAATTGATGGATGTGTTATATACCTCCCACCTTAGGATTGTACGAATCTCCTTGTCTGGTATTTTCCTTTAATTCATCTTTGAACAAAGTAGAATAGAGAAAAAGGTAAAAATGCTCATACCTTGATTACTTTGTCGAGAGGAAGAGAGATAAAGAACGACTAAAAAGAACTAGAGTACATATGATTGCACATCCAATATGATGAATGGAAGATCAAATAGATCTCAGATGAATGATATCTCTTGATCCTTAGCTTAGGCCTTCATAAAGCTCCAAATTGTGGGAAATGGAGGTTCTTTCCGTTGGATACCAGATTAGAGAAAAAGGATGGGTTAATTAGATCATTAAGAGTAAAAATGTAAAATTTCCAAAAATTTACCAGGTGTATGGTTTTTCAGCATGGTTTGACAAACTATGTGCAAAACCTATATGAGTACTTAGAGAAAGGGGGTACCATACAGTTAGGTCTCATGGTTTGGGAAACCATTCACCAACCGTGTGGAATGTCTCTACCAAAAAATGTTGACAATATGCATCGTTAGATCTAACCATGATCCTACCTACACGGTTTACTCTAACTGTGTTACATGACCAATTTTTCCAAAAATATGGGTTCTGTGTTCTAAACAAGACACGAACACCCCTTAGACATTCAAAAACTCACTAGGCATCCAAAATGGGTCCAAAATAAAGAATTTGACCAAAAATTAAAAGGATACATACCTGAGTGAAAAAACTAGGTTCTTACATGTAATTGGTATTTTTTTTCATTTTTTATATGGTATGAGGGTTAATTATTAGATAAATTGTTATTTAAACGATTTAATTTTTTAGTATGATTTTATGACCATTATGAGCGTGTATCATTTTATTTAACACTATGATTATATATTAGTTCCAGAACATTATATAACTTATAATATGTATAATAAAATATTATTCAACCATAAATATTCTTTTTTAACAAAACCTGACGTTGGTAGTGATGAATGGAAATAAATCCTCCATGGTGGTGGTAAATCGAGACACTAGGGATGATATTTTCATTTTTTAATAAATGGATAATGGAAGAGATTGGAAGATTAATTATTCCATTAAGAAAATAATATTCTACTATATAAAATATAATTTTGTTTTCAATGTTTTTTATAGGTGTTGGGGAGGATAGTGTAATAAAATAAATGAAATAGAAAATAAATTATAAAGAAAAGAATGAGGGTTTTCCCTCTTGAATTTCTCCTCCATGAGAAACTCCTTAGGGAAAATGGATTTATCTTTTGATGAGATCATGATATCATAGAAGTGGGAGAGGTTATTGGGATGAGTATTTGTTATAACCTGAAAAATAATCAAATCTCAAAAGGTTTGAGGAGAATAGGTGGAGAGGGGTGGTATTTATAGTGAGGGAGATGAGTGTTTTCTTAATATTTTATTCATTAGTTTTCTATTTTGGCCAAGACTATGAATAGATTGAGAATTATCACTATGTATATTAAAAAACGGGAGTTTGAGATTATGTTTCTTGCATTAGATATGAATTAAGTAATAGTGTATTTAACTTTTAATGTATAAATTCTGTAAATCACCATATTTTACTAATCACCAAAAATTCATTTATTTTACAAAAATCCCAAAAAATCACCCTAACAATTTGTCAATGTGTATAATTCAAAAATAAACTCTATTTTATCAAATTACATTTCTAAATTTAATAAATTTAATTTTAAATAAAAAACATCATTTACTTGGAAAATACAGATTTTAAAATTATATCGGATTTTGTAACACTTCAAAAAAATTATTTATGGTCTATTAAAATTATCATATAATCATAAGACATAAAAATATTAATTTATAAAAAAAAATTATGAATGTAAATTTTCTTTTAAATAATTATATTAATTACACAATTTTAATTAAATATTTATGACTTATAGAAATACCAACACTTTATTAATAATTTTTTAAAAATTTATTTACTTATAATATGGTATAATTATATCATATTATTATTTATAACATGATTACATCTTATTTATACTTTCTTAGGTTAGGTTACTATTCTATTGGCTGGATTACTTTTCATAATGGTCATATTACTATTACAATGGTCCAGTTACTATTTTATTAGTATAGGTTCCTTAAATTCAATAAATACCTATTAATTCATTCATTTTTATATTTATATGGTTTTTATTATGTTATAAAAGTGACTTTATGTGTTTTATACTATGTAAAATAATTATAATAAGGGAACTTCTATTTATAAAATTTTGGGTCCATAGAGATTATGTCCATAATGTATTACTTGATTGATATATCTTCGTTTTATTTTTTTATTGTATGGTCTCTTATTATTATTATGATCAGAGTTATACTATGATTATATATATAAATATATAATGACAATATATATTATTTTAATTTGTTTTTATTGTTTTTTATAGTTGAAATATCAAGGCTATAGCAGTCATGTACTTTAGATTATTATCTATCAACTAATTACAATACTCTAGAATATGGGGAATTACTTATAATGTCATAAAATGATTGATCTCTTATTATTTGATGAGTATCCAGGATTGGATGTCAAAAGGGGTAGAATTTAATAGATTTCTATTTCATTCTAATATAATAATAAAAAGAACATTTTGATCAGAGTAGCATACTTATATGGACTATAATCAAATGACTTTTTTATGTAACCAAACACTTTTATTGCATCAGAAAAATTGATATTCCAACTTTGAAATTATGTACTCATTACATAAATGGATCATCACAACTTTTCTACCTTATTATACTAGTTTGTATCATTACCATATATAATTATTTTCTCTCATTGTTTATATGATTGTTAATAAACCGATCATATAATAGTGACATCTATGTCAGTTCCATTTCTAAAACATCTTGTGGTTCAAAATATAATTTCATCTCATGAACTATTCTATTTATATTTTATTTAAGATTAATAAATTTAATATTTATCAAATAGAAATATTATGTAACATATTTCCTCTCGTTAAATACACCTAATTGATATAAAATATTTTGTTATCGGTGTCATTAAAATTTAATAATATTATTGTATATTTATAATCATATAAATAATCATTTACCATAACACAACAATTTTTATTTTAAATATTATGTTTTATAAAATCCTTACAACTAAAAATATCTAGGAAAGTAAAGATAGTCCATTTCAATATCCATATCTCATTTGGTCTATTTTTATTTATAGATAATAACATTTAATATAGTGACCCTTAGACAAAAAGAACAATATTTATTAGAAAATATTTTTACAAGAAACAAAAAGAAAACACACAGTGACTAAATGGAGATTCCATTGTTTGGATGATTTGAATTTATTGCAAATTACATCATAGAACATGACATCCACCACATGATAACAACCAAAATTATACTATATTAAATCAACTGTGATGCTGATGTAGTGTCTCTTCACGCTACCGAATATATCACCCATTATATGCCAGGTAATGAAATATGGAGTCATTCTTTGGTTGGAAACATGCAATGATTCCCCTTTCTTCTCATTCTTCTTACAGATATGAATTATTTTATATTATGGGTGAAAGTTACATATATAAACACCACCAAACACATCATAATAATCCATAAATACATATGGGATTAACCTTATATAACTTAGGGTGTAATAACACTAAATTCTAAAGTAAATTATTATTCAATTGCATGTATGAAATTCATCACCAAGCACATAAGTTAATATAATATCACAAGACTCTAATATATAATTATTATTTTAAATAAGTTCAATACATGATATATATTTTAATGCACACAACACTGAGTAAGCTTTCATGACATGGAAGGGAGACATTCCTCAAAAGGTTACGTTATATGCAAGAGCGAACTTCTCTGATAGCTTGTGTTACACACAAGAATGAGTATCACCAAATAACGATGTATTATTAAAATATTATTATTTAATATAATATAATATAAAATATCCATTAAATTACTAGTTATGAATATAAACAAATTATTTTTAAAAATTATTTTTTACACCAACATAAAATAAATTCATTGGTTACCAATTAATGAGGAGAGAGAATAAGAACCAATTGCATGTAAAAAGAAATATTATTATTTTTATGCTTCCAAAAGAGTTTTATCTTAATGAAATTAATTAATTAATTTTTTGAATGGTTTTATTTAAATATATATTTTACATATTAAATAAAATATTTTTTTATTAATATATTATGTTTGATATGCATAAAATAAGAACAAACTCTATTTTACATATAAAAAGATTTATTTTTCTTAAGGTAGTTTTACTGCCTTTTAATGTATAACCCATTTTAAATTTCAATTTTGAAACATTATTTGATTTAATATATCAAAATAAACTTAATTGATGAAAAAAACACTTAATATTTAGGTTATAAAGAATTTTTTATTTATTTCTGAAACATTTCATTTTTAATGAATAGTTAAACACACTGATTTTTTGTTCAAAAATACTTTTTAATCTAATTTATTTATATGGATAAATTATACTTTTATTTGGTTTTAAAGTATAATTCGATATTATTATTTTCAATTAATATTGTTTATGTCATTTTAATCAATTTCACTTTGAAATCGATTATAAAAACATAGTAACCATTCTGATATTTTACGTAAAAATATCATATTGTCATCCCACATAGGGGGTTAAATTTAAATCGATTTCTGCCACTTATATTATTTAAATTAGGAAAAATGGATTCAATATTTTCAATCAGAATAATTTATAATTTCTAATAATTCCAACTTTGTCTTTCACCCAAATTATTAGTGAATGTGATTAAAATTAATTAAAATGATTACGGTGAAATTATGGTTAATAAGGGACTAAACCATAACCTTAAGGCCGAAAAATGCCTATGCACTTGTTCAAGAGCTATTTTATAGCCCTATATCAACCCTATATTCTATTTTTTACAATTGGTTCCATTATTAGATCCACTTTCAACATGAAAAACGTGCATGAAATTCCATTGTTATAATATTAAAAGATTGTCACTCCTCCTCCACTATAAAAGGACACCACATCACCCACTTCCTCACACCTCTCAAACCACATAGTTTCAGAAAAAATATTCCCCAATTACTTCCTAAAATCCCTACCCTAAACTGTGAATCTTTAATTTGAACACAAAGCCTTCCATGTAAGTCATTTGGTATACACGAAAAGGAGTTACCCTATTTTAAAGGTAATGCTTTCCAACGACAAATTTTCTTTAATTTACTTCTCCACCACCTCAAATATTCTTATTACATGTTATATAATAACAAAAATATCCTCAATATAATATTATGTTTATTTATTAATTTTTATACCTACAAAAACACACACTTGCTTCTAATAGGTAATGAACTTATTGTTTCATTGTACGGAAAACTACTACCTCACAAAACGATGACTGTTCATTTTCCCCATAAATTTTCCATTATGATTGAAACTATATTAATATATGCTATATATGATATTTATTGTTTCTTTATGATTCTTTAATCCTAATATAAATTTATTTCATTCCATCTTATGTAAATATGATAACATCGATTGAGAGTGTATGGACTACTTCCCCCTCAAAGCTATGTGATTCGTTCACATGAAACATTGAATGTATTAAGGATATTTTAAATAAAAATATTTTAAATATATCACATAAGTATGTTACTGGATTTATAATATAAATTCATATACATATCATTTAATTTTAATTCTTTTTAAATATGAAAATTAAATGGAGGTAGCATTCATGTGTTCGTACGGACTACAGTCTCTATAAACAGTATATTTCATTTCATATCTCCAAAATGATTTGGATTATCCTACATACATATATACTAAATATTTATGATATTAAAATCATGTTTTACATTTTATATCTGTTAAAACCATGATATGTTTAATAACAAAAACAACAGACAAGTTAAAACATACTCGACAAACTAGGCAATTAACACCCAAAATAGTTAAAATAATGAAAGGTTATTGGCTAGAGGGTAATTATATATTACAAGAGGAACATATATGATATCTTAGATATTAATATGTATCTATAATATGTTATTAAAATGACTAAAACTGTTATATTTGAGGATAAATGACATTCACCAGAAAAGAAACACAAGGTAATGGATTCTTGTCTCATTTTCATTCTGTGTGGCATACTTAATTGATGTACTCCTAATTTCATGTATTTGGTGTACATAATGCCACCTTGACGTATAATATCATTAATAAATCTTTCTTAATGGTATTATAAGTTTCAATTTGAAGCATTTGTTTCAAGGGGATTTGTGTTAAAGGTTAAAAAGTGGAATATAATTTCACAACACAATTTCGTTTCATTCAGTTGTACTACTTACTCATTATCTTTAATAAACTAAGATTATGTATGTAGTCACATTTTAATATATAATTTTATATTTATAATTAAATTATATGGATTTACATTTTATACACATAATATACTCATTGATTGATTATAACATCGAAGTTATACCCTTTTCGTGGGTTTATTTCACAATCTCAGTTTTATTCGAGATTGTTTGTACTGAATCTACATTTGAGTTAATTATTGGATAATATTACAAAAAAACCATATCATTTTAATCCCATATGGTTTTTAATTACCTTTATCAATTATATTTCCATTTTCCCACTCTTTGGTACTCAAATGATTTAGAAAATGATTTTATGGAAACCTGACTTCATTTCTCTATTTAGTCAAAGAACCTATTTTCATTAAAAAATAATGTATTCTGAAGAGGATTTCAAAAAATGATTTTTCACCATTAAAAACTGATTTTTTAAAAATATTTTTACCCCTGTTTTTCATTTGTGATTTTTTAGATAATTCTCCTCATCATTTTCTAAACAAGGAATTTTTCTTACCCTTTTTACCTTGGAAAATAAATGATTCTTATAACCTTTTACAACTTCTACAGATTTATCCATCGTCGTTTCCTTGAATCCTACACTACATTTTTAAAAGGTTTATATTTAATAAAAATGTTTTTTTAAACAATTTAATGAAAAATATTTTCAAAATGGGTTTACACAGAAAAATATATTTGTAAAGACTCGTAAATTCCATGGAAAAGTTTTTTCATAAATACATGGGAATTATATGAGTCCGCGAAAACTGACGGCGATTGATTCCGAGACCCGGTATGCCGGAAATCAAGTTCTGAAGTTTTGTTCGGGTACGTTCAGTAAACATACGATTGGGGTTTTATAACTTTTGAACTGGTGCTCGGAATTGAAATCTGAGGGCACCGTGGAACTCACAGCATTGATGAATGCTTAGGGAGACGTTCACCGCAGTTGCGTTCTAACAAGAATGGATGTTAGATTTTGGGTTTTTATTAAAATTAAATAAAAATAAGTGTGTAGCTTATTTTTATTTTTTTGTGGTTAAAATCTCTAAGAGGTGGTTGGAGGTGGGGGCCACCACACCATAACCTCCCATGAGAGGTTATGGTGGTGGGGCCCACCAGTACATAACCTACCTTGGGAGGATATCTTTGGTGGTGACCACCTGGGCTTGTAACCCTTGGAACCCCCCATTTATGTGAGGAGAACCCTTTAACTTCCCTCTATAAGTGCCAAACTCCCCCTAAATTAATTAATTTAACCCTTTCAATTAATTAAATGAACCCATTTGAATTATTTTGAATTTTTGGGGCCACCAATTAAATAATGGTTTAACATAAACCATTATTTTTGTTGGCATATCGTTTTGTTGGAACTTTGGGAGAGGAGGAACACTTGGAGAACTTCATCTTCCAACGAAGAATGCCTCTTCCACCACCGAAGAATGACGAACACCTTCATCCTTCTACAACCGGAACAAAGGAGGGAGCGCCTTCCTTGAAGAACATCGGCGACACTTCTTCCTCGGTCTTCTACCCAGGGCACTTTTCGATGCACGAGCTTGAAATTGGGAGTGTGTGAGGACGCGACGAACAAAAATCGACATTCGCTTTCCGCAACATCGTCAATGAACAACAATACGTGGTAGGAGATTTGAGTTTTAATTTGTTCCATTCTATGTTGTCCAATATTGGATAATAATTTTCCGATTGATATCACCATAATGAGGAGGGCTCAGACTTCACGAACATGGCCCGACCCTCCCCCTTCGTTCTACCACGTTTTTTGATGGTGGCGGCGGCGCAACGGCGCCGCCAGAAGATTGAACCGTGGCAGAGCAACGGCGGCCGGTGACAGGCCGACCCTGAAAAAACCTGCGGCAAAAGGCTTCCAGGACTCTGGGAGAGGGGCGTGGCACCGTTGTGTCGCGCGGAAGAGAGGGTCGCATCTAGGTCGGGGCACGGCATATGGGCACGGCGCCATCGCGCCGCGCTGAAGAGGAGAAACGAGGCCAAGGCGGGCCACGGCGGAGGGGCGTGGTGCCGTCGCACAGTGCGAAGCAGCAGGCCGCTGCCAGGGCGGGCGGCAGCGGCGGAGCAGAAGCGGCCGGCTGCGCGGGCCGTAGGTGGAGCAGGAGAGGCGGGCCCCTCGGCCAGCCGGGAGGAGCGGGACCCCGCTGGGTCCCGCGTGAGCTGGTCCGGCACCACCTGGTGCCGGTTTGGTTCCACCCGAATGGTTGAACCATTTGGGATCCAGGGGTGAACGGTTCCCCCTGGCCATGGCTAAGGCGGACCCCCGCCGGGCTGCCGGGACGCCATGCCGACCGGGCCGACAGGCCGCCGGGTCGCGATCGGGCCGGGCCGCCCCTCGGGTCGGGCTGACCCCTAGGGTCGGGCCACCCTCGAGCCAGGCCCCGCCCTCAGGTCGGGCCGCCTTTGAGCCAGGTCAAACCCGCGGACCGGGTCAGACCCGCGGACCGGGTTGGACCCAGTCCGGACCCATTGGCCCAAATACACCTTTTCGCCCATATCTTGGGCTACGTTTGTCCGATCAACGAACCGTCTACGGCGAAAGAATGCCTAGAGAGATATGGTTCTTTTTGAATACCCCACATTAATTTTGGACATAGTTGGGGTATGGTCAGGTTGGTTTGAACCTAAAATCCAACCGAGCCCCTAGAATGGAAATGCCAATAACTCACAGACCGGTCGTCCTACTTACGCACCGTCTGTTACGTTGAGACCCCTATGATGAGGCGCACCTTTGTGATAATTCAACTTGGGACTTCGTGACAGTTGGAGTATCGACCAGTAGCTTGTGGATTGGATCCTCCCGGAGAAAAGTGAGCAGTGTACGGAGACCTCATAGATGGTTGAGACCTGATGACTGTTGACCTTTCGACTCGGAGTGTTTCGACTAGTCCAGTGGGAAGCACCTCTATGTGACGTGGCAGACCCACAGTGGGGAGCGTCTCTGTGTGATGTAGCAGACACATGGTACTTGATAGGAGGCGTACCTCAGCAGGCTATGAGGGGGAGCGCCTATGTGTGAGCGTGACAGACCCACAGTGGGGAGCGCCTCTATGTGAGTGCTGCAGATCCACGATACTCGACAGGAGGAGTACCACACCAGTCGAGGATAGCGGGAAGCACCTCTGTGTGACGCGGAAGGCCCATTGTACTCAATAGTGGAGGATTACACCATCATCCAAGTTTCTAACAGTGTGACTGGGGATGTTATTTGATACTACCCCCTAGAATAAAATCCTGGTTTTAGATGAGTCATTGAATTTTGTGTTTTTCTCATTATGAAGATGGGTTATTTGATAACTTAGGTATATTTATGGGCATATACCTAAGTAATGGTTATCCGTTGATTTCATACATTTTGGTTTATCCTTGTTGGATTTAGTGAGACCTTTATGGTCTCGGGGTCCCTATTGAGTATCTTTATACTCACCCCTGCATGGGCTATGCCCACACCTCGTTGTGTTGGTTGCAGACGACAGACATCACTGAGTGAGACAGAGAGTAGCAGTAATAGACGGTACCAGGAGGTGGACCACTCATCGTGATGGTACACAGGGGAGATGGACGAACGTGGAGTGATGAGGAGGCCATCTGTACCTACCCTTCAGGTAGGAACCCCGAAGGATGAACTAGTAGCTGGTTTACTTTTCTTTAGTGGTACTTGCTTTGAGTGGTACTTGTACTTATAGTTGAGATTGTATTTTCGGCCCCTTTTACTTTCCATCACTTCTTTTGTATAAAGTTTTGCCTAGTATTTTTCTTCCAATTGTGTACTCTGATGTGTTTGTTTACAGTCATAAAGGCAATTCATTCCCAGTTTAGGGATTTACGCCTTTGGTTATAGTCGACATCCCCTGTCCTATGGAAGGATAGCTTGGGGTAGTCACGATACAGGCCTCGGGGGACGGTTCATGACAAATTGGTATCAGAGGAGTTGGTTCTACCCCCGAACTTATGACTCTAATATTTCTTTTCCGTGAAGAAATATTGTTAAGGGTACTAAGTGTGGTTTTCTGTTCAGGGAGTCCAGCGTTGGTGCAGGCAGCCGACGTATCCATACACCAGGACCCTGACTACTGATCTCCGACTAAGTGCATGAAAACACTGATTGTTTGTGTGTCTTTAAATGTTTTCTTAAGTTAGCTCAACCAGGTCATCTCACTAGGTATACTATTTTTACTGTGTCACATCTATTTCTATCATGATGCCTCCCTGCAGAGCCCCGATATTCGTACGCTCTGACATCCCACCGAGCGATGAGGCCTCAGGGTAGGGCCCTTTACCAGCGGAGGCACCAGCAGTACCACTTCCCTTTGGGCCACCAATGCCACTATCCCTAACAGCAGACAATGCACACCGCTTGAGTGTGTTGAATGAGTTCCAGCGCCAGAGGAAACCCATGTTTCGGGAAGAGATGGACCCACAGGTGGCTGAGGATTGGCTGGAGGCTGTGGGGAGAGTCTTCATGCTAGTAGGGACACCAGAAGACTACATTGTGATCATTTCCGCGAGCCTCCTTCAGGAAGAAGGTAGCTAGTGGAGCCTGATGCTCCAGGTACATGATGAGATGACACTACTATGGATATAATTTGAGAGCCTATTCCAGATGGAGTTTGTCCCAGCCACCCTTCGAGTGGTGCAGATACATAAGCTACTTCATCTGCATTAGGGCAGCATGACAGTAGTGCAGTACTTAGCGGGGTTCACCGACCTATTGTTATACTATACAGATATGGTACGAGAACCATACATCGGGGCCTGGACCATCGAGTAAGGGCTAAGGCGAGAGATCAGGGCATCGATGACCTCCCTCAGCATCCCGACGCAGGCGGGGGTGTTAGAGAGAGCCCTCCTAGTAGAGAGTTTCCTGGTTGAGCAGTCACCAGCAGCGAGACCCACTACTAGTCGATATGTAGTGAAGTCTTCTACATCCGGCAATAGGAAGATGATGCAGAGGTCCAAGAGAACCAGACCATGGGTGGATGATCGCATGACTCAAGATCGGTTGTGCGGAGCACCCAAGGCAGTGACTTACCTTCCAAGAGTAGGCAGTGTTACTCATGCAGACGGCAGGGTCACATGGCTCGTGACTATCTAACCTTCCATTCAGACGATCAGAAGACAGTTGAGGGTCCTCCCTGGAAGAGGTAGAGATTTGATCGAGGTGGTCCGTAGGGCGCAGGCGGACATGGCAGAGGAGCTGGTCGAGCAGCTGGCGGTGGACAACGTTACGAGGTGCTACATCCGCCACCACCAGGAGGTCTACCCCGACAGCAGGGAGCAGGTGGACATGAGAGAGCTCATCTTCAGGTAGTTGAGGCAAACGACCACGGTGCTCTGGAGATTATTCGAGGTACTATCTGTTTCTACTCCACCTTAGCTACAGTTCTTATAGACATAGGTTCCAGTAACTCTTTCATTGCCACTACCCTTGTTCGGATCTCAGAGATTCCGACGGAGCCATTGGCTCGATCCTTACGGCAAGAGACTTCTACAGGAGCAGACTCAACAATTACGCACTGGTTCCAGCAGTGTGAGATTACTCTAAGAGGTGAGAGCTTCGGTTGCGATCTCCTCACAGCAGCGTCGAAGCATTATGAAATCATTTTGGGTATGCACTGGTTATCTACATTCCATGATCTGATCGACTGTATTAGGCGTAAAGCACGGTGTGTCCGCACAAATGGGACCAGGTTCACCTTCACCAGTGAGAAGGGAACCTTTGTAGCACAAGACGGACTTACTTAGAGGAGGGTGCAGCCGATCACTCACCAGTTGGCTTGCCTTAGCCTCGGAGTAGTTTATTTGGAGAGTCTGACTTATCCTGTAGTGGTGGACCAGTACGTGGATGTTATCCCTAACGATGTTCCATGATTACCTCCTCACAGATAAGTGGACTTCTACATTGACTTGTACCCCGGGACGACACCGATATCTACATTATCATATCAGATGTCTCTTGCTGAGCTTCTTGAGATGCAGGTACAACTAGAGGACTTGCAGGGGAAGGGATTCATCTGGCCCAGCGTTTCTCATTAGGAAGCCCCGATTCTGTTTGCCAAGAAGGCGGATGAAATCTTGCGGATTTTTGTCGACTACCGTCGCCTGAACCAGGTGACCATGAAGAACAAGTACCCACTCCCAAGGATTGATTACCTCTTTGATCTGCTCAAGGGAGCACGGTGGTTCTCGAATATAGACCTCAGATCAGGAAATCACCCGCCCAGATTTCGAGATGAGGATGTGCAGAAGATGGCCTTCAGGTGTCGGTACGGCCATTACGAGTTCTTGGATATACCCTTCGGCATTACCAACGCTCTAGTAGTGTTCATGTGTCTCATGAATTGGATCTTCCAGCCTTACCTCGATCGCTTTGTCATAGTCTTCATCGACAACATTCTGATATACCCGACTACGGAGGAGGAGCATGCCTACCATTTTCAGGTAGTACTGGACACACTCCGAGAGCACCAGCTTTATGGTAAGCTCTCAACATTCTAGTTTGGGATTCAAGGGGTTCACTTCTTGGGAAATGTCATCTCAGAGGCTGGAGTTACTATAGATCCAGCGAAGATTGAGGTGGTACTTTCTTGAGAGCCATCAAGGAGTGTGACGAAGGTATGAAGTTTCCTGGGTTTGGCTGGTTAGTATCGAAGGTTCATTCCAGACTTCTCAAGAGTTGCATCATCACTATCAACGTTGATGAAGAAGGGGAAACCCTTCATGTGGTTGGAGAGATGACAAAATAGCTTTTAGGAGCTGAGGTAGAGGCTGACTTGTGCCCCCATCATTGGGCTTCTAGAGGAAGGTGTAGGGTATATAGTCTCCTGTGACGCATCAGGGACCGGACTCGGGTGTGTCCTGATACAGGTGCGAGCTGTGATCACGTATGGTTCTCGGTAGCTGAGACAACATGAGTAGAAATACACTACCCATGACCTAGAGTTAGTAGTAGTGGTCTTCGCCTTGAAGATGTGGGGGCACTATCTGATGGGCGAGTGTTTCACAGTCTACTCTGATCAAAAGAGTCTCATATATATATTCTCTTAGAAAGACTTGAACCTGAGCCATCGGCGATGTCTAGAGTTTCTCCAGGACAATGACTTCGAGATATTTTATACTCTTGGGAAGGGGAATGTTGTTGCAGATGTGTTCAGCAGGAGGACTGGTATACATCTTCTAGGAGAGGCGACAGAGTAGTTGGCTTCTTTACAGATATCCTTTGTGGATAGGGATGGAGCAGCCTTTCGAAAGTCTCTTTCAGTCACTCCCCCACTTCTTCAGCGAATCTGGGAGGTGCAGCATGAGGAAGCAGACTGTAAGACACGACATGCCCAGATATCCACATGGAAGGCACATTATGTATTTTCTAATTGTGGGTAGCACGTCATCCTCTTCAGAGGACATACTATGGTACCAGTTTCACTTCAAGAGGAAGTGTTGAGGAAGTTCCACACTTCCCCTCTAGCAGTACATCCAGGAGTGGAAAAGATATACTAGGACCATCAATGACTGCACTGGTGGCTAGGTATGAATAAGGAAGTAGCGGAGTTTGTCTCACGGTGCCTCACTTTTCAGCAAGTGAGGGTAGAGCACCAGGTACCAGTAGGATTGGTTCATCCCTTAGAGGTCCCAGAGTGGAAGTGGGATGGGATATCCATGGACTTCGTGTCGGGTCTTCCACGTACATCTAGGAGTGACGAATAGATTTGGGTGATCGTCGACCGACTCACCAAGTCGGCACACTTCCTACCGATCAGAGAGCAGGGATCAGTAGAGAGCTTGGGACGCCTCTACATGTAGGAGATTGTGCGTCTACGTGGATTACCTTCATCTATTGTCTCTGACCGTGATGCATGATTTACTTCCTAGCTATGGAAGGGGTTGCAGGAGGCTTTCGGGACAGAGATTCGCTTGAGCACCGCCTTCCATCCTCAGATAGATGGCCAGACCGAGCAAACTATCCAAACCCTTGAGGACATGCTCCGTGCATGTGTCCGCTACATTGGTCATAGCTGGGAGGATCACTTACCTTTGGTGGAGTTTTCCTACAACAATAGTTATCCCTCCACCATCGGTATGGAACCTTTTTAGGAATTTTCTGGTCGACCTTGCATATCGCCACTATGCTGGACATACCCATGGGAGTCACCACTAGTGGGACCATATATGGTACGCGCTACCACAGAGAAGGTGCAAATCATCTAGGAGTGGATAAATACTGCACAGAGCAGATAGAAGTTGTATGCTGACCGGAGACGGAGGCCTCTGGAGTTCGAGGATGGAGACCACATCTTTCTATGGGTCTCACCTCGACGAGTTCTACAGAGATTTGGACGAGGCGGAAAGTTATCTCTACGATTCATCAAACCTTTCTAGGTCCTCAGCAGAGTAGGCAGGGTGGCTTACAACTTAGATCTTCCTCCTCAGTTGCACTGAGTGCACGGTGTCTTCCATGTATCTCAGCTAAGGAGATATGTGCACGACCCATCCCACATCATCGACCATAGGGAGCTGGACATCGATGATGTGGTGACTTTCCTGAAGGTTCTAGTGGAGATTGAGGATCGACAGGAGCAGGTCCTACGTGTATGGTTGATACCTCTAGTGTGTGTACACTGGCAGCACGGGAACCTCCAGGAGAGGACATGGGAGTGGGAGGCTCAGATGTGTGCTCAGTACCCCCATTTTATCCCTTAGTTCGAGTAATAGCTTATGGGGACGTAAATCCCTGAGGAGGGGAGAATGTAAAGACCCCGAAATTCTGTGGAATTTTTTTTTCTTAACTACATGTGAATTATATGAGTCCGTGAAAATAGACGGTGCTTGATTTAGAGACCCGGTGCGCCCGGAATCATGTTCTGAAGTTTTGATCAGGTACGTTCAGTAAACATATGATCGAGATTTTATAACTTTTGAACTCGTGCTCAGAATTGAAATCTGAGGGCACCGTTAAACTCGCAGCATCGATGAATACTTAGTGGTACCTTCACCGTAGTTGCATTCTAATGAGAATGGATGTTAGATTTTGGGTTTTTATTAAAAATAAATAAAAATAAGTGTGTAGCTTAATTTTATTTTTTGGTGGTTAAAATCTCTAAGAGGTGGTTGGAGGTGGGGGCCACCACACCATAAAATCCCATGAGAGGTTATGGTGGTGGGGCCTACCCTCACATAACCTCCCTTGGGAGGATATCTTTGGTGGGGACCACCCGGTCTTGTAACCCTTGGAACCCCCCATTTATGTGAGGAGAACCCTTGAACATCCCTCCTTAAGTGCCAAACACCCCTCTATTAATTAATTTAAACCTTTCAATTAATTAATTGAACCAATTTGAATTCTTTTGAATTTTTGGGGCCACCAATTAAATATTGGTTTAACGTAAACCATTATTTTTGTGGGAATATCCTTTTGTTGGAACTTTGGGAGAGGAGGAGCACTTAGAGAAATTCATCTTCAAACGAAGAACGCCTCTTCCACCACCGAAGAATGACGAACACCTTCATCCTTATCCAATCGATACAATGGAGGGAGCAATGTCCTTAATGAACGCCGGTGACGCTTCTTCCTCGGTCTTCTACCTCAGGCACTCTCCGACGCACGAGCTTGAAATTGGGAGTGTGTGACGAAGCAACGAACGACGAATAGACATTCTCTTTCCGCAACATCGTCAATGAACAACAATACGAGGTATGAGATTTGAGTTAGAATTTGTTCCGTTCTACTTTGTTGAATCATGGATAATAATTTTCCAATTGATATCACCATAATGAGGAGGGCTCAGACCGCATGAACACGGCCTGACCCTCCCCCTTCATTCTACCTCGCTTGTTGACGGCGACGACGGCTCAATGGCGCAACCGGAAAATTGAACCGCGGAGGAACAATGGTGGCCGGCGGCGGGCCAGCGGTGCAAGGCCGCCATGTCCCCAGAAGAAGGGCGCGACACTATTGTGCAGTGCGGAAGAGAGGGCAGCGGCCAGGCCGGGCCGCAGCAGATGGGCGCGGCGCCGTTGCGCTGCGCAGAATTGGAGCGCCGCGGCCACTGCGGGCCACAGAGGATGGGTGCGGTGCTGTCGCACCGTGAGGAGGAGTAGGCTGCGGCCAGGGCGGGCCACAGTGGCGGAGAAGAAGCGGCCGGCTAGGCCGGCCACAGGCGGAGCGGGATAGGCTGGCCGCTCGGCTAGCCGTGAGGAGGAAGACCCCACTGGGTCCCACGTGAGCTGCACCAGGGCCACCTGGCGCTGGTTTGGTTTCACCCAAATGGTTGAACCTTTTGGGAGCCAGGGGCGTGCGGTTCCCCTCTGGCCGCGGCTAAGGCGGACCCCCGCCGGGCCGCTGGGTAGCTAGGCCGATCGGGCCGCCGGGCCTATCGAGCCGCCGGGCCGCCATGGTGTCGGGCCGCCCCCTCGGGCCGGGCCGCCCTCAGGCCGGGCCAGACCCTCGGGTCGGGCCGCCTTCGGAATGGCCCACCCCTTCAGGCTGGGTCGGACCAGTGGACCAGGTCAGACCCAGTCCGAACCTATTGACCCGAATACACCTTTTTCACCCATATCTTGGGCTACGGGTGTCCGATCAACGAACCGTCTGCGGAAACAGAAATCATAGAGAGAGAAGGTTCATTTGGAATACCCCACTTGAGGTTTGGACACAGTTTGGGTATGATCAGGTTGGTTTGAACCTAAAATCCACCCGGGCCCCTGGAACGGAATTGCTAATAACTCACAGACCGGCTGTCCGATTGACGCATCGTCTGTTGCGTTGAGACCCATATGATAAGGAGAACTTTTGAGATACTTATACTTGGGACTTCGTGACAGTTGGAGTATCGACCAGTAGCTCATGGAGCGGATCCTCCCGGAGATGAGTGAGCGGAGTACGGAGATCTAATAGATGATTTGAGACCTAACGTCCATTAAGAAAGAATTTCACTCATTTAGATTCAATTATTATTAATCCATGAGATTTTTCATTGATATATATATATATATATGTATACATTTCATTTTTAGTTCACTTATTAAATGGTGGGTGTTTCAGTTTCTTACCTTTACATATTTATTTTTCTTTATCTAGTTATTTGAATGGAATGTGTTTCATGTTGTTACCTTTTTGTATTGTTTACACCCTTACATTCAGTTTATTGATGACATGGCATGTGTGTTTCATTATTTATATTTCCAAATTGTCTATTTTAATTCAATTATTATTGATTATGCTATATTTTGACCTTGCTGAGCATTTTTGATCACCCTTATAATGTTTCTTTCCCCAAGAATATATGAAGCTTACTATTGAAGATATGCAGGGATATACTAGATGGAATAAGTTATCCTTGAAGTTATTTATTTAGAAATAGGAAAAAAATTATGTTCTAATTTTTTTATTAATTTGTAATACCAGACTCATTTAAGTATTTATTTTTCCAAGACTACTAAACTAATATATCCATTAAGGACTAATTCACATTAATCATGGTAGTTTAAATAGTAGAAGAAATCCTCTCTGGGATATCTAGAGTCGGGTCTGTATAGTTGGTATTAAAGGAATTTTGGTAGCAACCCTCGAAACTAGATATAGAAAAACATAGATTAGTGAACATAATCCTAAGTTATAATTTATGGATAAGTGTAGAAGAACACACTATAATTTTTGTAAAGTAGAGATTATGTGGGTCATACTAAAAATACATCCATGAATGGATTCTAAAAGTTGATGTGGTTCTGGAACATATCTTCGTGGGAGTAACAACTTGGAAATGGTGTGTTAGGCATGACTTAGCACAACCTGCTACATGACAATGGTCCTTAATGTGCACCTAGTTTAACACTCCCAGGATATACACTTAAGATAATTCTCATTTTATTTACAAATAATTATGATAGATTTTAATAGATAATGACAATGAATGACCTAGGTTAAACCTAAAGTTTTTTAGATTGAACAAAAGGTATCATGAATTAGAAATACAATTAATTATATTATGGATAAAACCTAGATAATTGAAGGACATATGTGAAATTAAATGGGTGAAGTATTTATGTGTTGGTACAGTATAAAAAACCGTTGTAAAAAATAAAATTTAGCGACTGACTCAATTTCATGTATGTCCATCATATATATTTTATAAATTATATTAATTTGGATTTAGAATAGGACATTATTTATGTTAGGTGACAACCAATCAAGTCTGAAAGGTACAATGGTCTGGAACATATAACCGAACGATGATAAGGGTTTCATGTCAACCAATCACCAGTGCAATTTCATAGTTAATATGTCATTATTTTCAGTTAAACAATTTGTTTAATAAATTTTAATCATGAACCAGAAGTGTTTCTCTTTATGTGCAGAGATAAATGTCTACACCATGTTAGTTTTGGAAAATATTTAAAGACAAATAGTTCTACTTGTCAGTATTTGATGGGCCTTACGATCTATTAAAAGTGTATTTTAGTTTATTGGGAAATAAAGAAAAATCTTTATATTCATTTCTCTGAGTAAATAGATAAAATTGAAATTGATTGAAGCACAAACAGAGGATGTATTTTTTTTATAGTAATATATCAAGTATGTATATTTACTTACATTCTTAGTTAGTAAAAGAATTAACCAACATTAGGAAAATTATTTTGAAGTAAAATGTTGTCATATTACCTCAATTTTTTGAACTAATTGTATTCTAAATCATCTAAAATTTATGGATTCGATCCCTTTAACATTCCAATTATAATTCAATTATTTATGATTTATGACTACATTGACACTTTATTAATATACATGATTTTATTCCAAGTATATATTTTCACATTCAACTAATTTTCTCCTACTTAGAAACCATGTCAAATGGTAGTCCATGTCACCATTGTACTTCCCATTCTCTCTTTTATAGATGATGTTTAATGAACCATTCTCATAATGTGGGATTTCAATATAGGAAATATCAATAAATATATTACCAGGATCGGTTTTAAATTGCGAGGATACAATATAATTAATGAGATGAGAATGTAACACCCAAAAATTCTACATTACAATTTTTTATTCGATAGAATTTATGACACGCATCACCAAGCGTGTAAGGGGATATCGTATATAAAGACTCTACTATATATTTACTATATTATATAAATTCAATACATGATATATCTTTTAATTCATGAATAACTGAGTAATATTTTATCTTATGTTAGAGATACTTTCCTAGATATCATACAATACATGCCAGAGAGAACTTCCTCGATAGCTTACGTTACATGCAATAATGAGTTCCACCACATAATAATGTATTATTAAAATATTATTTTTTAATTTAATATGATATAAACTAGTTGTTAAATTATTTTTTAAGAATATAAAAAAATAACCAATAAAAATAATGGTTTACACTAATATATAAGTAATTCAATGGTTACAAATTAATGAGAAATGAAATGAGAACCAATTGGATATAAAAAAGTAATATTATTATTTTTATGCTTCCAATGGAGTTTAATCATAATAAAAAAACTAATTACAATCTAAGATTTATTCTAATGAAAAATAAATTTATATATATATTAAATCAAATATTTTTGAAATACATCCATTAGGTTTGATATGCAGAAGATAAGAACAAACTCTATTTTACATATAAAAACCAATATTTTTATAATGGCACTTTTACAACATTTTAATGGTGAACCCATTTTAAATTATAACTTTGAAACATTAATTTATTTTATATTTAAAAATACATCACATTTTAAAAATAAATATAAAATTTAGGTTAGGGTGGATTTTTTATATTTTTCTGAAACATTTCATTTTTTAATGAATAGTTAAAAGTACAAGAATGTTGTTCAAAACTAATTTTTCATCTAATTTATTTATATGGTTAAATTAAAATTTTAATTATTTTTAAATTTTAATTAAATAATATTATTATCCATTAATAAAAATTATTTAATTGAAATAAATTTCTCTTTTAAATTGTCTATAAAAACATAGCAAATATTTGGGCAATTTTACTTTAAAAGCCCACCATTGTCATCCCGCCCACAGGATTAAATTTAAATCAATTTCTGCCACCGATATGATTGGAATTTGTAAAACAAATTCCATATTTGGAGGTAATACTAATTTATAATTTAAAATAAGTCCAAATTTCTTTTAAACCAAAATTATTAGTGAAAGTGTTTAAAATTAATTATAATGAATAACGTTAAATTAAGCTTTATATGGGACTAAGCTGTAACCTAAAAGCCAAAAAAACCTATACAGTTTTCCAAGAGATATAGGATGTCCATATATCGACCATATTCTCTATTTTATAGAATTGGTTCCATTATTGGATCCACATAAAACACAAAAAATATTCATGAAATTCCCATGTAAAAATATTGCAAGAGTGGCACTCATATGCCACTATAAAAGGCCACCACTTCTCCCACTTCCTTATACTTCTCGAAACAACTAAGGTTCAGCCATGATCAACCCAAATAGAATATCAAAATCCATAAACTTTTCTTTGAAGTCTCCATTTCGGTAGGAATCCTTCAAAGGAAACCCTTTGGTATAAACCAAAAGGACTTACCTGATTTTTAAGGTAATGGTTTACAATGATCACTTTTCTATCATTTAAATCTGTACCACATCAAATATTCATCACCAATGATTAAATAACAACACCATTTTCCTCAACATATTTTGATTTCTTTTATTATGTGTTTTACCTACACTAACATACACTTCCATATTATGGGTAATTAACATATTGTTTATGTGTTTGGTGAACTACCGCCTCACAAAATGATGATTGTTCATTTTTTCATTAACAAATTTCATAGTTGGAAATTACGATGGACTCACTTTTTATATATATTATATATGATATTTATTGTGTATTTATTCTTCTTAAATATTTTTACACAGCTATTAATTCTAACTTACATTAATACGATAACATCGTTTGAGGAAGTGTGGACTACCTCCCCTTCAAAGCGATGTGATTCTCTCACACTATAAATGGAATATATAAAGGATAATATTCATACAAATATTTGAATTATATCACATAAATAGGGTGCTAAAATTATTAAATTCATTTATATACATATCATTTAATTTTCATTCTTTTAAAATTTGATAATGAAATAATTGTAACGTTCATACGTACGTACGGACTAACGTCTCCATGAATGTTGAATTTCATTTTATATCTAAAAAAACATATATTATTATACATACATATATTATCGATATATATTATATTAAAATCATGTTTTAAATTCTATATATTATAAAACCATGATATATTTAATAATAACAACAATAAAAATGTAAAAACATACTCGACAAACAAGGAAATTAACACATGAAATAGTTAAAATAATGAAACTTTATTAACAAACGGGTAATAATATATTATAAGAGTATAATATATGAAATTATAAATATTAATATTTTTTTTAATAAGTTTTTAACATTTTTAGAACTATTTTAGAGAAGGTTAAATGAAGTTCACCTAAGAGGAAACACAAAGTAAGGGATTCTTTTCTCATTTTCTTTTCGTGACGCATACATAATTGATCTACACCTAATTTATTATATATTGTCTATCTAATGACACATTGACATATAATATCCTTAATAAATCATTATTCATTGTATTATATGTTTCAATTTGAAGTATTTATTTTAATTTGATTTGAGTTAGATGTTTCCAAGTGGAATAGAATTTCATAACACAATTTCTTTTCACCGAGTTATATTACTTACTCATTATCATTAATATTAAAATATTATGTATGTAATAAATTTTTAATATATATATATTTATATTTATTTATTTATTTACACATCCCTTATGTGTATTTATATTTGATATACATAATCTACTCAATTATTGATTATCATGTTGACGTTTTATCCTTTTCAAGGATTTATTTCACAATATAAATTTTATTCGATATTATTTGTACTTGAATTTCAATTTGGATAAATTATTAGATAATTATTAATAAACCCTTTCACATTAATCTATTATGGTTATTAATGATATTTAATAATTATAGTTCTATTTTTCCACTCATTGGTGCTCAAATCATTTAGAAAATGATTTTATAAAAAATTGACTTCATTTCCCTATTTAATCAGAGAACCTATTTTATTCGAAAAATCATGTCGTCTAAAAAGGTTTTCAAAAAATGTATTTTAACTTTTAAAAATTTATTTTTAAGAAATTTTCACCCCTTTTTGACATTTATGATTTTATTCAATGGAATTTCCTTGTCTCTTTCTGAAAAAGTCATTTTTCTAACCCTTTTCATCTTGTGAATGGAATGTTTCATTTACCTCGTACGTCATGTATAGATTTACCCATTGTCAATTCCTTGAATCTTATTCATCAAGTTTAAAATGATTATTTTTAATAAAAATTTAATTGAATGAGATTTTTCAAATAAAAATATTTTCAAATGGTTTTTTGAATGCAAATGATATTTTACTCAAGATTTCTTTCTAAGTTATTATTTTATTTCATCAACAAAAAACCATCTATTTTTACTCCAAATGGGATATTTCTTATAGATACCATCTATGTCCTTTCTCTGGAAGTTTTTCAATTTCATCGGATGAAGAAAATATATATAATCACTTCCTTGGTCTCTTTGTTAGTCCCCTTGAAATATTCATTTTCATATGATCAATTATCATTGAATTTATCCTAATTATCCCTATCATTTATCACGGATATTACAATTTCCTAAATAGTATACCATTTTACCTACGGTGTCTAATTTAATATTTATTTGATCAACTAGTGAATTATTGAAAAATAAGTGTTTATAATTCAATACAGTTATTTTACATGTCATATTATTTTTTTGATTATTATATATGATGAATTCATTGGAATGGTACAGGCTGGTGGGGCTAGAAAATTATATATACCCTTGATGCATTGATAGTTTCTCATGAGACAAACTAGTTGCACAAATTAAATAGGATTCTATCGGTGGGTTTAAATTATCTTATGAATGTTCTTTACAGTATAGATTATTTCATTTGAGGCTATCAAATATGAATGAACTTTTTCATGTTAAAACACCAAAAAATTAATCTACTACTCTATAGTGGTATAATTTACATGAGGATATTTTTTTCTCTATTGCATATTAAATCGAATGTAAAATAAATTCCATAATTTATTATGGAAACATGTAATATAGATATTATAGGAATCATATTTTAATTCAAAAGGGAGAATTAATCATGGGTTATTAATGATATTTTGGGTTTAATTTATTTTATATTAATAAAAATATATATACAAGATTCATCAATAATAAATTTGTTAACATTAATAAAAAACCTATATTGTAGTAATAAAATTATATATAATATTTTATACTAATTATATAGAATAATGTATGTTATATGAGTAATATTATATACTGCATATGTAATTTATATTTTATAGAAGAAATCATTTAAACATTTTATTTATCTAATTCAATATCATTTTTTGAATCACATATGCTATGAAAATTTAACCATGAATTATAATATTTAAAAATAATAAAAGCACATTTTTCTCAATGAATATATGTAAAAAAAGTTAAAAAAGAAATGGTAAGAGTGATAATTTTAGGTTACAAATTTTATCTTTAAACAATCAATGCAAGCACACAGATCAACTATTTTTTATCATAGTATACATTATTTTATTCTTTTTTTCTAAATTATGGTTAGACTGAACATCTTATATAATGGCCTATACATTGATAACATAAAAATTATTTGAATTATAACATGGGTTTCACTTTCATAAAATTTTATGATTATTTCAATTTTGTGTTTTATAGAATTATAAATAAAATAGAATTTAAAAACCTGGAAAATAAAGTTTATAATTCCTATAAAAGCCTATTTTTTCCACACACAAAAACATGTTCCTATGTTTACACTTATGTATCAATCATGAAAATTATTCTTTGTAAAAGATGTGTAACTATTGACAACGCTATAATACCAAAAATACTTAAACCCTTACCAAAAAGCAATTAAAAATGTAGCGTGAACACAAAAAATATCCATATGGTATTTAAAAATAAAAGAAAACCATCAATTTATTACAAAATCATGAAAACAAAAAATATGTTTTCCTTTTTTACATAATAAAAATTTTATCTCAAAATAAGAATTTACATACACATGAAATCAACATCCAAAAATTTATACATTTCATAAAAAACTTGTTATCAAGAATAATGTCAAAATAATTATCTTGTAATCAACTTAGGGAAATATTAAAATTCATAAAAACAAACCTTTTATTACCAATAATATTAATAATTCTATAAATATTGAGTTATTTTATTACCTTATGAAACTGAAATATTTACCTTAAAACCAATAGAGAGAATTGAAAAACCATACATGTTTCTTGGGGCCTTATCATTACCATCACCCTTAAAAATTAATAACCAAACTTTAACCTATGAACGGTAAACTCTATCACTTCACACAATGCATTAGATATCTATATTGGTGTCACCTCTCATAAAAAATTCAATCTCAACCATAAATCATAAAAATATTTAAAGAATCATAACTTAAATATATAAAAAATATATTTCACATTAATCATAAAAAACATTTTAATTTGTATTCAATCCCATAATAAATAACAATTTTAGTTATCTCATATTAATTAGAAGAAATTTCTATTTATTTTGTCTTTCTAAAAAATAATTTAAAAAATATCAAGAAACATATTTTTATTGAAATAAAATGTAAAATTAAAAAAAATAATTAAAAAAAATTCATGACTCTTGAAAATTACATTAATTCGGAAATATTTAAAACAATTATTCTTTTAAAACATTGGTAAATAAAATATAAAATAAATCATAAAGAAAATGATTAAAAGGTTTCTTTTAAAACCATTATAATGAAAGTTAAAAATAACCTAAAAAAACATTATCATCCTCTTAAGAATAAATATTGATAATATTTTAAATATTTAAAATAACATTTACATGGCATAAATATATATAGAATGAAGACATTAAAACAATATTTTAAAGTAATATCAATTACCTCGATACTAACTCACCACATACATACATTAACTTTGGTTTAATAATATTATATAAATTATTTTCTCTATTAAGAACCATTTTATTCATTATTACTAGATAATTATAAATTTTATTTCATTTATTACCTTTCCTTATGTATTTACTAATGTTATGAAGTTTATGTCATGTGTTTTTGGGGAGTTTATTTCATAATCCTTAAACAACTTATATAGGATGAAGATGGTCATAGGGTTATTTTCTCTGTTACATCTAGAATATTAGTCAGGAAATAGTTATCATTTTTATACATAAAAAATAATTTTATAAATATTCATGAAAAGTGGACATGAAAAACAAATCACATCACTTCATGGAGGTGTTTTTCCCCATGTACGCAAGATTGACGTTATAAATTTCTATCGAATGGAATCGTATGAAGGTAAATAATAGAATATATCTCTACAATGATAATCATTTCATGAATATCACACATATATATATATATATATATTATTTGAATCCATTATATTAAACATCTTTATAATGTGGTGATAAAAATTTTAACACACCACTTCGTGGAGGTGGTGGCCCACACATACAAAGAAGTGATATTTTTATTTCCTATAGGACTGAAAATATGATAAAAATGGCGTGTACCATAAATATAATAAAATTTTATTATATTTATTAAACTAATGTTATCATATCAACATATTTATATAATATTTTAAGGAGTTATAAGTAAAAATCAACATGAAACACTAATTTGTGAATTATACCCTTTATTTGGAAACCGACCCTTAGATTACACATTATAGTTTATTATATGAGAGTTTTGGTGAAAATAGAACCTATAAGACTCTGTGATTAATTTTGGAAAGTAATTTGGGTATGTAATGGTTGGTATAATTGGATTGTGAGGTGTGATGAATATAGAGTAGGGGATTCACTTTCATAATCGATTCAAGTGGTAAATTTGTAAATACATAAAAAATTAGTTTATAATATGTGTCTACCTCATGTAAAATCACTCAAACCACTATTTTATTATGAGAAAAGTACGATAAAGTCAAAAATATTCATACAATGAATTTTAGAAAAATTTAAGATTCATTTTTAACCATAATTGTTTCTTAACCCCATTAACATCCATGTTTTAAATTTACCATTGTAACAAATTTTTCAATATTTATGTGTAGTGAAAGTAATTTTAAATATTTCACATTCCACATACATGAAGAAAGAATGATATTATCAACAATTTCCTATCTAATTTTTTCAATGTAGTATTTTTATAATTTTATAATGATATAGAAAATAAAAATATTAAATACATTATAATGTTATTTTTTGGTCTACTCACATATATTTGCTTCAAAGTAATCATGGTAAAAATGGGAATATAATTTAAACTCTTTAACCTAAAAATATATATTATAATTATCTATTAAAAAAATTGGTTAAAATAACTCATCGAATATATATTACGTTTAATATTTTTAAAACAAATTATGTGATGATTTTATTACTTTAACAACTGTAGCAATGAGATTGTGTAAGCATTAAAGACAATTATAAAATATCCATAAAATTAAAATAAATTTATATCACAAAAAAATTTATTCATATTAATAATAAATATTTTTATAATTTAAAATATTATTTTTATCCACATTATAATATAATTACAATATTAAAGTAAGTTGGTGACAACATGTAATTTTTTATACCTTAAAATATTATAAATTTCATAATAAAATTAATTTCAAAACAGAATGTATTGACCTAAACATTCCTAAATTAAATTCATTTATTAAATCAATAAATTCCTTATTTATAATTTTTTTAGAAAACTTGTGCACTACATTTCTTTTTTATACTTATGACAATTATAAAATATAGCGTTAATTTATTTTCCATGATTAATAGTCTATTAAGAATCATAAATTGTATTGATATAGTTACTATTCATTAACCACTAATATTGGTATATATTAACAGTTCTGATAAAATATATTTGATAAATATGGAAGAAGTTATGGCCTCGACCAGTTGGATCGGAACCTATTAAGAACTTTTATCAAATATTATAATGTAGATGGCATCACTGGGATTTTCCTTTCACCAACCCCAATCCAGTATTCAACAACACAAACTTCAGTGAAAACATTTATCTACTAATTTCAAGCTTATCCATTTCATGATTCAAATCATGTTCACCTAACGATCCCAAGAGAGTAAAAAAATCTCACACCTTACACATAGGGTGTGTCACTATGTAATGAGGGGTTATCTATCTAGACCCAAGTTGTATTGATTAATTTGTTTTATTTGTGATAAAATAATGATTATATTAATACATTTTAATTATTATATTATATATATACATGATTACACTATTATTATGATAAAAATTATATTTTCATACAATGAAATCGGAATTGTAGTTTTGGAATTTTATATTTTCAATTAAGGCACAATTATTTGTAAATTAAATTAGTTTTGTAATAAATTGTATTATTATTATATATATTTATTAAATTTTATTTATTAAAATATAAATTATAATATGATTAATGAAGTCTAATTTAATTTTTGTAATCACCATAAAGTGGTTTTTGTCATAAAAACATGTATATTCAAGTAAATAAGGTTTTTTATTTAAAAGTGTAAATTATCATATTTATAAAATTGATTAGGTAAAATATATTTTTTAAATAATCACATTAAAATTAACAAATGGTTATTATTTCCTACTTTTCTGAGATAGTTGAATTTTTTGTTAAAAATTAAATACAGTATAAATATAATATATTTATTATGACATCATAATAGCCCAAACTAAATGTAATAAATTCTATAAATGTAATCCATATCCAAAAATTGAATTCCCCTTTAAAATAAGGTTTTTTTATATTAGTTGAATAACTTTACTAACCTTAATTAATTCCTCAAAAACCAATTTTTTATTTTGATGTTTTAAAATAAATTCTTTACAAACATGGCTCACTTAACTTCAAAAATGGTATTATTTTAAATTATACTGATCTTTCCATAATAAAATATTAAAATATACTCATATTTTTTAGAAATAATTGGATAAAAGTTGGATGGTTTTCATTTTTATTTTTTTTTCACTTATAGTCTAAAAAATATGTTTTAAAATTAATAAATAATTCATAACTCTTTTAAAATAAATACCCACTAAAAATATAATTATTCATCACTCAAAACCCATTTAACAAGAATTTACTATCCATATCCCTCTATAAAATCCAAAAAATGTTTTCCCAAACTATTAGTATGCTCCTACCATGCTTTTATAAAAACCCTCTCAGGGTAAGGGATCATCTCTTATTCTGTTGTATTCAAATAAATTCATTGAACTATTCCTTTTTAATTTATAAATTTTCATGTTGTGATGTGTTTTTTTACACACCCAGTTATTATCCTTATGTTTCCGATGTAATGAGAGATCACATTTCACTCTCAATAAATCATTCCAATTTCCTTTATGTACACCCATTATTTTACCAAAATTATGGTATAATTTTCCCTAAAAAAAATTATATTATAAATACCCATAACCAATTTAGCTAAAAGTTATTCACCTAGTTATATATTACATAAATTATTGACTACATCCATTTATGTTCCCAACTCTCCATTTTCATTGGATTAAAAAAATGTAATGATATTTATATGTATTATGATCTATATGGTAGAAAAATGTACGTATATGATATAAACGTGATGTGTTGTCCACGAACTATATATAACACCAATTAATTGGGAAATTATATTTATAACTATATAGTATGGATAGTGTATGTTTGGTTATACTAATAACACAATGTTATTATATATCATCATTTTTATTTCACTAATTCCTAGGATTTCATGATTCCTATTTTCCACAATTTTTATGATGCCTTGATGTTATCATCTTATGACATACTTTTGTACTCATGATCATGATTCTCAAATTTTTTTATTTCACTATAATATGCCCCTCCACTCATTAATTATACATTTCATCATGTTATTCTCTGATTATTACCCTGTCAAGAATTATAGCTCACCCAGTTGTTGTAACATCCCAAGTAAGTAATGAATAATAGATATTTTTATCTATGTCTATTAATGAACTAGATAGTGTTTTAGAGGGTTAAAATGAAAATAAATCCAATCTTAAGCATGAAATACACTAATATTTTTAAAAGATTGTTTTACTGCCTTTTGATGACAAACAATTTTTAAATCTATCTTTTGACACATTTATAAGCTATTTTTGTCAAAATAAACTTATTATTTATGTTTGGGACATCAAAATTTACTTTGTGTGATTTTTTGGTATTTTTCTGACAATGTTCATTTTTTAATGAATAGTGAAAAATACTGCATTTTACATCAAAACTGCTTCTTAATCTAATTTATTTATATGATTATATTATCTTTTGAATTGGTCTTAATGTGTAATCTGAATATATTTTTACCATTTAATACAATGGTGGTCATTGGAATCAATTTCACTTTGAAATTAGACTTAAACTGGTGTCAATCTTTTGATACTTATTGTTTTATAAAAACACGCTATTTGCTCTGACAGCGGGAATTAATTATTAAATTAATTAATGTGACTTATATGTTTTGAAATTTGTAAAATAGACTTCATTTTTGAATTTGGAATATCAAATATAGCTTAGGGTGAATTTTTGGTAATTTTCTGAAAAACTTCAATTTTTGATGAATAGTGAAACCACTAAGTGGTACTTATAAAAACTGATTTTCCGTTTAAATGAAATTTTTCCATCATTGTGTTTTGAATTTCAAAAATCCAACATACATGGTTGTCATTAATAAGTAAAATGTGGTTCAATGAGATTAAAATAATTTTTTGGTGAATAGTAACTTATTAAGTTTTTAATCACGATTAGTGGTAATTAGTGTAGTTTAAGGTAAAAATAATGTTTTAATAGTATGATATGAGCTTGAAACATGTCCTACCCTCATTGGATGTGTCATGGACGACCAAGACAAGCCATGGGTCAACTTGGGGACCCCATGG
This sequence comes from Viscum album, assembly GCA_963277665.1. Classification (NCBI taxonomy): domain Eukaryota; kingdom Viridiplantae; phylum Streptophyta; class Magnoliopsida; order Santalales; family Viscaceae; genus Viscum; species Viscum album. Next base: position 838,928,036 of record OY728167.1, read on the forward strand.
AGCCACTTTGGTTGGGAAATGACATAAATAACTTTTTATTTAATGTTAAAGTAAAAATGACACAAACATGAGTTATTTTACTAAAACAATTGTTACATGGGGTTATGAAAGTCATATTTTTAATTATAAATAGTCATTGGAAAGCTAAAACGATTTCCTACATCATAGTATTTTTTTTTTAAATTTTTAGACTTTAAATAAATTAAATTATTTATGACATCATGATGATGCAGCGATGACCTCATTATTTAACGATTTAAATAAAATGAAATGATAATATAAAATCTAAGACCTAAACTTGTCCAAAAACTATTGGATGGGAATATTTAGAAGCCTTATCATCTTATATTTGAAATATATCAATGTGGGACCTTAGAAATTCGAAACACTTTTGAAAATAAAATAATAGTTTCATGATTTCCAAAAGTGTCCCTCCTCTCCTCTTATAAAAAGCCCCCCACCTCTACCTCATTTCACACACTCCTCAAGCCTTTGGCTCGGCCATAAACTGACCATTTACTCTCTCCACATCCCTATCCTCATCCTATAGGATTCCCTTTGGGCAGAATCCTTTCAAAGGAAGCCTTTAGGCTCAAATCAAAAGGAGTTACACTTTTAAAGGTAATTCTTTCCCTCATGTTCATTTGTTTTATTTTGCTTCTCCAACCCCATAAACTCTTTTTATTTATTTATTTTTTATCAAAACCAGTATCTTAAATATACTAGTATGTTTTTATAATATTTATTTGAGCTACACTCTCACACAACTACATCAAATGGTTAAAGAACATACGGTTTCCGTGGATGACGAAATTCTGCCTCCCGAAACGATGATTGTTCAATACTCATTTAACACCTTAAAAGGTGGCCATTATGTTGTCACTATTTTTATATATGATATATAATATGTTTATTCTTTCCTTAAGCTTCTATATTTTTCATTTATGGCATACCTTTGTGGTTTCCATTATGGGTAAACACGATATCTTCATTTAAGGAAGTGCGGACTACCGCCCCCTCAAAGTGATTTGATTCGTTAAATACCATATGTGGGATGTATAAAGGACGGAACTATGATATTATATATGATATTATACTGGAATTATAATATACCTTTATATCATTATGATTAAATTCTATAAAATACGAAATAGAAATGAAAGTAGCGTTCATGCGTACGTACGGCTTACCGTCTCCATGAACGGTGCATTTCATTTATTACCTCTAAATGATTATGTAATATTATAAATGCATATATATACTGGATATATATGATATATATGATATATACATCATTATTATAATTCTGGATATAATGGATACATGAAAAACTTGTAATTATAAAGGGCTTATTTTTTACTCAAGTACCAATGATCGTTAAAACGACCGTTATTAACTTAAATAATTACATAGTGTTCATGACATGGCAATAAGTGAAATAAAAGGAATAATGAACTTGAAAAAGGTTCTTAAACAAGTAGATATTAACTCAAGTTTATTATTCAGGAGATTAAAGAACGGTCGGGTCAAGTCGGATATGAGGTATGGGACTTCGTCTCAATCTCCTTTCATTGAGGCATATTTTATTTTATACACAAATTTATTTTATATGGTGTATAAACCCCTTTGACTTTTACATTTATTCAAAAGGAATCTTTTTTATACGAACCGTTTACTAAACGACAAGAGGGAATGTTTTTGTCGTACGTATGCGGCGACAACGACTTCTCTGCCGCCGTGACCATTATTTGAGTTTCGGCTTCCTCTACAAGCCATACCTTTTTTTAAAAGAAAAATAAATACCATGTTTTACTTTTCTTTTATTTTGGTATTGAAATATGTTTTCATAATGTTTTTATATCAATGTGTTGTATTGATATATTGTGATTGAAAGGTGGAAATGTTATGTTTCCTTTATGCATGTTTTATGTGATACGATTATGTTGAGGTTCTTGGGCATTATTATGAAGACGGGTGGTTCCGTGATAGACTAAGGGTGGGTGAGCCCGATATAGCTCTTCAATGCATTGGGTAACGTGAAGGAGTGAAACGTTAAGGTTTCTCCGAAGAGATTTAGGGAATATACTGTGATGGGTATTCCAAACGTAACCAAGAGGGTTACTCCCTACGTAAGAATGTTATGAATGCCTCAAGTTACCTTTATGTCTTATGATTTCTATGATTTATTCATGATTTGATGAGGTATGTTAAAGTGATTATGTTTTATGGGTAAAGTATGATCTCATCCTTATTTATATATGTACCCATGTTTCCTTTCCATATTTTTATATCCCTTACTGAGATTTTTATGCTCATCCCATGTTTTTTTGAAATGTTTTTCACAGGTCAAGGGAAAGGTACATGATATGATGATAGTGTCAAGGAAGTGTCAAGAAAGAATCCATGTTTATTTTAAATATGTTTCCATTGATGGGAATGAAGAATACTATCTTTATGTAACCACTTTGTTTATATGTGGAATGTAATGCAGGTTTTATGATCTAATTCTCTAAAACTCTAAACCCGAAAAGATCCTCAATGTGTAATCTTGTAATAACTCAAGATTAAGTAAGGTTTAAGGCTGGGGCCTTATAGTTGGTATCAAAGTTCAGTTTAGATAACTTTAGGAGTTATAATTCTATTAAATGATTATCCAAAATATTTTTATGGTCAAATTGAAGTGATATAGTATTTTAAGATTACCATGTTGCTTCATCTAAGACATGTTTGTTCAGAATGGTTTTCCGCAGAGGAAACAGGGAAGCAGTGCTAGGAAGGCATACAGAAGGAAATAACCTTCCGAATCAGCATCCTGAGATGGTCGGAATTGGAACTGAACAGTCTGTTGCAGTAATGGAACAGTTGACTCAAGCGATAAATGGTGGTGGTATCCATGCACGAGATCAGCCAGATCAACCGCAGAGGAACATGTTAGTGGTGGAACATTTCATGAGGCAACATCCCCCATCATTCAGAGGATCATCTGACCCTGTGTTAGCTGAAGGGTGGATTAAATAACTGGAGAAGATTTTCGATGTCATGGGGTGTTCAGACAATAAAAAGGTTAGTCTTTCTATTTACCATTTGGAGGGTGAGGCAGATCAGTAGTGGTTGATGGTTAAAAATATCAGGGACACTGATGAGATTGATGCTCTCGACTGGGATGAATTCAAAGGTATGTTTCTTGAGAAGTATTTTCCTAAGTCTGTTCGACTTAGGATGGAAAAGCAATTCTTGGAATTGAGGCAAGAGGAAGAATCAGTGGCTACCTATGAAGAAGGGTTCACTCGATTGGCAAGGTATGCTCCAAATTTTATCCGAGACCTTGATAGTAAAATCAATCATTTTTACTCAGGATTAAAGCCAAAATATCGAAGGGCATTAGCTTCTCGTGAGTTTAGAAGTTATGAAAAGCTTGTTCGATGTGCTGAGAATGTGGAAATGGAGTTTGCCTATGATCAAGTGTTCTATAACAACCAACAAAAGAAGAGACCGAGGTGGCAGGAGAAAGGTAAGAATTCTTTAAAAAATTCTGATGGTAAGAAAACTAAGTTTCCAGTTTGTGATAAATGTGGCAAAAGGCATGCTGGGGAAGGTCTTATGAATTCTGGAAAGTGCTACCGATGTGGTAAGATGGGACATAAGGCTCGTGATTGCACTGAAAAGGATCAAGGTGAAGGTAAGAACAAATTTTATTTACAGTTAGTGAAATGTTATAAGTGCAATGAGATGGGTCACTATGCAAATGAGTGTCCGACAAAGAGCTTGAGTGATGGGAAGCAGTTAGACTACAAGCAGAAAGGGGTGGTGAAATCCTTTGCAACTACTTCAGCAGATGTCGGGCTGTCAAATGAAGTTGTATCAGGTACTTTGTTTGTTTTTTCAGATTATGCCAGTGTGTTGTTTGATTCGGGGTCTACACATTCTTTCATCTCTGAAACCTTTTCTAGTAAAATGGGAATACCATCTCAAGAAATGACTCCTGAACTTTTGGTAAAAACACCTGGGGGGAATGTTGAGGCAAAAAGAATTTATAAGAATCTTCCTATCCTTATCTGTGGAAAGAACCTACTTGCAAAACTTATTGTTCTACCTCTAGTAGAGTTTTATGTTATCCTGGGTATGGATTGGCTCTCTATTTACCATGCTAAGATTGACTATAGATCTAAAGAAGTTTCTTTTCAGAAATACTTTCAGTTTGTGTACAAGAATGAACCCTTACTGTTGATAACTTATCAAGAGGTCAAGAAACTTGTAAAAGATGGAAATGAATGTTACCTTGCACACGTCGTTGAAAATAAAGGAACTGTTCAGATTAATGATGTGCCAGTGGTAAATGAGTATCCTGATGTTTTTCCTGATGAGTTTCCTGGAATAATACCAGATCGGGAAGTTGAATTAACTGTTGACTTAGTTCCTGATGCTAAGCCAATTTCAAAACCCCCTTATCGAATGGCTCAAATTGAACATTTTGTGTTGAAGGAGCAATTGCAAGATTTATTAGAGAAAGGTTTCATTCGACCTAGCACATCACCATGGGGTTCTCCTGTTTTATTTTTTAAAAAGAAAGATGGTTCTATGAGACTTTGCATTGATTATAGGGCCTCGAATAACATCACTGTTAAGAACAAATATCCTTTGCCTCATATCGATGATTTGTTTGATCAGCTCCAGGGAGCTCAGTTTTTTTCAAAGATTGACTTTAGATCGGGGTACCATCAGTTGAAGGTAAAGGAGGAAGATATTCCGAAGACCGCGTTCCGTACGAGATATGGCCATTATGAATTTGTAGTAATGCCTTTTGGGCTAACCAATGCACCTGTTGTATTCATGGACTTAATGAATAGAATTTTCCATGAGTTCTTGGATAGGTTTGTGGTAGTTTTCATTGATGATATTTTGGTGTTTTCTAAAATTAAAGAGGAGAATGAAAGACATTGAAGGGTTATCTTACAAACCTTAAAAGAAAAGAAATTGTATGGGAAATTCAGAAAGTGTGAGTTTTGATTGCAACAAATTTCTTTCCTTGGTCACATTGTTTCAAAAGATGGCATAACCATTGATCCTGCAAAAACAAAAGTTGTTGAAGAATGGCCAAGACCCACAAATGTAACTGAGATTCATAGCTTCCTTGGTTTGGCCGGATTTTACCAAAGGTTTGTTAGAAATTTTTCACGGTTATCTAGTCCAATGACTAAGCTAACTCGGAAGGGTGTTAAGTTTATCTGGACAAAAGATTGTGATGATTGTTTTCAGGAATTGAAAAGAAGATTGGTGAATGCTCCAGTTTTGGCACTACCTTCCTGGAATGGTGAGTTTGTTATCTACAGTGATGCTTCATTGAAAGGACTTGGTTGCGTCCTAACGCAGAATGATCAGGTAATTGCCTATGCTTCACGACAGTTGAAAACTCATGAGGTAAATTACCCTACACATGATTTGGAATTAGCTGCTGTTGTTTTTGCTTTAAAAATTTGGAGGCATAATCTGTATGGAGTAAAGTGTGAAATATATACCGATCACAAAAGTTTAAAGTATATATTCACTCAGAAAGAATTGAACATGAGACAAAGGAGATGGCTAGAATTAATCAAGGATTATGATCGTACAATTCATTACCATCTGGGAAAAGCAAATAAAGTGGCTGATGCTTTGAGTCGAAAAAGTAATGCTTCATTAGCAATATTGTGTTTGGAACGTGATCCTTTGGTTAAGGATTTGATGAGATTTGGCATGGAAGTTGTTGGTGCAGGAAGTTCTTCTGTTTTGTTTGAGGTATCAGTGAGATAATCTCTATCAGATAGAATCAAGCAAGCACAGAAGCAAGACAGTGAGTTGCAGAAAAAGGTAGAGCTGGTTCAGAAAGGTAAGTTTCCTAAATTCAACATTGATAATGATTGTGTTTTGAGATTTGGGAAGAGATTGTGTGTGCCTTGTGGTTCACAGTTGAAGAGAGAGTTGTTATGTGAAGCTCATAGTTCTCCGTTTTCAGTTCATCCTGGCAGTACTAAGATGTAGAGATATTTGCGGGAGTATTACTGGTAGGATGGAATGAAAAGAGATATTGCTGATTTTACTGTGAAGTGTTTGAAATGTCAACAGGTTAAAGCAGAGCAGCAGTTACCGATAGGGATGCTTCAACCTTTACCAGTTCCAGAGTGGAAATGGGAGAATATATCCATGGATTGTTTTGTGGGATTACCAAAGACATCTCGAGGTAATAATGCAATATGGGTTATTGTTGATCGCTTGACTAAATCTGCTCATTTCCTTGCTATACGAGATACTTTTTACCTAGATCAACTTTCCTGTTTGTATCTTAAAGAGGTAGTCAGGTTACATGGAGTTCCTCTCTCCATTGTATCTGATCGTGATCCCAGGTTCACTTCTAACTTTTGGAAAGGCCTTCAGAAGTCGTTGGGTACTGAATTAAATTTTAGTACAGCTTTTCATCCTCAATCAGATGGGAAGTCGGAACGAACAATTCAGACCATGGAGGATATGCTACGAGCTTGTTCTATGGATTATCAGGGAAGTTGGGACCAACATCTTTCTTTGGTTGAATTTTCATATAATAACAGTTTTCATTCCAGTATACAGATGGCACCATTTCAGGCGTTATATGGGAAGCGGTGTTGAACTCCAGCTTTCTGGGATGAAGTGGGTGAAAGGAAGTTGATGGGACCAGAATTGGTAGAAGAGATGGCAGAACAAGTTCAGCTGATTCAGAAGCACATGAGAACAGCTCAGAGCACGCAGAAGAGTTATGCGGATAACCGGATGAAGGATCTATCTTTTGAGGTAGGTGATCATGTTTTTCTCAAAGTCTCACCATGGAAAAGTGTGATGCGATTTGGTAAGAAAGGAAAGATGAGTCCAAGGTTTATTGGACCATATGAAATTCTGGAGAGAGTTGGATCAGTTGCTTACCGAGTGGCTTTACCTCCGAGTTTATCTCAGGTACACAATGTTTTTCACGTTTCGATGTTGAGAAAGTACATGCCAGATCCATATCATGTTTTGAGTCTAGAGGTAGTTCAGCTGGAAGAGAACCTATCTTATGAGAAAAAACCGGTCCAGATTCTTGACCACAGGGAGAAAATGTTACGGAATAAGGTGATTAATCAGGTAAAGGTTTTGTGGAAAAACCACATGATGGAAGAGGCAACATGGGAATCTGAAAATGCAATGAGGGATAAATACCCCCATTTATTTGATAAGTAAATAAATTGAGGGGACATAATTTTATAAAGGGGGGAAGGATGTAACATCCCAAGTAAGTAATGAATAATAGATATTTTTATCTATGTCTATTAATGAACTAGATAGTGTTTTAGAGGCTTAAAATGAAAATAAATCCAATCTTAAGCATGGAATACACTAATATTTTTAAAAGATTGTTTTACTGCCTTTTGATGGAAAACCATTTTAAATCTATATTTTGACAATTTTATAAGCTATGTTTGTCAAAATAAACTTATTCTTTATGTTTGGGACATCAAAATTTACTTTGTGTTAATTTTTGGTATTTTTCTAACAATGTTCATTTTTTAATGAATAGTGAAAAATACTGCATTTTACATCAAAACTGCTTCTTAATCTAATTTATTTATATTATTAGATTATCTTTTGAATTGGTCTTAATGTGTAATCTGAATATATTTTTACAATTTAATCCAATGGTGGTCATTGGAATAAATTTCACTTTGAAATTAGACTTAAACTTGTGTCAATCTATTGATACTTATTGTTTTATAAAAACATGCTATTTGCTCTGACAGCGGGAATTAATTATTAAATTAATTAATGTGACTTATATGTTTTGAATTTTGTAAAATAGACTTCATTTTTGAATTTGGAATATCAAATATAGCTTAGGGAGAATTTTTGGTAATTTTCTGAAAAACTTCAATTTTTGATGAATAGTGAAACCACTAAGTGGTACCTATAAAAACTGATTTTCCGTTTAAATGAAATTTTGCCATCATTGTGTTTTGAATTTCAAAAATCCGATATACATGGTTGTCATTAATATGTAAAATGTGGTTCAATGAGATTAAAATAATTTTTTGGTGAATAGTAACTTATTAAGTTTTTAATCGCGATTAGTGGTAATTAGTGTAGTTTAAGGTAAAAATAATGTTTTAATAGTATGAGATGAGCTTGACACATGTCCTAACCTCATTGGATGTATCATGGCCGACCAAGACAAGCCATGGGTAAACTTGGGGACCCCATGGAGCCACTTTGGTTGGGAAATGACATAAATAACTTTTTATTTAATGTTAAAGTAAAAATGACACAAACATGAGTTATTTTACTAAAACAATTGTTACATGGGGTTATAAAAGTCAGATTTTTTATTATAAATAGTAATTGGAAATATAAAAAGATTTCCTACATCATAGTATTTTTTTATAATTTTTAGAATTTAAATAAATTAAATTATTTATGACATCATGATGATGCAGCGATGACCTCATTATTTAACGATTTAAATAAAATGAAACGATAATATAAACTCTAAGACCTACACTTGTACAAAAACTATTGGATGGGAATATTTAGAATCCTTATCATCTTATCTTCAAAATATATCAATGTGGGACCTTAGAAATTTGAAACACTTTTGAAAATAAAATAATAGTTTCATGATTTCCAAAAGTGCCCCTCCTCTCCTCTTATAAAAGGCCCCCACCTCTACCTCATTTCACACACTCCTCAAGCCTTTGGCTCGGCCATCCCCTGCCCATTTACTCTCTCCACATCCCTCTACTCATCCTATAGGATTCCCTTTGGGCATAATTTTTTAAAAGGAATCCTTTAGGCTCAAATCAAAAGGAGTTACACTTTTAAAGGTAATCTTTCTCTCATGTTCATTTGTTTTATTTTGCTTCTCCAACCCCATAAACTCTTTTTATTTACTTATTTTGTAACAAAAAAAGTATCTTCAATATACTAGGATGTTTTTATAAGATTTATTCTAGCTACACTCTCACACAACTACATCAAATGGTTAAATAACATACGGTTTCCGTGGATGGTGAAATTCTGCCTCCCGAAACGATGATTGTTCAATACACATTTAACACCTTCAAAGGTGTCCATTATGATGTCAATATTTTTATATATGATACATAATATGTTTATTCTTTCCTTAAGCTTCTGTATTTTTCATTTATGGAATACCTTTATGGTTTCCATTATCGGTAAACGTGATATCTTCATTTAAGGAAGTGCGGACTACCGCCCCCTCAAAGTGATTTGATTCGTTAACTACCATATGTGGGACGTATAAAGGATGGAACTATGATATTATATATGATATTATACTTGAATTATAATATACCTTTATATAATTATGATTCCATTCTATAAAATATGAAATAGAAATGAAAGTAGCGTTCATGCGTACGTACGGCTTACCGTCTCCATGAACGGTGCATTTCATTTCTTACCTCTAAATGATTATGTAATATTATAAATGCACATATATACTGGATATATATGATATATATGATATATACATCATGATTATAATTCTGGATATAATGGATACATGAACAACTTGTAATTATAAAGGGCTTATTTTTGACTCAAGTACCAATGATCGTTAAAACGACTTTATTAACTTAAATAATTGCATAGTGTTCATGACATGGCAATAAGTGAAATAAAAGGAATAATGAACTTGAAAAAGGTTCTTAAACAAGTAGAGATTAACTCAAGTTTATTATTTAGGAGATTAAAGAATGGTCGGGTAAAGTCGGATACGAGGTATGGGACTTCGTCTCAATCTCCTTTCATTGAGGCATATTTTATTTTATACACAACTTTCTTTTATGCGGTGTATAAACCCCTTTGACTTTTATGTTGATTCAAAAGGAATATTTTTTATACGAAGCGTTTACTAAACGACAAAAGGGAATGTTTTTGTCATACGTATGCGGTGACAACGACTTCTCCGCGGCCGTGACCATTATTTGAGTTTCGGCTTCCTCTACAAGCCATACCTTTTTTTAAAAGAAAAATAAATACCATGTTTTAATTTTCTTTTATTTTGGTATTGAAAATTGTTTTCATAATGTTTTTATATCAATTTGTTGTATTGATATATTGTGATTGAAAGGTGGAAATGTTATGTTTCCTTTATTCATGTTTTATGTGATACGATTATGTTGAGGTTCTTGGGCATTGTTATGAAGACAGTTGGTTCCGTGATAGACTAAGGGAGGGTGAGCCTGATATAGCTCTCCAATGCATTGGGTAACGCGAAGGAGTGAAACGTTAAGGTTTCTCTGAAGAGATTTAGGGAATATACTATGATGGGTATTCCAAATGTAACCAAGAGGGTTACTCCCTAGGTAAGAATGTTATGAATTCCTCAAGTTACCTTTATGTCTTATGATTTCTATGATTTATTCATGATTTGATGAGGTATGTTAATGTTCTTGTGTTTTATGGATAAAGTATGATATCATCCTTATGTATATATGTACCCATGTTTCCTTTCTATATTTTTATATCCCTTACTGAGCTTTTTATGCTCATCCCATGTTTTTTTGAAATGTTTTTCATAGGTCAAGGGAAAGGTACATGATATGATGATAGTGTCAGGGAAGTGTCAAGAAAGAATCCATGTATATTTTAAATATGTTTCCATTTATAGGAATGAAGAATACTATCTTTATGTAACCACTTTGTTTATATGTGGAATGTAATGAAAGTTTTAGGAGCTAATTCTCTAAAACTCTAAACCCGAAAAGATCCTCAATGTGAAATCTTGTAATAACTCAAGATTAAGTAAGGTTTAAGGCTGGGCCTTATAATTGTTATGTATGTCCCCAGTTTATCTGGAACATTTTTAAAAGTTCAATGTTTTTTAAGGGCATGTTATGGAGTTTGGAAATAATTTTTATGTATCCCTATTTCAAGTTATTGTGATATATATCTAACTACCCAATTACACTACGCCTCTAAATATTTTGAGATTGTTTTATGTATATCCGTATGTAACAAATCTTGCAATAAAATATATATAATATAAGTAGCATACTGTAGCGGGATAAAATCCGGACAGGGGAGAATTTCTGGACACTGTAGTAGTACTATAGCAGTACTATAGCAGTACTGTAGTGGCGGTGGAACTATAGCGGCGGAGGGACTGTAGTGGTGGAGGGACTGTAGCAGGTACTATAACAGTGGCGGTACTGTAGCCGAGACTGTAGTAATGCGGGTACTATAGTAGTATTGTTCACCAAGGGTTCCTTTGGTCTAATAAATGGTTTTCCAAGCCTTGTATTCAGGACACTTTGCCTTGGGCCTTCGGGCTATGTAATGGGTCTCCCTCTACCCTGTCTAAAGAGGTCTTTGCTTTAATAATAAATTGAGGCTTCAACCCCAACCATTAAAAAAAATTGTATAAAGGAAATAACCCATTATTTTTGGGTATTAGGATTTATAACCAACAATGCTGGTCCTTGGGGTAAGATAGGAAATCATCCCAATATATTTTTAAATTATAGATCGATTGTTTTCTAAGAAAAAAAATCATTGTTGGGAAATAATTAGTGGTTGTTTCCCTATCACATCTGTATATTGGGATAATAACCGCAAAGGGTACAATTGGAGTTAACTATATTTCCACATAGTGTATAAAAAAGATTCCATTATTTACACCTAGTTTGACACTCTATAAGGATATTCTTTGGATAATTCACAAGCACATTAAAAACAATTATGATGGTAGAAATAAAAAATACGAAATTTAATTTAAGGAAATATGTCATGGATAACTAATATAGAGAAATATAAATCTATAGGTTATAGAATGCATGTTTATTATGGGTTATCATTCCAATTTTTATACTTTCCCTTTTTATGTTCTTAATGTTTTTAAAATTATCGTTCTTTAGATAATTTTATTTAATGAGAATGATTAGAATGTGAATATAATATTTAAAGTAACCCTTGTTTTCCATTAATGAACATCAACTGCCCTGTATGATTATGTTATTAACCATTAATTTATATCATCCATGATTAGTAGAACTATACAAACACTATATCGAATCATAGAATTCGAACAGTCTGAGATACTGGGAAATTGATAAATTATTACATCACAGTTAGATAAATACTCACTTATCAATATGTGTGAGGTAAATTTCTCATTGAACCTTCTGATACTCCCTCTAGCAGAATTCCACACTATTCTTGATATATAATATCTTGCATTGTTTAGAGCCAACATAAACTAATCAGAGAAGAAAATCGCCCTTTCTATCAGGAATCACCCTCTGATTCATTACATGTTTGATGAGTAGGATGGATCTTTTTGGAATCATCATCTCTAGCATATATATTATCTCCTTAGAGCAAGCATATCTAGTTCAAATAATTGAGACGAAGAAGAATATCATCCTTAAATACATGCCCATTATAATGAAAATTATTGATGAATTATCTTAATAATTGGCTTTTATTCCTCCTAGTCGATAGTTTTTGTTCTCAATAAAATCTAAACCTAATTTTTTACATTATCCAAGACTCCATATAGAGTGGAAACTATTGAACATTAAAAGATCAAGATGAAACTATAGGATAATATGGATAGAGGTTTTATATGTCAAAGTTATTCACAATGAGGTGCTCATATACTTTTTCTCCTGAATAATGATGGATCAATGCACCACTTCATTGATTATTATGATCTCAAAAATATCTTGATAAATAACATGTATTCTACTCCATGGATTGATGAATTTTTTGATCAAGTACATGGAGCCCTGTATTTTTCTAAAGTGAATAATCGGTTATGAAATTATCAATTATTTTTAATGAATGAGGATATCACCAAGAATACTTTTCATACATGGAACAAGCACTATGAGTTCATAGTGATTTCATTTAGACTCACTCATGCTCTAGGTATCATCATGTTATTAATGAACATAGTATTTATGGATTAACTCAGTAAATTTATTATAGTGTTTAACAATATAATCTTTTCTACTCCAAATGAACTGTGGAACATAAGGGGAATTTGAATGTTGAACAAAAGACCCTGTGAAAGGAAAATATTTATGTATAGTATATAAAATGTGGTTTTTGGATTAAGAATGAAACGTTACTTGGGAATGTTTTCCCCAATAAATAGATATTTTTGGATCCTTTAGAGATAGAGGAAATTGGATGATGACAAAGTATAATATCTAAAATAAGGACCCATAGTTTCCTTGGATTATCTGGGTAATATCCTTGATCCATAATGAACATCTCACAATTTTCAAGACCGCTAACCCAGTTAACTCTAAAGTGAGAGATGTTGTCATGAATTATTAATGTGAGTATATATTTAATGCATTAATGAAGTGGTTTATCATTTCACCTATACTAATGATACCATAATGTGAGGAATTATTTTTTATCTAAAAGGATGCATCAATGAAATCATAGTTTGTGTACTCATGCAAGACAAAAAAGAGATGTCTTATTCCTCCCACTAATTAAATATTCCCAAGTAGAAAAATCCAACCCATGATCTATAATTGGCTATAGAGATCTTCACATCAAATATTTAGCGACATTATCTCTACAAAGAGAGTTGTTAAATATATACATATCATAAAGTTATCATGTATAAATTCAAAAAAAAGGATATTAATATTCAATGATGAAGGTAAATAATTATAAATAATGATTTTGATTGTTTAATACATTACAATCATGGAATGGAAAACAAATTAGAAGATACCCTGAGTAGAAGGGATCCTAAAACACAATAAATGTGGAGGATTTAAAATAATAAAATCATCTTGGATATGAAATGGATGGAAATGGGAATCATAAAATTAAATTCATCTTACCAGCTTCAAATTACTTCTCAACTATACATTATTGAGAATATCATGGATGTCCTAAAAGAAGATGATGAGATATATAAAATGGTATTGAATATTCTAGAGTCCTAATATTCCTAAAGTTGAGTTATATGTTTGGGAAACAAGATATATTTTCCATCAAGACCAAAACTGGAGAGGAAACATCTAGATGATGTGAAAGATCATTGTTTTCTATTAATACAATAAGATTTAAGATGATTAGTGATCTGAAGAAAAATATTTGTTTGGATAATATGATTTCAGATATTTTTTAATCTGTATCATGTAGTTTGGAATACCAACTAGTCATGAAAAAATGAATGAAGTATAAGGGAATGAAAATAACAATTTCCCATACCATAATGAAAATGTGAAAACATAACCATTTCCTCATAGGAAACACTAAGAAATCTAAGAGAAATAATTCTATTTGGGTTATAGTCGACTAAATTATATAGTCTGTGAAATTTATTACTATCATGAATGATTTATCTCTTGATTAACTCACTAATGTATATATAATAGAAGTAGTATGAGTTCATGGGGTATAAATATCCATTTTATATTATTGAGAAATGGGGTGTACATAAAGGATCTACGTAATCCTCCATCATGTTAGGGATAGAGATATGAGTTTTAGTAATACATTTCCCCATCATATTAATTTTTAGTTTTATAGTATAATAAAAACATTAGTGAATATTCAATGACCATTTTTAGTGGATTTCCAAGGATATTGGGATCATAACCTTCCCCTAGTGGAGTTCTCAAATAAAAAAAATATTATATTCTATCATTCAAATAAATCTTTATGTGGCTATGTATAGGAAGAGGTGTTAGACTCCGAAATATTCGGTTGATGTTAGAGAGTAGACATTGATGGGACAAAATTTTATCCAAAAGATGATGGAGAAGTTTCAACCCATTTATCATCATATGAAATCTGAAAAATCTTACATAAAATTTATGCAGTCAATCATTGATGAGACCTGAGTTTGAGGTTGGAGATGAGGTATTTTTTTTTGTATATCATTGTGGAATAAAATAATGAGGTTTGAGGAGAAGGTAAATCCTAGACTGAGACACGTCATCCAATTTGATATCAAGGAATTCATTGAAGCTATGGAAATTTTAATATAATTCACATATAACGTACATTAAGTACATAGTGAGTTCTACATATCCTTCTTATGAAAGTACATACCATAATCCTTACATGTACAGAATCTAGAGGTGATACCTTTGGAGAATGATCATTCATATAAGGATCAGTCTATGATGATCCTAGATTATAGATACAATGTTATAAAAAATAATAAAACTCTTATGGTCAATGTATTGTGGAGGAACCACATGTTTCAAGAGGAAATATTTGAACCCAAAGAGGTGATGAACCAAAAGTACCCTCATCTATTTTGGGGAAAAAAGAAATTTTGTGGGTGAAATTTTTGATGGGGGTAAGAATGTAATGATCAAAACATTTTAAATGAAATTCCATTTTGGGATGAATAAATTATTTATTAATCATATTTGTTATATAAAATACATGAATGACACTTCATTTTTTTATTTAAGACCATTAAAAAATATAGAATTCATTTTTTAGGAAATCATAAAAGGCAATTTTGAATCATAACCATTGTCAATATAGTCAATGTATATTGAACATTAAGATTATAATATATTAATTTTAATAATAATTTCTACTTGATATATATGATAGAATAAATTTCCATAACTTGTAGGATCATACCCTATAAATACCATTTATTAGAGATTCCTAGGGAGATGGCATAACTAGGTGATTCCCTTGACCAATCCCAAGTCAATATTCAATATCTAAAACTATTTTGAAAACATTTCTGGGATAAATTCAATATTTTATTGATCATGGTCCAAACCATGTTCACCAAACCACCCCATGAAATTACCAACGTCGCACAGCTTACACATAGGTCATACACTACTGTAATAAGTGGTTATGTATCAAGACCATTGTTGTATGAATTTTTATATCTTATTTATAAAAAAATAATAATTAAATAAATCGACTTTCATTACTAAATTATATATACTGATGACTATATAATAAGTTTTATGGAAATTAGATTTTGATTTGAATAAATAAATATTTTATTTTTGGGAATTGTATAGTTTCAATTTAAATAACTTTTTGATACATTCAGAAACCTATAAAAAACATTTACATCAAATATTCTTATTAAACAATATATATTTAAATACATATTCAATTATTATTTATTGAAGTATAATTTAATTTTTATAAGGATTAGAATGGGAATAGTGTTGTAAGAACCTGTATTTTCTAGAAAATAAGTTCTTTTTAAACTATAAACACACATCGTTATAAAATTACTTTGATAAAATAATAATATTTTTAAAATCAGAACATCAAAATTATCCAATGGTGATTAATTTAAAATTTTATAATATAATAAAATTTTTGGGAAAAATCAAATATGGTATAAATATAAAGTATATATATGGAAAACGTAATATCCCAAATGTGATGTAACAACCATTAAAAAGAGAATATATGAGAAAAAATGTCTCCCCTTTAAAAAATATATTTTTAATTTTATTTTATTAATTTTACAAGAAATTAATGAATCATTCGAAACATATATAATATTTTTAAGTTCCAAAATAAATTCATTTTAAACATGACTAACGTTTATGTCATCAAGTTTATACTTTTAAGGAGTTCATTTATTTTCTAGATAAAATACTTATAATCAAACCTCTTTGACAGAAACCCATGGAAAAAATCACATGATGGTTTATGTTTGTCATCATTTTAACACCTTGAGTCGAAAAAATAAGTTTAGATATCAATAATGAATTCCCTTATATATTTATATAAATACCCACCCAATCAACCATTAATATTTATCTCAAAAAGTAGAGTTCATGATTTTCATACCATTATCCCTCTCTAAATCCATACCAATGTTTTCTCAAGATATTAATAAGCTCATCCCATGATTTTGGAAAGAACCCTCTCAGGGTAGAGGATTCTATTCCTTTTTATTTGGGAACATTTTTTTACTAAACCCTTTTGATTTCCAATTTTTCATGTTTTTATGTGTTCTTACACACCCCTTTAATATAAATAAGAATCCATTAGCATGGGATATCACCTTTCACATTCATTAAACCCTTCCATGAACTTTTTTACACCCATTATTCTTATAAAATTATCACATTATTCTTATGACATAATTTTTTGTTGTGAATATCCTTCCCCATTTCCAGAAAAAGATATCTACATATTTTAACCGATCCTTAATTGACTGGGAACATACATATATATAACCCACACTAGTTATTCATGTGATTAAAAATTTTGAATGATGTTATTCCATTTTATGATCTTTGTAGAACACAAATTCATGTACATGGTATTAATGTTATGGTTGGGAAGAAAATTATATACCCCTACCATGCAATGGGTAAATTTTTTATCTCATTAGATACCCTGTATGGTGTGTGTTTGGTTATCCTAAATGTGATTTTTTATGATGTCTTATCAATTACCCTTGACATATGAATATGATGTCATTTTTTATGGTGTACCCACATTCCTATGATGCCTTGACATTGTCATCTTATGTTCTACTTTTACACTCATGATCATGATTCTCATCGTTTTTATGCCACCATTTTATACCCCTTTAGTCACTTGTACTACGTTACATCATGATATGACCTGATTATTCCCTTGATTGTATATATATCTCACCCATTTATTATGTATGTCCCTGGGTTATCTCATGAAAATTTATATGATCAATGGATTTTTAAGGGAATGTTAGGGAGTCTTTACTTCATGTTGAATTCATATTTCATGCTATTATGATATGTGTCTAGTTACCCAAATACACTATGCCTCTCAATATTTTCGTATTTTGTTACGTGTATCATTATATAATAAGTCATGAAACATTGTTTATAGAAGATATAGGTTGTCATAAAAAATCCATATTTTACAATTTAATATTGTTATTGATGAAGTGCTATCATAAAATTAAATAAAGTCTAATTTAAGGCAGATCTTGAGACGATATACCATTGTGTTACCCATAATTAAACTATTTTATGCATTACCATAGGGAAAAATTTATCTTTGGTTATTATTCATTATGGAAAAAAATGAAATAGTCTTATTTACCAAATTTCAACAACCTGATTATAAATATGAAATAACATTTTATGTATTTAGATTATAGATATTGATGGATTTTTTTTCATATAATTACCCAAAATGATTCATAATTAATTTCTATAAAATTTCATTATTCATCATAAAAATGAACATATACAAATCTAAAATATAATAATGATTCGTTTGGATGTAATTAAATTATTCTAAATCAAATGGATCATTTTTCTGTATAAAACCACATCAAAAATAGTATGTGACATTAAAATTACTTTATGTAATGAATTGAAATGACAATTATTCATAAATCTACATTTTTTAGTATTCACTCAAAAGTTAATATTTTCATAAAAATATCAAAAAAATAATTCTATTAATATTATGAAATGATGATTTCAAAAATGATATCGAGATTTTTCAAAAACAATTTATCAAATTTCTATAATTTTATTATAATATTAATTCACAAAATGCAATAAAAAATTTTAATTAATTTTTTTGAAGAATATAATGAAATTATTCAATTTTCTTCGCTAATAACAAAAATTAAATGAATGTTAATTTGGTCATTTGGATATATAAACCAAATATTAATTATAATAATTTATCAATAGTAATTAATTTAATATATTAATATAAAAATATAATTCACACTTGAAAATAGTTTTATGAATAAATATGTCGTTTACATTTAAGAGATTTTATTTTCATTTCCAACCAATTGATATCAAATTTATGATTTATTATTAATTTTTTAAGCCATAAACTTATTGAAATATTTTATAATACAGATATTATTATTCATAAATTCCATGTCAATGGCTATATCATAATGATCATATTTAAATAATAATATTTCAAAAATATATCATAGTTTTTTTAATATCTATATTATTTATACCACATGATATCAACAATATTATTTAAGGAAAATAAATTAATAAATCTTAGTGTGTTACATCATATATGTAATTTTAATTGGTTTCACCCATTCTAAATCTAAATATTTCACATTTTATTCATTAATATAATGTTTTAAAAATTATTTTTCATCTATATCATCAAATATATGGTTGATTCCCCAATAATGTTTCTCAAATAGTAAAAAATAATTTTAAAAATAGATCATTTTCATGAAAATAACGTGATTAAGTATTGTAATCTCACATATAGTTCAACAAATTTCCATGAAAATTTACTTGATGATTATTAATACTTAAATATATTTATTATAAACTTTATTTTATATAATGATTATAGGATGTATCTCCTCACTAATCTTTTATGGAGACTATATGCTTATGAAGGACCTCAGAACATCTTGAGAGGGGATTGGTGAATCATGGTGTCAAAATTTTCTTCTTAAAGTGAAAAATCTTGTTTCCAAATTTGTAGGAACCTATTAAACCTTTCTGATGTCAATTAGCAGTAATTATACAATCATATAAAAAGATATGACACAACAATTAGACTTGGTTCACCACTAAGTTCTAGTCCAGAGACCATATGTTGAAAGATTTCCGGTTATACAAAAGTCCACTAATATTCACTAGTTGTGGAATACAACAGTTTGGACACAGTCACCCTATAATAGGAATGATTCCTTTACATTATTTTAGGGATGGAACACTGCATCCCTTGGAACACTTCCATCAAATCCCCCAGATCAATGTCTTGGGTGAAGTGTTACTCAGTTTAGCAACTTGAATATATCCTCAATAGATTTTTATTGCGGCGATTTCCTCTTTCAAGCTTGAGAATCTACTTGGATTGATGCCCCAAATTTATTAACATGAAATCACTTATCAAACAAATAGTGTAATAAAAATGTGCTAGAAGAACACACTGGAACATACGCACAATAACTAATATTGTGTGAAAGAATCATGATTGTCACATAAGATGACTTTCATGAAACACTTATTTTTTACGAAACCCTTATCTTTCACACAACTACACTATATGGTTCACTTGGTCAATTTATAATAAAGTAACACTTTGTGTGAAATATTTTCTTTCTAATTCTCCTCCGCGTGCTAGTATTTCGCATGGAAGAGGAACCTGATATTTTTTGAAAAAGTTCTCTTTGTTGAGTGGGGCTAACTGCCAATTTGTAGGCCTTAATGACCTTGTCCATAAGATTAGAATGCATCTTCATCCGTTCATGCAA
Organism: Viscum album; assembly: GCA_963277665.1. Taxonomy (NCBI): domain Eukaryota; kingdom Viridiplantae; phylum Streptophyta; class Magnoliopsida; order Santalales; family Viscaceae; genus Viscum; species Viscum album. The sequence goes on from OY728167.1 coordinate 838,948,272, forward strand.
GATTCTCTCTAATCGTGTAAAACCCCTTTTTACATCGCATTGGGTGCATAAATCTCTTTCATACAACCTTATCTTTCACACACATTTATTTTGGGAGTGTGATTTTTAATATTATTATATTTTGATGAAATGATCCTGAAACAAGAGTTGTGTGCATATTTCTAAATTAGCTTCAAAATTTCATAGAACTCCATTTTCCAAAAACAATTTTACAATCTCTAATTTTTTAACGCAAATATATGTCAAACGCTAGAAAATGAAGCAACTTTCAATACTATTTCCTACTTGAATTGTAATATATCTTTCCAGGCAAACTCTATGATCTTCCTTGATAATATGTACAATAAAAAACCATTCACCATTTTCAGAAATGACCAGCCTTGGTTCCAATAGTTTTATGGATATGTTTTCACCTTATTTTTTGATGAGCTTTTGAAATTAAATAATCATTTTTTTACAAATATATGAAGATATTTTACTTATATAATGCTTGAGGTTTCTATTTTTGAATTATCCATCAATATATAAAATTCATAAAAATATTCAACATTCAAAACATTATTTGACAAATAATTTATTTCTATGAACTAGGAATCCAGACCAATTTTTAAAATTTTTCATTATTCCTTAAAAAGTTTACCAGGTGTGGAATTTATTCCTAAACATGATATTTCTTTTTATAAATCATTATATCCATATGAAATTTGATTTTATAAATTTGAATATGTTAAAGAATAATATTCCGTATATAGTATTCCATTGATTCAATAAATTTGAAATAAACTCTTCTATTTTAAAATTTAATAAATTTTATACCTTGAGGAAAATATATTTTTGTTCTTTTTTATTTATAAATAATAATTCCTAGATTTATGTTTACTAGTGATATAACTCTATCCAATTTCATATCCATGATATAAGATTCTTCATAGAAGTTTAATTCCATTACTCTTAGCAAAGCACCCTTCAACACACGTACTATAAAATTTATAACTGTTATCTAGATATAGGAATATACTTGTTTTTTATGTTCCCAAGTATAAAATTATGAATTTATAGAGTTAACCATAATGTTTATAGAATATTTATTATCACAAAAATAATTATTGGTAGTTAACATTACAATTTTCTTGGGTATTTTAAATTCCCCAAGATCATTTTTTTATAGGTAGCTACTATCAGTGTTTAAAAATATGGTGTTTATTAATGTTTGAACTTTTTCAAATTGTTAGTTTATTAACTGTTTGGTTTTATTTAGTTAATTTAATTTCCCCAAATTCATTTTCTATTTTTCAATGATATCAAAATTTGGATATTCAAAATGGCATTGAATTCTTTTTAACACTTTAATGTATGGATTTTTAATGTAGATAATTTCTTCTGTGAAAATATGGTGGAAGGTATTTACATATACATATTAAAAGATCCAAAACAATTATATTTTGGTCAACAAACCATTTTGGTGGTGACCACTGCTCATAGGTGAAATTTGAATATGTGATAGGGTATATATCAATATTTTGTAAGTAAGGGTGTTCAGTTATATTATTTTAGAACATATACATGAATATGACTTAATTAATAATTCCACATAATGGAAATTCTCATAACTAACTTTTGATTACTATTATCATTGTTTATGGTTACACATGTATAATCATGGTTTCAAAGAATATAAATTACGGTTGCACAAGTAAAATTCATCGTTATCCAACTATATTAAATGATTATTACATATTTATAAAATTATATATACAAAATTCTCCCTTTACAATTTTATTCAAATTTTCACACTCTATTTTTTGAGATTTTAATATTTTATATCCATACATGTTTATATGATTTATTCTATACGTTTTATTAAATTCTAAAATACATATATATTTTTATATATATATACATATGAAGGTATTAGAAGTGATATGGAATTATATTATGAAGTAACAGTATAGGATATCTCCCTTCACATGTGAATGATATTTTCAATTTTTATTATTTTTAATAGTAGATTGCAATGTTTTTTTCTCAATAATCAGCAACACTAAGAAGATCATATTTTTTATAATGTTGTTGGAATTTGATCATGGGATCTCAATAAAAACAATTTTTTTCTAATCAATGAGAGGCTAGAAATGATATTTATACAATAATTGTGATGTTCTATGTCTTTGATCCCATGAGTATTGTTCCATTATTGTGTGATAATGAAGGAACATGAACATTCATTGTTTTTATCATGTGATAGAATAGTTTCATCAATATTTTGATCTTAAACAAACATATTTTATTCATAATTTATTTCTATGTTTCATCATTTTGTCATTTTTATATTTTATGTTTATACAGGAAAGCATCGGGCTATGAGTTTCCCTCAAAAGCAGTTTATTATCATTTATACCTCCTAGAAAAAATGTATTACCTTGTGTTTTTACTACTAAAAAAATTGAGGTCTTCTATTTTTGACATGTTTTTAAAAAGGTTAAGTGTTTTTGGGTTTTAATTCTATGTGAGAAAATTATATGAGTTGTAAAATGGTTAATACACTTTTAAGATGTGGGGATTAATTATGTGTACAATACTTCTCTCCGTGTAGAGAAGTGAGAATAGTGTATATATTATCATTTAATATAAATTAATATAAAAAATATTATATTTTTATTTGTATTTATTATACATTTTATCAATGATTACTTCCATACATTATATTATTTATTCATGTGAGAATAATAATAAAATTTAATTTTTGTTTTCACAGGTTTTTTTTAAATTTTACAAGGTCAGTTCAACCCCACTCCAAACCGGTGCTTACATATGAACTGGGATAAAAATTGGTACCAAATATTAATACTCATTAATATAGGACATATAGATTATATTTTTAAGTATATACATGAATATAATATTCCAAAAAATCTAATAAAAACGTTTTTGAAGATTAAAGAAATAATTTTAAATGATGGTTGGATCCTACAAAATCCCACATTCAAAAATTGAAATTATTTTTTGTATTGGAAAGAGATAATGGATGTATACCTAGAGTATATGATTATTGGTCATTGGACGATCACAGTGAAACCATACAGGCTAGATGAAGCTAATTGAGATACTCATATTAGTAATTATTTGGTAAAATTTATTATTAATTGTAAAGTAATAGATATATTATATCGTTATGTAATATAGAGAGTTTTTATACATATTTTAGAAACTAAGACAGCTTAGGATAAATTGAGAGTAATTAAATTTAAAATTTATGGTTATGATGGGCTTTAAATGACATAGGTTATAATTCTAAAAGATGAGTAATATGATTTCTAAATGTGAAAAGTTGAATCCATGAATCTAATGGTCCATTAATTCAAAGGTATAATAAACTGTCTTAGTATACTTATAGAGGAACAATACAACTGATTTTTAGTTTAACGGGTAAATAATCATTACTTAAATTATGACATGTGGTGTAAGTAGAAATCAATGAGAGTAGGAAATTAAAAGAATAAAATTTAGATGAATAAATCTGTAATTTCATGTAGTGATAACTTTAATTTAGAAACACCATGGATGAATAAGTTTCAAATAATAAATGCATTTCTTTTAAGAACGCTATAAATCATTTAATTTACTCATCAAAAAATAAATTATTGGGATGTGATAATGAATTATCCAATTCTAGACAATGTTTTTACAACATTATATAAAATATTTTATTCAAGAGACAGTGTATAAATAAGAACAAAGATGATGGAAAAAAGGTAATTTTATTATTAATAATGTTGTTTAAAAAATAAATTTCTATGAGTGTGGAATGAAAGTATACATATTGTCAGATATTCCTAAACACAAGAATTCAAATACTATTAAGTAAATTATAAAAAAAAAGAGAAACAAAAATTATATAGATTTTTATTTAAACTTAATATTATCATTGAATAAGTGAGCCATGAAGTAAATAGGAGTCTAGGAACCTTAAAATAATGATTATGTATTCAACAGTACTCAATTCAAATTTTATTCAAAATTCTAGAAACCGGTTAATTTTTGTGGCCCATTTTTAATATATTTTTTCAAATCCTTTTATGTAATTAATAAATATTTCTACATAAACATGTGGTGGTTGTAATCAATTAATGATGAATAGTTTATATAATATTGGATCTATTTTTAATTTAATAATTTAATGATAAAGAATGATTTCGATTATTAAATATTTAAAGGTTCCAAGCCTTGAAAAAAAATTTAATAAAAATTAATTGTAACATAATTTTGAACTATATTTTATGTGTGTTTTATCTATAAAATAATTCCATCAAAATTACATTATTTTATTTTGAAAACAAATTAATGTAAATAATTTTTTTGTTTATAAATTTCAGGTTTATTATGTTATTGATGTTTTTGAAGAAATTGAATTTTTTTAATACCATTTTTTGGGGGTTTCTTACTTAAAAGTTGGAAAATACAAGGTAATGGGAGATCCATGTTCTCTAATGAAGTATACTGGACACGAATCTATTGTTAACTAGTGAAAATGAGAAGATTTAACTTGGTAGGGAATGATTCCAAGTGATAACCATATGAGGCTGAAGCCTACCAACATGTGGAATAAAAATTGTTAGGTATTTTTATTAGTCAACCAATGATAAGGATGATCTGTAGAAATTATGTTCCATGTAGTGACTATGGATATGTGTCTATAGTAAATGACAACGAGTTAAAGGATAGTGATTCCATGTGACTTCAATCATAAAAAGAGGAGGTCTTCTATTCAAGAATTTCATGGGGGTACATCATATAATAAAATACACCTTTGAGGATATAATATGAAAAAAAATTTGATCACAACTATATTAGGGGAGTTTATAGGAAATAAAAAATGAATATATGGATGAGATTTAATTTATGACCTCATTATTTTTCCATCAAATTCTAATATAATACTTTTTCTTCTGATCATATGAAATATTTATGGTCTATTATTGTTTTTAAGAATATTTATTAGATAAAATAGGAACCTGAAATGATATTTTCTGATACTTTATTTCACATAAATCATGTAATCTTCACTTTACTAGATATTATTCTTTCATATCCTTCTCCTTAGGAGTTACTTCTTCAATGTTTATGAATTCAAAATAGTTGATCTTGTAAAAAAATTCAAATATATTATGATCTATTTCATTTCAAATTCATCTTTGTGACACCCCAAGCTTCTACGGTACGCTTCTCTTTGAATAATGTGATAGCATGTGTTGTACGCAACACCCAGTTCTAACACACCATAACCAATCAAACTAGCTGTTATGAATAGTAATACCTACTTTTTGAAATTATATATATTTTATATTACAAAATGGACTTAATTTTGGATTCAGAATATCAAATTTAGCCAAAGGTGAAATTTTGGTACTTTTTTGATAACTTTAATATTTTGATGAACAGTGAAACTTACTAAATTTTAATTAAAAACAACTTTTTTAATCAAAATAATTAATAGTGATAAATTATGAATTTGAGTGGTTTTAAAGTATATTTAGAATATATTTTTACCATTTAATACAATGTTGGTCATTGGACATAATTTTACAATTAAACCAGACATAAACAAGTGTCAATCTTTTGATAGTTATTATCTCTTAAAAACACGCTTTTTGTTTTAACAACGGGAATTAATTTTAAATTAATTTCTGCCACTTCTGTGTTTTGAATTTGGAAAATTGGATTCCATATTTGGAATCATGATGTTCAAATTTTGCAAATAGGTAACTTTTATTTTTAGACATTTTGAATAATTACTTCGGTAAATATTTTATTTACCATGGTTAAGGGTAAATCCGGTAAATAAGGGCTCAAAAATAATATTATAATAATACTAAATTACCCTAAAACGTGTCCTAGCATTATTGGGTGATACATTTTCGACCATAGTCATCTTTGGGTTGATTTTGGGACCCAATGGAGCCACTTGTAGGTGATAGGGACACTTAATTTTAATTTAGTTAAAATAAGTACAAAAATGACAATAGCATATATCTTTTAGAAAAACAATTTTTACATAGGGTTATATATGTTTGATTTTCGACTATAAATATTCATTAGAAAGATAAATCTATTTACTAAATAATAATATTTTATTTATAATTTTTAGACTTTAAATAATGTAATTTATTTATGACACAATTATGATGCAGCAATTACCATAACAGTGACAAATTAAAATAATTGATATCATAAATACCCAAATAAATATAATTTGAAACTTTTAATGACTTAAAATAATTTTCTAGGATAATATGACATATTAGTATTGATTTAATTGACTTTTTTTGAAGTAATAATTCTGTTATGAGTTTCACAAAAATCAACTATTTAATAGTGTCAAAATTGACATAAAAGAGTTTTTAAAACAAATATTATATTATTAATTGATATTAAATTCTTAAAAATCTAAGGATCGGCGAAGAGACTTATATCATGATAGGTGTATCATTAATGGACCACTTTGGGGTCTCTTGGATGTATATAGTAAGTTTATTAACTATATAATATAAAAATAAAAAGTGACATGGTAAATGTCAAACTAATTAACTAAGAGTTAAAACTAAAAGATAAGGTTAATATAGTATCCCAAACCTGTCTAAATTATATTGGTTGAATGGTTTTAGACCTATCCCCACCTTATACATTTAATAATCAAATTTGGAGCCATTAGAAACCGAATATTAATTTATTATAAATTATTATTTCTAGTTTTTCCAAAGGTGCCCCTCACCCCTCTTATAAAAGGGCACTCTCCCTTCTCATTAACTCACACCTTAAAAGCCTTTTGGTTCGGCAAACCTCTGCCCAAATACTCTCTCAACTCCCCTCACTTAATCCTAGAGGCCTTACTTTTGTAAGAAAGCCAACCTAATAGCCCTTTTGATCAAATCAAAAGGAAGAACCCGAAGAAGAGGTAATGATTTCACCACCCTTTTCCAAGTTCCTTTCTTCTTCCACTTCTTCCTTCTTTATTGTTACCATTATAAAATAATAACTCCAGTAAATTATATATACTTTGATGTTATTATAAATTTGGAAAAAATATATTCAGTATTCTATCCACCCTTTGAATAACATGTCACCATACGTGCGTACGTACAGCTTACTGTCTCCAGGTCGTGGTGTAATTGTTATTCAATATATGATTATTTGGATGGGTATAATAATGATGTGTAAATCATGTAAATAATAAATATAACATGTTAATTATTCTGTATATATGATATACCATCCATTTATATATTATTTTAATATCAAAAGAATGATATTGTCGCTCGTGCGTACGTACGGACTACCGTCTCCATGAACGCGATGAGATTCATTCTCCATCTTATCCATTCAAGTATAATTATCATTTTATGATTCAAAAATGATTTTTAAGGACTTTATATCATTTTGGATATGAATAATATACATCCTATCCATTACAAACATGTCCTATATAACAAAACATATAAAATAAAATGAGTAAGTTAACACCCGAAACAACGATAATACTAAGATATTATTAACAAATCAATGTTAAAAGATCATATATGATATCTTATTAATGTATATGATTCTTTTATAATTTAATAACAATTATTTCACCATTATACAAGTGGTTAACCTACCCCAACCAAAGAAAATTACAAGGTAAGGGTTATTTCGCAATCTCTTCATTATCCGAGGTTGTTTATACGTAATAATCTACTGGGATCTCTTTATCATCCAAATCCATGTTTCTTCAAAATGTATTTCAATTTTTTTTACTATTTACAAGAATATGGGTTAAAGTCATTTATACCCTTGTTTGAATTTTTATAAGTGGTTTATAAAGGAATCTTTCCGTCATTTTCCAAACAAGGTGCTTTTTAACCTTTTAGACAGAATTAAGGTAAAAATGTTTTTTTAACTTATACGGTGGGTGCGGTTATTTTCTGCCGTTATAAAATTGTTGAAGCTTCCCTTACAATATTATAAGAATATTTTCAAAGAAAATGTTTTATTTTATAAATATATGACTCTTAAATGATTTCAAAAATAGAAAGAGATATTTCTCTAAAAAGATTTTTGATTTCATCTATGTCAACATCCTTTGATGGATTTTACGCTTATTTGAAGTTGATTTATTATGATACAAAACTTCTATATTGTATTGAAGGTTTTGTGATATGTTTGACTGTGGATGTGATATTTTTATACCATTCATAGTTTATGGTGAAAGTATTGATATTATGTATGCTAGTTTTAATACGAATGTTTATGTTATGTTTAAACCTTTTCATATGGGAATGAATTGGACTTAATATGTGATGGGTGGAGCCCGCTATAGCTCCTTGATGCATCAGTAGGTCTCATGAGACAAACTCGTGTCTTGGAACAAGGCCTTGACAAAATCTTATTTGTAGCCTTGGCACGAGGCCTTGGTTATGTGGTTATGATAGTCTGGCATTATGCATTCCATCATTATGAAAGTGGTTGTTGATATTTCTTGTGATTATTCGATTAGTAGAATATCCATATGAATAAGTAAATGGCATTATTTCATTTTATTTTTTCCATACTATGTTTAATTTCATGTTTAAAAGGATTTTGTTTTAGTAATACATTGCCTTAAATGTTTATTCTTATTTAGGAAAGTTTCCGCTATATTGTTATCCTTACTGGGCATTTGAGCTCACCCCTTCTCTTTGTTTTATTTTTCCCAGGGTATGAAGAAGTAAATTATGAATGACCTGTAGGGATATTATGTGGGGATATGAGTGTGGAATATGAAGAAAATATGTTGTTTTAGTTTTCATTTTTATGATGTAATGTAAGACTTATGAATATATCTAGTATTTCCAAGGCTACTAAACCAATCTGTCTTTCTAGATTGGATCCTTCTTGTGATCATGGCAATGTTATGTAATAATTCACCGACTCTAGATAACTGGGGTCACGACGTTACAGTTGGTATCAGAGGAAGTTTAGTACAAACCTTGGAAGCTAGATTTATATAAACTCTGATTAGAGCACATAGATTTAAGATAGAATTTGAGGATTAGTATAGAAGAAGTTTCTAGAATTTTGGTATTGTAGATATTTTGTGAGTTTTCTGAGCAATACATCTCTTTCTAGATACGATTAGGTAGAGGCGGCTCTGGCATAGATGTACCTAGGGGTAAAACTTGAAAACACCGCTTTGAGCTAGACTCGAACGGGAACTGCTGCACGACAACGGGCCTTGCTGCACTCTTGGTTACGACACTCCCGGGGGATATGCTTAGGATAACTCTCATTTTCTTTACATATAATTATGAAGGGTTTATGAGTTTATACTTCCTCAAAGAAAACATTTTTATGATTATGGATTATATCCATAAATAGTTCAATTTATGTTATGTGTTTTATAAGTATGGGATTATGTATTTTGATTCATAAACTGATCTATTTTATGCCATTGTTTAGAAATGGTGCCTAGTGGTAGAAATGGAAACTGTATCAATGCACGTACTCCATGTAGGGATTTACCTCCTGCTCAAGATAATTATAGTGGAGCTGGTGATTCAACTGGTGCCGATCAGCTAATCACCATACTAGGACAACTCACTCAGGTTATGAATAATAACCTTACCCATATGGAGCACCCTGATCCGCAGCGTGGAGGATCAATGTTAGATCGATTCATGAGGCAAAAACCACCAATGTTCAATGGGATTAAAAATCCCTTAGTATCTGAGAAATGGATATTTTCCATAGAGAAAATATTTCAGGCTTTGAGGAGTAGTGAAAGGGAAAAAGTTATCATGGCAGTTTACTGCCTCACTGGAGATGCTGATCAATGGTGGTCATTGATTCAAAATACGAAGGAAGATGATGAAGTATCAAATATAAAATGGAGGGAGTTCAAAGATCTATTTTTAGAAAAATACCTTCCTCGCGACCACCGAGCAGATATGGAAAGGCAGTTTCTGAGTCTGAGACAAAAGGAGGATGAGAATGTAGCAAAGTATGAGGCTAACTTTATAAGGTTAGGAAGGTATGCTGGAGATTATATACGTAACCCAGGAAGTAAGATTGATCGTTTCTTTGATGGGTTAAAACCATTTCTCCGTCGAGCATTAGTCTCACAATACTTTTCGTTGTACGAAGACATTGTCTCATGTGCTATCAAGACCGAAAAGGAATTCTCTAAGTCTTATGACTTTAAAGCAAAGAAAGAGAAGAATAGACCTACTGATCAATCTGGGAATGGAAATAAGGGGAATAAGGGAAAGGTTGAATATCCATCCTGTGGTAAATGTGGTAAGAAACACCCCGGTACTTGCTTGAAGGGAACAGGAGTCTGTTACAAGTGTGGTGAAAAAGGCCACCAAGCTCGTGATTGCAAGGGGAAGAAGGAAGATACCAATGTTCAGTGCTACAATTGTAGGGAGATGGGGCATTATGAAAATGAATGTCCTAAGCGTCAGGAGAAATTACCTCAGAAAAGGCCAAGGGATCAAGGCCAAGCTTATTCTATCACTACTACTCAGGTAGAAGCTCTGAAAGACATGGTGGAAGGTAATTTAATGGTTTCATCAAGTTTAGAAAATGCATTATTTGATTCTAGATCATCGCATTGTTTCATATCTTCCCAGTTTTCTAAGAAAATTAGATATTTCCAATTTGATTTAACAAGGGAGTTGTCAGTTAAAACACCTAAGGGAAGTGTCATTGCAACAAAGTTCTGTGAATCCGTCCCCATTAGAGCACATAAATGTTCTTTATCTGTTGTTCTCGTTGTCATACCTATGATTGAGTTTGATATAATCCTCGGTATGGACTGGCTTTCGGACTATGATGTGAAGATTTATTGTAAGAAGAAAGAGGTTACGATTCTTGATGATGATGATAAGGAACACCTTATCTTTAGATCAAAATCATCACCACCTAATTCTTATTTAGATCCACCCCCAGTAGCTCAACTAAATTCAATTATTGGGGAGGAAGAGAATAAAATAACTGTGGGTGAGGAAAGGAATGTTCAAATAGAGGATGTACCTATTGTGAAAGAATTTTTTGTTATATTTCCGGAAGATTTACCTGGACATCCTCCAGAACGAGAAGTTGAGTTTTCCATTGATTTAATTTCTGGATCAAGGCCTATATCAAATACCCCTTATAGAATGGCCACTGTAGAATTAGTTGAACTAAAGAAACAACTATAGGAATTGAGTAATAAGGGATTTATTCGCCTTAGTGTTTCTCCATGGGGAGCCCCTGTTCTTTTTGTTAAAAAGAAAGATGTATCTATGAGGTTATGTAACGACTACAGGGAGATCAATGCTATAAAAATAAAGAACAAGTATCCCCTATCACGCATTGATGATTTATTTGACCAACTGCATGGAGCTCAATACTTTTCAAAGATTGACCTTCGATCTGGATACCATCAGTTGTGTGTGAAGAAGGAAGACATTCCGAAGACAGAATTTCGAACCAGGTATGGGCATTACGAGTTTACTGTAATGCCTTTTGGATTGACTAATGCACCCTCTGTATTCATGGATCTGATGAATAGAGTTTTCAAGGAGTATATCGATGAATTTGTGGTGGTATTTATTGATTATATCTTGGTATACTCCAAAAGCTATGAAGATCATGAAAATCACTTGCGCATTATCTTGAAGATTCTGAGAAGGCATGAATTATATGGGAAGTTTAGCAAGTGTGAATTCTGGCTTCAAGAGATTTCTTTTCTTGGGAATATTTTCTCTAATGATGGAATCTATGTTGATCGTTCTAAAACCAAGGCAATCCAAGAATGGCCAGCACCTACGAGTATAACTAAGGTACGTAGTTTTATTGGTTTGGCAGGTTATTATCGACGTTTCGTCCAGAATTTTGCCTGATTGGAAAACCCATTAACGAAGCTCACACAAAAAGGGGTTAAATTTGTTTGGACAAAAGAGTGTGAAGAATGTTTTGAAGAACTGAATAGAATATTAGTCAATGATCCTATATTGAATCTACCATCAGGGAATGATGGGTTCATTATTTATAGTGATGCATCGAAGAAAGGAATTGGTTGTGTCCTTATGCAGAATGATAGAGTTATTGCCTATGAATCACGACAGTTGAAAATTCATGAACAAAACTATCCTACTCATGATCTCGAGTTAGCATCTGTGATCTTTTCTTTGAAGATATGGAGGCACTACCTCTATGGTGAAAAATGTGAGGTTATACTGATCACAAGAGTTTGAAGTATATTTTCTCACAAAAAGAACTCAATGTGAGGCAAAGGAGATGGCTTGAATTACTCAAGGATTATGATTGCATGATACACTACCACCTGGGGAAGGAAAACAAGGTGGCAGATGCTTTGAGCAGAAAAGATCATGGAGTTTTGAACAATATGAGAATTGAAAGGGATCCAATTTTCATGGATCTAGTGAAGATGGACATGGGAATAACCAGGGAAGGAGAAACATCAATGCTTTTTCAAATGGTTTCCAAACCATCTTTACTAGAAAGGATTATGAGTTCTCAGACCGATGATGAATAATTTCAAAAGAATATTAAAGTTTTGAATGATGGGAGACTGAGAGACTTTGTGTATGAAGATGGAATTTTGAAATTCGGGAAGAGACTTTGTGTTCCCGATATACCTGATCTAAAAAGGGAGTTGCTGGATGATGCTCATAGTTCCAATTTCTCTATACACCCTAGGAGCACCAAAATGTATAGAGATTTGAAGGAACATTTTTGGTGGGAAAATATGAAGAGGGAGATTTCTGATTTTGTGTCAAGATGTATGGTTTGTCAACAAGTGAAAGCTGGAAGGCAACACCCTAGAGGAGTCATGCAACCTCTTCTCATATCGGAGTGGAAATGGGACAATATTACGATGGACTTTGTCATGGGGCTACCAAAGACTCCTAGAAGGAATGATGCAATATGGGTTATTGTTGATCGTCTTACCAAGTCTGCACATTTTCTTGCTATAAGAGAAGATCTACCACTAGAATGTCTTGCAAGACTATATATTAATGAAGTTGTGTGACTTCATGGAGTACCCCTATCGATTGTTTCTAATCATGATCCCTGTTTTACTTCAAGATTATGGAAGAGTCTTCAGAAATCCCTGGATACTGAACTTCATTTGAGCACTGCCTACCACCCTCAGACAAACGGACTATTCAAACCTTAGAAGACATGTTGTGATCCTGCTAACATGACTTTCAGGGTATGTGGGATCAGTATTTACCTCTGGTAGAATTTTCCTATAACAATAGCTTCCATTCGAGTATTCAGATGGCACCATATGAAGCGTTATACGGAAAGAGATGTCGCACACCAACCTATTGGGATGACGTTGGTGAAAGAAAACTTGTAGGTCTAGAACTTGTGGAGGAAACGATGGAAAAGGTGAAGGTAATCCAAAATCACATCAAAGCAGCTCAATGTAGGCAGAAGGGCTATGCCGATAATCGAAGGAAGGATTTGGAATTTCAAGTCGGTGATCATGTTTTCCTGAAGGTATCTCCATGGAAGGGATTCATACATTTTGGTAAGAAAGGTAAATTGAGTCCCAGGTACATCGGACCTTTCGAAATTCTAGAACGAATTGTGGCTGTAGCTTACCGATTGGCAATGCCGCCAAGTCTCTCCAAAGTTCACGATTTGTTCCACGTATCTCTATTGAGGAAATACATGCCTGACCCAATGCATGTACTCACCTATGTGAAATTAGAAATGGAACCCGATCTATCTTATTGTGAAGAGCCCGTCCGGATTCTTGATACGAGAGAACAAGTACTGAGAAACCGGACGACGCGTCTGGTAAAAGTTTTGTGGAGAAACCATAAGATAGAAGAGGCAACGTGGGAACCCGAGGAACATATGATGAAGAACCGCCTGAGTCTTTTCATGTGATAAGTATTCTAGAAATTTCGAGGATGAAATTATTTGAGGGTGGGGAGAATGTAACACCCCAATCTTCTACAGTACGTTTCTCTTTGAATAATGTGATAGCGTGTGTTGTACGCAATACCGAGTTCTAACACACCATAACCAATCAAACTAGTCGTTATGAATAGTAATACCTATTTTTTGAAATTATATATATTTTATATTTCAAAATGGACGTCATTTTGGATTCGGAATATCGAATTTATCCTAAGGTGAAATTTTGGTACTTTTCGGATAACTTTAATATTTTTATGAATAGTGAAAATTACTAAATTTTAATTAAAAACAACTTTTTTAATCAAAATAATTAATAGTGATAAGTTATTAATTTGAGTGGTTTTAAAGTATATTTAGAATATATTTTTACCATTTAATACAATGTTGGTCATTGGACATAATTTTACAATTAAACCGGACATAAACAAGTGTCAATCTTTTGATAGTTATTATCTCTTAAAAACACGCTTTTTGTTTTAACAACGGGAATTAATTTTAAATTAATTCTTGCCACTTTTGTATTTTGAATTTGGAAAAATGGATTCCATATTTGGAATTAGGATGTTCAAATTGTGTAAATAGGTAACTTTAATTTTTAGACATTTTGAATAATTACTTCGGTATATATTTTATTTACCATGGTTAAGGGTAAATCCAGTAAATAAGGGTTAAAAACTAATATTATAATAATACTAAATTACCCTAAAACGTGTCCTAGCCTTATTTGTTGATACATGTTCGACCATAGGAATCTTTGGGTCGATTTTGGGACCCCATGGAGCCACATGTAGGGGATAGGGACACTTAATTTTAATTAAGTTAAAATAAGTACAAAAATGACATAAGCATATATCTTTTTGAAAAAAAAATTTTACATAGGGTTATATATGTTGGATTTTAGACTGTAAATATTCATTATAAATATAAAACGATTTCCTACATAATTATATTTTATTTATAATTTTTATACTTTAAATAATTTAATTTACTTATGACACAATTATGATGCAGTAATTACCATAATAGTGACAAATTAAAATAATTGATATCATAAATTTCCAAATAAATATAATTTGAGACTTTTAATGAATTACACTAATTTTCTAGGATAATATGACATATTAGGATTGATTTAATTGACTTTGTTCGAAGTAATAATTCTATTATGAGTTTCAAAAAAATCAACTATTGAATAGTGTCAAAATTGACATAAAAGAGTTTTTAAAAAAACTATTATATTATTAATTGATATTAATTTCTTAAAAATCTAAGGTTAGGCCAAAAGACTTATATCATGATAGGTTTATCATTAATGGACCACTTTGGGGTCTATTGGATGTATATAGTAAGTTTATTAACTATATAATATAAAAATACAAAGTGACATGCTAAATGTCAAACTAATTAACTAAGAGTTAAAACTAAAAGATTAGGTTAATATAGTAACCCAAACCTGTCTAAATTCTATTGGTTGAATGGTTTTCGACCTATCCCCACCTTAACCATTTAATAATCAACTTTGGATCCATTAGAAACCGAATATGAATTTATTATAAATTAATATTTCTAGCTTTTCCAAAGGTTCCCCTCACCCCTCTTATAAAAGGGCACTCTCCCTTCTCATTAACTCACACCTTAAAAGCCTTTTGGTTCGGCCAAACTCTGCCCAAATACTCTCCCAAATTCCCTCAATTCATCCTAGATTCCTTCCTTTTGTCAGAAATCCAACCTAAGAGCCCTTTTGATCAAATCAAAAGGAAGAACCCGAAGAAGAGGTAATGATTTCACCACCCTTTTCCAAGTTCCTTTCTTCTTCCACTTCTTCCTTCTTTTTTATTACCATTCTCAAATAATAACACCAGTATCTTATATATACTGTGATGTTATTATAAATATCGTACAACCATATTCAGTATTCTATCCACCCTTTGAATAACATGTCACCATACGTGCGTACGTACGGCTTACCGTCTCCACGTCGTGGTGTAATTGTTATTCAATATATTATTATTTGGATGGGTATAATAATGATGTGTAACTCATGTAAATAATAAATATAACATGTTAATTATTCTGTATATATGATATACCATCCATTTATATATTATTTTAATGTCAAAATAATGATATTGTCGCTCGTGCGTACGTACGGACTACCGTCTCCACGAACGCGATGAGATTCACTCTCCATCGTATCCATTCAAATATAATTATCATTTGATGATTTGAAAATGTTGTTTAAGGACTTGATATCATTCTGGATATGAATAATATACAACCTATCCATTAAAAACATGGCTTACGTAACAAAACATATAAAATAAAACGAGTAAGTTAACACCCGAAACAACGATAATACTAAGATATTATTAACAAATCAATGTTAAAAGATCATATATGATATCATATTAATGTATATGATTCTTTTATAATTTAATAACAATTATTTCACCATTATACAGGATGTTGACCTACCCAAACCAAGGAAAAGTACAAGGTAAGGGTTATTTCACAATCTCTTCATTATCCGAGGTTGTTTATACGTAATAATCTACTGGGATCTCTTTATCATCCACATCCATGTTTCTTCAAAATGTATTTCAAAACATTTTTACTATTTACAAGAATATGGGTTAAAGTCATGTATACCCTTGTTTGACTTTTTATAAGTGGTTTATAAAGGAATCTTTCTGTCCTTTTCCAAACAAGGTGCTTTTTAACCTTTTCGACAGAATTAAGGTAAGAATGTTTTTTTAACTTATACAGCGGGTGCGGTTATTTTCCGCCGTTATAAAATCGTCGAAGCTTCCCTTACAATCTTATAAGAATATTTTCAAAGAAAATGTTTTATTTTATAAATATATGACTCTTAAATGATTTCAAAAATAGAAAGAGATATTTCTCTAAAAAGAGTTTTGATTTCATCTATGTCAACATCCTTTGATGGATTTTATGCTTATTTGAAGTTGATTTGTTATGATAAAAAACTTCTATATTGTATTGAAGGTTTTGTGATATGTTTGACTGTGGATGTGCTATTTTTATACCATTCATAGTTTATGGTGAAATTATTGACATTACGTATGCTAGTTTTTATACGAATGTTTATGTTATGTTTAAACTCTTTCATATGGGAATGCATTGCACTTAATATGTGACGGGTGGAGCCCGCTATAGCTCCTAGATGCATCGGTAGGTCTCATGAGACAAACTAGTGTCTTGGCACAAGGCCTTGAAAAAATCTTATTTGTAGTCTTGGCACGATGCCTTAGCTATGTGGTTATGATAGTCTAGCATTATGCATTCCATCATTATGAAAGTGGTTATTGATATTGCATGTGATTATTCGATTAGTAGAATATCCATGTGAATATGTAAATGGAATTATTTCATTTTATTTTTGCCATACTATGTTTAAGTTCACGTTTAAAAGGCTTTTGATTTAGTTATACATTTCCTTAAATGTTTATTCTTATTTATGAAAGTTTCCGCCATATTGTTATCCTTACTAGGAATTAGAGATCACCCCTTTTCTATGTTTTATTTTTCCCAGGGTGAAGTGCATTGTGTTGCATTTGTTGTCAATGAGGCATGTTGTTGTCTTAGAATGAATGGATGTCAAGGAATGTCAAGATGTGAATGAAAAAGGATGTGATGGTGATGGTGAGGAAAGGAGAATGGCCATGGTACTAAGATGCATGTCACTTAGGAGATTCACTAAGTGACAGAGGATGTTGTGGTTGAAACATTCTCTATGAATATCAGACGATTGTAGAACTGATCTTAATGTTTCAATACTTGTATCAAGATGATACAAAGTCACAACATGATTAGAAGACCATGCATTGTAGTGACAATGCATGAGGAGTTGAAAGTGATCCATCCATAAGTTCTAAGTGGATGAAGTGGATTAAAGAAGTCCATGCACTATCACTTAGTGCATGAAGAACATTGAAGAATCTATTTGATTAAGGAGCTCAGTTGATGATGAACCTTTTGAATTCCATATCCTAAGTGAAGCTCATATGAGGAGAAGTAATGGAATTCTTAAGAAGAAGAATAGAAGAAGTGGAGAAGAAATGGCTTGAATGGCACTTGGCATTTGGCTTATACTCATAGAAGAACTTTGTATTTGACAAAGTCTTATTCATGCCTTTGCCAAAAAAATATGGCCAGCCATGGACACGTTGAGGGTTCAACCCCAAGGCATGGGCGCTAGGAACCACACACATGGGGGAACCCTTGGGGCGAGCCCAGGGCGGAAGGACGCACCCAAGACACCCATGGGCATCAGGGGCACGCCCGGAGGAGCGCGGTAGGGGCGCATGAAGGCGCCCGGAGTGCACATGGTGGGCGCTAGAGCGCGCCCGCAGGAGGCGTGAGTGGGCGCAGAGCGCGCCCGCAGAGAGAACACGGTGCGGGGTGGCACCGTGGAGGGAGAAGATTCAATTTCGGTGAAGGGGGGAGCGCGAGGTTGATCAGCCGCGGAAAATCCGCTCGCCGTTTCGATGTGGGACGTGGAAAAATTCACCGGGAGCGCATCCTGGCCGTCCGAGTGATCGCGCGGCAGATCTCGGCCGCCCGATGCATCGCTCCATTCGCGATCTGATCCAGGCCGTCCGAGGTTATTTGATCGCCTGATCCGACGGCTCCCCGTCCATCTCCTACCTCGAGCTCGTCCGAGGCACCCGCGACGTCCCCGCTAAACCAGGCGCCTCCCGACGACAGTTTTTGAGATCCCGGCCACCATAAATCGAGCCAAAGCATCCATGGAGTTCGTCTGAGCCGTTTGAACACAATCATGCAATAAAATATGCATGCACACGTTGAATGGAGAAAAATGGAGTTCGGCCGAGGCAAACAACGTTGCCGAGGCTATGAGGTTTATTCTTTGCATGGAGTATCCTTAACCGAAGGCCATGCATGCGTTCTATGTCGCATGCATGTAGAGGAAAAAATAAAGGAGGGAACCCGCGTGAAACAAGAGAGAAATTCAAGATTTGCAAAATCTTGAAAACCCGATAAATTCGGGGATTCAAAGATATAACTCCGCGCATGTAAAGCACCGCCTCTGCCTATAAAAATGAGGTCGAGCCCTTGAGGCTTGCTTTCTGATCCTCTGAAGAGAGAAGTCCCGTGAGTGCCTTTGTGCCTTGCGAAGTAAAAGCCCCGCGCACACTTGTGCGGCTGTTGTCCCGAAGCCACCCGAGGCTTTTAAGGTGTTCCTTGCGTGCAACTCTTTTGTGCGACAAGAAGGCTGAGTCCCCTGTGCGCCTTCCCTTTGCGCGGCAGGAAGACCCGAGGCAGCCGCATCACTTGCGCGCCTTCGTGGTTCGTTGAGGCTTGCGCGACAGGAGCGCCCGCGGCAGTGTTGCACCCTTGCACACTTGAGCCTGCGCGGCATTTGAAGACAAGAAGAGGGCCACACCCCCTTGCGCGCCTTGTTTGAGTTAGGGTATATTGAGACAAATACACTTAGTGTGTGTGTGCAAATTGAAGAGGAAGAACCTGAGGCTTGGTTGTGTGTGGAAGTGAGAGAGCAGACTTGAACCTTGTGTGTGCACACTTTGAAGAAAAAACTAAAATAACACTAAAGTGAGTGTGTGCAACAAGAAGAGGAGGAGGCCAACTCATGTGTGTGCAAAACGAAGAATAAATTGTGTGTGCAAAACAAGTGAAGGACGAACCTATGTGTGTGCACTAATTGAAGTGTGTACACACTTAGAAGAAGAAAAAGAGGATACTCACACAACGTATAACACACATTTATGTGTGTAATCAAAAGGAATTAAACGTGTGAAGGAAAAGAAGAAAAGGTGTGTGTGCTAAAAGTATTTACACCCATTGTGGGTTTATCACACGAAGGAGAAAAAGGGGAGTGCATGCTTGCATGTATGCACATGCACACGTGAACAAAGACAAATCTGGTTGTGTGCATCTGATTTGACCAAGACCGGAAGTTCTTGAAGAGAATTGAGAAGGCCATGCAGTCAGTGCATGAGGATTCAGAGTTGCCATGCATTCAGTGCATGAAGTTGTTTTGAAGTGAGACTGGACCAGACTGAAGTTAAAGATATCAGTTGTCTGAGTATTCAGTAGTTGGAGAGAGGCCAGGTCATCCTTAGAAGAAGGAGATAAATCCTGAGCAAGACGAGAAGACCTGATCAACTCAAGTGATCAGAGGTACAGAGCAAGGCCAGCAGTCTTTATCCCAGACTGCTGAAGATACTTGAAGAACTTAAAGTGAAGAAGAGCTACTCGTGTGACTCGAGGAGCCAAGAGAAGACCCTGTGGGACTCAGGGAGAAGAAGTCTTCAGTGGGATTCTGGAGCAGGCCAGTGGGACTCTGGTAACACTGTGGGACGCAGTATAAAGACCCTCCTGTGGGACTCAGGAGAGATACAGTGGGACTCTGTATCGACCATTGTAATACTAACAGATTATAATGGAAGAAACCATGTTGGGGTGTATAAACAACATGGCAAGGATGTAGGCCTTTGGTGCCGAACCTTGTAAATCCTTGTGTCCAGTGCCTCTACATTTACTGCATCATTCGTGGAAAGGTGAGAGATACAAGAAGAGTGGATCGAGGCTTTAACCAGCCATACAGGTTTAATTGATAAAGAATCAATTAGTAAAAAGTTTAAAGGGATCACTGATTCACCCCCTCCCCCTCTCAGTGATTCACACTGATCTGGGCACTTCAATTGGTATCAATGGGAGGTTACCTCTAAAAGATCCAAGAGAGTCTATATGGAGTGCATATTTGAGGAAATGAAAGAACAGCCTCAAATGGAGATATCTGCCAAGACTCTGAAAAACAGAATGAAGAAACAGGCAAAGAAGATGAAGAAGAAGGTTGTTGCAATTAGAGAAACTCCTTCTATGGAAAGAAATGTGAAAGTCACATCAGATGACAATTCCTTTTATCATTCTTCTGATGAAGCCTGCTCTAGCTGTGATGAAGATGGAAGGAACAATGATCTTCTAAATGCAATCAAATATCTTTAGAAGACAGTCCCCAAGGAAGTGGCAATGTGTATAGCTACAGGCCTCCTTGATCTTCAAGAAGAAAAATTACAGCTAGAAGATGAAGCCAATTCTCTGGAAGTTCAATTGGAAAAAAGGGTTGGCATAACCAACACTCTCAGAAATCTAGTGAAGGCTAAAGATGAAACAGTATCGCTTTGCAATGAAAGATATGAAGACACTACTGAAGAATTGCAAAGAAGCCTTTCTGAGAAAGAATTCTTTAAAATAATAATCAAAGATGTTTTCCATGCACTGGAAAAGAGGCACAAAGTTTCAATGAATGTCAGAGATGCTCAACTTGAAGACAAAGTCAAAATGGTGAAGGAGCTTGACAACTCATTGCATGAAATAAAGAAGGTGCATGATGACCAGATGGAACAGCTGAAACAGAATTGGGAAGGTAGGCTAAGATTGGTTGAGGATGAGAAGAACTCCCTCAACATGAAATGCTTTGAACTGGAGGTGATATTGAAAAATCAGCAATCACCCAAAGCCAAAGCCTCCCAGTCAGCTGAAAGGAGAAATGTTGCTACTCAAGTATGCATTGACCAGGATGATTCTAAAAGAAGGACATCCTCTAATAAAAGGGAAACAATTTCTAAAAAGAAGGTACCATCCATCCCATCTTGTACTCATGTTTCTAAATGTGTTTCCACAAAAAGTACAGGATGGAAGAATAATTCCAAACAAGTATGGATGAAGACAATGAAGAAAGAAAGCTCTCCTGAAGCAGCACAACAATTCAAGACAAGTACCCTACAATCAGAAGGAATCAAAAAGTCAAGATTTGTGGGTCAATGTTGGTGTTGTAACAAGTATGGGAATTGTGCAAAGGATTGTTGGTACAATCCACTAAATGTCAAGGCACAAAGGAAGCCCATGCCAAGGGGGAGAAAGCCAGAAGGAAATAAGAAACATCCACAGGTCCAGAGACATCTGTTTACTGCAAATAGATTTGGATTACTTGACAACATCTGGGATGGTTGCAAAAGTGGTCAAAAGAATGATACATGTCAATCTCCAACTGTATCCAAAGCTGGAAAGAAGAAAAGATCACAGAACCTGGCTCAGAAAGAATCCTTGGGAAGCAAGCATAAGAAATTGGAAGATGCTCCCAACAAGATTATGAAAAAGGAAGAGAAGTCCTTGGAATTCAAATCCAAGAAGGGTGATGCATCAAGAAGAGCCACCAAGAAGACATGCTTCTACTGTGGAAAGAAAGGTCATACCATGGATCTTTGCAAACAAGCCATGGAAATAAATAGAAGCCAACTGAACTCAAACAGACAATCAATCCAAAAGAAGCAGAAGGGATTGATTAAAAACAAGTTGCCTAAGAGAGGTAGCTTGACAACATCAAAGGAACCATGTGAAACTTCCAGAACTGAGGCCACACTTCCAAATGACTTGTTAGTCATATGGCCAAATCAGTTGCAACTTGCCAGAGAACTGCAAAGAGCTGAAGATGAAGTTCTGGCAATGGCTAAGGAAAAAGGGAAGAAGATGATTTCACATGAAGATTTATTGAGATCCACACCAGCACAAACATCATTGAAGATCAGATGTGCAAGTGTGAAGAATGGTGAAAATGGGGCATCTCGGTTGAGAGAATCTTCTCAACCTTGTTGTTCACATTGATGAACCAAGGAGGTTCCATCTTATTCCCTAATCACTTGTATTTACATGTGCTAACATTACAGGGAATTGAAGATGATGATCATTCTCAACTGGAGGATGGTTTGGACAGAATGGAGTGCACCCCTTGAGGGGGAGCCAATCTGAAGAAGATGGGACTCTTAGATCAATACCATCTTGAGAAAAGTGAAGGTATTCCAATCATACTTTCATCCCTTGTTTCTTAATTGAGTTTATCTTGTCAATTAAGGGGGAGTATGGATTGAAGACAAATGGATGAAAGGGGGAGCTTTATCTTTGCACCTGAAATTTCTAATGAGTCTTGTGAAGTATGTGCAGGATTTAGCAATTTATTGTTATATCTGAAAAATTTCAACCCCTTGGAGCATGATCTCACATGTACAGTGAATGTTGGACAGCATTGAGTACCTTGGTTACATCACTCTTGTTTTCTACACCGGGTTATCCCAAGTAGACTTAGAGCTGATTTACTAAAGGTTCGTTGCTCAAGTGAACATGTGACATCATCCCTCTCTTGTGATTTTCAAGACAATGCTTTTCAAAGGGAGGAAGAGATATTTTTGAAGAGAACCACACCACACCTTTGCATTTGATTGCCAATAAGGGGGAGAAAATATTGGGCACACATATTGACCCATTCATATGTGCTGAAGTTGTTGTATTGCCAACAAATACAAAGGGGGAGATTGAAGTGCATTGTGTTGCATTTGTTGTCAATGAGGCATGTTGTTGTCTTAGAATGAATGGATGTCAAGGAATGTCAAGATGTGAATGAAAAAGGATGTGATGGTGATGGTGAGGAAAGAAGAATGGCCATGGTACTAAGATGCATGTCACTTAGGAGATTCACTAAGTGACAGAGGATGTTGTGGTTGAAACATTCTCTATGAATATCAGACGATTGTAGAACTGATCTTAATGTTTCAATACTTGTATCAAGATGATACAAAGTCACAACATGATTAGAAGACCATGCATTGTAGTGACAAAGCATGAGGAGTTGAAAGTGATCCATCCATAAGATCTAAGTGGATGAAGTGGATTAAAGAAGTCCATGCACTATCACTTAGTGCATGAAGAACATTGAAGAATCTATTTGATTAAGGAGCTCAGTTGATGATGAACCTTTTGAATTCCATATCTTAAGTGAAGCTCATATGAGGAGAAGTAATGG
Source organism: Viscum album (assembly GCA_963277665.1). NCBI lineage: Eukaryota > Viridiplantae > Streptophyta > Magnoliopsida > Santalales > Viscaceae > Viscum > Viscum album. The sequence continues at coordinate 838,972,090 of OY728167.1, forward strand.
AATTCTTAAGAAGAAGAATAGAAGAAGTGGAGAAGAAATGGCTTGAATGGCACTTGGCATTTGGCTTATACTCGTAGAAGAACTTTGTATTTGACAAAGTCTTATTCATGCCTTTGCCAAAAAAATATGGCCAGCCATGGAATTCTTAAGTGAAGCTCATATGAGGAGAAGTAATGGAATTCATAAGAAGAAGAATAGAAGAAGTGGAGAAGAAATGGCTTGAATGGCACTTGGCATTTGGCTTATACTCATAGAAGAACTTTGTATTTGACAAAGTCTTATTCTTGCCTTTGCCAAAAAAATATGGCCAGCCATGGACACCTTGAGGGTTTAACCCCAAGGCATGGGCGCTAGGCACCACACACATGGGGGAACCCGTGGGGTGAGCCCAGGGCGGCAGGACGCACCCAAGACACCGCATGGGCGTCAGGGGCACGCCCGAAGGAGCGCGGTAGGGGCGCATGAAGGCGCCCGGAGTGCACATGGTGGGCGCTAGAGCGCGCCCGCAGGAGGCGTGAGTGGGCGCAGAGCACGCCCGCAGAGAGAACACGGTGCGGGGCGGCACCGTGGAGGGAGAAGATTCAATTGCGGTGAAGGGGGGAGCGCGAGGTTGATAAGCCGCGGAAAATCCGCTCGCTGTTTCGATGTGGGACGCGGAAAAATTCACCGGGAGCGCATCCTGGCCGTCCGAGTGATCGCGCGGCAGATCTCGGCCGCCCGATGCATCGCGCCATTCGCGATCTGATCCAGGCCGTCCGAGGTTATTTGATCGCCTGATCCGACGGCTCCCCGTCCATCTCCTACCTCGAGCTCGTCTGAGGCACCCGCGACGTCCCCGCTGAACCAGGCGCCTCCCGACGACAGTGTTTGAGATCCTGGCCACCATAAATCGAGCCGAAGCATCCATGGAGTTCATCTGAGCCGTATGAACACAATCATGCAATAAAATATGCATGCACACGTTGAATGGAGAAAAATGGAGTTCGTCCGAGGAAAACAACATTGCCGAGGCTATGAGGTTTATTCTTTGCATGGAGTATCCTTAACCAAAGGCCATGCATGCGTTCTATGTCGCATGCATGTAGAGGAAAAAATAAAGGAGGGAACCCGCATGAAACAAGATAGAAATTCAAGATTTGCAAAATCTTGAAAACCCGATAAATTCGGGGATTCAAAGATTTAACTCCGCGGATGTAAAGCACCGCCTCTGCCTATAAAAATGAGGTCGAGTCCTTGAGGCTTGCTTGCTGATCCTCTGAAGAGAGAAGTCCCGTGAGTGCCTTTGTGCCTCGTGAAGTAAAAGCCCCGCGCACACTTGCGCGGCTGTTGTCCCGAAGCCACCCGAGGCTTTGAAGGTGTTCCTTGCGTGCAACTCTTTTGTGCGACAAGAAGGCTGAGTCCCCTGTGCGCCTTCCCTTTGCGCGGCAGGAAGACCCGAGGCAGCCGCATCACTTGCGCGCCTTCGTGGTTCGTTGAGGCTTGCGCGACAGGAGCGCCCGCGGTAGTGTTGCACCCTTGCACACTTGAGCCTGCGCGGCATTTGAAGACAAGAAGAGGGCCACACCCCCTTGCACGCCTTGTTTGAGTTCGGGTATATTGAGACAAATACACTAAGTGTGTGTGTGCAAATTGAAGAGGAAGAACCCGAGGCTTGGTTGTGTGTGGAAGTGAGAGAGTAGACTTGAACCTTGTGTGTGCACACTTTGAAGAACAAACTAAAAGAACACTAAAGTGATTGTGTGCAACAAGAAGAGGAGGAGGCCAACTCATGTGTGTGCAAAAAGAAGAATAAATTGTGTGTGCAAAACAAGTGAAGGCTGAACCTATGTGTGTGCACTACTTGAAGTGTGTACACACTTAGAAGAAGAAAAAGAGGATACTCACACAACGTATAACACACATTTATGTGTGTAATCAAAAGGAATTAAACGTGTGAAGGAAAATAAGAAAAGGTGTGTGTGCTAAAAGTATTTACACCCATTGTGGGTTTATCACACCAAGGAGAAAAAGGGGAGTGCATGCTTGCATGTATGCACATGCACACGTGAACAAAGACAAATCTGGTTGTGTGCATCTGAGTTGACCAAGACCGGAATTTCTTGAAGAGAATTGAAAAGGCCATGCAGTCAGTGCATGAGGATTCAGAGTTGCCATGCATTCAGTGCATGAAGTTGTTTTGAAGTGAGACTGGACCAGACTGAAGTTAAAGATATCAGTTGTCTGAGTATTCAGTAGTTGGAGAGAGGCCAGGTCATCCTTAGAAGAAGGACATAAATCCTGAGAAAGACGAGAAGACCTGATCAACTCAAGTGATCAGAGGTACAGAGCAAGGCTAGCAGTCTTTATCCCAGACTGCTGAAGATATTTGAAGAACTTAAAGTGGAGAAGAGCTACTCGTGTGACTCGAGGAGCCAAGAGAAGACCCTGTGGGACTCAGGGAGAAGAAGTCTTCAGTGGGATTCTGGAGCAGGCCAGTGGGACTCTGGTAACAATGTGGGACGTAGTATAAAGACCCTCCTGTGGGACTCAGGAGAGATACAGTGGGACTCTGTATCGACCATTGTAATACTAACAGATTATAATGGAAGAAACCATGTTGGGGTGTATAACCAACATGGCAAGGACGTAGGCCTTTGGTGTCGAACCTTGTAAATCCTTGTGTCCAGTGCCTTTACATTTACTGCATCATTCGTGGAAAGGTGAGAGATATAAGAAGAGGGGATCGAGGCTTTAACCAGCCATAGAGGTTTAATTGATAAAGAATCAATTAGTAAAAAGTTTAAAGGGATCACTGATTCACCCCCTCCCCCTCTCAGTGATTCACACTGATCTGGGCACTTCACAGGGTATGAAGAAGTAAATTATGAATGACTTGCAAGGATAGTATGTGGGGATATGAAGAAAAGATGTTGTTGTAGTTTTCATTTTTATGATGTAATGTAAGACTTATGAATATATCTAGTATTTTCAAGGCTACTAAACCAATCGGTCTTTCGAGATTTGATCCTTCTTTGATCATGTCAATGTTATGTAATAATGCACCGACTCTAGGTAACTGGGGTCGGGGCGTTACAATCTTAAATAATTATTGTAATAAATTAAATTAAAGAATACTATTTTTTTTCAAAAATTGAATCTAGGTGATTTAAATTACTTATTAATTGTGAAAGTGTTGAGTTCCACATTTGGAATATGGTGGAGTTTAATATTCATTTCTATGGTTTATGAAATATTTACTATGAATATGTATTATTGGATATTTGGGCATTAGTTTTTCACATAATCAAGTAAATATAAAATTTATTTGTTAATAAAAATTCCCCATGATCTTCAACTATCTATTCAAAACTCACATAACTCGTATTATAGAGGGTTGAATTTCTTGTTTCATTAAATTTTATTATTTCACAATCATATACTTATTTCTTTATATTTTTCCTTTAATATATTTCTCATAATTTTATCTTTTTTTCATGTTTAATTTTATTTCTCTAGGTCACTCATACAATTTGTCATCATTTCCTTAAGGATTGACCAAAATTAATTCAATAGTAGTTTTTTAGGGGAAATAAATAAATAAATTATGTTGACTGATTTATGATTAGAAAATTTATATTTTTTTCATGGAGAAGGAAAATCAACCAAGTTAAAAAAAATCCTAGAAAACTATAACAAGTCTTCAATTTGTAAAAAAATGTGACAAAAACAGAAAATAAATATCAAAAGAAATCTATTTGAAATTTTCATGTGAAAAATTATTATGGTTTCATTGAAGAAGAATTAATTTTTTTTATAAAAATAAGAATAAACTCATAAAAACATATTCTATTAATTTTCTAAAATATAAAAAAGTATTTTCTCTAAAAAGTAATGTGAAAATATAAGACAATAGGGATGTAGTGGATCACTATGAAAATGAACTTCCACTTTAACATAGGTTTCATGTCATTATAACTAAGAGTTATAGTTTATTTGTGTTTAAAGTAATCATTTATGCATTATGTTTACCCCTAGGTATAGAAATTACGAAATTAAAGTATCATTGAAGTCTATGTTTCAATTATTCAATTGATTTTCTAATAAAGTTTCTTTATACTTTATATGGGATGTTTTAAGTGTGGTGAATCAAGTTCAACTATAAGGGATTTGTTAGGATGTGATGAAATTGTGTGTATTTCCATTTTTTCTCATGGTTAATTCTATATATATTTATAGAAATTATAATATGTGTTTTTTTGACACATGGAACATGGTATTTAATACAATTTTTATGATGTTATACTATAAAATAATGACATTTGAAGATATAAAATTTATCACTAATTTTGTACAAGATGAGGGTGATCTTCGCCATGATACAATGGAATGAATTAGGCATCTTTTAAGAAAATTTCAAAATTATTAATTTTCTATGCATTTCCACATGGAAACCTTTTACAATGGTCTCACCACTTATAGTCATACAATAGTAGATCAATCTTTTGGGGAATATTTTTTCAATAAATTTTCTCAATAAAAAATATACTTTTAATCCATTTTCTCAACATATTCATTTAAAATTTTGTAGAGAGAGATCCATCCTTTTAAGATACAAAAATTATGGTCAAAGAATGCATAAACATGCATAATTTATTTATAATGTGAATTCACTTATGGGAAACGCCAAAAACATGGTATGGTTATTCATTCCTGGTCATACTATCCCCAAATCAATATTACAAACCATCCTTCCATATAAGATAATATTATTAGGTATGACCCTATGATGAATCATAGGGATGATCTCTTCACAATAACTAAAACCAAGATTATATGAATAATAAAAACTTATAATGGAGAGAGCATGGTTTTTTGAAACATTACTTCTCCTTGAGTCCATCCAAAGCCTATAAAAGAATTACAAAATGGACCGATGGCTAATAAATCTAAATAAAAAACCCATTTAGAAGATATCATGGATAAAAATATAAGTATTATGGATTATCATTATGAAATACATAATGATAATGTCAAATTTCGAAGCATTGGTTTCAAAAATGACATGAACTATCGGCAATCTCAAATCAATCACATTGTTAATGAAATTTGAGGTAGTGAGAAACATCAGCTACATTGTACAATAGAAGGTAACCCAATGGGGAATTCTATGTAATTGAATACAAGTAGTGGCCTAAAAACTCAAGACAAATCAAAACGTTTCGCATAAATAGTTCAAATTAAATTCCATGAATATAACTCCCAACCAAATATGTGATATAAAAATTATAGTATCTTAGAAAGAAACACATTAATTTAAATAAACACACCTATTACACTAAAAATAATTTTAAAATGACTCTAAAATTTGAATAAATAAATTGAATTACGATATTAGGGGAGAAACTAGGGTAATACCCACTATCCTAAATAATATTTTCTGAACCATCACATTCACTCAAAAATCATAAAAAAAATTCAATAACTTAATCTTCTTTAAATAGTTGGTCTTCTCAGTAATCTATATTTGAACATTTCATTCATTCATGAATTAATATAGATTTCATAAAATCTCAATTCTAGAAAAAATAGATTCAAATTAGAAAAAATTGACTATTTTGCTTATCACAATCTAAATGTCGAGTGTTGTGTTATCCCCAAAACAATCCCTCAGAAACCAAAGGATCTATTATTTTTTTCATACCTTGTAACGTAGGTAACAATACTCACCTCAATTGCTAATGTGATCTTATTAAAAGTATCAATTTTATCTCTTACTCAGCTTTTCAATGGTTGAGATAGGGAAAACTATATCCTACCACGGTAGTCCTATAATTTTAAAACCTCTCTATAACATTACCTATAATTTGGGAAGATGATATTTTTTTCGATGTTTTAATGTTTTTTACCCTATTATTTTATCATCTAAATCAAGGAGTGTAGAAAGAATGTCCCTATCCATGAAGGTATGAAAATCCTTTCCCATAGGAGGTTCTATGATAAAAATCTATAATGAGAAATCAATTTTCAATTTTGGAGAAAAAATGGAAGAATTTAATTTTTTAAAACCTCATTGAAACAACACATAAGGATAACTTCTCTAGAGTAGAAATGATATAATTTTAGGAACCGTTTGATCTATTTGATAAAGAGTTATTATATGTTATGGAAGTTCAAAGAAGTTAATATATTTTTGAAAAAAATTATTTGGAGGTAGATGTACCTAAAATGATGGATCATTTTGACGACTATAAGTTACATTTCAATATTATATGTATGGTTTTCTGGAGGAATATAAATTTAATTTAGATATAATTTTTGAGTGTAGTGTGTTTCCCTCTTTCAAAAATAGTGAGGAACATGTCTTGTCGTCCTCTAATGCATTATTTCAAAGACACAAAGAAACAATATTCCACTTTGTAAAAAAATTCTATGTACTATTGAATAATAAATGCATGTATGTCTTAAAACAAAGCCATTATATTTGAAATATTCATTTTTAGATGGGGGTTACAAACTTCCTTTATTGATTTTTTCTATGATTTTGGAAAGTGAATAAGAAAGGCTACATAGTGTATTGAAGAGGTTAAAATCATATGTACGATGAACCATCTAAGATATCATCGATATTATACCATATTATTTCATGTATAAAATAAATACTATTCATAATCATAATCCTAGAGTAGAAGATCAAGGAATTAAAAATACTAATATTAAAGAGGTTGTCATAGGGGATGTTATTAAATTGTTAGAATTTGGGGTAATATTTTTAATCTCTGATAATTCTAGGGACTTACTAGTCTAGGTTTTCCATATGAAGTTGGATTCATAGTAATGACCAATAAAAATAATGAACAAATTATAACTAGGAATGTTTCCAAATTTAGAGATTATATATACTATAAGAAACATAATTTAGCAATTTAAAAGTATCATTTTGAAAAAAAAGAATAATTCCCGAATAGGATTGAATATAATAATTTTTTCTATTACCATGATGTCTATTCTGGTTACAACTACATTCTAGTAGCCTCATAATATTGGAAAAGACAACCTTCACATCTCTATTTCAGACATTTGACTTCTAGGGAATGAACATTAGATTGTGTGGTGCCTCATACACCATTCAATGGTGCAAGGTGGATGTTCTCAAATACATGATAATGAGTATTATATATTTATTCATGGATGAATTCTGCAAAATTGTAATATAATTTAATATGGATTATAGAATTTTGAATTATTTTTTGCAATATTTTTATGGAACTTCTTTTTTATTAATTGGTAAAAATGTAAATTTATGGTCAACAAAGTCAGACTTTTTAGTATTAACATATATATGAGTGGAATTGTTGTTTATAAGTTTAAAATTGAGTATATTCAAAAACAACACCCACAAAAATATTTTAATGGTGTTGGAAGCTTCTCAGAGAAAGCTAGATTCTACTAGAGGTTAATAATTAATTTTACAAAAAATAAAAACAAGTCCCTAACGATCACTGATATTGAAAAATATACAATATTTTATAGAAAATATATTAATTTAACCAATATTATTAATTAGAGACTTATTTTTTCTCCCATTATCACTACCATTAATTGAATTTTTTAATTTCAAATAATTTTATAAGCTAGTGATGTGGTTATTACGGTGGTCTTGGGGAAATGGAATTATAGAATATTGTATGTGGTGATTTATGTTATTATGTTTTTATATGATTCATAATGGAATTGTACCTTGTGTAAGAAATAGTTTTTATCTTTTGTGTTTTCTCTAGAAAAACAATGGAAACACCTAAATTGTAAAAAATAAATATTCTTTATTGATCAATTAGCTCTGAAGTATTTTCCATCAAAGAAGGTGGCTATACCAAAACTAATATGATTGATACTCCACATAGAATTGTTTTACAATGAGATAAGAGATAAACATGTTGTTAAACATATAGTAAATATAAACCTTTATAACCTTCTCAGTTAATAAAATAGTAACCCTTGGGAGAAACATTCATCACCCCTAGATTGATAACTAAAATATATGATATCTATATATGTTTCATGGTTTATTTATTATGCTAATTTTCAGGATATATGGTTCTTTCCCAAGGATATCACAAGAAATGAATGAAATAAATATATATTAGATCCTTTAAAAAACAATTGTGATGATAATTTACTATTTAGGATGTTTGATTATGGTATTCTTAAGAGATTACTACCCGTGGTGGAGATGTTACCCATTCTAGAGAGTTGTCACTCTTTACCATGGTGTGATCACCATGGGGGATGAAGTACTAATTGGGAAGTCTTCCATATATGGTTTCTATTAGATAACTTTTTCCATGAATCTTTTTAGCCTTAATCATGGTTTTAACATGTGTCAAATTTAAGGAAATGAATGTTATAAGGATGAGCTACCACAAAAATGGATTTTTTGGTTGAATTATTTTATGTATGTGGATTAGACTTTATAGTATTATTTCAATCATATCATGTGGTTGAGTAAATTTTAAAATATTTGGATTACGTTTCTATGATGGTTGAGCTAGTGACAAATCCTACTAATTGGCATACTAGTGTCATAAAATACTTCATTAATAACATCATTTCATAGTTTCTACAAACTAAATCATTAATATTTGAAAATTGAGGCAAATTCAAGACCATTAAATTCAATAAAATTAACAACCCATACATTTCATGCATAGATATAACATATTAATAGATTAATATTCATTATATAATATGATGATCTATTGTATGATCATATAGGTCTAGTGCCTTTGGTAGAATAAATACCAAATCAAATAGTACATAACATATCTACATCATCTCCCACTAAGTTCCTCATAACTAACACTCATACTAGACATAACATACTAAATTCATTTATTCATCACTTGGGGAAGGGGACATAAGAAATGGTGAGCTTATATGCTCCGTAAGGGTAATAACAAGAGATATCAATGACCAAGTGAGTATAATTCTGATCAAAAGTGTATGAGAACATGAAAATAACATTTTAAAATCATACCCTTCATATCATAGATAAAAATCTTGGGTCATGGAATAATACATGGAAGTTAATAATATATAAATCATAATCAAATCTATGAAAATAAACCTTGAGAGTATAATGTTTTCATAAGATATAACTTTTTGGCATACACATAATCATAGAAAATCACTTCCATATTAGTCGAGGCTCATTTCCAAGACTATCATGGTTGAATGGGTTTACTCGTCAAACAATCATAGTAATCAAGGTTCACTCCCAAGACTATGATAGAGAACAAATTTCCTACTGAATAGGGTTAACACCCCATTCCAATCCTATTTCAATAATTAGATATCAATCTTTACCCAATGAATTAGATAGAATTATAGGTCCCACATGTCCATGGTTATAACATTACCATCATAATTAGTTAAGAAGTAACCACTATAATTGGTTATAATGTAAAAACTATTTTTTGGATACAATATATCCATCGTTACATAGAAAAAATAGTGCAAATGTGTTCCAAGAGATTATAATCCCATCCTCATATCATCACATCATAACCCGTGTAAAGAAAAAAGGTTTCATAAGAATTTCATCAATTCACTAAATCACAACCAAAGGGAAAAAATGGTTTTCATAAAAATATCATCAATATAAACATTTACCAACTTGATAAAGATAAATAATATTATTAATGGGTTATATCCCCAGAAAATCAAAATTCTTATCAAAGGATGTTATCATATAAGAAAATTCATTTAAAAGGTTACTGAAACATTTTGTATCAACCCCAACACCAGAATCCCCTAGCTGGTGGCTACTACCATTACATTGGAAAAAAACATGTTTCAGATCCCAAAGGACTATTTATTTTATTATTTTTTGTAAAATAGATACATACAAGAGTCTTGTATTGATAATGGATATGAAATTTAGAACATAATACTTTCTCCTCTTCTTTTTCTATATTAACACTATTGAATTTAGAATATCCTTTCTTATATTTCATAGTAATATTTATGGAATCATGTGTAATGAAAAAAAATATGGGTGAGCTAAAATGCTCATAAAGGGTTAAGTATAGTGGGTGAAATAGTGAATCAAAAAACACAATCAATGTTTCAATGTATGTAACTGAGCTCACATTAAATTTAATTATATAGATAATGAAAAATAAATATATAATGTTAAATAACTAATAACACATTCCATTTAAATAATAGAATAAGGATTAATCGACATGGTAAGTTAAATAATTGAAAACCATTCTATTTAAGTAATAAACTAATAATGAAATGCAACCATATATTTTTTTTCTTAGTGAAAATATCATTGATTATAATAACTGAATTCTCAGTGATGGAAATTATTAAATGTTGGATTCAATGTTTCCTAGGCATAACTAACCCATATGAACAAGATATTTAACAATATAGATTAAAACATACTAGGAAGAAACCCATCTGATTTTTCTAACTGATTCATCTCATGAGACATCTAATGCATAGAGGGGATAACATTTAATGGTCCCCGGCATGAGTCATTCTATTCCAAATAATTACTTTTATATCAAATAATTGATTTAATTCAAAAATAATTTTCCTTATAAATTATTTGAATCAATAATAAAATACAGACTTATAAATATTTTCCTAGATAAAAAAATATCTTTCAAAGTGAACACTATATGTAAAAGTCATATATGGTTTGGACTGTAATAATATCCATGATCAATTATGTGAATATTTAGGTGAAATTTAATTTTGAATGGTCACTGTAAAGTGAATAACTAAAGGGGATGTTAGTTCCTACAAAAATGATCAGGGAAGTGAATTTAAAAACTATCCTTGGTAAAAATAATCATATTCCATCGAGAGAAAGAATAATAATGGTATCAATATGACATATACCAACTGGAGTTAGAATATGGTTTGTTGTTATTGATGAAAAAATTATTTTTAAAAACATTCTTGGGGAAAATATACTTTTATTTTTAATAAACATTTTGAAAATTAATATTCTTTCAAAATACATTTAAAAACAGTTGATGTAAAAATAACACATAAAATTTAAAGATAATATTCAGATAAATATCAGGGGTAATTCAGTATAAGACATAATGGACAATATTTTTCATGCTAAAAAGGTTATAAAAGTTCCTTATTGTTTTTTTAAATGCTTGGGGTCGAAGCCTCAATTTATTATTAAATCAAAGACCTCTTTCTAGTCTAGGTAGAGGGAGACCCATTACATAGCCCGAAGGCCTAAGGCCAAGTGTCCTAAATACAAGGCTTCAAATACCATTTTTGGCCCAAAGGACCCCTCTGTGAATAGTACTGCTATAGTACCCATGCTGCTACAGTACCCACTATAGTATCGCCGCTTCAACAGTACTTCTATAGTACCCCAGAATTTTGTCCCTAGCCAGATTTGATTTTGGGTCTTTTGGATTCCAAGCAGGATCTTCTACCACTTGGGTAGAAGCTCTTTGGTAGAAATGTGTCTTATTCATAAAGAGAAAAGAATATTAATTTGAAAACATTTTAAAAAAAGAAAAAATGGGTAAAATTTAATTTTATTAAATTATTTTGAAAAGGATAAAGGATTTTTTTGAAAACATTGTTTGAAAACATTGATTTTTAAGAATATGGATTTTTGATTGAAGAGAGAAATGAAGTTAGATTTCTTTTAAATTATATTCTAAATGGTTTTAAGAACACATGAGTGGAAAAATGGTATTATCACTTGAAAAAGATAATGAATATCCATACTAGAAGAAAACGGTAGGGTTAATTATGAAATTTTCATATAATTTCCTTAAATGTAATTTCAAGAATAAAAAATCCTGATTAGAGCATGATTGTGAAATAAACCTTTTAAAATGATCATAATGTTGAAGTGATAATTAATCAATGAATCGATTATGTCTATCGACTGTAAATCCACTTAAAAAGTGTAAATACATCAATATACCTCAAAAAATCATAAATATAATTATAGAATATTAATGAAAAATATGATGTAAAATAACTGAATGAAAAGAAATTGAGTTATGATATTCCTTAACACTTGGTAACTCTTAATTCAAATAGTCTTAGATTACTGTTCTTACTCCGAGGTGGTGCGTTTCGGGTGATGATGAAATGGTCTGATGAGAATCACCACTCGTCTCTTTTTCAAGGGATTGTCCCTTGTAAAATTCAACATTTCATTTGTTTCAACCTGTTCTGTGTCATTATCCTTGAAGGGACAGTTGTATTAACCCTGTAGGAACTGGGTAATTCACCCCTTTCCCACTATGAAGGAGATTCCATAGTCAGATAGTCCCAGCGGGAGAATGAAAGGGGTCAAATACTTGTGAAATCGGTCATCCTCGGATATAACTTCCTTGGATGGTCTTCAAAGGGTTTATTCAGGATGCCAAAAACACCCAACAATCCTGGTATCCAAGATTCATGGACCTTCATTCTAGATGCAGGCACTCGTTGAACAATGGTTTTTCCAACGACACTTAAGGACTCTATTAGTCGATAGACTGGGAAGTCAAGCTCACCGCACCCTTTTGGGGGGAGTATTATTGCCAATTCCAAGACTCTATTATATATTGATGTCGTGTTCATATGTTCATGAATCCATGGTTCATTTATGAAGATTTTGTCCATGGGTTACCCCTAGTTTACCAGATCATCATAAGCATACATATATTTGATGTTTCTGAGGTTATGCTGACTGGAGTCATACAATAAGGCACTCTGGAGTTTATCTTCCTCCCGGGGGGACAGAAGGTGACTTGATGTTGGGATCAGACCAACAAAATTGGTTTCCCACGTATCCTCAAGAGATGAATTAGAACACACATGGTTCGGAATTGTGTGGGGATTATGCGTAGAATCTTCCCATTTGGGAAGACATGATTGGGTGAACCCCTTTTGGAAGGGAAACCTTTTGAGCTCGAGACTTCGAGTAGGAATCCTACATATCCTAGTTTGACTAGGAATAATAGTCCCCATAGTTCATAATGGTGTGGATGTTTTAATCTTAAAAACCCTCTAAGCCCATGTGAAGTCATGCTCGGTGTGAGAAAGAAGAGGATGTGAGATATCCAACCAACCACATGCTTCCTCTCCTTCTGGTGGGAGAGGGAGAGCCTATGATGGAAGATGTCAGGCATACGGTGGGCAGGGGTGCCAAGCAATGATACCCTCAATGTGAAATGACATTAAAGGTCATGCGGCTCGACCTCAGAAGATTGGGGACGTACCTCAGTGGGAGTGCCCCAAAACATCATCTGAGGTATAATACAGTTTAAATTCATATAGCATGGATGATGGAATAATAGTTTAATATAATTTGGATAGGAATATTTGGGGTCTTACAGTTTAGGATCATGCGATGAGGACCACTTTCTATAGAAACCATTATTAACTAGAGTAATACCATATTTTTAGGTTCTGACGTGCCTTGAACATGAGAGGTACAGAATGTGTAAACCATGGTAAGGGGAGATATCAGATCAGGAGAAATGATATGAGGCATGGGAGGCATTGAGGTGTATAGAGGTAACAGGGGCCTCTCCCGTGGATGAATTTTTCTTTTGTTGAGAGGTCATTTTTGTGGGCAACATATCCAGAGCCACTTGGGTATGATGTTCATGTTCAAGAAGAGGTGTCCTCAGGACACTGAACTTCCATTTCTGATGGACGAGGAGGTTTGTGATTATCTGAAATCACCCAGTATACTAAAGTTTAATTTCATATATCATGGACACCATAATCACTATTTAATGTGGTGTTTCATATACTAATACCATACAATTTAATGTCACGTGGTCAGCATGATAACTCATAGTTTAGGGTCGTGGAGTTTGGACCATTATTTATTGAATCCATGATAAGATATAGGATAATCGGGCATGGATGTTCTGACATGACTTGAACATGACATGGAATGATAGTGTAAACTGTGACATTTGGGATTATCAGATCAATAGAAATGATATGGGGCATGGAATACATTGAGGGATACAGTGGTTTGAAAGGACTCTCTTTAGGTTGAAGTTTCCTTTAGTTGATGATTATTTTTGTGGGAAACCTATGCAGAGCCACCAAGGCATGATTTTCATAGTCAAAAAAAATGTATCCCCAGGATACTGTCCTTCCACCTCTGATGGCCATGGAGGATTATGAGGATCTGGAATCACCTGAGACATAGAGTTTCACGGATGGAAAGGATGTGTCTGGACAATTAATAAACATTCGGGCTATGGTAGTCTATAGAGTTTTGTGTCAACCTGGCCTAGGAGGTAGGTGATAAAGTTCTCAAGAGGGGCATGAAAAATGTCTCTTCCCATGGAATTTAAGGGACAGATGTTTGGGAACTATAAGGGTGTAATGGAAAATGTCGTCGAACCGAACCAGAATGTTCAGGGTGCGACAATCCATTTTTCACAGGGTCTGTTTTGGTAGTGAAGGGACCGGGATGGAGGGCCGGGACCACAGCCCGACATTGATCCCAAGCTGGGGCGCATTACCCATGGTATAGACCAGTTGTCGTGAACAATTATCTGCATATGGATGTTTGCGTAGGAGATGGCCGCATTGGAGCATCCACATAAGAGCTGTCCGCGAACTGTATGTTCATGAAGGAGTCGTCTGTATTGGAGCTGGTATAGTATGATTGTATGTAGAATATCTGGCTGCCAAGGACCGTCTGCGTACTGGGTTCCGCATATGGGAGCTTGTGTACTGTCTTCCGCATATTGGTGTCTACGATCTATTTTTATTACATTTTTATTGGTTTTCTAGTTCGCTGCGGAGGGTCTTTCGAATATGGTTCACAGACTGGAGTCTGCAAACTACATATGGTTCTTCCGATGGAATCCGTGAACTGCTTAAGTTGTGTAATGGAGTCCCTCGAACAACTTTAGGTGGAGGAGAATTTTCTCCCACACCATCTATTTTATTCATCATCTTTTCACCCGTCGCAGAGCTCTCCCTCCGCCCTCCTTCCTTCTTTTTTTCAGTTCCCATGGTATCCAATTTATACAGTATTTAGGAATTTGTATCTGCAATTCACGCAGAACCTTTTTTGGAATCCCATGGAGGAAATCTGGCCTACATATGAATCAGAAAAATGTGATTTATGGAGGTGTGTTATGTCGTCGTCTTCTCCTCATCGGGGAACCATATCATTCGTGGGGATGGTGTGTAGGTAGTACCTCATTTGTACTCTCTCCAATAAAAATGGTTCGTACTGGCTTCGGTTCACAAGAGTAAATTCACCTTGAATAGCTTCATTCGTTGTCCAACACCTCGTGGGCAAGTGCGTCGTAGGCCATGCACATACTAGTAGTTCGTAGTTTAAGCCTTCTGTGAACCTTTCCTAGTAATCGGTATGCTGCTAGTCCATACTCCATTATGAAATTTTATTACTTCAAATTTCTTGTCAAATGTTCAATCCAGTATGTATTTCTTTTCTTCAACCAACTTGAAGGAGTATTTTCCTTCCCTTTGCTAAATTTTCTAGACCCTATAATGACATAAATCAAATTGAAACTAAAAATACAACCAAGAATTAAGCATTATGGATATTAAACATTAAATTTATATTATATCAACCATGTGAGAGAAACTAGTTGGATAATATTATAATATCCTTTAATTACATAAAATTGAGACATAATCCCTCACCAAAAACATCCATTTTGTTGAACACTCATTAACAAAATGTATAATTATTTTAATAAATTTATTAACTTACACCCAAACCATATTAATATTTATCAAATCATATATGATCCTTTTGTAACATATTATTTCATGTCCGATAATAATATTTCATTATTTTCATCATTTTGGGTAAAAACATGCTTTGTATTTCAAGAATTTTTTAACTTGTAATGTGTTTTTTCAACTTACTTCAATAATGATTTAATTGTATATTAAAGGTAAATAATAATTAAGATAATATATATTTTTTTATATGTATTTAGATTAATCCATCAAATGTGGTGATAGAAAATGAAATACACTGTTCATGGACATGGTAGGTTGTATGTGTGCATGAACGATGCTTCCATTTTCTTTTCATATTAAAAGGAAGAGAATGAAATGATAAATATTTATATCATCATTACTTTATAATATTTATTCCTTATATATTAGATGTTTTCATTAAATCCATCTTTAATATATTCTATGCAATTAGTGATTGAATCACATCTCTTCACGAGATAGTAGTATCCTGTGCACACAAACAACGTTTTCATATTCCCACAAAATGCAACGAATGAAGGTATGTGTAATATAATAATTCAAGAAGAAAAAAAACAATTAAATATAATATATATCATATAAAATAGTATTTATATCATCATTACCAACCATGATAGGTGGTAATGGAAAAATATACGTGTAAAGACCCGTAAATTTCAAGAAATTTTTTTTTCTTTTTTTCTTTGAAATTTTACAAGAATGCAGTTTCTGACGGCACCTGATTCCGAGGCCCGGTGTGCCCGGAATCATTTTCCGAAGTTTAGCTCGGGTACGTTCAGTGAACGGACGAGCGGGTTTTTCTAACTCTTGAACCGGTGCCCGGAATCGAATTCTGAGGGCACCGATGAAATCGCAGCGCCGGTATTCGCTTAGAAACGCATCTTCCGGAGTTGCGTTTGCTCGGGTGTGGTTTTTAATTTCGGGCTTAAAGTTAAGAAATAAAATAATTTTGCGACAACTTTATTTTATTTCACTTAAGCCACTTGGAAGCCACTTGAAGCCACTTAAAGGCGGCTTGAACTGAGTTGAACTGGATAGGATGCTATCTGGAAATATCCTACCCCCCTTGGTAGGATATTTGTGAGGTGGGGCCCGCACGAGCACCGCCGTTTCTTTCGCTAAGTAACGCAGCCGCGAAAACCCGTCAAGGTAACTGAAAAGTCAACCGGCGCGTTTTCTTTAATTCTTAACAGACCATTTAATTGGGCGGTTTATTTCGTGAATTAAATGGGCTATTTCATTCGTTGAATTAATTCAACGAATTTAATGGGTCGTTACTTACGTGTTTGCGTTCGTTGGCGAATTAATAAAATAGACAAACTTGTCTATTTTGGAGGATTGCTATCGTTGTGCGAATTCTCTGAGCCTCCACCCTCCTCGCGAAGAATGCGAAGAACGCGAAGAACGCCGGTGACCGGAATTCGACGACGCACACCGTGATCTGCGACGTCGACGAGCTCTACCCGCGACGTTCTTCGGCGACGCCTCTTCTTCCGCGGCCGATCCTCGTTCGGAAACTAAGGTGAGAAACGGATCGTTTAATTCTCCCTTTTAATTTCAATGACAACAGATTTAATTAATTAAATCCGTTTGTTCTAGATCCGGAGATCGTCGGCGCGACGTTTTTTTTCCGCGGTGCGACGAACGTCTCTTCCATGACGACTCGACGATCCCCTCCTTCCGCGACGAGCGATTCCGCGACGACCTCACGTCCGACGGCGACATCGAGGTAGGGGTTTATCTTCTTGTGATTATCCTTCGGTGATTCTACTTCTTTTTGAACAAGGAACCGGCATGAATAATTTCAAGTGGTTAAAAATTGAATTGCCGTTTAAAAGAAAAAGAAGTGAACAATTTTTATCTTGATTAAAAATTGTTGTAGCCCCTTTCTCCCGTTGTTTATGACTAACGCGGAGGGTGCGGGTCTAACGAACAAGACCCGACAACCCTCCGCCGATCCTTTTCATGTGCGGTTTTGGCAAGCGACGACGAACCGTGCGGCAAGGGCGATCCGTTGATCCCGTAGTGAAGATCGGCCCCCGGGAGGAGCAACGGCGCAGACGGGAGAGGAATCGGGCCACCGGAGCAACTCCGGCGGCCCGCGGAAGGCGGCGACGGCGACCGGAGGCGGCGGCGCCCGGCGCGCCGCCGGAGGATCCGCCGCGGCTTGGTCGTGGCGGCGGCGAACCGCCGGACCACGTCCGCGGTCCGGCCACCCAACACGCGGCCCGCGCGGGCCGCGTTCCACCTAAGCCGCGGGTCAAACCCGCGGCGCCCCTTGGCCGCTCGGCCGAGGTCGAGCCGGCCGGTCCGGTCGGCCGGGCCGCGCCCAGGCCGGGTCGGGTCGACCCTGTTCGGCCGACCCCCAGGGGGAGGGGGGGTTCGGGCCGGGTCGCCCCGGGCCCAGAACCCCCCGTTTTCGGGCCCTCTTCGGTCTCTAGCCCATATCTTGGGCCTGGGATCTCCGATTGACGAACCGTCAGCGGAAACGCGATTCTTGGATCGAGACGGTCGTTTCGGTATATCGCACTCAAGGTTTCGGATTACATTGAGTTCGGCCGGGTCGGTTCGTTCACGAAACCAACCGGGCCTTCGGAGCGGAAACGCTCATATCTTGAGCTACGGACGTCCGATTGACGTGCCGTCAGCCGTGTTGTGTTCCTCCTAGTGAGACAGACCTTTTGGAATACTCCGCCCGAGGTTTGGACGCAGGTGGAGTACGGTCGGGTTGGTTTTACCTTAAAAACCAACCGGGCCCCTGGGACGAAAATGCCAATAACTCTCAGACCGGGCGTTCGATCGACGCACCGTCTGTTGCGTTGAGTTCCTGTTTACGATACGGAACTTTGGGCATCCTTCGCCAGAGTTTTGGATACAGTTAGTAGTGGTCGGGTTGGATCGCACCCGAAATCCAACCGGGCCCCTAGAACGGAAAGCTGATATCTTTCAGACAGCACGTCCGTTTGACGAACCGTCAGCGGCGTTGGCGATTACGTTGAGTAACGGTCCCTTTGAGTATACCCTATGGGAGTTCAGGGTATAGTTGTGATACGGCCGGGATTGGTTCGCACTCGAAACCAACCGGGCCCCTGGGACGAAAAGGCTAATAACTCATAGACCGGGCGTCCGATCGACGCGCCGTCTGTTGCGTTGAGACCCCTGTGACGAGACGGTCTTTTGAGATACTTCTTTGCGGGACTTTGTGATACTTGGAGTATCGACCAGTAGCTCGTGGAGCGGACCCTCCCGGAGACGAGCGTGCAGAGTACGGAGACCGTGTAGCCGGCTGAGACCTGACGACTGCTTGACCGACTCGACTTGGAGTGAGTCGACTAGCCCAGTGGACGGAGCGCCCGGTATTTGGCGGCAGACCCACGTCGGACGGAGCGCCTGGTAGTTGGCAACAAACCCTCGGTACTCGACAGGAGGAGTGCCTCAGTAGGCTATTTGGGTGAGCGCCCGGTATTTGGCGACAGACCCTCAGCGGACGGAGCGCCCGGTAGTTGGCCGCAAATCCGCAGTACTCGACAGGAGGAGTACATCAGCAGTCTTAGGTTAGTGAGCAGTACCTCGGAGTTGTGACAGGACCACTGTACACTCTAGAGACGGAGCTCTTCAGTAGTTATGGTTTCGAAAATGAAAATCCTGGTTTGAGCTGAGACTTTTGACCTTGTGTTTACCTCATGATTGAGATGGGTCACTTGCTAACTTTGGTATATGTATGGGCATATACCCGGGTAGTGGTTATCCGTTGTCTTCACAATCCTTGTGTTTCCTCATGATTGATATGGGTTACTTGATAACTTAGGTATATGTATGGGCATATACCTAAGTATAGGTTATCTGTTGAGATCTTCTTTGTGGTTATCCATGTTGGTTTAGTGAGACCTTGAGGGTCTCGGGGTCCCTACTGAGTATCGTTATACTCACCCCTGCACGGGCTACGCCCGCACTACGTTGTGTTGGTTGCAGACGACGGACAGCATTGACCTTAGCTGAGACTTGCAGAGCGGGACGGTACCCGGAGGTGGACCACTGGGCGGGACGTGCTCGGAGCGGACGGCGAGACCCGTGGAGCAGAGGAGCTATCTGTACCCACCCTTCAGGTGGGATTTCCAGTGGACAGCTCGGAGTAGCGGCTTTTACTTTTAAGTTGCTGTTTTCCCTTTCGAGTTGTACTTTACTTTCAGATTGGGTTTGTATTCTGGCCCATTTACTTTTCAGCACTTCTTTTTGTACTTAGTGTTTTACTTCCGCTTGTACTCTGTGGTGCTTGTTTTCCTTTATAAAGGCAATTCCTTCCCAGTTATCGGGATTTTACGCCTTTGGTGCTAGTCCCCAGCCCCTGGCCTATGGAAGGCGGGCTTGGGGTAGTCACGGCACGGGCCCCGAGGACGGGTCGTGACAAATTGGTATCAGAGGTGGTCGGTTCTACCGCAGACTCTGATCTTTCTTTCTGTGAAGCAATAGTGTTAAGGGTACCGAGTGTGGTTTTCAGTTCAGGGAGTCTAGTGTTGGTGCGGGCGGCCGACGTATCCATACACCAGGACCCTGGCAACTGATTTCCGACTTTGTGCATGAAAACACTGATTGTGTGTGTGTTTTCAAAGGTTTTTCCCCTTAAAACAGCTCAAACCAGGTCAGCTCACCAGGTATAATCGTTTGACCGTGTTACGTTGTTTCTTTCAGGATACCTTTTCTCGGACGACCAGTTAGAGCCCAGAGGGATGTGCGTGCTGACAGCATGTCGAGTGACGAGGCTTCGGTACAGGGCCCTCTTGCAGTTGAGGCACCAGCGGAGGCGCCAGCGGTACTACCATACGTTGGGCCACCGATGCCACCAGCCCCAGCAGTAGGCGATGCCCGCTACTTGCGCGCACTGCATGAGTTCCAGCGCCAGAGGCCACCCAGGTTCGGGGGAGAGACGGACCCACAGGCGGCTGAGGATTGGCTGGAGGCTGTGGTGGGAGTCTTCAGGCTAGTGGGGACGCCATCAGACTTCATGGTGACCTTTGCTGCCAGCCTTCTTCAGGCAGCAGCAGGCAGGTGGTGGAGCCACTTGTTCCAGTTTTGCGATGGGATGGCTTTCACATGGGAAGACTTCGAGACCTTCTTCAGGGTGGAGTTTGTGCCAGAAGCTCTACATCCCGAGGGTGTTCAGGAGCTACTGCCTTGGCCGCGTGTTTTTCGATCAGAAGCCGAGTCATCTGTGGGCAATAGACAGATGAAGTAGAGATCCAGGAGGACCAGACCAGCAGTTGGGCGGTCTCGGGTTTTAGGACCGGTGGTGCGGGGCACCCGGAGTGGGAACAGATCCAGCCGTGCAAGGAGCAGGTTGTGTTACTCATGCCGCGGGAAGGGTCACCTGGCACGTGACTGTCCGACTCCTCGTACAGTTTATCCATAGACTTTTGAGGAGCCACCGAGGCAGAGGCAGCGACGAATGCTTGAGCAACAGTAGAGCAGTGGACAAGGAAGTAGAGATCCTGGAGCAGGTGGACAGGAGCGGAACTAGTGGATACGTCTCTTGTACTTCTAGTTCCATGTTGATGTTGTTTTTGTGTCTTTGTACCATGAGCTGCAATAAAATAAAGACACTTATCTTGTGATGTTTTCCTTCCTGTCCTCTTTTGTGATGTTACTGAGTGGTCCCGGTTAAACTGTTTACTTGACCCTCACTTTCGAGATTTCAACTGGAGGAGACCCAGTGACCTCACACTGATGCCGACAGTGTGACTCGACCCTTGGAGGTGAGAGTGACAGTTGGATCTCTTAGTAGTTACGTCGAGGCCTTACGACGTCATCCATGGCATGAATGCATCCTTCATGCCAGGATTGACTGTATTAGGCAATGGGCGTGGTTCATCTAGAGAGGGGATGAGACCAGGTTTCTCTTTTCGGCAAAGGAGAAATTTTAGCAGCTCTTCCAGATCATATGCAAAGGAGGTGCAGTTCATCCAGGAGCGGATGAAGACTGCACAGTGCAGTAAGAAACAGGAAACCAGTGCCAGTCTTAGAGACTCGGGCGTGTTAAATGTTTCAAGAAGAGGAAGCTTAAAGGAGAGATGAGTCTACAAAGCAGCAGACGTGGAGGAACTGCTAGGTGAGCAGCATGAGGTGGTGTACATCCTAACATGCTACAACCACCCGCCTTAGTTATTCCCGCCAGGCTTAGGGAGCTGGAGGGCGGAGGAAGAGTGCGGCTGCATACGGTCAAGGAGTGTGACCCAATGGCTCTAGAAATGATTCAAGGGACAGTCTATGTCCACTACTAGATGCTGTAGTAACAGAGGTCGATATGAATCATTCCTCGCTTCCACAAATCTTGTTCCAGACCTAGAGTTTCCGGTAAGCCGTGGACTTGACCCTCACGTCTGGAGATACCTTGGGAGGAGACTCGATAATCACACTTACGCCGACGGTGTGGTCAGACCCTCGAGGCGAGAGTTCTGGTTGGAATCTCTTGGTGGCAGCGTCGAGGCCTTACGACGTTAGTTTGAGTATGGAATGGGCAATAACTGTTCATACTCAAATTGACGGTTTTAGGCAAACGTTGGGATGGGTTTTCCTTGGTCGGCGGAAAAGGAAACCCCAGGAAGTGTAGGGTAACTCTTGCACAGGAGGGTGCGACCGATCACTCTTGAGTCGGTCAACCTTACCCGCATAGCAGCAGTCGTTTTGAGTTTCAGTTCTAACAGAAATGGAGACCTCTGGAGTTTGAGGATGACGACCACGTCTTCTTACGGGTCTCATC
Source organism: Viscum album (assembly GCA_963277665.1). NCBI lineage: Eukaryota > Viridiplantae > Streptophyta > Magnoliopsida > Santalales > Viscaceae > Viscum > Viscum album. Next base: position 838,994,600 of record OY728167.1, read on the forward strand.
TCGACGAGGTTTACGGAGATGTGGCCTGGGAGGCAAGTTATCTCTGAGGTTCAACGGACCTTTCTAGGTCCTCAGCTGGGTAGGCGAGGTGGTTTACCGCTTGGCACATCCACTTCATTTGCACTAGGTGCACGACGTTTTCCACGTATCCCAACTGAGGAGATACGTGCTTGACCCCCTTCGCATATCATCGACCATGAGGAGCTAGACGGTGGCGATGAGTGTCTTATACGGAGGTTCCTGTGGGGATCGAGGATCGACAGGAGCGGATCCTAGGAGGATGGTCGATTCCTCTTGTGCACTTTCTTTGGCAGCGCGGGAACCTGCAGGTGAGCACATGGGAGCGGAAGGCTCAGATGCGTGCTCAGTACCGACTTGTTTCCCTAAGTTTGTGGTGAAGCTTTACGGGGACGTAAAGCCCTGTGGTGGGAGTAATGTAAAGACCCGTAAATTTCAAGGAAATTTTTTTTTCTTTTTTTCTTTGGAATTTTACAAGAATGCAATTTCTGACGGCACCTGATTCCGAGGCCCGGTGTGCCCGGAATCATTTTCCGAAGTTTAGCTCGGGTACGTTCAGTGAACGGACAAGCGGGTTTTTCTAACTCTTGAAGCAGTGCCCGGAATCGAATTCTGAGGGCATCGATGAAATCGCAGCGCTGGTATTCGCTTAGAAACGCCTCTTCCGGAGTTGCGTTTGCTCGGGTGTGGTTTTTAATTTCGGGCTTAAAGTTAAGAAATAAAATAATTTTGCGACAACTTTATTTTATTTCACTTAAGCCACTTGGAAGCCACTTGAAGCCACTTAAAGGCGGCTTGAACTGAGTTGAACTGGATAGGATGCTATCTGGAAATATCCTACCCCCCTTGGTAGGATATTTGTGAGGTGGGGCCCGCACGAGCACCGCCGTTTCTTTCGCTAAGTAACGCACCCGCGAAAACCCGTCAAGGTAACTGAAAAGTCAACCGGCGCGTTTTCTTTAATTCTTAACAGACCATTTAATTGGGCGGTTTATTTCGTGAATTAAATGGGATGTTTCATTCGTTGAATTAATTCAACGAATTTAATGGGTCGTTACTTATGCGTTTGCGTTCGTTGGCGAATTAATAAAATAGACAAACTTGTCTATTTTGGAGGATTGCTATCGTTGTGCGAATTCTCTGAGCCTCCACCCTCCTCGCGAAGAACGCGAAGAACGCCGGCGACCGGAATTCGACGACGCACACCGTGATCTGCGACGTCGACGAGCTCTACCCGCGACGTTCTTCGGCGACGCCTCTTCTTCCGCGGCCGATCCTCGTTCGGCAACTAAGGTGAGAAACGGATCGTTTAATTCTCCCTTTTAATTTCAATGACAACGGATTTAATTAATTAAATCCGTTTGTTCTAGATCCGGAGATCGTCGGCGCGACGTTTTTTTTTCCCGCGGTGCGACGAACGTCTCTTCCACGACGACGCGACGATCCCCTCCTTCCGCGACGAGCGATTCCGCGACGACCTCACGTCCGACGGCGACATCGAGGTAGGGGTTTATCTTCTTGTGATTATCCTTCGGTGATTCTACTTCTTTTTGAACAAGGAACCGGAATGAATAATTTCAAGTGGTTAAAAATTGAATTTCCGTTTAAAAGAAAAAGAAGTGAACAATTTTTATCTTGATTAAAAATTGTTGTAGCCCCTTTCTCTCGTTTTTTATGACTAACGCGGAGGGTGCGGGTCTAACGAACAAGACCCGACAACCCTCTGCCGATCCTTTTCATGTGCGGTTTTGGCAAGCGACGACGAACCGTGCGGCATGGGCGATCCGTTGATCCCGCAGTAAAGATCGGCCCCCGGGAGGAGCAACGGCGCAGACGGGAGAGGAATCGGGCCACCGGAGCAACTCCGGCGGCCCGCGGAAGGCGGCGACAGCGCGGGTCGCCGGCGCGGCGGCGCCGGCGACCGGGGGCGGCGGCGCCCGGCGCGCCGCCGGAGGATCCGCCGCGGCTCGGCCACGGCGGCGGCGAACCGCCGGACCGCGTCCGCGGTCCGGCCACCCAACACGCGGCCCGCGCGGGCCGCGTTCCACCTAAGCCGCGGGTCAAACACGCGGCACCCCTTAGCCGCTCGGCCGAGGTCGAGCCGGCCGGGCCGGGTCGGGTCGACCCGGTTCGGCCGCCCCCAGGGGGAGGGGGGGTTCGGGCCGGGTCGCCCCGGGCCCAGAACCCCCCGTTTTCGGGCCCTCTTCGGTCTCTTGCCCATATCTTGGGCCTGGGATCTCCGATTGACGAACCGTCAGCGGCAACGCGATCCTTGGATCGAGATGGTCGTTTCGGTATATCGCACTCAAGGTTTCATATTACTTTGAGTTCGGCCGGGTCGGTTCGTTCACGAAACCAACCGGGCCTTCGGAGCGGAAACGCTCATATCTTGAGCTACGGACGTCCGATTGACGTGCCGTCAGCCGTGTTGTGTTCCTCCTAGTGAGACGGACCTTTTGGAATACTCCGCCCGAGGTTTGGACGCAGGTGGAGTACGGTCGGGTTGGTTTTACCTTAAAAACCAACCAGGCCCCGGGGACGAAAATGCCAATAACTCTCAGACCGGGCGTCCGATCGACGCACCGTCTGTTGCGTTGAGTTCCTGTTTACGATACGGAACTTTGGGCATCCTTCGCCAGAGTTTTGGATACAGTTAGTAGTGGTCGGTTTGGATCGCACCCGAAATCCAACCGGGCCCCTGGAACGGAAAGCTGATATATTTCAGACAGCACGTCCGTTTGACGAACCGTCAGCGGCGTTGGAGATTACGTTGAGTAACGGTCCCTTTGAGTATACCCTATGGGAGTTCAGGGTATAGTTGTGATACGGCCGGGATTGGTTCGCACTCGAAACCAACCGGGCCCCTGGGACGAAAAGGCTAATAACTCATAGACTGGGCGTCCGATCGACGTGCCGTCTATTGCGTTGAGACCCCTGTGACGAGACGGTCTTTTGAGGTACTTCTTTGCGGGACTTTGTGATACTTGGAGTATCGACCCGTAGCTCGTGGAGCGGACCCTCCCGGAGACGAGCGTGCAGAGTACGGAGACCGTGTAGCCGGCTGAGACCTGACGACTGCTTGACCGACTCAACTTGGAGTGAGTCGACTAGCCCAGTGGACGGAGCGCCCGGTATTTGGCGGCAGACCCACGGCGGACGGAGCGCCTGGTAGTTGGCAGCAAACCCGCGGTACTCGACAGGAGGAGTGCCTCAGTAGGCTATTTGGGTGAGCGCCCGGTATTTGGCGACAGACCCTCAGTGGACGGAGCGCCCGGTAGTTGGCCGCAAATCCGCAGTACTCGACAGGAGGAGTACCTCAGCAGTCTTAGGTTAGTGAGCAGTACCTCGGAGTCGTGACAGGACCACTGTACACTCTAGAGATGGAGCTCTTCAGTAGTTACGGTTTCGATAATGAAAATCCTGGTTTGAGCTGAGACTTTTGACCTTGTGTTTACCACATGATTGAGATGGGTCACTTGCTAACTTTGGTATATGTATGGGCATATAACCGGGTAGTGGTTATCCGTTGTCTTCACAATCCTTGTGTTTCCTCATGATTGAGATGGGTTACTTGATAACTTAGGTATATGTATGGGCATATACCTAAGTAGAGGTTATCTGTTGAGATCTTCTTTGTGGTTATCCTTGTTGGTTTAGTGAGACCTTTAGGGTCTCGGGGTCCCTACTGAGTATCGTTATACTCACCCCTGCACGGGCTACGCCCGCACTACGTTGTGTTGGTTGCAGACGACGGACAGCGTTGACCTTAGCTGAGACTTGCAGAGCGGGACGGTACCCAGAGGTGGACCACTGGGCGAGACGTGCTCGGAGCGGACGGCGAGACCCGTGGAGCAGAGGAGCTATCTGTACCCACCCATCAGGTGGGATTTCCAGTGGACAGCTCGGAGTAGCGGCTTTTACTTTTCAGTTTCTGTTTTCCCTTTCGAGTTGTACTTTACTTTCAGATTGGGTTTGTATTCTGGCCCATTTACTTTTCAGCACTTCTTTTTGTACTTAGTGTTTTACTTCCGCTTGTACTCTGTGGTGCTTGTTTTCCTTTATAAAGGCAATGCCTTCCCAGTTATCGGGATTTTACGCCTTTGGTGCTAGTCGCCAGCCCCTGGCCTATGGAAGGCGGGCTTGGGGTAGTCACGGCACGGGCCCCGAGGACGGGTCGTGACAATACGCCACTAGTTCACGAGGCGGTAGTCCCCCTTAGAAACGAACGATGATTTCGTATCCCATTTGATAGAAGTGTGTGAAGTTTTAAGAATATCCCTTAATATAAAAACTTCTTATTAAACTTATGAAACTTGTGTTATAATATGATAATTTAATAATTATAATTTTAAGAGGTGGATAAGGAAATAAAATACAAATGCATTAGGAAAAATGATACCTCTTCTTCAAGTTTCCTCTTTATGATTGCACTCAAACCATGAAAGGATTGATTTCTACCCAAAATAAAGATTCTAGGATGAGGGTATGAAAGTGGGAAAGTTTATTGGGAAGGGTTTTTATGAGAAAAAATTCATGTTATTTCTTAATAAGTTAGTGGAGTGAGTTCCCTTTTATAGTGCAGCAAGAGTGACATTCATGTAAATTCCAAAAAGAAAACAATATTTGGAGGTCTCCCACACCGTAAGTGCCTAAAATAATTAAACATATTCGACCCAATTGGGGATAAGGTCTGACTATATCCATAAATTGGTTTTTGGACACGTTTTGGGTCATTTACACAACATATCTTTTAATATTAAAAACAAAGTAAACTCTTTTTTACTTTAATCGTTATGATTAACATTACTTATTTTCACTATTCAAATTTGTAAAAAATTAGGTTCATCTTATTATAAATTATAAATTTTTCTAATTCCAAATTTGTAATCAATGTTTCTAAATTCTACTCACTAAAGTTCAATACGTTAATTTAAAATTTATCTGGAAGATATTATGAGAAAGAGGGGTTTTGAAGTAAAAATATGAAAAAGTTGGAAATGTTTGTATATTAAACTTCACTATGAAATTTATTTCAATGACATAATTTGATTGTAATATTTTTAATTGAACTAATTCACATTTAAAAATAATTCAAACTATAATTTAAAATTATAAATTATTCATCCAAAAATTCAATATTTTTAATATTCATCCAAAAATGAAACTTCAAAGAAAAAAACCAAAATTTCTACCAAATAAAATTCATAAATTAGGATTTAAAATTTTTATTTATTTTATCAAATAATATTTAAAAAATTATGAATTTTTTATTTTCAAGTGCTCCATTAAAATTTGGAAAAAATGTCTTCAGAAAAATATATATTTCTATTAGTATAATTGGATGTGATCTTATCTTATTCCTATAAAATCTATTAGATGAATGATAAAAACATTTATTGAATATATAATAGAAAAATTTCATCAATATCATAAAATAATTGTAAATATTTTAATTTACTAAGCCAATATTCATTTGGTGCATAAAAATAGTTTTCTTATAAAAATATTTCATTCATATTCAATTGGTTTTCTTTTAATTTGTAATTAATTAGTAAAAAATGAATTAAATTATATATTTTTATAAGTTATTTAATAATATTCATAATCTCCAATTTAATCTATACGTTATAACTATATTTTAAAATGATAATATTATTAGTATTCAATAAAAGTCAATCTTCTATGAAACACAATATTTTGAAGGAATAGGTTGTTGCGTGAACCGCAAGCTAAATACGGTGTTGCGTACATTGCAAGCTATATCATAGATTTAATTTATTAAAAATATAAAATATATCATAATTTATTAGGATGATATATTTCTTCCTGCTTTTAGTTTTGTGTGTAAAATATTCAATTAAATACAATTTTATTTGTCTAGAATGTTGGCGTGTTTCATATTTCATGAGGAAATAAATCTATCTATTTTTTAAATCACTTCTAAAATAAAAATATTTAAAATATATATATATTGGAAATAATTTTATCTGAAAATAACCTTAAACAATTAAAAATTATTCTTAAAAACATTGAGTTGTAATGATGGTGAGAAATTCTATTCATACAGTATAAGTTAAAATAAACCATTCCTTCCACATTTTTTGTAAATTTCATAAAGTACATGTTTTGGAAAATGAAAAGATGATTCGTTCAAAACTATTTTGTAAAAATTAAAACATAGGTAAAAATTAATTTGAATAAAATTATAATATAATGTTAGAAAGCTTCCTTAAAACATTTTTATAAAACAAATATATAAAAGGAAATGATTTTTCAACCGAAATGAGAAATTATGTTGATTTTATTTAGAAGTAATGTTTCTTTATATTGTGAACATATAGTGAGTGAAATGAGAGGAAAAAAATTATTTTAAAGAAATAAGATTTTGAGAATAAAATTAAAGTATTTATTTGGAGGTATATCATATGATTTCATCATTAGAGACATAATCATAAACAATCCTAATAAATAATGATATTGTAACACAGAACCCTAAACACTATGGTGAATTTTGAATCGTAAGCCTGATGAAAGAAATAAAATTTTAAATATATTATTCTCCCAAAATTTTAAGGATAATAATCATAAAATTCATTCATGGTATGTATATAAACCACAAAAAAAAAGAAACATTTTATGTACAAGTCATGTGTCCCATAGAAATAAAAGTTATTGAAAAATACCTTATCATGGGTATGACTTACATAATAGGCCTTGGAATATCCGGTATAATAAATAAAGAGTTATTATAAATCAATTAGAAACCATAATCATATATATATTTCTAAATATTAATTATTTATAAATTTTTTACACATGTTAATTAAGAAATATTTATTAAAATCCTAGTTCATGGTGATATCTGCATCTTTTTTCACATATACTCCTGAGTGTTAGTTTTGTTCCTTCTATTTTGATCATGTTTAAATAATATAAATAATTTTAATCAGGGTATAAATATCATAAATATTCATTACATTAATTTTTTAGTCATTAATAATATATATTGATAGAAAATTGAATCACACAATTAATAGAGACGGTATGTTGAACGTACGTATGATCATTGTTTCAATTTTTTCAATATCTTCAATGAAAGAAATTTCAATAATAAATCACCATTCTTGAATCTTTATTATATCATATATATCTTATATATTCATTAATTTTATCTTCATTACCATCCAATTAAATAAAAATTGAATAATGAATCCCATTTCTTCATGTACGTGGTAGTCCACACAAACGCATGATTGACAATATTGTTTTTTAATGTTTTGTAATGTAAAAAGATAGAAATGATATTATCATTAAATAATTATAGATATATAATAATTATCATATAAATTTATTAAACCCATCATAATACCCATCAACTAAAGCTGGTGATGAGAAATTAACTATATCACTACGTGGAAACTGTAAGTCATATGTATGCAAGATCAATATTTTCACTTCCCATTAGATGGAAAGATGGTAAATAAAGGAAGTTGAATAATCATAATAACATTTTAGTATATTTATGTAATAAAAGTTATTATTTTATGAATAATATTAAATATTTCAATTAGGTAAAAGAATAGTTATAAATAAATTGATTGGTTAAGATGATTACCTATTCTTTGAAATAATACTTTTAGATATCTTCTTTAGGAATTTGGGGTTGGCCTTTTCGGAATAAAAAATCTGATAGAATTTACCTTGTGGATTTTAAAATACAATTTTTTAGATTTTGTTCAACCTAGAAGGTTGAAAGTGGTGTGAAGAAGATAACGGTAGGGTGCCATTTTAAAATTGAGGGGAGGGGCACTCTTGTAATTTCATAAAATGTTAAATTAATATAAATTATGTTTGATTTAAAATTGGATCAAAATATATAATATTCATGTATAATATATCAAATAGTCTAATTCCTCTCCTAAAATAATATTTTTACATGTTTGGATTACATTTGTGGCCTTATCTTTTTTTCTTTAGCAATTTGATAACCCATTTTACAAATATCAGCATATTAATGTTTTCTAACATTTAAAGGTTAATAACGATACTATATAATGAAAAAGGAATCATAAATACACCATGGTTCTTATTTCAATATGTATCCCATTCATATTTTCAAATATATTTTTTATCAATTTTATATCATTTGATAAAATATTATTTATTATAAAATATCATTAATGTCTTTCTATGAGTATTCATTTAATTCAACATTAACCACATAATTAAAAATAATGATTTTATTTATTATACTTTAAAACCACCATAAAATTTCATACAGGTTGATAAAATTTGTTTTACATATTATATAATTCACATTTGTTCACTTTAAATATTTTTAAAATAATTATTTTAATTTTTGGTTAATTGAATAAATATTTTATTGAAATTTATATATATTCATAACATTATTTTGTCTTTTTGTATACTTATATGACATATTTAAAACTAAGAGAGTGAAATTTGGTAACATACTATGTTTAAAAAATTATGTAGCACATTTTAGTGTGAAGGTGTCCATTACAACTCGATTTTGTTCCTAATTTTATATGTTTCTAATTTCGTTCAGGAAATAAGTTTTATGATGAAATATTCTGGCCATATTTCTTAGTTTTATCCAAGATTAACATGATGTGGCATTTATCAATGTGATAGATTTTACCATTGTTACTATTCATGTTGACTTAAAATGAAAGTTGTATTTTTAAAAAAATTAAAAACTCATGATTCCAAATAAGTAATCCATATTATCAATTCCAACACCTATAAATTACTAACATAATTTTAAAATAAGTGTGAAAAACGTGACGAAACATGCATTTAAAAAATTAATTTTTTAATCATAAAACTAAATTTATTTTTATCCCACGTCTAGAAAAACATTGGATGAATTTAAAAAATAATTATTGAGTATATAATATATAAATATAATTGAAACCATTAACCAAAAGTTATATATTTAATTTATTAAGATAAACACACATTATGCACATAAAAACATTTTCTCAGGAGGATGCCTTTTGTGGATAAAAATTTCATACTAAATTAAAACATAATTATGATTCCAATGATTTTTTTTTGAAAACAAATAGATATATATATATATATATAACATAAATAATTTTAATTTCAATCATTTTAAAAGAAAATGGAAGATTTTACATTCCTGAAACAAACATAAAATTTTCAAAAAAATCACTATTTTTCTATATTCACTAAAAATTAAATGTTTTCAGAAAATTCTCAAAAATACACCCTAAGAAAATATCTTTATTATTATTTAAAAAATTATGTTTGTTATATAAAATTTCCAAAATTTATATAAATTAATCATTATCTTTTCAACAAAAAAAATAAAAAAAAACTTTTTGAAGAAAACGAATCATTGAATAATAAAATTAATTTTATAAAAACTTAGTCATTATTTACTATGAATTTATCAATAGATTTATATATATCTGATATATTATATAATCCAATTAATACACAACAATTTAATATAAATATTATAATTATCATATTAAATAATATTTTAATAGAATATCGTGGTTCGTTTAAGCTCATTTTAACGTGTAACAGAAGCTATCAAATAAATTATACTTAATTGAAAAGAATATATTTCATAAAATCTCATGGAGTTTCATACCCCAGATAATAAATTTTCTACTTAATATTTGAATTTTTTTGTATTAATAAATGGCTAGATATTTCACAACTCCATTTTTTAAAATCAAAATCATAAAAAGTGTAAATAAAATATCATATTATTATGAGAGAATAGAAATGAAAATGTCATCTTGAATAACAGAAAAATAGGTCTCTAAATAGGGGAACATTATTTTAAAGTGATAATATTTTTATGGAAAAGAAGAATAATTCTCATCAATGAATAAAGATTGATATATTACATGGTTAGGAGAAAGTTAACAATCATAAAAATACAAATATGTGATGGGTGAAAAAACCATTGATTCATCATAAATAAAGGTAATAGGAAAACATTTTTTTTTCAATATACTTTTCCAAGAGTTGAGGAATAGGTTTACCATATATACTAAGAACATAAGGATTATACTTACTTGACAACTATAATTTTATCCTTTAATCAATTTTCACCAAAATCTAAAATTTTTCTCCCAAACGATGAGTATTTGAGAAGTATTTTTTATGCCTAAAGAACTAAAATAAACTTTTATAAGATTGAAAATGTATATAAATATATTCCAAATGAATTTAGTCATCCATAATAACAAAAAATGGTTAGCACAAGGTAATATAATTCCTATAAGGTATAAACCATCATATAAAAAAATAAAACATTAATCTCTAAAACCATACTAATAACATCCAAGGTTCGACTCAATAAATAATTTTACATCCCAAATTACCTCAATAACCTAAAAATTAAATAATGATTAATCTTAAAATTAAATTTCATACACATCAACATAAATGTTAAAAAATTTAATTTCATTCATCCCAAATAATATTTCATGTTAAATTACTTTTTAAACCTCAAAAAAATGAAATATCTCCTAAAATATCATTATTCAGCATGATAACCCTCTATATAATATTATAATATAATAAAATTCACCCAAAAATGTCATGAATAGAATTGAGATACTATCAAAAAAGGTAATAATTTTAATTACTATAAATGTCTCAAAAAACATTTACTTGTCAATGAATCACTTTTCAACCACCAAATTATATATATCCCACTATTTGAATCGAAAATTTATTTTTGATTTCTATAATAAAAGTCATCCAATACAATTCAAGGCGGACTAAAATGATGAAGCCCTAGCGCATCCCCAAGTATCACACTAATACATTCCTGGGGTAGATTACCAACTCTTGTAAAGACTACAGAGGGATCATTAACGCTACTCCCTTGAGAGAGAGCATCCATGGAAAAATTGGCCTCCCTAGGAATATACAGAACCACATAGCCATTACCCATTTCTAGGATACAGCCTCGAACGATGTATGTCAAACACCAGGGCACCTCACCTTTCCCTTGAAGTTCCCAGATCACCTTTTTTTATCATTGATACATTAGGTATTTCCTAGCTTATCCATAAACACTTACATGACTTTAGAATTCTATCCAATATATGGACATATCCCTAGGGTTCTCAATAATGTTTTCTCATCATTGTTTATAAAGGCTAACTATATATTTCAACAATACCAACATTTACAATACATAACGTTTGCACAAAGATCTCAAAAATTAATAGGTAAATATATGTTACATAACATAACGATTCATTCCATAATCATATATGACTAGTTCTATTGGAGGCATGGACACATAACCAACTAGTTCCTAGAATATCTATATCACCTACCACTATGTTCTTTATAACCATCACCCTCCTTAGATATATCATACATAATACCTATCATCATTTCATGGGGAAAGTAAACATAAGAAATAGTGATATTAGATGCTCAATAAGGGTAAACATGGGACACATTAATGATCACTTAGAGATAATCATTAGTACAAGGGTATGTGAACATGAGAATAATATTTTAAAATAATGCTCTACATATCATAGATCGTAATCTTGAGTCATGGAATAAAAATTCATAGTTCACGAGACAATAATCATAATGTAATTAAATAACATAAGCTATCTGAGCATAACATTTTCCTAAGAAATATGTTGTTGCCTTACATATTAGAATATAAAATCATTTTCTTAGAAGTTAAGGATAATTTCCTAGACAATCATAGTGGAATCGGTTCAATACTCTTTCTATCATTTTAGTAATTTTCCACTCAAAAGTCTATCATAAAAATCAATTTCCCATAATAAATTATTCCCCCTTTTAGTCAAGTTTATATCAGTATATATCAATCATTTTTTAAATTTATTTGATAGAGATATAGGTCCCACCCATCTTTGGTTATAATGTGAACACCTTCATTGGTTATAACATAAACAACATCCTTGGTTATAATGTGACCACTTTAATTATTTATAAAGTAACTAAAAAAATTAGTTACAAAATATCCACATACACATAATTAAAACCGTAAACATGTGTGCTATAAGATCATAAAACATTCATAATATCGTGACATTATAACCTATGAAAAGAAATGGCTTTTTTGTAAATATTTTAGCAATTCACAACTACATAACCCTAGAAAAATAATTGACCTTTATAGACATCTAAACAATATAAACATTGAACATACTGATAATGAGTAATAATTATATTAGTGGAACATGACCCTAGAAAATAATAATTAAAATAAAGTATCTTATCATATAAGAAAACTCTTTTAGAAGTTCACTTAATTTATTCATGAGGAAAAACATTCCATTATTAAAATATATTTCAAAATAAGAATATAACAATAATATAATGGAAAAAATTTATATGAAAAAATTTATGAATTTTTTTGAAGAAATCAATAAAACACTAAGCGGTCATGATGGAAAAAAATTCATGTCGTAAAAGAGAAAAGAAAATATTCCATCGACATTTTTTGTAAAAAAGTCAAAAAGTACATTTTTCAGAAAATTAATAGATAATTCCATTTAAAACATTTTATAAAAAGTAAATAATGGGTAAAATTTTATTTTAAAAATAAAACTATAATATTATAAACCTTCTTTGAAACATTTTTAGATAACATGGATACAAAAGAAAAAGATTACCACCTAAAGATATAAATAAAGTCAAATTTCATTAAAAACATATTTTCATACACTTAAGAACTTGAGGTGATGAAAACGAAGGTAAGACATGTATTTTTAATAAATAACTATATTATAATAAAATTAATGAGTTTATTGAGAGTTAGATCATAATATTTCATCATCAGACACATAATCAAATATAATCCTGATAATCAATGGGATTGTAAAATAAAACCCTTATCACATTAGAAACTCTTGAATCATAAGCCACAAAAAAGAAAGAAAAACTTATGAACATTTATATCCATTAATTTTCATGATATTACATGTAGATAAAATTCATGGGAAGTATTCAAATCACAAAAAAGAAACTAGTGGTGTATAAGGCATGTGTCCCATAGAAAACAAATTGAAATGAAACCCCCATACCTTAGTTTTGACTTTTTTCATACACATTGGAATATTTTCGAAAATAAATATATTAATTAAACATGATAATATATTTCAGTCAATATATTATTTTATTATAACCATTTATCACCCATTCGTTAAAAATTCTTAATTAAAATCACTATTTTGTGTGATATTTGTTGTGACTTTCACATGTGTTTTGGTTTGGTAGTTTTGGTCTATGTATTTTAGTTACAGTAAAATTATCTAAAAAATAATAATAATGATATAAATATTATACTTATTCATTATATAATTTTTTTCATCATTCTTAATTGATAGATAAAAAAATGAATTACACTCTTCATGGAGACGGTATGCTGTACATATTCATGAACATTGTTTTTTATTTTGTCAATGGAGGGAATGAAAGAAAGATAAATAATAAATAACCATTAAAGATTCATTATAATATAATATAATAATATATATATTCATTAAATCCTACATTATTAACACGAATTTAATACAAAAATGAAAATCATATTGCATCATTTCATGGTGGTGGTGTTCAACACACACGAACGGCCAACGTTATTGTCTTCCAACGGTTTGGAAGGTAAGTCAGTAGATATGATATTATCAATAAAAATAATTATTAGGTCATAATTATAATTTATAAATATTATTCTATTCATTATACCAATCCATAAAATATGTGGATGATAAATAAATTGTATCACAATGAGAAGTCAGTAAGCCATATGTACGCACAAGCAATAGTTTCACTTCACATTTACTAAAAATATGGTGGATAAAAGGTGGTTTCATAATCATAAGAAAATTAATTATATTTAGGATCCTTAATTTATTATTATATTAAATAAATAATAGATTTATAGGAGTTAAAATAATAATTAAAATGAAAGTGATTGGTTAAGGAGATTAACTCTTCTTTGAAATTACTCGTTTTTAACTAGTCTTAAAGGATTTAGAGTTGACTTTTGGGATTATTAGAACCTATATAATTTGTATAATGGAGTTTATAATATATATTAATAGATATTTGTAGATATATAAGGCCCAATGGTGTGTGAAAATGGGGAAGGAGGGGTTCCGTTTTATAATTTAGGGAAGGGGAACTCTTCGAATTAGGAAAATATTTAATTAATATAAATTAATTTTGAATTATAAATGGATCAGAGTTGAAAATATTCAAATATAATTTGAATATGAGTCTAAATAATCTTATACAATAAAATTATAACAATTTTGGATCCCATTTAAACCCTTATTTTGATGTTTCAACCCTTTGTTATCCCTCTTGTAAAATATAGTAATATTACATTTTTATATACATTAATGATTAATAATGTTACTATTAAATGAAAAAAGTCACATAAATGGGCTTTGGACTAATTGTATAACCATATACAATTATAATTACCAAATATATGTTCTTTATGCATTTTATATCATTTAATAATTGATTATATATTATAAATTATCATTAGCATCAGTTTTACACCTTTCAATTAATTTTACTTCAAATACTAGAAGAAAAATGGGGGATTTAGGATATAATTATTTAAAACCTCAACAATATGTCATATAAAATTTAAAACTCATGGTACATATAAAATAATTTAAATCATATCACTTTTAATATTATGAATATGATTTATTTTATTTTTCTATAAATTATATAAAAGTTGTATTAGTGTTGCACAGGCATCTAAAGTAATTATATGATACATTAAAAATATAAATAAATTTATATAATGAAAATATTTAATTAATATCATAAAAATATATATTCCTTTATAAAATTATTTTTCCTTATATTAAAATATAATAAATATTTAAAACTAATCGAGTGAAATCTTGTGACTTTTTTGGACATTGAATATTAACTAGGACACTATTAGGGATACATATAAATTAAAGAACTACATTACAAAACTAATGTGATAATAGTAAAATTAAATTCATAAAATATAATTTAGGATGACAAATTATTGCCTTATCACTTATTTTTAACATAGATTAACTTGATTTATCTTTTACCGAGGTGATAAAGTTTACCGCCGTTATTGTTCATATTGATCAAAAATAAAAGGGGTATATTTAGGAAATTTTAACCTAATGATTTTAGATATGGATTCAATTTTATAAAATTCAAATCCAATATGTTTCATGATTTAATTTTATAATTACTGCACAAAATATGATAGATTCCACTTTTTGAAAAATTAAATATTTAATGTATAAACCGAATGTATTTTTATCCAATAATTTGGAAACATATTAGAAGAATGTTAAAAAATAATTATTGAGTATATAATATATATACATATTTTTTAAATAATTCACCATTAGGGATGAATTTAATTTATTATAATAAAAACACATTGTGTGAAAAACCCATTTTTTCATGAAAATGCATTCTCACATATAAAAAGAATTTATAATAAATTCAATAAATAATTTGATTCCAATAAATATGATTAGGTTTTTAAAATATAATAGAAATAATTTTACTTTGAATATATTTTATGAAAATGTTACTTTTCACATTCCTGAAAAAAAATAAGTTGATTTCAATAAAAAAACAATATTAGTCACTATTCATTGAAAAAATCAATATATTCAGAAAATTTATAGAAATTTATTCTAAGTTAATTTTAATATAATGATTTCAAAAATTATTTTAATTTTAAAATATTTATAAAAGTTACAAAAAACCATAATAATTTCTCACAAAATCAATAAAGCCCTCTTTTGAATGAAATGTATTTTTGAATAATAAAATGACATTAATAAAAATTGAGTTATTATTTACAAACAATTGATCAATATTTTTGTATACATTAAAAAATGTTTTAAATATTGTTCAGACCCACCAATTTACCAACTTGGCTATAAGTTTAACATTAAATAAATATTTTAATATTATATCATGGTTCATTTAAATTTAGTGTTCTTTATATTGAAATCTATCAAAAAATTAAATTAAATTTTGAAATATGTATTTCCAAAAAAATCCGAGTGTTAAAAAACTTAAATGTAAAAATAATGTAATATTTATAAGTCTATATCATCTTACCATCCATAATTAGTTGTAAAAGTTTATGTCTCAAATTGGTAGCTTAATAATATTCAATAGAACATTATTTATAGCTTGAAGAAATATTGGAATTTAGTTAAATATTTTTCTAAACTCACCTATTGAAATGAATTCAGTACTTCTATTGGATTTTCTCTTCTAGACTTATTTTTGGGAAAACATATCATTTTCCAATGGAGTTGTATCATAAATATTTTATCTCTATCCAATAATTGAATTTTTATTTTAGGACAGTTGGGGAGAGGTGAATACATGAGATAAGATAATATAATCAGATAATAAGGGAATAATATAGAAATTATTCAATCTAGAAAGAGAGAACTAATTGTTTTCTTGATTTCATCATTTATATTGGGAATATTAAGGCTAGAAAGAAGATGTTACATTTAAATTCTGGGATTATTAACATCACTAGGAAGAGGAGATCTATGTTGTTTGTGAAATAACTCAAACTCTCATAAACCAAAGTTAGTGAATACTTTATTACAATGGCATAGAAACAAGGGGTAAAATCTCAAAACACTGATAAATTTAGTAATTTTGTAAAACATGATTCATACATGATACCCTATTTACATTGGTAATAAAAAACAAAACATAATACATAATAAAATAAAATGAACCACGACCGTGAAAACTCATTCAATGATTTATTATTCATATCCTGGGTAAAGGATACAAAATAAGGTTGAGGTAAAATGCACATAAAGCATTACGTATAGTGGGAGATATCCTAAAAACACAAGGAATACTCAATATGGAAAGGTAAATAAGTGAAATTTTTTCCATTTAATCAATAACTTACTAATAGTAATCATATTTTTTTATAATAAATATGGAAAGGTAAATAACTGAACTGAGATTCCACTTAATCAATAAACTAAAAATGAAATAAATCTAGAGATAATATAATTGTGAAAATATCATAGATAATCATAACAAATAAATTATAAATTAATTAAATTCATAATTATTATCTAAATTTTTCTAAGGAATAATGATATCTCTTCAATCATGTCCTTTCACAAGATGGTTTAAAACACAACAAAGAAACTCTTTTAATTTGTCCAGCTGATTTTTCTCATAAGACCTGTCGATGCATCGATGAGATATTTAATTCTAGACCCCACCCATCACTGTATGATAAAATCGTTCCTCATATATAAACAAATGAAATTATTTCATGAAAAATATGCCTTCTAAATAAATATGAAAAATTGTGTAAAGAACACGAATTTATCAATATTTCCTCGATAAATTGAATAACAACCATAGTGAATATCCTATATAGATATGTTATATCATTTAAGAAAAAATCATATTCCGGATACAAATAATATTCATAAATTATAATTTAAACCTTAACCACTATTAATAATTTGGTATTCCTGTTAAATACATCAATGAAGTAGTATATAAACCACATAAAAGTGTATAAGTTTATATTATCAAATATGTTTTAGTGAAATAGAAATTGAGAAAACCCCACTTATAATGATCATAACATTGAAGCGAGAATTAATGAATCGATTATGTTAATAAAATGTAAAACCAACAATAATAATTTTAAATGAAACATTATATATTCATATGTATTTATGCACATAGTCTTAGAAATTAAATCATAATAAAGACTTTATATAACCGAATGAAAAGAAATTGGGTTATTAAATTCTTTAACACTTGGTTATTTTCATGTCAACCCCCCTTTGATAAAATAATAAAAAATTTAACTTAAAAACATGAATTATTAATTATTCATGATATTATATTTAAATGTTGTAGTATGTGAACCATATAAAATATATTGCGTGTATAAAAATATATTATCTCTCAATGAAAGGAAATTGAGACGAACTTCTTAACCTCATTCTTTCCTTTATATGAACACGATTTATCCTCATATATAATGGTTGAAATCATTTTATGAATTTATAAATGAACCATATTAATAAACAAAATTACAATATGATCCTATATTAACATTTTTTCACACGTTTGATAATAATATTTAATTATTTTAATTATTTAGGGTGTTTATTTCCATATTTCATCATGCGATTTTTTTCAGGAATTTTCTTGCTCTTTTAAATAAGATATATATATATATATATATATAACGAAATTATCTTGAATTATATTAATGTTATAAATATTTTATTTACTTATTAGATAAATTTTTCAAATAATTTGTGAAATTTGGACATGGAAGATGAATCACATCACTTCGTGGAGATAGTGGGTCATACTTACACATGAGTGTCGATGTCATTATCTTAATGAGTAAAAGGGTAAGAATATGGGTAATATATTAATTTTAAATAATCAATATATTCACATATATATAAAATATATTCT
Source organism: Viscum album (assembly GCA_963277665.1). Taxonomy (NCBI): domain Eukaryota; kingdom Viridiplantae; phylum Streptophyta; class Magnoliopsida; order Santalales; family Viscaceae; genus Viscum; species Viscum album. The sequence goes on from OY728167.1 coordinate 839,013,158, forward strand.
TTAATTTTTCACTTATAACATTCAATATAAATTGTTAGTGAAAAACAAATAACATCACTTGTGTGGAGGTCTTCCACCATACACACAAGAAACTTTATCATAATTTGAATAGAATAGAACATAAAATTTATTATTGAGTCAGAAGACTTATTTATAGATTTCCTATCCTTAATTTTTAAAATCAAAACACATCATGAAAAATTATGTTCTAGTAACTATAAATGTTTAATGGTTTTTAGAATTTTTTTTAAAAACAACTTATACTATCAAATGTAAAAATTACTCTTGACAAATGAATATAAACTCTCCATACATGTCTAATTCATCAGACTGACTAGTACATGTCCATCATATTGACCTAAGTAATATTCATCATATTGACCAAAGTCATGTCCAATGGATTGACCTATGTCATGTACATCAGATTGATCTATGTCATGTCCTTCAGATTAACTGAGTTCAGTTCATTATTATAACTGAGACTTGTTCATTAGTATGAGGATATGTAGTCTATAAATATTATGATATGTTGTATAAAATTATGAATATATGTTGTCTTTAAATATAATGACATATAGTATATTGGTATCATGATATGTAGTATATTTTTTTGTTGATATTACTTCTATCGGTGTGACCATATTTAGTATATCAGTGTGACCATATTTAGTCAATCGTTGTGACAAAAATTCATCCATAGGGATAATAATTTATTCTATCAAAATAAAAAAAAGTATAATCGGATTGTAATAATTATTTCTATAAAAAAATTAATATCATTATAATGGTGATACTAGTAATAAATTGGATGGAGATATAATTTTTTGATATATCAAGTAAAGATCGTCATAAGATTTTACATCCAAATCTGATATTCATGGAAAATATTATCATTCTATTTGTGCTTATTAAAAGGGGTTCATTTGAGGATCTTGGATCTAATTCATTTGAAGTATAACACTTACTAATATTTCCAAACCTAAACTTATTATTCTTATACATTTCAATAATTTATAGAGTTTGTGTTCTATGAAATCCATTATGATGATTTTAAATCCAATAGATCATTATATTTTATATAATAGATTATTTCATTTTGTGTTTAGAACTAGAGAATCCAGATATCGGAAGACTACTAATACTAATCAGGATGATCGAGGGATTCCAGTGTATTAAAAGACAGATTTGATACTTAACTTATAATCAATGGATTCTAGGTTATTGAAATGATGATCTAATACCATTAATAGAATCGAGGTCTTTCCTAGTGAGGAAAGATAGACCTTATAGTTGGGTTGAAAACTATAGATATCCTATGTTAAGATTTTTTACATCCTTAACTCTAAAGGTTATAGAGTATAAATCATTTATAAAGATTTGAGTATGTCATTATTAATTTATGATAACCATTTATCTTTACTTGTTTTATCATGTTTTATTCTAAAAGGAATTTTGTATAGGAAATTTTTTACTAATATTTTATAATATATGGTTTATCAGACTATCTATATGACTGGTTAGTTACTCGTATTTGTCATAGTACTTATTAGTCTGGTTCAGATACATTAATCATAAAAATGGTATTGATTCTAACCACTATAAAAAATGAGACTTCTATTTTAATTTAGCTAAATTTTTTAAACTAAAATCCCCTCCTCCTCATGTATAAATTACAGTGATTCTAATTTTCCAGACATTAATTTTACTTCATTTTTAAGATAAATAACAGAGTATAAATAAAAAATACAAGATAATAAGGTTTAGTGAATTGTGTAAATTAGGCTTATACATAACATTCACCTAATAAATCATAATCATTTATTTGAATACTTATTAACTATATTATAATATTTTACATTCTCCATAGTGCATCTAATCACCTAAATATATACATTGAAGAAAGGGGCGAGATAAAATCCCAGTAAGAGGATGAATAAGGGACATGAATAAATATAACCATGGTGATCATAATCATCATACTCATATCATAATAACTGAATAATTAGAAAAATCATGAGGGAAACATATGATAAAATCCTTTAACGTATCAATTATAAAAATGAAACATCATTTTATAGTGGCCACATAACACACATAGTTTGGAACAATGATAACATCATTTCCACATATAAAAAATGTGCTTAAATCCTAACTTAATCATTACTAAAAAATATATCATTAAGTTAATGTATAATACATATAATATCATAAGATACATAACATTACTCAACTTATTAGAGAGCGATATAATTTTGATCTCGCCTTTCACATTATAATATTTACATAATCATGCATACTCAAAGAATGTATAACACTTATAGTAAGTAAATAACAAAATTAATGGAATGTGTTTCCTAAATATTTTATAAAGAATACATTTTGAATAATATTTGGGGTTCTAAAAATAAAAAAAGTCATATCATACTTTGGAATAAAAAATCATTTTTCTTTGGAAAAGAAACTGCACATGAGAGGTCAATGATTTGATTGGGAAAGAATTTTATTTTTATAAAATAATTTTATTTAGATCAAAAATCATTGTCGAAACATGTATTTACCAAAAATAAAACTGAATAATAAAGAAGTGATATTGAAGGAACATTATTGAAATATTGACACTAAAATTGATGTGAAATAGGGAAACCCCTAAGAAAGAGTGTTGAGTGCGAAAATCCCCTTACCTAAATTCTTACTTTATTTCAACACTTTTACACCTCCATAATTATAAACTTATGTTTAAGAAAAAATTTATATAGAGTTAAATAATATAATTTTTAGCACTATTTATGAATTATAGTGATTTTTATTGTATTACATAATTTCTTTGGTTATAGGGGGTTATTTTGATTCATGTTTTACTTAAAAATTTATCATTTTGAATAATTATTTCTATTTTGGATGAAGTCATTTATAAATAAGTATAATTTACCCAAAATTATTATAATACATGTAATTACATATTTATATTTTATGTATAATTCATAATATTCATCCATTAATGTGGCTATAGGAACTGACTTAGAAATGTCTTTGTAGGTGGTTAACTGACCTTTGACGAGACATTGTTAAAAGAACGATAAGGATAATTTTTATATTTATATATATCATAAATATTATACCTAAATTATGTTAACATGATTAATTTAATTTCAAATTACTACCTAATTAATCATATATGTTTTTTATGAAAGGTGTAGTGGAAAAATAAATCGAAGATGAAGAAAAATAGTAGAGTTGATCAATACTTACTTAACCCGTGGTGTATCTTATCTTGTAAAATAGTAAAAATAAATTGATATTTTTAATTGGATTACTCCATAATATCACTAAGGTTTCTATATGGATTTATATGAAGTAACATGGAAAATTTTATGATTTGTAAAATTGGGGATGAGTGGTTTTCCATGTGGAGGGAGTTGGGTTATTTATACTTGAGGATTGGGTTTTTTTAAAATAAAAAATTAAATAAAACAATAAATAAAACTAAAAACATGTAATTATGAATATTTTACAATATAAATCATATATAAATAAAAAATATTTAACAATTTAATGTTTTTTATATTTTTAATTCCATAGTTTATTAAAAGGGAAATTGAAAAGAAATAATTTTTTTATTTTAATGGATCACTTTTGAATTTAGGTTTTAGAACATTATTTTTAGGATTAGAATATAACATTAGTTTATTTTAATGACTAATTTTTGAAATTATGTATAGTGTGGAAAAACATTTCTTATTTGGTTAGGTGATCGATAATAACCTGTATTGTATCATTCTCTCTAGGAGTATTTGGTAGTCTTGTAACAATGACCATAGTAATGTCATTCAATTTCCTCATAGGAATATGAGGAGATATCATGACTCCTCTAGGATAATATATCTCATACATAACCTATTAAAAAATCAAACATCGTGATATAAAAACTGAAATGTCCTTCTTCATGTTATCCCAGCAAGAAGATTCCCTTAAATCCCTATACATCATGGTGCTCCCATGGTGTGTAGAGAAATTTGAGCTATGAGCTTCATCAAAAAAATTCCCTTTTTAGGTCTGCATTAATGGAACACATATTATCTTTCCAATTTTTAGGATTTTATCATCACAAAAAAATTACCCCAACATTCCATCATTCATAGCTTCAATTTTCTTCTATAAATTATCATGATCTTATTAAGAACAATTTATTGTTTCTAATAATGATGGTTTTTCAATCATTTTAAAAATGATTGATGTTTCCCCATTCTTAATAATTCCCTTATCGATCATTACATGATCTATGAACATTGGATCCCCCTTAATCCCAATTTTGATCAGAAATCCATGATCTTTACTATTTAATGAATCTTCTACCATATTTTCATTCCATGGGAGGTAGTGTATTACGAAATAATTATCCTTTAGTATATTAATCCATCTCTTATGCCTCATGTTATGTTTCTTCTATGAAAATATACCTTTTAGGATTTTATTTTTTTGTATATCTATCATCTTTCATGATAGAGATGTTGTTTTCATATATTCAAAGTAATCATTATAGCTATGAACTCAAGAGCATGGGTTGGATAGTTTTGTTTGTGATTCTTCAACAAACTTGATTCATATTCAATAACTTTATCATTTTTCATAAGAACTCAACCTATTCCTTTCTTTGATGAATCACTATATATGCATATAACAAAACCAACATTTTATGATTGTAAAAATATTATGGAATTGACCAACATCCTCTTAAAATTATAAAAACATTCATCACATTAACTTTTTAAATGAATTTAACTCTTTATATGTAATCTTGGATAATAATTTGAAAAATCAAGATATTTTTTGAATGAATCACATATAGTAACTATCTGAAGTAATGATTATACATACTTCATTTATGTTCTTTGGTTTCACCCATTCTATTACTTCATTTTTCTTCACAAGGTCAAATGAGATACCATCCATGGAGACAATATGGCCATGAAATGAAACTTCATGAATCCAGAAATCACAAATGCTTACTTTCCATATAACTTTTTTTCTATTAAGAGTATCAAGAATGATCCTCAAGTGATTATCATAGTCTGAAAAGATTTTCAAATACAACGATATATCATTAATAAATACTATAAAAAAATAATCAAGATAATAATTGAGTAATATTTTCCTTGGATAAAAAATAGAGAGTGAATTAGTCAGTCCAAGTCTTATTAATGTAAACTCATATTGTACATACCATATTTAAAAAGTTTTCTTTTAAATTTATTCATTCATTATTCGCATTTGGTGATACCTATATCAGAGGTCATTCTTTAAAAACATTGAAAGCTTATAAGTTCCTTGAATAAGTTAAAAATGTGAGGCATATTATATTTTATCACAATGTTAATGGTGTTGATTTCATTATAATCAATGAACAGACTCATGGGACTATATTTATTCTTAATGAAGAGAATAGGGTCACCCTATGGTGAAACATTAAATTATATAAATCCCTTATCATGAAACTCACATAGTTATTTATTCATCTCCACTAACCATATTGTGGCTATTCTATTAGGGTTCTTTGATATTTTTATTTATTAAGAGTATAAATTAATTTAATAAAATCATATTCTAGTGGATATCTAGATAATTCCAAGGAAATCCAAAAAATGTATTTATATGAAATAGGTATATCATTAATTTTAATATTACCTTCATTATCCACAGAATATGTTATCTCTTCTTCCACAAGAATCCCATTGATAAGACCTACTGGGGTGGATCTTAACATTAAACATATGATTATTTTACCAATAAAAGTATAAGTAATTCCACATCTTTATCACAAATCTCAATTTTCATTTCATTAAAATAAATTTTTGCATCATATTTTAAAATATGGTCAATACCAAGGATTTTACCAAATAGAAAAATGGTGTAATAATAATATCCACAAATAGAGAATGTTTTTCGGTTCTAATGGGGGCTTCCTAACATAATATTGTTTCAGTTAGACTTTCCCTAGGAGTTCTGATTGGAAAATCACTTTATAAATTTAAAGGGAAATTCATAATTTTCTTGGAAAAATATGTTAATATTAAATATTTCAATGATCCGTAATAAAATAAATAATTATAAATTTTCTTAGATTTGAATAAAGTACCTACCAAAAAATCATTAGGAACTTCCTTTTCCACTATAGTAATCATATAAGAATGGATTTTACCATATTCAACTTCGATGGTACATCCCTTAATGATTGGAAAATTTGTGTGAATATTTTACCATTAATTTATAACTGAATAAATGGATGAAATTGATTTTTTTTCTTCCTCTTGAATTCATGAGTGAGATATCCCTTATCTCCACACTTATAACAAACACTCATTCCCTTCATCCATTTCACATGTTTTCTACTTCCATAGTTTTCATAAGTTAGAAGTTCCATCATTTTCTTGGTATTCTATAATTCTATACCAGTTTCCTAGTGTCCATGTGACCTATTCTTCTCTTAATATCCCATTAATATATATGATTTATATAATTTACTCTCTTTTTTAATGGAACAAAAAACTATTTCATCAAATTAACAAAACATTTTGACAGACCATCACCCTTCATTGACATTTCTTATTCCCCTAAAATAAATGGTTAATATTTCACTCCATGATATTTATGTAATTTGTTGTATACATGCGTAAAATTTTTGCGAAAGAATCTTACTCACCAACACTTCTTTCTTTATTTTTTTTTAACTTGGGAACATTCCCCCTATTTTATTTTGTTGGTCAATAGGGAAATATTTTTTGAATACTTTATCCTTAAAATCATTCCAATATAATAGATCTATTCCTTTTCACTCACCAGTATTCTAGATCAATAACCACCATTGATCAGCATCTATTTTGATATAATACACTTTAATTATAACCTATAACTTTTTATCCCATCTCAAGGATATGAATTTATAATCCAGTGACTTAATCTATTTCGCGACTATAATGGTATTAGTAGTCCCACCAAATGTTGTGGGATTCTATACCATTAAGCAATCCAACATAACAGAATCACACTATAGAACATGTTGCTCCATCTAAACAAGGTTATTTCTATTAAATTTATTATTCTTCCCTAATATCACCATAATTTTCTTTGTTCTAGTGTTGGCTATATTTTCTTACTCATTAGGGTAATATCTACATTGTCCATGAGTATTAATATCATTCTTCATTCTAGGTGTCATTTATACGAAATGGAATATAAGAGATTACCTCATAAAATTATGAATTATAAATCATGACTTATAATTATAAATATGGTGTCACACATAACGTAAATTAAAATTTTATGGATTGTTAGTATCATAATCATAAACATGGTATCTTTAGGAATATATTTATTTTTTAATCCTTCATAATGGTTTTTAATAAAAATGGGAATTATTATTAATGTATCACCCATGAGTGTAAACCACATGTGTACCAAGGATCATTTACATTCACCCGGTGATGATCGTTTCAAGCCCAATATTCCCTTTTCTAAGCTATTACCCAAAGGTATATCATTTCAAGAACCATGGACTCCATTAGTATCCATATATTGATGTACTACTAATCAAAACAATATAATATATTCCTTTCCGAAACATTATAATGATCATTTATACTTATCCTAAAATTATATAACATGGTTATGTTTCCCAATCCTTTTTCCCTTAATCTGTTTTCCAAGGTCTCAACTAAACATTCATTGATACCAAATATAAAAAACCCGACCCCGGTAACCGGGAGTTGGTGCCTACATTATTAAATTGGAATACAGGGGGATCAAATCCCAAAGGACTGATGAGTTTAGATATATTGGAGAACTATATACCAACATGATAGCAATTTTATATTTGGAATAGAAAATAAATCATAATATATAAAAGTTTAAAATGAACTACAACCTTGAAAACTCACTCAATTTTTTCTTCTTTATATCTACGGAAATATAAAAAAAATAATGCTGAGATCGAATTCTCTATAACTGTTACGTACATCAGAATATAAGATAATTAATTATTTAATAATATATATATTACAAGTAAAATTATTAAAAAACATTCCATTTAATAAGTAAATTTTTTATCATAATTCAATATGGAATAATTATTATAAAAAGGTAAATAATTGGACACACTTTCCATTTAATCAATCAACTGAGAATACAATTCATTCAGATATAATATAATTTTGAAAATATCATTGATATTAATAATAACTAAATTCTCAGAGATATAAATCCTTAATTTTTAGATATCATAATCTCATTCATCAATATTCCACAACAGTTAATACCTTTCACATAACTTTTAAAAATATAACATAGAAACCCATTTAATTTGGCCAACTAATTTGACTAATGAGACATGTCAATGCATCTAGGGGAAATATAATTATAGTCCCCACCAATCACTATATGTCCAAATTATTACTAATATATTGAATTATCAATTTAAATAATGAATTTTATTTCATATCAACAAATATTTTCATTGAGTAAATAATAATGTTTTATAATTATTTACCCAATTAATCAAATAACATCAATTTAAACAGTGTCCCCACTTTGGGTATATGATTTAAAAAAATATTCATATCCATGAAATAAATAATATGGATAAACATGAATTAGAACCATACCCATCATTAATTTATTGGTATTAATGATAAATATATTAAAGGGGTATTATATAAACCACATAAAAGTGAATAGTTTCATATTAATAAATATGTTTCACGGAAATGGAAATTGATTCAAAATACCTTATAATGATAATAATATTGAAATGATAATCAATTAATACAATATATGTATCTAATGTAAAACCAAATAAAATAAGTCTATATAAAACATAATAATTTCAAAACACTTTACATGCATAATCATATAATATCAAAGATAACGAGGATGTTATATATCCTAATGAAAATAAATTTATTTGTGAAATTATTTACCACTTGGTAATTTTCAAGTAAAATCCCCTTAGATGAAATAATAAAAATTAAAAGAAAACATAAATTATGAATTATTAAAGACATTACAAGTAAAATAGTATGTGTTTGGACCATATAAATGAAATTAGGAACACAATAATTGAATATTCCTTAATGAAGTTAAATTGAGATGAAGTCCCTTACCTCATACTTTAATTTTTCATAATGTGCATTAATATCATGTATAATGTATTTAATCATATTATTAATTTATAACATAAACATATTCATACTTATAATATCATGTATGATCCTCCAATAATAATTTTCCACTAATTTTATAATAATAATTCATTGTTTTCATTATTTTGGGTGTTACTTTCCTTGATTTCTCATGCACGTTTTTATGAGAGTTCCAGTTCTTATGCATTGGATATATATCCAAATTATTCTTATTTATATTAATTTTATTAATATCATATTTAATTATTAAATAATTTTTTCAAACCATTTGTGAAATTTGGATATGGAAAATAAATCGCTTCTCTTTATGGATACAATATGTCATACATACGCCCGAGCGAAGATATCATTCCATTAACAAGGGAAATGGTAAGAAAGTGGGTGATATATTAATTTTAAATAATAAATATCATCTCATATATATCATAGATATTCATTAATTTTATCCTTATTAAATTCCATTAAAATTGTATGTGAAAAATGAATCACATTGCTTCGGGAGGCGGTAGTCTACCGTAAACATGATCGACAATAGTTTATTTTAAATAGAATGGAACATAAAAAGGTATACATGATATAGAAGTTAAATAATTATAATAATACCATAAATATCATATAAATGTGTTAAATCCATCCTTATATCCATCCTTGAATGGTTTTGATAGAAAACAAATTAAATGGGTTCCTAAGACGATAGTCCTCCATACACACGACCGACAGTTCCATTTCCCATATGATAAAAGGGGAGACAGATATATGTAACGAAATTAGCACAATAACATATCAATATATGGGATATATGTATGTTTTATAATTCTATAATTATTTAATAACTTTTTATTGGGGTTCAAGAAGAAATAAAATAAAAATGTTCGTTCAGGAATGATACCTATTCTTTGGACGCCCTCCTATGATTTGCACCAAAATCGTTTCTGGGTTTGATTTTTTATCAATCCAAGGATTCCATTATGATTTGAGTGAAGTTTAGAATTTATTTGGGTAGGTATTTGATAAATGAAGTATCTATGTAAGTGTGAAGAGGGGACGAATGGGAGTGGCCTTTTAGAAGTAGGAAGAAGTCACACATTGAATTTTTAAAAATAAACAATTACAACCATGTTTTTATCATTCCAAAACCTCAAAAATTAGTCACTCTAAACCCTTAGATGTGGTAAGGTAAAAATATGTCAACAAATCAGGTTGGGTAAAATACAGTTGTTCGATTTGACCCTTATCATTTTAGTTAAACCCACAGTAAATCACCTTTTACCCTTAGATCAGTAATTAAATTATACATCTTTTACAATTTATATATTAAGTTCATATTATTAGATTATATAATCTTTTTGGATTCCAAATATTCAATAATTTTTTATAAACATAATTCAACAAAATTTTTGAATATAATTTAAAATCATACACCCAGACGTGATGAAAAAAGATATTCCAATGAGAAAATTCATATAAATAGGGAACAGTTTTAAAAGTGAAGTTAATATTATAAAATAAATTTTCTATAAAGGTAAAAAAATTAAATCTATCATAATTGTATAAGAAGAGATGAAACTGTTTTTATTGAAAAAATACAGTTTTCAAGAAATAATTTCTGCTACTTTCAAATGATTATTACTTTTATTTCAAATAAATAGATAACTATTGTGTGTGTGTAAAAAATATATATTTTACAAAAAATAAATCAGTCTTATTAATACCCTCCAAATTAAGTACTTGTTTATAATGGTCATACTTAAATAAAATTTTAATAAAGTATTGGTTTTAGTTTAAACCCATTGTGGCATCCATCACAATCTTTCAAAGAGATAGCATTTATTTAAAAGTAAATAAATTATAATGTATTAGGGTATTAGAGCCTCGATCATTAACTATATTAATGAAAATAATTAATGAATCTATTGATTTGATAGGAGTGTAGAATATACCATTCTTTATTAATTTAGAAAGGATTAAATATTGCATTTATGGATATCCAAAGTGTTTGACTGATATTTTTTCCTTGGTTATTAAGCATTAATGGAGTATAATTTAAGAATATAAACTCATTAATCGATTGTATATAACCTAGTATTCTATTTTATTTTATATTATTTTTTAATAAAAATGTTGCATTTTTGTATTATCTTATATGTTTTTACTTATATGCATTCTGGTTTTATGTTAAGAAATTACATTTCAACTTGTGGATACTTGTCTATTTTCTGTCACTTGTGTCCATTCAGTCGCTCTACCAATATTATGAATTTAAATTCATTTTTAATTTCCTCATTTTTTCAATATTATTTCCATCTCCTGGTCAATTCAACTTTCATTATGTGTTTAATAACTTTATCATGTAAAATTGCCTCTCCATGGTCAATCCAATTTTATTAGTGAGGTTGATTGTCACAAATTCATACGATCACATGTCTTCATGTAATTTCTTTGTACTACCCCTTGGTGAGGTTGATTAGGTTTCTCTATATATAATCACATTCCACTATAATTTGGGGATCAACACTAATGGTTTTTTGACCTACCATATGGCCCTCATGGTCTATTTTCTGCATTATCAGTTGACATATTTCACTAATTAGTATAAGAAAATTTTTAATAGTTATCCATAGAATAAAAAGAGATTCATTTATGAAGAAACCATGAATTAATTCCCTATTAACCTATTCTATATTCCCATTTTAATCCTAAGCATAGAAGAATTTTATCTTGTTTTTTGTGCTCATTCTTTTAGGGGACATTGGATACTATTTTTAAGTAGAATAAAATGGATGTTTGAATATTGAATTTCTAAAGATAAAATATCTATGTCTAGGGAGGTGTCTCTCCGTTTATAGATAAATTTATTTATTACAATGAAAAATGTTATTTTATTTACTTCTGGGATTTACTTCAAATATTAAACATTTTTGGATTTCTGTATTCAACTTGTATCTAATTGTGGGGGAGTTTCCATGGTTGATTGATTTTAACTGAGTGAAACTATTTTTCATTATTAGGTGTCTAGTTTGAATATGTCATCAATTTATAAAATAAAATATAAAAATATATTACCATGTTAGCACCCTTAAATTTACTTTGGGGTTACAATTTTTCCTGATGTGTAAATCATTATTCAACAATTTACCTTTACAGTTAATTTATGAATTCTGGTATTATGGTAGAAAGTGAATTGATGAAATTTTCTATATCCATTTTTCAAACTACTTTAGATCTATGGTATGTGTACTTTTTTGACATTTCTAATGACCTATTAAACATTTATATAGAGTTCTTATATGAAAATTATTTTTAACCAAACTATATAAAATTTCCACCCAAAATATGATTCAGTAATATTGACAATATAGGGTTTAAGTGTTGGGGAGTGGTATTTAATGTGTTATACTATATTTATATGTTGTACACATTTAAAATCCTAAAATATTTTAAAATTTTATTAACTTTAAAAACTATTTTTCAAATTTAAAGGGTGGAATTTTTTTTTCTAATGTTTGAAGGATGTTTTTCAACATGGATGTTGTTAAATTTTCTATTACTTCATGGATTTAGTTGGGTAGATATCCTTAAAAAATATTTACATAATACACTTTATGTAAAATTTTATAACATCAATGTATAATCATCCTGGAATTTGAACGTTTGGTATGGATCGAACACATAAGTATGAATGAAAATGGGCTATGGAATAGTCTCCAAGTCCTTGTTGAATATTTTATTTATTTATTCTTTTACAAAAATGATAGGATATATAGTATTATTAGAACAGTCTATAAACTCTCACCATAAACTAGTGTGTCCATTTATGTTGAGGTGCTAAATTATGTTTTTCTATTTTCTTGGAAAAATGTTTTTTTGAAGGTCAGTTGGAGTTATGTTTAATCTCGATTAACATTTATCAAAACATTTATTTTTATTTATTTTCTATAATATAAAAAAAATCATTAAAAAATTTAATGTTATTAGGGTAATCACATTAACTAAATAATAAGTTTTATAAGGTACGATCCATATGAAAATTTTCATTTCACTTTTTCAATATTGTGATGTCATTCCTTCTACTGAACTTGATAAATTGATTTCATTAGGGAAAGATATTTTCTATGTGTGGGTGAATTTTATGTGACATGTTTTTAATTATTTTTCCACAAAAATTAAAGGTGTAAATTTATGTTTTTATGTAAAAATGTGATGATAATGGGGAATTAATTTTTATTGTTTAATATATTGTTAAAACAATAATTTTTTTGAATATTATAATGATAATGAGTGATTTTAGGGATGAAATTTTTGAAGTATCTCTGTATTAAATTTTTTTATCTGTATTTAACATTTAATTATAACATCATTTTTTATGTAATTTAGAAACTTTTTTATCATGGAAAAAAAATATTTTATCATTTTATTATTTATTTTTAAAATAATTTATTATAATTAATTTTTTTTTGGGAATTTTTATGTGTATTTTGTTATTGAATATATTTCTACAATTGAAATTGTGAATCCCATTTTGTTTATGGGAATTTCTAGTTCTCCATTGGAAAATATAATTGAATGTGGATAAAATTTCGTTGATAATATTCATTGGGTAAGATTCTAGATTTTTCTAGAGAATTTGAGAAGATTAAATGGATATGTGAATTTTTCCAGGGGTTGACCACATGGAACCAATGCCTTCCCATGTGGGGGTGAAAATTTTTGGTGAGTTTATAGGAGTTTCTTATGAGGATAGAAGTATGGAGTTATGGGTCAACCATGGAGAGACTGATGAGATATGTTCAAAGAAATTGACAATAAACCAGTTCCAAGATTTTATGAGAAATTAAAATCTATAAAATAAGAGTAATTCAGAGTGGGATATTTGGGGAATGCATCAAATAATGAAAAACACATTAATGGAGGAGGAAGAATCTAGGATTTTCATATCTATAACATGGGAGATTTGAGGATATATAAATTTACAACATATGTGATATTTTCATTACCTTTTTGATGACTTTCTATTAATTACTCATATAAAACTTCTTATTAGGAACTAATGGTGTTTTCATTGTAAATTTTTATTAAAAAATAAATTTAATCTAGAAATTTACTAGAGAGTGAGATTGTTCTAATTCTATTATTTATATTTGATCATATAATTTTTCTAAATTGGATATCTTTACTACATATCTTCCTCCATGGTAGTAATTTCATCAATGATCAATAATCATTAAACATTCATATTTTTTATAATTTTTTAATTGATAAGATAATTTTATATTTAAAATCTTCAAATAATATATTTTTAAATCAATTGATGGAATATGCATCAATGTAATTCGATATTTTATTCAAGGAGATTTCACTATATCAATAATTTTGAAAGTGTTTACTTCCACTATATATTAGATTTGGCATTTATCATTCACTTGTATACACCTTGGAATGGTGAGTAGGAAAAAAAATTAGTGTATTATAGTGCATTACATTTTATCATAATCGATGAAATATAAGAGTTACCAATCCACCCTCTTTACACATTTTATTCCACTATGAAAGAAAATCACATTTACCTGAACTTTATCCTTATTTAATTTCTTTTTTCAATTAACATGAAATGTTCTCATTCATCAATATCATTATTAATATTATTCCATCACTATATTCATACATTTTTATTGGTTTTTCCTCTTTTAAAATTCTTTCTTCTAGTCCCTCAAAAAAAGTTTCATTCATTCCCCATGGATTGAGCCTACCAAATTCTATACTATTTTGAAGTACAAAAATTAATTAATTAATTTTTTGACCAAAGGAATATTTGAATTAATGTCTATTATATTGATATTACTTAAGACAAAAAGGGAAAGATTCATATTTAATTTTGATTTAAATTTTTATACTAAAAATTTTGATGTTAAACCACTATTAAAAGAGAATAAAAATTAATAAAATTGTGATTTGGGAGTTTTTTAGATATTTAATGATTCATAAGGTAAAAAATCATAAAAGTGTTAATAAAAAATCATAATGAGAAATTTGAAAACATGAATGTTTATGTCTCTAAAAAAAGTAAAAAAAATGATTATAAATTATAAAAAATAAATTATTAAAATTCAAGAGTTAAAAATTTAATCTCTAAAAAAATGATCATATATAATGAAAATTAAATTTATTATTTTGTTACTTGAATAATGTTGAAAATGAATTTTCATAACTCAATATAGAAAAGAAATGAGTAAGAGATAAAATTTTATATTCAAATGATAAAACATGTAATGAATGGGTAATTATTCAAATGGAAAATTAAATGTTATGTGATGATATTATTATGTTTAAGGAAGATTTAACAATATTGTTTTTTTAAATAAAAATATTATAAAATAATTTCTATGATGAAACATAACAGAACAAAAATTCATTTTTTATGACAGAAAATTCCCAAGAATTAAAATAACATTGGTTTTAAGAAACTAAATTGGAATTATATCTAGATTAAAATTTTTTATGTTTAGACTTCATGGGAATTAATCAAGGAGTTCTCCCTAAGAGACACTCAATCATTTTTTCATAAAAAAACATTTATCTGTAGTAATTTATCATCCAAAAATCAAAAAATAGATGTTTAATATATTCTTAGGATTCTAAATATTCTAATAACAACTTATTGATTATTTAATAACATGGGTAATAAATAATGTTTTACTGGAATGATTTTTATAATTCATCCTTTGGAACAACAAATATTTATTTTATATAAAAATTGAGTTATCATGACACATGATGAGTGATATTTCCTACATTATTTCATGTAATTTATGTGTAGAAGTCCCACTCGCTTTTGAAGATTATTATAAAGTTTAGATAAAAATATTTTGATGTTATTATTTTCCAAAAAAATGTTCATTCAATAGTAATGTATGATTCCCACCTTTCTAGAGATTATTCATACTCATTTTCATGTATTCTTTTACCCCTGTTTTTGTTATACCATGGTAGGGTTTTTGTTCTGGCTTTTTTTGGGTAAAATAAGAGAAATTTAGACTCAAAAAGAGTTTTGCGTGGTTTTCATATGTTTATGGAAAACTGTGTGGTCTTCTAAGTAAATTTTTATCCCTTTTGGGG
This sequence comes from Viscum album, assembly GCA_963277665.1. Taxonomy (NCBI): domain Eukaryota; kingdom Viridiplantae; phylum Streptophyta; class Magnoliopsida; order Santalales; family Viscaceae; genus Viscum; species Viscum album. The sequence goes on from OY728167.1 coordinate 839,029,462, forward strand.
GCATAAAATGTGGAAAACGGTTGGAACACATTTTTTCCAAACTATACGGACACCCTCCAAAACTGTTCACCCAAAATAGTGGGGGTTTGAATGGTTGGACCATGTTTTTTCAAACGTTATTCCACTTATGAAAAATAGTGCACCCCTTATGTAGATATGAATGAGTCTCCACCTTAAAAATCATATGCCCAAGATTTTATTACCCCGAAATTTTTTAACAAAATTTCATAAATCCCATGGTTTTAATTCCCTTTCAACCATGATCCTCCATAAACCTTATGCTTTTGTTTGGGATGTTACCAAGATCATTAATAAAATTGACGATATTATTGAAGGATCGTCTACTCTAAGGTATGCGATTTTATCACCGTTTTTTTCCTCTTATTTTATCTTTCTTTCCTATTTAAGATGGATTATTTTTCCTCCATTGGAGAAGGCATAGATCTTGGTTTTAATATATCTTCTTCCTTCAGATCTTGATATTAGTTATTGATCCTTGATCAGCAGTTCCATTGTTATTTCAAATTTCTGCATAAGTTTTGGCATTTTGGTTCTCCAAACATCCCCCAACAGTCTTGAGGTTTATAGCCTATTTTACAAATCCCATAGTCTTGATTATAATTATTTATATGTAATTTTTCAATTTCAACACCCACATATGAAAATTTCATTCAATATTGAATTAATTAATTAACGTTGGTCCAACATGATATTATAAATTTGATTGATTAACGGGATTATGAAATTAATGGTGACCAAAGGGGTGTGAATATATAATTGAAATGTTTATTTATAAATTATGAATGGTTAATAAATTAATTTATGAGTGGGTAGAATATTAAATTATGGAAGTGGTTGATATATGATTAAATAATTTTAAAACATTTGATTTGATATTTTTGAATGTGTTTTGGGATAGGTACTACTACTCCAAATACCCATGGGGTGCCTAATTTCCACTCTAGGTCCATAATATATTTATGTGTTGCATGTGATCACTGATTTGTGGGATAGGGATTGTTGCTCCAAATATGAACGAGGTACTAGTCTAACACTCGAGGCCCTGATTGCTTGAATATAATGTTGGTATAAAATGGTTATTTGAGAACCACGATAGAAATAAATGTGATATCCCTTTGTGTATGGTTCATACTCTAACATAGGCCAAAGTAGGTGTTGATGGCTAGGGTGTCAGCATGAACCTGAGAATTTATGTGGTTAATTAAAGAATGATTTATTTGAGAAAAAATTACTTTATATTTTTTACTTTATTCTTTATACGACAACAAATTTTTTTATTAAATTAATTTTTTTTTCACATAATTGGTAGTGGAATACTGATTTGTACTCACACCCCACTCAGGTTGCCTTATTGGTATCCGTATATACTATATGTTTGTTTGAAAGGATAAGGGAAAGGGACCTATTTTAGATTATTGAATTGGGATGGATCATGGATGAAGGAACTGATCATGGTTTCCAGACCCACTTTATAGTTCTCAGTGTCCTTATTTTTTGTTTTCATTTGACACTTGATAGATATACAACATAACATTTGTACTCCTTTATTTGTGGGTTTTCTCGCTTTCTTATCATAATGTGATGTTGGAATTTATAATTGCGGTATTATTATTGTTGTTTTTTATTATCATTTTCTTATTGGTTATTTACTTTATCTTTTGTGGTTTTTTTGACAAATATTGATAGTCTTACCATGATATATACATTTTACCCTTTTTGCTAGTCGGTAGACCCTGGCATACAAGGAGGCACACCTGAGGCCATTTAACTATACGTCTCAGAGCACTAGCATGTGTCACAGGGGTCAGGATGTTTCAAAGTGTCATCAAAGAAGGTTTTATTTTCTTTTTATTTGTATTACTATTTGAGAATGGTAGTAATGACACTAGGATGATTTGGGCCTTTGTCATTAGCTCAATCATGGGTGAAGATGACCCATTATGGAAGAAAATCCAAGTTCCCATGGTGGAATTTATGTTCCTGGTGTTTATTATTACAGTTTAATGTTATATCTACTTTGGTGATTCACTTGTTATGTGATGTTCCTATATTCTAATATTTTACTCATGGCTTAGTATGGTACAAAAGTTGATTATACATGCATCATTTTAGGAAACCATTATTTTATGTGACAAGAATCGGTTGATGTGTGTAAGGAAAAGTAGGTCTCATGTGAGTTGTTAAAATTAAATACTTTTCTTTTTTTAAAAATTAATTTTAAATTAATTGGTGCATAATAATAATTCGAAAATTTTAAATGATTATAAATGTGGTAATTTGATATTGATAAACATCAAGGTACGTGACCATTACACTTGTCTACTGGTTCTATAAATTATTCATGGGAGTACACCAACATCTTTTAATGTTAATAAATCCATCTATGAAATAGTAAAGACAAAATATTATGTTAATAAATTTTATAATAGTAATAAATTATAGTTAAAACTTTTCTAGGGTTGTATATATGAAAATAAGGTAGGATAATCTGTGGTCTTTAATGAATCCCTAGGATGTAAAGGATCAGTATCCTATGAAGTGAATGTGGGGTATATTATTTTATCATCATGATCAATATTCTAATGATAATCAAAATTCATAGGGGAAAAAGTCTAAGAATCCTGAAAATAAAATCCCAAACTAAATGGATAAGTATAAAATAGATAAAACATATATTAGGGTAGAAATATAATTGGTATGAGGAGTGGGATCCATTATAGGATAATGAAATGGTATAAGAGAAACAAAACCAAACAAAATTAGTAGCAACAACATAGGTGATACGAATATCCTTAGTTCCTCTAAAAGAACTGTGGGTGGAACAATTTTTCTAGATGATATATCTTTTTAAAGTTCTTGGTGAGATAAGTTATGAATATTAATGCGAGTAGCTCTAGTACCACTCATATTGAACAATATTCTTGGTCCAATCTATTACTAGTAAGGATGGAGAATAACTGTCTCCTAGGGGGTGGTCCTTTAATAAAATTTCAAATTTTTTAATGATGTGAATTTATATGTTATTTAATATATATATTTAAAATTATTTACTAATAGAGGTATTTAGAAGAAGAAGACCCATCTCTCCCATGTTTCTATCATTTTTTGGCATTCTCTTCTTGTAACTCATTTCAATATTTTCCACTTATTTCATTATAAAATAAATATACATTTAATTCATTATATAATTTTTTCTCTTAGATTATTTGTTATTTGTATTTCACTTCAATAATAACCTCTCTCTTTATTACAAATTTAAACAAGCTTCAATACACAAACATTAACTTAATAGAACCCATAATATGGATAGGTATAGTGTCTTTGGGGATTAAGAACATTACATGAGAACTTAAGGCATAAAATATAATATCATTATTGAAAACATCTTTTACATGACCACAATATTCGTTTGTACTTTGCATTGAATGGGATTACCTAAGGACATACACAAGAAAAGGGTGAGCTATAAAGCCCAGTAAGGGAGTAAATATGGCATACCATGAAGAATACAAAATATGTTAGGAAATAGGAATAACAATGGAGTGCAAGGGAAACATGAATATAAAGGCATGATATATCATGACTATCATAACATGGAAATGTGGAAACAACTTCAAACATTGCATCACTAACATATAGGAATAAGATAAACCCCTATCCAAACATGTTTGGAAAATGTCCTAAAATAAATTAGGTAAACCATTCTACCAACATGATGTATCAAGTTACTAAACTTTACCCAATACATTGCAGCGCTATGAGGGAACACCCTTCATAATCATTTCAATATCATGCTTAAGTGTGTCACATAGATCATATAACATGGATTCATTCAACATCATCATTTATTCAATGATAATGGAATGTGGAATACGTACATGAATTTCTATAATCAATAAGTATATGTGCATAATGTTGAATACCCTTGATAGATAAATGGGCATGGTATTCACTACATGATAATTTTGGCATGGAAAATCAGGGTGCAATTTTGACAGCCTAACAACATGACATAAAAATTAATAAAAAATATTTATGAGAGATAAAGGGGTATCTCATAAAATTTACATGAAATTAATAGTAATGTGTAATATATATGCACGTACTAACACAAGGAATTTGGATATAGAAGGTGTAACATAATAAAGAACTTGAACAAAGAGGAGAAATGGAACAACTCTTACGAAATTTTGGCATGGTAACGGGTGTACATGGGAGGGATTAATGAGATAGAAAGATGTATCTCATAATTCAAACATAAGTAAAGAAGTATGGGGGAGGAAAAAAATTATACCCCCAACATTTTTAATTGAAAATAAATGGGTATAACAACATAACGAAACTTGGAAAAAAATGAGAGGGGTAGGAATCCTTTACTTGGATGGGTGACTTAAAAAGATTTATGAGGGTCTTTGTGAGATCTTGGGGTGCCTTGGGGGGATTATATAGAAGGTATGATAGAAGAGAGAAGTTCTCCAATGATTCTTTGTGAAGTTAAGTGGGAAATTCTGTGGGTTTATATAGGAAATGAGAGGGGAATTCTTTAATATTTCACAAACATAGGTTTTGGAACCTATATAATTAAATACTCAAAACCACAAATATTCCCATGTTTTTCAAATAAGAGTTTAAAAATTTATTTTATAAGGCCAATTAATGAACATATTAAAATATTATCCTTTCCTGTGTAGAGGTGAGTCACATTATTAAAGAATTGAATTTAAAATCATAAGCTATATTATACATTCTAGAGGATTCACTAAGCCTTTATAAAATAAGTAACACAAATCTTAAATAAAATTATATTAATGGGAAAACATATATTGGGCCAATAATACACATTATATTACTTGTTACATCATTTTGGGGTCATTATGATGTCATAAAACATACTATATATTTATATATTATTTAATTTTTACCCAAAAATTCGGCTGTCTTAGAAAATTATCAAAAATATACTATTGGATAATTTTTACATCCAGATTCCAAAAATAATATTCATTTTATCAAAATAACTTTCTAAATATGAGAATTTTTATTTTTAAAATGAAAACCGATACTTTTTGAAAATTCATGGGCATTCAAAAAATAGTTTTCAAACCTTAACCAAAATTGAATTTGACTTCATAAAAATCAATCAATTATTATTCATAAATTCAATTTGATGATAATATTATTTTATAATATTAATTATTTAAAAAATTCATTAATTCCTTAAAATAAATTCTTTAAAAAAATAGACTTTCTGTTTTATCATATAAAAAATATAACTCTTAACAAATAATTAAATAATCATTTACTAATAAAGAACTTATATAATCATCATTTATAAGAATTGTTTTAATAATATTAATAATAATAAGCCTTATTTTAATATAATAATGGGTTTTTTCTCAAAATTATCATTTTTACCCAAAAAAACATTTTATCAAATTTATCATTCTTTTATGAAACACTATTCTCATAAAGGAATTGATGGAATAAGAATATTTTTTATAAGAAGTTATTACATAATAATTATCTAATATCTTATTACATAACCCCTTATAGAACCCATATACGACCTAATCGTAAGGTGTGTGATATTGAAAGACACTTGGGGAAGATCAGATAACATCACCATAGTGGTAATCTCTATTAACGTGAAATTATCCCATAAGTCATTATGTTCAACCTTAATATATTTAAGCTCAGCTTGGGCTTGTTCAAGAGTGAAGCCTAATGTTGTTAACACCTTCCCAAGATTAGATAAATGAGATTACTATGGACAAAGTCTATTGGATGGGGCTATCATCACCTTTTCTATGCTAAAAGTATTTTTTTAACCCTATATTTATATCAGTTGTGTGATCGATGTTCAATGGCTATGTTATCAATGGTAGCAATACATAATGGTAATTTAAACCCAAAAAAAATAATAACAAAAGGATTTCATGTGTTTTCTATATCCATAAGATGATAAAAGAAGGGGAATTGTATTTATAAATGTTTAGGTCATTACAACATTCCCCCCTTGAAAAATTTCACCCTCGAAATTTTATTTTCCCACACTAAAACAGATGAAGGTAACTCTACCCCATAACTTCATCCGATTAACATGTTCCTTAATCAAACATGTGGTTTTTCCACAACACTTTGATGTGGGGCATTATCTTATTTCGTATAAAGTTTTCCATATATTCTAAGATATTCGCTGGGTTCTCTTCATAAGAAATTTCATTCTCCAATGGTACAACCTATGGATTGATTACATGAGATGGGTCAGGTGTGTACTTCCTCAAGAGTGATACATGGAATACATCATGTACTTGAGAAAGGTTTCATAGGAGTGTTAGTCGATAGGCCACTACTCTGATGCAAAAAAGGATCTCAAAATGGATGATGTACCTTGGACCAAGCATTCCCTTATTCCCAAATCTCATAACCCTATTCTATAGTGATATGCGAAAGAATACCATATCTCCAACATCAAGCTCTAGGTCTCATTGGTGGTTTTTAGCATGGATCTTCTGTTGACTCTGTTTAGCATTGATGTGATGTTGGATGGTTTGAAACTTCTCTACCATTTAATCGACCATCTCTTGAACTAGAAGTTTTTTCTTCCCAACTTCATCCCAACATTCTGTTGTTTTTAACCTCTTCTCATAAATGAATTCATAAATATCCATTTGGATTCTTGAGTGGAAACTTTTGTTGTAAAAGATCTCAACCAAAGGAAAACATTGATCCCATCCTCCGTTGATGTCCATTGAGAATTCTCTCAAAATGTCCTCAAGTGTTTGGGTTGTCCACTCAGGTTGACCATCAGTTTGAGGATGATAAGACATACTGTTGTTCAGCTTAGTATATAGAGTGTGTTGGAGACTCTTCCAGAAGATTGAGGTGAATCTTGGATCTCAATCGGATACAATTGATAGTGGTATACCATGCATCCTTACCACTTCTCTAATGTATATCCATACTGGTTGATCTAATAAGAAATAATCTCGAATCCCAATGAAGTGTGCATTCTTTATAAGATGATCCACAATAACCTAGATAGTATCATTTCCTTTATATGTCTTCAGTAGTCTAGTGACAAAGTCCATGGTGATGTTCTGCCATTTCCATGTTGGTATGGGTAATGGTTTCATCATCACCTTAGACTACATCCTCTCATCCTTTACTTTCTTACATACCCGGCACATTGATGTATACTAAGCGATGTCCCTCTTTTTGTTATCCCACCAATAATTCCCTCGGAAATCCCAATAAATCTTTTTGTTTCTAGGGAGGAGGGATGAATTTAAACTATGTAAATCAACCAGAAGATATTTATTTAACTCTGGATTTAATGGAACAAATAGTCTTGACCCAAATATCATATTTTCTTATTCATTAGCATTGAACTCCAAGGATTTCCATTTTCTAATAGTTTCCACTTTCTTCTGAATTCCCACATTATCATTTGGAGAATACTTTAACTTTTCGAAAACATACGGTTGTGAAATCATTTATGAAAGGATTGATGATGTTCCCTTCATTAAAATTATCATGTCTATCTTCATCAAATCTAAGAAGATTGGATCCTTATCAATTCTCATTAATTATAGAATTGGTTGGTCCTTTCTATTTATAGAATCCACCACCTTCTCCGCTTTTCCAGGGTGGTAATTAAATGAGCAGTCATAATCCTGGATAAGATCTAACCATCTTCTTTGTTGCATGTTCAGCTCTTTCTGTGTGAATATATATTTGAGACTTTCGTGATCTGTATATATTTCACACTTTTCCCTAATGAGATAATGACTCTATGTTTTCAACACAATGATTAAAGCATCCAACTCAAAATCATGAGTGAGATAGTTTTTCTCGTGATGTTTCAACTTCCTTGAGGAATAGGAGATGACTTTCTCATTTTGCATCGACACACAGCCCATGACCTTCTTTAAAGCATCACTAAAGATTACAAAAATATCCACACTTGTGAGTAGTGTGAGCATGGGGGTAGTGATAAGCATATTATTTAAATTAATGAAGCTTTCTTCACATTCATCATTCCAAGAAAACATGACTCCCTTTTGATCTATCTTGGTAAATGGGTTTGACAATCGTGAAAATTTTCTCACAAATCGGTGATAATATCCCTCTTTCCCTCGGAAGCTACAGATATCAGTAATAGATATCATCCTCAACCATCCCTCAATTGCTATTGTTTTGGACGAATCCAAAGATATCCCTTTTCTTGTGATGATGTGTCCTTGGAATGAGACTTCCTTTAACCGGAACTCCCACTTGGTGTACTTGGCATAGAGATTCTCCTTTCACATGGTCTCTAGTACAGTTCATAGATGCTCCCCATTCTCCTCCTTAGTTTTGGAGTATATTAGAATATCCTCAATAAATACTACCATAATTTTGTATATGTAATACCTAAAGACTCTATTTATCATGTTTAGGAATATTTATGGAGCATTATTGAGTCTGAAATGCATTACTATGAATTCATAGTGCCCATAACATGTACAAAAATTAGTCTTAGGGATATCCTCCTTCTTCGCCCATACTTGATGAAATCTCAACCACAGATCCACCTTAGAGAAGTATTGTGATCCACGTAGCTAATCAAACAAGTCATAAATTCATGGGAAAGTATACTAGTTCTCTATCATGATTATTTTGAGCTCACAATAATCAATGTAAAGGAACATCGACCAATACTTCTTCTTGATGAAGAGTACTGGTGCACAACATAGTGAAGCACTTAGGCATATAAAACCTTTATCCAGATTCTCCTATAGTTATTTTGTTATCTTCTCATGCTATACAAAAAACCATTCTATATAGATTCTTGGATATTTTCAACACCCGAGGTATAATTTCAATTGTGAATTCAACGTCTATTCTAGGAGGAAGTCCACGAAGTTTCTAGGAAAACACATCAATGAATTCCCTTACAATGGGCATGCCTTCGAGGATGGTTCCTTCCTTAGAATCAATAATCTAATATTGATATGTGTTCTCAAAAGAAATTAATAAACATACTTGAGATTATGGAGCTAAAAAGATTCATCCTCCTCCTTTCACTTATACAGAATTAGTGTTGTTTCACCATATAGAGAATGATTTCCCTCTCATGGAAATTTTAGTTAGCTTTATATAGGGAAATGCAATCCATGACAGGAATTGCATCGAATTCCACTAGAGGATATATTAAGAGGCTCTCCATGAAGTTAAATACAAAAATTGTGATAGGGGAGGAGTTATATTCATGGGATACAATAATTTCCCCATTTTCTATTCTCACTAACATCTCTACTTCCATGATTTGTGGTAGTGTTTGGATTATTCTAATAAACTTTTAGGATATAAAATAATGTGTAGAACCCGAATCGAAATGTACGTTCACTATTAATGAATGAATAACTTTCATACCTATCACCACTTTGTTTTCGGGACTCACTTCGGCGGTAGGGATGGAAAAATATCTCCCTTTTTCCTTGGAGGTTGTCTGTTTCCACCAATTACCCTTCATATAGGGAGCTGGTTCACAAAGTGTCATAGTTCCTCAAAGTTGTAGAAATGAACAATGAACTAAGGGTCGACCAGATAATTTCATTCATCTACCACACTAGTGGGTTTCTCCCTTCAGTAATCGTTATCTAGGTTCCCTTCTCATCGGCACCTGAAACATTTCCTCGTCCCCTTATATCAATTTCCAGGGTTCTTCTTCATGCCGCATTGGCAAGTGGGATGCGGGAATTTCTTAGCAACATTGAATTTTTTCATCAGAGCCCCATAATTAAATTCAACTATAAACTTCTTATCCCTATGATACCCCTTAGATTCATTGATATACATCTCGAATTTTAGGGCACATAAGACAATCTTCTCATATCTTTCAAAGTCATGGATTTATAGAGATTTTTGTAGGGTAGGTTTTAGACCATCAAAGAAGTGGTCAACCATTCATTCAGGTGTAACGACAAAACTAGAGTCATATTTTTCAAGTCTAGAAAATGTTTCCTCATACGCCCCCAATATATTCATTATCATCTTTCTTGAGTGCAAGTAAATCTCTTTCCATCTTAAGATGGAGTATGCGGGGAAAATATTTATCGAATTTTTTTCCATAAATCATTCCATTCAAATGCCTAGATCTATTATTCGGGATTTTTATTTTTGATCAATGTCCACCATTCACCAACTTAACCCTATAAATGATAAGTAGCCAGAATAACCTTCTCTTATTCAAAACATTAAAAGATGGATAAGATCTTATCAATGGAGTTGATCCATTGTTTAGCGATTGAGGGATCAGATGATCCATTGAAAGTCGGAGACCCTTGTCTCATGAATATCTAGATTGAGACTTTATCTTTCTTAGGGGTGGTTGGAAATTCCTCTTGAACCATGGTTCTATTCAAAACATTAGTTAATTGAGAGATTATCATGACAATGTTTGTGATTCACACTCCCATCAGATTTGGCATCTCACTAGAACTATCATCACATTGATCGTTTCATCAGTTTTTATCTTGAGTCCTCCTATTACTAAAAGAAAATTTAGGGATAAATATTTTAAACAATTAAACACATAAAGTGGAATCCAATCAAAAAAATGGGATAAACTACATATTAAATTTATCTCCATAACTTTTAAATTTCTAGGATTCAATTTATGTTATAGAACATCTATTTCCTAACATATATTTTTATGGGATTTTAATTTATCCCATAATGATGGTTCAAAATAAGCTTATTAATTTATCAAATCATATCCCTCAAGAGTGTCGATCCAAGAGTGCAGCGGGGCCCATTTTTATACACTAATTCATGTTCAAATCTAGCTCAAAGCGGTGTTTTTAGGTTTTACCCCTAAATACATATGTGCCAGAGACACCACTACTTGTTCGTATCCAGACAGGGATGTATTTTCCTGATAAACCACTTACTCTCACCAAAATTTAGGGTTTATTTTATTATTATCAATATTATCCCTAAGTCTTCCACTATTTTTTTATAACCCTAATCCCAAAAAATAACTAAACCTATCCTTTGATACCAACTATAACAACCCTAATCTTTATTACACATTTAAACATGATTCATTACATAAACGTGAACTTAATACAACCCAAAAGATCGATAAGAATAGTGCATTTGGGGCTGAGGAACATTTCATACAACTTAAGACATAAAATACACCATATTTATTGAAAACTTCTTTTACATGACCACAACATTCCTTCGTACTTAGCATTGCATGGGATGACCTGAGGGAATACACAAGAAAAGGGTGAGCTATAAAGACCCGTAAGGGAGTAAACGTGGAATAACATGAAGAATAAAGTACATGTTAAGATATATGAATAACAATGGAGCATAATAGAAACATGAACATAAAGACATGATATAGCATGATTATCATAACATGGAAATGTGGAAACAACTTAAAACATTGCTTCATTAATATCAAGGAATAAGGTAAATACCTATACCAACATGGTGGAAAAATTTACTAAATGGAATTAGGTAAAACCCTGTCCCAACATGACATATCATGATACTAAACATTACCCAATTTATTGGATCACAATCAAGGTGCACCCTTCATAATCATTTCAATTTAATGCTTAAGTGGGTCACATAGATCATATAACATGGATTAATTCAAAATCATCATTTATTACATGATAAAGGAATGTGTAATACATACATGGAATTCTATAATCGATAGGTATATGTTCATATAGGTGAATACCCTTGATAGAGAAATGGGTATGGTATTCACAATTTGATGATTTTGGAATGGAAAATCACGATGCAATTTCGGCAGCCTAACGGCATGACATAAAATTTAATTAAAATGGTTGATGATAGATAAAAGGGTATCTAATCATATTTAATTGAAATGGAATGTAAGGGATAATATAGATACATTTCCAAATATAAGTAATTTAGAGATAGAACGCATAACATAATAAAGAACTTGAAGAAAGAGGAGAAATTTAATAACTCTTACGAAATTTTGGCATGGTAATGGGTGTACATGGGAGGTATTAATGAGATAGAAATAGATATATCATCATTAACACATAAGGAGGGTAGTGTGTGGGAGGTGAAAAAACATACCCCAACATTTTTAATTGAAAATAATAGGGTATAACACCATAAAGAAACTTGGACAAAAATGAGAAAGGAAGAAATCCCTTACTTGGTTGTGTGACTTAAAAAGCTTGAAGAGGCACTTATTGAGAGCTTTGGGAGCATTTGGGGGATTATAGAGAGGGGAGAAAACCATAGGGACGTTCTCTATGGATTTTTAGTGAATATAAGTTGGAGATTGGGTAGGTTTTTATTGGAAATGAGTGAGGAATTATTTAATATTTCATAAACATAGGGTTTGGAACCTATATAATTAAATAATCAAAACCAAAAACCTTCCTAGGTTTTTTCCCATGGTTTTTGAAACATTGGAGTGGAAACAAATATTTTATAAGTTCAATCACGTAAGATATTAAATTATTATCCTGGATTATTTGAAGGTGAGTCACATTATTAGTGAAATGAATTTAAAATCATAAGATATATTATACATTTTGATGGATTCACTAAGGATTTATAAAATAAGTAAAACAAATATAAAATCATATTATTTTAATAGGAAATCATAAATTCGACCGAGAATACCCATTATAGTATATGTTACATCATTTTGGTATCATTATCATGTCCTGAAACATAATATATATTTATATCTTATTTAATTTTTACCAAAAATTCGATTACCACAGAAAATTATGAAAATTTAACCTTTGGATAATTACGAAATCATGATTACAAAAATAATATTCATTTTATCTAAATAATTTTTCTAAATATTGTAATTTTGACTTTTAAAATGAAAACCGACATTTATTGAAAATTCAAGGGTTTGGACAAAAATAGTTTTCAAACCTTAATAAAATTTACATTTGACTTCGTTAAAATTATATACTAATTTATTATTAATAAAATTATTTTGATGATAATATTTTAATAAAATATTAATTATTTCAAAAATTAATTAATTATTTAAAATAAATTCTTTTGAAAAATACACTTTCTATTTTATCATATAAAAAATATAACTCTTATCAAACTAATTACCTAATCATTTACAGATAAATAACTGATATAATCATCATTTATAAAAATTAATTTAATAATATTATTAATTAAAAACCTTAGTTTAATATAATAATGTATATATTTCTCAGAATTAACATTTTTACTCAAAAACATAACTTATCAAAATTATCATTCTTGTAAGAAAGGAAATTATCATAAATGAATTGATGGAATAAGACATTTATTTATAAAAAGGTATTACACAATAAGTAACTAATACCTTATTACATAACCCCTTATAGGACCCTCATAAGACCTAAGGGTAAGGTGTGTGACGATGACAGACTCTTGGGGTGGCTCGGATAACATCGTCCGGGTGGTAATCTCTCTTAACATGAACCTCTCCCTTAAGCTATTCTGTTTAAGCATAACATGTTGAAGCTTAGCTTAGGATTGATCAAGAGAAAAGCCCATTGATGTTAGATCCTACCCAAGATCAGAAAAATGATCTTCATATGACCTGAGTCTACTGGATGAGACCATCCTCTCCTTTGTGTCTGTTGATATTATTTTTTCAAACCTTATATTTATATATGTTGTGTGATCATTGTTCAATGTCTAACTTATCATTTGTAACGATACTTAATGGTAACTTAAACCCAGCAAATAAAAAAATATTTAATGTGTTTTTTATCCGTAAGACTTTAATTGAAAGGAAATTTTATTCATAAATGTTTGAGTGATTACAAATTCTACAATATCTAGTTTTTTATTTGTTTATAATGATTATATATTATAATTTTTTATTTCCATTTTTGTTTTATATGATTATTAAAATTAATTTAAGGCCATTCTTACTAACATTGACCAAGTGGTAAAAAATACATTCAAGCACATAATTTAATAAAGATATATGATTATAATATTCCTTATAAAGATAAAACATAATTTTAATTATAGTGTATATCAAACCTAAAAAACAAAAATGTCATTCTAATTCAATTATCATAATATAATTTTAGAATGAAACACTTCTACACCAATAATAAAGGATTAACATCCTAAATTTTTTTGGAAATCATACATAAATTGTAAAGGGTGGTAGAAATTAAATGGGTATTTCAATATTTGATGTGTCTCACATATTTCCAATTAAACATATATTCTTATGTATTTTACTGATGTTTAACAAAGTAGTCATAAATAAAATGGTCATGGTGTGTGGAAAAATGCATCCACAAACAATAAAAACATATTTGGTTTTGGTCATATGGTCATTTAATAATATGGAAATATGGATATATGGACATTATTTCATATTTTTATTAGGTCAATTGGATATATGATCATTTGTTTATTTTTTGATATGGACATATTCTCAAATGATAATTTGGTCATTTAGGAATTTGGTCATTTTTTCAATTGTTCATTTGGTCATTTGGTCATTTGGTCATTTGGTCATCTGGTCATTTGTCAATATTATCATTTGGTCATTTGGTCATTTGATAATTTAGTCATTTGGTCATTTTTTGTAATTCCATGACCCCAGTTACCTAGAGTCGGTGCATTATTACTTAGCATTGTCATGATATAATGAAATCATGTCCTGAAATACCGACCAGTTTAGTATTCGTGGAAGCACTACATACATTCATAAGTTTTACAATACATTATAAAATGAAAAACTAAAACAATATTTTCTCCATATACCACATTCAAATACCTTATACTATCCCGGAAATTTAGTCATAATATACATCTTCACATCCTAGGAAAAATAAAACATAGAAAGGGGTGAGCCTAGATGCTTAATAAGAATAAAAATATAGAAAAACATTTATAAATAAGAATAAACATTTAAGTCAATGTATAAGAGTAAAACAAAAGCATTTTAAACAAAAATTTTATAATAGTATGGAAGATATAAATCAAAATAATTACATTTACTTATTCACATGGATATTCTACTAGTCGAATAATCACATGCAATATCAATACTCAATTTCATAATGATGGAATGCATAATGCCGGACATCATAACCACATAATCAAGGCCTTGTTCCAAGAATAAAAATAAGATTTTTTCAATGCCTTGTTCCAAGACACTAGTTTGTCTCATGAGACCTACCAATGCATCGAAGAGAATAGCAGGCTCCACCAGTCACTTACTAAGTCCAATGCATTCCTCATATGAAAAGGTTGAAACATAACATAAACATTCATATTAAAACTAGCATACAAAATGTTAATACTTTAACCATAAACCATGAATGGTATAAAAATAACACATCCAAAGTCAAACATATCACAAAACCATCAATACAATATGAAAGATTTGTATCATAATTAATCAACTTCAAAAAAGTGTAAAATCCATCAAATGATGTTGACATAGATGAAATCATAAATATTTGAGAGAAATAACTCTTTTTTTAAATCATTTAAAGTCTCATAATTATAAAAGAAAACATTTATTTTGAATATATTCTTATAAGCTTGTAAGGGAATCTTTAAAGGAGTAATAACGGCGGAGAATAACCACACCCACTGTATAAGTTAAAAACACATTCTTACCTTAAGTTTTTCAAAAATGTCATAAAGTACCTTATTTGGAAAATGACATAAAGATTCCTTTCAAAACATATAAGGTCAAATAAGGGAATAAATGACTTTAACACATATTATATGAAATAGTAAAAATGTTTTAAAATAAATTTTTTAGAAACATGGATGTGGATGATAAAGAAGTCCCAGTAGATTACTTTTACATAAATAACCTCAAATAATAAAGAGATTGTGAATTTAACCCTTACCTTGTAATTTTCATTAAGTGAGGGTATGTTAACCCCCTTTAAAATAGTGAAATAATTGTTATTAAATTATAAAAGAATATATACATAAATATGATATCATATATGATCTTTTAATATTTTCTTGTTAATAATATTTTAGTATTATCGTCGTTTCGGGTGTCAACTAATTCGTTTTCCTCTATATGTTTTGTTACATAAGCAATGTTTTTTATGGATAGGATGTATTTGAATCATATCCAGAATGATATTATTCTCTTAATCATTATTTTTAAGGATAAAATTATTCTAGAATGGTTATGATGGGGAAATGAATCTTATCGCATTCGTGAAGACGGTAGTATGTACGTACGCACGAGCGACAATGTCATTATTTTGATTTAAAATAGTATGTAAATTGATGATATATTATATATACAGAACCATTAACATGTTATATTTACTATTTACGTCAATTATACTCATTATCATACCCATCCAAAATAATGTATTGAATAACAACTACACCACGACGTGGAGACGGTATGCCGTACGTATGCATTTATGGAGACTTTGTCATTCATGTGATGGATAGAATAATTAATATGGTTGTACCATTTTTATAATAACATAACAGTATATATATGATACTGGAATTATTATTTTATAATGGAAGAAACAAAGAAAGAAGATGTGGAAGTAGAAAATAACTTGAAAGAGGTGATGAAATATTTACCTCTTCTTCGGGTTCTTCCTTTTGATTTGATCAAAAGGGATCCTTAGGTTGAATTTATGACCAAAGGAAGGACTCTAGGATGAAGGGAGGATAGTTTATAGGATATTTGGGCAGGGTTTGGCCGATCAAAACTGCTTTGAAGTTGTGAAGTTGGGAGAAGGGGAGGTTCCCTTTTATAAGAGGGGTGAGAGGCACAATAGGAAATGATTGAAATATTATTTTATTATAAAATAAGTTTCTGTTTATAATGCCTCAAAAATGATTTATTTCAAGGATAATTTTGGGATGGGTTGAAAGCTTTCAAAAATTAGGATTTAGACAGGTTTAGCTCACCATAATAACCTTATATTTTATATTTAACTCTTAGTTAAATAGTTTTACATTTACCATGTCTCTTTGTATTTTTTATATTATATGGTTAATAAACATACTATAAACTTATAATAGAACCCAAAGTGGTTCATTATTGATGTATATAACTTATGTAAGTCCTTTGGATGAAACATAGATTTTTAGGAATATAATATCAATTAATAATATAGTATTTGTTTTAAAAACTTATTTATGTCATTTTTGACACTATTTAGTAATTGATTTTTGTTAAAGTCCTAAAAACTTTATTAATCTGAAATAAATTAATTTTATCAATCATAAAACGTCATATTAACCTATAAAATACGTGTAATTAATCAAAAGTCTCAATTTACATTTATTTGGATATTTATAATATCAATTATTTTAATATTTCATTAATAAGGTAATTACTAAATCATCATTGTGTCATAAATAAATTAAATAATATAATTTATAAAAATTATAAATCAAATACCATTATGTAGGAACTATTTTTATCTTTATAATTAATTTTTATAGTTGAATTTATCTTATGTATACCTCTATATTAAAAATGGTTTAGTTATTAAACATTGAATTCAACACTTTTAACTCTTCTTTAAATAAAATAATAATAAATTTCATAATCTAATCCAAGTGGACCTAAATGATCATATTTTATTACTAATGTTTTTTGGTTGAGATACACTTATCTAAAAGAATTAGGACATGTTTTGGGTAATAATATCATTTTTACCTTTAATTTCCCTATTTACTTTTAACCGTGGTAAATAAAAATCAAAAGTTACTATTCCCCAAAAATTATTTTTATCTTATTGAACCACATTTTACTTAATGATATGAAAATTTTTTATAGAATTTTTTATATTTAATTCAAGGAAGCGGTAAAATTAAGTTTTATAAAAATTTGCAAATGCTCCAAGGAGGTGGGTAAAAGACGGTAAATAGTTCAATAAAATTTTTATATATCTAAAATTATTATAAAATGACTCCAATGAATTACATTGAACTTATATAGGTATTATGTTTCTATTTTGACCTAAAATAAATTTAAATGAAATAAATAATTATTCAAATAAAAAGTCGGTTTTAAACAATAATGCAGTGTTTTTCACTATTCATCAAAAATTTAATATTTTCAAAAAAATACCAAAAATTCACCCTTAGCTAATTTTGATATTAAGAATCCAAAAATTAAATGCATTTTGAAAGATAAAATTTATAAAATTTTAAAATGTGGGTATTACTATTCATAACAGCTAGTTTGATTGGTCGTAGTGTGTTAGAATCTCAAAGCTGTGTACAATGCAAGCTATTGCATTATTCAAAGGGAAACGTATCGTGGAAGCTTGGGGTGTTAAATTCTTCCCTCCTTAAAATAATTTCGTCCTCGAAATTTCTAGAATACTACAAAAAGATTCGGGTGGTTCTTCATTATAAGTTCGTCAAGTTCCCACGTTGCATCTTCCATCTTATAGTTTCTCCATATAACTTTTATTAGAAGATTCGTCCAGTTTCTCAACACTTGTTCTCTTGTATCAAGAATATTGACAAGCTCTTCAAAATAAGATAGATCAGGTTCCAGTTCAATTTCCTCATAGTTGAGTACATGCGTTTGGCCAGGTATATATTTTCTCAATAGTGATATGCGGAACACATCATGAACATTAGAGAGACTTGGCGGCATTTCCAAACGGTAGGCTACATCCCCAATTCGTTCTAAAATTTTGAATGGTATGATATACCTGGGACTCAATTTACCCTTCTTACAGAATCGTATAACTCTCTTACAATGAGATACCTTCAAGAAAACTTGGTATCCTACTTGAAATTACAAATCATTCCTTCGGTTATCGGCGCATCTATTTTTCCTACTTTTAACAGCTTTGATGTGGGTTTGGATTACCTTCACCTTTTACATCATTTCCTCAATATATTATGGGCCTACGAGTTTTATTTCACCAACATCATCCCAATAATTTGGTGTGCGACATATCATTCTGTATAACCCTTCATATGGTGCCATCTGAATACATGAATGGGAGTTATTGTTATAGGAACATTCTACCAGAGATAAATATTGGTCCTACATACCTTGATTTTCATGTGAGAAATATTTCATCATGTATTCTAAGGTTTGAATAGTCTATTCTGATTGTCCATCAGCTTGAGGGTGGTAGGCAGTGCTCAAGCGAAGTTCAGTATCCTGGGCATTCTGAAGACTTTTCCAAAATCCTGATGTAAAACGGGGATCACAATCAGAAAAAATCGATTGGGGTACTCCATGAAGTATTACAACTTCATTAATATATATTCATGTTAAACGTTCAAATGGTAAATCTTCTCTTATAGCAATAAAATGTGCTGACTTGGTAAAACGATCAATAATGACCCATATTTCATCATTCCTTCTTGGATTCTTTGGTAGCCCCATGACAAAGTCCATTATAGTATCATCCCATTTCCACTCAGTCATGTGAAGAGGTTGCATGAATCCTCTAGGATGTTGTCTAACAGCTTTCACTTTTTGGAAAACCATACATCTCAAAAAAATCAGCAATCTCTCTCTTCATGTTGTCTCACCAAAAATGTTCCTTCAAATCTCTATACATCATGGTGCTACCAGGGTGTATCGAGAAATTGGATATATGTGCATCATCCAACAATTCCCTCTTTAGATCAGGTATATCGGGAAAACAACGTCTCTTCCCAAATTTCAAAATTTCATCTTCATATACGAAGTCACTCAATATCTCATCATTCACACCTTTAATCTTCTTTTAAAACTCCTCATCATCAGCTGGAGAACTCTTTATCCTTTCTAGTATAGATGGTTTGGAAACCATTTTAAAAAGTATTGATGTTCCAAATTCAATGGTTATTCTAATATTAATCTTAACTAGATCTATGAAAATAAGATCTCTTTCAACTCTCATCTTGTTCAAAACTCCATAATCCTTTATGCTTAATGCATCTTCCACCTTATTTTCCTTTCCTAGGTGGTAGTGTATAGTGAAATCATAGTCCTTGAGTAGTTCAAGCCATCGTCTTTGCTCATGTTGAGTTCTTTATATGGGAAAATATACTTCAAACTCTTTTGATCAGTATAAATCTCACATTTTCTCCATTTAGATAGTGTATACATATCTTTAGAGCAAAGATTACAGCTGCTAACTCAAGATCATGAGTGGGATAGTTTTTTTCATTAATTTTTAGCTGTCGTGACGCATATGGAATAACTCTATCATTCTATATAAGGACACAACCACGTCCTTTCTTTGAAGCATCACTATAAATAACCAACCCATCATTCCCCGATGGTAGAGTCAAGATGGTAGCATTGAAAAATATTCTCTTTAGTTCTTCAAAACAATATTCACACTCTTTTTTTCTACACAAATTTACCCCCTTTATGTGTGAGCTTGGTTAATGGGTTATCCAATTAGGCAAAATTCTGGGCAAAATGACGATAATGACCTGCTAAACCAACAAAACCGCATACCTCAGTTATACTCGTCAGTGCTGTCCATTCTTGGATTTCCTTGGTTTTTGAAGGATCAATAGAGATTCCATCATTAGATACAATATGGCCAAGAAAATAAATCTCCTGGATCCATAATTCACACTTTATAAATTTCACATATAATTCATTTCTTCTAAGGGTCCTTAGGATAATGCGCAAGTGATTTTCATGATCTTCGTAGATTTTGGAGTATACCAAGATATCATCAATAAATACCACTACAAATTCATCAAGATATTCCTTGAAAACTCTGTTCATTAGATCCATGAAAACAGAGGGTGCATTAGTCAGTCCAAAAGGAATTACTGTAACTCTTAATGCCTGTACCTGGTTTGAAATAATGTTTTCAGAATGTCTTCCTTCTTCACACACAACTAATGATAACCAGATCATAGTTCAATCTTTGAAAAATATTTAGCTCCATGAATTTGGTTGAATAAATCATCAATGCGAGGTATGGGATACTTGTTCTTTATTATTACAGCATTGATCTCCTTTTAGTCAATGCACAACCTCATAGATCCATATTTATTCATGACAAAAATAATAGGGGATCCCCATGGAGAAAAACTAGGGTGAATAAATCCCTTATTACTCAATTCCTCTAGTTATTTCTTTACTTCCACTAATTCCACAATGGCCATTCTATAAGGGGTCTTCAATATGGGCCTTGAACCAGGAATTATGTCAATGGAAAATTCAATTTCTCATTTTGGAGGATGTCTAGGTAAATCCTCTAGAAACACATTAACATATTCTTGCACAATAGGTACGTCCTATATTTTGACATTCCTTTCCTTTTCATTCTCTTCCTCCCAAATAATTGAATTTAGTTAAGCTTCTGGGGGTGGATCTAGATAAGAATCATATGGTTATGTTTCTGCTAAAAAGATAATATACTCCTTATCATCATAAAAAATTGTAACCACCTTCTTCTTACAATAAATTTTCACATCATGGTCCAAAATCCAATCCCTATTGAGGATTATATCAAATTTAATCGTGGGTATGATGATGAAATCACTAGATAAATAACATTTATATGCCTTAATGGGAATTTATTCACAAAACATTGTTGCAATGATACTTCAATTAGGATTTTTGACTAACAACTCCCTTGTTAAATCAAATTGGAAATATCTAATTATCGTAGAAAACTAGGAAGATATGAAACAATGTGATGATCCAAAATCAAATAAAGCATTGGATAAACTTGAGGAAACCATTAAATTACCTTCCGCCATATCTTTTAGAGCTTCAACCTCAGTAGTAGTGATTCCATAAGCTTGGCCTTAATCCTTTATCCTTTTCTGAGGTAATTTTCCTTGGCCCATAGGACAATCATTTTCATAATGTCCCCTTTCTCTACAATTGTAGTATTCAACATTAACAGCCTCTTCCTTCTCCTTGCAATCATGAGCTTGGTGGCCTTTTTCACCACAATTGTAACAGACTCCCATTCCCTTCAAGAAAGTGTCGGGGTGTTTCTTCCCACATTTACTGCAGGATGGATATTAAACTTTTCCCTTATTCCCCTTATTTATATTTCCAGAGTGTTCAGAAGCTCTATTCTTCTCTTTCTTTTCATAAAAGTCGTAAGACTTAGAGAATTCCTTTTCTTTCTTGATAGCACATGAGACAATACCTTCGTATGATGAGAAGGATTATGAGACTAATTCTCAATAGATAAATGTTCTTAACCCATAAAAGAAACGTTCAATCTTACTCCTTGGGTTATGTATATAATCTGTATCATTCCTTGCTAACCTTGTAAAGTTAGCCTCATACTTTACAACATTCTCATCCTCTTTTTGCCTCAGACTTAGAAATTGTCTTTCCATATCTGCTCGACGGTCACAAGTAAAGTATTTTTCTAAGAAAATATCTTTAAACTCCCTCCATTACATACTTGATACTTCTTCATCCTCCTTTGCGTTTTGAATCAATGAACACCATTGATCATCATCTCCACTGAGGCGATAAACTTCAATGACAACTTTTTCCCTTTCACTACTCCCCAAAGCATGGAATATTTTTTCTAAGGAACTTATCCATTGCTCAACTAAAAATGGGTTTTTAGAACCATTGAATGTTGGTGGTTGTTGCCTCATGAAGTGGTGTAACATTGATCCTCTGTGTTTTGGATCAGGGTGCTTCATACAGGTAAAATTATTTTTCATAACCTGAGTGAGTTGACCCAATATGGTGATAAGTTGATTAGCACCAGTTGTATCACCATCTCCACTATAATTATCTTGATTAGGAGGGAAATCCCTACATGGATTGTGTGCATTGATATGTTTTTCATTTCATCCATTAGGCGCCATTTCTAAAAAAATTCATACACTAGATTAGTTTATGAATCGCAATACATAATTCAAAACTTGTAAAACACTTAACATAAATTGAACAGTTTGTGGATATAATCAATATTCATAAAAAAAATCTTTGAGGAGTTATATGCTCATAAATCCTTCATAATGTTTTGTAAAGAAAATGAGAATTATACTAAGCATATCCCCCGGGAATGTTGTAACCATGAGTGCAGCAAGGCCCGTTGTCGTGCACCGTTCCTGTTCAAGTCCAGCTCAAAGCGGTTTTTTCAGGTTTTACCCCTAGGTACATCTATTCCTAAGCCGCCTCTACCTGCTCGTATCTAGACAGGGATGTATTTCATGGAAAACTCACAAAATCTCAACATTAATAAAATTCTAGGAAGTTCTTCTATACTAATACTCAATGTCTATCTTAGGATAATGTACTCTAATCAGAATTTATCTAAATCTAGTTTCCAAGGTCTGTACTAAACTTCCTCTGATACCCACTATAATGCCCCGACCCATGTTACCCAGATTCGGTGCATTATTACGTAATATTGGCATGATACAAGGAAATCATGTCCTGATGGACCGATCAGTTCAGTTGCCCTGGAAGCACTATATACATTCATAAGTTTTACATTACATTGGAAAATTAAAAAATACAAAAACATTGTCTCCATAGACCACACTCAAATACCTTAGACTATACTTGTATGTAATTCATAATATACCTCTTCCCTTCCTAGGAAAAATAAAACATAGAAAGGGGTGAGCTCAAATGCTCAGTAAGGATAACAATATAGTGGAAACATTCATAAATAAGCATAAACATTTAAGGCAATGTATAAGAATTAAACAAAAGCATTTTAAACATAAACATCGTCATAATATGGAAAATATAAATCAAAATAATTCCATTTACTTATTCACATGGATATTATACTAGTCGAACAATCACATGAAATATCAATATCCAATTTCATAATGATGGAATGCATAATGTCGGACATCATAACAACATTGTCAGGGCCTTGTGCCAAGACTACAAATAATATTTTTTTCATGGCCTTGTTCCAAGACACTAGTTTGTCTAATGAGACCCACTAATGCATTGAGGAGCTATAGTGGGCTCCACCCGTCACTTACTAAGTCCAATGCATTCCTCATATGAAAAGGTCGAAAGATAACATAAAAATTTGTATTAAAACTAGCATACGAAATGTTAATACTTTAACCATAAAAAATGAATGGTATAAAAATAGCACATCCACTGTAAAACATTTCACAAAACCTTCAATACAATATGGAAGACTTGTATCATAATGAATCAACTTCAAACAAGTGTAAAATCCATCAAAGGATGTTGACATAGATGAAATCAAAACTATTTGGGAGAAATATATCTTTCTTTCTTTTTAAATATTTTAAACTCACATAATTATAAAAGAAAGTATTTATTTTTAACATATCCTTATAAGATTTTAAGGTAATCTTCAAAGAGGTAATAACAGCATAGAATAACTGCACCCGTCGTATAAGTTAAAAAAAGACATTCTTACCTTAATTTTGTCGAAAAGGTCATAAAGTACCTTGTTTAGAAAACAACAGAAAGATTCCTTTCAAAACATATGAGGTCAGATAAGGCTATAAATGACTTTAACCCATATTATATGAAATAGTAAAAAAATTGAAATATGTTTTTAAGAAACATGGATGTGGTTGATGAATAAGTCTTAGTAGATTACTTACATATAAACAACCTTGAATAATAAAGAGATTGTGAATTTAACCCTTACCTTGTAAGTTTTCTTAGTCAAGGGTACATTAACCTCCTGTATAATGGTGAAATAGTTTCTATTAAATTATGCAAGAACCATATACATAAATATGATATCATATATGATCTTTTAATATTTCTTTGTTAATAATATTTTAGTATTATCATCATTTAGGGTGTTAACTGATTTGTTTTCCTTTATATGTTTTGTTACATAATCCATGTTTGTTATGGATAGTATTTATTTGATTCATATCTGGAATGATATTATGTTCATTATTATTATTTTTAATGATAAAATGAAAATTATTATTGAATGGTTATGATGGGGAAATGAATCTCATTGCGTTCGTGGAGACGGTAATCCGTACGTACGCACGAGCAACAATATCATTATTTTGATTTAAAATCGTATGTAAATAGATGGTATATCATATATAAATAATAATTAACATGTTATATTTATTATTTACATTAATTATACTCATTATTATACTCATCCAAAATAATTTATTGAATAACAACAACATCATGACGTGGAGACGGTATGCCGTATGTACGCACGTATGGTGACTTTTTCATTCATGTGATGGATAGAATAATGAATATTATGGTAAAATTTTTATAATAACATCACCGTATATAGAAGATATTTTATTTATTATTTTATAATGGAAACAACAATGATAGAGGATGTGGAAGAAGAAAAGAACATGAAAGGGTGATGAAATATTTACCTCTTCTTTGGGTTCTTCCTTTTGATTTGATCAAAAGGGATCCATAGGATGGATTTATGACAAAATTAAGGCCTCTACGATGAAGGTAGAATATTTTAGAGTATATTTGGG
This sequence comes from Viscum album, assembly GCA_963277665.1. Lineage (NCBI taxonomy): Eukaryota > Viridiplantae > Streptophyta > Magnoliopsida > Santalales > Viscaceae > Viscum > Viscum album. The sequence continues at coordinate 839,054,926 of OY728167.1, forward strand.
TAGGTTTTAGCCGAGACAAATGGATTTGAAGGTGATAATTTGAGAGAAGGGGAAGTGCCCTTTTATAAGAGGGGTGAGGGTCACCTTAGGAAAAGATTGAAATATTATTTTATAATAATATAATTTTAGGTTCATAATGGCTCAAAAATGATTTATTTCAAGGATAATGTGGGGATGGTTGGAAAATATCTCAAACATTTGGATTTAGATAGCTTTAGGTCACCATATTGACCTTATCTTTTAGATTTAACTCTTAGTTAAATAGTTTTACATTTACCATGTCTCTTTGTATTCTTACGTTATATGGTTAATAAACTTACTATAAAATTACAATAGAAACCCAAGTGGTTCATTATTGATATATATAACCTTATATAACTCCTTTGGCGAAACATTATATTTTTAGGAATATAATATCAATTAATAATATAGTAATTTTTAAAAAACTTATTTATGTCTATTTTGACACTATTTAGTAATCGGTTTTTGTTAAAATCATAAAAACTTTATTACTTCTAAATAAATTAATTTAATCAATATTATAATGTCATATTAACCTATAAAATTCGTTTAATTCATCAAAAGTCTCAATTTACATTTCTTTGGGTATTTATAATATCAATCATTTTAATATTTCAGTAATAAGGTAATTACTGCAACATCATTGTATCATAAATAAATTTAATTAATTAATGTCTAAAAATTATAAATAAAATACCATTATTTAGGAAATCTTTTTATATTTGTAATTAATATTTATAATCGATTTTATCTTATGCATAACCCTATATTAAAAATGTTTTAGTTATTAAACCTTAAATATAACACTTTTAACTCTTCTTTAAATAAAATAATAATAAATGTACTAATCTAATCCAAGTGGACCTAAATGATAACATTTAATTCATAAGGTTGTATTTTTTCAAGATACACTTATCCAATAGAATTTAGACATGTGTTAGGGTAATAGTAATGTCATTTTTACCTTTAATTACCCTATTTACTTTTAACCTTGGTAAATAAAAGCCAAAAGTTACTATTGACCAAAAATTATTTTCATCTTATTGAACCACATTTTACTTAATACAATCAACTATGTATCTTGGATTTTTGAAATTCAATTCACAGAATTGGCGAAATTATGTTTTATGCAAATTTGAAAATGCTCCTAGGAGGTGGGTAAAAGACGGTAAAAAGTTCAATACAATTTTTATATATCTAAACGTATTATAAAATGACTCTAATTAATTTAGTTGAACTTATATGGGTATTATGATTCTATTTTGACCTAAATTAAATTTAAATGAAATAAATAATTGTTTAAATAAAAAGTCTGTTTTAAACAATAACGCAATGTTTTTCACTATTCATCAAAAATTGAACGTTTTCAGAAAAATACCAAAAAATTCACCCTAAGATGATTTCGATATTAGGAATCCAAAAATGAAGTCCATTTTGAAATATAAAATTTATAAAATTTTAAAAAGTGGGTATTACTATTTATAACGGCTAGTTTGATTGGTCACGGTGTGTTAGAATCTTGAAGTTGCGTACAATGCAAGTTATTGCATTATTCAAAGGGAAACGTATCGTGGAAGCTTTGTGTGTTACATTTTTTTCATTTTTTAAATTGTTAATTTATTAATTTGGTCATTTTTTCATATTTTTATTTTATCATTTGGTCATTTAGTCATATATTCATTTGTTCATTTGGTCATTTTTTCATTTTTTTAATTTTCATTTTTGTGAATTTAATTATTTTAACATTTAGGAAATTGGTAATTTTTTAATTTTTTAATTTGTAAATTTGGTCATTTAACTACTCAGTAATATGGTTTCTAGGACATTTGTTCACTGGATAATTTTTTTTATTTTTTCCAATTGAATATACTATATGAAATTCTAATTAAATTCAACAAAAATGTTAGAATATAAAAAATAATACCCTTATAAATGGAAACCCAAATTATAAAATATGAACCTTCACCAGATAAATCGGAAAAAATTCCAGAAATTTAAATAGTAAAAATATAAAATGAAAAGTATTATATAAATTGATTTAAATTAGACCACATTTCATAACGTCTAAATATTACACACAAGTACTTCAGGTTCACAGTCAACTCTGAAATTAGATGTATTTGATTCAGGATATGAAACATATTTATCATGTCAAATGGGTGTCTCAATGGTATAAATTTAATCCACACCATAATAAAAAATATATATTTTTTGATCAGTTATCTAAGGACACAAAATTCAGGTATTAGTGGATCTTTCACATAAAACATTTTATTCTCTATGGATGTAAAAAATATATGTCTCAATGGTAGTTATAATTCTAATGGTCACAATAACTCTAAATCTGTATTCATCAATAAATGTTCCATATCATTTCATTGAATCAAATCACCCAAATTTTAAAATAATTACTCAACCATGGGAGAAATAATTTAACATTTACATTTTCTCAACAACTCCATAATACAAAATATTTCCATATCAAGGTCCTTAATTCGATACACTATCATTAAAAAATTTTGTTTTATATTAAACAACTCCATAAGTTTTTGTTCTGATCTTTGATTCTTTAAAAATTATAACAAATATTTATCCATTTATCACTAGATATTTTCCTTCAAGAATCTTATTATTGTGACCAAACTCAATGCACTTATTTATTAAGTGGTTATCTCAATTATTCATCTCAATAAATGAAATATATATATATGAATATAATAATTAAATTAATATTTATTATTAATTTTATAAAATAAATGGTTGTACCTATGATTTAAACCATGTGTAAAGCTCTTCACAATTAACAGGATTTAACCTTCTAAAAGGTAAAAATGATGAATTATACTTATAATTTCTTTATTTTACCTATATAAAAAGATAGAAAATGTTTTGGATATATGTACAATTATATAGTAATTGATAACATAAACATTATCTATTTACATGATCTTACTATCGAACAAATAATTATTAAACAACACCTTATGATGTATAGTTTTATACTCTTAGAGGCTCAATGTATCTAATATATATAATACTGGAATTCCCATATTTTGGGGAAGTGATGGATTAGTGGGACCAATTTTATCATTATATTCAACATAATATTTCACTAGATATTTTTATCTCATTCTTACATAATCCAAATACATTTCACTAAAATCTATACATTCTCAATCCAAAAAAGTTGTCACAATGGAACCATTGGGAAGATTTGTATTAGTGGAAAATATATCATTGTGTACATATTTCATCATATTTGATAAATCCAATGATATCAAATGAGTAAAAAAAAATATTTTAGTTTTATGATGGATAATTAGATATAAAAATCATGAAAAAAATAATAGAGGTAATATTTCTTTTTACTCACACATAATTATTGGTTCTAATTCCAATATTTTTTTCAAGAATCACGTATAAACCTTCTTTTAGAAAATACCTATTTATAAATGGAATAATCAAATCACCATCAACATTACATTATTTGGCAGTATGTTTTTAATTTTTATTAGAATCAATCCATGAAGAAAGGTTGTGATAGCCTTGAGTTTTTTTAGATTTTAGATTCACCTATGTTTTTTTATTTGTTTCATGAAAAACCATTATGATCCTTGATAGTCTATAATACATCTATAAATTTTTTTTCTCTGATGTTCTCATCACATAAAAGAAACAAGGAACTTTACAGTTATTTTAAGAGATACACTTGGGATGTAGTTTTGGTCTCATACCATAGTCTTCCAAGTCATTCAAAGATATAAAGTGATTTTTGGTCTTCACGTTGACATTTATAAGGATACAAAGAAACATTTCGAATATATTTTTTCCAATGTAAAACATTTCTAAGAATGGATATAACAAATTTGTTTTCTAATAATAAAAATCAAATATAATACTTTTAATTCTTTATTTATAATTGGATTCAAAGGATATATACTTCCACTATTAAGATTCCACCTTTCCTTTACATACAGAACACATTAAATCTTCCAATTCATTAATATCATTAGTTCCTGATGTACAATAAGGTGGATTCTTAGTCTCAATGATATTATCAAACTGTTGATGATTTTTACTTGATGAGTTATCCATTGGAAATAATCCCTGATGACTCATGAAAGTAAAACACTATAGATAAATAAACTATATGGACAATGTATTCTTTATAAAAATATAATGTGATAGTTTTCCATTTTCCCTCTATCCAGAAATAATTATATAATTTGAAAAATATTTTATAATTTAGATTGTCACAACACACAACTAAAATGTTTAAACTCATAAGTGTACACACACACATTCCAAATAAACTTCAAATATTTATTTAAATGTTGAAATTTCACATAAATTAATTTTATTGTATCAAATGGTCTTATATTAGAATATTTAGTAATGTAAATGGTTATTTTATACAGATCGATGGTGGAATCATATCAATGTAATGGAAAACTGGCCACATTCTATGTAGAATAAGAATCCTTGACCCCTTTGATTTTGAGGTCATATCTAGTATACAGATTTATCCTCAATTTGGTACCGCTCTCACGGCCCGCACTGAAATAGTTCATTACCCCTTGATTTCCAGTCAACTGTTTTGCATAAATGCATTTCAGGGAGAAACATATAGCTCTGGGTTTGAGTGTCATTTCACCCCTAACCACAAATCATCCGCTGATTCTTTCACATCAGTCAGTTTGGAACTCCACTTAGTTTCACCCATGCTTCATCATGGTAATGGATTGATCATCCAGGTTTGGGTCCATATACCAAATGGATTGAAATATTCACATGATATACCCTAAAAAACATTACATAAATAACCATAAAAATAATATATAATACATGAAATTCAAACCATGGTAAGACATTTTTTAGGATAACAAACATGTAGCATCTTTTGTTTTTGAATGGGATGAAATTTTTTTAAGGAAATTGAATTTTCAATCTATTGGTTGGGATGACTTTCATTACAAGAATAGAAATGAAATTATAAGAGTTTAAAAACACAAAAAAAAATTAAACTTGGTTAAAGTATTTAGGGGTTTCATAGGTGTTTCATTAGATTTTGGGAGCTTTAGGCTCTAAAAACTCAAAAATGGGAAGAACGTTTTAGTGCACATGGTTTGTCTAAAACTATGTGTCCACATTTGAAACTATAAGCCGCTATCAGTGGAGACAGAGGTCTCAAATGGTTTTCTATAGCTGTGTGTGAGGATATGCATGGTTATTCAATTTTCTATAGGTTCTCGATAGAGGGAATGTGCATGTTTTTTGCATGCTTTCCCAAATTGTGCACAAGAACTGTGAAACCCCCTCCCTGGATAGTGGCTTATACATGGTAGGAACAAATTCTAGATGACCATGTGTCCAAACCATGCACCTCTTTAAAGGGGATATAATTTACCAAAATTTCTAAAAATCCTTATATTTTCCTTCCCTATTTTCCTCCTCCTCTCACTTGTATGCAGCAGCTCTCCCAGATATATTTTTTCTCTCCTCTCAAATAAATGGATTCCTCTCCTTTATCCAGTGTTTTAATGGACTTTCATCAGTCTCGTTGGCTGTTTAATGGTATGAAATTCATTCCTATAGCCTTTTTCATAGTTTCTCTTCTCCTCATCAGTGTTATATTTATGCGATAAAATTCACCATATTTTAAGGGAAAAAATATATTTCTTTGATTTCTCTTGAACCAAACCAAATCCATGCTCTATATTTGATGTGTGGGTCATCCTAAGAAATATGTAATAAGGCCAATATATTTTTTCCGAATGTTTCATCACATAATAAATTGTAGATTTTGTGATATGGGTAAAACCTTCCCGATGTCACTTTTAATTTTATGAAATTCCTTAATCAAATCCCTACACCGCCTTTGTAATCTTTTTAGACCCCTCTTAATATGGTTGGGGGATGTGACCTCAAATAAGACAAATCCTTTTATGTGGGTTCACCAGATTATTCATATAGGATTATAATTATTTTACTTTTGCATAAACCACCCTTAGGGTGAGTTAATTTAAACAAATTGAATAGAATTGTTAGGTTATTCATTGAATCTATTTTAAGTTGTATTATGTTGATCCATTAAGATGTGATTTCTACTTTGAGATAAATGAATTGTGAATGAAAAAGACATGATTTATAATAAAACACCTCATTGAGGTACACTATCTTCTAAACTAAAATGGGATTGGTTGGTTTTTATATCTTACATGGCCTATTGGAATTTCTTTATTTCATCCCCATTTCAGTTAATATTGTATGAATGTTATACTTAAGTGAATGGCCCTTAATGCCTAATAAGTTAAATGTTACATGAGGATGCCACTACTTAAGTATAATTTAGTGGTAAGGGAATGCTTATGATATGGCCCTCATTATCATGTATAAATGGAATGTGTTGATGAAATGGATGAACCCCATAGCTTTTTCCCAAATGATAAATGTATTATATTAATGAGGATCCTCTACACCTTGAGTGACGTCGGTTTCCTTTTTAAGAAATATAGGGATAAAGGTTTATTTGGAAATTGGATTACTATATTTTGATTAATGATAAAAAGGGACCTTGTGTAGGGTCGTTGGACATGAAGTGTCACATCCACTTAGTATAAGCTGTTTGACATGGAATTCACATAACATGGGTTATTAGTCATGATGTTCTATACCCCTTTGATTAGGAGGTTGGGTATAACCCATTTTGTTATGAATTATGATACTCGAAAAGGCATCTTATATTGATTATGATGTTGTGAATGGAGCTACTCCTTGAGTTTCACATGATCCTAAGGCATAGATACCCTTTATTATTATTTTATTTTTAGTAGTAGTATTAAGAATGGATGTCTGAGTTATGCCCTAGATCCAGGCTAACAATATGTATCCATACATTTGGAAATAAGTTTCAATACACCTATAGTTCATATATATTTATACATACACACACATATATATATATAGAAATTCTATCTTAGGCCAAAGAAGGTATGGTCGAGATGGTGTCCTCAAGGAACCTAAGCCCGACTAGTTACTTTTATTTATTTCATTACCAATTTATCTATTATATATTCACATTATTGTGATTTATTTTTATGGACTAGATTTAGCTTTAGACACAATAGGTGGGGGCCTACTAAGTATATCAGACACCCTTCTTAGGATGTCATTGTGTTGGGGTACCCGAGAAGTCATCATGTTCTTATGTCTATGGTTTACTACTATTGTTGTCAAATTATACATGGGATTTGGGAGAATAGGATTGATTCGGAGCTCGAGATTCTCATGGGGATGGCCCTTTGGGGATTTTATATTTTCCTTATTTATTGTTTATTCTTTCCAGTTGTATTGTACTTCCTATTGTATGTTTACTAATTTGGATTTGTTTCATCACCTATATATGCATGCATGATTGTATTTGGCATTGGCAATTATATATTTATTCATCTATTATCATTCTTGTGTTTCTCATTCGTTAGTTATATTAATTATTTTGTTGTCAATTGATTAGTATCTCATATACTACTATGATTCTATGATCATGCTGATATAGTGTCCCCACCCAACCACCTTTTAACACTCTCTACTAGTTGTAAGCCTATGGCATGTGAGGAGGCATTCCAGAGTCCATGTTCTGACTAGTATAGTTAATGGTTTCGTAGTAATTTTAGTTGGCACATTATAAGTGGTATCACATATTTTCTTTTTTTTTCCTTTTCATTACTAATTTGGGATGGTGTTTAGGAGACTTTGAATGTTTCAATGCTTGGTAAATAGTCATTTCTAGGAGTTATCAACCCACACACGAGGAAAGTAAAAGTTTCCAGGGATGGTATTGTTCTTCATGTTGATTACTTTTATAGTTGATTATGATTTCACCTTGAGTGATTGATGTACCTTCCACTACATACAGATTGATGTGATTTTTGATATTTTACCTTTAGTATGGTATGGAAAGGAAGTAGCATTACATGCATCATTACAGGCATCTATGGATTCATATTTCATGGTTATTTTATTCCATTTAGATTTCATTTCTATAAAGATTGATATTTATTAATGTATGTTGTGTGTATGTTAGTGTGCATGTTATATTCCACATTAGGTGAAAGATGCCTAATTTTATACCTTCTTAGGTAATTTATTATCATGAATCATTTTGTAACATATGTGCAATTTCATTAATATTTTTTTCTACATAAAATGATTTTGTGATTTATTTATCATTCCTTATATTTATATTCAATGTTTCTATACATATTTCTATGTTTACCTTTCCCTATTATAATTTTGATTCTAACAATGGTTAAATAAAATGTCAACTTCAATCTACATGGTGTTTTCGTACATGTTAATGGTGAAATTCTATTTGATTAACCAATCCCAGGCATGTTTGTGCCATAAATCATTAGTTTCAAGGGTTGAAACATACCGGTTGTAATTAAACAGGATCCAATTTGAATTCTTTAAATTTCATGGGTGATTTATAAATTGGGAAATGGTGAACCATATAATTGAATCATTTTTTAAGAGATATATATACCGAGATAATTTTTTATTCATATAAAACTTGTCAAATTTTTATTAAAATGTTTTTTTTTCTTTATTAAAACTCATACCTCTATGTCTTGGGAATGGAAACCCATAATACCCAATTACAAAATGAAAAACTGAAACATAGTAAGTCAACTATTCACGTTCATTATGGGTTAGACCTAATTCAACCAAAGTAGGTTTTTCATGGTGAAACATTATATGTATATGAACCCACTAAGGATGTTTAAACCAAAATTTTTCTTATTATTTGGGTCACATTTAGATGAACCTATATAGATTTAATGGGACCCTCATAGATCGTTGTATCTTTTAACGCCTTAGTATTTTACCTCATTGGGTATGCTTATACAATATATGGATGGTCCTATAAATTGTTTGTGGCCATTTATATGGTTTTACAAATAAGATTATGGTGGAATCTTATATGAACAGTCCCCTCCTTAATTAACAGAAAATATTTTATATTCTTTTGTTATTTTCTTAAATGAGGCATTGGTTAATTACAATTACAACTTCAACCAAAAGGGTTTATTCCTCTATATATTTCAATTGAATTTTTCATTAACAAAACCCAATTGTGATAAAATTGTGAATAAATAAAATGGATAAAAGGATATTTATGTTGTATATTTGATAATTATGATAGGATGCTAGTTAAATAAATTAATTTAAGAAGGAAGTTTAATATAACTTGTTTGTGTTTCCTTGTGACTTTATTTAAATAAAGTGCCAAATGACTTTTTATTATGATTGGTATTAGATATTATATAAAAATAAAGCTTGTAATGTTAAGTAATTAAATGATAATTGGTTTAATGACTTAAAATGAAACCTTAGGGGTTTCCTTTGTATCGCCCCTCGTGTAAGGGTAGTTTAAATCATTCTTAAGTGTGGCCTTGAAACAGGAACGTGAGAGTTACCCATAGGACTCTTTTTCCATAGATTGAACCATAATGATAGGTGGTTATGACTAGTGACTCTTTCAAGAATGAACTATCAGTTGGATCAGCACATAGTGTTTTAGTAAGGGTTTATCCCAAGGTTGGTAGGGAATCTAGGACTCTAAAGATTTTATTTTAGTTCAGATGAGTTGTTTAATACATGGAATAGTTCAGGTGACATTATCCCCTTGAATAATCATAGTTTCAAAAACAAAACTTTTAATTTGTTCTAGTGGTCATTAAACAAATTCACCTGTGTTATTGGGGTGATTTTCATGTATTTCACGGTTTTAGTGGGTTAGACATGCCGATGGTGTGGTCAGTAATGTAGGTGTTCATGTTTCCCTTCTTCTTTCCTTTAGTGTATAATGACTCGAGAAGTGATTAGCTGGTTTAAAATTCATATGGGATAGTGAAAATTAAAGAAAGTTCATTATGTTCATTATCAGATACTTCAATACATAGGGTAGATAATCCAATGGATGGTATCAAGGATGTGTTGTTTTTATCATGTAATCTTGGGGTAGTATGTGTTGAAACACATAGTATCCATTGATTTGTTAAATATTTAAGATAATGATTTAATATTGATGATAATCATTTAAGAATTCATTTTTCATGCTATGATCACCATTCATCTCTAAGGTAGAGTGAATTGGATGTTAAAAGAAATATAACGTTTCCAATTACTAAGGATGATCTTATACAAAGGGATTGGTTGTAGGGAAAATCTCATCTGGTTTGTTCTCTCCTTTATCCTCCATGCTAATGGAACAAGTGGACGTAGCTTGAATGGATTTTTACAAATACTTCTAATGTAATTATGGTATAGAAATATTTTTAGTGTCTATTTTATTTATTTTCTTATTTATTTCTGGCTAAAGCATGTTGTTTAAGTCTAAAACCTGGGGGCAGTGGTCGATGGGGGTATTTGTCATGGGATATGTTCCCTTTCTCAGAAAATATAGTGATTAGGATACTCATATGGTGGGGATCATCATGTAAATCTATGAAAAATGTTTCACTCTAAGTAGATAGAACACAACCAATGAGGAACTTTAAGAAATGGTCAATGATTCTGTTGTTTCCCTCGATTCTAGTGTGTTTTTTTATATTTCAGTGCATTCAAGGAAGCACGAAAAATGTAATTCCAGGTTATGTATGAATCCTTTAAAGAAACCATTAGTTAGGAATAGACTTCAGCGATTGTGCTTGATCAATCATGGGATTCCTTTGGTAGTGAATGCATTGTGATTTTTTAATGGTGATGTATCTGTAGGTGCAACTGTTCTTGTTTCAGTTAATTTTACTACAATTAGTTATGATGTTATTCCTATAATTTATGGTCAGTTGGTTCAAAACAATATCGAGCCCTTCATCGTGATAAGAAATTATTTCCTTAGTACCTTTCTAAGTATCGTTTAATTCCACTTAGTGTACTCTTCATTTAAAGATGAGAAAGACTAATATCTTAATATCATCTAGGTACACTGAGAGAGTGTCGATTATATATCATGATAAAATATTAAATGTAGTGGGGATTGGTAAATCAAATCAAGGGTAGTTTCATTTCATGAATGTGAATCACTTATTATGGCATGGTTGGTCTTGAGTGATTGTCGGGATCCTGAGTAGTAACACCTTGGACAGAGTTAGAGACACCAGTTGGTTCATTGACCTGACCACCCAAGAGATTCTTCTTTGTACCTTGTCAATGTTCTTCATATGTGGACATTTAGTTTTGTATCAGCATATCACTCCTAATCATTGTTGTATGGAATTACTCAAATGATCTCCATAGACTCCAGTTCATGATTCTGAGATTACCTCGTACAACAATCACTATTGGATTTGATGTTCAAGGATAACGATCCATGTGTTCTGGATAGGGTATATACCCATGTCTATGATGAGTAACGACAACAAAAATAGATTTTTTGGCATGAGATGTCATAGAATCTCATTATGGGCTTATGGTGGACGTGCTCAATATAAACATGAAGTTACATGGAGAAAGGAATTTTTTTTTGGGTTGTTCTGCATCAGCTGTCTAGTATGATAATTTTGAGAACAGTTGGTTGTAGGTTTCTCGACTACTTTGTTGTGTTTAATGCATTCTATAAAGAATTTCTTCATGAATGTCGTCAGGTTAAGACAAGTGTTTTATAGATGTTGGCCATGACTTTTAATGGAAACTACCACTCGATCGGGCTAAATGATTTTAATTTTTAATTAACCCTTCAACCAAATCAAGGTTCATATCTCAAGTGCAATTAATGTTCTATAGGAATTCTTATATAAGTAATTCTAAAAATGGAGCTACCATGTCTCAAAATTGTCCATAAAAATAGTAGAATCATTTGTAGGGAGAATGATAGAATTGATGGTTTAAGTGATGATGATGTGATCATGTCTCTAGATTGATGGTCTTGGGTAAGCATCGTCTCATGGTTTATATTTTAAAAGTGAGTGTTAACTCAACTTTTCATGGCTATTGTAGAATAAGATTATGTGGTGTGTGTTGGTACGTTGAGAATTTGGAAACCCAACGCATCCATTTTGGTGGATTTTTCTGACCCAAGTAGGTTGGGTTTCTTTTTTTTGTTTCCTAATGGATTCTTAGGGATGGTATGTTCTAAGGTGCGGAGACTATGTCATCTTGTTTTTCTTGGACCGGATAAAAATTTCATAAGGAACATGAATTTTTAGTTTGGTGGATGGTATAAATAGAAAACCAATAATTAGAATGAAATTTTAAGAGTTTGAATAATTTTATGTTTTTTTAGACTTAGATTAGTTCCCAAGGTTTTCCATAGTTGTTGCATCGTGCTTAAAAAGTTTCAGGCTCAAAAAAATCAAAAATCGTTAGAACTAGTTAGGACACATAGTTTATTTGAAACCAAGCAACCCCCAAGTGAAACCATGTGGAAATTTTATTAGAAATTTTGGTCTCTAATGTTTTGTTCTAACAGTTGTAGAGGAGGTTCAATGTCATTTGGTTTGATGAAGGTTCTCAACAAAGGGAAGGTGCATGGTTTGTACCTGATTTTCCCAAACTTTGAACCTAAACTGTATGACCCCCTCCCTTAATAGTGGAATAAGAATGGTTGTGCACATTTTGTTCAAACATGTTTCCAAACCATGTGACTCATTATAGGGGGTGGATTATTCCAATATTCCAACCCCAAATATTATATTTCTTTTTTCATCCTTTCCTCCACTCACCCACGTATAGCAACTCACTCGAGGATATTTTCTTCTCCTATCCTATGCCTGGATGTTTCTCCTTCATCTAATGTCGGAATCAACCATAATCACTCTCATTGGATGCATACCACTAAGCTCTTCATTCATCTAGATCATTTCAATGGTTTCATTCTCCTCGTATATGCTATCATCATGAAATATGATTCTCCTAATTTTCCGATAGAACTCCCATTTCATCAATGTCTCTCTAATCGTACCAAATCAAGCATTGATATTTGATGTCTGGTTTGTCCTAAGAATGATGTGGGTTGTCTATAAATTTTTCCTTAATTATTCTTAAATTAATAAATTATTTATATTGTGTCATGGGTGGGACCTTCAAGGTGACACTTTTTATTTAATGAAATGACTTAATTAAATCCCTATACCCCCTTTGTGATGTTTTTAGAGCCCTCTTGATTTGATTAGAGGTTATGACATCAACCCAAAACATCTCTTTTAGGGGAGTTCACCAGATTATTCATAGAGGATTATAATTATCTACCTTATTTTGAGACCACCATTGGGATCTTTTAATTTAAACACATTGAATGGATTGATTGGATTATTCATTGCATTTCATTTAGGGAGTATTAATTGATCCATTTAGATGTGATTCTTACTTTCTATTAAATAAATTATTGGCGAAAATGTAATGATTTCAAATAAAATCCATCATTGAGGTGCATTATCCTATAAACTGAAGAAGAATTGTTTGAAGTTTTATATCCTGAGTGGTCCATTCGCATTGGTGACTTTCATCCCTCTTAAGGATAATATTAGATTATGGACGTTCTTATGTACATCACCCTTAATGCCTAATAGGTGAAATTTCAAATGGGCATGGACCTCCCTATGTTTACATAAGTGGTAATTGAATGGTTATGATAAGGCATTTATTATCATCTATAAATATAATTTGATAATTTCATGGATGATCACATGACCTTTTTCCTAAATGAGAAATGTATTATATTAATAAGGATCCTCTGTAGCTTGAACGATGTCAGTTTTGTTTTTATGAAACATTGGGAAAAGGGTTCATATGGAATATGTATTACCATATATTTATTAATGATAAAATGGGACCTCTATTAGGATCATTGTCCATGATTTTCACACACCCTTGGTCAGGGATATTGGCAAGGAGTTCACATCACTTGGGTTGCATGGCATAATTTTTCTCATCCCCCTTGATAAGGAGGATGGGTATGACTGACTTCATTATGGTTTATGATACTATATGTAGAATCCTATACTGATTATAGTGTTTTTCATGGCCCTTATCCTTGAGTTTCACATACTCCTCAAGAATATGAACCATACTTATCATTATATTATAATTAGTAGTATTGAGAATGAAAACATGGGTAACGCCACAGGTCCTATCTAATACTATGTATCCATATATATGAAAATATGAGTCAAGACACTTATATTTCATATTTATGTATTAATATATATATATATATACATATACTTAGAGGCATTTAGGATTTTTACAAATCATGTATGGTAAGTTAGGTGATCTCGAGGAACCCGATACCAACATGTTACTTGTATTTGTTTATTTAGTGACTTATATGTTACATCAGTACAATGTTTTAAATTATTTTCACAGACTATATTTAGCAATAAAAACCATTGGTGGTGTCCTACTAAGTATATCTCACACCTTAATTGGTCCTCCATTGTGCTGGAGTACCTAAGAATAGCTCATGTTCACAGGTCCATGGTTTACTGCTAGTGTTATCATGTTGTAACTGGGAGTCAAGAGAACATGATTGTGCTGGAGATCAAGATTCTCATGGGGATATCCCATTGGGATTTTATAATTTCATTATTAATTGTTTATTCATTTATAGTTTTATTGTACTACCTATTATATGTTTCCTAAATTGGATTTGTAGCATCACCTGGACATGCTTGCATGATTATATTTTCATTGACCAATACATATCTATTCAATTATTATTATTATTCCACTACTCGGCATTTAAATATACTTCCTCCTATTTTTTAGTTGGTTATTATATATTACACCATTGTGCTACAAAACCCGTGAGGGTATAGTCTCCCCATAATTATACTATTTAACAATCACTGCTAGTCCGTAGCCTCTGTCATACTGGGAGGCATGCTTGAGGCTATGTGTGACCAGTTCGACAACTATTTTCAAATTCAAATGGGTATGGATTTTACACAACTCATCATTATTCTTACTTATCTCAGTATTAGGAAATCTTAAATTTTTTGATATTTCAACATAAAGGAAAATATTTTACATCCTAGGAATCAATGGTGACCACCATAATAATTTTTCTATTATTGAAGTCATTACATTATGTGGAAAATGATATAGTGTTCCATCTTTATTATTATTTCCTAAATATGTACCATAGTCATTACAATCATTTTGGCATGTGGTTTCTCCAAAAATAAGCTATAATGTTTTGGTAAATGATGCATTTTTTTATTTTATAATTATAGATGCTCAATTAACATCCATGGACTATAATGTTTTGAGGGAATATATATTCCATTAGGATGTATGTCATCTAAAATATAAGAATAAAATATATTCTTTTATTATTAATATCATACATGGTTTTACAAGGATACAATCTCATTAAAAATTCAAGCTTCTAAATTTAACCACATACCTAATGTACATGTTTCCTTATATCATCCATAAATTTTTTCTCTCTCTCAAAACAATCATTTTCATTAGTTTCATAATTTTTACTTATACCATTATTATATTTCATTGGAATATTGTATTTCTCCTGATAATGAAATAATGAAACCAATTAACTGTAAAATTATCCATTCCACTCCTTTCAGATTAATCAAAAACAGCCTTTGAGTGTTTTTTGTCTATATTGTGATAGTAAAATTTATTGTTTTTTAAACCAATTTTTATTGTAAATAATTATCTTCTTCCCAACATAACAATGGTCTTCCAAAATAATAACTCTTTTATTTATTCAATATATGTTTACCTCTTAAGAAATTCCAATGGGTATAATTATGGATTAGAATGGGGAAATGTTTTGGAATTCAAAAAATAACAATGAAATCTCTATTATTATATTTTTAATGAGTTATAACATATTTAACACCCCAAGATTTCATATAACGTTATTTCTTAAAATTAATTCAATAACTTGAACTAAACACAACACTGATTTAAAGCGCACCACGACTTACCAAACTAGCCGTTCAAAAGTATTTATGAATAATATTAACTGAATTTTTAATTTTATATAATCCTTATAATTTTAGAATACATATTATGAGTTTCTTAGAGCTAATATAAGAACAAATTCATTTTTTCAGATAAAAGAAGTATTTTTCAAAAAATGCAATTTTAACGCCTTTTAATAGAGAACCCATTTTAAATCTAATATTTGAATCATTTATATATTAAATTTGACAAAATAAACATCTTATTTAGAATCGATACATAAAAATTTAGTTTTGATAGGTTTTTTGTGTTTTTTTGATAACTTTCATATTTTGGTGAATAGTAAAAAATATTAAAAACCACTTTTTTAATCAAAATAAAATTATAGTGTTCAATTATACATTTTAATGGTTTTTAAGTATAATTAGATTATTTTTTTACCATTTAATCTACTGTTGGTCATTGAAAGTAATTTCACTTTGAAATTGGACATAAACAAGTGTCAATCTTTTGATAGTTTTTACTTTTTTAAATACACGCTTTTTGGTTTTGACAACGGGAATTAATTTTAAATTAATAAATGAAACTTAATTGTTTTGAATTTGGTAAAATATACTTCATTTTTTAATTCATAATATCAAAATTATCATAGGGTGAATTTTTTGTTTTTGTTTTTTTAAAACATTCAATTTTTGATGAATAGTGAAAACACTACGTTATTGTTTAAAACCTACATTTTATTTAAGTAATTAGTTATTTAATTTTAATTTATTTTAGGTAAATATATATACCTAATACCTATATATGTTCAATATAATACATTTGAGTCATTTTATAATAATTTTAGATATATAAAATTTTATTGAACTTTTTATCGTCTTTTACTCACCTTCTAGGAGCATTTGAAAATTTGCATAAAACATAATTTTACCGCTTCTTTGAGTTTAATTTCAAAAATTCTAGAGACACAGCTAATATCATTAAGTAAAATGTGGTTCAATATGATGAATTTTTTTTGGTGAATAGTAACTTTTGACTTTTATTTACCACGGTTAAAAGTAAATAGGGTAATTAAGGTTAAAAATGATTTTATAATTACACTAACACAGGTCCTAATTCTATTGGATAAGTGTAATTCAACCAAAAAAAACCTTAGGAATAAAATATGGTCCTTTAGGTCCACTTGGATTAGATTTGGCCATTTATTATTATTTAATTTAAAGAAGAGTTAAAAGTGTTAAATTGAGGTTTTCATAACTAAAAAATTTTAATATAGGGTTATACATAAGATAAATTCTACTATAATTATTAATTTGAAATATAAAATGATTTTATACTTAATGTTTTTTTTATTTATAATTTTTAAACATTAAATATTTAAAATTATTTATGACACAATGATGATGCAGTAATTACCTTATTAATAATAGATTAAAATAATTGATATTATAACTACCCAAATAAATATAATTTGAGACTTTTAATTAATTAAACTAATTTTATAGGTTAATATGACATGTTAGGGTTGACTAAATGAATATTTTTAGAAGTAATATTTCTATTATGAATTTAACAAAAACAAAATACCAAATAGTGTCAAAATTGACTTAAAAGAGTTTTTAAAACAAATATTATATTATTAATTTATATTATATTCCTAAAAGTAGAAGGTTTGTAAAAAGGGCTTAAATAATATTATATATGTCATTAATGAAATACTTGAGATTCTCTTGGAATTTTATAGTAAGTTTAATAACCATATAGTGTAAGAATACAAGAAGACACAATAAAAGTTAAATTATTTAACTAAGAGTTAATTCTAAAAGATAAAGTTAATATGGTGACCTAAACCTGTATAAAACCTATTGGTTAAGAGGATTGACACCCATACCCACCTTATAATCTAAATAAATCAATTTGGAGCAATTATAACCCAAAAATTATTTTATTATAAAATAATATTTCAATCTTTTCCAAAGGTGCCCCTCACCTCTCTTATAAAAGGGAACTTCCCCTTCTCTTATTTTCACACCTCCAAAGCCATTTTTCTCGTCCAAACCCATCCCAAATATCCTATCAACTATCCTACCTTAATCTTAGAGGCCTTACTTTGGTCAGAAAACCATCCTAATCCTCCCTTTTGATCAAATCAAAAGGAAGAACCTGAAAAGAGGTAAATATTTCATCACCTCTTTCATGTTATTTTCTTCTTCCACTTTCTCTTTATTTGTTGTTTCTTTTATAAGATAATAAATCCAGTATCTTCTATATACTGTGATTTTATTATAAATATGGAACAACCATATTCATTAATATATCCATTCTATGAATGATAATGTCACTATGAGTGAGTACGTACGACTTACCGTCTCCACGCCGTGGTGTAATTTTTTATTTGACACTATGTTATTTGGATGGATATAATGATGAGTAATTTGTATATGAATAATGAAAATAACATTCTAATGTCTCTGTAAAATTAATATACCATCAGATTCCACACCTTTTAATCATTATGGAAATGATATTGTTGCTCGTGCGTACATATTGATTACCGTCTCCACGGTGCGATGAGATTCATTTCCACGTTCACCATTCAACGATGATTATAAAAATAAATATATTATTAATAAGTATTTAATATATGACATAACAATCCTAATGTATATTTATTTATATATATATACTTACATATATCTTATTCACTTACTTCTGTTCAATACGATATGAAAACAGAAACAACGTTTATGCATACGTACGGCCTACCGTCTCCATAAATGGTTTCATCCATTTCATATATCTATCCATTAAAAAAATTATATTCTAAATATATATAATATATAAATCAAGTTTTATATTCTGTAAGTATTGAAATCGTGATCTAAATGATACGATCGAAGAACAACAAGTTAAAACATGTACGATAAATAAAGCGATTATTATCCGAAATGTTAATTTAACATGTAAATAATTATTAAATGGGTAGTATAAAGTCATAAATGAATAATATATGATATAATATGAATACGGGTTTTTTATAATTTAATAACATATAATTGTCATTATACATGAGGGTAAGAATACCCTCAACCAAAGGAATGTTCAAGGTAAGGGTTAATTTCACAATCTGTTTCTTATCTGAGGTTGTTTTTATGTAAGTATCTACTGAGACCTCTTTAACATCCACATCTGTGTTTTCTTAAAAATTTATTTTAAAACATTTTTACTATTTACTATACTATGGTATAAAGTCATTTATACTCTTATTTGACCTTATATGTTTTGAAAAGAATCTTTTTATTGTTTTTCAAACAAGGTACTTTACGACCTTTTCGACAAAATTAAGGTATGAATGTCTTTTTTAACTTATATGGCAGGCACGGTTATTCTCTGCCATTATAAAATCATTGAAGATTACCTTACAAGATTATAATAATATTTTCATAATAAATGTTTTCTTTATAATTATGTGACTCTTAAATGATTTCAAAATAGAAATAGATATTTCTCTCAAATAGTTTTTATTTCATCTATGTCAACATCCTTTGATAAATTTCACATTTGTTTGATGTTTATTTATTATGATACAAATATTCAATGTTGTATTTAAGGTTTTGTGATATGTTTGACTGTGGATGAGTTATTTTTATGCCATTCATGGTTTATGGTTAAAGTATTTACATTTCATATGCTAGTTTTAAAACGAATGTTTATGTTATATTTCAACATTTTCTTATAAGGAATGTATTAGACTAGTATGTTCTGGGTTGGGGACCAGTAAAAGTAATCCCTTCGGGTTGGGGTCCAGGTACATCAGACCCTCCGGGTTTGATTCAGGTTACAGAGGATCTCCGGGTTGGAGTCCGGTTACAGAGGCTCTCTAGGATGGAGTCAGGTTACAGAGGCTCTCCTAGTTGGGGTCTAGCTACAGTTATCCCCTAGGTCCTAGTACGAGGCCTTGACACAGAAATTAAAGTCTGGTACTATACATTCCATCATTATGAAATTAGTTATTACATTTAATAATTTGACTAGTAGAATATTAATTTTCATGTTAATATGGTAATTTTTGATTTATTTTTTCCATATTATGTTCAAGTTTATGTTTAAAAGGTTGTTGTTTTTATTAAACATCATGCCTTAAAAGTTTATAGCTACTGGTAAATTATTTACACTTACTGAGCATCTGAGCTCACCCCTTTCTTATGTTTTATTTTCCCAGGATCCCATGAAGTGTTTTATGATTGAGATGCATGGTTAAGCTAAGGGAATGATGGCATTCTCAATGGATTGTTTATGTTGTGTTGTATGTTAGAAATTGTAATGTAATGTTAATTTATGTAATCTATTTTCTAAGAATGCTAAACTGGTCGGTCCTTTGGGACTTGATTCCTTGTTATTATTCCAATTTATTTAAATAATGCACTGACTCTATGTAACTGGGGTCGGGGCGTTAAAGTTGGTATCAGAGGAAGTTTAGTACCAACCTTGGAAATAAGATTTTAGAAAATCCATGATTAGAGAACACTAAAATAAGATAGACTTTGAGAATTAGTTTAGAAGAACTTTCGAGAATTTTGGTACTGTCGATATTTTGTGAGTTTTCTAAGAAATACATCCATTTCTGGATACGAGTAGGTAGAGGCGACTCTGGAACATCTGTACCTAGGGGTAAAACCCAAACACACCGCTTTGATCTAGACTCGAATGGGAACTAATACATGAAAATGGGCCTTGATGCAATCTTGGTTATGACACTCCCGGGTGATATGCTTCGGATAATTCACATTTTCATTACAAGACATTATGAAGGATTTAGGAGTAAATACTTCATCAATGAAATTTTTTTTGATTCTGAATTGTATCCATAAAGTAATAAATTTACATTAGGTATTTTAAAAGTTTGTAATTATGAATTGTGAATCATAAATTTACCTAGTGCATTCCATTGTTTAGAAATGGCACCCATTAGAAGGAATGAGAACTCCAGAAATACGTATGATCCAATGAGTAATAATGATCATATCTTTCATGGTATTAAGACAACATTTAGAAGGGAAATAGTCTACCATGTATTCTCAAAATATGATGAAATAGCATTATGTGTTAACAAGACAAGTAAACAATTTATTTGAGTCCTATGGATTTGAAGGGAAGAAAGAGAAGAAATGATGGTAGGGAGAAAGATGGATAATAGGAAAAGGGGAAAGAAGGATTTTTTCCATATGTGATAACTGTGGAAAGAATCGCCTTGGTAAATTATTGAAGGGAATGGAAGTTTGTTATAAGTGTGGAGTAAAAGGACACCAAGTACGTGATTTAAAGGGTATGAAAATGGTTTTAAATGTTAAATGCTTCATCTGCAAGGAGTTGGGACACTACGCGAATCAATGTCCCAGCCATCAGAGTATACTACAAAAGATTCTATCGAATAAAAATAAAGTTATGATACTACCACAGATGAAGAGGAAGGACTATTGTTCTTATGTTTTAATTAAAGAATTATTTCATTTTAGTGTTTTATTGATGATATACCAGTTATATGAATTATGGAAATAAATAAGGATTGTCTTGTACTACTATTTCATTGAGGATTTGAGATTATATGGTTCTAGGAAAAGTTACTCAACAACAAGTTAAAATTTTTCAAAATTACATGGTTAGAGGAAGGATAAAACTTAATATGGTCCTGATACAGAGGTATTAATTTTGGAATAAGAGTTTATTGATTTGGATAAGTTATATTTGATATTCTTGACTACCTTGGAAGGGATTAGTGGTTTGTTTATTTCATCATTGTTGGAGTCTTAAAAAATTTTGGATATAAGGAATATATCTAGTATTCTATAAGTAATAAGGGAGCATGAATCTAATCAATAAGGTATTATGGTAATTTAGGGTGTTACCATGTTTTAAAATAATACATGATGAAGGTATTCACATGTTACAATGTGAAAAAAAAAATTATTGTGTTTACCTTCATTATAAATTTTGGAATGTATGTTTGGACAGAAGTATTTTGGATAAGTCTAATGGTTAGAATGGATTATGTTTGAAATTGGATAAAATTATTAAGGTTAAAGCATTTATTAAGATTATTTTTGGATTGTTATAAAAACGACAACCCAAAGGTCGGGTGACAACTCGTCGCGTCCGGCTAGTCCACTAGACTTAAACCCCCAACTGAAGGGAGACAAGGGAACATCACCTAACCCTGGCCTATGTGATGTCCTAGTTTGTGTAATGTATTTTTTTCAATATTATGACAAATTAATTATAAATTCATTATTTTTGGAACCCTATAAGATTACGATAAAAAATTGTTTTTAAATTCTATTATCTTTTGGATTGAAAGATGAGTTTGTGGTGGGAATTAGTTAAAGGATAATACTCTAATTGTCATGTATATATTTTTTTTCTCTTATTATATGAATAAATTAATTCTTAAACTTTAGGTAAGGGATCTTAATACCAAAAATGTGTTATCCTAATACGTTATGTTTTTTTGAACCGATGATATTTTAAATCATTATAGATTGATGGCTTTGAGGCCCTCAATTTTACACTTGTTTGTGATTGATGACCTCAATCACTCCCTAAAAATATTTATGTTTTTCCACTAATTATGTGTCATTAATTTCCACCAATGTTCTCCTAATTGAGATCATAATTTGGTGGGGAATATTCATTTCCATTTCCCTATTATTAAGAATAAATTTTATTAACCCAATTTCCGATGTGGGTTTTCCACAAAGGTATTTTCCTATTTTTAACCTTTTTCTCAAAGACAAAATTCAAATTGCGAGGACATAATTTATTGAAGGAGGGGATAATGTAACAACCCAAGATTTCATGTAATGTTATTTCTTTAAAGTAATTCAATAACTTGCACTACACGCAATACTGAGTTCAAGCGCGCCACGACATACCAAACTAGACATTCAAAAGCAGTTATGAATAGTATTAACTGAATTTTGAATTTTATATAATCCTTATAATTTTAGAATACATATTATGAGTTTCTTAGACATAATATAATAACAAATTCTTTTTTTCAGATAAAAGAAGTATTTTTTTTAAAATGTAATTTTACCGCCTTTTAATGGAAAACCCTTTTAAAATCCAATATTTGAATCTTTTATATATTAAATTTTACAAAATAAACATCTTATTTATAATTGGGACATAAAAATTTAGTTTCGATAAATTTTTTGTGTTTTTCTGATAACATTCATTTTTGGGTGAAAATTAAAAAAATATTAAAAACAACTTTTTTAATCAAAATAATTTATAGTGTTCAATTATAAATTTTAATTGTTTGGAAGTATAATTAGATTATATTTTTAACATTTAATCCAATATTGGTCATTTAAAGTAATTTCACTTTGAAATTAGACGTAAACAAGTGTCAATCTTTTGATATTTGTTACTTTTTAAAAAACCCGCTTTTTCGTTTTGACAATGTGAATTAATTTTAAATTAATAAATGAAAATTAAATTTTTTAATTTGGTAAAATAGACTTATTTTTTTAATTCATAATATCAAAATTATCTTAAGTTGAATTTTTGGTATTTTTCTGAAAACTTTCAATTTTTGATGAATACTGAAAAATATTGCGTTATTGTTAAAAACAGACTTTTTATTTAAGTAATTAGTTATTTTATTTTAACTTATTTTAGGTCAAAATAGATACATAATACCTATATATGTTCAATGTAATTCTTTGGAGTCATTTTATAATAAGTTTTGATATATAAGATTTTATAGAATTTTTTACCGTCTTTTACCCACCTTCTAGGAGCATTTGAAAATTTGCATAAAAATTAATTTTACCGCTTCTGTGAGATGAATTTCAATAATTTGAGCGACATGGTTAACATCACTATGTAAAATTTGGTTCAATAAGATGAAAATAATTATATTTGAATAGTAACTTTTGACTTTTATTTACCACGGTTAAAAGTAAATAGGGTAATTAAGGGTAAAAATGATATTATAATTACCCTAACACATGTTCTAATTCTATTGGATAAATGTAATTCGACCAAAAAAATTCTTAGGAATAAAATATGATCATTTGGTTCCACTTGGAATAGAATAGGATATTTATTATTGTTTAATTTAAAGAATAGTTAAAAGTGTTAAATTAAAGTTTTCATAGCTAGAACATTTTTAATATTGGGTTATACATAAGATAAATTCGACTATAAACATTTATTTGAAATATTAAAAAAATTCCTACATAATGGTATTTTATTTATAATTTTTAGATATTAAATAATTAAATTTATTTATGACACAATGATGATGCAGTATTTACCTTATTAATAAAAGATTAGAATAATTGATATTATAAATACCCAAACAAATATAATTTGATTCTTTAAATGAATTAAGCTAATTTTATATGTTAATATTACATTTTTGGGTTGATTTAATAAATTATTTTAGAATTAATAATGTTTTTATGAATTTCAAAAAAACAAAATACCAAATAGTGTCAAATTTGACATAAAAGAGTTTTTAAAACAAATATTATATTATTAATTGTTATTATATTCCTAAAGATATAAGGTTCAGAAAAAAGGATTAAATAATATTATATATGTAATTGATGAACCACTTGAGGTTATCTAGGAAGTTTATAGTATGTTTATTAACAATAAAGTGTAAGAATACAAGAAGACACGATAAAAGTTAAATTACTTAACTAAGAGTTAAATCTAAATGATAAGGTTAATATGGTGACCTAAATCTGTCTAAAACCTGTTGGTTGAGAGTATTTAGACCCATACCCACCATATATTCTAAATAAATCAATTTTTAGCCATTATAAACCGAAAATGATTTTATTATAAAATAATATATCAATATTTTCCTAAGGTGCCCCTCACCTTTCTTATAAAAGGGAACTTCCCCATATATTATTTTCACACCTCCAAAACCATTTGGATCTGCCAAACCCTACCAAAAGATCCTATAAAATATACTCCCTTCATCCTAGAGGCCTTCTATGGGTCATAAAATAAACCTAAGAAGCCCTTTTGATCAAATCAAAAGAAAGAAGCCGAAGAAGACATAAATATTTTGTCACCTCTTTCAAGTTATTTTCTTCTTCCACTTCTTCTTTCATTGTTGTTTCTATTATAAAATAACAACTCCAGTATATTATATATAACGTGATTTTATTATAAATATGGAACAACCATATTCATTAATCCATCCATTCTATGAATGATAATGTCACCATGTGTGCGTACGTACGGCTTACCATCTCCACGCCATGTTGTAATTTTTTATTCGACACTATATTATTTGGACGAATATATTGATCAGTAATATGTTTATAAATAATGAAAATAACATGCTAATTTATCTGTAAAGTTAATATAACATCATATTCCACACCTTTTAATCATTAAGGAAATTATATTGTTGCTCGTGCGTGCGTACGGATTACCGTCTCCACGATGCGATGAGATTCATTTCCACGTTCACTATTCAACGATGACTATAAAAATATATATTATTAATTAGTATGTAATATATGACATAAAAATGATACTGGATATATATATATATATATATTTAATTACATATATCTTATTCACCTACTTCCGTCCAATATGATATGAAAACAGAAACAACATTTATGCATACGTACGGCCTACCGTCTCCATCAACGGTGCCTTCCATTTCATATATCTATCTATTAAAAATATTTATATTCTAAATATATATGATATATAAATCAAGTTTTATATTTTGTAAGTATTTAAATCATGATCTAAATGATACGATCAATGAACAACAAGTTAAAACATGTACGATAAAGAAAGCGATTATTACACGAAATGTTAATTTAACATGGAAATCATTATTAAACAGGTCATATAAAGTCATAAATGAATAATATATGATATAATATTAATATGGTTTTGGTATAATTTAATAGAATACAATGTACATTATACAGGAGGTTAAGTGTACCCTTGACCAAAGGAAAGTGAAAGGTATGGGTTAATTTCACAATCTCTTTATTATCAGAAGTGGTTTTTACGTAAGTATCTACTGGGACCTATTTATCATCCACATCTATGTTTTCTCAAAAATGTATTTTAAAATATTTTTACTATTTACTAGACTATAGGTTAAATTCATTTATACCCTTATTTTTAGTTATATTTTTTGAAAGGAATCTTTCTGTCGTTTTCCACACAAGGTACTTTACAACCTTTTCGACAAATTTAAGGTAAGAATGTCTTTTTTAACTTATACGAAGGGTGCCATTATTCTCCGCTGTTATAAAATCATCGACGCTTCCCTTAAAATATTATAATAATATTTTCAAAATAAATTTTTTCTTTATAATTATGTGACTCTTAAATGATTTCAAAATAGAGAGAGATATTTATCTCAAATAGTTTTGATTTCATCTATGTAAACATCCTTTTAAAAATTTTACACTTGTTTGAAGTTGATTTATTATGATACAAATATTCCATATTGTATTTAAAGTTTTGTGATATTTTTTACTGTGGATGAGTTATTTTTATTCCATTAATGGTTTATGGTTAAAGTACTGACATTTCATATGCTAGTTTTAATATGAATTTTTATGTTATATTTCAACCTTTTCTTATGATGAATGTATTATACTAGTATGTTCCGGGTTGGGGACTGGTAAAAGTAAGCCCTCTGGGTTGGGGTCTGGTTACAGTAGACCCTCCGGGTTGGAGTCCGATTATAGAGGCTCTCCAGGTTAGTGTCTGGTTATAGAGGCTCTCCAAGATGGAATCCGATTACAGAGGCTCTCCGGGTTGGGGTCCAGTTACAGTTAGCCCCTAGGTCCTAGAATAAGGTCTTGACACAGAAACTAAAGTATAGTACTACACATTCCCCCGTTATGAAATTAGTTATTACATCTGATTATTCGACTACTAGAATATTAATTTTCATGTTAAATTGGTAATGTTTGATTTATTTTTTCCATATTATGTTCAAGTTTATGTTTAAAAGGCTATTGTTTTTATTACACATCTTGCCTTAAAAGTTTATAGCTTCCGCTAAATTAATTACCCTTACTGAGCATTTGAGCTCACCCCTTTCTTATGTTTTATTTTCCCAGGATCCCAAGAAGTGTTTTACGATTGAGATGCAGGGTTAAGATAAGGGAACAATGGTGTTCTCACAGGATTATTTATGCCATGTTTTATGTTAGAAACTGTAATGTAACGTTCATGTTTGAAATCTATTTTCCAAGACTGCTAAACCGATCGGCCCTTCGGGGCTAGATTCCTTGAAATCATGTCAATGTATTAAAATAATGCACCGACTCTGGGTAATTGGGGTTGGGACGTTACAACATATATATTTATATTACTAGAGAGAGTTAAATATTATTTTTGTTCATTTTGATGTTTAGTTTCTAGAAAAAAATAATTCATAATAAATATAAAAAATTATAACTACTATTTATAAAAAAAATTAGGAACAAATTTTTTATTAAAATCATTTTTCCAGGTAAATGATACTAATATAGACATAGTTAATTTTTTTATTTAAAGCTCAATTTATGATTACATAATGTCGTAACAATCTCAAAAGAAAGTATACATCATAAATTCCATTCGTAATATATAACCAAAATAAAAAAACATATTTCATAATTTATCCACGTAACAAAGTAGACTAACCCTAGAAAAAAGACAAAAATTATTCTATTTAATACCTCATTTTTAAATCATCATATAGAAATTTACATTTAAAAAATAGTATTTAAAAATATAATTAACAAAATATTTACTTTTAAAAAAAATTAAAAAAACAATAAATTATATATGCATTATATTACTTATAAAAGAAATTAAAATGTATACATGTATGTAAAAAATTAAAATTAGTCTATAATATTATTTCATACTGGTTCCTCATACTATGTTTTACATTTAATCATAATTACTAAAAAATATCATTAAAACTATCAAAATTATTATCATAATTCTTAAGGAAAGATAATTATGGTCAATCATAATTAAAAAAAATCAAAAATGCCATATTTTTTAATTTTACATAATTTTATATAACATCATTACTATTAGAAAACATGATTATTCCAAAATTTCAAACCATATTATATTGAAATTATTATAAAAAAATTTGATAATTAATTAATTAAAATAAAACTATTGAAAGAAATATATAGTAATCCCCAAATACATCAATAAAATTTTACAATACTTTAATGATTAAATACATAATACCCTAGTATATATTATAGAAATAATAATTTTAAATTGAATTTTTATAGAGGTAGTGAGTAAGTAAATTAAAAGATCATCTACAATCACATTTATTATGAAATAAATATTCAAATCTAAAGTAAATGAGCCTCAGTTAAATAATTCACGATGAATTTTGAATTTAAAATACAGTAGTTAAGTTTTTATACTAATACAAATAATAAATTTATTCTTGGAAGACTACATGACAGACCTAATACTCCCCAATTTGATAATGATGAAGAATTTTCTCAAGAAACAGATGAATCCGGGGAATTATGCTAGGGATAATGACAGCCTGACTTGGAAGAAAGGGGAGAAATTAATGATATTACCGTAGGGGATGTAATAACATACATTTATACATTATATATATGAAAAATTTTAAAAAAAAATCATTGGTATAGCTAGCTCTATACTAATGGTTTTTTTTTTAATTTGTGGTATTAGGTATTATTTTTTACTCTCTACAAACTATTTGTGTAGACTATTGTTATATAGATCTCAATAACCATAGTTATAGATAATATGAGGTTGAAACCTTATTAATTATATAATCATGTGGTTTTTTTTTCAATAATTCATTTTCATACCTACTTAAGATTATTTATGGTATATAGTTTTATAAAATTAGGTTATAGCTCATACAAAATAAACCCATGCATTATAGGTGAACACTTATACATAATAACCATTTATTCAAAAATATAGATGTTTTAATATGAAACATGATTTCTTTTTATAAAAAATAATCATCATATTTAACTTTAATTATTCTATGTTCCTAACCACCCTTAATCCCAAAGAAAATTACTTAAAAAATGTTTAATGAGCATAAAAATCTTAGTAATGGACATAAAAAGAGGAAATATGTTAGTTTTGGGGAAAAAAAATAAGAAAATAGATATAAGAAAAATATTTGTCACATTAATGTATGATAATATGAAATATATCATTTCCATTTGAAAAACACGCACTATTTTCTCCAAGAAAAACAAAAAATCATCAAAAGAAAATAGAAATCTATTTTATGTGACATAGAGAATCATATTCATAACATTTTTTAAAAACGCGTCAGATATAACTAGATCGTAGTTAAATCTAAAGGTTAGACCAAATCGATTAACTATTTCCTTAATTCCATTGAATATAAGGAACATTACCCAATCCATTGGATATCTATAAGGGGCTCACCCTTCGTATATTTTATATCAGGATCACCTGTCTTCATGAGCTATAGTGATTCTAAAAACATCGTATAAGTTGTATTGGAATAACCCATATCTTATATATTATGTTCATGTACTATATCATGATAAAAAAAATTATTCTTCCATCATTTCATAATAAAACCACTAAAAATGATTATAATCCCATTATAAAACACTTTAAGATATTTAAATTCCATTTATTTTGAAAACCCATTTTCATAAAAAAAAATAATGAATTATGGGAAATATTAATTGTCATTGAAAAAACATAGAATCCTATAAATTAATAAAAAAATTAAATAAGGGTTGTGGTTGAGGGAAATGTCTTTGTCACCATAAACATTAAAATAAAACATTCAATTTTCTTATTGAAATGAAATATAAAACATTCTGTAAGACAATTAAATAGAAAAAATTTCAATGAAATTAAATATAGACATGAATTTCCATTTTAATTAATTAGTATCCATATAATAAATTAATAAGTTACTTTTTAAAATATAGACTTGGAAGACAAATAGTTGTAAGGGAAACATTAAAAGATGGTTTTTTTAAAGTCTTTTACATTTAGTCCAAATCATCATGTATGTTCATTATATCCATGAATAATAAAATTATGCTAATTATTAACTTTATTAACAACCTTTTTCAATTTTATTATTCCTTTTTGTTTTTTATTTCCATTTTATCTTCAATTACATAATCAACTATGTTTATGCGGAATGTTTTGATGATATTCGTCTGATATTTTCAAAATTACAATGGTAGGTTGAATAAGGTCAAAGTGGCCAATATTAAATCATCTATAGATTAATAAAAATGACATAATTATCATTTTTTATCAATTATACTTCTGAAACCAATCATTAAAGTTGGTTATGAAAAATTCACAATGTTATAATCATGGAGATAATATGTCATATGTATGCATGAGTAATGTTTCTGTTTTACATGATCATGATGAAAAGAATGTAACTTTTATTTTATCATTAAATATATTTTGTTACATAATAAATATTAATTTATTTTTAAATTATAATTATATGCATCATTCATCGATTCATTGAGGTGGTTCTCGACACGTACGCATGAATGACGTTTATGATTTTCCAATGAATATGAATGGTTAAAATGTAAATGATATATTATATATTAATAATTATAAATATTTCAGGAATATAATATGTATATAGTAAATCAATCACTAAATTCAACCTTACAACTATGTGATTGAAAGAAAATTACATCGGTTCATGAGGCGGTAGTCTATCGTACACACGAATGATGGTTTTGTTTCCCATTTTATGAATGAGGATATGGTTGTAGGTCATTAAAATTACATTAAAACATATCAGTATATAAAATATACTTATGTTATTATTTATTCAATATTGAATAATTTTTCAGTGAGGTGGAAAAATAAATAAAACAAAAACACCTGATTAAGATTTACTCAACTTCTTCATATAACATCTTAATGTTTACAATGAAAGCATTTTTAGGTTGGTCTTCAGATCAATAAAAGTCCTATAAGACATGGGGATAGATATATGAAATATATTTTGGTAGGTAATGGCTCAAAAATATGAAGAGTGAATAAAATAAGATTTGAGTTTCAATTTTACAAGAGACTATAGGGGCACTTTTGGAATTTAATAATGTATTAAATAAATATAAACTTCTTTTGTTATTAAAATGTTTTGAAATTGATAATTTTAGAATATTTTATAATTATGAGTTAAGATTAACTCATAAAATAAATATAGGATACTTTTAGTTAGTATTTTCACTTTTATAGTTTTTTAACCAATGTTACACCTTTTTGGAAATTACCCTGGTATTAATGTCAATATTTACACTATTAATTTAATTTAAGAAAAAAACATCAACAAAAATATGTAATTAGAATATAAACCATTAAGGAACCTAAAAACATTATACTTACCTTTAAAAATATTTTCAATCTATAACTCATTCATATTATACTACTTTTAATATTTATAAAATAATTTATTTAATTTCCTTATTAATTGAATAAATACAGTGTCGACATTGCGTAATAATTTTAAAAGATTATTTCATCAATAAAAGTTAGAAATGTGTTACAATGAGAAATAATAAAATTTATTTTTAATATAACCATTTATAATATAACATACCATTTTTAAACCTATTTCAAAAATATAAAGTTAATAAATCAAAGAAAATGACCTTTTTTACTTTCCTTTACATAATTTATTATAATGTTCATAGTCATATCCATATATAAAACATAGTTTATATATTTTATGTATTTATGATTATCGATGAAATATACTCATCGAAACAATTTATGTTAAGTTTCAGGGTTAATTTGAATTCCTTATAAAATTATCTTTACCCATAATTAACTCATTTTAGCTTGACCATGGTAATATATATTTACTATAGTTATAATTCATAATGATGAAAACTAGAAGGGAATTATTTACCAAATTTGCACAACCTCCTCAAATATTTTGAAACCATTTTTTAAAATTCAAATGTAAAGTGGTCGAATTTAATTTAAAATAAAATTGGAAATGACCATAATTGGATTTTTTTTAATATAAATTTACTATTATTTTTTCTACAAACATATCCAAAATAGAATTTGACTTTTTAAATACTAGAAAATAAATATAGTTTCCAATTCAAACAACATTTTTCACTAGTCATCTAAAAATAAATATTTTTATAAAATACCAAATTAAAACACTAATATAATTTTGATATGATGATTTAAAGAATGATATCATTTTTATAAAATACCCTTTCAAAATGTGTTATAAATTCAATATATTATCCACTCACAACAAGTGATAAAAATCATATTTGCATAAAATAAAATTTTAAAGAATAAAAAGACATTATTAACGATGAAGTTTTTATTTACCAATAATTCATCAATAAATTTATGTTTAATAATCCATTTATATAAATTTCATAAATCATTTAATCAATTTAATACCCACTGATTTAATGGCTATGTTATAATTATCATATTTTAATAATAATATTTCATGGTTTTTTTTACTGATGTTGCTTGTCATATACGCTATCTAACATAGTATTATTTTCAGAAAAATCAGTGTGCTTCACTTGTTCGGTAGGAATAATACAAAGATAACACTAGAGGTGGGGTGAATTGTGTCTTTTCGATAATCATCACTAATTCTGGATTTTGACTCCCTTTGTGATTTATGCAGATAGGAAACATTTTCTTCTATATGAAATATGAGTAGTAGATAAACAGAATTAATGAACACATCAATTTTACAGTGGTTCAGGGAATAAATATCCCCTAGTACACTCCACCAATTCTATCTCTATGATCTTAGTTAATTTCACTAAAAATTACTCTTATCACAATCCACCATATCCAAAATTGAGTGTAGATAGTTGACAGCTTTGCAATAAGTCTAAACAGAGGCTTCTAGTTCTTTTATTGGGAACCAATTATCTATAGCTTTGTAAAATAAGATTATACTTAAAACACAACAATGTATGATCATTTGATGCTCCTATAAATCAAAATATATTTATTTGTTGATGGTACAAGTTTATCATCACAGTTTTAGTAGTAACTAACAGTAGATGGATCATCTTATATAGAAAAAATTACTTTAAGAATGAATAATTGTGAGGTGATATTGGTAGAAAATTATCTTCATTTTGAATAGAAAATAATAGCATCAGTAATCTTACATTTGTACGAGGTTGAAAATTTGTATCTTCAAAAGTGTATGATCTTTTAGAAATAACATATTCGACCATTCCTTTTGGCAGCACTAAAAAATATATTGATAATAATACTATCGTATATGTGTATACATACTTCAAAAAAAATTATTGAATATATAAATAAGATAACATTCTTTTATATTTAAGATCCAAGAAAAACACGTCATATTACGTGGAAATTAAAAGTCATATTTTCCATGGGATTCGTTACTTTTGAATATAATAGTAGTGATTTTCTTGATTGAATATGGTTCTTTGAATCAATTATAATGAGATTTTTAATCAGTTGTAGCGAATCTTTCAATTAGTCTGTAATTATATCAAGATCGTTTCATGAATCTCAGATAAAATCATGGATTTAAAACACTACTATTGAATAGTAAAATGTAGGGCTCAACTAAATAGTGTAGGGTTCCTTTGCATAGCATTGGGTTTTTTTGTGTATATTAGGGTTCCTTTTCATATCATAGGGTTCCTTTGCATAGCATAGGTAATTAACAGAAATTCCCTCACTTTATGACTAAATATAAATTTACCATGTTTATAAAAACATAGGGTTTCCAATCCATATGAAAATGTAGGGATGTCAATATATATGAAAATGTTGGGTTTCCAATCCATACAAAAACGTGGGTTTCTAATCCATATAAAAACGTGGGTTTCAAACAGTGTTTCCAGTATACATCTCCAAAAATTAATTTCCACCAAACAAGATACATATATTTTTGAAATATAAATTCTTCAAACATACTTAAATTAGATTTATTATAAAGAAAACAAGGGTATTTGTGACCATAAAAATAAACATATAACACAAAGTATTGATGAGACAATATATTCCAAACATTCTCCCCCTTTTTGATGATCACAAAACCCATAATGTAATTTAAATAAAATATAGTATTTTTTAAATAGTAATAAAAGTTACGAATATTGAATATCGATTTCAGAGTATTATTTCCATTGCATGATTGATGATAAGAAATAGATATTTGAAAATTTGAGAATTTTATGTTTACCTAATTTTATCCCCCTTTTGTGATATAAAAAATAAATCAAATGAAAAATTTATTAAGACACATTTAATTTTTCACAGAACATTAAATAACTGATTATTAAAATTGTTGAAAGATATATAAATTTAGGATT
The DNA here is from genome assembly GCA_963277665.1 of Viscum album. NCBI lineage: Eukaryota > Viridiplantae > Streptophyta > Magnoliopsida > Santalales > Viscaceae > Viscum > Viscum album. The sequence continues at coordinate 839,089,284 of OY728167.1, forward strand.
ATCATTTAATATTTGGATATAGTTAAAGTAAAATAAAAAATCTAAATAGAATGTATAGAAATAATAATAAAGTAGAGGAAATTTAATTCCAAATCAAATGTTTCAAAAATTAATTATAGTCCGCTAGTCAGGACAATAAATATATCTAAGAGGTTGTGATTTGGTTAGATAGGGTACCTTATTATTCTTCTTGACTGGATGAGGATGAATCATGATGAGAAATGGATTAGATATTACCATTAATATCATTTAGCTTCACTAACATACTCATAAAATGATTCTTGAAAACTCCTATACACTTTTGGAGCATATTACCAGAATCTTGATCAATACTTATGATCTCAACCAAATTATCCTTTACAAACTCATTTAAAGTTTCTTCATATTGAATGAAGGCAGTCAGATTATCCATTACTTTATGAATAACTAGCTCGGACCAAGAATTATTAGAGTTCAATTAACTTATCAAATGACTTTGATTCTATAAAATAACATTTAATGGATTATTAAAATATTATAGAGTGTGAAATATGTCATTGAAATCATCCAAAAATTAATTTATAGCTTCAAATATTTTTATCTATTCATGAGGAACCTATTGAGAAGAGGTTGAGGCCTGATGAGTTACTTTGATAGATTGAAATTATCTGCTCAAAAAATGCTTCAATGCTTCAAAATATGATTTTTTTATAGATTCTTCCATTAAATATTTAAATTCAGAATCTAATATTTTAATAAACTATTCAAGAACACCCACTAACACAATAGTTTCTTAAACTTCTCTGAGTTGTGATTGAAGTTTCTGAAACTCTGCCCTAGGCACTGCTGAAATTTTGAGTTCTTTACCTTTATTCCACTAAATTTTTAAATATTTTTTGAAATATAGGTTCAGATTCGCTAAAAAACACTTATGAATCAATGATTTAGCATAAGAGTCATAAGACTCTAGATAAATATCTCTTGAAGGTTATCTAGCCTCCACTATAGTTAAATGTGGATCTCTTTTTGAACCATCCATTCCTTAAAAATATATATTATCTCTAAATTTAGAAACTTCTACATCAATTGAGTTAGAAACAAACAACTAATCACTTTCATTAGTATTTTGATTAGTAATAGGATCAACTACCCAAGATTGATCATCCCCTTGGGCAACCTGCTCAACATTCTCAGCTACTTCTACTTCAACTCTTCTTTCAGTTCCCTCTCCATCTAGATTCAAAAAGTATTCAATGTAAATTTAAATTCTTATTCTATGAGAAAGGCCAGCCTCTTCACTCAATTTATATTCTTCATCTGGTCTTAGTCTAATAGATCCAACCAATGGTAACATCTCTTCTCACACTGAGTAGTTTCTTTCATCCAATCTTACATCATCATACAAACAAAAAATAGTCCATTGCAATAGTTTATCCAAAAATATCCTAGATTTATTACAATTACACCATTTAAGACATTAAAGTGATGACATATTGGACCTAATGGGATGCCTGCAATTTCTCCCAGTCTAAAGAGTAACATAGAGAGAATCCTTTCATAAGGATAAATCTCATCCTATCTTCCTTTGAACAGCAATAACAAAAAATTGCAACATATACATACTAAAATTTTTCTTGTTATGGTTCATTAATAAAAAAACTACATAACAATATATAAAACGTTTTCTACTTTAGCAGTCTTTAGATGAATTTCTGATGGCATAAACTTTGTCAGAACCTTTTGATCGGTATAAAGATATATTGTCATCATTTTCTTGATTGTTTGAGTTCCAAACAAGGAATACAATATATCCTCTAACTTATGTCTTCCATTTTATATATTTCTCAAATAAAAATGTGATTCTCCCCCATGGGGACAATCCATGATATTAGAAAATTTCAAATAATTAATAGAAAACTAATTGTAACATATCTTAGAAACTATTTTCTATTCATCAAACCCGACACTGAATGTTGCATTTTGAAGAATTTCCATTATTCCTATGTCATAAATAAATGGTGACATACTCACTAATAAAAGGAATTACCATCCCTAAAATATGATTGCAACCTTTAACAACAGATTTGTTTGATTCAACCAATGAAAATCGACTAAATTCCATGAATAATTTTCAATAAATTAACCGATCAATGGGATCTTTTAGATAATAATCCTCTTGAAATTGAGAAATATCCATTGGTAAAGGTTTTAATATTGAAGGTTCAAAGGTTAGGGATTCAGAGAACTAAAACTAGAGATACATTGTAATCTGAAGGGTTTAAAGGATGAAATTAGAGTAGTATATGTTTGATGGGTTGGTTTTATGTACTGATGATAAGGTGTAAGAATTAAAAAAATTAATTTTGAAAATGTGCGACATATAAATTATAATTAAAATAAGTATTTTAGACTAATAACTGAAATAATAAATTGATAGTGAAATTAATATAAAATAAAATGAAACACATTAATTTAAATAAACATTAATTAAAATAAATTGCTCAACATCTATTAAAAATTAAATAATCCTAACATACCCTTAATAAAATCAAAACATTCAATTCAAAGAGGTTTAGTAAAAATATCAACTAATTGACTTTTAGTATTTACATATTATAAAGATATATCATTTTTAAGAATATTATCTCTTAAAAAATGATGCACAATATCAATATTCTTATTCCTAGAATGACTTAGAGGATTTTATGAAATATATATAACACTCATATTATCATATAAAATAGGTGTGTTATTAAAATTTAGTCTGAAGTAGAGTAGAGTGTATTTTATCCACAACACTTATGCACAACAAATACTATAAGATATATATTCTACCTCATCTGTTGATAGGGAAACTAAATTTTGTTTCTTACTTGACCATAATACTAAATATTTTCAAAAAAAGTGAAAACTTCACGAGGTTATTTTCCTATCTAATCTATATCCTCCAAATTCATCATCTGAATATGAAATAAAATTAAAATCAGATGTTTTGGGGTAAATAATAGATTGCAAAAAATATATCCTTTCAAATATGTAGAAATTATTCTAAAAATATAAATATGTAATTATTTATGATTTGAATGAACTCTATCACATAAGGATAATGAAAGCATAATGTATGGTTTTCTAGTAGTAATATTGAATAAATCACCGATCACACCTCTATATAACTTTTTGTCAACTACTTTTCCATCTTTATCCAAATAAATTTTTAAATTAGTACACATAGGAGTTGTATAAATATTACTATTTTCAAGTCCAAATTTTTTATATAAATCAATAATATATTTACTTTAATTAAAAAAAATCCATTTTATTTTTGATAAAGTTGGAATCCTAAAAATAAATTCAATTCTTCCTTCATACTCATTTCAAAATATTTTAGAATTAGATTAGAAAAGTCATTAAAAATATTTTTATTTTTTAAACAGAAAATAAAATATTTAACATAAATTTTTACTAAAAAAATAATATAAATAATATTTTTATTAAAAAGAGTAGGATCTAGTAATCCCACAGAAAATCCTAATTATAGAAAAAAGATCTTCATATTTCATATCAAGCTCTAGGTGCTCATCTAAGGCCATAAAGTGCCTTGGTATGTTTGAAAATAGAATTTTATTTATGAGGGTTTTCAAAACCTAGAGGTTGATAAAAATAAACATCCCCATTAAATAACCATTTAAAAAGGTAGATTTAACATCCATCTGATATAGTTTAAAATTCATATGATATGCATAAGTTAAAAATATTCTAATGTATTTTAATGTAGCTAGAGGTGCAATGTTTTAGTCATAATCGTTATCGTCTTCTTTATTATATAATTTGGCTACTAATATAGATTTTTTTTTCTGGTTATGATCCCTTGATCATCATACTTATTTCTAAAGATCAATTTTGTTCCTATTACTGAAAATTGGATGGTCTTTCTTCAAATTCCCAAACCTCATTTATTCTGAATTGGTTTTGTTCTTCGTGAATTGCAAACATCCAACTCTTATCTTCTCAATATTTTTCAGTAGCATGAGGTTCTATCTAATTTGGAAAGGTATAGAATTAAATTTGGTTTACTACATTTAATCAAGTTCTATATTTTATTTCTTGGTCTCCTATAAAATTTTAATAAAGATAGTTTTAAGTTTCAAGTCTTTTTAGGTAAGACATATTCTGGTTCTTTAGTTTTATGTTCTTTAGAGCTGGACTGAATTTTATTTATATCATTTTCAAAATCATATTTAGGTGTTTCATGTATCATGTTGTCAAAGGAGTTAGTAATTTCATCTCATTGATCTTTATCTTTATTGAAAGGGTCAGTTTCATCAAACTTTACATGAACTGAATCTTCAACAATCCTTGCTTTTTTATTAAACAAACAATAGGCTTTATAAGTATAAAAATAACCTAAAATATTCCTTATTTAGAATTTGGATTGAACTTTCCAAGGTTTTCATTTGTATTCAGGATATACACCTTGAATCCAAATACTTTAAATTACTTTAATTTTTGTTTTCTGTTATTCAAAATTTGATAAGGTGTATTTTCAATTATTGGTCTTACTAAAACTCTACTCATGATATAGAAATTTTTGGTTACAGCTTCAGCCAAAAAATAGGTAGGAATAATTTATTCATTCAGTATAATCATTGCAATTTCTTGACTAGTTTTATTTCTTCTTTCAACAATTCCATTTTATTTTGGAGTTATTGGTGCAGAGAAGGTGTGTTTAAGACCCATAAACTAGTACAAAAATGGCATTTAACAGCACTATAATAGGTATTTATCATCACTAAAAAATCAGTGATAATTAGAGTGCGTTTAAAGTTCATATTCTTTTATCAATGCTAAAAATTCACTGTTAATGGCCCCCTTTAATAGTGCAAATAATGCTGATAAAGAGTATAAATTTTTTTCCACGCACCACTCACCCCCCCTTTATTAGAGCTTCCCCAACCACTTTATTAGTGCTTCCCCACCCCTTTATCATCACTTTAGATAATTCCACCATCTTGTATGATCCCCTACCTTCAGTGAGTTTTGAACACTAAACCTCCAACATATGAATAAAATCCTTCTACACTCTCCTATTTTGTTTTGTTTCACATTTTATGATATATCTATATATTTATATATATTTCATTACATTTTTATATCTGTATATTTATATATATGTTTATATATATATATGTGTGTGTTTATAGGTTAATAAATAAATTGTATATGTAAATATGTTTTATTATTTATTTATATAAAAAAATTATGTGTGAATATATTAAATATATATATATTGTTATATATTTTATTATAAATAATAGTTCATTGTGAGAAATGATAAATTTTCAAGAAAATAAAATCAATATTAATGTAATAAATGGAAATAAATTCATTATACCCCAAAAAAGGGAAAAACACCCCCATAAAAGATCCATAAAATCAATTTATTTTTAAAAATTCAGAGTACGCCGACTAAAAACTCAGTTTTGGAGGCCTTTATGGCCATTTGTTTCCTTGGAAATTGTTAAAGTGGTTTACTAAAGTTATTAAGGGTAAATATCTTGTTGTAGGCTTCGATTTGATATGTGGTAGAGCCAAAACAGACACATGAATCAATAATTATGGTTTTTTGATGTTCGAGTTACATTTTCAACTTATTTTAATTCTTTTATTATTTATTATTTTTTTATCTTCAAATTGATATTAAATCGCTATTACATTATAATAATAATCAAAATATTAATTAAAAATATTAATTTAATTATTTTAGAACTTGTTTCAACTAAATATCATATATATTTAGTGTAAATTCCAATTTACGTTATCTAAAACATATTTTAAAAAATATATATTATATTTATATCAATATAAATCGATTTATATACTAATATATTATTTTTAATGAAATTTATTTTCTTTAAGTATACTTTTATCAACGCTTGTAAAAAATCACTAATAATGAGGGGTTCTTTTGTCAGCACTTCTAAAAATTCAAGGATAACCCCCCCCCCCCCATCAGGGATTTTTTATAAATGCTAAAAAATTTCCCCATTTATCAACGCAAGTAAAAAATGCAGATAAAGGCCCCACATTCATAGTACTTTTTGAGCACTGAAAAAGGGGTTCTTTAACAGTGGTTTTTAGTTGGCGATGTCAAATCCCTAACACAGGATAAACCTTTATTTTTAGTAGTGAAGAATGAGATAAAATAATTAAATTCATGATACTAAAATTATCCACTATGATCACTTATTAATTAAATTATTTAAAAAATCATTTTGAAATTGTTTGAAAAATATTTCAAAATTATTGAATACTTAACTTTTGAATTTTGGAAAATATACCCATGTAAATATGGAGAAATCATCAAATAAAACATTGACATATAATTTACCAGCCAAACTTGCTACTCAGGATGTTCTAAAAAATCCTTATAGCAAAGATTTAATGGTTTAGATGTAGAAATTATCATAATTGTTTTGAAATATGATTTGTGATTTTGGCTGATTTGGCATGCATCACAGAATCTATCATTATCAAATTTAAGATAAGGTATATCAGAAACAAATTGGTTCTTTGATAATTTATGTAAAGCATATATATATATATATATATATATCAATTTCCTAGTTTTCTATTCTAGATCCATGAATCCTTTGTCTTTGAATTTAAACAATTCACTTTCTGTTTACACAATGGATTTAAATCCAATGTATAAACATTATCAGTTCTAGGTTCTCCAAATTTAAGTTCTTTTATTATAAAAAATGACTATGAATTGTTAGAAAAATAAATATAAAATCCATCATCAAAATAATGAGAGATACTTACCATACCGTTCTTTATCCCTTGAACATACTGTAATTTTTTATTGATATAGTCTTTGGATCTCTAGCAGTTCTAACTCCAAAATTTTTTCCTTTTACATTTTCACCAAAAGATATTATCCCTCCATTTATTTGAGTTAGTTTAAGTAAATTTGATGAGTCTACAATCATGTGTTTGGAGCAGCTATTTTCCATATACCCTAGAGAATTTTTGACCATGTGTCATTTTCCTACAAAATTAGTTAAGAACATGTTTGTTTAGGTACCCATATTTTCTCGAGTCCAGTAGTGTCAAAGAGAAGAGATCTGGGAATCCAGAACTGCTTTATTTTTCAAGAATTTATATCACTTGATTCAGATATATTTTTAGAAATAAAATTCTTTTTAATACCACAAATTTGGGCATTTCTCAAGTAACATGTGTTTTTGTAATGGCCTTTTATTCAACAATAATAGTAGGTAAATTTTTTTGAATTATGTAGAAAGTATTTTTTATACAATTTTTATTGTTCTCCCTCGCTTCCTATACTAATCTTTTGTATTTTAATAACATGTTTCCAAAAAATATCATTTTGAATTTTCCCCATTAGAAAAATTAATTACAGTAGTTCTATAAGATCCTCCATCATCATGTAATTCTTTTACCCTCTTTTCACGATCAATATAGTTTTTTTAGATGAATTGAATTTTTCAATTAGTTCTTTATGTTGTTTTAGCAGTGTTTCTCCTTCAGGTAAAACAAAATTGTGAATATTTTTCAATGATTTGTGATTCTTTATTAAAGAATCTTATTAATCTTATAGAATTGAATTTTAAATAGGTAACTTATTATTTAATAAACTATAAGTACCAATATTATATGGGTAATAGGAGTGTACCTCTTCTTCATCAGCCATAAAGTACATATTTTCTTTGAGATTTGGTGGATCCTTCGCTGAGTTAAATTTTGAGGAGCTGGTGGAGTCTTCAGAAACAATCCATGTAGCTTTCATGATTCTTTTTTCCTTTATAAACTTGTGGAAAATGTGGATTTAAAGTCATATAAATGGAATCAATTTTTTTATAAACTGATGGAAATATTATGTGAGGGAGGTTTTTGGTGTCGGTTTTACTAAATACCAATGTAAAAAAAATTATATATGGTTTCTAGCATCAGTTTTACTAAAAACCGACACTAAAAACTACTGTCAACTCTCTTTCTAGTGGTTGTTTTTTTTAACCGACACCACAAATTAGAAACAAATTATATCCATTTTCACAAAAAAAAAGACATTAAAAATTATTTTCATAGAATATTTAGTGTCAGTTTCTGTAATAAAAATTTCCAAAAAAAAATTAAAAGTTTTTCAGTATTGGGAAACCCTCATTTCTTTGATCTACATGAATCCTCTCTATAGACTTGCGATGACTCTGAAGGAAAACTATTGATCCCCAACAACCATTGTTTTTTATTTTCTTCTATTTTCTCAATTTATGGTCTCCATTATTCATCCTCTGCCTTTGTATCTTCATCCCCCAAATTATTGTTTCCTCATAAACCCAATTTTGGCCAACATTCATCGGTATTTGTATTTTTTCTTTTTCATCCTTATTATTTGATTTTACAATCAGTTTTTATATAACTTGTAGTAATTATTATTCTAAATCATTCAAGGGATCGAAGTGCAGATTAAGGATCCATTTTACTTGTTGAACTCCAAATTTTGTATGTTTTTATAAAATTTTGAGAAAAAATTATTTATCATTTAATTATATTTTAGTTTTGTTTCAATTATTTTCTTGTAGTTTATTGTGATTTATAAATGTTGTTCTAAATTTTGTTTATTTTTTAAAAAAATTATTCATAGAAATTATCAAATGTTATTGATGATATTATGTAATGAAAAAATGATATATATTGTCATCATTCATTAATATATTATGAATTGCATGTAATGGCTCATATTTTTCACCTGTTAAATTATGGAAATATTTCATACTTTTGACACACAGAACACTGAACAAATTTAACAACTATATAAAATAAACTAATAAATGTTATATGATTGAAAATAATTAAATTATAATTTCAATAAAACACATTTATATAATATGAAAATAATAATTTTAATATTTGTAAATTTTTTTCATATATGATGTTTCATATCGGATTATCAATCATGTTTATTAAAATTGTTCCAATTTTCAATTTATCTGATTATATATAAATATATTTAAATTTCAATATGTTTTAATATATTCACTAATTATATTTCGATATCGGGTATTTAATGGATCATAATTAGATAAATTTACAAAGAACCACTAGATAATATGAAAAAGGATTTGATGAATTATTATAATTTACTAAACAAAATCTTAAAAACATTGATTGGGTCTTCTTTACATGTGTGAAGTGTTTGAATATGAGAAAGTTAAACTCCAGATAAATCTTAGATCATCTCATTTGTAATGATTTTAGACTTCATTATACATGTTGGATCTAGAATAGTGAATAAAATGGAAATCCATCATCCAATATTGATGAAAATGTTCTTAACAATGAATAGGATCGTATTGAATAATTAGTTCATGATTTATGTGTGGAAACCATAAAAAATAGCAATTTTTGAATTATTGTATATAGATTATAAGAAACCATTATTCTTAGTTTGTAGTAAATATACAGTGTTATTAACAGTTTTGAGATAAGATATCTTGAAAGAATAAAATGGGTAGAGTAATAAACGTTTCTCCAACAAACATGAGTTTTTAAATGAAAAACTTCCAGAAGGAAACAGGCTTCCAGATTCCAATTAGGAGGTGAATACAATATTTTTCCCAATGGGATTTGGGTATAAAAAGATATATGCATTACCCAATTATTTTTTGTGTTATAGGAAAGAATATGAGTATTTATTAAGCTATCCAACATGTGGGACATCACTCTATAAGATGGATGAAAAGGTCAAATCAAATTAATTATCTTTTATTGACATTTAACCTCATGAAAAAACATTTATTTACCTTCTAATGCTATTATCCAATAAATCTTTCATAAAATTCTAATAATTCAACTATGATTCATTCTTAGGTACCATAATCAAAACACTTTCTAAATAAATTTGGTAACCTCCAATGATTCCTCGATTGATGTGCACATTTTCAAATTCAATTGATAGAAATAATGTTATTATGGCATTTAGATTATCACATCTGTGATGGTAACTTACGTCACCCTACTGATTCACCATAGTGGAAGATATTTGATAAACAATTTCTGATTTTATAATTGAAGCTAGAAATCTCAGAATAAGATTATGTACGGATGGAATGAATCCATATCAGATTCCATGTAGCCAACATAGTTCATGGACTATTTTGTTTGTAGTTTATAACTTGTCCCCACATCAATGTAAGAATAAATAATATATTATGATGATCATGAAAATTTCTCGACCAAAAAAACCATGAAATGATATTGATGTTTATCTTTCCCAATTGATTGATGATTTTAAATGGATATGGGAGATAGGTGTTAAAGTTTTCGATGAATACAAGAAATAGTATTTTTTGTGTTCTATGATAATGTTCACTATAAATGACTTTGTGACATATGGAATATTATCTGGATATAGTGTTAAGGGACAAAAATCATATAAAATTTGTGAAGAAGAGACTTCATATTATCATTTGTAGAATGGAATAAAGATAGTGTAAATGGGACATCATGAATTTTTTTCAATTGATCATCTTTATCATATATTGAAAAACCATTCAAAAGTTTATAATAATAAAACCTTCCCCCTCGACCATTGTCAGTTTAAGAATATTACGATATGGTGAGAAATATTGACTCGACATTTGGAATGAAAATATGTTCGGGTGTTCAAAAAAATTCGGAAGAAAGGGTATATCTTTTTCAAACTACCTTATTGGATATATTTAGTGGAAAAAACATAACATCGATTTTATGAATGTTGAAAAAAAACATGTGACAGTTTTATTAGAATGTTATTATACATAAAAGGAAAAAAATATGGATTTCTTGATAAATTGGACTTGATATCAATGAGAATGCATTTGGAGTTAGAATCAACTATTAAATGAATTGAACATACTTACCACTAGCTTATCACAGATTAAGAAGGTTTAAGAAGTTTCTTCATTGTATTAATGTACCCAGTGGTTATTCTTCAAATATGAAATATTTGGTATCCTTGAAGGATTGTAAATTAATAGGTATGAAATATCATGATTGTGATGTATTGATGCAACAACGTCTACCAGTAACACTGTGTGGTTTATTTCCAACAAGGGTCAGAAAACTATAATTAGGTAATTTAATTTTTTCAAATCCATTTTTAACAAAGTCATTGATCCAATTTTTTTAGATGTGTTAGATAATGATGAATGTCTTATTCTTTGTCAACTAGAATTGTATTTCCCACCTATATTTTATGATATAATGGTTCATCTGGTGATTCATTTGGCACGTGAGATAAGAATATGTGGGACAATTTATTTATGATGGATATATCCTTTTAAAAGATATATGAAAATTTTAAAATGATATATTAAAAATCCTTATTGAGAAGAGGCTTCTATTGTTCAGAAATATGTATCAGAAGAGGTGATTGAGTTCTCTTCTGATTAATTGTATGAAGTAAATCAAATTGGCCTCCCGATATCTCGATATATGACATTTGATAGTGAAGGTAGAGGTCTTCGAGGCTTAAAGGTAAAGATCATTCAACGTGATGAAGTGATGCAAGCATATTTATACATTTTAAACAACAAAGATGATGTTAAATCATATATATCATCACATATTTCTGAATTAAAGTTACGATATTCTAAAATAAATTAATTGTGGTTGATCATTGAGCATAAAAAGACATTTTTTTCATGGATTAAAGTGATATTCATCACAGATATATCTGCATCAGAAACATTAAAATGTTTGGAAGGGGGTCCATCTCATTATGTGATCACATGGTCTAGTTTTGATATTAATGGGTACACATTTTACACAATGAAGCTGAATGACAATAGTACCGTTCAAAATAGTAGTGTAATGGTCATCGTTTAATAACTTCATTTTTCGAGTGAAAAAGATAAAAACCCAATTTCTACATCAATGCCATATTTTAGAGTTCTTAAAGACATATTTGGAATTAATTATTTTAAATTTTGTGTCAGCGTGTTTAAGTTTAATTGGGTTAAAAGTAATAGCAGTGATAAAAATGATGAATAAGGGATTAAACTGGATTATTTGAAAAGATATAGTTTCAATGAGGAACCATTTTTCATGGCCACACATGCAACGAAAATATTTTATGTCATTGATCCATCGAATGACCAGTGGTCCATTGTTTTGAAAGGGAAAATAATCCATTTGGCTAATGAGGATGATGATGATGTTATTCATATATATGAGGTTTCTTTGTCTATTGAATAATTTCTAAATAACAATGACTATATTGCAGATACAATTCATGCAATATGAAATGATCATGCTAAAGGGATATGGGAAAATACTTAATTAATCTCATAATTAATCTGGTAAATATTTATATTATATTTATTTTTTGAAATTTACATGTATAAAAATTGTATTACTTTCTTATTTGATTTTTTTGTTAAACTTTGATATTCCATGGTTATGGTTAAACATTTTTTTCACTGAAACACCTAACAAACATTATTATATTTTGGATTAATTTACGCATATGATAACACCTTTTCAAACATTTCTATTTTAATTTTTAAATGTTTATATATTTTTAGATGTAATTTTTATATTTAATAGTTCACCTTGCATATTTTTTTGGTCAAGAATCATAACATGATTATTCTTTAAAAAACATATACATGTGTTCCACTATTTTTACTTAAATATTTCTATTTTTATGTTTTCTAATCATTGACTTATCTAATAATTTTCAGGTACAAAAAATTTCATTACATTTTCTCGTTATAATGATAAATATAGATACATAGAAAAATTAAAATCAACCGAGGTATTTTTATTTTTTTCATATTACTAAACATCTAGTAATATAATTATCTTACGAAAGCTAAAATTTTTTTTAAAAAAAAATTGCATTCATACATATGAGACTTTAGAAGGGGTGTCTTCTTCTTTTAGTATTCAAAAATCGAATCCTCTAGTTGCTAAACATGTATTACACATATACCAAAACTATCACTTTAAAAGGGGTGTCTTCTTCTTATTTATGTTATGAAACTACATATGACATTCAATTTTGATGAAACAAAATAAGTTAAGAAGATATTCCTTACTTTAACGGTGGTTTGATTAAGGGATTTCAAAACGAAGATGAAAAAAATATGTGTTTGAAAATAGACAAAATGAAAGCCCATTCATCAAGTATCTATTTTTACATGAAGATGCATGGAATAGAATTTTTTTCACACAAAATGATGAAACATTTGAGGTATGATATTTATATTATATTTATTTGTAAAACTTCATATATATATGTACCTAATTACTTTTTAGTTTACATTTCATATAACATGCCTCATGTAAATCCCATCCAGAAATCTAGTTCTAGAATTTTTACCCTCATACCTTATCATGTGGAGGGTTTCATTTATTAGAGAAAAAAATATTGAGGAAACATTTAAAGCACTAAGAGCTCACTCAACTAGTGGTTCTGATGAGGTCCAATTCAGTCTGCCATCTCCACCCACCCTCTATGAGAAATGGAAAATAGAAAAAAAAATAAAAAAAAGTATCTTATAGAGAAATTTAAGGAAGTATATGAAAGATTTAGAAGTAAATAATTATTATTTTTAATGAATTTTTTAAATTAATAAATTAATAATAGTAATATGAAATTTTCTTTTTTCATTTTAGATGAACATTAGGATAAATCGACATAGAGCACTTTTAACCCTAAGGGTTGGATGGACATTCTAGCCACAACATTTGGAAATCCAGAACACCTCAACTGCATAAGATGATATGAGGTGGGTGTTAGTTTTTGGAATCATTTTTTTCATCAAATTAAACAATCAAGGGATCTAGAAAATTATTCCATAAAAGATTAACTGAAAGGTACATGATATGTTAGAATAAATTATGAGATAGTCAAAGTTTGCAAATCCTTCCAAACCTTCTTACTCAGATCCTACACCTCCTCGCTCAGACCCATCCTTATACTGTGAGATGTATACAAGAGATCCTAATGTACATATTGTAGCATTTGGAGACATGCATTTTTATGGATTCTATAAATCTCCATCCAATTTAGATATTTCTGGTTAGAGTGTTGATACATGATATTATTTATCCTATCACTCTACGTCCATTCCCAACTGTGGAGATTACCAATGTTGGGGATTGTATATTTCATTTATTACTTTTTCCATCCAACCTTATTCGTCATATTTCATATGAGAAATGTTTTTTTAATAATAAATACATCTGATTGAAAATTAATTATAATTTTCTTGACATTTAACTTATATAGGAGTATCTGAAATCCAAATAAATTGAACAGAGTAACCAAAAGGGTCAGGAAAAAACAATTATATATACATCAATATTTATGATGGTATATAAAGATTATATCTAGTTTCTTCTTCCTTGGCTAATATCTATGAGTTTCCAATTCCATCTGATATATGTGGAAGAGACTATCCATTGAGAATATTTAGAAAATATATCATAGATCTAATTGATTTTTAAGAAATCAATATGAATATTTTGCAATTGTTTTTTGATTAAGTATTTACACACGATACATGCTCAAAATGACAGCACAAGTATTTATGGTTTTATATGTCCAGAATATATTTTAACGGATGTGGAATATGTGTTGAATGAAAATAGAGTCGAATATATATGTGAAAGGTAATCAATGATGAATATTGGGTGTTGGTTTATGCCATTTTTGAAGGGTAAGATCCGAAAAAAAATCAAAAAGTAATGTTAATTATAATTTCATTAATTGTGACCTTTTTGTATTATAGGTGGAGTTGGATGTTAGGCATATTTTGACAAAGTGAAAACACAGTATATTGGTTTTTCTCTTTATTAGGTGGTGTTATTAGAAAATTTTCCAACCTATTAGAAAGGAAAGTTTTTTGTTCATTATTTGATAATTATGTTTAATTATTATTTTTATACCTGTATGATTAGTTGATTTATATAAAAATGCAGGTCATAGAGAAAATTTTACATAGATCACTTGTCTATACATATGCCAAATAAAATCAAATATGTGAAAGTAATTGTAATTATTTTTTTATTAGATTTTATTTTTATTTTTTCGATATATATATATATGAATATATATTGGTTTTTATTATCATGTTTCTATTTTATTTATACTATTTCATCACAGACAAGAATATTTCGAATGTGGTTACTATGTTCTACAATTCATTTATGAGATAATCACAACTGGGGTAATGATTGATTATGATGAGGTTAGTCATATTGATTATTTTATATTTTCTACCATAGTATTCTGTTTTTTAATATTATATCATTAAACATCATTATATATTGTTGACCTCACCTGTTTTGATAATCTCAATCATGTATTCATATGTGTTGAAAATCCCAATTATGTGTTCATTCTCTATGATATTGTTAAGTATCATTGATCTATACTTTAATTCTTTCAAATCTATGATCAAACCAATAACAATTTTTAAAATAGTCTTTGGAATATGTTAATCCTCATTTATCCATGTTCATACAAGTTATAAATTGATTCTAACACAATCGGATGTGTTTTGCATAAAACAGATAAGTAATCTGCCTATAGCTACTGATAAAGAGCTACCGGTAACCAGTCTACCGATAGACTTAGTCTACCGACAGACAGCTACCGATAAACTTAACACAGAGCTACCAATGTGCTTACAGACAGCTACCGATACAAACGTAGAGCTACCGGTGTAAGTATAAATAGCTACCGATGGAATAAGAGTCACCGATGGACGAAGCTACTGACAGACTCACAGCTACCGATGCATGTACCTACCGATGCATAGAGCTACTGATACATAGAACTATCGATGCATGTACCTACCGACGCATGGAGCTACCGATAAACTAAGTCACCGATACAAGCATGTACCAACCGACGCATAGAGCCACCGATAGAGTCAAAGAAACTAATGACATTGAGCTACCGATGTTTGAGCTACCGATGTTCAAGCTACCGATGTTCAAGCTACCGATGTTCAAGCTACCGATGCTGATTACCTACCGATCACTCGACTTACTGTTTGAATTTCTTTATTTCCTATATTTAATCTATCTAACTGTCATATCATACATTTTAATGATTTGTCAAATATCTGATAAAGGTTGTCAGATGTCAGGAACCCGTACCTCATACCTGCTGAAAAGAAATCTTTTCTGTCCCCTGATGGGAGATAAATACGAGAAGACTACATACCAGAAAGATGATGCGAAGGGATGAAAAAGAAGCGTGTGAAGGAAAAACGAACCAGAAAAGTGCGGAGCATCCAATATACCAAAAACGACATAAGCACGAGAAGAACACCGAGAAGCTCATAGACAATCAAGCATACTCGAGGAGTGTTCTGTGCATACAAGAAGAACTTCATCGACTACATTCTCACTACCTGTGAACCTGGAGCATACGACACTCTGTTTCTCAAACAGAAACGAGAAGAGGACTCAGACTCACTTCTAGTCGAATTCAAAAGAGTCCAGAGCTATACTGCAATCACCAGAACCATCTCTAAACTCTACATCTCTTGTTCTGTGATTTATTATCATTCATTTCGAGCAGTGTGTGTTATCTGCTGTATCTAACACATACACTGTCTCCTGTACTCAAAATGAAGGATTTGTAAATCCTTACCAAACCCTTCCATTCTTTCTTTCCCACAGATAACAGTGGTAGAGGTCGTGTGTGACCTGGACAGCTGGTTGCTGTTGTATTGTTTCCCACGAAGAACAGTGGTAGAGGTCTTGGACCTGGACAGTTGTAAACTATTGAACCCCGATCCAGGGTGTGGATCATTTTTATATAAATTTTTGAGAGGACTAAGTCTCGGCTTGAGACTGAACCTCTTGGTTACATTGTTGTGCCATCTCTTTCAAAGTTTTATTCCGCTGCTAATCACTTAAAAACCAATACTGTTTTTAAAGTTACTTTGATAATTAAATTAGCAAGTGTTTATGTTAAGTGTAGATTAGTAAGTTAGTTTCAAAAGATAATCACACACTCCTGTTTTGATTAACTGGGAATTAATCAATCCCTTGAGAATCTAACAGAACCTCTACTTTAATATAAATTCACTACAGTTTAATTTATTATTTTATTTGGGGGTCTTTAAGACACTGTTTTTAATTACAGAAATTTTAATTGGTACTCAATTCACCCCCCTCTTGAGTAAACCACTCCGACCAACACTAGGTATCAGAGGTTGAAAATACTTTCTAAAAGTACTCTGCTTTTGAACTGTGATTTTATTTGTATTTTAAAGTTCTTAAAATTTCTGTTATTTCTAAATTTTTATCTCTTTAAAATTTTCTCATCATGGACAATAGACTTGAGGGTGCTGCTACTAACCGGCCACCTTTCTTCAATGGAACTAATTATGCTCAGTGGAAACTGAAAATGAAAATCCATCTAGAAAGCATAGGTTTTGATATTTGGACTGTTATTGAATCAGAATACAAAATGCCTACTACTGCTAGATCTACTTGGGATGAACCTATAAAGACTGCTTACAATAACAACTGTAAAGCTATGAATGCCTTGTACTGTGCTCTAGGAGATGAAGAGTTTAATATAATTTCTGCATGTAAAACTGCATATGAAATTTGGGATACCTTAGCTGTTTCTCATGAAGGAACAACTAATGTTAAAGAAATGAGATTGAACACTTACACTATCAAGTATGATAATTTTAAAATTAAGCCTGACGAACCCATTTCTGACATGTATCTCAGGTTCAATGAAATTGTCAATACACTGATCTCGCTGGGAAAGGATGTCTCATCGAAGGAACAAATTATGAGAATTCTGAGATGTCTACCTGATAGATGGAGAGGCACATCTGTCTCAATCAGAGAATCATGTGACATAGCTGCTCTACCTGTCAAGGAACTAATTGGCAAGCTGATGATGTATGAAGAAGAGCTTAAAGTGAACAAAGAGGAAGAAAATGAACCTGCAAGAAAGTCTGTTGCTTTCAAATCCTCAACTTCAAAGAATAAGGACAAAGAAAAGCTTCAAGCTGTAGTTGAAAGTTCAAGCTGTGAAGATAGTGGAAGTGATTCTGACAGTGATGCTGAGATGGCTCACATTGCTAGAAGATTTAAGAAATTTTATAGGAAAAATAAGTTCTTCAGAAGAACAAACTATAAGGGTAAGTATGATCACCAAGGCAAATGGAAAAAGGACTGGAAGAAGAATGACAAATCAGATGAAGTTGTCTGCTATGAATGCAAGAGAAAAGGACACATCAAAGCCGACTGTCCAAAGCTGAAATATAAAAAGAAATATGAATATAAGGACAATAAGTTTAAGAAAGCCATGAAGGCTACTTGGAGTGCTTCAGAAGACAGCACAAGTGAAGCTGAATCTTCAGACTCTGAAAGGAATCGAGCCAACATGTGCTTTATGACAAACACTTCTGAGGTAACTGCTGAAACTCCTGCTTCAAATTCATATTATTCTGGATATGATTCTGAAGGTGATAACATGTCTAAATCTGAACTGTTTGAATACTGTGATATGCTGGAAGAGACATGTAATGAACTTAAGGATAAATACAAGTCATTAAAGAAACAGCATGCTCTCACCACTACAGTTAAAACCGAACTCACTATTGAAAAAGAGAAAACTGCTCAACTGTTAAAAGAAAATACAGAACTGAAACTGTCTAATGAGCAACTCAAGAAAGACTTAGAGAAGTTCACCAATGGAAAAAATACACTAACACAGATGCTAGGAAATCAAGTAGCACCTAAATATACTACTGGTATAGGATACCAACCTGGACAAAGGAAAATTGCCAAGACTAGATTCATTTCTAAATCTGGACAGAATGAAGTCAATTTTGGAACTTCTTATGCTTCAACCAGTTATATACCTAGCTATGGATCTAATAAAGTTTATCTTTCAAAGCATGTCAATTCTACAAATTATATGAGACCCATTAGACAAATATGGGTACCTAAAGTGTTATTGGCTAACCTGTCTGGACCCAAGAGAATCTGGGTACCAAAATCATCTCCCATCTAAATCTGTTTTGTAGGGAACTTTCTTAAAGAGCTCCTGTAAAGAGACGTGGTATTTGGATAGTGGATATTCAAGACATATGTCAGGAGACTTCTCTTGTTTCAAGAGTTTAATAAAAGTTGATGGAGGCTTTTTCACCTTTGGTGATAATTCAAAAGGGAAAATCATCGGCCTAGGCCAGATTGGTAACACTGATTCAATTTTGATTTCTAAAGTTTTATTTGTTGATGGCCTTAAATACAATCTATTAAGTATTTCTCAGTTATGTGATGATGGCTTTCATGTTAAATTTGAAAATTATTCTTGCAAAGCTTTTGATTCTAAGAATGTTTTGGTATTTTCTGCCTTAAGAAATGAGAATGTGTATGCTTTTAATCTGAATTCTTTAGCTAAGCAGAATATTACTTGTTTGAATGCTTTTCATAAAGAATCTTGGCTATGGCACAGAAGATTAGGACATTGCAACATTCACTCACTTAGAAAACTTTCTAGGAAAAACCTAGTTAGAGACCTACCTAAGTTAGAATTCCCAAATGATAGAGTGTGTAACCCCTGCCAAAAGGGAAAACAACACAAAGTTTCTTTTAAATCAAAGAAAGAAGTTTCAACTTCTCAACCACTTGAATTGGTTCACATGGATTTGTTTGGACCATCAAGAGTTTCTAGTTTAAATGGGAAGCACTATGTTTATGTTCTTATAGATGACTTTTCTAGATATACTTGGGTATATTTTCTCGCTCACAAAATTGAAGCTTGTTCTTACTTTGTCAAATACTCCAAGTCTGTAGAGAACCTTAGTGGACTTAAGATTAAAACCCTGAGAAGTGATCATGGTCGTGAGTTTGAAAATCAAGATTTTGAATCTTATTGCTCACACAATGGCTATACTCATAACTTCTCTGCCCCTAGAACACCCCAACAGAATGGTGTAGTAGAAAGAAGAAACTGAACCCTTCAAGAAATTTCTAGAACCATGCTCAATGAATATGATCTGCCTATTTATTTTTGGGCTGAAGCTGTAAATATAGCTTGTTATGTCATTAATAGAGTCTTAATTAGACCAGTTCTTAAGAAGACCCCTTATGAATTGTGGAACAATAGAAATCCTAAGGTTAATTACTTTAAAGTTTTTGGTTGCAAAGTATTTATTCTGAATACTAAAGATAATCTGGATAAGTTTGCTTCCAAAAGTGATGAAGGAATTTTTCTGGGTTACTCTATTTCAAGTAAAGCCTATAGAGTATTCAATAAGAAAACCAAATGTGTGGAAGAATCTGTTCACATCAAGTTTGATGAAACTGATCCACATGAGCCTAAAACCTCTCTTGAGAATCTTGAAGAAGATTTGTCTATTCTGGACCTTAGTGATAAATCTAAGGAACCTGTTATAAAAGTATCCAGTTCTGGACTTTCTCCAGAATCTTCTTCTGTTGAACCCGAACCTATAGATGAACCTGAAATTTCTAGTCCAACCTTTACCAGATCAACAAGGATTCTAAAGAATCATTCTTTAGAAGCTGTTGTTGGTAATCTTGATAGAGGAACACAAACTAGAGCTTCTCTAAGAAACCAGGTTGAACATCAAGCCTTTCTTTCACAGCTAGAACCCAAAAATATCAATGATGCTATCAATGATGAATTCTGGGTAATAGCTATGCAGGAAGAATTAAATCAGTTTGAAAGAAACAAAGTCTGGGAATTAGTTGACAGACCTAAGGAAACCTTGACAATAGGCACAAAATGGGTTTTTAGAAATAAAGTAGATGAATCTGGAAATATAGTTAGAAACAAAGCTAGACTAGTTGCACAAGGATATAGTCAAGAAGAAGGTATAGACTATGAGGAAACCTTTGCACCTGTAGCTAGACTAGAAGCCATTAGGATCTTACTGGCATATGCTGCACATCTGGATTTCAAGTTATATCAAATGGATGTGAAAAGTGCATTTCTAAATGGTTTTATAATTGAAGATGTTTTTTTAGAACAACCACCTGGATTTGCTAACCCCCATTTTCCAAATCAAGTTTTTAAACTTTCTAAAGCTTTGTATGGTTTGAAGCAAGCTCCAAGAGCTTGGTATGATAGACTTAGCAATTTCCTTATTTCAAAAGGTTTTACTAAAGGGATTGCTGATCCAACTCTTTTCATTAAAAGAATTTCAAAAGATGTTTTAGTTGTACAAATATATGTTGATGATATTATTTTTGGATCTTCTAAACACTCTTTATGTACTGATTTTTCAAAAAGTATGCAAAATGAATTTGAAATGAGCTTAATGGGAGAGATTAAGTACTTTCTTGGATTTCAAGTATTTCAAAATGAAAATGGTATTGTTTTGAATCAAAGTAAATATACAAAAGATCTTTTAAAACGTTTTGGTCTGGATAGTATCAAGGAAAGTGAAACTCCTATGAGTACTACCTGTAAATTGGATGCAGATGAAACTGGGAAACCAGTTGATCAGACAAATTATAGAGGTATGATTGGTAGTTTACTTTATCTTACTGCTAGTCGACCTGATATTATGTTTAGTGTGTTTATGTGTGCTAGATTTCAAGCTAATCCAAAAGAATCTCATTTTCTTGCTGTTAAAAGAATTTTTAAATATCTCAAACACACGGTTAACTTAGGTTTGTTTTACCCAAAAGGACAATCCTTTGAGTTAATGAGTTATTCAGATGCTGACTTTGCTGGTTGTAAGTTAGATAGAAAAAGCACATCAGGAACATGTCATTTGCTTGGAAAATCCTTAGTTTCTTGGTGTAGTAAGAAACAGAACTCGGTTGCATTATCTACTGCCGAAGCAGAATATATAGCTGCTGGTAGTTGCTGTGCACAAATTCTGTGGATGAAACACACTCTTTTGGACTATGGATATGTTTTTAAACATGTTTCAATCAACTGTGATAACACCAGTGCAATAAACATCTCCAAGAATCCTGTATCTCACTCTAGAACCAAACACATAGATGTAAGACACCATTTCCTAAGAGATCACTATCAAAAAGGTGATATTTCTCTTGAATTTATTGGCACTGAACATCAATTGGCTGATATTTTCACTAAACCTATAAGTTCGGATAGGCTAACTTACATAAGACACGAACTGGGAATGTTTAATCACAACCGGTGTGAAAATTCTAACTGATGAGAAATTCTCACCGATGCGAAATTCTCACCGACGTGAAAATTCTCACTGATGTGAAATTCTCACCGATGCGAAATTCTCACCGATGTGAAAATGCTCACCGATGTAAGTTTCTCACCGACGTAGAAATTCTCACCGATGTACAACTCTCACCGATTTGTTTTTCTCACCGATGATTAACTCACACCGATGCAAGGTTTTAAAACTTCTGTCTGCCGCCAAGAATACGAATCGTTTTATTTTATTTTGTTACTCTATTTTAATCGTTTATTTGGAATTCCTAAATGATAAAACTAAGTCTAAGCCACTTCTTACCTCACCGAGCTCAAAACCTCTCACCTTCGAACCTTAGCTCCCAAATCGGCCAAGAACCCTAAACCCGCGATGGCAAAAACCAAGCTTCCTATCGTCAGAGATGAAAGTGTAGAACCAAACGCTAAGAAGCAGAAGAAACAACATAAAGCCAGTGTTAGTGAATTCAAAACTAGATCGGGAAGGCGACCAGTGAATCCTCACTTGCAGAATAGAGACATAGTAATCGAGAAGGAACTGTGCGTGGAATGGCTACTGCCTAGCAAATCCTTAGTGCTCGAGATTCTGGAGGACCAGAAATGGGTGGATTGTTTCTCGAATAACAATGGCCCATACTACCTGAAGTTGGTAAAGCAGTTCTATGAGTTTGTAAGTTTCGAGAAGTCTGAGAATGAGAATCGGGTTAGATCTTTTGTAAATGGAAAAGAGATGTCTTTTTCTTCAGTAGAGTGGGCTGAAAGTTTGAAAGTACCACATGAAGGTGTTTCTGGGTATGTATCAAGAGCAATGCCACCTAGCAGTGATATCTTTGATTATGAAACTACCTTACAAGAACTGACTGGGAATGGAAATCAAAGGCAAGTGGTTGCTGCTGAAATGGATGGAGAGAATCGACTGCATTTCAGGTTTGTTCAGCATGTGTTGATACCGAGGAGAGGAGATTTTTCAAATCTGAGATATCAAGATATCTATCTTCTTCATTTCCTAAGACATGGTGTAAAAATCAATCTGTGCAGATTGTTGATGCTTCAAATGGAAGACATGATTAGACCAAAGTCAAAGACCAATGCCTTGTTCTTTGCCAAGCTGATTTCAGTGATGATAAAAGTGAAAGAGATAGCTAAGTCTCAGGATGAGACAGTTGTAGTCAAGAACAATTTCTGCATCACCTCGACTGTTTGTAAGTATATGAAAATTAACTGGAACCCATGGAAGGGAGAATGGGTCAGTGATGATCAGAAGATCTATGATAGGTTTAATCCAGTGGATTATCCCTCAAGACCAAAGGATGAGAGAGATCCGAGTCTGAGACCTGATGAAGAGGAACCTGCTTATAGTGATGAAACAGAAGAAGAAGAAGAAGAAGAAACTCCTATGGATGTTGGAGGAGATCTAGACTTGCCCCCAAGTCCTGTTGCAGAATTGGTTTATTCTAGGAAAGGAAAAGTAGATGAAATTTTGCCTACTCATGAGGAAGACCAGTCTGTACCTCACCAAGAAGAAGAGGAAAAGGAGAATGCTTTTGAATCACCTGCTTATGGTAGGTTAAGTATGAGTCCCTTGATTGGAAACTCAGCTATACCTGCTGCTGAAGAAGAAAGAGTTGCAGAAGAAGTTGTACCTTTTTCAGAAAACCTCCTTACTACTGCTGAGATGGAAGTTGTTGTGGAAGATTCTGATGAAGAAAGACCAGCAGAAAAGGCTGTTGTGATACATGAGAGTGCACCCATTGAGGGGGAGCATCAGTCTGTGCTTGGAAATGTTACAGTATCTGTTGAGCTTGGAGACTGGGTAGAAGACCCAGGGTTTATAGTCTGTGGATTGGATTATCCGGATTCTGACAATGAGGTGTCTATGAATAGACCGAAGATCAATTATGATCTTGCTGCTGAGTTGTTGCCAGATGATGTGGTCAGATTTCATGATTTGAATAAGCTGAAAGAGGACCTCAAATCCAGCTTTGTTGAAGAAGTGAAGCTAATGGAAACCTCTCTTGCATCCTCAATCAATTCAATAATGACTACTTCTGTAGTTAATTTGGCCTCAGCAAGGGGATCTGCTGCAGCTGTCCCAAGTGATTTTGTCTCCAAATCAGATCTTGAATCCATGAAGAATGAGCTGAAAGAATCATTCAGTGCTTCAGTCGCTGAGATGAAGCAAAGCTTTTATGAAGAAATGAAAATGCTAGAGAGATCCTTCGAACTATCTCTGGCTTGTAATTTATCTTCTTTTATGTCTGAGCTTATGGAAGAAGTGAAAGAGTGCCAGACTTAGTCTTCTAGAATCGAAGCTGACCTGGAAGCTCTCAAGACATCAGTTGTTGCTCTGGATTCTTATATGAGCTCCAAATCTCAAGCTGACAAGGACCTAGCTTATGTGAAGAGTGTAGTCAGCCAGTTTGTCTCAGTGTTTGAAAGTTTCAAAACCTCAGTGAAGGATCATGTTCAGTTACAAGACTCTCAAGTTCAAAGCCTAATCAGTGGTTTGTCTAAGAGTTTTAAAGAAACCGTTTCCTTCTCTCTTGGGCCTCTCACATCCAAATTATCAGTTGACCTGAATCAAGTTCAAGCAATGTTGAAGGAGGAGATTGGCTCTATTTCTACCAGTGGTTCTGTGGACTCATCAGAGTTGAGCCGAGTGGTGCTTTCTACAAGGGATTCTGCCAGAGAAATCATGAAGATTGTTCAAGATTTTATGAGAGAAGCCTCTTCCTCTCAAGAAGCCATAAAGAGCAAAGTGGACTACTACTTCACCAAGATTTTCACCAAGCATCAACTCGAACACCACTTCAAGCTAATGTTGGAACACATGAAGCTTCCTCCAGTCACTCAAGCTTTCAGAGAACAAGGGAGCAAGCTAAGAGAACTGACTCCTGCCTTAGAGAAATTTATGGAGACAAAGATGATTTCATCTCTGCTATGGAAAGAGGAGGAGGAATTATTATGGATTTTAGAAATCTGCTGCTGCCCTTCTTGCATGTTGATGCCAGACCAGTCATCATCCCTCCTGCTTTTCCTGCTTCTGCCTCAGCTGCTTCCACAGTCCAGCTAACTCCTGTTCAAGCCATTCGAAGCCTCACTCCAATGATCACCCAAAAATCTTCAACCTACAAGCCTGACTCTGTGTCAGTGGCCCAGCCTCCTTTGATCTTTTCTAGAATTCCCAAACCTTCACCTGCATCCTCACCACCCGAGCATTCTTCTGATCCCAAAGGAAAATCTCACGTTGCAGATGAGGATTGAACCAGTGGCCAGGATTTTTGATAGGAATTCCTTTGTAATCTATCTTTGTACTTTTTGACTACTCTAATACAGAACTCTTTTTACTTCTCTTGTTTTATTTGTCTCCTATATATATATATATATATGATTTCCCACTTTTTGATTATCACAAAGGGGGAGAACAATACAAGGGGGAGAACAATACAAGGGGGAGAACAATACGAGGGGGAGAACAATCAGAGGGGGAGAAATATTTTATGCATTTTATGAAAGAATAAGGGGGAGAACAAATGAGAGAATGAGAAATATTTTCAATGAAGAAAAATAAGGAATAAGGGGAGACACATTACCCTTTGTTTTTCTTTTCATTTTTATCTCTGATACCTTATGTCTATATAGTACCTTATGCTTTTTACCTCTGATAACTTATGTCTATATCATACTATTTCTATTATCTCTGATGCTGCTTTTTTTCTGAGAAAATTGAATTCAATATTATACTCTTTACTATTATATTTTCACTATGTTAAATGCCAATATCATAAATTGTGATTATCAAAAAGGGGGAGATTGTTGACCTCACCTGTTTTGATAATCTCAATCATGTATTCATATGTGTTGAAAATCCCAATTATGTGTTCATTCTCTATGATATTGTTAAGTATCATTGATCTATACTTTAATTCTTTCAAATCTATGATCAAACCAATAACAATTTTTAAAATAGTCTTTGGAATATGTTAATCCTCATTTATCCATGTTCATACAAGTTATAAATTGATTCTAACACAATCGGATGTGTTCTGCATAAAACAGATAAGTAATCTGCCTATAGCTACTGATAAAGAGCTACCGGTAACCAGTCTACCGATAGACTTAGTCTACCGACAGACAGCTACCGATAAACTTAACACAGAGCTACCGATGTGCTTACAGACAGTTACCGATACAAACGTAGAGCTACCGGTGTAAGTATAAATAGCTACCGATGGAATAAGAGTCACTGATGGATGAAGATACTGACAGACTCACAGCTACCGATGCATGTACCTACCGATGCATAGAGCTACTGATACATAGAACTACTGATGCATGTACCTACCGACGCATGGAGCTACCGATAAAATAAGTCACCGATACAAGCATGTACCAACCGACGCATAGAGCCACCGATAGAGTCAAAGCAACTAATGACATTGAGCTACCGATGTTTGAGCTACCGATGTTCAAGCTACCGATGTTGAAGCTACCGATGTTCAAGCTACCGATGCTGATTACCTACCGATCACTCGACTTACTGTTTGAATTTCTTTATTTCCTATATTTAATCTATCTAACAGTCATATCATACATTTTAATGATTTGTCAAATATCTGATAAAGGTTGTCGGATGTCAGGAACCCGTACCTCGTACCTGCTGAAAAGAAATCTTTTTTGTCCCATGATGGGAGATAAATACGAGAAGACTACATACCAGAAAGATGATGCGAAGGGATGAAAAAGAAGCGTGTGAAGGAAAAACGAACCAGAAAAGTGCGGAGCATCCAATATACCAAAAACGACATAAGCACGAGAAGAACACCTAGAAGCTCATAGACAATCAAGCATACTCGAGGAGTGTTCTGTGCATACAAGAAGAACTTCATCGACTACATTCTCACTACCTGTGAACCTGGAGCATACGACACTCTGTTTCTCAAACAGAAACGAGAAGAGGACTCAGACTCACTTCTAGTCGAATTCAAAAGAGTCCAGAGCTATAATGCAATCACCAGAACCATCTCTAAACTCTACATCTCTTGTTCTATGATTTATTATCATTCATTTCGAGCAGTGTGTGTTATCTGCTGTATCTAACACATACACTGTCTCCTGTACTCAAACTGAAGGATTTGTAAATCCTTACCAAACCCTTCCATTCTTTATTTCCCACGGATAATAGTGGTAGAGGTCGTGTGTGACCTGGATAGCTGGTTGCTGTTGTACTGTTTCCCACGAAGAACAGTGGTAGAGGTCTTGGACCTGGACAGTTGTAAACTGTTTAACCACGATCCAGGGTGTGGATCATTTTTATATAAACTTTTGAGAGGACTAAGTCTCGGCTTGAGACTGAACCTCTTGGTTACATTGTTGTGCCATCTATTTCAAAGTTTTATTCCGCTGCTAATCACTTAAAAACCAATATTGTTTTTAAAGTTACTTTGATAATTAAATTAGCAAGTGTTTATGTTAAATGTAGATTAGTAAGTTAGTTTCAAAAGATAATCACACACTCCTGTGTTGATTAACTGGGAATTAATCAATCCCTTGAGAATCTAACAGAACCTCTACTTTAATATAAATTCACTACAGTTTAATTTATTATTTTATTTGGGGGTCTTTAAGACACTGTTTTTAATTACAGAAATTTTAATTGCTACTCAATTCACCCCCCTCTTGAGTAAACCACTCCGACCAACATATATGTTCAATGATGTCTATTATTACACACAAGTAGAACTTAACCATCATAAATCTTGGTTTGGGAACTGCTTGTTTAGTATAATTGGGTTTTAAGGTATTTATATTCATTTGTTTCTAATTACGATTATATTTTCCTAATAAAATATGTTCAAAAAACATATAATAATTTTTTTACAATAGGTGTTTGAATATAATGATATCAAATGAATTCATCAACAATAACCAACAATCATTATGTTATAAATTTTAGGTGGGTATTTTTTTAATTCTACTTTATAACACAAATGTGTAGAGAATTTTTGACTAACTAGATAAAACTATGTATGTATTTGGAGATTTTTAGTCAATATTACATGATTTTTGATTGTTTTAAACTGGTTTTTTATTATAGGGATTATCATTATTATGGGGATGTAATATTAAAATATTTCAAAAAAATAGCTTTCGGCATTGGTTTTTATAGATACTGACTCTAAATAATTAAAATAAAATAACACAGTTTCTGGTATTGGTTTTCAAGAAAATTGATTTTGAAAACCGTTATCAGTGTCGATTTTTTTAGGAAACTGATACCAAAAAGGAAACCAAAAACTAACCACATTGTCATATTCGGCATCGATTTTTTAAATACTTACACCGAAAGCCATATTTTTTATATCACCTATATAGAAGTCGGTTAAATATTGACATCTAATTTGAAAAAAATGACTCTAAATCATTTTTTTCACTAGTCATACTCAAAAACAGGAGTCTTATGATATTTATTTTTCTTTCTTTCATTATTTGATCGAGGGAAATATGGTCTGATGTGACCCAATTTTTTACATTCATAACAACTAATTCATGATGTTCTCTTTGATAATTTTTCAAGGATTTTTTAAAGTCTCTTTCCTTTTTTTATAATTTTCTAAACTTTCCAAATAGCTGAGCCAGTTCCAATTTAGAATCTGAGGAGTTTTAATTTCTGTCTGTTTTGAATTCTTGTTTTATCTTTTGGTTATACTTTTGAGATGTCACATTAAGAATGGTATTTTCTCTTTTTACTACAATACTGTATTCTTAAACTTCACCTTTCATTTACACTTCTTACATCATCAATGTTCAAATTAATTCCTTCATAGTCAAATCCTTGACTAGTGATGATTGTCTAATTGTTGCAGATATTCCATTCCTTTTTGGGGGAAGTACACTAAGTACATTCAGCGCTTGATATAATAAGCTAATGGGATCTCACAAGGTATTAATATTGTTAAAAATCCCTATTAACCTTAAATTCATATTTTTTTATCCTTTCTCCATCAAAAATTCTAAAGATATCATATTTTATATTTTTAATAGCATATATCATCTGTCTGATGTTTCATGTTCCTTCATATGTGACAGCTATTTTTTTCCACATCTCATAGGAATTTGGACACTGATATTTTATTAAGCTCATTTTTTCCTTATTTGTAGATAATAACAATCATTTCTTTGAGTTGATTTCATATTCATCTTTTTTTGTATCATCCCAAGTCTCCGGTTTCTCATAAATTGCATGAGGAGTTATGATCATTGAATAGAATTTGAATCCAATATTCTTCAGGTATATGATCATTTGAGATTCCCCACATCCATAGTTGTCGCTATTAAAGTATGAACCATGAACTATAGACATACATTATTTCAAATCACTCATTCTCATGTTCTTTGTAGAGACCATATTCACTTGTTCTTATTGGAGCTTTGTCACAAAATCTATCTTTGATAAAAAAATTATGATCGGAATAATGCAAAGATAACACAAGAGGGGGTGAATTGTGTTTTTTTGATAATCTTCAACGATTCTACCTTTTTTCTCCCTTTGAGATTTTTGTAGATATGCATCATTTTATTTTGAATGAAATATGAGAAGAAGATAGATAGAAATAATGAACTAATAAATTTAATAGTTTTTTGGGGTGAAATGATCCCCTAGTCCATTCCACCAATTCTCCCTCTCCAAGCTTGTTGAATTTCACTATAAAGTTCCTATTATCACAAGACATCAAATCCATAACCGATTGCATATATTTGAAACGTTTATAACAAGGATAAACATAACATTATGGTTATTTTATAGGGAATCGATTATCCATATATTATTACAATAATCTAATACTTATAACACAACTGAGTATGCATTATTGATACTCCAATAAATCAAAAGTGATTAAATTGATGATGGTACGGGTTAATCTTTAGAGTTTCAGTAGCAACTGATAGTAGACAGATCTTATTATTTAGAAAACAATGTATTCAAGAAATAATAACTCTGAAGTGATGATGGTTGCAAATGATCTTCAATTTGAATAGAAATAAATATCATTCGTACTCTTACTGCAGTACAGGGTTGAAAATGTATATCCTTCAATGTGTAGCCTCTTTCACAAATAACAGATTTGATCATTCGTTGTGACGACACTGAAAAAGATATTCATAAGAATACTATCATGTATGTGAATGTATATTTCAAATGAAATTTGGACACAATATATATAGTATATAGCTTACTTTGGTATTCCATATCTAAAAAAATTCTTGACAGGACAAAAAAATTCAAATTCAAATTTTCCAGGGAAGTCATAACTCCCTTAAAGAATAGTAGTGATTTTCTCTATTGATTATGGTTCTTTAAATTGATCATAACAACCTTTTGAATCAGTCGTAGAGAATATTTCAACTAGCTTTTAATTAATTCAAGACCTTTGCATGAATCTCAGATAAAATCATGACATTAAACTCCACTATTGAATTGTCAAAAGTAGGATTCCTATGAATTGAATATGGAATAAACAAAAATTTCCTAAATTTCCCATGATTATTCAAAAATGGGGTTTCTAATCTATATACCAAATAGGGTTTTCGATCCATAGACAACTGTAGATTTATTGATCCACACAAAAACGTGGGGTTGGGGATCCATATGCAATCAAATGGTTTGAACAGTGTTTCCAGCATACATTCCATTGCGTTAAATTCTATGAAAAAAGACACATATAATTTGGATATATAAATTTCTGATGCATACATAAATCAGCTTTATTAGAAAACAAACAAGGGTATTTATGAGCATCAAAATATGTATACAATATAAAGAATTTTTGAGGTAATACGTTCACAAAAAAGCTCTCTCCCACCCCTACCATTAATAAATTACATCCTTTAAAAAGTAATTTTAACATGGTAATCAGTGGTTAGAAAATTTAAAACAAATTTAATGAAATACTACTTTGTTAAAAGGGATAATAATACTTCCTCTTGAAAAGAGATAAAGTGAAGTATTAAGGTAATTTAGAATAATGCATAATAGGGTTCCAAATATGATAACATTAGTGGGAAGTAAAAATATAGACACGGAAAGAAAGAATAATTTCTGAATAATGTGGATGAGTGACAAAGATCATTGATCACAAGAAAGTGAATGATCCTGAGAAAGTCAATAACCAAAAAACCACAAACCAAAGATGTATGGAAATTTCCTTTGATTCATTGGAAGAGAATGTAATCAGATAAAATTTTAATTTAATATCATTTTTATTGAGGTGAGTAATTAATTTAACATATAATATAATAAAATACCAAATATACTCATATAACATGTAGAATTTCATCCTTTAATCAATTTCAACCACAATCTCTTCTTCTTCTCCAAACTGTGATCATTCAAGATAATTTTTCATCATTGAAGCACTAAAATGGATCACATCATCCATTAAAAAGATAACAATATATTTCTCAAGTCTTTATAAATTAAAAGAATCAAAATTTTTAGAAAAATTCAGATGATTCTAAAAATTAATAAATCCTCAAATGAATAAACAATACATTAAACTCTAAAATTATACAGTAATACCCAAAAATAAAACTAAATCATTATACAAATAATTTTCCTTTAAATTATTCAATATATTTCTGACAAAAATTAAAATCTAAATATTAGATTTATCTGCTCACATATTATTCCAACATTTAGCTTTAGGTAATTTCAATTACTCTTAAAGTCACATATGAAATTTTTTTATGACGTTGTCACATATTCTCTGAGATATGATAATCATTTCCATAAATGACCCAAGTCACTATAAATGCACATTAAAATGAAATATTCATCGAAAATATAATTTAACAATTAATCTTCCAATAATATCCCATCATATTTTTTACCTTTTTCATATAATGTTCTCAAAAATATAGTGATCTCTTTCCAAAATTACATTAATCACTTAATCACCATATAACTTTTTATTTCAATTATTAACTGTATGATAAAACATATGTTCCCAAAATCAACATAATCTTTTTTTTGTAATTTCATACTAATAAGTACATCATGTAGGCTAGTGGTATGTGTTTTACCCTTGTCTCCCTTTAGTTTAAGGTTCAATCCCTACGACATTGTTGTATGTAATGGGGATTCCTTTTTACAAAAACCATATAAATAAAGTTCCAATAATTTTCCCATAAAATATATTAAATTTAAAATATTTTTTATCCTAAATGGTTTTTTGTATAGAAAAGTTTTTCACAAAATAATATAATTTTAATAGTATATCATCAATAACATATTAATTCAAAGGCTTATTTATCCCTTTATCATATCTCCTTAAATTAGTATCTCAATTATTATCACCATTTAACTATACCTCTTTTAAAGCTGTTGATTCCATCAAATATTTGTTTATTAAATTTAAGAAAACCCCCTATAGAATAATCCTTACTTGTTTATTGATTCTCATAATGTTTATAATATATCATAATATCTTTGATAAAATACCACTAAATCATTATTTTGAAAACATGATACATGAAAAAATCCATTATTCAACATTATTTTTAAAAATCGATACATGATTCGATGTCTTATTCCTAAAAACCTCACTCTTTAAATAAAATATATGAGTTATGTTCTCATGATTCATCAATATCATCCATATCATGTTTCATACATTAAACATAAAAATTAATTCATCTTCCAAATCCTGATATCATAATTATTTTTTTATTCCCTTTATCTTCTAGCATGAGGATAAATTTCCATAAAGTAGAAGGTTATGTACTTTGAGGTATTTCCATTTTCTAGAAAGTAAATGATTATTTTCTCAAAGGACATTATTTTAAAATATTTTTATCGAAAACTAAAATAAATTATTTAAATTAAAATACTCCATTTGGGTAAAGAAAATACAATATAATTTTTAAAGTACTATAATCCTTCAAGAACTTTATATATCATTTTATTTATGTGTTTTTTAATCACCCATAATAAAGATAATTCTCCATGATATACTAAATACAGTGCCCTGGCCCCAGAAATATTGGAGGAGGTTTGATGCTACCATTTCATTGGCATAAGATACATTTAAATCGCATCCAAAAGGACCAAACATTTTAGTAGTATTGGTAAACCAGATATATAAATGATTCCTATATTAAAAATTAATACAATGATTTCAACATTTTTTTCTTTAGAGGTTAATAACAGTATTCCATCTATTGTATCCTTTTATATCATTCTTAGTACATTTCAAGTAATCTGGGGGAAAGGAAAGAAAATAAGGGTGTTCTCAAATTCTGAATAAGTGTAGAGTACAGTGGAAGAAATAATAAATCAATGAGAATAGTAAATATTTTAATGTAATAACTAAAAACACATTCCATTTAAATAAATGGATAAGGCATTATCAATGTGTAAAGGTTATAAAACTGAAATCTCATTCCATTAAATCAATAAAATGAGAATGAAAATTATTCCATAGATAATTTTAAATCCATAATTCCATAGATAATAATGATACATGAATTCTTAACAAATGCAATTATTAATTATAGGTCGTCTTGTTTCCAAGGAACATGATACCTTTATAGTAAAGATGGTTGAAAATATACAGGGTAAAACCCATTAGCTTAAGCTAGCCAACTGATTTCGTCCCATGAGACTGCTGAATCATCGTGGGTCTTGCATTAAACGGTCCCCAACATGAATTTATAGCATTAAACATACCCCAAAATTGTTATTTCATGCCAAAATCGTTCCTTGAATAACGAATAATCAATTTAATTAAAAAAATGTTCCTTATATAAATTTATCTATATTGAGTAAAATATACGAATTTATCAATATTTAAACATTTCATCAAATAATTTTCAATATAAATACCATATATATAAATGGTATACAAATTAGGAAATATAATTATACATTATAAATGATAAGGATAATCAGTGGAAATTCAATATTAAATGATCATAGGAAATTGAATGTTTCAAGGGGACTACAAAATCAATCAAGGAAGGGGATGTCAATACTAACCTTGTAAAAAACAATAAAAACCCATCTAGAGAAAGAATAAGGATGTTATCAATAAAATATATCCCTACTGGAATAAAAGTAAGGGTTTTTTAACTTACTGAATAAAAATGCTATAAATATATCTCTTAAAAAAATTATTGAGGAAAATACCCTTTTAATTTTGAAAAATAATTTGCAAATAATTTTCCTTGAGAATTTATATTGAAAAAAAGTTTCTTTTAAATATAAAATCATATAATTTTAAAGGAATCTTCAATTAAATTATGGAAGTTAAATCCTTATAGGTCGTACAAGGTAAAAATAACATTAATTTTTCATAGTAAAAAAGGTTATACAATTTCCATATCCAGAAAGAGTTAAGAATATTTCGTTAAAAAATTTATAAAATATAAAAAGGACAAAAATTTATTTAATAAGCCATTTTTTAAAGGTAAAAAAATTGAGAACAATTTTATAAAACATGATTTTTTTTTAAAAAGGTTCGCCGACCAAAGAGATAAATGTAGTCATCTTTTCTTAAAAACATTTTCTAGAATATTTTCAGTACTAAAGAGTGGGAAAATGGTACTATTAATTGATAAAGTCCATGAATTACTAGGTTATAATAAAAAGAAATATTTTATTATAAAATAATCTAATAATTTCCCCTATTTTATATTCATGTGTAAACAATCTCGTACAAAATGAGATTGTCAAGTAAACCCTTGAAAATACCAAAATGTTGATGTGAGAATCAACAAATTAATAGATTAGGTTTTTCAAATGTAAATCTTCACAAAATATTTTTAAATTAAACAATATATATTAAAAAATTACTACACATTTAATATTAGAATATTAACGATAATGATAAGGTAATATAACACAATGAAGCAGAATCGAGTTATAAAATTATTTACCACATGGTAACATTTAATTGAAATCCCTTTAGAAGAAGTAATTCAAATTAAATATCAAAAATAAAATCAGGATAAAATAATTCATGATATAATATATCAAATATTTCATTATATACACTACACAAATAATTATGTGGTGAATGTGACATTTTCTCAAAAATTTAAAAAGTGAAATGAAAATAGCATACCTTGCAGTTCCTTTCAAGAAAAAATCACATAAACTCATATATAAATATTTTAAACATTTTAATAAATTATTACATAATAATATTAAAATTTACTATATCATATATGGTCTTATTATAATATCTTATTTCTCATTTGTAAGTAATAGTTCATTATTTTTATAATATTTTGTGTTAATTGCCTAGTTTCTCAAGTATGATTTGAATTATTAGTTGTTGTTGCTATAATTTATTAATAACCTAATTAATTTATACCATGATTTAAAAATCATATATATTTTGTATAAATATATTTATAATAAATCGTAAAATTTGAAGAAAATAAATGAAATGCATTGTTCATAGAGATGGTAGGTTGTAGGTACACATGAACTCTACTTTTATTTGTTTATTGTATTTAATAGAATCAAAATTAAATGATATATATGTATATATATTATTATTATTATATAATTTTTCATATACATCTCATATTTTTACTAAAACTATCCTTTATACATTCCATGTATAGTGTGAACGAATCAAATCTCATTGAGGATGTGGTAGTCCACACTTCCACAAATGATGTTATCTTATTCCCACAAAATGGAAAGCATGAAGGTATGTTTTATATAAAAATTAAATAAGAATAAATAAATAATAAATGTAATATAAATAATTTTTATGTAGTTTTCCCATCATAATTCCCAACCATGAGAGGTGGTAAATTAAAAACAAACAACATCGTTTTCCTAGGCGGTATTTTGTCGTATATATAAACGGTAAGTTTGTTACCCAATAGATGAATGTGTGTGTAAGTATAGATCGAACCCTTAAAAATAAATTCAATTATTAAATTTAGGATACTAAGTTTATTTTATAATCTTGTAATAAGAATATTTTATGGGTGGAGAAATAAATAAAACAAAAGAGCTTAAGGAAGGATTTTACCTCTTATTTGTGTAACTCCATTTGGTTTGCACCAAAAGGATTCCTTGGTTTTATTTATTCCCAATATTAGGCTAATATTATTATAGGAGGTATATTTAGAATCTATTTGGGATGTTTTTGGTTGAGACTATGCGGGTTGATATGTGTGAATAAGTGGGAGCAGTGAGTGTGTTTCTACAGTGGAGGAGTGGAATTTTGGAGCATTTTTTAAAAGGGAATTCCACCCATGTTTTTTCCATTCCAAGTGGACCAATAATGAAAAAAAATCATTAAAATATATTATAGGGTATAAATATGGCTAGAAAATGGATTTTTTAAAATTTTCTTTGTAATTTTGTCTCTTGAGATTAAGGTTTAGTCCCTTGTTAAGATTGTATTTCTCTAAATCATTGTAATTAATTTTAATTAATTTCATTAATATATTTGGTAACAAACTGATTTGGAATTATTATACATTATAAATTACCCTTATTAAAAATATGGAATATATCTTGGAAAATTATATTCACATAAGTGGTATAAATTAATTTAAATTTAATCACGTAGATGGGATGATAAAGCGTGTTTTAAAAGTAAAAATGGGAAAAAGTTTGCTAGGTTTTTATACACATTTTCAAAGTGAAATTGATTCCAATTATTTAAATTGTATAAATTGATATAAAATATATCTAATTAATATTTATAAAAAATAAAAATATAATTTACTCTTATAAAAAAGTATATGAAAAAACATCTTTGAATTAAAATTCAGTATTTTTCACTATTTATCCTAAACTAAAACATTATAGAAAAAATCCAAAACTTTAACATAATATAATTTTAATATTATTATTTAAATTATTAAATTTATTTTTACATATAAAATAATTAAAATTTCAAAATATTGGATTCAAAATAGGTTCTCCATTAATGGGTGGTAAAAGTGCCTTTAGAAAAAATATTGATTTTTATGTGCAATATTTGGTTTGTTCTTATCTTATGCTTATCAAATATACTAGATGAATTTAAAAATATTTTTTTTAATAAATAATATATCTAAATTTAATATCAATAAAATATTGTAATTAATTTCATTGTTTAGGGTAAAATAGTATTGTGGGCATAAAATTAGTTTTTTATAAAAAAATTCCTTTTATCTTCAATTTTTTATTATATTCATTTCTAATTAATTTTGAACTGATGAATTTATTTTTTATTTTTTTAAACTATATATTTTAATAACTTATTTAATACCATTAATATTATATTATTTAATTGGTAGTTTATATCTTACTATATAAAATATTAATGTTTTAATAATATGTTGTTGTTTGGTAAAATTCAGTCTTCTGTGTAATGCAAGATATCAAAGAAAGTCTTCATTGTGTGTAACAAAACATAACTCAGTATTTTCTTCATTAAAATAAATATCATAAATTTAATTTATTTAAAATAGTAAATATATTTTAATTTCCTGGGACATTATATTCCCTTATACACATTGTGTTTCATGTCATACACACTATAGAATACAATTTTTTATTTTAGAATTTCAGGGCGTCACATTCTCCCTACCATAATTAAATTCCCTCCTCATAATTGAACCGTTTTCTCAGTAATATAGGGTTTAATTCTTGTAAATACTATTGTTGAAAAAATCACATCATAAAATATTTTATAAAATACCTCTTAATAAAAGAGTATGATAATTACAAAGTTCACTTAGAATAAAATATATCTAGGTCTATAAGTAGGAAAAAATTAGTGGTAATTATTGATACGCACATAATGGAAAAGAATAAATATTTATAGAGAGTGATTGAGGTCATAAATCACAAAAAAGTTGACTAATCGATGGAATTTTTAGGGTATCAATTCCAAAAATTGATGATCTTATACAAAACCTTCAGTTCAACAAAAATTAAGGTATTTGGAAAAAAAATTATTTTACTTTATTTTACCATTTTACTAATGTTGATTAAGTATTTTACTAGGTAAAAATATAAGGAAATAAACTTACTTGATATATTTATATAAACACAACTTCATCATTTGGTTCATCTTTGATCAATTTTACAATTCATCATTTACTTCAACAAATTGGTATCCAAAAAAACTTTTTATTCCTGAAACACTAAAATAAAATTTTAACGTATCATAAGGCTAATAAAACAAGTCTTTACATTTATCTCTAAACATTTTTTATAACTAATCTGGTTAAGATAGTAATGTCAATTCCTAAGAAGTAACACAACTAGTACATCATTAATATTTATTAATCACGTTTTTTAACTAAAAACAATGTCATATTAACTAGGACATTGTATATGCCAACAAATGAAATTAAACCCTTGTCATAATTAATTTGTGGGTTCAAGTCCTACGGCCTTTCTAGATTTTATGGGTTTTACTCTTCATACATGTTTTCCTTTTCTAAAACCATAATATTATAATTTCCACAATAAATATGATTTAAATCCTTGAAATGTTGTCATTAAATAAACTTTTAACTACTATTTTCAATATAACCCCAATACATAAATACATCATTAGTTTATTTCTACATAATTACTTCCATGGTCTATTGTTTATAATTTTTAAGAGGGAATTGAATCGGGAAATTCTCAAGTTCCCTACATTTATGAAAACAACCCATAATTGGATCCTTAAGATAATATTAATTTTCTTCCATCGCACTCTTCATTTTTCCTCTTCAATTATTTTCTTTATGTCCTACATTCCCATACATAATGTATTTATCCATTCCTTTTCGAAACTTTCCTAGATGTATCCTTCCACATTTTTTTCAGAATGGAAAACAAGTCTTCTTTTCTCTATGGTCTCCACCACTCGATCTCTTATAAACATCCATCATCCTCCTTTTTGGTGAGTTCCGGAGTGGTTTAAGGTATTTATTGTTAACCATATTTTGGGAAAATAATAGGCATAAACATGATATCTTTCAATCCTATCAACACCTAATTTATTTTCTCATTATCACCACTAAAGGTTCATGATCAATGTTAACATGATTCCTTCAGGTTTGAACCATTAACTAAAACTAGGAATCAATGTATGAATAACAATAGTCATAGTGAAAATAGAGTATGATCATTTATAGGATATCTAATTCATGATACATTATTTTCAATATATAAAACCTTATATTTAATATAGGTTATTCATTTTCATCATATATTCAAATCCCTCAAAATTTCTCATAATGAAAATTTGAATTATCCTAAGAATATCCCCCCAAGAGTGTCAAACAAGGTGTTAAGTAAAGCCCATTTTCATGTACAATGTTATGCCTGAGTTAGGCATGTTGCTCCTTGTTGGAGTTATTACCCTAGGTATATCTTTTCCAAAACCATGTCCACTTGTATTATCCATACAGTGATGAATTGATATGAAATTCCCACATAACCTCTACCTTACCAATATTATAGGATATTTTTATATACATATCATCAAATTATACCTAAGTATTATTTTCTCTAATCTATGACATCCTAAATATAGTTCCCAATGTTTCTACTAAACTTTCTCAGAAAATTTTTTTAGAGGCCCTGCCCTAGTATTTCAAGAGCTAGTGTCATGATACCATTACATTAGCATAAGATACAAGTAAATCACATCCTAAAGGACCAACAATTTTAGAATTATTAGTAAACCAGATACATAATTTAGTCTTTTATTACAAATTAATACACTAATTACAGCATAGATTTTTTTATTTTGAGTATAATAACATTATTCCATTTTGGGTATCCTTTCATATCATTCTTAGTACACTTTAGATAATCATTGGGAAAGGAAACATAACAAGTTTAATCACTAATACTCAGTAAGGGTAAAGTACAAGGGAAGAAATAATGAATCAATGATAATATTCAATATGGAAAGGAAATAACTAAAAAACATTCCATTTAAATAGTGGGGTAATACATAATCAATATAGAAAGGTATGAAACTGAAAACACATACCATTAAATCAATAAACTGATAATGAAAGTGAATACATATATGATGTCAAAGAAATAATCCTATGGATAATAGAAAAAATAAAACATTTATCAATAAAAAAAATTAACAATTATTGGACATTATGTTTCCTAGCCACAAGACACATTTACCGTAAAGATGGTATAAAAAATACTGCGTAAAAACCCATTATATTATGTTATCCATATGATTTCATACCATGAGACAATCAATTCATCTTGGGGGTTACATTAACTAGTTTCCAAGACATATTTCTTATATTAAATGGTCCCTAACCCAGGTATTTTTTTTCCAAAGAATTCCTCATATATTGACTACTCTATTTAATTCAAAAATAGTATGCCTTATCTAAATATGTATGTACTAAGTAAAAGATACTTATTTATCCAAATTTCCGTAGTTAATAAAATAACTAAAAAAGTAAATGGTGTATGTATAAATCGAATATAGTTTAGGAAATAAACTTATCCCTGATAACTGATATGGATAATTAGGGGAAATTCAATGTTCCATGATCATAAGGAATTGAATATTTAAATGGGAAAAAAATTAATCAAGGAGGTGAATGTTAAAACTATCCTTAATTAAATCAATCAAAAACTCTCTAGAAAAATAATAAGGATTTTACCAATACAATAATTCCCAAGTGTATTAAAAAAAATATTGTTGTCTTTTATGAATAAATATACTAGGAAAAGATCCTTAAAAAATAAACTTCAAGAAAATATAATTATGTTTTTGAAAATATTTTTGAAAATCATTTCATTTGAAAAAAAAATTCCCAAAAATTTATTTAAATTTTGAATTTTTAATCTTTAAATGGAAGCTCTGAAGAAATGAATGATGGTTAATCCATACAGGTTGTACAAGGTAAAATGAACATTCCTTTTGTAAGGTAAAAAATATTTGAAAAGTGACTTATCTGGAAAGTGACAAGAAGATTCATTTAAAAACTTTTTAAAAAAAATTAAAAATTTATTAAATAAATCATTTTGGAATGGTTAAAAACATTTGGGAAAAAATATGATTTTTAGAAAAAAAACAGGTTCTTTAACTAAAGAGAGAAATGGCTTCAGGTTTTCTTAAAAACATTTTCTAAAACATATTGGTTACCAAAGAGTCTAAAATGGTACTATGTATTGAAAATTTTATGAATAACCAGAGGGTAGAAAAATTAAATTCTTTATTAGATAATATTGAAATAATTTCCCTTGATTTAAATTCAAGTGTAAACAATCTTGAAAAAAATGAGATTGTGAAGTAATCCCTCAAAAAGACCATAATGTTGATGTGAGGATCAATAAATTAATATATTATGTATTTCAAATGTAAATTCGAATAAAATAAGTTAAAATAATAAAAAAGATAGTATAATGTGATTACACACATAATCTTAGAATATTAATGGCTATGAGGAAGAAATATAACCCAATGAAAAGGAATCATGTTATGAAATTATTTACCAAAAAATAACTTTTAATTCAGATCCCCTTAGAAGAATTTATTCAAATTGAAACATTAATTATGAGGAATATTAAATAATTAATCATATAATATATAAAGAATGTGTGGTAGATACACCACAAAAATTAATTAAGTGGTTAATGTGATATTTATCTCACAGATGTTAAAATTGAGATGAAAACCCCTTGCCATGTGTTTCCTTTCAGGTGTACATCATTGAACCACATGTATAATGGTATTTAAAATGTTAATAAATTATTCCAGAACTATATTAATATTAATGATATCATATATGTTCTTCTTATGATATCTTATTACTCTTTTTTAATAATCATTCATTGTTTTCTCTATTTCGGGTGTTAATTTCCTAGTTTTTAAAGTATATTTTGACTTGTTACTTGTCGTTCCTATCATAGTTTCACCATATACAGAATGTAAACCATAATTTAAAAATAAAATATATTCATTATATATTTATTTATAATAAATCCTAAAATTTGGACATGGGAAATGTAATGCACTGTTCATAGAGACGGTAGGTCGTACGTACGAATGAACGTTACGATCATTTCATTAATGTATTTAAAGGAATGAAAAGTAAGTTATAATTATATATTTATATTAAAATTATAGTATCATATTTATTCCATATATGTCACAATGTTTTTATAAAACCATCATTTATATGTTCCATTAATAGTGTGATCAAATCCCATCGATTTGTGGATGTGGTAGTCCACACTTCCAAAAACGATGTTATCTTATTCCCACAGTGTGGAATTAATGAAGTTATTATTTATATAAAAGATTTATAAGCATAAAGACATAATAAATATCATATATATCATATATAAATAGAATCTAAATCATAATTTCCAATCATGAGAGGTGGTAAAGGGAAAAAGTAAGGACGTAATTTTGTGGCGTGGTAGTTTTTCGTACACATAACCTGAAAATTCATTACCCACAAAATGGAAGTGTGTGTAAGTGTAGATTTAACCTTAAAAACAAAAATATATAATTATATTCAGTTTAATTATTTAATTATATGATAATGTAATAAAAATATTCTAGGAGTGAAAGGATATAAAAAAGGTCTTGAGGAATGATGTTACCACTTTTTGGGGTAACTCCTTTTAGTTTTCACCAAATTAATTCCTTTATGTTCTTTCTTCCAAAGATGAGGCTTCTAGGATTAGGGGAGGGATTTTTAGGAGATAATTTTTGAGTTTTTTGAACCAAATATTCTTGATATGTGTGAATAAATCATAGGGGTGAGTTCCTTTTTATAGTGGAGCAGGATTTGCATTCTTTTAAATTTAAGAAAAGGGAATTCCACCCACAATTTTCCATTAAATTTGTACCCAATAATAATAAAAATTAGACAAAATGGAGGATGGAGTCTAAATATGGTCTTTAAATGTATTTTGGTTAAGTTTGTAGGCCATTTGTTCCCTTAATATTAAGGTTTACTTCCTTGTTAAACTAATATTTCATTTAATCGATGTAATTAATTTTAATTACTTTCACGATTGTTTTTGGTGAAAAACAAAGTTGGACATATTATATGTTATAAATTATTATTATTTCAAATATGGGATCCATTTTTTCAAATTACAATCATATATGTGGTAGAAAATAATTTAAACTTAATACGGCATACGATACGATAAAGAATGGTTTTAAAAGTAGAAATGTTCAAAACTTTACTACGTTTCCATATCAAATTTCAAATTGAAATTGATTAAAATTTTAAAAATTATATTAAATTATATAAAATGGATGTAATTAATCTTAAAAACTAATAAATAATATAATTTACTTTAAAGATAAATTTTATGTTGAAGATGTTTTGAACTAAATTTAGTATTTTTCACTATTCATTAAAAAATGAAACCCCACAGAAAAATACCAACAATTTACCCTAAGATACATTTTATGATTCTATTTTAATTATTGTTTTTATTTTGACATATAAAATCAATAAAATTTCCAAAAATTGGATTTAAAATAGGTTTTCCATCAATATGCAGTAAAAGTGCCTTTTGAAAGAAAATATTGATTAATATGGTAAATATTGTGTTTGTTCTTATCTTATGCTAATAAAATAAATTGAATGAATTTAATCAATATTTTTATTGAATATAATATATTTATATATACATTTCATTAATATCACTCAATAACTCTAATTAATTTAATTTATGATTGTAAAACTGCTTTTTGGGAATAAAAATTGTTTCTTATAAAAACAGTCCCTTTATATTCTAATTGTTCTTATATTCATTTCTAATTAATATATAACCAGTAAATTAATTTTAATA
This sequence comes from Viscum album, assembly GCA_963277665.1. NCBI lineage: Eukaryota > Viridiplantae > Streptophyta > Magnoliopsida > Santalales > Viscaceae > Viscum > Viscum album. Next base: position 839,133,314 of record OY728167.1, read on the forward strand.
TTTATTTAAAACATATATTAAAGTAAGTTATTTAATAATATTAATAACCTGTAATTTAATTTAAAAGTTATATTTTATTATATTAAACAATAATGTTGTAATAATATACTATTGTTTGGTAAAACTCAGTCATACATGTAACTTAAGATATCAAAGAAAGTCCTTGTTGTGTGTAATGAAAGATAACTAATTATCACATGAATTTAAAGATATATAATATATTTAATATATTTAAAATAGTAAATATATTTTAATTTATTGAGATATTATTTTCTGTTATGCACTTGGTGTTGCATGTCATACATACTATCGAGTACAAAGTTGTATTTTTGTATTTTGGGCTATTTCACCAATTGTTATGGTTATAGAAAAATTTTAACTTATACTCCAAGAAAACCTTAACATTTAAATTTTTCTAAACCATTTCTCTCATACCGACTATAAGTAACTATCCTTAAATGTAATATAATCCAAATTCTTTTTAATTAATAATTCAATTTTCATATATTCTCAAGGATATTAATGGTTTAGGTTCTTAAATAATTAAGACACAACACATACATAATAAACCCATAGAATACATGTGGACACTTATTCTCAGTATCCATTATTCCCATAGTAGAAAAGTTTTATATTGAAATGATTTTTCATTTTATAAAAAAACATCAGGACATACAACATTACTTATTTCTTATTATTTCCCATCCTTAATCTCGAAGATTTTTTTTCAAAATGTGGGATGAGAAAAAAATAAGGGATATAAAAAATATATCCATTAGTTCAGTTAAAAACATGAAAACTAATAAAATATATACCTTTATCATATTATTATTTGAGCATATGAAATAAGCCATTTCCACATAAAAAACACACCTTTTCCTTAAATAAAAAATAATTAAACTCATCACATGAAAATAGGAATCATTTTTAGATGACTCAGAGAAGAAAATTTGTAACATATTTAAACTCATGTTTTAAATAATTAGATGCCATATAATTCTATAGATTATGCCACGTTGGTTAAAAAATTCCTTCTAATGAAGGAAAGAAACATTACTTAATAAATTATAGAACTGTAATTGGGAACACCCTTCAAATAAGTTATATTGGGCCCGCATGTCTTCAAAAGATATAATGGGGAATAACCCATCGAATAAGATGTATCATACTCAAATTCTTCTCATATATAATTTTCAAATATCTTATCATGAATTAAATTTTTTATTCTTGTTCTATTTAATCATAAAACCTTTGAAAAGATATTTTTCAGCCATATGTAAAACACTTTTGGATATTGAAATACCCTTTTTATAAAACCATTTTCAAATATAAAGATAACCAAAATAATGAAAAAAGGGATTTTCATTGAATAGAATATATGAAATATTTAAAATGAATCCAAATATAAAATAATGATTATGGCGGGGGGAAATTCATTTTCATCGTAGACATTAAAATAGAAAATTCCATTTGTTTTTTGTAAATAAATTCAAAAAATTCCATAAAAAGTATCCTTTTAGAAAACATTGGAATGGAGTAAAAAAAGTGCCATGAAATTTCCTTTATAATTATTTTACATCTATATAAATAAATTAATAATATATTTTCAAAAATATGGACATCAAAGAAAAACATGTGTGTGGGAAACTTTACAAGATGGGTTTTAAAAGAAATACCTTTATATTGAGTCTAACCCATCATGTGCATTCTTTATCTCCATGAATAAAAAATATTATTTTAATTTTTTTACTTTCTTAATAACCTTTTTCATTTTTATTATTCTTTTTTATTTTATTTATCACCATAATATATTAAATTAATTAATCATTTAATTTTATGTCAAACGTTTTTGAAGATATTCTACTAAAATATGAAAAATGACTTAGGTGGTTTAACTATGGTCAAAGTGTTCATTCTTATATATTCTATTGGATAATAATCATGACATAATTGCCATTTGTATAAATAAATTATAATACTAAAATCAATTTTTAATTTTCATTGTAATAAATGAAATGCATTGTTACCAGGAAGATACTAGTTCATCCATATGCATGAGTAACATTTCCATTATTCAATGATCATAGTCGAATAAAGATAAGTATTATTATATCACTATATAATGATAATATTATCATAAATGCTGGGAAAATCCCTCAAGGTAACAATGAATAATTTTTTAGGTGTTTTTGTTTATTAACAAAGCATGTTTTCTTATTGAAAATGATGGTTTCCATGGTAATATGTCAAGTTCCGGAGATATTGTTGAAAACCTATGTTGGAAATGAATCATGAAAATGAATTGGTCAAACTGAAGGTGGTACAAAAGAACAGATATTGTGTGAAAGGCATGTTTTCTGATTAGAACATCAAAAAATGGAAAAGGCATGAAGTGTGAAAAAATATTTTTAAATGGGCAAGAAAGGTGAGGTTGTGCGAAAGAAAATTTCACACCCAGTGCAATGTCAAATGGTCTTTTGTGTGCTTGAGGAGGATCTTGCATGAAAAAAATTGAATCTTCCACACATGGGTCATCAACACCTATAAATAATAGGTCACCCTCCTCATTCGAAGAATCTCAATACTTAGAGAAAGTATGAGCTCTGAATTTCATAAGAAGTTCATACAAGGGGAGTTGCGTGAAGGAGTTTGAGTTGCACACAAGCTAAGAAAGTTGTGCAAAATATTTGAGTTACGTATAAGATTGAAGTTGCGCGCAAGGGTTTTTTCAAGGAAAAAGTGGAATCTTGCATGAAAGGAATTAATTTTGCGTGCAAGATGTTGTAAGGGTTTCACGAAATATTTGGATTTTCCTAGTTGTTTTGTGGTAAAGTGGTATTCATCGGTGGATGAAAGTGGTACATCAATAGAGCAACTAATTAAAGTGGAGGATTCATTCATTTGAGAAAATGAAGGTACCTACAAGTCTATAAACTGTGAGTGGGTATTCTGAATAAGCAGTGAGCACTTTAGTTGAGAGAGTAGTAAGCTTTCAAATTGTGATTGGTTGAAAACCAGGAGGGATAGTGAATCCGTTATAAACATTGTAAATAGAAATCCGCTTATAGTGGATGAAGTACATTGGTACATAGACGGTGTATACTCTTTTGTTGTATCCCAGTGAGGGTGAAACAAGTAAAATTTTTTGTGTCTCGTTCATTATTTAATTTCTATTTATACTTTTCTATGAGAAAGTGGGAGATTCTCTTAAAAGTGAAACAAGATCCACAGGGGAAGAGGTTTAAATTTGTTATAACCTGATTCACCCCCACTATTATGGTATTTGGCCGTGTGGGAATAATAATAACTAAAATATTATTTCAATAAATATACTTATATATATCATCTATATAGTGTGGTGATAAAGAGTTAATTTCATCGCTTGGTGGAGGTGGTAGAATAAACGTATGCGTGAACAATGTTATAATATTTCTGTCAATGGAATAGTAAAAATTTAAATTATATTTTAGATTTTATGAATGATAAATATTTTATTATTATCATATATATATATCAACTCCATCATTACAACCAGTTATAAGAGGAGGTCATAAAAAATGAGTTACATTAGTTTGCAAGATGGTAGTTTTCCATATACATGAACGATAGTTTCATTTCCCATTTGAAGGAATATAAGATGTAAATTTTTCATTATATAAATATAGAAACATGTATGTATATTAAAGATAATTTATTTTGTTATTTCATCTCATTTGAAGAATGTATGAATGAGATATAATAATAAATAAAATGAAAAGTCTTGATTAAGAACTATACCTCTTCTTCGAACTTCCTCTAAAGTTATACACCGAAATATTTTTTAGAATTTTTTTATAATAAAAAAGGCCTAAATGATAAGTTTAGTGATTAATGAAGTGATATGGGTAGGTATTTGATGAACACAAATGGTTTTGAATCATAACTAAAAGAGGAGAGTGTATGCTCTTCTATAAGGGAGGGGAGGGTCACTCTAGGTATTTTTTTATAGTATTAAATTAACATAAATTATTGTTCATATTAAAATGCATCAAAATTAATATTATTTAAAATAAAATATAATTAATATATAAAATACTATCATAAAATAAAAATAAGAAAATTTTAGGTGATATTTTCCACATTATCTTTTTGTTTTAACCCATATTGGACCATTTTGAAAATTACCCTTGCATTAATATTTTTACTCTTTATGAGTCAAGAAGGTTTTTTAAAAGGGAAAAATAGAACATAAATGAAAAATAGTTGATATTATAAACCATTTAAAATTTAATTTTATAATTAATATAATTTAATCAATTTTAAATCATTTAATAAAACATTATTTATTATAACATATCATTAATATCAATTTTGACTCTATTCCTTTAGTTTAACATTAAAAACATCAAGAGAAAGTTGGAATTCTAATAAAAACCATTAACACACCCAAAAATGATATAATTAACTAAAAATTTGTGTGAAACTATAAATCACTCAAATTCAAAAATTAAATAATTTTAAAATCATTTATTTAATTTTTATATTAATTGATTAAATATGGTGTTGGTGTTGTGTAAGCATTTAAATAAATTATTTAATTAGTAAAAATTTGATATAAATTACCCTAATAAATAAAAAATATTTATCATTCAAATAAAATCATATTACTGAACATATCTTCCTTTTATTCCTAGGTAAAAATTTTAAAAATAATAAAATAATAAAAATTATATTTTTGATTTTTTTTATATAAAGTGTTATAAAGGTCACAATCATGGACATATGGAAGAAAATGTCATATTTTAGATGTTTGGATTATTATAGATAAAATATAATTATCCAATGAAATTAGGGAAACCATTATAGTTACTTTTTCGTCCTTATAGTGTTATTTTCTCTATTAATTAAACCATTTTACATATATTACGGTAACAAATATTTACTATGGTTACTATTCATAAGGGAAAAAATAATACTAACTTATTTAAAAAAATTTGAACATAGTATTTTTAAATACGGAATCCATTTTTCATATTTCAAAACAAAAAAAAATCTAGGATTTAATTTAAAATCAAATTACTGTAACACGATATAAAATGGGTTTTCTAAAAATTTTCTTTTAACCATAAAAATATTTTGATAAAAATTCAAGTTTAAACTTCTTTCCAAATACCATAATATTAATTTTATTAATAATAATACACTAAATATGTTTTTTAAACTATTCTAAAATATTATTTTATATTGTAACATTTGAAGATAAAATACAGTTTTCAATAAAATATTAACTTTTCACTATTCATAAAAAAATAATTCTTTTCAGAAAAATGAAAAAAAAATTGAACTCAGATAATGTTGATATACTTATTTAAAAAAGGATATCATTTTTATGAAATCTCATTTCAATTTTTTTTATAAATTCATTTTATTATCCACTCACAAAAAATATTTAAAATTTTATTTTTGATGAAAAAATATTTTTGAAAAATAAAATCACATTAGTTAAAATATAGAGAATAATTTATAATAATTTTTCAATAAATTTATATTGAGGTGTACCTTTATAAATTTCATAAATTATTTAATCATATTAATACCCACAAATTTATCATCTATGTTATACCATTCATATTTAAATAATAATATTTTACTGTTAGTTTAGGGTCAATGTTTTGTGTCGTATATGCTATCAAACATAGCCTTCTCTCTAAAATATTATGGTGTTATACGAAAACATGATTATAGAGGTATAAAAATATACCACATTTCTAGTAGAAATTCTTGAATTATCTCAACTATATATTATTTTATAACTATGATTGAATCTTTTCAAATACAAGATCTACTCCACAGGAATCCTACTATGATTTGGATGTAAATTCATAATAAGGATTATTCAATGATTCATCTTCTTAATGATTATCATATGAGTGATGGGGATTTAATTTAATGATATCATCAATATACATCTCTTTCATAAGATAAAATAGAACATCTTCTACTAATTTCATAAACAATATACCCTCAACCTATAGAAAATATAGTATTCCCTGTTGAGTGAGATGAGATGTAACAACCAATTATAACACTGTATATTCTCCTTAAATAAATAATATATTCAATATAAAGTCTCACACACAATAAAAAACTGAAATTAAAAACATTGATACATTTTTAATATGAAATATTATCATTAAAACATAGCCATTAAATTTTCTAGTATAAATTGATGAAATGTTATTTCCAAATATTTGAAGGGTGTAGAGAGATATTTCCTCTAGAAGTAGATGTATTCCTTGTGAAACTAATTCTTTATTGATAAAAAGGGAGGTAGGATAACGAGGATTTTCCCAGGACCAATCCCAAATGATCAAAGCAATTATTGTTTGACAAAAATAGTATACAATTGAAGTTCAACATCATGAATACTTTCAAAAGATCCCGGCAAGCTAAACCATCACTTGAATCTAGAACCAAATATTATTTGATGCTTCTATATTATAAATAGATAAATGTGGTAATGTAAGTATAAATTATAATTATATAAACATGTAATAAAATATTTAAATGTATAGACATATCATGATTTTTAATACTTTTTCAATAGTTAATTGTTTTTTGACTCACAATATTCTTTCAAAATTTATTTTTCAGAAATTATTGTGTTTTTTCAAAAACTATGTTTATTGTGATTTGAAAATTATAAGATATGTTGATTGTATGAAGAGAAATTTAACTATATGCTAATTTTTTATTTATTGGAAAATAATATTCACTATACAAATAGTCATTTTCCTATAGAAAATAATTTTTCAAAATATTTTATATTCATAATTAAAAATAAAATTCATAAATTTTAGAATTTTAATATTAAATAGTTAAATTAATTTTTTTATTTTTCATGTAAATATTAATGAAAGATTATTTTTTTGGTTTTTTGAAAAGTAATTAAGTTTTTATTTGAGTATTTTAATATAGTTTTTTTATTAATTATTTGAATTTTATGAAATTATTATTATATAAGTATGACTTATAATTTTTTGAAATATTTTTCTTCAAAAAATATGTATTTTTTAATTGAATTTATACATTTTGAAATATGGATTACTGTCTGAAAACCTATATTTCATATTTTATTAATAAATTAATATTTTTATCTAAACTAATTTAAAAAATTATATATTTATTTTAATAAAACTAATTTTTATAACATTTATAAATTAAATCAGAATAAAATGAAATAAAAATCTAAAGTCATTGTGGATAAATTATCAAATTACTATCACTTCATTTTAAAGTATATAGTTATGTTTCGAAGGTAAATATTTGTTACCATGGTAAAAGATTTATTTTTAAAACAATAATACCTTCCTAAATATTGTGTATTTTTTTTAAAATTAAATGAATGTATTTTAAATAAATAATCTAAAATTATTTTTAACCATATATAATAATGAATAAATATTCATCTAATTAGTAATCAATGTTATATAAGATTAAGAACACTTACTAATTAACATTATATTTTTCTATAAAAATAGTTTGTTAATAAATGCTATGTTTTAATTTTAATGTTACTTTTCTCATATATGGAAATTTAATCATATTAAATTATGTCCAAATTCTGATTCATCTCATCAAAATATTCTACGAATGGCCATCTCATATTTTTGTGAAAAATAATTACTTTCGTTAAATATTAATCAAGATTGGTAACTGGTAAAATGGTTAAACTATTGGCTAGAATTTTACAAAAACAAGTTAATAATTAGACCACATAGAATACTTTATTTAAGTTGAAAATTCATAGATATATGTCTTGACCTAATTTCTCTTCCTAACTCTAATGAAATTCCATTCATACCCTTTACCCAACATTCTTCCATGGTGGTTTGCCCTTATTTTTCACCTATAAATAGACCTCAATTACAACCTTTTAAATCCACATATCTAGTTTGAAGTTACTATGAAACTATACCCAATTTACATCATTAATATCCCCTCTACAAATTTGTCATTACCTATCCTCATGAATTTTTATAAAGTCCATCATCTTGAAAATATATATCAAGGTAAGATATGAATATCCAACGTAATTATTCCTTACCCATTTACCTCCATTAATTAACCTTCTCATCCACCATCCTCCAAACCATTGTAACCATGTTTCTATAATGACATCACTATAACTAATATACTAAAATGTTTTTATACTAATGGAATATGTGTAGAGATCATATGAGTGTGAGATTATCAAGACAACATGGGGTGAATCAGTGACCCCTTTTATTATTTCAAATTGTTCCATTTTAATTAAACTTATGTGTCCAGTTAAGGTTATTTTATAATAATCTTGTGTCTCTTATTTACATCTCAAAAAATTATGTAAATAAATGGTATTGAACACAATGATTATCAAGGATCGGTATAAGGATGTACTCCTTTTCAATAGAGTTATACCCCCATCACTGATTATCAACTATAATCTGTTAATCAAATAAAATGGTTGATAAATACTCACTCTCAATCTTATCTTAATAGTCTACAAAGGAATATTATTATACTACCTCACAGAGTGTTACAAAAATTACACACTATCTCTATACTCCTAAGTGCACATAAGTGGGTCTATATAATTCTTCACATAGTGTTACCAAAGTCCACACTGGCCTTCTCCCTCGTGAGTCACACAAGAGGATAACGTTACTGCATCACAATGTCTATTACCTTTCATCATTGCATGATCCAATATTTGAAATTCCTATCCCTTCTTCAAATTGGTCTTCCTCTATGATCGTAATGGATCTTCTCTTCTCCTTTATAATTCCAAGTACATTCAATAGCCACTAACCATGTTTGTCGATATTTATCAATAACTCTAATCACAAGAATTTCATAAGTTTCCTTAGTGAAATATTGATTAGTTAATTCATTCATATACCTGATGAAGTCCCTCTATAAAATAGTTGTGTGAATGTGCTACAAACAATTTATTAAATATTTTTTTTTTCGAAATTAAAATTGCGCAACTAAATTAACATTCTTCTTAAATTTTCAATTCAATATCAACAAGTACACTTTATTCTTATGAGATAAATTGCATGGACTCCTTAGTTTTAAGAACCCTAGTACATATCTCTTTATATAACATTATTATTTTTGTTTTCTTTATAGGGTTTTTGTTATCTCTCAACATTCAGGTAAGCATGAATTCACATATACATTAACAATATCTTCTCCTTGAAACATACACACTCCTCCATCATGAAAGAGTAAATAGATGATATATCTTATCCTCTCCATGCTTACTACCTTCACATAATTCTAGTGTCTCAATATTATGTGTAAGGGTATGTACCTACACATTAGAGTATGAGCCTTTACATAAGGGTAAGCTATAATAACTACGGTTTTGTATAGTCTGGTCATTTGAATATATCAATATATATCTCGGTATTATTCCTCAGAGTTGGCAATTTTCTTGGGTGTCATAGGACCCCAAAATAAATAAATTATCAATTTTAATTTATATTAAACCATGTGCATGATTATTTTCATTATTTATGATTTTCCTTTTTTTTGGGACCCCATATAGGAAATGTGAGAATTTTTTTGATTTTGGAATGTGGTGTTTACCTATGTGTGATATAAATTTGGTCAGCATTGAGAATTATTTTAGAGGTTTCAATTGGCATTTACATTAATTAGATCAAATCGGTAATATATTTTACGTAATAAACTTTAAAAAAGACACAAATACTACTCTATTCAAACTTATTATGTAAAATACATGGAGTTTTCTACACATACTTAAAATTTTAGAGAATATATGGAAGAGAGTAATTAATGAAAGAAAATGGTTCATGGAGAAATGAACATTTTGAAAAGGGATTGTCTTCATCAATAATGTTATAGGATCTCACCAACAACAACAGTATAGACTCATTATTCATCAACAATTGATCCAAACTCAAAGTAGGGAATGTTACTTCATGTATTGTATCCCTTTTATTTATTTTTAAATTTTTATTTTCTCATTTATGATTATATTCATGTTCTCAATTCTTAATATCATTTCATAATTAGAGTCTCTTAACCCAATTGATCGTTTTTTGTGAATTAATTTTCACCCATTCTCTTCTTTATGAAATTGTTAGATATGAATGAATAAGTGAACAAAATTTTTTCACATCATTCTTATGATTTTCCCACACCAATATTTATGTTCATTTCTAGTTCACAATAGGGGTTATAGTTCAACAATTCCAAGAAGGATTTGAGAATGGTAAAAAACCCATATTCGTTGAAAATCTATTAACATGTTTAAAATTTTCATTTCTGGAATTAATCATGGTTGGATATGAGATATTGTTCAGGGAGACATGGATTAGAGTTGTATCATTAGTTTACATCCATAGGTGATGAAACATAGTGGAAAATTGCAACAGTGATGGTCTACACATTCTTGAAGTGTCTAGAATCCAACCACATATGACATTTTAGGTGATGTGTACTTTAGATCCATGGTTCTCATTAGATTTTGTGGTAGATCCAGTGGAAGTGGAGGCACTACATACACACGTGATGGGTTTTCATATTTCTATAAAATATCAACATACACAATGTTTATTTTAGGAACACACGCCATGTAGTCCACTTACTATAATAGCTAGCATTTCAAAAGAATTTAAATATCACACACTGTAAGGGATTTCCATACTCCATGTAACATGGACCTAGTATCTCGGCATGTACCCCAAAGGTACATAGAAACATGCATGTCCAAGTAATTGACCATGGATAACGTAAAAATTCCTAGACTATTACACATGAACATAAATGACTATAGTATCGGTGCACAGCTAATAACATGGGAATAGTCCGAATTACATATGAAAACTGGGGTATCAAAGATATGTTGTGTAATTCCTATACACACCATGTTATTTTTCCTAAGGACCTCTAAATTGTGTATATAAACCTTTAGAACTTATATTCTAGGTCATGAGTAGCCTATATTGAGTGGATTTCTGCATCATACATTATAGTGTCCTTTTTTAGGAATCACAGATATGAAACAAGGTGTTACGAGTGTCAAATACCCTTCAATGATTGTTGGTTTTTCGTAGTGACCAGGTTTGACTGTTATATAGATATCGAGGTCGGTACTCTCATTTAAAACTTGGGAGATAGTACCCTATACTCTTTACAAATGTACTATCAGCACTCTCCCATACTAAATCTAGGAATGGGTCCTCAATTTATATATTTTTACTCCCCCTTCCTCATGCTCTGATAGGGATTGCATCCTTTAACAGATCTCGTTCACCCATATCTTTAGAGAATAAAAACATGAAGTAAACCCCTCTACTCTAATCCTAGTGAGTTTGATCAGGGTGTAGATAATTAGAGAAACACCATTAGAGATATAGGATTAATCATCATTCTTATATGGGAAATAGATATGGATATAACCTTTCTCTTTCTCATGGGTTTCTTATGAGCATATTTTGGTTTTGGTTTCTTTAACCTTTTATTATATAGGGAAAGATTACTATTTTATATTTATATTTCTACCTTATTTAGTATTAGATTAATCATTCTGGGTATGTTTATACTCACCCCTTCATGGGCTACTCCAACACATGTTTTCCCCTTTGCAGATAATAGAAGGATAAGTGGTGATATTTGTGGACTAGGTTTTGGAGGATCATATCAATAACTAGTGGAGATAGCCATGTTTGGGCATCATCCTTGCCAATTTTTAAATAGTATCTCTTCAGTGTATCCCTCTTTCTAATTTTTTTCAAGTTGGTACATCATTTCTAGTTGCGAATTTATTTTTCAACTTTATATTTTTTACTACACAACTGTACTTTTATATTCTTCCTGGTGGGTTTTCATGAAAAGATTACAATCTATATGTTTCATCCTTTATTTATATATCTGCATTTTTGCATGGGGTTGGTTGTGTTTGATTGCATAGGTATTTAGGATAAGTCATCCCATTTCAGTGATATTTCTACTGATTGTTTTTTACTAGACCCTAGACTATTAGAGATAGGATTTTGGTGTCATCCCCAGACTAATATCATCTAGGTGGACCCTAGTGAGCCAGTTCATGGTAGAGTGGTATCAAAGGTTTTCATTCCCCTATTTGGTTTGAATTTTTTTTAGTATTTTTATAAAAGATTAGGGAAATTGTTTTTGAGTGTATTTAGTTTAGCTATTCGGCCAGGGATCCCCATATTAGTATGGTGGCTATCATATCCATACACTTGTAATCTAACTACCTTCTTATTGACTCAATATACTGATTCATCAGTTGTATGGATCCAATGTAAAATACATCTTTTAGTATTGGATCATTTCAATTTCATTTAGTTCTTGAGTCATCTCACCATATACATATGCTCATCTAACCATAGTATATCTTGTTACTTTTAGGTTACCTTCATGGTGACAACCAGCTAGGGTACCATTAAAGGATCATAATAATGATTAGGTGAGAGATGATGCCTTAGCTCAGAGACCAACTCATGAGTTGTTTCCTCTGAGAAGGCATAGAGTAAAGTCGTTGCCTTTTGAGAAGCTGATAGATTTTCATACAATAGTGATTATATGCACAAGTTTAGTGTGTTATGTTAGTTCTACTGATAGTGACCGCTAAAGATTCATTGAATTACAGACCATATGGTAGTTGAAGATTGGTTTGAGGTGGTGGCATGGGATTTTAGGACTGTTTGGACCTAGTTTATCAAAAGGTTGTTCTTGTGACCATATTTCTTCATATTCCAGCAAAGCTCTAGTGTAGTATGATCGACTAGAATCATGATTAGGATACATACTCATACTAGAGTTCCAAAATCTATTCTATGATGAGTGTTACCCTTTAATCATGTGATCTATACAAAATCAATTTCTTCTCAAGTTGTTATATGGAGATATGTAAATTTCAGTGTAAGGAACAATGTTTACTAATCGTACAAATCATTATATTGATATGTTATAAGATTCATACATTTTTCTTTTAATGTATGATAACATTCTCCATTGAGATATCAATGATAATATAGTATCCTAGTGCATTCCCAATTATGAAGGTGTTCTGAAAGAGGCTCTGGATATAGATACATTCATAGAAGAGGGATTCTAGGTATCTTGATCCAATAGTGGACATCATGGGGATGTGTTTTTGTGTCGTCTAGTAGGTGAACGATGTCATGAACTTGATATAGGAGGTGTACCCATACGTAGGTTTAGAAATGTGTATATATGACCTAGGGTTTCTGTAGAGGATACAGTTAGTCGAGAGAGGGGTGATGTTATTCTTGTGATGGGTTAGGTCACATGGCTCATGATTTCATAACTCATCATTCTAAAGAATGTAAGAAGGAAGTGGATAGATCTCAGCAGTAGAGGTAGTATCATGATTCGGGATCCCCAATGCATGGTCAAACAAGTCCCTAGAAAGAATATTATAATAGAGTAGAAGATGTAACATTGGGAGAGGATCTCTTGGTGATGCTAGGATATACTATCACCACCACCACCAATGTCAGTACTCGTCTCACGGGGACCGTGTCGTGACTACCCTTCACCCGCCTTCCAAAGTCCAGGGGCTACAAACTAGCCATGAATCCATTATCCTACAAATGGGAGGCATTTTACAAGTACTTCTAAAGACGCAAACAACTCCCAGATGAAGGTACTAGAATGTAAAATCCAAGGAAAACATGCATGCAATCAACTAATTAAAACACAACCCAAGTACAACCGAAAGTAAAGTACAGGGTGGAAACCTGGGCTAGTATACAAGCCCACCAAAAGAAAAACAGAAAAAAGTAACACTCAACATCCCTAAAGGTAATCCACCAGGAATCCTACATTAAGTGTATGTGAAGGGTATCTATGAGAATCTGTAGAAGTACACCCTGTCTATCTGATCTCACTAAACACCGCCAGGTTTTGGTCCTACCTGGAATCCATCCAAGCATCAGTTGTCTGTAAAAAACATGACATGTGTGGGAAAAGCCTGTGCAGGGGTGAGTAAAATGATACTCAATAGGGGACCCTAAAACCACTAAGGTAAATCACATGAGGAAAAATACAAGTTAATGCACAGTTATCTCTACTCAGGAATATTCCCATACATATACAATTAACATCCAGATATAAACGTTTCTGCCACTAAGGAAACATGTGTTCCCAACCACAAATCGATCTTTAGGATTTTCATCGAAGGCTCAAGTCATAACACATAGACCAGGTGATCACACTCCACATGATCAGACATCCCCGATGGCACCCGTCTAAGAGATTCACTCTATTGGGTACAATCCTCTCATTCTGAATGGTACATCCAAGAGAACGTTCTCCATAAAGAACATTCTACTAGGTCCAATTCTAGTGACCATCATGGGAGGTCTAGTTTTTGCCTCCTTGTGCCCAATGAAAGACTAAAGAAACCTAAGTGAAGAGGCCCACTCCTCGTCACTGTGCTCAGTTGATGGAGCACTGCTCCAGACTAACCTGTGATACCTCAGTCTCTCTTGTAAGGAGTGGCCCATACCTCAGTCTGTCGAGGGAGAACTAACTCTTATCTAGGTATCATTCACATTATGTGGAGGGGTACGTTCCTTATAATTGTTCCCCGCAATAGAAGGATCTACAACTCCTATGGAGGACCTGCTTCACATCACTACTCGAAGATGGGGGAGTATGACTCCATATGTAAGGAATCATGCCCTAGTTCCACCAAGGGAGTACTACTGATGAAGGAATCGCACCCTGAATCGGTAGGGGAGTAAAACTTCATATATCGAGGACCCGCACCCTACCCGGTAGGGGAGTACTACTTTATGACCATAGGACCCGCACCCAGGTAATATAGGGGACTGCTGAATCTTTCAGTTTGTTCTCTATAGGGGACTCACACCCTAGTACGTTAGGGGTGTACCGACCCTAGGCTAGAGGACCTGCTCCCTAGCATGGAAGAGAAGTACTGACTCTGTTAGTTTGTTCAATACGGGGGACCCGCACCCTGGTACATTAGGGGAGTACCAACCCCAGGCTAGAGCGCCCTCTCCTTGGCATGACATGGAAGTACAGACTCTGTCGTAGCACTGCGTAAGGAGGACTAGCACCCTGGAATGGCAGGGGAGTACCGAATCATACTCTAGAGGACTCGTTATCTACCCAGTAGGGGAGTACCGACTCTATATGTGTTAGGTATGGAGGACTTGCACCCTAGTCCAATAGGGGAGTACCAACTCCAAGGATAGAGGACCCACTCTCTGGAAAAATAGGGGAGTACCCAATCATCATTCAAGAACTTCTATGAGAAACCGCACCCTAATCCTACAATGGAGTCTCGTATCTACCAAATAATGGGGATAAGGACTACTCGCGCCTTTATTCATCAAGGGAGTAATCTTCCTAACATCTCATCATAAGAATCACCTTGATTCTGTATAAAGTATGCCCATACTGGGAGATCCTACTGTTCAAACCAAATATTTCATCCTCTAACATTCTCAAAAACTCACTTAGAGTATATCAAAAGGAATTTCTCATCCCAAGGGTCCCAACACCATAGACAGCTTGTCAAATGGATGCTCAGTTTGGTTGTTACAGGAATTTTTTTGAAACAGGGGTCGGTTCGGTCTAGCTCTGGTCCGACTTGTCCAGACCGACCCAACCCAATGGGCCTATCCCATCCCGCTGGGCCACGGGTACCACCTGGTTCTCCTGGCTAGGTGTGGTCTGACAACATAATCCAACCCGAATCAGAGTGGGCCGGCTCCTCCAAACCGAATGTGGCATAGCCGCATTCGCTTACCACCAGGGGGTGCTAGCTGGTGCCACCACTTTCGCCAACAGGTCCCCTATAAGGACCAAGTCTTCAGGCCAGAGCCGTGGTATGGGTCCAGCTCATGCCTCGACCGGAGGCGGCGGATTTCATAATGTGGAAGTCGAGCGGTTGCCGCTACCAGCTCCACTATGGCGCGCTTCCACCACCACCACTACTGCCAGCGACCTAGCAGAACTTTTCACAGACCTCCTAACACGATCTGATGGTCCCTTATTTGATATAGTGGGTGTTCCAGAAACCTTGGGTCACATTCTTCATTGCCTGATGTTTAAATCTCCATTGTGATCTCATCTACCAGGAAACGCTAAATTGGAGGCATCTCCTGCACCACCTCGATCCACCCGTTGTCATCTTTTTCACACCTCTATCTTTGTTTCACCACAAAAGGTTGTAGAATGACCAACCTCTCATCATCCTGTGAAGAATGCGAAGAACGTGATTCAAGGGGGGAGGAATAATCAACAAATAAATCACAGAACGAACCCCCTAAATTATTTTTCATAGTGTTAATTAGCTCATATTATAAGGATCCAGAACGGGAAGAAAAATTCATCCGCAAGAGTGATTAAACTGTGGTTCAACTTGTTCGTTGGTTGATCTGTGGTTTTAGTTTAAAATCCAAGAGTAGAGGAAATATAAATAATTCAACAACAACCACTACCTTGATTCAGTTCTTTCGCTAATGAAGAACATCTCTGTGTTTTCATCATTCGTCCACTTTTGATCTGACTCTCGGTCTTCGATTTGTCCACATTTCACCTGAATCTCATTTGTTGATTTCTTGATCCAACATCATTGGAAATATTCATTCGTCATTCTTCATTCATCGTTTTTTGGTAGAAATCCTACAAAGGCTCAGATATTTCATCTCTACCTTGTGAACAATTGATCATTGTCAAACCATTAAGGAATGTTAATCGCATTTATGTTATTTATGTGATGCAGCATCATTACACTATTTCATTAATGAAATAGTGTTTCGGTTACACTCTGGTGGAAACCCGTTATGCAACAACAATTTCGAATTCAAAAAAAAAATCAGTTTATTTTATTTTACTTTTTCTTTAAAAATCATGAAAAATAACATTACTTGTCGATGTAAGATGGTTGAAGTTAAGACTTTTCTAGTAGAATCTATCCATTCGAAGTTCAATGATGCCATCAGATATTTGATCCTAGCGCCGGTTTAAAAGATATAAAATCCACTTTCATGTTTATTTAAATGAACTAAAAACTATTCAAAATTCTATTCGAGGCTCACCGAGCCTCGGAATAACATGTAGTATGAGATATTAGACTCATAAAAATCCCATTTAATTTTAAAAAAATCCATGGAATTCTGGGCCATTAAATTATCCCCACCTTAAGGCTTTTCATCCTCAAAAAGTAAAAGCCTCAACTCAAGGGAAGAAAATGGAGTTCATCAAGGGTCTTCACACTGCATTCAAGAACGCACCTTGAAGAACCACCGTTATCAACCACTTTCATGTCCATATACTTCTAAGTAAACATCATGAAACAATAGTCACATGTATCACTAGATGTGACATTAGGGAAAACTACTAATCATTATAATCTATTTTTAGTAATGGGGTCCAGTGGCTCACCACCACGCTAACCTGACGTATAGAAAAACAGAAACCCATAGTTGACATCCGCCCCTGGATAAATTGCCCTAAATCCTCTATAATCATTATATGGTCAGCTTTGATCCTAAACACATAGGGGTATTTAAGAATGAAAAAGGTATGCCCATGAGTGAATGTTGGGTCTTACTAGGCCCTCTATCTACATCCTCCAGCGGCCGCAAAACATTATGAAAATGGAACACTTCCACACTCACTAGTGGCATCCCAGCTGAGTATAGATGGTAAGAAACCATTTCATACTACAGAAACATCATGGGGTCTAAATCTTCCACCAAAGAATGATCTCAAACATGACTCTTTTTTACATTTCACTTTGTTATACCTGGATTTCCCTTTCACCGAAAGGATAAACCCTTCCTTACCATCACGAAAAGGCCATATATTTTTCCAAATATCGTCAATCCAGGTATATGTCTCCTCTAGCCGGAGTCTCTAAGCGTGAGGGTCACGTCCACATTCCAACCGAAACCTCAAAGTCTCAAACAGAACTCGCGGAAAAATAAGGACGACTAGAACCTATGTCTATTTAAAAAGGCATCCAAAAGAAAAGGCACAAATCGTACCTCGAATTTCACCTAGAGCTTCATGGTTATAAACCAAGATCGCATGAAGGTATCCTTTCCCACATCCTATAGCTCTTTGATCCTGGCGTGGACCACCTGGGGTGGTGGTGGCAAAGTTGTGAACTACTTACCACCTCCTTATGTTCGTCTAACTCCTCTATATTTCTCACCATCTTGCAAAACTCTTTTGTCCAACCATTATCTCTTCCAAGGAGGCTCTTCTTCTGGATCCCTCTCAGTGGCACGATGGGTCAGAAAATCTCTAGTGAGATTCCCTCAGTCATTGCAAGCATAACACTGCCTCTCCTATGGCTAATCTTCTCCTTGGAGCTGCTCTTGCACTATAGACCCACGTGTCTGTGTTCGAGTATGGGTATGCCTCCTATGTTGCGATCCTGTCACATGTCATTTGCTAGCTCAAGTAGATGCCTCCACATTGTGACCTCTATTGTAGGTCACATCCATCTGATCTGCCACTAGGTCTAACTCTAGCACCCCGCATATGTCGGAATACTAAGGGGTATCACCGACGTCATGATCTCCCAGCATAGTATCTGCTCGAAGGTTCTGGCCAAGAATTAAGGGTCCCACACCATAACATTAGATAAGGGAGAAAGATTATTGAATCCTGTTGAGTACTCTACTACCGTCATGCTTCCCTTCCATAGTTCCAGCAGCTCCAGTATACGCACATAGCATAAAGTCTCCAGAATGAACTCCTCTATGAAGAGGCGCTCAAAGTCAATCCAAGTGAGGGTCACCTCATCATGTGTCTAGATCACTAAGCTCCACTGTCATCCTTCTGAGCTGAGTAGATGGCTCACGGCTCAAACTTCCATCTGTTCGGGCGATGTCCTCACTAAGTGAAAGACTCACGTAACCACCTCAATAAAAACCTTAGCTACCTGAGGATCTGTGTCACCTCAGAACCTGGGAGGTCTCTACCTCTGGAACTCATGTAGTGCACTTAGCCTGCGCACATCCTCCACAAGTAGTGTTGGTAGAAACTATTGATCGATGGATGGTTTCATCACTGGTGAACCGCCTATAGGTAACACCATAGATTCAGTGCTATGCATTGAAGCCTCCACTCAAGGTGGACCATCATTATGATCACGTTGTTGAATCCTATATGGCTCTCATCGTGGTGGCATCCTGAAATATTCCAAGATGAACCATTATTAAAGATTATATCTAGAGATATGACTCATGATGGAAATGGAAAGCACAACCATTCCTACATAATACAAGTACCATTTATTTACCTACAACCAATTTTTCCATGTACTCAGTCAAAAAACTGGTTTCTAGAGTCCTTGTGTATGGATATATCAGCCACCGCACCGACACTAGAGTCTCTGCCCTCAAATCCATACTTGAAACACTTGAAACCGTTTCCCAAATCCAAAAACAATAAACCCTTGTTCTTTGAGGTATTTCTGACCACCTTTGATACCAATTTTTCACGACCCATACCCTGGGGCCCATGCTGTGAATACCCAAAGCCCAACTCCCAAAGGCAAGGGGCTGGTGACTAGCGCCGAAGGCATTACCCTACAAATGGGAGGAATTTTCCAAGTACATGTAAACACACAAAACTCTCAGCCGAAGGAACAAGAATGTAAAATCCAAGGAGACCATGCATGAAATACACTAAGTAAAGCACAACCAGAGTACAACCGAAAGTAATATACAGGGTGGAAACCCGGGCCAGTATACAAGCCCACCAAAAGAAAAACAGAACAAAAGTAAAACTCCAAGTCCCTGAAGCCCATCCATCAGGAATCCTACATGAAGTGTAGGTGAATGTTAGGTACCAGAAGTTGTAGAAGTACACCCTATCTATCTAATTTCACTGAACACCACCAGCTCCTGGTCCTCCCTGGACTCCGTCAAAGTGTTAATCATCTGCACAAGACACGACACATGTGGGTAATGCCCGTGCAGGGATAAGTAAAAAAATACTCAGTAGGGGACCCCGAAACCACAAAGGTAAAGAAAAAGAGGAAAACCAAAAGGGAATGAATAGTAATACCTATATGGTTATATACTTGTACATATTCCATGAACATCCAGATATACTTTTTCATCCCCTAAGGAAACATGTGGTCCCAACCACACAGTCGGATTCAGGATTTTCGTCAAAGGCTCAAGTCATAACACCTACTCTAGTAGATCAATGATTTTATTAATATTTTCATAATTTATTATACACTCCATTTTCTTATTTTATAAGAAATGAGCATAATTTTTCTGAAATATTAATGTTTAAAAATTAAATATAATTTCAGAGAACTATTTGAATTCATCCAGATTCAAGTCTGTTTAATGTTTTAAACAGATTATCATCCTACTGATCCAAATTGCATGGATATTGTTTTTTTGGATTCCTTATTCAATTTCCAACATCTCATTAGAAGGGATCTTGTGAAAATTATTCCATTTGAAAGTTTGTATGATCCATAAAAAAAGGACCAAATAATATGTGAAAGAAATTAGACCATCCTTGAATATAGAATTATTGGGATAACTCCAGAAGTCAAAATCATTTAATTCTACTCCAAAAGTCTAGGGAAAATTCAATTCATCTTGAATAAAAATTTCATAGCCCAAATCCAAAAACAAGGGGACCAACTAATGAATTTAAATCCATCCCACCATTCTTTCTTGGAATTTAAAACATCACACAATTATTGAATTTTCTCCTGATAAAGACATACATGCAAGCTTATATTTCTATGTGTCAAAGGTAAGATATATACTACCGTTGTTATTGAATAATTCATTCATATTAGAGGTAATATTCCTATTCAAAAACCCATTCACAGTTTGTCCATGAAAAATTCTGGATTGAAATGGACAGATTAACTTTGTTTAATCAAATAGCCATAAATTTGGCCCCTTATGTCCAATGGACACAATATTTTCAAAGTAGACAGTAAAGATGTATATCAACAAGTTTTAATAAGATAATATCTCGAAAGTCTGCTATCTGGATGGCCAAATTGGTGATCCAAGTGGAGGGGTAGAGTTGGAATGAAAATAGTCCACCACCTTGAGCTATAAATAAATCCCCCTCTTCTCCTTGCATGGGATTGGAATTTCAGAATAGAGGAGAATACTTTGGCATGACCAAAGCCTTTTCAATGGCTTGGGAGGACCTTCCATACTCATTTTTTCCCTTGAGAGACACTTCCTCCTCTATTTCTTTCATTTACTTTTGTGTTCTTCATTGTTGTAATCTTGTAAGTCATTGTTTTGTAATTCTACTTTAATGTGAGTAACTTTCCTATTAACTATTATTATAATATAACCTATGTTTTGAATTATTAATGTTCTTTAAATTTCCTAAATCATGTTAAAAATAAATTTCTTCTTTTGCTTCCTCATTTAATCAAATGTCTATTTTTAATTCTCATCACTATTCGTGTGTGTGTGTTTGACGCACAACACTTATCCTATCCCATTATTTTTGTTTAGTTTATAATTAATATACATAATAATTACAAACATATTATAAATCATTTCAATATCTGAGTAAATCTCTCATTGTGGTGAGTTATAATTTAGAGATGTTAAGTGATTAAGAGATTTTTCTCGATGGGTATTCTTTGAATTCACATTGTGTATGTTGGACATAACAAGTCATGGATTAATGACTTATTTTGTTTAATGAGTGGTTTTCATTTATTATTAGAACAATAAATACACTACCATAAGTAGTATAGGATTAAGATTAAAACCCTAAGTTATGTTAAGTCTTGGATTAAATCCTTAACACTTGGTAATTCCAATCAACATCAACTTGTGACATGGGTGTTAATTTAATGAAATATAAAGAAAGGCAGAAGGATATCATGAGCTTAAATACAAAATGAAAAAATCACCCCAATATTTATTAAATTTTTAAATCAAACAACTTCCATAAACTATTTCATAAACTCTGCAAACAAACACCCTAATCAAAATACAATCAACTAAAAAAACCGACTATTAAAAAGTATCATCACTGAGGGTTTGACCCGAGTGTTGCTATACACATTAGTAGAGAACCAGAACCTTGAACAGTCAATAGGTGATAATCTTCCGAGATTTGAAATGGAACCATTTTTTGGGATGGTGCAATAATTTATCATTCATTTTTGGTTATTGTAAAAAAACAAATTTTTAAAAAAAATTGAAAAAAAAACACAAAGAAAAACTCACCTTCTCATAAAAATCATAATTGAAAAAAAATTCCTCCTCTTTCTTCCAAAATCTCTCTGAATTCCCCATAGCATCCCAAACAATCCCTCGAATTTTTTTGACCCTCAAATTGAGATAACACTTCACCAACTTAGGAGGAACATTAGGGTAATCGAATAATTCAATAACCAGTCATTGTCCAACTAGTTGAATTAGATATGGCCAATCCTAGGGAGAGAAAACATAAAAAACTTACTTCCCCTGATATGAATTACCAACCCCTAGGTATTCAATTTCCAAACATAGAGGTTGAATTTGAACTCAAATCGGGTTTGATTCAAGTTCTACCTCAGTTCTATAGGCTAGCCAGTAAGGATCCACATCTCCAGCTTAAAGAGTTACAAGTGGTTTTCTCTCCCATGATGCCTCAAGGGGTTTCTGGGTAACTAATAAAAATTCTATCATTAAATTTTTCCTTAGCTATCTCTTCCAATTCATGGATCTTCTATCTCCCTCCTGGTTCTATAAACCCATGAATTGACATGAAGCAACTTTTCATAGAGAAATTATTTCCTGCTTCCCGTAATTATTCCATCTGAAAGGAAATTAGTGGTATCCATAAATTCCCCCAATGAATCACTCCATGAGTATTGGGAGAGGATCAAAAAGCTTGTGGTAACCTTCCCACACCACCAAATCCCTAACCAACTCTTGATCCAATAATTCTGTGAGGGGTTATTGGGTATGGAGAGAACTCTCATTGATGTCACAAGTGGCAGTGCTCTGGTTGATAAAACTCCTACAGCTGCAAGAGATCTCATAAGAAACATGGCTGAAAATTGACAAAAATTCCATACTCGAGCACATGATAAACTCAAACAAGCTAAAGATAATCAATCGATAGAGCCGAACTGGATGACAGATTGGATGAGTGAACTTAAAGGTCTTGTGTGACAACTAGTAGTGGCATCCAAATAACCAACCTCATCTTCTCCATATTCTCTATTCCCGAGACATATCAAGAACTGTGGAATCTGTAGCCCCTCATCTCATCCAACTGACACACGTCCACAACATCAATAGGATCCCTCTAATTCATTTGAACAAATGTAGATCAATGCATCATATGCTCATAGGAACACCAACCCTCAATAATCAGGTCAGTTCATTAGAAACTTCAACCAACCCCACTCTAAGCCATTCTCTTCTACCTTCAACCAAGGCTTGAGGTATGGTAATCCCATTTATAATCCCCCTAAATTCCCTCCTCAAAACCCAAACCAATTTTCATATGGTTAAAGTGTTGGTAACTTCCAATAACCTTACCCTTTTGTTCCTCAAACTCAAAGGATCAATCCTCTAATTCCTCTTACAGTATTCCATATCCTAGTGAGCCTTCCCAATTCCCAAACCAATACAATCGCTTTCCATGAACCAAAATCAAAGTAATCCCACTCTAGAACAAGCCTCTTCTTCTAAGAAACCATGGGAAAATTCAGTGGAAGATATTGCCTCCTTCAACCATTCCAACCTAAAAAATATTGAAACAAAAATTGGCCAACTTGCATCCCAACTAAGACAGCAACAACAGTAAAATTCTACCCAACTCCCATCTCAACCGTTACCCAACCCCAAGGGTAATGTAAGTGTAATTTCACTTAGATCGGGAAATAAAATTTCTATACCTCATGATGAATCCTCCAACTCCCCTTTAAATGTTGACCTAGAAAACGAAACGAAAAGGAAACTTGAAAAGATATATGAATACATTCTCTCACCTCCTTCCATTGCAATTATGAACCCATTTCTTTTTAATGAATCCATTTCTAAGTCAAAGAAGTCCTTTGAACCCGATCCTGAAATGATCGAGATGTTTAGACGGGTTTAAGTCAAGATTCCCCTCTTAGTTGACATAGAACAAATCCCTATGTATTCAAAGTCTCTTAAGGAATTATGCACCCATAAGAGGAAACTTAGGACCTTAAAAAATGTTTCCACCAAGAATTTTTTTTCCCATAATGTTCAAAGATCAAGGGACCTTTACGGTTCCATGGAAAATTGGAAGTTCCAACTTAGATGATTCACTCATAGACCTAGGAGCCTCAATTAAGGTCATGCCCAAATATATATTCTTCAACCTTGCTATAGGTCCCTTGCACACAATGGGTGTTTTCATTCAGTTATCTAGTCGAAACACTGCTAGTCCTGAGGGTATAATTGAGGATGTCCTTATTCATGAAAATGATCTTATCTTCCCAGCTGATTTCGATTTCCTTAACATGGAAGGTGAGGAAACCTCTTCTCAATCTCCCATAATTCTAGTAAGACCATTCCTCATGACTGGTATAACCAAGATTTATTTCCATTCAGAAATCTTATCCATGGAATTTGGTGACCAACTGGTCAAGTTAAACATTTTCTAAGACATATGATACCAATATAAGGATCACTCTGCATTCTCAATCCATGTTTGTGAGGAAACTTTTGAGAGTCAATTTAATCCCAATCTATCATATACTTCATGTTCTAATGATAAAGGATCTTGTGAAATATGCACCGTGATTAACTAATTCATAAATGGTGATGTTTATGTGGACCTCTCATTCCTAGACTCTATCAATCTAGATGATCTTGAAAACTCTCTTAAATCCCACATCAACTCTAATTTCTACTATTTCACCTTGGACAGTATTAAGGAAAATGAATATGAAGTAACTGAAAGACCTTACTCCATTCCTGAGTTGTCTAACACACATATGAAAGATGGGATTGATTTGATACATCTTCCTGAACACATGAAATATGATTTCCTTTTCCATGATCACTCTTATCCTGTCATTATCTCTGCTTCACTTACTGAGACTAAGGACTCCTAACATGTTTAGGTTTTAGAGGAAAATGTAGAGGCCATTGGTTTCACCCTATATGACATACCTGGAATAAACTCTTCCCCTTTCATGCATCGCATCTATCTTGAAGAATCATCCAAACCAACTAGACAACCACAAAGAAGATTCAATCCACTCATACTTGATGTAGTTAGGGAAGAGATCACAAAGCTTCTTCAATATGTTATTATATACCAAATTTCTGATAGTGAATGGGTTAGTCCAATTAAATTTGTACCTAAGAAGGGTGGGATAACTATTGTCATTAATGAAACTGGTGAGGTAGTCACAACTCGAGTGAAGAACAAATAGTGTGTGTGCATTGATTACTGAATATTGAATATTGAAACATGAAAAGATCACAACCCTCATACATTCCTTGATCATAGGCTAGATAAATTAGCTGTAACATCACACTATTGATTTCTTGAAGGATACACTGGCTACTTCCAAATCCCAATTGTACCTCAGGACCAAGAGAAGACAACATTCACATGCCCCATTGGAACATATGAATATAGTATAATGCCTTTGGACATTTTCAATGCTCCTACAACATTCTAGAGGTGTATGATGAGTATATTTTCTTAATTCATTGAACACTACATGGAAGTATTCATGGATTACTTTAACATTTATGGTGATTCATTTTAATCTTTCTTGAATTCACACTCTCTAGTCCTTCAAAATTGTGTCCATTGTAACCTTGTGTTAAATTTTGAAAAATGACACTTCATGGTTGCAAATGAGATTGTTCTAGGGCGTATAGTTTCAAAATAGGGTATTGAAGTTGATCCAACAAAAATTTAAGTGATCAAATCACTTCCAGAACCCACTTCTATTTGAGACATCCATTCATTCCTTGGTCATGCCGGTTTCTATCAGAGATTCATCCATAACTTTAGTAGAATTTCCCTACCACTCACTCGATTACACCAAAATGATGTCACTTTCCATTTTGATGAGTTTTTCAAGAGATAATTCTTTCACCTAAAAACTTCTCTAACATCTTCACTGATAATCCAACCCCCATATTAGTCCTTATCTTTTGAGTTGATGTGTGATTCTTCTGATAGAGCCGTTGGGGTTGTTATTTGTAAAAGAATAGAAAAAATTACTCATATAATATATTATATCTCAAAAACATTGGACGAAACTCAATCTCACTACACTGTGACTGAAAAAGAACCTTTTTCAGTGGTTTTTGATTTAGAAAAATTATATCCCTATTCCTTAGGTGCCAAAATCATCATCTTTGTAGACCATTTTTCTATAAAGTTCTTACTCAAGAAAAGTGATTCCAAACCGAGGATAATAAGATGGATCTGAATTCTCCAAGAGTTTGACCTCGAAATCAAAGACAGACTAGGAAAATAAAACTAGGTGGAATATCCCCTAATTTAAATTTCTAATTCTTCTCATTCTGAAACAAATTGATCCAGAATTTCTAAATTAAAACCTCTCATCTATCATTCCAATGTTACCATGGTATGCCAAAATTGTAAATTACTAGTTTTCTGGTGTTCTACCTGAAATGTTTTCAAAAGAACAAAAAATTAAGTTGAAAAGTGATTCAAAACACTATTTTTTGGAAGAAAATAAACTTTGGAAAATTGGGGGTGACAAGGTAATTAGAATATTTTTTGATGAAGATGAACATTCCCCCATCTCTGAATTTTGATACTCACTTCACAGAGGTGGCCACATTGGACCACAAAGGAACTCACAAAAGGTCCTAGACTCTAGATTATTTTGGCCTTCACTCTTCAAGGACACACATGAGCTTTGTAAATCATGTCCCACATTCCAAAAGTTTAGCACAATTTCCAAACGAAATGAAATTCCCCAAAGCCTTTAATATTTTGTGAGATCATCGATGTTTGGGGAATCAATTTCATGGGACCATTCCCTCATTCCAATGGATTCTCATACATTATTCTTGCAGTCGATTATGTATCTAGGTGGCTTGAGGCAAAATCCACTAGAAAGGATGATTTACATACTGTTAGTGAGTTCCTAAAACCACACATCTTCCATAGATTTGGAACTCCCTATTCCTTGATCAGTGACTTAGGAACCCATTTTTTTAATAGATCCATGGAATATACTTTGAAAACGAAAGGCATTGTACATAAAACTTCAACTTCATTTCACCCCCAAACAAATGTAGTGGATTAACTTTCTAATAGAGACATCAAAATAGTTCTCGAGAGAATTGTTAAGCTCGAAAGGAAATACTGGCCTGAGAGACATAGTGAAGCACATTGGGCTTATCAAACTTCTTATAAAACACCCATTGGGATGTATCATTTTAGGCTAGTTTTTGGTAAATCGTGTCACTTACCATTTGAAATCCAACATAAGTTATTTTGGATAGTGAAAACTTCTAATTTTGATTGGGAAAAAATCTGGGGAAGAGAGATTGTTGCAGTTAAATGAACTGGAGGAGCTTCGACTTGATTCCTATGAGAATTCCATTCTCTATAAAGAAAAGTACAAGGTACTCCATGACAAGCACATCTTGAAAATGGTATTTCATGAAGGTGAAATGGTAATTCTCTTCAATTCATTATTTCGTCTTCACCCAGGTAAGATGAATTCCCATTGGGAAGTCCTTTTATTATTACTAATGTTTACCCATTTTGTGCAGTGCAAGTCCATGAACCCTCCTCCAAAAGGACTTTCACGGTAAATGGAAATCAGTTGAAGCACCACCATGAGAGGACACACATCCCAAGGATCACATCTAATTTCATCGAATCCCCAACTCCTACTGTTGATCCACTACTAGATGGAAATGGTGACCCACAAAATCCAAACCAGGGGGCACCTCTTTCCCTTAAACTCATCTTCTCTCTATCTTTATTTATTATTCTTCCACCCTCATTATCATTTTTTACCACTTTCCTCATCATAGTTTTTATTTATTATTTCTCTTTTGTTTGGTGTTTCTTTAAAAAAGAACTATAAAAAACCTAAAAAATAAAAAAAATTAATAAAAAGAACATAAAAAATATAGAAAATACAGAGTCATAATTACTCACCTTCAACATTTGAAATTTTGTTTATCCATTTTTTGCAGTCAAAATACATGGTTTCTTTTCAAAAATTTTGTGTTTTCATCATATATTTGGATAATGAATATTGTTTCTAAACCAAAAAAAAATTGAATTCTCAATTATTGATTTAGAAAATGATATTCCCCAAATGTGAGGAACAACATTAGCTTTCATGCCAATGGCACCTATGACCATCCTTTCAAAATGTGTGGTTTTTACCCCCATTTGTGAGTCTTGAGTTTGTGGTCCTTTGAGCTGAATGTTTTACTTTGGTGTGCGTTAAAATGATAGAGGCATTTTCTGAACCTCATGACAATCACAATATCCAAATATCCCCCCATTACCCTTACATTAATCCTTATGTTGAAATCCCCTCTCAGCCTATGAAAATATTTTCTTTGATAGCCACATTACTGGCCTCATATTTTATCCCACCCAACATCTACATGGATTTACATTGCATTATTTGTTGAAATTTAAGTGTAGGGGGGGTGGATTTCGTTTTTGGGTTCCCTTTTATTTGTTTTCAATGTGTTATCATATTCTTGAGATAAATAATCCATTTAGTGTGGGGGATAGGTTTTAATTCAGTGAGTCTTAGGGAATGTACTTTAATTTACGTAATATTTCAAATGTCATTGAAAAGTGATCAAAAAAATGAAAAACAAAATCAAAAAATTTAAAAAATGGGTTGTGTCTTGGGTGGGTCAAAAATCACTCTTCCTCAACCATTGATCTTGTTATAACTATTACAATTAGTGTCATGATGAGATCAATCATGGGTTGGGTGATGAGGGTGAGATTTGTTTCACGTTCAACATTCGAATAATGAAAAAGAAAAAATGAAAAAGAAAAACACTTATGTCATTGGGAGAAGTTTTTTGTTTTATAAATATTTCACCTTTTCATACCCTTAAAATTTTCTTCATACTTTATGTATTTCTTCACACAATCATTACCTTGTAAATATGTTTTTCCATTTCCTTCCATGTATCAATTAAAAAAATGTGCATTATTTTATCCATGATGATGTTTTACCCCTCTTCTTCTATCTCTTGGACATTATATTCCCACCATCCCATAGCCATAGAAAAAAACCTTAAAAATACCTCTTGATTGTTTTGGACTTTAAGATAGGGAATTCAAGCTGATATATCTTTCAAACTATAAGATTTTCACTTTTGGTTGGTGAAAGAGTAAACCTACAGAAATAAATTTTCATCATTTTGAGAGGAGTGAGTTTTGAGTGCCTACATTTTCAATCTCTAAATTTAAGCATGAAAAAATATTTGATTTTGAAACATTTTTTCAGTAACAATTTTTGGTGGAAATCAATATAGATGAGTGAAATAGTCTAACCCCCCTGAGTGGTGAAAACAAAATTTTAATATTTTTGGATGAGTAAAAATGATTTGAATTCATCCAGATTCAAGTCTATTTAATCTTTTAAAAGTATATGCCACCTTATAGATCCAAATTACCGGGTTATTGTTTTTTATAATTCTTTATTCAATTTCACACATTTCATTAGAAGTAATCTTGGGCTAAATTTTCCATTTGAAGGGTTATATGATCCACACAAAAAGGACCAAATAATCTATAAAGAAACTAGATCATCCTTGAAGATAGAATTACTAGGCTCGCCCCAGAAGTAAAAATAATTTAATTCACCTAAAAAGTTCTGGGGAAAGTTCAATTCATCTTGGATGAAACATTCAAGGCCCAAATCCAAAAACAAGGGGGCTAACTGATGAATTTAAATCCAGCCCACCATTCTGTCTGGGAATTAAAACCAGCACACATTTTTTGACTTTTCCCCTGATATAGACATCCTTGAAATCAGATCTTTTTCATTGTGAAATGTAATATATAGGAGTACAACTTTGTTTAATAACAAATTTGTATTGGATGGCATCTTCCTATTCAAAAACCCATTCACATTTTGGCCTTCAAAAAGTCCTGATTTAAATGGAGAAATTAACATTGTTTAATAAAACTGCCATAACTACGGATCCTTAAATATAATGGCCTCCATATTTTCATAGTAAACATTAATCATGTATATATAAAACTTTTAATATGAGAATATTTTGATATTAATCTATCTGGATGGCCAATTGGGATATCTAAGTGGAGGGGCAGAGTTGGAATGAAAGCAGTCCACCACCTTGGGTTATAAATAAATCCCCATCTTCTCCTTGCATGGGTTGGCATTTTGAGAAGAAGGGAGAATACATTGGCACGAACAAATCATTGTAAAAGGCTTGTTAGGACCTTTTATACTCATGTTTTCATTTTAGAGACTCTTCCTCCTCTCTTTGTTTTCATTTACTTTTGTGTTCTTCGTTGTTGTAATCTTATAAGCCTTTGTTTTGTAATTTTTTTAATGCAATTACCTTTTCCATAAACTCTTATTATCATCTACCCTCGTTTTTTAAATATTAATGTTATTAAAATCTCTTAAATAATGTTAAAAATTAGTCTCTTATTTTGTTTCTTCATTCAATAGAATGTTTGTTTTTTATTCTCATCACCGTTCTTGTGTGTGTGTTCGACGCACAACTCTTTTCTTATCCCATTATTTTTTATATATTTATAATTAATCATCATAATAATTACAACTATAATACTAAAAAATTCAATGTATGATTAAATATCTCATTGGGGTGAGTTATAATTTAGGGATGTTAAGTCATTGAGATATTTTTCTCGATGAATATTCATTGAATTAACATTGTGTATGTTGGACTTAACATGTCACGGATTAGTGACTTGTTTTGTTTAAAGAGTGTCTTCCATGTATTATTGGAACCATAAATACACTACCATAAACATGATATAATTAATTTTATAATCTGAAGTTTTGTTAAGGCTTGGATTAAAGCCTTAACACTTTGTAATTCTAAACAACGTCAATTTGTGACATGGGTGTTAATTTAATGCAATAGAAAGAAAGGCTAAAGAATATCACAACCTTAACTATATAATGATGAAATCACCCCAATATTTTTCAAATTATTAAATCAAAAATCATCCAAAAATTATTTCATATTCTTTGCAAACACCCCCCCCCCAATCAAAAATACAATCAACTAAAAACAACTGACTATTAAAAAGTATCATCGTCAAGTATTAGACCCGAGTGCTGCTATACACATTAGAAGAGCACTACAACCTTGAACGGTCGATAGTGTTACAAGATTCTTCACTAGCCTTCTACTCCTGAGTCTACATAGGAGGGTATTTATACTTATTCAAATAGTGGTACCTAATTCCATATTAACCTTCTCTCTCTTTATTCATAGAAGACAGTCATTATACTACATCACACAATATTATACATTTTTTAAGGATTGATTATGTAGTATAAATACCTCTTAATTCATTAGAGTGGCATTTCTAAACGATTACACAGGATCTTATCTAATCATGTGAATCTTTAACAACCATCAATAGCCTCTAATCAAATCTTTCAGTTCTTCTTGATATTTCTGATCACCTTTTTATGATCAACTGCCTCAGTGTAACAATGCATCGTAAATTCTTCCTTCTTTAGGAGGAACTCCCAGCCACACTTATATGTGTACAATATATTCACAATATTTCATTATTATTAATTTATGGAGGATTAAACTGGAACAAATTATTTAACTTTCATCTTTAATTCTAAATTCAATCTCAACATGTGTACATTATTCTTGTAGGATACATTTCACATCCTCCTCAACATTATAATCCCAATCACAAAGCCATTTAATTGTCCTTATTATTTTTATCTACCCGTAAATGTTTTAGTTATCTTCTAAAATGACTGTGAATTCATTTATTCATGAATTGATTTATTCATTCACAAGATATTCTCTTTTTAATGTTCACACATCTCCTTCATAAAATAGTAAACACTCGATATATCCTATCTTCATTAAGCTCACTGCATTCATGTAATGGTAGTGTATCAATCCCCTTTCATAAGTTTAAGAACCTATATGTAAGGGTAAGAACCTTTGTTTAAGGGTAATCACCTTCATGTAAGGGTATGTATATGTAGAATCAGTGATTCTATTCTTCATATAAACTGTATACATGTTATATTATTGAGTTCATGATAACCCACAAGGGATTCATGGTACTAGTTCTTTGTAATAATTTTTTTTTATCTCAGTTTCTTCACAAAACCCTTAAGTGAATGTGTTTCAAGTCAAGTGCCTACATAATCAATTTATTTTTCATCACACAAGTAGAAAGATTCAAGGTATTTCTCTTCGTGAAACAAAGGATTCACGGTGATCTATTTATCTTAGTAAAAATAACAAATTCAAGAATTGAAGTATCTCTCCCAGCCATAGTGATTCTCCTTTTATAGGTGAGTTCCCCCACCATAGCTTCATTCCTTCATCAACTTAATCCTCTTATTATTATTCCATGTCAAAAAATTATTTTAATGGCCCAATATCTTATAATTTTTTAAATTTTCATGGTTTTTCCATAATTTTCATATCATGAAACACCATGAAAGGTGGTGTCTCTTCCTTTACATAACCCCCACATAAATTTAAGAACCATAATTACATAAGGGTATTTCATCAATTTACTCATCCATGTAAGGGTCTTCAAAAACTTCATTTAATGTTATAATTTTCCATGTATAATGTTTACTTGTGAAAGGGTATACTCTAGATATTGAATATAATCTCTAATAACGGATTATATATCTTTGAAATATTAGGTTTGACGGTTATTTTTATATTTTTTTGTTTTTAGGGGATGAACATTACGCCAAAAAACTATTGTCACATACAAAAGATCTATTCAATTGACCAGTTCCATTTAAAATTATGTGTCCCATCTGTGTATAAATTCTAATAGACAATGGACTACTTCAAGAAACAAACAACACACACATTAGGCTTCCACGATCCATGCCTCCCTATATAAGCCTACCTACCCACCTGCAGGTGTTCTTATGAATGCACTCTCGGGCATGCCCCTATATGAGAAAGGAATCGCTATTCTTGACTACCAGCATGGTTGGTTAGAGGACCTCATTTCAAACATATGATTTGGTGACATAGGGTCCCTTTGGATAGATAGGTGCTTGTAATATTTTTTAAGCACTTAGAAAAAATCTAAATGTAAAATTCCACCATATATGAATTAAAAAAACAAATTACATTCCATCTCACCGTCAAATTCATATTCCATTCCTTATGAAATTCATATCATTTTTCACGGTCTCTAAATAATTTCCACATATAATATATATTTAAATAGCCTTATCCAATCCCACTTCTCTATTATGTTGAAAACAATGTGTCATCGTTGACATTAGTCTTAGGAATTATGACTAATTCAAAAAAAATGCATAATTTAGATACACATATTGACATCATTCTTCAATCACCAAGCTGTCAGACCTTATTAAAAAATCAACTCAAACTGATTAGTCTAAATGATAATAATTATCTACTTTCCTCTCATTTTATCAGAAAATGAAATCAATGCTCATGTGAATGTGAAGATTACTGCCTCCATGAAGTACATGTTTTATTTTTCATCACCACTATTTTATGGATGGTTTTATATATGGGATTAGTAAATATATGTGTTATTTATTTCTTTATTTATATCCTATAAATATTAATTAATCATTCTATAGAAAATATTACCAATAAATGATTATCATAAAACAAACCACCTTAAATAAATTTCTCAACTGGAATAGTGGTTTATTCATAACAGAAAATAAATTTTTAAGTTACCTAATTATCATAAATATAATAAATTTTTATTCATCACCATAATAACACAAATATAAGTTCATTATATTTTTTTGAAGAGATATTATAACAAAAAATTCACTTCTCGGTTTATACTCATACATAGACTGATATATATTCTTTTTGGGTTGGTTTAACCACCAATTTGAAAAATGATATAAATTTATATAAATATTTTCATTTAAAAATTAATATTGTATATAAATATGTAAATAATTGTTTTTTATTGTTAATTTTAACATTAAACTCATTAATTATGATACCACTATTCATTTTCTCAAAAACATTGAAACATGCTTGTTGTAAATTTCCTATACATGAACTGTAATTAAACTGAAAAAAATGAAAATATAACTTCAAATTTACACTTAAAATTCAGTTCCAATAGATAATATTATCTAGTAATGATGAACTATTTGATATTAATGAATAACTACACCATGATTATGAAACTACTCTAAAAAAATCAAGATTACTCACACATAATATTGAAAACAAATGGTAACTAAATATTATATTCATCATAAATTATCAACAATAATGACTATAAAATGGTAAAATATATCAATAATGTTCTTGAGTTGATTAATAAGATATTCTTTTGTTTTAGAGGATATAAGATCACATTAAACTAATTAAGAATAATGATAATGGGTTTTCATAACTCAAATGTTTTTCATGAGTCATAATCACTGCAATTCAATTATAATCCATCATTTTTGAATTTTAATACACTATGGTGTTGTTATATTTTAAATAAACATTCTTTTTTGGGAAATTATTTTTCACACTAAATACTTCTTCTATCATGAATCTATTGTATCATAAAAAATTTAATTTTTTAAACAATATTTAACATCTATTTTAATGTATTTTTTCTCCATGTCTATGTTTTTACTTCCCACCATTATTCTCATATCCCTAGTGGAAAATAAATTTTTTTATTAGCAATGATCCTTATGTCCCCCGTTATTCTTTTATAACCAGTTTTGTTGTCTTCCTTTTAACAATATGTGTTTTCAATAAAGGAGTTTAAAAATATTTTAAAGTATTATCCTTTTTTGAAGAAGGTGGTTCCTGGACAGAAGACCAAGGCATAATTATTATAAGGGAAAAGGATACATGAGTCTAAAAGACAGAAACATATTACAATCTTTGTGATGAAAGATGATTAGATCAATAGAAATATCATCAAGCAAGGTAATATCTTGATTAATCCCCTTATTAGCAAGTCCATCAACAACCATGTTAGCTTCTCAATAAATATGAGTGATGATGTAGTTGATGTCAAGAAGAGTACGGAGATAGCTCATCCAGCGAGTGGTGATCGACCACTCAAGATGAATCACACCATTCCAAATATCTTGGAAAATGGTGGTCGAGTCACTCTCAATCCAAAGGATGGTCCAACCATGTTGTTTGAAAAAGGAAATAGCATTAATCATGCTCATCATTTCAGCTTCCAGAGAAGAGGCAGTACCACAATTACCATAGAAGTATCTAAGGATCTGACCATCATGATTCCAAAAGATTCAACCACAACCTATAGGGCCTGGATTTCCTTTAGAAGCACCATCCACATTACCTTTAATCCATCCAGGAAGAGGGGAATGCCAAAAGATTTTGAAAGTGCGAAGAGGTTGGGAGTAATTTCCATCAATACGGAGTCGCTGAAGTATGCCAAAATCATGCACCATGTAGTTACAATGTCCCTTTTGGATCAAAGCAGCTTCACGTATGGAAATAAGTATCCACATACACCTTTCATCATGACTTAATGAGCATTTATTATGAATAAGAGCATTTCTATCATACTAGATCATGTGGTGGAGCTATGCGACAACAGCAAGGAACATATTCTTAATCTGTTGATAATTATCCATCTCTACACATCTCTTTAATTAAGATTTTATAGAGTTATGTATCATCCACCTAAAGTTAAAAATGTCAAAAATATAATTCCAATGAGTAGAATCAATGGAATAGGAAAGAAATAGATGATTGGCATCTTCTCTGTGTTAGTTATAGAGACAGCATTTAGAAAAGAGTTGAATACCATGAAATTGAAGGCGATCATCAGTTGGGATCCTGTTGTGAGTAAGCCTCCAGATGAGGGTAAACCTTGAAGGCTTTATCCAAGGATTTTCAAAGTGCTTAATCCACCCAAAATCACTTTTAGAGTTGCAAAAAAGGTGTTTGTAATAGTTTTTTGAGTTAATAATTCTATTGTAAGAAGGTTCTGATACTAAGAAATCATCATTGATGGAGAAAGTATAAGTATCAATGAAATTCTTTTTGTTTTCAGGAAGATGATCATTTTGGTAGAATAGGAAATCTCTGATGGAGAGGTTGGTGTTCTCAGGACTTCGGCCAAGAGAATTTCTGGAAATTAATGGAGTTCCAGTCCAATTATCCTACCAAAAATTCAAGGCGAAGTCTCTAGAGACCATCCACCATGTGTTATTCATAAAAGAGGAAAATGAATGTTTTATAGAAGGCCATATAGAGGAGGAAAGAAAAGTTGAGTTACCATTCTTAATCTTTTCAAGAAATCTATTTTTAAGAAAACTAGTTGAATAAGAATTACTATATAAGAGATCCCAAGTGAACCTGGCTTGAAGCGCCTCATTAAAGTGTTAGATATTTTTAATGCCAATTTTTCTTTATCAATGGGTTTACAATAAGTTAACCAAGGTATGGTGACAAGTTTCATTTCCACCCTGCTACCTGTACAAACAATTTTTTTAATATAAGTGTTTATTTTTTTTAATAAGACCAATAGGCCACTTGTAGACCATCGTAGAGTATATCATTTTTGAGACAATGGTATATTTAAAAATACATATTCAACCTTCCATAGAAATTGATTTTTCTTTCCAAGATGAAAGATTGTTTTTAAACTTCTTGGAAATTTCAGAGAAATGTGAAGATTTAGGCCTTCCCCAGAATATGGGAAAACCTAGGTATCTAAAATGAGGATATCCTTACTTTATAACTAAATCACTTATAATGCGGCATTTTCTATTTGGAGGAAAGTTTTTCCCAAAGAAGATAAAATATTTTTTCTGACTAATCACTTGTATAGAGATCTCCACATAATGAGCAAGAGCTTTTTTGATGGTTTGAATGTTTCTTTTATCGCCTTGAAGAAAAATAATTATATCATCAGCATATAATATGTGAGTGGGAGCATTCAAATTGCACGACACATGAATGGTTTTGAGTTTATTTTTATCAAAAAGACAAGTGAGTAAACGACTAAGATAATCCTTTTCAATGGAGAAAAGGATAGCAGAGAGTGGGTCCCCCTATATTACACATTTAGTGCATTTGAAGTATCCTTTGGGGGAGCCATTGATCAGAATGGAAATGGAAGCCGGATTGATTAAGGTTCTGAGAGTAGTGAGAAAATAATTACTAAAACCAAAAGACTGAAGCACGTTAATGATAAAACTCCAGTCCATTGTATCAAAAGCTTTTTAAGGTCAAGATTAATGGTAATATTACCTTATCTGTTGACATTGTTTAAAGTGTTAAAACACTCCGAAGCAAGACAAATGCAATTTTGGATGGATCTACCTTTTATAAACCCAAATTGATTCCCGAAGACCATTTTATCTGTTATGAACACGATCCTATTGGAAATTATTTTTGTAATAATTTTGTAAAGAGTGTTGATGGGGGCGATGGGCCTAAAAAAATGGATCTCAGAAGCATTTTCAACTTTGGGGATTAGAGAGAGGAATTGTGCATTTATACCATGAGGAAGAAAACCGTTGGTTAAAAATTATTTGACAAGTTTGTAAACATCATATTGAATAATATCCCAGTAGTGTTGGAAGAAACCATTATTAAATCCAGCAGGTCTAGGGGCACTATCAGGATTTAAACTGAATACAACATCTTTAGTTTCATGATCTATAGGAGTGTTAAGAAGAAAGGTGTTATCTTCATCATCGACCACCATCGCAATGATCCCTGGTAAGGGATCCTTATTGTTATTAGGGCCATTGATAACTCACAATTTGACATATAATTTATTTATTATCAAGGTCTATTAGTTCTAATTTTTTTTGAAGTAATTTTTTATGAATTTTTATCTTCATATTTAAAAAAAATTGGAATGTGACTTGAATGTCATGAATTTTTTTAGTGATATTAAAAAAACTTCTTATGAAAAATATATTAAGTGGTTTCTATTACATTTTCAAATAATTATTCTTCATTAATGTAATAGTTCAAAAATAACCCTATATTTTCTCTTTCTTAGTAATCATTTTGTCTTATGATATCTTTGGTATCAAATTAGCATGTTTTTTTATGGGATACAACTTTTAATAGTTATGAAACGCATTTTCTTTTCATGTGTTATTTATTATAAGATGAATGATTTTATTTTATGTGGAACTCATATGTATGGATGATGATGGTTTAGGAATTATATATCCTTCCAATTCATTGGTTAATGTTTTATATGTCATGAAGTAACATTGGGAACCAATTGAGGAATGCACACTCCACTATGGGAATCATGTAAAGAAGAATTCTCCACTATGTTATAGGTATTAGGTTGTGATTCCTGATTCACAATGACATGCTTTCCTATTTCTATTTTTTTCCAATTATTTCTTCTATATTATGATTTATTTCCAAGGTATTCCAAGTTTCTCTGATATTCCACCACCAATATATTCTACTTTCTAATGTCATGATTTGGGTTTTTCTTTGATTTTCAATATATGCTTCTAAGACATGTTTATATTACCTTTATTGGAAATTAGGTTTCTATTACATGATATATAATGATAAATCGTGTTTTATGAATGTGAATTTTCATACCTAGATCTTTTTATTTTATATTTATCCATTAATAATTTTTTCCCTCATGTTTATTATCTAACAATTCTAATTAGTTGATAAGATTCCCTGTGTGATCATTCGAGCTCACCCCTTTCTTATGTTTCTATTCCTCATGTTATGAAAATTATAATATCATATGATATGTCTAGAAGAGTGTATAAAAGGGAATAGTTATATATTAATGTCAAAAATTGTTTTAAAATAAGACTTGTTTATATCTAGTCTTTTTGACACTAAACATTTTAATCAACAAGTTGTCTAAATGATTTTGAGATGTTTTAATTTAACTATGGAATCAATGAAGCATTTATTTATGTTTTCCATGATTTTTACTATTTCATATCAGGGGAGTGTTTAGTTATTTTTTATCGTAGATTAGAGAACATTAGTAGGAACCCCAGGAATTAATCTGAGTATAGGATAACATCCTAATACATTGGTAAAGTTCATATTATGTGGGTTTTCCCAGAAATAACATCGATATCTGGATATTAAAATGTGGGTGTGTTTGTGACATAGATCATATTAGAGGATATATTTATTGGGTGATCATATTCTCTTTACGAACCTCTATGAAGTATTTTTTTTATTGGTTACTTTTAGGGATTATGTTGATAAGTTCAAAATAACCCAACACAATGTAACCTATGTTAAACTAGTATTGATTTAGTTTGGACTAAAATAATTAAAATCTAACATTAGTATGCCAGAGGGTAAAGGGTTTTAAGGTTGAATCCCATTGATTCTATTGGTTTTGATAAATCCACCATAATGTTAATTATTTTTAATCATGTCAAACCTTTTAGTTTTAATAATAGCTATAACTATAAAGAACCATGGGTTTGAGGGACAATGTGGAGATTACCTCAACCAAAAACCGATCAGAATGGGATCTAGAGTGAGAAAACTTTTGATTATTCAAAACTATCAATCATTAAATATAATTAACAATGTGAACATATTCAAAGTCCCAAACACAAAAAATAATATAAAAACTTGAGTCTCATAAAAGATCAGGTTATGATGATGGTGAAGGAAATAATGTTCAATTTCTTATACAGAAAAAATATTGAAATACTAATAATGGTGATTTCCTCAGGGGAACTGTAAGATTCATTTATTTTAGAAAAATGGGTTATCGAGCATCAAACATCCACTAGAAAATGAAGAGGCTAATTAACATAATTTATAAGAGACTAATATTGATGTACATGGAAATTACATTAATTTTGTGGAATACTTAATACATGACACAAAAATATTCCTAAAGATCATATTAGTTTAGTGTCTTAGGAAAGATGGAACATAATCTTCTAACTTGGTTAAAGATCTTCAACAGATCTCATAAATATATTCCACTATTGTTTCCGACATAAAACCTTTCTTTATATCCTGGGGAAAAGAAAAAATAAAAATGATGATATCAAATACTCATTAAGGGTAATCATGAATAACATCAAACAAAAAACAAACATAAAATGTGAAAACATGACCATAAATTTTGAATATAAAAATCATGGTTAATGGAATAAATTTTGGCAGTACATAAGGCATAGATCATAAAGGAACATTAACCATGATAAAATAGAATTGGTATAAAACATGGAATTGTGGAAAAAATAACCTCATAATATTATTTCCATAGTATCCAAGTAATTTCTTACATGACAATCATATTGGACAAAGTCCATTACTGAACAGGGTTTACTTTTTGTTCCATCCATGTATTTAGGAACCAGATTTACTTATCGTTCCATCCCTGTATTACTGAACCATATTTACTTGAAATTATAGTCATGTTTATCTCAGGAGATATAAAACTTTACCCAATTCTTAGAGGGAGATATCGGTCCCACCCATCTCATGTTGAAAACATTCTTACATGTTCCACAAAAAACATAAAGCATTCATCATATCATATCCCAAGAAATAAAATGAGATTATTAAATATCATTCTATCATTACATAATCCATATAAAATATCATTCCACCATTAATATAATAAAATCATAAAAAAAAGGATAGAAACATAACCCAATTTAAATAGCATCATGTTAGATGTAAAATAATTTCGATAAGATACTTGAACTTAATTCCTAAGTAAAATATCCTTTCTTCTTTCAAAACGTTTTCTTTTCTCAAAATGTTGTGAAATTTTAAAAGAAAATAATTTAATTCAAAATAAAATTGAAATCTTTTAAAGGAATCTTCATGGAAATATGGCATTATGAATGTGTAAAAATCCATTCATGTCTTATATGTTAAAAAACATTTTTCTTGTATTATTGCCGGAAAAGTCAAAAAGTACCGTGTATAGAAAATGAAAGAAAGATTCCTTCCATACCATTTAATAAAAAAACTAACAAATGGTTAAAATTTAATTTAAAAAATAATAGAATAATATAAATGATATTAAATATTTTGGAAACATGGACTTTAATTATAATTATACCCCAGCAAATTCTTACGAATAAACAATCTCAAATAATAATTAGATTGAAAAATTATCTTTTACCTTTGGTCCGGTTTCTTCCATATGTTCCCAAAAAATCTATATAGTGGATTTAAACAAATTATTAACTTGTAACAGAACCATAATAATATTAATTATATCATATATGATTCAATTATATCTTTATATTACCCATTTATTTGTCAATTCCATGTTAAATAAACATTTTGGGTAATGATAGTTTTATTTATCTTAAAGGTTTTGACTTCTTATTCTTGATATTATTAATTATATCATGATTAAATTACTTATATAAGGTAAAAAATGATTTATATATCATATATATTCAGTATATAAATATATATATATATATAATAGATAGATAAATTAAATGGAATACACTGTTTATGGAGACAGTAAGTCATAAGTATGTATGAACGTTGTTTCCATTTCATTACTGAATTGAATGGAAGTAATTAAATGATATATATATATATATATTATAAT
Organism: Viscum album; assembly: GCA_963277665.1. Taxonomy (NCBI): domain Eukaryota; kingdom Viridiplantae; phylum Streptophyta; class Magnoliopsida; order Santalales; family Viscaceae; genus Viscum; species Viscum album. The sequence continues at coordinate 839,175,107 of OY728167.1, forward strand.
TATTTTTTCATATATTTGATACTTATTTATTGTATATAATTTATAATCTCTATTGAATGGTTAACGTGGAAAATTAATCTCGTCACATTGGGGAGATGGTAGGTCGTACGTACACACGAGCGACGATATCATTCCCATAATTCTTGAATGGGATTTAATTGAATGGTATAATATATTTTAGAATAAATATAATTTTATAATAATAATATATAGTTATTAAATCCATTTCTATACTCATCCAAGTAAGGTGGTGGTGAAAAACATATTACACCACGGTGTGGAGACGGTAAGCCCTACGTACGCACGCATGGTGATTTCGTTTTTCTTATGATGGATTGAAAGTAGAATATGGTTGTTTAATAATTATAATAACATATTAGTATTCAAGTTATACTATATTTGTTATTCTATAATGAATCAACTCAGGAAGTAGAAGTAGAATTTGAAAGAAATATGAAAGAATCGGTAGAGGGGATTACCTCTTCTTGTGCTCTCTTTAGATCTCCTCTTAATGCAACTAGAGTTGGTTTTTTGAGAAGACCAGAACCTCTCAAATATAACTAGGTAATGAATAGAAATAGGATAGTTATGGATGAATGTGAATGCTCGAAATGAAGTGACGTGGTGAGGGTGGATGTTCCCTTTTATAATTTAGGTGAGGAGCACTTTTGGAAACCTCAAAAATATTAATTTATAAAAAAATCAAACACCACTCAAAAACCACAAAAATGTTCCAATTTAGAATATTATATGATATAGGGTTGTAATATAATCAACCAAAAATTTTTATAAAAGTTTATGTGCCCATTAAAACCTTATCTTTTCAATTTAACACTTGGTTATTCTATATCATTTTAACAAGGGTAGAAAATATTTAAATATGAAAAGGGTAAAATGTTTACTTATTTTATGTCAATTAGATCATAAATAAATAATTTAGAATTTTATTTTCAATATTATAATTATTCTATATTTTTTAAAATGTTTTATGATTTTTAAATAATTTATTAAAACACGATTTTAACAAAAAATAAATAGTGTCAATTTTTACACTATTCAATTTATTGATCTCAAAATATAACGACAACAAGTTAACTTCAAACCAAATATTTTATTATATTCCTTTGAGGTAAATGTTATCTATAAAATTCATTGTACATATTAATTATCCAAAAATATATTTATTTTAATATTATTAATAACATTTATTTGATATCTCCCTTAATGAAATAATTACTGCAATGATTTTGTGTAATTATTTAATATTATTATTTGTTGAGTAAAAATAAAAAATAAAATACTAAGATGAAGATAAATTTAATATATTTCATTATAATATATGTAGTATAATTTATATTCTATAAAATAAAACATTAAAAATGTTTTACTTATTAAAGTACGAATGTAAAAACATTAATATTACTTTAAATAAACTAATATAAATTTTATAATCTATTATATAAGGCTCCAAATGGTCACAAGATTGACCTTTGGATTATTATAGTGGAGATATACTATACCAATATGATTTGGTCACGTTTTTGGACATTTTTATGGTTATTAAAACTTTAATAATAATTATTTCATTGATTTCTAAAAAATTAATTAATTTTTACATCATAAAATAATAATACTTTAAGGTAATTATTTATTTCCTAAAAATTAAAAATAAATTAATATGTTGAAGTTAATTGATTTATCTTTACAATGACTACTTATTTCTGAATAAATCACCTGGTTATATCTATATTAAAATTATTATAATTATAAGAAATGTGAGTTTGACATTTTGTCACTTTCATTGGTTTCATTAATATTTATGTCACATTCATTGTGAAGTGGACATTAAATGACTATGTTTCGAATAAATGATTTTAAGGGAATACTGTTATTAATATAATGGGATTTTGTTTGGTTTTCGGATAATTTTGTTGTCCTTATCATATTATTAGTTACCCAAATTTACATGATTTACCTTTAATTGTGGTAAATAAAAATTACCATAGTTACTATTCATAATATCCAAAAATAAGAGTAACCTATTAACATTATTTGAACCCAATTATTACAAATATTTTATCCTTTTTTCATTATTCCAAACACAAAATTGGTATATGTTAATTTATGATTAATTCTCTTTGTTAAGACCAAAATGTGGGTTTTTAGGAATTAAAAACTTATCGAAAGATTGTAACATATTTATGTCCAACATAAATGTGAAATTACATTCAATGACAAAAATGGGATTAAATGATAAAAATAGAATCCAATTAATCATTAAAACCAAACAAAAATATAATCTAACAAGATAAATAAGTTAGATAAAAAGTTAATTTTGAATTAAAATGTAGTATTTTTAAACTATTCATTAAAATTTAAATGTTATCAGAAAATTTCCAAAATATCAAAAAAAGTAAATTTTATATGTCCCAATTCCAAAGAAGAAGTTTATTTTTCAAATAGAACTTATAAAAGTGTCCAAACTAGATTTAAAATTGGGGCACCATCAACAAGTAGTAAAACTGCAATTTTTTGAAAAATACTCATTTAATCTGAAAAAATTGAATTTTTTCTTATAAAATGTTCTAGAAAATAAATAATATGAATTATAATGTTATGTAAAATTAAAAATGTTATTAATAATATACATAACAACAAGTTTATATCCCATTAAATAATAATGTTATAATAATATATCGTTGTTCAGCGAAACTCGGTATTGTGTACAAAGAAAGATATCGAGGAAGGTATCTCTTGCATATAATGCAAGCCAAGTCATTGTTGAGTATAGTAAAGTATTCCTTTTGGATTGAAACAAATCTATACTCAGTGTTGTGTGAAATTAATTATATCAAAAGAACTTTAAATTGTGTGTAACACTAGCCAAGAATATTGTTGTGTATACTACAAGCTATTAAGTTACTTCGTATATTGAAAGCTAATATCGGTGTAGCGTACAATAAAAGAAATCAAAGAAATTCAAAGAATATATATCATAAAATCTCAGGGTGTTAAACAGTGGGAGTGGAATGTATGCATCCAAAAGCACCACTATCAGTCCAATGACTTAAGTGTAGAAAAAATTGACATTGACCAATTAAGTGTAATAAATACATTAATGATATGGATGATAGGCCCGAATGACTACCAAAACCAATGAAATAAGTTATAGTATATTCAATGACTACTGATAAGGAATATTATTGTAATGAAATCATCCACTTTAGAATTTTGGATATTTGATCATTATTCAAGCCACTTTATGTTCCCTAGATTTTTTTATTTCAATTGTGTTGATGTTTAGTTTATCAAATAAAATGGTTTTCTTTTAAATTTAAATTATATGAGAATTAAAATCATTGTATGGTTTTTTTATGTATTTTATATGATTCTACAAATGGATTAACTATTTCAGAATATACTTTACATTCATGAAATGTTGTTAGATTTTCCACATCATCCTCTCAAAATAGAAAATATACGTGGGTTGGAAAAACAACTACCAGCTGTCATAGAGATATCTTAATGTATTTTTAACAGTAGAAGAAATAAACAAATCATCTCCATAATCATCATACATCAATTCACCACTACCCCATTTAGGCGTCATTATGTCTAGAAAAGTTGAAACAACTATGAAAATGGTGGATGTAGAATAACCCCCCCCCCCCTCCATGGTTATTAGAGGAAAAGGATATTGTGGTTAGGAAAAATAATTTGATTCCTCCTAGGGACCTTGTGGATAGGTATAATTATAGAATTTACTTTGATTCCATAGATAATTTGATCCCACAGAGATTGTATGGGAAATAGTTTGGGTTTTGGGAGGCCTTACTTCAAAACATGAAGATCCAGTCAAAGTGGGTGTCTATCCCCCTCTAGTTGTTAGCCGATAAGGATTCATGTAGTAGGAAAAAAAATTAATGCTACAAAAAGTGAGTAGGGAAATAATTTGTTATCTACAAATTATTGTGATGTAGGAAAGCAATAAGATGGAGATGGAACATGCTATTATAGTAGAGGTGGCTACTTTGGAAAGGGTTAGTAGGGGTCTGGAAGTAGATCTCAACACAAATGATGTGGAAAATCATTATTCATAAACTTTATTTTTAGACCTCAAATTTCCACCATCACCTATAAGTTGAAGAACCACACGGGGAAATAGATAATTGTGTGTTGTGTATCTATTATTAAAACAAGGAGTCTCATTTAATACCTTAATCTAATTTTTGATAATCAATCACGGCAGGTATGAACAATTAAATGAATAAAAATAAAATAGGTCATAAAATCTAACATTAACACCCCAATACATTAAAATATACCTATTTTAGAATAAATTTAATTTTATCGATGGCTTTCAGTGCACACAACACTGGATTTAAACAAAAAATTATTTAGCCACTCATTGTGCACAAAATGTTAAAATATTTTTTACCACTTTTATAAAATTTATTTTAAAAAATATAAATCATTCATTAAATTAAAATACCAAAATTATATTTGGGAGAATAGTTTTGGATTTTTTTAGAAGTTTCATTTTTCATGAATAGTGAAAAATACTAAATTTCTATTGGAAACATCATTTTTCATATAAATTTTTTATAATGATAAATTATATTATGAATTTGTTTGAAGTAAAATTAGATTTATTATATATCAATTAATCCAATCTTCGTCATTTTAATAATTTTTATATTGAATTTATATATAAAATATTTGTATGATTTTGAACATTTTCACTTTAAAAACCTGATTTCTCATCACGTCTGTGGGATTAATTTTTAATTAAAATTATCCACATCTATGACAATAATTTATAAAAATGGATTACATATCTATAATAATCATGATTTATAATTTAAATTATGTTCAAATTTATTTTTACCAAAATGAATAATGAATGCAGTAAAACATTAATTACCATGTTTAAGGTAAATATAGGTTTACTTTTGGGTAATACTAAAATGATAAGGGTATGAATAACCTATAAACTAATATAGAAACTATTTTGAGGAAATATTTCGACAATTAAACTTATAAGGTTCAATAATGGTACATTATGGTACCTTTTGACATATAAAAAACATGGGATCAATCATTTCCTTCCAAAAATAACAACTAGGTCCTCGCCCCAACTTTTAAAAGGCCTCCACCTCTTCTCTTTTCTTCACACCATAAAAACAATTTTTTCAAATAAATTAAAAAATAAAAACTGAAAATTACCTACCCTTATCCTAAAATACTGATTTGAGGAATAATTTCAACCTAGGAAGGAATTAGTTCCAACCTGTGGAAGATACCTGAAGAAGAGGTCAAATTTTTCAAAGGGCGTCTTTATTTTACTTATATATCCACCACTTGAAATTTTTATTAAAACATGATGATATAAAAAAATAAGTATCTTTAATATACTAGTATTATTTTATAATAATTTCATGACATGAAAAAATCTCCACTTCTATCAAATAATTTCAAATATCATCATTCCTGTGTATAGCGGACTACCACCTCACGAACTGATGTCATTTATTTTTTCTATTTCCACCATTCATGGTTCGATATGATGATGGATTTTAAGTATGTATGTGATATTTACAACATATTTATACCAATTGAGTCACTATATTATATTTTATATATATATATCCCTTTCATTTCGTAGGATATACGATATCATCGCTCGTTTGTACGACGTACTACTACCTCGCGAAGAATTGTGATCCGTCTTTCACGAACACTTCACACGAAAGGTGATTATGATAAGGGTGATTATTATATGTGATGAAAAGGAAATAATTATTATATTAATGAAATATTTATCATTATTGAAATATAACATATATCATGTGCTTTCTTTTCTTTTCACGCATGTAAAGATGAAAACACCGTTCATGTACGTGTGGACTACCACCTTCATGAAGGGATGTGACTCTATTTAAATCACCACACTACATGGATTATATATTTAAGTATATAATATTTTATATATTTTATTATGATCATTCTCTAAATTTAATATATTACATACCTCCTTTTTATAATCATCATTGAAAATGGTAATGTAACTCATGCGTACGTACAACCCGCCATCTCCATGATTGTAACATACTTAATTTTTCATAAACATCATTCAAGATTGGTTTTAAAAGTAAAATTAATGTAAAAATAAGATAATTATTTGAATATTATTATTATTCTAGAGATGGTATAACTATATAATATACACATCAACTATATCTTTCATGACGAAACATGCATGAGAAAAGAAGGCCATTGACAACAAAAACAATGAAAATAATGAAAGAATATTAATGAATGGGTAAGAAGATGTTAAAAAATGATAATATATGATAGTATAAATATTAATATGTTTCTATTTTATCTTAATAATGTGTTTAGAACCACTATTAAAGATTCAAAACAATGTTCAACCAAAAGGAAGCGTAGGGTAAGGGATTTCATCTCAATTTCATTTAATTGAGCCATATTATACTATTATACATCTAATTTATTTTAAGTGGTGTATATACTTCCCCTTTTAACACGTAATATCATTAATACCTCATTATTAAGGTTACTGTATGTTTATATTTTTATTATTTCATTTAAGGGTATTTGAATAAAAAGTTACCCAGTGGAAAAGAATTTCATAACTCAGTGTCATTTCATTGGTTTATATTACTTCTTCATTGTCGATGATATTAGAAGATTATGTATATAATTAATTTTTATTATATTATGTTATATTTAAAAAAAATTATTTAGATTTGAAGTTGATACAAAAAATTGTTTCATTGGTTCATTCTCACTTTAATGTTATAATCATTTCAAGGGTTTACTTCACAATTTCATTTTAATAGAGATTGTTTATTCTTGAATTTCAGTTGAATGAAATTATTTGATAATTTTATAATTAACCATTTAATTTTATACTCCACTAGTTAATCATGATTTTTTCAAGTAATAGTTCCATTTTCTAACTCTTGGGTACTTAAATTAATTGATAGAATGTTTTTAATAAAATCCAACTTAATTTATCTCTTTTATAATTAATATTTTTTCTTCCAAATTTTTTTTTCTATAAATGTTTTTAATTTTTTTTTGGAACTTTTCAAAACGATTTATTAAATAAATTTTGATCCATTTTTACTCTTTATAAATAAAATTCAAAGGAATCGTATGTCATTTTTAAAACAATGCATGTTTTGATTTTACAAAAAATGTTTTCAGGGAGATTTTTGTAGTATTATAAATAGGGAACATTCCAAACCTTTTTCATATTGAAAAAAGAAAATTATTTATTACTTTTATGAGGTGTATGGGTTTATATTACATCATTAAAATCATTTATTTAAAGAATCCTTTGTAAGTTTATGAGGATATTTTTAACAACATTTTTTGAGAAATTGATTTTTAAAGAAAATGTTTTTCAAACTGAATAGGATATATTCCTTAAGAATTTTTTTAAAGATCTTTTTATGTTATTTATATTCATCAATGAAAACACATTATTATTAATCCAATTGGTATATTATATACCGTCCTTATTCTTCCTCTTGATGGTTTATAATTATTTTGACCAAGGATATTATTGACATTTACTTTATTGAATCATCTTTGTAGTCATTAACTATTCATTGAATTGTTCACTTTCCTATGAAAACTAATTTTCACATAAATTAAAATATTTTTATCTAGTATATTATTATTTCCCAAATTGTTTACCATTTTTTCATATGTTCTTTTCATTGATAGTTATTTTATTAAGTGGGGATAGATTGATAAATTTTTACCTTTTAATCAATATGGATTTTAATTATTAGTCACATTACTCATGAATAAAATAAATTATTAATTATATTAGGAATGATTCTGACATGAAATACATTGTTTGGGGACTATTTATAGAAATCCCCACTCTTTATCAGTTGTATCATGAGACAAAATTAGTTGGCCAAACCCTATAAGTTTGTAACCAGTAGTTTTAAGCAGTCTTTTGAACGGTCTTGACATTAGTGATATAGTTGTCCCAACCAGATCCGTTTGTACACAATATGCTAAAAACCATCTTCTAAAAGGTCTTGAAGGTAAAGGTATCATGTCTCTAGGAACATGAAATCTGATAATTAATCATTTCATTTGTTTATATTTGAATCGTTGTTATCGTAGATATTTTGGCCAAGATATTATATCTTAATGAATTCAATTTTTAGTTTATTGATTAAATGGATTTTGTTTTCAATTATTTACCTTTATATATTGATTTTACCTTATCTAATCATGATTTTTAATGTTATTTAAATTGGATTTGTGTTCATCTATTTATTTTTAAATATGGGCTGTTCCTTTTTTATTCATGATAGCTTCTTGTATACATAACCCATACTAATAATTTGACCTCACCATTATATTTTTTACCTATATCAGGAATACATAAAGTGTACTATTTTTTATAAGAAAGGAAATTCTAGAGGTAAAATTATTATTCTTGGAAAAAAATAATTTCCAAATTTGTGTATTTATATGTAATGTTAAACTCAAGTATATATCTATTTTACCATGACTAATATATTATTCATTCCGTAAGGATGTGATTCATTGTATCCTATCAAATTGTAATAATTAAACCATTGGCTCTGGGAAATTGGTGTTGGGGTTTCTACAGTTTTTATCAGAGTATTTTTAGTAGAAGCCTTAGGAACTAGATTTATAAAAAAACATAGATTGGGGATCATAACCATTTGATAGATTTTGATTATAAGTATAGAATATCATCCTAATGATTTTGTGATCTATAAATAATGTAGTTTTTTCTATTAATACATCCCATTATAGATACTACAAGTGGACGTTTTTTGAACATAGGTACCTATGGGTAATAACTCTAAAATATTCATGTCGGAATTGACTCGATTGTTACCTGGTATATGACAACAGGCCTTACTGTGCACCAGGTTTGACACTCCCAAAATATCTTCTTAAGATAATTCTCATTTTCATTTAAACCAATTATAAAGGATTTCAAATTAAATACATTCCCAAAGAAGAAATTTTTTTTGATTCTGATATTAAAAATGCATAAATTTTAATTTATGTCAAGTGCTACAGCATATTTGGAATTAAAAATTATGATTCAAAGTTCATCATTTTATGATCTAATCCAATATGTTCCTTTATTTAGAAATGGTACTTGAAAGGAATAATGGTATCTATACTCATGACAAATGTAGAGTTTTCCTTGATGAAGAATCCAATACAACTAGTTTTTTAACTGAGCATGTTATGGCTATATTAGGGAATCTTAATCAGGTTATGAAAAATAACCTTTCACGAATGGAGTAAACTATTCCATTATGATATTATACTATATTAGATTTCTATATAGGAAATAACCCTTAATATTTTAGTGGGACTACTAATACAATTGTAGTTTAGAAATGGATTAACTCTCTATAGAATATCCTTATAATGTTCAGATGTAATTAAATGGAAAAGGGTACAATTATAGTGTATTGTTTCAAATGTGATGTTGAAAAATGGAGTTCATTGATCCAAAATACTAGGGAGGAATAGGGAATAAAACACATGGAATGGAACGGTTGAAGGAAACATTCATTGAAAAATATTTACCTATTGATCAACAAAATGATTGGAAGATAAAGTTCATTTACTTTAAAAAAAGGAGAAAGAAATTTTTCTAGATTATAAAGATACCTCTACAAGGTTATCTTAGTATTTTATAGATTAAATATGCAACAAATAGTGTAATATTAACTAATTCATTGAATAGATTAAGCCATGTCTCTAGAGGTAACTGGTCTCTAAAACTTTTCCATCATATGATGAAATAGTTTTATGTTCTGTCAAGATAGAGAAATAATTCCCTATATATTATGGATTATAAGGGAAGCTATATAAGAATAGGATGGAAGAGTAAAAATTGGAAAACAAGGAGAAGAAAAATAAGGATTTTCATTCATGTGATATTTGTGGAAAGAAACACCCTGGTACTTACTAGAATGGAATTGTAGATTTCTACAATATGGAGACAAATTACACCATGATCATGATTACAAGGGAAAGAAAGAAGTTTTTAATGTTAAATGCTTCATCTATACAAATAAGCTTCATTAAAAATAATAATTTACCAAGAATAAAGGGAATATACCTTCGATGGAGCTAAGTGATAAAGGTAAAACTTATGATATTCATATTGCTGAAGTGGAATGATTAATTTTCCAGTGTTTGGAATGAATAATTATGTCATTTTTTTATTTTATCAATGATATCCTAGTTATAAGAATTATGAAATGTATAAGGATTATACTTCAATACTTTTTATTAAGGATTTGAAAGTGTATGTTAAAAGGTGATGATAAAAATTGAAAAAAAATTATGGAATGTTGGTCTTGATGGAAAACATATGATTTTGGGAATGATAGTCAATAATATGTTCATAGTGTTGAGATAATTGTGTAGTGATAAATAGACGATTGATATGTATAACGTGAATTGGATAGTACTAAATACCTTCGATCGGATTATTGACTTTTGGACAATGTGAATTATGCTTCATTTAGTTCATGGAATTTTTCTATTTAAGGATTATATGTAATAATCTATGTTTTACTTAAGTAATAAGGAATCATGTATGTTTTCAATAAGTTTTTATGGTAATTCAAGTAATTACAATTTTTCAAGTGAATTAATAGTCAAGGTATTCACATAGTTGGAATATAAAATTAAGATCCACTTTATATTTTCTAGGGACTATAATAATGATTTAGTGACCTTCATTAAAATATTACTTTGAATTTGGGGAGACATTTTTTGATGAGTCTTAAGGTCAAATTTATATGAAATTTATTAAGTTAGACTTTACATGTTATTGGATAACATTTTTGAACCATATTTGTTTTATAAAATATTTTTAGACATAAGGAAATAATTTTATATCAATTATAGAACATAGTATCTATAAAAATTGGATTTTAGAGATTCGGGCATAAAATATTAATTTTTGGATATTCATTTCTTAGAGTAAGGGTTGAATTGGAATTTGTTCAAGGAACAACCAAAGGGAAAGATTATGCATACGAAATTGAATGAAATCTGGTGTGTATATCTTAACAAGTATTGTAATAAAATTTAGGAAAATTATCTTGAAATATAATTTTATCCTATTGTAATAACTTTTTATGATATCAATGACTTTTTTCACACATTTTTGTTGTATGGCATAGTGGTTGTCAACATCCTCCTAGCCATGTTCTCTACCACACTCCATCTATATTTGGGTGTTATTTTTTTATTCCATGTCCATGTTTCATTTACCACCTATGTTCTCCTCTTGGAAATCCCATTCATGTGATTATTCAAAATAACCTTTGTACTTTCCATTCTCTATTATTAAGATGATATTTTATTAAACCTTTTACGATGTGGGTTTTTGTCTGCAATGGTATTCCCAAATGCCATACCCCTAGTAACTAAGACCAAGTTTAAATTGTGAGGATTCAATTTTCTAAATTTTGGGATAATGTAATAACACAATATTTTATAATATATTAGTTTTAAAATATATTTAATTTCATCGATAGCTTACGATGTATGTAACATCGAGTTTAATAAAAAACATTGTTTAGTCGCACTTTGCACACTTAATTTAAAATTAATTATTAAAAAATTTAGAAAAAAATTGAAATAATCAACTTCTTTTTTTTAATAGAATACCAAAATTAACTTAGGGCTAATTTTTCGGATTTTTATGAGAAGTTTTATTTTTTAATGAATATTTAGAAATACTAAATTTTATTTAAAAAATGTAATTTTTTTTAAATTATTTATAATGAAAAATTATATTTTGAATTTTTTAAGGAAAATTTATTTCCATAAAATTTCAATTTATCTAATTTTTTACATTGTAATAATTTTTATATTTAATTTACATATAGAAAATTTTTAAACTTTTGAATATTTTCACTTTAAAAATTTTCTTTTTCGTCACATCTGGGGGATTAGTATTAAATTAAAAGTTTCCAGTTATTTGTTTCGAAATTGAAAAAATGGACTCCATATTTAAAATCCTAATAATTTATATTTTCTAATAACATCAACTTATTTTTTGATTAAAATGAATAGTGAATACACTAAAAAAATAATTACCACAATTAAGGTAAGAATGGGTTTACCAGGGGTTAAACTAAAACGATAAGGGTAAAAATGACCATTAAATTTATATAAAAACTACTATATGAAATATTTTGGGAATTGAACCTCTAATGTTCTCTATTTTTCCATTTTATACACTTTTATCATATGAAAAATGCAGTATCACTCAATTCTTTTCAAAAATTCCAAGTATGTCCTCTCCCCCACTTATAAAAGGTTACCCACTCTTGTTTCTTATTCAAACCATAAAACAAAATTGGTTCGGGTAAAACTAGCCCAAAATACTTCCCATATTCCCTCCCCTATTTCTAGATTTACTATTTTTGACATAAAGAAAACCTATGAAGGAAATAGTGAAAACCTAAGAAGGATACCCGAAGAAGAGGTAGTGTTATTCAATGAGGGTATTTATTTTACATATTTATCAATGTCATTTAATTATTATTGAACCATTATTATATATTAATATCAAGATTTTCCATATATCAAGAAGTTTTTATAATAATTTAGTTATCTAAAACTATCTCCACTTCCATCAAATGGGTTAAGAAATCATTCTTCGTGTGTGAGGTGGACTATTGCCACACGAACCGATGTTGTTTATTTTTTCCATTTTCACATCTAAATACTGGGTATGATGATGGATATTAAGTATGTATATGAAATTTATAACATATTATTACATATTTATTTACTATATTACATATATATTTTTAAATCCCACTCCTTAGGAGATAGGCTAACGTTGCTCTTGCGTACGTCGGACTACCGCCTTGTGAAGTGATGTGATTCTTATTTTACTAACACATAACATGGAATGTGATAATGATAAATTTAATTATTATATGAAATATAAATGAAATATTTATGACATTAATGAAATATTTTTATTTTTTTCATTAATATATATATATATATATATCATTTTATTTTTTTCCTTTTCTCTCATATAAAGGTTATATCATCGTTTTTGTATGTGTGGACTACTGCCTTCACAAATCGATGTATTTATCTTTTCATCACCATGGAACATGGATGATATATATATATATTTATATAAAATGTTATATATGATATTCTAATAATTTTATAATGGTAAAATATTACTTTCCTCTTTTCCATAATGATTATTGAAAATGGAAATGTTACTCATGTTTATGAATGACCTACCGTCTCCAAGATCATAACGTGCATCATTTTTCATAGTCTTCATTCATGAATGGTTTTAAAAGTAAAGTTGATGTAAATATATGATAATTATTTCCTGATTATTTTTCTGGATATGATATAACTATATAATATACACAATATTAGGATCATTCATGATGAAACATGAATGAGAAAAAAAGGGAATTTATACATGAGGAAATGAAAATAATGAATGATTATTAATGAAAGGGTAATAGGATTTTATAAAAGGATCATATATGATAGTAAAAATATTAATAAGGATTTTTTGTAACTTAATAACTTTTTTTAGAACCACTATAGAGTATTTTAAATAATGTTCATTGATAAAACACTATTTTATTGAATATTTTATTGATAATAAATGATATAATTTCCTCACATTGTGTTAAATATGTTTATTTATAAAATATTTGGGATTTGATCATTCATTTGAAAATTTGGTGACAATTCTAGTTTTACCCTTAATAGTGCACTGTATTATTTCAAAGATAAATATTTTTATATTTATTATTTGAATTTGAAATTTTGTAACAGTGTTCCTAACTTAATTATCTACAATTTTTATTCAGGACACTAAAGCTAAAGAGTTAATTTGGTTGTTAAAATTGAGCCATGAAGTCAAAGTTGGGCTGGGCTCGCCAGAATGGAGAAGGTTCTGTATTTGGGCCATATCCTCTACATACGAGCTTGGATTGAGCCCAAATTTTGAGGAAAGCTCGGGGACATGATGTGGCACAAATCATCCTTCTGGAAGGCCGGTCAATTCACGCGTTTTGGAGGTCAAATGGGCGGTGAAAGTTTCATTAAAATATTTGGCCGAGATTTTGCATTCACACTTGAAACCACTTTAAACCTAGCCTCCCCTCCACTCTATAAATTAGTGATTTTCTCATTTGGAGAGGCTGGTTCGTGAATTGGGAGATTGGAGGCAGAGGATAATTGGTTTCAACCAAATTCTACAACCATTGTAAGAGAGGTAGCTCTTGAAGCAAGGATCCTCTCATCGAAGCCTCCTTCTCTCCTTCATGTTGTAATCGTTTTGTTTGTGTAATAAACTTCTTTGTTCTTCTTTTATTTCTTCTCTTTTCCTCTGTTTTATTTAAATTTATTCTTCTCTTAATATTCCTCTTGGGGCTGGAATTCTTGAGTAGAAGCGATATTGGGTTATACCCATTATAAACCTTTGCACATGCAAAACGCTTCTACGATGATTACGCCACCCATGGAAGAGTAATTTTTAGTGATCGATCTATCTTCTACCCTCTTCATTTAATTATTTTGAATCATTGAGCCTACTGTAATTAACTTAATATGATCCATGAATTATGTTTTTAAATTTTAAGAAACTAAGCAAGCAATTGAACAATTAATACAAAAACACGCGAGGTCGAGATTTTGTGCAAATTGTGAGAGTGCGAGCTTAATCGGTAATACAAGACCACTTGGGATAAATTTGTAGAGTTCAAATATAATCCCTAAACACAACTCATCCTCATTTCCAAAATGGATTTGTGCTCTAATTAACCACTGACCATAAGCTAACCTTAGAACAACAATCAAAGTAGGGTTCTGCGATTGCATGTTCCGAAGCTAGCCTAGGGTTTAAGTAATTCCATCTTTGTGGTTAAGTTAACTCTTGTAGGGTTCGAGGGTTAACAAATTAGAGGATCATAATTAAGTGGATATTCATTTAAATGATAATGATTAATATGTAAATGAAGAGGTAGAGTTAGATCGATTACGCCTTTTAAAATATTTTCTAAAAAAACATCTTCTTGTTGTGTTATTTTAATCGGAATTCATTTCAAAACTAAAAACAAAAAAAAATACAATCTTCTTCCAACAAACTTCTTCTAGATTCATAAACTATAAACAACCCCCATCCTTTTCTAGTAGTGTTTTTATTCTCTTTTATTTTATTTTTAGAATACCTCTAATAAGATGTTTTAATTCACTTCCTCCTTTGAGAGACGACCTTGGTTAGCCCCCTATGCTACACCAAGTAAACTAAACATTAGCTTCATAGAGTGTTGTGCTTGGAGTTTTATCCAACATAACTCACTTTTGAAGTTCTTTTGAGAGCGCGTGTGACAACGCTCTTTCATTCATCCAAAAGTAAGAATAAGGTAAGGTATTTCACTAGAATTTCCTTTCGTTGCAGCATATTGTAATCACTACTAAAAATTTCACCAATCACAATTGTTTCAAACCATTAAGATAGCCACTGAAACCATTGGTATAGTCTATACCAATTGTTCTAGGAACAGTTGGCATGTTTTCTGTCACAATATCCCTATACCAATGGTTTCTATAGAACCATTGGTACAAGTTGTCTCAAGTTACTCTATTCCAACAGTTTCCATGAAACCGTTTGGATATATGTATACCAAATATTCATGTATTTTGGTCTAAATATTTTCCATCATACTGGTATACCAATGTTATACATGACCATTAGTATACACACTTCACCCTAGACCATCTATCAAACTTTATACCAATGGTTCTTTAAACTGTTGGTATATTCTCTTCTCCTCAGCAAAAAAATAGGTATATCATGCACCTCTTCCAATATTACATAACCTATAAACATGAAACCACCTGCAAACATTAAATCATTTATTCTGAGTGCCTATTATAATTGGATTCATTTATTTTCAAACTATATCTTCCATGAAATTTAAGAGATAAAAGATTTTTTTTAATAAAAATAATCATTTAATGGAAAAGCGTATACATTATAGGGATGTTCATGAATGATGGTTACCTGTCCGTCTCTTCTTGGTATTTAGTTATAAGGATGGGTTCATATATTTAACCAGTGTTCTAGTGTATGTTTAGGTGAGGTGATTTAGATACCATGTTAGTAATATAATTATAACATGGGAGAAATGTTTCAATATAAATATTCAAAGGAGGAGGCACTAAAGCATATGAATTGGTACTGGTAAGAAAAAGTTTATGATGGGTAGTAACATAATATTAAAAGGTTTTGAACAATTACCCCATTAATGTTTTAGATATATGGTCCTAGTTGAGAAACATCTTGGTGTTTCAATTATGAAAACAAGCATTGGATCTAGTTTTTTGGTCAGTGAACCTTAAATTAATGGTTATTCATTAGATGTGTTTGGAGAATTTGGGAGTGGAATGAGGTTGTTTAGACTTAAATTATTGACTAATATAGGTCTGCATATTTGTATGGTTTGTCCACTAATACTTCTTGTGGATGATAATAATTATAGTGGTGATATTTTGAAACCACGTGTTCATACGTGCATTCAAAATTTAAGGAAAATTTTAATTTTCAATTACATGAGGGTTTGTTTTATCAATAGTTGTTTGAGTTCTATTTATGAGGGTTGGATACAATATGAAAGACATTTTGGACATCATAATGGTGCTCGAGATATAGCTCAAGGGCTCATGGGAGCATCAAGGAGGGGAGGAGGTGACTGTGGAAAAACTATAAAAGACCATTGTATGACTGGTGGTCTTTTTTAGGGGAAAAATTAAAACATTTTCCCGAGGGTTTTTGAAGTGGTAAGTCCGCTTTTCCTCATCAATTTCTTAAAACCATGGGAATCCATCCCTCCCTCCTCCCTTTTCGGGACCCACTGATCTAGAGGTTGTTTTTTTGACTTATATTTTGAAATTAGAGAGGTTAGTTCCTCCATCTAATATCATTTTTCAATATAGTGATGACACATATTTCAATAGTAATCTCTCTTAGATGTAATTTGGATGTGATATTTATATCTAGAAATGGAGTTTGTATTATATTATATTATATTATGAAATAGTTTTAAACACCCATTAACACATATTAATCAAACCTCCCACTCCCAAACTCTCTAGGGATCTGATTTGACCACTTGATTTGGCCCTGACATTGTTTTATTCCTTTCATGAATTTGTATTCATTACCACTATTCCTCCCATTATAAGTGTACCTAATGGTAATAACCTTTTCAAGGGTCCTCCAAATCTTTTTCTTACCAATTCAGAGTTATCAGATGCATCATCCCTCCATCTCTTCTATCAGTTAGATTGGTTTGGCTACCGCCAGCCCTTGATCAAGAATTTTAATAGGGACATCAATGGATTTAGGGGGATTCATATTTCACATTGGTGGCACTAATTGACTATTTCAAAATTCTCATCAATTTCCTAATAGATGAAAACATGATTAATTTTTTTCATCCACCAAAAATGTTTTCAATTCTATGCATTTGTATTATTATATATAGTATTTCGACTATATTTGGATGGGTGATTATCCCCCTTAATGGTTTGGGTAAGTCTTCCTATCACAACCCTCCCTTTTCAAAAATTTTCCATCCATATGGTGTTTGGAAACATGATTGGGAATTATCTAGGTTTACACTGTAGAACTCAATATTTATATCATTATATCACTATGTGCATTTTCATGGTGGATGACATAATGATTCCCCCATAGAAGTCTACCTCAAAATAAATTAAAGGCTAGTGCATGTGTGATACAAGATGTTCACTTCCAATATTCATCAATCTTTTTCCAACTCTCCAACCGATAAGGTTATTTGGCTAAAATGTTCCACTGGACCTAGAATGTCCTTCCATATAAATTGATAATGAAAAATTAAATGATCTTATGGTATACTTTATTGAGGTTTCTAACTAGAATTTGGAATAATATTTCCTATCTTATTCTATAATTGATTTAATACCTCATCTTATTTCAATTTTTTTAATTTATGATCATTCCTCAATAGATTGGGTGGATTTTAGCTTCTTAAGGAATTAATTTTTTCTCCCTTTCACTATTTATTCTAGTAAGTAGCACCACCTAATATTTGAAATTTTTTATACAAGTCTGGGTGTTTTAGGAGATTTGGTCGATTAATGTTTCCATTCTTGTTAAATTTAATTGAGTTTTCTTGATTTGGACCTTGGTTTTCTTGGCGAATCTCTATAGTATGTCCTCACTTTCTGAGAATTTATCTTGTATACATTAAAGATGTTCTAAAATCATCATTATGTTATGGGCATTCACAATATAATTGTGATGTTTTTATCAATCCCTCTATAGTCAATCCATGTTTCCTAGGACCTCCCATGGTTCAAACATATTAATGACCTAGTTATACTCTAATAAAGTAATGACTCAGATAGAGTAATGTGGATGTGTTTTGACCATGGGATGGCACAAGTGACAGGGCATCAAGGAATCACCAATTGGGAACAATTTTTCCCACAAAAAAATACTTAAAATTGTAGTAGAAAATAAAAAAATCGACATTAGCCATCCTTACATAAAATTTCCATACTGAAGGAAAAGAAAACAAATAGAAGAAATGTGGTATAAATGAGGACAAAATGAAACACACTAATCAATCTCTATACTACCCCGATCTCCCTCCCCTATAAATAAAACCACATAGCCACCTTTAGTGCCCTTCTGACCCCCTTCGTAGAATATAACAACACCCCATATCCATAAAATAAGTAAAACGACTAAGTTTATAATGTGATGAATAAAATAAAATAAAAACTAAACTACAACGAACATGTCTCCTATTACTATACGTGTCACTGCCCAACATATAAGAACCACAATGCCCCATGGGTGAAATCATGTATCTTCATGAAATGGGGAAATAGATCCAAGTTTGAAAATGATACAATTATATAGTATAGTCCTATTAATTAACAGTTACTCTTCTTATTTATGTTATATAATCAGTTTGGGTCGAGTTTTAGCATAGTTTGGTTTTGTTTGGAACAATTTTGTCTAGAACATTTTCATTAAATTTTGCTTTTCCGGTTTTTATTTCTATTAGCTTGGATAGTTTCATCCATTTGGGTTCAAATAATGTTTGACAAAATTTGGTTCATATCAGTTTGGTTTAGTTTATTTTAGTTCATTTAATTTATGGTCATGAATCTCAGAATGTAGTGCAATAATTTTAGAGTTGGGATAAGCACAATAATTTGACAATTTAGAAATTAGAAACCCTTAAGAATGGACCTAAAATATTTGACATTGTAATCAGGTTTAAATTGTTGGATAAGAATAATTATTTAAGAATTGGAACCCATAAAAATGTATGGTCTGACAAATATTCCAACAAAGAAAGACATAAATCATAATGCTCTACATCCCACTAAATCAAGAAAATTCAATTATTGAAACAATATAGACCATGGGTGATATCTTGATTGGGGAGGGTATCTTGAACCCCATATTTATAGGGAGAATCCATGAGCTTAGATTTTATAAAATATTACACCAAATGTGGAATGACATCCATCTGTTGGATTTTTTTCTTTGTAATCAGTAAAATTAATAAAACTAGCATGTAAAATGATCTTTCCGGAATATATGTAATGTCACTATCATTTGAGTAAAAATTACCTTGTATAAAAATTTATGACTTTAAAATTTTAACCTTCCTATCTTTATAAAATATGGGAATGAATTTTGATTTCCTATCTCCATCCTTGGGCTATTGAACACAGCTGCATTCCATGAGAATATAATAAAATCTTATAGTTTACATTATATGCGGACCTCAACCTCTAATGACAGCTTATATTCAGGACCTCTATTTTTAACATCAAGTTGTATTTCTTTGGTTAGTTTTATTTCAGTTTCCAAATCACTAAATTTCTCCAAATCCTAGTTTTAAAGGACTAAACTGGTTCACCTGATTTTTAATGAGATTCTCTGAAAGGAATTTCCAATATCACAGTTGTTCAATATCATGAAAAAAATTTCATTACATTGGGATATAGTGATTCAAGTGTCATTAAATATCAATATCCTTGGTTGATTCTTGTCTAGTTTGAGTAGTTTTAGAAAAAAGGTATTTTTATTCATCTTCACTCAAGGAAGATCAGTACAAGTAACTGAGGATAAAATATTATCACCATCATATTAGATAAATGAATGGTCAATAATTCTTTCTATTCTCCTATTAAGAGTCCATATAGACTGAGTGAATTTATAACCTAGTATGTTGATTTAATAAATGCAGTTTTTATGAACAAACCTATAAAAATCCCAATGTAGAAATATTGATTATGTTTGTTCCAATCATCTCATTAGGTCATATAAAATAGTTAAAATCTAGAAAAATTAACCAAGATAAATCTAATTTAGGATTCATTAGTTTATTCCATAGTTCCCTTCACTTCATGTAACTTGGATTAACATAGATAATAGAAACCATAAGATTGTATCAACTAAAAAAATATGAAATTAAATTTTCCATTGAATCATATAATATATAATAACCTTGAAATTATTTTGTATAGGGACCCAAAGGGTTTCAAAATAGAAAACTCAATTATTTCGTGTAATAAACATATATCCCAAAATACTACAATTAAAAACAAATAATTATTCCAAATTAGTCAGGGTTTCTCAAATGAAATTCTTATTAACCTATGGTCATTGATAATGTTCACAAGGGTTGAGAATGTTTTAGAAATATTTATCCCTCAAAAATTATAAAAAATCATTTGGAAGAGGAGCTTCCCTGAATTTGGGGCTTCAATTTGATCTCTTCTAGTAGCTTAGACTTGTAACCCTAATATTTACTACCAATCTTGGTATTCAATTTCAATCAAATGATGCGATAAATTGATAAAACATACTCTACTGAATGTTTTAGAAATATATCATCTAGCTCTATACTATTTTTATTGATTAATATATCCATGAGAGGATATTTTAATAATTCAAGGGTCTTTTATTAATGATACCTTGAATCATCACTCATTTATTAGTATAGTAAATATTATCTTTGTCTTTATATTTATAAAACCACCAGTGTAGGTTTTATTTCCTCTATTAAGTTTTTACTTAACTTTTGTGTCCTAACACATCTTCTCTATGTGGATAAAATCTTTTTCTTTTTTTATGGTGATAGTAAAAACATCACTAGTATTAAATTCATTTTACATCAATATGATTAGGCCTCAAGAAAAATGGTTACATAGTGTAAATTTAGAATGATACATAGAAATTGAATATCCAACCAAAGGAAATCCCACATCTTTTAGCCTCTTGGAATTAAGAATGTTTCTATGCTCTTCTATTATCTTGGTGCTACCCTATTTTTGTGGGACGGTTAAGTCTTATTATTTATAAAACATTTCAAATATAATTTTTAATCATATTTCCTATTAAAAAGGTAAATATCTCTCATAATCAGGAAGACTCTTCCTGATCAACTCACTTATTATATCACAATTTCTATTTTACTTTAGCATTTAAATGTGATCTGTAGTTCTAATATAGTTTTTGGATAATAAAATTAAAATCATCATATGGACTAGATATATCAATGAAAGGAAACTTATAAATGTTTCATGGAATTATTGTAGTAAACAGATTATTTATCCAAATATATAGTGGAGCAACTTCTTATGTGTTATTTTTAGAATTCATCACAATGTTTTACTACATCATTATTCGAATGTTAATAGAGATTTGTATATACATCTATAGAACACTCAATATTAACCTTATTCTCATTTTTATTAATTTTTTATATCAATAGAGGAATGTTCATATCGAATCCTTGTTTGATTATTATTATTATTTTACCAAATTATTATATTTCAAAATATATTATTTAAAAATAATAATTATTCATTTATAAAATCAAATATATAATTTTAAAATTTAAAACATAAATATTTTAATATCATTATTATATTATATTTTAACTTAATTTTTTCATTCATTGTAATATAAATTGTAAGGTCCTCCAATAAAAATAATAAATATCAATAGCACGAAGTATTTAAAAAAATTTAGCATATAATAGAATATAGAACATTAAATAGGTATTTTATAAAAGTATAGAGTATTAAATGTCAATGTATAATAGTATATAGTATTAAATGATATTTTATAATATTGTACATTAGAAAAAATGATAGTGTATAATAGTAGATAATATTAAATTTCATTATTTAACATTTGACATTAAAAAATGGTAGTGTATAAAAATATATAGTATTAAATAATAGTGTATGATATTAGAAACAAAGTATGAATTAATTGATAAAAATATAAACTTCTAGATAGTTAAGTAGTTATGAAAAATATATTCGTATATTTTCTTTTTGTTAAAAGAGTACATTGATGATGCTAGCAGTGAGTCTGTTTGAATTAGGAAGACGTCAATTTTTGTGAAATATTTTATGAAATGTAATATCATAAATCAGAGAAAATAAGAAAGTGTAGATAAATTAATATACAATAAAATAATTTCAAATTATAAATATGCATAAGGGTTGAAATTGTAGTTCTATTAAATAAAAGAAGAAAAACATAACAACATCTTGCGGTTAGAGACACCAATTAACTAATAAAATCTCAAAACCCTGGTTATCTCATCATATGTATAACTACAGTAGAAAAATAAGGAAAGGGTAAAATAGTCATATGATTTTAATAATGAGGGACTTGTACACATCATAAAATCACTTAAAGTGAAAATAGGCCATTAAAAACATAACAGTCATGATTCTGGATCTACTTTAATCATTTATTTAAATCATTTAAAATTTTCTTTCAAATATCTCTTAAAACCTAAAAATTTCAAAACATATTTAAATCCATTTAAAAAATACTCGGATTCTCTAGAAAAAATTTGGAAATGATCATTTATCCCAAAACCTCCATGGTTTCAAATGTTACCCCTTAACTTAATCCATGACCTAAATGGGGTTGAGCCATTTGAAACCATTACATTTCGTTCCAAAAAATTCTTGAAATCTTTTTAAAATATATGGAATTTCAAGTATAAAATGAAATTCCAAGTGATACCTTTGAGAAATCCCTTTGAAATCCTAAACATATTTTTAAATTTCAAATATTATTTTCAAATTCCATTTGACCAATCTCATAAACACACTTTATGACCAATCATAGAAAATAACATTTTGAATGTGCCTTAAAATAGTAAAAACTTTCTCTTTCAAATAAATATAAGATAAATGAAAAAAATTACCATATAAATCCAATAACCATAATTAAAACTATATTTTAATAATTAATAAATAATTTCAAAACACCATGGAATCAACAGTTTAAAAATTAAAAGTTATGGAATGGGAAAACCAACCTCGAATCAACGACACATGATCCAGAATACATCGCCTATGATAGTGGATGGGAAAAAAAACTACTATGAACCCTAAAAACCCTAGAAACCACAAAAATCAGTTCAACCCCTTGAACAAGGGTTCGACCAAACCAAACATGAAAATAAAGAAGGAGACACCCACAAGGAAATAGAGAAAAAGGAACCTGACCTTGGTGAGCCAATGATAAACCATGAAGATCGCACCATAAACCAGGAACCAAACCTTGGTGAGCCAACCATAAACCATTTTAAAAAAACATTAATTTTTTTTTTCATTAAATAAAAAATAAATTTTAATCAAATTCCATGGACTTTTAAATTTTTAGTCAAAACAACCATTTCAGAACCAAATATGAATGCAAAAAAAAAGTTCCTTTATTTTAAATTGGTTTCCCCCAACATCCTTAAAACCCATTTAAAACTAATCAATCCAAACAAAATTAAATTCATACCACTAGTAAGGCACCACCGATAATGAGGTAAACAATAAATGTAAATGAGTTAAGTCTACCAGAATAATATAATTATGTGGAAAATAAAATCAACCATAAGATAGTAACCACTTATTCAGTCCACAAGTCAGGGATCATGTGTCATGTGATATAACCTATATCTTTATTTTAGATAATCTAGAATTTACCATACAAATGTAGGACTAATTATTGGCCTATGTTTTTTCTACTAAATACAATCCACTCACATATCCCAAACCAACATCATTAAGATAACCCCCAACATATCCAATATCACACTAAAAGTTACACTAGATTACTCCATACCGATATGTGTAGTATAAATATTGAAATCCCACCTAGTTTTCCATGTTCCCATGACCAAAAATGTGGTGGTGATTGAACATGAAAGGGAAGATTGATAAGCAATGCACAAAAATAACTCACCCTCTCTTTTAACACCCTGTCATAGAAAAACCCCTTTCCAACATCACATCTCAGTCACATAAAAATAATATATCCACCACTATTATAAACAACATGGTGAAATCAATGAGGTCCCCCATGAGATCAACCATATAACCCACGAAGTTCTTAATAAGACTTTTCAATTAGACACACTATTTATATTTCAAGACACCCTTTTTAAAAAAAGGTATTTTTCAATTTAAAATGAAGGATAAAATCCTTGAATTTATATCAAAAATACCTTTTAAATTCTTATATGTTGTTTTACAAGGATATAAGAATGTATAGAAATTTTTTTCACAGATACATTTGAGTTTCATAAACGAACTACTCTATTTCATGACAAAAATTTCAATGATCAATTTAGAAACACCACATACTATAACATAGAGGAATAATTTCATCAATAATGAATTTATATAACTCAAACACTCTTTTAATACCAAAATGAATCAATTTCAATGAATCATAGACCTCAAAATAGTGGATATTGAATTGATAAATCCAAAACATTTCACTTTTATTACCGATAACATAAAGGTGGAAGAAGGTGTTATCCATGGTCTTTAAAGATAAAAAATACCAATATGAAGTCCACTATGAACCATAAAATATCAAAGAAGACCTAGATATTTTGTATAAGAAGTAAAAAACAAGAGAAAATAGTGATATATATATAGAATAATATATTAAGAGATATTACATTTTGGAACTGAGATCAAACAAGGAAGAGATTACCATTGTCCATTAACAGGAATGACAGTAGCTGAAGTTGTTGAAGATGGAATGGTAAAATTAGAAGGAACCAGAGCTTCAAGGTAGGGTTTAAGCTTTCAGTGGGATCAGTGTGATGGATGAAAGAGGAATCAGAGGACAAGAGGTTTGGCGGGGGAGAGGGCAGGTTTCACATTAGGTATGAGTATGATAGATAATCATGAAGAAGGTTTGTGGGGGAGACGATGGATTAAAGGGAGAGTAGAGTATGAAGGGGAGGGGAATATGGGGATGATCTTGATGGAAATGAAAATATTGGAATGATATACCTATGGTTTTTTAAAAACCTTAGGTATAATATTACCTAAATCAACTATCCCAACGGTTTTTTAAATTGTTGGTATAGGTTCATGGGTATAGACCCGTTTTCCATTATTGAATAATATACCCCTAATTTCATTTATATGGTGTATAAAATTACCCTTTTTCATGTTATATCATAAATAAATCATTATTCATTGTATTTTAGGATTCAATTTGACTTGTATCCTAAATAATTGTTTTAAAGTCATTTTTATGGTATTTCTATTAATCAATGTCAATAACCCATTATTCTTCCACCAAGGTTTATATGTTAGTAATATCCTTACTCTTACCCTATATGGTTTATCAGTATTTTGACCATGTATAGTATTGAAATTTTGTTCCTTGATTTATTTTTTTATTCATTAACTTTACCATGAATTATTCACTTTTTTATATACATTCAATTTACCCTAAATTTAAATATTATTTACCATGGATATTTTTATTTTCAAAACCATATACCATTTTTAAATATGGTGGTGACTTTGACAGATATTATTTTAACTAGGTAAATATTAATAAATATGTATCCTTTACTCAATATTGATATTTAATGATAAGACACATTGTTCATGAATTAAGTTGATTATTTGATATATGAGGAATTTTTTAGAGATTAAAGACACAGGTTGGGGACCATTTATAGAAATCCCCTCAATGCATAGATAGTCTCATGAGTTCAAATCAGTTTTCTAAACCCTATGAGTACATAACCAGTTGTTTTAAACTATCTAGTGAAAGGTCTTGACAACAGTGCTCTAGTTGGCCAAACCGAATTGTTTTTTACCTAGAATATTCTAAAGAATCTTGTGAATTATATTAATGGTAAATGTATCATGTTCCTAGGAAACATGAAGTTTTATTAATTATAATTTCCTGTACTCAAAATCCTATTATTTTTATCTAAAATATTTTCCATGATTATATCTCTTTTTGTATTTATTTCTTAGTTTATTGATTAAATGGATGGTGTTTTTTGTTATTAACCATTCCATGTTTATTCTTTTTTATCTAATAATGATATCAAAGTCATTTAAATTTAATTTTTTTTTAGTTTTTTACCTTTACATATTTATTATTCTTTGTTGATTCTGGATATCCTTTTATATACTTATCCCTTACAGAGATTTTGAGTTCTCTATTATTTTTTTCCTTTCTCTGGAATCCATGAAGTGTACTATGTTTGATAATAATGGATATTCTAAAGGGAATAACTTTATTCTTGAAAAAATATATTTTCCTAATTTCTGTATTTAAATGTAATATAATAATTAGGTATGTATCTAATTTACCAAGATTACTAAACCATTCCATCCATCGGGTTTTTATTCCTTGTATCGTAATCAAATGTAATAAAACATGCAATGGCTCTGAGTTACTAGGGTTGGGAATGCTACACTAACATTGAGAGGTATATATCTCAAATGGTTTTCAAAAAACATAATATAATGTCTATTCTTATTATATTTAAACAAATGTTATTGATACCTAATTATAAAATTATATCTAGAGTCATTTTATAGATAACATTAAATATCTTCATTAGTAAGTAATAATTTAAGTTGCGAGGATGGAGTTTATTTAAGGGTATATAATCTAATGTCCTGATATTTCACTATATATTCTCCTCAAATAAATAAAATATTAAAAAGAGTATAACACACACTATAACTAACTAAAATTAAATAATTTGATATATTATGAATATTAAATATTCCTGTTTAAACATAGTTTTTAAATTAGCTGGTATAAATTAGGGTAAATAAATTTGAAAATCAATAACAAAATTTAGAAGAAATTCAATCTAGAAGCATAAGTATTCCTTTTGAAGCCCAATTTTGGTATCTTGGATGTGATTAATCATCTTTGGGGATTTCATGGGAAAATCCCAAGACATACTGGAGCAATTAAGATATGATAAAAACTATAAATGGGAGAATTTAAATCTTATAGAGTTTTCCACAACGTAAATGTTTATTCATCCCAACCCAGGATCCACTTAACCTATGGCCCAATATTGTGGGTCTCATGGACTCAAGTACGCCTCCCTGTATGGCAGAGGTTTTCGACTAGCAGTGTTGGTATAAAATTGGTAAAGTGGGGATATTATTCCATCATATTATAGTGTCTTGGTAGATATAATAAACAACATACAACATCAGAAGAATAATATAAACAGCCACTAAATGACCGGACCAGTAACCTACCATAGTGTAAACACATACTACAGACATAATAATAAACTATGGAAGAAAAAATAACCGATAAAATAACAATAATCAAAATCCACAAGACCATTTCATATGTATGATGACATGGAAAAATGATATACAAAAAGGGAATAGGGGATATGCATATACAACATGCTATCACAAAAAGAAAAAAAATGAAAAAATACTACTCCACTAGAATCTTGACCATATTATTTTTCCTCTACTCCTATACTCTAAGAATAAATAAAAATTATTAATTATCTGATGTAGGTTTATTACCCTTATCCAAACATGCATGTGAGTAATCTACTTGGATACCATAGGCGACTTGAGTACGGTGTGAGATGAAATATTAGTAGGCCACCACCAATGGTGTCTAGAAGTAATCCATGCATTGTACATACATAATTTAGTGTGATGGTATATGGAATAACAAAGAGTGACAAGAAACTAAATACCAACTCACTCAAGTTTATAAAGGAATCCTGGAAACTCTACCTACTTTGATTCACGCCGGAATGAGTGTCAGATTAGTAATTATATATATAGTAATAATATATATATAATATTTATATAATTTTTTCACCTATATTCACCAAGTATGTGAGGATGTACGTATCCATATTCCTAGATAATAGGTGTTGAAAAAACATGAGGTGTAACATAATGATCCAGAACTAGTCTAACGAGCTGGCAGGCTCAATAATGGGTACATTTCGTGAATCTCATAGTGAATGTGAGATGTTATTCTCATCATTCAAGATAGTTGGGTTGATATTTCATTACCAAAACCCTAAATTATAGAACGTCGAGCGTGATGGAAATTTCCTAGATAATAGTATAACAGTTAAAGACTTCATACCCAACACCCGATGTAAAGGAGAGTGAAACACAATGCTCAACAAGTCCCATAACCATTGTTCCACAACCAATAAATATGGATTAATAATAATAATAATATCATTTTGAATCACCGCCTTTATAATAATCATCATCAAGTCCCATATATATATATATATATGTGTGTGTGGGTTTTATAGCCATGTAATCTATACATTAAGCATGAAGCTATTAGTGTGGCCTTTCAATCCATTGCCATGAATTCAATTAGTTCATTTATTTTATTTAAGCATGGAAAACCATAATAAAGCAAGACATTAAATTTATATAATCTATTTAATTATCCAAGGAATGAAATTTCAGTTTTATGATTCAACCAAGCACGTATAAGGTTCTATTATAAATTATGAAATCACCTGCAAGGTAAATTCCATTTATAAGTCAATCCAAGAAATTAGCAGGGTATCAAATTCAAAAAACAATTACACATAAGTGGGAAATTTTAGTCACAACCTAATAAAAACACTTATGAGGTGTTTGTATCATTAAATGAATTAAATAAAATGGGTAATTTCAAGATTACACACCCAAGGGGTGGCTACGATTGATGTTTACATCCTCTAATTACTTGAAAATGATCATCAGGAGTATAAGGACATGAATATATCAATTTATATTCAAAGAAAACATTTTAAAGTGATCATCGACAATGGTTGGAATGCATCACAATTGCATGGAAATGAAAAAATCCTTGAGTTTTAAGTAAAACAACTAGACCACCTACCTTTGAGCTGTAGATAACTCCTATTCTGATAGAGGCCTCAAATTCAAATTATATTGAAATAAATATGGATAATGGTCCAATTCCATGAAAATAGGGTGAACGAAATCACACCAAAATAGTGCAATGGATATAAAGAGTAGTTGAAATAAGAAATAAGCAGAATGGATATTTTACAGAGAGTTATCCAATGCTTCACATGACTTTCAATTTGGATACTTGATCTAGTAGATATCAAGAATCCTATAATAGGCTTTGGAGAAATCCATATGATAAGAGAATGGGATTAGTCCACTATAATGGGGAGGTATAAAGAATAAGTAATATTTTAGGTTTAATCAAGGGAAAATTTTAACTTTCACACATAAAATATGGGGTTCATGATTTCTCCACATGGTTTGGAAAAACTATGTGAAAATCGTGCATATATCACTATCTGAAGGGGGAAACTTCATGGTTAAGGAACATGGTTTCCCTAACCATGTGCTAACCAGGAAAATATATTCTATTAAGGATGTATAAATTCTTTCACAGTCATGTTCCTTTGGTCACATGGTTGAAAACAAACCATGAGTTCTCTATTGCTCAAAAATCACCCCACAAAGTTACCCCACACAGTTTCTACTGACCATGAGTTACCTGTGCATCCTACCCTTCATTCCCATTTTTTGGAAGTCTGAGCTCTAAACAAGCCATGAATTCTTCTAGGAACTTCTTTATATCATACTACATCTTTACCAAGATTAAACAAAGGAAATTGTTTTGAAAAACAAATGAGTCATACCTTCGTGAAATGATGGGTCATTACAACCTACCCTCATTAAATCAACTCATCCATGAGTTTCCCTTTTAGGGAGAAGTGGATTTTTAGATAATTTCTCCAACTTCTAAGCTTGTATATCAGCTACCCACACCCATTTTTCATCTTGTACTCGATCGTTCCGGCATAGAACCCATACCAAGGGAACTGACCTTCCATAGAGTGGCTTCACACTTCGATCCACAATAAAAACCAGATACTCTTTAAAGGTAGAATATATATCAATTTCAACCTTATCAGGTTTGAAGACATGTGATGGGTCTAAATTATATCAGTGAAGATGAGATACTGGAAAGAAGTCATGTATTGACCAAATTATTTGAGGAAGTTATTTTTTAGTAAGCCACTGGTCTGATCCACTTCACAACCTTAAAGGTCTATAAAATCTTGGAGAGAGCTTACCCTACCTTAAAATACATATGTGGCTCAAACTAGGATATACATGAAAGAAAACCCAGTCTCCAAACTCAAACTAAAGAGGTCACCTACATCAGTTGGCATACAACTACTGTCTGGACTATTCTATCAACACGTGCTCTCTAATCAACTGGGCATGATATATATTCTATTAAACAAGATGAGGTCCAATCAAATTTTTTTCCCCTACCTCTATCCATCACAGAGGTGAATGGATGACCTACCATACATGGATTCATAGGGATATATCTCAATGTTAGCCTAGAATTTTTTATTATATGGAAACTCAATAAGGGGTATGTGCTTCTATTATTAACCCTGGAAGGCAAGGAAACACGCCTAGAACATGTCCTATAACACTTAAAACATGCTCTATACCTGTCCATCAGTATGCGGGTGACAAGTCATACTCAAAATCACTTGTGTACACAAGGCCTTCTATAACCCCTCTCCGAACTATGATTTAATGTGAGAATCCTTATAAAAATGATAGATTGTGGATCTCCATAAAGAAGTATGACCTCCCTACTATATATCCTCCATACATAGTCTACCAAAAAGGTCTTTTGCGCATATAAGAAGTTTGAATCCTCTATAAAATGATCGAATTAATCCCACGATGTAACTTTACCATAAGGTGATCTGGGTGAACCATTCAAGAAATACATAAAAATATCATCCCATTTCCACTCATGAATAGATAGTAGTTATAAATGTAAAACTAGATGTTGATGTTCCTCCTTAACCTGTTAAAATGTAGAACACTAAGTGATAAATTTGGGAATCTCCCATTTCATACTAGTCCATCAATACTAGTTCCATAAGTCTCGATACATCTCGGTGACACCGAGATGAACTTCTCTTACTGAGGCATGAAATTACCATATCAGATCCTCCCTAATGTCTTCTGGGAACCATAAGCACCCATGAAATCATAACATATCATCCCCATACACTATCTAACCAGAATAAGAATCATCATTCAAGACACTTACCCTTAGGAAACTTCCCTCGGGATCAAATAGTTTCATTATTCCTACTCAATCCAGGAGGGTAGAGTTCACTGCTATGAATGTGAGGATAGTCTGACCTTGATCCTCCTAGAAGACAACATACATCTATGAAAACAAGGGCTTGAGTTTCAAATCATCACAAGCCTCCATAACTGCCTATGTATGAGTCTTCCAGATTATATCATTGACTACAACATCACCTTTTCCAAAAATTTAGGCTATCATGAAATCAAATGATGGGAGATAATAAACCCATCTTCGCTTCCTTATACTATGATCATGTTGTGTAATGATATACTTGAGTATTTTTTGATCATTTTATACCAAAAAACACTCTCCAATTAAATAGTGTATCCAACAGTGTAGAGTATCAACTATAGTAACTAGATCAAGGTCGTGAAATGGGTAATTCTACTTGTGAGGCATCAAGTGATGAGACACATACATGATGACTCGCTCATCCTACATCAGAATAGATCTGGCCCTGATACTTGATACATCGCATTAAATTGTATAGGTTCCTCATAGATTCAGATGAATCATTATCAGCGATGATGAAAAATGACCCTTCAACACCTGAATGGATTCTTCATAAGCTTCATACAAAATTAATTTTACACCCTTCTTCGTCAGACTGTAAGAGGCGCTAAATGGCGTGATAAATCATGGATGAAGCATATGTAATTCTTGACTAGCCACAATAAATATAGTATGTCAAAGACTTTCATGGGATACTCCTAGGAAACTGTAGCTCTAACCTCTTCTAGTTATATTAGGACTCCTGAATCAGAGATAATGGGACCCATGTATTGAAAATTGTCGATACAAAAGTGGAATTTCCTGATCTTAGCATAAATATAGTGCTCTCTCAATGTATCCATCATGATCTAATGATGGTTGACATGGTTGTTTTGAGAATGATAATACACTGAGATTTCATAAAACAATACTAGCATAAATGAATATATACATGAGTGGAAAACCTAATTCATTGGAGGCATGAAAATTATAGGTGTGTTTTTAAGAATAAATAGAACAACCAGGTACTTATAAAGACCATAACTGCTCATGATGGTTATGTGAGGTATATATGATAACCTGAAGTACACTTGATTATGTCCATAACTCAAATAAATATTTGAGAACACTCATGCTCCTCAAAGCAGATAAAAGAGTTCATCTATTCGTGGAAGTGGATACAGGTTCTTTACTATAAGCTGGTTCAACTATCAGTAATCCACATAGATCATAATGGTATTATATGTCTTTTAGAAAAAAATCACTAGTGAACCTGAAGGAGAATTGTTGGAACATATAAATCCTTTAACAACCAGATCCTCTATCTATTTCTTAATCTTTAGAAGCTTCGTAAGATCCACCTTATAAGGATGAATGGTCACTGGTGCTACTCCTAAACAAGATCAATGGTAAATTCTTCCTATCACACTAGAGGTAGGCCAAAAAAGTCATCAAGGAATATTTCTCAGAAACACTCCACTATAAGATAGAAATAGTGGGTTGTAACTATTGATCATCCAAGAGGAAACTAGATATTTGAGCTGTCACACTACCCAGCCCTTTCTTCTCAAGTCTAGCTCGAGTCAGATGAACATCCCATTCTTTCTTTTTCACCTTCCTAACACCCTATGGTGATGTAAACGTCACCCTCTGATGTTAAAAGTCAATATGATCCCGATAAAGAATTAGAATGTACATCATGGTTATTACATCGAATCTTATCATGTTGATAACGAATAATATCCATGTGAGGATGTATCCACCAATAGAAATGGGGTAGTCCTTATAGTGACAAGAACTCTCTAATTGGATACCTAACGGGGTATCGAGCATCATCATGAAAATGATTTTTTTGATCTTGGGGCCCATAATATCCATTATTTCCTCACATATAAAATATTGATATGTTATTGTTTAAAATGAAATAAAATAAAATGTTGATGCTACTAGAATAATACATATAATAGTGCATGTTCTAAAACTCTACTCCTCTGAAATTGGTTGTGTTTCACGTAACTAGAATATACCACGACCCTGAGTCAAAAAATGACTTCCCTGAGTATGTATGCTAAATTGGCGCTGAGAATCATGGGTCTGACTAGATATTCCTTGTCCATTGCCTCAGCTGGAGCGACTAGTGGTATTACAACTACCTACCTTGGGAGATACTTCTGGTCCCTCCTCAATTTGGAGTAGGTATACATCCCTATTCATTAGGTACTAATGTAATGGTCATGGAGAAACTCTAGATATATACCATCATACAGTAGCCATTATATTCCACTGGGACTCTTAAGGATTGATTTTTCATATGTCCTGGATTCCTCCACTGTAGACATATCCAGAAAATATCATCATGAGGATAATAATTTCTACTACAACCATGAGTACCTTTGAAGGGGCACTTTTTCTACTAGAAGAAACACTGGGAGGCTTAGGTGTCGAACCTCCCTGACTCTCACCTTCCTCATTCCTCAAATTTAACTCCATAATAAGGTCATGTTTAACTATCTTAGAAATATTATTTAACTTTAAAATGTTCACCTACAATCATATGGGCTATACCAACCCATCCTTGAATATCCTCGCATTCATAAGATTGTTTCCTGATAGAGTCTGTGTGTAATGTTGATCCTTAGTAAAGATAGAAGAATATTCCTTAATAGATATAGCACCTTGTTACTAGATCATAAAATCTCTAGCATAGAATTACCTTTGAGTCAATGGAATGAAATAGTCGTAGAATATTGACTAGAATTATGCCCATACCATATCATGATATTGATCTACATGTGTAATAACATCCCACCATCTATTAGCTGAATCATGTAACATATACACAATAATCATGACCCTCCTCTCTAGAGGCGTCTCTAAGTTATTGAATGTAAAAATAATATATTATATCCCTGACTCAGTAGCATGTGGTCTTCCATCCCCAGAAAATGTGGGAGGATACCGCTTCTAGAACTACCGAGTTAACTCTCCATATTCAGGTCAGGTTGAGAGACACCTTTCAAATATTGCGACATTCAAAATAAACTCTATCAGAATAGGGCTCTAGTTCCCACATCAGTAATATAATGAGGATCCACATGGGAACTACAAGATGAATCAATGGTGGATTAGGGACCACCACCTATGGTGTATGTTCGTTACCACCTTTAGGTTGTCTAAAAGGTGGACATCTTGGAGGCATGATGCTACAATTCCAAATGAGTACCTCAGAAGAGATCCTGACAGTCAAATGAATTACCGATAGATAAATATGATAGGTTCCTATCCTTGATATTAACAAGTAACACCTATCTACCTTCTCAAAAATCTATGTCTATGTTGAATGAAATGGCTATAAAAGGATATAAGAACGTAATATATTTCCAACTACACACTGCTAAGGAGGGTTTTGGGTGTAGGTCTCAGATCACATATATAATATGGCCATTTTATTCTAAAATTTATATTCATTTTAACTTTGTAATCATTTTATTATTTAAATGTACTTAAAATTTTGAATCAAGCATATCACCGTGTACAATATATAGGGACCCATACTCCTCCTGAACCAAAATATGGCATCCACATAATTCATACTATAACACGTTCCATCCAATGAAACCAATGGTTCATGGATCAATGTTCCAAAATTGACTTCGTAAGGTGTGTTCTTGGACCAATAAAAGAAAACACTATTAGGTTTAGGTGGGAATTTTAAGTGTAAATCATTTTTTCTCTATCCTACAAGGAATGTCAGTAAATTCCATAGATAATCAAGTCACTAATAATATGAAACAAGAAAATTCATACTGAAATTATAAGTGGCATGGAAAAATGCATGGAATATTGGTCCTATTATTTCTATAATGATGCATGTAATCCAACACCCTCATGTCATTAGGCCATGTTAAAAGAAATATCACTATAATAATACCAACTATAATAACATCACAAGATATTTTCATCAACCAATAGTGAAGTCGTATCAAATCTAATCGGTATTATCAATAATATAAATTACCCATACTATCTAATCTGGGTTTCCCCTATACATTGGTCAGCTACGCCCAATAATCATCTCATTTCAAAATTCCATTAACTACTAGTCCCCTATCTAATACCCTAAAAGTAAGTCTAAGGGAAAATAAGGCTCTGATACCACTTTGTAACCTCCCGATGTGGGATCCACTTAACTTGTGCTCCATGTCAGTGGGTCACATGACCTCAAGTGTGCCTCTCCATATGATGGAGTCTTTTGACTAACAGTGAGTGTGTATAGGTGGTACAGTGAGGAAACCATACCCTCATATCAGAGTGGCACGGTAAATATAGTAACCAATAGAAAAAATAGGATGCACAATATAAAAACATACTAAATGACTGGACTGGTAACCCTCCATAGGGGTAGCACAAACAACATATATAATAATAAACTACGAAAGAATAAATAACCAACATTTTCCTAAAAATGAAAATCCATGAGTAAGTTTCATATACATGATGGCATGTAAAACTGATATACAAAAAGGGAATAGGGGACAAGTATATACAACCGACTATACCAGAAGACAAAAAAAAAGAAAAAAGAATACTCCTCTAGAATATCGATAATATGTTATGTCCTCTCCTTATATACTCTAAATATAAACACATCATATCAAATATATGTAGTAGGGTAGTTTCCCTTATCCATACCTAGAAACAAGTAATGTAATCGAGTACCAAAGGTGGCCCATGTAGGGTGTGAGAAAAACTCTTTGAAGGCCACCACCAACAGTGACTTGATGTAATCGTAGAAGTGTACACAAAAACAATATTGTGTAGTTTTATAGAATAATAAACATATCTGAATAAATAAATACTAGTCGGCTTAGGTTTTTTAAGGACACCTGGAAGCTTGACCCTTATTATCACACACCGGAATGATAGTCTAAGTCATAACTATATATATAGTATAGTCATATACTATATCCTCCAATATGAACTAATTATTTAAGGATGTATGTTTTCATATACTAAGATATTTGGTGATGGATAGTCCCAGGGAATAACATAGGCATCCATAACTAGTCTAATGAGATGGTTGACTCAAGAAAGGTTAAATACCCTCAATCATATATTGAATGTGATATTTCATCCTCATCACTTGAGATAGGTGATCTTAGAATTAATTCCCAACACCCTAGATAGAGGAACATTGAACGTCATGACCATCACCCAGATAAAAGTATAATGGTGAGAGATATCATGATCAACACCCATTGTAAGGGAGTGTAAAAAACCATGATCAAGAAGTCCCTTAACCATCATTTGGCATCCAATCGATGTATCCTAATCATAATAATAATAATATCTTGTGGGAACACAACCTTTATATTAATAATCGTCAAACCCCATATATATATGGGTGTCATAATCATGTAATCAATAAATCAAGCCTGAACCTATTGGAAAGGCCTTTCCACCCATTATCATTAATTAAATTTGTTCATTTAATTTTTTTATGCAAGGAAACCCATCATAAAGCAATTTATTAAATTTATAAAATCCTTTTAATTAGTCATGTAAATTCATTACAATTTTGATGTTTAACCAAGCACATAGAAGGTGTTATTTTCAATTATGAAATCACCTACAAGGTCAATCTTATTTCAATTTCAATCTAAGAACTTATCAGGAGCATTGGTTCAATGAAAAATCATATAAAAGGGGGGTATTTCATTCACAACCCATGATGTACACATAGGAGGTGTTTCAGTCATTAATTTAATTAAATAAAAAGGGTTATTTCAATCCAGCACACCCAAGGGGTTTCTAAAATTGAGGTTCACATCGTTTAATTACTACAAAATGATCCTTGAGAGTATAAAAACATGCATATATCAATTTAGATTAAAATAACTAATTTTAAGGAAATTATCAACAATGGTTGGTGTGTGGTACAATAGTAAAAGTATGAAAACAACTCTCTTATTAACTACTTGACCACCTACCATAGGGTCATAGATGACTCTTCATCCAATAGTGGCCATAGATTCAAAGTTTGTTGGAATAAAAAAAATTCCAATTCCCTA
This sequence comes from Viscum album, assembly GCA_963277665.1. Taxonomy (NCBI): domain Eukaryota; kingdom Viridiplantae; phylum Streptophyta; class Magnoliopsida; order Santalales; family Viscaceae; genus Viscum; species Viscum album. The sequence continues at coordinate 839,212,793 of OY728167.1, forward strand.
CAAATGTGGAGAATGATCACACACCTAAATAGCACAAAGGATATAAAGAGAAACTGAAATAGGAAACAAGTGGAATGGAGATCTTATATAGAGTTATCCAATGCTTCCAACAGCTTCCAATTTGGATTCTGGATCTAGGAGATATCAAGAAGCCTATAATAGGCTTTGTAGAAACCCATGGGAGAAGAGAAGGGGAGTCGTCCATTGGGATGGGGATGAAGAAAGAGAAAGTAGGGTTCTACTTTTAAGGAATAGAAGATTTTATTTTCACCCTTAAAATAAGGGGGCATGGTTTGCCACAAGGTTTTTCCAAACTGTCCGCAAATCCTACTCAACTTACACTATAAAGAGTTACCTCACACATTTAAGGTAAACTATTTCCCTAACCATGTGAAAACAATGGACATTTCCTCTTTCAAGAATGGATTAAATATCTCATGGTCATGTAACTCATGTCACACAGTTCCAGAAAAATCTTGCGGCCCATATTGCTCAAAAAGTGTCCCATATGGTTTGTAATAATCATGTGATAACCGTGCAACCTATCCTTTTTTCCATTTTCTAAAACTCCAGATTTTAAATAATACAAGTATCCTCATGTTACCTTCTATATTCTATAGTAAATTTTCACAATTATTAAACAAAGTAAATTTATTAAAAAAACAAACAAGTCACACCTTCATAAAAAGATGGGTCATTACATGTGCTAACAGATCCACCACCCTAAACAGTTATCAAAGATTTTATGATGATTTGGTATTACATAGATATAAAAGGGATTATTAATGTAGATATTAGTATTTTTTCAACATGTAATAAAATATATTTATGTATTGATATATCATGAGTTTTTACACTTTTTGAATTTCTATTTTTTCTAAATTTACTTTATGATTAAAAAATGTGTCATACTGAAATTTGTGGGTTATTTCAAGATACTAGGTTTATTATGATTCAAAAATAACAATATATAATGATTTTATGAATATTTAGTAAACACTATATTAATTAGTAATTAATAAGAAAATGAATAATTAATATACTAAAAAATTTTTTCCCACAAAAAACAATATTTCAATATATTTTATGTTCTTAATTAAAACATAATTTATAAATTCTTTCATTTTAATTTGGAAAAATTAACTTTATTTTTTAATTTATCATTTTAATTTTATGTTAATATAAATTTTTAAATTTTTTTAAAAAAATGATTTTTTGGCGAGTAGTGCAATATATCGCTCTTTCTGTTACTGTAAATATTATGTTGTCATTAATATATAACTATAACTTAAAAATTGATGAATCATTTTTTAAAAGTATTTATTTTAAAATATAAGTTATACATTTTAAAATATTTATTATATTTTATAAATCTATATTTCATATTTTAGAACTTAAGTAATTATTTAATCAAAAATTGTTTTATTAATTTATACACTATTTATGTTAATAAAATAAAAAAATTGTATATTAAATTTAAAAAATGGATTTCAAATTTATATTTAGTGGGTTCAAATTATATAATGAGTAAAAACATTTTTTTAGCATTAAAATATGTTTCGAAGGTAAATATTTACTATAGTGGTTTAGTGTTATTTTTCAACGAACGTTTCCTTTATAAATATTGTGTATATTGTAAAATTTAATGTATTTATTTAAAATTATTACTATAATATTATTTTTAAAATATATAAAAAAATAGGTAAAAATAATTTAATTACTAATCAATATTAACTAATATTTAGAGCACATAATGATTAAAATGACATTTTTCGACAAAAACAATTCTTATAAACACTCTCTGTTTTATTTTGAGAGAGAATTTTTTCGTATTTATAAATTTATTTAGATTATATGGATTCCAAAATCAGATTTATCACATCAATATCTTTTAATAAGGTTCAATTAATACTTTAGTGATAAAGTAATTACCATGATCAAATATTAATCGATATCTATAAGTGTTAAAATGGGTTATCTGATGTGGCTCAAATTTTACAAAATCAATTTGGAACATAAACCATCTTGAATAAATTTTTAGGTTTAAAATTAATTCATTTATGTCTCACCAAAATTTCCTACAATGAACTAATATTTTATAAATGAAATTCCTATTCTGATTAAACTATGTTGTCTATTGTGTAATGTGGACATAGAGAACATATGCATTACTTTGGTTATATTTGACCATTATATGTTATATACTATTAGAATATAAATACTATTAATAATTATTTAAATTTATAAAATATTCATTTAACAGTGATCATATGATGATTATATATTAAGGGTTAGGATAAATTCCTTTTAGGATATGTGAAAGGTGCAGTGACCTCGACCAATTGGATCGCACCTTACAAAGCCCATTTATCAGAGCTTCTAAGGGGGATAGAATCACTATTATTTTACCTTGAAAATGCCCAAAAAAATATCAAACAACTAAATCATGATCAAAACCATTTATAAGATAATTTAACGCTCATTGAGATCATGGTGCAAACTGTGTTCACTGAACCACCAGAAGAAAATCTTGTTATCACACACCTTACCCTTGGAGAATTTTCTAGTGTGACAAAAGAGAAATGTTTCTCAACCCAAATAGTATTAATATGTATATTTTATTTTCAATAAAATAATAATTATATTTATTCATTATAATTTTTACATTATAAATGATTAAATAAATGAATTTTATAAAATTATATTTTGATAAGATAAAACAAAAAAATTAATTTTGGGTAATATGAAATTTCTATTAAGACATTTCCTTTGATAAATTAATGAATTTTTAAAATAAATTATTTTCTAATAAAATTTTATAATTATGTATTATGTGTTATATATAAATGATAATATAATTTTATAAAGTGAAAATGTAATTTTTAAAAGGGATAGAAACTTTTTATTTTCAGAAAACAATATTATTCAATAAATAGAGAAATTAATATAAAATAATAGTTTCCCATAGTTATAGAATTCTTTTTGGTAAAAAAATATTTTTTTTAAACATCACGTTGAAATTATCCAATGGTATTTTTTTCATTATTTCCTGACACATACTAATTTTCACGTAAAAATTAAATATATTATAAATATATGGTATGTATTATGAAATAATAATGACCCAAAAGTGATGTAATATATTCCATAAAATTTATCCATAACCAAATATATATTTCCTCTATAAAAAAATGTGTTTTGAGGTTATTTTTTAATTTTATAATCCTTTTATAAATCCTCCATAATCTATATTATATTTTAGGGTTTTAAAATAAATTATTTGTAATCATGGATCAATTACACACCTCCAAGGAAATTATTTTAATTTTATAGGTTCATAAACTTATAAAATAATTAAAATAAATCATGTTTAGAATAAAACAAGTAAAAAACTTGTCGCTTGTTTTGTGGTTTTGATTACATTATTATATAGAGTCAAACACCTGAATTTGGAAAATAATAAAGAACATCCCTCTTTTTCCTGTATAAGCCCACACATGATGCCATTTATCTTCATTGAAAAAACTTTTAGGATGGAATTACCATGTCAATTCCTCTATAATTCCCTCCCATGGTTCCCCTAGGATCTCAATAAGCTACTCCAATGCTTTTGAAAAAACCCTCTCATAGTGAGGGATCCTCTCCTTATCCTCTTTATTCGTGCACCTTATTTATGAAATTCCATTTTTCTTCCAATTCCCATATATGGGATATGATTTTACACATCCTTATTATATACCTTTTATTTTAATGTGATTAGAGACCCCTTTCTCTCATATTAATCCCTCTAATTATTCAATACGTATCCCTGTTATGCTGCTGAAATTATCTTGTGATTTTTCCAGGTAAAACATTTATTCATGCCCCCTTTTTATCTTATGAATTTTAATTATAATTTTTTCATATAGAATTATGTTCTAGTATATCCCTATTTAATCTATTATTATTTAAATATTTTTAGATCCCCCTTTCACTCTAATTAATCTCTCTCCTGATTCATTATGTACCCTAGTTTTACGGCCAAAATTATCTTATGAATCTTCCATACTAATCCTTTCTATTGAAAATACCATTTCCATTTACACTCAAGGGTATTCATCTAGACATTAATTTTCTTATAATATTGAGTAATTCCATTTTTGTAATCCAAAATCCTCAATTGGGTGATTAAATGTGATGAAATATGATACTATGATGAATGATATATGGGGAACATTAATGAATGTATATTATATTAGAGTAATGGGTCCTCATAGAATTATACAACACTCCAATGCATTGGTTAATGTTTTAGTCTCTTGAGACACCAATTATAGAGAAATAGTTTTCTCCTTGTAATACTTTGAAATATTTCTGTATATATCTTCATAGTTAGGTGCGGAGACGGCGTGCAATTCTGAGGTCTGGTGTTCCTAGAATTAATTTTATTAAAATATTAAGTATGCTTAATACTATTCACATGATAAAAATGGGTTATATATTAAACAGTAGCTTGGATAAGAATTCCATGTCCATGGTTGAGTCTGGAACATGGTGTTTTCCCTAGGCGGGGCAGCACATTTGTCGGCACGGGTCTTCTGCAAAAAAATGCCACCTAGGGGAAAAAGGTAATTAAAATAAATAAACTTTATTATTTTACCCCTGATACTGAATAAAATAAATTTTTAATAGGGACTTGGATTGGAAATACAATACTTTTTTGAGTATGGAATAGGTTTTTCTGCTTAGGTGCGATATAAAATGATAGCGCGCAACAAATTTAGATTTTCGCGCTGAGCGAAACGCCTATAAAATGAAGTTTAAGGTTTTTGATTAGGGTTAGACCCAAATCCCCTTTATCTCTCTATGAAGATATTTCTCTCAATATCTCTCTCAACTCTCTCAACTGTTCCTCTTCGTTATTCATTGGATAGAGGAGAAAACTCCACCAAAACCCCATCAGATTGAAGTAGGAGCGCAGTGGACACATCGCCAATGATGAACCACTGATTCATGGTATTATTTATCTCGTTTTGAGTTCCAGTTATGTTTCTATTTTAAATATTCTATTTCTATGTATACTTAAATTATTCTATCATAAAATCATTGATGACTTCATGAACAAAACCATCAATCTATGTTTAGACTATCATTCTTCATCTATTCTTCACAGATATCTTTCGTTACTTTTGGGCACGTAAAGTCACTGGTGGATCGACGATCAGAGGTCGGCGCAGAGAATCCATCATCACAAGGGTCCCTGATCCGCTTACTGAATTGTGATTGGGTGACCAGAATGAGATTGTTGGTCCATGTAACAGACCACTGGGGCAATACCAGCGTGAGGGCTTTTTATGGTTGTCCTCTACCCTGACGAGTCACAGAGTGGCGGCGACACCACGGTCCAGCGGTGTCGCATTATGGCAGGCCATGTGCCCCAAACAGTCAGGCGGGTGGGGTTTCATGACAAGACCCTAGTGGGAAAACACCACCACCAATCACGGGGTTGGTTGGTCGGCATACAAATCATGAGCCTAGATGTTGTCGGTAGTGGGTCAGTGTAACACCCCAAGCTTCTACGATATGCTTCCCTTTGAATAATGCAATAGCGTGTGTTGTACGCAACATCGAGTTCTAACACACACCACAACCGATCAAACTAGCCATTATGAATAGTAATACCTACTTTTTGAAATTTTATCTCTCAAAATGGACTTCATTTTTGGATTCGGAGTATCGAATTTAGCCTAAGGTGAAATTTTGGTACTTTTCGGATAACTTTAATATTTTGATGAATAGTGAAAATTACTAAATTTTAATTAAAAACAACTTTTTTAATAAAAATAATTAATAGTGATAAATTATGAATTTTAGTGGTTTTAAATTATATTTAGAATATATTTTTACCATTTAATACAATTTTGGTCATTGAACATAATTTCACAATTAAACCGAACATAAACAAGTATCAATCTTTTGATAGTTATTATATCTTAAAAACACGCTTTTTGTTTTGACAACGGGAATTAATTTTAAATTAATTTCTATCACTTATGGGTTTTGAATTTGGAAAAATGGATTCCATATTTTGAATCAGGATGTTCAAATTGTGTAAATAGTTAAATTTTATTTTTAGACATTTTGAATAATTACTTCGGTAAATATTTTTTTTACCATGGTTAAAGGGTAAATCCGGTAAATAAGGGTTAAAAAATAATATTATAATAATACAAAATTACCCTAAAACGTGTCCTAACCTTATTTTTTGATACATGTCCGACCATGGACATCTTTGGGTCGATTTTGGGACCCCATCGTGCCACTTGTAAGTGATAGGGACACTTTATTTTAATTAAGTTAAAATGAATACAAAAATGACACAAGCATATATCGTTTAGAAAAACAATTTTTAAATAGGGTTATATATGTTGGATTTTAGATTTTAAATATTCATTAGAAAGATAAAACGATTTCCTACATAATTATTTTTTATTTATAATTTTTAGATCTTAAATAAATTAATTTATTTCTGACACAATGATGTTGCAGTAATTGCCATAATAGTGAACAATTAAAATAATTGATATTATAAATACCCAAATAAATATAATTTGAGACTTTTAATGAATTAAAAGAATTTTTTAGGTTAATATGACATGTTATTAATGATTTAATTAACTTTTTTCGAAGTAATAATTCTGTTAGGAGTTTTACAAAAATCAACTATTGAATAGTGTCAAAATTGACAATAAAGAGTTTTTAAAACAAATATTATATTATTAATTGATATTAAATTTCTAAAAATCTAAGGTTCGGCCAGGAGACTTATATCATTATAGGTGTATCATTAATAGACCACTTAGGGTTCTCTTGGAGGTATATAGTAAGTTTATTAACTATATAATATAAAAATACAAAGAGACATTGTAAAAGTGAAACTAATTAACTATGAGTTAATACTTAAAGATAAGGTTAGTATAATGACCCAAACCTGTCTAAATTCTATTTTTTGGGTGGTTTTCCACCTATCCCCACATTAAAATTTAAATAATCCACTTTGGAGCCATTAGAAACCGAATATTAATTTATTATAAAATAATATATCTAGCTTTTCCAAAGGTGCCCCTCACCCCTCTTATAAAAGGGCACTCTCCCTTCTCATTAACTCACACCTTAAAAGCCTTTTGGTTCGGCCAACCTCTGCCCAAATACTCTCTAAACTTCCCTAACTTCATTCTAGAGGCCTTCCTTTAGTCAAAAAGCCAACTTAAGGAGCCATTTTGATCAAATCAAAAGGAAGAACCCAAAGAATAGGTAATGATTTCACCACCCTTTTTCAAGTTCCTTTCTTCTTCCACTTATTCTTTATTTGTTATTACCATTCTAAAATAATAACTCCATTATCTTATATATAATGTGATGTTATTATAAATATGGTGCAATAATATTCAGTATTATATCCATCCTTTTAATAACATGTCACCATACGTGCGTACGTACGGCTTACCGTCTCCACGTCGTGGTGTAATTGTTATTCAATAAATTATTATTTGGATGGGTATAATAATGATGTGTGATTCATGTAAATAATAAATGTAACATGATAATGATTCTGTATATATTATATACCATCCAATTATATATTATTTTAATATCAAAAAAATGATATTGTCGCTTGTGCGTACGTACGGACTACCGTCTCCACGAACGCAATGAGATTCATTCTCCATCGTATCCATTCATGTCTAATTCTCAGTTGATGATTAATAATAGTATATAAGGAATTTATATCATTATGTATATGATTAGGATACAACCTATCCTTGACAAACACTATTTGCATAACAAAACATATAAAAGAAAATGAGTAAGTTAACACCGAAAACAACGATAATACTAAGATATTATTAACAAATCAATGTTAAAAGATCATATATGATATCATATTAATGTATATGATTATTATATAATTTAATAAAAATTATTTCACCATTATACATGAGGTTAACCTACCCCCAACCAAGTAAAAGTACAAGGTAAGGGTTTATTTCGCAATCTCTTCATTATCCGAGGTTGTTTATATGTAATAATCTACTGGGATCTCTTTATCATCCACATAAATGTTTCTTAAAAATGTATTTCAAAACATTTTTACTATTTACAATAATATGGGTTAAAGTCATTTATACCCTTTTTTTACTTTTTATAAGAGGTTTATAAAGGAATCTTTCTGTCGTTTTCCAAACAAGGTGCTTTTATACTTTTCGGCAGAATTAAGGTAAGAATGTTTTTTTAACGTATACGGCGGGTGCGGCTATTTTCCAACGTTATAAAATCTTCGAAGCTTCCCTTACAAGATTATAAGAATATTTTGAAAGAAAATGTTTTATTTTATAAATATATGACTCTTAAATGATTTCAAAATAGAAAGAGATATTTCTCTAAAAAGAGTTTGGATTTCATCTATGTCAACATCCTTTGATGGATTTTACGCTTATTTGAAGTTGATTTATTATGATACAAAACTTCTATATTGTATTGAAGGTTTTTTGATATGTTTGACTGTGGATGTGCTATTTTTTATACCATTCATGGTTTATGGTGAAAGTATTGACATTTTGTATGCTAGTTGTAATACGAATGTTTATGTTATGTTTAAACCTTTTCATATGGGAATGCATTGGACTTAATATGTGACGGGTGGAGCCCGCTATAGCTCCTCGATGCATCGATAGGTCTCATGAGACAAACCAGTGTCTTGGCACAAGGCCTTGGCAAAATCTTATTTGTAGTCTTGGCACGAGGCCTTGGCTATGTGGGTATGATAGTCTCGCATTAAGCATTCCATCATTATGAAAGTGGTTATTGATATTGCATGTGATTATTCGATTAGTAGAATATCCATGTGAATAAGTAAATGGCATTATTTCATTTTATTTTTGTCATACTATGTTGAAGGTCAAGTTTAAAAGGCTTTTGTTTTAGTTATACACTGCCTTAAATGTTTATCCTTATTTATGAAAGTTTATGCTATATTGTTATCCTTACTGGGCATTTAAGCTCACCCCTTTTCTATGTTTTATTTTTCCCAGGATGTGAAGAAGTAAATTATGAATGACTTGCAGGGATATTATGAGGGGATAATAGTGTGGACTATGGAGACAATATACTGTTGTAGTAGTTTTTCACTTTATGTTATAATGTAAAACGTTATGAATATATCTAGTGTTTCCAAGGCTACTAAACCAATCAGTCTTTCGAGATTTAATCTTTCTTGTAATCATGACAATGTTATGTAATAATGCACCGACTCTGGGTAACTGGGGTTGGGGCGTTACAGTTGGTATCAGAGGAAGTTTAGTACAAACCTTGGAAGCTATATTTAGATAAACTCTGATTAGAGCACGTAGACCTAAGATGAACTTTGAGGATTAGTATAGAAGAACTTCCTAGAATTTTGGTATTGTAGAGATTTTGTGAGTTTTCCGAGAAATACATCTCTGCCTGGATACGAGCAGGTAGAGGCAGCTCTGGCACAGATGTACCTAGGGGTAAAACCCAAAAACACCACTTTGAGCTAGACTCGAATGAGAACTGGTGCACGACAACGGGCCTTGCTGCACTCTTGGTTACAACACTCCCAGGGGATATGCTTAGGATAACTCTCATTTTTTAACAAATAATTATGAAGGGTTTATGAGTATATACTTCCTCAAAGAAAACATTTTTTATGATTATGGATTATATCCATAAATAGTTCAATTTATGTAAAGTGTTTTATAATTATGGAATTATGTATTTTGATTCATAAACTGATCTAGTTTATGCCATTGTTTAGAAATGGCGCCTAATGGAAGAAATGGAAACTGTATCAATGCACGCACTCTATGTAGGGATTCCCTCCTGCTCAAGATAATTATAGTGGAGCTGGTGTTGCAACTGGTGTTGATCAGCTAATCACCATACTGGGACAACTCACTCAGTTTACGAATAATAACCTTACCAGTATGGAGCACCCTGATCCATAGCGTGGAGGATCAATGTTAGATTGATTCATGAGGCAACAACCACCAATGTTAAATGGGAGTAAAAATCTCTTAGTAGCTGAGCAATGGATAAATTCCCAATAGAAAATATTTCAGGCTTTGGGGAGTAGTGAAAGGGAAAAAGTTATCATGGAAGTTTACTGCCTCACTAGAGATGCTGATCAATGGTGGTCATTGATTCAAAACATGAAGGAAGATGATGAAGTATCAAATATGTAATGGAGTGAGTTCAAAGATATGTTTTTAGAAAAATACTTTCCTCGTGACCATCGAGCAGATATGGAAAGGCAATTTCTGAGTCTGAGACAAAAGGAGGAAGAGAATGTCGCAAAGTATGAGGCTAACTTTACAAGGTTAGAAAGGTATGCTAGAGATTATATATATAACCCAAGAAGTAAGATTGATCGTTTCTTTTATGGATTAAAACCATTTCTCCGTCGAGCATTAGTCTCACAATCATTCTCGTCGTACGAAGACATTGTCTCACGTGCTATCAAGACAGAGAAAGAATTCTCAAAGTCTTATGAATTTAAAGCAAAGCAAGAAAAGAAGAGATCTGCTGATCAATCTAGGAATGGAAATAAGGGGAAGAAGGTAAAGGTTGAATATCCATCCTGTGGTAAATGTGGGAAGAAACACCCCGGTACTTGATTGAAGGGAATGGGTGTCTGTTACAAGTGTGGTGAGAAAGGCCACTAAGCTCGTGAATGCAAAGGGAATAAGGAAGCTACCAATGTTCAATGCTACAATTGCAGGGAGATGGGACATTATGCAAATTAATGTCCTAATAGTCAGGGGAAATTACCTCAGAAAAGGCCAAGGGATCAAGGCCAAGCTTTTTCTATCACTACTACTGAGGTAGAAGCTCCAAAGGACGTGGTGGAAGGTAATTTAATGGTTTCCTCAAGTTTAGAAAATGCATTATTTGATTCTGGATCATCGCATTGTTTCATATCTTCCCAGTTTGCTAAGAAAATTAGATATTTCCAATTTGATTTAACAAGGGAGTTGTCAGTTAAAACTCCTAAGGGAAGTATCATTGCAACAACGTTTTGTGAATCAGTCCCCATTAGAGCACATAAATGTTCTTTATCTGCTGATCTCATCGTCATACCTATGATTGAGTTTGATATAATCCTCAGTATGGATTGGGTTTTGGACTATGATGCGAAGATTTATTTTAAGAAGAAGGATGTTACGATTTTTGATGATGATGATAAGGAACACCTTATCTTTAGAGCAGAATCATCACCACTTAATTCTTATCTAGATCCACCCCCAGTAGCTCAACTAAATTCAATTATTGGAGAGGAAGAGAATGAAATGATTGTGGGTGAGGAGAGTAATGTTCAAAAAGAGGATGTACCTATTGTGAAAGAATATGTAGATGTATTTCTGGAAGATTTACCTGGACATCCTCCAGAACGAGAAGTTGAGTTTTCCATTGATTTAATTCCTGGATCAAGGCCTATATCGAAGACCCCTTATAGAATGACCACTGTATAATTAGTTTAACTAAAGAAACAACTAGAGGAATTGAGTAATAAGGGATTTATTCTCCCTAGTGTTTCTCCATGGGGAGCCCCTATTCTTTTTGTTAAAACGAAAGATGGATCTATGAGGTTATGTATCGACTATTGGGAGATCAATTCCATAACAATAAAGAACAAGTATCCCCTACCTCGCATTGATGATTTATTTGACCAACTGCATGGAGCTCAATACTTTTCAAAGATTGACCTTTGATCTGGATACCATCAGTTGTGTGTAAAGAAGGAAGACATTCCGAAGACAACATTTCGAACCAGGTATGGGCATTACGAGTTTACTGTAATGCCCTTTGGATTGACTAATGCACCCTCTGTATTCATGGATCTGATGAATAAAGTTTTCAAGGAATATCTCGATAAATTTGTGGTGGTATTTATTGATGATATCTTGGTATACTCTAAAAGCTATGAGGATCATGAAAGTTACTTGCGCATTATCCTAAAGACTCTGAGAAGACATGAATTATATGGGAAGTTTAGCAAGTGTGAATTCTGGCTTCATGAGATTTCTTTTCTTGGCCATCTTGTCTCTAAAGATGGAATCTCTGTTGATCCTTCTAAGACCAAGGGAATCTAATAATGGCCAGCACCTACGAGTATAACTGAGGTATGCAGTTTTATTGGTTTGGCAGGTTATTATCGACGTTTCATCCAGAATTTTGCCCGATTGGCAAACCCATTAACGAAGCTCACACGTAAAGGGGTTAAATTTGTGTGGACAAAGGAGTGTGAATAATGTTTCGAATAACTGAAGAGTGGATTAGTCAATTCTTCTATATTGACTCTACCATCGGGGAATGATGGGTTCGTTATTTATAGTGATGCATCGAAAAAAAGGACTTGGTTGTGTCCTCATGAAGAATGATAGGGTTATTGCCTATGCATCACGACAGTTGAAAATTCATGAGAAAAACTATCCTACACATGATCTTGAGTTAGCAGTTGTGTCCTTTGCTTTGAATATATGGAGTCACTACCACTATGGTGAAAAATGTGATATTTATACTGATCACAAGAGTTTGAAGTATATTTTCTCACAAAAATAACTCAACATGAGGAAAATTAGATGGCTTGAATTACTCAAGGATTATGATTGCACGATACACTACCACCTGGGGAAGGCAAACAAGGTGGCAGATGATTTGTGCAGAAAATATCATGGAGTTTTGAACAATATGAGAATTGAAAGGGATAAAATTGTCATGGATCTAGTGAAGATAGACATGGGAATAACCAGGGAAGGTGAAACATCAATGCTTTTTGAAATGGTTGCCAAACCATATTTACTAGAAAGGATTAAAAGTTCTCAGACTGATTATGAATAATTTCAAAAGAAGATTAAAGCTGTGAATGATGGGAGATTGAGAGACTTTGTGTATGAAGATGGAATTTTAAAATTCGAGAAGAGACTTTGTGTTCCCGATATACCTGATCTAAAAAGGGAATTGCTGGATGATGCTCATAGTTCCAATTTCTCTATACACCCTGGGAGCACCAAAATGTATAGAGATTTGAAGGAACATTTTTGGTGGGACAACATGAAGAGGGAGATTTCTGATTTTGTGTCAAGATGTATGGTTTGTCAACAAGTGAAAGCTGGAAGGCAACAGCCTGGAGGTGTCATGCAACCTCTTCCCATGCTGGAGTGGAAATGGGACAATATTACGATGGACTTTGTCATGGGACTACCAACGAATCCTAGAAGGAACGATACAATATGGGTTATTGTTGATCGTCTTACCAAGTCAGCACATTTTCTTTCTATAAGAGAAGATATACCACTGGAACGTCTAGCAAGACTATATATTGATGCAGTTGTGAGACTTCATGGAGTACCCTTATCGATTGTTTTTTATCGTGATCCCCGTTTTACTTCAAGATTCTGGAAAAGTCTTCAGAGATCCCTGGATACTGAACTTCATTTGAGCACTGCCTACCACCCTCAAACGGATGGACAATCAGAATGAACTATTTACACCTTATAAGACATGTTGAGATCCTTCTCACTTGACTATCAGGGTATGTGGGATCAATATTTACCTCTGGTAGAATTTTCCTATAACAATAGCTTCTATTCGAGTATTCATATGGCACCATATGAAGCATTATATGGAAAGAGATGTCGCACACCAACCTGTTGGGATGACGGTGGTGAAAGAAAACTTGTAGGTCCAGAACTGGTAGAGGAAACAATGGAAAAGGTGAAGGTAATCCAAAATCACATCAAAGCAGCTCAAAGTAGGCAGAAGAGCTATGCTGATAATCGAAGGAAGGATTTGGAATTTCACGTCAGTGATCATGTTTTCCTGAAGGTATCTCCATGGAAGGGAGTCATACGTTTTGGTAAGAAAGGTAAATTAAGTCTCAGGTACATCAGACCTTTCAAAATTCTAGAACGAATTGGGGTTATAGCTTACCGATTGGCAATGCCGCCAAGTCTTTCCAAAGTTCACGATGTGTTCCATGTATCTCTATTGAGGAAATACATGTCTGACCCAACGCATGTACTCACCTATAAGGAATTAGAACTGGAACCCGATCTGTCTTATTGCAAAGAGCCCATCAGGATTCTTGATACGAGAGAACAATAACTGAGAAACCGGACGACGCGTCAGGTAAAAGTTTTGTGGAGAAACCATAAGATGGAAGAGGCAACATGGGAACTCGAGGAACTTATGATGAAGAACCACCCGAGTCTTTTCATGTGGTATTATTCTAGAAATTTCGAGGATGAAATTATTTGAAGGAGGGTAGAATGTAACACCCCAAGCTTCTACGGTACGCTTCCCTTTGAATAATGCAATAGCATGTGTTGTACGCAACATCGAGTTCTAACACACACCACAACCGATCAAACTAGCCGTTATGAATAGTAATACCTACTTTTTGAAATTTTATATCTCAAAATAGACTTCATTTTTGGATTCAGAGTATCGAATTTAGCCTAAGGTGAAATTTTGGTACTTTTTGGATAACTTTAATATTTTGATGAATAGTGAAAATTACTAAATTTTAATTAAAAACAACTTTTTTACTCAAAATAATTAATATTGATAAATTATGAATTTTAGTGGTTTTAAAGTATATTTAGAATATATTTTTACCATTTAATGCAATTTTTGTCATTGGACATAATTTCACAATTAAACCGAACATAAACAAGTATCAATCTTTTGATAGTTATTATATCTTAAAAACACGCTTTTTGTTTTGACAGCGGGAAATAATTTTAAATTAATTTCTGCCACTTCTATGTTTTGAATTTGGAAAAATGGATTCCATATTTGGAATCAGGATGTTCAAATTGTGTAAATAGGTAACTTTTATTTTTAGACATTTTGAATAATTACTTCGGTAAATATTTTATTTACCATGGTTAAAGGGTAAATCCGGTAAATAAGGGTTAAAAATTAATATTATAATAATAAATAAATTACCCTAAAACGTGTCCTAACCTTATTGGTTTATACATGTCCGACCATGGGCATCTTTGAGTCGATTTTGGGACCTCATGGTGCCACTTGTAAGTGATAGGGACACTTTATTTTAATTAAGTTAAAATGAATACAAAAATGACACAAGCATATATCTTTTAGAAAAACAATTTTTACATAGGGTTATATATGTTGGATTTTCGATTTAAAATATTCATTAGAAATCTAAAAAGATTTTCTACATAATTATATTTTATGTATAATTTTTAGACATTAAATAATTTAATTTATTTATGACACAATGATGATGCAGTAATTACCATAATAGTGAACAATTAAAATAATTGATATTATAAATACCCAAATAAATATAATTTGAGACTTTTAATGAATTAAACTAATATTATAGGTTAATATGACATGTTAGTAATGATTTAATTAACTTTTTTCGAAGTAATAATTCTGTTATGAGTTTTTCAAAAATCAACTATTGAATAGTGTCAAAATTGACATAAAAGAGTTTTTAAAACAAATATTATATTATTAATTGATATTAAATTCATAAAAATCTAAGGTTCGGAAAATAGACTTATATAATGATATTTTTATCATTAATGGACCACTTGAGGGTTTCTTGGAGGTATATAGTAAGTTTATTAACTATATAATATAAAAATACAAAGAGACATTGTAAAATTGAAACTAATTAACTAAGAGTTAATACTTAAACATAAGGTTATTATAATGACCCAAACCTTTCTAAATTCTATTGGTTGGGTGGTTTTCGACCTATACCCACATTAACATTTAAATAATCCACTTTGTATCCATTAGAAACCGAATATGAATTTATTATAAAATAATATTTCTAGCTTTTCCAAAGGTGCCTCTCACCCCTCTTATAAAAGGGAACTCCCCCTTCTCATTAACTCACACCTTCAAAGCCTTTTGGTTCGGCCAAACTCTGACCAAATACTCTCTCAACTTCCCTAACTTCATCCTAGATGTCTTCCTTTAGTCAGAAATCCAACTTAAGGAGCCATTTTGATCAAATCAAAAGGAAGAACCCAAAGAAGAGGTAATGATTTCACTACCCTTTTTCAAGTTCCTTTCTTCTTCCACTTCTTATTTATTTGTTATTACCATTATAAAATAATAACTCCAGTATCTTAAATATACTGTGATGTTATTATAAATATGGTACAATCATATTCAGTATTCTATCCATCCTTTTAATAACATGTCACCATACGTGCGTACGTACGGCTTACCGTCTCCACGTCGTGGTGTAATTGTTATTCAATAAATTATTATTTGGATGGGTATAATAATGATGTGTGATTCATGTAAATAATAAATGTAACATGATAATGATTCTTTATATATGATATAACATCCAATTATATATTATTTTAATATCAAAAGAATGATATTATCGCTTGTGCGTACGTACGGACTACCGTCTCCACGAACGCAATGAGATTCATTCTCCATCGTATCCATCCAAGTCTAATTATCAGTTGATGATTAATAATAGTATCTAAGGACTTGATATCATTCTGGATATGATTAAGATACAACCTATCCATGATAAACACGACTTATATAACAAAACATTTAAAAGAAAACGAGTAAGTTAACACCCGAAACAACGATAATACTAAGATATTATTAACAAATAAATGTTAAAAGATCATATAAGATATCATATTAATGTATATGATTCTTGTATAATTTAATAAAAATTATTTCACCATTATACAGGAGGTTAACCTACCTCCAACCAAGGAAAAGTACAAGGTAAGGGTTTATTTCACAATCTCTTCATTATCCGAGGTTGTTTATACGTAATAATCTACTGGGATCTCTTTATCATCCACATCCATGTTTCTTAAAAATGTATTTCAAAAAAAAATTACTATTTACAAGAATATGGGTTAAAGTCATTTATACCCTTGTTTGACTTTTTATAAGAGGTTTATAAAGGAATCTTTCTATCGTTTTCCAAACAATGTGCTTTTAACCTTTTCGGCAGAATTAAGGTAAGAATGTTTTTTTTAACTTATATGGCGGGTGCGGCTATTTTCCGCCATTATAAAATATTCGAAGCTTCCCTTACAAGCTTATAAAAATATTTTCAAAGAAAATGTTTTATTTTATAAATATATGACTATTAAATGATTTCAAAATAGAAAGAGATATTTCTCTAAAAAATAGTTTTGATTTCATCTATGTCATCATCCTTTGATGGATTTTACGCTTATTTGAAGTTGATTTATTATGATACAAAACTTTTATATTGTATTTAAGGTTTTGTGATATGTTTGAGTGTGGATGTGCTATTTTTTATACCATTCATGGTTTATGGTGAAAGTATTGACATTTCGTATGCTAGTTTTAATAAGAATGTTTATGTTATGTTTAAACCTTTTCATATGGGAATTCATTGGACTTAATATGTGACGGGTGGAGCCCGCTATAGCTCCTTGATGCATCGATAGGTATCATGAGACAAACTAGTGTCTTGGCACAAGGCCTTGGAAAAATCTTATTTGTAGTCTTGGCACGAGGCCTTGGCTATGTGGTTATGATAGTCTGGCATTATGCATTCCATCATTATGAAAGTGGTTATTGATATTGCATGTGATTATTCGATTAGTTGAAAATCCATGTGAATAAGTAAATGGAATTATTTTATTTTATTTTTTCCATACTATGTTAAAGTTCAAGTTTAAAAGGATTTTGTTTTAGTTATACACTGCCTTAAATGTTTATCCTTATTTATGAAAGTTTCTGCTATATTGTTATCCTTACTGGGCATTTGAGATCACCCCTTTTCTATGTTTTATTTTTCCTAGGATGTGAAGAAGTAAATTATGAATGACCTGCAGGGATATTATGAGGGGATAATAGTTTGGACTATGGATACAATATGTTGTTGTAGTAGTTTTTCACTTTATGATGTAATGTAAAACGTTATGAATATATCTAGTGTTTCCAAGGCTACTAAACCAATCAGTCTTTCGAGATTTGATCTTTCTTGTGATCATGCCAATGTTATGTAATAATGCACTAACTCTGGATAACTGGGGTCAGGGCGTTACAGTCGAACCTTGTTGTGGAGCAGGTCGGGCCACCATAGGTTAGCCTAATCGAAGTTGGTGAGGTCGGGTAAGTGGACTAGGTCTAACAAGACATGTTTGACCCAGCAAGCCAGGTCAGACCCAGGTCGACCGCCGTGGCACGAGCGTGGTCAGTCGTTCGACCTCTATGGTCGAGGCACTAACCATGAGTTGGTCCACCAGCCTAGTGACCCTCTTCTGAAATTTCAAATGCCAATGTCATTTGAACCGGGAATCTATTTGATGTTCTATCTATGGAAATGTGATCCTACCTTCAAGACATCCCTTTTGAGAAAAATTCTAGAATTTAAATTAGGGGTCATGACCCGGCCTCCACTTTGGCTTGTTCGGGAATGTTTTGGTGAAAATCACCGTTTTTACAGGTTTTCCATTTTCAGCAAATGAATAGCCTATCCTATGTGATTTTACATGTAGAACACTATTATGGCCTTGGTTCTGACTTTCGAATTATGATGCGAGGTGTTTTGAATATGACCAATTTTCAGGCAGTATTCGACGACAGTAGTGTTCAAGTGATGATATCAGTGACATTTGAGTGGAACCCTCTAGTAGGGCTTGGTATGGGTACTCAATGACACTAGAGTGGTAACCGCCATCAATGTTGGGAATGAGACCTCAACATTTTTTGAGGGGAAACCTCCAGTTGGGTAAGTCATGATCATCAAGCCTTTTCGAGTGGAACCTTCTAGCCATGTTTGGTATGGATCCTCAATGAACAATATTGGAACCCTCCAGTCGGGCTAGGCATGGGTCCTCAACTTGATACAACCATCTTATTACAGATCAGTGGATAAGAAACCTTTGACATTAACTTGGGCTCATGATTAAGATGTGAGCTTACCCCACAAAGATGTTTCCTTGTGACATGACGTAAAGCTGTGCGGGTGAGACAGACCCTCCCAAAGCAGATAGTATCAAGGTGTGCTGTTTGAGCCCCTTTAACATACAGTTCAGGGAAGATGTGATGTATTTTGGTTATTAATGGTGGTTACTTTTGGGACTGTTGGTGACTCTTTTCCTAGGATAATATGTGAGATAGAGATCCCCTTACTCTCTTGTTGGGTTTATTTGATTGGGCATATATATATACACCCTACTGCAGTACCCACTCTTGGGTTCTGATTTCTCTTCCTTCAAGATAGGAAAATATGTGCAGGGTATGCCATGTCCTTTCCATGTCTAGGAACTAGTGGTTGGATGATTCTACTCTACTACTATAGGTAGTGAAGACTCGATGAGGAGTTCACCTTCTCACCATTTCTAGCTCCTTTTGTTTGGATGATCTTACCTCACTTCCTTGTTAGATTGAGAAGAACTCTTTTACTCTACTTTGTTTCATCTAATGGTTTCATGTCTTATTGTATTTCTTACTAATCCCCATTCTTTTTGGGATTTCCTAATGGGTATGTTCATACTCAAACATTCATGGGCTTTTCCCGCACATATCATTCCTTATACAGATGATGAAAAGGATTGTTCATGACGTCAGGGATCTTAGGGATACAGGTTCATGGGCCATATACGGTGGTCGCAGCTTGGATTTCTAGAGAGGGGATCTCTTAGTTTTTTTCCCTCTTTCAAGTTTTAAATTAGGTTGGGACACGTCTCTGGTTGGGCATGTATTTTTTCCCCTTTTCCTTTCTGTTTACTTTTATGTACATGTACTGCTTATTGTTCCATGTATTTTTTGGGTTTATTTACAACATGTTGCATATTTTACTTCTTTCAATCTGCAATTTTTCATCGAGTTGGATGTGTGTGTGTGTGTGTGTATAGTTGTAGGTTCCGGGCACAACGAAAGCACGTTGGAGGGTTTTCCCAACTTTAATTTTAGCGTTAAACAACGTTCAAACCGAGATCCGTCACGATATAAAAATCCGGATCTTCATAATAGAACGATGAACCAAAAACAAAAGAGGTAATCCCAGAACCATAGAGATAGGATCATTTAATAAAACAATATTATATCCTCAAAATCCCAACTGGAAAAACTACACGGCGTGTAATCATTAATACACGATGTATACTCATTTTCCATAATACTACATGATGTGTATATTTAATATACACGGCGTGTACTTTTATTTTCCTTTATTTCCACCGCCACATTTATTAGACCTTGAGTAATGGCTATTTATTTCATAAATAAATGTAACTGAATTACTCGCTAATAAACATATTATTTTTCCCACAATATATTATCTCAGATAACTAGTGTCGAAATAATTGTGATCAGGCATCCTTAAATAATTATTAAACCACATTCGAGAATAATCATTATTTAAATTGTTAAATTAATATTTAAGTAAGATACATGGACACACTTAGTGTGTGACCCTTTAGGACTCTTTCTCAGTGGCATTAGGTTGAGCCTACCTAAAGTCCAAGGTTAGTGTCTAGAAACACATCAAGGCACCAATAGAGAAAGAAGTTAATGCCGCAATGACGTGTCACCTCATACGAATGCTTACCGTGTAATATAATCCCTTTGTCTCAATATCTCTAATCAATCGGGTTGCATGCTAGTGCCATCAACCCATGTGCTCGATTATTCTTTCTTTGACTTCCCAGAATTGAACTCGCCCATACCTTACCATGGCCATGGATTTATTTATGCTATATCAATTCCATCAAAGGGCCTGAGATATCTACTTCTGTTATGGAATAGAAGGGAAAAATACTTTCTCACATTATCTATTAATGCAGTATTACTCGTGACACACCCAACATATCCGACCTCACTTAGAATAGTGTGTCATCATAGTTTTCATCAATACATCTAAGTGTGTGAGTTGTAATACCCATTAATAATAATCTTAAATTCTAAGGACCAATACACACGTCCGCAGATAGGAACATCCAATGACACTATGAAATGTGGATTTCCTACTGGCGGGCCTCGTTCTCATAATATCCTCCTGGATATTACCAAGGGCACACACCATGAGAAGGTGCCCTAATGTTTTATTAGTCCTCACCCCTAATGACCTGTATTATTTGTGCCCCTCAAATAATATCATCTAGTCATAGAACATATATTCAAGAACAGTGTTATAGCACTTCTGGGTTCTCATCATAGCAGGGATTCGCTATGACCCTTTAATGAAATAGTTGTCCTTAGGACATTTTCACATGCATTGTCCTACAGAAGAACAATCAAGATGTGATAAGGATTTTATTAATGAATAAAGTACAAAGTAGTTGGTTCTAGGCCACCAACTCCAATAGACTCCTACTTGGACTAGAGCCAACTGCTAACAACCTTTAACCCGCTAGCTCTCAGATGATATTCATGCTTCTGTTGAGATAGACCTTTAGTCATGGGGTCCACCATGTTCTCTTCTGTGGACACTCTACTCACTGCAACTTCACCCCTTTGATAGAAATCCCTCAAGAGGTGATACTTCCGGAGTATGTGCTTTGTCCGTTGGTGTGACCTTGGTTCTTTTGAAAGAGCCACCGCTGCAGTATTATCACAATACAATGTAATGGGATCTTTACTTATAGGCACCACATCAGGCTCCTTTACAATGTTACAAATCTAGACGACTTCCTTGGTTGCATCAGAAGCTGCTATATATTCATACTCCACTGTAGAATCAGCAAAAACTGGCTTCTTTGAACTCTTCCAGCTCACAGCTCCTCCATTGAGATAGAAAACATATCCAGATTGCAACTTCAGATCATTCTGATCTGTCTGAAAACCAGCATCAACATACCCTTTGATGACAAGATCCTCACCTCCTCCATACACCAGGAACATATCCTTAGATCTTCTCAGATACTTAAGGATAGTATTAACAATAGTCCAATGTTGTTCTCCTGGATCTGCTTGATATCTGCCTACTATGCTTAGTGCATAGGCAAAATCAAGCCTAGTACATAACATGGCATACATGATGGATCCTATAGCCGAAGAGTATGGGATCTTACTCATTCTATCTTTCTCTTGTTGTGTCTGAGGACACATTTTATTAGAAATATGTAATCCATGTGACCCTAGAACTAATCCCCTCTAGGATTGTTCCATACTAAATCTCTTTAGTATCTAGTCAATGTATGTACCCTAACTTAGTCCAAGCAGCCTCTTGGATCTATCACGAATGATCTTGATCCCTAGAATGTAGGCTGCTTCTCCTAAGTCCTTCATGTAGAAACACTTATTCAACCAGTCCTTAACTAACTGTAATATTGGTACATCGTTTCCAATAAGTAATATGTCGTCAACATATACTACTAGGATAACGATCACATTCTTATTAAACCGCTTATAAACACATGGCTCACATTCGTTCTTAATGAAACAAAATTCCGTTATGGCTTCATCAAATTGAATATTCCATGACCTGGATGCTTGCTTCAATCCATAAATGGATTTCTATAACTTGCAAACCCATTTGGCTTCACCTGGTGTCACAAACCCTTCTAGGTGTGTCATATAGACATCTTCCTGAAGGTTCCCGTTAAGGAATGTTGTTTTGACATCCATTTTCCAAATCTCATAGTCATGGTAAGCTGATATGTAAATTATGATTCTTATGGATTTAAACATGGAAACTGGCAAGAATGTTTCATCATAGTCAATTCCTTGACGTTGTCTGAATCCTTTAGCCACTAGCCTTTCTTTATAGGTGCTAACTTGACCTTCCATGTCCAGTTTTCTCTTGAATACCAATTTGCATCCAACAGTCTTTACATTAATTGGATCATTGGCCAAAAGGGGGCTTGGTCATTTTACCTTGTAAACAAGCGTGACATCTATCAAGTGGTTTTAGCTCAGTAGAGTCTAAATAGCCATCTTGGCAGAGCTTTGTCAAGCGCTTCTCGTTTACATGACCGAGGCGGTGATTCCACAACTGGGTGATGTATGAGTCATGTGAGTTTGTTTCATTATCGATTGCCAACACTTGGTTTTCATAATTTAATACATACAAACCATTATTTAAATGTGTCATACCATAAAATACGTTGTTCTTATAAAAGGCACAACCCTTATTTCCAAACTTAAAAATAAATCCATCCATATCCAAACAAGATATAGAAATTATGTTTTTGGTAACACTAGGCACATAATAATAGTTATGTAAAACCAAGATCATCCTAGTCAGCAATGAGAGGTGGTAGTTTCCAATAGCCAATGCAGCCAGCCTTGCGCCACTGGCAACTCGAAGATCCACCTATCCTCTGGCAATCTTTCTAAATCTACTTGGTTCTTGCATTTGAATACAGATGTGAGCCCCACAAGCTGTATCTAATACCCAATGTGTAGAAATAGAAAGATTACACTCGATAATGAATGCACCATTAGCATCCCGATGCTTTTAGGTTCAGTTCCTCTTCCAGTGGCCTTGGTTTCCACATGAAAAACACATTGCCTCCCATTCCTTGCCCTGCCTCTGGATCTTCCCCTTCTTGGAGGGACGGTGCTCGGAGGCTTCAGACCGTTTATAATTCTATGGTACCTTTTCCTTGTCCTTTATTTTCTTATTCACCATAAGGAATACAGGTTTTTCATGCCCCATGTCCTTATATACCTGGTGAGTTAAGGGTAGGAGCAACTGGAGCAGGCTCTTCCAGCATATACAATTTCCTCTCGTAGCGATGGATAACGCGTAAACGCCTCTTCCACCCTTGGAAATTGGTGCTGGTGAGAAGGTTTTACTTCTCGAGTATGGTTTGCAATGATATGTTTGAAGTCATTTTCTTGTCATTTCTACAAATTAAGATGAGCAAAGGCTTTGTACTTTATTAAAAAACTGAGACAAATAATTAAATTAATACTTATTAGTCTCCCACTATTTTATCGAAATCCAATAGCCCTCACCATTGACTTCTGAGTATTCTGTTGCCTGAATATTCTAGTGACAAGGATCCATATTTCCCTTTGCATTACCCCAACTAGGGTTGGTCAAGAAACTTGAAGGGTTTTTAGGTAGGCATTCCAAATGCCAACTACATTTAACTCACAGCTCCTTGATCCGCTGAGTGGACTCTCCAATCTTGAAATTCTTTTATATTGGATTTCCTCAACCTTTCCCTCTTGGCCACACCATGTCTTGTTGTGGCAGTCAACCCATGATGCGAACCAAGTTATGTAAACCCAAAACCTTGAATTAGAATTCCCCAATAATTGAAAGCACCCCAACTAGGGTTGGTCAAGAATATTGAACTATGGTTTGATTCTAACCAAGATTCTGGAAGGCAATACTGACTTAATATTTCTTTGAGGAATTTTATCCTTATACGTAAATTTACAATTTATTATCTTTGATTACATTATTGTTAATATTAAGTGGGATATACTTAAGTGATTAACCATGTATAAGATAATATTTATGCATAAGCTGATTTTATTTTAGTTCCATCTTTCATGCTTGTTTAATTCATTAATTGTGTGATCGTGACAACACACCCACAATAAATAAACCATGCAACTAATAGAAATAAAATAAATGGTATGATCATGAGCTTATTCTATTGGTTAGTTTATCTAGCGGTTGATAAACTAACCCAAGACCTATGGTAGAAACACCTTGAACCTTGTGGGTTCGTATTTACAGCTTTCCACCAATCCACCTCTGTATCTCATTAGATTGGTTTCACCTTGGCTCCTGACTTGAGTCGCCTCCACTAGCTTGAGAGATCCATCCATTACATATGCATTTATCTCACATGCTTGTGAGGGGTAAAAAGGGGTTTTTATATAAAAGAATCCTTGGGCGCGCATGCCCTATATATTAATGGGGAGATGGCTCACAGGCCAACAAATTTAATTTAAATAAATAAATTATAAGAAACCATTCACATAAAAAGGTCTCGGTCTAGCTCATGATCATCCATACATGCAATGATATTTACGCATAAATAAAACTATCATTCAATTCTTTAATCATTCTTGTTTAAGATAAATCATGCTCAAATTAATTAATTATCTTTAATTAATCAATCCTTTTATCTTAAACCCTTTTTCTAAATTTCCTTGAGATTCTCATCCATCATAATTTTAAATAAATAAATTAATTTGAAATTATCCTTGTACGTAACTTGTACCATGGAGGTAACCTGGTGAATTCTCGTTCATTGCGTAATTTGAACGAGTACACGGTGTGTAGTTCCGACTACACGACGTGTACTTTTGTTCACCGTCCATCCGAAGTACACGCCAAGGGACATGGCATGTTAATGTACTTCAGAAATTTTTGGATTACATGGCGTGTTTAGTGGGACAAACGCCGTGTAGTTTCCACGTTACACGGTTTCCAGCCAGGTAAGCCGTGTACGGGGTACATGGTCCAACCCTAACCCAAAGGGACTACACGTCGTGTTCATTGGACCACATGGCGTGTAATCTAGAAACTGTGTGCCACCTGTTTTTGGTTAACACACGGTGTCATTAATGACTTAGATAGGATCCAATACACAGCCTAATTTGGTGGATCAGACCGATGCATGAATCTAGACTACACGGCGTGTACTTCTGAATACACGCCATGTATTCTGGTGTTGTACGGCCAGAAACGTTTGGCTCCTCCAGATGAGTTCCTCTATTTTATTTTAATCAAAATTAAAAGAAAAATTCGTTTTTGCGAGGTGAATGAGAAACAATGGAGGAGGAACAGATCGCGAGATTCATATTTCCAGAACGATTAAACTTGAAGTTAAACAACTAAATTATTAAATGCGTAAAACATCAACAAAAAACTAAATAATTATAATCAAATATATGACTTCTCTGATACCACTTGTAGGTTCTAGGTGCAGCGGAAGCGCATTGGTGGGTTTTCCCAACTTTAATTTTAGCATTAAACAACGTTCAAACCAAGATCCGTCATGATATAAAACGCCGGATTTTTAGAATACAACGAAGAACGAAAAAAGAGGGAATCCTGGAACCATAGAGATAGGATCATCATATGTTGGTTATAATTAATTTAATTAATTCACAAGAATTACCTTGGTGGAATTACTTCTTTGTTGATGTGTCCGGTCACGATTCGGTGATCCGTCCTTACGTCGTAGAATCCAAGTGTAGGATTCCTCTAGAGGTGATCCACACGTGTGCCGCGTATCTCTGGACGTCGTCGAAGGTATCTCCAGGTGCTAGCATGGAAAAACATTCACTTGCGATGTCCACCTTCGATCACCTTGATCTCTCGGTCTTGAGAGCGTTCTTGGAGGATGGAGTTCTTTCAGGATTGAAATAATTCTTCAGAATTGTCGTGCACAATGATTCTCTTGTGGAAAAGTGTTGGGGTTATGAGGATATTTATAATTGGGTTTGAGTTTATAGAGTTATGACAATAAATAAATGCATTACGCGTTTTATTTATTTCATTAACTCTTATTGAAAACCCCCATGTCGAATTATTAATTCCTTGACATGCGCCCATGATGATTATAATAAATATCATTTAATAAAACAATATTATATCCTCAAAATCCCAATTGGAAAAACTAAATGGAATGTAATCATTAATACATGGAGTATACTTGTTTTCCATAAAACTACACGATGTGTATATTTAATATACACGACTTGTACTTTTATTTTCCTTTATTTCTTCCACTACATTTATTAGACCTTGAGTAATGGCTATTTATTTCATAAACAAATGTAACTGCATTACTCGCTAATAAACATATTATTTTGCCCACAATATATTATCTTGAATAACTAGTGTTGAAATATATGTGATCAGGAATCCTTAAATAATTATTAAACCACATTCAGCAATAATCTTTATTTAACTTGTTAAATTAATATTTAACTGAGATACATGGACACACTTAGTGTGTGACCCTCTAGGCCTCTTTCTTAGTGGCATTAGGCGGAGCCTGCCAAAAGTCCAAGGTTAGCGTCTAGCAACATGCCAAGGCACCCATAGAGAAAGATGTTAACACCACCATGGCGTGTCACCTCATACGAACGCAACCCATGTAATATAATCCCTTTGTCTGGATATCTCTAATCAAGATGGTTGCATGCTAGTGCCATCAACTCATGTGCTCGATTATTCTTCCTTTGCATTCCCAGAATTGAACTCACCCATACCTTACCATGGCCATGGATTTATTTAGGTTATATCAATTCCATCAAAGGGCATGAGATATCTACTTCTGTTATGGAACAGAAGGGACAAATCCTTTATCGCATTATCTATTAATGTAGTATTACTCGTGACACACCCAACGTATCCTGCCTCGCTGCAAACAGTTTGTCCTCATAGTTTTCTTCAATATATCTAAGTGTGCGAGTTGTAATACCCATTAATAATAATCTTAAAGTCTAAGGACCAATACACACGCCCGTAGATAGGAACATCAAATGACACTATGAAATGTGGATTTCCAACTAGAGGGCCTTGTTCTCATAATATCCTCCTGGATATTACCATGGGCGCACACTATGAGAAGGTGCCTCAATGTTTTATGAGTCCTCGCCCCTAATGGCCTGTATTATTTGTGCCCCTCAGATAAATTTTATCTGGACATAGAACATGTATTCAAGAACAGTGTTATGGCACTTCTGGGTTCTCATCATAGCAGGGATCCACTATGACCCTTTAATGCAACAGTTGTCCTTAGGACATTATCACATGCATTGTCATGTAGAAGAACAATCAAGATGTAATAAGGCTTTTATTAATGAATAAAGTACAAAGTAGTTGGTTCTAGGCCACCAACTCCAACAATAGGTACATCGCAAAAGGCCTCCCTGAGTTTGTTTTGCCTTTGGTGATTGTCGCCACTCATGGATTATAGAGGTGATCTTGGGGTAGTTGTGGCTCGATCCCCAGTATCATTCTGGTCGTGAAAAGGTGGTATGAGAGGTGGTTCTTTCCTTGGGACATTGTTTAGATGGTCCCTAAAAAGGAATTATTTGGGTTATGGGAAATTGTGTCATCGTGTCTCGAGAGTGGCTCTAATGCTAGTGAATTCAATGATGGTACAATGGTTAATATAGCCATTCACATAGACCCTAATTACCCTCTTGTCAACTCAGTGCACTGATACATTGTTACAGGGAACATTGGTACATGTATCATATAGGATTGAGACTTGGATTTTCCTTCTTGATTAATCTCTCTATTATTGTAGATATATATAAATATATATGGTCATTTGACTACAGAACTCCTTGATAAGTTTCACGATGCTTCTGTTATGCCTTCCAGCTAGGAAACTCGATCTAGTTTGTGACAGTGACCCTATGAGTGAAGAGGCCTCATTATAGGGACCATCATGTAATCCACTTCCTCTATGTTCTCCAGTGGTGGAAATCCCACCTTTAGATAATTATTTAGTACCGGTAACATAGGATACGGACGAGCGCAGGCTAAGAACACTTCTTAACTTCTAGTGCCAAAGGCCACTGACGTTTTTTTGTGAGCCAGACCCTTAGGTGGTAGAGGAATAGTTTGATCTTGTAGTCCACAACATCAGGATGATGAGGACACTGATAGACTAAATAGTGGCTTTGGCAGCCAACCTTTTTCTCAGGATGGAAGGGTGCTGGTGGAGTTTAGTTACCAAGATGCATGACAAGACTTCTCTCTCATGGGATGAGTTCAAGTAGCTTTTTCATGAGGGGTACTTCTCCTCATTCTTACACTTAGTTTCATGATATTCTACAGTTGTATCAGGGATCCATGATAGTTTCTACATACGTAACATGGTTTGCGGATCTTACATGCTACTCCCTGGATATGATCCATGATGGTTACTTCCGAGCATGGAAGTTTGAACAGGTTCTCTATTGAGATATTTATGCCAGTATAGTGCCCCTGTGCGTCCTTACCTATTTCGAGGTGCTAGAGAGGTCACTTGTGATAGATATTTTCCTATGGGAGAGGTAACTAGTTGGCTAAGCCAGTCAGTGATCTCTTTATAGTGGAGACATCCACATAAGTTGGAAGACACCAGGTAGCAGGGCCTCGGTGTAAAAGATATTTCCATGATCAGACTTGGCCACATGGTAAGGCAACACTAGGACCACACGTATATCTGGGTCATCTCGAATTGTGGAGTGTTTTATGTGTGATGGGTGAGGTCGCATAGTGTGATACTAACCGATATGAGCATCCCGGGAAGGCAGCAGTTAGACCACCATGGCAGAGGCAGCATCATGATCAGGGACGTCCATAGGGAGGCGGTGCTGGTAGAGCAGAAGGAGGAGCATGAGGACCAGCTGATGGGGAACAAAACTTTGTGGTCCTACCACCACCACCACTGGGAATCTTATTTCTGGCTCAAGGAGCTAGCGGTAGGGGCCGCATACAGCTGCATGCTATGGATTTCTATGATCCTCTAGCACACAAGATGATTCTAGGTATGCTCTATATTGATTATACTCTTCATTCCATATTAAAATACACAATAACCATTCACTATTTTATCTAGTAACTCATGGTAAATGATTTAGAGCTCTTAGTAAAGGCTTTATCCCAGCAGCTTTGTCTTGCGGTTTCTATGGGAAGCGCATCTTTTGTATCTTTTATCTGTCGACAGTGTGAGATTTTTTTTGGTGGGGAAATGATCACATGGGGCCTACTGGTCATCACAAAGGATCCTTATGATGTATTCTTGGGAATGTATTGGCCTTCCATGACTCAAGCCCAGATTTACTATCATCATAGGCTAGTCAGATGTCTACGCACGGATGGAATGGGGTTCACCTTCCTTGGTGAATGATGAATCATTTTAGGGTAGGAGAGTGCTGCCAGAAAGAGAAAAAAAACTTTTTCCAATCAATTGGAGACCATGACCCTTGGTGGATCATAATCCACAGGATCCTAGGTTCTTTTAGCTGCAGAGGATTGCATGGACATATTCCCTAAAGAAGTCTCGAGACTACCTTGAAGGCGAATGTTGGAGTTTTTCATTGATTTTCAACCTGGGACTGCCCTGATATATTCTTTGAAATATAGGATGGCACCAACTATGATTTTGGATCTACATTTACAGTTGGAGGACCCTCACGATAAGTGTTTCATCTGACCATGTGTGTCTCCCTGGGAAACTCTTGTTCTGTTTTTAAAGAAGGTGAATAGCGACTATGTGTGGATTATCGTAGCCTAAATTAGACCTCAATAGAGAACAAGTACCCCTTGTCGAGGATCGATGACCTCTTTAACTAGTTTCTAGGTGTCATATGGTTCTCCAAGATCGATCTTAGATCTAACTACCACCAGCTATGGGATTTCGAGTCTGATATTCCCAAGGTGGCCATTTTTTGTCACTATGTACATTATGAGTTCCTATTGATTCAATTCAGTGTAAAAAAGTCCCCCACCATTTTCAAGTCCTTGATGAACCCGGTCTTCTATCCATACTTGGAATGGTTTGTTGTTGTCTTCATCGACAAAATACTCATTTACTCGGTGTGAGAGGAGGAGCACACAGAGCATCTAATGATGGTACTTGATTTGCTTTGAGAGCACCATCATTATGGAAATATCTTGAAGTATCGGTTCTAGATACCTGAGGTTCACTTTCTAGGGAATATCATCTCTGAAGAGGGTTTATCCATGGATCCTGTGAAGATCGAGGTAGTTCTTACTTCGGAACCACTGAAAAATGCATTAGAGGTGTAGAGTTTTCTTGGATTGGCTGGGTAATACCAAATATTTATGGAAAACTTCTATATGGTTGCATCCCCTTTGACCACGCTGACATGAAAGGGGACCCTATTAACTTGTCTGAGAAGTGAGAGAGGTCTTTGAGGAGTTGAGGTAGAGGCTAATGTGCACTCATGTTCTGAGACTACCTGAGGAGTGTGTTATGTTCATAGTGTACTATGATGCCTCTTGAGCTAGGCTTAGTTGCATATTGATGCGAATATAGGCATTAATTGCATATGGGTTGAGGTAGTTGAGACCCCATGAGCAGAACTACACGACTCACGACTGAGATCTCACAGAAGTAGTCTTAACCCTGAGGATGTAGAGACACTATTTTATGAGAGAGTTCTTTTTGGTTTACATAGTCCACCAGTTCCTCTGGTGTATTTTTTTAAAGGTAATTTATTGGTCAAAGACCAAGAAACAATTTATTAATAATCAAAGAAACTAAAATTTGAGGCAGCGACGCTGGTTGGAGTTCCAACCAGACTGTGACTTTGAGATCATCTATACCTTGGGGAAGGAAATAATTTTATAAGATTACCTTAGAAAAAGTCATAAGCTTTCCTAGTGCAGGATTTTTCTGAACAGTTAGCTTCCCTATAGTTGACCCCGGTGGAGCAGGAGGGTAGATCTTTTTGGTAGTCGATGGTGCTAACGCCTTCACTCCATGTGCATGTGAGAGAGAATCATCTTGGAGTTATCAACTATGAGGTTCTATGTGACCATATATCCATAGGCAATACACATGATGGGTATTCTGAAGAGGGAACCTCGAGATCTTGTTCCAGGGGTGAATAGTGGTTCCAATCACAATGTGGGAGGAAGTAATGTGGGAGTTCCACACTTCTTACTTGGTTGTAAATCCTGGTGTGGGGAAGATGTATATGGGTATTCATCAGTTTTTTTTGTGGTCCGACATGAGATGAAGCATAGATGTGTTATTCTCACAATGTCTGGCATGTCAGTAGGTAAAGGATGAGAATTAGTTTCTGATGGGTTGATGTAGCCTCTCAACATCCCAGAGTGGAAGTATGATAAGATATCCATGGAATTCGTCACAGGGCTTCTATGCAAGGCGATGGGCCATGACTCTATTTGGGTGATAGTTGAATGACCTACCAATTAGGCACACTTCCTTTCCATCAGGGAGCACAGTTAGATGAATATTTTGGGGTAGTTTTACTTACAAGAGATCATATGCCTTCACGGGGTACCCTCGATGGTTGTCTCCGATTGTGACATGTGTTTTAAATCATATTTTTGGAGATTCTTTCAGGAGGATTTTGGTACTCGTTTGCGGATGATTACAAACATTCACCCCCAGACCGATGGGTAGACTGAGCGCACTATCAAGATGTTGGAGGATATTATAAAAGCTTATGTGCTAGATTCTGGCTGGATCTTGGTGGATCACCTACCTTTGGTAGACTTTAAATACAATAATAGCTTCCACTCTACCATCTACATTTCACCATACAAGGTCCTATATAGGAGACCCTACAGGTCCCCTTTGTGTTGGATGGAGGTTGGATAATAATCCCTCATGGGGCCCATATTTGGTGTAGGAAACAACATAGAAGGTTTAGTTCATCCGTGAATGCATGAAGATGGCCTAGAGTAGACAGAAATTGTACGCAAACCACCGTTATAGGCCCTTGGAGTTCTAGTAGAGAGACCACATCTTCTTGAGAGTCTCCCCACGATGCGGAATGTGGAGGTTCAGCTAGGGAGTAAAGTTATCCCCAAGGTTCCTTGGGCCGTTCGAGATCATGCAGAGGGTTGGAAAAGTTTCCTACCACCTTTCCCAACCCCCACTACTGGAGCGAGTGCATGACATCTTTCATGTGTCGTAGAGGATGAGATGTGTTAATTATCCAACACGTGTCATCAACAGGGTAGAGCTAGACATCAAGGATGTAGGCACCTTTCTAGGTCACCAAGTGGTGATCGAGGATCTCCAAGAGAAAAACTTATAAGGAAGACCCATCCCATTAGTTAGCATGATATGAAAACATGGAAATGTGGAGGAGAGTTATTGGGAATTGGAGAGCCCGATTTGGGCTCAGTATCCTGAGTTTCTTTCCTAGTTTTTTCTTTTGAGGGATGAAAATCCTGAATGAGTGAATGATTTAGAGAAATGGTTTACACCTTCTAATACATTTAAATTTTTATATATTTATTTATAGAATTATTTGTTGAGAAGGCATGAATTTATGAGGCCCAGTGTGCTCGGAATTAATTTCATAAAAACATTATGTATGTTTTATACTATGAACGTGACAGAAATGGGTTATCTCTTAAAAGGTAGCTCGTACAATAAATCTGAGGCCATGGTGGAGTATGGAATGTGGAATTTACCCTAGGAGGGACCTAAATAAATGATGTTTTAAGGGGATATTCTTAATTAAATACTCCCATAATATTCTACATAAAAATTATAGTATATGTTAGTTCTTGTTGGAGCATGTAACGTTCCTGGGGCATGTTATCCCCAAAAAATAGATATATATGGATACTTAAAAGGGGAGATGATTGAAGGGTGAACTAGACCAACATATTAAAATGAAATATATAGTTTCCTTGGATTATCTTGTTATTATTGTTTATTTGTGAGATACTTATCATGATTTTCACGCCCCCTAACCAAGATAACTTCGAAAGGAGTCCTATTTTTCTTGAATGATGAATCAAAGTAATGTTTTAAAGTGGTGAATAAGAGGCTAATAACTACACCTATACTAACATTACCAACTAGTGGGGAATGATTTTTGATCCACAACAATGCATATAAAAAGGGATTGGGTAGTGTACTCATGAAAAATGAAAAGGTTGTAGATTATTCATCCTAGAAACTATAAATCCATGAGAATAACTACCCAACTCATAGTCTATAAGTGACGTTAATGATCATTTAATTATATATTTTCAAACATTGTCTCTATGCGAAGAAGTGTTATATATATACAGACTATAAGATCCACAAGTTTATATTCACAAAAAAGGAGCTTAATATTCACCAATGGAGGTTGTTAGAGCTAATCAGGGATTATGATTGTTCAACTTATTATCATCCAATGAAAGAAAACAAAGTGGGATATGTTATGAGTAAAAAGGAACCCAAAACTCTATCCATCGTGAGAATTTAAAGGGATCCAATCATCTTCAACATAAAATGAATGTAAATGGAAATATTAAAAGTATATACATCCTACCATTCTCAAATAACTTCTCAACCATCTATTATTGAGAACAATATGGTGAGTTTCTATAAAAGAAGGTAAAAAATAATTCAGAGATAAACTTTTCTAAATAAGGGGTTATATAGTTTGGAACCTGGATATATGTCCCCTAAAAAAAGAACTAATGTGTAAAGTTTTGAATGATTTGCATAGCCCAACCTTCTCTATTTATCAAGTAATCAATAATATGTATATATGTTTGAAGTAAAATTTATGGTGGGATAACATGAAGAGAGAGATTGTGTGGTTTGTATCTTGATGATTGGTAGTCAAATAAGTCAAATTGGAATGACATAACTCTAAGGGTATGATGCAACAACTTCCAATAATAGTATGGAAATGTGAAAACATAACTTTGGATTTCTTCCTTATAATCCCCTGGAAACCTAAAGGCATTAAAAAAATCTCAATGGTAGTTAATCACCTTACCAAGTCATCACATTTCAATAATATCAAGTAGTATTTTCCCCTTGACCAACTATCCATCCTATAATAAATAGAAGTGGTGAGACTTCATAGAGTTACATTATCTATTATATATTTTCAAGATCTGAGGTTTTCCTTGTGGTTTTGGAGAATCCTTTAGAAAACATTAAATAAAAAAACTGAGCTTCATCACAACTCTTCACCCTCATATGGATGTTCAGTCTAAAAGGACCTTTCAACCCCTAAAATATATGTTTATATCTTGTTAAATGGATTTATAAGGATGTTGGGATGAGAACCTTCCACTAGAGGAGTTCTCATATAACGACAACTTAAATTATAGAGTTAAAATGGCACATTATAAGGATCTATAATGGAATAGGTGTCAGACACCAACATTTTGTGATGAAGCTGGAGAGTGGAATTTTATGGGGCCCAATATTATCCAAGATATAATAAAAAATGTTCAAACCATTCAACATGTCATGAAATACTCAAAAAGTCGATAGAAAATATTTACCAAAAAACACCGATGAGTCCTAGAGATTGAGTTCAGTGATAAAGTGTTCCTTCTTATATCTCTATGGAAGAAATTCATGAGGTTGGAAAATAAGGTAAATCATAGTCCTAGATAAATCGACCCCTTTGATATCCTTGATCACATCAGAGTGGTGGAATATCGAATAACACTCCCACCTAACCTATCTCATGTACATGATGTGTTCCATGTGTCCTGATTGATAAATTACACACCAGTACCCTCACATGTACTTAATCTAGAGGTAAAACCATTGGAAATTGAGATTTTATATAAGGACAACATGGTGAATATTGTATATCCTAGAGACAAGGTTCTTTGATACAAGACAACTTATATGGTAAAATTAATGTGTAAAACCCATAAGTTTGAGGAAATGACTTGAGAACCAGAGGAGGTGATGAAACAGATTTACCCTCAATTGTTTTATTACATGAAAAATAAATTTATTGGGTGACATTTTTGAATGGGGGAATAATGTAATGGCCTGATATTTTATTTATAAAATTCCCTTTTATAATTGAATTAACTTTCCTATTATTCAATGAGTTTATAGAAAACACATGCACTGTTATAGTTATATTGGTCCATTATATGTTATATCATATAAAATTCAAAATACCATTAAGAATCACAACAATTGAAAATATAGTCATTGAGTAGTGATCATATTATTTTTTATATATTAGGGGTTATGATAATATCCTTTTTACATAGATGAAATAATCAATGGCCTCGACTAGTTGGATTGTACCCTATGATGCCAATTTATGGGGGCTTCTAAGGGAGATAGAATCACCAGGCATCATCCTTGAACAATCCCAACAAGATATCCAATAAATAAAGCCTGAGGTTACTCATTTATTTGAGGAGTTCAAGCTCTTTGAGATCATGGCCCAAACCATGTTCACCGAACCACCCCATGAAAATATCACTATCAGACACCTTAACCACAAAGTGTTCTTTGGTGTAATAAACGACTATGTATCTCTACACTAAAAGTATGAATATTTTTATTTTCCATTCAATAGAGAAAAAATTATATTTATTCCTTATTTTTTTACTTTATAAATAATTAAAGAAATGATTTTGATAAATATTAAATTTTAATATGATAAAACACAAATAATATTTTTGTGTAACATGAAATTCTAGTTAACGCATTACTTTGGATGAATTAATGAATTTATAAAATAAATTATTCTTTAAAAAAATTTTATTTTTAAATATAATATATTAAAAATAAATGTTAATATAGTTTTATGGACTAAAAATAAAATTTTTAAGGGTTAGAAAACTATTATTGTAAAACCCCAGTATTTTTAAATAAATAGTGATTTTAATTTAGAAGTGTAATTTTTTATATTTAGAAATTTATGTTGGTAAAATAAATTTATTTTTCAAATCATCACATTGAAATTATCCAATAAGGATTTTTTCTTATTTCTTTGATACTTCCAGATTTTCAGGTAAAAATTAATGATGGTATAAATATATGGTGTGTTTCAATACATCATAATTTATAAAAGGTGATGTTATATGTTCCATAAATAGTATAAACCACCAAATATATATCTCCCCTTTAAAATATTGTTTTTTATTATTTTTTTAATTTTATAAACACTTTATGAATCCACCAAACCCAATATTATATTTTTAAGGTTTTAAGATAAATTCTATATGAAAATGGACCACTTCCACATCAACAAGGCTATAATTTTTAGGTGATTAGTTGATAGGTATACATAATAATTAGAAAAACTACTCTTAGTTATAAAATAAGGTAAAACCCATGAGGTGTTTTTTGGTTTTGATTACTTTATTTTATAGATTCAAAAACCTAAATTTGGAAAATTATAAAGAACTCCCCTCTATATTCTTATATAAACCCACCCAATCTCTCATATATCTTTACTAAAAAACCTTGTAGCATGACATTAATAAATCAATTCCTCTGTATAACCCTCCAATGTTTCCCCCGTGCTCTTAATAATCTCCTCCAATTATTTTGGAAACACCCCTCAAGGTAAGGGATTCTCTCCTTATCCTATTTATTAATAAACCTTCTTTACATAATTCCTTTTGTCATCAAATTACCATTAATGGGATATGATTTTTTTAAATCCATATTTCATACTATATGATTTACATATGATCAGATACCCCTTTGACTCTCATTAATCCCTCTCATGATTCATTATATTATGCTATTGAAATTATCCTGCAATTTACCCATGTAAATATTTTATTGAAGAATAGTTTTGTCTTATGCCTTTTAAATAAAAACTGTCCATGTTGTCGTATATTCATAAATATCCCCCAAAATTCACCTAATATGTAAAAATATTAAGATAACCCTTTTAATATCATTAATCCCTCTCATAATTCATTGTGTACCGTCGTTATGCTAACAAAATTATCCTGTGCTTTTTTCCATGTGGAACCTTTGTATTGTGGTTACCATCACCATTTACCCTGAAGGATATTCACCTAGATATAACTTTACCAATTTAATTTTTTATTTTGATGTATTTATTCCACACTCCTCAATTATGGGATTAAATGTGATGAAATATGATCCTATGTTGAATTATCTATGTTGCATACATATACATGGACATGATATGAAAGCAATAGGTTTTCTTATAATTATATAGATCCTTAATGAATTTAGTAATTTTTTCATCTCATGAGATGCCATGTATGGGATTAGGGAAAAATCTAATCCAATATGGGACCTTTTACACCATGTTAATATGTATTGGTGGTTATCCTTGACCTATGTTTGTGTTGTAATGTTTAATTTTGTTTCTAAGTTCCCATGTTTCCTTTATGTTTTCAGGTTATATCATGCCTTGATGGTAAATATTATTATTCTCATATATTTTAATTCCTATTGTAATTACTATTGAAAAACATGTAATACATTCCCCATGTTATGATTTGTTTAATACCTTACTAAGAATTATATCTCACCCCTTTCTTATGTATGTCCCCAGGTAATCCTAATCAATTTTAAAATATATCGAATATTATAATCATATTAAGGATGTTTTCAATGATTTTTTTTGTACCCATATATCAAGTTGAAATGCTATGTACCTAATTCACAATGAAACTAGGAATCATGATCTTCTGGGATTATTTTATGTGTACCTATATGTATTAAATCATGAAATAAAGTTTATTAAAGACAAGGGTTTTCATACATCCCCACCTAAATCTCATTAAATTTTATTCATACCTCTTATACAACATTCTATTCCAAAAATTATTCCCTCTTTTTCACCTATAAAAGGATCCCACACATACTCTTTTCAAGATACACATCAATTTCAAAATTCCATTGAAAATATACCAAATATAATTCTTCTAGATATACTCTAAACTTTTGGTATCCCCTAGACTAAACAAAGTGCATAAGGTCCTTTATTTTTAAATGATACATTAATAGAATATTTGAATCTCCAATGTAAGAATTACATACCCTTTTACCACCATTATTTAGCATTCCCATCGAAACTCTTCCAAACCATTCTTACAATATGTATACAATTAAATAAGTATAGTTAATATAATGAAATGGTATTATATTGATATCATAACCATTATCAATTCCTTACCATACAATCAAAAAAATGAAAATGTTTCCCATATGCATATGTAGAATACCAACTCTATGAATGAAATGTTTAATTATTCATTAGAAAACATTAAAGGATGGTTTTATAAATGGGTTTAGTCATTAAATATTTTATTTGTTTCATTATTTATATTCTATAAATATAAATAAGACATTTTATATGTATCATTATCAATAAACAATAATTATAGAACTAACAACCTAAATCAAATATACCAAGAGGAAAATAAGTTTACTTATAAATGGAAATATCATTTTAATTTTACTTCTTATTATAAATAATCCAAATTATGATTCATCACCATAATAACATTTAAATAAATTCATTACAGTTTTTTTCATAGATATATTACAATGATAAAATCTATTTCATAGAAATAATCACACATAGATTGGTGTATATTTTTATTAGGTCGATTTAACAAGGAATATGGAAAACTTTATAAATTTAAATTAAGTATGGAATTATAAAAATAATATTGGATATTAGAAGGTAAATAATTATTTGTGTTTTGGTTCTATATTGATAATATGAACATTTAACTCAATAATTAAGGTACACCTATTCATTTTTAAAACCACTAAAACAAGAATGTCTCTAATATAATCTATAAAATAATAAATAAAAATATAATATAATTAAACTATAACTTTATAAAAAATCCTAAAACAGAAATTATAGTACCATATCTTATCTAATAATGATTAAATTTTAATAATAATGAATAACAACTCCCCATTTATTAAACTAGTCCAAAATGATCAAGTTTACTCACACCATATATTGAAGATAGCAATGAACTAATTAATATATTCATAATAAATGGTAAAAATTATGTTTATAA
The DNA here is from genome assembly GCA_963277665.1 of Viscum album. NCBI lineage: Eukaryota > Viridiplantae > Streptophyta > Magnoliopsida > Santalales > Viscaceae > Viscum > Viscum album. The sequence continues at coordinate 839,252,259 of OY728167.1, forward strand.
GAGGAAAAAGTATATTAATATGGTTATGAAATTTATTATTAATATGGTTATTTTTTTACTAGACGTTATAACACATTCAACTATGTGGTAATAATGGTAAGGTGTTTTCTTGACTCAAATCTTTTTTCTTGAGTTATAATCACAACACTCTGATTATAATCTTTCATGTTTTAATTATCCAACCCTATGATGAGTTTAGGATATATTTATGTCTTAATTTATGGGAAAATAATGTTTCACATTGACTTACTCTTCTATTATGAAACTATTATTTGATAAAAAATGTAATTCTGTTAATAATAATTCCTGGAACTTTTAGTGGGTTTTTTCTACATATCAGTGTTATTAATTATCACCAATGTTATCCTTTCCCTAGTGAAATCCCAAATTTTTTTATCTATAATGATCATTAAATTTCCCATTATTATTATTTTTTAAAAAATGTTATCCTTTTAACAATTTTTGTTTTTTAAAATTTATTTTTGGAGTATTTAAATGGGTTTTACTTACAATGATCATATATTCTTCCCTTATACCTCAAATTTTGACATATGTTTTATTTAATATAATTGTTACTTTATTGGAATTTTTTACATAAGGTTTTAATAATTTTTCTCTTAATTTTTTAAAATGGTTTTTGGAATGAGTATTAAAGATCATGTCCTCTTAATGTGATATTATGAAATTATTTTTATAATAAATATTTTTTGTGATGTATCTTTTTTTCAAAGGATTCTTCTGGAATGAAGTCATGGTTCATAAATCATAGTCTTTTTACTCTTTTTTATACACCTTCTGGGCGATCGTGTTTTGGGTATTAAATGAACATGTTTTTAATGTGATTCCATTTAAAAAAGTTAGGAAACCTATTTTATTTCCATAGTTTATTTATGAAAATATTGATCATTTCATTTTAAGTGGAACTCATATATATGGATGATGACTAGTTGGGGTAATATGTCACCCTATAATTCATTAGTTATGGTTTTATTTCTAATGTGATAACAATAGGAATATAGTGAGAAATACTCACTCCACTATGTGAATCGGGTAGGGATGCCTGCTCCAATATGTTATGTGAATTGGGTAGTGATTCCTACTCTATTATGATATTCTTACCTATTCTTATGTTTAATTCACTTCATTTATTGATGTTATTATTTATTCCCAAATTATTTCAAATGTTTATGATATTACACATTCTAAATATATTAAATATTATTATGTTATGATTCCATGATTTGTTTGAATTTTTTTATATGTTTCTAAGCCATGTTTTTGTGACCTGTCATGGGTCTTATTATTTATTCCATGATCTAAAAATATAATAACTATTTTATGAATTTAAATTATAATCCCTTGACCTTTTTATTTGATATTTATCCCCTATTCATGTTTCCCCTCATGTTTATGACTTATCAGTTATCACTTGTTAATAATTTTACCTTATCTAGAATTCATGCTCACCCCATTCTTATGATTATATTCCTCATGTTATGAAGATGACTATATCATATTATATTTCTATAATAGGTTATATAGATTCATGGTTATGTATAAAAATTAATAAGTATTTTAAAATAATATGTTTTTAAATCTATTCTCTAGGATCCTAAATATTTTTATCATTAAGTTGTGAAATAATTTGTGAGATTTATTAATTTTACAATGTAATCAATGTAAAATTTATATATGTTCATAAAGTGCCTCCATCTAAAACTACCCTCTTGTTTATGGTGCTATAAGTGATTTAATTTCAGAGGTTTCCTTGTTTTTGAGGTGTTCATGATGATCTAGAAGAAGATGATTTTTCAGAGTCGTTGAATCAGTTATTCAATATGGCTCAAAAACCCAGCAGCTAGATATTATTTTATTCATAGAGTATTATTTCATTAATTAATTACCATTGGAGGTAATTGACTATAAATAGTAATGATGAGGACACTGTACAATTAATGGATTTTAAGAACATGTTCAGAGAGATGTTTGATTCTATTATGTTGAGGAAATTATGTGTTTCAGAGCTACCAAATCATCTAGGGGAAGCATGGATATCAATGAGTATATGTTGTTGTTAACTAAACTCATGAGGTAATACATAAAAATTATTCTTGATAGATTTATTCATGATCACATTCCAAATATTTTCCTCTAGATATATATTTAAGATTGGTTCTTACCTTATTAATTTCCCACCTACATTGGAGTTCCTAAAAGATCCCTTGTGATTGATTTTTCCTTAAAGATATGTATTTGGGGACTTATGAATGATCAATAATACCTAAGTATAATTTATTGTAAGCTTCTATCCAATGAAAAACACTAACAACTCAATATTAGAGATATTGTAATTGAAGATCATATTTTAGGGGATTAGAAATGGAGGTATCTCATATGAGGTCCAAAATTTTTATAGTACATTTATTCTATTGGTGGTCACATATATATATATATATATATATATATATATTATCTAACTAGGTGATTAGTTATAGATATTTAGGTTGGTACCATCGATAAAGCTACACATTATAGGTATCTTTGGGAATTGAGGCCACCCTACATTGGATAGGTTGGACTTTTATGGAAAGAATTTAGTAATGGATCTCATGGAAAATATGGAGGATCTAAACATAAATTATGAATTCATCCACATCCACCATTATCACCCATATATTTTTATTTTTGGGATAAGAGTGTTGGTGGCTACAGTAGTGGAAAATTCAGTCTATATAAGGATTCGATCAGGAAGAACTATTCAATATCTATGGTTTGTTTGTTTTTACATTTTAAATTATCACTTATAAATATCATAATCATAAGTATAATGATATTATATGTGATTCCCCTATATCCCACACTTATCATCAGTGTGATATTTCTATGGGTAAACCAATTTTTTATGAGAAATAATCACGGTGGAGAAGAAACCATGTGATTTCATCCATGGTACAAACTCTTTATATGAATTTGAAGATTTTGAATTTTTTTATAATTATAGTTTGATAAAAAAAATTGAATGGAAAGGTTTTGGTTCTAGTGGAATAATTTTGGAAAATTCATAGTAAGTTTCTATTAATAGCTTAATGGCTGGCTTGCTCAGATTTGTGTACCGTGGGTGCTTTATGGGATCAGCTTCCCACTTTTTTATGGGTGTATAAGTAATTTTTTCTAAATTAAATCATAGGTTTTACCATCTCCATGAGATCAAATTATATATCTAATTTAAACCCAGAACCAAACCAATATCTTCTCTGTATTATCAAATTTCCTAGAAAAAATATAAGGGAACTGAGATTGTGTCTATGAGGCCTTTTAGAGAATGGTTTTATTATGTCTATTATACCTACCTAGATAGTTCCTGTTAATTATATCAAGAGGAATTATGTAAATATATATGATTTTATTTACTATAATTTTTTAAATAAGGTTATATAATATTCAATAAAAAATTCCCCATTCCTAGTATAGATGAATTATTCTACTAACTATAAAGAGAATTTTAGTTTTTTATGATCATCCTTGGGTATTATTATCTTCAACTTCAGGTAAAAATGGTAGACTTTCAAAATATGGAATCCCAATGTTGTTATCGGATTTACTATTCAGTGTAATAGATTCTCCAATTATTTTTATTTGAAAAATAAATCAAACCTCCCAACCATTCTTGTAATGGTCCATCAACTTCTTCATTGATTACATTCTCATATATATTACATCAATTAATGGAAATTATATAAATATTATGATATTCCAATACCTACTTCAAGAGAACCAATTGTATGTTAAAGTCTTTAAGTGAATGTTTTGAATTCAGGTAGTCACTTTCCTATGTAATATAATATTAAATAGTGAATTATGAGTTGACCCTCTGAATACTGAGGTATTTTTGGATTTAAATCATCCAAATAATGTGTTTAAGGGATGAAATATGCTTGGAATTTTAGGATAGTATTAGGTAATTTGGGTATATATCTCTAATATTACATCACCATTGATTGTTCTTTCCTGAATAGAAATCCCTATGTATAATCCAAGTGATTTCTTATAACTTTTAAAGAGATATTGTTTTTGTTAACTAGTGATTTTGTTCTCTAATGTCATTAGGAATTGTTAATTATGTGGTTTTTTTATACCACAAGTGCATTCTATAGAGGTGTGAAGAGGGAAATGTAGTTTTTTATTACTAGTGGGTTTAGAAAACTAAAACCACATTAGAAAAACTGTATAACTCATGACATAAGGATCATTGGAATAGTGCTAACCTTTTTGAAATGGAGATGATCTCTTCTCAAGGATTGATTCATAGTTTGTATGGATCATTATAGTCTCTGTTATATTTTATCCCAAAGTGAAATCAACCAGAGGTAGTGTAAATCTAATGAGTTTATATAGGACAATGAATTCAAGATAAACTATACCCTTATAATAGATAATGTCCAGAAAAATGGCCTTAATAGGAAATATCATACTAAGCTATTAGAGTAAGCAATTAAGACATTATTCTTCATCTTCAGGGAATAAATAGATGCTTTATTCCATCGATAAAGGTTTGTATACCCCACTCTTTATCGTCAATTGATGGGATCCATCTTGGAGATGTTTATTTCATCATTTTTTGTGACTATATAATCTAAATCAATGAACTTTATAGAGTATTTAAATATGCAGAGTACATCATACTCTTTTATGGTAATATGGTTATAGAGACCCAAAGCTTGATGTACATGGAAATTACATTACTTTTATAGAATAATTAATACATAAAAAAAACAGATGCCCAATGACCGTATTATTTTAGTGTCTTTCGAAACTCGGAACATAATCTTTTAATCATGGTGAAAGATATTCAACATCTACCATAAATATCTTCACCTTTTGTTTTATTACCTAAAATCTTTCTTTATATCCTGGTGAAAATAAAACATACAAAAGGGTGAGCTCAAATGCTCAGTAAGGGTAAACGTGGAAAACATAAAACAATCCTTAAACATTTGAACATAAAAACATGAACATGACATAAATCATAGCAGTACATAAGGTATAGATCATAAAGTAACATTAACCAAGATAAAATAGCATGGAAATAAAATATGTAATTGTGGAAAACCATAAATCACATGATATTATTTCCATACTTTTTAAGGCATTGCTGCCAAGACCATCATAGTGGAAAAAGTTCATTACTGAACCAGGTTTACTTGCCATTCCAGCCCTGTATTACTGAATTGGATTTTACTTTTCATTCTAGCCATGTTTATCTCATGAGATATAAATCTTTACCCAATGCATTGGAGGGAGATATAGGTCCCACCCATCTCATAATGAAATAATTCTTACGTGTGCCACAAAATAAACATAAATCATTCATCATAACCCAAAGAATAAAATGGGTTTCATAAACATCATCCCATCATAACATAATCCATATAAAGAAAATGGATATCATTTCATCATAAGAAAAATAAAACCATGTAAATAATAGAGACATTATACTTGAAACATAAACATATTAAATAATGTCATATTAGATGGAAAATAGTTTTGATAAAACACTTGAAATGAATCCCTAAGGAAAATATCCTTTCTTTTTCAAAATAATTTTCTTTTGTCAACATGCCATGCAATTTTAAAAGAAAATAATTTTGTTGAAAATGATCATGAAATCTTGTACAGGAAGCTTCATGGAAATAAGGCGTTCTGAAACCATAAAAATACGTTCATGCCGGATAAGTTAAGAAAAACATTCTTCTAGTACTTTTTCTGGAAAATTCAGAAAATACCTTGTATGGTAAACAAAAGAAATATTCCTTCCATACCATGTAGTAAAAGTCAAAATGGGTAAAAATGAATTTAAACATACATAGAAGAATAGTACACATTTTATGAGCATATTTTTAGAAAACATGGATGTTGATGATAAATATATCCCCAGTAGATACTTACAAATAAAAAATCTAGGATATAATGATATTGGAAAAGTTATCCACTTACTTTAGGTCTGATATGCTTTGTACATATCTGAACCTCCTTTATAATGATTTAAATAATGTCATTGAATTATTCCATAATCATAGTTATTCTTATGATATCATATATGATTCACTTAGGTATTTTTATTACCCGTTAATTTATCAATTCCAAGTTAAAGGGTCTCACATGTCCTTTGGGTCATCAAAGGCCTTCGGGCCACAGGGCCTTCAGGACACAAAGACCATGGAGTAGCCCAGTTCACACAGAGTAGGCCCCAGAAGAAAATCAGAGCAACAATAGCAGTCACCAGACGTAGAGCTAACCGAATTATCAGAATGAGAGGGTATGACAACCGCCATCGGGACCAGGCACCATGCATCTTTGTACGGGGCAATGCTATCCGATCAGCAATGCAAGGTGGGGAGCTAAGAAGATTAATGATGTAGACACTAGGGAGGGGCAGTTCTAGTGGGATAGGCCTACGGGTCATGTAATGGCATGGTATGCCTCTGGGCCTTCGGGTCATGTATTTCAGGTCATGTCGGGCCTTGTGCCTTGGGCCTACAGGTCATGTACGGGTTCCCCTTCAACCCTTAAAAGGGGTATTATCTATAATAAAATAAAAAAGAAGGCCTTCGGGCCATTCGGTCATGTTAAAGCAATGTTTTCGGTAATAATCGTTTCATTTATCGTACATGTTTGGAATTGTTGTTCTTGATATTATTAATAATTATATCAAGATTTACTTAATTCAAAAATGTAAAAAATGATTTATATGTCATATATATTCAGTACATATATATATAATAGATAGATAAATGAAATGAAACACACCATTCATGAAGACGGTAGGCCGAACGTACGCATGAACGTTGTTTTTATTTCCTTCTTGAATTGAATAGAAGTAAGTAAATAACATATATATATATATATATAAAGTAAAATTATTATTTCATATATATCATGATTATTTATTATATATACTCTATAATAATTCTTGAATGGTTAACATGGAGAATGAATCTTATCACGTCGTGGAGACGGTAATCCGTACGTACGCACGAGCGATTATATCGTTCCCATGATTATTGAATGGAATTGGGGTGTATGATATAATATCTCAGAATTAGTATCATGTTATAATAATCATATATAGTTATTATTTACACCATTACACCCATTCATGTAAGGTGGTGGTGGAAAATAGATTACACTACGGCGTGGAGACGGTATTCCGTACGTACGCACGCGTGGTGATTTCATTTTCCGTAGGATGGATAGAAGGTGAAATAGGTTTGTTTAATATTTATATTAACATATAATTATATTAGTGATACTTATTTTATTACTTTATAATGAATCAAATAAAGAAGATTAAGTAGAAGAAGAAATAAATTTGAAAGAATCAGTAACAGGTATTACCTCTTCTTCGGCGCGCCACTTCTAAACCTCCTCTTAGGGCACCAAAGTTGGTCTCTGAAGAAGACCAGGACTTCTAGTATGTTTGTAGGGAAGTTGATAAGGGAAATGGGAGGGTTTTTCTAAGCTTGAAAGCTCAAAATTTGGTGAAGAGGAGAGGGAGGATGTTCCCTTTTATAAGAGGGGAGATGGGATCTTTTGGAAACCTCTAAAATATTAATTTATAATAAACTCAAACCCCACATCAAAACTTCCAAAATGACTCAAATTAGAATATTAGATGATATAGGGTTGTAATCTAATCATCCAATAAAATTTAGACATGTAGGAAATTTATTTTAAACCTTATCAACTTGATTTATCCTTATTTAATCTATTTAATTTTATTTGTGGTAAAAATATTCCAAATTATAAATTGTTATAAATAATTACTTATGTGTTGTGAATTGTCCATATTTGGATACTTTATGACATTTTAAACAATATAAATTTAAATTTATAATTTTTAAATATTTTTTTGATTTTTAAACAATTTTATAATATGCTATTTTTATAAAATAACAATAGTGTCAATTTTGACACTATTCATTTATTTGCATTTAAATAAAATCCACATAGAGAATATAATCAAACCAAAATATTTAATAGATTCCTAACATGTCATATTTATCTATATAATTCTTTGAGCACATTAAATAGTTTATATAATATTTATTTTAATATTTTTAAAACCATTTATTTGATATTTCAATCAATAAAATAATTTCAACAATACTATTATGTCATCATTAATTCTAATTACTTAATCCCTAAAAGTTATAAATAAATTCACATGATGTAGATATTTTATTATATTTCTGGAGACTATTCATTTTCTAAGTGTTATTAATTTTATCACTAAATTAAAATTATTACACTTATAAGATTTAAGAGAGTGACATGTTGTCACTTTCTTTAGTTTTATTAATAATTATGTTATTTTCATGTTCAAAAGTCCAGGAAATTAATCTAGTTTATCCCTTAGGTGATATGGTTCGACTTTTATTCCTTAAATAGAATTTTGGCAGGTGTTAGGGTAATTCTATAATCTTATTTTTACCCTTAATTACCCGATTTACCTTTAACTGTAGTAAATAAAATTTACCGTAGTTAATATTCATAATGCCAAAAAATAAAAAAGTAGCATATTAACATAATTTGGACCTACTGATTCCAAATATGGAATCCATTTTTCCAAATTCAAAACACAGAAGTTTCAGTAATTAATTTAAAATTAATCCTGTTGTCGACAAAAACGGGTTTTTTTTAAACATTGCAAAAGATTGAAATGATTTTACCTACGAATTCAATTTAAAATTAATGATAATGACATACATTATATTAAATGGTAAAAATATATTCTATTTATACTTTAAAACCCTTAAATATTATAATTTAACCATATAAATTATTATGATGAAAAAAGTTGTTTTTAATTAAAATTTAGCGTATTTTTACTATTCATCAAAATATGAACGTTATCAGAAAAATATCAAAACTTTATCCAATGTAAAATTTTATAACCTGATTCACAAAATTAAGTTTATTTTATAAAATTTAACTTAAAAACTTGTTCAAAATTAGATTTAAAATGGGTGCGCCATCAAAAGGCTGCAAAACTGCATTTGTTGAAAATTACCTGAAAATTTTATTTTGTTCTCAAACCATGATCTAGAAAATGTGTAAGATGAATGATAAAGTTATAAAATTCAAAATTTAGTTAATACTATTCATAACGTCTAGTTCATAATAATATTATAATAATATCTCATTGGATAGTGAAACTCTATATTGCGTACCAAGTAAGCTATCGAGGAAGGTCGCTCTTGCGTGAAATGAAAGCCATGATAGTGTTTCTTATAGTGGAAGATTCCTTTGTTATTGATTATAACAGAATCCAACCATATTTCATTTATATATTGAATATATATATATATACTCAATGTTTCATAGAATAACTTCTACTAAATGAACTTGAAATTGTGTGTAACATGATCCAAGAATAGTGTTGCGTATACTGCAAGCTAATATAGTGTTGCGTATAGAGCAGGAAAATCTTGGTGTAGAGTACAACAGAATATATGAATGAAATTAAAAATAATACATATCATAAAATCTCAGGGTGTTACATTCTACCCCCTTTAAAATGAATTTCACCCTCGAAATTCATCGGGGTTATAAATAGTTTTCTACTTGAAAGTTTCTTTCATAGAAACCCACATCGTTAAAAGGAAAACTAAAAATTAATTTTAAAAAGGAATTTTAGAAACAAAACGGATAACCAAATTAACTCATCACTTGGGTTCCCACATAGGAGAATATATGTGAAAATATGGATATGGAAGAGAAATATAACTGTCAAGTTCTGACAGAGAGTGGTAGAGAACATGGCTATGAAAAAGCCAACAGTCACAAAGCCATAAATTTGTGATGATCTAAGGTACCATCTGATTCTTCAGATATGAGGGAACTATGGCAACATTTTTGGTTTTCAAGATCATTTCCCAAATGTCAAATAATTTTCAAATCAAAAGAAATACTTACTTGATTTTGGTACAATCTCACCATTGTTCGTGCTTTGAACAATTTCCACTTCATCTCTTTAATAAATGAAGTTGAATTTTTCATTTGTGAAGTGTTAGCAGATCATGAGATCGAATGATAGGTCATTCCATATATCTCTATCACAAAATGGTTAGCACAGGATATTAAACATACATAAGTCCTTCTATGATGAGATTAATCATATATAGTTCTCAAAATGGACTAATACATCATCCATCATACCGCTTAATAAAATAAAACTAGTTTCTACTAACCAGGGACTTCCTATAGGCTAGTGGTAGGTGATAAAGGCATGTCACACTTCAGTTGTGGGTTCGATTACCGCATCCTTGTCCGACGCGATGGGTTGCCGCCCGTCCTATAGGTTTTACTTTTTCTAAAAATATACTATTATAACATTCCAGAAATAAAATCGAAAAAAGTTCTAGCCTTAATCAATACTATATGATGTCTAGCTTAATCCATTCCAACCTTAAGACTTATCAAAAATATTTCTTTCCAAACTCATAGCATAAAGAGAACGATTACTAGAAAGGTCATATAACAAGCACGTGAATACCAGCATTTATCCCCCATATATCATAAGATATATCTTTTTGGTCACATTCCAAACATGTGAATACCTTAATCATGCATTCTTATTAAACTTGAATTACTTTAGAATCTTAATGAAAACATGAATTCTGTCAAAAGTTAACTCTTTCCACCCACCAAAAATACTAAAACATTTTATATACTCAAACCATGATATCACATTTTCCTTTTATCAGTCATGAGATCATGAATACTATCAAAGATATTATTTTCTCTTTATCCCTTATATATGCGCATATCATCTGAATTTGTGTCCTTCTTTTCCACACCCAAAGCATCTTCCAGTTCCTTTGAAACATTCTCCTTGATGCCTCTTCCCACATGATTTACATGAGGGAAATTGAATTTTCTTTCCTCTATGATCATTATAAAACTCCATCTTTCTCTTATTAACCGAGTAAGGAAATTACCAAAGTTGAGATTATTGATCTTATTATGAGATTACTAATTAGGCATAATAATGATTTTTCGCCTTCCAAATACTATTTCATTTGGTTTCTCATGAATAATATCATTCCATTGTCCATCATATTCTCCATTAACATGAATCTTCCTATTTCCATCCATTTTCTAAAACCCAAAAAGAATAGTGTGAGAGGAAAAAATCATTCTAGGAAAACAACATAATAAAGGGGGAGTACCTTCAATATCTAACATCTTAATTTTAATTATATGATCTTTACCTTAATTCTAGGCCTATAACCTATACTTATACTTAACCTTAAGGACACCCCTAGACATACCTTAGAAATATCTCTAGGGATCTCACTAAAGATTTCGCATCCTAGTTTCCAAAGGTTGACTAAACCATCGCTCTAATATCAACTGTAGAGACCCAAATATTGATGTACATGGACATTACATTACTTTTGCGGAATACTTAATACATAAAAAAACAGACGCCCAATGACCGTATTAGTTTAGTGTCTACGGAAACTCGGAACATAATCTTCTAATCATGGTGAAAGATCTTCAACATCTCCCATAAAGATCTTCACCTTTTGTATTCTTACCTAAAACCTTTATTTATATCCTGGGGAAAAGAAAACATACAAAAGGTTGAGCTCAAATGCTCTGTAAGGGTAAACATGGAGAACATAAAACCATCCTTAAACATTTGAACGTTAAAACATGAACATGACATAAATCATAGCCGTACATAAGGCATAGATCATAAAGGAACATTAACCATGATTAAATAGAATGGAAATAAAATATGGAATTGTGGAAAACCATAAATCACATGATATGATTTCCATAATTTCCAAGGCATTGCTGCCAATACCATCATAGTGGACAAAGTCCATTACTGAACTGGGTTTACTTGTCGTTGCATCCCTGTATTACTGAACCGGATTTTACTTGTCATTCTAGCCATGTCTATCTCATGAGATATAAATCTTTACCCAATTAATTGGAGGGAGATATAGGTCCCACTCATCTCATAATGAAATCATTCTTACGTGTGCCACAAAATAAACATAAATCATTCATCATAACCCAAAGAATAAAATGGTTTTCATAAACATCATCTCATCATAACATAATCCATATAAAGCAAATGGATATCATTTCATCATAAGAAAAATCAAACCATGTAAATAATAGAAAAATTATACTTGAAACATAAACATATTAAAGAATGTCATCTTATATGGAAAATATTTTTGATAAAACACTTGAAATGAATTCCTAAGGAAAATATCCTTTCTTCTTCAAAATCATTTTATTTTCTTAACACGCTGTGCAATTTTAAAAGAAAATAATTTTATTGAAAATGATCATGAAATCTTTTATAGAAATTTCATGGAAATAAGGCATTATGAAACCATAAAAATACATTCATGCCGGATAAGTTAATAAAAACATTCTTCTCGTACTTTTTCCGGAAAAGTCATAAAGTACCTTCTATGGTAAACAAAAGAAAGATTCCTTCCATACCATGTAGTAAAAGTAAAAAAGGGTAAAAATGAATTTTAACATACATAGAATAATAGTACACATTTTATGAGCATATTTTTCGAAATCATGGATGTGGATGATAAATATATCCACAGTATATACTTACAAATAAACAATCTCTGATAGAATGAGATTGGAAAAGTTATCCCCTTACCTTAGGTCTGATATGATTTGTACATATCCAAACCTCCTGTATAATGATTTAAATAATTTCATTTAATTATTCATGAATCATATTCATTTTTATGATATCATATATGATTCACTTAGGCCTTTATATTACCGTTCATTTGTTAATTCCATGTTAAAGCAACGTTTTGGGTAATAATCGTTTCATTTATCGTACGTGTTTGGACTTGTTGTTCTTGATATTATTATTACTTATATCATGATTTACTTACTTAAAAAATGTGAAACATGATTTATATATCATATATATTCAGTATATATATATATATATATAATAGATAGATAAATTAAATGAAACACACCGTTCATGGAGATGGTAGGTCGTACGTACGCATGAACGCTGTTTTCATTTCCTTATTGAATTGAATGGAAGTAAGTAAATGACATATATATATATATAAATACATTAGAAATATTATGTCATATATATCATGATTATTTATTATATATACTCTATAATCATTCTTTAATGGTTAACATGAAGAATGAGTCTCATCTCTTCCTGGAGACGGTAATCCGTACGTATGCACGAGCGATGATATCATTCCCATAATTATTGAATGGAATTGGAGTGTATGATATAATATCCCAGAATTAGTATCATGTTATTATAATCATATATAGGTCCCACCCATCTCATAATGAAACCATTCTTATGTGTGCCACAAAATCATAAATCATACATCATAGCATAACCCATGTAATAAAAAATGGATTCTTAAACGTCATGCCATCATAACATAATACATAAAAGATAAAAGGACTTCATAAAAATAATTCCATCATAACACAATCAAATCAATGTAATAATAGGGATAGAAACAGAACCCTATATTATGTTATATGGAAAATAATTTTGATAAAACACATGAACTCCATTCTGGAGGAAAATATCCTTTCTTCTTCAAAAACATTTTTTCCTTTCTCAAAATGTCATACAATTTTAAAATAAAAGAATTTAATTGAAAATAAACTTAAAAACTTGTAAAGTAAGCTTCATGGAAATAATGTTCTATGAAAAAAATCCATTCATGCTGTATAAGTTAAAAATAAACATTCTTCTCGTACGTTGGCTGAAAAAGTCAAAAAGTATCTCATACTGAAAACGAAAAAAGATTCCTTTCATATATTTTACTAAAAATTCACCAATAGGTAAAATTGGATTTAAACAATTGTAGGGGGGTAATATTTCATATTTAGGAAACATGGATGTGGATGATAAATATTCCCAAGTAAATACCAAAGTATAAACCATTTCGGATAAAAATGAGATTGTGAGATTTTACCTTACCTTAGGTCCGATATGCTTTGAACGTATCTAAACCTCCTGTATAATGATTTAAACAATTTCATTGACTTATTACAGTATCATATTCATTGTTATGATATCATATATGGTCATATTCTTATCTTCTTATTAGTAATATTTCATTGCTACTTGTTATTCAGGTGTTTATTGCTTTATGTTCTTATGTGTGTTTTGTCGAATAAATTATTATTCCTATTTTTAGGATACAGATAAATCATATACAGAATGGTATTATTATAATATATATCATATTTATTCCTTCAATTCGTTTATATAATCATGGTTTAATGAAGATCATGCAGAACGAATCACATCGCACCGTGGAGACGGTAAGCCGTACGTACGCACGAGCGACGTTATCGTTCACATAATTATTGAATGTTATTGGATTGGATGATAGAATATCTCATAATTAGTATAATGTTATAATAATTATATATATAGTTATTATTTAAACCATTATACCCATCCAAGTAAGGTGGTGGTGGAAAACATATTACACCACAGCGTGGAGATGGTATTCCGTACGTACGCATGCGCGGTGATTTCGTTTTCTATAGGATGGATAGAAGGTGAAATAGGGTTGTTTCATATTTATAATAACAAATCATTATATGATTGATACTGATGTTATTACTTTATAATGAAACAAATAAAGAAGAATAAGTATAAGAAGAAATAAATTTGAAAGAATCGGTAAAGGATATTACCTCTTCTTCGACGTGCCTCTTCTAAACCTCCTCTTAGGGCACCAAAGTTGGTCTTTGAAGAAGACCATGACCTCTAGTATGTTTCTAGGGAACTTTATAAGGGAAATTTTCTGGGGTTGGTTGAGCTTCAAGGCTCAAAATTGTGTGAAGAGGAGAGGGAGGAGGTGCCCTTTTATAAGAGAGGAGAGGGGCACTTTTGGAAACCTCTAAAATATTAATTTATAATAAACTCAAAACCCAGTTAAAAACTTCCAAAATGACTCAACTTAGAAGCTTAGATGATATAGGGTTGTAATATCATCATCCAATCAAATTTAGACATGTAGGGAATTTATTTTAAACCTTATCAACTTGATTTATCCTTATTTAAACTATTTAATTTTATTTGTGGTAATAATAATCTAAATTTTAAATTATTATAAATAATTACTTATGTGTTGTGAATTATCCATAATTGGATACTTTATAAAATTTTAGACCATATAAATTTCAATTTTTAATTTTTAAATATTTTTGTGATTTTTAAAAAAATTTATATTATGCTTTTTTTATAAAATAACAATAGTGTCAATTTTGACACTATTCATTTATTTGCATTTAAATAAAATCCACACAGAGAATATAATCGAAATAAAAATATTTAATAAATTACTAACATGTAATATTTATCTAGAAAATTTGTGGAGGACATTAAATAGTTCATATAATATTTATTTTAATATTTTTAAAACCATTTATTTGATATTTCAATCAATAAAATAATTTCAACATTACTATTTTGTCATCATTTATGATAATTATTTAATCCATAAAAATTATAAATAAATTTACATGATGTGGATAATTTTATTAGATTTCTGGATACTATTCATGTTCTAATTTTTATGAAGTTTATCACTAAATTAAAATTATTACACTTATAAGATTGAAGAGAGTGACATGTTGTCACATTCTTTGGTTTTATTAATAATTATGTCATTTTCATACTCAAAAGTCCGGGAAATTAATCTATTCCATCCCTTAGGTGATATGGGTAGACTTTTATTCATCCAATATAATTTTGGCAGGTGCTAGGGTAATTTTATAATATTATTTTTACTCTTAATTACCCGATTTACCTTTAACTGTAGTAAATAAAATTTACCGTAGTTACTATTCATAATACCCAAAAATAAAAAGTATCCTATTAAAATAATTTGGACCTAATGATTCTAAATATGGAATCCATTTTTCCAAATTCAAAACACAGAAGTTGCAGTAATTAATTTAAAATTAATCCCGTTGTTGAAAAAAATGGGGTTTTTTTAAACATTACAAAAGATTGAAATGATTTTACCTATGAGTTCAATGTAAAATTAATGATAATGACATACATTATATTAAATGGTAAAAATATATTCTATCTATACTTTAAAACCCTTAAATATTATAATTTAACCATATAAATCATTATGATGAAAAAAGTTGTTTTTAATTAAAATTTACCATATTTTTACTATTCATCAAAATATGAACGTTATCAGAAAAATATCAAAACATTATCCAATGTAAATTTTTATAACCTAATTCACAATAAGAAGTTTATTTTTTAAAAATGAACTTATAAACTTGTTAAAAATAGATTTAAAATGGGTGTTCCATCAAAAGGCGGCAAAACTACATTTGTTGAAAAATACTTATTTTACTGGAAAAAATTATTTTGTTCTCATACCATGATCTAGAAAATGTGTAAGATGAATGATAAATTTATAAAATTAAAAATGTAGTTAATTATATTCATAACGTCTAGTTTATAATAATTTTATAATAATATCTCATTGGAGAGTGAAACTCGATATTGCGTACCAAGTAAGCTATCGAGGAAGGTCGTTCTGGCGTGAAATGCAAGCCATGACAGTGTTGCTTATAGTGGAAGATTACTTTGTTGTTGAGTATAAAAGAATCCAACCATATTTCATTTATAGATTTAATATATATATATATATATACTCAATGTTTTGTAGAATAACTTCTACCAAATTAACTTGAAATTGTGTGTAACACGATCCAAGAATAGTGTTTCATATACTGCAAGCTAATACAGTGTTGCGTATAGCGTAAGATAGTCTTGGTGTAGCGTACAACAGAATATATGAAATAAATTAAGAAGAATATATATCATTAAATCTCTGTGTGTTACAATAGTTGTTCTAGAAGATTTGTGTGAGAAGGCATTGAGGAAATATCATACCAATTCTTTTGTGGTTTATACCAGTTTTATGATGATTGATTGGTTTTTTAAGCATTATTTTTTGTTTATAGTCATAAATAACAGTACTGTAATGTTTATGTTGTTTTGTGTCCCTTGTTAATATGTTAAGGTAGAGAACCAGGTCTAAAACATATTTATTCAACCCCTTGAGGATCCAAAGTGGAAGCTTTATAATATTTCGATGGATTTTATGACCAGATTTACACATTCAGTTAGGGGTAATTATTCTATATAGGTTATAAAATATGGAATAAGTAAAAAACTGAATTTTCTTCTTATATGGGAGAAAATTTCATCATATAGGTATGGATTTTTTTTACTTGGATGGGATTATATTTTTTTCATAGAGTTTACTTGATAATCATTTTTGCCGAAGATTTTATATTCACATATATGTAATATTAAATCACACCAAACGATTTAGAGACATGGGTTTTTTAAGTGAAATGTCCACCCTAAGATAGATGACCTAAAAAATTAATCATCCATATTCTCAAGGGATTGTTTCAGGATTCTTTACAGATTTTGAGTGATAGTTGGTATAAATACCTATTGTTTTGGGTGTCTGTATAAAATAGAAGATACCAATCCCAAATCAAAAAAGAAAATTATTAGTCCCATTAAGGGAGACCCTATATTTCATGCCATTATTTGAAATAGATAGTTATATCATCTCATATAGGTAATGATATGGTTTCATTGTTGATATAGAATGTTCTAGTGATCCAATAGATAATATAGATAGATTAAGTCCATAATAAGTCATATATAGACAGAAGACATAGATATTTAGAGTCTTTGAAGATTTTTATTTTGAATCAAGAACTCTTTGAGGTTCATGGGTAAATTTAATATTCTATAAATGGTATGTGGGGTTACTTAACACTTTGTTCCACCCCTACAGGATTGATTAGAGAATTATTTCAACTAATTACATCTATGTTGATATGATCATAACCTATAAAACATTATTAATTATGGTGATCCTTCAAGATTGGATGAAAAATCATATAATAAGTATGTGGTGTAGATCATGTACTTGCAGGTTAAGACCCTTTTAGGCAGAATGATTCATTGGTGCACATTCTGTGGAAGTCTGGGAATCATTGTCTGTAATAATGGGAGTGCAATAATAAGATTTTATCTTAATACCATCTTCTCTTAGAGTGAGTTTTTCTTATCATGATGAACATAATAGATGATGGGGAGTATAAATTACCTAATTTTTTCAAATATTTATAATATTTTTTTAGTAATATTTTATTATGTTTGTGCATAGTTAATTTTTATGTCACATTACAAGATCCTGAATAAATACATAATATTTTAATAAAAATATTTTCAATTCATGTATGAATAAAAAATTTTAGTCATTTATATCTCTTAAAGAAATCCCTTTATGAAAATTCCAATATCATGGTTGTTTATGGAAAATGTTTTTTATTAAGGATAGATTAAATTTTCATTTAGGTTTTGGGCCCCAGTTAAGTCCCATTTGTGGAATTTGGTAAAACTAACCATGAAACCTTAACCCTACCTATATATAATTCCTATTATTCCTCTAATTAAATTATTATACTTTGATTCCATGAAACCCTAGGAGATTAAAGTGGAATATTTGTTCTTCATAGTGATAATAGAGCCCATAGATCCTGGATGAACCATTGTAGTGGTGATGATTATTAACCAAAGTAGGACAATGTGTTTTAAAATTTCTACACCATTCTGCATATTATTTACATGGAATTCATATTAATTAAATATTTATAGATCATGAATTGTTTTTATCAATTTCCAAAATTTTATTTACTTTTATTTGATATGATTAATTTATAATTATATACTATTGTTCCTTAATAATGAATGGGTGACTGATTTGAACTCTGACTTCATTTCCACCTATTTTCCACTAAAAACCACACACCATTTTCATGGATTGGAATTTTCGGTCAGGTAGAAAGCAACACATGTTGGGTATCTCAGAAATTTGGCCACTATACCTCCACCTATAAAACCACAATTCATGTGGTGAATGAGCACGGTCAGCCTTCGGATTGGCCTATTGATCAAAGGAGGCATTCCAAATATTGAGAGAATAGTGTGGTGGCAGGGCTCAGTTTGGATGGTGATGGTATGGATAATCAATATAGGAATATACGGATCATGGGGATAATTGATAGCTTTTATTTATGTAAATATAGAGGAGGAAATTACTGATGTGGTTTTGATGATGAGCGACATCAATGTCTAGATCAATGATGATGTTAACCAATGGAAATAGTGATCATTATAGTGGTAAATTTTAGTATCTAGTGTTCTTAGATATTGAATTATAGATTACACTATAGGTGGCCATATTGACCCTTGGAATATCTCATATATAATTCTTTATAGGGTTTCTAAAGAGGAAATAACTATCATATGGGATTTTTCTTTCTATAATAGTTTTTACATGTTTAAATAATAAAAAATCAGATCATGTGAATTAAATTCCCATGTTATACTTAAATCCTATGTAGTTTTAGAAATATAAGGAAATATAGGGCCCTATAAATTAGTTTATAGAAAATGATACCCCTCATGGTTCCTTCCACTAAAATCATACCACTTTCACTAATTAATTTGGCCAACGATGATCATAAATCCAAATCATATGGTGTAAATTAGCTTTTATTTGGTAGGTATTTTATATGAATCACTAAATAGGTAGGTAAACCACAAATTTTTATTTCATGGATTGTTTACACTCACCCTCCAACACAGACATATTAAATGGAATTTGGAACTCAAATAAATTTAGTCAATGGTAAAGGGAATAGAAACCACATAATTTTTGACATCCACTAATTGAATACCAATTATATATTTGTCCATATCAAATGGAAAAAACTAATTTTGATGAAATTCCAATATTTTTTTGTGGTTATGAAAGAGGAATATAAAAATATTTAAAAAACTGTAAATGGAAAGTCACATATGATTAGACATACCTCAAAGGGATTAATTCCAAAAACAAATTTCTACTCAATAAATGATAAAAGGGGATGGAGGAAAAAATATCTAAGAACATAGAGGGGTCATGTGTAAATTTGATGGAAATTTGGTGGCCAATGTGGATATTAAATGAATAAACATGTAAAAAATAACAAATTATATGCTTCAAATTTTTTTATTCAAGATCCAACCAGAACTACATTGGGCCCAATATAATTATGGTGGACCAATAAGGTTCTAATAGACCCCAAAAACCCAAAATAGTGATGTTAGTTTTCCTCTCATATGATACTAGAATTTTGATGGCCTCCTACGATGAATTTTCAAATAATTATTATATTGGGAATAATTTTTCCACCAAGCCTACCATCTCTATTTTAAAACCTGAGCATCCTCCAACCCCTTCTAGATAATGATAACAGAAAAATAAACATTCATTTATTTAAATAAATATTTTAATTTATACCTCAATATATTTGGCTCATCTCAAACTCCCTACTATATAATAACCCATTTTAGAGATAAATAATTATTCCTTGCCGGTGAAATGATCCAAATACTACACTCATATATCTACCTCACCACCCTAATCACCTATTAGATACGAATATGCTTTAACTGTTCTTAAATAATGGGTACTACATTACATTGATAGATCCTTTCTCATTAATCCAATATACATGTAGTTAATTCCTCAAAAAAAGTTATATTCATTTAACTTAATAATCTGGTTATTACCATGTGATAATGGAATGGATGAAATCTATTATAAAATGATATATGTAATCCATATTTCATAAGAAAATATCTTCATGAAAAAAACTAAATATAATTCCAAAATATCAATCCTCTCAATAACATCAAATTAACACATGAACTTGGGTGTATACTATTTTATATGGCTTAGTATTTTTCCAAATTATAGAGGTGGCCTAAAAAATCCCAAGAGGATACAGTTTTTGTTCTATATGTTATTTTTATCTACACTGGGTGTTCTTTATCCTCCCATAAATAAAATTTATATTTCTAAACTTCCCCAACATATGATTCATTCAAAAAATAGAAAAGTCATATACCTCTATCGAATAAATTTAATATTGGTTCAACATTACCTAAATTTTCATGTATGGTGGAATTAGAATAGATTTTTTTTAGTCATTATTATAAGTGAATTTGAATAAGGATATTATAAACTAACAGGTTCTAAAAAATTCCAGGGAACATGCTAAATGAATTTCATTTACCACTATAATAGTATATTAATATTTCACATTAGTCTAAGGACGGTATATTATGCCCATATTCAACTGAGTATCTAAGGATTTATATAATACCAACAGATATATTATATAAATTAGGCATCTGAATCTAGGAAAATTATAGATGAAAACCCATCTATTTTTATAACCTCTCATACATATTTTATTATTTCTATGGATTGATTATCATTTACTAAGTGAAATAGAATTGATAATAAAAGTATAAATGAAATATATTCCAGGAATTGAAACTAAAATAATGTATAAGCATAATTATAAAACGCATTCATTTCTTACATCATAAATTCCTTTATCATGGTCATCGATCAATAAAGTTGACTAGGATCTTTTTAGAGGAAATAAAATGACTCCCACCTATTTGGTGTATCCATGGGTTGATATTAATCACCCATCACATGGGTGGTATCCTCCTAAATTCTCACAGAATGATAGTACCTCATGATGGAAAATAGATTTGGGGAAAGATATATTTTTTTGGGAGGGTGTGATTTTTCAAGTAGCTTACAAGTGAAAGCCCTATGCCACTATGGGGATATTTTTACCATAGAGAATGGTGACTATGTTGTGTTGGTTGTGGATTAGGGTTTTTGTTTCTTATTGTTCAGGTGGATCCCTGATATAGTGACTTAAGACATGTTATAATGACTCGGTTCTTTGGAGTTGGGTTTCACCAAATAAGGTTGCATCATGCTTCAAGCCCAACACTGTAACACGGTGGTGTCTAAAAGGGAAAAATAAGTTATAGGATAATTCATTTTCATTGGTGTGGGTCCCTTGAATGGTGTTTCAGGTTAGGATGGATAAAATCAAACCATGGATCACCATTAAAATATTTTAATTTATTAATTTTTATATTTTAACCCTTATCATATTTAATAGGGTTTTGACCAATTTCTCTCAGGTTTATCTCTCATATGGACCTATGGATAGCTCATGGGTATCCAACCTTGTAATGACCCATATTTTCAAAAAGTTATGGATTGTTATTTTTTCAATTCTAATACAAGAAACTATCGTAATAATGATGTATAATCAATTCATGGAGGTCATGGGTTTGTCCAGGGCTTATTTAAATCCTGGATCTCAAAAAGGGGTCAAACAGACCTGGTCGTATGGTTTGTTTACAACTGTGTGACCCAGGGTGCCCGACTATGTAGAAGGTCGCAGAAATGGGGTAGTGTCTTTGTGTAAGGTTTGTGAATGGTTAGTCATATTGTTCACCTAACTTTGATGGGTGTTCCAAGTATTAGTGAAATGAGAAAGATTTGAACACGGTCTGTCTAAACTATGAATACAAACCGTTCACCTTGATATTTTGGAGTGAAATGACCATTTTACACTCATTTAACTATCATACATATTTCCCTTTTCCCTTTCTTCATCTAGAAGACAATCACATCTTCTTAACCTCCTTTGATCTCTAGAACTCCCAAGTCTAGGCATTGAACTAGTTTCTCCATCTAGTGTCCATTCCATGATCCATCATAAGTAATGGAACTATTTCGATAAGCTCCCATAGTCTCTTAACACATATTCATTTTTTCATTCAAATCCATCACACTATTTAGGTGCAAGATCATTTTCCCTATTTTCATGGAATTGGACCGTTGCTCACACCTCCTCCAACTTTCTTAGAATCTGAGGAAAATATTGAATGAGGAGTCATTAATGGCCTTAATGTAAATTTTTATGTTGTTTTCCCTTTGAGTTTGAATGTTTTATAATTATTTCATTGTGCGGTGGGCCATATTTTTTCATGTGACTCCTTTAAATTGATTACTTGATGTCTAATTTACCCATATACCTAGATAAAAGTTTATTGAATCTTATTTAGTGTCTTAGAGGTTGGTATCCAAACTTATGAAAACCCATTGGGTGTTCCGCTTCGGATTTTCCTTTTTAGAAAATTTCCAAATTTCTGAGAACACCTCTATAGAATTCGAATTCGATTTTAAATGTAATTTCCCTTGAAAAAATAGTATAACATGGAACCCAAAGCACCTCTTAGGTTTTTGGCCCTCTTATATTTGAAATTAACCATTTAGGAAATTTCCTTGATTAACCATGGCACATTGAAATGCCCAATAAGACTCATACATTGAATTTCCTTTTTTAAATGAATTAAATGGAAATTAAATAGAATGTGATAAATGGTTAGGTTTTTTCATGATGGATTACTCTTCATTAAATGAATTAATTGATTAAGATTGAAAGTACTATGTAAATTGGTTACATTTTGATAAGTTAAATGAATGTTTTAAAATGGTTATTGAATTTATTAGAGGGTGGAATGGTCATACCCATTATTACATCTTTGTAAAATTATTATTATGAACTATGATGTCTTAAATGGAATAGAACATGATTAAAGCGTCATATGAGAGGTAATACCTCATGTGTTATAATATAAACATGAATACTTATTATTCCATGCTTATATGTATAGGTTTGATTAATATGTTTCATGATAGGTTTTTCCTTGTTCCTTAAAGAGTAATTTAATAATCCTTTATAGAGGTTGTGTACGATGATAAGGAGTGTTGATCATGTAAGATAATCACGCTCCCTTATATCAGGTGTTGAGTATAGAATCCCACACAAATGAAACTATATGGATGTTGAGATGAGGTTCCACAATACATGATTAGAGTGTTTCTATGATCTCTAATTTTCCATCCTGAGTGTTTTAGCATCATGTCTATCACTCTATTTGGATGTAGGGAATAAACCCTATTTAATGAGATTATATAATCATTAGACTGGTCATGGATGCTTGATTAATGCCCCCGTCTAGCCAGAACTAGTATTATAGGTATATGTCTACTTATATCCGCACATACTTGGTTTATATAGGTGGATGAAATATATAATTAAACGATATATATTTTATTACTATATATAGGGGCGTGATTAGAAACATACCAACCATGAGTAGAAGCTGGTAGATCTATCAGGTGTCTTATTGGAACCTAATTGGGCTAGTTATTTATTTCAGAATTGTTTTTATTATTATATTATACATGTCCACTATTTAGTTATTATAACTTCTCATATTACACATAGACATCATTGGTAGTGGCATATTGCAATTTCACCGCACGCCCTACTCGGGATGCCTTTGGTACCTGAGAAGATAGTCTATCTATAGAAAATGATAAGGGAAATCACCCTTCCACAAGTTGTTGATATGATTTTTATTAGCTATATCATAGAGTAGAGGGTCGTTCTTTAGCTCAAGATTGATTGGAGTTGATTTTTTCTTTTTGTCTTTTCTACTATTTTATTGCATGATTGTATCTTTTTATTCCATTTTTGTATTACAGCATGCCATGAATTCATGTACTAGACATTTACTTAAAGTATTTTGATATTATTATTATTAGTTCATCAGTTATTTTTTTACATTTACATAGTTTATTTATTATATTTGTTTATATATACTTCCCCTACTTTTATATTTTTATAGTTTATTTCATTTGTTCCATTATAATAAGAGGATATAATCTCCCTACCATACCACCTTTACACCCTAGATGATATTTTGTAGACTCTAGTGTATGTGGAGGTGGTACTAAGGCATTGTGACCCACCGACTTTGAGAATAGGTTATGTGGACCTCAGGTTGGGTTGTTACATACAACCTTTTACTCCCCCTTCCTTGGTTCCTTACTTATGTTTCTGAAATTTCAAGTGGTCTATTGATGTTAGTTCCTTCTTCCTAATACACCCATCCTCTCTTCCTCCATCCCATCAATTTATCTTCTTATTATAGACCCTCACACCTATTTGTATCAATTTTATGGTTTGTGGTTGGGTTTTATTTAGTGTTGTAGATGTATAGTGATTTGAGGGTCCATTTTCTTGTATGATTTGGATTCTACCATCAAAGGTGACATGTTGTGGCTTGATTCATTTAGATTATGATATTAATTTTTATTATCTTCATTTATATTTAATTTTATGAGATTAATTAATATTTTATATGATATTATTTATAAATTTTATATATATATATATATATGTTACCCATGAGGGGATGAAAATGGTTTTCAAATTGTTACATTCTTTGGCATGGAGTTTCTTTTATTCCAAGTGTTTTGGAAAATTCCTAAGTATCCCTTTAAAGTAAATTAAAGTATTTTAATGGGGTTTATAACATCGATTTAATATTAAAGGTGATATTTGGTGTTTTTATGGAATTATTTATAAATAGTGGGTTTTTCTCTTCTTTTTAATTATTATATTACTTTTTATTCTTTGTGGTGGTTTGTGATGTTGAATGAAAATTTTATTTTCCTAATAAGGTTTCTTTTTTAAATGGCTTTAAAATATTCTTTCCAAAATTATTTTTATAATATTGTACAATATGGATTGGTATCCTGATATTTTTTTGGAAATCATGTTTGGAACTCTTTAAATGAATTTATTTTATGTTTTGACTAACCTCAGAGATGATCCCATTTTTTTAGATTCTTTTTATTGATTGTGTCCAAGTAGGGTATATTTATTATTAATTATAATGTATATATGTGAAAGGGATTGTTTTGTTGAGATGAAATAAAAGGTGATATTGGTGTTATTTCTTTTTCTTTAAATATTTATTTATATGATGATCACATATCTTGTTGTTTCTAAACTCTATTTTTTGATGCTAGAAGAACCCTAGGTAAATATGTAGATGGTCTACATGAATGTAATAGTATCTTATTTCACTTAATCTAGATATTATGATGGACATTTGTCACCTTCTAACTATTTTATATTGTACATGACATGACTGTCATGAGGAAAGAGAGAATGAGAAGTTACAATATCACATGGGGGCCCCTAGATATTGTAATAAAATGGACTAGGTATATTATTATACATACTATAACCTAGTTATTTTTCTTTGATATTTAACTACCATTGAGGGTGATTCAGGGGATCTTGATGTGAACAATTTTTTTTGTATCCCTTTCTTTAATTCAGATACATGGAACCATGGTCTAGTTTTCGGTAGTTTTATTTTACTCTATTTATTTTATAGTGCATGTTGTTTTTAAACACTGCGTTTGGTTGTGGTTTTGGTTTATGTTCAAACTAATTTATAAATGGTTTTTGAAATTTTGGTTTTATTAAAAGAAAAGTGGACTCTGTTTGGACAAGGAATTTGAGAAATGTTTTTGGAAAATATAATAAAATGGTCTACCTTATTACCATTTTAATAGTATTCATTCAATGGTTTATAAGATATTTTGAATGAAATATTTTAATTAATAATTTAATTAAAAATTATGGATTTATATTAGATGAGTCATGTTTATTTTTAAATGGTGTTACTTCATGGGTTTGGAAATAAAATATGTTAAACGTGATACCAGTATTCTTTATGGTTACTCTGGTTAAAAAGATATTTTAAAAATTATGATTAAACTATTATTTATATAATTTATTACAAAATATACTTCATAAACACTTTGGTTATGTCACGCTCTTTCCCAGAAGCCACTGAAATAGTGATTTGGGCTGGTGCACAACACTGAAATAGGCACACCTCCTCAAATGAAAAAGGTTACCAACTAGTAGTGAGGGTCTATTGGTTGATATTTTGTAGAATATAGATTCATTTAATAATAATAATAATGGTAAAAATAATATTATTATATAATTGTTCAACCAAACTTAGAGGAAGAAAAATTAAACAACAAGAGTAATAAGCCAAAAGTAGACCTATTATTCGTAAGAGATAACATCTACATGTCATGATAGTCATGAATAAGAATCCAAGATCACTAGTGGGCCAATATTATATTTATATAAGAATGTTTAAAAAAGTATCTACATCCCGACATAGAGGAACCACCTAGTTCATCTACCAAAAAATATTTCAGTTGTCATATGCACCCTCTTCACATCCCCAGTCACTAAAATCAAGACCAAATGAATAATACCTTCTAGGTACTAAAGGCCATAATGTTTATAAATTTCTTGAGGGGACAATGAATAGTTTCAGTATGAACTAAATAGGAATATACCAATGGTGTTTATAGCTTACATCAATACATATACAAATGTATTTAAAATTTAGATAAATAGTAACAACTCCCAAACATCACATATCCCGCTTCACTTATGCTAAGAAAAAATAAGGGTTCCTTTACTGACTCTGATCAATGATGGAGTGTAATGTTTCATATATGGTCTTTCATACTATAATAACCTTCTATCTTCATTCTATTTTTTACAATATGGCATCATGTGCCAACCGGTACCACATGAAAAACATGTCACCAATAGCCTATATCTCTATGAAATTCCAATGAGTTAATCTGATGTACTAATGGAACACCCATAGACCTAGCACAATTCCATCGGTCTTCCAGTTATTCAATCACCATTGGTTAAGTTTCCCAAAATGCAAAGGCATAGGGATACTTTTCCTTCTATTATCTCATCGCATCTGCCTCATCATAATAGTGATCCTCATTTCCCATTTGATGGTCTCACACACCATTATCTTTGGGCTTCTACGATGTGAACCTCCTCTATACTAATGTTCATCACCATCCCCTAAGATGCTAGATATATAGAGGACTCCACCCACATTGAGTGATCAATGCCACCACATTGGACCCTTATGTTGTGAGGATACGACCCCGATAGTTCTATCCGGAGAACACAGTTGGTGAAAATCACCAAAATAATCTAGAATAGACCTATTTAGGACATACATCCCCACCTAATAACCCCAATTCCAATATTTTGGTGATAAAAATCACCTAAGGTCTCGTGTGTCATTCCAAACATGTTCTCAATGGAAAAAATGTTACATGATCAACTAATAAAATCACATAAATTGAAAAACAATGAAAAATTAATCATGGAACCCCATTTCACACATTTAATGCCATATTGGGATCAAATATACCTCCTATCACACTATATTACCCATCAAAATCTCCTAAGAAAAATTGAAAAAAAATCATTATAAATCCAATCACACTAGGACAACCCAACTCACGCCTCTTTATCACTAATAACATATCAAATGTACAATCATAAGAAATATAGGAACCACCTAAATTATACACGTAGATATATTATATACAACTACCAGTATCTGATTCATATTTAGATAGTAGAAATGATAAAATATATAATAAAAACCCTTAAAATAGGGAACAATTCCATAAATGATTCAATACGTAGAATGAGAAATATAAATCAAATAAGAAGTAATATGGAGTGTTAAACATATTTGAGTCTACCAACTATGATAAAAAACCCCAAAAAAGGTATGTTACAAGGGAGAATATTCCTTAGATCCCATACTCGAATAAGAGGAGAAGGCGCACAGCTCCTTTGCCAAATGGACGTTCCCCCTTTCCTATTTCTATTTTTACTTTTCTTAAATGGATAGAATTTTTCATAAAGTGAAACAATAGTTCCTTATATGACCTATCAGGAAAAAGTTAATTTCCCCTATTTGGTTTATTCACATTGTGAACTAAATGCTCATGGAATGAGAGGATTATGGATACAACCATTTTTGCCTATGTGCTTTATAATTCAACTAAAGACTCCCTTGAGTGACTCCATACTCCCAAGGAACTTTTAAAACCCCCAAAATACATGGGTTTCAAAAATAATTAAGATAATATTTATGTCCAATGTGATTTGGGGTGTTAGGGATTAATACTTTTGGACATGTATAGATCATACCCTGCATATATGCTAGTGTGAGTGTATTTTTAAATCATTTTTTATATTAGGTTCCATGTATTTGATATTGTTCATTGTCTTTGTGTTTGTAAATAGTGGTATATGATGAGTAACAATGGGTCACATGGAGGTTTGTTTGGACATGTTTCGGTTTCCATTTTTAGAATATTGTATCAGCTAGTTTGGTCTTCTGTGTTTTATATTTTTCACACATTATATCTTCTTAAATTTTATTTTATTTGGTGATCTAGTTGTACACATTTTATGGATTTTTATTTGTTTATTCCTTGTTTTTTGGATTTTTGTTTAGAACTACTAATTTTATTTTCTAGGATTTTCAACAATTGGATAGGTAATGATGAATTTTTTATTTAATTTATTCAATTTGTTTTATGCTTATTTTATGGGTTAAATAATTTTCACCAGTGCAAGTTCATACCATTAGATCCTTTCACTATTTCATATTGATCAGGAATTTTCTTTAGACTTTATAGAAATCAGGATCATGTGATTTATCAAGTCTACCCAGGACAGTTCATTATGAAATGATATTAGAGCCTTTATTTTGAAAACTCTTAGGTTATTGAAACAACCAATTATTATTTGGGATATCAAGTAATGTGTAGAAAAGATTTTATTTCGGACTTAAGAGGTTATTCATGAGAGATTTTATACAAAGTCAATAAATTGAAATAATTATCGGGAGTTATTGGATTTCCGAAATGGGGTGAAAATAGTTCTTAATTGTTTGATTTACTTTATAATGTTTATTTATTTCATATTACCGATTATAATGAATGAAAAATTGAAGGCCTAAATATTTGAGATGTGAATTTTACTGGTGATTCGATCGAAGGACATTGTCTTTGTTTTTTAAATTTTTTAAGGTACTATACATGGTTGAAAAAGAAGTGTCTGACATAGAGTCTTGGTGAATGAGAAATTTTTCATACTAAATTAATAGAGTTTATAATTAATTTAGTGGTCATTATAAGAAATATAATTACTTAAATTATGCATGAAAAAATTAAAATACACAAGATCATTTTCAAATAAGGAACTATTCCTAGAAATATTTTTCCATTATGATAGAATTGTGAAAATAAAATGAGATTTTCCTCATTGTCTTAAGGAATGCCAACAGGGAGGGAGGCTTCAATACATGAAGATGTTTTATATAATCTTAATTTTTTGATCTAATATTAGCACTTCTAATTGGATATTGGGTTCAAGTGGGTTGGATGAATATTCAACATAAACTTGAGATAAATCTCATAAAATAATGTTTGGTTTCCCTTAATATACACAAAAAATATAAGGGTTTGGTCTAGTAGTTCCCTATGAAGCATTTACCTGGGGAGTGTATGGTCAATCCTAGTAAAATATAAGGATCCCTTTTAGTTTTAAAAACATCATTATATACATTTTTATTTACATATTGAATATGTTTACCTATATATACCTATATAGTAGATCCTTTCGGTTTACATCTATGAATGGTGTAGTATTATTTGAAATTTAGTACATCCTTGTGATAAATCACACAAAAATTATTTAAGTGTTTATATTATTATATAATGATATTTTATTTGGAATTTTTTTGGATATTCTTGTATTTCAGTTATAAATGGTTTACCTAATATTTATAATGTATATTATGGTGAAATTTATTTTTAATATGAACAATTTTTGTAATATATATATTTTTTGTCTTATCTGAGTGTTCTCACATTTCTTAGAGTGTTTTTTATTTAATTAATTTATAAAATTTATACTTTTTGTAGGTTTTATATTTATTTATTTATTTGGTTGGGTGGGTTCTTAGAGTAGTGTAATAATGAGATGAACTTAAGTATATAATGATGAAAGATATGTATCATTATATATTTCTTGACTATTATTTTTTGACTATCATTGAAAAGGGAATTAGAGTTTTGTAGTTGTATATTTTATAAGAGAATCCTGTTTTTTATTCCATATTATTTCATTGTTATCATGGAATTTATTTTTTTTATTATTTGATGATCTGTAGGACAAGGGTTTTATTTAGTTTATTGCTTATCCTGGGTTTACACCGATTTCATTTTCCAAGTATTAAATTTATTTTGTTATTCATTGACTATAAATTGTTCACTAAAGTGATTATAATGAATAGTTACTACACACCTCATATAGATGATTATTTGGATCAATAATGAGGAAGGAATTTGTTTTCGAAGATTAAAATTAGATAAAGTTATAACATGTTATGGGTAGAGAATAGATACACTTCAAATAAAGATTTTTAAAAATGATGTGGACATTATTATTTAATAATAATAAATTTTAAGGTTATTAATGTTCCTTTAGTATTGATTTATTTAATGAACCATATTTTCCAAATATTTCTTGACTCATTTTCTATAGTTTTTTATAGAATATTTATACATTTTAAATCATAATACAACCATTGAAAAATTTGTAAAATGGTTAATCATATATAAAGGAATAAAAGGAATACATGATGTTTTATGAATAATAAATTTTTTATTTATGGATTGATATTTTTGGTGAATATTTCCATGAAATAAGAAATATTCATTGTTATAGATAAAGTAAATGTAATAATAACATGCTAATGACCAAAGGGAATTTACCATATTCATAGCTTTATTACATTAGATGTATAATTCTAATGTTTATTATTATATTTATTTACTTTTCCATTGTCAATTATATGGTTAACATGGAAGCGTATGAAGTTATTGTGGTAAAAGAAGTTCTAGGATTCATTTCAGGAACCCAATATAAGACAAATATCAGTACTATTTTTATTGTTTTCTAAAAATGGTAATATAAATGTGGTGTATTGTAATTTTTATATAATAGTTTTGGGGATAGTTCATATAAATATAGAATATTTGGTTGCATATGGACAAAGATAGTTATAAAACAAATTTTATTATTATCATACACTTGAAATGGAATTATTGCTTGTTTGTTCGTATACTGAAGATCTATAGACCTTATATTTTTAGTGAAACAATCATGGTGTATTCGAATCATCAATGTTTGACATATATTTTATAATATAAAGACATGAAATTAGTGAAAATGAGGTGGTTTTAATATGATGATAATTTTGAATTTTAATTTAATTATACATTATATAGTCTTATATTATGGTGGATACCTTGAATGTGATTTATTAGATTCATGCATTAAAAGAATCAAAAAATTAAAACTTGATTCATAATCATATTAGAATATTTAAATCTATATAAAGAACAATATAGGGACTATATGGTGTTATCTCATATTTATATAACTTGTAAAAATTTTAAAATTCATTAAGGAATAATAATATAGTTTTTAATATTAGACTACATGTATACATTAAATTATAGAGATACCATCGATGGATAATATTCATACACTAACTCGGCTAAGTATATGGATGAAAATTAATGATTAAAAGTATAATGTAACCATAAATTGGACCAATATAGAAATATGGGAACAATTTCATAGGCCTTGTGACTATTCTACTAATACCATTATGTATAAATGATATAATTTTGGTAATTGTGGATCAACTTTTCACATCCATTCATTTCTTAACCATTTTTATTTTTTTTGTTGCATATTTAAGGGGTATTTATATAAATAATGATATTAGGATTCATATACTTTTAATATATAATTTATTTAATAAATATATATTTTTTACTTCATTGTTATAGAAGGGGAATAATAATGGGATTTTTAAAATTGATAGGATATCTATTACTTCTCATCTTTAGATATACAAGAAATCAAAATGGACAAAAAAATATGTAGAGGATATGATTTTATTATGTTCATTAGATTTTAGGTGATCATGTGAGGATCATATTACTTTGTAAGAATTTCGTTATAATAATATTTATCATGCATTAATTTTTTTGGAACAACTTTTGGTGTTCTGTGGTAGACCTTATTGATCATCGATGTAATGACCAAATATTTAATCATTGGATCTTATTATTAATCATAAATAAAATATTTTATTTTATATTTTTTGATTAGTTATATAATGATGTTTACTCGAATTTATCCAAAATAATACATGTATTTATGATAACAACAATTCAAATTCATGGTTTGTGATGAAGTATTTTTCCAAGTATCTCCAAAATTTTGACATTCATGGCTTGGGAAGTAATGGAAGTTAAAAAATATTCTATGGTAATATTTAAAGGCATAAAAAATTGGAGAATTAAAGTATCATTTAAAATATTAATTAATGTTTGAGGTGATACATGATATCATTCATATATCTCAGTTCAGGATATTTCATCATGGTTTTTTTTATTTACTAAATTAGTAGATGGATAATATTGACATGCGTGTGCCTCTAATATAGAAATTAGTTATTCGTATTGATAAAAAAATAAATTTATTTATGCGGGGGAAAATACTATTATTATTTATGGGGTGAATCATTCCAGGAAATTATAGATAGTATGAAATACAAGATTTCCTTTATTATATTAGTAATAATGTATCCTAAATATTTGTTAGATCAATTATTCCTGATGTTTTTTTAAGATCATTATTTCCATTTGTTAACGTTGAATGAGACCCTAAAGAAATGATAACATTGTTTATTAATTTATTATTGAGATTTTTTGGATTTATAATTACAGTTTGATATATTTATTTTAATAATCAGGTGTAACACCCCAAGCTTCCATGATATGTTTCCCTTTGAATAATGCGATAACTTTCTTTGTACGCAAATTCGAGATTCTAACACACCGCAACCAATCGAACTAGCCGTTATGAATAGTAATAGCCACTTTTTAAAATTTTATAAATTTTATTTTTCAAAATTGACTTCATTTTTGAATTTTTAATATCAAAATTAGCTTAGGGTGAATTTTTGGTATTTTTCTGAAAACTTTCAATTTTGATGAATAGTGAAAAACACTAAGTTATTGTTTAAAACCGAAATTTATTTAAATAATTATTTATTTTATTTAAATTTATTTTAGATCAAAATAGATACATAATACCTATATAAGTTCAATTTAATTCATTGGAGTCATTTTATAATAGGTTTAGATATATAAAACTTTTATGGAACTTTTACCATCTTTTGCCCACCTCCTAGGAGCTTTTGCAAATTTGCATAAAACATAATGTTACCGCTTCTGTGAGTTGAATTTTTAAAATCCAAGAGACATGATTGATATCAATAAGTAAAATTTGGTTCAATAAGATGAAAATAATATTTGGTGAATAGTAACTTTTGACTTTTATTTACCACGGTTAAAAGTAAATAGGGTAATTAAAGGTAAAAATGATATTAATATTGCCCTAACACATGTACTAATTCTATTGGGTAAGTGTAATTCGACCAAAAACAACCTTAGGAATAAAATATGATATTTTATGTCAACTTGGATTACATTAGGACATTTATTATTATTTAATTCAAAGAAGAGATAAAAGAGTTAAAATCAATGTTTAATATCTAAACCATTTTTAATATAGGTTTATACATAAGATAAATTCTATTATAAATATTAATTAAAAATATAAAAATATTTCCTACATAATGGTATTTTATTTATAATTTTTATACATTATATAATTTAATTTATTTATGACACAATGATGATGAAGTAATTGCCATATTAATGAAATATTAAAATAATTGATATTATAAATACCCAAATAAATGTAATTTAATACTTTTGATGCATTAAAATAATTTTATAGGTTAATATGACATGTTATGGTTGATTAAATTAATTTTTTTCGAAGTAATAATGATGTTATTAATTTAACAAAAACAAAATACCAAATAGTGTCAAAATTGACATTAAAGAGTTTTTAAAACAAATATTATATTATTAATTGATATTCTATTAATAAAAGTATAATGTTCGGCCAAAGGGCTTAAATATTATTATATATGTAATTAATTAACCACTTGAGGTTCTCTTGGAAGTTTATAGTATGTTTATTAACCATATAATATAAAAATATAAAGAGACATGGTATATGTCAAACTAATTAACTAATAGTTAAATCTAAAAGATAAGGTTAATGTAGTGACCCAAACCTGTATAAAACTTATTTGTTGAGTGGTTTTTGACCCATACCCACCTTATCCTCTAAATAAATCATTTTGGAGTCATTATAAACCGAAAATGATTTTATTATAAAATAATATTTCAAGCTTTTCCTAAAGTAACCCTCACCTCTCTTATAAAAGGGCACTTCCCCTTCTCTCAAATTCACACCTTCAAATCAATTTGGATGGGCCAACCCCTACCCAAATATCCTATCAACTGTACTCCCTTCATCCTAGAGGCCTACATTTTTTCAGAAAGCCAGCCTAAAGAGCCCTTTTGATCAAATCAAAAGGAAGAATCCGAAGAAGAGGTAAATATTTCATCACCTCTTTCAAGTTCTTTTCTTCTTACACTTCCTCTTTCTTTGTTGTTTACATTATAAAATAATAAATCTAGTATCATATATATACTGTGATTTTATTATAAAAATGGTACAATAATATTCGTTGTTCTATCCATCCTACAAATAACAAAGTCACCATACGTGCGTACGTACGGCTTACCATCTCCATGTCGTGGTGATGTTTGTTATTCAAACAATTCATCATTTGGATGGGCGTAATAATGAGTATAACGAATTTAAATAATAAAAATAACATGATAATTATTCTTTATATATGATATACCATCCAATTATATACAATTTTAATATCAAAGTAATGATATTGTCGCTCATGCATATGTACGGATTACCGTCTCCACGAATGCGATAAGATTCATTCCCCATTGTATCCATTCAAAACTAATTTTCATTTGATGATTAAAAATAATTTTTAAATACTTAATATAATTCTGAATATGAATAAGATTTATCCTATTCATAACAAACATTGCTTACGTAACAAAGCATATAAAGGAAAACGAATCAGTTAACACCCGAAACGATGATACTACTGAAATATCATTAACAAGAAATATTACAAGATCATATATGATATCATATTTATGTATATGGTTATTTTATAATTTAATAATAATTATTTCAACATTATATTGGAGTTTAACTTACCCTCGACCAAGGAAAAGTACAAGGTAAGGGTTAATTTCACAATATCTTTACTTATTCGAGGTTGTTTGTATGTAAGTATCTACTGGGACTTCTTTATTATCCACATCCATGTTTCTTAAAAATGTATTTCAAAACACTTTTACTATTTACTATACTAAAGGGTTAAAGTAATTTATACCCTAGTTTGAATTTTTATAATATTTTTATAAAGGAATCTTTCCGTTGTTTTCCAAATAAGGTACTTTATGACCTTTTCGACAAAATTAAGGTAAGAATGTTTTTTTACTTATACGGTGGGTGCGGCTATTTTCCACTGTTATTACAATGTCGAAGCATTCCTTACATGATTATAAGAATATTTTCAAAAATAAATGTTTTCTATTATAATTATATTACTTTTAAATGATTTCAAAATAGAAAGGGATATTTCTCTAAAAGGGTTTTTATTTCATCTATGTCAACATCCTTTGATGGATTTTTAGAAGTTAATTTATTATAATACAAAAATTCCATATTGTATTAAAAGTTTTGTGATATTTTTTACTGTGGATGTGTTATTTCATACCATTCATGGTTGATGGATAAAGTATTTACATTTCATATGCTATTTTTAATACGAATGTTTATGTTATGTTTAAACCTTTTCATATAAGGAATGCATTGGACTTATTAAGTGACGGGTGGAGCCTGCTATAGCTCCTTGACGCATCAGTAGGTCTCATGAGACAAACTAGTGTTTTGGATCAAGGCCTTGAAAAAATATTTTTTGTAGTCTTGGAACAAGGCCTTGACTATGTGGTTATGAAGTCTATCATTGTGCATTCCATCGTTATGAAAGTGGATATTGATACTGCATGTGATTATTGGACTAGTAGAATATCCATTTGAATAAGTAAATGGAATTATTTGATTTTATATTTTCCGTATTATGCTTAATTTAAAGTTTAAAAGGATTTTGTTTTAGTCTTATACATTTCCTGAAATGGTTATGCTTATTTACTAAAGTTTCTGCTATATTGTTATCCTTATTAAGCATCCGAGCTCACCCCTTTCTATGTTTTATTTTTCCAGGATGTGAATAAGTATTTTATGGTTGACCTGTAGGGATAGGCTAAGGATTTAAGTGTGTTCAAAAGGGGAAACAATTTTGTTAATGTTTTTATTTTATGATGTAATGTAAGATTTATGAATGTATCTAGTGCTTCCAAGGCTACTAAACTGATCGGTCTTTCGTGATTTGATCCCTTGTGATCATGCCAATGATATGTAATAAGGAACCGACTCTGGGTAACTAGGTTCGGGGCGTTACAGTTAGTATAAGAGGAAGTTTAGTACAAACCTTGGAAGCTAGATTTAGATAAACTCTGATTAGAGCACATTACCCTAAGATAAACGTTGACGATTAGTATAGAATAACTTCCTAGAATGTTTGTACTGTAGAGATTTTGTGAGTTTTCCAAGAAATAAATCCTTTTCTGTATACAAGCAGGTAGAGGTGTCTTTGGCACAGATGTACCTAGGGGTAAAACATGAAAACACAGCTTTGAGCTAGACTCGAACGGGAACTAGTGCACGACAACGGGCCTTGTTTCACTCTTGGTTACGACACTCCTGGGGGATATGATTAGGATAATTCTCATTTTCTTTACAAACCATTATGAAGGGTTTATGATCATATACTTCCTCAAAGAAAAAAATTTTTGATTATGGAGAATATCCATAAACTATTCAATTTATGTTATGAGTTTTACAAGTTTGGGATTATTTATTTTGATTCATAAACTAATCTAGTGTATTCCATTGTTTAGAAATGGTGCCTAGTGGAAGGAATAGAAACCGTATCAATGCACATAATCCATGTAGGAATTTCCCTCCTACTCAAGATAATTATAGCGGAGGTGGTGATGCAACTGGTGCTGATCAGCTTATCACTATACTGGGACTACTCACTCAGGTTATGAATAATAACCTTACCCGTATGGAGCACCCTGATCCACAACGCAGAGGATCAATGTTAGACCGCTTCATAAGGAAACAACCATCAACATTCAATGGGAGTAAAAATCCATTGGTAGCTGAGCAATGGATAAGTTCCCTAGAGAAAATATTTCAGGCTTTGGGGAGTAGTGAAAAGGAATAAGTTTTCATGTTAGTTTATCGCCTCACTAGAGTTGTTGTTCTATGGTGGTCATTGATTCAAAACACAAATGAGGATGAAGAAGTATCATGTATGGATTATAGGGAGATTAAAGATATTTTCCTAGAAAAATACGTTCCTCATGACCATCGAGCAGATATGGAAAGAAAATTTCTAAGTCTGAGGTAAAGGGAGGATGAGAATGTCACAAAGTATGAGTCTAACTTTACAAGGTTAGCAAGGAATGCTGCAGATTATATACGTAACCCAATAAGTAAGATTGATCATTTATTTTATGGTTTAAAACCATTTCTCCATCGAGCAATGGTCTCACAATCCTTCTCGTCATAAGAAGACATTGCCTCATGTGCTATCAAGACGAAAAAGAAATTCTCTAAGTCTTATGAATTTAAATCCAAGCAAGAGAAAAATAGATATGTTGAAAACTCTGGGAAAGGAAATAAGGAAATAGGGAAGAAGGGAAGAGTAGAATTTCCACCCTGTGATAATTATGGAAGGAAGCACCCTGGTGCCTCTCTAAAAGGAAAGGGAGTATGCTACAAATGTGGACATAAAGGCCATATTGCTGGTGATTGTAAGGGTAAGAAAGATGATACTAGTGTTAAATGCTACAATTGTAGGGAGATGGGACATTATGAAAATGAATGTCCTAAGAGTCAGGGAAACTTACCTCATAAAAGTCCAAGGGATCAAGTCTATGCTTATACAATCACTACTGCTGAGGTTGATGCTCCGAAAGACATGGTGGCAAGTAGATTAATGGTTTCCTCAAGTTTAGCTGATGATTTATTTGATTCCGGATCATCGCATTGTTTCATATCTTCCCAGTTATCTTAGAAAATTATATATTTCCAATTTGATTTAACAAGGGAGTTGTCAATCAAAACTCCTAAGGGAGGTATCATTAAAACAAAGTTTTGTGAATCAGTTCCCATTAGGTAATATAAATGTTCTTTTTCTACTGATATCATCATCATACCCATGATTGAATTTGATATAATCCTCAGTATGGATTGGCTATCAGACCATGATGAGAAAATTTATTGTAAGAAGTAGGATGTTACAATTTTCGATGATGATAAGGAGTAACTTATCTTTAGA
Source organism: Viscum album (assembly GCA_963277665.1). Lineage (NCBI taxonomy): Eukaryota > Viridiplantae > Streptophyta > Magnoliopsida > Santalales > Viscaceae > Viscum > Viscum album. Next base: position 839,291,620 of record OY728167.1, read on the forward strand.
GCAGAAACATCACCATCTGACTCTTATCTAGATCCACCCCCAGTAGCTCTACTAGATTCAATTATCAGGGAGGAAGAGAATGAAATAATTATGGGTGAGGAAAGGAATGTTCAAATATAGGATATACCAATTGTGCAAGAATATGTTGATTTGTTTCTAGAGGATTTACTTTGACATCCTCCAGAGTGAAAAGTTGAGTTCTCCATTGATTTAATTCATGGTTCAAGGCACATATCGAAGACCACTTATAGAATGGCCACTGTGGAATTAGTGGAACTAAAGAAACAACTAGAGGAATTGAGTAATAAGGGATTTATTCTCCCTAGTGTTTCTCCATGGGGAGCCCATGTCCTTTTTCTAGGATCAAAATAATGAATGTAGATTCTCAATATACAAGATGGGGGTGAATTGTATACTTTAAAAATTCTTTTTGAACTTTTAAAGATGGTTATGTTTAACAAGGTTAAACAAGGTAAATTCACTAAACCTCTTAGTTCTACAAACTTGTTAGGTTCCAGAAATATTGTTCTGGAAATGAAACTTAAGAAAAGTTTACAAGTAAAATATTCTACCTTAAAGCATATAGAATATCACTAATCAGAGTATACAAAAACTATGAAGTATAAGATAGTTATACATTCCTTAACAATAAAAAATGCAGTGGAAATAAACTTGTAACAAAACAAGTAACAAGTATGAAATCTTTTAACCCAAAGAGTAGGGTATCCAATAACCTTGGATAAAGGTCACTTTATTTATACTTTCAAGAAAGTATGTCTTACCCACACCAGGGTAAGCCCTCAATCTGAAGATCGATATCTGTCTTTCTATCCCCGAAAGCCCTGGAACTTCAAGGTAGTTGGCACCTATATCTTCCTCAGCAAGGAAGTCCTCGAACATTAAGGTATTCGGCACCTCTGTCTTCCTATCCTCGGAATCCCTCAAATGTACTCAGAAAAATTCGGAGTTGCACGAAGAAATATGAACAAGATGTTCAGTACACACTAAGCATGTTAGTCTCTCTCTAGAAATCACTTTAATTTCATGCAATCTCTAGAGTCATAGAACAGTTCAACAAGTGTTGTGAGCTCGTCCAAATGAGATCCTATTTATAGGCACATCTCCAATGGTCAGCTCCCTCCTCAAACGGTCATATTTTTCCTTGAATATCGGAGGGACTTGTACATGTGTCACTCAAACAATGGTTAGTTAGAAACTGAATGTACGACATCTTTTCATAACTGTATCAATGAATAGACAAAATATGGTTGCTTAACCAAAACCAATATTCGGAGTCTAATTATGTTCGGAGTCTAAGCAAAATAATGTTTGGATTCTACTCAAAACAATATTCGAAGTCTATAATATTTGATATTCAGATTATGTTTATCAGGGAATTTGGATTCAGAACTCATAGGAATTCGTAACCTGAATTTGGATTCTGAGTTCATAAGAATTCGTAATAAGAATTCAAAGTCTGAATTCATAGGAATTAGTAACCTGAATTCGGAGTCATAATTCATAAAAGTTCAGAGTCTGAATTCAAAGAACTCGGAGTCATAACTCAGAAGAGTTCGGAGTCTAAATTCAGAGAACTCGGAGTCAGAACTGAGAAGATTTTGGAATCTGAACTTAGAGAACTCGGAGTCAGAACTCAGAAGAGTTTGGAGTCTGAATTCAAAGAACTCAGAGTCAGAACTCAGAAGATTTCGGAGTATGAATTCAGAGAACATAGAGTCAGAACTCAGAAGAGTTCAGAGGCTGAATTTAGAGAACTCAGAGTGAGAACTCAGAAAAGTTCGGAGTCTGAATTCAGAGAACTGGGAGTCAGAACTCAGAAGAGTTTAGAGTCTGAATTCAGAGAATTTGGAGTCAGAACTCAGAAGAGTTCGGATTCTGAATTCTGAGAATTCAGATCCTAAAATAGAATTCTTCATATCTAAGTAATTTATAGGATTCTGAGGTTTTGGATACAAACAAAATTTTACATTTTAGAAAATTATGACATGAACAATGAAAATAATGTAAGAATGAATTTTCCTTGGGAAAGGGAAATTTTCCTTAAAGAAGAAAAACAAGGTAAGGAGAAAATTTTCCTTGAGGAGGAAAAATTCCTTAAGGAAGAAAAATTTTCCTTATCAAGATAAAATGCATTTTTCCTTAATATAGAGTGTTTGTGATTTTCAAAACATGAATAAATAGAAAATTCATAAGGAAACCTTATCGACTCAACAATCTCCCCCTTTTTGGAAAGCACAAACATCCTTACGAAAAAATAATATAAGGATTTGAAAATAAAACTTATCTTCCTTAATACATGGAAATCATTAATACAAATAACTCCCCCTTGGGCTAGGAACCACTAAGGATCATATTCTAATTTTCTGAATGAGATTTTCCTTTATCTTGAATATGAAAATCTCTATGATGAAAACTCTCCCTAAGATAAACACCCCCTTAGATAGGGAAATGTCTTCTACACTTAGTATTCTTTTTTTTACATTCCTTCTCCCCCTTTGTGATTTTCAAAAAGAAATAAAGGGAATGGAAAAGGAAATTATTGTACCTAAATTATTAGAACTAGACAACACAAAATGAAAGAGAGCAAGAAAAATTTCATTAAGTTTGGAAATAATTTTTACAAGAAGGAAAATACAAAAAAATATCGGATTGGATCTATTTACATTCCTTCTCCTTGGGTATCGATTTCTTCACTATGGTTTTCTGATTTTTTAGCTCCATGTGGTCTTCCTCTGATTGCTTTAGGATCTGATCTGGGTCCTTTGATTTCTTCTCTAATGCTTTGATTTTTTCTTCTTGAGCCTTGAGAGCTTCTGCATGAGCCTTCATCAGTTTATCTTGCTTAACTATCTTCTCTTAGATCTATTTCCAAAGATCCCTTTCTCTCTTTCAACTTTGAGAAAGTAAATATAACTTCCCATTCAGGTCTTTTACTTCTTACATCTTAGTATTCTGCTCAAGGGTTAACTTTTCCTCAAAGCTATTAGAGAGATCCTTAATCTTGCCATCTTTAGTGCCAAAAGAATTCGTGACACTTTCTTAAAATTCATCAAGAATTTTCAAATCTCCAACAATTTCCTTGGACCAACTGGTCATCTTCATGCAAGATCTCTTGTGAGCCTCGTAGCCTATGAGAAAAGTCTTGAAATCTACCTCCAATTTTACACACTTATCCATTACCATGGATACCAAATCCGACTTTTGATTCAAGGTGTGTTGAAGCATCTGACATCTGGAATCCATGCTTGTAAATATTGGAATAGTCCTAACAATATTTTTCAAGGATTGCACAACAAAATCATGTCCAAGGGATGACGATTCCGAATCTGAGATTTTGTTTGGTGAGGGTTTTTTTTCTAGCTCAGTAAGCTTCCTCTTTGAAGAACCACCAGCTTCCTTTTTCTTTTCCACAGTTCTAGAAGGTGAAACAACAACAGCTAGATTTCCCTTATCAGATCTCGGAATCGCCACCTCCTGATCAGGAGATTGATGTTCACTGTCAGAAAGATGAACGATTTTATCCTCATCAACCTCTTCCTTATCAAATTGTGCCTCAGCATCCTCCGGTTTAATGAAGTCGTGATTTGAACTTTCTTCCTCGGATATTTTATTAACTTCTTCTTCACCCTTCTCATCTTCACCTTCCTCATCCTTCCTAGGAGTTGCGAGCTTTGAAGACTCTTCTTCAGAAATTCGTATTGACAGTTTCTCATATATAATTTCCTTCTCATGATAATCTTCAACTTTCTTTATGAGGTCTTCAGTGCCAACACTAATTTCTTCTTATTATTATTCTTCTATTACCTTCTCTTGGACTTTTTTCGGGGTTTCATACTTTTTTCCTAGGGTATCCAGTAAAGCTTCTACCATGAAAGATTTTGGTATCGGGATATTCTTGAATGCTTTCTCAGCAGCCTTAAAAAGAGATTGAACTACCTCAGCTTCAGTCATCTTCTTCTTTTGATTCTTTTCTTTAGATTTTTTTTTCAAACTCATCAGTTGTCTTCTCTTTTAATGCCTTAGATTCCGTAGGATCCAAATCCAAACGTGGCTCCCCTGCTTTCTTATTTTTCTTATCTTCCCTCCACTTTGCTACAGCCTCATCCGGATATGATTTATTCTTCTTAGGTTTTGGAGGTGAGGATTAGGTTCCTTTTGCCTCTGGGGTTTTTCCTTCAACTACTACTTATTTCAACTTCCTGTTCTTTCCTCCCTTTTTCGATGGTTCAGGAACTTCTTGTTCCTTCAGAACAGCTTCAGCCTCTTCCTCTGGTAAGTCGTAAAATTCTCCGGAATCTTTTGAAAAACCAATATTCATTCTTTTCAATGTATCATCACTTACTAGTGTGACTTTGAAATGCCTTGTATAGGAACTGCAAGGAATATTGAAAGAATCTAGGCACTGAACAATTAACTTGGAGAGAATGGCTGGGTACATAATAATCTGAGCCTTCAAGTTTCCACTCTTTATGTTCTCAATCGTAATGAGAATATGCTTCACCAGATTGATCTTCCTTTGGTTCACCAAGAAATTAAAGATATAGATGTCACTTTTCTTTAATGTGTCCTTGTCCCCTTTTCTCGGAATGACGAATCCTTGAACCCATAATTCAAGAATCCTATTACTTGTAGACAAGTGAGAAATCTTTGGAGTTTTTACCTCAGAAATTCCAAGACATTCCATAGTCGTATCCTTAACAAACCTTCCTTGAACATCCGGAAACTTATGGGAGAAAAACTCATCTTCTCCTTCATAATACAAACCAGCCAAGCTAGCAACATTGGTGTATGAAAGTTCATAGGTATTCCCATAACTCTTGAATGAAAACTTCTATATACCTTCTTCCTTGAAGAAACTGACTGATTCATAAAATTCAGCAAGAAAATATGGATATAATAAATATTGAGCTCCTGGATTTGATATGAAAACGATTTCCCATCCATTCAACGTGATGTTCTTGGATATAATGGAATCGTACTTGGAGAAGAAATTTGGATACACCAACCTCTCTCTGTAAATCTACCACTCCAAAATTGGCTTGATAGTTGACATCTCTTGAGAAGGAACTTCAACAGACATTCGTATTTGAGATGTATTTGAGAGGTTCAAAACGGTGTTTTGAAATAGGGGAAGAGCTTCAGCAGGCAATGGCTTGAGATTCAATGTTGGATCACCATCGAGGGTCCTTTATATATGCGTTTAAAGCGAAGATTCATCTTCCAAACTCAATCCAATGGTTGAGAAATCTTTTGATCAGATCTGATGGTTTAAATGATAGCCGCAAGGAAAATTTGGTAGGATCTGATCTTTTGAGGTTTTTTAAAGGAAAACAATCGGATTTAAGGAAAATAGAATCCAAAAATTTTAAAACAAAAAAAACAAAATGCCAAAAAGTAAAATATGATTACAAAAACTTAAGAAAGGAAATCATAACTTTCGGATTCTCAGGAAGATTATTCGTAATGAGGAAAATTATTCATGAAGAACTTTAGATTCCAATGTTTTTAAAATACAAAAACTTCTATTACGAAAACAAAACTTCATTAAGAAAATTTGTGAACAAAAATTGCCATTATGAAAATTTCAAGTATGAAAATTTCCATTATGAAAACTTTAGTAAGAAAAATTTAAGGACTAAATTTTCATTAGGAAATTTTATGTAGAAAAATATTCATTACAAAAATTTATAGTACAGAAATCATTATTACGAAAATTTGAAAAACTAACTGCAAAAAAATTTCATTACAAAAATTTGAAAAACTAACTACAAAAAATTTTCATTACGAAAATTTGAAAAACTAACTACGACAAAATTTCATTACAAAAATTTGAAAAACTAACCAAAAAATGTACTCCCCCTATGAAAAAGAGTTTATTACTATAAGGAGATTGGTTCGACAAGAAGTTAAAAAGGAAGATTACCTTATGGTTCTCATTCCTAAATTTTGTTTAATGTATTCAAATCAATTTGAGGGTAAAGATTTTGTGAAAATATCTGCAAGTTGATCTTGCATTCCGATAAATTGAAGAATGATATCTCCTTTTTGTGTGTGATCCCTAAGAAAGTGATGCCTAATATTTATGTGTTTTGAATGAGAGTGATGTGCAGGCTTTTACTAAGGGAAATGGCACTTCTATTATCACAAAAATTTTGTGTTTTGGTAAAACTCATACCATAGTCTGTGAGTGTGTGTTGCATCCACAACACTTGAGCACAACAACTTCCAGCTGCTACATATTCAGCTTCAGTAGTGGAAAGTGATACTGAGTGTTGCTTCTTGCATGACCAATAAACTAATGAATCTCCTAAAAATGACAAGTTCCATATGTACTTTTTCTATCCATTCTATACCCAGCAAAGTCAGTATCTGAAAAACTTTTCAAAATAAAATCATTTCCAGAAGTATAAAAGAGTCTTAAATCCATGGTTCCCTTTAAGTAGCGAAAATTTATTTTCACTTCCATTAAATGGGATTCCTTAGGATTAGATTCATATCTTTCATATAAGTATACTGAAAACATTAAGTCTGTACGACTAGCGGTCAAGTATAGTAAACTTCCAATCATACCTCTAAAAGATGTTTGATCCATTGGTTTCCCTGCTTTATCAAGATCAAGTGAGTTTGAGGTGCCAATAAGAGTACTAATACTCTTAGTGTTTTCATATCCATACTTTTTAAGAAGATATTTAATATACTTATGTTAAGATATATAAGTTTCATCTGGTTTTTGAGAAATTTGAAAACCAAGGGAAAATTCTAAATCACCCATCAAACTCATTTAAAACTCAGATTTCATTAGATCCGCAAAGGAATCAGTTAACGATTGCTGAGTTGAACCAAATATAATTTCATCAACATAAATTTGAACACTCAAAACATTTTTCTTATCTTTCTTTATAAAAAGGGTTGGATCTAAATTTTTCTTAGCATAATTATTTGTAAGAAAAAATCTTGTAAGTCTATCATACTATGCTTTAAGGTATTGCTGAAGTCCATAAAAAGCTTTGGTAAGTTTAAAAAAGTGTTCAGGCTGTTTTGTATCTTCAAAACTAGGAGGTCGTTCAACAAAAACTTCCTCTTGAACATAACCGTTAAGGAAAGCACATTTCACATCCATTTGAGAAAGTTTGAAATTGAAGAATGCTGCAAAGGTAAGTAAGATACGAATAGATTCAAGTCTAGCTACTGGAGCATAGGTTTCTTCATAGTATATTCCTTCTTGTTGATTATAGCCTTTAGTAACTAATCTAGCCTTATTTCTTACTATGATTCCATTTTCATCACACTTATTTCTGAAGACCTGTTTTACTCCAATTACAGTAGTTTCCTTTGGTCTTTCAACCGAGGTCCTAACTTTATTCCTTTCAAATTCATTTAGCTCATCTTGCATGGATTTGATCCAATCATCATCACCTAAATCTTCATCAGTGCTTTTTGGTTATAATTGGGAAAGAAATGCTAGATTTTATACATCATTCCTTAAGGAATTTCTAGTCCTTACAGGTTGATTTACATCACCAATGATACTATCACTGGGATGATTCTTCAAAAACAACTAATTTGGGTTTTGAAGAACATTTTCATAAAAATATGGTAGGAAATCTTTTGGGGTATTTGTCTCAGAAACAATTTCTTGAACATTTTCCTTATTAGAATAATCTTCTATCAAGGGTTGAAAATCAGTTTTGGAAAACACATCTGAGGATGTAGATTGAGGTTGTTTAAAAACAAAGGGATCGATTTCATCAAATTTTGCAGGTACTATTTCTTCAATAGTAATAGTATTTTTATTGAAAACTCTATATGCCTTAGAAGTTGTAGAGTAACCTAAGAAAATTACTTCATCAGATTTTGGTGAGAATTTATGTAAATCATTTTTAGTACTCATAATTAACACTTTGCAACCAAAAACCTTGAAGTAGGAAATTATAGGTTTTCTGACATTCCATAACTCATAAGGTGTTTTATTAGAAAAAGGTCTATTCAAAACTCAATCTATAGTATAAAAATTAGTACTTACAACTTCAGCCCAAAAATGTCTTGCTATAGAATATTCACTCAACATGGTTCTTGTTATCTCTTGAAGAATTCTATTTCTTCTTTCAACAACACCATTATGTTGAGGAGTTCTCAGTGCTGAGAAATTGTGAGTAATGTCTTTTCTACTACAAAAAGTTTAAAAATCAGAATTTTGAAATTCTCCACCATGATCACTATGACTAGTTTTCCATGAAAGGTTTTTCTCATTTTTATCTTGGGGTTAAAACTTTTAAAATACGAAAAAGCTTCAGACTTCTTTGCTAGAAAATAAACCCACATAAATCTAGTGTAATAATCAACTAAGAAAAATACATAATACTAGACACCAATACTTCCATTTTTTGTTGGACCAAAAAGATCCATATGCACCAACTATATTACATCAGTTGTTGAGACTTCACTGATTTATTTAAAACAAGATTTATGTTTCTTGACATATTGACAAGGATCACAGACTTTTGAAGAATCAAATCCAAGCTCCGGTAGATCCTTAACTAGTCTTTTCTTAGAGAGTTTACATAGATTCTTAAGGTTACAGTGACCTAACCTTCAATTCCATAACCAAGAATGATCTTCCATTTCACTAAGGAAAGGTAGATCTTGGATCCTAAGGTCTTCTAAGTTTATTGTTTATACATTCTCTTTCCTATGGGAAGAAAGAATAAACTCTTCCTTGGAATTGTGCACTAAGCACTTATCATTTCTAAAATTCACAAGGTAACCTTAATCACATAATTGACTTATGATAATGAGATTGTGCTTAATAACCTTAACAAATAAAACATTTGAAATCAAAGTTTTTCCAAGAATAAAAATTTTACCTATACCAATAATTTCTCCCTGAGCATTATCTCTGAAAGTTACTTTTCCTCCTTTCGTCTTGATAATCTTTTCAAAGAAGTTTTTGCTACCATTCATATGCTGGGAACATCCACTATCCATGTATCGAGTATTGTTGTTAGTAATTTCTTTATTTTCTTGAAAATAAGAAAAATTTAGGTTTTTGGAATCCAAACTTTCTTGGATCTGGAAATTTCAGTAAGAAAAATCTTAGGCACCCAAATTTTCTTAGAAAAATAAGCTTTATGAAAACCTAAAGATTGAAATTTATTTAAAGAATAGTTTTTCTTCCAATGCCCACCACTTTGAAATTTAGTACAAAAAGGGGCTCTTGAAGGAACAAAATAATTGTTTTTTAAAATAGGTTTTTCATGAGAATAACCTAAACCCTGATTATTAACATGAGGTAGAATTTCAGAAAACATCTTGTCTAAATTTTCCTTACCAGAAGTAAAATTTGCGAGAAGTTTCTTCAAAGGAAAAAATTTCCGACTTTAGTCTTATAACTAAATTCCTATCCTCTGGAATAATAGACTTAGAGTTATGTTTATACTCTAAAAAATTTTATTCTAAAACCAAATTTTTAAAATCCAAAGAAATTTTATCCTTCTCATAATTAACTTCCTCAAGTTTCTTAGAAATATTTTCTAAAACATCATTTTTCTTACCAAAGATCTTGGGTAAGATCCAAAATTTATTTTTTCAAAATAAATTATCTAGAATTTGTTTTATCAAGTTTCTTAGAATATTTAAAATTTATCTTTTATAGTATCTTAGAAAATATAGGAACCTCATCATAGGAAGGTAAATCGTTATCATTATCATATGAAGACTATTCTTCATCCGAAGAAAAATCTCTATCCAGAAAATTTTCACTTAAAGACAAATTGGTCAAGGATTCAGCAGTTCATACCTTAGCCATAAAATAATGGTTTTGAAAAGGAGATTTGGCTATCAGACCAATATTATTTTTCTCAGAAGATTCATATTCTGAAGAATCATCAGATTAATCTCCTCCACTGGAACTCCAAGTGTCATTGGCTTTCAAGTATTTCTTGTGTTTTGATCTGTAGAACTTATTCTTGTTTCTTTCAGAGATCGTGTATTTCTTGTCTCTTTTGTTAAGAAAAGGTCAATCAGGTCTTATATAACAAGTTATTCTACATTCATAGCATGTCACTTCTCCATCTTTCTTATCTTTCCCATATTTCTTCTAGTATCTATATTGAATGTTATTCTGTCCAACAATCATGTTCATCCTTCGAGCAAGATTTACTAACTCATTTTCTGAAGATTCACTTCCACTAGATTCGGATTGAATAACAACCTTCTTAGATTTAGATCTTATAACTCTCTCGGGAGTCTTGGATTTCATATGATTTGAAGTGGTTCTAAAAGAAACATTGCCATTATCATTCTTATTATTATTATTATCAGCATATCTCTTCATTCTAGTTTCATGTTGAAGAAGAGTTCCAAATAATTCATCAAGAGAAATCTGAGTGACCTTTCTATTCTCATCTATAGCTGTTCTTTTGGATTCCCACTCATTGAGCATGATATCTGTGATCGTGTCTACAAGAACTTCATCATCTAATACTTTCTCACCCATTTATTGTAGACTTTTGATGATAGTCATGAATCTCTGTTGTACCTTAGATATGGGTTCTCCATAAGGAAAGAAAAAACCATGATATTAAGCTCTAAGCATAGCTCTTCCTATTTCAATGACTTTTGAAGTTCCAAAGTGAGTAACCTCAAGTTTCTTCCATATACAATTTTCTGCTTCACAAGACGAAATTTGGCTATATATATTTCTAGTAACAGAACAAAGGAAAGTATTGTGTACCTTACAATTCAGTTGATATTCATGATTTTATTGATTCGTGAAAGTACTAACTTCCTGGTTAGGTATTTTATATCCTCCAGTAAGCATGACAAAGTTATCTACTCCAGTATTGATAACAAGAGCCTTCATAAAATCTCTCCAATATTCGTAATCATTTCCATCAAAGATAGGTGGTCTAGTTGTATCGAGATTTTCTATGGAACCGACATTCATTCCTGTCATCTTACGAAAAATCTTTCCACACAAACTTGTTAATAGAAAAAGTTTTAATTCAAGGAAAATATTCCTAAGAGTTCATAATCAAGGAAAATATTCCTAAGAATGGAAAATATTATGAACAAGGAAATCTTGAGCAAGGAAAACTTATATGTGAATATAAGTGTTTCAGAGGCCCGATCTGATACCAATTGTAGGATCGAAATAATCAATGTTGATGCTCAATATACAAGAGGGGGCTTAATTGTATACTTTAAAAATTCTTTTGGAAATTTTAAAGATGGTTATGTTTAACAAGGTTAAACAAGGTCAATTCATTAAACCTCTTAGTTCTACAAACTTGTTGGGTTCTTGAAATATGGTTTCGGAAATGAAACCTAAGAAAAGTTTACAAGTAAAAGATTCTACCTTAAAGCATATAGAATCTCACTAATCAAAGTATACAAAAACTAGGAAGTTTAAGATAGTTATAATTTCCTTAAAAATAAAAAATGCAGCAGAAATAAACTTGTAACAAAACAAGTAACAAGTATGAAATCTTTTAACCCAAAGAGTAGGGTATCCAACAACCTTGGATAAATGTCACTTGAATTATACTTTCAAGAAAGTCTATCTTACCCACACCAGGGTAAGCCCTCAATCCGAAGATCAGTATTTGTCTTGCTATCCCCGTAAGCCCTCGAACTTCAAGGTGTTCGGCACCTCTGTCTTCCTCAGCAAGGAAGTCCTCGAACTTTAAGGTAGTTTGCACCTCTGTCTTCTTATCCTCAGAAGCCCTCGAATGTACTCATCAATATCTGGAGTCACACGAAGAAATCTGAACAAGATGTTCAGTACGCACTAAGCATTAGAGTCTCTCTCTATAAATCACTTTAATAGCATGAAATATCTAGAGTCGTAAAACAGTTCATCAAGTGTTGTGAGCTCATTCAAATGATCTCGTATTTATAGGCACATCTCCAACGGTCGGCTCCCTCCTCCAACGGTCATATATTTCCTTGAATATCGGAGGGACATGTACACGTGCCACTCAAAAAACGGTTAGTTAGAAACTGAATGTACGACATCCTTTCATAACTATATCAAAGAATAGACAAAATATGGTTTCTTAACCAAAACCAATATTTGGAGTCTAACAAAAAATTATGTTCTGAGTCTAAGAAAAATAATGTTCGGAGTCTACTCAAAACAATATTCGGTGTCTATAATACGTGATATTTAGATTCTGTTTATCAGGGAATTCGGAGTCAGAACTCATAGGAATTCGTAACCTAAATTTGGAGTCTGAGTTCATAATAATTCGTAACTAGAATTCGGAGTCTGAATTCATAGGAATTCATAACCTGAATTCGGAGTCAGAATTCATAATAGTTTGGAGTCTGAATTCAGAGAACTCAGAGTCAGAACTCAGAAGAGTTTGTGGAGTCTGAATTCAGAGAACTTGGAGTAAGAACTCAGAAGAGTTCGGAGTCTGAATTCAGATAACTCAGAGTCAGAACTCAAAAGAGTTTGGAGTCTAAATTCAGAGAAATCGGAGTCAGAAATCAGAAGAGTTAGGAGTCTGAATTCGGAGAACTCGGTGTCAGAACTCAGAAGAGTTCATAGTCTGAATTTAGTTAAATCGGAGTCAGAACTCAGAAGAGTTCGGAGTCTAAATTCAGAGAATTCAGATGCTAAAACAAAATTCTTCATATCTAAGTAATTTATAGGATTCTAAGGTTTTGGATACAAACTGAATTTTACATTTTAAAAAATTATGACATGAATAATGAAAATAAGGTAAGAATGAATTTTCCTTAGGAAAGGAAAATTTTTCTTAAAGAAGAAAAACAAGGTAAGGAGAAAAATTTCCTTGAGGAAGGAAAAATTCCTTATGGAAGGAAAATTTTCCTTATCAAGAAAAAATACATTTTTCCTTAAGATAGAGTGTTTGTGAATTTAAAAACATGAAGAAATGGAAAATTCATAAGGAAACCTTATTGACTCAACACTTTTTTGTTAATAAGAAAGATGGATCTATGAGGTTTTGCATTGAATATAGGGAGATCAATACTATAACGATAAAGAACAAGTATCCCCTACCTCACATTAATGATTTATTCAACCAACTTCATGGAGCTCAATATTTTTCAAAGATTGACCTTCGATCTAGATATTATCAGTTGTGTGTGAAGAAGGAAGGTATTCCAAAAACAACATTTCTAACCAGGTATGGGCATTATGAGTTTACAGTAATTCCTTTTGGGCTGACTAATGCACCCTCTGTTTTCATGGATCTAATGAACAGAGTTTTCAAGGAATATCTTGATGAATTTGTATTCATATTTATTGATGATATCTTAGTATACTCCAATAGCTATGAAGATCAAGAAAATCACTTGCGCATTATCCTAAATGCTCTTAGAAGAAATGAATTATACGGGAAGTTTATCAAGTGTAAATTCTGGCTTCAGGAGATTTCTTTTCTTGGCCATATTTTCTCTAAGGATGGAATCTCTGTTGATCCTTCTAAGACAAGAGTAATACAATAATGTCCAGCACCAATGATTATAACTAAGGTATGTAGTTTTATTGTTTTAGTAGGCTATTATCAGTTTTTTTCCAGAATTTACCTGATTGGCTAACCCATTATCCAAGCTCACACGTAAAGGGGTAAAAAAATTTGGAAAAAGAGTGTGAAGAATGTTTTGAAGAACTGAAGAGAAGATTAGTCAATGCTCCTATCTTGACTCTACCATCAGGGAATGATGGTTTTGTTATTTATAGTGATGTCTCAAAGAAAGGACTTGGTTGTGTCCTTATGCAGAATGATAGGGTTATTTCCTATGCATCACGACAGCTAAAAATTCATGAGAAAAACTATCCTACCCATGATCTTGAGTTAGCAGTTGTAATATTTACTTTGAAGATATGGATACATTATCTCTATGGTTAAAATGCGAGATATACACCGATCATAAGAGTTTGAAGTATATTTTCTCACAGAAATAACTCAACATGAGGCAAAGGCGATGGATTAAACTACTCAAGGATTATGATTGCATGAGACACTACCACCCGGGAAAGGTAAATAAGGTGGAAGATGATTTGAGCAGAAAAGATCATGGAGTTTTGAACAAGATGAGAGATGAAATGTATCCTATTTTCATAGATCTAGAAAAGATGGATATGGGAATAACAATTGAAGGTGAAACATCAATGGTTTTTCAAATGGTTGCCAAACCATCTTTACTAGAAAGGATAAAAAGTTCTCAGGATGATGATGAGAAATTTCAAAAGAAGATTAAATCTGTGAACGATGGTAAATTGATACAATTCTTATATAAACATGGAATTTTGAAATTTGGGAAGAGACTTTGTGTTCCCGATATACCTAATCTGAAAAAGGAATTGTTGGATGATGCTCATAGCTCCAATTTCTCTATAAACTCTAGGAGCACCAAGATGTATAGAGATTTGAAGGAACATTTTTGGTGGGACAACATGAAGAGGGAGATTGATGATTTTGTGTCAAGATGTATGGTTTTTAAACAAGTTAAAGCTGGAAGCCAACAGCCTAGAGGAGTCAGGAAACCTCTTCCCATACCTGAGTGGAAATGGTATAATATTACGATGGAATTTTTCATGGGACTACAAAAGACCCCTTGAAGGAATGACGCAATATGGTTCATTGTTGATCGTCTTACCAAGTCAGCACATTTTATTTCTATAAGAGAAGATTTACCACTTGAACTTCTAACAATACAATATATTAATGAAGTTGTAAGACTTCTTGGAGTACCCCTATTGATTTTTTCTAATCGTGATCCCCATTTTATATCAAGATTCTGGAAAATTATTCAGAAAGCCCTGGATACTGAACTTCGTTTGAGCACAGCCTACCACCCTCAAATTGATGGAAAATCAGAATGGACTATTCAAACCTTATAAGACATGTTGAGATCCTGCTCACTTTACTTTCAAGGTATGTGGGATCAATATTTACCTATGGTAGAATTTTCTTATAACAATAGCTTCCAATCAAGTATTTAGATGGCACCATATGAAGCGTTATACGGAAAGATATGTCACACACCAACCTGTTGGGATGATGTTGGTGAAAGAAAACTCATAGGCTCAGAACTTATTGAGGAAATGATGGAAAAGGTGAAGGTTATCCAAACCCATATCAAAGCATATCAAAGTAGGTAGAAGAGCTATGCTGATAATCGAAGGAAATATTTATAATTTCATGTAGGAGATCTTGTTTTCTTGAAGGTATCTCCATGGAAAGGTGTTATGCGTTTTGGTAAGAAGGGTAAATTGAGTCCCAAGTACATCGGACCTTTCGAAATTCTAGAACGAATTGGGGATGTTGCTTACCGTTTGGAAATTCTGTCAAGTATCTCTAAAGTTCACGATGTGTTCCACATATCACTATTGAGAAAATACATGGCTGACCAAACACATGTACTCACCTATGAGGAATTAGAATTGGATCCCAATCTATCTTATTGTGAAGAGCCTGTCAGGATTCTAGATACCAGCGAACAAGTGTTGAGAAACCGGACAACTCGTCTGGTAAAAGTTCTTTGGAGAAACCATAAGATGGAAGAGGTGATGTGGAAACCCGAGGAACTTATGATGAAGAACCAGTTGAATCTTTTTGTGCGGTAGTATTCAGGAAATTAAGAGGAAGAAATTATTTTAAGGAGCATAGAATGTAACACCACAAGCTTCCATGGAACGTTTCCCTTTGAATAATGCAATAACTTGCATTGTACGTAACTTCGAGATTCTAACACACTACGACCAATCAAACTAGCCGTTAAGAATAGTAATACCCACTTTTTAAAATTTTATAAATTTTATTTTTCAAAATGAACTTCATTTTTGAATTCAGAATATCGAAATTATCTTAGGGTGAATTTTTGGTATTTTTCTGAAAACTTTCAATTTTTGATGAATAGTGAAAAACACAGAGTTATTGTTTAAAACCGACTTTTTATTTAAATAATTATTTATTTTATTTAAATTTAGTTTAGGTCAAAATAGATACATAATAACTATATAAGTTCAATTTAATTCATTTGAGTCATTTTATAATTGGTTTAGATATATAAAAATATTATTGAACTTTTACCGTCTTTTACCCACCTCCTAGGAGCTTTTGCAAATTTGCATAAAACATAATTTTACCACTTCTGTGAGTTGATTTTAAAAAATCCGAGAGACACGGTTGATATCAGTAAGTAAAATTTGGTTCAATAAGATGAAAATAATTTTTTGTTGAATAGTAACTTTTGACTTTTATTGACCACGGTTAAAAGTAATAGGGTAATTAAAGGTAAAATTCATATTAATATTACCCTAAACATGTCCTAATTCTTTTGGGTAAGGGTAATTCGACCAAAAACAACCTTAGGAATAAAATATAATCCTTTAGGTCCACTTTTATTAGATTAGTACATTTATTATTATTTAATTGAAAGAATAGTTAAAAGAGTTAAAATCAAAGTTTTATAACTAAACCATTTGTAATATAATGTTATACATAAGATAAATTTGATTATAAATATTCATTAGAAATCTAAAAATATTTCCTACATAATGGAATTTTATTTATAATTTTTAGATATTAAATAATTTAATTTATTTATGACACAATGATGATGCAGTAATTACCTTATTAATGAAATATTAAAATAATTGATATCATAAATACCCAAATAAATGTAAATTAAGACTTTTGATTAATTACAAGAATTTTATAGGTTAATATGACATTTTAGGGTTGATTAAATTAATTTTTTTTAAGTAATGATGCTATTATGAATTTAACAAAAACAAAATACCAAATAGTGTCAAAATTCAAATGAAAGAGTTTTTAAAACAAATTTTATATTATTAATTGATATTCTATTCCTAAAAATATAAGGTTTGGAAAAAGGGCTTAAATATTATTATATATGTCATTAATGAACCACTTTAGGTTCACTTGGAATTTTATAGTACGTTTATTAACCATATAATATAAAAATACAAAGAGACATGGTAAATGTCAAACTAATTAACTAAGAGTTAAATCTAAAAGATACGGTTAATGTAGTGACCCAAACCTATCTAAAACTTATTTTTTGAGTGGTATTCGACCCATACCCACCTTATCCTCGAAATAAATCATTTTTGAGTCATTAGAAACCTAAAATTATTTTATTATAAAATAATATTTCAAGCTTTTCCTAAAGTGACCCTCACCTCTCTTATAAAATTTTTCTCTCAAATTCACACCTTCAAAGCCATTTGGCTTAGCCAAACCCTCCCCAAATATCCTCTAAATTATCCTCCCATCATCATAGAGGCCTTTAATTAGTCATAAAGCCAACCTAATTAGACCTTTTGATCAAATCAAAAGGAAGAAACCGAAGAAGAGGTAAATATTTCCTCACCTCTTTCAAGTTCTTTTCTTCTTCCACTTCCTCTTTCATTTTTATTTAAATTATAAAATAATAACTCTAGTATCTTATATATAATATGGTTTTATTATAAAAATTTTACAATAATATTCATTTTTCTATCCAACCTATAAATACCAAACTCACCATACGTGCGTACGTATGGCTTACCGTATCCACGTCGTGGTGATGTTTGTTATTCAAACACTTCATCATTTGGATTAGTGTAATAATGAGTATAGATGATGTAAATAATAAATATAACATGATAATTATTCTTTATATAAGATATACCATCCAATTATATGAGATTTTAATATCAAAGGAATGATATTTTCGCTTGTACGTACGTACGGATTACCGTCTCCATGAACGGGATAAGATTCATTCCCCATCGTATCCATTCAAGACTAATTTTAATTTGATGATTAAAAATAATGTATAAAGACATAATATCGTTATGAATATGAATAATATACATCCTATCCATAACAAACATTACTTATGTAACAAAGCATATAAAAGAAAACAAATCAGTTAACACCTGAAACGATGATACTACTGAAATATCATTAACAAGCAATTTTAGAAGATCATATATGATATCATATTAATGTATATGGTTATTGAATAATTTAATAACAATTATTTCACCATTATATAGGAGGTCAAGTTACCCTCAACCAAAGAAAAGTACAAGGTAAGGGTTAATTTCACAATCTCTTTACTTATTCGAGGTTGTTTATATGTAAGTAATCTACTGGGACATCTTTATCATCAACATTCATGTTTCTTAAAAATGTATTTCAAAACATTTTTACTATTTACTAAAATAAGGGTAAAAGTTATTTATACCTTTGTTTTACTTTTAATAAAATGTTTATAAAGTAATCTTTCCGTCGTTTTACAAACAAGGTACTTTATAACCTTTTTGACAAAATTAAGGTAAGAATGTTTTTCTACTTATACGGTGGGGGAGGCTATTTTCTGTCATTATAAAAATGTATAAGCTTCCCTTACAGGATTATAATAATATTCTCAAAAATAAATGTTTTCTTTTATAATTATATGACTTTTAAATGATTTCAAAACAGAAAGAGATATTTCTCGAAAATGGTTTTGATTTCATCTATGTCAACATCCTTTGATGGATTTTAAGAAGTTGATTTATTATGATAAAAAACTTCCATATTGTATTAAATGTTTTGTGATATGTTTGACTATGGATGTATTATTTCATACAATTCATGTTTTATGGATATATTATTGACATTTCGTATGCTAGTTTTAATAAGAATCTTTTTGTTATGTTTAAACCCTTTCATATGAGAAATGCATTGGACTTAGTAAGTGACGGGTGGAGCCCGCTATAGCTCCTCAATGCATCCGTAGGTCTCATGAGACAAACTAGTGCCTTGGCACAAGGCCTTGACAAAATCATATTTGCAGTCTTGGAATAAGGCCTTGACTATGTGGTTATGAAGCCTGGCATTATGCATTCCATCATTATGAAAGTGGCTATTGATATTGCATGTGATTATTCAACTAGTAGAATATCCATGTGAATAAGTAAATGGAATTATTTGATTTCATCTTTTCCATATTATGCTGAAGTTAAAGTTTAAAAGGCTTTTGTTTTAGTTTTATATATTTCCTTAAATATTTGTGCTTATTTACGAAAGTTTTCGCTATATTGTTATCTTTACTGAGAATCTGAGCTCACCCCTTTCTAGGTTTTATTTCTCCAGGATGTGAAGAAGTATTTTATGGTTGACTTACAGGGATAGGCTAAGGATTTAAGTGTATTCAGAATGGGGGAAAATGTTTTTGATGTTTTTATTTTATGTTTTAATGTAATATTTATGAATGTATCTAGTGCTTCAAAGGCTACTAAACTGATCGATATTTCGGGATTTGATCCTTTGTGATCATGAAAATATTACGTAATAACTCACCGACTCTGGGTAACTGGGGTTGGGGCGTTACAGTTGGTATCAGAAGAAGTTTAGTACAAACCTTGGAAGTGAGATTTAGATAAACTCTAATTGGAGCACATTACCCTAAGATAGACTTTGAGGATTAGTATAGAAGAAATTCCAAGAATTTTGGCACTGTAGAGATTTTGTGAGTTTTCCAAGAAATACATCCCTATCTGAATACGAGCAGGTAAAGGCAGCTCTAGCACAAATGTACCTAGGGGTAAAACCTGAAAACACCGCTTTGAGCTAGACTCAAACGGGAACTGGTGCACGACAACGGGCCTTGTTTCACTCTTGGTTACGAAACTCTCAGGGGATATGCTTAGGATAATTCTCATTTTCATTACAAACCATTATGAAGGGTTTATGAGTATATACTACCTAAAAAAATTTATGATTATGGATTATATCCATAAACTTTACAATTTATGTTAAGTGTTTTACAAGTTTGGGATTATGTATTGCGATTCATAAACTAATCTAGTGTAAGCCATTGTTTAGAAATGACGCCTAGTGGAAGGAATGGAAACTGTATTAATGCCCGTAATCCTTGTAGGGATTTCCCTCCTACTCAATATAATTATAACGGAGCTGGTCATGCAACTGGTGTTGATCAGCTTATCACCATACTAGGACAACTCACTCAAGTTATGAATAATAATCTTACCTCTATGGAGCACCCGGATCCAAAATGTGGAGGATCAGTGTTAGACCGCTTCATGAGGCAACAACAAACAATATTCATCAAGAGTAAAAATCAATTGGTAGCTGAGTAATGGATATATTCCGTAGAGAAAATATTTCAGGCTTTGGGGAGTAGTGAAATGAAAAAAGTTGACATGGCAGGTTATCGCCTCACTGGAGATGCAGATCAATGGTGGTCATTGATTCAAAACACAAAGGAGGATGAAGAAGTATCAATTATGGAATGGAGGGTGTTTAAAGATGTTTTCTTAGAAAAATACTTTCCCCATGACCATCGAGTGTATATGGAAAGATAACTTCTGAGTCTGAGGTAAAAGGAGGATAAGAATGTCACAAAGTATGAGTCTAAATTTACAAGGTTAGCAAGGCATGTTGTAGATTATATACACAACCCAAGAAGTAAGACTGATCATTTATTTGATGGTTTAAAAAAATTTCTCCATCGATCATTGGTCTCACTATCCTTTTTTTCATATTAATACGTTGTCTCATGTGCTATCAAGAGGAAAAATACTTCTCTAAGTCTTACAACTTTAAATCAGAGCAAGAGAAGAATAGATTTTATGAACACTCTGGGAAACGAAATAAGGAAACAGGGAAGAAGGTAAGAGTTGAATTTTCACCCTGTGAAAATTTTGGAAGGAAGCACCCTGGTGCCTATCTAAAATGAAACGGAGTATACTACAAATGTGGACAGAAATTCCATCTTGTTGGTGATTGTAAGGTAACTAAAGATGTTACCAATGTTCTATTCTACAATTGTAGGGAGATGGGACATTATGAAAATGAATGTCCTAAGTGTCAGGGAAACATACCTCAGAAAAGGCCAAGTGATCAAGGTCATGTTTATGCGATCACTACTGCTGAGGTTGAAGCTCCGAAAGACGTGGTGGGAGGTAATTTAATGGTTCCCTCAAGTTTATCCAATGCTTTATTTGATTCTGGATCATCGCATTGTTTCATATCTTTCCAGTTTTCTAAGAAAATTAGATATTTCCAATTTTATTTAACAAGGGTGTTGTCAGTGAAAACCCATAAGGGAAGTATCATTGCAATAATGTTTTGTGAATCAGTTCCCATTAGGGATTATAAATGTTCTTTGTATGTTGATCTCGTCGTCATACCCATGATTGAATTTGATATAATCCTCAGTATGGATTGGCTATCAGACCATGATGCGAAAATTTATTATAAGAAGAAGGAGGTTACAATTTTCAATGATGATAAGGAGTACCTAATCTTTAGAGAAGAAATGTCACCATCTGACACTTATCTAGATCCACCCCTAGTAGCTCTACTAAATTCAATTATCGGGTATTAAGAGAATGAAATAACTATGGGTGAGGAAAGGAATGTTCAAATAGAGTATGTACCAATTGTGCATGAATATGTTGATGTGTTTCCAGTGGATTTACCTGGACATCCTCCAAAGCGAGAAGTTGAGTTTTCCATTAATTTAATTCCCGGTTCAAGGCCCATATCGAAGAACCCTTATAGAATGGCCACTGTGGAATTAGTGGAACTAAAGAAACAACTAAAGGAATTGAGTAGTTAGGGATTTATTTTCCCAATTGTTTCTACATGGGGAGCCCCTATCTTTTTTGTTAAGAAGAAATATGGATATATGAGGTTGTGCATTGCCTACAGGGAGATCAATGTTATAATGATAAAGAAAAAGTATCCCCTACCTCGCATTGATTATTTATTCAACAAACTTCATGGAGCTCAATATTTTTCAAAGATTGACCTTCGATCTGGATATCATCAGTTGTGTGTGAAGAAGGAAGATGTTCCAAAAACAGCATTTCGAACCAGTTACGGGCATTATGATTTTACAGTTATGCCTTTTGGGATGACTAATGCACCCTCTCTTTTCATGGATCTAATGAACATAGTTTTCATGGAATATCTTGATGAATTTTTAGTGTTATTTATTGATGATATCTTGGTATACTCAAAAAGATATGAAGATCATGAAAATTACTTGCGCATTATCCTAATGACTCTTAGAAGAAATGAATTATATGGGATTTTTAACAAGTGTGAATTATAGCTTCCGGATATTTCTTTTCTTGGCCATATTTTCTCTAAGGATGGAATCTCCATTGATCCTTCCAGGACAAGAGTAATACAAGAATGGCCAGCACCAATGAGTATAACTGAGGTACGCAGTTTTATTGGTTTAGTAGGTTATTATCGGCATTTTGTCCAGAATTTTTCTCGATTGGCTAACCCATTAACCAAGCTCACACATAAAGGGGTTAAATTTGTTTGAAAAAAAGTGTGTGAAGAATGTTTCGAAGAACTGAAGAGAAGATTAGTCAATGCTCCTATCTTGACTCTACCATCGGGGAATGATGGATTTGTTATTTATAGTGATACCTCGAAGAAAGGACTTGGTTGTTTCCTTATGTAGAATGATAGGGTTATTTCCTATGTATCGTGATAGATAAAAATTCATGAGAAAAACTATCCTACTCATGATCTTGAGTGATGAGATGTAATATTTTCTTTGAAGATATGTAGAAACTATCTCTATGGTGAAAAATGTGATATATACACCGATCACAAGAGTTTGAAGTATATTTTCTCATAGAAAGAACTCAAAATGAGGCAAAGGAGATGGCTTTAACTACTCAAGGATTATTATTTCATGATACACTGCCACTCGGGGAAGGAAAATAAGGTGGCAGATGCTTTAAGCAGAAAAGATCATGGAGTTTTGAACAATACGAGAGTTGAAAGGGATCTTATTTTCATGGATCTAGTAAATATAGATATGGGAATAACCATGGAAGGTGAAACATCAATGGTTTTTCAAATGGTTTCCAAAACATATTTACTAGAAAGGATAAAAATTTCTCAGACTGATGATAAGGAATTTCAAAAGAAGATTAAATCTGTGAATGATGGGAAATTGATCGACTTCGTATATGAAGATGGAATTTTGAAATTTGGGGAGATACTTTGTGTTCCTGATATACCTGATCTGAAAAGGGAATTGTTGGATGATTCTCATTGCTCCAATTTCTCTATACACTCAGAGAGCACCAAGTTGTATAGAGATTTGAAGGAATATTTTTGGTTGGACAACATGAAGAGGGAGATTGCTAATTTTGTGTCAAGATGTATGGTTTTTCAATAAGTGAAATCTGGAAGGCAACAGCCTAGAAGAGTCATGAAACCTCTTCCCATACCTGAGTGTAAATGGGATAATATTACGATGGACTTTGTCATGGGACTACCAAAGACTCCTTGAAGGAACGACGCAATATGGGTCATTATTGATCGTCTTACCAAGTCAGCACATTTTCTTGTTATAAGAGAAGATTTACCACTTGAACGTCTAGTAAGACTATATATTAAATAAGTTTTAAGACTTCATATAGTACCCCTATTTATTGTTTCTGATCGTGATCCCCATTTTACATCAAGATTCTGGAAAAGTCTTCAGAAATCCATTGATATTGAACTTCATTTGAGCACTGTCTACCACCCTCAAAGTGATGGACAATCAGAACGGACTACTCAAACCATAGAAGACATGTTGAGATCTTTCTCACTTGACTTTCAAGGTATGTGGGATCAATATTTACCTTTGGTATAATTTTCCTATAACAATAGCTTCCATTCAAGTATTCAGATGGAACCATATGAAGCGTTATACAAAAAGAGATGTCACACACCAACCTGTTGGGATGATGTTGGTGAAAGAATACTCTTAAGACCAGAACTTATTGAGGAAACAATGGAAAAGGTGAAGGTTATCCAAACCCACATCAAAGAAGCTCAATGTAGGCAGAAGAGCTATGCCGATAACTGAATGATGGATTTGGAATTTCAGGTAGGAGATCATGTTTTCTTGAAAGTATCTCCATGGAAAGGTGTTATACGTTTCAGTAAGAAGGGTAAATTGAGTCCAAGGTACATCGGACATTCCGAAATTCTAGAACGAATTGGGGTAGTAGCTTACCATTTGGTAATTCCACCAAGTCTCTCCAAAGTTCACGATGTGTTCCACGTATCACTATTGAGAAAATACATGGCTGGCCCAACGCATGTACTCACCTATGAGAAATTAGAACTAGAACCCGATCTGTCTTATTGTGAAGAGCCTTTCATGATTCCAGATACCAGAGAACAAGTGTTGAGAAACTGGAAAACTCGTCTGGTAAAAGTTCTATGGAGAAACCATAAGATGGAAGAGGTGACATGGGAACCTGAGTGACATATGATGAAGAACCACCCGAATCTTTTTGTGTGGTAGTATTATGGAAATTTTGAGGACGAAATTTTTTGAAAGAGGGGATAATGTAACACCCCAAGCTTCCGCGGAACGTTTCCCTTAAAATAATGCAATAACTTGCATTGTACGCAACTTTGAGATTTTAACACATTGAGACCAATCAAACTAGCCATTATGAATAGTAATACCCACTTTTTAAAATTTTATAAATTTTATTTTCCAAAATGGACTATATTTTTGAATTCGGAATATCGAAATTAGCTTAGGGTGAACTTTTGGTATTTTTCTGAAAACTTTCAATTTTTGATGAATAATGAAAAACGTTGTGTTATGGTTTAAAATCGAATTTTTATTTAAATAATTATTTATTTTATTTAAATTTATTTTAGGTCAAAATAGATACATAATACCTATATAATTTCAATTTAATTCACCAGAGTCATTTTATAAAAGGTTTGGATATATAAATATTTTATTGAACTTTTACCATCTTTTACCCACCTCCAAGGAGCTTTTGCAAATTTGCATAAAACTTAATTTTACCGCCTCTGTGAGTTTAATTTAAAAAATCTGAGAGACAGGTTTGATATCAGTAAGTAAAAGGTGGTTCAATACGATGAAAATAATTTTTGGTGAATAGTAACTTTTGACTTTTATTTACCACCATTAAAAGTAAATAGGGTAATTAAAGGTAAAAATCATATTAATATTACCCTAAAACATGTCCTAATTCTATTGGGTAAATGTAATTCGACCAAAAACAACCTTAGGAATAAAATATGATCCTTTAGGTCCACTTGGATTAGATTATGACATTTATTATTATTTAATTCAAAGAAGAGTTAAAAGAGTTAAAATCAAAGTTTAATAACTAAACCATTTTTAATATAAGGTCATACATAAGATAAATTAGATTATAAATATTCATTATAAATTTAAAAATATTTCCTATATAATGATATTTTATTTCTAATTTTTATATATTAAGTAATTTAATTTATTTATGACACAATGATGATGCAGTAATTCCCTTATTAATGAAATATTAAAATAATTGATATTATAAATACCCAAATAATTTTAAATTAAAACTTTTGATGAATTAAAAGAATTCTAAAGGTTAATATGACATTTTAGGGTTGATTAAATTAATTTTTTTAGAATTAATAATGCTGTTATAAATTTAACAAAAACAAAATACCAAATAGTGTCAAAATTGATATAAAAGAGTTTTAAAAAAAATATTATATTATTAATTGATATTATATTCCTAAAAATATAAGTTTCGGAAAAATGGATTAAATATTATTATATATGTCATTAATGAACCACTTTAGGTTCCCTTGTAAGTTTATAGTAAGTTTATAAACCATATAATATTAAAATACAAAGAGACATGGTAAATGTCAAACTAATTAACTAAGAGTTAAATCTAAAAGATAAGGTTAATGTAGTGACCCAAACCTATCTAAAACTTATTGGTTGAGTGGTTTTCGATCCATCCCCACATTATCCTAGAAATAAATCATTTTGGAGTCATTAGAAACCAAAAATTATTTTATTACAAAATACTATTTCAAGCTTTTCCTAAAGTGACCCTCACCTCTCTTATAAAAGGGCACTTTCCCTTCTCTCAAATTCACACATTCAAAGCCATATGGATCGGCCAAATGCTGCCCAAATTTCCTATAAACTGTCCTAGCTTCATCCTAGAGTCCTTCCTTTAGTCATAAATTCAACCTAAGGATCCCTTTTGATCAAATCAAAAGTAAGATCCTGAAGAAGATGTAAATATTTCATCTCCTCTTTCAAGTTCATTTCTTCTTCCACTTCCTCTTTCTTTGTTGTTTCCATTCTAAAATAATAAATCCATTATCTTATATATACTGTGATGTTGTTACAAAAATGGTACAATCATATTCATTGTTCTATCCATCCTATAAATAACAAAGTCACCATACATGCGTACGTACGGCTTACCCTCTCCACGTCGTGGTGATGTTTGTTATTCAAACACTTCATCATTTGAATGGGTGTAATAATGAGTATAACTGATGTAAATAATAAATTTAACATGATAATGATTCTGTATATATGATATAAAATCCAATTATATAGGATTTTAATATCAAAATAATGATATTGTCGCTTGTGCGTACGTACGGATTACTGTCTCCATGAACGCGATAAGATTCATTCCTCATAATATCCATTCAAGAATAATTTTCATTTGATGATTAAAAATAATTCTTAAAGACTTAATATCATTCTGAATTAATAAGATACATCCTATCCATAACAAACATTACTTATTTAACAAATCATATAAATTATAACAAATCAGTTAACACCCGAAACGATGATACTACTGAAATATCATTAACAAGAAATATTAGAAGATCATATATGATATCATATTAATGTATATGGTTCTTGTATAATTTAATAAAAATGATTTCACCATTATACAAGAGGTTAACTTACCCTCTACCAAGGAAAAGTACAATGTTGGGGTTAATTTCACAATATCTTTACTTATTTGAGGTTGTTTATATGTAAGTAATCTACTGGGACTTCTTTATCATCCACATCCATGTTTCTTAAAAATGTATTTCAAAAAAGTTACTATTTATTGGGCTATGGGTTAAATTATTTTATACCCTTTTTTTACTTTTTATAATATGTTTATAGAGGAATATTTCTATCTTTTTCCAAACAAGGTACTTTATGACCTTTTTGATAAAATTAAGGTAAGAATGTTTTTTTTACTTATACGGTGGGTGCATCTATTTTCCATCATTATAACAACATCGAAGCTTCCTGTAAAATATTATAAAAATATTTTCAAAAATAAATGTTTTCTTTTATAATTATATGACTTTTAAATGATTTCAAAATATAAAGAGATGTTTCTCTAAAAAGGTTTTGATTTCATCTATGTCAACATCTTTTGATGGATTTTAAGAAGTTGATTTATTAGGATACAAAACATCCATATTGTATTAGACATTTTGTGATATGTTTGAATGTGGATGTGTTATTTCATACCATTCATGGTTTATGGATAATTTATTGACATTTCATATGCTAGTTTTAATACGAATGTTTATGTTATTTTTAAACCTTTTTCATATGAGGAATACATTGGACTTATTAAGTAATGGGTGGATCCTGATATAGCTCTTCGATGCATCGGTAGTTCTCATGAGACAAACTAGTGTCTTGGCACAAGGCCTTGACAAAATATTATTTTTATTCTTGGCACAAGGCCTTGACTATGTGGTTATGAAGTCTGGCATTATGCATTCCATCATTATGAAAGTGGATATTGATACTGCATATGATTATTCAACTAGTAGAATATACA
Source organism: Viscum album (assembly GCA_963277665.1). NCBI lineage: Eukaryota > Viridiplantae > Streptophyta > Magnoliopsida > Santalales > Viscaceae > Viscum > Viscum album. The sequence continues at coordinate 839,319,320 of OY728167.1, forward strand.
TGTGAATAAGTAAATGGAATTATTTGATTTTATCTTTTCCATATTATGCTGAAGTTCAAGTTTAAAAGGATTTTTTTAGTCTTATAAATTTCCTTATAAGTTTATTCTTATTTACGAAAGTTTCCGCTATATTGTTATCCTTACTGAGCATCTGAGCTCACTGCTTTCTATGTTTTATTTTTCCAAGATGTGAAGAAGTATTTTATGGTTGAACTGTAGGGATAGGATAAGGATTCAAGTGTGTTTAAAAGGGGGAAAATGTTTTTGATGTTTTTATTTTATGATGTAATGTAAGATTTATGAATGTATCTAGTGCTTCCAAGGCTACTAAACGGATCGGTCTTTCGGGATTTGATCCCTTGTGATCATGCCAATGTTATGTAATAATGCACCGACTCTGGTTAATTGGGGTCAGGGCGTTACATCAGGATAATATTAATATAATATTTGGTAAGATATCACTAATATTTTATTTTCCTAGACCTATCATCTCCCTCTCTCTTCGGAAAACTCTATTTGAGCTGATGGGGTGATGAATAGTATACTCACTGATAACTCTTGGGAGTTCCTTTATAAAATAATAAAAAAAATAATGTAAAATAGTTACTCCTTTTACATTTACTCGACTATTTTTATAGCCATCAAACATTCATACCATGAACTAGTGCATTCCTCAAAGTGTTTATTATTCAATTAGTCTGTTATTAATGTTTAGAACACACCATGGTTTTCTAGGAAAACGAATGAGGATGTGATTGTCCATTTCTACATAAATGACTCTCACATTTCTGCATTGTAATGTAATGTTGGCTTACATTTTATTCTGCCTCCTCATGTCATCTTAGTGGTCCATAGGTACCATTATGTTGACATGGACACTCTTATTTGGGACCCAAATTCCATATCTCAACTCACTACTAGGGAGTACTATAAGTACTAGTGTAAAGGAACTACCATGGTACCCCATGTATACTTAAGATCAAAATACCCTTTATCCGACCATTATACATGAAGATACTCTAGAGGATTTAGAGGTTCCAACAACCAATCCACAACATATTTCAAAGAGTATGAGTGCAGATTTCTCCTACATGTAATCTTTGTCAACTCTGAGGAAAGTATTACTCATATCATCATATCTTGCAGCTTATCAAGAAGAATAAAAAATAATATTCATGCAATTTTTGGTATTAGGATAAGGGTAGACATTATTGAAAATGTGATAGCATTAATCACCGAATTTTTACATTGAGATCAAATTCATCATATTTTGATAAAAATGGCAGTGGTTGCTACCATTGACTATATTTTGAGATAATGAAATGGACTTTCCTTTGAAAATGTCATCACCTCATTGCATGTGGGGATCACTTCCATCTATATGGAGTTTATAGATTCCTCCATGGTTTAAATAGGCACCATGAAAATTTATTTTTCTAACCATGTTATATTGATAACTTATTGTGTCACTGGAAGGGTCAAGAAACCAGTGGTGTGGAGGTCCATTTGATTGATTCCATCAATCTCATTCTGGTTGGAATTTAATGTGAATTTTGTGTCTTCAAATGTATCTGCACCATCAGGTTGTGGTGGTTTCTTCCATACCCATTACGTATTCGTTCAAAGAATCCCCTATCATTTCATTTTAAACGGTTGTTCAATTTAAGTTGAATTTTTTGTGGTGATTGAGGTTATCCAACATGTATGGAGGTTCCTCTAGTTAGAATCTGTCTGAACCATGGCTGTGAATATTTTGAAGATTCAATCCATGAATTTTACATGGTGAAATCTACCATTCTGGATCGAATCCAATCATCTCATTAACTAATTCAACCTGGTTGTCACATATCCTTATAGGGAACCCAACTAGGTTGTGGGTTCTCTATAAAAAAATAAATTATGAATTAAATCTCAAGATGGTCATTTCTTATCCTAGAATTCTACTCACATATTTTTGGTTTATATGCATGTGGTGATTTTCATACTAACCATTATAAACCCCCTTGAAATTCCCCTTTCTATATTTTTTAATAAAACTTTCTAGTAATGAGTTCTCTCAGATCTTGAACCTTTTCGATTAATATAGAAATTATAAAACTAATTTCGTTTTATATGAATTGAAGGTTCAAATCAACAATTTCCACATTAGGTAAAGATTTTTGGAATTCTTTGGAATCATATATATGGTAGGTGGATCGTATTCTTTCCTTTAATGGATTTTATCATTATATATGTTTTCTTATATTTTTTAATTAATTGGATATTACTTCGATGGTAAAATAGTTTTTAAATGGAAATTACTTTTATAATTTATGGATTTTGTGATTGTAAAAAAATATATTTGTTTTGATAAAATCCTAAATTTAGGAAATGTTAAATCAAGAGTTTTGTTTTTTTGAAAATTGGATTTATTTTGGTAACCATTAAAATTAGTTAAATGTCATTTTTTGGGAAATTCATAGTGAACAGAATTTTTTGAGAATTGGTTATTTATTTATAATTGTCATTATATTTAGAATAATGTGTCTTATGGATTTTTTTCAAATTATTATCCAAATAATATAGTCCTCTAGGGAAATTTTTTCGATGTTATATTATCTAGGATAGATTTACCATAATCATGATGAGAAAACTGAAGGAAAAATGGATGTGATTGACCATTTATGATTACATGATGGAGAATACCCTCACACATATACAATGAACCATGAGTGAAATAACATTAGTGGATTAATATAAAAAATAGGTGATATTATTATCGTCAGGTTATATGTTAACTTCTAATATATTTATCATGATTTCAAACATTTTATAATAAAATATTATATATAAATAATGACTAAATTTTGAAGCGATAATGGTGAAAATTTTGTTTCAATTATATTGAGAATCAAATGGGTAGGTTTACCCATGATTGGGAAATATATAGTTGATTTGGATTATACTTTTTTATTTTATATGAATTATTTCTATAAAAATATGGGATTTCAAGGTGACACTCTTTTTACAAAATGTAATTGGTTAGTAAATTTTGGATAGGTCATACATGAATGTTCATGATAGTGATTTATAGGAATCACACTAGTTAATGTCTTTCTAAAAACTATTTCCATACATTAGTGTACACAGAGATAATGAATTTCATGATTAATGAAAATATAATATTTCATTCTTCATCAATGGTGGACTTTTGGAGCTTCCGAAGAGGTGGGATGTGTCAATGTTTGGTTCCCTATATAATGGAAATGTTGGTCTATCTTTAGGGGATAAGAGTTTATTTTTTTATAGTATATTAGTTAAAGATATAATGTTTGAATTTTTATACTTCACAATCATTTAATTTAAATTATTTTATGGTTCTAATTTTACATAATTAATTAATATTATTATGAATATTTTTAGACTTATTTAATTTTAAATTAAATAATTTTTCATCTATATATTTTATATCAATCACCTCTAGTTTTATATTTTTTGTGATAAAGTAATTTGATAGTGTCTATGTTTAGTCTTTAACATTGGTATCGAGGTGATTATCTAGGTCAGAGTTTCATGTATAGAGACAATTATTTTGACTAAAAATTTAATTTATTTGTTTTTATATTTTTAAGAGAATAGATATTGTGATTTTTTCAGATCTCATGTATTGTTGTAAAATTGTAATGGATTCAAATAAATTTTCAAAGGAATATAAAATAGATGGTTTTGGGATTTATCATCGTGTAATTACATTGTGAAGAAAATATAAATTCATTTTGAATCCAAAATCTTATCATAAAAGTATAATAAATATATTAATAAAGAATAAATAAATATAGATTAACTTTATCATGATTCTTGTGACTACCAAATGGGAAAAACATTATTCACTTATATTCATGAAACTCTTAGTAAGAGTATTTAAGATCTATTATTATGTAATCTATAAAGTACCACACAATCTATGATAATTATCCTTCTTTGGATAACTATGCATAAATTTTCCAGTGCTTGGTATAGATTTCCACCATCACTCTTTCACATATTCACTATAAACTTATAATAAATCATCAATAACATTATACATTTGGATTAATATAAATATCAACTATATGTTATCTCATACAATAAATAAATTAATATATAAAAAATTATATGATAATACAACTTTTATATTAATTAATTATTTGAACACACTGTAACTAAATTTTAAAATATATAAATATATAAATATTTCATATTAAATAGATTAATGTATGTATAGTATAATAATTATATTTATTAGAAGAAATATTTATATATATTTTACCCTCTCATTGGTTTTGACCCAGTAGATCAACCATTATCATTATTGTTTCTCGTATACTCTGTTTTCCTCAACCTTGAATGCACTTTCCTTATTTCCCATATTTTTTCATTTCTCATAAATAAATAAATAAATATTTCATTGTATTTCACTAGTCACTACATGTTAATTCAATATAACTGGAGTAGTTTCAGTAACCATTAATCATTTAATGTGGATACATGTGAATTCATGAACTATAACTAGATGTTTTAGGGTTATATGTTCTATAATATTCTCCTTTTTAATCCATATAATAATATGGTTAAATGTGTCCTACAATATACATTTTTAGTCCTCTATTACTTTTTCCATATATAATATTATATTATGAGACATTCCATAATATTTTCTCACATGACTTATTTCTTGATATACACTAAAGAATAAAATAGTAGATAATATTTTGTTAGTTTTCTTCACTATATGGTGTGATTCAAAGTTATATTTCATGAATTTCATAGTCATGTCTTGTAAAGAATACAATCACTTATGTTTTCATTTATATATAGTTTTAGTTAAATTCATGTGTACATAACATTATGGTAGGTTGAGAATCATTATATAACCTTTTATGTACAAAAAAGAAATTTATATGATTTAAATTATTTATTATTTTTTAAAATAACTATTTTAATTACATTATAATATTCTGATATGATCCACTAAATATGAACCCTTATACTCAAGAGAATATTTTTTAGTACCATACAGTATATTAGTTCTTTACTTGAAACTATATTATTTCATTGTATTCCACATTTACTCACAACAAGACATTGAACATTGATTCTATTGGTATTAAATGTATATCTTTTGGTTTCTAAAAAAAATCTACAAAAGTTTTCTCCAAAGAGGATATAAAATATATAATTTAAAGCCAAAAAAATTATGTATATACAATTTATTCATCATTCCAGTCATTTAGAAAATGAATATAATTTTTCAAATCATTAAACATGTGTATAAATTTTCAATCGATCATTTGATTTGTTATTCCATGTAGAATATTCATGTAGACCATATAATATTGATTCTAGTTACAAAACATCATCTGTTCTTCATAGAACATTTCATTCATATAACATATTCTAGCTCCAGCTTCCACCATAGAACATTTTCACTATTATCCTATAATATATTTTTTAACTCCCCAAATTCACTGAAAATGTTTCAAATATAAAAATAATCATTGATATTACATTTTCACAAAAAAAAAATTCTACCCACAGAATATATAATGTTTGAATATAGGCATAAAAAATATATGTTTCCTCATACAGGGCATTACTTTTTCATAGGAAAAGTGTATTTGAATTTTTCTGGGGTTATATAATATTTATAAATAGATTAAAAATAGTAATTATAGAAAAAATAACATCTTTAGTTTCTCTAACATATAAGATTTCAAAATTGCATCATGGATTTTGATTAAATTTGAATTATGTAAAAAAATAACCAGAATAATAATTTTTCCATACAAAATCCTAAAAATAATTTAATACCTATATTTTAGATAATTGTCTCATCAAATCATTAGAAAATAAAGAAAATATTTTTTTTTTATTTTTATCAAAAATATAACAACAAACAACACCTGAACACAAGTCTATCATGTCTTATGAGATATTAATTCACAAATAAATCATGAAATAAGTCAATCCAAAATTAATTAATCTCAATTAAATACTACTTTTTCATGTATTTTAAATAAAAAATTAATCAAATTCATTTAATTTCTCATTAATTAAATAATAAAAATAATAAAAATTTATGATACTCATTATACCATTTCTATATTTATAAAATTCAATGATATTATAAATATTAATTACCCTTTTATGATATGAAACATAAACTTAAATTCACTCGTATATCATTAAGTCATACACCTAAGGATTTTTTATTCACTTATATTAAATATCAATATTTTTTATTAAAGGTTGTTAAACCAACCAAAACCCATTATTCCAATGATTAATTACCCAAATACACTTTTTATCTGGGAAAAATTGAAGGGGTATATTATCCTTTTTTATTCCATATCGTAAGGTTTACATAGACCAAGAATATAAAAAATCCTAGAAACACACCACAAAAATTTTTATTTTAGTCAAGGCATTGGAAGTATATAATATTGTTTTCTCGTAAAATGTTTTTAAAAGTTTTATTTTATAATATTTTTTTATTTTAATTTTTATATAAAAACTATCATGAATTTTTTTTAAAGACATCAAATTTAGTTCATTACATATTATAATATAATCAATTCTTATATTATTTTAAAATTTAAAAAAATTAAAACATTTACCTATAAATGCTGATCTACTAACCAAAACCATGGTTTTTAAATAAAACTTTTTATTTTATGAAAATTATTCTTTCATGATAAGAATAATTCACGCATACTTGAAAATTCACTTCATGTTCGGAAGAATAGGTTTTTTCATATCCATATCCTTGTTCTATTATTGAAATATACATAATCCATATAAGGGTTTGTTATTTCCTAAAAAAATTAAACAGACTATAAATTAGAAATAAAAAGTAAACTCTTTAATATATATATATAAAAATCTTGAAACAATATTATTTTATGTCTTAAAACATGATTAAGTTATCTTCCCTTTTCAGATACATTGTGGAAAAATATATATATATAGTCAAATGGAGTTTTTCTTAACCCATCCCATTAGATCATCACTTGGGTTGATGGTTATACCAAATATTCGACCCAAATATTTCTGTAGATAAGTGATGATCTAGTGTGTAGAACCATAAATTCATAACATAAACATCAAACCTTAACCTAATGAAAAAAATTAAAAATGCCCAAAAGTCTCACAAAAATAATATATCACAACTACCAACATAATAAAATATTGAACAACCAAGAGAGGAATTATCCATGAAAAAATATATCATCAATCAATAATAGTTAATAGAGGAATCACCCCAAAACATGGGTAAAGGGAACATAATGAAATAATTGTATGGTAGCCACCAACTATAATGGTAAACACATCACAATTAATCATGATTCTTTACATGAATTACATTAAGGGTCACCACCACCGAGCATTACTAAGGACCACCCCCTCCTATTCTATATCCTCTATATTCAGAATTACATTGTATAACATGTGCATATAGACAACTCATGTGGTTGGAGAAGCACATATAGGAGTGAGTATAAACATACCCACTAGGTTTCTCCAATAAATAAATAAAATAAATAATATGAGCACACAACCAACAAAAAATATGAACAATAACCTATAATAAACCAAAAGGGGAAAATAATAAGGCGTGAATAAGGGTGTAAAATAATATTATGAATTCACATCCCAAATTCACCAAAACCATCCCACTCAACGGTGATGGAGATAACATGAAAATAGTATTTTCTAATATAATCCATAACCATTTAATTGGCCGCATTCCATCATGAAAATATATACCTCCTTGACTACTCATGGTAATCTAAATTATAAATTAAATAAAAAATGTTTCCATGGAATCAATAGAAAATGGTTCCTCCTGGGAAAATAATGAATCTCATGTAAAAAAGAGATTAATTAATCAAGGAGTAACAACACAACCACTATAGTAACCAATCACCCAATAATTAGCGGAAAGAAGTCTGACACACCAGGGAATCATTATTCTTAGAAAAAAAATATTTTGGAAAGATAACCTATCCGAAAATGACACCAAAAAAATATTTCATCCAAAATATGGTCGTAGTGTATGAACATACCTCATTGATTGAAATGTTTACCAATCGAGGGATTAACAACTCCAAGGATGATGGGTGTAATCCCCATAACATGAGAGTGGTACCAAAAAACCATATATTTTAGAGAAAATTCACATCATTGATAAAGTAATTACATAAAGGAAGATCTCATAAATCCTAGCCAATATTTATAAATTAAACCTCATCAATAATTCATCATATTAGGGAAAATATATTCCCACGTCAACACTAATCTCACATCATAATCACTAGATTGGTGGGTCTAGAGAATGGAATTTTGATTGAACTACTTAATCGATAAAATCTCTCTATCTACCATTGTAAATTCATGGGAAATATGAAGGGGAAGAGAGGACCTCAAAATCCCCAAAAAGGATTTTATTTCAATATTGGTGTGTATCGATGGTCGACAACAAATCTTACTTCTTGACAGTTTCAAATCATCATGCATAAACCCCAACCAATTAGCACATGGAAAATAATGAATTAATTTATGCTCTATGTTGATCTATGAATATCCTTCGACTTCCCTATTTCTATGATGGCACCACATAATTCGTAGACTCTATATATATTTTTTGTGAAAATACATCTATCAATAAATCCATAACTTCAAAAAAACTCTGAAAGTGTAATAAAAACTATTAATCAAACAAGAGATACATGCCCTATCATCGATATGATTTCAAGGATTCACAAAAAACTCATGTTTACCTCAATTATCTATCCAAAACCCATTAAACATCAATAAAGGGATATGATACCAAAACATAATAAAAAAACATTATAATGTCATCTGATAGTGAACATGACCCAACTTATTCAATATTTATGGAAGAATAATTATAAAATATTACGTGTTTTCCTAATTTTTTCACCCAAGTGAGAAGATTCAGAAACACTAAGGAGAGGAATATTCATGGAATAAAACTTTTCAAAAATTATGTGTGAGCCTCAAGAATTATTTTTATATTTATTGAAATCATCTAATCATATGGGTTATGTCACGACCCATCCCCCAGGGCCCGTGTCGTGACTACCCCAAGCCCGCCTTCTATAGTCCAGGGGTTGGCGACTAGCACTGAAAGGCATATTCCCTATAACCGGGATGGCATTGCCTTTATAACCTATAATCACATGCAACCAAGCACATAGAAAGATATGAACACAAGTCAACTGTATAGAAGAAAGAGTGATGAAAGTAAAAAAGGGGTCGGAATACAAGGCCAACTGTAAAGATACAAGTACAACTGAAATACAATACAACTGAAGAAAGATAAAGACAGCTATTGGGTCGTCCTCTGAGGTTCCTACCTAAAGGGTAGGAACAGATCACCTCCTCATCACTCCACATCCACCCATCTCCTCTGTGTACCGACACATCGTATGGTCCACCTCCGGGCACTGTTTAGTCCTGGTACTCTCAGCCTCAGTCAGCGCAGTCCATCGTCTGCACCAAACACAATGAGGTGTGGGCATAGTCCGTGCAGGGGTGAGTATAAAGATACTCAGTAGGGACCCTGATACCCCCAAGGTCTCACAAATACAAAAAGGATAAACCACCAAGCATGAAAAAAACTGTCAACCCTACTTAGGTATATTCCCATACATATACCTAAGTTATCAAGTAAGCCCATCTCAATCATGAGGAAAACATAGAGTCCAACTCCAAAGCCCCAAGCTCAACTATTCCACAAAAAAAGGAAAACCACAAAGGAAAGTACCACACAGGTACGCCACACAGAAGAATACCCCCATGTTATTATCACTAAGGAAAGTACCACATAGATACAGACTCAGCTCACACCAGGTATAACTTAGGTACGGTAGTAAAGATGATTAGTTATAACTACTGAATCATCTTACTCTGTTAAGAGGCAGACCAACACTGGATCGCTTGGTGCTGACCCACACAGGATTGCTCGGTGCTGACCCACACAGGATCGCTATGTGCTGACCCACACAGGATCACTTGGTGCTGACCCACACAGGATCGCTAGGTGTTGACCCACATAGGATCGCTCGGTGCTGACCCACACAGGATCACTATTCATTCTTCTTGTCACAGCCAGCTACTGGGTTCCCACACTATGCTCGCTTGTATCTAGTAGGATCCGCTCCACAAGCCACTGTTCAATACTCCAACTTCCACAAATTCCCATGAAGAAGTATCTCAAAGGACCGCCACATCATAGGGGTCTCAACGTAACAGATGGTGCGTCGTTCGGACGCCCAGTCTGTGAGTTTTTATCCTTTTAGTCTCGGGGGCCCAATTGGATTCGTGATCGATCCAACCTAACTATAACTCATCTTAATCCAAATATCCAGTGGGGTATACTAAAAGGGACTTTCACGCTCCAAGTTTCCCAATGCCGTGGACGGTTCGTCAAACGGACTTCTGGTGCTAAAGTTATGGCCCAAGTAAAGTGTAGGTTCATATTAGGTCCGGGAATGGTCCGACCCGGTCGGACCAACCCGACCCAACCTAGCCTAGGTCGACCCGGTTCGGGTCGACCCGGCCAGACCCACTGGGCCAAACTCGTCCTATGGTGCGGCCCGGCCTGCTGGGTGGTCTGGCAGGCCGTGAGGGCCGCGAGGGGCCGCGGAGGTCGCGGGTGTCGCAGGGCAGCGGCGGCCGCGGGTCGGCTCTGCCACGAGGGTGCCGCGAGGGTGCGGGGCGGCTCGACCGGGCCTGTACGGCTCAGCTGGGAGGGAATAGGCCATGGTACGGCTCTTCCGAGGCGGGTTGGAGGGCCTCGAGTGGTGCGTCTAGGTCACGGGGCGGCGCGACAGGCCGCAGGGTGGCGCGGTGGGACTTCAGACGGCGACGGCGGCTCGAGTGAAGAGGTCGCGGGCGGTGTCTCGGCCGCGGATGGTCGCAGCGGCTCAGGCGGCGGTTTAGCTGTGGGGAGTGGGGCATCGTGCCTTCGTCGAAGGCCGGTTTAGCCGGCCTCTCTCTTCGTTCGTCGTCGTGGTGTAATCCACCTTCTTCCTTCGTGAAGAACACAATAAGGAAGAACTGTGGAGGGGTCGGGCCATGTTTGTTTGGACCACCCCCTCCGCCTTAGAGCAGTAGAAAGTGGTTCATCATTATTGAATCAAGAACGTGTATGGAAGATATATAAGAACACCAATCCCCACAACCTTCATCAATCACTATTCTCAACCCCACAAAAGAATAATTAGAAGGAATGAACATGGGAACTAAACCCCTACCTCTATTTCTCGATGTCGTTAGTGCGAGAAAGAAGTCGAAGAAGGTGGAGGGGGTGCCAAAGTTTGTTGCTTTCGAAGCCATGCTTCATTTATGGGCTCGTACATCGTCCACTTCCTTGATTTCCATAGAACATTCTTCAATGGAGTTATTCATTGCAGAGCTTTTTCCCAAGTCTCCGTCCCCCTAATCCCACCAAAATGAAGAGATATACAAAATAATATATTATGCTATCTATTATTTTGTTGGCATAAATTCAAATTTTCTCAATTAATTATTTGATGGGTTGGAATAATTATGGTTGGAGGGAGTCTAAGTGGTTTCTCATACTTAAGAGGGGAGTTCAAGTGTTTTCTCACACTTAAGAGGGGAGTTCAAGAGGTTTTAAGCCTCGGGTGGTCCCCACCATCATAACCTCTCATGGGAGGTTAGTTAAAGTGGTCCCCACCAACATAACCTCTCATGAGAGTTTTATGTTTGGTGGTCCCCACTTATCAACATCCACATGTGAGAGGTTTTAACAAATAAAATAAATTGTAACACAAATTTTATTTTATTTTATTCTTTCACGAAAAACCCAAATTCTATCTTTCACTCTCAACCCACTACGGTCAAGGTGAAGGTCTCCTTAAGCTAATATCAGCGCTGTGAGTTCAATGTTGTCGTCGGATTTCAATTCCGAGCACCGGTTCAAAAGTTAGAAAAACCTGCTCGCACGTTTACTGAACGTACATGAAGAAAAGTTCAGAAATTCATTCCGAGAACTCTGGGACTTTGAATCACACGCCTTCAATTTTTACGAACTCGTAAAATTCCCATATATTTAAAAAAAATACATGGAAATTCTGGGTCTTTACATTCTCCTCCACTCAAGGCTCTACGTCCCTGTAATCCTTAACTCAAACTAGGTAAACAAGTGGGGGTACTGAGCACGCATCTGAGCCTCTTGCTCCCATGTGATCTCTTAGAGGTTCTCGTGCTACCAACGAACGCACACCAGAGGTATCGACCGCCCACAAAGGACCCTCTCTTGTCGATCCTCAATCTCATATAGAACCTCCATAAAAAAATTTCCCCATCGTCGACGTCCAACTCTCCATGGTCGATGACATGGTAAGGGTTATGCACATATCTCCTCAACTGGGATATGTGGAAGACGTCGTGCACCCGGTGCAACTGAGGTGGAGGAGCTAAGCATTAAGCCACCTCTCCAACTCTACTGAGGACCTGGAAGGGTCTAGTGAATCTCAGAGATAACTTGTCGCCTCGGCCAAATATCTGCAAACCTCATTGAGGTGAGACTCGTAGAAAGACTTAGTCTCCAACCTCGAACTCTAGAGGTCTTCATCTCTTGTCGGGATACGACTTCTACCTGCTCTGTGCAGTCTTCATCCACTCCTGGATGATCTGCACCTTACCTGTGGTAGCTTGTACCATCTCTAGTCCCATGAGTGTTGACTCCCCTGGGTCAGTCCAACACAAAGTTGATCTTCCAGGTCGCCCATACAATGCATCAAAAGGTGTCATCCCAATGGTTGAGTGATAGCTGTTGTTGTATGAAAACTCTACCAATGGAAAGTGATCCTCTCATTTGCGACCAAAGTCGAGGACACATGCACACAGCATGTGCTCGAGGGTCTGAATGGTCCACTTAGTCTGGCCATCCATCTGAGGATGGAAGGCGGTGCTCAAACGAAGCTGCGTCCCGAAAGACTCATGAAACCCCTTCCATAGAAGGGATGTAAAATTTGCATCATGATCAGAGATAATCGTCGAGGGTACTCCATGTAACCGCAAAATCATTTACACATAGAGGCATCCCATGCTCTCTACTGAACTCTGCTCTCTGATCAGTAGGAAGTGGGCCAACTTGGTGAGTTGGTCAACAATCACCCAAATCGAGTCATGACCCCTGGATGTACATGGAAGACTGTCACACCCGTTTTTTGTCTTTGTATTGATCCGACCCATTTGAATTCCTGATCCTTTTCATGGGTATTTGGTGAGATTAATCTTGAGTTTTTAAGTTTCATATATGTCTAATCAACCTAATTTGGGATCCTCATTTCTTGTTTAGGAGTTTTTGAAGAAAGGGTGGTTACTTCATGATTTGGGCCAACCGTGAGCCCATTTCCAGTTTTAAAAACCAAATTTGTTTCTTTTATAACTCTTTGGTTTTCATCCTTTTTCACCCATTAAAATTCCCACTTTTCCTATACTGACATATTAAAACTTCCATATCCTTATTTACCCCATATAAATTCATAAGCATGGTGAATTGGGGTTACTTATTTAGGTATTGGGCCAGCCCATGGGCACATTTCCTGTTTAAAAAAAAAAATTGTTTCTTTTATATCTAATTCATGTTTTAATATTTTTCAGTGATTCCACCTCCCCCTCGAATCCAATACCCCTATACTCACCCCCATTGTCAATTTACCCTCTTTGGAGCTCATATGTGTCACGGATTAGGGCGAAAGTTATCAGGTTACCTGAAATCGCTCAAAATTGATAAGGTAAATATTTTTATACATAACTCATTAAATTCGTTCTCTTTTTCAAAAAAATATTCTTTCCCTGGTTCGTCCAGACCTTAGTATACTCTCCAAGAATTTTCATCCCATTCCCTTTTCTATATGGGTTCATATCTAATGGAATACGAAGAGTTTTCAAGTGAAGAAGGTGAGATTCCATCTCATTTATCCTCCCTCTTCTTCCTCCTTTCAATTTTTCGTGGTTTTATAATCTCCCCTAGAAATTATTGACCTAGGGTTCTGTTATACCATGGTTTTTGATGGATTTTATATTCATTTTGGTCTGGTCTTTATAGTTTTAGGGTTTATAAACCTGTGGTGGGTGATTTCGGGTGTGTGTTTCAATTACGCCAAGGATTTGAGGTTGGATATCCCTTGCACATGCCTTTATCATTCAAGTTTCATCATTTTAATATTTTCCTCAACTGATATAAATGTTTATTATTGTTTTTAAGCCTTTTTATAAATTTATTGGTGTGCAAATTGGTTGTTTATACATTGTTTTGTGAAAATTAGTGTTGTTTTTTTCATGAAAGTGCCCAACAAGTGTTTGTTTAAATGTTCCGTTATCTTTTGCAACTATTTTGTGAGGTTTATAATCTGGTTTATGGTCTTTTTAACATGTTACATTATCTTTAATAAAATATTGCATTCAATTTGTGTTTTATTCCTTTTCACGTACTTAAAATAAATTGTTTTGTTTAAAAAGGACATGTCATGTGTTCGGTAAATTGCCCGGTTGGCTTTGATATGTGATGTGTGATTTAGAAGTAATTTTCTTGGATTTATAAATAAATTGTAAGAATGATAAATGGTATTTTTTGGTTCCTTATATGGCTTTCCAATTTGGATTTGGTTCTATAAACTAATGGGTTTTGGTTTACAATATATTTTGGCCCGAGTTGCCCAAAAAATGGACCATTTTACATCATTATGAAAATGGTTATGTTTTGAATATGTAACCAGAGTATTATAAGAGATTTATGAATGTGGTTTTATGCTTTAAATGGTATGTATACACATACTTTATAAAATTAAAATGCATACCTTTCTCAAATGTTAGTTTTGAGAAATCTTTAAAGGCTCGTTTGGCATTTTTTTTAAAAAAATTGGTTTCCATGTGTATTTTAAAAGGTCGGGTACAAACACGAAAGAGGAACACACACAAAGAAAGAAAATACAGGTAAATTTGCCAGCCTGGGGACTCGACCCTATGACCTCGTCCCAAAGCCCTCCCCTCCCGCACCACCCCAGCCGAGCGTGGGGGCATCATGTGTATTTTATGTTCTATCTTTTGGGGCCATTTTATGGTCCATGAAATTGATTTATTAATTTGTTTTGGGGCTTCCAAATATGGGTTGATATGTTATTGATAGGTTTGTGGACTTAAAAATAATTTTTGAATGGATTTTATGTGCAAGGCCTCATTATACTCCTTGAGATTGTTTTCTGAAAATATTTAGTGGTTTATTGATTCGTGAAATAAATGTGAATAAAGTTTGTGGGATGTTTGTGTTTTAATGGTTTGGGAATGGAATTTGGATTTGAGATGTGTATTTGATAATATCTTTAACTTGATTGAGCACTAAAGGGAATCCTGGGTATCTAGGTGGGCGGACGTGTACTAGTATGCTAGTGATTCTGTGGGGTTTGGCCCCTGTTTCACGTAGCAAGTTTGACGATGAAAACACTAACTAAACTATGATGATGATGATGTTGGGGGACCACTAGGTTATGGTTATTCTCCCTACTAGTGGCTCGTGTGCATGAGAACGGATATTTATTATGGTTACTTTCACCGAGATATGAGGTACCTCGGGCTCACAACTGACTAGTGCCTAGGGGTGTTCCCGTGACTTGTGCTCATTGGATATTTTGTACTCACCATCAGAATATGGTGTGTTTGGTTGGTAAATTCAGTAGTGTGTGTGATGTATTTAAAAGTTAAAATTATTTCAAATATCCCTTTTGAAAACTATTTTCATTTTGAAGTTGCACCTCTTTGAAAATTGTTACTAGCATTCTGGTTTATAAAACATGCAAGTTTTTGCCTGGTAATTTGTTTTATATAGCTTGGGACATCATTTGGAAAACATAGCTTTATATCTTTTATTTAAAACATGAAATTGATGTTTCTTTGATTTTAAAGGATGTGCATTGGGAATAGAATATCGGGCTAACCTACTAATTTTTAATACTCACGCCTATAGTCTCCTTCTGTTTTTAGCCCTTGTGTAGGTTACAGCTTGAGTTCGATCGACTTGGTCTATGTGTGATAATTTTGTTGGAGAGTGACCAGCGGGGTCACATTGAGTTAGTTGGTTATCGGTTTTGGTCAGTTGATTTGTTGGCTTAGTTGTATTTTCAGTTTCTTGTACAAATAATGTTCAGTTCATTTTTTTATATAAATGTATTTTAGGTTGTCCATTTCATTCCGTTGTTTGTCTGATTGTTCATTTATGGGAGAAATCGTTCCCTTGTGTACTCTATTGATGCCCTTGGTGCTTGTCGCCATCCCGGGAGGATCGGGAATGCCTCTCAGGACTTGTCGCGGGCTGGCCTGGGTGACCGGTTCAGGGTCGACTCGGACTGGTTCATGACAAAGACCCATAACGAAGTCCATGGATATCCCATCTCACTTCCACTCTGGGACCTCTAAAGGTTGAACCAAGCCTGCTAGTGCCTGATTCTCCTCCTTCACTTGCTAAGAAGTGAGGCATCATGATAAAAACTCAGCTACTGATTTATTCATTCCCGACCACCACTGCTGTTGTTGGAGATCCCGGTACATCTTTTCCACTTCGAGATGTACTGTTAGAGGGGAGGTGTGGAACTCCCCCAACACATCCTCCTAAAGTGACACTGGTGCCATGGTATGTCCTCTGAAGAGGATGATGTGATCCCCACATTCAGAAAATCCATCAGGTGCTTGTCCTGTAGATATCTGAGCACATCGAGTCTCACAGTCAACATCCACACATTGTGCCTCCCTGAATCACTGAAGAAGTGTGGGAGTGACTGTAAGAGACTGTAGAAAAGTTGCACCATCCTGATCCACAAAGGAAATCTACAAAGCTACCAGCTGCTCCGTCGCCTCGCCTAGCAGCTATATACCAGACCTCCTACTGAGTGCATCTACTACAATGTTCCCCTTCCCAGGAGTATATACTATCTCTAATTCATAGTCTTGGACGAACTCAATCCAACGTCGCTATCTCAGGTTCAGTTCCTTCTGATAGAAGATATACCTGAGACACTTGTGATAAGATTATACTATAAAACATTCTCCCATCAGATAGTGTCGCCACATCTTCAAATCGAAGACCACTACTGATAACTCTAGGTCATGGGTAGCGTAGTTCTGCTCATTTTACCTCATCTATCGAGAACAATATACGATCACGGCTCGCTCCTGCATCAGGACACATCTGAGGCTGGTCCCTGATGCATCGCAGTAGACTACGTACCCAACGCCCTCCTCTAGAAGCCTCAAGATGGGGGCACTAGTCATCCTCTATCTCAGTTCCTAAAAACTCTGTTGGAATCTCTCCGACCACACAAAGGTTCGCCCCTTCTTCTTCAATGCTAAATGTGGTGCTGCAACTCTGGAGAAATTTGGCACAAATCTCCGATAATATCCGGCCAAACCCAGGAAACTCCGTACCTCCGTCACACTCCTGGGTGGATGCCAAGAAAGTACCACCTCAATCTTCACTGGATACACTGCAACTCCATCATCCAAGATGAAATGTCCCAGAAAGTGAAACTCTCGGATCCAGAACTGGCACTTAGAGATCTTACCATAAAGCTGGTGCTCTCAGAGTGTGTCGAGTACTACCTAAAAATGATAATCATGATCCTCCTCAGTAGTTGAGTAGATCATAATGTCATCGATCAAGACTACTAAGAAGCGATAAAGGTATGGCTGAAAGATCATGAGTCCCATGAACACTGATGGAGCATTGGTTACGCTGAATGGAATAACCAAGAACTCGTAGTGGCCATACCGACATCTGAAAGTTGTCTTCTCAACATCCTCGTCTCGCACTCTGAGCTGGTGATAGCCTGATCTATGGTCTGTCTTCGAGAACCACTGTGCTCCCTTCATCTAATCAAAGAGGTTTTCAATCCTCATAAGTGGGTATTTTTTCTTCACAGTCACCTGGTTCAAGCGCCGATAGTCGAAAAAAAGTCTCAAGCTCTCATCTACCTTCTTGGAAAAAAAATCGGGGCTGCCCAAGGAGAAACACTGGTCCGGATGAATCTCTTACCCTACAAGTCTTCTAGTAGTACCCTCAGCTCACAAAGCTCCACGGGAGCCATCCGGTATGCTGGTGAAGATATCGGTGTCTTCCCAGGGTACGGATCAATATAAAAGTTCACCTCTCTGCGAGGAGGTAGACCTAGAACGTCATCAGGGAAGATATTCACGTATTAGTCCACCACTATAGAATAACTCAGACTCTCCACATCAACCACTCTGAGGGTAATTCTAGCCAACTGATGAGTGATCGGTTGCTCTCTCCTCCGGATAAATCCATCCTGTGCTGAAAAGGCTCCCTTTTCACCGATGAAGGTAAACCTGGTCTCATCCGTCTGGACACACCGCACTTTGCGCCTAATATAGTCAATCTAAGCATGGACTGTAGATAACCCTTCCATACCCAAGATGATGTTGTAAGTCCTCGACATCGCAACTAGGAGATTCTAGCTGAATCTCTCGCCTCCTATAGTAAGCTCGCACTTCCGGCACCAGTGTGTAATCATCGAATCTACTCCCATAAGAGTCTATAGACATAAGGATCGATCCAACGGCTCCATCAGAATCTCTGAGCACCGAATGAGGGTAGTGTCAAAAAAAGAATGAATGGAACCTATGTCTATAAGTACTATAGCTAAGGTAGAATACACACAGATCGTACCTCATATCATATCTAGAGCGCCATGATCATAGGCCTTAGCTGCCTAGAGCTGAGATCGCCCCTTTCCACCTGCTCCTTGTGGTCAGGGTGGACCATCTGGTGGTTGTGGCGGTAACATCTCGAATCATCACCCACCGCCAGCTGCACAGCCAGCTCCTCTTCCACGCCTTCCTGCTCCCTGCGGACCTCCTTGGTCGAATCTCTGTCTCTGCCCGGGTGGTCCTTCGACCGTCTGCAGATCATCTGTATGATGGGTCAGACAGTCATGAGCCATGTGACCCGGCCTTCCACATGTATAACATTGCCCGCTCCTGGCATGAATGGCTCTGCCTTGGGTGCCCCGCACAACCGACTTTGAATCCGGCGGTCATCCACCCATAGGTATAGTCCTCTTGGACCTCTACAACATCTATATGTTGTCAGCTACAGAAGACTCTGCTACGTGATGACTGGTGGTGGGTCTCACTGCTGGTGACTTCTCATCAAGGAAACTCTCCACTAAGAGGGCTCTCTCTAACACCCTCACCTGCATCGGGATGCTGAATGAGATCATCGAAGACCTAATCTCTTTTTTGATCCCCTGCTCAAAGGTTCGTGCCCTGAAGAATGGGTCTCACACCATATCTGTGGAGTAATGTGAGAGGTCAGTTAACCTCACTAAATATTGAGCCACAATCATGCTTCCCTGCTGCAGATGTAGAAGCTCATGTATGTGCACTGCGTGAAGAGTCTCTGAAACAAACTCTGCCCAAAACAGGCTCTCGAAGTATGCCTAGAGAACAGTCACCTCGTCGTGAACATGGAGCATCAAACTCCACCATCTAATTTCTACTGCTTGTAGAAGGCTGGCTGCAAGGATCACCATGAGTTCAGCTAGTGTCCCTACTAGTCATAAAACTCTCACTACAGCATACATCCAATCCTCAGCCGCCTGTGGGTCCATCTCTCCCCTGAACATGGGTGTCCTCTGGCGCTAGAAATCGTGCAACACGCTCAAGCGGCATGCATCCTCTACTGCTGGGTCTAGTGTCATCGGTTTCCCAATGGGTAATTGTACTGATGGTGCCTCCGCTGGTGCCTCTACTGGAAAAGGGTCCTGCACCGAGGTCTAATCACTCGGTGGGCTATCAGTGCGTACAACTCTCAGAACCCTAGATGGCTGTCTTCGTGGAGGCATCTAGAAAAGAAACATGTGCACCATGGTCAATAAGTTATACTTGGTGAGCTAACTCAAGAGATCAAAAAGAAAACTCTTGAAAATACACTTGCAATCAGTGTTTTCGTGCACTGAGTTGGAAATCAGAAGTCAGGGTCCTGGTGTATGGATACGTCAGCCGTCGCACCAACACTGGATTCCCTAAACGGATAACCACACTCGCTACACTTAGCACTATTTATATTAAAATAAAAATTATAGTCCTATGTTCTATGATATAAACGACTCCTTTGATACCAATTTGTCATGACCCATCCCCTGGGGCCCATTCCATGACTACCCCAAGCCCTCCTTCCATAGGCCAGGGGCTGGCGACTAGCATCGAAAGGTGTATTCCCTATAACTGAGAAGGCATTTCCTTTATAACTTGTAATCACATGCAATCAAGCACACATAAAGATACGAACCCAAGTCAACTGTATAGCAGAAAGAGTGCTGAAAGTAAAAAAGGGGCCAGAATACAAGCCCAACTATAAAGATACAAGTACAACTGAAATAAAATACAACTGAAGAAAGAGAAAGATAGCTACTGGGTCATCCTCTGAGGTTCCTACCTGAAGGGTAGGTACAGATTGCCTCCTCAGCACTCCATTTCCACCTATCTCCTCTGCGTACTGACACGCAGTATGGTCTACCTCCGGGCACCATCCAGTCCCGGTACTCTCAGCCTCAGTCAGCGCTATTCGTCGTCTGCACCAAACACAACGAGGTGCGGGCATAGCCCGTATAGGGGTGAGTATAACGATGCTTAGTAGGGACCCCGAGACCCTCAAGTTCTCATAAATCCACAAAGGATAAACCACAAAGCATGAAAACAATTGTAAACCATACTTAGGTATATGCCCACACATATACCTATGTTGTCAAGTAAACCCATCTCAATCATTAGGAAAACACGGAGTCCAACTCCAAAGCCTCGGGATCAACTGTTCCACAAAGGAAGGAAAACCATGAAGGCAAGTACCACAGAGGTATGCCATACAGAAGAATACCACCAAGGTATTATCATGAAGGAAAGAACCACACAGGTACAGACTTAGCTCACTCCAGGTATAACTTAGGTACGGTAGTAAATATGATTAGTTATAACTACTTAATCATCTTACTCTATTAAGAGGAAGACCCACATAGGATCGCTCGGTGCTGACCCACACAGGATCGCTCAGTGCTCACCCACACAAGATCACTAGGTTCTGACCCACACAGGCTTGCTCGGTGTTGACTCACATAGGATCGCTAGGTGATGACCCACACAGGATCGCTCGGTGCTGACCCATAGAGGATCTCTATTCATTCTTCTCGTCATAGCCAGCTACTGGGTTCCCACACTATGCTCGCTTGTCTCTGAGAGGATCTGCTCCACAATCCACTAGTCGATACTCCAACTTCCACAAAGTCCCACGAAGAAGTATCTCAAAGGACCTTCACGTCATAGGGATCTCAACGTAACAGACGGTGCGTCGTTTGGACGCTCGATCTGTGAGTTATTAGCCATTTAGTCCCAGGGGCCCGGTTGGATTCATGCTTGATCCAAATTGATCGTACCCCATCTTAATCCAAATCTCTATTGGGTAATACTCAAAGGGTCCATCTCGCTCCAAGGTTCCCAGCGCCGCTGACGGTTCGTCAAACAGACGTCCGGTGCCAAAGTTATGGCCCAAGTAAAGTATAGATTCGTATGTGGTCCGAGTCCGGTTTGACCTGGTCGGACCGAACCGAACCGACCTAGCCTAGGTTGACCTAGTTTGGGTCGACCTGGCCCGACCCATGGTGTGGCCCGACCCACTGGGCTGTCCAGCAGGCCGCGAGGGGCCACGGAGGCCGCGGGTGCCGTGGGGCGGTCGCGGCTGTGGGCCGGCTCAGCCATCGATGGTGGCTCAGCCTGGGGGTGTCGCGAGGGCACGGGGTGGCTCATCTAGGACCGGGTTGGCTCGACCAAGAGGGTGGAGGCCATAGGGAAGCTCAGTCGGGGGGTTCTGCGAGGGCGCGGGGTGGCTCGACCTGACCCGGGACGGCTCGGCCGGGAGGGCGGAGGCCACAGGGTGGCTCGGCCAGGGGGAGCCGTGAGGGTGCGGGGTGGATTGGCCTGGCCTGGGACGGCTTGGACGAGAGGGCGGAGGCCATGGGGAGGCTCGGAGGGCCGCGGGTGGTGCAGCTATGCTGCGGGGCGGCGAGGCAGGCCGCAGGGCATCGCGGCGGGGTCGCAGACGGCTGCGGTGGCTCGAGTGGCGAGGCCACGTGCGGCGGCTCAGCCGCGAACGGCGGCGGCGGATCGAGAGGCAGCTCGGTCATGGGGCGCGGGGCATCGTGCCTTCACTGGCGGCCGGTTTATCTATCCTCTCTCTTCGTTCATCATCGTATTGTAAGCCACCTTTATCCTTTGTGAAGAACACAATAAGGAAGAACGGCGGAGGGGGCAGGCCATGTTTGTTTGGCCCACACTCTCCGTGTTAGAGCGGTAGCAAGTGGTTCACCATTTTTGAATCAAGAACATGTATGGGAGATATTTAAGAACATCAATCTCCACATCCTTCATCAATCACTATTCCCAACCCAGCAAAAGAATAATTAGAAGGAAAGAACATGGGAACTAAACCCCTACCTTGATTGCTCGATGTTATTGGCGCAAGAAAGAAGTCAAAGTAGACGGAGGGAGTTCCAACGTTCATTGCTTTCAAAACCAAGCTTCATTTATGGGCTCGTACGTCATCCTCTTCCTTGATTTCTGAAGAATGTTCTTCGATGGCGTTCTTCGTTGGAGAGTTTTCTCCCAAGGCTCCTTCCTCCCAATCAAACCAAAATGAAGAGATAGCCAAAATAAAAGATTATTATATCTATTATATTGTTGGAATAAATTCAAATTATCTCAATTAATTATTTGATGGGTTGGCACAATTAAGGTTTGAGGGAGTCCAAGATGTTTCTCACACATAAGAGGGGAGTTCAAGAGGTTTCTCACACTTAAGAGGGGAGTTCAAGATGTTTTAAGCCTCAGGTGGTCCCCACCATCATAACCTCTCAAGGGAGGTTAGTTCGGGTGGTACTCACCATCATAACCTCTCATGGGAGGTTTAGCTTTGGTGGTCCCCACTTATCAACATCCACATGTGGGAGGTTTTAACAAATAAAATAAAATGTTACACATATTTTATTTTATTTTATTCTTTCATGAAGAACCCAAATTCTATCTTTCACTCTCGACCCACTATGGTCAAAGTGAAGGTCTCCTTAAGAAAATATCGGCACTGCGAGTTCAACGGTGTCCTCAAATTTCAATTCCGAGCACTGGTTCAAAAGTTAGAAAAACTCACTCACACGTTTAGTGAACGTACCTGAACAAAAGTTCAGAAATTCATTTTGGGCACTCCGGCCCTCGGAATCACGCGTCGTCAATTTTCCCGGACACGTAAAATAACCATATATTTAAAAAAATTACATGTAAATTTTGGGACATTACAGGTTAAACCTATATGACATTCCCCTCAGGTGACATGACATGTTGGACTTATGAGTTTCCTTGGAATGTATCATATAAGATTTTATTTTCATCACACATTGACAAAGTGTGTACTTATCCCAACATGGAATGTTTGACCAAGGGTATATTCAATATATACTCTTATACAACCTTGGTTATGTGGTATTAGAAAAAATAAATGTGTATAAAGTTTCAATATTGGTGTGATAGTTATGTTCATTTTGGAAACCCTGGTCACTTGATATAATTAAAGAAATCATATTCTCATTTTTTATATTCGATTTTAATGAAAAATTATTTCCAGGGTTCCCTAGACACTACATCGGCTTTCATCCCTATATTTCCCATCGTGATTTCTACCACTAAATTTCTCATCAGGGATTTCAACTTCCCTGATATATTCGTGATCCACATATTACCACTATAGTCCCATATAATGAAATGTAATTACTATTGAATCCACATGACATATATCCCCATATCCACTATTTTTTTCGCATAACACCAACCCCCATTTATACATCTCTTTCATTGTCATTATCTATATACTAATCCACATCACAACAATCTATCAAACCATCAAGCAATGTAAAGTGGTAGTCATTAATTGTGAAAAAACAAAATTGGGAAGAGGGATGGTTCATAGTGGGGAGAATTATTATTGATGGCCAAAATGTGGTTTTCCATCCATGTGATTACATGTCAATATATGGAGCCTCCATGCAAACTCCCTTGTTATACAATGAATCCTTGTTTTTTTAGAATAGTTTAGTGGATTTTGGCCATCTATCCTTTGTTCCTAATTTTTTAAATGTCAACCTTGAGGATCATGAAACGTCAATGAATAGTCTTAATATATGAAATTTATGAACTTGACTGGTTAATAAAACTAAAAATAAAAAATTCCTTAATGAAAATTATTAAAATGAGCACATGATGTGTCCTTGACCATCCGTATTAAAATACTCAGAGGATTTTTAGTAAAGGTGAGTGTAACCCCTCTATCCCACCTCTAGTAGGCCATCAGTTGGTGGATAACACTAAGGGTATAAAATGCACATGTGCGAGGAATTATTGAAATAAATATCAAAAAATATAAAACAATATAACTAATTCTCACTAAAATTATCACTAAATAAATAGTATCCCATATCCAAATGTTTTCTAAATATAATTTTATACTACTAAAAAATAATATAAAAGGATAATATCCTTAACAACCACTCAATCCACTCATAAACCAGTTGTCAATATAACTTAAAAAATAATATAAAACAACTCGTGAAAAAATATGTAGTAGTGACAACATAGAAGTACAAGGTCTGATCATTTGACTAAAAATCATCATCCATGTGGAATAAATTTCTAATATTGGGAATTTTAGAAAATAACTAAGAATTGTTGAAATAAGAATAAGGATTAAAAAATAATAATAATAACTCACACAATGCAGTATTTGCTTCCAAAACACCCCATGTTATCCGCCTCCCTACAACATTTACAACCATGAGAATTTAAAAAATACCAATATCGAGTTCTATCTGAACACAAAAAGAAAAAATCATCATAATCAAAAGAAAAAATATTATAAGGGAAATATCAATAAATTCCAAAATTTAATAATGAAATGAATGGTGCTGAGAAAATTATTAACATTCTTCTTGGGAATATGAAAATATTTCAAAATATCATCTATATTATATCCAAAATGATTTACATAGGCTAAAAAATGTACTTTTTGTCGAGTCTGTTCTATGGTGTCCAAGAAAATGAAGACAACATTCCTAAATCACTACATACCATCACATATTAACATTTCCTAAATAATCATAAGATGATTAAAATTTATTAGGTATCACTTGTTGTCATATTGTAAATCAAAATGATAAATATAGTGGACTCTATCCTATTAAACTGTTCACTATATCATCTGATCTATATGGGGAATTTTTTAATGTATCTCATATCTTAATGGATATGTCATCATTCAGTTATAAGCTCCCCCGGTCTTAATTTTTCTAAATAGTACATCGGGTGTGCTTCTAAAACACTCACATGTTTTCTCTAAAACTCCATCATTTTTACTCTTAATTTTTTCTAATAACCATAAATCCACATATATAATACATTAGAAGTTATATTATGTTTTACTAAACTTACTTTTACTCATGTTCCATGGGATTCCCACACCACATCCTTTGACTGAATCAATAGGTAATTTCCAGTTTCATTCTTCCATCTATACTTTTTTTATTATCTATTCTATAAATTTTTATTTTCCATTATCTAAAGATTTTAACCCAATTTTTTTCTTAGTCACCACCAACCTTTGAATGATCGAATACTAAACTTTGAAATTACACCTTTATTTAGTTCTTCTTCCTCAGCTAAAAACTGTTTTTCCTAAAAAAAATCTAATAATCTCTCACATGAGAATCCTTTTTTAGGATCAGCATCAATTCCACTATTAGATCTTGTATACCCTCTTTCAAACCATAAATTTCCATTTCCATTTCATAGTTCCCCCGCAAAGATTTCATTCATCCAAGTATAATTAAATCATAGTACCAACTCTGCATATCCCAATCTATGTTCTTTGTTAACATATCTACCATGTTCCTAAATCCTTGTATATTAAATAGATCTAGAATTATTTACACCAAAAACATCAAGATAAAATAATCCTTCAATTGAATTTTATGTATCAATGAATAGAATATTATAATTTTCTCTATTTTAATCACAATTTTTCAATTACAAAACAGCATCTTATCATCTTGCCTTATTATAAGATATTCTAAATAACCTTTTAGCTTTATAATCTTATTCATAAAATTCATTTGTTCTACACACTCTACTTATTATATAGAGATTTCATCTACTAGTTGGAGCTTCTACATCGAACTCACAAATATCCCTTAAAAATTCAACACAAATCACATGGTGATCTTATGACTATTAGGATTTTCACTAAAGTTATAGTCAGTATACTATTAGAATGAATCATCTATTTCGAAAAAACAACCAAGATTATAGAACGCACTATGTTCCAAAAAATACAATTTAAATACACCCAATTTTCAGTTTCAATATTTGAATTTACCTAAAAACAATACCCTATACTTTCACAATGTTTATTTGAGTACAAACCAAAGCATACATTTGGATACCTACTACTGATGAATAAAGAATCTCTTCCATGTACAGTATCTCAAATTCCATTAATGGTGAATTTTTTATGGTAAATATCAAATTACAATCTAGGGGAGTGGTTATCTATTTTTCTTCACTCATAGAGAATTGCTCCACCACCTTCTTAATTTCATATAACTAATTCAGATAAAAAATGGTCAGAGTATATGTCTATAATGATATGCATCCCCAATATCTTTTTATCTGAGATGAGATTCTACTTTTCAAGTCTTCTAAATAATTATTTTTTTTGAATGTTGATCCTTTAATTTACATTATTGGTAATAATTATATCATATTTATATCAAATTCAGATGATGAAACTTGCATCATTACACAACTTATAATAAAATAAATGATTCTTATTTTCTGAGTAAACATATACTTCAACATGATGTGATTAAATATCTAATTTTATTTCTTTGGATCCAACTTCAACTATAATGGCTCTATTTCATATTTCACATAGGGTAATAATTTTTATGTTCCATGAGACTAGTCGGTTTCTCAATTTAGACCAAATCATCTTTGTCCCCATAAATAAATGATGTATTCTTGTCTAACTTCTCTAGATAAATATTATCCATGGAAACATTACTATATATCGTCTGAATAGTCATTTGTTTTACTACCAGGGAATATATCTCCAATAAATCCACTCCTTTAATTTTTTGGAACATTTTTATTAATATTTGTGCCTTATACAACTATATACCATTTGTTTCCACCTTCTACTGATTGAACCATTTATTCTAAATAATATTCTTTCTATATAGAATTTTATTAGCTCTAAGGATCCAGAAACATAGAGGGAAACTTTCTCATCTCTCATAACTAACTAAAATTGATTTGAGTCATTAAAATATCTTTCCTTTTCTTGGAACTTTGTCTATATATCATTTTTTTAGAGTCCGGTAATTTTGATCACACTTATAACTATGTACTTGGTACTATAGTCAAGTATATCACTGCAATACCCCTTTTTATCCTCTCTTTTTAGTCTATAAACTTCAAAAGATTCATATTTTTAAGTAATTTAACATAAATCTGTTCCCTTACCTTTTCTTTTCTAACATCTTTCTAGTACTTCCTACTAATGAAAAACTACCATACCAAGACTCTTATTCATTTTAACTATTCGATATTCAATTGTTTTTAGTACTAATTTACTTCCTAAATTATCTTGAAAATCTCTATCTTCATGACAAACATTTTGTTGTGGTTTATACTCTATTGAAAATTTTATCTCATTTCAAAAATATTCTCTATTTAGATCCTTAAATTGTATCCCATCATTGAAGATACCATTTCAAATTCTAACAACCTTATGGAGGTTATTTTCCTAGATTCACAAACCAAACTCTTCATCTTTGTATCTCCCAAAAATAACACACTCATTACTTAACTTCTTGATTTTCCACCTCATTCGAATCAAAATGGATGTTGTATAGTGTATAAAAACATTTAATATTTTTTATATCAAAATTCCTTATAGAAAAATATACATTTGGTACATCTTTCCAAAATAGAAAAAATGTACTAATTTTTATCATGTATGTTACACAATGAATACCTTCTTCCCAGAACACATCGGGGAATTCCATGTTAATTCCCATACACCTATTATGTTCAACTAATATCTAGTTCATCCTCACCAGTAATTATTCATGTTCATGAGTTCATTATATTATCTTATGTAGTTTTATTCTATTATATCAGTATAATCTCAATAAATCACAACTTTCACACTCCCCACCATTATCAAAACACAATAACTTTATCTTGAAACAAATAAAAAATTCCATCATGGATCTCCTTCAGAATAAGGTTATAAAAACATAAATATTTTGTTTGAGAAAAAACACAAACACTTTCCATGTCACAACATGATAAATGTTTCATAGACTAATGACTGTCTATGAGAACAAACCAATTTTATCCCTCAGACATCATTATGTACATAAATAAATTTTGGTTCATAGGTATTTTAATTTAAAATTGGCATGATACCTTATAATACTTTTGAAATAAAAAATCCTTTTATGTCACATACTTTATGCCATCAATCATCAGAATAAATTTATCAGTAAATATTTTCATCATTTTATCACTCTTATGATATGTACATCCATTCCATACATTTATAAAAGTTACATCTCTAGCATGAATAAAAATATTTTATACACCCTTGGGGTACAATATCATTTCCATCACACCATTGTACACAAAAAATGGAACTGTGTGAAATTATCAACATTATATCTATGAATGTAGTACTATAACCTATAAAATATTATTATCCAATAATAATTGCATCTTTCTTGAATCCAATTATATGATGCATTCCCTTTAACTCTATTCTACTTCAATTCCTTGTTTAGATAGACATTACCTGAGACTAAAAACCAAGTCTCAAGTGAAACAGCGGCACTCAAAATAAGATCACCATTATCTCTCAATAAAGGATTCACATATCCACATATGGATGTGTATATTATATAATTCACTCATCACTCACTGTAATCATTCTTAAGGTTTACATTCTTCCCACATTGCTAACACAAGATACCACCTTATAGGGAGTTTCTATTGCTCTGAATTATTTATCCCATCCCATTTTTATATCTTTTCTATATTATTTAACACCCCCTTCCTTTTTAAATATAGTAATTTATATAAAATTTAGGGATCCCTTTTTAATAGATTTCCTTTTTCAAAATTAGGTCTCTCGCATCTAAAAACTCTTGCTAAGTATTACCACTTGAGTTTCTCACTATAGTAACCATCACATATAAAGAATAACGTAGTGGTGATAATAACCACATACCCTCCTAGGATTTCCAAATTTCAAATTCACTAACACTAATATACTCTATATAATTTTGATTTTAATAATGTGATTAGTTTGTGGTTTGACTTTTGAAATCCTAAATCCCAACAACTTCAGTAAAAAAGAAAACCTTATTTATTTATGATGGTTTTTCATACATTTAAATGATGGTCATAATATATTATGTAAAAGTTTTTGTAACACACCAAGATATTAAAATAAGAACATTATGTTTGATAGCATATATGACATGCAACACTGAGCCTAAACAAACCCTGATATACTATTTAAATGTCATAGATATAAAATTGACATAAAATTGACATTATCAATAGGGGTAAATAATTCCTTAAAATTGTGTATAAATATTTTAGATGAAGAAAACATATTGGTAAATAAGAAATAATTTTTACTAAGTTCATTACAAGTTTCAAAAATATATTTTTTCTCAAAAATGATTTTATTCCATTTTTTGTTAAATTAATATAATTAATTTATACCAATTCTACAAATTGTATTTTACAAAATTAAATTTATTTTTTGTAATCATATTTTAAAAACTAACCTAAAGTTATACTTTGAGATTTATCTATAATGAGTGGTTTTTAGTAAATAGTGAAAAATACAACTTTTTGTAAGACTAATATCTTTTTAATAAATTAATTAATTTAAAATCCCCATTTTGATTTTATTTTTATTAAAAATTAATATAATTATTTTTTTATATTTAATCCAATTAATTAAATTTTAATTATTCTTATAATATATTCAAGTATAATTTTATTTTTAGGCTTAAAATGCATTTTTCTAAATACAATTTCTAAGAGAATATTGGTTCTCCAAATTAATTAATTAAAATAACCCATAATAATGAATGATTTAAATGAAAATAGTGTATTATATATACATATGGTTTTAAATTAATATATTTAATATTATTAGTCATAGTGTTAATGTAAAATAACCTTTTCCTTGAAAAATGTATTTTTTGTGAAACTGATTTTAATCACACCTACATGTTTGATTTTAAATAAAACTATTCCAATTATGTAAATTGAATTTGATAATATGGATAAAAAAATTTAATATAAATAATTAATATTATATAATAAGTTAAACTTAATTTTTTATCATAATTATTATTAAAAACACTAAAAATTTGTTACCATGGTTAAGGGTAAAAACAATTATCGACGGTTAAAGAAAATATATAAGGAATATAATGATCAAAAAATTTCTAATTTCTATTCCATTTACATATTTAGAAAATATATCATATAATTTATATAAATTCTCCATTTTTCCCAAATTTCAATGATAATGACCTTTATAATAATTTATGTAAAGAAAATGACAAAATGAAACTCTGTTACATTTAAAAATCTACAATGGGTTCGTATAGAGATAAAATAGAGGTATGTTTGGTTATAAATATTAATATTAACGATAAATAATTTTTCATTATCATTGTAATTTATTTATTATCTTTTGTGATGAAATAATTAACTTAAATTCTTACGCAACACCAACATATTAATTATTTAATTAAAAGGAAAATATAATAAATAACTTTAAAAATATTCAATGTAATATAATTTTTATAAATTGTTTTGTTTAAATAAAAATTTATAAAATTATAACATATTTGGGTGGTATTAAAGGTATAAATTTTAATTTCATATTTTTCATTATGTTTTTAAAAACAAATTAAATGAATATTGTCAAAGTTGACATTAATGATATTTTATAATAAATAATTTTTTTAAATGATTTAAAATTCATTAAAAATTTATATTCATCCAATTTAATTTTAAATGGATTAAAATACCATCCATGGTCTATTTATGGGCCATTTTTCCTTTTATAAGAACATTTTTCATCGTGAAATAGTAAAAATTTAAATATCGTGTTAATTCTTAATAATGGTTAATGGGGGTTAAAAAAGAAATATGAGGATAAAAACCAAATATAAATTTGTAAAAAAATATTTATGTTATTATTTTCCCTCACCCTCATATTTTTCTTAAATATTTTCATTTTGGAAGAATCTTAATATGAGAATTAATTTATAATTTATGAAATTACCAGAATATTATTCCCCACATTTATAAAAGGTCATATCCTCTCATCTCATATCCATGATTAAAGTTCCTTTTTGGCCAATACCTGACCAAATTTCTTAATTAATTATTTTACCATGTCCAAGAGTCCTTATTTTGATTATAAAACCCTCATAGGAAGGCATTTCACATAGGCTTAAAGAATTAATCTAGATAAGAGGTATTGTTCTTAACTGAGCATTTTTTATTCATTTCTTCTTCCAAACCCTTAAAATATTATTAAACCTTGATGAAATAATATCACAATTTTATATCGTATAATGATATTTCATCATGTTAATTTTATACCTTTTATCCTCTTCCATAAATTGAGAAACGAAACTTATGTTCGTCTATACGGTGGACTACTATCTCATGAACTGATAAAATTTATATTCCATTTCCAGTACCCATAAATAGTTTTAATGATGTATATAAATATATATAATATTCATGAAATATTTATCATTTTTAAATGATAACATATAATTTAATTTCATACCTTTCCATTCATTGAAAAATTATAATGTTTTCATTCGTATGTATAGACTACCACATCCACGAAGTGATGTGATTAATTATTTGTCACCACATCAAATGGATGATATTTATAAGTAAAATATAAGAAAAAAAATTATTTATGATTTAATTATAATTATATAAACATATAATAATACTTAACTTCTTTTTATAATGATCGTTGAAAAATGAAAATGTTACTCATGCATACGTACGGTTTACCATTTCCATGATTGTAATGTAGTTAACTTTTCATAACCATATTTCATAGATGTTTTAAAAAGTTTAATTGATATAGAAAAAAAATTAATTATCTCATTATTATTAATCCGGTGATGGTATAATAATGACCTCCTCTACCATAATCAAACTGGTGATGTTATTTTGTACGCGTGAACTGAATACCATCAAAATGTCTGATGTGAACATAATTAATTAAATAACTGAATATAAAATAGTATTAAATAAAATTAAAGGATTAATAAAATTGAAAATAATTCTTAATAAATTAATAAATAATAGAATATTATTATTTAGGAATATAATGAACTTACGTGATAAATCAGACTGGAGGTAAGGTATTTCATCTCATTTTTCCTTCATTGAGGAATATTTTAATTTTATATACCTTATTACTTTTATAGGGTATATATAATTCCCCTTATACATTTTATGTCATGAATCCACTGAACATCATGGTATTTTAGGTTTTAATTCAATTTATTTCATCCAATGGGATTTGACTTGAATGTTAGCAAGTTATAGGTGTTTCATAACTCAATTTTCATTCTTTGGGTTATATCGCATCTTTATTGATTATATTATTTCAATACTATGTTTGTAAAATAATTTGATTTATTTATGTTGTAAAAAACCTGTATTGTTGCAATTTAAAAAATTTACACA
This sequence comes from Viscum album, assembly GCA_963277665.1. Lineage (NCBI taxonomy): Eukaryota > Viridiplantae > Streptophyta > Magnoliopsida > Santalales > Viscaceae > Viscum > Viscum album. Next base: position 839,352,314 of record OY728167.1, read on the forward strand.
TAATAATTTATTGATTAATTCTCACTTAAGTGTTATAATCATTATAAGGGTTCTTATTCTCAATTTGTATTATTTAAGAAATAGGTTATGTTATACACCTATTTTATTTTATTTGGTGTATCTACATCCCATTTTAAAAGTTATTTCAAGAATATCTTTACATTCATGGTATTTAATTTTTCATTTAATGTTATTTTTTTCAGTGGGTCTATGATTGTAAAGTTACAAACGTAGTAATGGAAATTATATGATCTCTCTATCTTATACCCATTATATTTTATTTTCCTCTATTTATTTTTGAAATTTGTATGTTTCCTTTTATTTTCCTATATTAAGTACTCAATATATCAAAATAATGTTTTTAAGTAAAACTAACTTTTATTTTCTACTTAGTCGGTCGTATTTTTCATCCATATCTATATTTTCCTTAAAATGTTTTAAATAATGATTTTACAATTCCCCCAATGATTTATAAAAGATATTTTAACCCAAGTTTGACTTGTTTTAAAAGGGTTTAAAATGAATATTTTTATTGTTTTCTGAATAACGAACAATTTTAGTTTTTACTAAAAATTTGAAATGAATATTTGGTTAAAAATACTAGATATGAAGGTAATTTCCCACCATCATGATCGATCAATACTTTAAACCTTCCTTTATAGGTTTCCATTGTTCATTTCAATGGAAAAATCTTTAATATTTTGGAATTTTTTAGTTTTAAATTTTCATTTTCATAGTTAAAAGGGTATTTTCCTGAACAATGTTTTTATTGATCTTTTTATGGTATTTATATTAATAAAAAATAATGACTATTTATTTTACTCCACTAGTGATGTGATGTAATTATATCATCCTTATTCTTTCTCTATGTCACACCCCGACCTGACATATTGTGGTCACGGTTATTTATATTTATATTTGAGTCTTTTGGTTTCTTAAAGTTTAATAAATTATTAAATTAAAATCAAAATGAAATAAAATAAATTAAATTAAATACGATTTAATAATAATGATAATATTATTATTTAGTTTTTATTATAATAATTATTAAGTTATTATTAATATTATTAATATTTATATTATTGTTGTTGTTGTTGTTGTTGTTATTATTATTATTAATTTAGGTGGGTATTTTTTTAGGGTATTTTTTTCTTTTTCTTTTCCATTTTTTTCCTCTTCCCTTTCTTTTTTTCCTTTCTCTCCCTCATTTCTCTCCTTCCCCTAGCTTGCGTGCAGCCCTCCCCATGTGGGTTCCTTCTCCCCTTCGCCTGGTTTGGTGCACCCCCCCAACTAGCACCGAGCTCTCTTCCGTCTTGCCCTCTACCTGCGCGCACCACCCTCCAGCTCGATGCCTCCTGCTCTGGTATGCATAGCAGCCCTGCTCGACTTGATCCGTGCGCCCTCACCTCTGGTGCAACACCTTGTCGACGGAGCGACCCCCCCCCCTCTCTTACCGGCACTTCTCACCTCGAGCACGACCCTCAGGTAGTCCCTTCTTCCCCCTCTCTAGGGTTTTCATTCTTGTTTTTTTGGGGTTTCAGTTTTTTTTCATCTTTTAGGGTGTAAATTAGGGTTCTAATCTTAGGAATTGTTTTTCTATTTTCATGATTTAGGGTTCATCCTTGGTCCCTTTTGGTGCAAAAATGGTGCCATTGAAGTTTCACACCGAAATTCAGAAGTTTCGACACCGAAGGTAAGTGTTTTCGCATATAAGTGTTGTTTGACGAATTAATTCTCTTATTTAGTTAAATTATTATACTCATTTATTTGTTTACTTGGTGCGAATGTAGTTTTACTTGAGGTTTGATATGATTTCAATGTGTTTAGTAGCATGTTTATTTGATATGAATGTTTTGATTTTGTGAAAACCCATATTGGGCCTTTCGTTGTGTTTTATAAACTTTGTTGTTGGTTTATTATGTCGCGCAAGGGATGTGAATTTTGTTTTATCATGTTATTAGTGTGCATTTCCCTTAGAATATGTTTTTGATTGGGCATTTGTATTCAAAGTCTTGGGATACCGCTTGGAGTTGTTTTATAAAATTATTAAGTTGTTTATTAAAAACCTATAAAGTATGTGAAACTTGTTTGGATATTTTTTTGGTCTGAACCTTGGTGATGTTTTATAAATTAAGAAAATGACTTATTTCATTGTGTGAGTGATGAAAAACAAGTTTTTGAATGATTTTGATATGCATGAGTTGGAATTGGTTTCTTAATGTGAATTTGGGTTTACTTTTCATGTAAAATCTTGTTGCACCTCTTTTACATGTTGTATAAATTGTAAAAATGGTTTATTTAGTTTTTCAAGTGGTGAGAATCACATTTTCAAGGGAACTTATGCTGAGAATGGGTTTGGGTGTAGGTTTTTTAAGAGAAATGCATAATTTTCCATGTTTGAGTTGTCGTGTATTTCTAAATGTAAATTTTAAATGGTTTAAACAATGGGATACATGTTTTGGAATTTCTTCTAGTTTATGTGACGATTTGAAAAGGCCTTTGGGAAAGGTTAAATTGATTATACACTTTTCTTTTATTATTTAAAATGAGTTTTATGAGTTATGCAAGTAGGGTGAAGTGTATCTTCAAATGGTTTAGTGTACGTTGGGGGTTTAAAGAGTGTTTTTGGTGTAATTATTTTTTTTAGCCCTAACATGAAGTGTTTAATAAATTGTATAATTGTTTTATTAAATTATATGTGTAGTGCGTTGGGCCTTGCTTCGATGGTTTTAGTCCACGCGTGTCGAGGAATTCTACATGTACATGCATAGGGTAAGGAATATATATATATATTCCCTCTTTGTACATATTCCCTCAGGGCGTGGGGAATATGTTCAATGCAGCTAGGGGTGTGTGTGTATATATATGTATAAATGCATGTGCGTGTATTCACCAAGTGTCGGTTCGAGTGGTCGTCAACAAATAGTGACAAGTTTGAGGTAGGTCCCCTATGCCCTAATCATTAATTAGAATTTCCATTTTTTATTGATATTTCTTAAAAATTATTTCCTCGTTTTTTATGTGAAATACATATACACTATATATATATGGTTGTGGATCTTAAAAAGTGATTTCATAGGGGTTGAACATGAAATGGGTATTTCCAAAAGATATGTGTCCTTTCGTTCAATTTTGTAACAAAAGTGTAACGACGTGCATTATTTTTAAAAAGGGGTTCCAAAGTGATTTTCAAAATGGGTTTTGGTGTGAACACGAGATTAAAGGATGGTTTGATCTCCTTAAAATTATTACTTCATTTTAAGTGCGGTTTTAATCTTGTTTTAAATATATAGTACCTTTTGTGTTCTAAAATGATGAATACTTCTTATAATGTGATGAGGCATGTTTGGCACTTTGAGATTGGTTTGCGAAAATAGAAAACACCTATTGAGAAATTCCCCTTAATTTGAAAAATGTGATGCAAGTGTTAATGTGTGGTTTGTGATATGTTCCTAGTGTAAAGGCTTGTGTGTGGTTGTGTGATGTAAAGAGGGGGAATGCGCTTAAGGAGGGAGATCGGTGGTGAGAGGTTGAATGCATTTTAGATAAGAAAAGTTTTATGTACATATATGTGTGTTTGATAAAGAAAACTCACCAACAATTTAAATAGAGAACAATGGGGAAACCTATGTATCTAGGTGGGTGACTAGGACTAGTACGCTAGATGACATAGAATGGGTTCGTCCCGGTTTGTCTAGCAGGATTGACGCAACAACAAAAACTAAACATATGAATTTATGAGGTTCATGGTCTTCTAAGCCACGTTTTCTGAGGGTTGTGGTCTTCTAAGCCATGTTTTTCTGAGGTTCGTGGTTTCTAAGCCACGTTTCACTGAGGTACGAGGTCTCTAAGTTCCCACTTTTTCTAGCTACCTATAAGGATTACCCATGGTGCTCATTTGTGACATGCTACTTGTGATGAAACTTTTATTTTAGTTGCTTCATACTTGATGTCTTATTTGTGAAAACCATATTTTAATCCAAACTTGTTTCTTTTCATTTTGAAACTTTAATGCATGCTTGGAACCTATTTTGAAAATGTAGTGGGAGTGAAATGTTTTACTTGGAAATGCAAACTCATTACTTGAATTTGAAAAGAAAGGAAAAAAATGGTATGTTAAGCCATGTTACCAGGTTGGCATAGCCACTAGTCCCTTATTTATGGAAATTTTGATGTGAGTTATGTTTGACCTTCGTTTTGGTTGGTGTGAGTAGATCTCAAAAAATGAAAATGGATTTTTGTGAAGGTGTTTTCAAAAGGGAATGTGGTTGTTGGAGTGGAAATGGTTTTTTAAATGGAAAACGTTTTGGAATTTGGAAATGTGTTTCTTTAATGATAAGTGACTTTCAAAAAATTGGTTGGGAATTTGTGCTTTGTGATGAATAGCCTGTTTTGGAAATGAGAAGTGTCTTGAATTGACCCTTGGTATTCCTATGAGTGATCACATACATTGAGGTGTGCATGTGGAAAGTGGAGAAATTGGTGATGTGAGTGGGTGGGTGCTTGAGCTAGCACAGGGATATGTATGTGTGAGACTTCATGGGATACCAATGGTGGATATGTAAGTTGTTTTGTTTGCTAAAGAATGGTTTTCAAAAAGGGTTTTTCAAATGTTTAGAAAATTGAGTGAGAAATTGTTTAGTGTTCCCGTTTTGTGTTTGCCATCCTTTTTCGTGGGCTCTTGTCTTTCACATATTGAATTGTGGTTGGAATAGTGATTTGACTTTGTGCTTTAGTTTGTGATTGAGGTGTTGAATTTTTATTTATGATGAGTTTTTATTTGGATTCGTGCTTCTTGTTTTTGAGTATACTGCCCAGAAAAGTCCCAAAAGTTTCTAGTGAGCCTCTTCTAGTTGTTGGTTCTACCCAGACTCTTAGCGGAGTGGTGGAATTGAATTCTTTTCGGTTATTGTCCATCTTCTGTGGTGATCGTGATCTATCAAAGGTAGCAGCTTGGTGAAATCGTTGGTGTTTTCAGGTTATTGGAAACTCCCAAATCTATGAGAGTCCATGTTGGTTCAGGTCTGTTTGAAGGTGCAACTTTGGATTGGTGGAGGAGATAATCCCAGCGTCGTTTCATGATGGTATGTCTTCGAAGGTGTTTAAGACCACTCCCATCCGATGGTTTATACCCGAGGAAGTGAAGGCCAGGAAAGTGGCAGAACTAGTGAGTGTCGAGTAAGGCCAACGAGTAGTGAAGTCCTATGTGGGGCATTCCAAGGGGTTGATTCTATTTTCTCTAGAGGTAGCATCGTGGAATCAATTAAATTTTATCTTGTGTGGGGTCTTTGTCCAGGGTTCCAGGACCGTTTATTTTTTGTGTTTAGGAAGGTTCCCCATCTGGTGATGAGAGAGAATTGGAGTAACCTGTCTCAGACAAGTCTTCTTGTCAATTCCATCTTCTATTAGTTGGGCCACCCCCTTGTTTGCTTCTAGTGTGCTCGGTTTGGGTACTTTAAGTCGCCTTGTCATCATCCTCTGAAGGCTTGCAGTCAGTGTGACCATTTGGGGCAATTGGAGAGGTTCTGCTAGCGACATCGTCCGCAGGAGTCTTGACTGAAGGATGTCAGCTCTTGACTACAGGGGCAACAGATGCTTCAAGACATCAGAGCTCCAGCCACAGGTCTCAGAGTGAAGCTCTTCACGCAATCAGAAATCATTGGGTGTGGGGCACCTTGGTCTAATTTTTTGTCTCCAATGCTAAAATGGGGAAGGTTTGAATTTCCCTGTCGTAGCTCTCCCGTCTTTGAAGGTTCTATTTTGCTGTAAGAGGCTTAAATGATTCTTTTTCTCGTTGTTGTCTTTGTTCATTGAATACCCCACTGTGGTTGTAAAAAGGCGTAGTGATCTTGTTTTCTTGTAATTCTAGTAGTTGTGGCTCCTCAAATATGAGCTTAGGAGTTGTCTCTTTATGGTTTTGAGTCTCAAGATGATTATCTCTCTCATGTGGCTAGCTCCATTGGTGACCCATTCTTTTTTTAGGATGTGCTCGTTTTGGAGACACATGCGTCTTGAGAAATAATGAATAGGGGTTTGGTCGGATACTCGGTTTGGGGTCTTTCATTGATGACCCCATGTGGTGGGGGTCTGGTTGATGCGGAGTGTTCATGGGTCGGTTTGTGTTGGGTTTCTCGTATTGGACTATGCTAATTGGCTTAAGATGGTCAATTATTAAATGGTGGGGAGACCCACCATGAATCTTGTCATTCCTTCTTCAAGGTTTGGTCTGTGTGACAATTCGCTCTTGGATCAAGTTAGCAGTTCTAGAGTTAGCCCATACTGAGAGTCTCAATATTTGTTGTTCTAGTCGGGTTCTTGGGGTGGGGAGAAACCTCCTCGTTTCCTGATGGTTCTTCTCTTTTTAGTTTCTCTCAGAGTTGGTCGGGTGTGACTGATGGAGTGAAGAGTCACACCGAGTTCGTGTTTTTATGGACCTCGTTCAGTTTCGAACTCAAGCTTGATTCCTTGTTTGGATGGGTGACTTTCTGGGGGAAGAAAATTTTTTTGGTGGGGATAATTGTCACACCCTGACCCGATATATTTTGGTCACAATTATTTATATTTATATTTGAGTCTTTTGGTTTCTTAAAGTTTAAAAAATTATGAAATTAAAATCAAAATAAAATAAAATAAAATAAATAAAAAACGATTTAATAATAAGAATAATGATAATATTATTATTTAGTTTTTATTATAATTATTATTAAGTTATTATTAATATTATTAATATTGATATTATTATTGTTTTTCTTATTATTATTATTATTATTATTATTATTAATTTAGGTGGGTATTTTTTTCGGGTTTTTTTTTCTTTTTCTTTTCCATTTTTTTCATCTTCCCTTTCTTTTTTTCCTTTCTCTCCCTCGTTTCTCTCCTTCCCCTAGCTTGCGTGCAGCCCTCCCCACGCGGGTTCCTCCTCCTCTTCGCCTGGTTTGGCGCACCCCCCCCCCCCAGCTAGTGTCGAGCTCTCTTCCGTCTGGCCCTCTACCTGCGCGCACCACCCTCCAGCCTGATGCCTCCTACTCCGGCACGCACAGCAGCCCTACTCGAATCATTCCATGTGCCCTCACCTCTGGCGCAACACCCTATTGATAGCACGACCCCCCCCCCCCCTTTTACTGGCATTTCTCACCTCCGGTGCGACCCTCAGGTAGTCCCTTCTTCCCCCTCGCCAGGGTTTTCATTCTTATTTTTTTGGGGTTTCGGTTTTTTTTTCAAGCTTTTAGGGTGTAAATTAGGGTTCTAATATTGGGCGTTGTTGTTTGATTTCCTAATTTAGGGTTCATCCTTTGACCCTTTTGGTTCGAATATGGTGCAATTGAAGTTTCGCACCAAAATTTGGAAGTTTCGACACCGAAGGTAAGTGTTTCCACGTATAAGTGTTATTTGACAAATTAATTCTCTTATTTCATTAAATTAGCATACTCATTTATTGATTTACATGGTGTGAATGTAGTTTTACTTGAGGTTTGATATGATTTCAATGTGTTTAGTATCATATTTATTTGATATGAATGTTTTGATTTTCTGAAAACCCATGTTGGGCCTTTCGTTGTGTTTTATAAACTTTGTTGTTGGTTTATTATGTCGCGCAAGGGCTGTGAATTTTGTTTTATCATGTTATTGGTGTGCGTTTCCCTCAGAATATGTTTTTGATTGGGCGTTTGTATTCAAAGTCTTGGGATACCGCTTGGAGTTGTTTTATAAAATTATTAATTTGTTTATTAAAAACCTATAAAGTATGTGAAACACGTTTGGATATTGTTTTGGTGTGAACCTTGGTGACGTTTTATAAATTAACCAAATGACTTATTTCATTGTGCGAGTGATGAAAACCTAGTTTTTGAATGATTTTTATATGCGTGAGTTGGAATTGGTTTTTTAATGTTAATTTGGGTGTACTTTTCGTGTAAAATCTTGTTGCGCCTCTTTTAGGTGTTTTATAAATTGTAAAAATGGTTCGTTTAGTTTTTCAAGTGGTGCGAATCACATTTTCAAGGGAACTTATGGTGCAAATGGGTTTGGGTGTAGGTTTTTAAAGAGAAATGCGTAATTTGTCATGTTTGAGTTGTCCTGTATTTCTAAATGTAAATTTTAAATGGTTTAAACAATGGGATACATGTTTTGGAATTCGTTCCAGTTTATTTGACGATTTGAAAAGGCTTTTGGGAATGGTTAAATTGATTATGTGCTTTTCTTTTATTATTTTAAATGAGTTTTTTGAGTTATGTAAGTAGTGTGAAATGTATTTTCAAATGGTTTAGTGTACGTTGGGGGTTTAAAGAGTGTTTTTGGTGTAATTCATTTTTTATCCCTAACTTTAAGTGTTTAATAAATTGCTTAATTGTTTTATTAAATTATATGTGTAGTGTGTTGGGCCTTGCTTTGATGGTTTTGGGTCGCGCGTGTCGAGGAATTCTACATGTACATGCATAGGGTAAGGAATATATATATATATTCCCTCTTTGTACATATTCCTTCATAGCGCAGGGAATATGTACAATGCAGCTAGGGGTGTGTATATATATATGTATAAATGCATGTGCGTGTATGCACCAAGTGTCTGTTTGAGTGGTCGTTGAAAAATAGCCACAAGTTTGAGGTAGGTCCCCTATGCCCTAATCTTTAATTATAATTTCCATTTTTTCTTGATGTTTCTTTAAAAGTATTTCCTTGTTTTTTTATGTGAAATCCATATGCACTATATATATATGGTTGTGGTTCTTAAAATGTGGTTTCATAGGGGTTGAACAAAAAATGGGTATTTCCAAAAGATGTGTGGCCTTTCGTTTGATTTTGTTATGAAAGTGTAACGACATGCATTATTTTTAAAAAGGGGTTCCAAAGTGATTTTAAAAATGGGTTTTGGTGTGAACATGAGATTAAAGGACGGTTTGATCTCCTTAAAAGTATTACTTCATTTTAAGTGCGGTTTTAATCTTGTTTTAAATATATAGTACCTTTTGTGTTCTAAAATGTCGAATAATTCTTCTAAAGTGATGAGGCACGTTTGTCGCTTTGAGATTGGTTTGCGAAAATAGAAAAACCTTCTTGATACATTCCCCTTAATTTGAAAAATGTGATGCAAGTGTTAATGTGTGGTTTGTGATATGTTCCTAGTGTAAAGGCTTGTGTGTGGTTGTGTGATGTAAAGAGGGGGAATGCGCTTAAGGGGGAGATCGGTGGTGAGAGGTTGAATGTGTTTTAGATAAGGAAAGTGTTATGTACATATATTTGTGCTTGATAAAGAAAACTCACCACCAATTTAAATAGATCACGATGGGGAAACTTGTGTATCTAGGTGGGTGACCAGGACTAGTACGCTAGATGACGCGGAAGGGGTTTTTCCCAGTTTTTCTAGCAGGATTGACGAAACAACACAAACTAAACAAATGAATTTCTGAGGGTCGTGGTCTTCTAAGCCACGTTTTCTGAGGGTCGTGGTCTTTTAAGCCACGTTTTTCTGAGGGTCGTGGTTTCTAAGACACGTTTCGCCGAGGTACGAGGTCTCTAGGTTCCCACTTGTTCTAGCTACCTATAGGGATTACCCATGGTGCTCATTTGTGACATGCTGCTTATGATGAAATTTTAATTTTAGTTGCTTAATACTTGATGTCTTATTTGTTAAAACCATATTTTAATACAAACTTGTTTCTTTTCATTTTGAAACATTAATGCATGCTTGGAACCTATTTTGAAAATGTAGTGGGAGTGAAATGTTTTACATGGAAATGCAAACTTGTTACCTGAATTTGAAAAGAAGGAAAAACATTATTTTATTATATCTTATTTTCAAACTGGCATGATTGGATTTCTTATTAAAAGCAGGGGCATAGGACGTGGTTATATTTTGGTTTTCCTACTGAGCATCTCGGTGCTCATGCCTGATTTACTTTTCAGTTGTTGGTTTCTGTCTTGGATTGCTTTTGGGAGCAAGGGTAGTTTACGTTTTGTGGTGACCGACGGGGTCACCTGAGGTATGTCACGTTGCTTCGTTTATTCCTTTTTCCACTGTCAAGTTGTTCAATTTATTTTCCTTTATTTATCTTCTTGTTCATTTTATGATTATTTATCTTTGTTATGGGCCAAATTGTTCCCAACTTGTTTATTTTGATGCCCGACACTAGTTTCCAGCCCGTGGGGATCGGGAACACCCTTCGAGTCATGTCGCGGACCAGGTCGGGCGTCGGGTCGGATGACGACCCGACTTGGTTCGTGACACTCTAGATGTTTCACAATAGGTTTGACTCGGGGAAGTGCTAACCATTCATATGATAGTTTTTAATATGAATGATTATGATTATTATAAATTGAAATTTTATTCTCTGCATTCATATGATGAATTAATTGGACATACTAATTGATTCGTGTGGTATATTTTATCTCCAAAAAATATCTATAAGTCTTATGTGGGAAACTAGTTTGGGTATCCGAATGAGTCCTTACACATTTGTGTTAGATTTCTTCAAACAATGCCTTGATGTTATTTTTATAATGTTTAGTATTATACATTCCATAATTAAGAGATTAGTTATTAATGCCCAAGTAATTATTTAAATATTTATGATATCCATACATAAGTTTCAATATCATGTAACTAATTATATGAAATTGTTTCATAGGCAATTATCCTTACCATATTATTATTTATTCTCATATTATTTATTAAATGGAATGTGTTTTCAGTTATTTACATTTCAAATGGATTATTCCTTATTTACTCATGATAGATTCAAATGTATGTAACTCTTACTGATAATTTGATCTCAGCCCTTATTTTTTCCCATTACCATGGATATCAAGAATGAATCATTGAATATGTTCAAGGATGTAGAATATTTACTTTCACTATGTTGTATTTTTATGGTTTTATATGTGATGTAAGATTCAAATATGTATCTAGTTTAACAATACTACTAAAATATTTGGTCATTTGAGATATGTTCACTTATATCTTATACCAATGAAATAAACTAACCACCAGCTATGGTCTACTGGGGTCTGGGTATTTATAGTTGGTATTAGATCAAGATTAGTATATATCTTTGGAACTATATTTAAGAATACATAGATTAGAGAACATAATCATATGACATACATTGAGGGAATTCCCCAAATACACTAAGTTTATGATTCATATGTGGATAGTTTAAGATTGTTAGGAACCATCATGTTCTAATAAGTATAAGGGTGATTATACCTTTAAATTCATAGTTACACCTTCTCATGTTTTATGTGATGGAAGTACCTTGAATACATTTATTGAGTTTTAATAGATGTTTGATGTATACATAACCCTTATGTATAAATTTTCTTTAGTGATAAGTTTATTTGTTCAATAATACTTTTATATTTTTTGGGAAAATGTTTTTGGTTATTTATAACCTTTAGGGTTAATGTGATCATTGATGTTAAGGTAATAATATTTAATTAATATAATTTTATTTTGTAAAAAAATAATTTTTACAGGAACCATTTGTGGTTAAAATGTGATTCGATGATTAATTTCATTTTGGGAATATTCATCATATTTTTTGAACCGTTATATGAGTTATATTAAAATATTTTTATAAATATGACAGCCCGTGATTTGGGTGGACACATGTCACATCAACCAAGGCCGAGGGGATTGAACCCGCAATCAAAGGGTGAAAAAGGCGCAATGCCTACCTCTAGCCAACATGACGTCCTGGTTAGTATAAAATTGTTTTTAATTAAACAATTTGATATATATATATACATATATACATATATATTATGTTGATTTTGGGAGTCCTATTATAGGGTCAAATATTTTTAATTTTCATATGTTTACTGGTATTTCAGTAGATGTCTTATTGGGGTGAGGCATATATAACCATTAGGTTTAATGTACATGATTTTTTGGGAAGAATGTAATTAAATTTTTTGCGATGAAAGAAAAAAGTTATGAGATTTCCTTTGATGTGAGAACATTATTTAATCTTGGGAGTATTAAGGTTAATTGGGATGTAGGGTTAATTATTTTTCAAATAATCTAAAATGAACAATTGGTGGAAATTGAAGTGGCCGGAGGTAGTCACGGACTCAAAATTACATTTATTACTCCTACACTAGCATAGCAGTGCAGGGTCGATCCACAGAGAAGGAAGACGAGAATTCTAAGGTTTATTTTTATTAAACTCCACTGTTGTCAGCAGTGGAGGAAGTGAAATTTTTTTTATCTTTTTGTTTATTAAAATGAAAATGAAACAGGATGATGAAATAGTATTTTTTTTATAGAAACTAAAAATTACACTAATACTGATAAACTAAAGTAATATTGTATACTAGTATTAAGCAACAAGACAAAGAAGTACTGATCACATGAAACACTTGGGAGATTTAATCTACTGGTTGAAATGATTTATTCCTTCACAACTTTAATTGAGTCACACTTCAAAAAATTATGAAGAATCTCCCTCGCCAGGAAATTCAACAGGCATAGAATTACGTTTTGGAGTTCGCCACACCAAAACTTAATTGAATTGCTTGGAAGTTGAAAAAGAACAACAACTAGAAATAAACTCGCCGTAAATTCCCAATGTTGTTGACAATAAGAGCATCGAAAAATACATTCAAAATCTACTTCGCCAGTTGATCTTGAATTAATGAAATTGTAATACAGAAACTGAAGTGTGAACAATTTAACGTCAAATCATAAATCAATCTCGCTGATTGTTAATGATTTCTGAAATATTTTAAAGATTGTGAAGAAACCAAGAATAAAAACCAGAAGCGTCAAATTCCCAAGCTGAAAACATATCAGCTTGTGATCATATTCATTAAAGAAGTGAAATACATCCAAGAATAGAGTACAAAAATTAAGGACAGGGGGAAGAAGATCTCCCCAAGTACTACTCTTCTCTCGGGCTCCTAGGTCTTCTGCTCATCTCCAGTGCTGCTCACGGGAGTCTCCGCTCTCAAATTGGTGTTGTCGTGGAATGTCGAATTAGAGTCCCTCCAAAATTCTGCTACTGCTCTCCTTTATATACCCTGCTGTCATAATCCGCATGTCACTGCTCAATTTCCACCGACTTGGAATGTCCTTCATGAGTGCACCGCACACGTGCGCTTTTTCTGCGACTGGCACGTCGTGCGAGTTTTTCTCACGTAACTAACTTTCGTTAAGTTAGTTGCGTGAACATAGACATGTTATCGACTTTGGAATGAACCTTCCATGTTTTAAACAAAATGAAATAAATAAAACTCAACGAGAGTTAAGTAAAATTTTAAAGTTATTATTTAAGTTTACTGTTAGAGCCAATAGGGGCCTATATACCCTGAGAGGGGGGGGTGAATCAGGGTATGGATATTCTTTTTCAAAGTTCTTTCTGCCCCACTGGATCTTGACCTCTTTGTTACAAGGGTCACCTTGTTTGCACTTGTGTGGTTACTATGATCACTTGTCTCCTTTACCTGATGATGATGCTTTGAATGCAATGCATGGAAGTAAGAAGGAAGACACATAGATTTTACTTGGTTCACCGCTAAGGGCTACGTCCAAGGAGTATACGCCGACAAGTTGCCGGTTCGTACCAAATTCCACTAGACTTCACTAGCTGTGGATTACAATGTTCGGGCTAGATCACTTCTATGCCCAGGCTCACTGCCTATACAAGGTTTAGGGTCAGCTCACTGCTTTCCCAAGGGTCACTCCCTGTTTCTCTCTCTCTGGCTCACTGCCGGTGGAGAGGATCACCTTCTTCCTCTTCCTAAGCTCACTGCTCTTGGAAGGGAATCCAATCACAGTTTATAGACCTGTAGGTCTCTTCATTTTCATGAAAGAATGCATCTTCTCTTGTATGTAGATGCTCTGTTGAAGTTTAACTTTCACCCGCAGATGAATCTCACTTTGCACCGGATGTACCGGGCAACCTCAATTTTTACGCGCAACCCTTACGTTGTCTTGCGCGCAATTTCTATGGTTTGCGCGAAATTCCTTTTTCGCGCAACCTCCAAATATTACGCGCAGCCTGGAAACTGCCTTGCGCGCAATTCACTACTTTTGCGCGAAATCCACTTTTCGCGCAACCTTCCTTTTACGCGCCAACACCAACTTTCTGCACAGTCTTAGCTTTTCGCGCAACAGCTGACTTTACGCGCAAACTTTAAGTTTACGCGCAACACCCTTTCTAACATCAATTTCGCGCACCAGAGCTCGGGTATTTTCTATGTCTTGAGCTCTGCTGAATGGAGGAGGGTCACTTCATATTTATAGGCAAAATCGACCCCGCGCGAAAAACCCTCATTGAGCGCGTAATCCGCTTTGATCTTCCGCGCACAAACATTTTCCGCGCACTGCTCCATAATTTCGCGCACCTCATGCCTTTGCCATTTTACGAGCTTCGGACCTCATAACACCTCTTGCGCGAAATACTTCATCCGCTATTTCGCGCACCACTTCAATTTTCCGCGCACGCCTCCAAAATTTCGCGCGCCTCATGCCCTTACCGATTTTCAAGCTTTCGGCCTTGAAACATCTTTTGCGCGAAATACAATTTCGCGCAACCCGCTGTTTTGCACGCCACACTTCAAGATTTCGCGCAACCCGCTAGTTTTGCGCGCCACGCTTGATTTTTCCGCACACCTCCTTCATTTCTCTCTCCTCAACCTTTGCCAACAACATATCACTCCATTTTCCATTGGCGATTTTCAGGCCCAAAAATTTGGCAAACACTGGAAAACGGCGCCACCTTGTACTGCTCTTTTGTACCGCCTCCAGATCGTCCTTTCCTTTGTCAAAGTTCTTTGTCAACATGGAATGTCAACAACTTCTCGGGAACTCGACAATTCTCCATGGAAACCTGCTTTGTCAACAAACATAATCAACCCAAAAATGCTGCAATGTTACCTTGAGGGATTTTTGCCCAACAATCTCCCTCTTTGGGTTTGTTGACAACTCTTCACAACTCTGCTCAGAAATATTTTCTGCACTTTGATACCTCACTGAGTCTTCTTCCAGCTGCTACCACCATTCACCTCTTGCGATAATGATAGCGTTCAAGGATTCACTTAACAAGTACTCTAAGCCCACATGAGCAGTGCTCGGCGTGAGAAACAAGAGTAGTATGAAAAGTTCATCAATGAATCACTTCATGTCATACCCCAATTGTCGATTCCACCCTGATACCAATTCTTAAAATAAAACCAGTTGTTGAACCACACTGATACCAATTGGTGAATTCTTAGGTTGATACCAATTGTTGATAGCTGGACACCATCTCACACCATTCCAACACCATTGTTCTGCTTTTATCACGATCCTCAGCTGTCGTGATTTCTATGATTTGATCGATCACGTCTAGCATCGTCAGATTTTGTACACTCCCCCTTTCTCATTGCTCCCCCTTTCTGGCTGCTCCACCTGTCAGCTTCTCCCCATAACAAGTATGATTTATCAAATCTCCGCACTATTTTCTCCCTTGAACAAACACTTTTCTCCCCCTTTGTCAAGCACTTTTCAAGCACTTTTCTCCCCCTTTGTCAACGAACCCAAAGGTCACGCCTTTGTAGTCTGTAACATAGTAGAGAACACATATCATCACATTAGGGAAAAACACACCATACCTCGGGGAGAGGGGGGGGTCCCACATCCACACTATTTCAAGTGCGGGGAATCGACTGAACTGCCAGAGCCAGTCGATGCCTCTCAAAAGCTTCCTTGGGTAAGGCCTTTGTCAGAATGTCTGCAACCTGTAGCTCTGTAGGCACATACTCCAACTTCACGATCCCCTGCTCAACCTTCTCCTTGATAAAATGATACTTAATCTCAATGTGCTTTGTCCTTGAATGATGGATGGGATTTTTGCTAAGATTTATAGCACTTGAGTTGTCGCACTGGATTCCGATCGGAGACTTCACTTCAACTCCCATATCTTCAAGCTGCTGCTTCATCCACAATAACTGTGTGCAGGCTTGAGTGGCCTCAATATACTCATCTTCTGCAGTGCTTAATGAAATGCAATCTTGCTTCTTGCTTAGCCAAGAAATACACAATCCACCAAGATAGAATGCACCACCGGACGTTGATTTTCTATCATCTGCTGAACCGGCCCAGTCTGCATCAGTGTACCCCAATAACTCTGTCTGAGATTTGTCGTTGTAGGTCAAGCCGAAGTCCACTGTGCCCTTGATATACCGAAGTATTCTTTTCACTACAAGCATGCGACTTTCCTTGGGATTACTCCGATATCTCACTACTTGGCATGTGGCGAAAACAATATCAGGCCTTGTTGCGGTTAAGTACAACAGACTTCCAATGATTTGCCTGTATTCTGTGATATTAACTGCCCTGCCACTGTCATCTTTTGATGATTTCATCCGGGTAGAAATCGGAGTCTTCATCTCCTTGGAATTTTCCATTCCAAATCATTCCAAAGCATCCTTGGCATACTCGGATTCAGAAATGAATGTTCTATTCCTGCCTTGTGTAACTATGCTTCATCTGATCTTCCCAATATTATGTCTTCTTCCTTGACCAGCCTCACCATCCTTTGATTACTATTGTTGTTGAAATAAAGATTGTAATCAAATCCCCCACACTGAAAACCAATCTTCTTCAAATACTGATATAGCCTTCAGTACCGTTCTCTTGGGGTGTATGCTTTGCACACCAGTCATGCTTTGTTTCGAATCATTGTGCCATCTTCGTTCATCTTGTCTAAATAGACCCATTTTGTCCTGATGACGTTTTTATCATCTGGCCTCGAAACAATTTCCCAGGTCTGATTCTTCTCAATTCTGACCTATCTCTTCATTCATGGCATGATCCCAGTTTTCATCTTCAGCTGCATCAACAAAGCATTTTGACTCAACCTGAGATAGTAATGATGTCTGCTGTAGTGATTTCATTCTCTTTGTCTGAACTGGATCTCACTGATCACTGATGATAGTCTGCCTATCAATTTCAGCTCGATTCTTTGTATTTTGTGCAGATAAGGATTTTACATCCTTGTACTCATCATAAGTATCTTATTCTGAGTCACCCTCAGCCACTTCTTCTCCCCCTGTGTTGCTTTCTTCCTCAACACTTTTGTCAGGAAATTGTTCACTGACTCATTTTTCAGTGGCTTCATTTCTTTCAGCCACTTTTCGCAGCTTCTTGGTATCCTGAAAAACAGTCAGCTGATACCACAATGTTAGATCAAAATAAATAAGCATGAAATGCTTGATCACTGCTGCTTCTCTCATAGTATGTCTTCTCTCGATAGACAACTCTTGAGCTGGGTCATCCAATTATTTCCTTGATGGATCTGGCATCTGATTTTGTTGTAGAATGCTCCCCCTATGTTATGCAACACTTCCTGGGGTTAGTCCCAACAGTTTAGACCCATAACACGTATTTTCCTCCTACATCATTCGTTCTCATATTCCAATCAGATTTGAGCCACTAACAAAATCTCTAAGCCTACGGAGTTGAAACTCGGTGTAGGAAACAAGAGATAAAGTTAATAACACAATCACTTCCTATTGTGCTCTGTTGCTCTCCTTCTTCTTCAACTCTAGTATCTGATTTGAATCAATTGAAACTCTAGAGCATATCATTTCTCCACTTCGCATCCTTAGATTCCACTTCCCCTTGGATTGTATCTCCCTAAAACCTGAAACACAAGAATCATCAGTTAATAGCATTTATATTCATAGGGAGAGGGGTTTCTTCTAGAATCCTCAACATGAGGATGATGGTTGATCCTGATGGGTCAACCCTTTGATTCTTTCTTGGAGTGCATCACACTCCTTTCTTGCTTCCTCCAACTGCCTGACCAACTTCAACTGTTCTGGCCATATTACTAGGCATTCTTTGCTCACATTCTGAGCCTTTTTCTGATATGAAGATTCTGCAGACTTGGCCTTTCTCACAATCTGGGGTTTAGACAAACTGGTACACATATCGATCTTTGATGTTCTACCGAAATTCCATTTCCCTTGATTGTTTCTCGGTGCAGGAATCTCCTTTTTTGTCATCTTCCCTATCTTCTTTGTCCATTGTAGGGATCTGCCTTTTTCTTCCACTTCTCGTTGCAAAACACAACATGTGGATTTTTCGATGCATTCTTTGCTTATCTGCCTTTTATCAGATTTATGAGTCACCGCCCTATTTTTCATTGGTGGTGGGTCCTCCATTGAACTTCTATTCTTCTTTATCACCACTGGAGTAGATCTCCCCTTAATCTTCCATGTTTGCTCACATTCTCTCCTTGAGAGCTGTTGTGAGTATGACATAGGAGGTGACTGATACACCTTTCGTTCAGCTCCACGTGATTTCTTTGAGGCTCGAAGCCTATTCTTCTCCTTACCACTTTGTCTCCCAGTACAGGCTTCTTTATTGTACACTTCCTGTGGTGGAGATCTCTTTTCTTGTTCCTTTCCCTTTCCTGCTTTCTTCTTACTGCAATGTCTCGCCATGTGCCCATAGTGATAACATATAAAACATTTTCCCTCAAAGGCATACCTCATTTCATCATCTCTCTGCTGAGATGTTGATGCACCTTGAGTTCTTCCTCTGATATTGTTCTCCTGAGCTTCCTGACACATGCTCATGGTGTGTCCCATTCTTCCGCAGTAATAGCATCTAATATATGCTTTCCTCTGAGAAGCTCTTCTTTCTAATCTCTCATGATGCTTCTTCATGTTCTCAGATTTATTAATGTCTCTCTTTTCACAGCCTGAAATGTACTCCAGAGCCTCTGTACAGAAGCTTGATGTGTGGCCATGAACTCCACAGAAATAGCACACATCATCACTCCTTGAAACTATCCTCATAGGCCTATCTCCAGCACCTACAGGATTTTTCTTACCTATGTAAATTTTCACTGCATTTTTCTTATCATCCATAGGAGTGGAATTATCATATCCAATGCCAGCATTTCCAAAACTTGCTGGTCTTTGAGCTGAGAAAATATTATGTTGTTTCTCTTCAAAAACAGCATATCTGTTCTTCATTTTGTCATCACTTGTCGAAGGATGATCAAATAGCAAGTGCAGTGCATCCTTCAACTTGGGCTTATCTTTGGATTTAGACTTCTCTATTTCCTGCTTGACTGATTCGAGCTCTTCTACCAACTTTTGAATCTTCATATCCCTTGATTCAAGTTGGACATCATGTTTTTCCTTGAGAAGCTTCCCTCTACTTACCTCATCTTCCAGTTCATGCTTCAACTTATCAACCATGTCATTTTTCTCCTTTACCTTCAATTTTTCTTGAGCGACAGAGTCAGAGCAACATGCATTCTCTTGTTGTAGCCTTTGATTTTTCTGAACTACTGCAGACAACTGTGCTGCTAGATCATTATTTCTGGCTTTAAGATTCTGTGCTTCATCTGACATTTGACTCTCTTCATAATCACCAGCCTTTTGTTTTCCTTTCATTATGGCCATCTTCTGCATCTCTTCAGCACGTGAATCATTCTTCTCTGTTAGGTCAGTAACTATATCAATAAGCCTTTGATTTAAACATTTTAGCTTATTGACCTCAATCTCCAATCCCTTGATCCGGATATCTTTAGATTTGGCTTCTTCAGTGTTTCCAACGTCACTTGGAATATTCGGTTCTTCGATGCTTTTGAATTGATCTTTCACTTTTCTATTCAAGCCATCGATCTCCCTTTTCTGTTCTTCAATCTTAAGCTTATACTCACTAACTGATTCTGAGTTCTCTGGTGCTGATAACTTGAGTTTCTCAATTTTAGTTATCAACTCAGACTTCTCTTCTTCCTGCTGCTGCATATAGAGTTTGGCATCGCGAACAACTTTGTTAGCATTATTGGTTTTGGCTCTCCAAACATCTATCTCTTCAAGAGCAGCCTCTAACTCAGCTCGCATATCTATTCTTCCTTCAATTTCTTCTTCTGTTTCAGTATCACTCTGATGCTCATGTACTTTACTCATTCCAACATCATGATTGAGTGAATCAATCTTTTCCCTTTCTGATTCATCCAAGCCTTCCTTCAGAAAGTTGTTTGATTCCTTTAGTTGAATCACACATTTTCCATATACACTTCCACACTGAGGAGTACCACCTGACTTCTGCTTGTTCTTGGATGTTTTTCCCTTTTCCATGGCTGATTGAGATAAGAGAAGACTGATTCTTTATGCACACAGATCGACTACACCAAGTTGGAGCAAACAAATCTGATAACAACAACCTTCGCTCTGATACCAATTGTTAGAGCCAATAGGGGCCTATATACCCTGAGAGGGGGGGGGGTGAATCAGGGTATGGATATTCTTTTTCAAAGTTCTTTCTGCCCCACTGGATCTTGACCTCTTTGTTACAAGGGTCACCTTGTTTGCACTTGTGTGGTTACTATGATCACTTGTCTCCTTTACCTGATGATGATGCTTTGAATGCAATGCATGGAAGTAAGAAGGCAGACACATAGATTTTACTTGGTTCACCGCTAAGGGCTACGTCCAAGGAGTATACGCCGACAAGTTGCCGGTTCGTACCAAATTCCACTAGACTTCACTAGCTGTGGATTACAATGTTCGGGCTAGATCACTTCTATGCCCAGGCTCACTGCCTATACAAGGTTTAGGGTCAGCTCACTGCTTTCCCAAGGGTCACTCCCTGTTTCTCTCTCTCTGGCTCACTGCCGGTGGAGAGGATCACCTTCTTCCTCTTCCTAAGCTCACTGCTCTTGGAAGGGAATCCAATCACAGTTTATAGACCTGTAGGTCTCTTCATTTTCATGAAAGAATGCATCTTCTCTTGTATGTAGATGCTCTGTTGAAGTTTAACTTTCACCCGCAGATGAATCTCACTTTGCACCGGATGTACCGGGCAACCTCAATTTTTACGCGCAACCCTTACGTTGTCTTGCGCGCAATTTCTATGGTTTGCGCGAAATTCCTTTTTCGCGCAACCTCCAAATATTACGCGCAGCCTGGAAACTGCCTTGCGCGCAATTCACTACTTTTGCGCGAAATCCACTTTTCGCGCAACCTTCCTTTTACGCGCCAACACCAACTTTCTGCACAGTCTTAGCTTTTCGCGCAACAGCTGACTTTACGCGCAAACTTTAAGTTTACGCGCAACACCCTTTCTAACATCAATTTCGCGCACCAGAGCTCGGGTATTTTCTATGTCTTGAGCTCTGCTGAATGGAGGAGGGTCACTTCATATTTATAGGCAAAATCGACCCCGCGCGAAAAACCCTCCTTGAGCGCGTAATCCGCTTTGATCTTCCGCGCACAAACATTTTCCGCGCACTGCTCCATAATTTCGCGCACCTCATGCCTTTGCCATTTTACGAGCTTCGGACCTCGTAACACCTCTTGCGCGAAATACTTCATCCGCTATTTCGCGCACCACTTCAATTTTCCGCGCACGCCTCCAAAATTTCGCGCGCCTCATGCCTTTACCGATTTTCAAGCTTTCGGCCTTGAAACATCTTTTGCGCGAAATACAATTTCGCGCAACCCGCTGTTTTGCGCGCCACACTTCAAGATTTTGCGCAACCCGCTAGTTTTGCGCGCCACGCTTGATTTTTCCGCACACCTCCTTCATTTCTCTCTCCTCAACCTTTGCCAACAACATATCACTCCATTTTCCATTGGCGATTTTCAGGCCCAAAAATTTGGCAAACACTGGAAAACGGCGCCACCTTGTACTGCTCTTTTGTACCGCCTCCAGATCGTCCTTTCCTTTGTCAAAGTTCTTTGTCAACATGGAATGTCAACAACTTCTCGGGAACTCGACAATTCTCCATAGAAACCTGCTTTGTCAACAAACACAATCAACCCAAAAATGCTGCAATGTTACCTTGAGGGATTTTTGCCCAACATTTACTATTATAATACTAATTAAAAGTAATTAGAGTTAATTATTAAAAAGTTTATCAAAATGACATTAATTTAATTAAATTAATAAATATAAATACTAAATACTAAATTGTTTTAGTTTATCATATTTTAACAAAATCATTAAAATTTGACATCATAAGTATAGAAGTAATCAATTTATAACATAGATTGTATTAGTAAATTTTATTATTACTACATTAAGAAATTAAGTTGCTCGATTAATTTTTTATTGAGTTAATTCTAATTCAGTAATTAGAATTAACGCTTAAGTTTTAAATAATTTAAAAAGTATATTTTGTAGTTTATTTATAATTATTATTAATTATATTTATACTATTAATAGTAAATTAATTAATTACTAATACTTATAATTAATTTAGGTTTATATTTTAATTTTCAAATTATCTATTTTTTAAAATTATAATTGTTTAAAATCATAACTTTTATAAATTAAATTATATTAATTTGACTTTTAAAAGTTTACTTTACTTTAACTTTTATTATTATTGTTTTTCCTTTTTTTCTTTTTTTACTTTACTTTTATTATACTTTTATTATAATATTTTTATGTTTTAAATTAGTTTAAGTTTTTTTTAAATCATCCCCCCCAATTCTGGCGCAACAAGGAAAGGGGTATGGATTTCTTTTTTTACGTTTTTTTAAAAAAAAATCCAGAAAACGCGTAGGGCAAAAATATTTTTAAAAATGTACCTCAAAGGCGGCATCTTGGATGCCGCCTTTGCATTTCGGGGGCAAGGCGGCATCCGCGATGTCGCCTTTGCGCTGTTGGTGAAAGGCGGCATCCGCGATGCCGCCTTTCTCCTAAAAAAATCTTTTTTTTTGAATTTTTTTATTTTTTTTTTGTTTGGTTTATATATATATATATATAAACGAAACAAAAAAATTCAGAAGAATTTCTCTGCTATTGAAGATCCAGCGCTACAGCCATTACAGCAGTCTGGATTCTGACAGAAACTCTTACCCATACCTCCCTTTTATAAGAGGGCTTGCCCTGAAAATCATTCTGCATTTTCAATGTGGGATTCAGGTTCTACCTTTACTGCGCAGTACATTCTGCATTTCCGATGTGAGACTCTGTTTCAAGTACGTGACTTTGAAATACAATAAAATATAAACTATATGGCCAATATAAATGAAATTTTAAACATTGATTAAACATATAATAAATAGTTGAAAACAAAAATAATTTCCTCAAAAATGTTGATGAAAAATAACCTATAACCTTTCAAAACCGCCAACTTGAAACTTAAAAATGTTTCAAGTACGTGAATTTGAAAGACTGTAAAATATAAACTCTAAAACGAATATAATTGAAACTTTAAACATTGATTAAACATATAATAAATAGTTGAAAACAAAAGAAATTTCTAAAAAAATGTTAATGAAAAGTAATTTATAAGCTTTCAAAACCGCCTACTTGAAACGTAAAATTTTTCAAGTGTGTGAATTGGAAAGACCATAAAACATAAAATAGAAGACCAATATAAATGAAACGTTAAACATTGATTAAACATATAAGAAATAGTTGAAAACAAAAGCAATTTCGAAAAAAATGTTAATGAAAAATAATTTATAAGCTTTCAAAACCGCCTACTTGAAACTTAAAAATGTTTCAAGCACGTGAATTTGAAAGATTATAATTATATTACTAATTAACTAATTAATTATTATATAATTAATAGTTATATTAATAATTAACTAATTAATTATTATATAAGTAATAATTAATGAGTAATAATTAATAATTAATAATTTAATGAATAGTTAAAATTAATATTTATATTACTAATTAACTAATTAATAATTACTAATTACTTATTAATAATTATTAATTACTAATTACTAATTATAATGAATAATTATAATAAATATTTATATTACTAATTAACTAATTAATAATTACTAATTACTAATTACTAATTAATTAGTTATAATTATTAATTGTATTTCTAATTAACTAAATATTTATTATATATGTAATAATTATATTACTAATTAATTATTATATAATTAATGATAGTATTACTAATTAACTAATTAATTATGACATATTTAATTATTAATAATTACTAATTAAAAATTATAATAATTATATTTAATAATAATATTACTAATTAACTAATTAACTATTATATAATTAATAATTATATTACTAATTAACTAATTAACTATTATATAATTAATAGTTATATTAATAATTAATTAAATAATTACTGTATAAGTAATAATTAATAAGTAATAATTAATAATTAATAAGTAATATTTATAATTAATATTTATAATCAATATTTATATTACTAATTAATAATTAATAACTACTAATTACTAATTACTAATTAATAATTAAAAATTATAATGAATAAATGTAATTAAAATTTATATTACTAATTTACTAATTAATTGTTATATAATTAATAATTATATAACTAATGAACTAACTAACTGTTATATAATTAATTATTAATAATTAATAATTAATAATTATATTGACTAATTATAATTAATATTTATATTACTAATCAACTAATTAATAATTAATAATTACTAATTACTAATTACTAATTACTAATTAATAATTAATAATTATAATGAATAAATGTAATTAAAAATTATATTACTATTTTAGTAGTTTATTATTATATAATTAATAATATTATTACAAATTAACTAACTAATTTTTATATAATTAATTATTATTAATTACTAATTAATAATTATAATTAAAAATTATAATTAAAAATCATATTACAAATTTACTAATTAATTATTATAATGAATAATTATAATTAAAAATCATATTACAAATTTACTAATTAATTATTATATAATTAATTATAATATTACTAATTAACTAATTAATTTTTACATAATTATTTATTAATAATTACTAATTAATAATTATAAATACTTATTATAATTAATTGTCATATTTATAATTAACTAATTGATTATTATATAATTAATAATGATATTACTAATTAAATAATTATTTATTATATAGTTAATAATTATATAATTAATCATTATATTACTAATTAAGTATTATATAAATAATAATTAATAATTAATAGTTATAATGAATAATTATAATGAATAATTATATTACTAATTAACTACTTATTTATTATATAATAATTTTTAATAATTACTAATGAATAACTATATTACTAATTAACTGTTATATAATTAATTATTAATAATATTAATTTAATAATTAAATAAATTATTATATGTTTAATCCATGTTTTAACTTTAAATTATATCGGTCTTACAGTTTATATTTTAGTTTTTCAAAACTGCATACTTTAATCATTTTAAGTTTCAAGTAGGTGGTTTTGAAAGCTTATAAATTATATTTCATGAACATTTTTTACGAAATTCTTTTTATTTTCAAATATTTGTTATATGTTTAATCCGTGTTTTATGTTTCATTTATATCGGTCTTATAGTTTATATTTTATAGGCTTTCAAAGTCACGTGCTTGAAACATTTTTAAGTTTCATGTTGGTCGTTTTGAAAGCTTATAAATTATATTTCATCAATATTTTTTACGAAATTCTTTTTATTTTCAAATATTTGTTTTATGTTTAATTCATGTATTAAGTTTCATTTATATTGGTCATATAATTTATATTTTATAAGCTTTCAAAATCACATACTTGAAACTTCTTATGTTTCAAGTAAGTGGTTTTGAAAGCTTATAAATTATTTTTTATCATCATTTTTATGAGTTTTTTTTGTTTTCAACTATTTTTTATATGTTTAATCCATGTTTTAAGTTTCATTTATATTGACCTTATAGTTTATATGTTATAGTCTTTCAAAGTCACGTACTTGAAACAGAATCTCACATCGGAAATGCACAATGTTCTGTGCAGGAAATGGAGAACCAGAATCCCACATCGGAAATGCAGAATGATTTCCAGGGTAATCTCTCTTATAAAAAGGAGCCATGGGTGAGAGCTTCTGTCAGAATCCAGATTGCTGTAATAGCAGTACTGCTGGATTTTAAATAGCGGATAAATTCTGCTGAAAATTTTATTTTTGTTTTTTTTTGTTTTGTTTTGTTTATATATATATATAAACAAAACAAAACAAAAAAAAATTCTAGAAAAAAATATTTTTTTTCTGTTTTAGGGGAAAGGCGGCATCTGGGATGCCACCTTTCACCCGAGCCCAAAGGCGGCATCGTGGATGCCGCCTTTGTGGCGTATTTTCGAAAAAAAAATTAACCTAGCCTGTTTTTTAAAAAAAAATTAAAAATTATTTTAAAAAAATTATTTTAAAAAAAACTCAAAGGGGTAGGGTTCGGATTGCTTCTCCAGGAAGATGAAATGGTGGCCTCTGCTCCTCTGCTTCCTCAGCGGCGGGAACTTCAGCAGCAACAACAACAACAGGTGGCGCGGCGCTGCTCCCCTCCGGGTGCGGCATCCTCTTCACGCAGCGGCGACATGGTCCTCTTCTTTTAGAGGATTGGATTCCTTCAACCCAGATCTGCAGTGCAGCAGGAACTCCCGGGCTTGGACGGCTTGATTCTTCCCAGCGGCGGTCCTCAGCTCCAGCGCGGTGGCTCGCAATTCCAGAAGCAGCGTGCACTGGCCTCCTCCTTGTCCATCCATCCGCGGTAGTGAGGCATCCTTCCCTTCAGTCCAGCACGGTTCTCCTTCTCAGCCACAACACCAAATCTCAACAGCGTAAAACAGTGGCACAACCAGATTTCCCCTTCGCGATGCAGTTTCCCCTGCTCAGCAACAGCGGCTCGGCTCCCCTCCTCATGCAGCGACCTCCAGCACAGCGCGGAAGACAACAGTGGTGTGGTCTCCTCTTCAGCTCTGCCATGGCGAACAGCAGGTGGTGCGGCATCTTGGCATCGGCTTCACCAGCGAAAACCATGATGGAGAGGCCTCTTGGCTCCAGCGGCATGCCCTTTTCGGCACGGTTTCCTTACAACAGCGACTACATCAACAAATTCCAGTGGTGAGGAGCAAGAAAATCTGGAAAGTATTGATTGAGAAACTATTGCAGAGATGATTTATTTATTGAAGGTTTTCTGTGCTGTGAGTTGATGGATAGAAGCAGGGGAAGGGTGAGTGCGAGGAATGTATCGGTAGGTATGCTACCGAGGATATGATCGGTGAGGTGCCGCTATTGATAGAGGGGAAAGCAGTAATGGTGAGGGAGAGGTATCCGTAGCTGAAGCTACCGATAAAGGCAAAAAAGGCTTATTTTGTGCACAGGGTCTTTTTTTTAATGGGTCAAAGGTTTGAATATTTTGTTAAATGGGTCTCTTGAGCGCCACATGAAGTGGCGCTCAAGAGAGTTGAAACCGGAGCGCCACTTGAAGTGGCGCTCCACCAATTTGGCGGAAACTTCTTTCAGCGCCACTTCAAGTGGCGCCGAAACACCCCCCAATCCTATAAATAGGACCCTCGCCCCACCCCATTCCTCACTTCCTACCTCGCCCCACCCCCATTCCTTACTTCCTACCCCTTCCTCTCCCTCTCTCTCTCTCAAACTTCTCTCTAAAAATATTTTCTGTTGCTCTGCGTTCTTCGGTTGCTCTGTCTGCGTAGCCTTGCCTCTTCGGTTGCTCTGCCTGTGTACCTACGTCGTCACAAATTTGAGGTAAATATTTCTTTAAATTTATTTAATATTTTGATTTAATAATTTAGTTGTTTAATTTATAGAATTAGTATATAATATTTGTATTTTATAAATAGTATGGTTTTTTTAAATGTAATTAGATAATGAAATGATTAGTTAGTTAATTAATTAATCATAATTAGTTGATTAATTAATGATAATTAAGTTATTAATTAATCATAATTAAGTAATTAATTAATTGTAATTAGGTTATTAATTAATCATTATTAGCTAATTAATTAATCATAATTAGATAATTAATTAATCATAATTACTTAATTAATGAATCATAATTAGTTAGTTAATTCATTATAATTAGGTTATTAATTAATCGTAATTAGGTAATAAATAATCATAATTAGTTAATTAAATAATAATAATTAGTTAATTAAATAATCATAATTAGTTAATTAATGAATCATAATTAGTTAATTAATG
The DNA here is from genome assembly GCA_963277665.1 of Viscum album. Lineage (NCBI taxonomy): Eukaryota > Viridiplantae > Streptophyta > Magnoliopsida > Santalales > Viscaceae > Viscum > Viscum album. The sequence goes on from OY728167.1 coordinate 839,380,244, forward strand.
AATCATAATTAGTTAATTAATTAATCATAATTAGTTAATTAATTAATCACAGTTAGTTAACTAATTAATCATAATTAGTTAATTAAGTAATCATAATTAGGTAATTAATTAATCATAATTAGTTAATTAATTAATCATAATTAGGTTATTAATCCTAATTAGGTAATTAATTAATCATAATTAGGTTATTAATTAATCCTAATTAGGTAATTAATTAATCATAATTAGGTAATTAATTAATCATAATTAGGTACTTAATTAATCATAATTATATAATTAATTAATCATAATTAGTTAATTACTTAATCATAATTAGGTAATTTGTTAATCATAATTAGGTAATTAGTTAATCATAATTAGGTAATTAGTTAATCATAATTAGGTTATTAATTAATCAATATTAGCTACTTAATTAATCATAATTAGCTACTTATTTAATCATAATTAGCTACTTATTTAATCATAATTAGCTACTTATTTAATCATAATTAGGTACTTAATTAATCATAATTATGTAATTAATTAATCATAATTAGTTAATTAATTAATCATAATTAGGTAATTAGTTAATCATAATTAGGTAATTAGTTAATCATAATTAGGTAATTAGTTAATCATAATTAGGTAATTAGTTAATCATAATTAGGTAATTAGTTAATCATAATTAGGTTATTAATTAATCAATATTAGCTACTTAATTAATCATAATTAGCTACTTATTTAATCATAATTAGCTACTTATTTAATCATAATTAGCTACTTATTTAATCATAATTAGGTACTTAATTAATCATAATTAGGTACTTAATTAATCATAATTAGTTAATTAATTAATTATAATTAGTTAATTAATTAATCATAATTAGGTAATTAGTTAATCATAATTAGGTAATTAGTTAATCATAATTAGGTTATTAATTAATCAATATTAGCTACTTAATTAATCATAATTAGCTACTTATTTAATCATAATTAGCTACTTATTTAATCATAATTAGGTAATTAGTTAAACATAATTAGGTAATTAGTTAATCTAATTAGTTAATCATAATTAGGTAATTAGTTAATCTAATTAGTTAATCATAATTAGGTAATTAGTTAATCATAATTAGGTAATTAGTTAATCATAATTAGGTAATTAGTTAACCATAATTAGGTAATTAGTGAATCATAATTAGGTAATTAGTTAATCATAATTAGGTAATTAGTTAATCATAATTAGGTAATTAGTTAATTATAATTAGGTAATTAGTTAATCATTAGGTAATTAGTTAATGATAATTAGTTAACTATGTAATCATAATTAGGTAATTATTTAACCATAATTAGGTAATTAGTTAACCATAATTAGGTAATTAGTTAATCTTAATTGTGTATTTACTTAATTATAATTAGTTAATTAATTAATCATAATTAGGTTATTAGCGAAGTAGTTATATTATTCAGCGAAGTAGTTATATTAATTAGCGAAGTAGTTATATTAATTAGCGAAGTAGTTATATTAATTAGCCAAGTAGTAGTAAATTGCTTATGGAATATACCTTTGCATTACATTCTAGGTATGATAATGAATTTAGTTTCCAATCTACCTTGACCTCGGTTTGTAATTGAAGTTATGAACTTGAATTTAGTAGTTCAATATATTTTTGCATATTAAGTGTTAGAGTTATCATGAAATGATTTCTCTCTTGAGTAAAGTATCCCCGGGTAGAGGGGCTTTGGGTCGGACCACCTACTTTCCTGGAGGCTTTCCTTGTCTAGGAAAGTGAATGGGGTTGGCTATCTGTCGCTCCGAGCTTACTCATGTGGAGACTTTCAATTTCATATAACTCTATGATTTTTACATGACGTGTTCGTGTACCTCATGCATATAATGCAAGTGGATATGTATAAATATATTTGACTTCTATTTTTGGGTAATTAACACAAACTTGTGGGTTGTGTAAATAGTTACACATCAATATGGTTTGAACATATTGATTTGGTGGAGGGATTAGGATTTCAACCTAAATTACTAGAAGCATTCATACATAAATTGATTCTTTAATCATATTTAATTAATAACAGTGGTTTCTTTTAGATAAAAAATATGGTCGCCGCTTATATTTATTGCAACAGTCAAATAATTGAGACAGAACAAGGATGTAGTTATAGTATACATCCAGAAGCTGTTGCGATGCTTGGAGGATGTACTACTTTGGAAGCTGTGCAAAGAAAAATTCATCGGAGGTTAAAACTGGCAAGGAATCAAGTGATAGAGTCCATCACATTCAGACATCTCCAATTTATAGATAGGTTTTGGCATGTGCCCTATCCGGTAAATGATGATGATGATTGGGAATATATAATTTCATTGGTTAAGTATATACCTGAGAATCAAATGATGGAGTTGTATGTCACTATAGCTACAATGGAGGTTCCATCAGCATTGGAAGTTGACCCATCTCAAAGTCATGAGACTATGCCATATGCTCCTTCACATCAGGACGTTCCATCAGCATCGGTAGTTGTTCCATCATTTCCATCAGCCACAGTTTCAATGGATAGTCCTCCACATACTTTAGATGCATTGGTTGATGAATTTGAGGATGATGACAATTTTGAACAAGATGAAGAGGAAGTTGAAGAAGAAGAAGAAGAGCATGCGGAAGATCAGTCTGTACCAACTCATGTGAGGTTCAACCGACCATTGAACCATCCTCCACAATTGGCTTCATGGTCGACTGAAGGCATGAATCTCTTTCCAGAATTTGATTATTCAGTTATTACTCCCAGTTCAGAATTTCCAGGAATCATAGGTGGCACAAATCGAGTGTCAGATAACGGTGTTCTGTATATTGGCAGAGAGTTTGAGAGAAAAGAAGCAATGAAAAATGTGATAAAACAATATCACATTGAAAGACATTACTCATATGTTGTAGAAGAGTCAAAGAGATCTTACTATTTGATCCGTTGTGACAAATATGAATCGAACTGTCAAATGCGTCTGCGAGCTATTATTGATAACACTTTTCACAGCTGGCGCATCACTAGATTTACTCCACACACTTGTGTGAACCCAAGTTTGGCACAGGAACACTCTTCATTAGATGTTGAGTTTGTTTCAACTATTATTGTTGAAATGATTAGAGCATGTCAAGACGTCCCTGTGGTTCTGGTCATTGAGCGAATCAAACAGCTTTTTGGGTATCAAATCTATTACTGGAAGGCATGGGCAGCACGACAAAAGGCTATTGTGAAAGTGTATGGTGATTGGGATGACTAATATCGAGTTTTACCACAACTGTTGGAGCTTCTACACCACAATAATCAAATAGTCTATCGGTTACATACTGTTGAATATGTTAACCAACAGAACCAACTTGACCGCTCAATGGTTGTGTTTGATAGATTATTTTGGACATTTTTACCATGTGTGGCGGCTTTTAGACATTGCAAGCAGTTCATACAAATTGATGGTACATTTCTGTATGGAAAGTATACAGGAACTTTATTGATTTCCGCCACACAAGATGGAAATCGAGCCCCTCTGCCTATAGCATTTGCAATTGTGGAGAAAGAGAACTTCTCATCATGGAGCTGGTTTCTGGCATGTCTCCGAGAGTTTGTTACGGATGCAGAAGGGATTTTTCTTATTTCTAATCGCCACCGTGCAATCAAGGAGGCGATACAGTCTGAGGGTCTTTTGTGGAGACCACCCTATACCCATCATCGATACTGTATTCGACACATTGCCAGCAATTTGCGAAAGAAGTTCAAGAATGAATCGATGAAAAAGGCAATCTTAAAAATTGGTATGAATATCCTTTTCTGTTAAAATGTTTTTGTCATAGTTATTTTCAAAACTTTTTAGATGACTGCTTGTATGATAGCATATGAGCCTCAACAACAAAGGATGGAGGAGCGTCTTCAAGATATCCACAGAGTGAATCCAGAAGTGTATGATTACATGATGCAAATTCCAAAACAGAAATTGTCGTTGGCATATGATGATGGGAGGAGATATGGTCATATGACGACCAACATCGTAGAATGTATAAATGGAGTTTTCAAGGGAGTTAGAAAACTTCCTATCACAGGTAAATACGAATATTTGAATATATGTTACTCAGAAGAGCTACTATTATAATATAATATTTGTATGATGTCGTAAATCTAAATTTCAGGGTTGGTATAAGAGACATTCTATCGTAGTGTAAAGTACTTTCTGGAATGAGGAAAGCAAGATGAAGAGGGCTTGAACAGAGGAATGTGTTATGGACACCATTTCCAACGTGAGCTAGATACAGTTCTTCAAGAGGCCGCAACTTACCGTGTAACTGCATTTAATCGTCCAGAGCAACGATTTGAGGTCGCTGAGCCCGGTGATGCTGTGGCATGTAGCAATGGTCGTGTGCGAGTTGTTTTATTGGAGAAGCGTTACTGTGATTGTGGAAACTTTCAGGCACTGAGATATCCATGCGGCCATGTGATTGCTGCATGTGCTTACGTACACATATCTTGGGAGCAGTTCGTTGATCCGGCTTATCGACTCGAGAGCATCAACTCCTGCTATAGTACTCCGTGGATGCCAATCGAGGAATATCAGAATTTTCGGCTGCCTGATGGCGCACCCACGCTTCTACCGAACAACAATAGACTTCGACCTAAAGGGAGACCAAAGTCGACTCGTATTCGGAATGAGATGGATTAGCCTAGTGAACATCCAGCTGGACGGCGGTGCAACATATGCCGCCAGGAAGGTCATACGAAGACACATTGCCCTAGACACATAGGGCAATCATCTAATGGTTAAAATGAATCACGTACTCTATCAGTTACTGTAAAACTTTGTACATGTAATCATTTTTATCATTATCTTCATTTTTAATCATATTTGTCTTACTTGTATATAGGGTAACTTTTAAAAAATGTACCACGATTTCACGTGATATTTTTTGTCGAACGATCAACATTACATGAGTAGCTTTAAACAGACAACACCAACTCAAAAAAAGGAATGTACCTGTATAAGAAAACAAAACCAGTTGAACTATTAAATGAAAATGTCATCAGTTTTTTATAATGAAAGATGAACTTACAATAACCACAAAACAAAAACGAGGAAACTCCGAACGTCTTCACCCCAACACCCCACCACGGGAGACAACAACTAACCCAATGTGTTTATGCGTCTTTCAATATTAATTGATAAATTTCATATCTTCCATGATAAATGTCATATCTTACATGAAATTAATGTTTTGCTGTTTGCACATTCAGATGGAGCAACCACTTTTATCCGACCAGTAAACGCACGTGTCGCGCGATGTGTTGGCACGGCGACCTGTTAGACATATTCATGTTCGGAGAGTGCATCGTTTCCATCATGAGGCACCGCCGGCGGCTATTTGTCCATACCTTAGACGTGTAGGCTTTTACGGAGTCGCTATGTGTGACTTCAAGACCATCGACCATCATTTGATAGCTGCGTTGGTTGAGAGATGGCGGCCAGAGACACACACGTTTCATCTCCCAGAGGGAGAGATGACTATTACATTAGAGGACGTCGCCTACATGTTGGGGTTACCTATCCATGGAGATGCAGTTACGGGTGCTAGTACTGGCGATTGGGTTGCAGTCATACAGAGGCTGCTAGGCATTGACGTCATCGGCGCACGGGGTGTCCTCCAGGGTTCGCGCTTGCGAATGAGGTGGCTTGATCAGCATTTCGACGTCATTCCAGATGATGCAGACGAGGAGACGCTTCTTCAGCACACACGTGCATACATTTTGCGGCTGCTCGGAGGCATGTTGTGCGTCGACTATTCCACTACTTTGGTACACATGATGTACCTCCCATTACTTGAGGATCTGGATCAGACGGCGACATACAGTTGGGGGTCCGCTGTATTAGCACATCTGTACAGATCTCTCTGCACTAGTTGTCAAGCCGATTCACATCAGATTGCAGGTTGCATGGTGTTAGTACAGATGTGGGCCTGGGAGCGTTTTCCACGCATCGCTCCTCGAGTTGTCGCACCGCTTGCACCGGAGCTACTTCAGGACTGTCCTCGAGGACGATGGTATGTCTACATCATTACTTTTGGTTATTTAGTACTTTTGTTATTGTTTTTTATAAACTTATCGTAGATTACTCTTTTTTCACCAGATGGAGTCAGTCTCAGAAGTTTTCACATACTCCAAGACATAGTGTGCACAGCTTCAGACAGATATTCGATGCTATAGTGCCGGCTGATGTAAGTTAAACAGTACTTTTTTGTAGGAAAATTTGTTTTTTTATCACTATTTTAAGTTATTTCAATATAATCTCAGTAAAATTATCATGCTACTATATGACTTATTTTTTGAGTTTACATTTCAGGTTTCATGGACTCCTTATACAGGTTATGTCTATGCATCACTTCCACTATACTGCACAGCTTTGGCTGGAGATCGTGCTGCAGTGGTGCCACTCATTCACTTCCACATCGTTGAGTGGCACCAGCCAGACCGGGTCATGCGCCAGTTCGGTTTTATACAGCATATCCCCTTGGCACCGCGACAGTCTACCGAGTTACATTCGATTGTGCTTATAGGTAGACAGACGACAGACTGGCGGCGACATCATGCATCTTATATCCAGCTTTGGGACAGGCGTGCCCGATTTAGTATCTTTCCACAGGGATATATCACATCACACTCTCATTTATCTGATCAGGGGGATTATGCACACTGGTATCGACGTCACACCATCATTCACCTTACACGTCAGGGGATTGGCATTCAGCGATTGGTATGTTTACTAAGATTTATTAATTTTGTTTAACTCATTTTTGATATTAATTTGATTGTTATTTCATTTGCAGGAAGACGTCATTAGTCAGCTTGCACATTCCACACAGCCTCAGGAGCATGCATATATTCTACGAGAGGTAGTTCATCGGGATGTGGTGGCTCTATTGGATCATCTCCGGTTAATGCATGACAGTTTTTTTGATGAGGAGCCATAGATATATCCTGATCCATATCTTCAGGCAGAAGCACCGGAGGATGACGATGTCCCTGCTATGCCTGCTGAGGAGGATGCACCACCACCGCCGCCGCCAGCTGGACGACAGAGACGAGCACATCCGGAGGGGCAGAGGCGACGACATCGACATCCGAGAGCGGCTCCTGCAGATGTCGTCGCACCACAGAGAGACGATCCCGCCCAACCGACTGATGATTTTGCACAGCAGGGAGACGCTTATATACCGCATATGGCGTCTCCGCAGACTACTATGGACTTCGATCTGGGTGCAGTCACACAGCTTATGGCGGCCCCCTCTCCTCCCGACGAGACCTTCTTCAGTACCTCATTTCTACCATTTATAGGAGCTTCAGAGCCATATGTCACCCCATATGATTTTGGGGCATCCTCACATGATTTTGGGGCATCCTCACATGATTTTGGTCAGTCCTCTACACAGCATCATGGGGAGGCACCAGAAGCACCAGAAGAGGAGGAACCTGTAGAGAGGACACCGGAGCGACACGGACGTCGGACGCGGAGAGGACGTGACATTCAGACACTGCGTTGTGGTACCGGGGGGCATCGTCATTGATGTTTTTGGATGTAATGTTGTATATATTAAAAAACTTATTCACTATGATAAGTAATTGTTGTTTAAGTCAAATAACAAGAAAATCAAAAATATATTAAATACAAACTTATTTCAATTAACTATTAAATTATAAAGTACATGTACAATATAAACAAAATTTGTCACAGTGACTTAACCATTAATAATTAATAATTATAATGACAAATAATAATTAATAATTATATTACTAACAAATTAATTATTGTATATCAAATAATAATGTTTTATAGACGTTCAAAGTCACATAGTTGAAACATTTTTAAGTTACAACTAGGTGGTTTTGAAAGCCTATAAAATATTTTCTGTCGACATTTTTTACGTAATTTTTTTATTTTCATCTATTTAGTATATGTTTAATCCATGTTTTAAGTTTCATTCATACCGGTCATATGGATTATGTTTTATAGACGTTCAAAGTCACATAGTTGCAACATTTTTAAGTTTCAACTAGGTGGTTTTGAAAGCCTATAAAATATTTTCTCTCGACATTTTTTACGTAATTTTTTTATTTTCATCTATTTAGTATATGTTTAATCCATGTTTTAAGTTTCATTCATACTGGTCATATGGATTATGTTTTATAGACGTTCAAAGTCACACAGTTGAAACATTTTTAAGTTACAACTAGGTGGTTTTGAAAGCCTATAAAATATTTTCTGTCGACATTTTTTACGTAATTTTTTTATTTTCATCTTTTTAGTATATTTTTAATCCATGTTTTAAGTTTCATTCATACTGGTCATATGGATTATGTTTTATAGACGTTCAAAGTCACATAGTTGCAACATTTTTAAGTTTCAACTAGGTGGTTTTGAAAGCCTATAAAATATTTTCTATCGACATTTTTTACGTAATTTTTTTATTTTCATCTAGTTAGTATATGTTTAATCCATGTTTTAAGTTTCATTCATACTGGTCATATGGATTATGTTTTATAGACGTTCAAAGTCACATAGTTGCAACATTTTTAAGTTTCAACTAGGTGGTTTTGAAAGCCTATAAAATATTTTATGTCGACATTTTTTACGTAATTTTTTTATTTTCATCTATTTAGTATATGTTTAATCCATGTTTTAAGTTTCATTCATACTGGTCATATGGATTATGTTTTATAGACGTTCAAAGTCACATAGTTGAAACATTTTTAAGTTTCAACAAGGTGGTTTTGAAAGCCTATAAAATATTTTCTGTCGACATTTTTTATGTTTTTTTCCCATCTATTTATATATTTTTAATCAATGTTTTAAGTTTCATTCATATTGGTCATATAGATTATCTTTTATAGCGTTCAAAGTCACATAGTGGAAACATTTTTAAGTTACAACTAGGTGGTTTTGAAAGCCTATCAAATATTTTCTATCGACATTTTTTACATAATTTTTTTATTTTCATCTATTTAGTATATTTTTAATACATGTTTTAAGTTTCATTCATATTGGTCATTTAGATTATATTTTATAGGCTTTCAAAGTCACATACTTGAAACATTTTTAAGTTTCAAGTAGGTGGTATTGAAAGACTATATGTTTAACAATATTTCAATTTTTTTTATAAATAATTACTTATAACTACGTAAATATATATATGTACAAATATATAATTATAAACATACAAGTATAACTATAATTACAATATAATTCTAAATATAATTATAAATATAATTCTCCACACACACACATACATACATATATATATATATATATTTATATATGAATATTAAATATATTTATAAATAAATTTTAAATATATATGTAACAATATTTTCATAATTATATATTTTAAATATATTCATATTCATATAATTATAAATATTTATATATAAAGATTAGTTTATAATTATATAATTACAAATATATTTTTTATTTAAAAAATATATATAAATAGATTTATATTTATAAATATTTATTTTTAATTATATATATACATAATTATATTTATACACACACATATAATTATATATATACATAAATATAATTTCATTATTATATAATTATAAATATAATAATAATTAATTTATCATTTTTAAATACATATTTATAAGATTATTTTTAAAATTTTATTTATTTATTTTGAAATTATTTATTAAAAAGAGATGAGGTGGAAAAAAAATTAAAACAACAAAAAAAGAAAACAAAACCATAAAAAAAAGGTGGCAAAGCGCCACTTCAAGTGGCACTCAACAAACCCATATTCCTAAATATACTAAACCTAGACCCATTTAAATAAAAAAAAAACCCCATCCCCCTAATATACCCGGCAAAAAAAACATGGGTGAGAAGCAAAAAAAAACAAAGGGACGGGAAAAGAGCTACTGATGGTGCGTAAGGACTGGAGGTGTATCAGAGGGGGGTATCTGTAGCTTCGATAGAAAATAAAATGAAATATCGGTGACGATAGAATAGAAAATAAAGTCCACCGTTAGTACATAAAATAATAGTTTACTAAAATAAAATAGAATTGAAACTAAAATAAATTAAATAAAGACTTACAATAATTAATTAATATAATGCTAAGTACCATTAATTTAGAACAGAATTTTTATTAAACCTTGAACACATTAAAATAATTAAATAGAAACACTAAAATTATAAACAGAATAAATTTTTAAACTAAATTAATAAAAGACTTAACATTAAAATAACTATAAAAATTAATTAAAGAATAGCAGCAAATATAAATAAAAATCATCGGTGACCTAATAAGTCGCCATAAGAGATCATATACCTCACTCGTAGACTAAAACAATATAAAAATGAATTAAAACTCAATCTGCATACATAAAAAATAATAATTAATGTTTAAAAACTATTAATTAATTAATTAATTAACTAATCGAACATATAAAATTAAAAGCGAACTATTTAAATTAATTTAAAAGCACACATAACTTACTTAAATGACGAGCAGGAAGACTAAACACATAAAATAATAAAATTAACTGATTCTAATGTAACTTAATTATAAGATTAATTAATAAAATAAAGTCTAAGCAAATAAAATTACAACTATTAAATAATTATTTAAAATAAAAAAATAACTTATTAAAAAGAAAGCAAGCAGAACTAATTTAAACTAGTTACTCATCATTTTTCTTTTTATAAAAATAAAGGGGTTACCGCTACTGATAAATAAGAGCTACCGGTAGTTTAAATTAAAAGCTACCGGTAAGACACAAAATAAAGCTACCGTTAGATTTAGAAAAGAGGTACCGGTAGGAAAGAGTATCGGTGACAAGGGTCACCGATAGGGGCAGAGTCACCGATAGAGACAGAGTCACCGATAAACAATACCGGTAACCTGCTATCAGTAGCTTAGCTACCGGTAGTCTGGCAAGCCGTAACTTAGTTGTAAAAACTTAAAAATTAAAAGTAAACTAATTAGCACACTCAATAATTAATAATAATGAAAAATTAAATAAAATAAACAAATATAGATTTAATTAAACAAAATGAAAATTAATTATTTTAAAAACAAAGAAGGTATAAATCAACTATTTAAGGATCCATAATTACATAAAATGTTATAAAAAATGAATATTTGACAAAAAAATTATAAAAATACAAAGGTACAAATATTTAGCATTAAGTGATTAAATAATTAATTAAATCAGTAATATTTAAGTAAAAAAATGTGGCAAAACTTGTGTTTTAAAGGCCACATCAGAAATTCTGATGTAAAATATATTATATAATTATATGAAGTTTTATACTAGTTTTTACCTTTAGGTAACCATTCTAGTATTTGTAGATACTTAAAGATATGAGGAATTTATTATTATTATTTTATGGATATTCTGATCCATTAAAAGTTATTTTTTTTTCTTCGGGCATAAAAAAATCATATTGGATATCCATTCCCTCGAGTTAGAGATCAAGTGTAAATTGATCGAAGATAAACTTAGGGGTGAAATTATGCTTATGAAATATAAACATGTCAAGTACATATATTTTATGGCATTCCCTATCATTATATTAATAGAATCTCTCAACTTTCGGAAAAGGATGTTAAAATTAAAATATTATACATTTACATTCATTTCTGATGAATCAATGGTATTTTCACCCATCACAGATTTATTACTTTGTGATCATTAACATATTCTTAACAATGTTCATTATCACTACCTATTTTTTCTTTGATGTTACTGATTTGGCCTTAAAAACACATGTTCTTCCACATCTTTTTAATTAATTTTATTTATTTATTTAATTATTATGAAACTTTTTTCTAAATAAGTTCACTTTTGTATTTTCAAAAGTAATTTTTTTATTTAATCGTTTTTTATAATAACTCATGTTTATTAAGCTTTAAAATAGTTAATTTATAGTTTACTTTATTTTTAAAGTCTTACAATTTATTATTTAGTTTAGTGTCTTAGCCTTCATGTTTAATAATTTGACTTTTTATTAATTAATTAATTAATCTTACTTTTGCACATAAACAATGTAGTTTTGAATTTAACATCTCATATATTAAATATTAAATAATATGAAATAATATAATTTAATTATTTGATGTCTTTTAACAAATCATTAATTATAAAATCAAGATTATAAACTTACTTCTTTTATTAAATCTCTTTAATTTAATTTCATTAATATATTCAATTATTCAAAATAATTTACCGTCTACTGTAATAAATTTAATTTGTTTTAGTAGACTTTTTAAGTAATTTAACTTTGTTATATAAATGTTTAAATTTTGTATTAACTTTTAATAATTTAGTTGATTATTAATTTTAGTTTTAGTTTAGTAACAATTTATGTTTTATAAATTGAAGTTTATAATAATTTAACTTAAGTTTAAATGGTTTTATTGTTTTGTAAATTCATTTTAGTTTTTGAGTATCAATTATTTTAGATAATTTTTATGTTGTTTATTTTTATTTGGGTTTTAATTTGTTTTTAATAATAGCTTTCTTGTTGGCAGTTTATGTTTAGAGTCACGTTGCCACCGTAACCCCTGTAGTTGTTACCCTTATGGTTCCAGAGTAAATTTACTTTACTGTCTACCCCTTGGCGCTGCTTCACATCCTTCATTATGGTGCCACGACAAACACGGCCACCATCTCCACCGTTTTCTTCGTTCCACTATGGCAACACAATTCATCCACCGTTTCATCATCTGCAGCCCGCGTCATGGTTTCATTTTCTCACACTGTTTCGTTCCCTTGACACTGCAACCCATCCTGCAACCGGTTGTTGTTCGACCATTTTACCTCCGCTGAACCCATTGAATAAGTTCTTCGAATTGTGATGTCGCACTGCATCTGAGGAGCCGAGTCACCGATGTTGTGTGCTTTTGGACCAACGAACCCTCACCGTGTGGGGGAATTCTCACCGCTGAGGTCCCTGAAGGAAGATCAGCTACTGCGAGCCGCGACTGACCCTTGGAGGAGGCCTGCGCGCCGCAGATGTGAAGCTCGGAACCCGCTGCGGGAAGGGATCATCGCTGATAAGAGGAGGCCGCACAGCCGCATATGTAGGGTGTCATCATCGATCAGAATCTACCGAAGCCACCGCCGCTCTCCGCCACCAGTATTGAACTAGAGCCACACCATCACCTGAGGAGGAGGGCGAGCGTAGAGATGACGCGTGAGGAGTAAGCTACGCCGCTGAAGAAGGTCGCTCGGCGCTTGCTGGATGAAGACAATCACTGCTGTAGTTGAGCAGTACCACTGCCTGTTGCCGCCACGGTGGATGGGTTGAGCTGCCGTGGAGCTGCGTGTCGCCGGACTGAAGAAACCTCCGTCGAGGGTTTCTCCTTCCTGAAGAAGGAACCGAATATTCCCCCCGTGTGAACCAAATTTAGGGGGGGGGGGAATAGAATAAAAAAACAAAACAAAAAAAAACAAAAAAATAAATAATAATATAAAAATAAATTAACAATTAATAAAAAAAATTGAACTTATATTTAAATAATAAAAAACTATTATAATATATAACTATTATAATATTAATAAATAAATAAGTTATAAAATATAATATAAGACAAACTAATAAGAATTTATTAAATTAAAATATAAAAAATAATATTATCTTAATAAAATTAATTACTAACGAAAATAAATATATTAACACTTTAATTATAATTTAATTTCAACATAATAAATATAATAATTAAATTAATAAAGTAATTTATATTAATCTAATTTAAGCATTAAATTAAGTTATACTAACTAATTATTAATAATACTTATACTAATTAAATAACTTAATTAATAATAATAAATTTAAAACTTAATAATTTTATTTAGTAAAAAATTTATAATTAATAATCATAATAATAATATTTAATAATAATTATCAATTGAGATATTTATTAATTGACTTTAATTACATTTTAATAAGTATTACAACATTAGACTTAAAAAATAAGTATTATTTAAATTTCTTAGTGTTTTAACTATTTTTTTTTAATTTTGTCTAGGTTCACTCAACAGACTTACGGGGAGTTAGTTACAAGGGCAAGACTCAAATGAAGTGAGTTTGACTGAAAAAACGCACGTGTACGATACACAAGTAAGGGAACCTTGAATTCAGTGGTAGGTTGTGGTGACAGGCATCAGATGACCACGAGTTTAAAAGCAGAGCAGAGGGTGGGGGACATGCATTCGATTCATTCGATCATCCACTTCCGTCCAGAGCAGAGCAAGAACTTGGGGAAAATATTGGAACACTTCTCGGAGAACCACTTCCTGAAGACCCGAGGTTCAAGAGCAACAACGATATAGGATTGAATAGGGAGATCTCTTCCTATGTTTTCATTTAAATTTATTTCTTGTAATCGAATGATATCTGATTACTTAATAGAGATGTTGTTAGGATAAACCTTCTAGTTTGGGGAGAAAGTGAAGTTCTACTAGTTATCCTTAAATTATTCCTTTTCATTAAATCATTTCAATGAATTCAGAATTAATCGGCGACATCAATACTAAATTAATTTAATTACTTTTAACCCCAAGAAAATCATTTTCAAAACTCCACAATCAATCGGCGAGATTGATTATGGATACATATTTCAAAATAAATAATAAATTCACAATACTTCAGGACTTACTACGAGTTCAATCTGTTGTCATTTTCGAATCAAAATTTTCACAATTGATTTATTTTGGAGTGGCAAACTCTGAAATCAATCTGTTTGTGTGACTTAACTCCTGGCGAGGGAGGTAATTCATTCTCTTTATGGTGGTACATTGCAATAACTTTTAAGTGAATTGGAATACTTGTAAAACCACTAGAATGAAGATTTTTCCCCGAGCGATTTACTTTATTATTCATTTATCAGCGTTCTATATCTCCATTTCTCTACGTTTTCAACTATTTCATGCTTCAATTTAGTTTAGATACAAGATTTGAAATGTTCAGTCACTTTACATCTTTATAAAAACACAAAAAAACAAAAAAATAAAAAAATAGTAATTCTTCTCCAATCCTGACAACAATGGGGTCTTTTTGAAAGTTTTTTAGAAGAATAGGGGTCATAATTGCCTTCTCTATGGGTTCGACCCTGCTTACCACATATACTATAGTTAGTAGGAATAAAAATAATTAAACTTTGATCGGCTTCAACAATAGTCGGCATCATGTTTTTGGCGTCATTGATGGGGAAGGCACAAGCCATTACTTTTCTAAAAAAATCAAAAAAATAACATATAAAAAAATTAATAAAAATTTGAAATCTATAAAATAATTTCTTTTATTCACTAATTCATTTGCCCAATGTTTGCTACTTTTTTATTACCACTACTTTTTACTGTTGTTTCTTACTTTTTCCACTTGATGTTCATTTCTGTTGTACTAGTCTCACTCTGATATCACAATTTTCATGAGCACAAGAGAATTCATTGTTACATTAGAGCCTTCAAACTCTGAACTAGACAAACATTTAGCTGCTCTTAAAAAAATATTGCAATGGAGAATCAGGATAATAGAGTTGATCAAAACATGAATGTGCCACAACACATAGTTCCAGCCCCCCAGTTACCTAGACTTAGGGAGTTTCAAATTCCAATTGTATCAAGTTACCCATCCTCTATTGGGTTGTCCCCTAGGTCTAGGAACTATTGAATTAATCAGTCTCACCTTTCTCAAATTTCTTCATTCAATGGTATTCTAGGAGAGGATTTACTTGAGTTAATTAAAGAGTTATATAGTTATGTACAACAATTACATGTAACACCCCGACCCTAGTTACCTAGAGTCGGTGCATTATTACATAATATTGGCATGATCATAAGAGATCAAGTCTCGAAAGATCGATCAGTTTAGTAGCCTTGGAAACACTAGATATATTCATAAGTCTTACATTACATCAGAAATTGAAAAACTACAACAACATCTTTTCTTCATAGACCACACTCATATCCCCTCATACTATCCCTGCAGGTCATTCATAAAATACTTCTTCACATCCTGGAAAAAATAAAACATTGAAAGGGGTGAGCTCAGATGCTTAGTAAGGATAACAATATAGCGGAAACTTTCATAAATAAACATAAACATTTAAGGCAATGTATAACTAAAACAAAAGCCTTTTAAACTTAAAATTCAGTATAATATGGAAAAGATAAAATGAAATAATGCAATTTACCTTTTCACATGGATATTCTACTAATTGAATAATCACATGCAATATCAATAACCACTTTCATAATAATGGAATGCATAATGCCAGACTATCATAACCACATAGTCAAGGCATTGTGCCAAGACTACAAATAAGATTTTGTTAAGGCTTTGTGCCAAGACAATAGTTTGTCTCATGAGACCTACCGATGCATCGAGGATCTATAGCGGGCTCCACCCGTCACTTACTAATTCCAATGCATTCCTCATATGAAAATGTTTAAACATAACATAAACATTCGTATTAAAACTAGCATACGAAAATTAAATACTTTATCCATAAACGATGAATGGTATGAAATAACACATCCACAGTCAAACATATCACAAAACCTTCAATACAATATGTAAGTTTTGTATCATAATAAATCAACTTCAAAAAAACTTAAAATCTATCAAAGGATATTGACATAGATGAAAATGATCAGTAAAATGATTTTAGAGAAATACCCATTTTTCATTAAATCATTTAAAAGTCTCACAATTTATGAAGGAAGTCATTTAAAAGAGATTTTTGAATCAAAGTGTCCCATACCACTTTTAAACTTTTGAAAATAATTATCATTTCAAAACATTCAAGTCCATATAACTAAATCCTTAAAATCATTTTGAAAACATAGACATTGATTAAAAGGGGTTTAGAAAGACAAATCTTTAAAACATTTAAAATAATGATCTAGTTAAATAGACCCTCCCATAAAACCTTAAAAGATCCCTTTTGAAAACATTTTTATGAAACATGGACATTGATAATAAATATGTCCCAGTAGATACTTATGTAAAAACAATCTCGGATAATAAAGAGATTGTGAAATTAACCCTTACCTTGTAATTTTACTTGGTCGAGGGTAGGTTAACCTCCTGTATAACGGTGAAATAATTTTTATTAAATTATAAAATAATTATATACATTAATATGACATCATATATGATCTTTTAACATTGCTTTGTTAATAATATCTTAGTATTATTGTCGTTTCGGGTGTTAACTGATTCATTTTCCTTTATATGCTTTGTTATGTAAGCCGTCTTTGTTATGGATAGGTTGTATCATATTCATATACAGAATGATATCAAGTCCCTAAAAATTATTTTTAATCAATAAATGAAAATTATTCTTGAATGTAAATGATGGGGAATGAATCTCATCGCGTTCGTGGAGACGGTAGTCCGTACGTACGCACGAGCTACAATATCATTATTTTGATATTAAAATAATATATAATTGGATGATATATCATATATACAGAATCACTATCATGTCATATTTATTATTTACATCAATTACACATTATTATTATACCCATCCAAAGAATAATGTATTGAATAACAATTACACCACGACGTGGAGATGGTAATCTGTACGTACGCACATATGGTGACATGTCATTCAAAGGATGGATAAAATACTGAATATGGTTATACCACATTTATAATAACATCACAGTCTATAGAAGATACTATAGTTATTACTTTAGAATGGAAATAACAAATAAATAAGAAGTTGAAGAAGAAATGAACTTGAAAGAGGGTGGTGAAAACATTACTTCTTCTTCGGGTTCTTCCTTTTGATTTGATCAAAAGGGCTCCTTAGGTTGGCTTTCTGATCAAAATAAGGACTCTAGGTTGAAGGGAGGATAGTTGAGAGTATATTTGGGCAGGGGTTGGCTGAGAAAAATGGATTTTAAGGTGTTAAATTGAGAGAAGGGGGAGTGCCCTTTTATAAGAGGGGTGAGGTACACCTTACGAAAAGAGTGAAATATTATTTTATAATAAAATCATTTTCGATTTATAATGGCTCCAAACTGATTTATTTAGAGTTTAACGTATGGATGAGTCAAAAACCACCCAACCAATTGGTTTTAGACATGTTTGGGTCACTATATTAACCTTATCTTTTAGTTTTAACTCTTAGTTAATTAGTTTGACATTTATCATGTCTCTTTGTATTTTTATATTATATGGTTAATAAAATTACTATATACATCCAAGCAAACCCCAAGTGGTTCATTAATAATACAAATATAATTATATAAGTCTTTTTTCTGAACCTTAGATTTTTAGGAATAGAATATCAATTAATAATATAATATTTGTTTTAAAAACTCTTTTTTGTCAATTTTGACACTATTTGGTATTTTGTTTTTGATAAAATCATAACAGCATTATTACTTCTAAAAAAATTAATTTAATCAACCCTAACATGTAATATTAACCTATAAAAGCCGTGTAATTCATTAAAAGTCTCAAATTATATTTATTTAGGTATTT
Source organism: Viscum album (assembly GCA_963277665.1). Lineage (NCBI taxonomy): Eukaryota > Viridiplantae > Streptophyta > Magnoliopsida > Santalales > Viscaceae > Viscum > Viscum album. Next base: position 839,398,770 of record OY728167.1, read on the forward strand.
ATAATATCAATTATTTTAATATTTCATTATTAAGGTAATTACTGCATCATTATTGTGTCATAAATTAATTAATTTATATGGTGTCTAAAAATTATAAAAAAACTACAATGATGTAGGAAATATTTTTATATTTCCAATGAAAAGATAACTTATATAACCCCATGTAAAAATTAATTTTCTAAAAGATATTGGTTTATTTCATTTTTGCCTTTACTTTAAATTAATTAAAATAAAGTGTCATTATCCATCTTAAGCGGCTCCATGGGGTCCCAAAATCGACCTAAAGATGCCCATGGTCATCCATGACTCATCCAATAAGGTTAGGAAATGTGTTAAGGTAATTTTGAATTATTATAATATTCTTTTAACCTTAAACTACCTTATTTACCTGGGTAAAGAAAAGTCAAAAGTTATTATTCACCAAAAATTATTTTCATCTTATTGAACCACATTTGACTTAATAATAACAACCATGTATGTAGGATTTTTGAAATTCAATTCACCGAAGCGTTAAAATTTCATTTCAATGAAAAAGTCAGTTTTTAACTACTACTTAGTGGTTTCACTATTCATCAAAAATTGATGTTTTTCAGAAAAATACCTCTAAGCTATATTTGATATTATGAATTCAAAAATGATGTCTATTTTACCAAATTCAAAACATAGAATTTTCATTAATTAATTTAAAATTAATTCCTGTTGTCAAAACAAATAGCGGGTTTTTAAGAAACAATATCTGTCAAAAGATTGACACTTGTTTATGCCCAATTTCAAAGTGCAATTTCTTCCAATAACCAGAATTGGTTTAAATAGTAAAAACAAAATCTAATTACACCGTGAAACCATTTAAAAATATAATCTAACCTTATAAATAAATTATATTAAAAGGGATTTTTGAATTAAAATACAGTATTTTTCATTATTTATCAAAAAATGAATTTTATCAGAAAAATACCAAAATTTTACCCAAAGTAAATTTTGATGTCCCGATTCTAAAGAAGAATTTTATTTTGTAAAATTGAATATATAAACGTTTCAAATATTGGATTTAAAAAGGGTTCTCCATTAAAAGGCGATAAATTTGTATTTTTTGAAAAATACTTCTATTATCTGAAAGAAAATGAATTTCTTCTTATACTATGTCTAAGAAACTCATAATATGGATTCTAAAATTATAAGGATTATATAAAATTCAAAATTCAGTTAATACTATTCATAACTGCTTTTGAACGGCCAGTTTGGTATGTCGTGATGCGCTTGAACTCAGTGTTGCGTGTAATGCATGTTATTGCATTACTTTGAAGAAATAACGTACTATGAAATCTTGGGGGTGTTACATTCTCCCCTACTTCAATAAATTGCGTCCTCGCAATTTGAAAATTTTCTTCTAAAATAAATAGAAAATACCTTTTTGGAAAACCCACATCGGAAATTGGGTTAATAAAATTTAGTCTTAATAAGAGGGAAAGGGAAATAGAAGGGTAACCACCAAATTATGATCTCGATTAGGAGAACATTGGTGGAAATCAGAGACACATAATTAGAGGGAAAACGTAAATATTTATAGGGATTCATTGAGGTCATCAATCACAAACAAGTGTAAAATTGAAGGCCTCAAAGCCATCAATCTATGATGATTTAAAATATCATCGGTTAAACATAAGTTATTATGATAACACATTTTTGGTTTTATGATTCCTTCCCTAAAGTTTAATAATAGAATAAGAAAACAAATATATATATAGTTTCACCCTTCAACTAATTTCAACCACAAACTCATCTTTCCCTTCAAAAGGCAATAGAACTTAAAAAATATTCTATTCATCCTAATCATATAGGGTTACAAAAAAAATAAATTTATAATTCATCTATCAGACCTTTTAAAAAAACTACATTATACAATCCAGGACATCACGTATTCCAGTGGTATGTGATGCACCATTGTCGCCCTTCGGTTGCGGGTTCAAGTCTTGCGGTCTTGCCGGACGCGATGGATTGTCACCAAACCTCTGGGTTGTCCTTTTTATAACAATTCAAAAATAATCTCTAGAAATTATTTAACCTTGAAAATAGTATCAAATGTCAAACTTAATCGATTCCAACCTTTATACTTATCCAAAATACTTCTGTCCAAACTCACAGGCCAAAATTTATAATGAAGGTAAAAAAATAAAGATCCTTTTTTTCCATGTAATAACATGTGAATACTTTCATCATGTATTCTTTTAAAACATGATAACACCATGAATTACCATAAAACCTTATTGATTACATTAACTCTCCCTTATTACTTATAGAATACTGGATTTACTCCTTATATCCAAAAATTTTGAATACTCCAACAATGATGAAATAAAAAAATAATAATCAGTTCCAATGTAGTCAATAATATCCAATATAATTTATCCAAATCAATAATCTCTTATTCAAAAATTACTACCTCAGTATCAGGACCATATTAAGGATTACCTTTCCTTCAACGATGTATTTTTAAGAAAAAAGTTTAACTTGCTGTTGAGTCACTTTTCATAGTACCATATAATCTCAAATCCTTAATGGAATAATACCGCAGTACAATCCTTATTTATTTCCATAATTCATATAACTGGTACATCATCTATACAACACTGAAATGACATAATTCTTTAATAAAAACATAAAAACACTAGTCATTCCTCTTCATCTGTGGTAGTATCATAACTTGATTATTTTCCAATTGCATCATTTTAAGCATACTTTGATGATTGGGACATTGATTCGCGTAGTGTCCCAACTCCTTGCAGATGAAGCATTGTAAATTTGAAACCTTTTTCTTACCCATGAAATCACGTAATTGGTGTCCTTTTTCTCCACACTTATAACAAACTCCCATTCCCTTCAAGCATTTACCAAGGTGATTCTTTCCACAGTTATCACAAATGGGAAAATCCTTCTTTCCCTTCTTCCCTTTATCTATCTTTCTCTCTTCAATCCTTTACTTATCTTTCTTCCCTTAAAATCCATAGGACTCTGAGAATTATTTAATTATCTTATTAACACATAATACTATTTCTTCATACGATGAGAATACGCGGGAGACTATTTATTTTCTAAATGTTGGCTTAATACTATGAAAGATACGATCCTTCTTACTCTTTGGATCATGTATATTGCTGGAGTTATCATTCCTTCTACTGGGCCCCATTTCTAAAAAATAGAATACACTAGGTCAGTTTATGAATCGAAATACATAATTCCAAACTTGTATATCACTTAACATAAATTGAATAGTTTATGGATATAATCCATAATCATAAAAATGTTTTCTTTGAGGAACTATATACTCATAAACTCTTCATAATGGTTTTTAAATAAAATGAGAATTATCCTAAGCATATCCCCCAGGAGTGTCGTAACCAGGAGTGCAGCAATGCCCGTTGTCATGCACCAGTTCCTGTTCGAGTCTAGCTCAAAGAGGTGTTTTCAGGTTTTACCCCTAGGTACATTTATGCCAGAGCCGCCTCTACCTGCTCGTATCCAGACAGGGACGTATTTCTTGGAAAACTCACAAAATCTCTACAATACCAAGATTCTAGGAAGTTCTTCTATACTAATCCTAAAATTCTATCTTAGGGCTATGTGCTCTAATCAGAGTTTACCTAAATCTAGCTTCCAAGGTTTATTACTAAACTTCCTCTGATACCAACTGTAACACCCCGACCCCAGTTACCCAGAGTCGGTGCATTATTACATAATATTGGCATGATCACAAGAGATCAAGTCTCGAAAGATCGATAAGTTTAGTAGACTTGTAAACACTAGATATATTCATAAGTCTTACATTACATCATAAGTTGAAAAACTACAACAACATCTTTTCTTCATAGACCACACTCATATCCCCTTATACTATCCCTACAGGTCATTCATAAAATACCTTTTCACATCTTGGGAAAAATAAAACATTGAAAGGGGTGAGCTCAGATGTTCAGTAAGGATAACAATATACCAGAAACTTTCATAAATAAACATAAACATTTAAGGCAATGTATAACTAAAACAAAAGCCTTTTAAACTTGAACTTCATTATAATATGGAAATAATGAAATGAAATAATTCCATTTAACTTTTAACATGGATATTCTACTAATCGAATAATCACATGAAATATCAATAACCACTTTCATAATAAGGGAATGCATAATGCCAGACTATCATAACCACATAGTCAAGGCCTTGTTCCAAGACTACAAATAATATTTTGTCAAGGCCTTGTGCCAAGACACTAGTTTGTCTCATGAGACCTACCAATGCATCGAGGAGCTATAGTGGGCTACACCCATCTCTTACTAAATCCAATGCATTCCTCATATAAAAAGGTTTAAACATAAAATAAACATTCGTATTAAAACTAGCATACAAAATGTAAATACTTTATCCATAAACCATGAATGGTATGAAATAACACATCCACATTCAAACATATCACAAAACCTTCATTACAATATGGAAGTTTTGTATCATAATAAATTATCTTCAAACAAACTTAAAATCCATCAAAGGATATTGACATAGATGAAAATGATCAGTAAAATGATTTTCGAGAAATACCCCTTTTTTCATGAAATCATTTAAAAGTCTCACGGTTTATGAAGGAATTCATTTAAAAGATATTTTTGAATCAAAGTTTCCCATACCACTTTTAAACTTTTAAAAATAATTATCATTTCAAAACATTCATGTCTATATAAATAAATCCTTAAAATCATTTTGAAAATATAGACATTGATTAAAAGGGGTTTAGAAAGATAAATATTTAAAAAAATTTAAATTATGATATAGTTTAATAGACCCTCCCATAAAACCTTAAAAGATCCTTTTTGAAAACATTTTTATGAAACATGGACATTGATAATAAATATGTCCCGGTAGATACTTACGTAAAAACAATCTCGGAGATTGTGAAATTAACCATTACCTTGTAATTTTCATTGGTCGAGGGTAGGTTAACCTCCTGTATAATGGTGAAATAATTTTTATTAAATTATAAAAGAATCATATACATTAATATGATATTATATATTATCTTTTAACATTGCTTTGTTAATAATATCTTAGTATTATTGTCGTTTCAGGTGTTAACAGATTCGTTTTCCTTTATATGCTTTGTTATGTAAGAAGTGTTTGTTATGAATAGGTTGTATCATATTCATATACAGAATGATATCAAGTCCTTAAAAATTATTTTTAACCAATAAATGAAAATTATTCTTGAATGGGTATGATGGGGAATGAATCTCATCGCGTTCTTGGAGACGGTAGTCCGTACGTACGCACGAGCGACAAAATCTTTCTTTTGATATTAAAATAATATATAATTGGATGGTATATCAAATATACAGAATCATTATCATGTCATATTTATTATTTACATAAATTACACATCATTATTATACCAATCCAAATAATAATGTATTGAATAACAATTACACCACGACGTGGAGACAGTAATCTGTACGTATGCACGTATGGTGACATGTCATTCAGAGGATGGATAGAATACTGAATATGGTTATAAAATATTTATAATAACATCACAGTATATATAAGATACTGTATTTATTACTTTAGAATGGAAATAACAAAAAAATAAGTGGAAGAAGAAAGGAACTTGAAAGAGGGTGGTGAAAACATTACCTCGTTTTGGGGTTCTTCCATTTGATTTGATCAAAAGGGCTCCTTATGTTGGCTTTCTGATCAAACTAAGGCCTATAGGTTGAAGGGAGGATAGTTGAGAGGATATTTGGGTAGGGGTTGTCCAAGCCAAATGGATTTGAAGGTGTGAAATTGAGAGAAGGGGGAGTGCCCTTTTATAAGAGGGGAGAGGGGCACCTTAGGAAAAGAGTGAAATATTATTTAATAATAAAATCATTTTTAGTTTCTAATGGATAAAAACTGATTTATTTAGATCATAATGTGGGGATGGGTCGAAAACCACCAAACCAATAGGTTTTAGACAGATTTGGGTCACTATATTAACCTTATCGTTTAGTTTTAACTCTTAGTTAATTAGTTTGACATTTACCATGTCTCTTTGTATTTTTATATTATATGGTTAATAAACCTACTATATACATCCAATAAAACCCCAAGTGGTTCATTAATGATACACCTATAATTATATAAGTATTTGGGCCGAACCTTAGATTTTTAGGAATAGAATATCAATTAATAATATAATATTTGTTTTAAAAACTCTTTTATGTCAATTTTGACACTATTTGGTATTTGGTTTTTGATAAAATCATAACAATGTTATTACTTCGAACCCAATTCATTTAATCAAACCTTACATGTCATATTAACCTATAAAATTCTTGGAATTCATTAAAAGTCTCAAATTATATTTATTTGGTTATTTATAATATCAATTATTTTAATATTTCATTATTAAGGTAATTACTGCATCATTATTGTGTCATAAATAAATTAATTTATATGGTGTCTAAAAATTATAAAAAAAATACCATGATGTAGGAAATATTTTTATCTTTCCAATGAAAATATAACTTATATAACCCCATGTAAAAATTAATTTTCTAAAAGATATTGGTTTACTTCATTTTGCCTTTACTTTAAGTTAATTAAAATAAAGTGTCATTATCCCTCTTAAGTGGCTCCATGGGGTCCCCAAATCGACCCAAATATGCCCATGGTTGGCCATGACTCATCCAATAAGTTTAGGAAAAGTGTTAAGGTAATTTTGAATTATTATAATATTCTTTTAACCTTAAACTACTTTATTTACCTTTAACTGCGGTAAATAAAAGTCAAAAGTTACTATTCACCAAAAATTATTTTCATCTTATTGAACCACATTTGACTTACTAATAACAACCATGTATGTCAGATTTTTGAAATTCAATTCATAGAAGCGGTGAAATTTCATTTTAATGAAAAAGTCAGTTTTTTAACTACTACTTAGTTATTTCACTATTCATCAAAAATTGATGTTTTTCAGAAAAATACCAAAAATTCAGTCTAAGCTATATTTGATATTCTGAATTCAAAAATGATGTCTATTTTAAAAAATTAAAAACATAGAAGTTGCATTAATTAATTTAAAATTAATTCCCATTGTCAAAACAAATAGCGGGTTTTTAAGAAACAATATCTGTCAAAAGATTGACACTTGTTTATGCCCAATTTCAAAGTGAAATTTATTCCAATGACCAGAATTGGTTTAAATGGTAAAAATATAATCTAATTACACTTTGAAACCATTTAAAAAGATAATCTGACCATATAAATAAATTATATTAAAAGGGAGTTTTGAATTAAAATACATATTTTTCACTATTCATCAAAAAATGAATTTTATCTGAAAAATACCAAAATTTTACCCAAAGTAAATTTTGATGTCCCGATTCTAAAGAAGAATTTTATTTTGTAAAATTGAATATATTAAAGTTTCAAATATTGGATTTAAAAAGGGTTCTGCATTAAAGGGCGGTAAATTTTTATTTTTTGAAAAATACTTCTGTTATCTAAAAAAAATGAATTTGTTCTTATAATATGTTTAAGAAACTCATAATATGGATTCAAAAATTATAAGGATTATATAAAATTCAAAATTCAGTTAATACTATTCATAACTGCTTTTAAACGGCCAGTTTGGTATGTCGTGATGTGCTTGAATTCAGTGTTGCGTGTAGTGCATGTTATTGCATTACTTTGAAGAAATAACATACTATGGAATCTTGGGGTGTTACATTACATATAAGATAGATTTGTGAGGAGGAGTTGATATTTAGGATGTTTCGATTTTTTCTGAAGGGGGAGGCTAGGACTTGGTTTCAGAACTTAGATGAAGAAATTTATGAGACTTGGGAAGATGTTTTTACTACCTTTATATCATAATTCTATCCTAGGAACACCACCTATGAGATCAGGCACAAAATTACTGGGTTTGTCCAGGATGAGGGAGAGTTATTTCATGAGGCATGGAATATATTTAGAAGCATCCTTAGATAAAGTCTCAATCACTAATTTTCTCCCCATATACTCATAGTTACCTTTTATAATGCTTTCACCCCTTACAACCAAAATTTAGTTGACCAATTTTGTGGGGGTGAATTTTCTGAATCCACTACTTGTGAGTTGAAACTTGTCTATGAAATTCTTGCTCACAAATCTCAGTACAACTGCTCTAGGAATAGGGTCATCCATATAGTCAAATTCAATCCTTAGGCTGCTTTTGTTAGTGATAGTGTCCTAAGGGAATAATGTAATCATTGTGGGATGTTCGGTCACACTCATACATGTTGTCCTAATTTTGATCTCCCTATCTAGTTTTATGATAGTGCCAAATTTAGGGATTTTAGAGCTAAGAACCAAGGAGAAAATGATTAATTCTCCAACCAGTACAATTCTAGTTATCAAAATCACCCAAACTTGTCTTGGAAAGAACAAGGTGTCATAAAACAGACCACTGCCCCTAACTACCAAATAATATCCTAAAATTTATTACTCAAACCAATATAGAGATGAATCTTCTAATTCTAAAGGGGAGTTAATGGGTCTGTTACAACAAGTTTTGGGAGATATCAGTTAATTTAGGAAGGAAACAGATGGTAAGATTCACAATTTAAAATATCAAATAGTTCAAATGTCTAGGGATCAAGGTGATAAGGAAAAGGGCAAGATGCCCAACACTTCAATTCTTAATCCCAGAGAGAATATCATGGCTGTAACCACCAGATTTGGCCTTCACACCCAAGAAAAAATAAAGTAACCCTCTTGGAAAAATAAAACTGATGAAAAAACTGAATCTAGAAAGAAAAATATGCTTGAAATAGAATCTACAAATCTGTATAGCTTTGTTCAACTTCAATATAATGTTTAACCTACATCTGAAAATGTTCAAGAACTTAGGAAAATGAAGTGGGAATTAATTAAAGAAGAAAATAAATAAATTAGAATTGAGGAGAAGGAAAATAATTAACCTGTTCAAAAAAATTATGCCCCCATTCCCTTCCCTGAAAGAGTGAAAAAGAATAATGAACCTGACTATTTGAGGTTTCTTAAAATTATTCGAAAGTTTAGTATCAACATGAAATTTTTAGAATCCTTAGATAAAATACCTTTATATTTTTCTTTTACCATATGGTTTCTAAAAAATAAAAATGATTTGAAGAAGTTGGACAAAGTTAATATCAATGAGGAGTGTAGTGGGATACTGTTAAATAATTTACCTCCAAAATTGAAGGACCCAGATAGATTTATTATTCAATAAAAAATAGGATAAAGTGAGAAACTTAATTGTTTGTGTGACTTGGGAGAAATCATCAATCTTATCCCTTACTCCCTATTTATAAGTTTTGGTCTTAGGGATTTGAAACCAACTTCTATTTGTCCTAAACTTGCTGACAGGTCACTTACAGACCCTTCAGGGAGGGTGGATGATCTACTAGTGAGTGTAGGGAAACTAACACTACCCACAGACTTCCTTATCTTAGATATGGAGTGTGATGAAAAAGTCCCAATCATATTAGGGAGACCTTTACTAGCTACAACTGGTGATGTCATAGATGTGTCCCAGGGGAAACTCACTCTCCAAGCTATTGATGATGTGGAGGAGTTTTTAGTATTTTAAAATCCTCAATATAAGGTTGGTTGTGATTTGATAGATGTTTTTGAGAATCAGTGTTTTAAAATTGAGGTCTAAGATGAGTATGGTTCTTTCCCTCTTGAGGTCACATAGATTATGATTCCCTAGCCTATTGAAACTTTTCTTTAGGTTGCGACACCTGTCCCACTCCCTCCTCTAAGCATAATCTTTCCCTAGAACCCATTTTAAAGAGTGAGTCACACTTTTGTCCTGTACTATCTCAACTTGTTTTTAAAATTGTTCCTTATGAAGTCGATTGTTTAAGGGTTTTTGAAGTTGGAGAATTTTCTGGGATGAGTCCTGATGAAAAACTAGATAGTTCCCATTATGAGAAAGTGTATTTTCTGGGAACCTTCTTTCTTTCTCAATTTGATGTTGTTTGTGATTTTTTCAAACATGAACTTGAAAGATTCACATAATTTGAGACGTCTGTGGACATTGGGTACCACCTGTTGGAACCTGAGTATGATTCCTTCTTCTGAGAGTTTTCTGAGTTTTCTTTTGTGAAAGTTGTGATGGGAACATTTGACAAAAATACTGAAGCGTTTGCTGATGGGTTTTCTTCTGATTCTTGGTTGGATATGATCTCTAAGTGTGGGGGAAGACATGTATGTATTCTTGGTCAATTTAGTGATTTTATTATGATGATATTGAACATTTTTAGATAATATGAAGTGGTCTTTAGAGCCCAAATTGGGCTAGACAGTATATTAGCAACTGTTTTGTTGAAAGAACTTTTGAGAATATTGTTTGGTACTGTATATTAGAATGTATTGGTTGATCCTATTATTGAATCATTAAATAATATTGATATTCACACTATTAATAATTCATTACCATTGAATGATCATGGAAAGAAATATCTAGGGAAATAAAGTATGGATGGGGACTATAAATATAGTGCTGCATGGCAGGAAACCCATGGTTTTTGTTGTGTTAATAAATAAAAAATTGTAATTAAATGAAGTCTAACTAAAGACTTTAAAATTTAGTGTTTCATGGGAGTCAACCCAAGCTCTTTGTTTGTTTTCATTTTTGTACTGTTTTGTGTTGAATAAAGTGTTGTTTTTGTGCTCTGTTTTTGGGAAGTTCTTGTTACTACTTGTTCTTGGTCTCCTGGTACCTTTTCAGAGTTATAAATATATTGTTGTTGTGTTACATGGGAGTGGAATTTCCTTACTGAAACTTTAATGACAAACATTGATTCAGGGAAGTAATATGTTCTTTAATTTACATTTATTTTTCTTCTCCTTGTTCTATTTAATAAAATTTATTGCAAGTCAAAATAATTACTATTGGTGAGATAGTGACTGTTACCTTAAAATTTATACTTGTATAGAAAATTATGCATGTGATGGAATGTAAAATTCTGCATGTTCCACTTTGTTAGAAATTGGAACTCAATGGTTTACAATATTTTCACTACTTGAAATCAAGCGTGGGGGTATACATGTAGTTTGGTTCGTGTGTTTTGTTGAATCTGATTTGCTAAGGGGTGTTAGGAATTCTTGTTTTATGATTAATTGAGCATCCAATTAAATCTTATGTTATGAATTTCCTTACACCCAATTCACTCTACACCCACAAGTTACATTCCATGTTTGAACTTTAATGTAAACTCTTTGTCACTAGGCTTAAATGATAATACATGTACTTGATTTAGAACCTACTGTTAAGTTATTAATTGTGGTAAACAATACTTCTTGAACTTCATTGAGACCCTTTTAACATGTCATAAATCTACTAAATTGAAAATATTTTTTGAACCTTAATTGATTAATTGCTCTTCTCCAGTTTTGAATTCAACTTTGGGGGAAATTTTGGGTTTTATGTGTGGGGGAGGGGTCAATTCTTGACAATGCTGAATTTTACTTTAATGTGAGCCCATCAATTCCCACTTCCACTTAATTTTTTTTTTCAAAAAAAGGTGAATTTTTTTCAAATTTTTTTCATGATTTTTGGATTTACACTTACTCAATTAAATATTTCCTTTGAATGATGCTTGATTGGTAGTTAAGAGATGAGGTGAAACTGAAATTAATGAGGTTGGTTGATTAATAAGTAATCTTACTTAGTGATTTAATGGAATTTTGGTTTAGGTACTACTTTTGAGAGTGATTTGGGTAACCTGTTAGTGGAGTCACAATCATAATATTTGAAACTAGAAGTTTGGTCTTGATTCTAGGGAACCCATTTCCTTTTAATTTTTTATGTAATTTCCTTAGTGATACAATGTAAATTATTTTTATATAAAACATTTGAAACTGAAGTAATTTGGGCATATGGGATCCCATGGTGAGTCTCCGAGACCCTAGATACTGGGTGCATTTCTGTTAACTATAAGACCTCTGTACACCTTGAATAAGTGCATATGCACAGTTCTTATCACATGATACATGTCTTGGGAAAAATAAAATAAAGAGTCTAGGGTCAAAAACGAGTTAATTAAGTTGAGGGGAATGATGAATTCCAAATGAAAAAGGGGTCAATTGGTTTATATGGGATTCATTTAGGTTGTATTATTAAGGTGATTCACAAAAAAAATATTTATTTATTTTTTGGAACCAAGGTGAAAATTCAAAGTACAATGTTCCTCTGGATAAGTTTTTAATTCCACATAAATTTTACTTATTTTCACTCTTGGAATTAGAACTTGAGTTTGGATTGAAATGAGTCACTAGGAAGGTTCACTAATGAGGTAGGACACTTTCATTTCATGATGATTCATTGCTCTCTTGACTACCAGTGAGAATTTTATTGTTGGAAGGGTTTCATTTGAACAATTCATTCCCTAAATTCCTTTTGACAAGTTTCTTTGTCCTCTACTTCTTAATTTTTGGGTATGTTACATATTGAACTGATTCATAAAACATTTTTCTGTTTTCAAATATAATAAAGCATGTGATTATTTTAGGACAAACAATGCTTAAGTGTGGGGGAATTATGACCACTATTCTTCTAAAAAACATTAAAAAAGAACACATTATTGTCAGCAGTGGAGTAGATTTACTATTTTTTGATAAGAATAGCGGTCATAATTGCCTTCTCTGTGGGTTCGACCCTGCTTTCCACATATACTGTAGTTAGTAGGAATAAAAATAATTAAACTTTGACCAGCTTCAATGATGGTCAGCATCAGTTACTTTTCTACACTATGTCTATATCTTAACATCACAATAATATTTTTCTATTTGGAAACATATTTTACTGTTATTATGGACAAAATTTGTATTTCAATTTCCTTATTTAGAGGATGTTTTATTAACCCTTTTACGATATAGGTTTTCTATTATGGAATTTTCAAATTAAAAACACTTTATTTTTGAGCATAAGTTCAGATTTTAATGAAAAAAATTATTTATGTTTGATATAATGTAACTCTCTAAAATTTTAAAATAAGAACACTATGTTCGATAGCTTATACGAAACACAACAATGAGCCTAAACAAATAGTGATATAGTATTTAAACGTAACCATTATAACCAAGTTGTGAATATTGGAGGTATGAATAGAAATAAACACCTTTTTAAAATTATTTATAAATTTTTTATAATAAGAAAATATATTGGTAGATAAAGACTCAATTTTTATTAATGTCTTTACATTCTATAGAAATATGTTTTCATCCAAATGTTTTTATTTATTTTTGTGAGAAAATAATACAAGTAATTTCTACCAATTATAGAAATTTTATTCAAAAAAAATAAAATTAATTTTTGAAATCAGTATGTAGAAACTAACTTTGGGTGATTATTTTGGATTTTTCTAAAAAGAGTTATTTTTAGAAAATATTGGAAAATTCCACTTTTTTGTAAAATTTTCATATCTTTTTCATAAATTATTAAATTTAAAAGGTAAATTATGATTTAAATTTTATTCCAAATTAAAATGAGAATTTTTTAGTTACATATAATCCAATTAATTAAATTTCAATCATCTTTATACCATATTATAGTATATGTTTATTTTTTCGATTAAAATTGTATTATTGAAAAAAAAATTTAAAGTGTATAATGTTTCTCCATTTGATAAATTATAACAACCCATAATATGGAGAAATTTAAATTAAATTTATATATTAAATATATATATATATATTAACTTAAATTAATATAATGAGGATTACTAGTCATAGTGATAATGTAAAATCTTTTTACTTGAAAATTTTGTTTTTCATAAAACTGATTTTTATGGATCTTGTGGGTTTGATTTTAAATTAAATTCTGGCACTTATGTGAATTAAATTTGATAAATATATATTTCAAATTTTTAATTAACATAAATAATATGAGTTAATATGTTAATCTTAATTTTTTTATAATGAATCATAAAATCATTGAAAATATGTTACCATAGTAAAGAATGAAACAGGTTTACTGGGGGTTAAACTGAACAGATAAGGGTTTTAATGACCTAAAAACCTATCTATTTTCTTTTATATGTCAATATTTCAACCTCTTATCATATATATTCTCTAAATTTCCATTTTTTATTCAAAATTTAATTGATTATGACCTTTACAATAATTTAACTATAGAAAATGAAAAAATCTACTCTCTTAATTTTAAAAAAAGGTGAAAAATGAGGTATTTTTACATCTAAATATATATTTCAAGGATAAATAATTTTTTTTCACATGGTAATTTATTTTTAATTTCTAGTGTAATTATCCAAAATTCTTACGCAACACCGATAAAGAAATTATTTAATTAAAAGGAAAATAAAATACATGGTTTTTAAAATATTAAAAGTAATGTAACTTGAATAAATTATTATGTTCTAAAAATAATTGGATAATTATAATAAATATGGTATGTTTTAAAGGTATATATTTTAATTTCATCTTTTTCTTCATGTTTTAAAATTAAATTAAATGAATAGTGTCAAAATTGACATTAATGATATTTTATAATATATATTTTTTTTATTAAATTATTAAAATATTATAAAAATATTATAAACGTAAAATTGTTTAAAATATCATCCATGGTTATTTTCTATACTATTTTTTATTTTATAAGAACCTTCTTGACCCCTAATGAGTAATAACATTAGTACCACAATAATTGTCAAAAAGGGTTAAAAGGTGTTAAAACAAAAAGATAAGGGAAAACCTAATATAAACCTGTAAAAATCTTATTAAATAAGTGGAATCAGAATCAAACTCATATTTTCCTAAAATTTTATCAATCTTGAGACATTTTTATATGAGAATTAATTTGAATTAATTTAATACTTTAGTAATTTCCAAGAGTGCCCCTCACCTCACTTATAAAAGGGAACATCATCTCCTCTCCTCTCCTACACACACTTAAAGAGACATTAGAATCAACCAAGACTCTCACAAATCAATTCCCTAATTACCATCCCACATCCTAGAGGCCCTGTTTTTTTATAAAACACTCCTATTTGGGATATTAGAGAACACGTAAATTGGTTGTCTAGAGATGAGGTGTCCTTCTTAACCAATCATTTTATTTTATTTATTCATCCACCTAAACAAAATATTATTATAAAATTATAATATAATAAAATCATTATATCAAATATAATGATATTTTTTTAAGTTAATGGAATACCTTATGTCCTCTTCCATGAAATGGGAAATGAAACTGTGATTCATGTGAACGACAGACCACTACCTCGTGAACTGATGTAGTTCGATTTCCATCAACACCACTCACGACTAGTTTTAATGATAGTAATAATAAATATATATTAAATTAATGACATGTTTATCATTAAAAATAATAATATATCATTTACTTTCCTACCTTCCCATTCAATGATAGAGGATAATGGTGTCCGTGTGCATGTGTGAGCTACCACCACCATGAAACGATGTGATATGTTCATCACCACCACATCCCATAAATGATGTATATAAGTATATTCAAAGAAATAAAATGTTATTTTTGATATAATAATTATTAATTCAATATAAAGTAATACTTAACTTCTTTCTGTAATGGTGGTTGAAAAATTGAAACGTTACTCATGCACGTATATGACTTACCATCTCAATGATTGTAATGTAGTTCATTTTTCATAACCATATTTCATGTTTGGTTTAAAAAGTATAATTAATGTATAATAATGATAATTATGTCATGATTATTATTCTAGGTATGATATAACAATTTCATCTTTTACCATAGTCAAACATCCAAATTCATTTGGGTTATATGAACTCAATACCATCAAAATGTCGGACGTGAACATAATTAATCAATAAATTAAATAAAAAATGGTGTTAAATAATATAAAAGGAATAATAAAGATTAAAATTATTCTTATGTAATTAAATAATTAACATAATATTTTTATTTTGGAATATAATGAACCTTTGTGATGAGTCAGACCTGAGGTAAGGGATTTCATCTTAATTTCCCTTCATTGTTGAATATTTTATTATTATGACCCTAATTTCTTTTATATGGTGTATATACTTACCCTATATATATATATTATATCATTAATCATACTATGATTTCCCCTCCCTAAAATAATACTCCTTTAAGGCCAGAAATGGGAAAATGAGGATGTTGACAACCCGAGTCCCGCCTATAATATGCCATGGGATGGAAACTAACATTTAGGTAATATCATACATATAAATGGGAGGCATTACCCTCTAAGAGAAACATGTTGTATAGAGGGATAAGATAGATAAACGAATAAAAACTTACTCATAAATTTATAGTAAGTCCCAGTGAATACTTTCAAAATACTACAACATAAAAAACTATAAAGGGAAACTACAAGTACCAAAAAGTAAACTCTATGGAAAACATGAAGCTAAAAATAGATCCTACAAAGCCACGATCTAGTAATACCTGGTCTATATCCACCCAGATCTTGATGAATGAAAAAATAGTATATATATATTTTGGGTGATCATAACGGTGTACTTATTTGGATCCTCCTCAGAGCATCTCATGAAAAAGATAATGGAAGCATGATAAATAATAGTGAACAATAGTGAAACAAACTCATCACCTAAACTAGGGTACTATGTTCATAGCCTCAGCATTGATATCTCACACCTATTATCATATACAAGAGATTATATATTTTTATAATTAACCATCAATGTTACCTTACTACCACTTCCCCACTAGTCTTTCGCTCTGTCCCAATGTCACACATCATGAGCCAACTCTATAAAAAAGTAATCCAACCCAAAAAACATGGGCTATATATCACAACATGTACCTCATGTATCATATTCTCACATAATACTATTTTAAATCTTCATATAGTAACTGAGTTATTTTTGGGATCCAACATAGATCATATGATGTGTATCATACATCAAGTGTTATACATCAAGCCATCAGAACCCAAACAATGAGTAAGGTACCTCAATCCATCACATACTAGATCCATAATATCTATAATAATCCTTTATATACTATATCTAAATATAAATTTGTAAAAAATAATCACAAGACATCATAACCCTCTATACACATATATATTGGGAAATTGATCACTATGTATACCAGTGCATGAATCTACAAAGGGAATATAGTGGTGTCAAAGGGGATAGTCATTAATCCATCCTACCAACCCAATGTTAGGTAAAACATCCTCCTACAGTCCACCGGGAGTCAGTCACCCTAACTGATATAGGTGAGGTAGCATATAAAGTAACAGAATGTACGTGATATAATATAGTTCACAAACACACTATGGGAATAATATATGCTAGACTACACTAAAACTAATGTCACTTAGACTCAAGGATTCCACTCCAAAGAACTAGATTGTAATGTCCCAACATAGGATCCACTAAATGGTTCCCTGATCTAGTGGTTCATATGGATTCAAGCATGTTTCCCCATATACTAGAGGCTACTGACTAGCAGCGGGGTCAATGATGGTACGATAATGATAATGTACCCTTTGTTACTAGATTATCATAGAAGTAATAATAATAAAAATAAATATATAAGCATGACATAACTGACAACACATAGAAAACACATGAAATAATTAATAGTAGAAGAAAATTAACCTAACAACATTAATAACCAAAATATATATATTGATTCATCTAAAAAATGATTTCATGTCATGATAATATACAAAATGGTGATACATGGGATACAAAGTACAGGAATATAAAGAATTTTATAAAAAATACAAAAAAGATAAAAGAAATATCCCCTAGAATCACGAGCATATTATCATTTCTCTTCTCACATGATCCATTATATAATCAAAATATATCAAGCATACATGAAAGGGACATTCCCTTATCCACACCATTAATCATGATGTCTTCTCGAGTACCATGGGTGACCCGAGTAGGTTGTTAGATAAACTTGTTAGGACAACCCCAATGGTGTGTAGAATAATTCCATCCTTGAATATAGCATAGTAGTTTACAGGTATGGAAAATAATAAAAGAATCTAGAAACTTAATATTAATCAGTTCAAGTTCCTATAAAACACCTGATAGACTCTACATGCTTCGACATAGGCAGGGATAATTTCAATCTCTATTACCATGTATATCCACTATAAATAATTATACATAATATTTATATATGTATATACACTATATATGTGAGGACATATATAGGCATGTATATAGATACTAGGTGTTAGCTTAACCCATAGCGTAACTCGGGTGTCCATGATTAGTCTCTTGATCTATAATCTCCAACAAGGTTACTTTCCTTTAATCCAATATGAATGTGAGATATCATGATTTTCACTCAAGATAGTGGAGTGATTATTCATGTCTAACACCCGAGATAGTGGGTTGAGTCATCATGCCCAAAACCTGATGCATGGGAACATGGAACTTCATTCCCTTCATCCAACTAAAAGTAAACATTGTGAGATGCCATGCTCAACACCCAATGTAAGTAAGCATGAAACACCATCCTCAACGAGCCCCTTAACAACTATCCACAGAATAATTACCATGGTATAATTATAATAATCATGAAGAATTTCCTCTTAGTAATTTATATTTATTTAACCCAACTAACCATTGGTGAAATAATTTATATAATTCCTTATGTATATATATATATCATTTTATGTAAACTATACAATCACTTTAATTTAATTGAAAATAAACCACAGAATTTATCAATAAGGAAAATCCATTTTTAATGTAAATCCAAACCACTTAGACGGTGTTTTGGTCAATAAACTGTTATATAAAAGAGGGAATTTAATGTTCATGCCCAAATGGGTGGAAACCAATGAGGTATATATCATCTAAATAATTCAACAAGGTTTTCAGGGTGTATTATAGCTTGGTTAAATTAATATAATAAGGAAAACATACTTTAATTCAATGTGTGGAAAATGTATGTTGTGTGGTACAATAGTGAATGATATAAAAAACAAAAAAATTAGGAAAAATTACTAGAATACCCACCCTTGGATCATGGAAAAACACTCATCTAGTATCATATTTTTAATAAAAGAAGACCATAAGAAATGGTCAAAATGTAAAATGCCCTGAAAATAGAGAATATGTGTTCACACCAAAATAGTTCAAAAGATGGTGAGAGAAACTAAGAAATGACGGAAAATGACTATCGATCTTAATTATATCTATCCAATGAAATTTATGGTGGTCCAATCAGAGTTCATATGGAAGAGCTAACATGAATCCTAGATTAGAAGGTAAGGGAGAGATCCTAGACTATGGTCCACTCTAAATAAGAGGGAAGAGAAAGAAGGTGATAACATAACTATAATGAGGTTATAAATATTAATTTTTCCCACTTTTTAAAAGGAGTACAGTTTGGACGCACATTTGGAAATATTGTTCACAAACCATGCACCATCACTGTATAAGGGAGGCCACCCCTCACACCACTAGTACATGGTTTGAATAACCATGCACAACTTGTGTGATTTTCCTCGACCCCATGTCATAGATAAGGCACAGGACCATGAAGAAGGGATCACATGGTTTAGCCTAACCATGTGGCCCTATTCATCCCTAGAAACACCCCTCACTATTTATCCAAACCATGTGGGCATATGTGCATGGTGTAGTCAAACAATGAACCTATCATGTTTCCTCCAAAACATACAGATTCTGGCTCTAAACGAGCCATGCACACTCCTCAAGCCTTCCTTAGGACCTTTGGGAAAACTCACCAAGATAAAAAAATAATTTAAAATAGAAAAAA
Source organism: Viscum album (assembly GCA_963277665.1). Lineage (NCBI taxonomy): Eukaryota > Viridiplantae > Streptophyta > Magnoliopsida > Santalales > Viscaceae > Viscum > Viscum album. The sequence continues at coordinate 839,418,589 of OY728167.1, forward strand.
ACGATCCATAGTTTTATAAAAAGATAGGTCATTACAACAAACACTCTTTAAAGTAACTCTTCCTCAAGTTTTTCTTTTTTAGGTATTAAGAAAGCATTAGAGAAAATCTCCAGTTACTATTCATGTACATCAACCTTCCACTCTCATGTATCTTTTTATACTCGGTCATGCTACCATAGAACTAGTACTAGAGGGAATGAACTTCCTCATAGAGCCTTCATTCATCAATCTATGATATTCACTGGTTTCACCTCAAAAGAAGCATCCAAATCTAACACAACCACATTAGGCTATAAAACATGAGACATGTCTGGATAATACTGATGGAGCTAAGACATGTCAAATAAATTATCCATAGAATGGTATCTTGAAGGAAGTGTTATCCATTAAGTCACCGGTTTGATCATCTCTAAGATTTCTAAAGGTCTGACGAATCTTGGAGCTATCTTACCCTTCCTTCAGATCTATCATTGGCTCAGCTTCGACAAAACACACAAGAAAAACCAATCACCAACCTCAAACTCAATAGTTCCTTGATAGTGATTGTCATATGGTTTATGCATGTACTATGTTGTCGACATGCACTTCTTGATCAGTTGGAGCTTCTCAGAAGTCTCTTGGACTACATGTGGCATAATGAGTGATGCCTACCCAACCTCTAATCAAAATAGAGTTAATCGACATGGAATACCATATAAGTAATCATAAGGATCCATCTAGATAGTAGCCTTAAAAATTATTATCGATATAAATCTCAACAAGGGGTATATTATTTTCTCAAAAACCCCCAATTTCAAGGACACATGCATAGAGAATGTCCTATAAAACAAGAATCATACACTCTGTCTAACCATCAGTTTGAGGGTGATAGGCCCTGATCAAAAGAAACTGTGTAACCTAGGCCTTATTAAACCCCTACCAAAACCATGATTTAAAATTAGAATCCTTACCTGATATGATATAACATGGGGATCCATGAAGTAGTTTGACCTCCCTGACATATAACCTCCCTAGCTCATCTACAGATAAGGTCTCCTAAACTAGTATAAAGTGGGTGACCTTCATCGGTTTGTAAGAAACTACAAAAAATGTATTGTTTCCTCAAGGTGATCTTTGAAAACCTATAAAAAATCCATGATGACATTATCTCACTTCCATTCAGGAATGAAAAACTGATTTAAGATTCATACTGGTTGCTGGTGTTCTACCATCACCTGCTGACAGTTGGAACACTGAGTAATAAAGCCATATATCTCCCATATCATACCTGGACAACAATACTGGCGACGTAAGTATCAATACATCACGGTGACACAAGGATTTTCTTCCCTATATTAGGAATGATATTCCCGAATAAGTTTCTCTCAAATGTATATTGGGACCCAAACACACCCATGTATGCATATGGTCTCATCTTCATCCACGGTCCAACCTAGAGATAAATCCTCATATGAGAGACTCCCCCCTTAGGAATAGTCCCAATGGATCATTATGTTTCTTCATCTTTACTCATTATAGATGATTAGATGTCACTATTATATCTATGAGTATTTTCTAACTATGATCCTCCTAAAACTCAACATGAATCTATGAAAACAAGGTCATAAGTTGTCACTCACAACTAGCTTCATGAACCACCTATGTCTGAGACTTATAGCTTAGATCAGCGGAAACAGATTTTTTGTTTCCAGGCATATAGGAAAGCTTGATATTAAAGAACTTCATATATTAGACTCATCTATGTTACCTGATATTTAGATCACTCTATCTAAAGATATACTTGAGGATTTTTTGATCAATAAATACCAAAAATTATCCCCAAGTAAATAATTCCTCCAATAGTGTAAATCATGGGAAACATCTGTTAGCTCGAGATCATGTGTTGGGAAATTCCACTCATGATGCCTCAACTAACGAGACTCATACATCACAAATCTATTTTTCTGTATGAGAACTGTTCCCATCCTGATACCTAATTCATAATTTTAAACTATATAGCTCCTTACTAACTCTGACATAATCAAAACCAGTGATAAATCCCATCTTCCTTTCATCTCTTAGAAATATCTTTCACAAGATTATGAATATAATAATTTCACACCATTATTATTCAATCCTATAATATGGGATACAAGGATTGATAAATCCTGGATGAAGCATCTTTAATACCTGGAAATCCCCAAGAAACTCTGTATCTTAAATATGTTCTTAGGATACTCCTAGGAAAATACATCTCTTAGTTTCTTTCAGTCTACTTATACTCCCAACTCTAATATTATTAAACCCAATAAGTGGACTATATCTATCGAAAATTTTCATTTTGTGAGATTAATTTAAATCTTGTTCTCTCTCAGTATAGTATTCATGATCTAAAGATGTTGGGCATGGTCATGTAAATTGTGATAATACACCAAGATGTTATATAAAAAGACTACCATGAATAAACCTAGATATGGGTAGAAAACCAGATTTGTCAAATCCATGAAAATAGATGGCACATTTTTAAAGAAGAACTGAACTACCTAGTAATCATAAAGAATATAACTACACTAGAATTCTATATGAGGTATGTATAAAGGCCTGAAAAGTACATTATGGTAGCCCTACCTCAAATCAATATTTGAGAAAGCCCTCACTTCTTATATCTAATCAAAGAGGCCATCTATTAGAGGAAGTGGATATCGGTTCTTGACTGTCAATTGGTTCAACCATCGGTAATAAACACACCGTTTGAGGGTACTATCGAGCTTATTGGGAAAATGTCTACTGAACCCATGGTGTGGTACTAGGTTATATAAAACCTTTATCTCCTATGTCTTAAAACTACTTATTGAGCACCAGAAGATCCGTATGATCCATCCTGTAAGGAGGAATGGATATTGGTGCTACTCGTAACACTAGCTCTGTGGTTAATCCTACCTCTCTCAATAATGGTATCCCATACTAGTCTTCGAAGATTTCATTACTAAAACGATCCACCACATTAGAAAAAATAGTAGGTCACATTCCCTGGTCATCCAAGAGAATACTCGCAATCTGGTCTGTCACTCTGCCCAACTCATGATTCTCGTATCCTTATCAAGATGCATGGACATCCCATTTTACCTTATAATGTTGTCTATTACCCTTTGGTGATGTAACCATCACCGTTCAGTGATAATAATCAATATGGTATTGATAGGGAACTAACCAGTCCATCTTGAGAATTACATCAAAACCTATCATGTCAAGGATGAAAAGATTCCAAATTAATATATAAAAACCTATCTCATGGGAAAATTCCTTACATTGGTGAACACTCTCTGATCGGATACCCAAAGAGGCATCGAGTGTACTCAAACAATAGATTTACTCTATCTTAAGGACTATACTCACTAGAATTATTATAGATATAAAGGTTTTTGATGAATCTGTGTAAAATAAAGTAGAAACTAATGTAGAGGGTACTGGAATAATACCTCAAAAAGTAGTATTTCTAAAACTCTATTCCTCTGGAAAAAAATTCACTACGTGTATCTTGCTCATACTTTGGACCTATGATACAATATGAATACACAGACCAGACCTTTCCTATTGACACTATGAATCTTATGTTTGGTTCCCTCTTCCATGGCCACCTCTTTGGCCAAAGCATTAGATGGTTTCCCAATAGCTTGTACGAATAGGTATTGTTGGACCTACTTCAGAACATGTAGTTGGTGTAGGTCCTATCTAACTAGGCATTGGTGTAAAAGCTATGTAGAAATGTTTTCAACCATCTTCATACATTCAAATATATCTCTCACACACTAGGGTTTCATGTGTCCCAGTTTTTTGCACTGACGACATATAATGAAACTGTTAGTATGATATGATTCACCACCATTGCATCCATGAGTAAACTCAAAGTTTTTTTCCTTCCACCATAATAACCAATTTCAGGTCTGGGTGCTAAAACACCTTGAATCAAACCATCATATTCCCTCTAATTCCACTTAGTAAGGAGGGATTGGTTGAATATCTTAGAAATAGTAGTTAACCAGAATACATTAACCTGTGATCAGTTGGTGTATACTAGCCCATACTCAAATAACATAGTTTTCATGAGCTCATTATAAGACAGAGTCAATGTGAATTGCTAAAACTCAGTAAAATTAGTATAATACTCCAACATAAATATGTCTCCCTATTTCATGTTTAGGAACTCTCTAGCTCTGTCAGCCCTCTATATATTTGGAATGAAGTTATCATACAAGACCATCTTGAATTACCTCTATACTATATCCCAATTTCGGTCTTCCTTTGTAATCACATACCAACATCACTTGGAAGAACAACATATCATATATGTAGTGATCTTAATCCTCTTCTTCAGAGGCATCTCTAGATGCTCGAAAATAGAAAACGTGGACTCCAACCATCACTCATCATCCTGATGGACACCATCAGCTGAGAATGTGGTTGGTTCATACTATCGTAAATCCCACATCAACCTTTCCATGGGGCAGGTGGAGTGTCTCCTTTCATAGACTAGCTCATACAAAAGAAACCCTCTCAAAAATAGGGGATAGTTCCCATGTTAAGAATAGTATGTGGTGCCTCTGGTGGAACTACTAGAGGTAATACTGGTTGCCGAAGGCCCTCCTCCTCTAGATAATAGTCATCATTGCCTTCTGGGCATATGAATTGAGGTCGTCACAGTGGAAGGATTCTACAATTCCAAAAACATGACTTAGAAGAGAATAAATAATTTAAAATATTGAAGATACATAATAGGATATGTATAGTCCTACCCAAGGACACGGTCAAACCACTATTTTTGCGTCAAAATACAGGTCTTGGTGTTATGTGAAGACAATAAAAAGCCACATGAATCATTAAATAAACCCCAAACTACCCAATACTAAGGTTGAGTTTGGGTCCAGGTCTCATACCACACCACAAGGTTCTGGTGTATGGAGTTTCTATTTCAAGGTAAATAGCTAAACACCCTTTACATTGCAATTGGAATCCCCATTTAGTGATAACCATTTCATTTTAGAGTTAGTTTCATTTATGTGTGTACTCCTTTATATACATATACATACATACATATATATATATACATATATATATATATACATATATATATATATATATATCACTGTCCAGTTACATGGGTCACCGTTCCTAGTTTATAAAATCCATACTCGAATATATTGAAATTTCCACCTCATGCAACTACAACCTAGCCTTTAAATATGGTATCATGATGTAATAGGTCATATAAATTGATTTGATTACATGAATAACCATTCCAATTTTATATAAGTACATGCCTCATAAATTACAATTGGAATTATGTATCCAAATCATCTAACATCATGCCACTCCATGAAACCACTAGGTTTAGAACCCACAATTTTGTACAATTAGCCAATTAAGGTTAAATCATCAATATATACATGATTAAACTATTTTAGTTGATGGAGAAATGTCAATTAATCAAATTACACTATTACTACATGAAATGTTTGAATAGTTCAATTTCATAACTCAGAACCAAACAATATGAAATAGGAAAATTCATGTAGTAAGTAAATGTGGAATGAAAAAATGCATTGAATATAAGTCCTAAATTACCTCTGATGATGCATGAAATGATAACTCCTTAACATTCCAGACTAATGAAATTGAATCTAAAATTATAGTAATAATGATAATGGTAATAATAATAATAAATACACAAAACATGTTCATCATCCTATGGTCAAATCATTACAAATGTAATAGGAGTTATCCAAAATAGTAATAACCCATCCCAAGTAATTTGGGTTTCCCCTGTATGTGGGTCTGATAAACCCTAACATAGGTTCACTAACCAATTCCAATACATCATAATCTCTCATATTACACAAAAACAGTATTGAAAAAGGAAAATATATCCTCTAATACCACATTTTAAAATCCCAACACGGAATCCTCTAAATAACACCTCGAGGTGATGGGTCGCATGGCCTCAAGAATGCCTTCTCATATGCTAGAGGTTGTCGACTAGTAGTGAGGGTCTATGGTGGTACAATGGGGAGACTATGCCCTCTATTATCAAAGTATCATAGAGGTAAAAATATTAAATAGAAATAGTAGAATCATGATATAACTAATAGCATAATGGAAACAAGTGTAATAATCCTTAGTGGAAGAAAAAATTCCAAACAACAATAATTACCAAAATCCATAAGCTGAGTCATATACAAAGTGATGTTATGTCATTATGATATAAAAAATTAGGATATAAGGGATATAGATTTTAAGAATATAAAACATTCTATAAAAAAATACAAAAAACAAAAAGACACCTACACTAGAATCATAAGAATATTCTCGCTCCTCTCCTCCATTGCTCCATGCTATAAGAAAAATTGATCAACCATTTGTGAAAGTTAGTGTTATTTTATCCACACCTATAATCATGAAGTATGTTTGGGTACTATGGGAATACTAAGTAGGGTATGAGATAAACTTAGTAGTCCACTACCAATGGTGTCTAGAATTATTCATTTAGTGAATATAGAATAGCAGTGTTCAAGTATAAATAATAATAAAACATGCTAAAAACTAAATAAAAGTTAGCTCAGAATCCAATAGTAAACCTAACAAACTCTTCTTTATTTGGCATGGGACAGGATAATAATGATCTTAGTTACCATGTACATCCATTATAAATAATTATATATAATAAGTTTACATGGATATACACTATATATGTGAGGATATATATAGGTATACTCATAGATGCTAGGTGCAGGCTTGACCCAGAGCGTAAATCAGGTGTCTATGCATAGTCTAATAATCCATCACCTCTAACAAGGGTACTAGCCCTAAATTCCATATTAATGTGAGATATCATGCTTTTCACTTGAGATACGTGGTTGATTAATCATTCCCATCACCCAAGATAGTTGGCTGAGTCATCATACCCAACACCCGATGTAAGGGAACATGGAATGCCATACCCATCATACAAGTAAAAGTAAACAGTGTGAGATGTGATGCTTGGAACCCAATGTAAGGGAGTGTGAAATTCTATGTTCAATATGTACCTTAACTATTTTCCACTGACCAATTACCATGGTAAAATTATAATAATCATGAGGCATCACCTATTAATAATTTATATTTATTTAACCTAACTAACCATGAGTGAAACGATTTATAGAATTCATTTATTATAAATATCACATGAAGTGGACTTTCCACTCACTTCCATTTAATTGAAAAAGGTTCATTTAATTTATCAATCAAGGAAAATAAAATTTTAAGTCAATGCACACTACATATAAGTTTTTTTTCAATCAACCATTATATAAATAATGGAATATAATATAGAAAACCCAAAGGGGTAGAAACCAGTGATGTATACATCGTCTAAATAATTAAAAAAAGATATAATGTTTTATTATAATCTGGTTCAATTAATCTAATAAGGAAAAAACTATAAGGAAACACATTAAAAATGTCCAATTTGTGAAACAACGAATAATTCTATAAAACAACTAAAATTTTAGGGAAACTTACTTGACCACCTACCATAAGTCCATGGAAAACCACTCATTCAGTATCATACTTTGAATGAAGGAATAATGGAAAAAATAACCAGAATAGATAAAATACCAAAAAATTGGGAATATGATCTTTCACCAAAATAACATTGGATATTATGAGAGAAACAAAGAAAATAATGGAAAATATTTGATCCAACGCATCTGACATCAGTCCAATTGGAGTCCAAATAGATGAGAAATATTTAAACCTAAATTTAAAAGGGAGGTAGATATCCTAGCTTGGGGTCCCCTAGAAATAATATGGAGGATAAATAAATAAGATTCTTAAATATAATGAGTGGTGAAGTCATCATTTTCCACACTTTTTAAGAGTCACATGTATTTTACACATGGTTTTCCAAACCATGCACCAACTGTGTGCCAGCACTATCCAAGGGAGGTCACCCCTCACAGGACTAGAACATGATTAGAATAACCATGTGTAGCTCAGATTATTTATCTCTATCTCATGTCTGAGATAAAGTGCATTTACATGTGTCTAGAATCAAATGGTTTAGCCTAACCATGCGGCCCTCTTCATCCCTCTAAAACACCCCGCACAATTTTTCCAAGCCAAACAGACTAAAATTCATAGTTTAATCAAACTATGCACCTATACTGATTCCTCTAAATATCAGAGCTACATGCTTTGAAAAAGACCCATATGCTCCTAATAACTTCCTTAGGTCATAGGTCACTCTCACTAAGAAAAAAATAATATAAAATAGAATATAAATGATTCATAACTTTATGAAAAGTTTAATAATTACAGATATATCCTATAAGAACACAAGTATTTTAAGGGATAAATTAAATTAATTTATTATTATTTAATAATGAAATTTATGTTAACAAATTCATAATCCATTAATTTAAATTATCTTGATTACATTACTTTATTCGTCAAACCTTGTACATGCCCTTCAATTATAATACAAACTGAGTTCGTAGTTTATCAAGTGTAACATCTCATTTTCAGTAATGTAACAACAAACCCATGGGTTAATTCATTAATTAAACATTATTAAATTTTTTTACATAATTCCAGGAACTGAAGTATAAAATTCTAAGATACCATTAAGAAATGCAACCATGTACATCCAACTGCCTCAATCAGTGGGAAAAGTAGTGAAGATAAATAAGCAACCAAAACATTGTCCATTAAACAAATTAAAATTAAGAAGACATCCATCTTTATCACATAAATTGGTAATTCAAACATCAACGCATTCCATCCAACTTGATTCCATCCTCGACACTATCATGCATATCCCCAAACATCTCACTTTCACATGTATCAACTATTACCACAACCACATGTCTCTCAGACCATATATAATCATCTACCATAGGCTCATTCCTTCCATACTAATATAACATAGAATATCAATGATCACATTCAGAGAAAATGAAAGGCGGAATGATACAATATTTTCAATTAGGAAATCTATGCCTAAAATAAGGCATTTAGCATTCACATGCAAACAGGCTCAGTCGAACCTAAACACAAGGCATCCAGCCTTTATAAAAAAATAACTACTCTCAGTCCCAAATATTTATCTTAAAAAAAGACAATTTTTATTCCTTCTTGAATTGACTGATTAATTATTCATGTTTATAAGTATAGTAAACCTCAAGCATCAGATATAACAAGTTATCAAATTATTTGACCATGATGTCTAGCATAAATATAGTTTCCTCAAACTGTGAGAAGAATAATTCTCATTTAACATGACTTTTTATTACCATACTCTATAGGATTTTACATTATTAATTTTCATTATCAATTTCATCAACACATGGAATAACATAAATAATTAAACATGTGATTTTCATCAATATGATTTCCATAATATTACTAGAAACACTGAATTATTAAACATTCCTCTTCTTTGATTATTTGTCCCAAAAAAATTATTAAATCTTTAATTTCTTCACCAATATCATAAATTTCCTCATTTTCAACCAATAGTATAATAATTCCACACAATCTTAGTATAGAGAGCACACTATCTAGAAAAAACAAGAAGCAAACCACTATCATGGTGAAAAACATATCGACATGCAATTGTTGTCTATTTCTAATATTTAAATAGGTTAAGTCTTTATTAGGTTAATTACACTATCATCCAAACAGATAAATGATGATAATTTTATGATTTCAAGTAAATAAATGAGAATAAATGAATTATGTTCCATGAAAGTGTCAATTTTCTTTACATGAGAACAGATCAATGTTGTTGTACACTGATCAGCTCTCCCACAAGAAACAGCATCCCTCCAAGGATTTTGTTCCAATAACACTCCAAAAAAACCAATAAAACTCCATTAGAACAATGGAGTGAATCCCACATAACATGGAATAATTAAATAATAGAAAAAGGATCTAATGGAAAGAAACTACTAATAATGTGATGTAGAGTTCACCTTGAATTACCAAGAATTGATCTTTAGTTGTCGAGGATCAATCCTTATTGAAAGAGGCATTAAATAAACTTTATAATAACTCTTGGTCACCTGTGGTTTAAGAGAGAGATATAGGAAAGGATTTTAATCTAGGTGTCTGGGTATTTATAGACATACATTTTTAAATAAGACCATGATGTAGCCCTTTGGGAAATGTTACAACGTATTAAAAAATAAGATTTCAATAGTGTAGGGGAAGTAGACTAGGCCGCAACCACCTAAAATAAAATATAATCCAATATCCCCATATAGATTTTATTAAAGTGGGTCTGGGGGTATGGAGTATCCCTAATCACCATGCTGTCACTATCCCTCAAAATGTAGTGTCCTTAGAAATCTTTTATTCCATAGAATCCCTCCACATGTTGCAGCCTAATGACCACCAGGAAGGCCCTATTCAATAGAATACCTCCTCAAAATATCTATGATATAAAAGGAAGTTTCCATAAAATACACCATGACGTCCCTTACAACAAATCTGGGATCAACCACACCCCAACCACCTGCACTAGGACACAATGCGACTCTCTACACTGCATCCATTCCATTTTTGGAAGAGGATCCCCCATTTTGCATCAAACTTCATCCAAAAAACATGGAACCTACTCCAAGTTCCTCTAAAACCAAAAAATCCAAAATGGAAGGAATAATAAGATTATTTCCCTAACATATTCATACTTCATTGTATTATGTGTTTTTATATGATTTCTCTCATCCAATAGGATTTGAATTGAATGTAACCAAATGGTAAGTGGTTCATTAATATATTTTCATTAATTTGGTTATATTACTTCTTCATGGATTATATTATCTCAATATTATGTTTTAAATGGAATTTATTTTATATATGTTTTACTTCCACTTTTTTTATTTACTTCTTTTATACATAATCACTTCATTGATTGATTCTCACTATATTGTTATGATCATTATAATAGTTCTCCATCTAAAATTTTCTACTTTTGACATGTGTTATTTAAAAAACATATCTTTTTTATGAGTTATATCTACTTCCCCTTTGATATGTTATATCATGAATCTCTTTCAACTCATGGTATTTAATTTTTCATTTGAATTTATTTCATTCATAGGGATTATGATTTGAATGTTACCAAAGTGGTAAGTGTTTATTTCTTAATCTCTTCATTATTCAATAATGTTCATGTTAAATTCTCTATTTGTAAAATTATATGATATTTATATCATAAACCAAATATATTTGTTTCTCCTTTGGTTATATTGGAATTTTTTTTCCCCTTTAATTTTTAACTTTTATGTACTCAATATATCGATATAATATGTTTATGTAAAAATTGATTTATTTTTTTACATGGTGAGGAATTTTATTTCCATGTCTATATTTTCCTAAAAAATTTGAAGAATGTTTTTACTATTATCAAATGATTTAGAAATTTTATTTTTATTCATGTTTTACTTTTCAAAAAAAATATTTAAAAAAAATATTCTTTTCATTTTCTAAACAAGGGTCTTTTTCACTTTTTACCAAAAATGTTTATGGAGTCTGTATTTTAACATACTTTTCAAGAGTGTAATTTCATACCATAATGATTTCTCAATGGTTTGAATCTTCCTTGAAAATTTCATATGATCATTTATGAAGAAAATTTTTTTCTCACTATTTTTAAATTTTTTATTTTTAAAAATTAATTTTGAAATTGAAAAGGGTATTTTCCTGAAGAATGTTTTTATGATATTTTTATGGTATTTTTATTCATAAATGAAAATAACCCCTTATTTTACTCTATTGGGTATATGATTTATTGATACTATTCGGATTCTTTCTTTGGATGCCTTATGATAAGTTTGAGTGGGAAAATTATTAAGATCTCATTAGCTAGTTTTTCATTATGAAATTTTATGTTGATTATGTATTGATTTTTTATTATCCCCATTTATATGAGGAAAGAATTGGAATTAGTAGGTGATGGGCGGGACCCACTATATGTAGGATATAAATGTATATGTAAATTGAAAATTAAAAGAGGGGGTGAATTATAAATTTAAAAACATTAATTTTTCATTATAAAAGAAACTTTTTTTAGTAAAATTAAAAAATCATATTCAAAAAACCTTTTATGTGTTAAAGATATAATCAGACTAAGACCTTGGTTCAGATAATCCGAATATTGTAATCAAGTAGATTTTGATATGTAATCCATAGGATTGATTCTATTGAATAGAATCATATTCAGTAAACAATGTTTAATCATATTCACATTACAAAATTATTTATTAGAGTTTTGATAATGAGTATTGTAATCACAATGGTTACGATAAATTAGATTATAACTAAAAGTAATGATTCTATCTTAAATAATATATGATCATATTCAGAGTAAAATTATATTCACAATGTAATATGGAGTAAATAAAATTAATCGTAATTAATGTTATTACAATACAAAAAATACAAATATAAAGATGAATTTAAGAGAATTAACATTCCATTACAATTTTAGTGTAAAATAAAATACATGTAAAGAAACAAGTAATATAATTGAATAGGATTCTTTAAACCCAAAAAGAATGGTATCTAGTAACCTTGGATAAGGTTAACTTGATTTATATTCTCAGGAAATTATGTATTACCCACATTAAGGTTATCCCTTGATAAGATGATAAGTTTTTCTCTCTCTTTATATCCTCTGCAGCTGTCGATACGATGATCAGTTTATATCTTGCTATCCAGATAAGCCCTCAATCAAGAAGGTTATTAGATCCTATATGTTCCTATACTCGGAAGCCCTCAATCTTAATCACAACAATTAGAATTACACGAAATAATACAAAAGATTCTTATGGAGATAACCTTACAAGGTTTCTTTAAGAAAAAGTCACTCTCTAAAGAAATACAAAATATTAGGAACAAGATTTTCACACTTTTACATCTTAGAAAATTGAGATAAAAATCACAGTGTACAAGAAAAAGAATTTTTTTTGAACCACACACATTCTTATTAATACTCTTAAAATGACATGATATTTATAGGTGTGAATCCTAACAGTCATCTTGATCTCCAACGATCATATTTTATCTATGATTTTAGGGAGGACCTGGATACCTATAACTTCAATGGTAATATTGAAACTGAAATAATGACAAAAATTTGATTTATAACATATAACATAATACATGAATTCTTTTTGATAATACAATGTTAAGATTAAAATGTTCCAATACAATAAAATAGTTTTATGTATTCAGGATTAATAAAGATTTGAATCTGATTGATTTACTTACCAAGTTCCACAACTATTGTCTCAATGAGTGTGAATCCGATGATATCAAATACAAATTAAAATTTGATTAAACCTTTTATCAGTAAAAAAATAAGTTATTTTTTATTAAATTTCATTTGATAAGGTGAATCTGATCATATAAAGATGCTTGATAATTATGATAATTTAATATAAATTAATGAATACTTTTTGTAATGAAAAATTAAAATATTATAGAAATAAAAGCAATATATATATTTTTTAAGAATTATTTTTTTACTTCCAAAAGAAAATGAATGGAAAAGTCAAAATGAGACATTTTTTTCAACAATCTCTCCCTTTTTTGAAAACACAAACCATAAATCCAAATTAAATTTTTTGAAAAGCTTAAGTCATATATTCTTTTTAAGAACTATCATATTCAGAAACAAACATTTATACTTGTCTCCCCCTGAGATTATAAAACCCTCAAAATATTATAGTGAATATCACTAACTCCCCCTTAAGATCAGAATCCCCCTAAGGATCGTAATCTCAAATTTTTAAAATTATTATCCCCTTTAAAAAAATACCCCCTTTAAAAAAAATTCCCCCAATCAATAGAATTATCCTCATATTTATTCAATTATACCCCTATTTTTATCCATCTTCCACTTTAGTATTTTCAAAAAGGAATGGGAATAGTCATTCAGGTATGTGAAAAGGGTTAGAAAAGAATCTATGTAAAATAGTTAAAGTACTTAATTGTCTAAAAAATGAAAGAATATTTTACTGAAAGAACTGGAAGACAATAAATCAATCTAAATATAGATGAAGAAGTTTTTCATTGAAGGTTACAAAGCATTAATAATACAACAAGAGTTTTTAGGAAAGTAAATATTTCTTTGGTGGAATCTAGGATCTAATAATTGTTTTCAGTTTCTTAAATTTCGTTATTTCCTCTTTATCTTTTCCCAAGAGATCCTCTTGAGAATTTTTTTCCTTTTCTATCTCTTCAATCCAAATACTTTCATTTTGTTCTATATTTTCTTCTTCTTGAGCTTGAAACTTTTGTTACCAATTTTTAATGTGATTTTCTTTGGATTTGATTCTTTATAATAAGACTAAACAATTATTCATTAAGGTAATATTTTTCATCTTTATAGATATTTACTCTATAAATATCTTTAATCAAAAAATTGATGTTTCCTTATAGGTATGAGATATCTTTACTCTTCTTCTCAGAGTCACTTTTTAAAGTATCAAGATACTTTAACCTATTGGAAAAATTACTTGTCAGAATATTGATGGAAATGTTGGTTACATCCAAGTATTTATTGAATATTTATGACTCCATTAACACCACAAGACCATTTAAAAATATTATTACAACTCTTTCAGTGAGGTTTATCAATTTATTTTAATACTTTTAAATTTTCTTCCAAAAGTATGAGCATGTCTGCCAAAGATTTTAGTCAATCCAAATCTTTTATTTATTTCCCAAAACCAAATCAAATTTGGTTTCGAGTCATGGAAAATATAAAATGGTTTTTTCCTATCTGATTAAGGTATGGAAAACATAATCAATACCTTGAGTATTGATCGTATTCTAGGATTTATATTATGATTGAAAGATTCTTTTTCTTGTTATAATCTATTATTTCAATGAATTTCTTTTATTTATTCCTTGAATCTAGTTTCAAGACTTTTTGTTCACCATTATTTTCACCAGAAATTATAATTTCTTCTTCAAAAACCTTCTTACTTACATCGGCCTTTCTATTTTTATTATGTCCATCCCTATTGGGTGAAGATATTATTTCTTAAATTAAAGGGGACTTTTTTTCTCCTACATAATTGACTTCTCATTATAAATTCCCATGAAAAATAATCTTTTTGATGAAGCCTGATAATTCCTAAAAGAAATATTTTCAGAAAGATTCTCCCTTCCTTTTCTCTTATTTATGTTCATATTCTTCTTATTGTTCTTATTCTTATTCCAATTACTATTCATCTCTTTCTCCCCCTTCTTCCTCTTCTTCTCCTTCTCCTCATTCTCATTCTCTTTCATATTCTTATATTTTATTAAACTTATTGTATTCTTCATCAAATTATTCAGAATATTTTTCTATTAATTCACATATTTGAGAATAAAATTTCAAGATAGATTTTCCAACTATAATTAATTCTTGAAAAAAAATAATTTTCCTTTTTATTTTACAAAGGTGACATCAGCATAGACTATAGTTGTTTTCTTCAAAACTAAACCAGTATCCAGATCAGGTAAAGAAATTTTTGCAAAATCCCTTTCCACATATCTATGGTTCTGAAAACATTTTCATTATCTTCTTATCTTTGAATTGTGTTTCTAAAAATTCCTCACCAAAAATTCTTACTATAAAAGAATCAGCTTGGTCAAGACCAAAATGTGGTTCTCCTTATTTTATTTCTTACGTTTTCTTTCTCAATTCATCAATGACTTCCTTTGGATGTTTCTTTTTTTTATTTTTATTTTCTCGAAAGGGAGTCTTCATTCCTTTTCATCTCTTCTTTCCCATCTCCCTTTGTATTAGAAGGTTTTTCCTCTTATGTAAACACCTGAGTATTCTTAATGAATATTTTTTATTTGGAATAAAAAATAAACTTCATTCCTTTGATTATTTTTACACTAATAAACATTATCCTTTCCCGGACGGGTTCAGATTTGATTGAAACATTGAAATGTATCAGGATGTTTTCAATCGTCTTGATAATAAATTCAAGAAACATAGTAATCTAAGACTTGATAGAATTATAATTAATATTCATCATTTTAAAAAGAATAAATCTGGAAAGGTTGATTTTCCTCATGTTGATGAGGTAATCTGTAACGCCCCGAACCCACTAGGTTGGAGCCGGTGCATTACTTGTGATATTGGTATGGTTAAGAGGAATGAAAATCCCGAAGGAATGATTAGTTTAGTAGTCTTGAAGAAACTAGATACATAGATGTAACTCAAATTACATTGGGAAAGGTTACAAAATAAAATACAAAACAAAAACTAAAAACTGCATCCATATGAACTCAATGGAAGGCCTTCTCTTCATAACCTGTTGAAGGTAGACAATGAAAGGGGTGAGATCAAATGCTCAGTAAGGGTTACAAATAGAGGAAGAATGAGTACAATAATAAGTGAATCATAATCAATCTGACATAATAATTATGGAATAGTGAATAAATGACAAACTAAGGCTATTAATAAACTGATAATGAAACCGCATCCATAGATTTTGTCATGGTAAAAACCTCATGGATAATAATAATAAATGATAATGAATAAAGATAATTCTTATTAATTGGGCGTCATGTATCTGGAACATGAAACCATAATACCATTAAAATGGTTTAGTTCTGTGGGTAGAAACCCGTCTGATTTTTTGGAAACAAACTCGAATGGTTTGTCGCCAACTGATTTGTCTCATTAGACCTGCCGATGCATCGAGGGGCTGTAGTGGGCCCCACCCACCACTACAAGACCAAAACATTTTTTATAAATTGATTCAATACAAGATAAATATGCCTTTTAAATATATGTATAGAGTATAGAATACAGATTCATCAATATTTCCATAGTTAAAATAACTTTCCAAATATACACTGTATGTGAAATGGTATACAGTTTAGACAATAAACATATCCATGATATGAGATTATGGATATTTAATAGAAATATAATTTCAAATGGGAAGTGATCTCAAATGGGAAGTAGGTACACCACATAATTATTATTAGGTGCACAATACAAATTTAGTCACAACAAAATGGTAGTTGAGACAAAGTACCTTATCACAATGTAATCGGTCGAATCATATGACTAGAACTTGATAACCATCAAATGAATCATTTAATAACATGAATATAAATATAATAATGTTATTATATATCAAATGGCAGTACACATATACCAAATATAATAAATAATTGGTGAAAAATGGAAATCTCACAGAGATGAAAGTGAGATGAGAAACCCCTTACCTTATGCTCAAGTGTGTTCTTCATTTGTTTTAATGACCTGAATAATAAAATTTAGCTTCATTAATTAATAACTCTGGAACCTCTTATACATTAAATTGGTTTAGTATAACCTTATTATGTTCATTCATGGCCCTTTCTATGGGTTTAAGAGATTTAATTTTCTTGTTTTGGAAGCATTTTCTTCCTTGATTTTCATGATTCGTTTACTTGTATTCATGAATGGAAGTTCATTTGAAATGTGGTTAAACATCAAGAATTGTTAATATATATTTTTAATGAAATTAAGGATATATAAATGATCTTATAATTATTTTGGGTTATATACTATGATGATGATTCATTAATTAAAAGTTTATTACAAATATCTGGATTAACTTGGCCGTTTTGTTCATAATGAACTTGTTTTGTATTATTATTATATATTATGAGTGTGTAAGGATTACAAAACATTAATTAGATTAAATAAATATATTCTGATCTGGTTCAACCATTAAAATGGTATCATGACCAGTAATGAAGAAGAAAGTGAAGAACGAAACTCCGTCATCCACAAAGGTTATAAATTGGAACCTTATGGACGTTGATTTCGTTTATAAAATTAAAATGGGAGGGAGTAAGAATATTGATGATGGTTATTCCATTAAAAATAAATAATTTCAGTATATAGATTATACTTGAGTTTTCATGGTCATTTGGATAGAGGATTTGAGGAGAGAAAAATAAAAGAGATGAACTTGAAAATAAAAGAAAAGTTGAGAGATCCCTTATAAAAATTCGGTAGCCTAACAACATCGCTTAAAATTTCATAAAATGAAATGATGAGAGAAAAAGGGTATCTCATAATATTTAATTAAAAATTACAGTAATAAGAACACATAAAATCAAAACCCAACAAAATATAATGGAAATTCAAATAGATAACATAAAAGAAGTGTCGACTAAAAGAAGAGAATGAAGGATTCCCTTACCTTGTATAGTAACTCCTCGATCTTGAAGGATGGGACCTTGGGGCTTAATGAAAACTTGGGAGGACTCCTAGAGAGTTAATACCACCAGAGCTTCAAGGATATTGAGTTTGGAATGAAAGAAAACGAAGGGGGTGAGTGGGTATTTATAGTAATTAAGAGAAAGTTTTTTATTAATTAAAAGGGACACCTCGATAGTGGTTTTTCACAAAACCATGGGCTTTCCCATGGTATTTTACCATGTTTTAAGACACTTGGGACACCTCATGTCATAAGATACTATACAAAAGTATACCATCCTTTTATATTAATTATTTCATCATTATGATGTCATTAAACTATCGAAAACTCAAATCTGTATTTTTTACTATTCACAAAAAAATAAAGTATTTTAGAAAAATAACAAAAATTCAGCCTTAACATTTTTCGATGTGTAGAATCCAAAAATGAATTCCATTTTTCAAAAATAATTATCTAAATATTTTAAATTTAATTTTTAAATAAAATCATACTTAATTCAAAAATTATTTATTTTAAAACTATAACTGCTTTTATATCACATTGAAAAATTAATCAAGATGTCATTATCTTAAAGCCTTAAGAAAATAAAAATAATAAAACAATTTACTATTCATTAGGTTCATATTACTATTCATATTACTATTCATAAGGTTATGTTACCATTCATAAAAAAATCAAGTTGGTTCTATCGGACTCCAAACCATTTACTGGTCATAACTCTAGATGATTGTTTTTCGAAATTCAAAACATAGAAGTGGAAAATTTATGTTTAATGGATATCATATAAATTTATCCTATAATTTCTCGTTTCACAAAAGACTTAGTGCTTCATGAGATATAGGCTATCTAATGAATAGAATGTATTTAAGAGCAACATACCATAAAATGTTTGGGGTGTTATATAATCCATAAGGAATACATCAGATACTTTAAGTGTATCTCAATCGACTTTCCAAAAAATGATAAATCCTTGATTATAAGATGTGTAAATTCTATGACCTGGAATCAAATGAGTTAAATTTATTGGATATTCATCACTTTTGAACATATATTTTTTAGATATTTTTTAAAAAGTTACCCTTAGTCTTTGGTAGTTTTTGAGATGGTCAGTACGCATCACCTTCATTTGAAATTCCAAGAAAAACAACAGCTTTATTGGAATTCATCTCATATGTTTTGTTATAAACACGAAAAGGAAACATATCTTTTCTATATTTCATGAAAAACTTCACTAAATCATAAAAACCATAAACTATATCCAACTAAAACAAATCATTGTTCATATTTTACTATTCAACACATAATGATTACCATCCATGAAATTGATTCATTGTTTCCAATGATGAATCATAAATTTCATAGAATGATCTTGAGAATATCATTTCTCAGAAAACGAACAAATTTTTGTAATATTTTTTTGGGTACATTGTATTATAGCCAGATATGAAGGAAGTAGACATGAATAGGATTGAAGTCGGATATTTAAACTTTGTAGTGCTTCGTGAAGAAATTGTGAGATAAGCGATGTGGGATTGGGGGAGGTCCCCTTTTTATAAGAAATTTTGAGTGATGGTTCAGATTCCATGTTGATCTAATGGATAAAATTTAATCTCTCTTATCTGATAGTTGAGATTATATCTGATGAAATATTTTCCTAAAAAATTAAAATCTTGATGTTTTATAAAAGTTTTATCATATTGGTTGAACACGATTGAATTTGAAAAAAATTTATCGTATTGAGTTAATACTATTGTAAAAAGTAAAACAATTTTGAAAAACAAACATTTAGAATAAAAATAAACAAGATCAAAAACTAATTATAATGAATGGTTTTTAATGAATAAAAGAAGGAAAAATACCATTTGGATTGGAGATATTTATATCATAATTTGTTCTTCTTTTATTTAAAATAGATTATGATAGTTAAAGAGAATTAAAAATTAATTCTAATGAATTAAGACTCGATTACTATAATTTTTCAAATGAAAATTTGAAAATGATAAAATTTACTTATCAAAAAAATAAATATGAAAACTTTTCAAAAACTGATTTCAATTGTAGAAAAAAACTTTTCAACTCTCATTGAAAAAATCAAATCCAATTAATTTTATAATTCTGATTTAAAAAATGAATATGGTTATTTTTCCAGAACAGATTGAAAATTGAAATCTGATTATATTTCTAAATCCAATTAAAAATTAAAATTTGATTGTTTTTAAAAATATAATTGAAAATTATTTATTCTAAATCATATATTAAAACATACTAAACTATAAAGGTCTTATTATGATTTTTTTTGAAAAATTTAAATGTTGATTGACTAAAGGTTTTGTAAAAAGAAATAGTCGAATGTACTCTCCTTATGAAAAAGAGTATCTTAATATAAGTAGATTGTTTAAACAAGAATTAGATATGATTTATTACTTTATAATGATCATTCATAGATTTTTTTGATGTATTCAAATGTATTGGAATGTAAAGGTTTTGTAACGATATCGACAAGTTGGTCACGAGTTCCGATTAATTATAAAACGATATCTTATTTTTGTGTGTGATCACTAAGAATGTGATGAAAAATATCTACATGTTTTTCACGAGAATGGAATGTAGAATTTTTAACAAGGTAAATGGAACTTCTGTTATAACAATATAATTTAGTTTTTGTAAAAATAAAACCATAGTAAGTGAGTGTGTGTTGCATCCATAACACTTGAGCACAACAACTTCCAGCTACCTCATATTCATCTTCAGTAGTGGAAAGTTCTACTGAGTGTTTTTTCTTAAAAGACCAAGAATATAATGAATATTCTAATAAAATACATGTTCCAGATGTACTTTTTATATCTATTCTACAACCACCAGAGTCAGAATCCAAAAAAAATTCAATTCAAAATCATTTCATGAAGAATAGAAAATTATTAAATACATAGTTCCATTTAAATAAAAAAATTTGATTTAACTGATTTTAGAAGGGATTTAATTGGATCAGCTTGATATAATGCATATAGGTGAATATAAAAAATTAATTGCAGATGAATAGATGTTAAGTATAGTAGGATTCCTAGAATACCTCAAAACATTTTTTGATCAAATGGTTTCTGAATTTTATCATGATCAAGTGTATTTAAGGTACTGATTAGAGTACTACTACTTTTAGTATTGTCGTATCCATACTTTTTAAGAAGATATTCGATATACTTATGTTGATATATATATGTTCCTTATCATTTTTGAGGCATTTGAAAACCATGGAAAATTTTTAACTCCCCCATTATACTCATTTAAAAATCATATTTTATATGATTTTCAAAGGAATATATTAACAATTTTTGAGTTGATCCGAATATAATATCATCAATATAGATTTCAAAAATCAAAACGTTTTTTTATCATTATTTATAAAAATATTTCGATCGGCAATTCCCTTTACATAGTTTTTTTGTAACAAAAATCATGTTCATCTATCATACCATGCTCTAGGGGCCTGTTTAAGTCCATATAAATCTTTGGTATGTCTTTAAATGTATTCATTATGTTTTATATCTTCAAAACTAGGAGGTTGTTCAAAAAACTTTCCTCTTGAACATATCCATTAAGGAAAGAACAGTTCACATCCATTTAAAAAATTATGAAATTAAATTATTCTACAAAGGATAATAGAAAATGAATATATTCAAGTCTAGATACTAGATCATATGTTTGTTCATAATCTATTCCATCTTATTTATTATATCCTTTATAAATAAGTCTTTTTTTTAAATAATTATTACATTTTCATCACATTTGTTTCTGAAAACCCATTTTATGATAATTATTGATTTTTCTTTAGGACTTTCATTCTAGATCTAGAATCTGTTTCTTTTGAATTCATTTAGCTCATTTGAATTGATTTAATACAATACTCATCACCAAAAGATTCATCCGGATTTTTCGGTTAAAATTGGGAATGAAATGCCAGATTTTATACTTTATTTCTTAAAGAGATTCTTGTCCTTACTGGTTGATTGAAATCACCAATGATACTATCACTAGTTTGATTCCTAAGAAACAACTGAGTTGGGTTTTTTAAAACCTTTTTATCAACATAAGTTTTAAAGTCTTCTTTAGTAAATACTTCAAAAACAATTTCTTGAGTATTTTCCTTTGGAGGGTAGTTTTCTATCAATGGATGAAAATTAGTTTTTTTAAAAAATCAAATGATGTAGATTGGGAATGTTTAAAAAAAGAATTAGTTTCATTGAATTTAACAAGTACTATTTCCTCAACTGTACAACAAGTTATATTAAAAACTTTGTAAGCCATAGAAGTAGTGGAATTTCCTAAGAATACACCTTCATCGGATATGGGTGAGAATTTGGGTAAATTATTTTTGTATTCAAAATTATTACTTTGCAACAAAATACTCTGATGTATGAAACTTTTGATTTTTAGAATGTCCATAACTCAGAAGGTGTTTTACTAGTAAAAGTTAGAATTAAAACATGATTTATAGTATAATAAGTAGCACTAATGGCTTCAACCCAAAATTTTTTATCAATTGAGTATTCACTCAATATGGTTCATTATTTCTTGAAGAATGAGATTTATTATTTAAAAAACACCATTTTAATGAGGTATTCTATGATCTGAAAAGTTTTGAGTAATGCCTTACTACAAAAAGATTCAAAATCATTATTTTAAAATTCTCTAACATGAATAATATGGATAGTTATAAAAAAAATTTCTCATTTTTAAATTTGGCTATTTTTTTTAAAAAGACACAAGGCTTCATAGTTCTTTGTAAGAAATTAACTCATGAATATCTAGTGCTATCATCAACTAAAACAAATATATATTACATTCCTCCAATAATTCAAGTTTTTATGGGACTGAATAAACCCATGTGCACTAACTGTAAGGCATTACTAGTTGAGGCATTATTAGTATATTTAAATATTAAATTATGTTTCTTTCTAATTGAAAGGGGTCACAAACTTTTGAAGAATAAAATCTTTTTTTCGGTAGATCCTTAACAACCCCTTTCTTAGTCAATTTACATAAGTTTCAAAGGATATAGTGTTCTTACCTTATATTCCATTACCATGATTGATCTTCCATTTCACTAAGATAAGGTAAGTTCAGGCTCCTAAGATTTCTAAGTTGAGAGTATAAACATTCTCATACCGATGGTAAAAAAGAATGAATTCATTCTTGTAATTGTGTTCTACACATTTATCATTCCTAAAATTCACATGGTATCCTTCATCACATAATTGACCAATTATTATAAGGTTATTCTTATGAACATTAACAAATATAACATTTGAAATTAAAGCTTCTGTAAGAAGAAAAATACTACCTATACTAATAACTTATCCTTAAGATTTATCTCCAAAAGTGACTTTTCCACCTTTCATATTGATAATATTATCAATGAAATCATTGTTACTAGTCATATGTTGGGAACAATGACTATCCATTTTCTAAGTATTCGGGTTTTTTGTACATTTTTTCCAGAAAACAAAAATATAGGCTTTCAGAACCAAAAAATTCTTGTATCTGGAAATGTTAGAAAAAAAGATATTAGTAATCCATACTTGTTTTGAAAAACTGATTTTTTATAACCATAAGGATGGAATTTTATTATTTGAATTTTTTTTATTCTAGTGACCTCCAGTTTGGAATTTATTACAAAAGGGGACAGTTTTAGGAACGAATTAATTATTTAAAAAAATAGGGTTTGAATGAGGGTAACCCATTCCATAAATATTACCATGAGAAAGAATTTGTTTATAAATCTTATCAAAATTCTCTTTTGATGAATTAAACATTGACAAGATTTTATTAAAAAGAAACAATTTTTTATTTCAGTTTGATAACTAAAGCCTTATCCTCACAATTGTTATCTTCAAAAGTGAGCTTTGTTTCTAAAACATTTTTCTCATAAGTAGGTGTTTCAAAATCCATAGAAACTTGTCCTTCTTAGAATTATATTTTTCAAGGTTTTTGGAAATATAAATAATTTCAAAATATTATTTATTAGAATCTTTTTAAAGATCAGGTACTTATTTTGAAAAAAATATTTATTCTAGTATTTTCATTTTCATGTTTTCTTCTAACATTTTAATTTTCATTTTCAAGTTGTTTAGTAAATCTAGAGATATCATAATGTGAATGTAAATTGTTATTATCACTGGATAATGAGGATTCTTGATAAAAAGATTTATAATTTTTCTCATTAGGATAATTTTTATTTAAAGACACATTAGTTAAAGAATTAGAAGTGTTTACCTTATCTATAAAACATTGATTTTTCAAAGGTATTCTGGAATAGAGGAAAATATTCTTCTATCTCAAATTCTAATTATATGAAGAATCATCAAAAGTGTATCCTCTAATTGAACTCCATGAGTCATTGGATTTAAATACTTTAGTACCTTTTGTCATTTAATACTTATCTTGATTTCTTTTAGAACATATTTTATTTTTATTATTTCTTTTTGACTTTTTGACAGTCTAGTCATATATTTTTATCTCTATTACGTTCATAACAAGTAACCTTAGAGTATTTTTTTATCTTTCTTATCCAGGTTACATTTCTTATTATAATATGAAAAATCCTTTTTTCTAAAAATATTTTTCATTAATCGAGAAAGATTGGCCAACTAATTTATAGAATGTTCAGATTCACTTGAATTCAATTGAGTAATAACCTTTATCTTTTGTTTACATAACAAACTTTTCAGGAGTTTTAGCTTTCAACAGATTTCAATTTGAGGTAAAAGAAACTCCACCATTTTTCTTTTTAGATTTCTAGGCATCTCTTTTAATTCTAGTTTCATATTTTAAATGGATTCCAAAAATATCATCAAGAGTAACATTATTAAGTTTCATTGAATCATCAATAGAACTTACCATTGATTCCCACTCATTGTGCATATTGTCAATAATATTTTCAATAAGGATTTCATCTTCTAAACGTTTCTCCCCCATAACATGTAAAATATTAACAATCTTTATAAACCTTTGTTGTACCATAACAACGGGTTCTCTGTAAGGAAATTCAAATGCTTGATAATCAGTTGTTAGCATAGCTCTTCTAGTCTCAATAACTTTAGATGTTCCAAAACGAGTAACCTCCAATTCCATCCAAATAGTATTAGAAAATTCACCAAATAAATTTTACTGTATATATTTATTATAATAGAACATAATAATGTATTCCTTAACTTCTAATTCAATTGACATTCTTATTTTTCTTTATTAGTAAAATTTCTAATTTCTTCATCAGGAATTCTATAATCTCCAGTCAGTATAAAAAAAATTTCAACTCTAGTGTTGATCACAAATATATTCATTATATCCCTCCATTATTCATAATCATTACCATAAAAAATTAAAAGTCATTTAGGATTTATATTATCTATTGATCCAACATTTAATACTTCCATCTTTAAGACAATACAATAAATTTTCTTTTTTCTACTATACATGTTAGTGTAAGAAGTTTGGTAAATTTTTTTTATAACAATATTAAGACTAAATTGAAAAATAAAATAAAAGATTTAGAAATTAAAATAAGTGGAATCTTAATTTGATACCAAATGTAGGAATCAATATTATAGAGACTTGGGTCTAATACCAATTTTAGGATCGAAATGTATATGTAAACAGAAAATTATAAGAGGGGCTGAATTATAAGGTTCAAAAATTTATATATTAATCTTAAAAGAAACTTTGTTTAATGGAATTGTATAAATTGTATTAACAAAACCTATTATGTATTAAAACTATAATCGGACTGGGCCCTAGGATCTGATGATAAGAATATCGTAATGAAGTAGTTTCTGATATGTAATACATAGGTGTGATTCTAGTGAATAGAATTATATTCAGTAAATAGTGTTTAATCGTATTCATAGTAGAAAATGATTTATAAAAGTATTCAAAAAGTGTATCATAATCAAAATGTTTCTAATAAATTAGATTAATACTAAAAGTAATGATTCTATCATAAAGCATATAGAATCGTATTTTAAGTAAAGTTGTATTCACAATGTAATATAGAGTAAATTAAATGAATCGTAATTAAAACTATTATGATACATATAAAAAAAATAAGAAGATTAAAATAAAATAATCCACTTTCTATTATAATTATAGAATAAAATAAATGAATTATAATGAAACAGGTAATAAAGTGGAATATGATTATTTTAACCCAAAGAGAAGGGTATCCAGTAACCTTGGATAAAGGTCCCTTGATTTTTACTTTTAAGAAAGTATGTCTTACCCACACCAGGGTAACCCCTCGATATGATGATTGTATTTTCTCTTCCCACCTATCCCCGATAGAACTTGATATGATGATCAAATTCTATATTTTTATCGCTACAAACCTGTAATCAAGAAGGTGATCAAATCCTCTATCTTCGCATTATATGAAGACCTTGATTGTAATCACAACAATCAGAATCTCACAAGGAGATAAAATAAATTCTCAAGGAGACAACATAACAATATTTCTATAAGAAAAATACTCTCTATAAATAAATACAATAGACTAGGAATAAGTTTTTCATGCTTTTACACTTTAGAAATATGAGATAAAAATCACAGTGCACATGCACATGAAATTTTTTGTCAACCACACGTGTTCTTATTAAGACTATTCAAATGACCATTTATTTATAAGTGTGCATCCCAACATTCATCTTGATATCCAACAATCATATTTTCTCTTAGAATTTATGGATGAACTAGACACCTAGAACTTCCACAGTCATATTGTAACTAAAAAAATGGCATCATTTTTATTTACACATGTAATAGAATTCATGACATCATTTTGAAAATACAGTGTTAAGAGTAAAATGTTCCAATACGATAAAATAATTTTCTGTATTTAGGATTAAAACTGAAGTCAATATGATAGATTTACTTACAGAGTTTTATTATAATTTTCCCAATGAGTTTGAAACTAATAATATCAGATCCCATTTCAAATCTGATTAAAAAAAATTTCAGTATGAAAATAAGATAGAAAGTCTTAAATATGACTTGATAAGGTGAATCTGATCATAATCCAATTCATGCTCATTAGAATAATTTTAATGTAAATTATTTACTACTTTCTGGAATGAAAAATTAAAATATTATTGACATAAAAGAAATAAATATTTTTTATTTAAGATAGAGTTTGTGATTTACAAAACAAAAGGAATATAAACATCAAAACAAGACTTTTGACTCATCACTATATCCCCTCAATGAATCAATTCGTCTTATGAGACAAACTATTTTTGGTATTTGATTGAGGCCCTTACCATTTATATAAGATATCATGGTAAGAGTCATCAGTGGAATATTTATAATCTCTAGTATTATGCACTCCATAATTATTATATTAGTTATTGATGTCCATGTGATTATTTTTATAGTTATGATATTCATGGATAAGTTTCAAGATCATGTGATTAGTTGTATGTAATTATTTGATCATTATGTATTCCTACCTTATTATTCTTTATTCTCAAGTTATTGATTAAATGGAAGTGATTTCAGTTGTTTACCATTCCATATGGATCATTCCTTATTTAATCGTGGTAATATATATTGCACATAACCCATACTAATAATTTGAGCATAGACCTTAGTTTTTATCTTTCCCTAAGATAAAAGGAATGAATCATTGAATAATTTCAAGGATATAGAATATTTACTTTCACTTTGTTGTATTTTTATGTTTTCAAATGTAATGTGATATTTAATTATGTTTATTGTTTACAAAGGATATTAAACTATGCATCCCTTTGGAATGAGATCACTTATATCTTATGCCAATTTCATAAAGTGACCACCAACTGTAAGATCCCGGACTTCTGTTGAGGAACATTATTGTTTAAATTCTAGTGTAAATACCTTTAAGATGGAAAATAAAATAACTTATTAGACTATGTGGAAGTTAGGGGGGTGTTCCAGGGCTTTGAGACATGAATGAAAGGATAAAGGGGATATCTAGGGAAAGTTTCACTTTTGTAACATAGTTATTAGTAACTGTGAACCCTAATTGCGCTTCCTTATAGGGGGGGTGTATGGTTTAAAGAAATCATTCAAGGGGAAAGGAAAATCATACAGGTTTGGATAGAGCCATTCTACATGGTTTTCAAACCATTTGTGGCCCCAAGTAACTATGTTTCCTAACTTCCTTTTGGAAAGATGGTGGCTCACAGTTAGCACACGATTTGGCCAGCTATGCGGCCAAACAGTGCGCCACTTAAAAAGTGGTATTTTCCCCTTTTTTCCAACTAGGGATTTATGTACCCTTACTCAATTTTCTTCCTCATTTATCCTACAGTATCCAAGGTTGATGATTGTTTCCTCCTTAAATCACAAGGGTTGATCTCCTTTATTTTTAGGTTTATTAGAGCTTAGTTAGTTGTGAATCGAAGCTCCGGGTGAGTACACTTCTCTCCCTTCTTTTTTCATATTAGGGTTTGTGTAACTATTCTCCTTCTTATAAAACCCTAAAATCATATTTTTAAATTGAATCATAGGTTGGGGATTCTAAGGGTTATCAAATATGATGTAAAGTAAAGGTTAAAGTGGTCGTTCATCTTTTGTATTGAGGTAGGTGTTAAATAGGTTATATCCCATATTCTTGATATTGGTTTATGTGTATGTGGTTGTGTTATTGGTTCATTTTCATTCTTATTTTCATTATCGTAGTGGGAAATGAAAAATTGGTTGGTCAAATGATTTATTGAATACATCATGGTCCCAATAGGATGCATTGAGGATGGCTAGATCATGAAAGGGTCCACCCATGGAGTATTCTATATTCGTGAACATGGGTTTGGCTAACTAAATGTGAAATTGATAGGTCTATGAGATAAAACCTATGATATTTTTGTTTCCCATATTAATATGGGTTTATGAAAGAAAATATATGGTATTGGTATTTTGTTTGATAACATGAATTGTGAAATGAAATTGATGTAATTATGTTAGATTGATAATAGGAATATAAGGGTGTTTGGTATAATGTTAATGTGTTAATGAGTCGTGAATTTCAATTGGTAAACGTGTTAATGGGTTATGGAATTAAAATGTTTTAACTGCATAACGAACTATGAATTGTGAATGGTATGTGTATTGAATGAGTATGATTTTTGAATTGGTATTTATGGTAAATGATTAAAGAATCATGTGAAAATGGATTCACAGTATGTGTGGGGTATTGGACTTGAGGATTTATTCCCATGGGTCAGGTTAGACTAAGGATCTAAACCCTTTTGTATTTAATGAATGGGTTAGGGAAATATACCCCTAATGTTTTCACTTGATGAGACTACCTCAACCGAGTCTCTACGGTAATTGTGATGCAATTGTTTGTGATATTTTTTCCACTAGTGAGATGGGGAACTTCACTTATCCCCTTATGCATTGTAGTTTACAGGCATAGGCTGATGTGTAGTTGATTAGTATTCCTAACCCAAGGTATAAATGATATAAATGGTTTAGATGAACTTTGTTAACTAACGGAACCTGGTTTATCTTTTTTTTATCTAGTTCTTATTTATTACTTACATACACTATATATTTAGATTGGTTATATTATAGAAATTTTTAGTGGTGGCCTTCTAAGTTTGACTCACACCCTAATTCAACATCCATTGGGTACCCAAGAAGACCTCGTGGTTTCATGTCATGACAAGGGAAAATTCCATATTCTAAATGGTTTATTTGGGAACGATATGTGCATGAAAGAGGGATTCAGACATCGAGACAAGACCTCTCAGGGGATTATTATGTTGTTTTCATTTTTCATTTCCTTTTCACAAGGAACAGTATGAGATGGAATAACATAATTATTATTTGGTTGTAGACTTGTACCATGTTTTGAGAAATGGTTGTTAATACATTATTATTTTTTATAGTGTCTTTAATTTTGTGTTTATCTGATGTGGATTAATTTGATATAGAGTTTATAGTCTCCCCGTATGTTCCATTAGACTCTCGCTATCATTCACCAGCCTCTGGCATATATGGAGATGTTCCTGGGGTCATGTGGTGACCCAGCTCGGTGCACCGGTTTAGTGGATCGTATGATCGGGTTGTTAAAAAGTGTCATTAAAGCGGTTATTTTCTATTGATTTACTATTTAGTAATGGAAGACACGAGACTAGGAGATTTCGGGCCTTGGTAATGATCTCACACATATGATTATCTAACCCATGTACGGGGGGAAATCCAAGTACCTAGGGTGGGATTGTTGTCCTTGATGTTTTTTGTTATGGTTGGACAATATTTCACCATTGGGTGATGTAATTGTTGTGTCATGTGGAAATTTCATGGTATTTCACACATGAATAGAATGGAAAGAGTTTGTATATACATGCATCATTTTAGGCACATAATGGTTTAAGTGATGTGTATCATGATAGGAACTCATGAGGGAAAATAATATAGGTTGGGGAAAAGTAATATGATTTTCTTATTATTTATGATATTAATAAATTGGTCCTAATGAAGAAGCTGGAAAGAAGTAAATATAAAGAACATAAAGTAATTTTCAAATAATAGTGCCTAATGAGGAGTCATAAATGTTTTAAAATCATGTCACCACAAGTTAAAAATATGTATAGATGCTTAAATGGGAGAGATTTATGTTGTAAAAGTTAAATGGTTAAAAAGGGTTTCTAGTATAAATGGTTTCGTTAATGTACGTTGGTTTACCCTGTGCTGACCATGTCACTTAGTAAGCATGGTTGTGAGTATTGTTGAAAGTTTGGTGATATTCTTTAGGATAATTTATGTGAAATGGATTGTTTTTCTTAGAAGAAAACCTCCTTTTATATAAAATATAGAAGCTTTATGTTATGTGGTTGAGATGTGTTCTTGGAATTTTAGAGAGATTCCCACCACGACAACGTGTGCCAGTTTGGATGCATGAGGATATCACTGGGAATTGTACTCTAATAGTGGAAAAGGAAACCCCATTGATCCTAGGTAACTGAGGGGAGGAGCATTTCTGTGATAACTTTTCTCATTTTATACAAATTATGGAACATGAACTAGGTAATTTCATGTCAAGTGTGCATAATATGATTAGAGAGTTTCATCTTTGAAAACCTCTAATTTTTGTTGTAGATGGTGGACTTGAGTTATGAGTGTGAAGGAGGTTGGAACATGAAGGGATACGGTAAATGTGTATCACTAATGTTGTGAACAGACCATATGTATGGGTGTTTTCTAAAGTGAGAGTGCCTTAGTTTGGAGACCATATCAAGTTTGATGTGTTAGCAGGAGGGGTGTTCCTTCTTGTATCTTTGGTTAGGTTGAGGCCTTAAGGTTGAGAGGTATCATCTGATAATACGGATGTGGTAACCCTTGTGGATTGTGATCATGAAGGTTTTTTTGGGGTTTGAAATGGATGTCTTGGTTCACTGCGCTGTTAGTGGTGGTTGTTTTTTCATGGTCTTGGAACCTAGAGTAAAATTTTTCTTCAATGCGTTGGTTGTAATGTGTTTTAGAACAGGTGAAGGATCACCACCCACATGTGTTGATTTGTAATAAGTTTTATGTTTTTGGTCTATAGGGAGATCCTAGTGACTTGTTACCCCTAATTCTAGCTGGGGAAGCTAGTACCGTTCATCCCTCAAAAATGAACCGTGAGATAGGTCGGCCATTTTTTGAGTGATCTTGGGTGTTTAAGGCATTGGTATATGTTTTGGATTTGGAGAGGTGTGGGTTTTTTCTAGATGGAAAAGTGTAAAGGTCAATTGTTTTGGACATGAGACTGAAGTTAGAAATATGAGTTGAAATTTTTGAAAAAATCAAGGGTGGCCTCGGGGGAGGTTATCCCAGTGTTGTAGGTTTCTTATAATATGATGAATAAGAGATACTTTAGAGGTGAAATTGACTCGTTGTGAGTACCACCATGTTTCAGAAAATGGTATAGTTTTCCCTTGGTTTCTTTTCTAGAAGAACTTGAGTGCTTGAGGTTAGTTGTAAGGTTGGTTTCTAAAGTTAGAATATTTGACATGGTGATGTTGGAAATAGTTGAATAAGGAATAAGAATGAATCCTGGTGGAAAAGATGAGGCAGTAAATGAATGGTTGGAAATTTTGGAATGGAAGTTACATCTGGGATGATGGGTGGCCATTTTTTCAGGCTTGTTTGTGAAATTTTGGATGGTTGGAAGGGATCATTGAGAAGGCATCGAATTTGATGAGGCTAATGGACTAGGGGCACAATTAGTTTTAGACTGAGAATTTGGGCCTAGATATAGGGATGTATGTTTCGTGAGATCATGATTCAAGATCAGTGGTTGGTTATAGGGAAGTGTGTGACCACGAGGGTTTGGATAAGGATTGGGTGCTGGGAACATGCTGGAGACACATGATGTTGTGTGGATATGTAAATGGGTGGTTTGGATGTAAATGCATGTTTTTTTCATGGAATAAAAGTGAATAAGCACTCGTGATACAAGAGACCGGATGGTTTTGGATTTATGTGTCTCTATTTTTGGTTTCTAGGGTCGTAATGGAAGAACTTGAGAGTTGTGGTGGTACTAGTTCCATGGGAATTTTTGGTTCATGGGTACTTGGTAGAGAGTCAGGAATTGGTGGTGAGTTTAGTTGGAAACCCCACTTGAGTTATGGTGGTCGGCTGTTGGTAAGGTATTGGTGGGTAGGGAAGCAAAAGAATTTAAATAGTTCAAGGAATCCCAGTTTTGGGAGGTGATATCAGTGATGGATATTTGTTTCAGTGTTCATCAGAAACTTCTTAGTTAACTTGTAGTTGTGACGATCATGACCAATATCTTTACATCCTCCCAGGTACACAGAGAGAGATCTTGAATTACACTTATCTACCTGGATGTATTTTTGGTGGATGTGGGGCCTCTTCGAGGTTATTCTCATGGAGCAGTATATGTGGATCTGGATGATGGGATGTATGCCATCGACCGTTTATGGGTGAGGTCTTTAGGATGGACTGGGTGTCAACGAACTCCATGGTTTCCATTCACAAAAATCCAAGAACATCTATCACGTGATGTTTGTATTGTTGTTTTAGGGAATGTTGGATAGCCAAATATAAGTTTTGGGGTTCATATTATGATTAATTCATGAGCCACGGTGGTTGGAATTTCTTGAGGAATGAAATGGTAATGAAAATCCTAAGGTGGGGAGTGATAAGTCATACCTATATGTTTGGGTAAGTCCAGGGAGTCAATGTGTTGGCATCGTGATGCTAATGAGAAAATTGTGAGTTGCATGTTGAATTCCTTCAAAAAATTCTAGGTTTTCTTTGGATGTGGTGGTTGAATGAGCTAATAAATGGATTTGGTATTGTGGTGGTTCCAAATGGAATCTGAGATTAAAATTTTAGATTCGTTTATGGGGTTGATAGAGCATGCCAATGATTCATAGAAATGAAGGATTGATGCTAGAACCTCATCAGAAATCAGGCATAGACTCAATTATGTGTTTTTGGGTGACCTTAGAATGTATTTATTGGTGATGTAATCTTTGTTATATGATGTACTGACTTGCCAACGGTGAAGATGGTTGTTTCCAGGAGGAGTCAACTAGGGACAGTTTGACTCAACATGGATGGGGATGGTGAAGTTTTCTGTTTTTAGGAATGAGGGTGGTGGATTATAAACCACCTTCAATGGATTTTTTGGTATAACAAGAGAATTTATATAATAGAAATGGATTTTGAGGAAGATCCTAATTGACTCCAGTCGTTGTATAGCCGGTATAATGTTTTTTTTAATGTTAACGGGTGTGGTGGAGCACGATGATAACTTTTAAAGTAGTGTATTCCTTGATGATAGTGTTTAGCGGATGTTAGTAAATGAATTTGATAGGTATTTCATATGGTGTTGGTATTCCTTAAGTGACGAGTCTCCATGGGAAGTTGTAGGGAGTAGCATGTCAACAGTGGAAAATAGGTGTTTTGAGACGATCTCATTCGGAATGGTCTGACATGATATGGTAAAATGAATTGATGTGGTAAGTTATGAGACAACTATGGAAATACTGGATGCCAAATATGGGTGGAGCCCTTATAGATTTTTGGGTGAAGTGAATTGGGAAACACATTGGTCATGTCATGAAATGTGAGTTGATATTCTTGTGTTATTTCTCAATAGTGGATCTATTAACCACCAAAATATAGTGGTAGCGAGCTAATTTGTATTGTGGGGAGAACCATATTGTGAAAGTGGGATGTTAATGATTTTACAGGTGTTTTCTTTTGGATGTATTCGAGTAATTACAACTATAGTATTTTGGTCTTGATAACAAGAATTGGCTCGAATTTCAACCAACTGAGTGCCTTGAGTGTTTTGGTTGTGTTTAGGATATTTGATTCTTGAATGAGATTATTTTCCCTTGAGTTATAAACCGATGATGGTCGAGAAATGTGATTGGGCGACCATGTGTTTCTTCAGGTGAAGTAGAGTGTGGAACACTGTTAAATGTTTTCAAACATGGTAAGATGGACCCAAGTGATTTCTTCCAGGATTTGGGAAGAGGATCAGGCCGGTGGGGTGTTGATTGGATCTTCCTCGATTGTATGATTCTATGTGTGAGAATTCCTTATGTTGTGATTTAGGTGGTGTTTCCTAGGATTTCCTATGGATTTTTTTTTTGATGTTGGGTTGGAGGTTGATGCACCCTTTGAGGAACATTTGGTTTGTTTTTTATGTCATGGTGAGAAATAATTACAGGTCAAGACTGTCCCATTGGATCGAGTGTTTTGGATGCATGGTGACATTCAGTAAGATACTTGGGAGAGGGAGACGGACATGCGGGCCCAATGTCCTGATCTCTTTACCTGGGAAACTCAGTGATGATTGAGAGAGAAACGTGATGATGAGCCCTTATAAGGTGGGGAGGTTGTAAGATCCCAAACTGTTGGTGAGGTACACATGTATTTAAATTTTGGTTGAAATACCTATTAAGATGGTGGGAAAAAAATTCGAGTGTATACGAAGGATCTGGTGTGTCCTGGGGGTTTGGGAAACAAAATAAAGGAGAAAAGGTCCATCCAGGTTACATTTCACTATTTTTAGATGGTTATTAGAAATCGTGTGCCATAATCATTCTTGCATAGAGGTGGGGTGAATGGTTTAAATAAACCATGATAGGGGGATGGAAAATCCCTATGGGCTTAGACAGAGCCATTCTACACAGTCAGTGCACAGTTTTTCAAACCGTGCAGGATTCCCAAGTAACAATATGGCCAGGTACACTCTTAGGAAGAGGGTGTCACATTATTGGCACATAATTGGCACATGGTTTGTCCAACCATGTGTCCAAACTATGCACCCATTAAAATGTGAGATTTTACCCTCCCCCTTGGGATTTATGAACCCTTACCTGATTTTCTGTCTCATTTCACCTACATCATCCAAGGGTCAGGATATTTTCTTCCTAAACATCGCAATTATCAATATCCATTGTTTTGATGTCATTTAGAGCACCATTGGTTACAAATTAAAGCTCCATGTGAGTCTATAACTCCTCTTCATTCTTTTTTGGGATTAGGAATTGTGTAGAAATTATTATTCTTTTGAATAAAAAAACACTTTTTCCATAGGATCATAGGTTTGAACTTCAAAGGGTGCTAGAATCTAAACCAAAGTCTAGGGTTAAGCAATATTTCATCATCAGGATTGAGGTAGGTCATCTACAAGTTATATCGTACATTCTTAATGTTTTTTTTATGTTTATGTGGTTGTGTAATTGGATCCTTCATGGAGTGTTTTTAATTCCCATTATGAGAAATGATAAATTGGTGGGTTAAATGATTAGTTGAACCCCTGATGATCCCTATTGGATTCATTGAGGATAAAGGTACTAGGAAACATTCCACCCATAGGGTGTTTCGTATTCATGAACATGGTTTTTGGTATGTGAAAGTGAATTTGATGGGTCTAAGAGATAAAACCTATGATATTTATGTTTAAATGTTAATATGGAATTATGAAGGAAAATATAGGGGTTTTTTATTTTGTTTGATAATATGAATTATGAAAGGAAATTTATGTAATTTTGTTTAATTGATAACTTTTCATAAATGGTGTTAGGTATATTGTTAATGTGTTTATGAGTCATGAATTGTAAATGGTAAATGTGTTAATGGTTTAAGGAATAAAAATTATTTATTGTTCAAATTAACTATAAATTTTAAATAGTACGAGTGTTCAATGAGTATGATTTGTGAATTAGTATATATGGTAAATTATTAAATAAGAATGTTCAAATAGATTTTTGGTATGTGTGCGTTTTTGGACATGAATATCTATGACCATGGGTAAGGTTAGACCGTGGATATAAACCCCACCCTCTTTAATGCAAGGGTTAGGGAGGTCATATAGAGGCTATATTCCCCTAACAGTTTCATTTGATGAGACTACCTAGACCGAGTATCTAAGGTAAGTATGGTAAAATTATTTTCGAAATGTTTTCCCTTAGTGAGATAGGGAACTTGACTTATCCTCTTATTTATAGTAGTTGAACAACATAGGATGAAGAAGAATTGATGAAAATTACTAACCCAAGGGATAAATGATGAAAACAGTTTAAATGTAATTTGAAAACTAATGGAACATGTAATACCTTTTGTTTATATTTTTTTTATTACTTTCATACACTATCTATTTATACTGGATATTTTTTAGACACCATTGATGGTGGCCTACTGAGTTGTAATCACACCATGATCAGGCCACCATTGGGTACCTGAGAAGACCTCATGGTTGCAAGTCAAGACAATGGAAAAGGCCTTATGATTGATGGTTTATTTGGGCATGGTATGTTCATGGAAGAGGGATCCGGACGTGAATTCAGGACCAATAAGTGGATTCATCTATTGTTTTCATTTTGGGTTTCCATTGAACATTGCACAGTATGACATGGCATAGAGTATTACTTTTTTCATTATGGACGTGTAATCAGTTTTGGGAAATGGATGGTAATGCATGATTATTGTTTATTGTTTCATTTATTTAGTATTTATATATTTTTAATTGCTTTTATAAAGATGGTATAGTCTCTGCATGTATCCCATTAGACCCCCACTACTAGCTGGAAACATCTAACATATGGGGAGGCACACCTGAGGTCTTGTGGTGACCCAAATTGGGGAAATATTTTAGAGTATCCCGATATTGGGATGTTACACTAGCTCTAGGCTACTAGGTTTGAAGTCTGTATAGTTTTAACTTTAGTGATATTATATTCCATGTTTTATTTTAAATAAATATGAATCAACCATATTTCTTTATTATCTGGCCTCACTAATTCTTCCTTCTAAATTGATTCTTGTTGGGTACCTTTGAACAGTTGAACATGATCCTTCTATAGTATAAAATCATCCATATATATTCCTCATCACAAAAAATCAATATAATGAAACTTCTCCACATTATCTAGAGCCTCATCGAATTCCATTTCTAAATATTTACTTAAATACTACTATATTTGTTAACATGTAATAAGAATCAAGAACTAATTTAAAAAAACTCCTTTAGAAGGATAAGTGTAGAATGAAACTAATAAATAGATTTATAAATCTCCATTACCACATTCCAACCATTAAAATATTCCCCAACGGAATACTTGATACCAATTGTTGGGAATACAAAAAATTCTGGAAAACCCCTTAGAATATATCCATCAGATCATAATTTGGTGGAAACAAAGTAACTGAAATTGATCCCTTTCAACGGGGCCCAAATTTGTTAAGATAATAAACCTAAATAACTACATCAAAATGAAAAAATATATTTGAATAAACATAGAAAATATATCGTATTACAATGATCAAAAAATGAAATGGGGAAAGAACAACCCAATTAACATGGTTTAGATGTGTGTTATACTCTATAGGGGGGAAACAAATTTATATTTATTAATTAATTTTAATATAATTTAAATTTATTTAGACTCACATTTTACGATAAGTCATTTACTATACTAAATATAGTAGATTCCATTCGGTGAATCCGGTGAACATATATTCTGATCTCTATGGGTAGTGCTTCGACAAAGCTCTTAATTTCATTTATATCTATCTATTAAATCAAGTGATCCCAACACCATAATATATGATACTAGTAAATAATTTGAGATTCAAAAACACTCACTATTTTACTCTTACACACCATGAAAGTTGAACTAACATTTTTCCCGGTGTTGTAAAACCGCTAAGAGAATCCTTCAGAAAGAATCCTATGTTTTCCTAGATCTAATAACCCTGGTAATTATGATAATATATCAAAGTATTTAATTATTAATATACATGAATTTGATTTTATATTTTTATATTCAATATAATAATACTAAGTGATTTTTTAATCAAAAATAAACAAATATTCATATTAAATTCCTTAACAAGAATCATATGATTTTAATTTAAAATTTTATTTCGAAATTATAGAATTTTAATTAGAAAAAAATAAACATATTATTTTTAATTATAAAGATAATGTTATCTTACAGTCAATTTTATGAAACTTTTGTAAAAAAGTTCAGGAGAATAATAGAAAATACAAATTTTTATGAAAAATGACCTTTAATTTAATTTATTTAAAAGGTAAAATTATATTTCAGATTCAATTTAGAATTAAATTATTTCATTTTAATTTGAAATAATATAATAAATTTCATTAGAATCAATATTATACTTTATTTTTCTGTAAAACATTTTATTTTTAAAAAGAACATTTTCGAGAAAACCGTTTTCCATCACGTTTTATAGGTTTTTTCAATTAATTTCTTCTAATTATATAAATTGATTTTGATAAAATCAAATCCAAATTTTA
Source organism: Viscum album (assembly GCA_963277665.1). NCBI lineage: Eukaryota > Viridiplantae > Streptophyta > Magnoliopsida > Santalales > Viscaceae > Viscum > Viscum album. The sequence goes on from OY728167.1 coordinate 839,457,661, forward strand.
AATCATCATGTGAAAATTTTTAAATGATCCTACTTTCATTTTTTCCTCGTTATGAACATCAATATTATTACAAAAAATTTAGTTATCATGGTATATGTTTAAACGAGTTAAAACAAAAAGGATATTAGTTAAAATGAAATAAAAAATTTTCAATTCATATTTTATGGTCATATTTCAACCCTATACCCTACCTTATTCTAAAATGGTTCTTTTTTGGATCCATTTTGATTGATTAATATATTAACATATTATAATCTTTTGAAAAATGCAATGTGCGTCCTCTCCCTCACCTATAAAAAGAAAACCCCATCTACCCTCTTATCCACACTTCATAAGCCTCTTATATTGGCCAATACCTAACCAAATACCTTCCTCACATCCCTTCCAACATTCTATATGTACTTTTTTTTATCATAATACCATCCTAGTAAGTTGTTAGATATAAACCTAAAGAGGTTTTCCGAAAAAGAATTAGTTTTCTTGACCACGTGTTTTCTTTTTATATATTGTTTTACTTCATTCATAACTCTCGTAACTATTATCATATAATAACATCAACATGTACCATATAAAAAATGAAATTATATTTACGTTATAAATTTTTTCCATAAAATTATCAATCTAATGGATAATAATAACCATCACTTGTGCGTATGTGTATACTACCGCCTCATGAGATGATGTATTCAATTTCTCATCACCAACTCATATGGATTATATTAATAAAGGATAAATATGATATAATAAAATATATATCATATATATTTCATTTTTATATTTTGAATAAATATTATACTTATTTATTTAACATCCAAAAAAATAAAAACAGTTCTGGTGTGTACGTGCAGACTACCACCTCAAGAACTAATATATTTTATTTTTCATCACCTCCCCACGTGGATGATATATATATATATATATGTGTGTGTGTGTGTGTGTGTGCATTTGAAGAAATTATGACATAATTATCATTTTTGAAATTTAAAATAATACATACCATCTTTCCCTCATATTTGTTTAAGAAATAAAAAAGTTACTCATGTGTACGTACAGACTACTATCTACATGATTAGAAGGTAATTAATTTTTCATAACCACCTTAAATAGATGGTTATAATGTTATAAATAATGTATAAAAATGATAATGATAATATTATATTTATTTTGTAAATGATATTGTCACGACCTGTCCCCTAGGCCATGTGTCATGACTACCCCAAGCCTGACTTCCATAGGCCAGGGGATGGCGACTAGCATCAAATTGGCATATCCCAGAAAGGGAAGACATTTTCCTTTAAACCTATACAAAAGCTCAAAGATCAAACTGCCAAAATGTAAACACTAAGTAAGCCACAAATGTCACTGAGACAACTACTGAAAGTACAGTACAAACTGAAAAGTAAAAAGGGGCTAGAATACAAGCCCAAAACCACAAAATAATGTATAGCTTCCAAGGTTCATCTACTCAAACCCTCCTTGAATGGTAGGTGGAGGGTAGCTATCTATAGTCGTAGAATTATGTCTTGTATGTTCCGTCTCACTGGGCACCACCTGGTCCCGAACCACTAAGGTCTATGTTGAAGCATCAATCATATTCACAAGACACGACACGTGAGGGAAAATCCCATGAAGGGGTGAGTAACAAAATACACATTAAGAATCCAAAACCACAAAGGAAATACCACAAAGGAGGACCACATAGTAATATCACATAGCAAAGACAGCTCACACTAGGTATAACTCAAAGTATAGAAAGTAAGATTTATCAGTCGTAAAGTTAAATCATCTTGTACTGCTGAGGAACTCATTCATGATGAGCCACTATGGTTTGCTCGGCTATTGAACCACTGAGGTCCTCTCAACTATTGGACCACTGAGGTCCACTTATCTATTGGACCACTGAGGTACATTCGTCTGGTGGACCACTGAGGTCCTCTCTTCTGCTCAACCACTGAGGTATGATCCTATACGGAACCACTGAGGTCCGCTCGTCTGCTAGACCACTAAGGTACACTCATCTACTAGGACATTGAGTTTTCCTAGTCTATTGAACCCCTGCAGTACGCTCGTATACAACACCACTGAGGTATGCTCGTCTTTTGCACCACTAAGGTATGCTCGTCTGCGGGACCATTGAGGTTTTCTCGTCTGCTGTACAGTTGGGTTACCCTCGCCTGTTGGACCACTGAGGTCCTCTCGTCTGATGAACCACTCAGGTATTCACTCCTTCTAGACCATTAATGTCCACCCGTCAAATCCTTCGTCTCACAGCCAGTCGTAGGATTCCCTCTCTACTGTGCGCTTGATTCTGGGAGAATCTACACCTCAATCCGTCGGTCGTATCTAGACTATCATGAAATCTCACTTATATTATTACCAAATGATCTTCATGTCATAAGGGTCACAACACCATAGATATTTTCTCAATAAGATGCTTGGTCTGAAAGATATTAGCATTTTAGTAAATAGGGGTCTCTTGCATCCGGGCCCAGTCTGACATGGTCGGACCGACCCGACCAACCCAGCCGGGGTGGTCCCACAAGACCAAACCCATTTAGGCCGACCCAACCCAAAATAGTGTTGTCTTGGCTGACCCTATCCAGCTTGGCCCATTGGTATTTACTGGATTTGACCCAGTTGGGTCATGGGTCCATCCCGATGTGTCACCCAGTGACCCAATCCGCGTTCTCTGGCCAACTCTGACTCAGTCGGATTGATATTGTCTTGTCGGGCAGCCTAGTGGGCTAGTTTACCCTCCATCCCATCCCACATCAGTGGGAAGATTTTCCTCTAGCACGGGCCTCCCAGCAGACCATTTTAATTCACCATCCCGACGACCCACATTGGCGGGCTGGTTTTCTCCCATCCCGGACGTCCGAACGGCGTCCGGTTCATGCCGCATGCAGTCGGATGAGTCTGGACACATCCCCTTGGCACATGTTCCCACAAACTGTGTGCCCACATCAACCCTAATCCCACTCATGGGTCTCGCAAACCTATATTGCGCCCTAATGGAATGGAGATCCTCCACCACCGCAGCCTACTGGTCGTGGCCTCCCAGCCTAACAAGGTGCCCTGCTAGCATCGTGATTCCGCACCGTCGTCGGCTACATGGTGGAGGCCTCCTCCTCCTGGCATAGCTCCCTACTTACACCTCCAGCCTGCACCACCATGGCCCCTGATGGTCGTAGCCTCTGCCACTATGTCGCGCCACTCGGGCATGCTGCCTCTGTACCGTTGTGGCCTCCTCCACTTCGGCGTGCTGCCTTCCGCATGTGGCCACCACCACATGCCACCGTGATCTGTCGTCGCATGCCACCACGATCTTCCTCTATCATCGTCGTTACTCCAATGGGTCATCATGATAGAGGGTCCACATTTTCTGGTCATTGTGCCAAAGAACAAACGTGCAACGATATGTTGTTCATAACCCCACGAAGAATGAAAATAATGCATGCTAAAAAGGGGGGGAGGGGATAAATCCACACAAAAAATTTGAGGAAAAAACCTTCATCGTCGTTCGCCACGGTGTTGATCCAATCCCGTTAGAAATATTGAATGGATAAAATCAAATTAATTTAGTTTAATCATGGACCAGTTCTCCAAGAAAATCTCGCATGAACAATCGATCTTCGAGTTAACTTGTTCATGGTTTAACCCATGTTCGTCGTTTAAATGAAATAACTAGGGGGGAACTATACAAAAATAAAAGTATCAAACCCCTACCTGGGATTGGATTTTTGGTCAAGGAAGAATGAGATCGCACCCCTCCATTATTCATTCTTGATTTTCAGCCCACCATTGCTAGTGATTCTTAGAAGGGTGGAAGAAATTTCATTAGTAATTTGTCTTCTCCATCCACCAAAGCCTCAGAGAAACTCCTATATTGTGTTATAAATTCATCATTTCTTGTTAGGCTATTAATTGCTGAAATATGAATCAGCGTTTCTGTTATGCTCCATTGTAGTGTCATTGCACTAACTCATTGATGAGGTTCATTAATGAGATTAATTATTGAGATTCGACATCTCCTCATCAATACACCGCAGCTCTGATGTTCCACTACTTAACGATGAAGAAAAATAAAATAAAATAACATTTTAAGTTATTTTATTTTTCTTTCAAAAATCCTGAAAACTAACATTCACCCTCAACCTGCGCTATTCAAGGTTAGGATCTTGCTAAGTGAAACACAACCTCAAGAGCTCAATGTTACTCTTATATTTCTGATCCGAGTTACCGTTTAGGAGTTATAAAGGTTTGAAAATAAAATAATTGTTACTTAATTATTTTATTTACAGCCCAAACTACTTTCCATAGTTTTCCAACACTAGCCAATGTTAGGACCTTTCTAGGAGAATCCTAACACTCGGAGTTCAATTGTGCACTCATATTTTTTTATCTAGGAACCGTTTTAAAAGTTATAAAAACCCGCTTGCATGTTTATTTAATGAACATTAAAAATAGTTCAAAAAATATGTTCTAGTCACTCCAGGTCTAAGAATTGTATGTCGTCTTAGACCCTAGTATTAAAATAATCCCATTTAGTTTTAAAAAAAATTACATGGAATTCCAGGTTATTACATTACTCCCCCTTTAGGCATTTATTTCTCCATAATCCCAAACAAAGGATATTCAAATAAATGGGGATACTGAGCATGAATCTGAGCCTCCCAATCCCATGTTCTCTTCTAGAGATTCGCATGCTGCCAACAAACACGCCCCAGAGGAATATACCATCCATAAAGGATCTTCTCCTATCAATCCTCTATATCCATCAGGTACTCAGCGAATGTCGCCTCATCGTCAATCTCCCACTCTCTGTAGTAGATGACGTGAGAAGGTTTGTGCACATATCTCCTCAACTGGGATATGTGGAATATGTCCTGCACCCTCTCTAACTGTGGTGGTAGATCTAAGTGGTACGCCACCTCTCCCACTCTACACAGTACTAGGAATGGTCTGATGATCCTCAGAGATAGTTTTCCACCCTGGCCAAATCTTTTTACCCCTCATCGAGGAGAGACTCATAGGACTATATGGTCCTTCTCTTCAAACTATAAGGGTCTTCATTTCCAATAACCATAGGAATTATTTCATCTCTGCGCAATCTTCATCCACTCTCGAATGACCTGCACCTTCTCAGTGGTTGTATGTACCATCTGTGGACCCATGAGTGTTGACTCCCCTAGGTCTGTCCATCATAATGGTGACCTGTATGGTCATCCGCACAGTTCCCCCAATGGTTCCATACTTATCATGGATTAGTAGATTTTTTTGAACAAAAACTCCTCCAGTGGGAGTTGGTCTTCCTAACTACGACCAAAATAAAAAATGCAAGCATGAAGCATGTCCTCCAAGGTCTGTATGGTCTACTCTGTCTGACCATCCATCTGTGGGTGAATGGATGTAATAAAACACAGCTGAGTCCCAAAAACCTCCCAAAATCTCTTCCACAATAGGGATGTAAATCATGAATCACGGTCTAAGACTATCGTAGATGGGACTCCATGGAGTTGAACTATCTCATACTTGTAAAGGCACCCTGAGATCTCTACAAATCCCTGTTCTCAAATGGGTAGGAAGTGGGCTGACTTGGTGAGTCAGTCTATGATCACCCAAATGGTATTGTTCCCCTAGAACGTAAGTGGTAACCCTATCATGAAGTCCATTGATATCTCATCCCACTTACACTCTGGTACATTGAGGGGCGGTGTCAAACCTGCTAGAACCTGATGCTCATCCTTCACTTTCTGACAAGTGATGTATCTCAAGAAAAAAATTTCCACATCTTTTTTCGTCCCCGACCACCAGTACCAACATCTGAGGTCCTAGTACATCTTCTCCACACCTGGATGTACTGCTAAAGGTGATGTATAGAACTCCCTCAACACTTCCTCCTACAACGCCACTGGTACTATGGTGCGTCATCTGAAAAAGATGATGTGATCCTCACCTTTAGAATATCCATTGGGGGCATGCCCTGTGAACATCTAGGAATGTGTAGTCTCATAGCTGGCATGTTCAAGTTTCGCCTCACTGACTCACTGTAAGAGTGGAGTGGAAACTAGCATCGACTGGAGATAAGCTGCATCATCTCCACCCATAATGGATATCTGAATCGAGGCCCACTGCTCTGAGGCCTAGTTTAGTAGCTTTGAACTCGATCTCCTGTTGAGATCATATTTCACCACGTTCCCCTTCCTAGGAGTATATACCATCTCTAAGTCATAGTCCTGGAAGAACTTAATCCAACGTCGTTGACTTAGTTTCAAATCATTTTGAGAAAAGATATACTTGATAATCTTGTGGTTGGAGTAAAAGATGAACTGTTCGCATATAAGGTAATTTTGCCACATCTTCTGTGCGAATAATACCACTGCCAACTCATGTTTATGAGTCACATTGTTCTACTCATGCGGTCTCAACTATCATAACACACATGAAATCAATTCTTTCACCTACATCAGGATACAACCACAACTGGTTCCTGATGCGTCATTTTACACCACGTAGTTGGCACCCTCATCTGGAAAACTCAAGATAATAGCATTTTTTAAGATCTACCTCAGCTGCTAGAAACTCTGTTGGCTTCCCTTTGTCTACACAGAGGGGTTTCCCTACTTTGTCAACACCTTTATCGGTGTTTCTACTGTGAGATGGTATGGTGAGTATGATATACTCTATAATACCAAATATAGGATCGAAATAATAGAGATACTGTATAAAGTATCTAATTATGATTAGAATAAAGGGGGGGGGGGGTGAATTGTATACTTTTAAAAATTCCTTCGGAACTTTTAAAGATGGTTATCTTTAACAAAGTTAAACAATGTAATTCACAAAACCTCTAAATAGTGTGAATCTGGAAATATGGTTCTGGAAATTGAAACTTAATAAAAGTTTAAAATAACAAAGATTCTACCATAGAGCGTATAAAATCTAACTAAGTCAGAGTACACGTATAACGAAGTATATGATAGTTATACTTTCCTTATAGTACAAATGCAGCGGAAAAATTAAACTTGTAATAAAAACAAGTAACATGATATAAATCTTTTAACCCAAAGAGAAGGGTATCCAACAACCTTGGATAAAGGTCCATTGATTTATACTTTCAAGAAATTCTGACTTTGCCACACCAGGGTAAGCCCTCGATACAAATATCGGAGTCTTTGTCTTGCTATCCCTGCAAGCCCTCAACTTCAAGGTAGTTGGCACCTATGTCTTCCTCAGCAAGGAATCCCTCGAACTTCAAGGTAGTCGGCACCTCTGTCTTCCTATCCTCGGAAGTCCTTGAATGTAATCACCAACATTCGGAGTCACACAAAGCAAAAACTAAATAAGAAGTTTAGTACGCACTGGGCAATGAGAGTCTCTCTCTAGAAATCACTTCAACATGTAATCTATAGAACTTCATAACAGTCATGAACTGTTGTGAGCTCTTTTCAAATGAGCTCCTATTTATAGGCATGGCTCCAGCGGTCGGCTCCCTCCTCCAACGGTCATATTCTTCCTTGAATTTCAGAGGGACCTATACACATGTCACTCAGCCAACGGTTGGTTAGAAACAGAATAGAAAACATCGTTTTATAACAAAAAATTTGTAACTGAAAGCACGGTATCATTTTATAACAAACTCAACAATTCGGAGTGCAAGTAAAAATTTGGAGTCTAAATACATTAGGAGTCTATAATACAAGGATATTCAAATTCTGTTTATTATGAAATTTGTAGTCTGAATTCGGAGTCAAAATTCATAATGGGGATTCATCATTAGAATTTGTAATGAGAATTCGTAATCAGAATTCATCATTAGAATTCGTAATGAGAATTTTTAATCAGAATTCATCATCAGAATTCGTAATGAGAATTCGTAATCAGAATTCATCATCAGAATTCGTAATGAGAATTCGTAATCAGAATTCATCATCAGAATTCGTAATGAGAATTCGTAATCAGAAATCATCATTAGAATTATTACTGATAATTCATAATCAGAAATCATCATTATAATTCGTAATGAGAATTCATAATCAAAATTCCACATCAGAATTCATAATGAGAATTCGTAATCATAATTCCACATCAGAATTCTTATTGAGAATTCGTAATCAGAATTCCACGTTAGAATTCGTAATGATAATTCATAATCAGAATTCCACATCAGAATTCATAATGAGAATTTGTAATCAGAATTCCTCATCAGAATTCGTAATGAGAATTCGTAATCAAAATTCCACATCAGAATCCGTAATGAGAATTCGTAATCAGAATTCATCATCAGAATTCGTAAGGGAACTTTATAAAAGTTTGTACTCAGAATTCATGATAGAACTTTATTAAAGTTCATAACCAAAATTTGGAGTGAAGCTATATAAAAGTTCGTATCTAGAATTCGGATCCTAAAACAGAATGCTTCATATCTAAGTATCATATGATTCCGAGGTTTTATATATAACTCCAGATTTTATTATTTAACAAGATTATGAGCAAAGTAAAATATGGTAAGGATAAATTTCCTTGGGAAAGAGAATTTTTCCTTATATAACTAAAATAAAAGGTATAACAAGATTTTCCTTAATATAAGGTGTTTGTGATTTTCAAAACAAGAAGGGATAGTCAAGTCATAAGGAAACCTTAGTGACTCAACAATCTCCCCAAAGAATGAAGGAATGTAAAAGTCATAAGTAAAACCTTATTTAATCAACAATCTCCCCCTTTTTGGAAATCACAAACAACTTACAAAAAAGAACAAAAAGACTTAGTAAAATTTCAATGCATTGAAAATAAAACTTATCTCCATTTTACATTGACAAGGATGAATATGACTAACTCCCCCTTAGGATTTGGAACACTAAGTATCGTATTCTAGATTTTCGGAGTGATAAATTTCATTGTTATGAAAATGGAAATCTTCGTAATGAGAACTCCCCCTTAGATAAACTCCCCCTTACTTAGGGATGTTCCATCATTGCTTGGATTTATTTTTCTTTCTTCCCTTTAGAAATAAAGTTCTCTTTCCTTTATCCCCCTTTGTGAATTTCAAAAAGAATTTGAGGGAATGGAAAATAAACATATGGTACCTGAAATGTTAATACAAAGCAAGAAAACATAAACTAGCAACCAAAATTTTTCATTAGAGTTGAAAAACATTTGCACAATAGATACAAAAAAAGATCGGATTGACACAAAATTAATCTTCTTTTTTCTTCGGCAACATCTTATTGACAATGGTCTTTAACTTCTTCAGCTCTTTATGATCTTCTTCAGTTTTATTTTCCAAGGCTTTGATCTTTTCATCTTGGGACTTCAGAGCCTCTTCTTGAGCCTTTAGCATCTCTTGATGCTTTGCTAACTTTTCTTCAAACTAAGTCCGAAGAACTCTTTTAACCTTGTAGTACTGAACGAGAGAACTTACCTTCCCATTCAGATCTTTTACTTCTTGAGTCTGAACATTCTGCTCTAGAGACAACTTCTCTTCAAAACATGCTGAAAGGTCCTTGATCTTATTCTCTTCTGTATCAAATTCATCCTTAACATTTTCTTGAAATTCATCAAGCAGCCACAAATCCTGAACTGTTTTCTTGGACCAGGATGTCATCCTCTTGCAAGACCTCTTGTGGGCATTATAGTTGATCAGGAAATTTTTGAAATCAGCCCCAATCTTCACACACTTTTCCATCACCAAGGACACAGAATCTGACTTCTGATTCAGAGTGTGTTGAATCATCTTACATCGAGAATCAACATTAGTATGAATCAGAATGGTATCAACCAACTTCTTTAACGATTGAACAACAAAATCAATCCCCAAAGAAGATGATTCTGAATCCGGGATTTTATCAGGAGAAGGTTCTTTCTAGAGCTCATCAAGCTTTCTCTTTGAAGATTAACCAGATTTCTTCTTCTTCACTATCGATTTTGTAGGGGTATCAATAACAATCTTTTTACCCTTATCAATTTTCGGTACTTCTTCCTCATCAGGAGATTGATGCTCACTATCAGAGACGTGTACAACTTTGTCCACATCTATCTCTTTATGATTCTTAGTTTCAACATCCTCCGGATGAATGAAATCTAGATTCGCACTTTCTTCCTCAGAGACTTTATTTACTTCTTCTTCCTTCTCTTCTTCTTTCTCAAGAGTAACTATTTTTGAGGATTCATCTTGGGACGTTCATAGTGATAAATTCTCGGATTGGGTTTCCTTGTCATGATATTCCTCAACTTGTTTTATGAGGTCATATGTATCACCACTGCCCTCTTATTATTCTACTTCCACTTCTTTTTCCACTTCCTCTTCGACTTCAACTTCTTCCTCTATCTCAACTTCTTCTTCTAACTAAATTTCATCTTCTACTTCAACAACTTCTTCTTGTTCAGTAGCTTTCTCTTTGAGTTTTTCCTGAGCGAAAAACTTCTTCCCCAGTGTCTCAGTTAATCCTTCTAGCTTGAAGGATTTCAGAATAGGAATAGCTTCTGAGGATTTCTTAGTAGCCTTCAACAAGGATTGTAAAACTTCAGCTTCAGACATTTTCTTCTTCAACTTTTTCTCCTTGGCTTGTTTCTCAAGCTCATCAGCTGCAGATTCTTTCAAGGCCTTAGACTTAGAAGGATCCAAACCAAACTGTGGCTCCCTTGCTTTCCTGGTTTTCTTATCCTCTCTCCATTTGGCTACAACTTCATCAGGATATGTTTTCTGCTTCTTAGGTTTAGGAGGTTCGGATTGAACTACCTTATACTTGGGGGTTTTAGCTTAAACATCAACTTCTTTCACTTTCCTCTTCTTCCTGGCTTTCTTAGATGACTCATCTACCTTATAAACTTTTGAATCATCCTCTGCTTCTTCAGCTGGTATCTCATAAAATTCTCCTATTTCCTTATAAAAGTGAATGAACATCCTCTTGAGAGTGTTTTCATTGACTATCATAATCTTACAGTTCTTAGGCTGAGAAGAACAAGCGATCTTGAAAGATTCAAGACACCGAACAATAAGCATCGAGATTATAGCTGGGTACATTATAATATGAGCTCTTAAATTTCCATTCTTAATATTCTCAATTGAAATGAGAATATGTTCCATCAGGTTGATCTTTCTTAGATTTGCCAAAAAATCTAAGATGTAGATATCACTTTTCTTTAAGTTATCTTTGTCACCTCTTCTCAAACTGAGAAAACCCTGAACCCAAAATTGAAGAACTCTATTGCTTGGAGAAATATGAGCAACCTTCGAAATCTTGGAATTTGAGAGTCCAAGACATTCTAAATCTTTTTTCCTTAATAAAACTTCCTTTCACATCCGGTAAAGTGTGAGATAAAAACTCATCGTCTCCTTCATAGGATAACTCAACCAAGCTGGCTGCCTTGGTGTAAGAAAGTTTGTAAGTCTTCCCATAGGACTTAAAAGAAAACTTCTTCCTACCTTCTTCCTCAAAGAAACATACAGATTCATAAAACTCAATAAGCAAGTCTGAATACACTGGATTTTAATTCCTTGGCTTTGACACACATACATCCTCCCAACCATTAAGCCTAATGTTCTTAGAAATGATCCAATCATACTTGTAGAAGTTTGGATGAAGTAACCTTTCTCTATATACTTGCCAATCCACAATTGGCTTTACTGAAGTCATTTCTTAAGAGGGAGTTTCTCCAGACATTCAGAATAGAAAACTTCGGAAGATTTCAGAATGGGCTTAAAAAGGAGAGGCAGAGCTTCGAGACGCAAGATCTTGGAATAGATGTGGGAAAACCCTTTGGGGTCCTTTATATAGGCAAAGGAGGTGACCCTTCAACTTCCAAAACTAATCCAACGGTCAAGAAACCTTCTGATCTGATATGACGGTTGATATAAAAGCTGCAAGAAAAATTAAGGTTAATCTGATCTTTTGAGGTTTTTGAAGAAAACTAGATTTAAGAAAGTTAGAATCCGATAAATAAAAAAGAAAATACCAGAAATGAAATAATGATTACGAAAACTTAATAAAGGAAACAAACATTTCAGTTTTCTAGGAAGGTTATTCGTAATAGGTCATGTTCTTCTTTGAAAATTTTAAAAAATAAACAAAATGACTATGAAAACCTCGAGTAAGAAAAAAAATATGAGTACAAAAAATTTCATTACGAAAAATTTCATTACGAAAATCTCATTACGAATGTTTCCTAGTATGAAAATTTTCATTAAAAAAATTTCTAGTACGAAAATTTTATAACTAAAATTTCCAGTATGAAAATTTCATTACTAAAATTTCCAGTATGAAAATTTCATAACTAAAATTTCCTGTACGAAAATTTCATTACTAAAATTTCCAGTACGAAAATTTCATAACTAAAATTTCCAGTTCGAAAGTTTCTAAAAGACTCAATACGAGAAATTTTGAAAATCTCAATACGAAATTTTTTGAAAAACTTAATATGAAAAATTTGAGAAACTCAATATAAAAGATTTTAAGAAAAACTCAGTACGAAAGATTTTGAAAAACTTAAGATGGAATTTTTTTTTTGAAAAACTCAATACGATTTTTTTTGAAAAACTCAATACGATTTTTTTTGAAAAACTAACAAAAAAATGTAATCCCCATATGAAAAGGAGTTTATTACTATAAGGAGATTAGTTTAACAGAGAGTTAATCAAGAAAAATTACCTTACAGTAATCAATCCTAACTTCTGTATAATATATTCAAATCTATCAGAAGTTAAAGATTTTGTGAAAATGTTAGCAAGTTGATCTTTCGTTCCGATAAACTAAGGAATTATATCTCCTTTTTTGTGTGATCCCTAATAAAGTGATGCCTAATATCTATGTGTTTTTAAAGAGAGTGATGTGCATGATTTTTACTAAGGGATATGGCACTTGTATTATCACACAAAATTTGTGTTTTGGTAAAACTAATACCATAGTATGTGAGTGTGTGTTGCATCCACAACACTTGAGCACAACAACTTCCAGCTACTACATATTCAGATTCAGCAGTGGATAGTGCTACTGAGTGTTGCTTCATGCATGACCAAGAAACTAATGAATCTCCTAAGACATGACATGTTCTGGATGTACTTTTTCTATCCATTCTACACCCACCAAAGTCACCATCTGAAAATCTTTTTAAGATAAAATCATTTTCAGAAGTATAAAATAGTCCTAGATCCATGGTTCCCTTTAAGTAGCGAAAAATTATTTTCACTGCCTTTAAATGAGATTACTTAGGATTAGATTGATATCTAGCACATAAGCATACTGAAAACATCAAGTCTGGATGACTAGCTGTCAAGTAAAGTAAGCTTCCTATCATACCTCTAAAAGATGTTTGATCCACTGGTTTCCCAGCTTCATCAAGATCAAGTGTGTTTGAGGTACCAATAGGAGTACTAATACTCTTAGTGTTTTCATATCCATAATTTTTAAGAAGATATTTAATATACTTATGTTGGGATATATAGGTTCGTTCTGGTTTTTGTGAAATTTTAAAACCAAGGAAAAATGTTAACTCACCCATCATACTCATTTCAAACTCAGATTTCATTAGATCCGCAAAGGAATCAGTTAAATATTTCGGAGTTAAACCAAATATAATGTCATCAACATATATTTTAACAATCAAAACATTTTTCTTATCTTTATTTATAAAAAGGGTTGGATCTTTATTCCCCTTAACATAATTATTTTGAAGCAAAAATCATGTAAGTCTATCATACCAAGCTCGAGGGGCTTGTTTAAGTCTATACAAATCTTTGGTAAGTTTAAAAACATGATCAGGATATTTTGTGTCTTCAAAGCCAGGAGGTTGTTCTACATAAAATTCCTCTTGGACATAACTGTTAAGAAAAGAATATTTTACACCCATTTGAAAATGTTTAAAATTGAAGAATGCTGCAAAGGAAAGTAAGATACGAATATATTCAAGTCTAGCTACTGGAGCATAGGTTTGTTCATAGTCAATTCCTTCTTGTTGGTTATAGCCTTTAGCAACCAATCAAGCTTTATTTCTTACTATGACTCCATTTTCATCACATTTATTTCTGAAGACCCATTTTACTCCAATGACAGAAGTTTCCTTAGGTCTTTCAACCAAGGTCCAGACTTTATTCCTTTCAAATTCATTTAGTTCATCTTGCATGGATTTTATCCTATCATCATCACCTAAAGCTTCATTAGTGATTTTTGTTTCTAATTGGGAAAGGAATACTAGATGTTCTACTTCATTTCTTAAGGAACTTCTAGTCCTTACCGGTTGATTTACATCACCAATGATACTATCACTGGGCTGATTCTTTAGAAACGACTGATTTGGGTTTTGTAAAACCTGTTCATCAACATAGGGTAGAAAGTCTTCTGAGGTAAATGTTTCAGAACCATTTTCTTGAACATTATCCTTATCAGAAGGATCTCCTAAAAAAGGTTGATAATCAGTTTTTGAAAACACATCTAAAGATATAGGTTGGGGTTTTTTGAAAACAAAAGGACCAGATTCATCAAATTTGACATGTACTGTTTCTTCAATAGTACAAGTGTTTTTTTTGAAAACTCTATAAGCCCTAGAAGTTGTGGAGTAGCCTAAGAAAATTCCTTCATCAGATTTTGGTGTGAATTTGTGTAAATTATCTTTAGTATTCAGAATGAATACTTTGCAACCAAAAACCTTTAAGTAAGAGAGTCTAGGTTTTCTACCATTCCATAACTCATAAGGAGTTTTATTAAGAAAAGGTCTAATCAAAACACGATTTGTAGTATAACAAGCAGTACTTACAACTTCATCCCAGAAATGTCTAGATATAGAATATTCACTAAACATGGTTCTAGTTATCTCTTGAATAATTCTATTTCTTCTTTCAACTACACCATTTTGTTGAGGAGTTCTAGGTTCTGAAAAGTTGTGAGTAATACCTTTTTTACTATAAAAAGTTTCAAAATCAGAATTTTGAAATTCTCCTCAATGATCACTATGAATAGTTTTCAACAGAAGATTTTTCTCATTTTTAACTTGGGCTCTAAAACTTTTGAAATATGAAAAAGCTTCAGACTTCTTTGCTAGAAAATAGACCCATGTAAATATAGTGTAATCATTAACTAGAAAAAATAAATTATACTTACCTCCAATGCTTCCAGTTTGTGTTGGTCCAAAGAGGTCAATATATACTAACTACAATACATCAGTTGTTGAGACTTCACCGATTTATTTAAAACTAGATTTATGTTGCTTTCCATACTGACAAGGATCAAAAACTTTTGAACAATCAAATCTAAGCTCTGGCAGATCCTTAACTAGTTTCTTCATAGAGAGTTTACATAAGTTTCTAAGGTTACAGTTTCCTAACCTTTTATGACTTAACCAAGAATGATCTTCCATTGCACTAAGACAAGGTATGTCATGGCTTCTAAAGTCTTATAAGTTCAAAGTGTATACGTTCTCTTGCCTATGGGCAGAGAGAATAAAATCTTCCTTGGAATTGTGAACTAAACATTTATCATTCCTGAAATTCACAAGGTATCCTTCATCACATAATTGACTTATGCTAATGAGGTTGTGCTTAAGACCCTTAAAAAATAAAACATTTGAAATGAAAGTTTTTTCAAGAAGAACAATATTACTTATATCAACAATTTCTCCCTGAGCATTGTCGCCAAAAGTTACCTTCCCCCCCTTTGTCTTGATATTAATTTAAAAATAGTTTTTGTTACCAGTCATATGCCGGGAACATCCACTATCCATGTACCAAGTATTTTTGTTGGTACTTTCCCCATTTTCCTGAAAATAAGAAAAAGTTAGGTTTTCGGAATCCAGACATGCTTGGATCTGGAAATTTCAGAAAGTAAGATTTTAGGCACCCACATCTTCTTAGAAAAATAATATTTATTAAAACCTAAAGACTGGGTTTTGTTTAATGAACAATTATTTGCCCAATTCCCACCACATTGACATTTAATACAGAATGGGGCACTTTGAGGAACAATGTAATTGTTGCTAAAAATTGGTTTAGTATGGATATAACCAAATCCAGATTTGTTTCTTAATGGTCGTATTTGTGAATACATATTATCAAAATTTTCTTTACCTAAGGTAAAGTTTGACAAACACTTCTTTAAGGAAAATATTTCGGACTTGAGTTTGATAACCAAGTTTTTATCTTCAAAATCCTTTGATTTAGAACTAGATCTAGGATCGAAAACACTTTTCTTAGAAATTACTTTTTCTAGATCTTTAGAATGTTTATTCTTCTCAGAATTTACTTCCTCAAGATTTTTTGAAATACTTAAAAAATCAGCATTTTTCTTATCAAGATCTTTAGAAAGATCTGATATCTCCTTAGTAAGAATAGTATTCCTTAAATTTTCCTTGTCATGTTTTTTCATGAGTTTTGAATTCTCAATCTCAAGAAGTTTGGAAAAACTAGAAACTTATTCCTTGGTAGGTAAATTAATATCTTCATCAGAAGTAGATTCTTCATCCGAAGAGTTATAATATTTCTATCATTAGAATTCAATGAAACATTGGTTATTGATTCAACATTATTTACCTTAGCCATAAAACAATGATTGTCAGTAGGTAGTCTGGCTATTAGACCAGGATTCTTCTGTCCAGAAGATTCATAATCCAATGATTCATCTGAAGAGTCACCACCACTGGCACTCCAGGTGTCATTAGATTTCAAAACTTTCTTGGCTTTGGCTTTGTAATATTTCTTCCTTTTTTTCTCAGAATGCTTTTCCTTCATTTCTTTTCTCTTAAGCATGGGACAATCAGGTCTTATATGTACAAATTTCTTACATTCATAACATGTAACTTCAGAATCTTTCTTATCTTTCCTTTATTTCTTCTTGTACATGGATTGAAAGTTCCTCTGTCCAGCTATCTTGTTCATTATACGAGCAAGATTTTCTAACTCATTTTATGAAGATTCACTTTCACTTGATTCAGATTGCATAACAACCTTCTTAGACTTAGACCTAGTAGCTCTATTAGGAGTCTTAGCTTTCATATGATTTGATGTTGTAGTAAAAGCAACAGTACCATTCCCATTCTTCTTTTTAATGTTTTCAGCATCTCTCTTCATTATTGTTTCATGTTGAAGAAGGGTTCCAAACAGCTCATCTATGGAAATTTGAGTAACCTTCCTGTTCTCATCAATAACAGTTCTCTTGGATTCCCACTCATTGGGCATAATTTCTATGATCTTGTCAACAAGAGCTTCATCGTCCAAACCTTTCTCTCCCATTGATTACAAACTGTTCACAATAGTCATAAATATTTGTTGCACCTTACAAATGGGTTCACCATAAGGAAAACTAAAACCATGATATTCAGCCCTAAGCATGGCTCTTCTAGTTTCAATGACTTTGGAAGTTCCAAAATGAGTAACTTAAAGTTTCTTCCAAATGCAATTTGCTGCTTCACAAGATGAAATTTGGATATATATATTTCTTGTAATTGAGCAAAGAAAAGTATTGCGTACCTTGTAGTTAAGTTGATAATCATGCTTCTCTTGAGTTGTGAAGGTACTGAAATCCTTGTCAGGGATTTTATATCCACTAGTAAGCATAACAAAATTTTCAACTCCAGTATTGAATATAAATGTCTTCATGCGGTCTCTCCAATATTCATAATCATTTCCATCGAAAATGGGTGGTCTTGTTGGATTGAGATTATCAATATAACCAACATTCATTCCTGTCATATTTAAGAAAAATCATTCTACACAAACTTGTCAGTAATAAGAAGGAATGTATAAAGTAAGACTAAATCTAAGAAAAAACCAATCCGAACTTATGAGTCTAAAATGTTGAATCCAAAAAATAGGAATGAGATAGATTCTCTTCTGAATCTAATCGTGAGATCAATTCAGATTGAACCAATCCTTTGATACCAATTATGAGATGGTATGGTGAGTAAGATATAATTTATAATACTATATGTAGGATCGAAATAATAGAGATACTGTATAAAGTATCTAATGATGCTTATATTACAAGAGGGGGGTGAATTGTATACTTTTAAAAATTCCTTCAGAACTTTTAAATATGGTTATGTTTAACAAAGTTAAACAACGTAATTCACAAAACCTCTAAATAGTGTGAATCCAGAAATCTGGTTCCAGAAATTGAAACTTAATAAAAGTTTACAATAACAAAGATTCTACCATAGAGCATATAGAATCTAACTAAGTCAGAGTACTAGTATGAGGAAGTATATGATAGTTATACTTTCCTTACAATACAAATGAAACGGAAAAAATAAACTTGTAATAAAAACAAGTAACAAGATATAAATCTTTTAACCCAAAGAGAAGGGTATCCAACAACCTTGGATAAAGGTCCCTTGATTTGTACATTCAAGAAATACTGTCTTACCCACACCAGGGTAAGCCCTCGATATGAAGATCAGAGTCTCTGTCTTGCTATCCCGGAAAGCCCTAAACTTCAAGGTAGTTGGCACCTCTGTCTTCCTCAATAAGGAATCCCTCAAACTTCAAGGTAGTCGGCACCTCTGTCTTCCTATCCCTGAAAGTCCTCGAATATAATCACCAACATTCAGAGTCGCATGAAGCAAAAACTGAACAAGAAGTTCAGTACGCACTGGGCAATGAGAGTCTCTCTCTAGAAATCACTTCAGCATGTAATCTCTAGAACTTCAGAACAGTCATGAATAGTTGTGAGAACTTTTCAAATGAGCTCTTATTTATAGGCATGGCTCTAGCGGTCGTATCCCTCCTCCAATGGTCATATTCTTCCTTGAATTTCAGAGGGACCTGTACACATGTCACTCAGACAACGATTGGTTAGAAATAGAATAGATGACATCATTTTATAACAAAACATGTGTAACTAAAAGCATGACATCATTTTATAACAAACTCAACAATTCAGAGTGTAAGTAAAAATTCGGAGTCTAAATACATTCAGAGTCTATAATATAAGGATATTCAAATTCTATTTATTAGGGAATTCATAGTCTAAATTTGGAGTCAGAATTCATAATGGGGATTCATCATCAGAATTCGTAATGAGAATTCGTAATCAGAATTCATCATTAGAATTCGTAATAAGAATTCGTAATCATAATTCATCATCAGAATTCGTAATGAGAATTCGTAATCAAAATTCATCATCAGAATTCATAATGAGAATTCGTAATCAGAATTCATCATCAAAATTCTTAATGAGAATTTGTAATCAGAATTCATCATCAGAATTCTTAATGAGAATTCATAATCAGAATTCATCATCAGAATTCGTAATGAGAGTTCGTAATCAGGATTCCACATCAGAATTCGTAATGAGAATTCATAATCAAAATTCCACATCAGAATTAGAAATGAGAATTCGTAATCAGAATTCCACATCAGAATTTGTAATGAGAATTCATAATCATAATTCCACATCAGAATTCGTAATCAGAATTCCTCATCAGAATTTGTAATGAGAATTCATAATCAAAAATCCATATCAGAATTCGTAATGAGAATTCGCAATCAGAATTCATCATCAGAATTCGTAATGGAACTTTATAAAAGTTTGTACTCAGAATTCATGATAGAACTTCATTAAAGTTCGTAACCAAAATTTGGAGTGAAGCTTTATGAAAGTTCGTATCCATAATTCAGATCCCAAAATAGAATGATTCATATCTAATTATCATATGATTTCGAGGTTGTAGATGTAACACCGGATTTTATAATTTAACAAGATAATGAGCAAAGTAAAACATGGTAAGGATAAATTTACTTGGGAAAGGAAATTTTTCCTTATAGAACTAAAATACAAGGTATAACGAGATTTTACTTAATATAAGGTGTTTGAGATTTTCCTTATTGACTCAACATCCACTCTACAGAATTCGGGTAAAACCCTCCAATAATACCAAGCCAATACAAGGAAAATTCGTACCTCAGTAATAATTTTGGGTGGTTCCCAAGTAAGAACGATCTCAATCTTCGCTGGATCCACCAAAACTCTAGCCTCTGAGGTGACATGACCTTGAAAGTGGAAATTTCCTATCCAGAACTCACACTTAGAGAGATTTCCATAAAGATGGTGCTCTCAGAGTGTGTCCAGAACCATCCTTAGGTGTTTCACGTGCTCCCCCTCAGATGTTGAATACACTATGATGTCATCAATGACAACCACTATATACCGATCTAAGTACAGATAGAGGATCATTTTCATGAGTCCCATGAACATTTTGGGGGTGTTTGTCACACCAAATGAAACCACTAAGTACTCGTAGTGGTCGCAGTGACATCTAAAATATGTCATCGAGATTTCCTTATCTCATATTTGAAACTGGTGATAGCCTAATATGAGGTCTATCTTCGAGAACCATCTCACTCACATCAGCTTATTAAATAGTTCATCAATCCTCGGTAGAGGATACTTATTATTCATGGTCACCTGGTTTAGGCACTGGAAGTCCATGAATATCCTCAAGATTTTGTCTTCCTTTTTGGTAAACAACACTGGGGATGCCTTGGTTGAAATGTTGTGCCTTACAAACACCTTACTTTGCAAGTCCTCCAACTGTACCATCATCTCTCAGAGCTCTACGGGAGCCATCAAATATACAGGTGTAGATATCAGTGTAGTCCTAGGGTAAAGATCAATGTAGAAGTCTTCCTCTCTACAAGGAGGTAGTTCTGGAACATACTCTGAAAATACATCCTGTACTTATCCACCACTTTAGTAAATTGTGGACTACTCTCATCCATTTCAGCTAGGGTCATGGTAGCCAACTGATGAGTAATATTCTGCACCATCCTATGTGTGAGTATATCCTACACTACTTCGGTTTCCATTTTTCCAATAAAGGAAAACGCGGTCCCATCTCCACATACACACCGCACTGTGTACTTAAAATAGTCGATCTGAGCATGGACTGTTGATAGCCAGTCCATTACTAGAATGACATCTCAAGGCATCAACGCCAATACTAGGATATCCCAACTAAATTTCTCGCCTCCAAGAGTAAGCTCACACTATTGGCACCAATGTGTGATCATCGAATACCCTCTCGTAGGAGTCTCTAATTGTAAGGATTGATCCAAAAGCTTGATCAGAATCTCTGAGATCCAAACAGGGAAAACAGAAAGGACAGAGTGATTGGAACCTGTGTCTATAAGAACTATATCTAAAGTGGAGAAGACATAGATTGTTTCTCGTATCATCTCTAGGATATCTGGACTGTAGGCCTAGACTGCCTGAAGCTGAGCCCTCCCATGTCCACCTACTCCTAGAGCCCATGGTGGACCACCTGGGGGTGGTGGTGATAGTACTTAGTACCTATGACAACCTTCTATCACTCTTCATGCTCCTCTACAACGTCTGATGTTGGGTGGACTGCCCTATTCATGTCTTTGTCGCTGCCTTGGTGGTCCCTCGACTATCTGATAGTTCCCTGCGTGGTATTTAGAGAAATCTCAATCCATCTACCCCTACCCTCAACATGCGTACCATACTCTACTCCCCTGATGACTCCCTTTTCCCCAGTAGCCTTGCACCACTGACCCTGAGTCCTGGGTTTATCCTCCAAAAGGTCTGGCCCATTTAGGCCTCTACGTCATCTGTCAGCTTCCCACCATGGATGACTCGGCCACCCGTTGCCCGGTGGTAGCTCCCAATATCTGTGCATGATCACTGAGGAATCTCTCTACTAATAGAGATCGCTCCAGCACCCCATCCTGCGTAGTGATGATGAGGGAAATCATCGATTCCCTGATCTCCTATCGGAGTCCCTTCTCAAAGGTTAGGGTAGTGAATAAAGGGTCTTGTACCATATCTGTAGAGTAATGGGAGAGGTTTGTGAACCTTCTATAGTACTCATCCACTATCATGTTTCCCTTTTTTAATTGAATAATCTCATGTATTCACACATAGCCCAAATTTGCAATGAAGAACTACTCCCTGAAAAATCGATCGATGTCATACCTAGTGAGGGTCGACTCCTCATGAGTTTGGATGAAAAAATTACACCATCTCCACATCGAGCCCCATTAAAGGCTCAATGTTAGAACCTCCATCTGGTCAAGTGGCATCCTCACTAAGCAGAAGACTCGTGTCACCACCTCTATCCAATCCTCAACGACCTAAGGATTCGTCTCTCCCCTGAACCTGGGAGGGCCTTATTGTAGGAACTTTTGTAAGGCACTGAGCCTACGTGCATCCTCTACCAGTAGAACTATTAGTAACTACTGACCAATGGGTAGTGGTATCATTGGGACACCACCCGTATGTGCCATCTTAGGCAACAATCCCTTTAATGATGCCTCATCACTTTGTGGACCATCCTCATGGCCACGCACTGGAATCCTGGCTAGATGTCTGTGTGGAGGCATCCTGAAAGAGATCAAGATGAACCACAATCACTTTATTATACCTTCTGAGTTGACTCTGACTCAAAAAAGTTCATGAGAAAACACTCAAAGATGCATTCAACCAGTGTTTTCATGTACCGGGTTGGAAAATAGAATTCATGGTCCTGGTGTATGGATACGTCAGCCACCGCACCAACACAATACTACATGGACTAAAATCCAAACTTAAAACACTTAAAAATGTTTCCCCATAAAAATTTACAAACTTTTAGTTCTTCTGGTAGAACCGACCACCTTCTAATACCAATTTTTTATGACCCATCCCCTAGGGCCCATGTCGTGACTTCCCCAGGCTCGCCTTCCATAGGCTAGGGGATGGCGACTAGCACTGAATAGGTATGTCCAAAAATGGAAAGTCATTTTACTTTAAACCTGTACACATGTAAAAATATCAAACTGCAGAAAGGTAAACACTAAGTAAACCAAAACTGTCAATGAGACAACTACTGAAAATACAGTACAAACTGAAAAGTATAAAGGGGCCAGAATACAAGCTCAAAACCACAAAGAAAAGTATAGATGCCAAATTTTGTTTGATCAAACCCTACCTGAAGGGTATGTGGATGATAGCTATCTATGGACGTAGAATTACATATCATCCATCCCATCTCACTGGTCACCCCAGGTCTCGAACAACCATGGTCTTCGTCGAATATTCGATCACCTGCATAACACACAACATTTGCGGGTGAAGCCCATGCTAGGGTGAGTAACACAATACTCATTAGGGACCCCAAACCACAAATGAAAGACTACAAAGAAGGATCACATAGAAAGATCACACAGCAAGATCACACAGCAAAGACATCCCACACTAAGTATAACTCAAAATATAAAAAGTAAGATTTATTAGTCGTAAATCTGAAACATCTCGTACTTATGAGGAACTCATCCTTGATGACCCACTATGGTCTTTGCAACTACTGGACCACTAAGGTCTACTCAGCTACTAGACCACTGAGGTTCGCTCATCTACTAGAACACAATGGTCCACTTATCTACATGATCCTATACTGAACCACTGAATTACGGTCATCTACTGGACGACTATGGTATGCTCGTCTGCTGGACCACTGATATCCGCTCATCTGCTAGACCAATGACGTCCAATTGTATATTTTACCACTGAGGTATGATCGTTTCTTGAAACACTGAGGTACGCTCGGCTGCTGAACCACTGAGGTACACTCATTTGCTGGACTACTAAGGTAGGTTCATATTCTGAACCACTAAGGTACGATTTCCTGCTATACCACTTAGGTCCACTCATCATATCCTTCATGTCACAACCAGTTTTAGGCTTCCCGATATCTAGTGTGCTTGATTCTAAGAGAATTTACTCCTAAATTATTCAGTTGTATCTCAAATATCATAGAATCTCACTTAGAGTATTTCCAAAGGACTGTCCCGTTGTAAGGGTCCCAACACCATAGATGATGTGTTAATCGGATGCTTGGTCTGAAAGATATTAGTATTTTAGTAAACAGGGTCTGGTTTCATTTGGGACCAGTCTGACTTGGTCAGGCCAATATGGCGAACCTGGCCAGGGGGTCCTCCATGACCTGACCATTTTCGGCCGCCCCACCCGGTTTCGGTCTGGGCTGATTCGGTCCGGCCTAGCCTATTGTGCTTTGCTGGACCCTGGCCAGTTCGGTCGTGGGTCCAACGCATCGGGTTTCCCAATGACCATATCTGTGTTCTCTTGACTAGCTTGACTAGGTCGGACCGGTACTGCCTAGTCGCGCCGCCCAGTGGCCCGACTTCCCCTCCAGATCAGCTGCAGGTCTCCCAAACCAACACGGAACCCATCTGGCATCGCGGTCCTCCCCTTCCATGACCTGGTGGCCGTGGCCTCTTGTCCTGACAAGGGGACCTGCTGGCGTAGTGATTCCGCACATCCAACGACCACCTGTTGGCGGCCTCCTCTTCCTGACGTGGCACCCGATCACCGTCACCACCCTGCATCACCGCAAACCCTTCTTTCTACAACATCCACCACCACAACATGTCAGTGGGGCACGCCGCCTCCACACCACCACAGCTCACTGGCCACATGCTCCTATGCATCAGCACACCGTCGGTGCGCGCCGCATGCCACAATGATCTGCAACCATCGTCGAAGCGCCTCTACTAGGTCACCACAATGGCGGGTCCACATTTTTGGGCTATTTCACTAAGGAAAAAGAGTTCAATGATCTTTCATTCATAACACCGAAAAGAACGTGAATAATGTGGGGTAAAAAAAAGCGGATAAATCCACATAATGAATTTGAGGAAAGAACCTCCACCGTCATTCGTCACGGTGTTGATCCTCTTTTATTAGAAGGATTGAATGGAGAAAATAAAATTAACTCAGTTTAAATATGGATTAGTTCTCCATGAAAATTCCACATGAACGATCAACCCACGAGTTAACTTGTTCTTGAGTTAACCCGCGTTCATTGTTTAAATGAATGAATTGGGGGGGGACATTCACATAGAAAAGTATCAACCCCCAACCTAGGATATGATTTTTGGTCAAGGGAGAACAGAATGGCATGACTTTGTTCTTTATTCTTGATCCTTATCCCACCATTTCTATCAATTATTCAAAGGGTGGAAGAAATTACATTCGTCGTTCATCATTAACTGTCTCCACCCACTAAAGCCTCAGAGCAATTCCAGGATTGTGCTAACAATTCTGCATTGCTGGTTAGACTATTAATTGATGAAATTCCAATCAGCGTCTCTATTACGCTACTTTGGAGTATCGTTAAACTGAATCATTAATGAGGTTCATTAATGATATTTATTAATGATATTCAGTGTTGCATCATCACTGCACCACAACACTGACGTTCCATTTCTTAACGATGAAGAAAAAAAGTAAAATAAAATTTTAAGATATATTATTTTTCTTCTGAAAAGTATGAAAACAATCTTTCACCCTTAACCCATGATGGTCAAGGTTAGGCTCCGCCTAAGGGAAGTATTCCCTCATAAGCTCAATAGTACTCTTGGATTTTTGATCCAAGTTACTATTTAGGAGTTGTAAAGGTTTGAAAATAAAACAATCATTACTAAAATATTTTATTTACGGACAAAATACTAGTTTCCACATATGGCCCACACCAGCCAATGTTAGGCCCTTTCTAAGAGAATCCCAACGCTCTGAGTTTAATGGTGCCCTTATTTTTTTCATCTGGGCACTGGTTTAAAATTAAGAAAAACTCACTCACACGTTTATTTAACAAACATTAAAAATATTTAAAAAATACGTTCCATCCACTCTGGGCCTCAGAATCACGTGCCTTCACTATGCCTAGTCTTGAAATAATCCCATTTAATTTTAAAAAAATACATGGAATTTTGGGGTATTACAGATATAATTTTGATCTATTTGACCGTAGTGAACCTACCAAAACTATTTCTGAATTATAATCCAAATGTTCTCAAAATGATGGACATTAACTTAATAAATTATGTAACTAAGTAAAACATGGATAAAAGTTAAATTAAAGAAATAATAAACTCTAAATTTTATTAATTAAGTAAATAATTTACAATATTTTATTATTCTTGAAAATAAAGAACTTACATTATAAGTCATACTCGAGGTGAGGGATTTTTCTTTAAAAAAATATTTTAAAAAATTAAAAATTTGTTATTCTATTTTCCATATATATATCCGTGTTCCTTAAAATATTTAAGTAATTATATTATTATTCTTAATTATAGGTTTAAATTCATTTTAAATTATTTTTTCTTTTTTAGGCTTCTAAAATAATACATTTAAATGTTTTCCAAACATGTAATTTTTGACATGTTTATAAAAGTGTGAAATGAATCATTTTTTAACAAAAATGGAATGAGTATATTTTCCCACTATCATGAATGTTATTATTTGAGAATATTCCTCTTAATTTTTAATGGTTTTTCAAATGAACATCTCATTTCAAATTTTTTATGAATTGTTATTCAATTGGTTTTCAATGAAAAATTATATTTTTCATTATTTGTATGTGAAGCATTGAAGTTATTATATATGTGTGTTAAATGGAATATTACATGATATTTGATGATTTAAATCTAAGAATCTATGTTTTTTGTGTTATGGTCCTTTAGAATTATTTATTATGGAGATTGAGCATGATATACACCTCCATTTCATTGGGTAATGATTATGTTCTCTAAAGAATTATACTATAATTAATCGAGTAGGTTATTCCATTTATAAGGATTATTATAAAGGTTCTATGAAGATGATATTCCAAGAACATACATGAATATTTTATTTTTTAATGATATTTCATGGAAATATTTTGTTTCTATATGGGTAGCTAATGATCTTTTTTAAGGGAATGACTATTCCATTTAAGGGTAAAAATGTTTGTTAATAAGAATTTTTTTTTCATGGGTTATCATGTTTTCTTTAAAATCCTCATGATTATGATTTATCCTTTTTGTCTTATGATAATGTGTTTTTGGAAAATATTTGTGCAATAAAGATCAATTCAAGTTTAAAAAATGATTATTTGAGCTTATAATTTTTTATGATATCATGATTCTGAAATAGACTAACGGGTTTCTATTCATCATATTTTTTATTTCATGTACTAAATTTTTTATCTACATACCACATTTTAAAATGTTTTTCATGATTTTTTAAGGATGATTTAGAACAATGATGAATTCACATTGAAAATCTTGAATATTTACCATTAAAAGAGAATATGTCTCTTTTTGAAATCATTGTATTGTGGAAAAAATTGACACTGATTGAAAGTATCCAATTTGTAATGTAAGGGTTTATTATATAAAATTTATGAACTAGTTATATAAAACTATAAACCTAAAAATTGTTTCTTATAATGAACTAAAATTAATTCTTGATTCAAACTCAATATTATGTAATGTTTTTGGTCGGGTCCATAAAATTGGCATTAGATGAGAGGTTTAGATAACATTAGATGTTAGAATAATATAACCTTAGGAGATTATAATTTATAGTTATGCTGACATGATATATTATTTTATGATTACCATATTTCTTCATCTAATTTATATTTTTTTAGAATACTTTATCACTGAGGAAATATGAAAACTATATTAGGAATGGACCAAGAAGACAATGGAATTATAAACTAGTAACATGGAATGGTTATAATTTTAATAGAGTATTTTATTTCTATGATGGATTAGTTTATGCAGGATAAAAATGGTGGTGGTATCCCTGTGAGAGGGAAACAAAATCCACTATAAATTAATATTTCCATTGTATAGTATTTCATGAAACAACACCCTAAAACATTCAGTGGATCATTTGACCCTACAATAGCTGAAGGATAGGTTAAATCCTTGGTGAATATATTTATAAGTCTTGTGTTATTTAAAAAAATAAAAAGTTAAATCTCACTACATACCATTTTGATGTTGAATTCGATTAGTGGCAGTCAATGGTTATTTATATTAGAGTGGTTGAGGATATTGATACCTTGGAATTTGAAGAAATTAATAATATTTTCCTTGAGAAGTATTTTTATGAATTATTTCAAAATAGAATGTAAAATAAATTTTTGGGATTTCCTTAGAAAGAGGAAGATTCGGTAACTACGTATGAAAAAGACCTTTTCTGATTTTCAAGGTACATAACCAATTGTATTCAGGATGTTGATAGTAAGATTAATAACTATTTCCCAAGGTTAAATCCTTGATATTGATGAGCATTGGCTTCTCATGAAATTAAAATTTATGTTAATATTTTTTTATGTGTTGAGATGGTAAAAATTGATTTTTTTATGATCATGTATAACAAGAAAATAAGTAGAAAAATAAATCAAGATGGAAGGTAATGGGGGAAGTATCCATCGAAGAAGTTTGAAGATAAAAAACTAATGATTTTCTTTTGTGATATCTGTAGTAAAAATTCTCAAACCCAAACCATATTTAAATTACTATTATTGTTGTTTAATTAGTTTTAATTTTATTCTCATATTCTGGACCAAACTATTTTGAATTTTTAATTTTTTATATTTTTTTTTCATGTAAACGGTCGACACGTAGTTACTGAAAACTGTTTGTACAATGTGAAAATGTATCTATCATTTGGCTGAGACAAAAATCATTGCTGGTGAATGATTTTTGTAAGACACCAAGATTTTATGAAAAATATTATTTTAATTTCATTAATGCCTTGTGTTTTATGCTACACCAAGATTACCTTGCGCTATATGCAACACCGTATTAGCTTGCAGTATACGCAACACTATTCTTGGATCGTGTTACACACAATTTTGATAATAGTTATTCTACGCAACATTGAGTATATATATATATATTCAATGTATAAATGAAATATGGTTGGATTCTGTTATACAAAACAACGAATGATTCTTTCACAACACGCAACCCTGACTTATCTTGCATTACACGCAATCGCGACCTTCGTCGATAGCGTGTGTTGTACGCAATACCGGGTTTTACTAAATAAAGATATATTATTATAATATTATTATGAACTAGCTGTTATGAATAGTATTAACTAAAATTTTTAATTTTATAACATTATTATTCATCTTACACATTTTCTAGAACATGGTATAAGAACAAAATAATTTTTTCGGGTAAAATAAGTATTTTTCAAAAAATGCAGTTTTACCACCTTTTGATGGCGCACCAACTTTAAATATAGTTTTTGACATGTTTATAAGTTCAATTTGACAAAATAAAATTCTTCTTTTGAATCAAGAAATAAAAATTTACTTTGGATAATATTTTCATATTATTCTGGTAACTTTCATATTTTGATGAATAGTAAAAACACGCTATATTTTAATTAAAAACAACTTTTTTCATCGCAATAATTTATATGGTTAAATTATAATATTGAATGGTTTTAAAGTATAAATAGAATATATTTTTACCATTTAATATAATTTATTTCATTAGCATTGATTTTACATTAAATTCGTAGGTTAAATCAATTCAATCTTTTGCAATGTTTTAAAGAAAAACCTGTTTTCTTTCGACAACGGGATTAATTTTAATTTAATTTCTACAACTTTTGTGTATTGAATTTGTAAAAATGGATTCCATATTTGGAATCAGTGGTCCCAAATTATTTTAATAAGCTACTTTTTATTTTTGGGAATTATGAATAGTAACTACGGTAAATTTTATTTACCACAGTTAAAGGTAAATCGGGTAATTAAGGGTAAATATAATATTATAAAATTACCCTAAAACATGCCAAAATTCTATTGGATGGCTAAACGTATACCCATATAACCTAAGGGTCCGATTAGATTCATTTTATGGACTTTTGACCATGAAAATAATTTAATTATTATTAAAACCAAAGAAAGTGACAACATGTCACTCTCTTAAATATTATAAGTATAATAATTTTAATTTAGTGATAAACATCATAAAAATTCGAACATGAATAGTCTCCAGAAATATAATAACATTATCTACATCATGATAATTTATTTAGAATTTTTAGGGATTAAATAATTGTCATTAATGGTGATACATTAATGATACAGAAATTATTTATTAAGTGGAAAATAAGTAATATAGTTTTTATTGAAATAATAATACCCATTAAAAGGCCCAAAAACCTGACAAAAACGTATTGGTAGTGTATATCTACACCGTAATCATCCAATGACCTAATATATAACCGTTTGGAGACTTATAAAAGTGATTATGACACTTATATTATATTATTTTAAATGATGCCAAAGTTGTCACCTTCATAATTTAATAAATATAACAATTTAAATATTGTGATTTTAAGATGATAAATTCTAGTAAAAGTATTATTGTGAAATTTAATAGATTTATCTTCATCATAGGATTTTATTTTTAATTTTTATGAATCAAATAAGTATATTAAATAATTATACAAAAATGTTGTAGTAATTATTTTATTAAGAGATAAACCAAATAAATGGTTTTAAAAATAACAAAATAAATATTATATGAACTATTTAATGTGATCCACTAATTTTATAGATACATATGACCTTTTATGAATCTATTAAATCTTTTAGTTTGAACATATCTTCTGTATATAGTTTATTTAAATTCAAATAAATGAATAGTGTCAAAATTGACACTATTGTTATTTTATAAAAATAACATATTATAAAATTGTTTAAAAATCACAAAAATATTTAAAAATTATACATTTAAATTTATATGGTCTATAATTTTATAAAGTAAAAAATTATGGAAAATTCACAGCAAATAAGTAATTATTTGTTATAATTTAAAATTTAGAAATTTATTACCACAAATAAACTTAAATAGATTAAATAAGGGTAAATCAAAATGATAAGGTTTAAAATAAGATCCAAACATGTCTAAATTTGATTGTATTATGAGATTACAACCCTATATCATCTAATCTTAGAATATGAGTCATTTTTTGAGGTTTTTAAGTGGGGTTAGATTTATTATAAATTAATATTTTTAAGAATTCCAAAGGTGCCCCTCTCCTCCCTTATAAAAGGGCACCTCCTCCCTCTCTTCCACACACCACTTTGAGCCTTCACGCTCGGCCAAACCCTGTCCAATTATCTTCTCCACTTCACTAGAAACATCATATAGGTCCAGGTCTTCTTCAAAGACCAATTTTAGTGCCCTAAGAGGAGGTCTCAAAGAGGCGCTTCAAAGAAGAGGTAATTTACGTTACCGATTCTTTCACCTTTATTTCTTCTTCCACTTCTTATTCTTAGGTTGTTTCATTATGAAGTAATAACATCAGTATCACTAATATACTGATATGTTATTATAAGTATGAAACAACCCTATTTCACCATCTATCCATCCTACGGAAAACGAAATCACCGCGCGTGCGTACTTACGGAATACCGTCTCCACGCCGTGGTGTAATCTATTTTCCACCACCACCTTACTTGGATGGGTATAATGGTGTAAATAATAACTATATATGATTATTGTAAAGTGATATTGATTCGGTTATAGTATACATACACTCCAATAAAATTCCATGATCATGGGATCAATATCATCGCTCGTGCGTACGTACGGAATACCGTCTCCACGACGCGATGAGATTCATTCTCAATGATTAACCATTCATAAATGATTATAAACTATATATAATAAGTAATCATGAAATATATGACATAATGATGATAATGGATTTAGGTATATATATATATATATGTATGTCATCCAATTAATTCCATTCAATTCAATGAGGAAACGAAAACAATGTTCATGCGTACGTACGGCCTACCGTCTCCATGAACGGTGTATTTATTTCCATTTATTGATTTATTATATATATGTATATTCTGAATATATATTATATATAAATCATGTTTTAAATTCTGGATGTAAGTAATCATGATCTAAGTAATCATATGAATAATTACAAGTCAAAACACGGACGACAAATGAAACGATTTTACCCAAAACGATCTTTAACATGGAATTTACAAAAGAACTGGTAATATAAAGTCATAAGTGAACCATATATGATATCATAACAATTAATATGATTCTGTAATAAGTCAATAACATTATTTAAATCATTATACAGGAGGTTTGGATACGTACGAAGCATATCAGACCTAAGGTAAGGGATAATTTTTCAAATCTCATGTTTATCCGAGATTGCTTATTCGTAAGTATTTACTGGGGTTATTTCTATCATCCATGTCCATGTTTTATAAAAGTGTTTTCATGTATGTTTAAATTCCTTTTTACCCATTTTTTACTTTTACTATATGGTATGTAAGGAATCTTTCTTTTGTTTACGTTACGAGGTAATTTTTTACTTTTCCGGCAAAAGTACGAAAAGAATGTTTTTTTAACTTATACGACACGAATGAATTTTTATGGTTTTATAAAGCCTTATTTTAATTATTCTTCCTCAAAAAGTTTTCATGAATATTTTAAACAAAATCCTATTCTTTTAAAATTGCATGTCATTTTGTGAAAAGAAAATGATTTTGAAGAAGAAAGGATATTTTCCTCAATAATTCATTTCAAGTGTTTTATAAAAAACCATTTTTCATCTAAGATAACATTATTTCACATGTGTATGTTTCAAGTACAATGTCTCTATGATTTACATGGTTTCACTTCTCTTATTATGAAATGATATCCATTTCTTTTATATGGATTATGTGATGATGTGATGATGTTTATTAAACCCATTTTATTTATTGGGTTTTTATGAATGATGTATGTTTATTTTGTGGCACAAGTAAGAATGATTTAATTATGAGATGGGTGGGACCTATATCTCCCTCCAATGCATTGGGTAAAGATTTATATCTCATGAGATAGACATGGATGTAACGGCAAGTTAAACCGGTTCAGTAATACAGGACTGGAACGAGGAGTGAACTCGATTCAGAAAGGGACTTTGTCCACTAAGATGGTTTTGGCAGCAATGCCTTTGCTACTATGGAAATCATATCATGTGCTTAATGGTTGACACAATTACATGTTTTATTCCCATGCTATTTTATCATTCTTAATGTTTCTTTATGATCTATGCCTTACGTACTTCCATGTTTTATGTCATTTTTCAAGCTGTTGATGTTTAAACATTATGTTCATGTTTTAAGTTCAAATGTATATGATATGTTTTATTTTATCCATGATTACCCTTACTGAGCATTTGAGCTCACCCTTTTTATGTTTTATTTTCCCTATGATATAAATAAAGGTTTTAGGTAAGAAAAAAAAGGGGAAGATCTTTATGGGAGATGTTGAAGATCTTTCACCACGATTAGAAGATTACGTTCCAAGTTTTCAAAGACACTAAACTATTACGGTCCTTGTGTGTCTGTTTTTGTTATGTATTAAGTATTCCGCTAAAGTAATGTAATGTCCATGTACGTCAAGATTTGGGTCTCTACAGTTGGTATCAGAGGAAAGGTTTAGTCAATCTTTGGAAACTAGGATGCGAAAACGTTAGTGAGATCCCTAGAGATATTTCTAAGGTATGTCTAGGGATGTCCCTAAGGATAAGTATACATATAAGATACAGTCCTAGAACTATGGTAACGATCATAGAATTTAACCTAAGATGTTAGATATTGAGTGTACTCCCACTTTACTATGTTGTTTTCCCTAGCATGATTTTTTCCTCTCATACTATTCTTTTTGTGTTTTAGAAAATGGCTGGAAATAGGAAGATTCACGATAATGGAGGATATGATAGACAATGGAATGATTTTCTTCATGAGAAACCAAATGAAACGGGATCTGGAAGTCCAAACATCGTTATTATGCCTAATCAGAAATCTCATAATATGATCAATAATCTCAACTTTGGTAAGTTTCCCGACTCAGATAATAAGAGAAATATGGAGCTTCATGATGATCCTAGAGGAAAGAAAGTTCAATTTCCCTCATGTAAATCATGTGGGAAGAGGCATCAGGGAGATTGTTTCAAAGGGACTGGAAGATGATTTGGGTGTGGAAAAGAAGGACACAAAGCCAGTAAGTGCAAAAAAAAGGTTCAGTTAACACCATGGACAAGGATAATGGTATTGCTACGACATCAACAATGATTAGATGTTTTAAATGTGGAATGTACGGGCATTATGCAAACCAATGCCCTAATGTAAAATCTCATGAAGAGAATCAGCATGGTCATATGGGTAGTATTTATGTGGATGATGATGAGGAGACTACAAATGATATATGAGCTGAAAGAAGTGTTGAAGCTCAGTCGGTTGTTTTAGAAGGTAGTGGAATGATTGTATGTTTATCGAGAGTTATGTTGTATAGTTAATGGTACTATGGAATAAAGAATCATCTAAGGATTGTTACACTATTGTTTTTCCTAAAAATATTTGAAAGTATATGTTGAATGGTACCAGTAGCCATGGAAGGTTATTCAGATATTTTTGTAAAGTAGATGATATGCGCATAATGAAGGAATAAGAAGATAATGAGATCTTTTATTGTATTCATGAGCTCATGATTGATATAAGGACTAAGTGATATCATGGTTTGAGTATATAGAATTTTGAGGATTTTGGTATGTGGAAAGTGTTAACTTTTAACTGCATTCATGTTTTCACTAAGGTTCAATGGGTATTCATTTTTTCAAGAGAATACATGATTAAGGCCTTCGAATGTTTGGAATGTGACCAACAAGACATATCTTATGATATATGGGGATCAACGATGGTATTAAATATCTGGTAATCATTTTCACTATATTATGAGAGTGGACTGCAGTATTATGGATAAGCCTAAAGATTGGAATGGATTATGTTGGACATAAGTTAGTATTGTTTAACGATAGAAGTTTTTTCGATATTATTGATGGGATGTTATAGTAATATAGTTTTAGAAAAAGGAAAACCTGCAGGCGGGTGACAGCCCATCGCGTCGGACAAGGCTGTGGGAATCAAACCCACAACCAAAGTGCGACTGGCCTTTATCACCTACCACTGGCCTACAGGAAGTCCCTGGTTAGTAGAAACTAGTTTTATTTTATTAAACGGTATGATATATGAAGTATAAGTTCATTTTTGGAACTATATACGATTAATCTAACCATAAGATGGACTTATAACTTTTGCTAAACTTTTGTTTGAAAGAGATGGAATGACCCATCATTCTATCACATGATCTGCTAACACATCACGAATAACAAATTCAACTTCATTTCTTTATGGGATGAAGTGGAAATTGTTCAATTCACGAACAATAGTGAGATTGTACCAAAATCATGAAAATATTTCTTTTAATTCATCAACTTTAGGGAAATGATCTTGAAAACCAAAAATGTTTTCCTAGTTCCCTTATATCCGATGAATCAGATGGTACCTTAGATCATCAAAAATCAATAGCTTTGTGATTGTTGGCTTTTTTATAGCCATGTTCTCTACCACTCTCCATCAGAACTTGATGGTTAGATTTTTCTTCCATATCCATATTTTCACCTATGTTATCCTACGTGAAAACCCAATGATGAGTTAATTTGGGTAACTGTTACATTTCATACTTTAGTTTTTAAAGCTATGTTTTGGTATTCCTTTTTACGATGTGGGTTTCTATTAAACAAACTTTCGAGTAGTAAACCATTTATAACCCTGACAAATTTCGAGGGCGAAATTCATTTTAAGGGGGGTAGAATGTAACACCCCGAGATTTTATGAAAAATATTTTTTTAATTTCATTAATGTCTTGTGTTGTATGCTACACCAAGATTATCTTGCGCTATACGCAACACCGTATTAGCTTGCAGTATACGCAACACTATTCTTGGATCGTGTTACACACAATTTTGATAATAGTTATTCTACGCAACATTGAGTATATATATATATATATATATTCAATGTATAAATGAAATATGGTTGGATTCTGTTATACGAAACAATGAAGGATTCTTGCACAACACGCAACCCTGTCTTGGCTTGCATTACACGCAACCGCGACCTTCCTCGATAGCGTGTGTTGTACGCAATACTGGGTTTTACTAAACAACGATATATTATTATAATATTATTATGAACTAGCCGTTATGAATAGTATTAACTAAATTTTTAATTTTATAAGATTATTATTCATCTTACACATTTTCTAGAACATGGTATAAGAAAAAAATAATTTTTTCGGGTAAAATAAGTATTTTTCAAAAAATACAGTTTTGCCGGCTTTTGATGGCGCACCCACTTTAAATCTAGTTTTTTACATGTTTATAAGTTCAATTTGACAAAATAAAATTCTTCTTTGGAATCAAGAAATAAAAATTTACTTTGGATAAATTTTTCATATTATTCTGGTAACTTTCATATTTTAATGAATAGTAAAAACACACTATATTTTAATTAAAAACAACTTTTTTCATCGCAATAATTTATATGGTTAAATTATAATATTGAATGGTTTTAAAGTATAAATAGAATATATTTTTACCATTTAATATAATTTATGTCATTAGGATTGATTTTACATTAAATTCGTAGGTTAAATCAATTTAATCTTTTTGCAATGTTTTAAAGAAAACCCGTTTTCTTTCGACAACGAGATTAATTTTAATTTAATTTCTGAAACTTTTGTGTATTGAATTTGGAAAAATGGATTTCATATTTGGAATCAGTGGGTCCAAATTATGTTAATAAGCTACTTTTTATTTATGGGAATTATGAATAGTAACTACGGTAAATTTTATTTACCACAATTAAAGGTAAATCGGGTAATTAAGGGTAAATATAATATTATAAAATTACCCTAACACATGAAAAAATTCTATTGGATGGATGAAAGTAGACCCATATAACCTAAGGGTCGGATTAGATTAATTTTATGGACTTTTGACCATGAAAATAATTTAATTATTATTAAAACCAAAGAAAGTGACAACATGTCACTCTCTTAAATCTTATAAGTATAATAATTTTAATTTAGTGATAAATATCATACAACTTCGAACATGAATAGTCTCCATAAATATAATCAAATTATATAAATCATGATAATTTATTTAGAATTTTTATGGATTAAATAATTGTCATTAATGGTGATACATTAATGATACAAAAATTATTTATTAAGTGGAAAATAAGTAATATAGTTTTTATTGATATAATAATACCCATTAAAAGGCCCACAAACCTGACCAAAACTTATTGGTAGTGTATATATACACCTTAATCATCCAAAGAACTAATATATAACCGTTCGGAGCCTTATAAAAGTGATTATGACACTTATATTATTTTATTTTAAATGATGCCAAAGTTGTCACCTTCATAATTTAATAAATATAACAATTTAAATATTGTGATTTTAAGATGATAAATTCGAGTAAAAGTATTATTGTGAAATATAATAGATTTATCTTCATCATAGGATTTTATTTTTAATTTTTATGCAACCAATCTGTATATTAAATAATTATACAAAAATGTTGTATTAATTATTTTATTAAGAGATAAACCAAATAAATGGTTTTAAAAATAATAAAATAAATATTATATGAACTATTTAATGTGATCCACTAATTTTATAGATACATATGACCTTTAATTAATATATTAAAGCTTTTATTTTAAACATATATTCTGTATATATTTTATTTAAATTCAAATAAATGAATAGTGTCAAAATTGATACTATTGTTATTTTATAAAAATAACATATTATAAAATTGTTTAAAAATCACAAAAATATTTAAAAATTATAAATTTAAATTTATATGGTTTATAATGTTATAAAGTAAACAATTATGGAAAATTGACAACAAATAAGTTATTATTTGTTATAATTTAAAATTTAGAATTTTATTACCACAAATAAACTTAAATAGATTAAATAAGGGTAAATCAAAATGATAAGGTTTAAAATAAGATCCAAACATGTCTAAATTTGATTGGATGATTATATTACAACCCTATATAATCTAATATTAGAATATGAGTCATTTTTTGAGGTTTTTAAGTGGGGTTAGATTTATTATTGATTAATATTTTTAAGAATTCCAAAGGTGCCCCTCTCCTCCCTTATAAAAGGGCACCTCCTCCCTCGCTTCCACACACCACTTTGAGCCTTCAAGATCGGCGAAACCCTGCCCAATTATCTTCTCCACTTCCCTAGAAACATCCTATAGGTCCAGGTCTTCTTCAAAGACCATTTTTTGTGCCCTAAGAGGAGGTCTCAAAGAGGCGCTTCAAAGAAGAGGTAATTTCTGTTACCGATTCTTTCACCTTTATTTCTTCTTCCACTTCTTCTTCTTAGGTTGTTTCATTATGAAGTAATGACATCAGTATCACTCATATACTGATATGTTATTATAAGTATTAAACAACCCTATCTCACCATCTATCCATCCTACGGAAAATGAAATCACCGCGCGTGCGTACGTACGGAATACCGTCTCTACGCCGTGGTGTAATCTATTTTCCACCACCACCTTACTTGGATGGGTATAATGGTGTAAATAATAACTATATATGATTATTTTAAAGTGATATTGATTCTTTAATAGTATACATACACTCCAATAAAATTCCACGATCATGGGAACGATATCATCGCTCGTGCGTACGTAGGGAATACCGTCTCCACGACGAGATGGGATTCATTTTCAATGATTAACCATTCATAAATAATTATAAAGTGTATATAATAAGTAATTATGAAATATATGACATAATAATGATACTGGATTTATGTATATATATATATGTATGTCATCCAATTAATTCCATTCAATTCAATGAGGAAACGAAAACAACGTTCATGCGTACGTACGACCTATCGTCTCCATGAACGGTGTATTTCTTTCCATTTATCGATTTATTATATATATGTATATTCTTAATATATATTATATATAAATCATGTTTTAAATTCTGGATGTAATTAATCATGATCTAAGTAATCATATGAATAATTACAAGTCAAAACACGGACGACAAATGAAACGATTTTACCCAAAACGCTCTTTAACATGGAATTTACAAAAGAACGAGTAATATAAAGTCATAAGTGAACCATATATGATATCATAACAATTAATATGATTATGTAATAAGTAAATAACATTATTTAAATCATTATACAGGAGTTTCGGATACGTACAAAGCATATCAGACCTAAGGTAAGGGATAATTTTGCAAATCTTATTTTTATCCGAGATTTCTTATTCGTAAGTATTTACTGGGGTTATTTCTATCATCCATGTCCATGTTTTATAAAAGTGTTTTCATGTATGTTTAAAGTCCTTTTTACCCATTTTTGACTTTTACTACATGGTATGTAAGTAATCTTTCTTTTGTTTACGTTACGATGTACTTTTTGACTTTTCCGGCAAAATTACGAAAAGAATGTTTTCTATAACTTATACGGCACGAATGGATTTTTACGGTTTTATAAAGCCTTATTTTCATGATGCTTACTCCAAAAGATTTCATGACTATTTTAAACAAATTCCTATTCTTTTAAAATTGCATGGCATTTTGTGAAAAGAAAATGATTTTGAAGAAGAAAGGATATTTTCCTCAATAATTCATTTCAAGTGTTTTATAAAAAACCATTTTTCATCTAAGATAACATTATTTCATATGTGTATGTTTCAAGTACAATGTCTCTATGATTTAAATGGTTTCACTTCTCTTATTATGAAATGATATCCATTTCTTTTATATGGATTATGTGATGATGGGATGATGTTTATGAAACCCATTTTATTTATTGGGTTTTTATGAATGATGTATGTTTATTTTGTGGCACAAGTAAGAATGATTTCATTATGAGATGGGTGGGACCTATATCTCCCTCCAATGCATTGGGTAATGATTTATATCTCATGAGATAGACATGGCTGGAACGGAAAGTTAAACCAGTTCAGTAATACAGGACTGGAATGAGGAGTAAACTCGATTCAGAAAGGGACTTTGTCCACTAAGATAGTCTTGGAAGCAATGCCTTGGCTACTATGGAAATCATATCATGTGCTTAATGGTTGCCACAATTACATGTTTTATTCCCATGATATTTTATCATTATTAATGTTTCTTTATGATCTATGCCTTACGTACTTCCATGTTTTATGTCATTTTTCAAGCTGTTGATGTTTAAACATTATGTTCATGTTTTTAAGTTCAAATGTATATGGTATGTTTTATTTTATCCATGCTTACCCTTAATGAGCATTTGAGCTCACCCTTTTTATGTTTTATTTTCCCCAGGATATAAAGAAAGGTTTTAGGTAAGAAAAAAAGGGGAAGATCTTTATGGGAGATGTTGAAGATCTTTCACCACGATTAGAAGATTACGTTCCAAGTTTCCAAAGACAATAAACTATTACGGTCCTTGTGTGTCTGTTTTTGTTATGTATTAAGTATTCCGATAAAGTAATGTAATGTCCATGTACGTCAAGCTTTGGGTCTCTACAGTTTTAATAATATTTCATCCAACCTAGGTGAGGTGATCTATACTTCCAATAGCAGGATTGGGGTTTATAAATTATTTCTTTAACCATTTGACTAAACTGTGTGTGATTCCTACTCTTTAAAAAATAGGTTCTATTACTATTATTTTATTTTAATTCCAAAATATTTTTCCTTTATTTTGGGCCCCACCACCACCCATTCTAGTTCACCACCACCCATGACCAAGGGGAGTACACCGCACTTCCCTCCTCCTCTCCTCTCCCTCACATGGAGATTCTAAGGTTTTTTATCCATAATTAATGTATATTTCCTCTATGTAGGAAATCCTCATTCCTCTTACTTTATAATTTATTATTATCTACCTCACCATGAACCATGCTTGGATGAATGCTAACTTGATTTTGGGGAACTTTTCAGTCATTTTTTAGTGTTTATAGATTGTGAGATTCGATTAAGGACCATTGTTACCACATCCACTAAAGGCGATGGGTTTATTTGTTTCTATGGAATTCTTGGTTTTTTAATCCTCGTTGGAAAAAATTTACCTAGGGATTTTTTCATCTTTGTCTCACATTGTCCCTCTATGGAATCATTGAATCCATCGAAGTTGAATTTTTCCTCTATTATCAAAGGTGGAATATTCTTGGAAGGTTTTGACCTCTTTAGGTCCTTCAAGATTAAAACCTTTACTGCTCGTG
The DNA here is from genome assembly GCA_963277665.1 of Viscum album. NCBI lineage: Eukaryota > Viridiplantae > Streptophyta > Magnoliopsida > Santalales > Viscaceae > Viscum > Viscum album. The sequence continues at coordinate 839,498,610 of OY728167.1, forward strand.
TTTTAAAATGATTTTTTGGATGTCAATTTAATTTTTTATATGTTTTAAAAGATTAATTAAATAGGGAACCACATTTCAATTGCTTTCTACATAGTGTGATAGACTTTTATAATGTAAATTTTTATTTTTAAATTACATTTCAACTGTGATTAATTTTAAATGTTTTCTAAATTGTTGGAATGGCTTTTACCAGTGGATTATAGTGTTTTAAATGTTTTTTTTATTTTTAATGGAAAATCACAATTTTGAATTTTATATTTTTTTATCATTTAAAGTATTTCTTCAAATTCCATGAATTGATAAAGTATTCTAAGATTTGGTTTTAAAAAATAAAACAATATTAAAATGTCTTTGGATATATTGTAAAGACACGAGAATTCAGTGGGAAATTTTTTTTTCTTAAATACATGGGATTTTTTTGAGTCCGCGAAAATTTACGGTTTTTGATTCTGAGGCCTGGTGTGCCCAGAATCAATTTCTAAAGATTTGTTCAGGTACATTCAGTAAATGTACGAGCGGGATTTTTATAACTTTTGAACTAGTGCTCGGAATTGAAATCCGAGGGCACCGTTGAACTCGCAGCACCAGTATTCGCTTAAGAAGACTTTCACTTCGACGACAATGAGTCGTGAATGAAAGTTAGTTTTTGGGATTTCTTAAAAAAAATATAATAAAATAAAGTGCCCCACACTTTATTTTATTTTTGAGCCGCCATTTTGGTGTGTGGAGGTTAAAACCTTCCCATGGAGGTTGGAGGTGGGGACCACCCCACCTTAACCTCCCATGAGAGGTTATGGTGATGAGGCCCACCCGAAAATAACCTCCCATGTGAGGACAAAGTGGTGGGGACCACCCGAGGATGAAACCCCTTGAACTCCCCATTAAGTGGGGAGAAACGTCTTGAACTCCCCACTTAATGGTGCCACCACCCTTAGAGCCTCTTGAACTCCCCTAATTAATTTTGCACCTACACACAAGAATTAATTAGGTAAATCCCCCTTTAATTAATTTCTCTATTTTGAAATCATTGTGCCAACAAAATAATAGACAATATATTATTTCTTTTTGGGTGGGTATCTTTCATTTTGGTGGAGCCTGGGAGAAGAGATTACTACCTCCAAACGAAGAATGCTCTTCAATGAAGAACACTCTTCCGGCGAAGAACGCTCTCCTGACAAAAAACACCAATGTGGGATGCCTTCGACTACGAATAAAGACCCCCTTCGACCTTCTTCCTCGGACTTCTACGACGTGGGATGAGTTCGTCTACCACGGATCGACGACCATCTTTCCGCGATGTCCACGAACGACGACCAGCGAATCAAAGGTAGTGGGTTTATTACTTGTTGATGTTGTACCTTTTTCTTACCATCTTCAAAGGATAATAAGGGATTGTTGCAGATATATTTTTGATCATATTCTTCTCATGATAAGCCATATGATACCTCCCTAAATGTGGAGGGTGCCGACCAACCAAACATGGCCTGACATCCTCCGTCGATCTTCAATTCTTGTGGCATTCTACGTCATGGTGATGAGGCGACGGTGCCGAAGGCTGTAGCGACAAAGGTCGTGCTACCCACAGCCTCTGCGAATCGCGCCGTCCCCGTTGCGCACCGATTCTCTCGGCCAAACATCGCCGGCCTGAGCAGCAGCCAGCCCACCTACCCGCGGCCTCCCGGCGCCCGGTCCGACACAAGAACCGCCTACCCGCGCCCTCCCGGCGTCCTGCCCGGCACGCGGCCCGCCTGCCCACCGCCCCCTGCGCCCTGCCTGGCGCGCGACCCACCAACCCGCGGCCTCCCGGCGCCCTTCCCGGTGCGCGGCCTGCCCGCTAGTGGCCCCCGGAACACTGCCCGGCGCGCGGCCCGCTTGCCCATGGCCTTCGGCGCCCTTCCCGGTGCCCTGGCAGTGCCCCGGTGGCATTCCCGGCGCCCTGCCGGTGCCCCTGCGGCCTGCCCGGCCCCTGCCTCGCCCTGCCCGACGCCCCCCGCGGCCTTCCCGGTGCCCTGTCGGCACCCCCTCGACCTATCTGGCTGCTTCTGCGCCCTGCCCGGTGCCCCCATGGCCTGCCCGGCCTCTGTCGCACCCTACCCGGCGCAGCCGCGGCCTGCCCGGTGTCTAGACGGTCTGCCCGACGCCCCCACGGCCTGCCCGCTGGCCGACCGACCTCCCGTGCCGACCCGCAATGTCCCTCGTGGCGTCGCTGGATGAACCGACCCAACCTCCCAGGCCGAGTCGTCCGAGCCGTGCCCCTCGCGGTGCTGGCCAAACCGGCCCCGACCTTCGGGCCGAGTCGCCTACGTAGCGACCTCTGGGTCAAACCACCACCGCAGTCTGCTGGGCCGGGCCCAGTGGACTGGGCCAAACCGAGTGGGCTGACCCGCCCAATGGGTTGGGTCAGACCCAGTGGGTCTAACCGGGTTAACCCAGTCTGGGTTTGGCCGAGTCGGTCCGACCAGGTCGGACCGGGCCGAGGCCCATTACTAACCATTTACTTACTTTGGGAATATCTTTAGCACCGGACGTCCATTTGACGAACCATCAATGGTGATGGTAATCTCGATATGAAACGGTCCCTTTGAGTATACCCCACTGGAGTTCGGAGTATTGTTGAGATACGGTCAGGTTGGATCGTACACGAATCTAACTGGGCCCCCGGGACTAAAAGGCTAATAACTAACAGATCAGACATCGGATTGATGCGCCGTCTGTTGCGTTGAGACCCCTACGACATGGCAGACCTTTGAGATACTTCTTCGTCGCACATCCTGACATTTGGAGTATTGACCAGTAGATCATGGAGAAAATCCTTCCAGAGGCGAGCAGACAGAGTACAGAGACCTAGTAGCTGACTGAGACCTGACGACTGCTTGACAGATTCGACTTGGAGTGAATCAACTAGCCTAGTGGGAAGTGCCTCTGTGTGACGCAGAAGACCCACGAAACTCAACAGGAGGAGTACCTCAGCAGGCTACGAGAGGGAGCACCTTTGTGTGAGCTTGGCAGACCCGTGGTGGGGAGCGCCTATGTGTGACGCAGCAGAACCACGATACTCGATAGGAGGAGTACCTCATCAGTCCAAGGATAGTGGGAAGCACCTTTGTGTGATGCGGTAGGCCCACTGTACTCGGTAGAAGAGGAGTACACCATCAGTCGTGGTTTTGATAATAAAAATCCAGGTTTGAGCTGAGTCAATGACTTTTGTGTTTTCCTCACGATTGAGATGAGATACTAGATAACTTAGGTATATGTATGGGCATATACCTAAGTAATGGTCATCCGTTGATTTCATACTTTGTGGTTTATCCTTGTTGGATTTTGTGATACCTTGAGGGTCTCGGTGTCCCTACTGAGTATCATTATACTCACCCCTACATGGGTTATGCCCGCACCTCATTTTTTTGGTTATAGACGACGGACAACCCTGACTGAGGCAAAGAGCAGTAGGACTGGACGGTACCCATAGGTGGACCACTCGGCGTGATAGTACACGGAGGAGACATATCGACATGGAGTGCTGTGGAGGCCATCTGTACATACTTTTCAGGTAGGAACCCTGGAGGACAACCCAGTAATTGGTTTACTTTTCTTCTGTTGTACTTGATTTCCAGTTGTACTTGTACTTTATAGTAGGGCTTGTATTTCTGGCACCCTTTTACTTTCCATCACTTCTTTTGTATACAGTTTTACATAGTTTTTTTCTTCCAGTTGTGTACTCTATTGTGTTTGTTTACAGTTATAAAGGCAATGCCTTCCCAATTTATGTATTTACGCCTTTAGTGTTAGGCGCCAGCCCCTGGCCTATGGAAGGTGGGCTTGGGGTAGTTACGAAACAGACCCCGTGGGACAGGTCATGAAAAATTGGTATCAGAGGTTTCGGTTCTATCGCATAACTTAGAACTATGATCTTTATTTTCTATGAAGCAATAGTGTTAAGGGTATTATGTGTGTTTTTCAGTTCAGGGAGTCCAATGTTGGTGTGGGCGGCCGATGTATCCATACACCAGGACCCTGATTTCTGATTTCTGACTCAGTGCACGAAAACACTGATTGCGTGTGTGTTTTCAAAAGTTTTCTTTAAGTCAGCTCAACCAGGTTAGATCACTAGGTATAAATGTTTTGACCATGTTTCATCTATTTCATTAAGGATTCCTCCCCGTAGATGAACAATTAGAGCCTCGAGAGTTGTACGCACTGACATCCCACTGAGCGACGAGGCCCCAGTGGAGGGCCCTCTTCCTGTTGAGGGACCTCCCAGGAATAGGCAGAGGTTCGAACGTGGAGGTCTGCTGGGAGGAGGTGGACGTGGAAGAGGAGCTAGACGTGCAGTTGGCAGTGGACGACTATTCAAGGTTTTACCACCACCACCACCACCAGGAGGTCCACCCCGACCACAGGGAGCAGGTGGACAGGGGAGAGCTCAGCTCCAGGCAGTTGAGGCCTACGATCATGGAGCTCCGAAGATGATTCGAGGTACGATATGCGTCTATTCCACCTTAGCTTCAGTTCTTATAGACACAGGTGCCAACCATTCTTTCATTTTCACATCCCTCGTTCGGATCATGGAGATTCTGAATCAGCCGTTAGTTCGATCCTTACGGTAAGAGACTCCTACGGGAGAAGACTCCATGATTACGCACTGGTGTCGGAAGTGTGAACTTACTCTAGGAGGCGAGAGCTTCGGATGGGATCTCCTCATAGTGGCGTCGAGGCCTTACGATGTCATCTTGGGTGTGGAATGGTTATCTACAGTCCATTCTCAGATCGACTGTATTAGGCGCAAAGTGCGGTGTGTCCGCACGGATGGGACCAGGTTCACCTTCACCAGCAAGAAGGGAGCCTTTGTAGTACAGGAAAGACTTAATTTGATGAGGGTGTAGCCGATCACTCATCAGTTGGCCTGCCTTAACCTTGAAGCAGTAGATATGGAGAGTCCGACTTATCCTGTAGTGGTGGACCAGTACGCGGATGTTTTCCCTGATGATGTTCTAGGTCTACCTCCCCACAGATATGTGGAATTCTACATTAACCTATACCCCAGGACAACACCGATATCTACTCCAGTATATCAGATGGCTCCCGCTGAGCTTCGCGAGCTGTAGGTATGGCTAGAGGACTTGCAGGGAAAGGGATTCATCTGGTCCACCGTTTCTCCCTGGGCATCCCCGATTCTGTTCGCCAAGAAGGCGGATGGGTACTTGAGGATCTGTGTTGACTACCGTCTCCTGAACTAGGTGACCGTGAAGAACAAGTACCCCCTCCCAAGGATTGATGACCTCTTTGATCAGCTGAAGGGAGCACAGTGGTTCTCAAAGATAGACCTCAGATCAGGCTATCACTAGCTCAGATTTCGAGACGAGGATGTGCAGAAGACAACCTTCAGGTGTCGGTACGACCACTATGAGTTCTTAGTTATGCCCTTCGGCATAACCAATGCTATAGCAGTGTTCATGGGACTCATGAACATGATCTTCTAGCGATACCTTGATCGCTTTGTCGTAGTCTTCATTGATGACATTCTGATCTACTCGACTACTGAGGAGGAGCATGCCTACCATTTACAGGTAGTACTGGACACACTTAGAGAGCACCATCTTTATAGTAAGCTCTCGAAGTGACAGTTTTGGATTTGAGTGGTTTATTTCATGGGACACGTCATCTCAGAGGCTGGAGTTGCAGTGGATCCAGTGAAGATTGAAGCGGTACTTGCTTGGGAGCCACCCATGAGTGTGACAGAGGTACAAAGTTTTCTGGGTTTGGATGGATACTACTGGAGGTTCGTTCCATACTTCTACAGAGTTTCAGCACCACTATCATCCTTGATGAATAAGGGGAAACCCTTCATATGGTCGGAGAGATGCCATAAGAGCTTTCAGGAGTGGAGGCTGAGGATGAATAGAGCCCCCATATTGAAGCTTCCAGAGGAAGGCGTAGGGTACGTAGTTTACTGCGACACATTAAGGACCAGACTTGGGTGTGTCCTAATGCAGGAGTGAGTAGTGATCACATATGGTTCTCGGTAGCTGAGACATAATGAGAAGAACTATGCTACCCACGACATGGAGTTAGCAGCAGTGGTATTCGCCTTGAAGATGTGGTGACACTATCTGATGGGAGAGCGTTTTACCATGTACTCTTATCACAAGAGACTCAGGTATATCTTCTCTCAAAAAGACCTGAACCTGAGATAGCGGCGATGGCTTGAGTTCTTCCAGGACTATGACTTCGAGATCGTCTATAATCCAGGGAAAGGGAACGTTGTTGTGGATGCACTCGGCAGGAGATCTGGTATACAGCTGCTAGGAGAGGAGATAGAGTAGCTGACCGCTTTGCAGATATCCCTTGTGGATAGAGATGGACCAACAATTCTACAGTCTCTTACGGTCACTCCCCCACTTCTTCAGCGAGTCAGGGAAGCACAGCTTGGGGACACTGACTACGAGACACGACGTGCTCAGATATCCACAGGGCAAGCACCTGATCGGTTTTCTAAAGGTGGGGAGCACGTCATCCTCTTCAGAGGATGTACTATGGTGCCATTGTCACTTCAGGAGGAAGTGTTGAGGTAGTTCCACACTTCCCCTCTAGAATTACATCCATAAGTGGTGAAGATGTATCAGGATCTTCGAAGACAACCCTGGTGGCCAGGTATGAAGAAGGCGGTAGCGGAGTTTGTCTCACGGTGCCTCACTTTCCAGCAAGTGAAGGCAGAGCACCAGATACCAATAGGCATGGTTCAACCCTTAGAGGTCCCAGAGTGGAAGTGGGATGGGATATCCATGGATTTCTTGATGGGTCTTCCACGTACATCCAGGATTCATGATTCAATATGGGTGATCGTTGACCGACTCACCAAGTCGGACCACTTCTTACCAATTAGGGAGTAGGGTTTAGTAGAGAGATTGGTATGCCTCTATGTGCAGGATATTATGCGACTACATGGAGTAACTTCCTCTATTGTCTTTGAACATGACACACAATTTACTTCTCGGCTAAGGAAGGGGTTTCCGGAGGCTTTCCGGACACAGCTTCGCTTGAGCACCGCCTTCCATTCTCAGACAGATGGTCATACTGAGAGGACCATCCATACCCTCAAGGACATGCTACGTGTATGTGCCTCAACTTCGATCGTAGTTGGGAGGATCAATTGCCTTTGGTGGAGTTTTCTTAAAACAATAGCTATCACTCTACCATAGGGATGGCGCCTTTTGAGGCATTATACGAGCGACCTTGAAGATCACCCTTGTGATGGACTGACCCAGGGGAGTCAGCACTAGTGGGACTGAAGATGGTATGAGCTACCACAGAGAAGATACAGATCATCCAGGAGTGGATGAAGACTACAAAGAGCAGGTAGAAGTCTTATGCTGATAGGAGACAGAGACCTCTGGAGTTTGAGGATGGCGACCATGTCATTCTACGGGTCTCACCTCGACGAGGTCTATAGAGATTTGGCAGAGGTGGCAAGCTATCTCTGAGATTCATCGGACCTTTTCTGGTCCTCATCAGAGTTGGAGAGGTGGATTATGGCTTATCTCTTCCACCTCAGTTTCACTGGGGGCACGACGTCTTCCATGTATCCCAACTGAGGAGATATGTGCATGACTCTTCCCACATCATCGACCATGGAGAGATGGACGTCGACGATGGGGCGACTTTTACGGAGGTTCCAGGAGAGATTGAGGATCGAAAGGAGAAGGTCCTATGTGGATGGTCGATACCTCTGGTGCGTGTACGCTGGCATCACGGGAACCTCCAGGAGAGCATATGGGAGTGGCATGCTCAGATGCGTGCTTAATACCCCCATTTGTTCCTATAGTTTGAGTTGTAGCTTACGGGGACATAAAGCCCTGAGCTGGGGAGAATGTAAAGACCCATAAATTCAGTGGATATTTTTTTTCTTAAATACATTGGATTTTTACGAGTACGCAAAAATTTACGGCACTTGATTCTGAGGCCCGGTGTGCCCAGAATCAATTTCTAAAGTTTTGTTCAGGTACGTTCTGTAAACATACAAGCGGGATTTTTATAACTTTTGAACAAGTGCTCAGAATTAAAATTTGAGGGCACCGTTGAACTCGCAGCACCGATATTCGCTTAAGAAGACTTTCACTTCGACAATAGTGAGTCGAGAATGGAAGTTAGTTTTTGGGATTTCTTAAAAAAATATAATAAAATAAAGTGCCCCACACTTTATTTTATTTTTGACCCACCATTTTAGTGTGTGGTAGTTAAAACCTCCCCATGGAGGTTGGAGGTGGGGACCACCCCACCTTAACCTAACATAAGAGGTTATGGTGATGGGGCCCACCCAAACATAAACTCCCATGTGAGGATTAAAGTGGTGGGGACCACCTGAGGATGAAACCCCCTGAACTCCCCATTAAGTGGGGAGAAACCTCTTGAACTCCCCACTTAATGGTGCCACCACCCTTGGAGCCTCTTGAACTCCCCTAATTAATTTTTTTCCTACGCACAAGAATTAATTAGGTGGAGCCCCCTTTAATTAATTTCTCCATTTTGAAATCGTTGTGCCAAAAAAATAATAGACAATCAATTATTTCTTTTTGGGTAGGCATCTTTCATTTTGGTGGAGCATGGGAGAAGAGAGAACTCTCTCCAAATGAAGAACGCTCTTCCGGCGAAGAACACTCTCCCGATGAAGAACACCGATGAGGGACGCCTTCGACTATGAAGAACGACCCCCTCCGACCTTCTTCCTCGGACTTCTACATCGTGGGATGAGTTCGTCTACCACAGATCGACGACCATCTTTCCGCGACATCAACAAACGACGACCGACGAATTAATAGTTGAGGGTTAATTACTTGTTGATGTGGTACCTTTTTCTTACCTTCCTCAAAGGATAATAAGGGATTGTTGCATACATATTTTTGATCATCTTCTTCTCATGATGAGCCAAATGATACCTCCCTAAACGTGGAGGGTGCAGGCCAACCTAACATGGCCCGACATCCTCTGTCGATCTTCTATTCTTGTGGCGTTCTACGACATGGCGATGAGGAGACGACGCCGAAGACGGCAATGACGAAGGCCACGCTGCCCGTGGCCTCCACGAATCGCGCCGTCCCCACGGCGCACCGATGCTCCTGGCCGAACACCGTCGGCACGAGCGGCGCCCGGGCCGCCTACCTGCGGCCTCCCAACGCCCTGCCCGGCACGCGACCCGCCTGCCCGTGGCCCCCGGCACCATGCCCGCCTTCCCGCGGCCCCCGACGCCCTACCCGGCACGCGGCCCGCCAGCCCGCATCCTCCAGCGCCCTACCCGACGCCCTGCCGGCGCCCCTGCGGCCTGCCTGACGCCCAACCGGCACCCCCGCGGCCAGCCCGGCCCCTGCCACGCCCTGCCTGGCGCCCCGAAGGCCTGCCAGAGCCCCCGCAGCCTGACCGGCCCCTACCGCGCCCTTCCCGGAGCACCTGCGGCCTGCCCAGCCTCTAGCCGGCCTGCCCGTGCACTGCGCGGCCTGGCCACTAGCCTCTCGGCCGACCGACCTCCTGTTCCGACCCGCGGCGGACCTCCTGGCTTCACTGGCCGAACCTGACCAACCTTCCGGGATGATTCTCCCAAGTTGTTCCCCTCACCGTGCTGGTCGAACTGGCCCCGACCTTCGGGCCGAGTCACCTACGTGGCGACCTCCGTGCCGAACTTCCCCCACAGTCCGTTGGGCTGGGCCCAGTGGACCAGACCAAACCTGGCGGGCTGACCGGGCTAACCCAGACCGGGTCGGCCCAGTCTGGGTTGGACCGAGTCGGTCCGACCGGGTCGGACCGGGCCTAGGCCCATTACTGACCCTTTACTTACTTTTGCCCTATCTTTGGCACCAGACGTCCGTTTGATGAACTGTCAACGACGCTGGTAATCTCGATGAGAAACGGTCCCTTTGTGTATACCCCACTGGAGTTCGGAGTATAGGTGAGATATGATCAGGTTGGATCATACATAAATCCAACCGGGCCCCCGGGACTAAAAGACTGATAACTAACAGACCAGGCATCCGATTGATGCATTGTCTATTGCGTTGATAACACTATGACGTGGCAGACCATTGAGATACTTCTTCGTTGAACTTCGTGACAGTTGGAGTATCGACCAGTAGCTCGTAGAGCGGATCCTTCTAGAGGCGAGCAGATAGAGTACAAAGACCTGGTAGCTGACAGAGACCTGATGACTGCTTGACCGATTCAACTCAGAGTGACTCGACTAGCCCAGTGGAAAGCGTCTCTGTGTGACGTGACAGACCCCCGGTGGGGAGCGCCTCTGTGTGAGCGTGGCAGACCCATGGTACTCGAAAGGAGGAGTACCTTAGCAGGCTACGAGGGGGAGCGCCTCTATGTGAGTGTGACAGACCCATGGTGGGGAGTGCCTCTGTGTGATGCAGCAGACCCATGGTACTTGACAGGAGGAGTACCTAAGCAGTCCAAGGATAGTGGGAAGCGCCTCTATGTGACGCGGCAAGCCCACTGTACTCAATTGAGGAGGAGTACGCCATCAACTCTGGTTTGGATAATAAAAATCCTAGTTTGATCTGGGTCAATGAGTTTTGTGTTTTCCTCGTGACTGAGATGGGTTACTAGAAAACTTAGGTATATGTATGGTCATATACCGAAGTAATGGTTATATGTTGATTTCATACTTTGTGGTTTATCCTTTTTGGATTTTTTGTGACCCTGAGGGTTTGGGGGTCACTACTGAGTATCGTTATACTCACCCCTGCACGGGCTATGCCCGCACCTTGTTGTGTTCGTTGCAGATGATTAATAGCGCTGACTGAGGCAGAGAGTAGTAGGACTGGACGGTACCCGGAGGTGGACCACTCGGCGTGACGGTACACGGAGGAGACAGACGAATTTGGAGTGCTGAGGAAGCCATATGTACCTACCCTTCAGGTAAGAACCCCGGAGGACAACCTAGTAGCTGCTTTACTTTTCTTTAGTTGTACTTTATTTTCATTTGTACTTGTACTTTACAGTTGGGCTTGTACTTTCAGCCCCTTTTTACTTTCCAGCACTTCTTTTGTATACAGTTTTACTTAGTGTTTTTCTTCCAGTTTTGTACTCTATTGTGTTTTTTTATAGTTATAAAGGCAATGCCTTCCCAATTTAGGGATTAACGTCTTTGGTGCTAGTCGCCAGCCCATGGCCTATGGAAGGTGGGCTTGGGTAGTTACGACACGGGACCCGGGGGATGGGTCATGATAAAAATTTTGTGGTTATACACATATATATGGGTATATATAGGTGTGTATTTTTGTGTGTGTGTTTTTTTGTATCATATAAAAAATAAAAATGGGATTATGTGAATTTTTGAAATCTAGGGAGTATGTATATATATGTTTAAGTGTAAATAAGTATAATGAAAAAAAGGATAGTTTCATTTTAATATTTATGATTATTTCGACTTATAAATAAAATAAAACTTTATAATTTTAGTGTGATTTCTAAAACATATTTTAAAGTCTCAGTTGGTACCTTTGACCATTTCTTCATAAAGTGAAAACCCCTTTTTAGTCATTCCCATTTAATTATAGAATGTGAATGCTTATCAAAGTGTGACTTAGGGATTATGTACAAAAGTGGTTGTGAAATGTTTATATAAATAGATTATTGAAAATTGGTTTTTCTTTAAAGGATTCCCAAAGGTGGGGAAATGATATTTTTGTTGAATTATGAAATGCATTCTTTATGTATATTCATGGTACTTTTAAAATGACCAAATATATTTATATTTCATTGTAAGCCTTTGGTAGTTTGGTAGGATCTATATGAATACATGCTAGACTAATTTTTTATTATTCTCTTGCTAGTGGCCTTGAGATAGACTATGACCTACTTGTGGGATATTCCCTTCAGTTAGATTAGTGAGGGTGACACTAACTGTTAGGGATATTTGAATGTTAAATGAAACTACTCTTATGTTGTAATTATTTATCCATGTCCAAGTTTGATCCCCAAGACCCTTTGGTTCACATGATGACTTTGATAAATTTATATTTTATTGAATTCATGATTTCAATTGTGTAACACCATAATCTTCCACCATAAGTTTCCCTTTGAATAATGCAATAACTTGCGTTGTACGCAACTTCAAGTTCTAACACACCACAACCAATCAAACTAGCCATTATCAATAGTAATGCCCAATTTTTGAAATTTTATAAATTTGATTTTTCAAAATGGAATTCATTTTTTGATTCGTAATATCGAAATTATCCTAGGGTGAATTTTTGGTATTTTGTTTGAAAACTTTCAATTTTTGATGAATAGTGAAAAAACACTGAGTTATTAGTTAAAACTGACTTTTTATTTAAACAATTATTTATTTTATTTAAATTTATTTTAGGTCAAAATAGATACATAATACCTATATAAGTTTAACATAATTCATTGGAGTCAATTTATAATAATTTTTGAAATATAAAAATTTTATTGAACTTTTTACCGTCTTTTACCCAGCTCCTAGGAGCTTTTGAAAATTTGAATAAAACTTAATTTTACCACTTCTATGATTTGAATTTCAAAAATCCGAGAGACATAGTTAATATCAGTACGTAAAATGTGGTTCAATGAGATGAAAATAATTTTTGATAAATAGTAACTTTTTACTTTTATTTACCACAATTAAAAGTAAACAGGGTAATTAATGGTAAAAATGATATTATTTTTACCCTAACACATGTCCTAATTCTATTATATAAGTATAATTCGACCAAAAACAACCTTAGGAATAAAATATGAACCTCTTTGGTCCACTTGGATTAGATTAGGACATTTGTTATTATTTTATTTAAAGAAGAGTTAAAAGAGTTAAAATCAAAGTTTAATAACTAATTTTTTTTAATATAGGGTTACACATAAGATAAATTCGATTATAAATATTAATTAGAAAGAAAAAAATATTTCCTACATAATGGTGTCTTATTTATAATTTTTATACATTAAATAAGTTAATTTATTTTTGACACAATGATGATTTAGTAATTACCGTAATAATGAAATATTAAAATAATTGATATTATAAATACCCAAATAAATGTAATTTGAGACTTTTTATGAATTACACTAATTTTCAAGGTTAATATGACATGTTAGTATTGATTTAATTAACTTTTTTCTAAGTAATTATGCTGTTATGATTTTCACAAAAATCAAATCCAAAATAGTGTCAAAATTGACATAAAAGAGTTTTTAAAAGAAATATTATATTATTAATTGATATAATATTCCTAAAAATCTAAGGTTAAGAAAAATAAACTATATAAGGTTATATATATTAATAATTAACCACTTAGGGTTTGATTGTTTTTTTATAGTAAGTTTATTAACCATATAATATAATAATACAAAGAGACATGGTAAATGCCAAACTAATTAACTAAGAGTTAAATCTAAAAGATAAGGTTAATGTAGTGACCCAAACATGTCTAAAACCTATTGGTTGAGTGGTTTATGACCCATACCAACCTTATCCTAGAATTAAATCAGTTTGGAGCCATTATAAACCGAATATAAATTTATTATAAAATAATATTTCACTCTTTTCCTAAGGTGCCCCTCACCCCTCTTATAAAAGGGAACTCCCCCTTCTCTCTAATTCACACCTTCAAAGCCTTTTTTATACGCCAAACCATGCCAAAATATCCTCCCAACTTCCCTAAATGCAACCTTGAGGCCTTACTTTGGTCTTAAAGCCATCCTAAGGATCCCTTTTGATCAAATCAAAAGGAAACACCCAAAGAAGAGGTAATAATTTCACCACCCTCTTTCAAGTTCTTTTATTCTTCCACTTGATCTTTCCTTGTTTTTTCCATTATAAAATAATAACTCCAGTATATTATATATACTTTGATGTTATTATAATAATGTTACAACCATATTAGTTATTTTATCCATCCTATGAATGAAAAAGTTGTCACGCGTGCGTATGTACGGCTTACCGTCTCCACGGCGTGGTGTAGTTTGTTATTCAAAATTTCATCATTTGGATGGGTATAATAATGAGTATAAATGATGTAAATAATAAATATAACATTATAATTATTCTTTATATATGATATACCATCCAATTATATACTATTTTAATATCAAAATAATGACATTGTCGCTCGTGCGTACGTATGGATTACCGTCTCCACGAACGTGATAAGACTCATTCCCCATCATATACATTCAAGACTAATTTTCATTTGATGATTACAAATAACTTTTAAGGACTATATATCATTCTAGATATGAATAAGATACAACCTATCCATGAAAAACATGACTTATGTAACAAAACATATAAAATAAAACGAGTAAGTTAACACCCGAAACGACGATAATACTAAAATATTATTAACAAACAATTATTAGAAGGTCATATATGATATCATAATCATGTATATGGTTCTTGTATAATTTAATAACAATGTTTTAACTATTATAAAGGAGGTTAAGATACCATCTACTAAGGAAAAGTACAAGGTAAGGGTTAAATTCACAATCTCTTTATTATCCGAGGTTTTTTTTACGTAAGTATCTACTAGGGCCTCTTTATCATCCACATCCATGTTTCTTAAAAATGTCTTTCGAATTTTTTTTACCATTTAATAGAAAATGGTTTAAAGTAATTTATACTCTTATTTTATCTTATAATTTTTTGAAAGGAATCTTTCCGTCGTTTTCCAAACAAGGTACTTTTTGACCTTTTTGACAAATTTAAGGTAAGAATGTTTTTTTAACTTATACGGTGGGTGCAGCTATTTTCTACCGTTATAAAATCGTCGATGCTTACCTTAAAATATTATAAGAATATTTTCAAAATAAATATTTTCTTTTATAATTATGTGACTTTAAATGATTTCAAAAAAATAAAGAGATATTTCTCTCAAGTAGTTTTGATTTCATCCATGTCAACATCCTTTGATGGATTTTATGCTTATTTAAAGTTGATTTATTATGATACAAAACTTATATATTGTATTGAAGGTTTTGTGATATGTTTGAATATGGATGTGTTATTTTTTATACAATTCATGGTTTATGGATAAAGTATTTACATTTCATATGCTAGTTTTAATAAGAATGTTTATGTTATGTTTAAACCTTTTCATATGAGGAATGCATTGGACTTGGTAAGTGACGGGTGGAGCCCGCTATAGCTCCTCGATGCATCAGTAGGTCTCATGAGACAAAATAGTGTCTTGGCACAAGGACTTGAAAAAAACTTATTTGTATTCTTTGTACAAGGCCTTGATTGTGTGGTTATGATATTCTGACATTATTCATTCCATAATTATGAAAGTGGATATTGATATTGCATGTGATTATTCGACTAGTATAATATACATGTGAATAGGTAAATGGAATTATTTGATTTTATCTTTTCCATATATTTCTAAATTTCAAGTTTAAAAGGGTTTTGTTTTAGTTATACATTGCCTTAAATGTTTATTCTTATTTATGAAAGTTTCTGCTATATTGCTATCCTTACTGAGCATCTAAGCTCACCCCTTTCTATGTTTTATTTTTCCCAGGATGTGAAGGAGTATTTTATGACTGACCTACAGGGATAGTATGAGAGGATATGACTATGGTCTGTGGAGACTATGTTTTTTTAATTTATCAATTTATGATGTAATGTAAGACCTATGAATGTATCTAGTGATTCCAAGGCTACTAAACTAATTGGTCTTTTAAGACTTGATCTTTTGAGATCATGAAAATGTTATCTAATAATGCACTGACTCTGGGTAATTGGGGTCAGAGTGTTACAGTTGGTATCAGAGGAAGTTTAGTACAAACCTTGGAAGCTAGATTTAGATAAACTCTTATTAGAGAACATAGCTCTAAGATAGACTTTGAGGATTAGTATAGAATAATTTACTAGAATTTTGGTATTGTAGAGATTTTGTGAGTTTTCCAAGAAATACATCCCTGTCTGGATACGAGTAGGTAGAGGCGGCTCTAGCATAGATTTTCCTAGGGGTGAAACCCGAAAACACCGCTTTAAGCTAGACTCGAACGGGAACTGGTGCATGACAACATGCCTTGCTGCACTCTTGGTTACGACACTCCCGGGGGATATGCTTAGGATAATTCTCATTTTCTTTATAAACCATTATGAAGGGTTTATGAGTATATACTTCCTCAAAGAATACATTTTTATGATTATGGATTTTATCCATAAAATGTTCAATTTATTTTAAGTGTTTTACAAGTATGAAATTATGTATTTCAATTCATAAACTAATATAGATTATGACATTATATAGAAATGGTGCCTAGTTGAAGTAATGGAAACCGTATCAATGCACGCACTCCATGTAGGGATTTACCTCCTGCTCAAGATAATTATAGTGGAGCTGGTGATACAACTGGTCTTGATCAGCTTGTCACTATACTGGGAAAACTCACTCAGATTATGAATAATAACCTTACCCGTATGGAGAACCCTGATCCGCAATGTGGAGGATCAATGTTAGATCGATTCATGAGGAAACAACCACCAATATTCAGTGGGAGTACAAATCCATTGGTAGCTAAAAAATGGATAAGTTACCTAGAAAAAATATTTCAGGCCTTGGGGAGTAGTGAAAGGGAAAAAGTTGTCATGGCAGTTTACCACCTCACTGGAGATGCTGATCAATGGTGGTCATTGATTCAAAACAAAAAGGAAGATGAAGAAGTATCATGTATGGAATGAAGGTATTTTAAAGAGATTTTCTTAGAAAAATACTTTCCTCATGACCATCGAGCAGATATGGAAATACAATTTCACAGTCTGAGGAAAAAGGAGGATGAGAATGTCGCAAAGTATGAGGCTAACTTTACAAGGTTAGCGAGGCATGCTGAAAATTATATATGTAACCCAAGAAGTAAGATTGATCATTTATTTGATGTGTTAAAACCATTTCTCCATCGAACATTAGTCTCACAATCCTTCTCGTCATACCAAGATATTATCTCATGTGCTATCAAGACAGAAAAGGAATTCTCTAAATCTTACACCTTTAAAGAAAAGCAAGAGAAGAAGAGATCTGTTGATCACTCTGGAAAGGTAAATAAGGCGAATAAGGGAAATTTTGAATGTCCGTCCTATAATAAATGTGGGAAGAAACACCCCAGTACTTGCTTGAAGGGAATGGGAGTCTGTTACAAGTGTGTGGAAAAAGGCCACCAAGGTCGTAATTGCAAGGGGAAGAAAGAAGCTACTGATGTTCAATGCTAAAATTGCAGGGAGATGGGACATTATGCAAATGAATGTCCTAAGCGTTAGGGAAAGTTACCTTAGAAAAGACCAAGGGATCAAGTCCAAGCTTATGCTATCACTACTACTGAGGTTGAAGCTCTGAAAGATGTAGTGGAAGGTAATTTAATGGTTTCCTCAAGTTTAGAAAATGCTTTATTTGATTCTGGATCATCGCATTGTTTCATATCTTCCTAGTTTTCTAAGAAAATTAGATATTTCCAATTTGATTTAACAAGGGATTTTTTAGTCAAAACTCCTAAGGGAAGTATCATTGCAACAATGTTTTGTGAATCAGTCCCTATTAGGGAATATAAATTTTCTTTATCTGTTAATATAATCGTCAGACCCATGATTTAATTTGATATAATCCTCAGTATGGATTGGCTTTCAGACCATGATGCGAAACTTTATTGTAAAAATAAGGAGTTTGTAGTTTTTGATGATGATAAAGAGTTTTTTGATGATGATAAGGAGTACCTTATCTTTAGAGCAGAAACATCACCACCTAATTCTTTCCTAAATCCACCCCCAGTAGCTCAACTAAATTAAATTATTGGGGAGGAAGAGAATAAAATAACTATGGGTGAGGAAAGGAATGTTTGAATATAGGATATACCTATTTTTCAAGAATATGTTGATGTTTTTCTAGATAATTTACATGGACATCCTCCAGAATGAGAAATTGAGTTTTCCATTGACCTAATTCTTGGTTCAAGGCCCATATCGAAGATCCCTTATAGAATGGCCACTGTGGAATTAGTGGAACTAAAGAAACAACTAGAGGAATTGAGTATTAAGGGATTTATTCACCCTAGTGTTTCTACATGGGGAGCCTCTATAATTTTTGTTAAAAAGAAAGATGAATCTATGAGGTTGTGCATTGACTAGAGGGAGATCAATGCTATAACAATAAAGAACAAGTATCCCCTACCTCAAATTGATGATTTATTCAACCAACTTCATGGATCACAATAATTTTCAAAGATTGACCTTCGATCTGGATATAATTAGTTGTGTGTGAAGAAGGAAGATATTTCGAAAACATCATTTCGAACTAGGTATGGGCATTACGAGTTTACAGTAATTCCTTTTTGGCTAACTAATGCACCCTCTGTTTTCATGGATCTAATGAACGAAGCTTTCAAGGAATATCTTGATGAATTTTTAGTGGTATTTATTGATGATATCTTGGTATACTCCAAAATATATGAAGATCATGAAAATCACTTGCGCATTATTCTAAAGACTCTTAGAAGAAATGAATTATATGGGAATTTTAGCATGTGTGAATTCTAGATTCCAGATATTTCTTTTCTTGTCCATATTGTCTCTAAGGATAGAATATCTATTGATCCTTCTATGGAAAGAGAAATCCAAGAATGGACAGCACAAACGAGTATAACTGAGGTATGTAATTTTATTGGTTTAACAGGTTATTATCGAAGTTTCGTCCAGAATTTTTTCCGATTGGATAACCCATTAAAAAAGCTCACATGTAAAGGGTTTAAATTTGTTTGGAAAAAAGAGTGTGAAGAATGTTTTGAATAATTTAAGATAAGATTAGTCAATGCTCCTATATTGACTCTACCATCAGGGAATGATGGGTTTGTTATTTATAGTGATGCTTCAAAGAAAGGACTTGGTTGTGTCCTTATGCAAAATGATAGAGTTATTGCCTATGCATCATGACAGCTAAAAATTCATGAGAAAAACTACCCCACTAATGATATTGAGTTAGCAGCTATAATCTTTGCTTTGCAGATTTGGAGACACTATCTCTATGGTGAAAAATGTGAGATATATACCGATCGCAAGAGTTTGAAGTATATTTTCTCACAGAAAGAACACAACATGAGGCAAAGGAGATGGCTAGAAATACTCAAGGATTATGATTGCACGATACACTACCACCGAGGGAATGAAAATAAGGTGGCAGATTCTTTGAGAAGAAAGGATCATGGAGTTTTGATCAAGATGAGAGTTGAAAGGGATCCAATTTTCATGGATCTAGTGAAGATGGACATGGGAATAACCATGGAAGGTGAATCATCAATGATTTTTTCAAATGGTTTCCAAACCATCTTTACTAGAAAGGATAAAGATCTCTCAGAACGATGATGATTAGTTTGAAAATAAGATTAAAGCTGTGAATAATAGAAGATTGAGTGACTTTGTGTGTGAAGATGAAAATTTGAAATTTGGGAAGAGAATTTGTGTTCCCGACATACCTAATCTAAAAATGGAATTTTTGGATGATGTTCATAGTTCCAATTTCTCTATACACTCTGGTAGCACTAAGATGTATAGAGATTTGAAGGAACATTTTTTGTGGGACAACATGAAGAGGGATATTGCTGATTTTGTGTCAAGATGTTTGGTTTGTCAACAAGTGAAAGCTGGAAGGCAACAACCTGGAGGGGTCATGCAACCTCTTCTCATACCTGAGTGGAAATGAGATAATATTACGATGGAATTTGTCATGGGACTTCCAAAGACTCCTAGAAGGAAAGATGCAATATGGGTCATTATTTATCATCTTACCAAGTCAGCACATTTTCTTGCTATAAGAGAAGATCTACCACTTGAACGTCTAGCAAGACTATATATTAATGAAGTTGTGAGACTTCATGGAGTACTCTTATCGATTGTTTCTGATCGTGATCCCCGTTTCACATCAAGATTCTGGAAAAGTCTTCAGAAGGCCTTGGATACTAAACTTCATTTGAGAACTTCCTACCAACCTCAAACAGATGTATAATCAGAACGAACTATTCAAACCTTAGAAGACACGTGAGATCCTGCTCACTTGACTTTCAGGGTATGTGGGATCAATATTTACCTATGGTAGAATTTTCCTATAACAATATCCTCTATTCAAGTATTCAGATGGCACCCTATGAGGCGTTATATGGAAATAGATGCCGCACACCAACCTGTTGGGATGATGTGGGTGAAAGAAAACTTGTAGGCCTAGAACTTGTTGAGGAAACGATGGAAAATGTGAAGGTAATCCAAACCCACATCAAATCAGATCAAAGCAGGCAGAAGAGCTATGACGATAATCGAATGAAGGATTTGGAATTTCAAGTCGGTGATCATGTTTTCTTGAAAGTATCTCCATGGAAGGGAGTTATACATTTCGGTAAGAAAGGTAAATTGAGTCCCACTTACATCGGACCTTTCGAAATTCTAGAAATAATTGGGGTTGTATCTTACCGTTTGGAAATGCTGCCAATTATCTCCAATGTTCATGATGTGTTCCACGTATCACTGTTGAGAAAATACATGTCTGACCCAACACATGTACTCACCTATGAAGAATTAGAACTAGAACCCGATCTATCTTATTGCGAAGAGCCTGTCAATATTTTTGATACAAGAGAACAAGTGTTGAGAAACCGGACGACCCGTCTGGTAAAATTTCTATGGAGAAACCATAAGATTGAAGAGGCAACATGGGAACTCGAGGAAATTATGATGAAGAACCACCTGAGTCTTTTTATGCGGTAGTATTCTAGAAATTTCAAGGATGAAATTATTTGAAGGAGGGGATAATGTAACACCCCAAGCTTCCACAGTTTGTTTCCCTTTGAATAATGCAATAGCTTTCGTTGCACGCAACTTCGAGTTCTAACACACCACAACCAATCAAAATAGCCGTTATGAATATTAATACCCACTTTTTGAAATTTTATAAATTTTATTTTTCAAAATTGAATTCATTTTTGGATTCAGAATATCGAAATTACCCTAGGGCGAATTTTTGGTATTTTTCTGAAAACTTTCAATTTTTGATAAATATTGAAAAAACACTGAGTTATTAGTTAAAACCAAATTTTTATTTTAAATAATTATTATTTTTTATTTAAATTTATTTTAGTTCAAAATAGATACATAATACCTATATAAGTTCAATTTAATTCATTGGAGTGAATTTAGATTAATTTTAGATATATAAAAATTTTATTGAACTTTTTACCGTATTTTACCCACCTCTTAGGAGCTTTTGAAAATTTGCATAAAACATAATTTTACCGCTTCTATGAATTGAATTTAAAAAATCTGAGAGAAACTGTTGATATCAGTAAGTAAAATGTGATTCAATGAGATGAAAATAATTTTTGGTGAATAGTAACTTTTTACTTTTGTTTACCACGGTTAAAAGTAAATAGGGTAATTAAAGGTAAAAATGATATTATTTTTACCCTAACACATGTCCTAGTTCTATTGTATAAGTATAATTATACCAAAAACAACCTTAGGAATAAAATATGAACCTCTTTTTTCCACTTCAATTTGATTAGGAAATTTATTATTATTTTATTTAAAGAAGAGTTAAAAGAGTTAAAATCAAAGTTTAATAACTAAAACATTTTTAATATAGGGTTACACATAATATAAATTCGATTATAAATATTCATTATAAATATAAAAATATTTCCTACATAATGGTATCTTATTTATTATTTTTAGACATCATATAATTTAATTTATTTATGACACAATGATGATGCAATAATTACCTTAATAATGAAATATTAAAATAATTGATATTATAAATACCCAAATAAATATAATTTGAGTCTTTTTATGAATTAAACTAATTTTATAGGTTACTATGACATGTTATTATGGATTTAAATAACTTTTTTAGAAGTAATCATGCTTTTATTATTTTTACAAAAATAAAATTCCAAATAGTGTCAAAATTGACATAAAAGAGTTTTTTTAAAAACAATTATATTATTAATTGATATAATATTCCTAAAAATCTAAAGTTCATCCAAATGAATTAGATAAGGTTATATGTATTAATAATTAACCACTTGGAGTTCTCTTGGCATGTTATAGTAAGTTTATTAACCATATAATATAATAATACATATAGACATGATAAATGTCAAACTAATGAACTAAGAGTTAAATCTAAATAATAAGGTTAATATAGTGACCAAAACCTATCTAAAACCTATTAGTTGAGTGGTTTTGCGACCCATCCCCACCTTATCCTCGAAATAAATCAGTTTGAAGCCATTAGAAACCAAATATAAATTTATTATAAAATAATATTTCACTATTTTCCTAAGGTCCCCTCACACCTCTTATAAAAGGGCACTCCCCCTTCTCTCTAATTCACACCTTCAAAGCCTTTTTTCTAGGCCAAAACCGGACCAAATATCCTCCCAACTTCCCTCATGTCAACTTATAGGCCTTACATTGGTCATA
This sequence comes from Viscum album, assembly GCA_963277665.1. NCBI lineage: Eukaryota > Viridiplantae > Streptophyta > Magnoliopsida > Santalales > Viscaceae > Viscum > Viscum album. Next base: position 839,521,090 of record OY728167.1, read on the forward strand.
AATTCAACCTAAGGATCCCTTTTGATCAACTCAAAAGGAAACACCCGAAGAAGAGGTGATAATTTCAACACCCTCTTTCAAGTTACTTTCTTCTTCCACTTATTCTTTCCTTTTTGTTTCCATTATAAAATAATAAATCCAGTATCTTCTATATACTATGGTATTATTATAAAAATTTTACAACCATATTAGTTTTTTATCCATCTTATGAATGAAAAAGTCACCACACGTGCGTATGTACGGCTTACCGTCTCCACGTCGTGGTGTAGTTTGTTATTCAAAATTTCATCATTTGGATGGGTATAATAATGAGTATAAATGATGTAAATAATAAATATAACATTATAATGATTCTTTATATATGATATACCATCCAATTATATATGATTTTAATATCAAAATAATGACATTGTCGCTCGTGCGTACGTACCGATTAACGTTTCCACGAACACGATGAGATTCATTCCCCATCGTATCCATTCAAGACTAATTTTAATTTGATGATTAAAAATAATGTTTAAGGACATCATATCATTCTGTATATGAATAAGATAAAACCTATCCATAAAAAACACGGCTTATGTAACAAAACATATAGAAGAAAACGAGTAAGTTAACACCTGAAACGACTATAATACTAAAATATTATTAACAAAAAATTACTAGAAGATCATATATGATATCATAATTATGTATATGGTTCTTTTATAATTTAATAAAAACGTGTTAACTATTATAAAGGAGGTTAGAATACCATCTACTAAGGAAAAATACAAGGTAAGGGTTAAATTCACAATCTCTTTATTATCCGAGGTTGTTTTTACGTAAGTATCTACTGAGACCTCTTTATCATCCACATCCATGTTTCTTAAAAATGTATTTAAAAACATTTTTACTATTTAATAGAAAATGGGTTAGATTAATTTATACCCTTATTTGACATTATACGTTTCTGAAAGGAATCATTCCGTCCTTTTCCAAACAAGGTACTTTTTGACCTTTTCAACAAATTTAAGGTAAGAATGTTTTTTTAACTTATACGGTGGGTGTGGCTATTTTCCACCATTATAAAATCGTCGAAGATTCCATTAAAATCTTATAAGAATATTTTCAAAATAAATATTTTCTTTTATAATTATGTGACATTAAATGATTTAAAAAAAAGAGATATTTCTTTGACGTAGTTTTGATTTCATCCATGTCAACATCCTTTGATGGATTTTAAGCTTATTTGAAGTTGATTTATTGTGATACAAAACTTCCAAATTTTATTGAAGGTTTTTTGATATGTTTGACTGTGGATGTGTTATTTTTTATACCATTTATGGTTTATGGATAAAGTATGGACATTTCGTATGCTAGTTTTAATACGAATGTTTATGTTATGTTTAAACCTTTTCATATGAGGAATGCATTGGACTTAGTAAGTGACGGGTGGAGCCCGCTATAGCTCCTCGATGCATTGGTAGGTCTCATGAGACAAACTAGTGTCTTGGCACAGGGCCTTGACAAAAACTTATTTGTAGTCTTGGCACAAGGCCTTGATTATGTGGTTATGATAGTCTGGCATTATGCATTCCATAATTATGAAAGTGGCTATTGATATTGCATGTGATTATTCGACTAGTAGAATATCCATGTGAATAGGTAAATGGAATTATTTGATTTTATCTTTTCCATATACTTCTAAAGTTAAAGTTTAAAAGGATTTTGTTTTAGTTATACATTGCCTTAAATGTTTATGCTTATTTATGAAATTTTCTGCTATATTGTTATCCTTACTGAGCATCTGAGCTCACCCCTTTCTATGTTTTATTTTTCCTAGGATGTGAAGATGTATTTTATGACTGACCTACAGGGATAGTATGAGGGGATATTAGTGTGGTCTATGGAGACTATGTTGTTGTAATTTTTCACTTTATGATTTAATGTAAGACTTATGAATGTATCTAGTGATTCAAGGCTACTAAACTAATCGGTCTTTCGAGACTTGATATTTTGATATCATGCCAATGATACGTAATAATGCACTAAATCTGGGTAACTAGGGCCGAGGCGTTACAAAATGATCATGGACTCATTTTTATACCATTTTTTATTTCCTAGAAATGGTTACTTTAGTGTGTTTTGAAAATTATTTTTTTAATGGTTTTTTAAAATGGTATTTTTTTCAAAGGTTGTTTTAATAAAAAGGGGTGTTGTCCCATTATTGTTTTCTTATTTATAGTTATCAATTAGAAAATAAAAGTGATTTTTTATATAAGATTAATGACATGTGATTAACATTGAAAGAAAAACATACATTCATTATTGTATTTCAAACATTCATGAAAATTATATGTTATTTAATGATATCCTTGGGCTGTTGTTTACTTTTAGAATTCCTACTGAGATTAATTGATCATGCATATATTTATTGTTTCAATTTCAGGTTATGTTTCTATTCATGACTACTCATATAGAATTGACTAGTTGTGTGGTTACTTTTATAGTAACATATAGGTGTGTTCGTAGTTTTAATTTATTTTAGTTTATTTTATCATAAAGAAAACATATTCCTTTACTACTTTCTATGGTCATATGGTAGCTATATATGAAGGAGGTTGGGAGGGAACTAGAGGTGGATTAAGTTATCTTTGCAAGGGTGGGAGACTAGAAGTGGGTATAGGGATTAGTGTAGATATTTATTTATAAGTCTTTTATTTACAATTTTTTTATTCTACAATGTATTTTATTTTGTATTGACGTCTGACATACAGACGATTCATGCATATTCACTATAAGTAAACATTATCTTAATGGCGGTTTTTTCATGTAATTTTTAGCGTTGTTTTTAAAAACCACCACTAAATATTTTTAAAATATTTTTTATAAATTTTTTAATATTTCATCCAAAAAAAGTTTAATTTTTTAGCGGCAATTTTATCAAAATCCCCGCAAAATTGAAGAAAAAAATTGAAAAAAAATTATTTATTATTTATTATTTATTATTTAGATTCAAATATAGTTTATTATTTATAATTTTAATTATTTATAATGTTTCAATTAATAAATATTTATAATTATTAGTCAATAATATTTTTAAACTAAAAACAAATCTTCAATAAGTTGAAGAACAAACTTCACCATCGAATGACCATAACTTCTAATCCGGAAGTCCATTTTAACTCCACAACCAGTCAAATAAAATCTTATCAAATGAGTTAAAACCATATGAGATTTAGATCATTTCATAATTAACGGGAAAAAAATTATTCAAATTTCAAAAGTTGAAAATCGAACTAAAAGTTCAAACATCCATAACTTTTAATCTGTGTGTTTGTTTGAGCTCTACCACATATCAAATCGAAGCCTGTGATGATCTCTATGTTGTTTATGCCTGGTACCAACCCTTTCAGTATTGAACACCTTTTTATTCTTTCAAAAAGTCCTAGAAGGCATCTAAAACAGAGGTTTTAGTTGTAGACCCCGATTTCTTAAAATTCAAAGGGTTATAACCTTCGATAAAGGTGTCTGTTTGGCCTATACCACATATCATATAGAATCTCACTTCATGATCTTCGATTTGACTGGTTGTGGCATAGAAAAAGGAGTCTTGGATTAGATTTTATGGCCATTTCAGTATTTTTAGGGTTTTTAGAGGTTCTTAACATTTTATGATTTATATAATTAATTAATTATTTATTTATTTATTTTTAATTTATTTATTTATTTAATATTAATTTATTATTAATTAATTAATTAATTAATTATTATTTATTAATCTATTATTTATTATTTATTATTTATTTGTTTTTCTATTTATTTAATATTTAATATGTATTTATTTATTTATTTATTATTTAGTTATTATGTACGCATTAATTATTAATTTATTTTTAAATTCTTAATTAATTATTAATTATTAATTTATTATTATTTTATTATTCAGTAATTATTTATTTATTTATAAGTTTTTTATTTATTATTTATTATTTATTTATTAATTAATTATTAATTAATTATTAATTAATTATTAATTAGTAATTATTTATTATATATTTATTATTTATTAAATATTTAATATTAAATATTGAATATTAAATATTAAATATTTGATATTTAATTATTAATTATTAATTATTAATTATTAATTATTAATTATCAATTATTAAATATTATTTATTTATTTATTATTTATTATTTATTATTTATTATTTATTAATTAATTTTTAATTTACTAAATATTAATTTATTATTAGTCTGTTTTTCATTAATTATTAATTAATTTTTTATTACTTATTTATTCAATATTTGTTATTTATTAATTATTTATTAATTATTTATTAAATATTTATTAATTAATTATTAATTATTTATAAATTTTTAAATATTAATTTTGAATTATGAATTATAAATTCTTAATGATCAATTATTAATTATTAGTTATTATTAATTATTAATTATTAATTATTTAATATTTAATGTTTACTATTTACTATTTATTATTTATTATTTATTATTTATTATTTATTTGTCTATTATTTATTAATTTCTTATTTATTTAGCATATATGAAACTATTTTTTAATTAATTTATTATTCATACATTACTTATAAACTATATGTTATATATTATGTATTATGTATTATGTATTGTATATTATATATTATATATTTTGTACTATATATTATCTATTATGTATTATGTATTATGTAATATATATTATATATTATGTATTATATTTTATATTATGTATTGTTATTTATTATTTATTATTTATTTATTATTTATTATTTATTATTTATTGCTTCGCCGTGAAGAAGGCTGAGGAAGGATTACTCTTATCTGCCAAAGTTAATGTCCACCAGGCCATCTGTTCGAAAAGAAGGTGGGGCAATCTCTGGATTCAATAAAGTTATGCAAAATAGTAATGAGTTCCTTTCATTGGAGTGGCTGAATCTTAGAAAGAAGTATGTCAAGGTTCTGAATCATTATGAAAGCTCAGAATGGGAATCAACGACCGTGGATGAAGCTTTTTACCATGGAGGTGGTGACGGGTTTGATTTTGATGGTCTGTAGTTGTTGTTTTGGCCTTGTGGGGTCTGTCTGTTGTACTTTTCCATTATTTTAATAAATGGGCAGAGGTTTTCCTCTGACTATGATTTTATGGTATATTATGTATTATGTATTATATATTATATATTATATATTATATATTATAAATTATCTATTATCTATTATCTATTATATGTTATATGTTATATATTATATAGTATTTAGTATTTAGTATTTACAAGTTACTATTTACTATTTACTATTTACTATTTATTATTATTTTTTAATTTACTATTTTTTATTTACCATTTATTTCCATATTATATATTTCTTTATTTATTATTTATTTGTATTGTATTTATTAATTTTTAATTTGTAATTAGTAATTAAAAAATATTAATTATTAATTATTAATTATTGATTATTGATTAATCATTATTGGTTAATAATTATTGATTAATAATTATTTAGTGTGCATCTATTTGTTATATATTATTTGTTTTTCTAATATATATATATATATATATATATATAATTATATTAAATTCGATATATTAACCACATGAAGAGCTTGCTAGAGTGGTAAATTCATTGATGAATAAGCAAGAGGTAAGGGGTTCAAATCTCACCCAACGCAGAATTTCTATATGTGGCATGGGGCATGTGCATAGACATGGACTTGTGCTTGGAGATGGGAAAGAGCATGGTAATAATAAACAAATAAACTAATAAACTAAGAAAATAAAAAAATATATAAATAAATAAATAAACGAACAAATAAATTAACAAACAAACAAACAAATAAACAATCAAAGGTAAAAAAAATAAAAAAATAATTACAAACAATTTAGCGACCATTTGAACCGTCGCAAAATCATTATACAGCGATTTTAAGAAACTACCACAAATTATTTCCTGACACACGACTTAGAAATGGTTTTCCAAAACCATGGCAGAATTATTTAGCAGTAGTTTAAACTGCCTCTTAATAAAAATATGGCACAATGATTTTTCCACTGCTTCTTAAACTCTATTTTCAAGGTGAAACCATTACCACTATTTATAAATTGATTCCACCATGTTTTTTCCACACCAAGGTGACCAGGAATGCACATGAGGGATGCTATAGGCTGCCTCGGGCATCCGATAGAAGGAAAAATCAGGCTGGTTCATGATAAAAACCATCTTTTGGACTATCCTTTCATGACTAGAAATTATTTTTCAATGTGGGTAGTTTTGATATGTGGCTCTTCACATTGAATAAAATGATCACAATAACAGTTAGTAAACTAATTAAAATTCCGTAGTAAGTTGTTTTAATTATAATGATATGGGTCACTATACAACTAATTTTCCTATGATTGGAATATATGATGCATCTCATAAATTTTACACTTAGAAAAGTGTGGAAAATCATTTTCAGGTACTTCAATAAATATTGGAATACCCAATAATGTTGTTTCAGGTACATTACATATTTACTAAGACTATAATAAAGTCTTATTTGATTTGGGGTCTGTAAATTATTTTATTTTTAAGAAATTTAATGATATATTTGATATTTAACCTCAAGAAATGATTCTATAACATTTCATAAAAATTCATTGAGTTAGTATTAAGGAAAAAATGAAATTATAAGAACCCTCTTGTTATCGTCTATAGAAGGGGTTTAATTTTGAACCTTGTTGTCTTACCCTATGTGGACTTTTATATTATTCTATGCATAGATTGGCTTTCTATTTTTCATGTTAAGATATATTTTTGAGCCATCGAAGTTGTTTTTTGGAATGTGTTTCAATTTATATCCATGAAAAAATTCATATATTTGATAAAAAATCATGAAATTCATAAATTTATTAAATATGTAAATGAAATTTTTCTTACATATATTTTTCAGAAGAAAGAAACTATTATAATTTGTGATATTCATATAGTAAATAAATACACGGATTTTTTTCTAGAATAATTTAATAGTATTAAACATGTTCAATAGATTAAATATACTATTGTCTTAAATCTTAAGGATAACCCAATTTCAAAACCTCCTCATCGGACAGCTCAAGTAGAATGTTTCGAATTGAAAAAGATGTTACAAGAGTAACTTGACAAAGATTTTATTCAACCTAGAACTTCATCATGGGTTACCCTTTTTTATTTATTAAATAGAAATGTGGTTCCATGAATATTTTCTTTGATTATAGAGCAATGATTAAAATAATTTTTAAAAAAAATATCCATTTCCTCATATCAATTACATTTTTATGAGCTCCCTAGAGTTCATCATTTTTCATAGGATGAGCACTGGTCCAATAACCATCAAATAAATGTGATGGAGGGTGAAATTTAGAAGATTTTGTTTTATACTAAGTATTTTCAATATGATTCTATGGTTATTCCATTTGGGTTTAAATATTCTCTAGCTATTTTTATTGAAATTTGGAATGGATTTTTCCAGAAGTTTTTTCAAAAATTTGTGGTTGCGTTCCTCAATGATATTTTGGTATATTCAAAAATATTTTTGGATCATGAAAAAGACTAGAGAATTTGTACAAAAACTTTGAAATAAATTAAGTTATTTGGAAAATATAGAAAATTTGAATTATGGTTGTGAACAAAAATTTCTTCTGTATATTTTCAGTAAATATGGATAATTTGTTGATCCAATTAAAAATAATGTGGATAAATGATATTCAATACTAAAAGTTGTCACATATATTCATATATTTCAACTATTTGTGGTCGACTATTAATGGTTTAATGAATAAAATTCTCGGTTATCTATCCCATTAACATGTTAACTACAAATGGAGTTAAATTCATTTTTATGAAAGACTCTAATGAATAATTCATAAAACTAAAAATAATATTGTTTAATTATATAGTTTTGGTCTTTCTATCTAGAAATAGTGAATTTCTCATATATGGTGATTCTTCAATGGAGGGACTTAGTTGTGTTCTGATGAAAAATGATTAGGTAATTTCTTATGTTTCACATCTTCTGAAATCTCATGAGCTAACTTATCCTACACATGATCTATAACAAGCTACTATGGTTTTTTAATTAATAATCTCAAGACATTATTTATTTAGAATAAAAGTTGAAATATATAGTATTAATAATAGTGTGAATTTTATATTCAATGAAAAATAGTTAGAAATGTGGCAGTAAAGATGGATGGAACTGATTAAGGATTATGACTGCATGATTCACTACCATCCAAGATAAGAAAATAGAGTAGATTGTGCTTTAAGTCACAATTATAATGTACCCTTAACTATGATATTAATGGGACACGAACCTTTGGTCAATAAATTAATGAATTTTGGTATACAATTTGTACATGTAGGAACATCCTCTATTTTATTTCAGGTGATAGTATAGTTATCATTTTCAAATAAAATTAATCAATCACTGAAGGAGGATTGTGTTTTATAGGAAAATGTATAATTTTTTAGGAAGGGTAAGATGTTAAAATATAATATTAAAAAATAAGGTGTTATTTGATTCATAAAAATATAATTTTTGTCTTATGATTCATAGTTTAAGAAAGAATTGTTGAGAAAATCTCATTATTATATATTTTTTCATTCTATTATGATGTATAGAATCTTTATGGAACGTTTTTATTTAGAATGAGTGAAGAAATTTAATTCTAGTTTTACAATAAAAGTTTTTAATTTTTATAAGGTGAAATATCTAGGAAAACTAACAACTGGAACACTTAGTAGTTCCAAAATGGAAATGAGAGAATATATCAATTGAATTTTTGGACAAATTACCAAATACTTCCAAAGTTAACAATGGAATTTGGGTGACTGTTTATCAATTGAAAAACTTTTTATATTAAATTCCTATTCATGATAATATATATTTTTTCATATTTATAGACATTTTATTTAATATATATTTATATTACATGGATTTCCACTCTTTTTTATATCTAGCTGTGATACAATGTTTACTTATAATTTTTGGAAGCACCCTCAGAATTTGATGGGAACTAAATTAAAATTTGGTTTATCATTTAGTCCTCACTCTATTGTATAATCAGAGTGACTGATTTAGACTTTGCGAAACACGATTTTCTATTTTTAAATGGATTAATGGGTAATTTGGGATCTACAACTTTCATTAGTTTAGATTTATTATAATTACAGTTATCATATCTAATATAAATATAGAACCACTTGAGGCATTGTATAGAAAGCATCATTGCACTATATCTTTGTGAGACTAAGTTGGTGACATGTCATTTTTTAGATTAGATCCGATAGAAGATATGGATAAAATTTAAATGATAATTCTACAGTATATAGGGGTAGCTCAGAGTTGGAAAAAGAGTTATTCGGATAATGGGGGGAAAGATATTTCATTCTAGGTAGTCAATCATGTATTCCTTAATGTCCCTCTATCGAAAAATGTTTTTAATTTTGTTAGAAATGGAAACTTATATCCACGGATCATTGGACCAAATAAAATTATATATATTTTTGAATCAGTTTCTTACTGTATTTCCTTACATCCATTTTTATCCCATGTACATTATGTTTTTCACATTACATTGTTATGAAAATATTTATATATGTATTTCATGTTTTGAACCCAATAGTAGTATTGTTGGAAGATCATATTTCATATGAGAAATAAATGGTTGATGTTTTTTATCATAGAGATTAGGTGTTTTGGAAAAAGGTTATTTACTTTGTTAATGTTTTTTGTAAAAACCATATGATTGAAGAAGTGACAAGGGAATCAAGAAAATATTATGAAGGAAAAATATCCCCACTTATTTTTGTAATGAATAAAAATTATGAGGGTGAAATTACCAAAAGTGGGGAAGAATTTAAAAACCCAAATAATGTTGATAATATATGAATTTCATTAGTTGTTAATATTCATGAATTAGATTTTATAAAGTTATATTCACTATAATAATATTATATAATTTTTCAATCTAAGTGGGAATGTTTTTATTCATACTAAATTAATTTACACATATTATATGATTTTATTTAAAGTTTTAATTATTGAATTTTAGAATTTTAATTTGAAAAAATGATCTTAATTTTTTAAGTTCTCTAGATTAAATTATATTTGAGTGAATTTTTGGGAATTTTCTGAAGAAGTTTATTTTGGGTGGAATAATACAAAATACCAATCTTTAATAAAACTATATTTTATTTTAATGTATTTTTAGAGCCAAAATCTATTATTTATTGGTTTCTAAATTTATTTAGTTCTTTTTTATTGAAAATAATTTAATCAAAGTCATTGGAATCAATATTCAACTTTATTTCACTATATAAATATTTTTATACTTAAAAAGTAATTTTTTGAGAAAACTTTTTTTGTCGCCTTTTTTGGGTTTGATTTTAAATTAATTTCAGAAACATATAGAAGTTTAATTTGATAAAATAGACTCCATATTTGGAATCATAATTTCAAAATTTGTAAATGGATCCACTTTCATTATTGGTAATTATTAATAGTAACATTGGTAAAAAAATGATAGTCACCATTGCAATTGTTAAAACATGGTTAAATGGTTAAAATATAACTGATAATTGTTAAAATAAAATGATAACTTTTATAAGATATATATTTTGGTCATATTTTTACCTTATACCATCTCTTCATTTAAAATGGACCATTTTGGATCCTTTTTTATGGAGTAAGGTATTAATATATTTTAATCATTTTGAAAATTCCATGTTAGTCCTCTCCCCCACTTAAAAAACACCCTCGCTTATCTCTTATCCACACATAATATGCCTCTCATATAACCCCATACCTACCCAAATATCTTCCTAACATCCATCCCATCATGATATAGGTCATTATGTATTCATAATTAAATCATAGTAAGGTTTTTTTATAAACTTAATGAGGTTTTCTAAAGAAGATGTATAGTTCTTAACTGAGTGCTTTCATTTTTTTATTATTTTTCCTTATTTAAAAAAACATAAAAATTTTAATATAAAAACATCAGTGTATCCCATATACATAAATGTAATAATTTTTTTGTTATAACCATTTTTTCTCAACTTATTCATCTAGTGGAAAATAAAAACCATTGTTCATGTGTACTTGTGGACAACTGCCTTGTGACACGATGTATTTAATTTTTAATCAATGACTCTTATGGATGTTATTAATGATGGATACAAATGAAATAATATAACATATATGATATAAATTTCATTATTTAATGGTAATTAAATAGTATACTTGTTTATTTAACATCTAATGAAAATATAAATACATTGTTTGTGCATACATGCAGACTACCACCTTACGAACCAATGTATTTTATTTCTCATCCCCACATCATATTGATGATATATATTAGAGTAATAAAATAAATAATATTATATTTATGATATAATTAACATTATTTAATGTTAAAATAATACTTAATTTCTTTCCTTCATGTCTGTTGAAAAATGGAAACGTTATTCATGTGTACATATGGACTTCCATCTCTATGATAGTAATATAATCCATTTTTCATAACCACATTACATGGTTAGTTATAAAAATATAAATAATGTATAAAAATGAAAAATAATAACCTGATAAATATTTTTAAAGGATATAACCATTTTCCATTTGACCTTATTCAACCTACCAAATTCATTTTTGGCATATAATCGGAAGGTTCTAAAAATGTCATCCCTAAACATAATAGAATAATAATTAAGTAAAACATGAATATATAGGTCAAATAAAATGTATAGTAAACCTGAAATTTTTTCAAATAAAGTTAATAATTTATATAAGTTTTTTATTTTATAATATAAAGTACGTACATTGCAATTCAGACTCAAGGTAAGGAATTTTTCTTTAAAAACATTTTTTAAAATTTCAAAAATTTATATTCTCTTTCTCCTCCATATACATGTTATTTAAAATTCCTCAATTGTGTTACTAAAATTCTAAAATTTATGTTCAAATTCAATTTTTACTATGTTTTTCTTTTTTAATGTTTTAATATAATACATTTAATCTTTCTCAAAACTGTAAATTTTTTACATTTTTTACAAAAGTGTGAAAGGAGTATTTTTTAACGTATATATCACGATCAAAATTTTCCACTATCATGACCATTATTCTTTAAGAAAATACTTATTAAAGTTTCAATGGTTCAAAAGAATAATATCCCATTTCTAATTCTTCTGGGAACTTTAAAAAAACATTTCAAAAAAAATGGATTTTTATCCTTATTTTTTCGTGAATCCAAAAAGTGATTCTCTATACCTATTAAATAGAATATTTTATTATATTTTATAATGTAAATGAAATATTATGTTTGTTATATATATGTCATATTCCTTGTACATTTTTTATAAGGATATGTGATCCTGATATAGCTCTCCATTATATTGGGTAATGATTATGTTCTTTGTAAAATTATATTGGAATTAATCGAGTTGGTTATTCCATTTGTAAGGTAAATGTAAGGGATCTATGAAAATTATATCCCAAAGATACTACATTTTTTTCTATTCATACTAAAGAGTTTCATAGAAATATTTTATTTTCATAATGTAAGATAATAATCTTTTTTTAAAGAAATGATTGTACCCTTTATCCGTAAAAAGTTTTTTTATAAGAATTTTTTTTTCATGGATTCTAATTTTTTTCAAGAAACCTTCATGATTATGATTTTTTAATTTTTTTCATAAATAGTTTTTCATGAAATAATTTGGGTAGTAACATTGAATTCTTGTGTATGTAAATTAATATTTGAGCACAAATTTTGTTATGATATCATGGTTTCAAAATGGACTAATATATTTATATTCTTATTAGTGTATATCCCTCACTATAATTTTTATGCTTATAATACATTTTAAAATGTTTTTATTAGGTTTTAAGTATGTTTAAGAATAATTATCAAGTCATGTTAAAACTCATGTTGATTTTTCATGAAAATAATATGTGTTTCATTTTAAAAATAACGTATTGTGGAATAAATTGATAGTAAGTAGAAGTTTCCACTTTATAATGTGTGGATTTATTTTGTAAGAGTTATGAACTAATTTACTAAAATTATAAACCCAAAAAGGTTTTCATCAATGAAAAAATGAATTATTGATTTAAAATTCAATATTATTTAATGTTTTATGGCCTTATCCTTATACTATATATACATATAAGTAATTCTAGTTTTCTCCACACATTGATTCCATAAAATTAGTAAATGGAAAATTTCTAGTTTCCATCTCTAGAATGAACCTTTAGATTGAATAGTATACAACTTCTGGTTATACATCATTCATACACCAGATCCTTGTATGTATCTTCTTTATCATTTCCATCCAAACCATTACAATCTAGATATATTTAATTTCTCATTCTGATAGTTATTCTTCCTTGGTAGAATTCTTTTTCATATCTAACCCTAACAACTCATTCCTATAGGTTTAATGTTCCAAAAAACTGATGACTATGTAGTGAACTATAGTTTTAAAACCCCTCACCAATCGGTCAGAAACAAGAGAACTTTAATAACAACCACACCATGAAAATAATTGTCTTTTCCTACCATAATCCATCCACTTTTCCACATATCATCACACCACATCTTAAAAATAATAGCTTCAAATCTATTTTCATATCATAATAAAACTACTTCCATATTACATATCAGCACAACATCACTTCACATGATATCTTCATCATAGTAGGGTAATGTGTAAATGAAGGAAATCAATCTCATTCCTTCATCCATTCATGTACGCCCCCCACTATGCATACACACCAAAATCACTTTATAGTCACTCAATCCTCAAGAAATTATATCTCTTTCAACTTAAGATCTTGATATTACATCCTATAACATATGACTATTCATCCTCTATTACATCATCATTAGCTGAATCCACTTCCACATTATCAATATTAATAAATAAACTATTAAAAACATATAACATTAAGTACAATATGAACACTACATATATGAAATAATTATTGGTAAAATAATGATACAATCAATAAGAAATAAGAGCCACATAACTAACCATAGTACCAATTTTTTCCATCATTTATTCATATCCATTTTAATAAATATGTATATTCAGTTCGATCTTTATTTTATCCAATCATGTTTATATGTTATCAATATACCATATTGGGGTAATGAAACCCACAAATACACACCTACCTATCTAATCTTATCCTATAACCCACTAGGTGATGTTGACTATCCAAAACATAATAAAACAATAAATAAGGATGAATTTCCAACACAAACCCTTTACTACTTCACCTCCAAAATCCTAACCTCTAAAGTAACTCGACTACCCATTTCTATGAGTCTCCCTTGTAATACTTATATTATTTCTAGAAACCACACTCTTCCAATTCCCAAAATAAATCTTTGAAAACTTTGAGGAATTTAGGAAGGTAATAGAGACATTCCCATTCACAAGAATCAGGGGAAAACACATCTTGGTAAAGTTGTATCTTAATAAAACACTAGTCCCCACAATTATCCAAATTTAAAAGATATTGAGACCACCAAAACCATAGATACAACTGAATAGCCTAAACCAACATTCTCCCTTTACATATTTATACAAAATCCTCATGATTAATATGAAAATAATAATAATTAAACTATCATCATGTCACCAACATATTCCTCCAACCATGTTAAACCATCCAAACAAAGAACAATATAATCATAAGTAGATCATATAAAAATTATAAAAACTACAATAGAGTCATCAATTAAATAATCTTTCATAATCTTACCTGAATTCTTATTAATAATTAATATATTAATTATAAATTTTAAAATAATTAATTTCAACATATTCTTTCAATTTTATTCTTCATTTTATTATCCAATTTTTATAGAGGTTCATACACAAACATAAATCATTCAAATTATAAAATGGATAACAAATCATGACAGACTATTCCTATCATAATCAAAAATAAAATTATTATCTACAGATAGTCCAATATTCTTTTTCTTATCATAAAAATTGGAAGACCTCATAAATAATTATCTATAAACATTAAAATGTAATAAAAAAAATAAAAAAATATCATTTGATGAATTCATAAAAACTAAATCATGCTAATCATTACCTATTATAGAAAAAGTGTTTATAAATCCCCTACCTTAATAGAATGTGATCATCACTTTTCCATGAGAATGCTGAAAATGAATGGTGATGACTCCGTAAAAAATCATTGACAATACTATAATACAATATTATTCATCATGGAATCATTTTTAATCCAAAAAAATAAATAATAATTTCTACTAAAAATTTGAGGAATAAATAATAAAGAAGGAATACAGAGATGATGTGATGGAAATAAATGTATATCATGTTATAATTAAACACACAATTCCAAGGCCTAAGGTTCAACCTCAATAATCTAGAACAAATAATAAGACAACTAATGATGGATTGGGGTTATGAAGAGTAAGGAATATTCAATCAATGTGCCGGGCACTATTAATTAATAATTAAAATAATTTTAATAGAAATAACTTTGTGATAGAACATGTAAAGTCACAACTTGCTTGTATTAAATGAATCTTTGGAAATCATGGAATAATAATACCATTAACTTTACCATTTTCTTATAGTTAATAACAATTTAAATTGGTGATTTTGATGAATATTTTAACACAATGTAGGATTTCAAGATTAAATATTCAAACCTCTAAAAATTATGATATGGAAAACAAAACTCCATGTAAAAACATATCAACCCCCATCACACACCACTATAAAACACCTTTACCAAGAATCAAGGATACTTGGATTTGAAGAACCAAGAATTCACGTGAAAAGACTCTGGAAACATGAAAAAATGGGACACAAACCAATATACATCATGTAAAATTGACCAATAGGACATCATGTAGTATCAAAAGTTTCCACACTGTAACAATCATCCCTCTAGTAGAGAGATTCACAAAAACATTCATGGCACCATACCTGCATCTTAACACATAGCCTCACACCATAACAACCCTTTCCATAATGAAATTTGAAAGATTAACACAACTCTTATTCTCCACCTAAATAACCATAGTACAACCCACTTTTTTACAATAGGATTTGATAACTAAAAATAAATTAAAATGGGAACTCCACTCTTCCCACACTCATCACCATATAGACCCATGATACCTTAATCAACCTCAAAATGATAATTTAAGGGACCAAGAGATATTAATACAATGAAATTAGATAACTTTTAAATTATTCTCCTTATAATGAACCAACCATAAAAATTATATAATCTAGTTTCCTTACACTATAATTCAATTTTTTATTCCCAAAGACATTTTAGGGTTAAATATTTTGATAATTAAATCACAGGTCTTATATAACAAAACCATACATTACAAAGTGTAAACTCACAATAAAAATCCATTCTTAAAATAGTATATTTTTTTTAAATAAAACACTTTTTATTTTCATGAAAAATATTCATGACTGTCAACTTGATTTCTTCTTTGTTCTTACTCATCCTTAAACCATGTGGAAAATATTTTAAAGCATCATATAAGAACAAAAAGATATGTAATTGATATAAAATAAAGAGAACCATTAGTACAGTAAAAAATTTGAAAAACCATAAAATATTTAACTTCATCACATTATTCTTTGAGTTTATGAAGTAAATCATATACAAATGAAAAACACACTTTTTTATAAATAAAAAATTTGAAAACCATAGAAAGAAAATATAAACCCTTGTAAGAAACATAGATAATTATATTCATATCCCATGTTCAATCATATCAGAAATAATTGGGTTCTAGTTAAATCCATAATTAAAAACTCTCTATTTAACTCCCTACTCCTTTACTTTGAAGAAAAATAATATTAACCAATGAATTGCAATGTAAAATTGGGCTCACTGATCATATAAGTGTTTTTGGGATCACCCTTCATATAAACTTTATCTGGATCACCCATCATACAATATGTATTGGGATCACATATCTTTATATATAATAAACGAGTAACATATCATGAAAAAACATTTTAATCTTTCAAATTTTTATCATAAGTCCCTTGAAAAATACTTCTGAACCTATATGAAGAACACTTTCAGATATCGAAGTGCCCTTTCCTTTAAAAACACCATTTTAAAAATAAAATTACAAACAACAAAGAAAATAAGGTTATTTTTTATAAGAAAACATAGAATAAATTAAATGATTTGAAACATAAAATAATGGATGTGTATAATGGAAAAATCATTATTGTCATATACATTAAAATAGAACATTCATTTTTTCCTTTTGTAAATAAAGTCAGAACATTCTATATAAAATACATAATACTATTCATTTTGAATACCATGGAAATAAATTAAAAGAGACATAAAATATCAATGATAATTCTTTTATTTAAATATAAATACAACCATAATAAAATTATTGTAATAATTATGTAATGGATTACATTTTATATGGTTTTAGTTTTATAAATTAATTGGGAAATTTAGGAGACCAGGTGCTGAGACGACATGAGATTCTGAGGCCTGGTGTTCCTAGAACAATATGAGGAAAAATGATAATTTATTAGTGAGTCTGAGAATATTTCCTAAAAAGTTGAATAACTCCTAAACAGGCGCCTAGATCAAAAATTTGAGGGCACCATTGCATTCATAGCATCGAATTTACCTTAGGCATGTCCTAACATTGACTCGCGTAGGTTGACTATGAAAGTAATAATTTTTACATAACCATCATTAAAATATTTTAATAAAAATATGTTATTTGACGTAATAGATTTTTTCTTTTTAATGAATCCTTTTTCATGAATTTAGGGTTTTCACCATAACCCTGGAATTCCTCTGAGTTGTGGAAGTAAACTCTCTCAATGATGAACACAAGTAGATCAATGATCAATAATGAAACAAACCCTTGTTCTTTTTCAACTACTGATCCAACTATGAGGTAGGTCATTTAATCTCTTCATGAATTTTGTTCCTCGTTAATATATTAAAATGAAAAATGTAGACCAACCCACAAACTTTTTGATCCATGTTTTTTCCATTATTACATGATGGATAAATTATTGTAGTGTTTAAAAATGGAGATATATCTTTTGGTTATTTGATCTTGTTCTTTGTTGAACCTTCTAACATGAACAAATCAAGTACAACACAAATAATGACAAGATCCATTCTTCAGGAACTCTTTTTTTCCTTTCCCTCCCCTGAAACCTCTCACATTCTTCACATGTACTTCACCTTCTCCTTGTGGATTTGAAAGCCAATGCGAGCATTCCGAATCGAGGACCGATTCCATGATGGTACCACGGAGGTATGACGGTATCACAAGGCATTGGCGGTGCATGATGGAAGTAGCCAGAGGAGGTGGCTCGAGCTGGTTTAGGAAGGGTATCACCTGTCCAGGTGGAAGGCCCACCGGTGGGGCAAGGCTACCAGTGGGGTGGTCTGTGGTGGTGCAACGTGACAAGAGGTCACGTCGTATCTAGAGAGGCTAGTGGAAACTAGATGAGGTATGAGGATGAAAAGTTTTCAAGAGGACCTGGATAGTGGGGTCAGTCCAGGTGAAGCGCGAGAGGGGATGATGGGCTGTCAGCGGCGATGACAGGGCGCCGTCTAGGAGGGACCGCATGAGAGCCCGCATCCGGAGCGGTGCCACAGGTGACAATCGAGGGAAGTAGTGAGGACGAGACAATCCATGGAAGGTGGGCCACATACACCCCATGGCGATGGAGAAGCTGTGGGGAATGAAGACGGTGGGATGACCACGTGAACACGGTGTGGCACCGTGTGGTGCTGGGTGGCACGCAGTCAGGGGCAGGCCGCGTGCGGCACACCGAGTCGGGCTGCTCTAGCAGCCCTGCATCCTGGGTCTAGTAGGCCTAGTGAGCTGCGCCAATTCGGGCTGGGCCGAACTGGGTCTTTAGGATGGGTTCGGGTTGGGTCATCCGAACCAGTTCGGGTCAAGTTCAGTGGCTCAGATCAGACATGGGTCAACCCTTTTAATAAAAAAACTGTAACATTCAACCCATCTACCTATTTGATGACCTGTTTGTGGAATTGAGACCCTTAAAACAAGGATGTACATTTGATATACTCTAAATGAGTCTTTGTGAAATTTAAAATATTACCTAATGTATTGAGGTGTAGGTTCTCTCGAAACAAGCGCACTACCAGCGGAATCTTACGGCAGTATGTGACTTGGTGACTATGTGACTTGGTGACTTTGTGAATTGGGGGATGCATGACCCCATGAATCTCTATGAATTATCGACGCTCCTTACTCCATCCATGATCCATGCTCCATTGACACTCTGTGTTCCATCGATGCTCCGTGCGCCATCGACACTCTAGGCGCCATCCATGCTCTAGGCACCATCGACGCTCTGGGAACCATCGATGCTCCGAACGCCATCAATGCTCTGGGTGCCATTAACACTTTGTGCTCCATTGATGCTCCATGTTCCATCAATTCTTTTTGTTACATCATTTCTCTGTGTTTCATTGAAACTCCACATTTCATGGAGACCGGGAGATCTTTGGACTATAACAGAAAATACCTCTCTTTGGGCTTTGTAATTTTACCTGTGTGAGTTTCCCATATAAATGTACTTCAATTTTTTCATTTATGGTGTACTCCATGTGTTTCCTTAGTGGTATACTTAGATTATTTCTTAGTGGTATTTCCTTGGTGATTTCGGCGTTTCCTACTAAGTATTGTTTTACTTACCCCTGCACGGGTTTTGCCCGCATGTGACATGTCTTTTGCAGACGATCGATGCTTCGATGGAGTTCTAGGTGGACCAAGGACCGATGGTGTTTAGAGAGATTAGACGTATGTTTTGTTCTCCTATGACATGATTTATTTTTCCTACACCTACCTTTCAGGTAGGGTTATCTGCAAATGAGTTTCAAGAACTTGTGCATTCACATTGACAGACTTCTTATTTTAGTAGAGTTGTGTCCTAGCCCTGTTTACATTCCATTTTTCCTAATTTCTTACTCTTTGGTTGGTATATAAGTATATTCAGGCATTTTTTACTTAGTGTTTTAACATTTCATCATTTTGGTATTAAATATATGTGTGTGTGTTTGTACAAGTACTTAGTAAAATACCTCCCATTTGTGGGATATGCCTACTCAGTGCTAGTCTTTAACACCTAACCTATTAGAGGTGGGATTGGGGCAGTCGTAGAATAGGCCCCTCTGGGACAGGTCGTGATAGAGTGGTATCAAATGGGGTTATTTCATCCTAAATAACCAAGAGTCTATGATATTTTTTTAGGTAATGGTGTTAAGTGTTTTGAGTTAAACATTCATGCCAGGGAATCCAGTGTTGGTGCACCATCCAACATATCCATACACATGTACTATGAATTATACTTTTCGACTTGGTACATGAAAACACTAGTTTTATGGAAAAAATGGTACATGGATCATATAAGATATTGGGTGTGTTATCATGTCCTTCTAGAGTCAGCTCACCAGGTATACTCTATTTACTGTGTTACATCTTGATCTATTTCAGGATGCCTCTATGAAAACAACCATCTATGATTCTGATGTTTGATCAAGAGGATGATCTGCCTAGATATGAGAGATCGGTACAAAGACCATTATTGTAGATACAACCTTCGGGTGGTGTACCAGTGATACCACCACCCAATGAGTAAAAGTTAATACCAACATTACTGGTAGAGGATAAACGTAGGTTGAGTGAATTTTATGAGTTCTAGAGGCAGTGAAATCCAAGGTTTAGGGGTGATCCAGACCCCCATGTATCTAAGGATTGGCTGGAGTCAATTACACTTGTATTTTTCTATGTAAGGACACCTTCCGACCAGAGGGCGGTTCTAGCCATGAACCTTCTTCAGGGATCATTGGGGCGATGACAGAGTTTAATGACCAAAATTATTGATGATATGACTCTCTCTCAGGTATACTTTGAGTTCCTATTCAGGGAGGAGTTATTTCCATCGACGTTATGCTCAGTGCTCATAAAGGAGCTCCTGTATTTGCAGCAGGTCAGTCAGACAGTAGTTGAGTACTTAGAGAGATTTACGGATCTTTCTTGCTACTCAATAGATATGGTGTGTGACTCATTCTTCAAGGGTTAGAACTTTGAGAAGGGACTACATTGTTATATTAGAGCATCCATGATATCCCTTAGCATCCTTATATATGATGGTGTACTAGATAGATCTCTTCTCATGGGGATATTTCTAGAAGAGCATACACCATCAGTGGGAGGTACCATCATGAAATAGGTAGTTGAGTCTTCGATGGTAGGTAACTAACAGTATAAGTAGGGAACCTAGTGGGTCAATAACTCTAGGGGACAACCCTAGGATATGGGATCAGTGGTGTGGGGATCCCGGGGTAGAGCGGGTCAGCTGAATATCATTATGTGTTATATGTACGACGATTGGGGACACATGGATCGAGATTTCCCAAATTGTCATACGGATGATCAGAAGACGGTCTAGGGACCTCCAAGACAGTGGAAGAGGCAGCAGTCTATAGGGTGGAGGGAATGGAAGAAAAACAATTTTGGTAGAAGGGGGTGGGAGAAGGTTTGAGGTACAACAACCACCGCCCTTCGGTGTTCCACCACGGGCTCGGGGAGCTGGTGGACAGGGACGATTCATGTTTCAGGTTATGGAGTCTTATGACCATGGTCCTCCAAATATTATTATAGTAATTATCTTTTTCTTTTCCACCCTAACTATAGTTTTGGTAGACACAAGTTCCACTCACTATTTTCTCAGCACAACCCTTGTTCAAGACTCAGAGATTCCAGTGGAACCATTGACTAAACCCTTATATTTAGAGACTCCTGTGGGAGGGGATTCAATGAATTCAAACTTGTGAATATTGTGTGAGCTTAATCTTGGAGGTGGGAGTTTTAGTTGGGATCTCGCAATTTCATCATTGAGGCCTTACGACATTATTCTTGGTATGGATTTATTATCTACAGTCCATGCCCAGATTGACTGTTTTTGGTGCAGAGCATGGTGTGTCCATATTTATGGGACCATGTTTTATTTTGTTGGTGAAAGGGAAGCCCATGCAGTGCAGGATAGACTTACTCATAAGAGGGTACAGCTGTTCACACATCAGTTGGCTTGTCTGACCCCCAGCACAGTGGGTTATAGGAGTCCTGTTTTTCTAGTAGTGGTGGCTGAGTATGAGGGTGTATTTCTTGAGGATTTACCTAGATTACCTCTCCATAGGGAGGTAGAATTATGTATTGATATGTACCTTGGGTGAACACTGATATCTAAACATTCATATCAGATGGATCATGTGGAGGTTTGTGAGTTGAGGGTATAACTGGAGGACTTGCAGAGGAGGGGCTTCGTGAGACCAAGTGTTTGACCCTGGGTGGCCCAAATTTTGTTTTATAAGAAGGCAGATGGGAGATTGAGGTTATGTGTGGACTTCCAGCACCTGAATAAGGTGACCATGAAGAAAATTTATCTACTAATGAGGATTTATGACCACTTGGACTAGCTGAAGGGAGAGTGGTAGTTCTTAGAGATATACCTCAGATCTGGCTATCACCAGCTTTAATTGCAGGATGAGGACATCCCGAAGATGGCTTTAAAATGTCGTTATAGAAACTATGAGTACTTGGTGATACCTTTTTACATGAATAAATCCCAAGTAGTGTTCATAGGACTCATTAAAATTATATTCCAGTCATACATTGACCATCTTGTGATGGTCTTCATTGATGATATCTTGGTGTACTCGGCATCTTAGGAGGAGCATGTGATACACTTGAGGATGGTCCTGGACACACTCTAAGAGAACCATCTTTATTGGAAGCTCTTAAAGTGTCAGATCTAGATCTGTGAGGTCCACTTTTTGGGACACAAATTTTAATAGGCTAGAGTTTCATTTGATCTGACAAATATTGAGGTGGTGCTTACTAGGGAGCCACCCAAGTGTGTTACTAAGGTGCGAATTTTCCTGGGTTTTGTTAGGTACTATCGGAGATTTGTACCTAAATTCTCTAGAGTACCATCACCCTTGAAATAATTTACATGAAAGAGAATCCCTTCATGTGGATAGAGAAGTACCAGGAGTGCTTTCAAGAGCTGAGACAGATGTTGATGAGCACTCCCATCTTTAGATTACCAGAATAGGGCGTCGGGTATGTAGTGTTCTACGATGCATCAGGGACCAGGCTTGGTTGTGTACTAATGCAGGGGAAAGTGGTGATTTCTTATAGTTTGTTCTAGTTGATCAAGCTTGATCTGAAATTTAAAGACCCAAATATTGACATACATGGATGTTACATTACTCTTTTGGAATACTTAATACATGACACAAACAGACGCCCAAAGACCGTGTTAGTTTAGTGTCTTTGGAAACTCGTAAAAAAATCTTCTAATCAAGGTGAAAGATATTCAACATCTCCCATAAAGATCTTCCCCTTTTGTTTTCTTACCTAAAACCTTTCTTTATATCATGGGGAAAATAAAACATAAAAAGGGTGAGCTCAAATTCTCCGTAAGGGTAAACATGGAGAACATAAAACAATCCCTAAATATTTGAACATAAGAACATGAACATAAAACATCAAAATCATGAGTAATGAAATAAATCTTGGCAGTGCATAAGGCATAGATCATAAAGAGACATTAACCATGAGAAAATAGAATGGGAATAAAACATGTAATTGTGGCAAACCATTAATCACATGATATGATTTCAATAGTAGCCAAGGCATTTCTTCCAAGACTATCATAGTGGAAAAAGTCCATTACTGAACTGGGTTTATTTTCCGTTCCCGCCTTGTGTTACTGAACCTGATTCACTTTTCATTCCATCCATGTATATATCATGAGATATAAATCTTTACCCAATTCATTTGATGGAGATATAGGTCTCACCCATCTCATATTTAAATCATTCTTACGTGTGCCACAAAACAATCATAAATCATTCATCATAACCCAAAGAATAAAATGGGTTTCATAAACATCATCTCATCATAACAATATCCATATAAAACAAATGGATATCATTTAATCATAAGAAAAATCAAACGAAGAGCATAATATAGCCATTATACTTGAAACATAAACATATTAAATAATTTCATCTTAGATGTAAAATAGTTTTGATAAAACACTTGAAATGAATTCCTGAGGAAAATATACTTTCTTCTTCGAAAACATTTTCTTTTCACAAAATGCCATGAAATTTTAAAAGAAAAGTATTTTATTGATTATTATCATGAAATATTGTAGAGGAATCTTCATTAAAATAAGGTTTTATGAAACCGTTAAAATCCGTTCATGCCATATAAATTAAAAAAACATTCTCTTCGTACTTTTTCCGGAAAATTCAAAAAGTACCTTGTATGGTAAACAAAAGTAAGATTCCTTCCATACCACAAAGTAAAAATAAAAGAGGGGTAAAATGACTTTAAACATACATGGAATAATATTAAACACATTATTAAAAAATTGTTTTATGGACATGGATGAAAAATATAACCCCAGTAAATACTTACGTATAAGCAATCTCGGATAAAAATGAGATTGCAAAATTATCCCTTACCTTATGTCCAATTTCTTACATATGTGTCCGAGACTCCTGTATAGTGGGTTTAACCAAATTATTAACTTGTAACATAACCATAATAATATTTATGATATCATATATGATTCACTTACGACTTTATATTACCCGTTCATTTGTTAATTCTATGTTAATGCATCATTTTGGGTAAAATCATTTCATTTGTCGTACATGTTTTGACTTGTAATTATTCATATGATTACTTACATCATGATTACTCACTTATATAATGTAAAAAAAAATTATATATAATATATATTCAGAATATGAAAATATATAATAGATAGACAAATGGAACGAAATACACTGTTCATGGAGACGGTAGACCGTACGTACTCATGAACGCTGTTTTTGTTTCCTTATTAAATTGAATGGATGTAAGTAAATAACATATACACAAATCCAGTATCATTATTATGTCATATATCTCATTATTATTCATTATATATACTTTATAATCATTCTTGAATGGTTAACATGGAGAATGAATCTCATCGCGTCATGGAGACGGTAATCCGTACGTACGCACGAGCGATGATATCATTACCATAATTATTGAATGGTATTGGAGAGGTTGATAGAATATCTCAGAATTATTATCATTTTATAATAATCATATATAGTTATTCTTTACACCATTATACCCATCTAAGTAAGGCGGTGGTGGAAAACAGATTACACCACGGCGTGGAGACGATATTCCGTACGTAGGCACACGCGATGATTTCGTTTTCCGTAGGATGGATAGAAGGTGAAATAGGGTTGTTTCATATTTATAATAATATATCAGTATATTAGTGATACTTATGTTATTACTTTATTATGAAACAAAAAAAATAGGAACTATAAGAAGAAATGAATTTGAAAGAACCGGTAAAGGATATTACCTCTTCTTCGACACGCCTCTTCTAAACCTACTTTTAGGGCACTAAAGTTGGTCTTTGAAGAAGACCAGGACCTCTAGTATTTTTCTAGGGAAGTTTAGAATAGAAATTTTCAGGGGGTGGCCGAGCCTGAAGGCTCAAAATGGTGTGTGGAGGAGAGGAAGGAGGTTCCCTTTTATAAGGGCGGAGAGGGGCACCTTTGGAAACATAAGAAATATTAATTTATAATAAATTAAAATCCCACTTAAAAACCTCAAAAAATGACTCAAATAAGAATATCAGATAATATAGAGTTGTAATAGCATCAAATAATAAAATTTAAACATGTTGGAAAATTATTTTAAACATTATCAACTTGATTTATCCTTATTTAATCCATTTAATTTTATTTGTGGTAATAATATTATAAATTTTAAATTGTTATAAATAATTACTTATGTGTTGTTAATTGTCCATAATTGGATACTTTAGGACATTTTAGACTATATAAATTTTAATTTATTATTTTTAAGTATTTTTTTTTCATTTTTAAACAATTTAATAATATGTTATTTTTATAAAATATCAATAGTGTCAATTTTGACACTATTCAATTATTTGAATTTAAATAAAATCCAATGAGAATATATATTCGAACCAAAATATTTAATAGAATCATAACATGTCATATTCATCTAGAAAATTCTTGGAGAATATTAATTAGTTCATATAATATTTATTTTAATATTTTTAAAACCATTTATTTGATATTTATCTTAATAAAATAATTACTACAACATTTTTGTATAATTTATTTAATATACATATTTGTGGCCTAAAAATTAAAAATAAAATACTAGGATTAAGATAAATCTTATATATTTCATAATAATACTTTTAGTCAGATTTATCTTCTAAAACACCCAACTTTTAAAATGTTATATTTATTAAATTATGAAGGTGACAACTTTGACATCATTTAAAATAAAACAAAATAAGTGTCATAATCACTTTTATAAGACTAAAAATGGTCAAATACTCGGTCATTGGATGATTATGGTTTATATATACACAAAAAATAAGTTTTTGTTAGGTATTTGGGACTTTAAGGGGTATTATTAGTTTAATAAAAACTACATTATTGATTATTCACTAAATAAATAATTTCTGCATCATTAATGTATACGATATTAAGGTAATTATATATTTCTTAAAAATTAAAAATAAATTACTATGATAAATAAAAACATTATAGATTTAAAATGAGTATTTATAACCGAATTTATATTCTGTATAAACTTATATTAAAAATTATTTAATTATCAAAGTTTGAGTGAGACATATTTCACTTTCCTTTAAATAAAAAAAATTAAGGGTCTTAATCACATACAAGTGGGTTCCAATAGATTCCATTTCGACCCAAGTATGTTTTAGGAAAAAATATAATAATCCAATTATATTAAGACAAGCATTAGGGTAATTTTATAATATTAGTTTTACCCTTAATTACAAAATTTACCTTTAACTGTGGTAAATAAAATTTACCGTAGTTACTATTCATAATGCCCAAAAATATAAAATAGCCTATTAACATAATTTGAACCTAATGATTCCAAATATGTAATCCATTTTCCAAATTGAAAAGATAGAAGTTGCAGTAATTAATTTAAAATTAATCTCATTGTCGAAAAAACGGGTTTTTGTTTAAAACATTGCAAAAGATTGAATTGATTTAACCTACGAATTCAATGTAAAATCAATGCTAATGACATACATTATATTAAATGGTAAAAATATTTTCTATTTATACTCTAAAACCATTCAACATTATAATTTAACCATATAAATTATCTCGATGAAAAAAGTTGTTTTTAATTAAAATTTAGCGTGTTTTTACTATTCATTAAAATATGAAAGTTATCCGAAAAATATCAAAAACTTATCCAAAGTAAATTTTTATATCCTGATTCAAAATAATTAGTTTATTTTGTCAAATTGAACTTATAAACATGTCAAAAATTATATTTAGAATTGGTGCACCATCAAAAGGTGGCAAAACTGCATTTTTTTTGAAAAATACTTATTTTACTCAAAAAAATTTATTTTGTTCTCATACCATGTTCTAGAAAATGTGTAAGATGAATTATAATGTTATAAAATTCAAAATTTGGTTAATACTATTCATAACGGTGGGTTCATAATAATATTATAACAATATATCATTGTTTAGTGAAACTCGGTATTGCGTACAATACACGCAATCGAGGAAGGTCGCTCCAGTGGGTAATGCAAGCCAAGTTAGGGTTGCGTGTAGTGAAAGATTCCTTTGGTGTTGCGTATAAAAATATATTTCATTTATACACTGATCAAAATCTATACTTGTTATTTTGTAAAATGAATTTTATTCGAAAGAACTTGAAATTGTGTGCAACACAAGCCAAGAATAGTGTTGCGTATACTACAAGCTAATACAGTGTTGCGTATAGCGCAAGCTAATCTTGGTGAAGTTTCCAACACATGACATCAATGAAATTAAAAAGAATATTTCTCATAAAATCTCGGGGTGTTACATTCTACCCCCCTTAAAATGAATTTCGCCCTCAAAATTCGTCGGGGATATAAATGGTTTTCTACTTGAAAGTTTCTTTCATAGAAACCCACATCGTAAAAAGGAAATACTAAAACTTAATTTTAAAAAGGAAAGTTAGAAACGTAATGGTCACCCAAAGTAACTCAGCACTGAGTTTACACATAGAAGAATATAGGTGAAAATGTGGATATGGAGGAGAAATCTAACCATCATGTTCTGATGAATAGTGGTAGAGGACATGGCTATGAAAAAGCCAACAATCACAAAGCCATAAATTTGTGATGATCTAAGGTACCATCTGATTCATCAGATATGAGGGCACTAAGACAACATTTTTGGTTTTCAAGATCATTTCCCTAATGTTGAAGAATTTTTGAATTAAAAGAAATACTTACTTGATTTTGGTACAATCTCACCGTTGTTCATGCCTTGAAAAATTTCCACCTCATCTCTTAACAAAATGAAGTTGAATTTGTCTTTGGCAAAATGTTAGCAGATCATGCGATAAAATGATAGGTCATTCCATCTGTCTTAAACATAAGGTTAGCAAAAGTTATATACATAAGTCTATATATGGTGAGATTAATCGTATATGGTTCCAAAAAATGGACTTATACTACATCTATCATACCGCTTAATAAAATAAAACTAATTTCTACTAAAAAGGGACTTCCTATAGGCCAGTGGTAGGTGAAAAGGCCTGTCGAACTTCAGTTGTGGGTTCGATCCTCGTAACCTTGTCTGACACGGCGGGTTGTCGCCCGTCCTACAGGTTGTCCTTTTTCTAAAACTACATTATTATAACATTCCATCAATAATATCAAAAACATTTGTAGCCTTAATCAATACCAACTTATATCCAACATAATCCATTCCAATATTTATCCGAAATACTTTTATCCTATCTCATAGTATAAAGAAAATGATTACTAGAAAGGTCATCTACCAAGCATGTGAATACCATAATTTATCCCCCATATATCATAAGATATATCTTATTGATCGCATTCCAAACATGTCAATACCTTAATCTTGTATTCTCTTGTAACATGAATTACCATAGAACCTTAGAGAATACATGAATGCTGTCAAAAGTTAACTCTTTCCACATACCAAAATACCAAAAATTCTTTCTACTCAAACCATGATATCACTTTGTCCTTATATCAATCATGGGCTCATGAATACTATCAAACATATTATTTTCTTCTTATCCCTTCATTATTCGCATGTCATCTGCTTTCCAAATATATTTCAATCACTTTCATGGTAACTAGTACCATTCAACATATAATTTTAGATACTTTAAAAAAAACAATAGTGTAATTATCCTTAGATGTTTATTTATTCTATAGTACCATACATTATTCTTGATAAACATGCAATCATTCAACTACCTTCTAAAAACATTTACCGAACTTCTTCATTTTATTCCTCAACACTTATTTCATCTCATATATCATTTGTAGTCTCTTTATCATCATTAACATAAATACTACCCATATGACCATGCTGATTATATTCATGAGATTTTCCTTTAGGGAATTTATTTTCATAATGCCCATTCATTCCACATTTAAAACATATAATTGTTGTTGGTGTCTTAGAAATACCATTATCCTTGTCTATTGTGTTAACTGAACCTTTTCCTTTGCAATTACTGGATTTGTGTCCTTTTCCACACCCAAAGAATCTTCCAGTTCCTTTCAAACATTCTCCTTGATGCCTCTTCCCACATGATTTACATGAGTGAAGTTGAACTTTCTTTCCTCTATGATCATCATGAAACTCTATCTTTCTCTTATTAGATGAGTCAGGAAACTTACCAAATTTGAGATTATTGATCATATTATGAGATTAATGATTAGGCATAATAATGATGTTTGGACATCCAAATCCTGTTTCATTTGGTTTCTCATGAAGAATATCATTCCATTGTCCATTATATTCTTCATTAAGATGAATCCTCATGTTTCCTGCCATTTCTTAAAACCCAAAAAGAATAGTATGAGAGGAAAAACTCGTACTAGAAAAAAAAACATAATAAAGGGGGATCACTTTCAATCTCTAACATCTTAGGTTTAATTTTATGATCATTACTTTAATTCTAGGACTATAACCTATAATTATACTTAACCTTAGAGACAACCCTAGACAAACCTTAGAAATATCTCTAGGGATCTCACTAAAGTTTTCGCATCCTATATTCCAAAGGTTAACTAAGCCTTCACTCTGAAACCAACTGTAAAGACCAAAATCTTGACATATATGGATGTTACATTATTTTTGCGGAATACTTAATACATGATACAAACAGACCCCAAAGATCGTGTTAGTTTACTGTCTTTGGAAACTCGGAACAAAATATTCTAATCATGGGGAAGGATCTTCAACATCTCCCATAAAGATCTCCCCATTTTGTTTTCTTACCTAAAACCTTTCTTTATATCCTGGGGAAAAGAAAACATAAAAAGGGTGAGCTCAAATGCTCAGTAAGGGTAAACATGGAGAACATAAAATAATCCCTAAACATTTGAACGTAAGAACATGAACACAAAACATCAAAATCATGAGTAATGGAATAAATCTTGGCAGTGCATAAGGCATAGATCATAATGGGAAATTAACCATGAAAAAATGGAATGGGAATAAAACATGTAATTGTGGAAAACCATTAACCACATGATATGATTTTCATAGTAGCCCAGGCATTGCTGCCAAGACCATCATAGTGGACAAAGTCTATTACTGAACTGGGTTTATTTGTCGTTCCAACCCTATATTACTGAACCAGATTCACTTACCGTTCCAGCCATGTCTATCTCATGAGATATAAATCTTTACCCAATTCATTTGAGGGAGATATATGTCCCACCCGTCTCATATTGAAATCATTCTTACGTGTGCCACAAAACAATCATAAATCATTCATCATAACCCAAAGAATAAAATGGGTTTCAAAAACATCATCTCATCATAACATTTTCCATATAAAACAAATGGATATCATTTAATCATAAAAAAATCAAACCAGGAACATAATAGAGCCATTATACTTGAAACATAAACATATTAAATAATTTCATCTTAGATGGAAAATAGTTTTGATAAAACACTTGAAATGAATTCTTGAGGAAAATATCATTTCTTCTTTGAAAACATTTTCTTTTCACAAAATGCCATGAAATTTTAAAAGGAAAGGATTTTATTGAAAATAATCATGAAATCTTGTAGAGGAAGCTTCATGAAAATAAGGTGTTATTAAACCGTAAAAATCCGTTCATGCTGTATAAGTTTAAAAAAACATTCTCTTTGTACTTTTTCCAAAAAAGTCAAAAAGTACCTCGTATGGTAAACAAAAGTAAGATTCCTTCCATACCACAAAGTAAAATTCAAAGAGGGGTAAACATGACTTTATACATACATAGAATAATATTAAACACTTTATGAAAAAAACATTTTTATGGACATGGATGAAAAATATAACCCGGGTAAATACTTCCGTATATGCAATCTCGGATAAAAATGAGATTGCAAAATTATACCTTACCTTATGTCCAATTTCATCCGTATGTGTTTGAGACTCCTGTATAGAGGATTTAAACATATTATAAACTTTTAAAAGAACCATAATAATATTTATGATATCATATATGAATCACTTACGACTTTATATTACCCATTCACTTGTCAATTCCATGTTAATGCATCATTTTGGGTAAAATCATTTCATTTGTCGTACGTGTTTTGACTTGTAATTATTCATATGATTAATTGGATCATGATTACTTACTTCCAGAATGTAAAACATGATTTTTATATAAAATATATTCAGAATATTAACATATATAATAGATCAATAAATGGAACTAAATACACCGTTCATGGAGATGGTAGACCGTACGTACGCCTGAACGCGGTTTTCGTTTCCTTATTAAATTGATTGGATGTAAGTAAATAACATATACATAAATACAGTATCATTATTATGTCATATATCTATTTATTAATCATTATATATACTTTATAATCATTCTTTAATGGTTAACATGGAGAATGAATCTCATCACCTTGTGGAGACGGTAATCCGTACGTACGCACGAGCGATGATATCATTCCCATAATTATTGAATAGTATTGGAAAAGATGAAAGAATATCTCAGAATTAGTATCATCTTATAATAATCATATATATTTATTCTTTAAACCATTATACCCATCCAAGTAAGGAAGTGGTGGAAAACAAATTACACCACAGCGTGGAGACAGTATTCCTTACGTACGCACGCGCAGTGATTTCATTTTTTGTAGGATGGATAGAAGGTGAAATAGGGTTGTTTCATATTTATAATAACATATCA
This sequence comes from Viscum album, assembly GCA_963277665.1. Taxonomy (NCBI): domain Eukaryota; kingdom Viridiplantae; phylum Streptophyta; class Magnoliopsida; order Santalales; family Viscaceae; genus Viscum; species Viscum album. The sequence goes on from OY728167.1 coordinate 839,553,538, forward strand.
GTATATTAGTTATAATTATGTTATTACTTTATTATGAAACAACAAAATAATAGTAAGTAGAATAAGAAATGAATTTGAAAGAATCGGTAAAGGATATTACCTCTTCTTCGACGCGCCTCATCTAAACCTCCTTTTAGGGCACTAAAGTTGGTCTTTGAAGAATAACAAGACATATAGTATGTTTCTAGGGAAGTTTAGAAGAGAAATTGGCAGGGGTTGGACGAGCTTTAAGGCTCAAAATGGTGTGTGGAGGAGAGGGAGGAGGTGCCCTTTTATGAGGGAGGAGAGGGGCACCATTGGAAACATAAGAAATATTAATATATAATAAATTTAAAACCCACTTAAAAACCCTAAAAAATGACTCAAATACTAATATTAGATTATATAGGGTTGTAATATCATCAAACAATAAAATTTAGACATGTTGGAAAATTATTTTAAACATTATCAACTTGATTTATCCTTATTTGATCCATTTAATTTTATTTGTGGTAATAATATTATAAATTTTAAATTGTTATAAATAATTACTTATGTGTTATGAATTTTCCATAATTGGATATGTTATTACATTTTAGACCATATAAATTTCAATTTATAATTTTTAAATAAATTTTTGATTTTTAAACAATTTAATAATATGTTATTTTTATAAAATATCAATATTGTCAATTTTGAGACTATTCAATTATTTGAATTTAAATAAAATCCACAAAGAAGATATATTCGAACCAAAATATTTTCTAGATTCATAACATGTCATATATATCTATAAAATTCGTGGAGAACATTAATTAGTTCATATAATAATTATTTTAATATTTTTAAAACCATTTATTTGATATTTCTCTTAATAAAATAATTACTACAACATTTTTGTATAATTTATTTAATAAACTTATTTGTTGCATAAAAATTAAAAATAAAATACTAGGATGAAGATAAATCTTATAGATTTCATAAGAATACTTTTAGTCAGATTTATCTTCTAAAACATCCAACTTTTAAAATGTTATATTTATTAAATTATTAAGGTGACAACTTTGACATCATTTAAAATAAAATAATTAGAGTGTCATAATCACTTTTGTAAGACTCAAAATGGTAAATCATTAGGTAATTGGATTATTATGGTTTATATATACACAACCAATAAGTTATGGTCAGGTATTCTGGCCTTTTAGGGGTATTATTAGTTTAATAAAATCTATATTATTGATTATTCACTAAATAAATAATTTCTGCATCATTAATGTATAAGCTATTAAAGTAATTATATATTTATTAAAAATTACAAATAAATTACTATGATAAATAAATATATTTTATCTTTAAAATGAGTATTTATAACCGAATTTATATTCTGTATAACCTTATATTAAAAATAATTTAATTATTAAAGTTTGAGTGAGACATATTTCACTTTCATTTAAATTAAATAAATTAAATGTCTTAATAACATACAAGTGGGTTCCAATAGATTCCATTTCGACCCAAGTATATTTTAGGACGAAATATAATCATCCAATTATATTAAGTCAAGTGTTAGGGTAATTTTATAATATTATTTTTACCCTCAATTACCTAATTTACCTTTAACTGTGGTAAATAAAATTTACCGCAGTTACTATTCATAATGCCCAAAAATAAAAAGTATACTATTAACAAAATTTATACCTAATGATTCCAAATATGTAATCCATTTTTCCAAATTCAAAACACATAATTTGTAGTATTTAATTTAAAATTAATCCCGTTGTTGAAAAAATTGGTTTTTGTTTAAAACATTGCAAAAGATTGAATTGATTTAACCTACGAATTCAATGTAAAATCAATGATAATGACATAAATTATATTAAATAGTAAAAATATATTCTATTTATACTTTAAAACCATTCAAAATTATAATTTAACCATATAAATTATCTTGATGAAAAAGTTGTTTTTAATTATAATTTAACTGGTTTTTACTATTCATTAAAATATGAAAATTATCAGAAAAATATCAAAAACTTATACAAAGTAAATTTTTATATCCTAAGTCAAAACAATTAGTTGATTTTGTCAAATTGAACTTATAAACATGTCAAAAATTAGATTTAGAATGGGTGCGCCATCAAAAGGTGGCAAAACTGCATTGTTTTTGAAAAATACTTATCTTACCCAAAAAAATTTATTTTTTTCTCATACCATGTTCTATAAAATGTGTAAGATTAATTATAATGTTATAAAATTAAAAATATGGTTAATACTATTCATAATGTCTTGTTCATAATAATATTATAACAATATATCATTGTTTAGTGAAACTCAGTATTGCGTACAACGCACGCTATCGAGGAAGGTCACTCCAGTGTGTAATGCAAGCCAAGTTAGGGTTTTTTGTAGTGAAAGATTCCTTTGGTGTTGTGTATAAAAATATAATTCATTTATACACTGATCAAAATCTATACTTTCTATTGTGTAAAATGAATTTTATTCGAAAGAACTTGAAATTGTGTGCAACACAAGCCAAGAATAGTGTTGCATATACTACAAGTTAATACGGTGTTGCGTATGGCGAAAGCTAATCTCGGTGAAGTGTACAACACAATACATAAAATAAATAAAAAAATATTTCTCATAAAATCTCGGGGTGTTATAAAAACTATGTGACGCATGACCTGGAGCAAGAAACGGTAGTCCTCACATTAACGACGTGGTGACGCTACCAGATGGGAGAGTGGTTTACCATCGACTCTAACCATAAGAGTATCAAGTATATATTCTCTTATAAGGATACGAACTTGAGAAAAAGGTAATGGATATAGTTCCTCCCAGACAGTGAAATTAATATTTTATATACTCCTAGGAAGGGGAATGTAGTGGTGGACATAGTCAGTAGGAGATCAAACCTACAATTTCTAAGTGACGAGTCAGAGTAGTTTCCTGAATTGTAGATATCCTTTGTGGATGGAGATGGAGTATCTTACTTACTATTTATGGTTGTCACACCTACACTCTTGCATCAAGTTAGGGAGGCATAGCTCGGAGACGCCGACTGTGATACTTTATGTGCTCAGATGTCCACAGGGCATTCCCCTAATGGATATTTGAAAGGTGGGGAGAATTTCATTCTCTTTAGAGGTCTTACATTAGCACCAATGACGTTTATTGAGGAGGTATTAAGATAGATACATACATATACTTTTTTGGTAAATCCATGTGTGGCAGAGATGTACTAGGACCTATGATGTTAGTTTTAGTGTTCAGGGATGAAGAAGGCAATGGTAGAGTTCGTTTCTTGATGCCTCACTTGAAAGAAAGTGAAGGATGAGCACTAGGTACCCTCGGGCTTGACCCAAACACTTGAGGTTCCAGAGTGGAAGTGGGATGGGATATCGATGAATTTGTTATGGGTTTACCATGCACATATTGGGGAATGATACCATCAAGGTGATGATTGTCTGATTCGCCAAGTCAGCCAACATCCTACTAATTCATGAGAAGAGTTCAGTAGAGAGCTTGGGATGCCTCTACGTGCAGAAGATAGTTTCTCTTCACGGAGTTCCATCGATGATCATTTCATACCATGATGATCATTTCACATCTTAGTTGTGAATGATATTTTAGGAGGAATTTGGGACTCAGTTGTTCTTGAGCATGGAATTTCACCCCAAGACAGATGGCCAGATAGAGAGGACCATCCAGGTTCTAGAGGTCATGTTACATGCTTGCATCCTAGACTTTGGTCATGGTTAGTAGGACTGCCTACCTCTTTTGTATTTTGCGTACAAAAATAGCTATCACTCCAAAATTAACATGGAAGCGTTTGAGGAATTTTACATGCAACCATGTAGGTCACCACTTTACTGAATTGAACCAGGAGATTCAACACTCATGGGTCCATAGTTGGTGTGGACTACCACCAAGAATGTGAAAATCATCCAGGAGTGGATGGGGATGGTGTAGAGCTGGAATAAGTCATATGTTTATAGGACATGGAGGATCATGGAGTTTGAGGAGGGAGACCATGTGTTCCTTTGAGTCTCACCTCGATGGGGATTATGGAGATTTGGATGATGTGGAAAGTTATCTTCGAGATACATTGGCCTTTTTCAGATTCTGAGTAGAGTTGGCGAGGTGGCGTACTACCTAGCTCTACCCTCACAGTTTCACCAGGTGCATGATGTATTTGACGTGTCATAGGTGATAAGGTACATGCATGATCCATCACACGTCATTGAATGGAATGGGATAGACATTGATGATGGGGTGACTTTTGTGGAGTACTGGTGGAGATCGAGGATCGATATGAGTATATCCTTTATGGGAGATTAACTCATATGGTGTGTGTTCGGTGGTACCACAAGAATCTCCAGAAGAGAACATGGGATAAACAGGCTCAGATTCATGCTCAGTACCCTCACCTTTTTTTTCTGATTGGCCCTTGTTTTGGATTTCGGGGATGTAAATCCCTATGTTGGGGAGAATGTAATGACTCTGATTTTCTCCAGTATTTTTATAAATTAATTGGGAAAATTTAAAGACCGTTTGCTAAGACAACGTGATATTCTGAGGCCCGATGTTCCCAAAAAAATATGATGGAAAATGTTATGTTTTTAATAGATAACATGATAGGGTTTCCTAAAAAAGTTGAATAACTCTTAAATGGGTGCTCGAATCAGAAATCTGAGGGAACCATTGCATTCATAACTATGAATTTACATTATATGAGGACTAACATTGACCAAATATTGTCAACTATGAAGGTTAGAATTTGAACGTAACTGTCATTAAAATATTTCAATAAAATATTTTTTTTGATGCAGTAGATTTTTTCTTCTTAATGAATCTTTTTTTAGGAATTCAAGGTTATCACAATAACATTGTAATTCTACTATGGTATGGAAGGAAACTCTCTTGATGATGAACGATGGTTGATTTAGGATCAACGATGACACAAACCCCCATTCTTCATAAAAAACAGATCCGACTACGAGGTAGTGAGTTTAATCTATTCGTGATTTTTATTCCCTATTAAAATATTCAAAAAAGAATGTGGACCAACCCATGAACAGGTTGATTCCTAGTTCTTCTATTATTATGGGATGGATAAATTATTACGGGGTTTAAAAAGGGAGATAAATTTTTATGATTATCTTTTTTTGTTCTTTTTTAAACCTTATAACATGAAAGGATCAAGGCTGACACGAACAAGTCCAAGATCCATTATTCAGGAATTATTTGTTCCTTTTCTCTCCCATCAGACCTCTCATGTTCTTTGTGTGATCTTCACCTTATAGCTACACCTTTTAAACCCTTTGTGTGCAATATGAATCAAGGACTGATTCCACGACGACACCAAGGAGGTGCTACGTCGGCGCAAGGTAGAGGTGGTGGATCTGGTTAGTTCAAGAGGGGTGGAACATGTCCAAGAGGATGGAGCACCGATAGAAAAAGGTCATCGGATTGGTGGCCAACGGTGGCGGAATGCGGTAGGAGGGGACATCGGATCTGGCAAGGACGGTGGGCATGGGCCGCGGTAAGAGGTCGCGTTGTTGACTAGGGGACCCGATAAGTGGGTCCGGTCCAGGGGCATCGCAAGGGGGGATGATGGACTGCCAACAGGGAAGCTTGTGATAGTAATAGGATGCATTCTAGGTGGAACCACATGGAATCCTGTGACCAGAATGGTACGGTAGGTGGAGATCGTAGGACACATCAAGGACATATTGCTTCCACGGTAGGCAGGTCGCGTGGACCCTATAGCTGTGGCGAAGCTGCGGGGTAGGCGGAAGGTTTTCTGACTATGTGTACATCATGTGACACCACCTGGATTAAGGTGGCATGTGATTCAGGGTGGACCTCTTTAGGGGCACCGATCTGGCCCGCAGTATGGGTCGGTCCGGGGAAGTCGGGCTGCTCAACGACCTAGTGGGCTGTATCCAGTGAGCCAGGTCTAGTAGAACCAGTGGGACATTCTAGTTTGGGTTGGGCCGAACTAGTTCTGGTCGTCTGAACTAGGTCAATCCGGGTCGGCCAAACTAGGTTGGGTCGAATGACGGGTCGGGTCGGGTGAGTCCTTTTTAGAAAAACAGCCGTAACATTCAAACCGAGTGTCCTTTTGAAAATCTATTTATGGATTTGGGACCCTAGAAATGAGGAAGTCTTATTGATATACTCTATTTGAGTCTTTGTGAAAATTAGAGTATTGCCTAATGGCTTGAGTTGTACGTTCTACAAGAACAAGCGTGTTACGAGTGGAATGTTGCAGCTGGTTGTGACTTAGTGACTTTGTGACTTGGTGACTATGAGACTCTGGGGATTCATGACCCAATGACGCTCCATGCATCATCAACACTCTATTCACCATTGACGCTACATGTTCCATAGAATCTCTATGCCCCATCGATGCTCCGTTCCCTATCGACTCTCTGTGCTCTATCGACTCTCTGTGCGCCATCGACGCTCCGTGCGCCATCGACTCTCCGGGGGCCATCGACAGTCCATAGGCCATATATGCTCTATGGGCAATTGACACATTGTGTTCCATCGATGCTTCAGGATCCATCGACACTTTGTGCACCATCGACGCTCTGTGCACCATCGAAACTCCATGCACCATCAATGCTCTATGCATCATCGACACTCCAAGTGTCATGGATATTTGGAGATCTGTAGACTACAACTGAAAATTCCTCTCTTCATGCTTTAGACTTATACCTGTGTGATATGACTGTATTGACTATACTTATTTTGTTTCCATTATGTTGTACTTCATGTATATCTTTATGTTATCTCATTTGTGGTTTTGGGGTGTCCTTCTGAATATTGTTTTACTCAACCCTGTGCAGGCTTTGCTCGCACATGACATGTCTTGTGAAAAAGATAGACACTTTGACAGAGCTCTAGGTATACCAGGACTAGGTGGTGATTATAGGGATCATACAGACTTTTTTTTCTCCTACTACTTCAAGAATATATCCTATACCTACCATTTAGGTAGGGTTTTCTATGGATAAGTTTCAGGAACTTCTGCCTTCACTTTGGAGGGCTTATTATTTTTGTGGGCTTGTATTGTGGCCTTATTTACATTCTAGTTTTCCTACTGTCATACTCTTTGGTTGGTAACTTAGTGTATGCATGAATTATTTACTTTATTTTTGTACATTTCAGTATTTTTTGATTAGAGATGTGAGCATATGTACAGGTACAAAGGAAAGTGCCTCCTATTTCTGGGATATTCTTACTCTGTGATAGTTGACAGCCCCTGGCTATTCAATAAGGGCTTGTTGTAGTAATTGTATGGTCCCCTCTGGGATAGGTTGTGACAATTTACATTGAGGAAAATTATTTTGAAAATAAATATTTTAAATATTTAAAACTAGGTTTTAAGGTGAAGTGTCCCCTTCCATTAGCATAAATCATCACATATATTCATTATTATCCTAAATAAAAAAATATGTTAATTATTTACTTTCTAAATAATATTTTTTTGGGTTTAATACCTTATCATTAAACTAGTTATTTCATTTATTTCAATGACATATTTAATTACTTAATCAGTTATGTCCATGTCAGTTTCTTGTGGATATTCGGCTCATAATTTCAAAAAGAATTTGGTATGTTTATTATGGTTAAAGAAGACATTATTCAATCATATCTAGAATATTAATAATGAAATAATTATCATTTTAAAAAATTAATTTCACTTTTCGGCCCAAAAATAAATGGGGGTTATGAAAAATTATTTTTTTTATAATCATAGAGATGGTAGGTCATACGTATGAATGAGTAACATTTCAATTTTTCAACGAAGATGGGGAAATAAAGTTATGTATTATTTTATCATTACATAATGAAAATGATACCATAAATATCATATTATATCTTTAATTTCACCAATATATACAATACATTTTATGTGGCTATGAAAAATAAAATATATCATTTCGTGAGGCAGTAGTCCACACATACACACGAGCTATGTTTTTCATATTTTTATCAGATGGTAAAGAAAGAAGTAGAACATTTATTTAAAATTAAAGAATGATACTTATATTATATATATTATATTATTTGTTTTTTATCCATTAATATTACCACTCATAAGATTCAGTGATGAAAAATTAATCGCATCGCTTCGTGGAGGTGGTCATCCACACGTACACACGAATGACATTATCATTTTACAATGGATGGAAAAGAAAAAAAATATATGTTATACTAACTTTCCATAATTATAATTATGTAATTAATAACATATATATGTTAAATTTTATCATTATAAACATCCTTAATAGTTGGTGATGGAAACAGAATTATATCAGTTCTTGAGGAGGTATTCCAGCATACACACAAATGATGGTTTCATTTCCTATTTGACTGTAATTAAGATGGATAAATCATATTACATCAACATAATAACATATAATAATATATTATATGTGGATTTTATTATATAATGATGCTTATAAGTGTTTTTAATAATGTATTATAAGAAATAATATTAAAACATTTTGTTTAAAGCTATACACTTTTTTTGAATAATGTCCTTTTCTCTACAACTTAATCCATATAAGGATGGAATTATTCCTAGTCTAATACCTCTATGATATGGGAATGGATGTTATAAAATTATTTTTACGGGGAGTTTTATAAAAAAATGGCTATTGAATTGTGCATAGGAGAGGATAGGGTGTGACGTTTTATTAGTAGAGGGGAAGACACACTTGGAAGTTTTCAAAAAAATTAAATATTATTAAGTTTTTTTTCATGGAAAAGTATCTCATGAACAATTAAATTTATATACTAAGGAGAAAATGGAAAAAGTAAAACCATATGCTAATATTTATAAAAAAAATTGGTCATTTTAAGCCCTATAATTTTAGTATAACCATATGAAAACTATTTTTAACCTTAACTATGGTGACATGTTTTTACTATTTATTACTATTCATTGAAACTAAAAATTAATTTGATATTATTACCTAATATTAATTATGATTATTCAAAAAAAATAATCCATTTTTTCAAATTCAATTAATTTTTGTGGTAGAAATTAATTTTAAATTAATCTTTCAAAATATGACAAAAATGGTTTCCCATTAAAAATGTATTTTTAATTATAAAAAGTTTTTATACCAAAATAATGAATAAAATTGATTGAATTGAACTTAATTGAATTATAAATAATTTTAAGGAACTAAATATACTTATAACACATTTTTAAAAAAATTTAACCTTTTAAATTCTTTAAACCAAAAGAAGTTTTCAAAACCAATCAGTATTTTTCACTACTCATTTGAAAAATTGTTTTTTAGAAAATTATAAAAAAAATATCCCTATGATAAAATTTACATTGTTATATAAAATATATTATTCTTTTTTTAATATAAAATTTATAAAATTTATAAATTAATCTTTAAAAATAAAACAAGTAATACCTAAAATCAAATTTTATAAGAATAAAACTATTTCTTGCTTTATTGAAAAATTACACAATATTATTATCATGAATATAAACCTATAAAATACAATTCATGTATAATAATAATAAGTAATTAAATATATTTTTTATTAATATTACATGGTTTGTTACATTCTTAAACCCTTTCTTAAATTTAGGCCACATAATTTTATTTATTACTTAAATAAGTTGGAATATTTTTCTTTCATACCATTTTATTTTCCCCATGTTTCTTCTTCAATATTATTCGTTTTACAAATAAAAACTAAATCTATTATATCAATTTATTCTACAAAACATTCTCTATAATTTCAATCCTTTTTTATGGTTGTTCCTCATAAGAAAAGGGTTTCTTTTAACTGAAGTACTTCAGGGCTCAAAACATTAGATGCATCTAGCATATATTTCCTTAATAATGAAATAATGAAAATTTCATGTTCCAATGATAAACGTATAGAAAAGGACAATCAATAACTTATACACTATTCTCTTGAATTTAAAATGTTCCAACAAACAAAAAAGTTAAATTTCAATTTTTACCAAAATTTATAACACTTTTCCATAGTGATACATCAAGAAAAGCATTGTCATCTGGATCAAATGAGATATCTTTATATCAATTATCTACATATCTCTTTTAACTACTCTAAGTTTATCTCATGATATACTGAATAATCCTTACCCTATCAACCATTTTCTCTTTAAAATTTAGTCCTAATCACTTCCTTCTTACTACTTCATCCCAAAAATCTAGATTCTAACACCGCTTTCCATATAATGACTCAAAAATTTCATTTGTATACTTGAATAAAATATATCATTATTAAAAATAAATTAAGGAAATATATTGATGCCAACTTCCTTAGTAATACATTTAACAAGATCAAAAAAATTATTACAATTTTTAAATCATCTACTTTGACATCCCATCAGGTTGAGGATGAAAAGTTGTACTGAAAAATAATCTAGTACCCAATGAATTCTAAAGGCCTTCCCAAATATTATAAGTAATCCAAAGATCATGATCTGATACAATATAAATGGGAACTCTATATAACCAAATTATATATTTGAGATAAAATTATGAAATATATTCTACATACATTTTATATTTATATGAATGAAAAGTGTAGATTTATTCAATAGATCAATAATAACCAAAATTTCATTATTGAATCAAGATTTTCATGGAAATACCACCATGAAATACAAAGATATATTTTCCCATTTCCACTATGGAATTGCAAATGGATGAATCATCAAATTCAGTAATTGAATATATTCTTTAAATTATCGAATATTAAAATAGTTTTGTGGTAAACTCAGCAATTTGTTTCTTCAATACATCCAACCAGTAATACTCATGAAGATATCTTTAAATCATGGTACTAACAACATAAATAGAAAATGGATATATTTTAGATTCAATCAAGAATTCATTTTTCAACAAGGATATATCTTGAAATCATAACCTTTTTTTAAATATCGAAACATCTTCCTTATTGAATTTAAATTTAGGTAACATACCATTCTTTACCAGTTCAACATTTCCTTACAAATCATGGTTATCCTTCTGAGCTAGCATAATTCTATCTGAAAATGAAGACTACATTTAAACAGAAAAAATAATAAGAGATGTTCCTATAAGAAAAATTTCTAATAAATCATTAATTAAATCATACACTAAAGGATCATGTTCCAAACATACCATTTATAATGATACATTTTCCTTTTCACTCAAATAATTGGTTGCATTGTTATTTTTTTCTTAAATGGTAATTAATAGCATAATCTTTTATTAGTTCCAACTATATTGTTTTCCTCTTGTTAAAATCTCTCTAAGTGAATATGTGCTTCAAAATTTTATGATCAATATATATTTCACAGATTACTATATATAAGTGATACCTCTATATTTTTAAAGAAAAAACCACAACATCTAGTTTTAGATCAAGTTTCAGATAATTTACCTCATCATGTTTCAATTGACATGAAGCATAATAAATTATATGATAATTATACATCAAAATAAAACAAGGTCCCTTCTAATAAAAAACATTGTTGATGAAAAACATTCCATTTCTAGAGGGAAGAGACGAAACTAAGGAATTCACAAATCATATTTTCCATTCCAATAGACAATCATCATCTTCAATCATCCATATGGGATTAAAACCTATTTATAATTTACTTATTCTATGGGAAAGATATCTGAGAACATTTTTCAACAATACCACTGGTAGTAACATGCTAAACCAAGAAAACTACAAATATCTACAACATTTTTTAGTATTTTCCATTCTTCTATCACTTTAGTTTTATCATGGTCAACAGTTATTCCATATTTAGAAAAAAAATTGTTAAGGAAAAAAATCGGTTGAAACCAAAATTCACATTAACTAAATTCTCCATATAACATTTTTTTATTTCAAGGTAATATTTTATGATCCTCATTAATTTTAAAATATACCAATATATCATCAATAAATAGATCCAAAAATTTATCAAAATAGTCAAGAAAACTCTATACATAAGATCCATGAATATAGCTAGTGTATTAGACAACCCGGAGGGAATAATCACAAAATCATAATGCTCGTATCTATTCTAAAATACCATCATCAGAATATCTTCCTCCTATACCTTCAACTGATAGTACCCTGGCATAAGATTAATCTACAAAAAATTATATGTTATCTGGTGTTGATTAAACAAATCATTGATATAAGGTAATGGATACTTGTTCATAATATTGATTTCATTCAAGGCTCTATAATCAATGTAAAGTGTCATTTATCTATATTTATTTTTAACAAATAAAACAAGGGAACCCCTTAGTGCAGTGAATTGGTGAATGAAAATTTTATCAATAAACTTATGTTACTTATTTTTCAATTAAAAATGTTCTAATTGATCCATTCGATAAGGGGGTTTTGAAAATATCTTATCATCAAGAACTATGTTAACCATGAACATAACCTCATGATCGGTAATAAGTGGAATAAAATCATTTATAAATACAAAAATATATTAATTAAGTACAAGAAAATCACTAATTTAAATAGTTTCTTTCATTTCAACAACATGCACTAGGTAACATTTTTTTTCATCATTACTCAATTTCATATATTCAAAATATGTTATCAAAGGTATAAAATCATTCAGTATAAATTTCTTAAATATGAAATCTATATTAGAATAACATCAAAATCTACACTATGTAGTTAAAAAATATTTCTATGAAGAACCATTATACTAATGATAATAGGAACATTCCTATAAAAAAATTCTTTAATACTTCCACCATGAGTTTCCACCAAAACATATATATTCTTTTCATGAGGTGAGATTCCCATTTTACTTGAAAATTTATTAAAAATAAAATAATGTGAAGATCCAATTTCTAACAAGGAATTTTTATAATTTGAATAAACAATTAATTTACTTATCAAAACTTCATTAGATGTCCCAACATCTACCTTAGTATTAGAAAATGATTTTCTACGCCTTTTCACTTTAGATGACAATGATTTAAACCCATATAAACTAACTTCATACACAAATTAACATAATTCCCCAACTCATTTGAATTAAAACATGCCATCATTGTCTATGTATTTTTTACCCCATTCATGGATTGATCAAGACTCTTTCCATTGCAGTCACAATCTATAGGAAAAAAATTACAACACCTATAACACTTTCTAATTCCTAAAAATATTTCCCAAAAAAATACCACACTTGTAACATTTTGGGGGATTACCTTCAAATTTTATATTCAAATTATTCTCCGTTTCTTTCCATATTTATCGCTTCTTACTCTTATAATCTCAAGAGGATTAAATACCAAAAAAAATATCTCAGCATTCTCAATAAAACAAACTTTCTCATAAATTTTATATTCTTGTGAGGCCAAATCCCTTTATAAAATTCATTTTATACCTGAGTAAAATATATTAAGTTTACTATCAAAGTCCTGAATAAAAAAATTGTATACCTAGAAAATATTATAAAATTTCCTTCATAATTTTATATGTAATACTCCTCATTTTCCCTCAATTACAAAAATCAATTTTACATTATAATTCAAAGAGACTTGGGAAATATTTCTCTTGGAAATGATTACTTAAGTAATCTCACTCCATGATATCAAGTTCTTATATCTATATTTTTATTAACCATTGACCAATATAGATTAGATTCACCTTGCAAATGAAAAACTGGGATAGTTTCCTTTTCAAATTCTTTACATCCCGTGACTTCAAATATTCATTCCAGACAATTAATACATCCTTCATATACCAATGGATCTAAGGTTTCATTGAATTACAAATGGTATTTATAAGGACTCATCCTTAAACATTACATAATCTAGTTAATTGAAATAGATTTCACTTTCTTACATTCCCAAAGATATTTTTCATTTATATTTTAATATAATTAGTTAATAACCTCATACATATAAAATCATATTTAACAAAGTATACATTTCTACTCAATATCCATTTATTCACAATATTAATATTTTAAAAATAAAAAATGATTTATTTACATAACAAAACTTCACAAATTTAAACTAGAATTCTTTCTTTACCCATACATTATCCCTGTAAAAAGAATTGGGATTAGTATAAAAATCTTGTTAAGGGTCGTATAAAGGAATAAAGAAACTATTTTCCATGAATGAAAATATTTTCACAAATTTAAAAATTTTACACATAAAACATATGCTCTTCATCTTACCTTCTAAAATTATATGTTTCATATAAACCATATATAGTATAGATAAATGATAAAATGTAACATGTGGAATCATTTCAATCTCACTCTCACATATAAGGTAGATCTCCCATGTACACAATGAGTAACCATCTTGGTTACACATGGAATAACCATCACAGTGTATTCCTATAATCTCTTAGGAGAAAGATAACTGGTTAACTCTATCAATTTACCCAATGCATTGGAGAGATATAATGGGATCACATGCCCTCAATTTATCACAAAACCACCTATCATCATAAATATTCCCAAGAACCATAACATAAACATAAAATAGAAATCTTGTATAAAAAACATTCTTGAGGAAAATAAATTCTTCATTATGAAATCACTTTTCCTTTTAAAGAAGTAATCCACTTATAAATGGAAACTTTTTATTTTAAAAAAAAATCAATAAACATGTAATGGATATATAAAATTAATAAGCCCTCATGAAATTGGGAAAATATGCTTATTATGTATAAGTAGAAAATTATTTCTTTAATAAAAAGCATTCTGTGTTTAAAAGAATATATTTAAAAAAATATTCCCATACAAATATCATATCATTAAAGTAAGAATTATCAATATTAATGTAATATGTTTATAATCTATAAAGATACATAATAAAACATAATATAGTCAAAATTAATTTCACAAATAATATTACCACCACACAATCAATAAAATACAAGGTTAACCTAAATAATGGAAATTGGGTTAAGAATTCCCATACCTTGTGTCTGAAAGTGTTCTCCACATGTACTTAATGTCCTGGATAATCAAATTAAATTAATTAATTACTAAATAAAAAAATAATTCTTCATTTAAATTATTTATTATAATTTTATTATATTCATTTATGACCATTTGGACGAGTTATAGTGTTCAATTTTGTTGTTCTAGGAGTGATCGTTTCATGGTTATATGGTCAGTTCCCTTGAGTATAATTATGAGAGTTCTTGTCAAATGGAAGGAAAAATATAGAAGTTAAAAATGTGGAATTAATATGTTTCCAAAATTTTAAATGATCCCATATATCAATTTTTTTAATATGGGGATTATTTATTTGATAAACCAATAATGATAAATGTTTGGTTTATTTTTGGCAGTTTTTCCGATCATCACAAACTATTTTTGTTTTATTTAATATTTTGTCTATAAATTAGTTCCAGAACATTAAAAAGTTATAATATACATATTGAAATATTTTTTACAAATAATAATTGTTTTATGAGCATCCTTGAAGGCGTTAATGGAAAATGAAAACTCATCATCCACAAAGGTGGTTAGTCGACACGTTATGGGCGATGTTTCATTTTTTACAATAAGAAGATAAAAGAAAAGGAGTGATGATGGATATTACATTAACATAATAAAATTATAGTATGAATATAACACTAAACTTATCATTATATTCTAGATATGGTAGGTGAGGATAAAGTATAACAAAATAAAGAACGAAAGAAGTTAAAAGAGAAAGAATGGAGGATTTTTCCTCTTGAATACAGTCTTCTTGAGAACCTCCTAAAGGCACTTGATTTTCATTTTTGGTGGGACTAGTAGGTCTTGGATGTGAGGAAGAGGAATGGGAAGGTAATTGGTAATTATTTATACATGATTAAAGGATTATAAGGTGTGAGGAGAATAGGTGGTGAGGGGTTTGAATTATAGGGAGAGGAGATGGGTGTTTTGAATATTTAATTAATTTTCTTATTATTTAGGATCAAGACTATCAATAATGTTGATTAATTTGACAATGTATAGTAACTAGTTCATGTTATTTATAGATAATGGGTTATTACATTAGAAATGAGTCAAAAATCATGTATTTAACTTATAATGTTAAATACCGTAAATTACCATATTTCACTATTCACAAAAAAATCAACTATTTTAGAAAAAACCCTAAAAAGCCACCCTAACTATTTTTCAATATGTAGATTTCAAAAACAAAATACATTTTTTGAAAATAATTTTCAAATTATGATAAATTTAACTTTTAATTAAAATCATCATTTATTCAAAAAATATCAATATTAATATTATAAATAATTAAAAGAAACTTTGAAAAATTATTTACAATCTCATAAAATTATCTTATAATTACAATACAAAAAAATATATTAATTTATCAATATATTTTTTGAAAATAAATTTTCTTCTAAATCAATATATTAATTTTAAAATTGTAAATAAACATTTTCGTTTCAAAAGAAATACTAGAACATAATTTAAAAATTTTAAAACATTTATTTACTTATTCCATGATAAAAATATATAATTTTTTCCACTTATGAGAAACCAAAATACAATTTATATTTTCATAGGTGAGATTATTATTCTAATGGCTAGATTACTATTCCTTATGGTCACATTACTATTTAAATAGTCATGTTACTCTTCCATTAGTATAGATTCCTTAATTTCTATAAATACAACTTATTTATTTATACATTTATAATTTATTTAACTATTTAACTCTAGAATGAAAACAAATTATTATATAGGTACCTGGGTTATTACATTATCATCCCTTTTTGAAATGTCATCCTCACAATTTTATTTACTTATTAAATAAGTGAGGATACCTTTCCCTCATATAATTTTAAAATTCACATGTTCCTTATTCAACCATGTTGTTTCTCCATAAAACCATAATTTGGTGAATTACCTAATTCCTCAATAATTTCCCTATACGATCAAGAATCTGAATAAGATTTTATTCATACAAAATTTTATCTTCTAACTGAACTACCTCAGGGCTCAGAACATTAGATGAGTCTGGCGCATACATTCTTAACATCAAAACATGAAAACAAATTGTGCACCTAGGAAAAAATCAGATCAAAAGCTACTCAATAGGCAACTAATACAACTTTCTATAGGATTTTTTAGGGTTTATGAACAATCGACTTAGCTTCCCCTTCTTACCAAAACACATCACATTTTCCATATAGAAACTTTGAAGAAGACAGAATCATCTACCTTAAAATAAATATCCTTCCTCTAATTATCTGTATACCTTTCCCTTATACTCGGAGCTATCCTCAAGTGTCGCTAAATAAACTTGATGTTCTCTACCACTTCCTATATAAATTCAAGTCAAATAAACTTTCTTTCACCTACTTCATCACAAAACTCTAGAGTTTGACACCTATTTCTATATAATTCTTTAAAAGGTTCCATTTATATACTAGAATGAAAACTATTATTAAAATAAATATCAACCAAAGAAAGATATTTATCCAAACTTCCCTGGTAATCCGTTGAACAATTCCGAATCATGTCCTATAATGTCAAAATTGTTCGCTCTAACTATGCATCAGATTGGGGATCAAAATTAGTACTGAATTTTACTTCATTTTCCAATGGATTATGAAGATAATTCAAAAAGTAATAAGTTAAATTGGGATCGTGATCAAATACAATGGTGTAAGGAACTCCAGTTAACTTGAATATCACTTTGAGTTACAGTCAATAAAGATGATATAAAGACATTGTATCTCAAATAGGAAAGAAATGGGAATATTTAGTTAGCTAATCAACAATAACCAAAATCACATTATTACGTCGATATTTTTTTGTTAATCCAAATACGAAATCCATAGATATATTTTCTCATTTCCATTATGGAACTAGAAAATTATGAAGCATCCCCTTTAGTAATTTTTGTTCTACTTTTATCTATTGAAAAGTCAAAAATCTTAGGGTAAAGCTGAAAATATATCTTTTTATTTCATCTCACCAGTAATTCTATTGAAGGTCTCAATACATATTAGTGCTTCCAAGATAAACTAAAAACAGAGAACTATGAGCTTCACTTAATAACTATTTCTTCAACTTTGAATCACAAGGCACACATAATCCATTCCTAAATTTAAAAGAACAATATTTATTTTCGTAACATACCCTTTTAAACCAATTTTACCATTTTTTTGACTCACAGTATTCCTTCTATTCTTGTTTAATTCTATCAGATAGATATGGTTTCAGTAACACCTGAAAGAAAATAGAAAAATTTCTTACACCAAAAACTTCCATTCCAAAATTCAACAAATCATTAACCAAGGGATCATGTTCCAAATTTACTGTGGTTAATGTATCATGATGTTTTCAACTCAAGGAATCCACCATAGTTTTTCTTTTCCATGATGGTAATTGATTGTGTAATCATAATCCTTTATAATTCCCATACATATCCTCTAACTCATGTTCAATTACTTCTGAGTGAATGTATACTTATAACATTTATGATCAGTATATATTTCACACTTTTCTCCATATAGACGATATCTCAAAATTTTTAAGTGAAAATCATAGCTGCAAATTACAAATCATGAGTGAGATAATTTAACTCATGAGGTTTTAGTTATTGTAAATCATATGAATTTACATTATCATTATGTATCATAATTCAACCATGTCCCTTTAAAGAAGCATCAATATAGAGGAAAAACACTCCATTTTTGTAAGTTTAGTCCAAAACTGAAACATTCACCAATCTTCTTCTCAGTTATTGAAAAAAAACATCCAATTATATTATCCAAATAAATTTAAACCCATTTCATGTTAACTTAGTTATCGGTCTATTAACCGCTCAAGGTTTTTAAGAAACACTTAGTAATAGCCTTTTAATCCAAAAAAACTAAAAATCACAGTAACATTTGTAGGTCTTGATCATTCAACAACCTCTTTTGTTTTGGAAATGTCAACTGTTATGACATCCTTATTTACAATTTTCCCAAGAAAAGAAACACATTTTAACCAAAAATCACATTTTTTAAATTTCCCATATAACATATTTTCTTTCAGGGTTTTCATAACTATCCTTATATGTTTTTCATGATCCTCATATATTTTTTAATAAACCAAAATATCATAAATAAAAAATATAATAAACTTATCCAAATATTCATGTAATATTGTATTCATAAGATCTCAAAATATAGCAGGGGAAATTTGAAAACAAAGGAAATAAAAACAAACTCATAATACCCAAATCAAGTACAAAATTTTTTTTTTCAAATGTCACCCTCCTTCACCTTTAGCTGATGGTACCCAGATCTCAAGTCAATCTTAGAGAAACACTGATCTCCCTTGAGCCCATCAAAAAATTTAACAATATAAGTAAAGGGATAGTTATCCATAATAGAGATATGATTGAATGATATATAATTAGCACAAATCCTCATAAAACCAACTTTATTTTTAAAAAACAAAATATGAGTACCCAAAGGTGAAGTACTTAGATGAATTTAATATATATCTAGTAACTCCAGCAACATATTTTTCAATTATATAAGCTATAACTGAGCCATTATATAAGGGAGTTTTGAAATAGGTTTAGCATTAGGGACTAAATCAACAGTAAACTCAACCTCTCAATTAGGTATAATACCAGGAAAATCCTAAAGAAAAACCTCAATATACTCATTTTCCACCAGCAAATCATTAATCTGAAAAGTTACCTTGTTTTCAATGATATGTTCAAGATAATGTTAATTTACATATTTTAACAATTTCTTTACTTCCTAATATGTTATCAATGGTATGGGTTCAATATTTTATACAAACTGAATCTCTTTCTGAAAAAACAACTTCTTTAGATATATAATCAATATTAGCAGGGTAAATAGGTATCCAATCCATACCCATAATAAAATCAAATTCAACATGAGGAAAGATAATAAGGTTTTCAGGTAAATTCTTTATGCATACATCAAAATGATTATTCTTATAATTTATTTTTTCCTTAATATTTACCTTAGGTATTTTTAAAATAATTTTTTGCTTCATTTATTGGGGTGGAATTTAAAATTTATAAGAAAATTTATCAGAAATGAATGAATGTGTAAACCCCTTATCAAACAAGACATTAGAATAATCAGAATAAAAAAATAATGTACCTGATTCCACTTTTTTATTTGGAACAAAATATTTTGAAGTATTTTCAAAGTATTTCACCACACCTCTCTATTTATAGTCGGGATTCTTCCCATCATTCGGGTTCCTCTTCATACACGCATTTACATAGTGATCAATCTTATTAAATTTAAAAAATTTAAAATCTATAAATAAGAATTTTTATTACCACTACAATGATATTTTTCATTGAAAATATGATCCATATGCCCAAACATACCACATCTAAAACACTTACCATACTTTAAAATGAATTCCTCGGTGTTTTTTTTTACCACAATTCTCACAAACTAAAAACTTAATTTTCCAACCAAAATATGTCATTGATGAATTCATTTTATTTTCCTACCACATCGACCTCTTTTTATAATGGTTTTAAAAGAATACATGATCATAGAAAAACTCATTTTCCACCTTCTCCACACATCAAACACGTTTCTCCTAATTTTTCATTCATGAGAAACCAATTTCCTTTGTTATTTTGACGTTAATCCTTATAAAAAAATGATTTTACTATAGAGATCCTAGATAAAATTTGGATCATACCATTATAATAGACTGAATTTTTATTCATATAAATCCACTAAATCCTCCTCCTATCTCAATTATAATAATTTTCTTTCCATCCTATATCAAATCACCTTAGGAAAATATTTCTCATGGTCAATATTTTTTAATTTATCACATTCCAAAGAATCAATATGTTACTATCCATAATATTCTCGAACATGGACCACCACTAGTAGAAGTCAAATTAAAAATGGTAAATAACAAGACTAACCTTTTGATGGTATGAAGACTCCATGAGATAGAAAATATTTTTGAGGTATTAAATCAACCCTTCAGCTACCAATAGGTTAAAATATCCACTAAATTTAGGAGGTTGTTTCGTCATAAAATGTTCCACCACTAACATATTACATTGGGGTTGATATAAATAATCCCCTGCATAGATGACTCTAAAATGTATATCCTATGTAAACTGATCTGTTATTATCACAAACTAATCAGTTCCAATTCCCACCATTCCAAGTTACAGATTCTGAAGGATATCATTACCTCGGTGCCTTCATACTTCAGTTTCACTGTACCTTTTACTGAAAACCATTATAAAAAGACATATATTAGATGAATAAAGATGATAATATTTAAATAATATATAAGTTAAAATTAATCATAAATAAAAAATAATTTATTTTTATTCTATTAGCATTATCCTAACTCCTAAATTTATCAGAACTGTGCTCTGATACCAACTATAAGGACCCAAACTAAACATTACATAATCTAGTTAATTCATCTATATTTCACTTTATTACATTCCCAAATAAATTTTATGTTTATAGTTTTATATAATTATGTCATAACCTAATATATAGAAACTAATATATTACAAATAGATCCTTTTACTAAATATGACTTTTTTTAAAATTTGGGACTTTTAAAAATAAAACATGATTTCAATCCATAAAAAGACATTATAAATTTAAAATTTAATTATTATTTTACATTACACATATAGAAACCCTATGGAATAAATTTTAAACTTGGGATGAGTATAAAAATCACATTAAGATACATAAAAAATAAGAAAGAAACTATTAGTCCGTGAATGAAAACATGTTCTCAGAGTTAAAACTTTTACATATAAAACATAAGATATTTAGCTTACCCTATGAAATCATAGGTTTCCTATAAAAATATATAAAGGATACATAATTCATATAAGGTAACTTGTGTCATAATTTCCATATCACACTTATATATAATGTACATCTCCTGACTATATATGGAGTAACTATCCCAGTAACGCTTGAAATAACCATCACAGTATATTCACATAATCTCTTAGAGGAAACCTAACTGGTTGACTATAAACCTTTAACCAATTAATTAGATATATAAAAGGGCTCACCCACCCTTGTTTTATCACAAAACCACCTTTCATCATAACAATTCCCAAGAAACATTACATAATCATAATACAAAAATCTTTTAAAAAGAATCATTATTGAGGAAAATAATTTTTCCATATTGAAATAACTTTTCATTTTTAAGAAGTAACACAATTATAAACGAAAGAATTTTATTTGAAAATAATAATTTACACTTTTAAAGGAAACATAAAATAAATAATTCATCTTGAAATCTTCAAAATATTCTTCTTTTGTATAAGTAAAAAAACCATTAACAAAAAGAGTTGTAACATGAAAAGAGGATTTTTAAAAAGAAATTTGCTTAAAAATATCATATCATTGAAGTGACAATTTATCAAATGAATGGAATATTTTTATACACTATAAATACATACAACACAACATAATAAATTCAAAATTAATTTCAGAAATAATATTAGAACTGTATAATCAATGAAATAGAAGGTTAACCTAAAGAATGGAAATTTGGTTAAGAATTCCATTACCTTATGTCCAAATGTGTTTTGTACATGTACTTATATAATCAAATCAGATTCCATAATTAGAGAATATAGAACCTATTATTCATTTATTTTATTTATTATAATTTTATTAAGTCTTTTTATGTCCATTTTTATGGGTTATAGAGTTCAATTTCATCGTTCTGGGAGTGTTTGTTTCATGGTTTTATTGTTGGTTCCCATGACTGTAATTATAGGAGTTAATTTCAAATAGAAGAAAAAATATAGAAGTGGAAAAAATGGTATTAATATGTTTCCATAATTTTAAATGACCCATATATAATTTTTTATATATGATGATGATTCATTAGATAAAACATTAATGATAAATGTTTGGTTTATTTTTTGTGGTTTTACGACCATCAAAAACTAATTTTGTTATATATAATATTATGTCTATAAATTTGTTCCAAAACATTAAAAAAAATTATAATATACATATTAAAATATTTTTTACCGTAATAATTGTTTTATGACAATCCTTGTATGGATGAATATAAAATAAAACTCATTAACCACGAAGGTGGTGAATCAACACGTCATGGATGGTGTTTCATTTTTTTGAATTATACTAGATGAGAAGAGTTTTGAGGATGGGTATTCCATTAATTTAATAAACTTACATTATAAATTTGATAATTTAGTTATCATTCCATTTTGTATATGAGATTTAAGGATAAGGTATAAATAAAGAAAGAACAAATGAATTTAAAATAGATAGAATGGATTATTTTACCTCTTGAATATCATCACCTTGAGAACCTCTTTAGGGAACTTGGTTTTGGTCTTTTGGTGAGACTATAAGGTCCTTGAAACGAGGAATATTATTTATGGTTTAATTTGGTAAAATTTTGAAAAAATTCATGTCTTATATTGTGAAAGGAAAAGATGTGGTGAGGGGAGGTATTTATAGGGAGAGGAGAGGGGTGTTTTTGAATATTTTATTGATTTGTTTATTATTTTGGATTAAGAATATCAATAGTGTTGATTCATGCGACAGATTAAAGTAAATAGTTCATTTGATTTCAAAATAATGATTTCTTAAATCAAAAATGACTCAAAAGTTCATGTATTTATATTATAATGTTTAATACCATAAATTAACTTATTTCACTATTAAAAAATCAACTATTTCATTAAAATACTAAAAAATAACCCTATGAATTTTTTTATATGTATATTTAGAAAATGGAATTCATTTTTGGAAAATAATATTTTATATATGATAAATTTATTTTTTACTCAAAATAATTATTTATTCGAAAAATACTGATTTTAATATTGTAACTGAGTCAATGAAAATTTGAAAAATTAATTACGATCTCATAAAATTATCCTATAATTATAATAAAAAACAATAATAATTTATAAAGTTATTTTATGAAAATAAATTTTCTTTTAAATCATTATCCTAACTATGAAATTATAGAAAAAAATTTACGTTTCACAAAAATACCAACCCTCAATTTATCATTTTTATAGCAGTTATTTACTTATTCCATGTAATAAATATATAATTTTTTACATATAAGAAACCTACATTTTATTTATACTTTAATAGGTGAGGTTATTATTCTAATGTCCAAATTAGTATTCATAGTGGTCACATTACTATTCCAACGGGTAGGTTATTGTTCACTTAGTATAGAATCTTCAATTTCTATAAATGCCACTTATTTAATTATGCCCAGAATGGCTTAGATCATGAGTATAACCCTTGAACCAAATAATTTATTATGAAAAATATAAAAGTTTTTTGATTTCATGAGGTAAAATGATCTTGTACTAGAAAAAGAAAAAAATAAAAATAGGAAAAAAACATGGCAATGAATACCTCTAAAACATCCATGCCATTCCATGGGAAAGATCAGAAATAATAAAACAAAGAATTACCAATACCTCAACCCCCAATTCTCAGGACATCACTAAAAACAACTTGTAGAAACTGATAGTTTACAAAAAAGTTTAAAAGATTGAATTCTTCCAGATCACATAGCAGAATCCCTCTCAACTTTAGAACGGAACATGAGTGGAAAATACAAGTAATGACCAAAGAATTTCATTACATCAATGAATCCATGATGAATACCTTAATCATGTTACCACACCCTCTTTGAACTTTTTAACCTTGGATTTTCTTACACCAAGTAGTATAAAACAACCCTAACAGTAAATTAACTACACAAGAATCCTCCTCTCAAATAACACAAAAATATATCATCAAAAATCTCTCAAAAAGAACAGTTTTCTATGTTATTAACTCACTACAACACTAGATTGTACGTCTTACACGAAGATCACAAAGAAATATTCACAAACTAATGGTAGCACTCCTACATTATCTTCCATTTTACTCTATGTGAAATCGTTCTGAACAGACATAGATTAGATTAATTAACATGGTAATATTCAAATACTATACCATTTAAATATACCTATAATTTATAATCAATAGAGGGTATTCTTTTAACATTATCCTAATCTCTAAAGTAACAAAACATTCACTTTGATACCAACTCTAAGGACCCAGTGATAAAAAATTACATAATATAATGTTTTTATACTATAATTTAATTTCTTTCTTTCTAAAAGTCTGTTTATGTTTATAATTTAAGAGTATTAGGTCATAACTATTACTTATTAAGCTCATACATTACAAAGTGGACACTTCTTATCAAAATCCATTTTTCCCAATATATAAATCTTTTAAAATGAAAAATATTTTTTCTTCATTAAATATCTTCACAACTCTCAGCATGGATTCTTCATTGTTCTTACTCATCCTTAAACCCTATGGAAAAAAACATTTAAAATTGTATGCTGAGAAAAAAAGTGCAGTATGGGATATAAAAGAAATATATATATTAATAAATATTAAAATATGAGAACGCATAAAATGTTTACTAAGATCACATTATTGTTTATGTATTTGAAATATATCATATCCCCATGAAAAAACAATTTTTATCAAATAAAACCTTTAAAATCCATAACAAGAAAATAGAAACTCATTTAGGAAAATTATAGCATTATATCCATAACCTATGTTCACTAATGTTATAAATACCTAGAGACAAGTTAAATCCATATGATAAACCTACCTGGTTAACTCACTCTTCCATTCCATTGAAGACATTGAGTATTAACCAATGCATTGGAGAGAGATATCGGTCTCTCCCATCATATAAGCTATATCAGGCTCACCCATCATATAACTTGTATCCTGATCACCAGTCATATATATTGTATTAGACTCACCCATCATCATCTGTAAAGATAAAATATCACATCCTGGAAAAAATAATTTAATCATTCAACTTTTCATTAATAATTCCCTAAAAAAATCTCTTGAACCCACATGTAAAACACTTTTGGATATCAAAAAACCATTTCCTTTAAAAAAACCCTTTTCCAAAACTAAAACACCCTAAACAAAGGGAATAAGTGTTTTTATTTTATGAAAGCATAGAAAATTATTATTAAAGAGAAAAATAAAACAACAATTGTAGCAAAGGAAAAATCAATCGACATTATATATGTTAAAATGGAATATTCCTTTTAGCTTTGGAAAATCATTTCAAAACATTCCCTCATAAAATATGTAAAAATATTCCTTTTGAAAACCATTAATGTAAAGTAGAAATAAACATAAAATTCTTTTTATAATTAATTTATTTACATATAAATAAATTTTTATAATAATTTTTATAATATGGACATGGTAGAAATGATTTAAAATATATATATTTAAAATATTTAAAATATGGTTTTAAACTAAAGTGTCTCTTACCTTGAATATGACCGGTCATTTCCATTATTTATCTTCTAAAATAATAAAATTATGTTAATTATTTTATTAATTAAGAAAAAATTAAATATTTAATATATTTTCATTGAAACATTTATTTCATTTATATCAATGATATATTTAATTAATTAATCAGTTATGTCCACGTTAGGTGTTTTGAGGATGTTCGGTTCATGATTTGAAAACAAATTTAGTATGATGACAATAGTCAAAGAGGTCATTATTTTTTCATCATCAAAATAATAATATTAGAATAATTATCTTTTTTATAATTTAATTATAATTTTAGGACCAACTATGTAAGTTGGTTATGAAAAATGATTTTTTTTACAATCATAGAGATGGTTGGTCATATGTACGGATGAATAACATTTCCATTTTTAAATGAACACAATGAAATTAAAGTAGGAATTATTTTATCATTACATAATTATAATAATATCTATAATATCATATTAATTTTTATATAGGACAATATTTTCAATCCATGTTAGGAAGTGATGAAAATTTAAATACATTGGTTCACAAGGTGGTAGTCTACACGTACACGTGAGTGGTGTTATATTTATTTATTTTTTTTAAATTACAAAAAAGGAATTAAAATATTTATTTACCATTATATATTGAATTTTTTTATCATATATATCATATTATTTCTTTTGAATCCATTTTTATGACCATCCATATGATTCGGTGATGAAAAACCAATCACATCGCTTCATAGAGGTCATAATCCACACCTACACATGAACAAAATTATCATTTTTATATGGATGGAATAGTTAGAAAATAAGTGGTGTATTATCTTTATATAAGAATAATTATGTCACTAATATCATCTATATATACATTAAATCCATCATTGTAATCTTCTCTAGAATTCTGTGATGGAAAATGAATTATATTGGTTTGTGATGCATCATGTCACCATCCAAACAAATGATGGTTTCATTTCCCATGTGGCCAAAGAGAGGATGTATAAAGGTTATGACATTAAAATAATAAAAAATAATTATATTAAAGACAATTATTTAACTATATAATAATTTTTAAATGTCTTTTGAAGGATGTAGAAGAAGAACTAATACTAAGACATTCAGTTAAATGTTATACCTATTCTTCAGACACCCTCCTTTAATTTACACCTTAAACCCTATAAGGTTTGTATTCTACCCAAAAAAAACTCTAGTACATGGTTAGGTATTATAGGAATGAATTTTAATAGTTTTTTAACAAAACAAATGTCTCTTGAAGTATGTATAGGATAAAAGATTGGGTGTCCTTTTATAAGTAGAGGAGTTGATACACTTGGAATGTTTCAATAACTTTAAATATTAATAAGTCATTTTCAGTGAAAACTTTCCCATAAACAATTAAATTTAGATAATAATTTTATAATTTTTTATACAAATCAATCCAATAGGATTTATACATGTCTTTAAGTCATTATGACCCTTATCACTTTAGGTTAACCCTAGTAAACTTGTTTTACCCTTAACCATGGTAAATTATTTTTAATATTTTTACTATTAATTATGAAAAAAATTAAGCTGAACTTATTATATAATATTTGTTATGATAATTAAAACATATAATACATTTTTTTACATTAAATTCATATATGTTCCAGAATTTGATTTATAATTAAACCCGTAAAATGTGATGAAAAAAGGTTTTTCTGAACAAATTTCTTCTTAATTATAAAACGTTTGTATACAAAAATCATGCATAAAATTGATCGCAATGGTATTACTTGGATTATTAATAATAAAAACAAAATTTTTACATTAAAATTATTTTATAACAATATATTACTTTTAAAATTTTTCAAAAAAAAATTCAATAAAAATAGGTGTTCTTCATTATTTATTTGAAAAATCAAAATTTTCCTAAAATTCTTGAAAAAAAACTAAGATATTTTAGAAACTCAAAAAATATATTTTTTATAAAATTAAATTTTTTAAATTTATAATTTAATATTTTAAAATACCCAATATAATACATTAAAAAATGTATTAAGAATTGAACTACTTCTTTTTTTATCAAAAAATTAAATAATATTCTTGTCATGAATATAACTCTATAAAATATTTTTCCTGAATATTAATTAAGAAATAAATTTATTTATTATTTAAATTTCCAAGATTTTTAAACTACTTGTATTGAATCGAATAAAATTAGTACACGGTTAAATTTAACCACTATGGGGAGATACGTCTCAAATGTAATAGACACACTACGCACAATAATAAGGAAAACACTCAGTATATTCCCTCCAACAAGACATCTCAAAACTCCACAACACATAGGATACCTCTCAAAATGGAATCACAACATATAAGGGAGGTTAAACCTACATAAATAAGACATCAAAGTCTTCCTTTACTCCTAACTGACCTCCTTTTAACTAACCCTTTCATCTCACAACTTTATGTTTTAAAATATTACATTTTTTAATAATTATAACAACCACTTAAAAACTTTCACACATAATAAAAATACCAATTCTGATTTTAATACCTTTAAAAAATTTCATATAATATTTACATAAAAATAAAATTTTATTTTATAATTTATGAAAAAAATCAAGACACATTTTTATAATATGTTAAAATTTTATTTTAGAGGTCTTAGTAAAAGGGGAGAACCACTAACCTAGGGAATACACCATCCCCTTAACCACATAAAAAACCCTCCAATAATGGAGTAGAAAGAATAACCTCTGGAAATTTATACATTTGATGGCCTGTAATATTATAATTAAAATATATAAACTGTAATGATAAATTATACCTCAAACTACTTTGAAATAAATCTGGGTGCCATGCTCTAACTCTATAAGATTTTCTCTCTCTTTATTTAAATGGTCCTCGAGACACATAACTAATGGAATTCGTCTCAACCTTCTTTACTATATTTAATGGGATGTTATCATATCATATAGTCATCGATAAACCTCTATCTACTTCATCATATTGATCCCTACCCTCCATTTAAGACATGAAATATAAATCTTAATAGATCACTGAATCTAAAACCTCAATATAGAATGGAAATGTTTTTCCCTCACTTCTTCAATAGTCCAAAAATATAGAAACTGACTACTCATATCCTTGATGTTATTAAAAAGTCTACACTCAATATTTCCAACTACTTGAGCTAATTATGATCTTTATTATGGTAATCCATATGAACCATAGAATGAAAATACTCTTAGAATAATTTTATAATATCTACCCATAAAATAATTTTGGAATTTCAATGCATAATATTACAACATCCTTCAACCTCATTCTAAAACAAACCAACAACCAAATGAACATGAAATCAACCAGATTTTTTTCTAACTTAAAGTAATATTCAATATATTTTAACAATTTATTAACATTATATAATGATTCATCAATAACAAACTATGGTATAACATACCACTAAAACTTCAATAACACTTCATCCCATGATTTCAAAATTTTCTTTTCATGTTCCATTCCATGAGGACACTTTAGTGGTATATAATTAATCTAGAATCAAATAAAAGAAATTGTTATTATAAAATTCATAGCCCACATCAATGAAATTGACTGCTACAATCATTTCTTAGAGGAACCACCCATCACTAAAACACACTACTATGCTTCTTAACCTACCCCTAACTATTAAACATCCTTCCACCCCCAACCACATCATTACTCCCCATATTATCAATCTATCAAAATATTTTTTATTCCAACTTAAGAAAGGGAAAAAATTGTCCTGGGAAATTGACCACATGATCACTGCCCAAAACCCCTAACCATCATGATATCATAGCCACATAAAAGGGGAAAATATCATCAATACATAAATTAAAAATAAACTATAATTAATTTTAACCTAATTTTAAAGAAGAAATATAAATATTCCTTGAATCATTTATAATACTAAAAAATCACATAAAAGAAATTTTATATTAACTAATTTATATATCAGAGAAAAATGTTATGAAAAAAATAAAAAATATTAATGTATAAATTTCATTAACAATTTCATAAAACAACTCTCAAGCTTAATAAATAAAATTTCAATGAAATAAACATATATTATACATTTAGTTATATTAATCAAACCTAATTTTATATTATAAAATGAAAAATCTACATAATATTTATTCACATAAATCATGATTTACATGCTCAAACTAAATATTCTCTATGAATATTATTACGAATAGAATATGGTTTCATATTATAAAAAGGGTACATACTTTTACTTTCATATGATATAACTAATATTACTAATGAAGATTATATCTTGATTTTAGAATAAAGATAAAATAATCTAATTATCCATGTGATATAATAAATATAATAACATGGTATTATGATTAAATTTAATATTTAATATATCCCAGTAATCATATATAATAGGTCACCCATAAATATTCATTTTATTAAAAAACATTAGTCTCATCATCATTGGTAACAAAATCTATATATGTAATCATTTTGAATTTCACTTTCTACCACTTAGCCTGAATTAAATCATTTAACAAATAATGAAATAGGTGGAATTAATTTTATACATAAAATATTTCCATTAATAAAAAAAATTTATACATATTCCATGCATTTGATCTGTCATATATTATGAGTTTAACTAAAAACATGGACTAATATATTGTATGAAGAAAATTAAAATCTCTTAAATAATGAAACACAATTCTTAAACATATGTGAAAGTTATTCATAGTTCATAAATGTTATTATAAAGGAATAAACAATTTGAGTGGTTTGAATTTATAAAGTATGATTTACTAGAAACATTAAAAATTATTGAATTATAACAAAAATATCTTATAAATGTTTTCTACTCACTATTTTAAATTTCAAATAAGAATCAATCAATATATATATATATATCAAAAAATGTAATGAAACATTAAATAATTTGTTTTTTATGGGTTGATTAAGGAAATGACAAAGTTATATTAATTTTTTTACCATGTTAAACATATTATATAGGTTACTAAGATACATAGGTTGAATCACAATGGGGACAATTTTTTTTATATTATATGGTCTCCTTGACTGACATCACACACTAAAATAAAATAAAAAAAATTTCTTATCCAAACCCATTCAACCTCATATGTTTCTAAATCTATACTTAATCTTAACTTTCAATTACATATCTGATACACTATTATCATGATACACCCCCTTTATAACTCTTTCTAGGTTTGAAGAAATGTTTAATGTGACCCCAAAAGATCTCTTTAAATAGCTCATGGGTCAGTGGTTGGCACTGAGAGTGTAGAATGAACTTATAAGAGGAATTTACATCATAAATCCTAGGAATGATAAAATAATACCACCAATAAACTTTGAAAATTTCATTAAATAAATATTCTCCCATAAACCAATATTTTCTAAATGTTAATTTTTACAACACCAATAAGTAATATAAATGAGAAATCTCCCCAAAGACTACACGATCCACTTAAACAATACCTTTGAATCCCCCTTGAATTATACTTTAATACATCTTAGGAAAAAATTTGGTGTGGTGAGAATTTGGAAATACAAAGTAGTTTATTTCTTAAACATATGAGTATCTGTATGGAATTAATATGAAAGAGTATACATGAGTAAAAACAACCATGAATAGAGAAAATAAGAATTAGAATAAAAAAATATAATCATAAGTACATAAAAAACATTGCATTTTTTTCCTAACTTCTTCCACTCCCTATTTAATTTGTGACCATGAAATACCAACCAAATATCATTATGAACTTATATAAAAACACTAATATTAAGAATAAAAATAATAAAATTTCATCATATAATGTGGGAAATATCATCAAATTCTAAAACTCAATAAGGAAAAAATGTCCTAAAAATTTATCACCACTATTAATTGAAAATTCAAAGGTCATTCAAACTCACATATAAGTAGACATCCACAATAGGAAACCCATAATTTAGTTTTAAGGAATTATAGAAAATCAATAACAATTTAACCATGAAAAAAATTACTTCTTCATATCTCAATATAATTAATACACCATATATCACCACACTACATCAACACAATCACATCAAAAAATCTATTTTCACATTAGACAATAACACCACCCCATCCCATATCACCACATCATAACAACACATCACACCCTCAACACAATAGGGTGACATGAACATGAATGACATAAAAATATTTCCCTCTAACTTCCATTCATTCATCAACCATGAATCAACACTAAAATCACATTAAGGTTTCCAAATCCTTAATCCTTTAAAGCCATATCATCATATCTGGAATCAATTATATCCTATATCATAACATGCTCCATACTATATTAACACAACACTTTAAAAATAAAATAAAATAAAACAAATATAATTATATAACATATTAAACAATATATAACATGAAAAAAAAATTAAATAATAACTTTTATAAATAAATTAATAACAAAATCTTTGTCCAATAAACAATAAATAAGAGACACATAACCAATAACATTATATTTCTTTTATTTTCATTCCTTAATGGTGATTTTATTTAAATTTATTATAAATTTTAAAAAACATACAACTAATCACTTTAATATTTGATCGTCATCTTATATTTTAGTAATGAATGAAGAAACACATCTCTCTACCTCTCATACAACCTACCACACAACATCCCAATTCTGACCATCCTAACCATAGTAACAAAAGAGACTGAGTATAAAAACACAATAATTTTTTTTTATCTTTACCTATTTACTATTTAATTAAAAAATAATTCAAATCCCCATTTCCATGAATCCCTATTATAATCAATTTTCTATTTTTAGTAACAAAATATTTCATATTTCACAAAAAAATGCATTAAAATTTTGTAGAAATAAGGAAGATAATGAAATAATTTACTTAAAAAAAATCACTATCAATAACATATTTTTAATGCTATATTTTAAAAAAACGCCAACCCCCCAAATCCTATATATGATGCAACAACCCCTAAAAATTCATCAATATGAATTTTTATGTGGAATAGTTCTTGAAAATGGAATATAATAACTAAAACCTACCCCAAGACCTCGTACAGGACAATGTCACCATAACAATTTAAACAAACAATAAATAGCCTAAACCACCAATGAACCATCATTAATATAATCTATACTCAAAAAGGATAAAAAAGAAACTTATATGTCAATCAAACTATGAACACATCACCCTCACCCCCTTCATGCCAAGGAAAACCAACCCAGCCAAGATCAGTCTAGCCATAGTGGGATCTTTTAATAGCAATAACAATAAAATAATAATAATTCATTAAACTTTCATAATATTACCATACACCTTATTAGAAATTCATACTTTAATATTATTCCTCATGTAATTATCTATATTTAAATAGATTTAATTTTCCTTCTGAATATAGATGTGAACTAAATAATTAAAAACAACAAAATATTATTTCATCGATATGGATTATTATATATGGAGAATAAGTATAGTTTGTAAAATTGTATCTTGTATAATTGGATAATAAACAAAAAATATAATATAACTAGATGTTGATATTGAGAAACAATATAGCCCCCTATAATTATCATGGTCATGGAAAACAATATTAAAGGAAACAGAACATTAATAATAATATAAAATTTTTGGAAATAATGAATCCAAAACATTAAGAGGAATTGAATTGAATGATTAATTAAGGGAATAAGATGTATTTATAAAAAATATAAAATAAATATGATAGTTTGAATAGTAATTTGATAATTAAAATAATATTCACACCCATAGAATAGTAACATTACAATTAGAATAGTAAAATGTTGGTAAATAGTATTTACTATAAATAATAAAATTAAATATAGATTTTAAATTTTAGTAAAAAATAAAAAAATTAAGAAACTGAAAAGAATATATAAGTGAATTTTTAATAAATTTTATTTTTATGTATTTTCAAAAAAAAAATTCACAATAAATATTAAAATAAATTATTTTAGAAAATTATTTTGAGAAACATTAATTTTTTATGTAATCAATATTCTGAAATTTTCAAAAAGAAATAAAATATAAAAACAACTTTACTTTTTTATGTTAATTTTAAAAATTATTTTTTTAAATACCACAAGTTTTACATTATTGTATTGATTTAAAAATGTCCTCATAAATTATATAAATTTTAGCATAACCAAAAATTATTTATTAATGTAAATTACTCATTTTAAAATAATAAATATAAATTATTGACAAAAAAATTACCTCCAATGTCTAGAAATTTAAAGTATATCTTAAATCATTTTTTATTTCATTTTGTATAAAATATTAAATTTTTT
This sequence comes from Viscum album, assembly GCA_963277665.1. Taxonomy (NCBI): domain Eukaryota; kingdom Viridiplantae; phylum Streptophyta; class Magnoliopsida; order Santalales; family Viscaceae; genus Viscum; species Viscum album. Next base: position 839,588,249 of record OY728167.1, read on the forward strand.
TATGGAAGGGTAAAAAAATAAAAAATTTATGTAAATTTATTGAATAATGATTCATTATTTAAAATATCCCTAGATTTAAAAATAAGTAAATTATGTTTGATAACATGTACGACACACAACATTGAGCTTAAAAGAGCTCCAAAATATTATTATTCCAATATGATTGTTATGAAAAAACCATTAAATTAGAAGGAATGAATGGGATTAAATAATTTTGGAAATATATATAAATTTTATAATAATTAAAATTTTATAGATTAATAATTAGAAAATAATCACTAAATTTTTAGTAAAGCCATTTTTTTCTTCAATGATATGTTTTCATTAAAAATGGTTTTTATTACTTTATATGGGAAAGTATTAAAATTAACTTATAGAAACATTATAAACATTGTTTTAAAATATAAATATAAATTCTTAAATCAGAATATAAAAGTTATCCTTTGGTGAAATTTTGATGCTTTTTTGAAAAGTTTGATTTTCAATGAATAGTGAAAATACTTTTTTTATATTTAAAAATGTATTTTCTTTTAAATTAATTTAAAAAAAATCTATTTTTTTGTATTATTAAAACATAATTAGTTCTTTTTTATTTAAAATAATCCAATTATGGGTTTTTAAAGGAATTTTAAACTTGAATTTAGCATAAAAACATTTATATACTTTATAAAGTTGTTTTTCTAGAAAACTATTTTTCATTGTGTTTTGTTGGTTTAATTTTCAATTAAACTATGCCAAATTTTTTAATATTCAAAAAGGGATTCCATATTTTTCTTCAATACTTCCAAATTTGTTAAATATTACCCTTTTATATTTTTAATATGAAGAATAACCTTAGTAATTTTTTTTGCTACAATAAAGGGAAAATAGGGTAATTGAATTTTAAAATAAATTGATAAGGAATACAACATGACCGTAAGAATTGCCTAAATTTTATTTTATGATCGTAAATCACCTATAATAATCCAAATTATAAATTTATATTCGTTTTTTTAATTTTTATGTTATTATTACCTTTATAATATTTTATGTAAATAAATGATACAAATTTCACACTCTTATTTTTGATGACTATAATATTTTTAACATAGGGATAACCATAAAAAAAATTCACTTATAAATATTTTTTGGAAATATATATTATTTATCTTTACCATTATTATTTATTTTTATTTTTTAGTGAAGAAATAATTAATATAAATTCTTACACAACGCTAGAACGGTAATTATTCAATTAATTAAAAAATAAAATAAATTATATTAAAAATATTAAAACTAGTATAATTTGAAATAATTGACATGAAAAACTAATTATATATATAAATAAAAATTTATGTATGTATGAAAATATTTTATTTTATTTTAATTTATTTATTTTATTTATAAAATTAAATGTAAACGAATAGTTCTCAAATTGGAATTATTGATATTTTATGAAAATAATATTTTATTAAATGATATAGAATTCCTAAAAAATATTATATTTAGAAAATTGATTATAATATGGTTGAACATATGAACCATGGTCCATTTATTATTTGGTTCTTCATTTATGGTAACTAGCTTGTTCCTCAAGGATTAAAAAACATTATCATCACGGTTAGAGTTAAAAGGGATAACGGGGATTAAAACAAAATGATAAGGGTGAATATCATATCCAAACATGTCAAAATTTTATTTTATGGGAGTATTTAGAATCAAAATAATATTATATTCAAATATTTTATATTTATATTGATTTTTAAGTCAAATTTAATTTATATTAATTTAATATTTTTTGAAATTCCAAGAATGGCCCTCTCCTCTATTATAAATGGGAACCTCTTCTTCTCAATTCTTCACAAATAGAAATCTTTTTGGCACAGTAAATACTAACTCAAATACTTTCCTAAAATATATCCTAATGTTTTGGGGGCATTATATTGGTCATAATACCAATCATAGAGGTCTTAAGTTGTTAAACAATGAATATTTTTCAAAGAAGAGGTATTGTTTTTAACCGCATGTTATAGTTGTATTTCTTCTTCCACCACCTAAAAGTATTCTAGAAACATGATAAAATAATAATACTAGTATAATAGAAATAAAAAGATATTATTATGTAAATTTCATAACCTATATCCTTCTCCTCTTCCATCAAATTCGAAATGAAACCATCATTCGTGTGTACGACGAACTACCGCCTCACAAACCGATGTAATTCAATTTTAGTAAAAAAATACTAATGGATGGTTATAATGATGGAATTGATGTTTATATATGATAATGATGACATATTTATCATTATTAAAATATAATATATCATTTACTTTCTTATATTTCTATTCAGTGAAGAATAATAATGTTATTTATGTGTACTTGTAGTCTACCACCTTCATATAGATATGTGATTCATTTTTCATCATTACATCACATGAATGGAATATGTATATTTATGTTTAAATAAATAAAATGTTATTGATAATATAATTATCCTTTTGGAAAGATAATATAATACTTACTGTTTTTCCATGATGATCGTTGGAAAGTGGACACTTTACTCATGTGTTTGTACGACCTAACATCTACATGATTGTAATATAGATCATTTCCCATTACCATAATTCATAATTAGTTTTAAAATTTTCATTTATGTATAAAAATGATAATTAATCCATGAATATGATTATAGATATGTTTTAATAATAATCACTTTGATCATAACCAACCCACCGAAGTCATTTTTGTCTTATAAATTGAATATCATCTAAACGACCAATGTGAACTTAATAGATTAAGTAATTTTATATAAATTGGTGATGGATAAAATAAAAGGGATAATAATGATGAATAATTTTCTTAATAAATTAAATAATTAACATAATTTTATTATTCATGAATATGAGTAATGTAGATGATGAGTCAGACTTGAGGTAATGAAATTTCTTTAGAAAATATACTTTTAACACATCCCTTAAAACTCACGTTTTCTTATATTCCTATATATTAAAAATTATTTTATGTACATATTTATAATAAAATAAAATAATTTTAATTGAAATTTTTATCTTTATTTTGAATTTATTTAAAAGTATTCAAAAGGAAACTTTTTATGGAATTTGTATTCATTATTTACAAAAAGAAAAAAAACAATGTTCTATTTTAACATATACAGAGATACTGCATTTTTATACCACCATAATTATTATTTTATTTTATAAATTTTTTATAAGATTCAATGTTTTCTTCAAGTAAAAACCAACCTTCTATATGTTCTGGTTATTTTTAAAAATTATTTCAAAATTATATAACTATTTAAATATCCAAAAAACATTATGTGTAAAAGGGTTTTTTGAGAAGTATAAGATTTTATATGTTATCGTTTTTTTGGTTCATGGAAATATTTAATGATGAAGGGTGATTCGGTTACAGACCAAGGGTAGGTGATCTTGTTATATCTCTCCACCACACTGGGTAAAGGGATGGAGTTTAATGATTACGTTTCTCCTAATAAATTATACTAATTTACTATGATGGTTATTTAATGTATAATTGTAATGGAAATTAAAAGTCTAACTGTGATAATTACTCAAAGTGTAACCCTGGTGGTTCTTACCTGTATAACCATGAGTGTTACTACTAATGTAATAGTGATATGAATAGTATGACTCATGTTTCCTACATGATTTATTTATACATTCTATGGTCTTTACTGAAATATTATTATTTTTCAAGGTAAGCTTAGTAGTTTATGTTTCAAGAAATAGTTTTCATCTTATTTATGGTTAAAAGTAAAATTTTTTGGGAAAAAATCTTTATATTTCCATGATTACAGAGAATCATTTATGAATTTTACTTTTTATTCAATATTTGTTATGAAATGTTTCATGAAAATATTTGGGCATAGAAGTTTATTTATTTGGGTAAAAAATATTTATTTTGAAAGTAAATTTTATTTTGAAAAATAGAAAATTTTATAAATATTCATGAACTAATGGTTTTGTTCTTTCTATTAATATCTCTTGATTATATTTTTGTTCTCATCCCTTGTTTTAAATTTTTTCCATAGAATGAGTAGGGATAATTATTAGGTCGAGATAAAAAATTTAATAACGTATCTTAAAAATAAAACATGTTCATTTTTTTAAAAAAAATTGTTGGGAAAATGGATACTGAATATAAGTGTCCAATTTTTCATACATGTGTTTTTTATGTCAATGTTATGAACTGAATCTCTAAAAGTATAAATATAATAGGTATTTATTATCATATAAAAATTAATTTTAATGTTTAAGGTAGGGTATTTATAGTTCATATCTGAGAAATGTTTGGACAACATTATATATTAGGATGTTTTCATGTTAATTTATCCTAAGGGTTATGGATACAATCATTGTTTTATAATATTAAAGTTTATTATAAGTTCAAATTAATATAAAACCAATTTTTTTAGGTTTTATTTGATGGTATTTTAAGTGAATAATGATATTTTGGGAGATAATTTACTAATTTGAGGTATACGTTGCCCTTTGGTTTAATGTGAATGATTATTTTAGAATAATGTTATTAAATTTTTGGGAATGTAAGCGGAAAGATTTAAAATATACTTTGAGGTTTAAAATTTATTTAATATTGAAGTTTTTAATGTTTTTTTATTTTAATGTTAATTTATTATATAATTTCTATTGATATTGTTTTTATAAGGAATATTTTCATTTTAACATGGAATAATTAATTCCATGTTTTAATGATGTTCCTTTATAAATATTAATAACTATTTACAAAGATGAATGATAAAGGGCCACACTCAACCTTCTAATCCCATCTAGATGATTTAATCACCACTATCAGGAAAAAATATTTTTCAAATGATTTTCAAAGCTTTTTTAAAATTCAAATCTCTTGAAAGAAACTATTCGATATATCCAACACCTTTTTATTTCTCCAAATTTTCTAAGGATCATGGAATATAATTTATTTGTTTTCAAAATCTCAACACATCAATGTTATTCAGAAATAGAAATACATCCAAGGACTTCAATATTTCATTTCTAGAGATACGGAATTCAAGCTAGAAGATAAAAGGATATCAATGGTTAATGGTTTAAGTAACAAATTTAATTAATGATGTGTTTTCAATGATATTCTGATATATTATGATAACTATGAAACATTATATATTAGATTTTGTTTTCAAAATTTTGAGAAACGTGTTAGAAGAAATCCATACCATTAAAATGTTGTGCAGTGAAAAGGAGATAGTTTTTAGAGATATTAATTTATAGAAATATGATAAAGGGATAGATACACTTTTGGGATAAAATGTGCTTTATGTTAAGGAAATATTGGTCAATTAAGATTATCTGATTTTTTCAAAAAATGAGATAAATATAAAAAAATGGAAGTTTAAAAGTTATTTTTTGATTAATGTGGATGTTAATTATATTTTTCATAGTGTTGTAGGAATTATATTAATATAGTTTTTCTAAAAGGAGAACCTATAGGTTGGGTGAAAAACTGTCAAATTTTGAAAGGCCGTTGGGCTTGAACTCACATCCTAATGGAAACAAAGGTGCATATCCTACCACTATAAAATGTGATTTCCTCATTAATATGACATTAAAAATATAGATTAATTTGATTTTGGAAAAATATGTTTTATAATATAGATTATTGTGGGATTGAAAAATGATTTTTTGATTAAGTGATTAAAGTTATTTCAGAAAAAGGTCACTATGTGAGACAGATTATATGGTTAAGGTAAATATAATATTATGGTATTTAATTTAATTATTAATGGATTAATTATTATTTGGAAACATATTTGGACTTATGATGATTCAGGTTGTTTATGGAAACTATCATCATATCTTAGAGATTGTATGAATATGTCTTATAAATTTTTGGTATAAGACATTATGAGTGATTTATATTTTTTAGAGATAAATATTAAATTCATCTTAGAATAATATGTGATTAGATATTTTTAATTATTATGTTTCAATATCAATCAGGAATATTTTGAAAAATTTTAAGTTCAGTTATATTTCAAATGATCTACGTTGAAGTTTTGGTGCTGTTATTGAGGCTTTATAGATTAATGTTGTATTACATCATATAAAGGTTTATTTATTTGGGAAATTAACTGAACTTATTCTAAACATTATGGTTTTGGTTAATTTATAAAGATGGGTTGTATAGATTATTATCCATTTGTAAAAGATAATCATTTTATTCATTTTGGTAATTAACTGAAATTATTCTAGACATTATGGTTTTGGTTAAATTATAAATATGGTTGGTATAGATTTTTATCCATTTGTAGAATACAATGATCTGATAGAAGTTTATTTTAGTGCTTTAGATAGAAAAAATTATCTTTAATTCACATAATTTTTATAAAAAGATGAGATCGTGTTGAATATTTATTAAAGAATGAAATTATACTTATCATGTAGGTATATATATTTATTTTATTTTTATATAAGGTAAATGAATTCATAAAATCTTTGAAAATTATCTTGAAACCAATATTTATCCTATTACCATCATTTTTTATGAATCAGTTGTCTTTTTCAAACTATATTGGTTTATGGTTTCATTGTAATTGAAATTCTCATGATAAATCAATTTTTGTGCTCAATGATATCTATCAAATATCTATCATTATTTGGACATTACATTTGTCTTCAATGTCTAAATTTTTACCTTCCTCTATTGATTGCCTATTTAGAAACCTAGTTATGTGTTATTCTATATAAGCTTTTTGTTTTTCCCTCTTTTTTAAGGGGATGTATTTTAACCATTTTATGATGTGGGTTTTCAAAAAGAAATTTTCAAATGTGAATCCCTTGATTTATAAGAAAAATATAAAATGGAAAGGAAAAAATTTATTAAAGAGGAAAATTTAATATCCTTAGATTTTAGAAGAAGGATATTATGATTGATAACGTGTACGACACACAACACCATGCTTAAATAAATAGAGAAATGTTTTCATTCAAGTATGACCATTTCAAACTTTCCATTAAATTGGCAGGTATGAATAGGATTGAATATTTTTAAAAATATATATATAAAGGTTATAATAAATAAAAATTTACTGATTTTCGATTTGTAAATAAGAACTCAAATTTAATTAATTCCATTTTATTCTTCAAAGATATTTTTTCTTTCAAAATTTCTTTTTATTACTTTTTGTTAGTGAATAATAAAAATTATTTCTAGAACCTTTAAAAAATTATTTTATAAATTAAATATCATTTTTAAAATCAGCATATTAAAAATATCTTATGGCTAAATTATGAATTTTTTTTGGAAAATTTTGATTTTTGAATGAGAACCGATAATAAATTTTTTATTGAGAACTATATATTCATTTAATGTATTTAAAAAGTAAAATTATATTTTGGATTATTTTAATGTTTTCATGGTTATTTTTTGTTTAAAAGAATCCAATTATGGGTTTTGAAGTAAATTTTGAACAATAATTTAGTATAAAAACATTTTTATATTTTAGAATGGAGTTTTTCTGAAAATTTGTTTTTAATCAAGTTTTGAAGTTTTATTTTTAAATTAAATTCTACCCATTTTGTGTTTTTAATCTTAAAAAATGGATTACAAAATTTTAATTAGATTTTTTTAATTTGATAAATATATCCTTCTTATTTTCTCCCAATGTGAATAGTAACCATTGTAATTTTTGTTACTATAATAATGGGTAAACCAGAAATTGATGTTAAAAATATTATAAGTACTAAAAAATGAACTAGACACTTAACTAAATTTTATCTTATGATTATATATCCTTAATAATTATTAAAAGGTCTAATATATTCCTTTTTTCCATTTATATTTGATTATGACCTATATAAGATTGTATGTAAAGAAAAGTAAAAAATGTCACAATATTATTTTTAATAACTATAATATTTTTCACATGGGGATAACCAGATGATACACTCAATTAAAAATAGTATTTTTAAATATAAATAATTTATATTCATCATAATAATTTATTTTTAACTTTTTACGGAAGAAATATTTAGCTTAAATGATAACACATTTCCAACGTAGTAAATATTCAATTAATGGAAAAATAAAAAAATGATATTAAAAAAAATAAGATTTGTATTATTTAGAATAATTAACATGACCCAAAAATATTCTATATAAAAGTATTATTGGGTTTAAATTTCATTTGTTGTCTTGATGTAACAAAAGTAAAATTAATTGAATAGTTATAAAATTGATGTTACTCATATTTTATGGAATCAATATCTTATTTAATGATATAAAATTTCTAAAAATCCTATAATTTCCCATGTAATTATGATACGGCTTAAAAAATTAAAAATGATCCATTTAGGGTCTTTTTTTTATTTATGGAATCTATATGAATCCTCAAGTCATAAAAACCCCCGTTATCAAAGAAAGTGTAAAAAGGGTTAATGGGGAATTTAAAAAATCAGATAAGGAAAACATTTTGATCCAAACATGCCCAAACATTATTTTATGAGAGTAATTTGAGAAATAGTCATCTTATATTAAAATCCTTTCAATTTGGATCCATTTTTATATCAAAATTAATTTATATTAATAAAAGTTTTTAGGAAATTCCTAGAATTCCTCTCCCCTCTCTCATAAAAGGGTGCCTCTTCTTCTCAGTTATTTACCGTTAAAAATAATTTTTTTTTAATAAATGACAAAATAATTTTCCATGATATATAGGACTTGTATTTTTAATAATAAAAGTATTATTGGTATTAAGGTGTTTATCATAGGATATTTTACAAATAAAAGGTATAGTTTTTAACCCCGTGGTTTAGTTTTATTTCTTCTTCCACCTCATTAAAATGTTATTAAACCATTTTAAAATTATATAAAAAATCCATATAATTATATTCTATTAAGTAAATTTAATAACCTATATCCATATTTTTTCCCATAGAATAAGAAATAAAACTTTTATTTGTGTGTACACCAGACTACCACCTCGTGAACTGATGTAATTCATTTTCCATCACCGTTTATCACAAACGGTTTTAATGATAGAATTATTGTTTATATAAGGTAATAATGGAATATTTATCATTCAAAAAAGTTAATATATCATTTAATTTATTACCTTTCCATTAACTGAATAATGATGTCATCATTCATGTGTACATGTAGACTACCACCTCCATAAAGCAATGTGATTGGTTTTTCATCATCACGCCACATGGATAATATATATAAGTATATTTATTGAAATAAAATGGTATTTATGATATAATTAAAATTCAATATTGAAAAATTTATACTTACCTTCTTTCCAAAATGATCATTGAAAAATTGAATCATTACACATGTATATGTATGGCTTACCATCTTAGTGACTATAATGCAGTTCATTATTAATAACCATCATTCATGATTGGTTTTAAAAGTATAATTTATGTCTAAAATTGAAAATTATTAAATTATTATTATTCTTTTGATGATGGAATAATGTCCTTTTTGACCATATTCAAACCACCGAAGTCATTTTGGACTTACAAACCGAATATTGTCAAAATGTCTGATGTGAATTTAACTGATTAAGTAGTCGAATATAACATAGTAATTGATAATATAAAAGAAATAATAAGTATTAAAAAAAAATTTAATCAAGTAAATAATTATTATATTTTTATTATTTAGTAAGATATGGAATTTACATGATGATTTGGACCCAAGGTAAGGGACTTTCTTTTAAAAATACCCTTTTTATGTTTCCCTTAAAACTCTCTTTCTCTTCCATGCCTATCTATTTAAAATTATTTTACATAAGTATTTATATAGACATAAAATATTTTTTAAGGAAACATTTATTTTTAAATTTAATTTTTACAATTTATTTCAAAATATATTTTTATAGAAAATCTTTTTAAGTTATTTAAAAAAAGAAAAAAAGAATGTTATATTTTAAAGTATATGGAGATAAAGAATATTTACACCACCATAAAAATCATTTTATTTTTTTGTTCCTTTTAAATATTCAATGTTTTCTTCAAATAAAAACCATCATTAATAATTTTATTATTATTTTAAAAAAGTGTTGTAAAATGGAATGGATATTTCAATATTCAAAAACAATATTATGGGTAAATGGAACATTTTGAAAACTGAAATGTTTTATGTGATGGTTTTGTTAATGTTCATGGTAATTGTTTATGATGATAGTTTGTTTCATTATAAACTAGGGGTGGGTGATCATGTTATATCTCTCTAATTTATTTTGTAATGGTTTGAAGATAACTGATTTGGTTTGGAAATTTACCATGATGGTTATTCCAAGTATAATCAACATAGTTATTACAAGTTTAACAGTGATAGTTACTCCAAGTGTAACTAGGATGGTTACTCCCTCTGTAACCATGGGGGTTACTCTATATATAAAAGTTATATTAAAATTATTCTCTAAGTTTCCTAAATTATTTATTCATTAATTCTATGGTCCTTATAAATATCTTATGATTTTGTAGGGTAACCTAAGGAGTTTGAGTTTAATGAAATTATTTGAAACTTTTATTATGAAAAGAATAATTTTATGAAAAATATTTCATGAGATTTACATAATTTGAAAGAAAAATTTCTTAATTTTATTTTTCCTTGTTGATTTTTAATGAATATTTTTTTAAACTCATTTTGTAGAAAATTTTATTTCTTGATTAAGAAACTTTTTATTTGTAACCCAAAGTTTATTTCGAAAAAAGGATATTTTTATGAGTATTCATGGATTGTAAGCTTCTTTATTTTATCTCCCCTAATGAGATTTTTGTTCTCATGCCACATTTTAAAATTTTTTCACGTGATTTTAAGGGACAATTATGAGGTCAAGATGAAAATGGTGAAGATGTGTCATGAAAATAAAACATGTTTCTATTTATATGTTTTGTTTTATAGGAAAAAGGGATACTAAATAGATGTGTCCAATTTGTAATATTTGAATTATTTATTTAATATTGATGATATAGCTCTCTAAAATTATAAACATAAAACATATTTGGGAATGTTAAAACGTGAATTCAAATGTTTATGACCGGGTCTTTATATTATTTAATGTTTTATAATTATTGAATGTTTTAATTGGAAATTCAAATTCATTCAAAATTTTAACCTTAAAATTACCCTCCCATCTAGTACAAATACTACATCTCACCCCCAAATGGAAAATAACATATCAATAAATTCACTTATCCAAATCACTACCCATACCCCTCTTTCTAAGTCATCTTATAACCTTAATTTCATTCAATTATCTTAAAAATCCAACCTATCTAAAAAATGTCCTAAGAAAGGGAGAATCATCATGTACTAGATATCCCTTCAAAAATTTTCATTTAAATAAACTTCTTAAATTACTAAATTCTTCCACTCCCATATGTAAAAAAATCATCATTTATTTATTGAGTATGTAAACCTTATATATATGTCATTAGATATAATATACTAATTAGAAACAATTTATAAAAATAATAGTATCTCAATCCCTATCTTTAAAACGTAGTACTAATATATATTATTTATTAATAAAGGGATAAAAACCTAAATTAAGGATGAGTGGGAGATAGAAAATTAGACAATAATATATGCAAAAAAAATTAAGAAACAACTAAATGATAAGAAAAATATGACATACCATATCTAAGGATGTAGGGCCAAAGCACCAATTGTAAGAGTTGGATCCCTATCCCTAAGAGAAGGAATAGTATTTATAAGTCAAATTTTTGATATCCAAAACTGATTTAACCTTGATATTGTCTTAAATATATGTAGTTATGATTTCCAAGCCCACTAGGTATACATTTTATGTTAATTGAGCTAATTTAAACATGGCATAGGTATAACCAAGTTGAATATTTTCCTATATTTGAAGTTCCTCATTTATTTCCTTGGAAAAATTCTCTCATATGGATAAATCCATTGTTGATGGATCTATTATCACATTCAATTTTTATTTAGTTCTTTACCGGTGACCATGAAAATGTTTCAAATGATCTTTTCACTATTTTAGTGATGTGGGAGGAGTAAGAAAGTATACCTTGGTATCAAACTTCCATAAAAATAGTGACTTTATCTCAGTCATAGGTTACTAGGTTTACTTTAAGATCAAGATTTATAGACACACCAATTTTACTAGTTTTCCTAATAATTATTGGGATAAGAAAATATGAATAATTCCTGATATATCTAACATTATTCTGTAGAATCAAAGATAACCATCACAAAAAAATATTTCATTTTTTCCTTTCTCTATACACATTGAAAACTCTCAAATGATTTAGTCTCTTCATCATTCTCTGATGAATCCTAGAAGTAGTTCTCCTCCTCTATGGTAGACCCAACCAAACTATTAGTTCTTTATTCCAATGGATTCTTGAGCTTATATTTTCATATCGATGTTTTTTGGGGCATCATGACCATTTGAGGTGAGGCTAGGGAAATAATTTCACTCACATATGAAACTCTATATTTCTTATTCTTCTTTATGGAGAATGTCATTTATCAAACTTATCCTTCCATTTTGTTTTCAATGGTAATATATATGGAGATAAAGTGATTCAAATGAACAATATTTGTATAAAAATTCTATTTATGTGACTCTTCCTTTAGATTGGTGCACTGTAGCACTGGTTAGACCTACATTTATTTCAGAATGTAAGATCAGATCATTCTAAGACCCCATTGATCCAATGTTTATAAATTATATCCTACCCCAACAAACTTTTTACTTAAAGGATGTAACGCCCTAACCATAGTTACCCAGAGTTGGTGCATTATTTTAATACATTGGCATGATTACAAGGAATCAAGTCCTGAAGGACCGATTAATTTAGCAATCATGGAAAATAGATTAAATACATGAACATTACAGTACACATTATAACATAAAACACAACATAAATAATCCTTTTAGAATGTCATTGTTCCCTTAGCTTAACTCTGCATCTCAATCATAAAAAACTTCTTGGGATCCTGGGAAAATAAAACATAAGAAAGGGTTGAGCTCAGATGCTTAGTAAGGGTAAATAATTTAGTAGAAGCTATAAAATTTTATGTAAAGATGTGTAATAAAATCAACATCCTTTTAAACATAAATTTGAATATAATATGGAAAAAATAAATCAAACATTACCATATAAACATGCACATGGATATTCTACTAGTCAAATAATCACATGTAATAACTAATTCATAATGAGGGAATGCATAATACCTGACTATAATTTTTATGTCAAGGCCTCATACCAGGACCTAGGGGCTAACTATAACCAGACCCCAACCTGGAGAGCCTCTGTTACTGGACTCCATCCTGAAGAGCCTATGTAACCGAACTCCAACCCGGAGAGCCACTATAACCGGACTCCAACCCAGAGGGTCTGCTATAACCGAACCCCAACCCGGAGGGATTACTTTTACCAAACCCCAACCCGGAACATACTAGTCTAATACATTCATCATAATAAAAGGTTAAAATATAACACAAACATTCGTATTAAAACTAGCATATTAAATGTCAATACTTTAACCATAAACCATGAATGACATAAAAATAACTCATCCATAGTCAAACATATCACAAAACCTTAAATAAAATATGGAAGATTTTTATAATAATAAATCAACTTCAAACAAGTGTAAAATTTATCAAAGGATGCTGACATAGATGAAATCAAAACTATTTTAGAGAAATATCTCTTTTTTATTTTGAAATCATTTAAGAGTCACGTAATTATAAAAAAACATTTATTTTGAAAATATTCTTATAAGATTGTAAGGGAAGATTCAAAGGTGTTATAATTTTAGAGAATAAATGCACCATTCGTATAAGTTAAAAAAACATTCTTACCTTAATTTTTTTAGAAGGTCATAAAGTACCTTGTTTGGAAAACGACTGAAAGATTCCTTTCAAACCATTTTATAAAAAGACAAACAAGGGTATAAATGACTTTAACCCATTGTCTAATAAATATAAATAAATTTTTTTAAATGAATTTTTATAAAACATTAATGTGGATGATAAAGAAGTCCCAGTAGATACTTACGTAAAAACAACCTCGGATAATAAAGAGATTGTGAAATTAACCCTTACCTTGCACTTTCCTTTGGTAGAGAGTATGTTTAACCTTCTGTATAATGACATTGTATGTTATTAAATTATACTAGAATAATATTCATATTTATTATATCATAAATGATTCATTTATGACATTATACTACCCATTTCATAATTATTTTCATGTTAAATTAACGTTTTGGGTAATAATCGCTTTCTTTATCGTACGTTTTTTAACGTGTTATTCTTGATCGTATCATTTAGATCACGATTCAAATACATCCAGAATATATAAAATTGTTTATATGTCATATATATTTAGAATATAAATATTTATAATAGATATATATATTAAATGGAAAACATTGTTTATGGAGACGGTAGGTCGTACATACGCATAAACGTTGTTTCTGTCTTCGTATCGTATTGAACGGAAGTAAGTGAATAAGATATATGTAAGTACATACATAAATACATATATAAATATATATATATCTCCAGTATAATTATTATTTCATATATTACATACTTATTAATAATATATATTTTTATAATCATCGATGAATGGTGAACGTGGAAATGAATCTCATCGCGTCTTCGAGAGGGTAATCTGTATGTACGCACAAGCAACAATATCATTTCCTTAATGATTAAAAGGTGTGGAATTGGATGGTATATTAATTTTATAGAGACATTATCATGTTATTTTCATTATTTATTTACATATTACTCATAATTATATCCATCGAAATAACATAGTGTCGAATAAAAATTTACACCATGGCTTGGAGACGGTAAGCCGTACGTACGCACACATTGTGACCTTATCATTCATTGAATGGATAGAATAATGAATATGGTTGTGACATATTTATAATAAAATCAAAGTACATAGAAGATATTGGATTTATTATTTTAGAATAGAAACAACAATGAAAGAGGAAGTGGAAGAAGAAAATAACTTGAAAGAGGTGATGAAATATTTACCTCTTCTTCGGGTTCTTCCTTTTGATTTGATCAAAAGGGCTCCTAACATAGAATTTCTGATAATACTAATGCCTCTAGGTTAAAGTGATGGATGTTGTAAGGATATTTTGGCAGTTTTTGGCATATCCAAAGGCTTTGGAGGTGTGATTTTGAGAGAAGGGGAAGTTCCCTTTTATAAGAGGGGTGAGGGTCACTTTAGGAAAAGATTAAAGTATTAATTTATTATACAATCATATTCAGTTTATAATTGCTCAAAATTAATTTATTTATAGACTTATGTGGTTATGGGTCTATATACTCTCAACAAATAGGTTTAAGACAAGTTTAGGTTACCATGTTAACATTATCTTTTAGATTTAACTCTTAGTTAAGTATTTTAACTTTTGTCATGTCTTCTTGTATTCTTACACTATATGGTTAACAAATTTACTATAAACTTCCAATAGAACCTCAAGTGGTTCATTAATGATATATATAATATTATCTAATCCCTTTTGCTGAACCTTATATTTTTAGGAATATAATATCAATTAATAATATAATATTTTTTTTAAAACCTCTTTTATGTCAATTTTGACACTATTTGGTATTTTGTTTTTTTAATTCATAACAAAATTATTACTTCAAAAAAAATTCATTTAATGAACCCTAATAGGTCATGTAAACCTATAAAATTACTATAATTCATTAAAAGTCTTGAATTAGATTTATTTGTGTATTTATAATATCAATTATTTTAATCTTTTATTAATAACGTAATTACTGCATCATCATTGTGTTATAAATAAATTTTAATTATTTAATGTCTAAAAATTATAAATAAATTACCATTATGTAGGAAATATTTTTATATTTCAAATTAATATTTATAGTCTAATTTATCTTATGTATAACCCTATATTAAAAATATTTTAGTTATGAAAACTTGAATTTAACACTTCTAACTCTTCTTTAAATTAAATAATAATAAATGTCCTAATCTAATCCAAGTGGACCTAAAGGATCATAATTTATTCCTAATGTTTTTTTTCTAATTAAACTTATCCAATAGAATTAGGACATGTTTTAGGGTAATTATAATATCATTTTTACCCTTAATTACCCTATTTACTTTTAACCGTGGTAAATAAAAGTCAAAAGTTAATATTCACCAAAAATTATTTTCATCTTATTGAACCAAATTTTACTTATTGATGTTAACTGTGTCTCTTGGATTTTTGAAATTAAACTCCCAAAAGTGGTAAAATTAAGTTTTATGCCAATTTTAAAATGCTCCTAGAAGGTGGGTAAAAGACGGTAAAAAGTTCAATAAAATTTCATATATCTAAAATTATTATAAAATGACTCCAATGAATTACATTGAACATATATAGGTATTATGTATCTATTTTGACTTAAAATAAATTAAAATAAAATAACTAATTACTTAAATAAATATTCGGTTTTAAACAATAACGCATTGTTTTTCACTATTCATCAAAAATTGAAAGTTTTCAGAAAAATACCAAAAATTTACCCTAATATAATTTTGATATTTTGAATTCAAAAACGAAGTCTATTTTACCAAATTAAAAACATAGAATTTTCATTCATTAATTTAAAATTATTTCCCGTTGTCAAAACCAAAAAACAGGTTTTAAAAAAAATTAAAAACTATCAAAAGATTGACACTTGTTTATGTCCAATTTCAAAGTGAAATTACTTACAATGACCAAAATCAGATTAAATGGTAAAAATATAATCTAATTATACATAAAAACCATTAAAATGTATAATTTAACACTATAAATTATTTTTATTAAAAAATTTGTTTTTAATATTTTTCACTATTCACCCAAATATGAAAGTTATCAGAAAAATACCAAAAATTTATCAAAACTAAATTTTTATGTCCTAATTATAAATGAGATGTTTATTTTGTGAAATTAAATATATAAAAGTTTCATGTATTGGATTTAAAAAGGGTTCATCATTAAAAGGCGGTAAAATTGCATTTTTTGAAAAATACTTTTGTTATCTGAAAAATTAATTTGTTCTTATATTATATATAAGAAACTCATAATATGGATTATAAAATTATAAGTATCATATTAAATTAAAAATTCAGGTAATACTATTCATAACCACTTTTGAACAGCTAGTTTGGTAAGTCGTGGTGTGCTTGAACTCGGTGTTGCGTGTAGTGAAAATTATTGAATTACTTTGAAGAAATAACATTCTATGAAATCATGGGGTGTTACATTATACCCTCCTTTAATAAATTGTGTCTTTGTAATTTGACATTGTTCTTTGAAAATAAAAGGTTAAAAATAGAAATATACCTTTGTGGAAAACCCAAATCGGAAATTGGGTTAATAAAATTTAGTCTTAATAAGAGGGAAAATGAAATGGAAAAGGAACCACCAAATTAGGGTTTCGAATAGAAGAAAATTGGTGGAAATTACAGACACATAATTAGAGAAAAAATATAAATATTTATAGGGAGTTATTGAGGCCATCAATCACAAACAAGTGTAAAATTGAGGTCCTCAAAGCCATCAATCTATGATGATTTAAAATATCATCGGTTCAACAAAACATAAGGTATTAGGATGGTACATTTTTTTTAAGATCCCTTCCCTAAAGATTAAGAATTACTTTATTCATAGAATAAGTGGAATATATATATATATATATAATTGACAAGTAGAGTATCATCCTTCAACTAATTCCTACCAAAAACTCATCATTCACTCCAAAAGATAATAGAATTCGAAAATATTAAATTTATCGTAATCGTATAGGGTTCCAAAAATAATGAATTTATAATTCATTTGTTAGACTATTTAAAAAAACTACATTACAAAAACCAGGACATCACGTAGGCCAGTGGTAGGTGATGCAACCTTGTTTCCCTTTGGTTGCGGGTTCAAGTCTTGCAGCCGTGTCGGACGCGACTGGTTGTCGCCAGACCTCCAGGTTGTCTTTTTTATAACAATCCAAAAATATTCTTAAGAAATTATTTAACCTTAACAATATTATCAAATTTCAAAATTAATCCATTCCAACCTTTAGACTTGTCCAAAATAGTTTTATCCAAACTCACAGTCCAAAATTTATAAGGAAGGTAAACATAATGAAGATCTTTTTTTCCACGTAATAACATGTGAATACCTTCATCATGTATTCTTATTAAAACATGGTAACACCCTGAATTACCATAAAACCATATTCATTACATTAATTCTCCCTTATTACTTATAGAATACTAGATATATTCCTTATATCCAAAAATTTTGAATACTCCAACAATGATGAAATAAACAAACCATTAATTACATCCAAGGTAGTCAAGAATATCCAATATAATTTATTCAAATCAACCATCACTTATTCCAAAATCACAACTTCAGTTTCAGGACCATATTAAGGTTTGTCTTACCTTTATCCGTGTATTTTCCAAAAAATTTAACTTGATGTAGAGTCAAATTTCATAAAACCATATAATCTCAAATCCTCAATGAAATAGTACTGCAGTACAATCTTTATTTATTTCCAAAAATTATATAACTGGTACATCATTGATACAACACTGAAATGACACAATTCATTAATAACAACATAAGAGCACTAGTCATTCCTATTCATATATGGCATTATCATAACTTGATTATTATCCAATAACATCCTTTGAGGTATACTCTTATGACTGGGACATTGATTCGCGTAGTCTCCCAACTCCTTGCAGATGGAGAATTTTACATTTGAAACCTTTTTCTTACCCTTGAAATCACATACTTGGTGTTCTTTCTCTCCACACTTATAAATAAACTCTTGTTCCCTTTAATCATTTACCAAGGTGATTTTTTCCACAATTATCACATATGGGAATATCATTCTTTCCCCACTTCCTTTTATCCATCTTTCTCCTTACCATCATTTCTTCTCTTTCTTCCCTTAAAATCCATAGGACTCAGAGAATTATTTACTTATCTTATTAACACATGATACTATTTATTCATATGTTGAGAATACGTGTGAGACTATTTCCCTTCTAAATGTCTTCTTAATAACATGAAAGATATGATCCATCTTACTCTTTGGATCATATGTATTTTTGGAGTTCTCATTCCTTCTACTGGATGCCATTTCTAAACAATGGCATACACTAAGTCAGTTTATGAATCACAATTCATAATTCCAAACTTGTAAAATACCTAACATAAATTGAACAGTTTATGGATATAATCCATAATCATAAAAAATGTTTTCTTTGAGGAAGTATTTACTCCTAAATCCTTCATAATGGCTTGTATGGAAAATGTGAATTATCTGAAAATTTTTCCATAGGTGTGTCATAACCAAGAGTGCAACAAGGCCCGTTGTCATGCACTAATTCCCATTCGAGTCTAGATCAAAGCAGTGTTTTTGGGTTTTACCCCTAGGTACATCTATACCAGAGCTGCCTCTATATGCTTGTATCTAGATAGGGATTTATTGTTTGGAAAACTCACAAAATCTCTACAGTACCAAAATTCTAGGAAGTTGTTATATATTAATCCTCAAAGTATATCTAAGGGTAGTGTTCACTAATCATAGTTTTTCTAAATATAGTTTCCAAGGTTTGTACTAAACCTCACTCTGATACCAACTTTAACGCCCTAACCCCAGTTACCCAGAGTCGGTGCATTATTTTAGTACATTGGAATGATTAAAAGGAATAAAGTCCTGAAAGACCATTCAATTTAGTAGTCTTGGAAAATAGATTACATACATGAACATTACATTACACATTATAACATACAACACAACATAAATAATCCTTTGAGAGTGCCATTGTTCCCTTAGCTTAACACTGAATCTCAATCATAAAACACTTCTTGGGATCCTTGGAAAATAAAACATAAGAAAGGGGTGAGCTCAAATGCTCAGTAAGTGTAAATAATTTAGAAAAAGCTATAAACTTTTAAGTCAAGATGTGTAATAACAACAACAACCTTTTAAACATAAATTTAAACATAATATGGCAAAAATAAATCAAACATTACCATATAAACATGCACATGGATATTCTAAAAGTCGAATAATCACATGTAATAACTAATTTCATAATGAGGGAATGCATAATACCAGACTTTAATTTCTGTGTCAAGGCCTCGTGGCAGGACCTAGGGGCTAACTGTAACTGGACCCCAACCCGGAGAGCTTCTGTAACCAGACTCCATCCCGGAGAGCCTTTGTAACTAGACTCCAACCCGGAGAGCCTCTCTAACTGGACTCCAACCTGAAGGGTTTCCTATAACTGAACCCCAACCCAGAGGGCTTACTTTTACCGGTCCCCAACCCAAAACATACTAGTCTAATACATTCATCATAAGAAATGGTTGAAATATAACAAAAACATTCGTGTTAAAACAAGCATACGAAATGTCAATACTTTAACCATAAACCATGTATGGCATAAAAATAACTCATCCACAGTAAAACATATCACAAATCCATAAATACAATATGGAATATTTGTATCATAATAAATCAAGTTCAAACAAGTGTAAAATTTATCAAAGGATGCTGACATAGATGAAATCAAAACAATTTGAGCGAAATATCTCTTTCTATTTTGAAATCATTTAAGATTCACATAATTATAAAGAAAACATTTATTTTGAAAATATTATTATAAGCTTGTAAGGGAAGATTCAATGGTGTTATAATGGTGGAGAATAACCGCACTCACCGTTAAAGTTAAAAAAACATTCTTACCTTAATTTGTCAAAAAGATCATAAAGTACCTTGTTTGGAAAACAACGGAAATATTCCTTTCAAACCATTTTATAAAAAGTAAAACAAGGGTATAAATGAATTTAACCCATTTTCTAGTAAATATAAATTTTTTTTGAAATAAATTTTTAAGAAACACAGATTTGGATGATAAATAGGTCCCAGTAGATTCTTACGTAAAAACAACCTCGGATAATAAAGAGATTGTGAAATTAACCCCTACCTTCCACTTTCCTTTGGTCGAGGGTACATTTAACCTCCTGTATAATAACCATTTTATGTTATTAAATTATACCAGAATCATATTCATATTTATTATATCATACATGATTCATTTATGACATTATACTACCCATTTAATAATTATTTTCATGTTAAATTAACGTTTTTGGTAATAATCGCTTTCTTTATCGTACGTGTTTTTACTTGTTATTCTTGATCGTATCATTTAGATCATGATTTAAATACTTACATAATATAAAAATGGATTTATATATCATATATATTTATAATATAAATATATATAATAGATATATATATGAAATTGAAAACATCGTTTAAGGAGACGGTAGGTCGTACGTACGCATAAACGCTATTTCTGTTTTCATATCGTATTGAACGGAAGTAAGTGAATAAGATATATGTAAGTGCATAAATACATATATATACACACACACACATATATATATATATATATATCTACAGTAGCATTATTATGTCATATATTGCATACTTATTAATAATATATATTTTTATAATCATCGATGAATGATGAACGTGGAAATGAATCTCATCGCGTCGTGGAGACGGTAATCCGTATGTACGCACGAGTGACAATATAATTTCCTTAATTATTAAAAGGTGTGAAATTGGGTGGTATATTAATTTTATAGAGATATTAGCATGTTATTTTCATTATTTATATACATATTACTCATCATTATATCCATCCAAATAACATAGTGTTGAATAACAATTTACACCGTGGCGTGGAGACGGTAAGCCGTACGTACGCACGCATGGTGAAATTATCATTCATAGAATGGATAAAATAATGAATATGGTTTTTCCATATTTATAATATCATCAAAGTATATAGAATATACTGGATTTATTATTTTAGAATAGAAACAAAAAATAAAGAGGAAGTTGAAGAAGAAAATAACTTGAAAGAGTTGATGAAATATTTACCTATTCTTTGAGTTTTCCTTTTGATTTGATCAAAAGGGATCCTTAGGTTGGCTTTATGATCAAACTAACGCTGATAGGTTCAATTGAGGGATGTTGGAAGGATATTTGGGCAAGGGTTGGCCGATCCAAATGGCTTTGGAGGTGTGATTTTGAGATAAGGGGATGTTCCCTTTTATAAGAGGGGTAAGGGTCACTTTAGGAAAAGATTAAAGTATTAATTTATTATACAGTCATATTCATTTTATAATTGCTCAAAATGAATTTATTTATAGCCTTATGTGGTTATCTGTCGAAATCATCTCAACCAATAGGTTTTAGACAAGTTTTTGTTATTATTTTAACCTTATCTTTTAGATTTAACTCTTAGTTAAATAGTTTAACTTTTACTATGTATTATTATATTCTTACACTATATGGTTAATAAAGTTACTATAAACTTCCAATATAACCTAAATTTGTTCATTAATGATATATATAATATTATTTAAGCCATTTTTCTAAACCATATATTTTTAGGAATATAATATCCATTAATAATATAATTTTGTTTTAAAAACTCTTTTATGTCAATTTTGACACTATTTGGTATTTTGCTTTTCTTAAATTTATAAGCTCATTATTAATTCAAATAAAATTCATTTAATCAACCCTAAAATGTCATATTAACCTATAAAATTAGTTAAATTCATTAAAAGTCTCAAATTAGATTTATTTGGGTATTTATAATATCAATTATTTTAATATTTCATTAATAAGGTAATTACTACATCATCATTCTGTCATAAATAAATTTACTTATTTAATGTCTAAAAATTATTAATAAAATTAAATTATGTAGGAAATATTTTTATCTTTCAAATTAATATTTATAGTCTAATTTATCTTATGTATAACCCAATATTAAAAATGTTTTAGTTATGAAAGCTTGAATTTAACACTTTTAACTCTTCTTTAAATTAAATAATAATAAATGTTGTAACCTAATCCAAGTGGACCTAAAGGATAATATTTTATTCCTATGGTTTTTTTTTGTCGAATTTCACTTATCCAATAGAATTAGGACATGTTTTAGGGTAATTATAATATCATTTTTACCCTTAATTACCCTATTTACTTTTAACTACGGTAAATAAAAGTCAAATGTTACTATTTGCCACAAATTATTTTCATCTTATTGAACCAAATTTTACTTATTGAGGTTAACCATGTCTCTCGGATTTTTTAAATTCAACTCACAGAGGTGCTAAAATTAAGTTTTATGCAAATTTTAAAATGCTCCTAGAAGGTGGGTAAAAGACGGTAAAAAGTTCAATAAAATTTCATATATCTAAAATTATTATAAAATGACTCCAATGAATTAAATTGAACATATATAGGTATTATTTATCTATTTTGACCTAAAATAAATTAAAATAAAACAATTATTTACTTAAATAAAAAGTTGGTTTTAAACAATAATGCAGTGATTTTCACTATTCATCAAAAATTGAAAGTTTTCAGAAAAATACCAAAAATTCACCGTAAGATAATTTTGATATTATGAATTAAAAAATTAAGTCTATTTTACCAAATTCAAAACATGTAATTTTCATTTATTAATTTAAAATTAATTCGAGTTGTCAAAACCACAAAGCGGGTTTTTAAAAAAAACTAAAAACTATCAAAAGATTGACACTTATTTATGTCCAATTTCAAAGTGAAATTACTTCCAATGACCAAAACTGGATTAAATGATAAAAATATAATCTAATTATACTTCCAAACCATTACAATTTATAATTGAACACTATAAATTATTTTGAATAAAAAAGTTGTTTTTAATATTTTTCAATATTCTCCCAAATATAAAAGTTATCAGAAAAACAGAAATAATTTATCGAAACTAATTTTTTATGTCCCGATTATAAATAAGATGTTTATTTTGTAAAATTTAATATATGAATGTTTCAAGTATTTTATTTAAAAAGGTTCCTCCATTAAAAGGCGGTAAAATTTCATTTTTTGAAAAATACATCTTTTATCTGAAAAAATGAATTTGTTCTTATATTTTGTCTAAGAAACTCATAATATGGATTATAAAGTTATAATGATTATATAAAATTCAAAATTCAGTTAATACTATTCATAACCTCTTTTGAACGGCTAGTTTGGTAAGTCATGGTGCGCTTAAACTCGGTGTTGCGTGTAGTGCAAGTTATTGAATTACTTTGAAGAAATAACGTTCTATGAAATCTTGGGGTGTTAAATTCTCTCCTACTTTAATAAATTTCATCCTCGAAATTTGACATTGTTCTTTGAAAATAAAAGGTTAAAAATAGAAAAATAACTTTGTTGAAAACCCAAATCAGAAATTGGGTTAATAAAATTTAGTCTTAATAAGAGGGAAAAGGAAATGAAAAAGTCACCACCAAATTAGGGTTTCGAATAGTAGAACATTGGTGGAAATTATAGACACATAATTAGAGGAAAAACATAAATATCAATAGGTAGTGATTGAGTTTATCAATCACAAACAAGTGTAAAATTGAGGGCCTCAAATCCATCAATCTATGATGATTTAAAATATCATCGGTTCAACAAAACATAAGGTATTAGGATAACACATTTTTGTTTTAAGATCCCTTCCCTAATGTTTAAGACTTAATTTATTCATATAATAAGATGAATATATATGTATATATATATATATTTGACAAGTAGAGTATCACCCTTCAACTAATTCTTACCACAAACTCATCTTTCACTCCAAAAGATAGTAGAATTTGAAAATATTCTATTTATCGTAATTGTACAGGGTTCCAAAAATAATAAATTTATAATTCACTTGTTAGAATATTTAAAAAAACTACATTACAAAAACCAAGACATCACGTTGGCCAGTGGTAGGTGATGCACCCTTGTCACCCTTTGGTTGCGGGTTCAAGTCTTGCGGCCTTGTCGGACGCAACTGGTTGTCGCCTTACCTCCGGGTTGTCCTTTTTATAACAATCCAAAAATAATCTTAAGAAATTCATTAACCTTAACAATTGTATCCAATTTCAAAATTAATCCATTCCAACTTTTAGACTTATCCAAAATACTTTTGTCCAAACTCACAGTCCAAAATTTATAAAGAAGGTAAACACAATGAAGATCTTTTTTCCACGTAATAACATGTGAATACCTTCATAATGTATTATTCTTAAAACATGGTTACACCATGAATTACCATAAAACCTTATTCATTACATTAATTCTCCCTTATTACTTATAGAATACAAGATATATTATTTATATCCAAAAATTTTGAATACTCCAACAATGATGAAATAAAAAAACCATTAACAACTTCAATGGTAGTCAAGAATATCCAATATAATTTTTCGAAATCATCCATCACTTATTCCGAAATCACAACCTCAGTATCATGACCATATTAAGGTTTATCTTCCCTTAAACCATGTATTTTTCAAAAAGTATAACTTGATGTTGAGTCACATTTTATAGAACCATATAATCTCAAATCCTCAATGAAATAGTACTTTAGTACAATCCTTATTTATTTCCATAATTCATATAACTGGTACATCATCAACAGAACAATGAAATGACATAATTCTTTAATAACAACATAAGAACACTAGTCATTCCTCTTCATCTATGGTTGTATCAGAATTTGATTATTATCTAATAGAATCATTTGAGGTATACTATGATGACTGGGAAATTGATTCGCGTAGTGTCCCAACTCCTTAAAGATGGAAAATTTTACATTTGAAACCTTTTTCTTACCCTTTTAATCACATAATTAGTGTCCTTTTTCTCCACACTTATAAACAAACTCCCATTCCCTTTAGGCATTTACCAAGGTGATTCTTTCCATAGTTATCATGTATGGGAATATCCTTTTTTCCCCTCATCCCTTTATTAATATTTCTCCCCACCATCCTTTTCTTCTCTTTCTTCCCTTCAAATCCATAGGACTCAGATAATTATTTACTAATCTTATTAACACATGATAATATTTCTTCATATTTTGAGAATACGTGGGAGACTATTTCCCTTATAAATGTTGGCTTAATAGCATAAAAGATATGATCCTTCTTACTCTTTGGATCATAAGTACTGTTGGAGTTCTCATTCCTTCTACTGGGCTCCATTTATAAACAATGGAATACACTAGGTCAGTTTATGAATCACAATTCATAATTCCAAACTTGTAAAATACCTGACTTAAATTGAACATTTTATGGATATAATCCATAATCATAAAAAATGTTTTCTTTGAGTAAGTATTTACTCATAAATCTTTCATAATGGCTTGTAATGAAAATGTGAATTATCCGAAGAATTTTCCCTGGGAGTTCCATAACCAAGAGTGAAACAAGGCCCATTGTCAGGCACCAGTTCCCATTCGAGTCTATCTCAAAGTGGTGTTTTTGTGTTTTACCCCTAGGTACATCTGTGCCAGAGGTGCCTCTACATGGTCGTATCTAGACAGGGATTTATTGCTTGGAAAACTCAAAAAACCTCTACAGTACCAAAATTATAGGAAGTTCTTCTATACTAATCCTCAAAGTATATCTTAGGGTAGTGTTCACTAATCATAGTTTTTCTAAATCTAGTTTCCAAGGTCTGTACTAAACATCCCTCTGATACCAACTGTAACGCCCTGACCCCAGTTACCCAGAGTCGGTGCATTATTTTAATACATTGGAATGATTACAAGGAATAAAGTCCTGAAAGTCTGATATGTTAAGTAGTCTTGGAAAATAGATTACATACATGAACGTTACATTACACATTCTAACATACAACACAACATAAACAATCCTTTGAGAACACCATTATTATCTTAGATTAACCCTAAATATCAATCATAAAACACTTCTTGGGATCCTGGGAAAATAAAACATAAGAAAGGGGTGAGCTCAGATGCTCAGTAAGGTAAAATAAGTTAGCATAAGCTATAAACTTTTAAGGAAATATGTGTAATAAAAACATTATCCTTTTAACCATCAATTTGAACATAATATGGAAAAAATAAATCAAACATTACCATATAAACATGAACATGGATATTCTACTAATAGAATAATCACATGTAATAAATAATTTCATAATTATGTAATGCATAATACCAGACATTAATTTCTGTGTCAAGGCCTCATGCCAGGACCTAGGGGATAACTGTAACCGAACCCCAACCCGGAGAGCCTCTGTAACTGGACTCCATCTCGGAGAGCCTCTGTAACCGGACTCCAACCTGGAGGGTTTGCTATAACCGAACCCCAAACCAGAGGGATTACTTTTACCGGTCTCCAACTTGGAACATACTAGTCTAATACATTCAACATAAGAAAAGGTTGAAATATAACATAAACATTTGTATTAAAACTAGCATACGAAATGTCAATACTTTAACCACAAACAATGAATGGAAAAAAAATAACTCATCTAAAGTAAAACATATCACAAAAACATTAATGCACTATGGAATATTGGTATCATAATAAATCAACTTCAAACAAGTGTAAAATTTATCAAAGTATTCTTACATAGATGAAATCAAAACAATTTGAGAGAAATATCTCTTTGTATTTTGAAATCATTTAAGATTCACATAATTATAAAGAAAAAATTTATTTTGAAAATATTATTATAAGTTTTTAAGGGAATATTCAAAGGTTTTTTAATGTTATAGAATAACCACACCATCCGTAAAAGTTAAAAAAAACATTCTTTCCATAATTTTTCAAAAAGGCCATAAAGTACCTTGTTTGGAAAACGACGGAATGATTCCTTTCAAACCATTTTATAAAAATTAAAACAAGGGTATAAATGACGTTAACCCATAGTCTAGTAAATATAAAAAATTGTTTTGAAATACATTTTTATGAAACATGTATTTTTATGATAAAGAGGTCCTGGTAAATACTTACGTAAAAACAACCTTGGATAATAAAGAGAATGTGAAATTAACCCTTACCTTGCACTTTCCTTTGGACGAGGGTACGTTTAACCTCCTGTATAATGACAATTGTATGTTACTAAATTATACCATAATCATATTCATATTTATTATATCATACATGATTCATTTATGACATTATACAACCCATTTAATAATTATTTTCATGTTAAATTAACGTTTTGGCTAATAATCGCTTTCTTTATCGTACATGTTTTAACTTGTTGTTCTTGATCGCATCGTTTAGATCACAATTTAAATACTTCTAGAATATAAAACATGATTTAAATATCATATATATTTATAATATAAATATTTATAATATATTGATATTTGAAATTGAAAACATCGTTTATGGAGAGGGTAGGTCGTACGTACGCATAAATGTTGTTTCTGTTTTCATATCGTATTAAACGGAAATAAGTGAATAAGATATATATAAGTGCATAAATACATTATATAAATATATATATCACCATTAGAATTATAATGTCATATATTTCATACTTATTAATTATATATATTTTTATAATCATCGATGAATGGTGAACGTGGAAATCAATCTCATCGCGTCGTGGAGACGGTAATCCGTTTGTACGCACGAGCGACAATATCATCACCTTAATGATTAAAGGGTGTGGAATTGTGTGGTATATTAATTTTATAGAGACATTAGAATTTTATTTTCATTATTTATATAAATATTACTCATCATTATATCCATCCAAATAACATAGTGTCGAATAACAATTTACACCATGGCGTGGAGACGGTAAGCCGTACGTACGCACGCTTGGTGACATTATCATTCATAGAATGGATAGAATAATGAATATGGTTGTTCCATATTTATAATAACATCAATTTATATATAATTTAATGGAGTTATTATTTGAGAATAGAAAAAAAAATAGGAAGTGGAAGAAGAAAATAACTTGAAAGAGTTGATGAAATATTTACCTCTTCTTTAGGTTTTCCCTTTTTATTTGATAAAAAGGTCACCTTAGGATGGATTTAGGATCAAACTAAGGCATCTAGGTTAAATTAAGTTAAGTTTAGATGATATTTGGATAGGGGTTGGCCGATCCAAATGGCTATGGAGGTGTGATTTTGAGATAAGGGGAAGTGCCCTTTTATAAGAGGGGTGAGGGTCACTTTAGGAAAAGATTAAAGTATTAATTTATTATACAATCATATTCAGTTTATAATGGCTCAAAATGAATTTATTTCGAGACTTAGGTGGTTATGGGTCGAAATACTCTCAACAAATATGTTTTAGACAAGTTTAGGTCAGTATTTTAACCTTATCTTTTATATTTAACTCTTAGTTAAATAGTTTAACTTTTACTATGTCTTCTTGTATTTTTACACTATATGGTTAATAAAGTTACTATAAACTTTCAATAGAACCAAAATTGGTTCATTAATTATATATATAATATTATTTGAGCAATTTGGCCTAACCATAGATTTTTAGGAATATAATATCGATTAATAATATAATATTTGTTTTAAAAACTCTTTTATGTCAATTTTAACATTATTAGGTATTTGGTTTTTCTTAAATTAATAATATCATTATTACTTCGAAAAAAAATCATTTAATCAACCCTAACATGTATTATTAACCTATAAAATTATTTAAATTCATTAAAAGTCTCAAATTAGATTTATTTGGGTATTTATAATATCAATTATTTTAATCTTTTATTAATAAGGTAATTACTACATCATCATTGTGTCATAAATAAATTTAATTATTAAATGTATAAAAATTATAAATAAAATACCATTATTTAGGAAATATTTTTATCTTTCAAATGAATATTTATAGTCTAATTTATCTTATGTATTCCCCTATATTAAAAATGTTTTAGTTTTTAAAACATGA
The DNA here is from genome assembly GCA_963277665.1 of Viscum album. Classification (NCBI taxonomy): domain Eukaryota; kingdom Viridiplantae; phylum Streptophyta; class Magnoliopsida; order Santalales; family Viscaceae; genus Viscum; species Viscum album. The sequence continues at coordinate 839,618,090 of OY728167.1, forward strand.
ATTTAACACTTTTAACTCTTCTTTAAATTAAATAATAATAAATTTTCTAATCTAATATAAGTGGACATAAAGGATCATATTTTATTTATATGGTTTGTTATTGTCGAATTACACTTATCCAATAGAATTAGGACATGTTTTAGTGTAATTATAATATCATTTTTACCCTATTTACTTTTAATCGTGGTAAATAAAAGTCAAAAGTTACTATTCGCCAAAAATTATTTTCATCTTATTGAACCACATTTTACTTATTGAGGTTAACCGTGCCTCTCTTATTTTTTAAATTCAACTCACAGAAGCGGTAAAATTATGTTTTATGGAAATTTTCAAATGCTCCTAGAAGGTGCGTAAAAGACGGTAAAAAGTTCAATAAACTTTTATATATCTAAACTTATTATAAAATGAATTCAATGAATTACATTGAACATATATAGGTATTATGTATCCATTTTTACCTAAATTAAATTAAATTAAAATAACTAATTACTTAAATAAAAATTTGATTTTAAACAATAACGTAGTGTTTTTCACTATTCATTAAAAATTGAATGTTTTCTGAAAAATAACAAAAATTCACCCTAAGACAATTTTGATATCATGAATTAAAAAATGAAGTGTATTTTAAAAAATTAAAAACATAGAAGTTTCATTTATTAATTTAAAATTAATTTTCGTTGTCAAAACCACAAAGCAGGTTTTTAAAAAAACTAAAAACTATCAAAATATTTACATTTGTTTATGTCCAATTTGAAAGTAAAATTACTTCCAATGACCAAAATTGGATTAAATGATAAAAATATAATCTAATTATACTTCCAAAACATTCAAATGTATAATTTAACACTATAAATTATTTTGATTAAAAAATTTGCTTTTAATATTTTTCACTATTCACCCAAAAATGAATGTTTTCAGAAAAATATCAAAAGTTTATAGAAACTAAATTTTTATGTCCCAATTATAAATAATATGTTTATTTTTTCAAATTGAATACATAAAAGTTTCAAATATAGGATTTAAAAAGGGTTCTTTATTAAAAGGCGGTAAAATTGCATTTTTTTAAAAATACTTCTTTTATCTGAAAAAATTAATTTGTTCTTATATTATGTCTAAGAAACTCATAATATGGATTCTAAAATTATAGGGATTATATATAATTCAAAACTCAGTTAATACTATTCATAACCTCTTTTGAATGGAAGGTTTGGTAAGTCGTGGTGCATTTGAACTCGGTGTTGCCTGTAGTGCAAGTTATTGAATTACTTTGAAGAAATAACATTCTATGAAATCTAGGGGTGTTACAAAGGATAATAATTATCTAAAGATCAACACACTATATCAAAAAAAAATATTGAATCTAATATAAATCTAATATTTTATATCATCATTCTGTATACCTTCCACATCCTCTAAAGTGTATTAAAATATTTCTGATATAGACACATCTTTGGGATTAACTCTAGAGGAACAGGTCATGTGATGAATAGCCTCACAAGGTCCTTTATAGGACCTAATTAATATATTCAAGGGAGAAATCCTTGTCATATTATTCATTTTAAATCTCAAAAAGGAAATTATATACCACGGGTTCTAGAAAATTATTCAAGTAAAGATCATAAGCTTCTGTATATTGTTCCCCATGCGAGGCCTCCTCTGATTCTTTCCAAAGATTCACAATTAACCTTCCCATTGATCTAGAAGTTTCTATATTGGATTTACCAACATGTACCTCATAATGGTGAACCACTATCACTCTAATATATACCTCTCATTGAAGATCGATATATTCTGGTCTTCTATAATAAAAATATGATTCATTCCCTTAGAAGAGACAAAATCACATAAACAAAAAATATCAGCATAGAAAATAGATTCTCTAAAGAAAAACAACCCCATAATAACAATATATATAAAATTAGGGAGATTATAATATATTTATTTCCAATCATTATTATAAGAAACAATCTATTATATTAATAAGAGATTTTGTAAACCATAAAATAAAAAATAACCCATAGAGTTATCGAGGAGATTCAAAACTAAAGGATAATAGAACTGTAACAAAATCATAGGAAATAATACCCATAAAATGGATGGAAAATGATTATTTAGTAATCCAAGATAGAATAAAAATTTGGTAAATATGGATTTCAGTGAGAGAAAGACTTGAGAAACTCAAAACCGTGATCATGAAAAATATTTTCTATCTGAGAGTTGAATGACCATATGCAGAGCAGCAAGAGGCCAACCACCAAATGGCAACGAAATTCCAAATATGAGTTCAAATGAAAATAAAATTCATGTACTAAAGGCCAAAAATAATCAAAACTAAACCATAGTGTAATGTTCGGTATCTAGGATATTTCTTCATATTCAAATGAAGAGATCTCCACATTAGGTTCTCCCATAATCGGTTTATAAGCACTAAGACCAATCTTGATGCCTCCGAAACCTTCAAGAGGAGACACTTATTCCTTAAAATCCACTCACCCACTAGTGGGTGTAGATATATAACACCCATTAATATAATTTAATCACTACAATCATTGTGATTAGGGAACCAGCATCCTGGTTATTTTCCTACTGGGATATATACCTCTCAATTGTTGTGTCCCATTGACGGTTGGTTTACCGACTAAGAGGATAGTCATAATACATTATGTATAACCACCAATATGGATTGTTATTTTAGATTATATAAATTTATTATTATCATTCCAACATATTTTTATTGTGACCTTTGTTATATATATATATATCTTATCTTTCCTATTTTGGTATAACCTGTTAATGGTTTGTTAACCACCAATGAGAAAATTTTAACTAATTTAATTTTCAACATCTTTATGTAAGGTTAGTGTATTTAATTTATTTTAATTAATTTAAATTTATGTATTTATAAGATTCTTGAGTTATTATTACAAATTGATAAATAAAAAATAAATAAGACCATAAAATCAAAATGAAAATGGAAAAATTCAAAAAAAAATGTCATAATGAAATTATCTCTATAATTATATAGTAATAAATAAATTAAAATGATTATAATTGATCATAATTAACATAAATACAGATAACATACATCTGAATTCCATTTTCAATAAACAAATTTTGGTTATAAAGGAGGTGAAAACATGAGAAGATGAAAGAGACCTGTGGTGAAGGGACTCTCAAACCCAACTCTTTCTTTTTGGGTATATCACATTTTCCAATCTCTATTAAAAAAATTCCACCTAACTTTCATATAAATTTTAATTAATATATTTCCCTTTGTTTTTAAAGGGATATGAATTTTATAATTTTATTTGTATGATTTCCAAGAAACCTTCATGATTTTTAGTCATATACTTTTTCTAGAAAACTCTCTTCTATTATTTTCAGGTTTATTATATGCCTCTATAAAAAATAAGATCTATTATTTATAAATTATGTCCTTAAATATCCAAAATCATTCCTTCCCTTTTTATTTTTACAGATATTGATTCCTTGTCAATTGGTATACACCTTACGAGAGTTTTATGAAACCCATTATTTTTTCATGGTTTTATTTATAATTTATGATTCATATAAGTTTCCTTTATTTTTGTAATGTATTGTTGTGAGAATTTTAAGATGTTATGGGTGGTCCTAAGATTATATATCCCTCTAATTAATTAGGAAAATTGATATACCATAAGATATTTTGTATGTTATATGCAAAAAATATGTTATATGTTTTCATAATATATTGAATGTGCTTGGTACACATATGTTATGTAAAAACATGATTCTAACTTGATTCAAATTACATAAATGTATTGTTTGATTTTTTATTTCAAATGATAAAATTATGATTTATTTTTTTTATAATACATTGAATGTTCTTTGGAAACATGTGTTGTGTCTAAACATGACACCAATGTCATTCACATTCTATCCACATATTTTTTTGATAATGTTATGTTGTTTAATTATAATTCATGGTCCCCATTCCATGTATTCCTTAAATTATTTTCTTGTAGTTATATTTATGATCATATGATTTTTATATAATGATGATGATTATTAAGGAGCTGGCACATGTACTATATTGATTCATATCTCATGATAATTCCTTGTTATTAATTATCTTTTGGAATTTTAGAACACCTATTATTGGTATATATCCTCATGTGATTTCATGTATTATATACACAATTAATGATTTTAGTATGATCATTTAAAATTATTTAAATAATGTAAATAAATCATTTGTATTCAGGTTTTATCATACTAATTTTCACAATACACCAATCCTGTTGATTTTGGGATTTTTTATTTTCTTTTTTTTATCTTAAATATGATATAATAATAATTTATATAAGATTCATGTCAGTATATTTTTTGTTATAAAATGGTTTAGATAATGTTTTAATTGTCTCATAAAAATATAAAAATAGATAAACTTAGGGCTATTATGAGTTAATAAATTAAAAATGATTTATGATTGTGAATAAGTTATTTTACCTTTATTTCTTAACATAGTTTTTTATAAAATATTATTTTTTATAAACTCTTTAGAACCAAAATAGATAAAATGAAACAGTGAAAGGTGATTTTATCATTCACTTAAGTCCAGTTAAAGTTTTTTTAATTATAGTTCCACATAATACATTATTTAATACATGTTTTCAATAATTATGGAATCTTCTCTTTAATACCTTAAAGTATATATATATATATATATATATATATCTATGAATACACTTAGTGGTGAAATAGTTATATCAAAAGTGTTGGACCATTATCATATTAGTGTATGGGGGAATATTCTCCCCAAGTATCATGTAATACTCCCATTGGTATCCATAGACTTTTTACAAAGAATTGATTGGATTCCATTTTTTGTAACTCACATCAATCTCCAAGAAATTGAAATATCATTCAATATCTAAAACCATCCCATTCTCTTATTATAAGGCCCTGGCCTTATTACATTACTTAATCTTGAATTTTAGTCAAGAACTCACTTCCTTTCATATTGAGGATCTTTTCAAGTTTTGAATTTTATATAATTATGATATAATTCATACATAGAATTACAAATTCATATAGATCAAATACCACAAAAATAGAATCCATTTCTTCCAAAATATATGAATTTTTTAAATAAAACATGTTTTCTTTGAAAAATCTTCATAAAATTTAACATGGATTCCTTATTTTCTTACACATCCTTATAACCTGTAGAAATTGTTTTAAAACTTTGGATGATCACAATAATATTAGTAATGGATATAAAAAAAGAAAGAAAACATTAGTCCATGAATACTTGTAACATATGAAATCATTTTAAAAAAAGACATACTTGATACCCATATAAACATACTTTGTGAAACTTGAGATTTCCATGAGATTTACACAAAACATATAAAAGATAAATATAACCATAAATTTATTTTGGGGTATTACTTACATAATCTTGTAACCCACCCAACAACCTCATAATTTGTAACCCTCACAACTACTTTCCAATTTGTGTAACCATCATAGTTAAACATTGAGTAACCGTATGGCTGACCTCAAAAATACAAATAACCAATGAATTGGAGGGAGATATAGGTCCCATATTTCATCAAAAATAATTCTAAATAACCATAACACAATCATACAACATGAATTATTTCATAAAAACATTTCTTTTGAATTTCTTAAAACAGAATTTTAAAAGTGGTTTTTAAAAGAAAAGTCCCATATAAATATCATGTAATTGAAGTGAGACTTAATAAAGTGGATGGAATATGTATATAAACTATAAATAAAAATAATTAAACACAATATAAAAAAAATTCATCTGAAAAAAAATTTTAATACCACATAAATAATGAAGTAGAATGTTAACCCAATGAATGGAAATCAGGTTATGAATTCCCTTACCTCAGGTTTTCCTTACTTGAAACTCATTTAAAACTCATGTATAATGGTTAAAATAGTTTTATTAATATATTAAAGAAAAATATTAATTTTTATAACACCTTATATGATCATTCCATTACATAATTTTACCCTTTAATTATTTGTACTTTATTTCTTCCATTGTTTTGGAAGTGTTCTTTACATGATTTCCATGGCCGATTTGTATTATATTTTCTTGTCGTGTGGAATTAAAATTTAAAAAGTGGAATGAAATGGTATTAATATGTTTCATAAATATATAATGATACCATAAATAATTTTTTTATATATGATGATGGATCATTAGATAAAACATTAATGGTGTTTGTTTAGATCATTTTTGTGATTCCTCGATAATCATGAACTTGATTCATTATATAATTTAATTTCATGTATAGAAGTTAATTACAGAACATAAAATTGGTTAAAAATACACTTTAAAATGTTATTAAACCATTAAAAGGTTTTTATAATCATATTTAAAAGATGTAATGGATATTACAAACACATCGTCCATGATTTTCATAAATTGGCACATCGCGTACGACGTTTTTATTTTTAGAACAAGAGGAAGTGGAGAGGAAGGAAGATGATTAATATTTTACATGAAAATGATATCATAAATAATATATAAGATTCTGGATATTTCATACCTCATGGATAAGTGTAGGGAAAGGGAGTATAAGAAAATAAAGGAATTGGAAAGAAAACAAATGAAAAAGGAAGAGGATTCTTATCTCTTGATCTCTTCTCCTTGAGATCCTCCTTAAGGCCTTTGGTTTTGGAATTTTGGTGAGACACAAAGGTCTTGGACGTGGGGAAGAGCCTTAAGGAGGGTATTTTATAGAACTTAGACAATTATCAAGGCTTGAGAGGTGTGTGAGAAAGAGAAGAATGAGGTTAGAATTTATAGTGGAGGAGAGGAGGGATTTTGCATTATTTTAATCATTATTATAATATTTTTTCTCAAGGCTATGAATAGTCTTTATTTATGGGACCCCAAATAGTAAAAATTTCTTGTTAATTAAAACCATTTGGGCTTAAATCATCCTTTAATTACTTATGATGCAGTAAAACAAGTATTTAGCATATATCATAATTTATCATATTTACTATTCATCAAAAATTCAAAAATTTCAGAAAATTCCCAAAAAAATCACCCTAACCATTTTTCAATGTGTAGAACTAAAATATGAACTCCATTTTTTAAAAAAAATTATCTAAAAATAATTAATTTAATTTGTAATAAAATAATAATTTATTCAAATATAACAATTTTTAATATATAACTCATTTTTTTACACTAAGAAAAATTAATCAACATCTCAGTATCTTATAACCTTAAGAAAATAAAATAATAATATGATTTAATATTCATAAGGGTCATATTACTATTCATATTACTATTCATAAGGGTATGTTACTATCCAACAAAAAATAATTTTGTTCCATTAGACTTCAAATAACTTACTAATCACAAAAAAGTTTTATGCATTTCAATTTATTTTTCTTAAAACCTTGGGGTGTTACACTTATTCAAGTGCAAGGAATATTTTAGACCTCATTTACAAGAACCCTAAAATATATGGGTATTGATACTCAATAAAGTATAATATAATTCCCAAATTATTGAGTTAAAGGAATCAATCATCCATTAACAGATGATCTTTGTATAGGAGTATAGGAATGTACTCCTTACGTAATTATATATAATTACACTATATTATGAGTAGATATTATCAATAGAAATTACACATAGCACAAAACCTATATCAAAGAGTCACAAAAGGATCTCCCTGGTGGAACTGGAGGAGTTAAAGACCAAAATACAAGAGAATTAGGAAAATGGATCATGAGACCTCGCGTATCACTATGTGGAAGGTGAACTGGTTCTCTTTATCAAGTAGAATATTGCAATAATTTGGATTTTGATCAACCAGAGGAAGATCAAAAACATCACTTTAATGATAAAGTATCCACTAAAAAGGATTTATGACTTATTACATCATTGTCGAGGAGATATATACTTCTAAAATTTATATATCTTTTGATATTATTATTATATGGGGATGAAGATAATAGATATTTAGAAGACAACATTCCATATAAGATATAGAAACTATGATTTTATAGTGATTCCATTTGGACATAAAAATTTCCAAAACAATTAAAAACATAATGAATATAGTCATTATATATTTCCTTGAAATTTTTTGGCCACCATTAAGGAAGATATTCTCATATACCAGAAATCATTAAAGAATATGAGGATATTTTAAGGATTATGATAAAGACTTAAAGGAAGGATAATGTAAGGAACCGGCCTTAAAACATTACATAATCTTGAATTAAATGAATAATTCACATTGAGGATCTTTTCAGTCTTAGAGTTTCAGAGAATTAGGCCATAACTATTACATTACATCTCAAAAATACAAATATGACCATTCTACCCAGTTTCCATTTTTTTCACAAAACAAAACTCTTGAAAAAAAAGACTCATGTCTAGTTCCATGTTGAAGACAGCTTGACTTTTCCTTTTATCCCATCCTTGACCCTATTCCACTTTATGTCCTATGAAAAATATTTAAAAAACTTGGGATGAGCATAAAAATCTCAGTAAGGGATACACAAATAAAGAAAACTATTTATTTTTCAAAACAACAAGTAAACCATGAATAATTTATCATAATTAATACTTTTCATCTTTATGAAGTAGTAAATACTCTTCACTGAATAAAAGATTATTGCTTACCCTTTTTCCACCCAAAATATTACCATAAAACCCATATAAAGAACACATAACATGTAAAGGTAACATTGGACATAAAAATACTTAAATGGAATACCCATATAGTTGAATTCCATACATATCACTAAATGGAATATCCATACAGCCGACTTCTATACCTAATGCATTGGAGGTTATAATGTAACCACCTGTCTTGGTTTATCACGGCACCACCCGTCATATGGTTTATCACATAATCACCCGTCAAATGTCTAAGTACCATCCTAACACATAAAATATTGAAAATATAAACATTTCACTAATAAAATTTCATTTTCAATCACAAGAAGTAGTTTCAAGATATTTAAATCATCAACCCATTTTCATAAACCATTTAAAAATATATTTCTTAATCAAAGTGTCTCATACCACTTTGAATCTTTTAATGGAATTATAATTTTTAAACATTTATTTCCATATAAATAAATACTCAAAACCATTTTAAAAACATGGAAATTAATGATAATGATTTAGAATAATAAATCTTTAAAAAATTTAATATGATATTTTTGTAAAAGAGTTTTTCACAAAATGTGAGACTCTTGAATACAAATAATTGAGGAATAACATTCAATCAGAACTTTATAATATAATGAGAATAAATTGATTCATGATATAATATGAAAAAGTACAGAATATACACCATATAAGAGTGAATTGGTTCATAACAACAGTGAAGTCTCAATGGAAATGTAAATTGAGATGAAATCCCTTATAAAGATGGTATCCTTAAATTAAGGATAAATCAATTACATAATTATGTGTGAAAAATATAAATACACCTAATATAAGTGGATATTAAGTTTAAAACAATCTTAGGTCATTCACACATATTCATAGGACAACATATTCAAGATGTACAAGTTTAACCCAAAGAATTGAAATTGGGTTAAGATGTTCTCTTGCAAGAATTCGACAGCCTAACAGTGTCACTTTAAAATTCAGAAAATGATTTTATGAGATAAAAAAGGGTATCTCATCACTAGGAAATAAAATTTACATAAATAAGGATATAGAAGAACATATACCAACATAATAATATGTAAATTAAAAGACATAATGAAAATAATACTTTTTTAAAAAGAGGATGGTGAAAGGTTCCCTTACCGATTTGGTAACTTACAAAACATACGCCGCATGAAATAAGGATCATACAATGAATATGTAAATACTCATAAATGAAATTATTTTACAAAAATAGTAAAATCATGGATAGTACATACACCACACAAAAGGAAATAGTGGAAAATATAGCATGAATCTCACGGGAATAAAAAGTGAGATGAAAAAGACTTACCACGTTGTAATCAATCGAGTCGTATGAACAATAGTTAATAACCACCAAATGAATCACATAATACCATGAATATAATGAAAATCATTATAATATACATCAAAATACAGTAAAAAATATACCACATGCAATAAATAAGTGACAAACAATGGAAATATCACAGAATTAAAAGTGAGATAAGAAACCCCTTACCACGTGTGTGAATTGACTTGTTTGTTCCTTGTTCTTCCTGAATAATAAACATAAGTTAATTTATACTTTATTAAGAAAAAAATTCAAGTTTATTATTCCTTTTATATCACTTATTACCATGTTATAAAAATTATGTAATCATTTAAGTTAATAATGGTTGTTTTGTCGATATTTGATACTTGATAGTAAAAAATGAACACATTATATTTACAAGTTGTCCATGTGGTCATGATTTAATTATCTACAGAATTATATTCATGATTTAGATATCATATATATCATATATTTCCAGTATATATATGTATTTACAATATTACATAACATTTGGAGATAAGAAATGAAATGCACCGTTCATGGAGACGGTAAGTCGTATGTACGCATGAACGCTACTTTCATTTATATTTCGTATTTTAATTGAATGAAAACTTAATGATACATAGTTATATTATAATTATAGTATAATATAATATATAATTTCCCTAAATTCATCCTTTATATGTCTCACGTATGGTATGAACGAGTCATATCACTTTGAGGGGGTGGTAGTCCGCACTTCCTCAAATGAATTTATCGCGTTTACCCATAATGAAACCATAAAGGCATGCTATAAATAGAAAATACAGAAAAATAAAGAAAAAATAAATATAATATATATCATATATAAATATAATTCCACCATAATGGCCACCATGAGAGGCAGTATGAGGTAATTGAAGAATCATCGTTTCGTGAGGCATTAGTTTTCCATTCACAGAAACAATATGTTTTTCATCCATTAGATGGATGTGTGTGTAAGTGTAGTTCAAATAATTCTCATAAAAACATTCTAGTATATTAATTATACTGGTGGTTTTACAAAATAAAGAAATAAAAATATTTTAGGGGTTTGTAGAAGTAAAATAAAAGAAAACAAATTAAGATAAACCGTTACCTTTAATTTGGGTAACTTCCTTTGATTTAAACTAAAAGGACTTCTTGAAGTGACTTCTTAGTAAAGTAAGGCTTATAGGAGGAGTAGAGGGATGTATAGAGCTTAATTGGGTAGAGGTGGGATGATTAAAAAGGCTTTAGAGGTGTTAAGAATTAGTTATAAGTGTTCTCCTTTTATAAGGGAGAGGAGGGGCTCTTTAGGAAAGTTTGAAACAATTATTTTATTATAAACATATATTCATTTTAAAAAGGTCCAAAAATCATTAAAGTAGAATATGAGATGACTAATGGTGGAAATAAAATCATCCAATAGGAATTGGACAGGTTTTTTATATTATTTTAATATTTATAATATTATTTATTTAAATCATTTATTAATTAGGTAAATACTGCATCATTATGGTGTCAAAAATAATTTTATTTATTTGATGTCTAAAAATTATAAAAAAATACAATGATGTAGGAAATATTTTTATCCTCCCAAATAATATTTATAGTAGAAAATATAACTTATATAACCCTATGTAAAAATTTATTTACTAAAAGATATTTGTTTATGTCAATTTTGCCTTTACTTTAAGTTAATTAATCTAAAGTGTCATTATAACTCATAAGTGGATCCATGGGGTCCCAAAATAGACCCAAGTATTCCCATTGTACTCCATGACTCATCAAATAAGGTTAGGTCAAGTGTTAAGGTAATTTTGTATTATTATAATATTCTTTTTACCTTGAATTACCCTATTTACCTTTAACCGCGGTAAATAAAAGTCAAACGTTACTACTCACCAAAAATTATTTTCTTCTCATTGAACCAAATTTTACTTAATAATAATAACCATGTATGTCGGAATTTCGAAATTCAATTTACATAAGTGGTAAAACTTCATTTAAATAAAAAAGTCAGTTTTTAACTACTACCAGGTGGTTTCACTATTCATCAAAAATTGATGTTTTTTAGAAAAATACCAAAAATTCACCCTAAGAGAAATTTGATATTACGAACTCAAAAATGATTTCTATTTTACCAAATTCAAAACATATAAGTTATGTAACGACCCAAAGTTTTATTAATGGAAATCCCTCTTGATCTAATTAAATGTCTCTTTATGTTTATATAAAATGTCAACTTCATTGGTATTATGTGAAGAATTTTGGCCATTGCTAATATAGCCGTTGAACAGTGATCACATGATTAGTATAAATATAGGGCTTTAACAAATCAAAATTTACTCAGACAAAGGAAGCGATGGCCTCATCCATTAGAATTTCCCCATACAAAGCCCGTTTGTCAGAGCTCGGAAAAGAGGTGGCATCCTTGGGCTTAGATCTTGACCAAGCCCAAGCTGAGATTCATCATTTCTAGCTCGAACGGGACCATCTACGGGAGAAGTGGAAGTTGATAGAAATTACCACCAGAGCGATGTTATCCGAATGACCCCAAGAGTCTGTCACCATCGCACACCTTACCCTTAGGTCTTATACAGCTGTTTTAAGGGGTTATGTAACTAATCTATAGTATTATCTTCATGTAAATTATTTTTGTATATAAAAATGAATATAATTTCTTGTCATCATTGATACATTGTAAATAGTTTTTAAAGTGAAAATAGTGTTTTTAGTTATTATTTAATTAAGACTTCTATTTTATTAAATTAAGGGATTTTTGAATTAAATAATATTTTAATAAAATATTATTATTATTATTATTAAATTAATTTTATTATATATAAATTATCATATAATTTTATGAATGCAATTGTAATTTTTATTATGGTTTGAAAGCCATTTTTTTCAAAACCCGTGAATTTTTTATAAATGTCAGTTTTTATTTTAAAAGTGAAAATTAACATATTTATAAAATTATTTAGATAAAATAAATGTTATTTCTGGAATCAGGATGTCGAAATTATCCAATGGTGAATTTTTCATAATTTTCTAAGACAGTCAAATTTTTGGGTAAAAATTAAATACCGTTTAAATATATAATGTGTTTTATGACATCATAATGACCAAATAGTGATGTAATAAAATACTATAATCTTTAGGTTCGTCCAATATATATTTTACCATTGAAATAATGTGATTTTGGGTTTTTTTGACTTACTTTTCAAATCATTAATGGACCCTTCAAGACTAATTAAACATCTTGTCTTTTTAAATTATTTTCCATGGGAGTGTGACTCACCTCCACATAAGCAACCCTATTATTTTAAGAAGTTTGGACTTTGGCCTTATAAAATATTTTTTTCCTCTTCCCTTTTCCAAAAACCATGGGAAAAAACCGTGGGATGGTTTGTGGTTTGGATTAATTTAATGTAAGGGGACCCAAACCTAAATAATAAAGAATTCCCTCACCTTTCCTATATAAACTCACCCAATCTCCCACTTCCTCCTCACTCAAAGCCTTTGGAGTTCGTCCAACCTCTGCCCTACTCTCCCTAAAATCCACCCAAGGTTCCCCAAGCTCCCAAGAATTCTCTCAAAAGCCTCTCTTCATCCTTTGGAAGCACACTTCCAAGTAAGGGTTTTTTCTTCCTTCCTCATTTTTGTCCAATTTCCTTTAAGTTGTTTTTCCCATTTAATTTCAATTATGAATATTGTGGTATGGTTTCTAACCTCTATCATACTGCCCTATTTATGTTTGAATGATGGGAGACCCCTTTCTCTCTCATTAAATGCCTCCCATGTACACCCGTTACTATGCCGAAATTCCGAAAGGAACTTCTCTCTCCTCATTTACATTCAAGCAATACTTTTGTATCATGAATCTAAATTCCATTAAAATTATTGGGACATGTATCTATATGACCTCCTTACTGTCCATTACATTTTAATATGATGAGGAACCCCTTTCTCTCTCATAAACCATTTTTATGAATTCTTATGTCACGCCGTTACACTGCCGAAATCGCACCAATTTTCTAAGCCAATGCCATTTTGTAGTGAATACCATGCCCATTTCACCATCAAGGGTATTCACCTTTATGCACATTTACTTATTGATTATAAAGTTTCATGTATGAATTCCACATTCCTTCATCGTGGAATAAATGATTATGTTTTATGAATCTATGTTTTATGATCCATGTGACACACTTATGCATGAAATGAAATGTTTAAGAAGGGTGCGCCCTTATAGCGCTCCAATGCATTGGGTAAAGTATAGTATCATGATATGTCACGTGCAATGAGTGTTAACTCATTATAATTCAAGTGAAACGGGGGTTTACTCGTGCTTCATGTGTAATGAGAATTTACTCATTCTCTATGTGCAATGAGCCTTGGCTCATGCTAATTCAATGTTAAGTGTTGTTGCCACATTTCCATGTAATGATTATCATGCTTTATCATGCCTTTATGTTCATGTTTCTCTTATTATCTATTAATATGACTAATGTCTAACATGTATTTTACTCCTCATGTTATTCCATGTGTATTCCCTTACTGGGATTTATAGATCACCATTTTCTTATGCATGTCCTCAGGTTATCCCATGCAATGCTAAGTACGAGGGAATGTAGTGGTCATGTAAAGGAAGTTTTCAATAAAGATATTGTATTTCATGTTTTATGTTTTTATGTAATGATCCTAAGCCCGAAAGACACTAAACCTCTCGATCTTCTTTGTTGTATCAAGTGAAGTTTTATGTAATAAATCATGTTTAAGTTTGTAATAAAAGCAGGGTTGTCAAAGTTGGTATCAGAGGATAAGTTTAGTTATTTTTGGGATTAGGATTAGATAACCCTAGTAAAGCCTTAGAGACAAGACTAAGTATAATAAAAACATCCCAAAGTTTTGGTAAGTACTGATTAAGTGGTTTATCAATCAAATACATCCCTGTCTGGATACGAGCAGGTAGAGGCGGCTCTGGAACAGATGTATCCTAGGGGTAAAACCCGAAAACACTGCTTTGAGCTAGACTCAAACGAGAACTGGTGCATGACAACGGGCCTTGCTGCACTCTTGGTTATGACACTCCCGGGGGACATGTTTTGATAAATTCATAAGCTTAGTATGAACCCTTATTAAGGGAATAAAAAACCCCTAAGAATATATGTTAGAAAGTACATCATGAAAAGCCAAGCCTATAGACTCATGAGTTAAGGAAATAAAAGTATATTTATAAGTCATCATATTTTGTCTTTGGATTACCCTTTGTGTGTTACCCCTAACTTTTCTTTTTATTCTAGCCAATGGCCGGTAATATGAGGACTCGGGCTAACAACCGTTGTGAAGATCAGTGTGATGACTGTACTAATGAGATTCCCAATCCAATGGGAGCGGGAATCACGAACTTTGTCATGCTTCTATCTCAAATAACTCAAGTTTTGAATAGAAACATGGGTCAAGAGGAACGTTCAACCCCCCTAAGAAAGAAAAAGTTTCTATCGAGAGCTTCATGATACAAAGGCCTCCTACTTTTAGTGGATCATCTGATCCCACGATCGCTGAACAATGGATCAACTCCATTGAAAAGATCTTCTCCATCCTTCAATGTTCTGAAAAAGAGAAGGTTCTCCTGGTGGCTTATCGTATGGAGGGTGAAGCTGATCAATGGTGGACGTTGACAAAAAATACGAAGCCTGAGGAGGAGATCGAGGCATTGGAATGGAAGGATTTTCAGAAGATGTTTTTCGAAAAATATTTTCCCTGCACCCTCTGGCTTAAGATGGAAAGGGAATTCCTTTCCCTCAAGAAAAAAGATGAAGAATCTATTGGAGTGTACGAGGAAAACTTCACAAGGCTTGCACGATACGCTTCCAGCTTTGTCGTTACCCCAGAATGCAAATTTTACTGCTTCTTTTGTGGGTTGAAGCCTAGCCTACGAAAAGCATTAGCAATCAATGACTTCGACAGCTATGAGAAAATTTTCCGATGTGCCCTCAAGGTCAAAATAGAGATCGGAGAATAACAGGGGTATCATGGGGATAATAAGTGTAAGGTTCTAAGAAGATCCATCACCCCACTTTACAAAAGTGTTGAAAGAAGCACCCTGTAAATTGCCTTAAGGGGATGAGGAAATGCTTCAAGTGTGGAAGAGAAGGGCACCTAACTGTTAACTGTCGGCAAGAAAGACCTGCGACTGCAATAGAGGAGAGGAATGCTCCGTTCGAACCTCAACGCGTTGTTCATTACTATAAATGCAAAGAACCAGGGAATCTTGCAAATCAGTGCCCTAATCCAAGGGTTTTCTGAGGCAACCAACAACCTCCAAGGCAGCAAGGAAGATATTTTTCCATCACTTCTGCCGAAGTGAACCCTGACAATGAAGTGGTGACAGGTATGCTAGTTATTCATTCAAGAATAGAAAACGTACTTTTTGATTCAGGTTCTATGCATTCTTTTATATCTCGAAAGTTTAGTAGAACAATCCCAGCACCACCACAAATCATGGATGTGAAGATGTCGGTGAGTACGACAAATGGGAAAATCATTGAATTCCATGAATATAAGTCCTCCCCCGTTATAATCTGTGGGTTGAATTTCCTGGAAAACCTCGTCATACTCCCTCTGGTGGAATTTGATGCAATTCTTGGCATGGATTGGCTTTCCTTATATAGAGCCAACATATATTGTCGGGAGAGGGAAAGGACACTCTATATGGAGAATCAACCCCCGATTATTTACAAGTGTAAGGAGGAAGATGAATCTCCTTTAGATCCATCATCTCAAGCATGCATATTACTACCCTATGAGAATGCATATCTGGATCAGATGATTGAGTCCAAGGAAGAAACCATCTTTGAAGAAATGCCTATTGTGAGGGAATTTGTTGAAGTGTTTCCTAAGGAAATGTCTAGTCTTCCTCCTAGAAGAGATGTTGAATTCTCAATTGAACTTATACCTGGGGCATTACCAAAATCCAAGACTCTATATAGAATGGCTGTTGTAGATCTTGAAGAGCTGAAGAAATAACCATAGGAGAATCTGGATAAGTGGTTTATACACCCAAGTGCTTCACCATGGGGTGCACCAGTCCTCTTCGTCAAGAAGAAGGATGGGTCAATGCGCCTTTTCATCGATTATCGTGAGCTCAACAAAATCATGATAAATAACAAGTATCATCTCCCATGAATTGATGACTTGTTTGATCAGCTGCGTGGAGCACAATACTTATCCAAGGTAGACTTGCGGTCAGGATATTATCAAGTAAGGGTGAAGAAGGAAGATATCCCCAAGACTGCTTTTCGCACAAGGTACGGGCACTATGAATTCATAGTAATGCCTTTCAGACTCACTAATTCTACAGAAATCTTCATGGACTTGATGAATAGAGTCTTTAGAGATCACCTCAACAAATTTGTGTTTGTCTTTATAGATGATATTCTAATATATTCTAAAACCAAGGAGGACCATGAGGAGCATTTAAGAACTGTACTAGAGACTTTGCGCAAGGAGAAGCTCTATGAAAAGTACAGAAAGTGTGAGTTCTGTTTGAAGGAGGTCTCATTCTTGGGCCATATCATCACAAGCAATGGGATATATGTGGATCCCTCCAAAACATATGCAATTGAGGGATGGCCGAGGCCAACATCGGTAATAGATATCCGTAGCTTCTTGGGGTTAGCTGGATATTTTCGATGATTTGTGAGGAATTTCTCACGATTGTCCAACCCTCTTACCAAGATAACTCGGAAGGGAGTAAAGTTTTATTGGAGTGATGAATGAGAAGAAATATTCAAGGAGTTGAAAAGGTGGATTATCACTGCGTCGGTGCTCGCTTTACCCACAAGTGGGAAACTTTTTGTGGTATTCAGTGATGCTTTGAATAAGGGCTTAGTTTGTGTGATGATGCAAATGATAAAGTGATATCCTATGCCTCAAGGCAGTTGAAAATCCATGAGCGAAACTATACAACGCATGATCTGGAGTTGGCGGCGGTAATATTTTCCTTGAAAATCTGGAGGCATTATCTCTATAGGGAGAAATGTGAGATATATACTGACTACAAGAGTCTTAAATATATATTCACATAGAAAGATCTTAATATGTTCCAGAGAAGATGGATAGAGCTCATCAAGGATTATGATTGTTCAATACATTACCACCCTGGGAAAACAAACAAGGTGGCAGACGCCCTAAGTAGAAAGGACCCAATGATTCTATCAATGATGAGAATTGAGAAGGATCCAATCTTCTTAGACCTGATGAATATGGACATGGGAATCATAAAGAAGGGAACATCATCAATCCTTTCAAAAATAATTGTTCAACCGTCTCTTTTGGAAATGTTAAAGGATGCTCAAAAGGATGATGTGGGAATTCAGGAAAAAGTAGAAGTTATCAAAAAAGGAAAATCCTTGTAGTTTAATGTTAATGGAGAAGGAATTTTGCGATTTTGGAAAATACTATGTGTTCCATCGAGTCTGGAGATAAAGAAGGATCTTTTGGATGATGCACATAGTTCAAATTTATCTATTCACCCAGGGAGCACAAAGATGTATCGAGATCTCTGAGAAAACTTTTGGTGGGATTATATGAAGAAGGAGATCGCTGAATATACATCAAAGTGCCTGGTATGCCAGCAAGTGAAGGCAGAGAGGAAAAATTCTAAGGGGATGATGCAAACATTGCCCATACCAGAATGGAAATGGGAGAACATCACCATGGACTTTGTCACCGGAATTCCGAGGAAATCCAAAGGCAACAATGAAATATGGGTTGTTGTGGATCGTCTTAAAAAGACTGCACACTTCATTGCTATTCGGGAGGATTTATCATTGGATCAACTGGCACAGATATATATCAGGGATGTGGTAAGGTTGCATGGAGTGCCACTATCTATTGTTTCTGACAGAGATCCAGGATTCACCTCTATGTTTTGGAAGAGTCTTCAACATGCTCTGAATACTGAACTGAACTTCAGTACAACCTATCATCCTCAAACTGATCGCCAATCCGAGCGGACTATCCAAACACTTGAGGACATGTTGAGAGCATTCTCAATGGAATTTAAAGGAGGATGGGATCAACATCTTCCTCTGGTTGAGTTCTCTTATAATAATAGTTTCCACTCGAGCATCCAAATGGCACCATATGAAGCCCTGTATGGGAAAAGGTGCAGAACACCAACATGTTGGGATGAGGTCGGTGAACGGAAGCTGCTTGGACCAGAAATGGTCGAGGAAATGGTGGAGAAGGTGAAAACCATTCATCAGTATATCAAGGCTGCCCAGAGTCGACAGAAAAGTTATGCAGATAACAATCGATGAAACCTTGAGTTTAAAGGTGGAGACATGGTTTTTCTACGCATATCTCCGTGGAAGAAGGTCATGAGGTTTGGAAAGAAAGGGAAGTTCAGTTCAAGGTACTTCGGCCCCTTCGATATTCTTGATCATGTCGGGGTTGTGACCTATCGAATAGCACTTCCACCTACCATGGCCAAAGTACATGATGTCTTTCATGTATCCCTCTTAATGAAGTACATACCGAACCCTTCACATGTACTCTCTTCTGAGGTGTTACAATTGGAAGATGGTGTTTATTATGAGGAGAAACCAGTGAAGATCTTAGATTATAGAGAAAAAGTTCTACGAAATAAGACAATGCCCCTTGTCAAGGTGTTATGACGAAACCACAAGTTTGAAGAAGCGACTTGAGAAACAGAGGAAATGATGAAGCTGAGTTACCCACATCTGTTTTAGTGTGGGAAGAGGAAAATTTCAAGGGAGAAATTTCTTAAGGGGGGAATATTGTAACGACCCAAAGTTTCATTAATGGAAATCGCTCTTGATCTAATTAAATGTCTATTTATGTTTATATAAAATGTCAACTTCATTGGTTTTATGTTAAGAATTTTGACCGTTTCTAATATAGCCATTGAACAGTGATCACATGATTAGTATAAATATAGGGCTTTAACAAATCCAAATTTACTCAGACAAAGGAAGCGATGGTCTCATCCAGTAGAATTGACCCATACGAAGCCCATTTGTCGTAGATCGGAAAAGAGGTGGCATCCTTGGGCTTCGCTCTTGACCAATCCCAAGTTGAGCTTCATCATGTCAAGCTGGAATGAGACCGTCTACAGGAGAAGTGGAAGTTGATAGAAATTACCACTCGAGCGATGTTATCTGAGTCACCCCAAGAGTCTGTCACCATCGCACACCTTACCCTTAGGTCTTATGCAACTCTTTTAAGGGGTTATGTAACTAATCAATAGTACTATGTTCATGTATATTATTTTTGTATATAATAATGAATATATTTTCTTGTCATCATTGATACATTGTAAATAGTTTTTAAAGTGAAAATAGTGTTTTTAGTTGTTATTTAATTAAGAATTCTATTTTATTAAAATAAGGTATTTTTGAATTAAATAATATTTTAATAAAATATTATTATTAATATTATTAAATTAATTTTATTATTTATAAATGATCATATAATTTTATGAATACAATTGTAATTTTTATTAAGGTTTGAAAGCCATTTTTGTCAAAACCCGTGAATTTTCGATAAATGTCGGTTTTTATTTTAAAAGTGAAAATTAACATATTTAGAAAATTATTTAGATAAAATAAATGTTATTTTTGGAGTCAGGATGTCAAAATTATCCAACAGTGAATTTTTCATAATTTTCTGAGACAGTCAAATTTTTGGGTAAAAATTAAATACCGTTTAAATATATAAGGTGTTTTATGACATCATAATGACCCAATAGTGATGTAATAAAATACTATAATCTTTATGTTTGTCCAATATATGTTTTACCATTAAAATAATGTGATTTTGGGTTTGTTTGACTTACTTTTCAAAGCATTAATGGACCCCTCAAGACTTATTAAACATCTTGTCTTTTTAAATTATTTTCCATGGGAGTGTGACTCACCTCCACATAAGAAAACCTATTATTTTAAGAATCTCGGACTATGGCCTTATAAAATATATTTTTACTCTTCCGTTTGAAAAAAAACATGGGCAAAAACCATGTGATGGTTTGTGGTTTGGATTAATTTACTGTAAGGGTACCCAAACCTAAATAATAAAGAATTCCCTCACCTTTCCTATATAAACCCACCCAAGCTCTCACTTCCTCCTCACTAAAAGACTTTGGAGTTCTTCCAACCTCTTCCCTACTCTCTCTATAATCCTCCCAAGGTGCCCCAAGCTCCAAAGAATCCTCTCACAAGCCTCTCTCTAGCCTTTGGAAGCACACTTCCAAGTAAGGGTTTTTTCTTCCTTTCTCATTTTTGTCCAATTTCCTTTAAGTTGTTTTTCCCATTTAATATCAATTTTGAATGTTGGGGTATGGTTTCTCACCTCTCTCATACTGCCCTATTTATGTTTGAATGATGAGATACACCTTTCTCTCTCATTAAATTCCTCCCATGTACACCCGTTACTATGCCGAAATTCCGAAAGGAACTTCTCTCTCCACATTTACATTCAAGCAATACTTTTGTATCATGAATCTAAATTACATTAAAATTTTTGGGACATATATCTATATGAACTCATTACTGTCCATTACAATTTAATATTATGAGGAACCCCTTTCTCTCTCATCAACCGTTTTTATGAATTCTTATGTCACGCTGTTACGCTGCCGAAATCGCACAGATCTTCTAAGCCAATGCCATTGTGTAGTAAATACCATGTCCATTTCTCCATCAAGGGTATTCACCTTTATACACATTTACTTATTGATTATAAATTTTCATGTATGAATTCCACATTCCTTCATCGTGGAATAAATGATTATATTTTATGAATCCATGTTTTATGATCCATGTGGCACACTTATGCATGAAATGAAATGTTTAAGAAGGGTGCACCCTTATAGCGCTCCAATGCATTGGGTAAAGTATAGTATCATGATACGTCATGTGCAATGAGTGTTGACTCATGCTAATTCAAGTGCAACAAGGGTTTACTCGTGCTTCATGTGCAATGAGAATTTACTCATTCTCCATGTGCAATGAGCCTTGGATCATGCCAATTCAATGTTAAGTGTTGTTGCCACATTTCCATGTTATGATTATCATGCTTTATCATGCCTTTATGTTCATGTTTCTCCTATGCTCTATTGATATGCCTAAGGTCTAACATGTATTGTACTCCTCATGTTATTCCATGTGTATTCCCTTACTGGGATTTATAGCTCACCCTTTTCTTATGCATGTCCTCAGGTTATCCCATGAAATGCTAAGTACGAGGGAATGTAGTGGTCATGTAAAGGAAGTTTTCAATAAAGATGTTGTATTTCATGTTTTAAGTTTTTATGTAATGATCCTAAGCCCCAAAGACACTAAACCTATCGATCTTCTTTGTTGTATCAAGTGAAGTTTTATGTAATAAATCATGTTTGAGTTTGTAATAAAAGCAGGGTTGTCATAAGTTGCATTAATTAATTTCATAATTAATTCCTATTGTCAAAACAAATAGTATGTTTTTAAGAAAAAATATCAATTAAAAGATTGACACTTGTTTATGTCCAATTTCAATGTAAAATTTAATCCAATGACAACCATTGGATTAAATGGTGAAAATATATTCCAATTAAACTTTAAAAATAATTAAAAAGATAATATAACCATATAAATAAATCAGATTAAACGAAAGTTTTGAATTAAAATACAATATTTTTCACTATTCATTAAAAAATGAATTTTATCAGAAAAATACCAAAATTTTACCCAAAGTAAATTTTTAAGTCCCAATTGAATAATTTCATTTGGTCAAATAAGACATATAAAAGTTACCAAAACTATATTTAAATATGGGTCGCCATCAAAAGGTGATAAATCGACCTTTTAGTAAATATTAGAGTATTTATGCTTAAAATAAAATTCTTTTCTTATTTTAAGCCTCTAACTTTTATTGGATAAATGTAAAAATAATTAACAAACATGAATAATCATATTTTAGTTAGATATATTCATTCCTGCCATTACAACGGCTAGGCGTTAACTACCATTTAAAATAATATTATATTATTATTATTTTCAGTGTGACCCAACGTTGTGTGCAACATAGATTTCAAAGAAACTCGTTGTTGTGTATTAGGTATGCCATATAACATAACTTCACTTTTAAATTAAAATTAATATTTAATTCACAAATATTAATAAATATGAAAACATCATATTC
Source organism: Viscum album (assembly GCA_963277665.1). Lineage (NCBI taxonomy): Eukaryota > Viridiplantae > Streptophyta > Magnoliopsida > Santalales > Viscaceae > Viscum > Viscum album. The sequence goes on from OY728167.1 coordinate 839,641,309, forward strand.
GTTATTTACCTGGGATGTTACAGATATGTTGTATGTAATTTTCTAAAAATTTATATTTGGATTTAGTGCATCACATCTTAGTGTATCTGATCCAACATCGACACGATTTATGAAATTTCTCATGATTTTCTAAACCTCTAAATATATTAGCACAAAATGGTGTATGGGATATCATGATGTACAAATGTCAACAAATATTTAAATAATTGAGAGAGAGCCTAATCCTTAAGAATGTACTCACACAAAAATTATATAGATAAGGGTTTGTGATATACAGTAATCCCTCACTGAGAAGATTTTATTGATTACTCATGAAAAATGATAATGTGATGGGCAAGTTGTTACTCTATAAACCTACACTCCCAAATTTGGTGCTAAATACTCATTCTTTATATTTAGAATTTGAAACCAGATGAAGTGAAAAAAAATTAAACTTATGTATTTACAATTCCAATAACAAAAAATGAGTCTCTATACATCTTGGATACCTTTTAGCTTTAGAATTTTAGAGAACAATGAAAAGTTTTGACCAAGTAAAACCCTTAGGTTTCTCTTCCAACATACATTTTAACAGCATATTTTATGTCATTATTCAATAAAAAAATTCTTAAATATATCCTTAAAAATTATCTACACATGATACCTTATATAAATATCTAACAAAATAAAAATTTTCAAAATACGGGGAAATTGAAGCATAATAAGGGTGAGTTCAGATTAGTAATTGAATTCATACAATGACATATATCATAGAATTAACAATTACTAAATAATATAGAATGAATAAAATATATTCAAATGATTCTATATAAGTAATCACATGAGTTTGAAGTATATTCCTGAAAAATAATTTAAAAAATCATATAGAAAACAATAACTAACTTCATAGTTATGGTTTGAAAAATTCCAAATATCATAAATCTTACTATAAATGCCTTATACCAAGACATAATGAATAATTGGGACGACATACACTGAATACCCATTATAGTTTATCTTATTAGACCAATAATTTCTTTAAGTGATATATTATATTAAGACCCACCAATCACTTATTATTTCCATTAAATTAATTATATGAATGAAAGAAATAACAATTCATAACATAATCAACATTACTTTGTAATAAAATATGGTATTCAAAAACTAACATATGAAATGTAAATATATTCCCCATACATATTGAAAATTCCTTAGTTGTAAATAATAAAATATATAGAACTAACAAGTATATGTATGGTCATTTTTTACATAATTAATTAATGAGATATCATTCTTGGTAAACCCATTTAATTTTAATTATATTAAATTGGGTTTTTACACCATTTAGAGTAATGAGTATATTACTAATTCAATAATAAATATAATATAGAATACATCCATTAAAATAAATAACATGGAAATAGAGGAGACTATCAAATAATTATAAATTAACTAATTACAGTAATGGAAATTCTTATTGAAAATAGAGATGAAAAAATAAGCAAATATTTTTTAAAAATAATTTCCCTTTAAATATTTTGTAGCATTGTTTCAAAACTGAATAAACACAAAAATTTTAAAACTGTTTTGTTGAGATTTTAGGAATACCAATAAGAAAATTTTTATAAAATAATTTATATTAATGAAGTTTTGAAAAAAAAATCTTTATTAACAAAATGTGGTGTATGTGATAAAAATATACCAAAGTTGAACACAATATATTTTCAAAAAATTTAATTTATAATTTGATTATAATTTTAAAAAATTTATAAAATAATGAGAATTGATATTACATTGTAATACCAATAAAATATGTAGAGGAATATAAATCATTAATACTGTTCATGATGCAGGAAAAATCCACCCATGTAGAAAACATTTAAAAAGAAATTTTTTTCACTCTTTAGTAAATAAAGACTAAAATTACATGTTCATAATTTTTTTAAAAATATTCCATTTAAACTATTGAATATAGACGTATAGTGAACAAAACTGACTATGAAAAATTATTGAGGTGTAGAATATTTATTAATATTTAATTCAAGAGCTTTGAATAGTTATGGAGTTTCATAATAACTTTATGGAACTTATGTTAATGGTTTCCATGGAACACTTGAAATTTTCCTTTTTCAATGAGTATTCAATTTATTAAATGATTTTAATTTATAGGTTAATATACTATTGAATATTACCACTCAATTTTTTTGAAAACATGTTAATTTTTTTTTTAAAAACTAGTACATTACATTCATTTATCATTCAGCGCAAAAACATTATAATAATCTACATTTTTTTGATAAAGGCAAAAAAAAAGAACATAGTAAAACCGTTGAATGAGTAAGAAAATTTTATTTTATAATTATAATATCAAATTTATCAAAGCTTAATAATTTTATAAATACTGTATTTTTTAATTATATAAACATTTTTAATGAACCGTATAAGGAGGTGATGAAAAATGAATTACATTTTCTTATAGAGGTTGTAGTCTGCATATAAACACCGGTGATGTAACCATTTTTCGATGAATGGAAATAATGAGTCAAAAAAATATTTATATTTTCATAATGATAAATATATAATAAATATTATATATATATATATATTCAATAAATAAATCTTTAAAACTATTTATTAGTGATGTTGATGGTAAAATTAAAAAAATCACTTCATGGAGGAAGTAGTCTTCACATACGTATAAGCGATGTTTTCATTTTATATTATATGGAAAGGAGATATAAATTGGTTATATTATAAAAATAACAACATATTATTATAGTAAATTTGATTATGTAATTATTTTATGACTTTTACAAAATATTTTGAGTAGGTATAGTATTAAATAATCTTGAAAAAGGTCGGTATGAATATATACCACTTCTTTGGATTATCTCCATTGAAAAAAAACATAAGGATTCTTGGATAGGTATTTTTGATTCCCATGTCTACTAGGATGTGGGAAAGGTATTTTATATGGTATTTGGGGAGTTATTTTTCTTTATAAGGTGATATATTTTTTTGGATAAGTTTGAATAGGTGGTTACCTATTTTAAGTGAGAGTAGTGGTACTATTGTAAATATAAAAAACATTAAAATATAATTAATTTCATTCTCATTGATGGTGGAAAAAATTTAGTACAATTTATAATATTTGATTTTTTAGTCTCTAAATACACTTAACCAATAGAATTTATAAAATTTATAGAGATTTTTTTTTTCTTATCTATTAGTTTAACCCCCTATAAACCCTTTAAACCCCCACTGTGGTGGAAATATTTTTACCATGGTAACTATTAATTATGTCTACAAAATGAAATGGGACTTGTTAAGTAGTTTTAATATGAACATACAAAATTTATAATCCATTTTAAAATTTTATATTTCTTTCTTTTTTATAAATTACTTTTATCATATGTTCACAAAATGAAACAAAAAACAATTTTTAGAAAAATGTATTTTTTATAAAAATGATTTAACAACAAAATAAGATATAATGTGGATTACCGTGGGACTAGTTGGATTTTTTTTAAAAAAAGGAGACTTATTTGTCTTTAAAACTATAAAGAATCAAAATTAACCATGTGAATACTTTATTAAAATAGAATAATCATAAATAGTTGTTCTTTGATTAAAAACCTTACATAGATTTACTAAAAGTTAAAAATATATTTCTATGATCAACATTATATTTTTAAAAGAACAAGATTACTTATGAAATATATATTTGGAATAAAAAATCATTTCATAAACATTCAAGTCATTATTATATCATTATATTTTCATAAAATGAGAGTATATATAAAATCTATATTTTTCAAAATTCATCATAAAATAAACTATTTCAAAAAATAACAAAAATTATCCTAAATCTATTTTCAACATTATTAATTCAAATAAGTAGTTTAGTTTATCAAATTAAAATTGAGAAATTTGTGAATTCATCTTTTAATTAAAAAAATTAAATACAATGAAAATAATTTTTATATAATAATGAATTTTTAAAAAATTAAGTGGCCTTAATGATATTTTATACAAACTTACAATTAACTGAATGTAAACATATTAGTTTATGAGATGAATTATTTTAAAATATATCATTTTAAATTATATATAAAAAAGTTCCTTAAAAATACCCCTTTTTAATGTTGAATAATTTTAATCATATCACATTAATTATTTATTTTCAAGTATTTAAATTTTATTATCCAAAAAAAATAATCAACATAAATATCATAATTGATTATTATATTTTTATATACAAATTTTTATTGTAATATGTTTTTACTTGTTTTATTTTCATGTTTCATTTGATAAAATAAATTCAATATAGATTTATTTGAAAGAAAATAATACCAAAATCATCGATTTTTATATTCTCCCCCTTAAAAAAATTATATGCTCGCAAGTTTAATTTATTTTTACCAAAATGAGTTTATTGTGATAATTAATTTCTAAGTCACTTCTAGGAACCCTATTATTAATTAATCGTTTCTTTTTTAAACTATGTATATATCATTATAAGACTTATATTTTTGACTGAGTTTACTAAAGAGTACTTTGATATATGATTGATATTATCCATAGATGTTTTGACATATTAATCTTCCTCTTGACTGAATTTAGGAATTATTTTACCATCAAGATAAATAATATGAGAAAAATATACTTACATGATTTCTTTATTTTCCATAAATCAAAATTGTTTCTTTGGTTGTGTTTTGGATACTATTTCATCTCTTCTTCATCGACTATTCTAAATAATAAATATCCATGATGAATTTTTCAATATTGAAACACTAAAATTAACTTTTAAAGGATTATAATATCCAAAAAAGGTATGAAAAGTTATATATATTATATTTTATCATTTACTAAAACCAAAAATGGATAATTAAAGTAATGATAGTAATAAAATAAATATGAGTAAACCCTCATATAAAGAAAGAGTAAATTAATATTCAAAGACATAATAACAACACCTAATGTGCAACTTAAATCCTTCCATAAATAATTAACCATGAAACTCTTCAAAAATTCCCAACCAAATTCATAACCAAAATATCAATTAGATTTGATTAAAACTTATCCTAAAATTAACTTAAGATTTATCTCAAAACAAATTTTAACCCTCATAATGTTATAAATAAAAAAAGTTATATACTATGTTCATATATTTTTCAAAATATACTAATCAATTCCCAAATATAACCCAATTCACCAGACCACTGTAAAAAATCATATATTCCATAGAAGTTAAATCAATATTTTTTATCACATAATATCAACCACTTTTATATAAAATTAATACTATACAATAATTTCCCATTCACCATAATAATATAATGTTCTAAAAATAAAATAACAATATATCAATAATTACCATAATATAAAGAATATATTAACCCAAAATTATATCCATACCATTCATATTATGTACCCAAAAATAAAATTCATCTCAAATAAATACCACACTGATTCACATATTTAACTCATGTATTATATCTACCTTAATCATTTAGTAAATTTATCTCCTAATAAATTTCCCCAAAAATATCTTAAATCCATTCAAAATGTGGCCATATATGACCTCAAAAGGGTACTTATACCTGTTGTCATATGATAACCCATGAAAATATTAACCAATGATGGTATCCAAAACTATAAAATTATCCTCATATGATAACTTTTTAACCTATAATGTTATCCAAACTTTTCATCGATTCCAACTGTAATAGCCCAAACCTGTACACCATGAACCTAATCTAAAAAAACACACTCTTTTCATATTGGCATCAACACCGAGTCTTGTGAACTAATTTTAACCACCCGTAATCAAAATAATTTCTTATTTCACTTAAATACCCTATACCGTTTTAGTTTTATAGCTTTATAGAATTAAGAGAAACATTACATAGTAAATTAACACTCATATCCTTCTTATCTGATGAAAATTTTTCCACTATACCGAGATTTTATTATTTCATATTAAGTGTTCAACATATCCAAAACAATTATACCAACATGATTAATTAATAAATATATTATATAATATCATTATTCATAACTTTAGGAGATGAAAACATATGAAGGGTGAACTCATATTCTTTGTCCAGGAAAGCATGCATCGAGAGATATCATAGAATAAAGAAGGCATGGATAATATGGTAAGAATAAAAGAAAATAAATAAATTCCATATAAAAAATCACTTGATCTTGAATTATATTCATGAATATAAATATAAAATATCACATGGATAATAATTAATGATTTTATAGTGATGTAATTCATAATTCTTAACTTTATAAATCTTACCATAAATTCATCATTCCAAGACATCATTATAATAAATGGGCATAGATGAAATACTCAAGCTCATTTGTATCATGATACAAACCTATTCATAGAGTTCATATCTAATGTTTGATCCCCATTTGTCACTTATTAATTCCAATTCATTCATCATATGAATAAAGTTATTTACAATTTAATACATAATAAATATTCCATAGTAATAAATATTAGTATTTGAAAACTAGTATATGAAATTTCAATGTATCTTGGGTACATATTAAACATACCCTAGAATTGAAAAATCATCCATATATAACTAAAAACAATATTTATTGTTATTTTTTACGCTGTTAATAAACAATCTATCCTTCTTTATAAACACCCTAATCTAATTTATTTAAAAAGGAGTGTTTATATCATATAGAGAAATGGGTATATTACTATGTCAATAATATAAATAATATATAATAAATCTATGATAATAAATAAATAAAAACCTTAAGGATACCATAAATTCATAATAAATTAAGGATTAATAATAAATATAATTCCATTTGAAAATAGAGTTTAAAATGTAAGAAATGATTTTTAACAAAGAGTTTTCCTTTAAACATTTTGTAAATTTGTTGAAACAATGATGTTAAAAGTATTTCAAAACAAATTTCATGTGATGAATGGAATACCATATTAAATGTTATATAATAATGAAATATTTAATTTAAAATATCTTTAATTATGAAAATGTGAAATGTAATAAAAAACAAATACATTAGTGAAATAAAAAATCTTTTCAAAACATTTAGGAAAATAATACCCTCTTGTTTTCAAAAATATAAAGACTAATGGGAATAGATATTAAATTATAATATTATAAAACACTAAAATGTATAAAAATCCTGAGGAATTTTCATTACTAGTGAGAAATAATTTCATGTGGAAATTTTTTAAAAATATATTCTTTTAACACTTTGGTAAAATAAAGTAAAAAATGACTTGTTTGGAAAATGCTTAAAAATTTTACTTTTAAAATATTATATAGGGAGGAAAGGTTTATATAAATTGACCTTGATAAATCATTAATTCATAAATAAAAAAATATCAAAATTAAATAAAGTATAATTATATGTAAGAGAATTGTTCTTGACTAAAAATACGAAATAAGGTAATCCTTTCTTATAAACTTTATTTCATTGTTTTTTATTAACACAATTTGAGAAAATAGTAATAATAAAATATAATCCTTTAAATAATTTTAAAATTATAAAATATATAGGATTTAAGATGTAAATAGAATATAAATACCCCATAAATGATTCAAGAATAAATAATCTTGATTAAAATTTAGATTAACACATTAATCCTAATGGCTATGATAACTGTAGAATCAAAGGCCTTAAAAAGTTAATGAATGATATTTTTATTTGAATCCCATGAATTGCATCAAATTTTATGTCCAAATATATTCATGGGGCTTTTTGTACACTAAATAACAGAAAATATTGTCTAAAATATGAAAGTGGTCTCAAGGAATGTAAATTGAGACCAATAACCCTTACTGATTTTGTAACACTTGTATCAAAACCCCTTGAATGATAGAAATTATAATGGATAACTAACATGATTAAATATTGTATCATGATATAATAGTGAATATATATATAATATTCACTATATAATGTAAATAGGTGAGTAATTCAAACATGTCTCAAAAAAAGGTTTGAGATGATAATCACTTATGAAGATTCAAAATAATTGAAATAAGAATACAGTAATGAAATGATGATTGGGAACAAATTTAAATTCACATAAAATAAATTCGAAACAATAAATATATTAAATTATAGATAATGACACACATAATCATGGAATAATATAGTCAATAGAGAAGTGATATAACCCAATGAATGGAAATTGAGTTAAAAATATCATTACCTTGGACATAATCTTGGACGAACACAATCTAACCACATTTATAATAAATTTATAATTACTATAAATTTTTACCATAAAAATATTCATACTTATCTTACTATATATCAAACTCATATAATAACTTAATATCCCCTAAATAGTAATTATTTAATAAAATCAATATTTTTGTGTTAGCTATTGTATTTTCTGTGCTTTTATGGTTCAAAATTTCTAGTTATTTTACATTGGTTTAAACATCCCAATACTTTACAATAAATTTCTTTTAGAATAAATTTAATGTATTCGATAGCTTGAGATATACACAACGCCAAGTTTAAATGAAACCTGATACTCTATCAAAACATTATTATTTAAATGTGACAATTATAACCTATCTATTAAGTTGGTGTGTAACACCCCAAGATTTTACAGTATGTCTCTTCTTAAATAAATTCAATAGCTTACGTTGTACACAACACCAAGACTAAATGAACAATGACATACAATTAAATATCATTATCTTAATATGGTTGTTATAACCTTGCAGTTACATCGGCAGGAATGAGTAGTATTAACTAAATTATGAAATTTATATATTATGTATTAAATAAAATGTTTTTACATTAATATAAATGATTTTATATGTATAATATTAGTATTAATACAATTTTATGCATTAAAGGGCTATATTTTTTTAAAGGTAATATTACCGCCTTTTAATGGCACACCTCTTTTAAAGACTAAATTTTGGAAATTTTATAAATTCTATTTTAGAAAATGGATTTCATTTTTAAATTTAGAATACCATAAATATTCAGGGTAAATTGTTTTTACTTTTTTGAGAAGTTTCATTTTTTGACGAATAGTGAAAAATACTGCGTTATTTTTAAAACATTGACTTTTCATATAAATATTAATTATAAATTAGAATTATTTTAAAGTCACAGTAGATCAATAATAAATATATAAATCCAATTTAGGTTATTTTAAACATTTATATATTGAAATTAGATATAAATTCTATTGAACTTTTGAATGTCCCTTTTACCTGCCTTCTCGCCACGTCTATAGGATTAACAATAAAATTAATTTTTCCATTTATATTAATTGAATTTATAAAAATATAAATACATGGTTGTAATAATTATGACATTTTTAATCTAATAGAAACAACTTGATTCTTTTTTTAATGGTAACTTTATTATTTTTTTACCATGGTTAAAGGTAAATTGGGTAATTAAGGGGGAAATAGTATTATAAGCATTATAACATTACCATAACGCCTATAATAATTTAATTAGATGCGTATTTTTTGACCCAAATAATCCTTTGGTCTATTTTGAGACCACTTGAAGCCACTTGGATGACATTAATATATTTATAATATTATATTTAAATAAAATCTAATTTTGTAATAATTTTGTTTTTAACAAGTAGAATATTTTTAATATGAGGTTATATAAGTGATATGGTATCCTATAAATAGTCATTATAAATATAAAATTATTATATATATCATGGTAATTTATTTATAATTTTATAAAATATAAAATTAAACTAAATGGTGACACAATGATGATAAAGTAATTGATTTATTAAAGAAATAATCAAATAAATGATATTAATAAAACTAAAATAAATACAATTTAAATATTTTATTCTATAAATTAATTTTATGGAATAATATAACATATTTGGAATGAGTTAATTTTGTTTTTTATAATTAATCATGTTTTTATAATTTTTTAGAAAGTGACGTAATAAGTAGTGTTAAAATTGACCCTATTGATATTTTATAAATATCATTATTTATTAAATTATTTAAAAATAATTAAAATTATTAAAAAAATAAAAATAGGATATTATAAGGTCTAAAATGTCATAAATTATCCATTTATGTAATATTGACACAATATATGTAAAAATTTATAACAATTTAATATTTAAAATTTTATTACCATAATTAAAATTAAATTGATTACTTAAGGGTAAACCATAAAAGATAAGGTCCAAAATAAAATAACAAAATGTATTAGTTTTATTTTTTTTATGTATTTAGATATAAACTAGTATTATCATCTTTCTAGCCAACTTTTGTGCAATTTAAAATTAAAAATTAATTTATATTATTTTAATATTTTAGTCGATTCCAAGAGTGCCCCTCCCCTCTCTTATAAGAAGGAACCTCTACTTGTCTTTTATTAACACAATTAAAACCATTTTTATTAGTTAAAACCTACCCATTTATCCTCCTACATTCCCTCACATAATCCTAGAGTCCATACATTGGGCATAAATTCAACCTAAGAAGTCCTTTTGTGCAAATCAAAAGGAGATATCGAAAAATGGTAATTGTTTTACCAACTATTTCAGGGTTCCTTTCTTATTCTACTTCATCTTCAATCATTATTTCAATTATAAAATAATAACACCAGTATAATATATATGCTGATATTTTTTTATTATTATGTTACAACCATATTCCACCTTTTACCCATCCTATGAAAAATAGTATCACCATGTGTCTGTACTTACGTTTCACCATCTACACATCGTGGTGTAATATATTTCTCATCAGTAATTTATTTGGATGGGTATAATGATGGATATAAAGGATATAAATAATAAATATGACATGATGTTTATTTTTTATAATTAGCATACCATTCAATTCCTTACCACTTCACCATTAAGTAAATGATATCGTCACTCATGTCTACATACGGCTTACCATCTCCAGGATATGATGAGATTCATCTTCCATGTTAACCATTCAAGAATGATTATAAAAATTTATATGGTGAATAAATAAAAACTATGTTACATAATAATAATAAATTAATAATATATATATATATATATGTCATTTACCTTATTTTATTCAATATGATAAGAAAACTGAAACAACATTCATGCATACGTACAGCCTACCATCACCATAAATGGTTCATTCAATTTCATAAATATATATTTTATATGTGGTTATGTACTTAATATATATGATATATAAATAATGTTTTAAATTCTAGATGCAATTATATCAGGATATATGTAATAGAATCACGAATAAAAAGTCAAAACATGTACAATTAACAAAGTGTTTATTACCCAAAACATTTCATTAACTTGGAATTATTAATAAACGGGTAATAAAAAGTCACAAATGAATAATATATGATATCATAAATAATGTATATGGTTATATTATAAACTAATAATCTATTTTAAACCATTATATAGGATGTTAAAACACATCCAACCAAAGTAATGTATGAGGTAAGGGTTAATTTCACAATCTCATTAGTATATGAGATTTTTATACGTGAGTATTTATTGGTATATATTTATCATTTATGTCCATGTTTCTTTAAATTATTTTCAAAATAAATCATTTTAAGGTTTTATGTAAGGGACTCTTTCATGAAAAGATATTTTTTAATGTTTAAACGATTTATTCTTAAAAAACATTTTCATTATATCCATGTTTTCAAAATGGGGTTTATGGATTTTTTTATAAGGACATGTATATTTTTAAATGATAATTTTTGAATTTATCTTCGATGTTTCAAAGTAGAATGTGACAGTTTGATACAAAAATCTATTTATAAATGTCTTCATTTTAATGTTGTGTAGAACTAAAATGATTTCAAAGTTAAAAAATAGGGTTATTTATCTCATGAAATTTGTAATGATTTTCTTAGATTATTTTCATCTATTTCAACATCCTTTGTTTTATTATATGGAAAATTGAGGTCGATTTATTATCATACAATCTACCATTATGTATTTAAGGGTTTATGATATGTTTGGTTGTGGAAGTGATATTTTGATACCATTAATGGTTTATGGTTAGTATATTAACATTTCATATGAATGTTTAGGTTGGACATGTTTCACCCTTTTCATATGAGGAATGCATTGGACTTAGTAAGTGACAGGTTGGATACCAGTTAATGAAATACCTACAGGTTAGGGACCGGCTAATGAAAGCCCTATGGGTTGGGGACTGGTTAATGAAATCCCCTTGATGCATATGTAGTTCTCATGAGATAAACTTGATATGGGCTTGGATGATGCCTTACCTATTTATTTTTAGATACGGATTTATCTAAGGCCTCAACCATTTATTTTAAAATGTATTGGATGAGGCATGACTGGTATGTTTTAGATGCCTAGAATTATGCATTCCCTCATTATGAGATTTGTTCCATGTTATTATTTGACTAGTAGAATATCCATGATATTGTATTCAAGATCATGTGATTGTTTTATATGGTATTATTTATTCTTACCAGATTTTGCTCAAAATTATTTTTAAAAGGCATGTGTTTCAGTTATACGCATTTCCTTAAAATTTTACGCTTATTTATGAAATATTGCACTATATTATTTACCCTTATTGAGTATCTGAGTTCACCCTTTCTTATGTTTTATTTCCCCAGGATGGTAAGATGTATATTATGACTGATATACATGGTTAATATAGGATAATATTAGTGTTATCAAAGAATTGTCTACATTTTATAGTATGTTTTGAATTTTAGAGTTTTTTTATTTATGTATTCTATCTTTCAAAACTGCTAAACTCATCAGTTCATCAGGATTTGATTCTTTGTAATAATTATAATGTAATAAAATAATGCACCAACTCTAGGTTTTTATAGTCGATGCATTATAGTTGGTATCAAATTAAGTTTAGTAGTAAAATTTGAAATTATATTTGGAAAAAATAGATTAGGGAACATAACCCTAATATATACATTAAGGATATGTATAGAAGAATGTCCTAGAATTTTGGTAAGGTATATATTATGTGGGTATTCCTAGAAATAAATCAATTTCTAGATACTACATGTGGATGTGGTTTTGGTAAAGATGTACCTAGGATTATAACTCTAGAAAGGTTTGTCAGGACTGACATGGGGTAACCCATTACATGACATTGGTCTTTACTACACACCTAGTTTGACACTCCCTGGGGATATTCTTAGTATAATCCAAATTTTCTTTACAAACAAATATGAAGGATTTTAATAAAAGATAATAATGAATAACCTTGGTTAATCCTAAGGTGTTTTAGATTGAAAATAATGGTTCATGATATTCTTTAAATGATTATATTACTATTTTTACTCATACTATGCTTTCCAGTTTTAGTCAATGGTTTGAACCCAAAGGCATCATATTAACATTGAATATGATGGATAATGTGGAAAAGTTGGTGGAGATGAGTAACCAAATGGAATTCTGGTATGAGTGAAATATATCATGTTCCTGCCTAATTAGTTTTCTGTAAATATGATTAACAACATATGCCTTGACCTACTCCAGAATTCATCAAATAAGAGAAAGATAATTCCTGCTAAGAGATCAAACGGTAGAGACCATGGAGAAAAGAAATCTCATTTTCCATCATGTAAGAAATATGGAAGGAGACACCCAAGAAAGAGTCTCAAAAGAACAAAGAAATGATTTGTGTGTTGGAAAGAAGGATATAAAGAAAATAATTTCTTAGTAAAAATTAAGAGTATGATGGAAGAAAAAAAAACTGATCCTAAGAATTTCTTTATAGTTATTTTCTATAAATATGAGGGACCTAGGCATTACCCAACTCAATTCCATATTCTATATGATAAACTCTAGGCCAATTAAGGACCTATGTGGTAATAAATGGATAATGTATTTACAAATTGAAGTTATTCTGAAAGACTTTGTTAAAAGGTTACTCAGTGATTATCCATATTTCAAGAATTTTCATCCAATTTATTTTTGAAGTTATATTAATATAGTTTTAGAAGAAGGATAACCCATAGGGATTATGAAAACTCGTCGAATCTTATAAGGTCATGGGTTTTGAACCCACAATCGAAGGGTGAATAGGGTGCATCACCTATAACTTGCATACATGATTTTTGGGATAACATGAATTTTTTTTCATATAGATAAATGTTATTTTTATTTAAGATTCATTCTTCTTATCATATAGAAAAGTTCAGGATTGGAAAATGATTTTGTGGATTATGTAATTGATGTTATCCCAGAACACATTCCCTATCTTTGGAATCCTATATGATTAGGGTAAATATAATATTTTAATTAATAATGGTTGAATTATATTTTGAATCCAAATATGATTTTATTATGGACTTATGGTCATTCATGTTATTAATAGAAATGGTTAGGAAGCCTTAGAGATTATGATATTTAGACAATTAAATTTTGTATGATGCATTAAGAGTGATTGATTGGAATACTATATGATTAAATACATCTGAATTTTGGATTTCAACCTTAGTATATAATATTTTTTAGGAAGGATATTTATTTTTTGAATGATCTATGTTGAACTTTGGGGTTTTACTATAGAATTTTGGACATTTATTTTGAAAATTATCTTATCATGTACTAACATTTTGGTATTGGTTAATGACTAAAGACAGTTCAAATAGATAGTTAATATTTCGTGGATTATGTGATCCTCTAAATGCTGAATCTGGTGCTTCTAGCATAAAACATTCATCTTGAACACTCATCTTTTAGAGAAAAATATGAGTTTTTTGTGGAAATTGATTAAAGGTGGAAACTTTACTTGTTAAGTAAGTAAGTATATTTCATTATGATGTTAGTTTATAAAGTAAATGATATTTTCAAATCCGAGGAAAAGATCATAAAACAAAAAAATGTTTTCCTAGTACTTTATTTTTTGAGGAATCAAATGGTCCCTTAGACCATCGCCGACTTCTAGATTTTTGATTGTTAACTTTCTCCTAACGATGCTTTCTATCACTCTCTACTAAAACTTGATGGTTGGATTTATCTTCCACATCCATGATTTTCAATATGGAACCCTAATATGTGTTATCACTGATGAACTTCATACTTCCCTTTCTTTATTTTAAAATGGGGGTTTCATTAATCCTTTTTCCGATGTGGGTTTCAAAAAAGATATTTTAAAAAGTAAAACCCCTAGTTTTTATCCTAAGTTAAAATTACGAGGATAAAATTTATTAGAGGTGAGAATGTAACACTCCAAGATTTTAGAGTATGTATATTCTTTGTTAAATTCAATATCATACTTTTAACACAACACCAAGATTAAAGGAACAATGATATAGAATTAAATATCATTATTTTAATACGATCGTTATAACCTAGTTGTTACATCAGAGAGAATGAATAGTATTATCCAAATTATGAAATTTATATGTTAAATATTAAATCAAATTTTCTAACATTCATCCAAATGATTTTATAGGATTAAGATTAGAATGAATCCAATTATACTAATTAATAGGATATATTTTTTCTAAAGGAAGTATTTCCACCTTTTAATAGGGAACCTATTTTAAAAATTGAATTTTGGAAATTTTATAAATTCTATTTTTGAAAATTGACTTCATTTTGTAATTTATAATATCAAATTTATTTTAGGGTGATTGTTTTGTACTTTTCTGAGAAGTTTCATTTTTTGATGAATAGTGTAAAATACTTCATTATAGTAAAAAAACTGACTTTTTGTATAAATAATCATTGTACATTAAATATAATTTAAAGACAAAATATATAAATAATACATATATTAATAAATTTTTTGTTTTTTTAATCATTTATATATTGAAATTATATTTATAAATTTATAGAACTTTTGAATGTTCTTTTTACCCGCCTTCTCGCCACATTAGTAGGATTAATATTAAAATTAATTTTTCCATTTATATGAATTGAATTTTAGAAAATTAATATACATGGTTGTAATTAGTATGAAATTTTTGATCTAATGGTTGTGACTTAATTTTTTGAATAGTAACTTTAGTTTTTTTCCACGTTTTAGGGTAATTCAGGTAATTAAGGGTAAAAATAATAATATAAGCATTGAAAAATTACCCTAAATCCTATAATAATTTAATTTTATGAGTTTTTATCAACTGAAAGTATCATTGGGATGATTTTGGGACCACTTTGAATTACTGCTATAACTTTAATATATTTATAATACTATATTTAAAGAAAATCTAATTTTGTTATGCTTTTGTTTTTAACAAGTAAAATATTTTTAATATGATGTTATATAAGTGATATGATCTACTATAAATATTAATTATAATTATAAAATGTTTATTAATATCATGTTAATTTTTTTATAATTTCAAAAAATATATAATTAAATTAAATGGCGACACAATGAAGATGCATTAATTGATTTATTAAATGAATAATCAAATATATGATATTAATAATATTAAAATAAATATCATATGAAATATTTGATGTCATAAAAAATGTTTTTGGAATACTATGACATGTTTGGGATTAGTTAATTTATTTTTTTAGAAGTAATAAATTTGCTATTATTTTTTAAAATTCAAGTAATAAATAGTGTCAAAATTGACCATATTAATATTTTACAAAAATAATAACTTTTAAAATTATTTAGAAATAAAAAAAATTAAAAAATATAATGTTCCCATTATAAGGTATATAATTTATTAATGTATCAATATATGAAAAATTGACGCAATATAATTAAAAAAAGTATAGTTGTTTAATATTTAAAATGTTATTACCACAATTAAATAGGTTAATTAAGGGTTAATAAAAATTATAAGGTTTAAAATAAAATTAAAACATATATAAATTTTATTGGTTGATAGTAGTTAGACCTATCCTGATCTTATATTTTTCATAACCAACTTTTTTTCCAATTTTAATTAAAAATAAATTTATATTAAATTAATAGTTTAGTAGATTTCAAGAATGTTGCTCCCCACTCTTATAAGAAAGCCCATATCCTTCTCTTTTATTCACACCTCTAAACCATTTAAATCAGCCAAAACCTGCCCATTTATCCTCCCAAATTCCCTCACTTCATCATATAGGAATTAATTTAGGTATAAATCCAACCTAGCATGTCCTTTTGTGAAAATCAAAAGGAGATACTCTAAGAAGAGGTAATTGTTTTACCAACTCTTTCAAAGTTATTTTCATCTTCTACTTCCTCTTCATGCATTATTTCCATTATAAAATTATAAAAAAAATATAGTATATATATATAATTATTTTTTTATTATTATTATGTTACAATCATATTAATCCTTTTAACCATCCTATGAAAAACAATATCACTATGTGTGTGTACATAGGACTTACCATCTCCAGGCCGTGGTGTAATCAATTTTTCATCACTTCCTTATTTGGATTGGTATAATGATGGATACATAGGATATAAATAATAAAAATTACATGATATTTATTATTTATAATTAATATACCATTAAATTCTTTACCACGTTACCATTAAGTAAATGATATCATCGCTCGTGTGTACGTACAGTTTACCATCTCCACGTCGTGATGAGATTCATCTTCCACGTTAAAAATTCAAGAATGATTATAAATATGTATATGGTGAATAAATATAAAATATATGAAATAATAATTATACTATAATATATATATATCTGTGTATGTAGTTTACCTTCTTCCCATCGATACGATATGAAAACAGAAACAACGTTAATGCGTACGTACAACCTACCGTTTCCATGAATAGCGTATTCCATTTTTTATATATATCTTTTATATATGTTTATATAATAAATATATAATATATATAAATCATGTTTTAAATTATAGAAGTAAATAAATCGTGATCTAAGTAATATTATCAAGAATAAGAAGTCAAAACATATATGATTAACAAAGCGGTTATTACACAAAACGTTGCTTTAACATGAAATTGTTAATAAATAGGTAATATAAAGTCATAAATGAATCTTATATGATATCATAAATAATGGATATTATTCTGGTATAAATTAACAACATATTTAGAAACCATTATACAAGAGGTTAATTTACATCCAACTAATTTAAAGTGCAAGGTGAGGGTTAATTTCACAATCTTATTATTTTCTGAGATTATTTTTACGTAAGTATTTACTAGAACAGATTTATCATCAATGTCCATGTTTCTTAAAAATATTTTCAAAATGAAAATTTACAAGGTTTTATATATGGTAATCATTAAATAAAACATACTTTTAAATGTTTATAATATTTATTCTTCTAAATCTTTTTCATTCATGTTCATGTTTTTTAAATGAATTTTATGAATTTGTTAATAAGGACATGAATATTTTTAAATGTTAATTTCTTAATTTCTCTCGAATGTTTCAAAGTTTATTGAGACACATTGATACTAAAACATATTTTTAAATGTCTTCTTTTTAAAATTTCATAGCTTTTAAATGATTTCAACGTAAAATAAGGGTATTTCACTCAAGAAATTTTTAATGATTTAATTAGATTATTTTCATCTATATCAACATCATTTGTTCGATTTTTATGATTAATTGAGATATATTTATTATGATACAATATTCCATATTATATTGAAGGGTTTATGATATTTTTGACTATGGATGTGCTATTTTGATACCATTCATGGTTTATGGTTAATGTATTAATATATCATGAGAATTTTTATGTTGGTTATGTTTCAACCTTTTCATATGAGGAATACATTGGACATAGTAGGCGATGAGTTGGGGATCGGTTAGTGAAATCCCTATCGGTTGGGGACTATTTAATGAAAGCCCTTCAGGTTGGGGATCGGTTAATGAAATCCCCTTGATGTATCTATAGTCATCATGAGACAAACTAGATATAGACATGGCTGAAGCCTTGACCATTTATTTTTAAATATGGAATTGGCTGAGGCCTTAAACATTTATTTTTAGACCTCCTTGACAAGGCATTGACGGTATGTTTCAGATGTATGGCATTATGCATTCCCAGATTATAAGATTAGTTCCAAGTGATTATTCGACTATTATAATATCCATGGTTATGTTTCTGAGATCATGTGATTATTTTACAAGTTATTATTTATTATTTACATATTATATTAAAAATTATGTTTAAAAGGCATGTGTTTTAGTTATATTCCTTTCCCTTAAATTTTATCCATATTTATTAAAGCTTCCACTATATTATTTACCCTTACTGAGCATCTAAGATCACCCCCTTATTATGTTTAATTTTCCCATGATGGAAAGATGTGTATCATGACTGATATGTAGAGTTAATCTAGGAGAATGACGGAATTCTAAAAGAATTATCTATGTTTCATATTATGTTTTGAATTGTAAAGATAGTTTATTTATGTAATCTTTTTTCTAGAACTTCTAAATAGATCGGTCCTTTAAGATTTGATTCCTCATAATCATGCCAATGTAATAAAATAATGTACAAGCTCTGGTTTTAAATAAATTGTGTCTCAGATTTTCTGAGGCGCTACCTTTAAAAAAATATGGTTTACACATGTTCGTTGGGTCTTTATTGATTATGAATATAAAAACACATAAAAGGAAAAAAAAGAAATATTGTTAAAAAATTGTTTACTTACTTCTAGAACACTTATGTGAAAATTAATTGTTTAAACTTCTAGAAAATTTATTTGATAAAATTAACATAATTTTTGAAATCATGAGATAACAATTATTTTAGGGTGATATTTTGGGATTTTTTACAAAGTTTCATTTTTTGATGAACAGTGAAAATATTAATTTTTATTACAAACTACTTTTTCCACTAAAGAATTTGCAAGTTTTATTTTATTTAAAAATAATTTTAAAATTAAAATTTGTAAAATTAATATAGTATTAATCTAATTTTTTAAATTTGAATAAATTATATTCTCATTTTTTATATAAAAACTTTTTTTTACTTTTGAAAACTTTTCCTTTGGAAAACTGTTTTTCACCGCATCAATGAGTTTAATTTGCTGAAAATGGATTCCATATTATGAATCAAAATAATTAATATTATCAAATAAGGAAAAATTTATTTTTTATCATAATGAATAGAAAAAATAGGAAAAATTAATTACGTCAGTTAAGGTGAGAACGGGTTTTATCGGGATTAAACATAGAAGATAAGAATTAAAAATATACAGAAATTTTCCAATTATTATTGTATGGTAATATTAAAACCCTATAACATACAATGTTTGATAATAGTACATTTTTTATTATTTTTTCTTATGAAAATCATCGGTTTGATTCACTATTTTCAAAAATTCCATGTGTGTCCTCTCCCCCACTTATAAAATGACACCCACTCTCCTCTCCTCTTCACACATAAAAATCCATTTGTTTTAGAGAATAACTACCCAAATACCTTCCTTACATCCCTAAAAACATCTTATAGGTATTTTTTATCATAAACACAACCTGGGAAGGATTTTGGTGAAAATCTAAAGTGATCATCCAAAGAGGAGGTAACTTTCATAAACGAGTGTTTTTATTTTATTTCTTCTTCCACCTCCTTCAATTATAATTAAATAATGAAAAAAATAACAACAATATCTCCCGTATATTTTATTCTAATGTAATAATATATATATATATATATATCCTCTTCCATCAAATGGGAAATTAAATTTTCGATCATGTGTCTGACAAACCACATCCTTACGAACTAATGTAACTCGTTTCCCATCAACAATTCTCACAATTGGTTATAATGATAGATTATATATATATATATATATAATATTTATGATATAGTAATACTTATTTAATTATAATATCACATAAACATTCTTAATTACCATTCTGTTTAAAATACGATAATATCGCTCATGTGTATGGCGAACTACCACCTCACGGATGGGTGTAATTTTTTTCACATACGGTTTACATATAAGGTTATATGGATAAATTTAAATAATATATGTTATAAATATGACTTGATATTTATTCATAAAAATTAATATATCTCCCACTTCCTTACCCTTTCACCCATTAAGAAATGATATTGTCTCTTGTACATACTTACGGCTTGCCATCTCCACGAAGCGATGCAATCCATTTTCTATGTACAATTTTAAATAATAGTAACAAATATCTATCTAATGAAAACAACTTTATTTATAACATTAATTTAATTCTTCGGATGATATAACTATATCCAATGTTCAAGATCTGGAACATTCATGAAAAAAATTCATGAGAAAATGAGGCAATTAACACCTGAAATAATTGTGATAAAGAAATGTTGTTAAAAAAGAGCGATAAGATTTTATAAAAGGATCATATGTGATATTATAAATATTAAAAAATTTCTATTATAAGTTATTAAAAGATAAATATATTGGATTTTGGAGAGCTTTCAATTAAATATAAGTATGAGGTAATAAAGTTTTTCCCATTTTCAGTTCATTGATGAAACTTTTAATGTTATGCACCTTATTTCATTATATGGTGTATATACTAACCCTTTTACATTTTATTTCATGAAAAATTAGTTTTTAATGGTATTTAGTATTTTAATTTGAATTATTTCATCCAAGGGAAACTTTACTTTGAAATTACCAAATGACAAAAAAAATAAGAAATCAATTTCTTTTCATTGTGTTATATTACTTTTTAATTTTTTATGATATTTTAATTTTATGTGTGAAATTAATTTTTATTATACTATGTTTTATTTTCAATTTTTTATGTGGATTTACATTTTTAAACATAATTAATTCATTGATTTATTCTCACATCAATGTTATGATCATTGTAAGGGCTCTTAATCTCAAATTGTCTTCTTTAGGGCATATATGATGTTATACAACAATCTTTTTTTATGAGATATATCTACTTCCATTTTGATATGATATATAATGAACTGTTTTATATTCATTATATTTAATTTTTAATTTGATTTTATTCTTTTCATGGGTCTTATGATTCAAAAGTTACCAAAGTAGTAAGATATTTATGTTTCAATCTCATTTGAATTGACATTGTTTATACATTAATTTCAATTGAAGTAAATTATTTGTTCATTGTCTAATAAACCAATTTCATTTTATTATCCTTTGTTTATTTATTATGTTTTTATGTAACAGTTCTATTTTCTCCTCTATGGAACTTAAAATGATTAATAATTTGTTTTAATAAAATATGAATTTATTAATCTATTTGATTGAAAATACTTTTCTTCAAATGTATGTTTTTTAAAAATATTTACAAAAATGTTTTACTGTTTTTTTTAAATTTTATTTTTATCCATAATTATATTTTTTTTAAAAAAATTAAAATTATCCTTCCTGACATTTTCTAAACAAGTTACATTTTAATTTTCTTACAAATATGTGAATGGAATCTTTATATTAACATACTCTGGAAGAATCAAACATTCCTACCAAAATTTACTTGAATCTCTCTTTACATGTTTGAAAGGTTGTTTTTAAAGAAATTATTTTTCCTAATATTCTAGATAAATATAGTTTTTAAAAATTGATTTTAAAATTTAAAAGCATATTTTCCTCAAGAATGTTTTTAAAAATATTTTTATGGTATTCTTATTGATTAATGAAAACAAATCTATATTTTATATATACTTCACTAGATATATATTGAAATAATACCATCCTTATTCTTTTTCTAGATTATTTATGATGATTTTTGTGAAGGAAAGTATTAACATCCTCTTTCTTGTTTAATTTTTGTAATCAATATATTTTTCTTGAAGTATTCACTTTATTTTTTTCATTGTACATTATATTTCCCCTAAATATCCATATTATTTTTCATGGATATGTTTATTACTTAGAAAATATATCATTTCTATATATGGTATTTTAATTTTAATGTTATATAATTGACTAGGGAAGATATTTTATATTCATTATTCAATATGCACATTTATTTATAAGGCATATTTTTCATGAATTAAATCAATCATTTGATAAATATGGAATGAATTGAAAATTTACTAATGGGAAGGTCCCATAATTATATATCCCCTTGATGAATAGGTAGGTATCATGAGAAAAATCATTCGGACAAATTAAATGGGTTCTTATCAATATTTTTATATTATCTTGTGGATGGTCTTGACATTAAAGGTATCGTGATTCCCAAGATCATGACGTGAAAATATTAATCATTTCCTTCATTGATAATTTACTTTTTATTTTTATCCATGATATTTTCATAGTTATATTATATTTGTATTCATTTCATTCTCATCTCATCGACTAAATGGAATGTGATTTCAGTAATTTACCTTGTCATATTGATTATTCCTTATATAATATTAATAGTTAAATTATTTATTAAATGGAATGTGGATTAAGTTATTTACCTTTCCATATTGATTATATCTTATTGATTCATGATATCTTAAACTTCAAGTATCCCTTACCGAGCATTTTTTATGACCCTTATTTTTTTCGATTCCCCTGTATATGAAGGAGAATTATTTGGATATTTTAAAGGATTATGAATGTTCTAAATTACTATGATTTGTATTTTATTACCAATATAAAATGGATATCACGTATGTATTGGGATCTACAAGACAACTAACTGGTTTTTTTGCTATTTTATCCCTTGTATATATTCCATTATAATAAATCAACTATATTTACTAAACCTATGTGTATCTCTCCCTACGTGTCACCACCTCAATACACAATGTCACCAAAATCTGGTAGCCAATTACCATTAAACCCTCCTATATCCACTCACAACCGCACATTACCACTCCCAATTCGTCTCCGATATACGCATAACCCCCGACCCAGCTTTAAGCTAGGTTTTCCACAGACCACCGCATGTGTCGTACCTCTCCCGATTTCCCTCAAATCCTCCACTTCTACCCATAGAGAACCACTGGTTTCCTCCTTGGGTTCCCTATTTTGGTCCATGATCCAGTACCCTCTCCTCTGCCTTCTCCATCTCCACCTTCTCCTCCTCCTTCTACTCAGCATCCGACTCCTCCGCCTCCACCTGCTCCGTGTCAAGATCCTCCGCCTCCGGTTGATGCGTCTCCAACTACTCCGCCTCCGGATCCTCTGATTTCGGTGCTCCACCTCTGGATCCTTCGCCTCAAGCTGCTCCGCCTACGGCTGCTTCGCCTCCACCTACTCGGACTAATGTTTCTTCAAATCCTCTTGCTCTGCATCAAATACCCTCAGCATGCTCCGCTCTCTACTCTCTCTCCACCTATTCTGGCTCTATATCTCTAAGATTTCAGTTTTCTAGGGTATGATTTTTCCGATTTCCATGCTTTGATTTCCATTAACTGATTTTCATCATCTACGGCATGTGTTTCCCAATTATATCTTTCTTGTGTCATCATTGCCTTGTGTCTACTATTAGCTATCTGTTTACCACTTCTATGTGACTGATAAGTTTTTCATGGTTTCACATGAATGATTTTTCATTCTTATACATTCATGACTCACATGTTTTTGTTCTGTGTTGCTGTCATTTTTACTACTGTTACCCCCAATCCCTGTAACTGGTAAACAAATTTCTTTACCCATGACCTTCAATACAGGGTGGTTTTAAAAACTTAGATAAACTAATATTGGACAGGTTGTTTCTGACTATAGAACATATGATGAGGTACGTAGCACTGGTCAAGAGGACTTTTTTTTTCGACTGCATGATGCATGCTACATAGATTTAAGATGACGATGGGGCCTCATGGTTCTCCAACTCTTTGGATCATGCTTGGAGTTGGTTGCACTAGACATGCTTTATAAAATACCTCAGTAAACTCAGGTTGGGATCCATGTTTTTTTCATTGTATATATGTTTCCATTCCCTATTTTAATGTTATTCACTTTTAATATTTCCAATACACTATAAATGTGTTTCTGGTTAGTATGTTATGTTCACTATTTGTTCATTGTTGGAATGTTGTGTCCAATGATATTATGTTGTGCTCACTATTAATATGTTACATTCATTGAAAAATGATTCCACTGTATATGAGTTTATATTCACTCTTAGAATATTGTATTCACTATTACTTTATTCAATGTTAATATATTTTATTCACAGTTAGTTTGTTCAATGTTAATTTGTTGTATCCACTATTATTTTGTATTTACCGTTAGTTTGTTTATTGTATTCACTATGAGTTTGTTCGTGGTTTGGTCTTTTCTGTGGAATGAAGAGTCATTAAGGTTTCATTCCAAAACTATATTGTTATATCACTGTTGAGATTCAGATTTATTTATCTCAAGTCATTTTTGTGGTTGATGGAGAATGATGGCGGTATTCAATTATTTCCATCAAACTGCACTGATAAGAGCTGTGATTGAGGTAATTCCTACAATAATCAGATCTCTGAATGATGAGGTAAACCATGAAGTAATCACAACCTAGAATATTTATCCATAATATTATTATGATGTTGTATATGACACCGGTGGCCGTAGTTGTCTCCATTATTAGGGAGGACATAGTACTCTTGCCAACTAAGTTGTAGTAGCCAGACTGTTACTGACTATAGAACATTTGATGACGTATGTAGCGCTGGTAAAGAAGAATTTCTTCTTTCTGACTACATGCTGCCTACTACACAGATTTACGATGATGACGGGGCCTCCAGGTTCTCCAACGCTTTAGACCAGGCTTGGAGTTGATTGCACTAGACATGCATTATAAAATGCCTCAGTGAACTCAGGTTGCGAACCCAGTTTTTGTTATTGTATATATGTTTCCATTCAATATTTTCATGTTGTGCACTTTCTATATATCCAATACACTATATATGTGAACTCAGGTTGGGAACCCAATTTTGGTCATTGTATATATGTTTTCAGTCACTATTGTCATGTTGTGAACTTTCAATATTTCCAATACACTATATAATTGTTCCCGTTAGTATGTTATGTTCACTATTTGTTCATAGTTGGAATGTTGTGTCAATTATTATTATGTTGTGTTCACTATTAACATGTTACATTCACTGCAAACGGATTCCACTATATATGTGTTTTTATACCCCTTCAGAATATTGTATTCATAGTTAGGTTGTTCAATGTTAATATATATTATACACTGTTAGTTTGTTCAGCGTTGATATGTTGTATTCACTGTTATTTTTTATTCACTATTAGTTTTTTCATTGTATTCACTCTAAGTTTGTTCGTGGCTTGGTATTTTTTGTGGAATAACGAGTCTTTAAGGTTTGATTCAACAACTATAATGCTATATGACTGTTGATATTCACTATTATTGATCTCAAATAATTTGTGCGGTTAGTGGATAATTATGGAAGTACTGAATGATTTCCATCAAAATGCACTAATAAGAGTTGTGATTGAGGTAAATCCTACACCAATCAGAGCCCCAAATGATGAGGGAAACCCTACACTCGTCAGAGCCCTGAATATTTATCCATACTGTTATTATGATGTTCTATATGCCACTGCTGGTCATAGGTGTCTCCATTATTAGGGAGGACATAGTACGCTTTCCTGCTAAGTTGCAGTAACCAGGTTGTTGTTGACTGTATAACATATGTCAAGGCATGTAATGTTGTTCAAGATGAATTTGTTATTTTTGACTATATGTGTGTGCTACACAGATTTAAGATGATGGTGAGGCCTCATGGATATCCAATGCTTTAGATCAGGCGTGGAGTAGATTGCATTGGACATGATTTATAAAATGCCTCAATGAACTCACGTTGTGAACCCAGTTTTTGTCATTGTATATATGTTTCCATTCAATATTGTCATGTTGTGAACTTCCCAAATCTTTTTTCCTTCGATTACATTGAACTCATCCAAAATCTTTTATATTTCAATTACGGTTGCCAGTAAATTTTTCTAGCATCCATACCTGCTCATGGGTGTCAAAACCCCATACTTCCTGCATTTTTTTCAATTAGTGGTTGAAAGTAGGGTTAACCCCCTACTGATTGCGGTTTTTTTTCATAGATTTAACCCCCAACTGCCTAGGTTTCAACACCCCCTACTACCTGCTGTTTTTCAATTATAGGTTGAACCAACCCCCTACTGCTCCTGGGTGTCAAAAACCCATGCTGCTCCTATGTGTAAATTACCAGTTCCCAGTAGGTTTTGCATATTTCTCATATTTTATGTTTCAATTATCTATCCAATATTC
Organism: Viscum album; assembly: GCA_963277665.1. Lineage (NCBI taxonomy): Eukaryota > Viridiplantae > Streptophyta > Magnoliopsida > Santalales > Viscaceae > Viscum > Viscum album. The sequence continues at coordinate 839,668,423 of OY728167.1, forward strand.
CAACCCCCTACTGCCTGCGATTACAGTGGACTGTTCCTGAGTTTTTTTGCTTTCAAAATTCGGTTGCCAGTAGGTTCTGCGCTCTGGAATCTACTTTGCACCTCAGGCATGATGCAATTTACCTTTTTAGAAACCTATATTCATGAATCAACAATAGTCAAATGACTTTACTTCTATATTAATCAAGGTTCATATTAGATTGTATGTTCTTTAATGTTATGTTTGAAACAATTTTCAAATTTTGTTTTTATAATTTACTTGTATGAGATTAATTACATATTCTAAGTTTGTTGTAGCTAACTTCCTGGAAAATAACTTCTCGGGTTTCAAATTCCAATTGCCAGTTGGTTATTTTCTTTCGCGTCATCTTCAAAGGACAGGTATGACATTAATTACTTGTTCATAAGCCTAATTCATTGCTTCTGTAGTAGTGATATCATTTCACTAATCTATAACTACCGGTTAAAATTATAGTGTATATTCTTTCATTCTGTGTTTGAAACAATTTTCGTATTCTGTTTGGAGAATTTTGTGTTATGGGATTAATTACATATCCTAATTTTTTTGTAGCAAATTTCTGGGCAATTAACATCTTGGATTTTGAATTCTAGTTGCCTTTGGGTATTTGGCTTCCACGAGATCTTCAAAGGAAAGGTTTGACATTAATTACCTGTTAATAAACATAAATCATTGCTACATCAGTAGTGATATCATTTCACTTATCTATAAATTCAGGTTCAAATTACGGTGTCTGACTAGCCAAGTAATTTTTTAAAAAAACATCCGTATATTATGGACATTTTTAGGTGATGCGTTGCAAGTTCATGTAGTTTCTTCTTTATTATGCATGTTGCTATCCAACTATTCTCCACACTAACCCGTTGTTGCATACTCTCGGAGTCTCCCAAAAATTTACCACTTACAAATTTTCTTACAGACTTAGGAAACATGTTAGGTTTTTCTAAAATAAAAAATTCCCTTACTTTGAGGCCTTGGTCAACCAATGTCACCGGTCCTTCTACTGCCCATGAATGGTCAACTAACTCTGCCAAACACAACCTTCACCTTGCAGCATCACTGATTTTTTAGGATTTCTTTAACAACTCAACATATTGTAAAACCTTGGTACACAAACATTAGTTGACTCAATGACTATATTTCACAGTATCCATTTTAGAGCTATTGTGTTTTTTTCAATACATACAGAATAAATCTGTGCACTACCAACTAAGACCTCTAAATTCCATTAATAGATAATTACACAGTCACTATACTATGTAATTTTGAATTCTAGAAATCTTCTCATATTATGGTGTCTGATTAGCCAAATTATTTTTAAAAATAATATTTGTATATTACGGTTATTTTTAGGTGATGCGTTGCAAATTAATGTAGTTTCTTTTTTATTATGCATGTTGGTATCCAAACATTCCCCACGCTAACCTGTTGTTAGGATGGACATGATATTAATCCAATTGCCAAGGAGTAGTTCTCTAGGAGAAATTTTGATCACCGTGAAGTCTGTTACTTCATATATAATATTTCTCAATAGTAAAAATAAAGTTGTATTCCTATTTATATAAAATTTCACTTTATTATTATTGTGATGATGTCTTAAGAAACTTCGACAATTATTCCAATATTCCTTCTTGGGTTCATGTTCGTGATCCCATTCATCTCCTCCAATGGTTTCTACACCTCCAATTTTCACTTCATAGTCGACCCAGTAGTCCTCTTTTTACCACAATTCTCTATATATCTAATCCCTACCCCTACCCCTCTCGAGTTCCATTGCTTTCTAATTAGGTTTACGGTTAGTATCTTCTACCTTCAAAATGTATTTTGTTTTCAAGTATTCTAGCTTGTATCTATGGTAACCCTACATTTACAAAGGCTTTACCCCACTACACCACAAACCCACCTCGTTTTTTCAATTTCAATTCCCTTTAGGTATGGTAACCTCTAAACAAATCATTTTTTGTATGATTTTTTTTCACTATAAAAATTGAATTCTTTTGGCAATCAATCCTTGTAATTTTGTTAATATATTCTACAGTTTTTTATAATGTTTCATCTACATGTGTTGTGGATTCTCCTACTTCGACAAGTGATTTTTAAAGATAGGTTTGTTGATGACACAATATTGTTTTAGTAGGTTTCATACTCTAAAAAAAATTTCACTTTATTAGTGTTATATAACTCAATTTTCAACTATTTTATCATTTTGTGAATGAATTTGATAGTTATATATGTATCAAGTTTTCCATTTGAATGTTATTTTCATTCCTGTATTTCAATTCTCCATGTTGAAAATAATTCTTTATTTCTTATATATTCTTCTTGATGTTCTCAAATGTATTTATCCAAATTGTTATCAACTATCTTAATGATGTCTCAATATTTTGTCCAATTGTATTCCAATATTAAGTATCACTATATTTTGATTTCAATATATTAAATATTCATGTTATTTATAAACTTTGAAATATATTTTTGTCATCTTTAAAATATGCATTGAACCGTATTGTCCTGCTAATGCACGGGTGAGTACTAGTTATACACCATCTTTGGGTTACTAGTGTTGGGGTTGTTACAGTTAGTTCTAGAGAAAGTTCATTTGAAACCTTGGGAACTAGATTAAAGAAAACATATTATGGAATATAAGAATATCTTACTAATATTTTGGTGGGGAAAAGATTGTGTGGTTTTTCTTAGAAATACATCCTTGTTTATATAATACAAGTGTACATGGTTTTGAAAGAGATGCATCTAGAGTAATAACCGTAAAAAGAGCTGGTCTAGCATATGATGGACATAATTCTCGTGCATAGTGAGTTTACACTTACAATGAACCTAGTTTGAAGCTCCATGTGGATTGTTTTAGGATAATTCATATTTTCATTAAAATTCATTATGAAGGATATAAAAATGAAGATTTCCACACAAAAAAACAAATTTTAATTTTCTGAGATTAAAAATGTGAAAAATAAAATTTGTTAAGTGTTACACCATATTTAAAATTAAATATTATGTTTTCAAATTAATTATTTTATGAGATAATATAGTATATAACATTGTCAAGAAGTGGTACCTATAAGAAAGAGGGGTATCTATACTCATGTTCAATGAATATATTTCTTTTTTTAATATGAAAATAGCACTGGTATTGGAACTAAGAATATCATGACAATATTAGGGAGGATTAATCAGTTTATAAAATATAACCTTTCATGAATTGAGAAATATTTTGTTCCATAACATGATTCTACTATGTTGGACCACTTGACGCAATAGAAGACCCCATAATTTAGTGTGACCACAAATCCAGTGGTAGCTAAGTAATGAATTAAGTACCTTAAGAAGATATTCTTGGCCTTAGGAAGAGATGAAATGGGATATGTTACACTTTTAATTTATTGGCTAAAAGGATATTCAGATAAATAATGTTCATTGATCCATAATACTAGGGAGGAAGATGAAATACAACATATTTAAATGAAACAATTTAAGTAAATATTTTTTGAAAAAAATTCCCTAATAATAAATGAACTGAAATGTAAAGAAATATCCTTATATTAAATCAAAATTAAGAAGAAAGTATCATGGAGTATGAAGCTACCTTTACAAGTATATTAGGGTATTCTATAGACTACATATTCTACATAGAATAAAATATTGAAAATTTATTTGAATAGATTAATCCAAGTCTCCAAAGGGTGATGGTCTCTCAAAAATTTTCATCATCTGATGAAACCGTTTTATCTCCCATAAAAATTGAGAAGGAATTTTCTAAATCCTTTATATACCAATGAAATAAAGAGAATAAAAGGTCGGATGAGAACCAAGAAAAAATGAATTCACGGAATAAGATGAAGATAATGAAATAATTTCCATCTTGTGAAAACTATGGAAAGAATCATCCCGAAAAATTATTAAAGGGAATGAGAGTTTTTTAGAAGTATGGAGATAAGGGTCATTAGGAAAAAATTGAATGGAAATAAATAAAACACTTATATCTAGTTATTAAAATGTAAATAAATTGGTCATAATTGGAATCTACCAAAGATGAGGCTAATGGTATAATTTAAATCTTATGTTATCAGTACAGCTGAGGTGGAAGTACACAATAATTCGGTGGCCTGTAATCTAATCCTAGCTTCAAATTTATCTAATGCTTTATATAATTTCGATTATTTTCACTCTTTTATATCTCACATGTTTTAATTAAAATTAAATAATTCCCTAGAAGCTTAAGAAGGTAGTTTTTAGTTAAAAATACAAGGGTAAGTCTCACAAAAACAAGGATGTGTTAAGAATTCCCCATTATGACACATAAACATTCTCTATTTTTATACTTTATTGTAATCCCCATGGTTGAATTTGATATAATACTTGGTATGGATTATATTTCAAAATATTGTTCAAAATATTATTTCAATGGGAATGAAATTAGTATTTGTGGTGAAGATATAGAATTTTTTCTCTTTCAATAAGAAACCTCATCATTTGAGTTGGGTCTAAATCTACCCATAGTGTCTCTTTTGAATGATATTCATGAGGAATAAGAGAAAACAAAATTGGTAGATATAAAAGGTAATATTCAAATTTATTATGTACCTATTGTATACTAATTCATTGATTTATTTTTGAGGAATTATGTGGATATATAAAGGATCATGAAGTTGAGTTTTCTATTTATTTAATACTTGATAAAAGATCAATATAAAAGAATTCCAATAGAATGGAAACTATATAATTAGTGGAGTGGAAAAAACAATTAATGGATTTTTGTGACAATGGGTTTTTTCACCCTAGTGTTTCACCATGGGGAGCCCTTGTCCTCTTTATTGATAAGAAATATAGATCCATGAGGTTATGCCTTGATTATAGGGGAATAAATTCTATTACAATAATGAACAAGTATCCTTTACCTCGTAATGATGACTTATTCAATAAAATTCATGGAAAATGATATTTTTCCAAGACTAAACTTCATTATGGGAATCATAAATTGTCAGAAAAGAAGTATGAAATTATGATTATATCATTCCAAATGAGTTATACACAGTTTGAGTTTATATTAATTCCATTTGGATTGACTAATGCACCCTCTATTTTTAAGGACCTAAAGAAAATAGTATTTAAAGAATATCTTGATGATTTTTCTTAGTATTAATTGAGGATATCTTATTGTATTCTAAAATATATGAGGAATATTAGAATCAATTTGATATCATTCTTGAGACTCTTGGAAGGAAAGAGTTATATAGGAAATTTAGTAATTGTGATTTCTGGAGTCATGATTTTCTTTTCATGTCCATATAGTTTCCATGGATATAATCTCTGTTAACCCTATGCATAAAATGGTAGTCAAATAATTTCTTACACCTACAAACATAATTGGGGTATATAGATTCATTGGTTTGGTAGGGTACTATCAACGATTCATTAATGATTTTTTAGGATTGACTAACCCATTAACAAGGCTTACAAATAAAAGGGTTAAGCATATATGGACTAAGGAATGCTAGTAATGTATTGAATAATTGAAGAGGATATTGATCAAAGATTCTATTTTGACTTTACCGTTATGAAATGATGGGTTTGTGATATATAGTGATACATCATATAAAGTATTGAGTTTCATCCCTATGTAAAATGATAAATTTATTTCATAATCATCAAAAAAATTAATCATTCATTCACAAAATTATCCATCCAATGGTATTGATTTGGAAGATGTAATATTTTATTTGAATATAGGAAGAAATTATCTCTATGGTGAAATATGTGTGACATAGATAGATCATGAGATCCTAGCATACATCTTTTCACATAAATATATGAACATGAGGCTGTGTAAATGTCTCATGCTACCCAGGTATTATGATCTCTCAACTACCCAGGTAAATAAAATAAGGTAATAGATTCAATGTGTAGGAAATATCATGGAGTTTTCATCCAAATGATGATTGAGATGGATCATATTTCCATTTATACAATAAATATGGATATTTTAATTATTAAGTTAGGGGAGAAATCACTCCTTTTAAATTAATTTTGAAAACAAATTTCTTGCAAACGATAAAAAGTTCTCAATCTAATGATGAGAATTTTAAGAATAAAATTTTAGGTGTGAATGATGGGAAATTAGTAAACTTTGTTTGTGAATATGGAATTAAAAAATTTGGAAAGAGATTATTGTTCCATTTATACTTGATCTAAAAATGGAATTTTTAGATTACTCCCATAACTGGAATTTCATAATACATACTGGCTGCACCAAGATGTCTAGGGATTTTAGGAAAAAAAATTATAGGATAATATGAAATGGGAAAATCATAATTATATGTCCAGCTGTTTAGTTTATCAATAAGTGGAAGATGAGATAAATAATCCTAGAGGAATCATGAAAGATCTACCTATTACTGTATGTACATGGGATTAAATTACTATGGACATTATCATAGGACTACCAAAGACTCCTAGAAATAATGTTGAAATATGTGTTATTGTACATCATCTAACTAAATATTCCCATTTATTCATTGTAAGTGAATATTTACCTATTAAGTTCCTCATAAGCCTTTATATTAAGGTTTTTTTTAAGATTTCATACAACACCTCTTTTGATTATATCTAATCTTGATCCCTATTTTACATTAGAATTTTCAAAGATCCTTCATAAGGCTCTGTATATTGAGATTTATTTGAGAAACACCTACCATACTCAAACTTATGGACTATCCAAAACGAATATTCAATCAATGGAAGACACGTTGAGTTCATGATCACTTGAATTTCAAGGTGTTTGGGATAATTATTTACCTCTCATAATGTTTTCCTGAAAAAATATTTTCCATTCAAGTATTAAAATGGTGTCATATGAAGAATTATATGGAAAGAGATGTTATGCTCAAACTTTTTGGGAAGATTTTGGTGAAAGGAATCTTGTAGCCCCAAAACTTGTTAAAGAGACATATATAAAGTAATGGATTATTCAGTCTTATATTAATGAATCACAAATTAGGCACAAGATTTTTGTCAAAAATTAGTAGAAGGGTTTGGAATTTCAAGTGGGAGATCATGTTTTCTTGAAAATGCCTTCATAGAATGGTTTCATAAGTTTTGGTAAGAGGGGAAATATAAACCCCAGTTACATTGGCACCTTTTAAATTTTATAAATTATTGGAGTTGTGGATTTACATTTTTAAATTCCACCAAGTCTCACTAAAGGACATGATGTGATCCATATATCATTATTAAGAAAGTACATGCGAGACCCACTGTATGTACACACCTCAGAAGAGATATAATTGGAACCTGATCAATCATAATATGAAGAACCCATAAATATTAATGACAATAGAGAGAAATTATTGAGTAATCATAAAACATGATATGTAAAGTAACTTTAGTGAAATATTTAAATGGAGGGAGAAATGCGGGATTCAGAGAAAATTATAAAGTAAAACTACCCTTTTTTTCTTCAAATAGTAATTATCTAAAAAATGTCAAGGATGATTTTTTTAGGAGGTAGGAATGTAACAACTTGATAATTTACAATATATTACATTTAAAATAAATTTAATTTCTTTGATATCTTCTGATATACACAACACATAGTTTAAATGAAACAGAATGCTAAATTAAAATATTATTATATAAATGTGATTATTATAAGATATCTAAAATGTTTGTGGATATGAATAATACTAACTAAATAATTAAAAATATAAGTTTTATATATGTTTATTGGGTATTAATCGATCATGAATCAATAATAATCTTTTGAAAATATATATATATATTTTCTTAAAATTGTTTTGTCGCATCTTGCGTACTAATGTTAAAATTAATATTTTACAATTTTATAAAATTTATTTGATAAAATTAAATTATTTTTTTAATTTATCATATAAAAATTATCTTACAATGATTTTTTGGTATTTTTTTGAAAATTTGTATTTTGGTTTTATTGTGAAAAATACTAATTTTTATTGGAAACTCCATTTTTCTTAAATAATTTACAAGTTATATTTGGTTTAAAATTATTTTAAAATAAAAATTAGTTAAATTATATTATAATTAATCTAATTTCATTCATTTTAATCAATTATATTTTCAAATTTGATGTAAATGTTTTTAATAATTTTCAAAACTTTTCCTTTGGAAAATCTTTTTATTTAGTTCACATTTGTGGAATTAATTTTTAATTAAATTATTCCATTTATATGAGTTTAATTTAATAAAATGGATTCCATATTTTGAATCATCATAATTAATATTATATAATAATTTCAACTTAAAATTTTACTATAATGAATAGTGAAATAGTAAAAATTATTTGCTGCGCTTACGGTGAAAACAGGTTTAACAGGGGTTAGACTAAGAAGGTAAGAGTTAAAATGAACTAAAACTGGTAAAATTATTATTTACTCTAAATATTTCAACCATTTATTATCCAATATTTTATAATTCTCCATTTAGGATCCATTTCCCTTGGAAAAAACGTGGGTGTAATTCATTCCTTTCAAAAATTCCAAGTGTGTCCTCTCCCCCACTTATAAATGGACATAAACACTCTTCCACCCTTTACAATTCAAATTAAATTTGGCTCAAACAAAACCATAAAAAATACCTTACTTAATTTCCTCCCAATATCGTATAGGATTTTGTTTTATAATAACTCCACCGTAGGAAGTCTTTTGGTGCAAACCAAAAGAGGTCGTTTGAAGATAACGTAAAATTCTTAAACATGTTTTTTTATTTTATTTATTATTCCACCTCTATAAAATATTATTAAATAATGATATTATAATTATAATAGTATCTCCCATATAATAATATAATATTATGTTAATTTAATGACATATATCTATCTCCACTTCCATTAAATGGGAAACGAAATCATCAAATGTGTGTACGGTGGACTACCTCCAAGCAAACTATTGTAACATTTTTTCAATCAATAATTCACATTATTAGATATTATGATAGATTTAATGTGTGTATATTTATTATATAATTATAATTTTAGAGTTATAATATCACTTATACCTTCTTACTTTCTATTTCTTTTAAAATGTGATAATGTCGCTCCTGTGTATGGTGGACTACCGCCTCATGAAGCGATGTGATTTTTTTCACATACAGTTTAAATGGAAGGTAGTAAGGATATATTTAATTAATATTTGTGATATATATGATAGGATACTTAATCTATAAAATTAATATATCACCCACTTCCTTACCCTTGCACCCATTTAGAAATGATATCGTCACTTGTGTATAAGTGTGGCTTACCATCTCCATGAAGAAATGTGATCCATTTTCTATATATAATTTTTAAGAATAGAAATAAATATGTATCTAATAAAAAATAATATTTATGAAAATGATATCATTAGGAATATTATTTAAATATATTTTATTTACAATATCTCAGACTTTCTTAACAAAAACATGTATGAGAAAACAAGACTATTAACACCTGAATCAATAGTGTTAATGAAAGATTGTTAGAAAATGGGTGATAATATGTTATAAAAGTATCACATATGATGTTATAAATATTAATTTAGTTATATTATATGTTATTAACATGTTTTAAATCACTATACATGATTTTAACGAGTGGTAAACTAAATGGAAGCATGAGGTAAGGGATTTTTTCCCAATTTCCTTCCATTTAGAAAAATTGTAATGTTATAAACCCAATTTCAATATATTGTGTATATGATAAACATTTTACAAGAAATATCCTGAATACTCCATAATTTATGTTATTTTAAGTTTTAATTGTAATTATTTCATCTAAGGGGATTTGACTTGAAAATTACCAAGTGGTAAATAATTTCATAACTCAATTTATTTTCATTGGGTTGTATTACTTCTTCATTGTCTTTAATATTTTAAGATTATATGTGCAATTACATGTTTTTATATTATGATATATTTCCAATTTTTTGTTTGTATTTACATTTTATACACATAATAAATTCATTGATTAATTATCACTTCAAAGTTATGATCATTATAAATATTACTAATCTCAAATTTTCTTTTTTGGGACATATGTCATATTATACACCTATGTTTTTTATGAGGTGTATCTACTACCCCTTTTACATATTATATCATTGATATATTTTTATTTGTGGTATTTTATGTTTCATTTTATGGTATTACATTAATGGGGCTTACCATTCAAATAATACCAAAGTAGTAAGAGATTTATGTTTCAATCTCACTTTAATCGTGATTGTTTATACTTTAATTTACATTGAATGGAATTATTTGATAATTTTAAAATAAAAAAATTTAATTTTATTCCCCTATAGTTATTTATTGTTTTTTTCAATTAATAGATCCATTTTATCCTTTTTTTTACTTAAAATTATTGAGAAAGTGTTTTTAATAAAATCTCACTTCATTTCTATCATTGGTAAAAAATCCTTTTCTTCTGAATCCATTTTTTTAAAATTTATTTCAATTTTTTTTAATATGATTATTTAAATTAATTTTAAACCACAATTGTATTTTTATAAAAAACATTAAATAGAATCGTCCTAGCATTTTACAAACAAGGTAATTTTGACTTTTCTTGCAAAAATGTGAAAGGAACACTTGTTTTAACATACTCGGCATGAAAGGAACCTTCTCGCATCATTTATTTGAAACATAATTTTTTAGGTTTAAGAGATTATTTTTAAAGAATTTTCTTCACTATTATTTTGTATACTTATAGTTTTTTAAAATTTATTTTCAATGTTAAAAGGATATTTTCCTCAATAGTTTTTAAAGGAATTTTTTTTGGGATTTATATTCATAAAAAACAAGCCTTATTTATACATATACTACCCTATAGATATAGTGTAATGATAACATCATCATTATTTCTATGGATTCTTTATGATTAGTTTGACCACATAAAATATAGACTTCTCTTTTTTGATTAATTTTTGTAATAAATAAAATTCCCTTGAAATATTCACTATCTTGAAATCAGTATACATTACATTTAACCTAAATATCCAAAATATTTATCTTGAATAATCTTATTACCTAAACCATATATCATTTCTATATATCATGTTTTACATTGAATGTTACAAGATTTACTAGGGAAATATTGATATTATGCATTTTTTATTCAAAACAGAAATTTATGAATAAGCCATATGGTTCATGAATTAAATCAATAATTTGATATATGTTGAATTGCTTGGATATGAATTTATGGGTGTATCTTGGAATTATATATCTCCTATATGAATTGGTAGGCATCGTGATACAAACTAGTTGACTAAATTAAATGGGTTTTTACCCATAATTTTAAACTCTGGTGAAATTTCTGGATAGTAGTGGTATCATGATTCCTGAGATAATGACATTCAATAATAAATAATTTCCTTTCTTGAGAATTCAGTTATTATTATTATCCATGAGATATTCACATTGATATTATCTTTGGATTCATTTAATTCAAAGTTCATTGATTAAATGGAATGTATTTTCAGTTATTTACCTTTCCATATTGATTATGACTTATCTAATCATGATAGTTAAATTAATAATTAAATTTAATATTTGTTTAGTCATTAAACTTGTAATATTTATTATTCTTTATTAATTCAAAACATCTTCTCATGTAATTAACCCTTACAGAGTATTTAAGGTCACCCTTATTTTGTTTCCTTTCCCAAATATATAAAGAACAATTTTTTGAATCATTTCAAGGAGTCCAAATGATTTCTATTTCTTTCATTTTTCCATTATTACCAATATAAAATGGCTATCATGTATGCATGAATCTCTCCAAGAATACTAATTTGGTCAGTCCTTTGAGATTTAACCCCTTGTATCTATGATATTTTAATAAAGTAGAAACAAAATGAGGGTTACTAGAGTCAGGGTTACTACATTGGCCATGGTTTCCCCAATTCCAAAATTTTCACGAATAATAAAATCATGAATTTTACATAGTTTTGGAGTTCCATAATAACATTATAAAACTTATGATTATGGTTTCCATGGAAAGCTTAAAACTCACTTTTTCAGTGATTATTACTTTTTACCAAATTATTGAATATATAGGTATATATATATATATATTATCATTTCCAATCAATAATTATGAAAACATATTAAATTAATTATTATTAAATAATATTTTTGTTACATAAATTTCATTAATCATTCATGAAAAAACATTACAACATTTTTCATGTATGTTGCAAAACCAACAAAAAAAAGAAAACATTATAATGGTTTAATGTGTAAAAAAATTATATAATGATAATTTCACCTTTAATGAAGTATAATATTTTTGTAAATACAAGATTTATTCGTTATATAAATGTTTATAATGATCTGTGTAAGTGAGTGACGAAAAATAATTATATCACTTCGTGGAAAATATCACCACATTGATATTGTAGTCTGCAAGTATACTTGAGTGAAGTTTACTTTTTTCAAATATGGAAAGGTGATAGAAAATTTGAAAACCTAGGTAATTTTATTGTTAGATAAATTTAATGACCTATTAATACTTATGAATAATATGTTATTCATTTATATTCATTATAAGAATGTTAACTAATTTTTCAATAAAAAAGGAAATAGTTTTGTTCTTAATAAATGTATTCACATCTTTTATATAGATTTATATAAAAGATTAATTTAAAAAAATAAAATTATAATTCTAAAAAAAGATAAAATATTTTAAATTTTCATGCAAAAATTATTTTAGAGGGATTTTTTTTGGGAATTTTCTGAAAAATGTGATTCCTAGGTGAATAGTATGAAATACTCATTTCTATGAAAACTATATTTTCATTTATATATATAAAAAATAAAATTCTGTTTTGGGTTGGTTTTAAATTTTAAATTTTAAATTTTTATTAAATATATTCCAAAAAATATTATTTTAATCAATATTACACTTTATTTTCATATAAAAACATTTTTATACATAAAATTTCATTTTTCTGGAAAACAGTTTTTCTTCCCGTTTTGCGGGTTTATATTAAAATTAATTTCTTCCAATTAGAGAAATTAAACATGGAAAAATAAAATCCATTTTTTAATCATAATTTACCATTTTTTTAATGATGAAACTTTTATTTTTTCCATCATGAACTATGAATTTGTAAAAAAATTCAGTTACCATGGTAGATGTTAAAAGAGGCTAAAAGGGTTAAAAATAAATTAATAGGGGTTAAAATAATCTAAAACATGTCTCTAAAATATTTTATTGTAATTTTTAGATCCTATAACATCACATTCTATAAAAGGAGTCATTTTAATTTAGTAAGAAATTAATATATTTTATTCTTTTGAAAAACACTATGTGTGTTCTCTCCCTCACTTATAAAAGGAAACTCCATATCCTCTATTCTCCACTCTTCAGGATCTTATTTTTTCAGACAATAAAAAATGATATCATTTCTTCAAATCCCTTCTCATTTCCTAGAGGTCATTCTTTTATCATAATACCATTTTAAAAAGGAATTAGGTAAAAACCTAAAAGGTTGTCTAAAGAAGTTGTATAGTTCTTAATATAGTGATTTCTATTTAGCTTGTCATTTAAATCATTTAAAACTCTCCTAGAAATTATGATATAATAACATAATTATCTCACATATAATTAAATTTTATTACATTGATTTTATAACTCTTTTTCATCTCTTTTTCCATCTTATGGGAATTGGAAACATCGCTCGTGCGTATGTGTGGACTATCCCCTCTATGAAGCGATGTGATTCATTTTTCATAATTGGATCGTATGAATAGTTAAAATGATTTAAAAAATTAATATATATGATATTCATGAAATAAATATAATTTTATAAAGATAATATATCATCTTTTTTCATATAATTCCATCCATTGAACAACGATAACAACATTCGTGCGTACGTGTGGAATATAACCTCTAAGAAGAAATGTGATTCATTTTACATTCTCACCTTACAAGCATGGTCATAATGATGGAAATAATGAATAAATATTTTATTTATAACATATTTAGGATTTGGAAAAATGAAAATATTACGTAATTTATTTATTTTCCACCTGTTTGAAAAATGAAAATGTTGTTCATGTGTACGTACAGACTACCATCTCTAGGAAGTGACATGCTTCATTTGTCGTGAACTCATTACATGGATGGTTTTAAAAGTTTATATAATGTATAAATATGATAAATATAATATGTTTAATATCCATGAGATAATGTAAATATAACCCTTTGATCATTGTCAAATCACTGATGTGGTTTTGAGGATATAAACTGATCAACCCCATGACGTTCAACATCAACTTTTCTATTTTATTAGATAAATAAAATATAGTATTAAATTAATTAAAAGGAATACTAATAATGAAACTAGAATTAAAAAGGATATTAATGAATTAAAAAACTAATATTTTTTTATTATTCTGGAGTTAGTGAAAATACGAAGCTTGATGGGATATAAAGTAATGGATTTTCTATAAAAATATTGGTTAAAATGTTTCAAACTCTTTCTACTCTAAATTCATGTTATTTTAATTATTTTAAGAATACTCATATTTATGCATAAGAATTTTCTATTTCAATTTTTACTATGTATTTATTTCCTTAAAAAAAATAAAAAAGAAATATTTTTAATGTTTTTCGTATGGTTTTTTTCGACTTTTTACAAAAGTAAAAAATGAATGATTTTTTAACGTATATATATTTTTGGGTTTTCCCTACCATCATTGTTGTTATTATTTATCAAGATTACTTTACAATTTTCTATTTTTATTTTCAAAGAAAATCATTTTCTCGATATTTTATAAATATATATATGTGTGTGTGTGTAACTATTGTATGTATGGGTTAGAAAAGAAAATTTCAAGGGATTTATGTTGAAATGGTTCATGATTAAAAATATTTGGTTCATGATATGGTAATTTATAATTATATATAATGATAGGTGAGCTCGATACCTCTTATATGATGGGTGATACTGATACATCTTATATGATGGGTGAGCCTGATATAGCCCTTTGATGCATTGAGTACTATTCCATGACATCAAATTCAAGGAAATTTTAAGGATGTTTCTCCTATGGATTTAATTAGGACCTATTTACTTTTCACATGAATGAACCATAAATATAAATATATTTCTTGAAAATTAATACAAGGAATTCACTTTACTTGATATGGGGTTTAAAGGTATTCTTTGAGAAAAAAAGTCTTTCCACCAATTAGATATGATTTATTTTATATTATTAAAGTATTAGGTGAAAAGTGGTAAGATTTTTATGGGATATTATTTTTCACTAGGATAATGGATTTATTTCATTTATCTCTTATTTTTATTTTTTCCCATCCTTTGTTTTGAAATGTTTTCTGAAGGGTTTAAGGAATAGTAGAAAAAAATAAGATATCAAGTTGACTATCATAAATATATTTCATGAAAATAAGATATATTATATTTGAAAAGTTAAATATTTTGGTAAAAATGGATACTGAGTGGAAGTTTCTAATTTGTAATATGTTGTATTTTTATTTAATTATGATGATCTAATTCTCTAAATCTATAAACCTAAAATGGCTTCTGGAATGTAAGAATGTCGATTCATGTATAAAAACTCTAGATTATGTTATATTGTAAGGTTAGGTCCTAATATTTAGGATCATATGGAAGGTTTAGATAATTTTATAGGTTAGGATATTGTTAATAGAATAACCTTGATAGATTCGAGTTTGTGTTTATGTTAACACGGTATAGAATTTAATGATTTCCATTTTGAATTATCTAGTCTATATCTATTCAGAATGGTTTTCTGCCAAGGAAATAGTGAAAATGAATTAAGAATTCATCAAGAGGAATATATTCTTCCAAATTATCAACCTAGAATGGTTGTAAATTTAATTGAGTTGTTTTTTGAAGTGATGGATCAATTAAATCAATTTATAAATGGTGTTGGGATCCATGTTGGATAGAAACACAATTTACCTTAGAGGAACGTGTCAATAGTTGATCATTTCAGGAAATAAAATCCTCTTTCTTTTTATATAACTTCATATCTATTGGTTGACAAAGTATGGATAAAGTATCTATAAAATATTTTAAAATTCATGGGAAATTCATAATGTCAATAGAAAACCCATTCTATTTATCATTTTGATGGTGAAGGCCACATTGGTTAAGAATACTAAAGAGAGAGAATAACATTATTCTTTGTAATAAGATAAATTAAAGAATATTTTCCTAGATAAATATTCCCATATGGTTGTTTGACTCATAAAAGAGAAAACATTCTTAGAATTTAGGTAAAAGGAAGAGGATTCGATAGTAGTATGTGTAGTAAATTTTACAAGATTTTCCATGTATGAAATGAATTTTAATTGAGGCCATGATTTTAAAATTAATAGATTTTATATAGGATTAAAACCAAGATTACAAAGTAAATTGGCCTCATAAAAATTTAAATTTTATAAGAAAGTTCTTCATTATACTTACAATATTGAGATGAAGTTTTCTTACACTTATGCGACTCATGATTACACGAGTAATATGTAGTCAAGGTGGAAGGAAATGTATAAATAGTCAAAAAATAAATTTATATGTATTCACCTATCATGTTCTATGAATTGTAAAATTATTTTTGTGGAATTTTTAAGGGATATGGAAAGTGTTTTAGGTGTGGTGTATTGGTTCATATGGCTCGTGACTGCAATGAAAATAGTCATGATCAATATAAGAATGGGGTAACAGATATCAAATGGAGAGATGTTTTAATTACAATGTTTTTTGGAATTATGATAACTTGTGTTTAAAGATAGTTAATAATTGTGGAAATCATCAAGATCAATATAAAAAAGGTCTTCCAAAATAATTTTCCACTACTACGGTTGATATTGGGCTATCTAATGAAGTAATAAAAGGTACATTATTTATTTTATCAAATTATACCAATTACTTATTTGAATTTGGATCTTTGTAGTTATAACGACCCATAATTTGCATACATTGTTATTACTTCAAAATTGAAACACACTTATTACAACATATAACAAAACAAGGAAAGGACCGTATAGGTATAGTGTCTTTATAAACTGGGAAACATAAACAACTGGTTCATAAAGCGTCTACACTGTCTCCCATTTATTTCATCATATCTATAGTCCCTTTTGGCATATCTTACTTAATAACCTTCTTCTGGACCTGGGGAAAGAAAACATACAAAAGGGTGAGCTCAAATGCTCAGTAAGGGTAAACAAAAGAAATCTCAATTACATCATTTTCATAAGAACATAACTTTTGGAAATCTTAACCTGCAAAAGAGATCATAAATTTATAACATGGGGTAAATCATAGTAGTGAAATGTAATCCCAATAATCATAACTTAAAACATGAAATTTTGTGGCATACACACATAATCATAGAGAATCATTTTTTAGTAGTCAAGACTCATTGCCAAGACTATCTTAGCGGACAAAGTCCATTTCTGAACTGAGTTCACTCCTCATTTCAGTCCTATTTCACTGAACCGGTTTAACCCGCCGTTCCAGCCATGTCTATATCATGAGATATAAAATCTTTACCCAATGCATTGGAGAGAGATATAGGTCACACCCATCTCATAATGATACCATTTTAATGTGTGCCACAAAATCATAAACCATACATCATAGCATAACCCATGTAATAAAAATGGGAATCATAAACATCGTGACATCATAAAACAATTCATATAATATAAAGGAATTCATAAAAACAATTCCATCACAACATAATCAAATCAATGTAATAATAGGGATAAAAACAGAACCCTTTATTATCTTAGATGGAAAATAATTTTGATAAAGCACCTGAACTCTAATCTTGAGGAAAATATCCTTTCTACTTCAAAAACAATTTTCCTTTATTAAAATGTCATACAATTTTAAACTAAAAGAAGTTGATTAAAAATAAACTTGAAAACTTGTAAAGGAAGATTCTTGGAAATATTTTTTTAAAAATTCATTCATGCCGTATAAGTTAAAAAAAACATTCTTCTCGTACTTTTGTCGGAAAAGTTAAAAACTACCTCGTACGAAAAACAAAAAAAGATTCCTTTCATATCTTTTACTAAAAAATCACCGAAGGGTAAAATTGGACATAAAATATTTTATAAGGATATAAATATTACATATTGAGGAAACATGGATGTGGATGATAAAATACACCCCAGTAAATTCCAAAGTATAAACAATCTCGGATAAAAATGAGATTGTGATATTTCCCTTACCTTAGGTCCGATTTGCTTCGTAAGTGTCCGAGCCTCCTGTATAATGATTTAAATAATGTTATTGACTTATTCCAGAATTATACTCATTGTTATGATATCATATATGGTCATATTATTAGCTTATTATTAGTAATATTTCATTGCTACTTGTTATTCGGGTGTTTATTACTTTTTGTTCTTATGCGTGTTTTGTCGAATAAATTCGTATTCTTCTTTTTAGGTTATAGATACCTCATTTCCAGAATGGTATTAGTGTAATATATATCATATTCATTCATTCAATTCATTTATATAATCATTATGCAATGAAGATCATGTAGAACGAGTCGCATCACATCGTGGAGACGGTATTCCGTACATACGCACGAGCGATGATATCGTTCCCATGATCGTGGAATTGTATTGGAGTGTATGTATACTATTTCAGAATCAATATCAATTTAAAATAATCATATATATTCATTATTTACACCATTATACCCATCCAAGTAAGGTGGTGGTGGAAAATAGATTACACCACGGCGTGGAGACGGTATTCCGTACGTACGCACGCGCGGTGATTTCATTTTCCATAGGATGGATAGATGGTGAAATAGGGTTGTTTCATACCTATAATAACATATCAGTATATGAGTGATACTGATGTTATTACTTCATAATGAAACAACTAAAGAAGAAGAAGAAATAAAGATGAAAGAATCGGTAACGGTCATTACCTCTTCTTTGAAGCGTTTCTTTGAGACCACCTTTTAGGGCACTAAAATTGGTCTTTGAAGAAGACCAGGACCTCTAGGATGTCTCTAGGGAAGTGGAGAGAAGAAATTGGTAGGGTTTGGCCGATCTTGAAGGATCTAAGTGGTGTGAGGAAGAGAGGGAGGAGGTGCCCTTTTATAAGGGAGGAGATGGGCACCTTTGGAATAACTAAAAATATTATTTTATTATAAAGACAAATTCGGTTTTAAATAGCTCAAAATTAATTTATTTCAAAAATAATGTGGAGATGGGTCGAAATCCTCTCATCCAATAGAATTTAGACAAGTTTATGTTCCTATTTTAACATTATAATTTAGATTTAACATTAAGTTAAATAATTTTACTTTTACCGTGTCTTCTTGTGTTCTTACACTATAAGGTTAATAAACTTACTATAATAAGCCAAACGATCACCAAGTTGTTTATTATTAATATATATAACCTTATCTAAGTCATTTCTTCAAACCTTAGATATTTAGGAATAAAATAACAATTAATAATATAATATTTGTTTTAAAAACTATTTTATGTCAATTTTGACACTATTTAGTAATTGATTTTTGTGAAAATCATAACATAATGATTAGTTAGAAAAAAGTTAATTAAATCAATAATAACATATCATATTAACCAATAAAATTAGTGTAATTCATAAACGGTCTCAAATTACATTTATTTGTGTATTTATAACATCAATCAGGTCAATATTTCATTAATAAGATAATTACTGCATCATCGTTGTGTCATAAATAAATTAAATTATTTAAGGTCTAAAAATTATAAATAAAATACCATTATGTTGGAAATCGTTTTATCTTTCTAATGAATATTTATAGTCGAATTGGTCTTATGTATAACCCCATATTAAAAATGATTTACTTTTTAAACTTTGATTTTAACTATTTTAACCCTTCTTTAAGTAAATTGATAATAAATGTCCTGATCTAATCCAAGTGGGCCTAAATGGTCATATTTTCTTCCTAAGATTGTTTTTGGTCGAATTACACTTATCCAATAGAATTATGACATGTGTTAGGGTAATAATAATATCATTTTTACCCTTAATTACCCAATTTACTTTTAACCGTGGTAAATAAATGTAAAAAGTTACTATTCACCAAAAATTATTTTCATCTCATTGAACCACATTTTACTTACTGAAATCAACCGTGTCTCTAGGATTTTCGAAATTCCACTCACAGTAGCGGTAAAATTAAGTTTTATGAAACATTCAGTTTTTTTAACTACCACTTAGTGGTTTCACTATTCATCAAAAATTGAAAGTTTTCAGAAAAATACCAAAATTTCACCCTAGGCTAATTTCGATATTCCTAATCCAAAAATGAAATCCATTTTAAAAAATAAAATTTACAAAATTTCAAAAAGTGGTTATTACTATTCATAACGGCTAGTTTTAATAATATTTTAATAGTATATCGTTGTTTAGTGAAACTCGGTATTGCATACGACGCAAGCTATCGAGGAAGGCCGTGGTTGCGTGTAAAGCAAGCCAAGCTAGTTTTGTGTGTAGTGAAAGATTCCTTTGATGATTTATAAAAACAAAATATTTCTCATAAAAGTCTCTGGTGTTACATTCTACCCCCCTTAAAATGAATTTCACCCTCGAAATTCATCACTTTGTAACAAAAAGATGAGGATACCTCTCCCTCATCATATCCTCAAGCTCCCATGTAGCTTCTTCTAATTGGTGGTTCCTCCATAAAACTTTCACCAAGCGAGTGGTCTTGTTTCGTAGGACTTTTTCGCTACGATCCAAAATCTCTATCGGTTGTTCTTCATAAGAAAGATCTTGCTCCAGCGGTATAACTTCTAAGCTGAGTACATGTGAAGGATCTGATATGTACTTTCTCAGGAGAGATACATGGAACACATCGTGAACTTGAGAGAGATTTGGTGGAAGCACCAATCGGTAAGCTACCTTTCCAACACGATCCAGTATTTCGAAAGGACCGATATATCTAGGGCTCAACTTCCCCTTCTTTCCAAATCTCATGACCCTCTTCCAGGGAGATATTCGTAAGAACACTTTATCACCAACTTCAAACTCTAGGTCTTTTATTCGGTTGTCGGAATAACTTTTCTGTCGACTCTGAGCTGTTCTTATGTGTTGTTGAATAGATCGGACCTTTTCTGCCATCTCATCAACAAGATCAGGTCCTAATAGCTTTCTTTCCCCAACTTCATCCCAGCAAGTTGGAGTCCTATATTTCTTTCCATAGAGAGCTTCATAAGGAGCCATCTGAATACTGGAGTGAAAGCTATTATTATAAGAAAATTCCACCAAAAGTATGTGTTGATCCCAACCACCTTTGAAATCCATAGAGCAAGCTCTCAACATATCTTCTAGTGTTTGAATTGTTCTCTCAGACTGACCGTCTGTCTGAGGATGATAAGCAGTGCTGAAACTCAACTCTGTATCCAGAGTATGCTGAAGACTTCGCCAGAACTTTGAGGTAAACCTCGGGTCCCGATCAGATATAATAGAAAGTGGTACTCCATGCAATCTTACCAATTCCTTCACATATATCCTGACAAGATGATCCAGAGAGAAATCCTGTCTAATAGCAATGAAGTGTGCGGACTTTGTAAGACGATCAACTATGACCCAGATAGCATTATTGCCTTTGAATGTTTTAGGAAGTCCTGTGACAAAGTCCATAGTGATGTTTTCCCATTTCCATTCGGGTATGGGTAATGGTTGTAACATCCCCTTGGACTTCTGTCTCTCAGCTTTAACTTGCTGACAAACCAAGCATCGAGAGACATATTCAGCAACATCTCTTTTCATGCCATCCCACCAGAAGTACTCTTTCAGGCCCCTATACATCTTCGTGCTTCCAGGATGAATAGAGAATGAAGAACTATGAGCCTCATCCAGCAGCTCCTTTAATTCGGGGATGGGAGGAACACAAACCCGATTCTTGAACTTTATTATCCCATCACAATCAAGGTTGAATTCAGGAACATTTCTCACCTTCTTTTGTAACTCGACATCTTCTTCCTGTGCCTCTTTAATCTTCACATGTATAGATGGTTGAACGTTCATTTGAGAAAGATAAGATTTTTCCCTTTCCATTATAATTCCAAGATCCATCTTTTGTAAATCCATAAATATTGGATCTTTTGTGACCCTCATCATGGATAAACTGGCATGGTCTTGTCGACTTAATGCATCTGCCACCTTTTTTGCTTTTCCAGGGTGGTAATGGATTGAGCAGTCGTAATCCTTAATCAGCTCCAACCATATTCTTTGGTGCATATTCAGCTCCTTTTGTGTGAAAATATACTTTAAACTTTTATGATCAGTATAAATATCACACCTTTCACCATAAAGGTAATGCCTCCAAATCTTTAATGCAAATATTACCGCAGCTAACTCCAAATCATGAGTTGGGTAATTTTGCTCATGGATTTTCAACTATCGTGAGGCATAAGCTATCACCATATCATTTTTCATAAGAACACACCCCAATCCCTTCTTGGATGCATCACTATAGATCACAAACCTTTCTCCACTACAAGGCAGTGTGAGCAGAGGTGCACTGGATAACCTTCTTTTCAACTCCTTGAAATTCTTTTCACATTCTTCCGTCCAAACAAACTTATCTCCTTTCCGAGTCAACCTGGTGAGTGGATTAGATAATCGTGAAAAATATTTCACAAAACGTCGATAATATCCATCCAAACCAAGAAAACTTCGGATCTCAGTTACTGTTTTTGGTCTCGACCATCTTTCAATAACCTCTGTTTTTGCTGGATCCACAGATATCCCCTCTTTTGAGATTTTGTGACCCAAAAATGCAACTTTTTGAAGCCAAAATTCACACTTGGTAAATTTGTCATAAAGCTTCTCCTTTCTCAAGGTCTTCAATATAATTGTCAAGTGATCTTCATGTTCTTCCTTGCTCTTTGAATAGACAAGAATATCGTTTATAAAGATTACCACAAATTGATCAAGGTAGTCTCTAAAGACTATATTCATCATATCCATGAAGATAGCAGGGGCATTAGTAAGACCAAATGGCGTCACTATAAATTCATAGTGTCCATACCTTGCATGAAAAGCCGTCTTTGGTATATCCTCCCTTTTGACCCTTAATTGATGATACCCTGAACGAAGATCAATCTTGGAAAAGTATTGAGCTCCGCGTAGTTGGTCAAATAAAACATCAATGCGTGGGAGAGGATATTTTTTCCTTATAGTGATCTTGTTAAGTTCTCGATAATCAATGTAGAGTCTCATTGATCCATATTTCTTCTTAAAAAATAGAACAGGTTCTCCCCAAGGTGACGCACTAGGGCGTATGAACCCCTTACCAAGATTCTCTTGGAGTTGCTTCTTCAATTCCTGCAACTCAATTGGGGCCATTCTATAAGGTGTCTTTGAAATAGGAAAAGCACCCGGTACGAGTTCTATTGAAAACTCAACTTCACGATTTGGTGGAAGACCCAGCAATTCCTCCGGAAAGACATCATCAAACTCTCGTACAATGGGAATATTCTTAATTGTGAGTTTCTCACCAACCATTTGAGATAAATAACCTTCATTTAGTGGAATAAAGACCCATAAGATGGAAGAAATTTCCACTAGAAGGTTATGTTCATCCTTGCATCGATAGACGATCATAGATTGATCTGGAATATGAAATGTGACTTCCTTTCTTTGGCAATTGATATGAGCTCCATATAAAGAAATCCAATCCATGCCAAGAATCACATCAAATTCCACTATAGGAAGGATCACAAGATTTGCAGGAAGCACTTTCCCACAAACTTCAATCGTGGAAGAATTATAAACTTTTGATGCGACTGTTGTGCCATTAGGTGTTGTCACAGATAACTCAACATCTAATTGTTGGGGTAATATGGTGATACCCTTAGAAAAATATTCAGAAATAAAAGAGTGGGTGGATCCAGAATCAAATAAAACATTTTCTACTTTATAGTGGATGGTAAGTGTATCTTTCACCACATCGTTATCGTACTCCACATCACTGATAGAAATTGCATGTGACGTTCCTTTGTCTTTAGCCTTAAGAGTTTGTTGACGTCGACCATCATCATCAACCCTTGGATTAGGGAATTTATTGGCATAATGCCCCATCTCCTTGCACTTGAAACATTGAAGTGTAGTAGGGTCATTTTGTGTATCCCTTCCTTTGTTTTCATCATTAGACATCTTCTTCCCATCATTGCGGCATTCAAATGCCCGATGACCTTCCTTTCCACATTTGAAACATTTACTTGTCCCTTTAAGACAACTCCCTGCATGTTTCTTTCCACACTTTGAGCATAAGGGAAAGCTCATCTTCATTTCAATGTGCTCTTTAGATTTTCCTTTGAATTCCATTTTCCTCTTCTTATCAAACCCATATGACTGATGGGTTACTCCAATCTCAATCTCAACATTGAGATCACATCGAACGATTTCCTCGTAGCTATTGAAGTCCCTTATGGATAAGGCCCTTCGAAGACTTGGTTTTAAGCCACTAAAGAATCAATCGATCTTACTCTCAGGTTGGATAATAATACCAGAAGCATACCTTGCAAGTCTTGTAAAATTTTCTTCATAGGTACCAACAGATTCATCATCCTTTTGCTTCAGTTCAAGAAACTCTTTCTCCATATTTGTTCAGAGAATACGAGGGAAGTACTTATTGAAAAATAAGTTCTTGAACTCGTCCCATTCCATGGAATCAATTTCATCTCTTTGCCTCGTATTTTTAATAAGATTCCACCATTGATCAACATCTCCTTCTAAACGATACACTGCTAGGATGACTTTATCATGTTCAGAACATTGAAGAACTGAAAATATCTTTTCAGTAGTACTGATCCATTGTTCAGAAACTAATGGATCAGTAGACCCACTGAATGAAGGTGGACACTGCCTCATGAAGGATTCAACAGAATGTTGCTCCTTCCTTTGCTCGTTTGGAAGTCCAGCATGATTCATAGCTTGAGAAAGTTGTGTGAGCATGGCTACAAGATTTTGCATTCCATCTCCCATAACGTTTGGTTTCTCAGGGGGACAATCATTGCATTTCCCGTCGCATTCCGCATTAACACGGTTCCTTCGGGTTCCAGCCATTGACTAAAACCAAGAAGAATAGTGTGAGCAACACTAATTATAATAGGAAAACCACATAATCAAGAATAAAATTTCACACTTAGGGTCTTATCCTAGGTTATTCATGATCATTTCTAAAACACTAAGATTCTGTTCTATGCTTAGACTTATCCTTAGGGTTCTTACTAAGGCTTTCACATCCTAGTTTCCAAAGGTTGACTATACCTTTCCTCTGATACCAACTATAACGACCCATACTTTACATACATTGTTATTACTTCAAAATTGAATCACACTTATTACAACATATAACAAAACCAGGAAAGGACCGTATAGGTATAGTGTCTTTAGAAACTGGGAAACATAAACAACTGGTTCATAAAGCGTCTACACTGTCTCCCATTTATTTCATCATATCTATAGTCCCTTTTGGCATATCTTACTTAATAACCTTCTTCCTGACCTGGGGAAAGAAAACATACAAAAGGGTGAGCTCAAATTCTCAGTAAGGGTAAACAAAAGAAATCTCAATTACATCATTTTCATAATAACATATCTTTTAGAAATCTTAACCTGCAAAAGAGATCATAAATTCATAACATGGGGTAAATCATAGTAGTGAAATGTAATCTCAATAATCATAACTTAAAACATGAAACTTTGTGGCATACACACATAATCATAGAGAATCATTTGTTAGTAGTCAAGACTCATTGCCAAGACTATCTTAGCAGACAAAGTCCATTTCTGAACCGAGTTCACTCCTCGTTTCAGTCATGTTTCACTGAACCGGTTTAACCCGTCGTTCCAGCCATGTCTATCTCATGAGATATAAAATCTTTACCCAATTCATTGGAGGGAGATATAGGTCCCACCCATCTCATAATTATACCATTCTTTTGTGTGCCACAAAATCATAAACCATACATCATAGCATAACCCGTGTAATAAAAATGGGAATCTTAAACATCGTGACATCATAAAACAATTCATATAATATGAAGGAATTCATAAAAATATTTCCATCACAACATAATTAAATCAATGTAATAATAGGGATAAAAACAGAACCCTTTATTATCTTAGATGAAAAATAATTTTGATAAAACACTTGAACTCCAATCTTGAGGAAAATATCCTTTCTACTTCAAAAACACTTTTCCTTTCTTAACATGTCATACAATTTTAAACTAAAAGAAGTTGATTAAAAATAAATTTGAAAACTTGTAAAGGAATATTCTTGGAAATATTGTTTTAAAAATCCATTCATGCCGTATAAGTTAAAAAAACATTATTCTCATACTTTTGTCGGAAAAGTCAAAAAGTACCTCGTACGAAAAACGACAAAAGATTCCTTTCATAGCTTTTACTAAAAACTCACCGAAGGGTAAAATTGGATATAAAATTTTGTAGAAGGATATAAATATTACATATTGAGGAAACATGGATGTGGATGATAAAATACACCCCAGTAAATTCCAAAGTATAAACAATCTCGGATAAAAATGAGATTGTGATATTTCTCTTACCTTAAGTCCGATTTGCTTAGTAAGTGTACGAACCTCCTGTATAATGATTTAAATAATGTTATTGAATTATTCCATAATCATACTCATTGTTATGATATCATATATGGTCATATTCTTAGCTTATTATTAGTAATATTTCATTGCTACTTATTATTCGGGTGTTTATTACTTTTTGTTCTTATGCGTGTTTTGTCGAATAAATTCTTATTCTTCTTTTTAGGTTATAGATACCTCATTTCCAGAATGGTATTAGTGTAATATATATCATATTCATTCATTCAATTCATTTATATAATCATTATGCAATGAAGATCATGTAGAACGAGCCGCATCACATCGTAGAGACGGTATTCCGTAGGTACGCACGAGCGATGAAATCGTTCCCATGATCGTGGAATTGTATTGGAGTGTATTTATACTATTTAAGAATCAATATAAATTTAAAATAATCATATATATTCATTCTTTACACCATTATACCCATACAAGTAAGGTGGTGGTGGAAAATAGATTACACCACGACGTGGAGACGGTATTCCGTACATACGCACGCGCGGTGATTTCATTTTCCGTAGGATGGATAGATAGTGAAATAGGGTTGTTTCATACTTATAATAACATATCAGTATATGATTGATACTGATGTTATTACTTCATAATGAAACAAATAAAGAAGAATAAGTGGAAGAAGAAATAAAGATGAAAGAATCGGTAACAGGAATTACCTCTTCTTTGAAGCGTTTCTTTGAGACCTCCTTTTAGGGCACTAAAATTGGTCTTTTAAGAAGACCAGAACCTATAGGATGTCTCTAGGGAAGTGGAGAGAAGAAATTTGCAGGGGTTGGCCGAGCTTGAAGGCTCAAAGTGGTGTGAGGAAGAGAGGGAGGAGGTGCCCTTTTATAAGGGAGGAGAGGGGCACCTTTGGAATAACTAACAATATTATTTTATTATAAAGCCAAATTCGGTTTTAAATAGCTCCAAATTGATTAATTTCGAAGATAAGGTGGGTATGGGTCTAAATCCTCTCATCCAATAGAATTTAGACAAGTTTATGTTCCTATTTTAACCTTATCATTTAGATTTAACATTAAGTTAAATAATTTTACTTTTACCGTGTCTTCTTGTGTTCTTACACTATAATGTTAATGAACTTACTATAACAAGCCAAAAGAACCCCAAGTTGTTTATTATTAATATATATAACATTATCTAAGTCATTTGGCCGAACCGTATATTTTTAGGAATAAAATAACAATTAATAATATAATATTTGTTTTAAAAACTATTTTATGTCAATTTTGACACTATTTAGTAATTGATTTTTGTAAAAATCATAACATAATGATTAGTTCGAAAAAAGTTAATTAAATCAATAATAACATGTCATATTAACCTATAAAATTAGTTTAATTCATAAAAAGTCTCAAATTACATTTATTTGGGTATTTATAACATCAATTAGGTCAATATTTCATTAATAAGATAATTACTGCATCATCATTGTGTCATAAATAAATTAAATTATTTAATGTCTAAAAATTATAAATAAAATACAATTATGTTGGAAATCGTTTTATCTTTCTAATGAATATTTATAGTCAAATTTATCTTATGTATAACCCCATATTAAAAATGATTTACTTATTAAACTTTGATTTTAACTATTTTAACCCTTCTTTAAGTAAATTGATAATAAATGTCCTAATCTAATCCAAGTGGGCCTAAATGGTCATATTTTATTCCTAAGATTGTTTTTGGTCGAATTACACTTATCCAATAGAATTAAGACATGTGTTAGGGTAATAATAATATCATTTTTACCCTTAATTACCCAATTTACTTTTAACCGTGGTAAATAAAAGTAAAAAGTTACTATTCACCAAAAATTATTTTCATCTCGTTGAACCACATTTTACTTATTGACATCAACCGTGTCTCTCGGATTTTTGAAATTCCACTCACAGAAGCGGTAAAATTAAGTTTTATGAAACATTCAGTTTTTTTAACTACCACTTAGTGGTTTCACTATTCATCAAAAATTGAAAGTTTTCAGAAAAATACCAAAATGTCACCCTAGGCTAATTTCGATATTCAGAATCAAAAAATGAAGTCCATTTTAAAAAATAAAATTTAAAAAATTTCAAAAAGTGGTTATTACTATTCATAACAGCTAGTTTTAATAATATTTTAATAGCATATCGTTGTTTAGTGAAACTCGGTATTGCGTACGACGCAAGCTATCGAGGAAGGCCGTGGTTGCATGTAAAGCAAGCCAAGCTAGTTTTGTGTCTAGTGAAAGATTCCTTTGATGATTTATAAAAACAAAATATTTCTCATAAAAGTCTCGGGTGTTACATTCTACCCCCCTTAAAATGAATTTCACCCTCAAAATTCATCACTTTGTAACAAAAAGATGAGGATACCTCTCCCTCATCATATCCTCAAGCTCCCATGTAGCTTCTTCTAATTGGTGGTTCCTCCATAAAACTTTCACAAAGCGAGTGGTCTTGTTTCGTAGGACTTTTTCGCTACGATTAAGAATCTCTATCGGTTGTTCTTCATAAGAAAGATCTTGCTCTAGCGGTACAACTTCTAAGATGAGTACATGTGAAGGATCTGGTATGTACTTTCTCAGGAGAGATACATGGAACACATCGTGAACTTGAGAGAGATTCGGTGGAAGCACCAATCGGTAAGCTACCTTTCCAACATGATCCAGTATTTCGAAAGGACCAATATATCTAGGGCTCAACTTCCCCTTCTTTCCAAATCTCATGACCCTCTTCCAGGGAGATATTCATAAGAACACTTTATCACCCACTTCAAACTCTAGCTCTTTTCTTCGGTTGTCGACATAACTTTTCTGTCGACTCTGAGCTGCTCTTATGTGTTGTTGAATAGATCGGACCTTTTCTGCCATCTCATCAACAAGATCAGGTCCTAATAGCTTTCTTTCTCCAACTTCATCCCAGCAAGTTGGAGTCCGACATTTCTTTCCATAGAGAGCTTCATAAGGAGCCATCTGAATACTGGAGTGAAAGCTATTATTATAAGAAAATTCCACCAAAGATATGTGTTGATCCCAACCACCTTTGAAATCCATAGATCAATCTCTCAACATATCTTCTAGAGTTTGAATTGTTCTCTCAGACTGACCGTCTGTCTGAGGATGATAAGCAGTGCTAAAACTCAACTCTGTATCCAGAGTATGCTGAAGAGTTCGCCAGAACTTTGAGGTAAACCTCGGGTCCCGATCAGATATAATAGAAAGTGGTACCCCATTCAATCTTACCACTTCCTTCACATATATCCTGGCAAGATGATCCAGAGAGAAATACTCTCTAACAGTAATGAAGTGTGTGGACTTTGTAAGACGATCAACTATAACCCAGATAGCATTATTGCCTTTGGATGTTTTAGGAAGTCCTGTGACAAAGTCCATAGTGATGTTTTCCCATTTCCATTTGGGTATGGGTAATGGTTGTAACATCCCCTTGGAATTCTGTCTCTCAGCTTTAACTTGCTGACAAACCAAGCATCGAGAGACATATTCAGCAACATCTCTTTTCATGCCATCCCACCAGAAGTACTCTTTCAGGTCCCTATACATCTTTGTGCTTCCAGGATGAATAGAGAATAAAGAACTATGAGCCTCATCCAGCAGCTCCTTCTTTAATTCGGGGATGGGAGGAACACAAACCCGATTCCTGAACTTTATTATCCCATCACAATCAAGGTTGAATTCAGGAACATTTATCACCTTCTTTCTGTGCCTCTTTAATCTTCACATGTATAGATGGTTGAACGTTCATTTGAGAAAGATAATATTTTTCCCTTTCCATTATAATTCCAAGATCCATATTTTGTAAATCCATAAATATTGGATCTTTTGTGATCCTCACCATGGATAAACTGGCATGGTCTTGTCGACTTAATGCATCTGCCACCTTTTTTGCTTTCCCAGGGTGGTAATGGATTGAGCAGTCGTAATCCTTAATCAGCTCCAACCATATTCTTTGGCGCATATTCAGCTCCTTTTGTGTGAAAATATACTTTAAACTTTTATGATTAGTATAAATATCACACCTCTCACCATAAAGGTAATGCCTCCAAATCTTTAATGCAAATATTACCGCAGCTAACTCCAAATCATGAGTCGGGTAATTTTGCTCATGGATTTTCAACTGTCGTGAGGCATAAGCTATCACCATATCATTTTGCATAAGAACACACCCCAATACCTTCTTGGATGCATCACTATAGATCACAAACCTTTCTCCACTACAAGGCAGTGTGAGCACAGGTGCACTGGATAACCTTCTTTTCAACTCCTTGAAATTCTTTTCACATTCTTCCGTCCAAACAAACTTAACTCTTTTCCGAGTCAACCTGGTGAGTGGATTAGATAATCGTGAAAAATCTTTCACAAAACGTCGATAATATCCAGCCAAACCAAGAAAACTTCAGATCTCAGTTACTGTTGTTGGTCTCGACCATCTTTCGATTACCTCTGTTTTTGCTGGATCCACAGATATCCTCTCTTTTGAGATTATGTGACCCAAAAATGCAACTTTTTGAAGCCAAAATTCACACTTGGTAAATTTGGAATAAAGCTTCTCCTTTCTCAGGGTCTTCAATATAATTCTCAAGTGATCTTCATGTTCTTCCTTGCTCTTTGAATAGACAAGAATATCGTCTATAAAGACTACCACAAATTGATCAAGGTAGTCTCTAAAGACTCTATTCATCAGATCCATGAAGATAGCAGGGGCATTAGTAAGACCAAATAGAATCACTATCAATTCATAGTGTCCATACCTTGTACAGAAAGTCGTCTTTGGTATATCCTCCCTTTTGACCCTTAATTGATGATACCCTGAACGAAGATCAATCTTGGAAAAGTATTGAGCTCCGCATAGTTGGTCAAATAAATCATCAATGCATGGGAGAGGATATTTTTTCTTGATAGTGATCTTGTTAAGTTCTCGATAATCAATGCAGAGTCTCATTGATCCATCTTTCTTCTTAACAAACAGAACAGGTGCTCCCCAAAGTGACGCACAAGGGCATATGAACCTCTTATCAAGATTCTCTTGGAGTTGCTTCTTCAATTCCTGCAACTCAATTGGGGCCATTCTATAAGGTGTCTTTGAAATAGGAAAAGCACCTGGTACGAGTTCTATTGAAAACTCAACTTCACGATTTGGTGGAAGACCCAACAATTCCTCTGGAAAGACATCATCAAACTCTCGTACAATGGGCATATTCTTAATTGTGAGTTTCTCACCAACCATTTGAGATAAATAACCTTCATTTAGTGGAATCAAGACCCATAAGATGGAAGAAATTTCCACATGAAGGTTATGTTCATCCTTGCACCAATAGACGATCATAGATTGATCTGGAATATGAAATGTGACTTCCCTTCTTTGGTAATTGATATGAACTCCATATAAAGAAAGCCAATCCATGCCAAGAATCACATAAAATTACACTATAGGAAGGATCACAAGATTTGCAGGAAGCACTTTCCCACAAACATCAATCGGGGAAGAATTATAAACTTTTGATGCGACTGTTGTGCCATTAGGTGTTGTCACAGCTAACTCAACATCTAATTGTTGAGGTAATATGGTGATACCCTTAGATAAATATTCAGAAATAAAAGAGTGGGTGGATCCAGAATCAAATAAAACATTTGCTACTTTAGAGTGGATGGTAAGTGTACCTTTCACCACATCGTTATCGTACTCCACACCACTGATAGAAATTGCATGTGAATTTCCTTTGTCTTTAGCCTTAAGAGTTTTTTGACGTCGATCATCATCATCAACCCTTGGATTATGGCATTTATTGGCATAATGCCCCATCTCCTTGCACTTGAAACATTGAAGTGTAGTAGGGTCATTCTGTGTATCCCTTCCATTGTTTTCATCATTAGACATCTTCTTCCCATCATTGCAGCATTCAAATGCCCGATGACCTTCCTTTCCACATTTGAAACATTTACTTGTCCCTTTAAGACAACTCCCTCCATGTTTCTTTCCACACTTTGAGCATAAGGGAAAGCTCATCTTCTTTTCAATGTGATCTTTAGATTTTCCTTTGAATTCCATTTTCCTCTTCTTATCAAACCCATATGACTGATGGGTTACTCCAATCTCAATCTCAACTTTGAGAGCACATCGAACGATTTCCTCGTAGCTATTGAAGTCCCTTATGGCTAAGGCCCTTCGAAGACTTGGTTTTAAGCCACTAAAGAATCAATCGATCTTACTCTCAGGTTGGATAATAATACCAGAAGTGTACCTTGCAAGTCTTGTAAAATTTTCTTCATAGGTACCAACCGATTCATCATCCTTTTGCTTCAGTTCAAGAAACTCTTTCTCTATCTTTGTTCGGAGAATACGAGGGAAGTACTTATTGAAAAATAAGTTCTTGAACTCGTCCCATTCCATGGAATCAATTTCATCTCTTTGCCTCGTATTTTTAATAAGATTCCACCATTGATCAGCATCTCCTTCTAAACGATACACTGCTAGGATGACTTTATCATGTTCAGAACATTGAAGAACTGAAAATATCTTTTCAGTAGTACTGATCCATTGTTCATCAACAAATGGATCAGTAGACCTGCTGAATGAAGGTGGACACTGCCTCACGAAGGATTCAACAGAATGTTGCTCCTTCCTTTGCTTGTTTGGAAGTCCAGCATGATTCATAGCTTGAGAAAGTTGTGTGATAATGGATACAAGATTTTCCATTCCAGCTCCCATAACGTTTGGTTGCTCAGGGGGACAATCATTGCATTGCCCGTCGCATTCCGCATTAACACGGTTCCTTCGGGTTCCAGCCATTGACTAAAACCAAGAAGAATAGTGTGATCAACACTAATTATAATAGGAAAACCACATAATCAAGAATAAAATATCACACTTAAGGTCTTATCCTAGGTTATTCATGGTCATTTCTAAAACACTAAGATTGTGTTCTATGCTTAGACTTATCCTTAGGGTTCTTACTAAGGCTTTCACATCCTAGTTTGCAAAGGTTGACTATACCTTTCCTCTGATACCAACTATAACGACCCATACTTTACATACATTGTTATTACTTCAAAATTGAATCACACTTATTACAACATATAAGAAAACCAGGAAAGGACCGTATAGGTATAGTGTCTTTAGAAACTGGGAAACATAAACAACTGGTTCATAAAGCATCTACATTTTCTCCCATTTATTTCATCATATCTATAGTCCCTTTTGGCATATCTTACTTAATAACCTTCTTCCTAACCTGGGGAAAGAAAACATACAAAAGGGTGAGCTCAAATGCTCAGTAAGGGTAAACAAAAGAAATCTCAATTACATCATTTTCATAAGAACATAACTTTTGGAAATCTTAACCTGAAAAAGAGATCATAAATTCATAACATGGGGTAAATCATAGTAGTGAAATGTTATCCCAATAATCATAACTTAAAACATGAAACTTTGTGGCATACACACATAATCATAGAGAATCATTTCTTAGTAGTCAAGACTCATTGCCAAGACTATCTTAGCAGACAAAGTCCATTTCTGAACCGAGTTCACTTCTCATTTCAGTCATGTTTTACTAAGTCGGTTTAACCCGCCATTCCAGCCATGTCTATCTCATGAGATATAAAATTGTTACCCAATTCATTGGAGGGAGATATAGGTCCCACCCATCTCATAATTATATCATTCTTTTGTGTGCCACAAAATCATAAACCATACATCATAGCATAACCTGTGTAATAAAAATGGGAATCTTAAACATCGTGACATCATAAAACAATTCATATAATATGCAGGAATTCATAAAAATAATTCCATCACAACATAATCAAATCAATGTAATAATTGGGATAAAAACAAAACCCTTTATTATCTTAGATGGAAAATAATTTTGATAAAACACTTGAACTCCAATCTTGAGGAAAATATCATTTCTACTTCAAAAACACTTTTCCTTTCTTAACATGTCCTACAATTTTAAACTAAAAGAATTTGATTAAAAATAAATTTGAAAACTTGTAAAGGAAGATTCTTGGAAATATTGTTTTAAAAATCCATTCATGCCGTATAAGTTAAAAAAAAATTCTTCTCATACTTTTGTCGGAAAAGTCAAAAAGTACCTCGTACGAAAAACGACAAAAGATTCCTTTAATAGCTTTTACTAAAAACTCACCAAAGGGTAAAATTGGATATAAAATATTGTAGAAGGATATAAATATTACATATTGAGAAAACATGGATGTGAATGATAAAATACACCCCAGTAAATTCCAAAGTATAAACAATCTCGGATAAAAATGAGATTGTGATATTTCTCTTACCTTAGGTCTGATTTGCTTAGTAAAAGTCCGAACCTCCTGTATAATGATTTAAATAATGTTATTGACTTATTCCAGAATCATACTCATTGTTATGATATCATATATGGTCATATTCTTTGCTTATTATTAGTAATATTTCATTGCTACTTGTTATTCGGGTGTTTATTACTTTTTGTCCTTATGCGTGTTTTGTCGAATAAATTCTTATTATTCTTTTTAGGTTATAGATAACTTATTTACAGAATGGTATTAGTGTAATATATATCATATTCATTCATTCAATTCATTTATATAATCATTATTCAATGAAGATCATGTAGAACGAGTCACATCACATCGTGGAGACGGTATTCCGTACGTATGCACGAGCGATGATATCGTTCCCATGATCGTGGAATTGTATTGGAGTGTATGTATACTATTTAAGAATAAATATAAATTTACAATAATCATATATATTCATTATTTACACCATTATACCCAACCAAGTAAGGTGGTGGTGGAAAATAGATTACACCACGGCGTGGAGACGGTATTCCGTACGTACGCACGCGCGGTGATTTCATTTTCCGTAGGATGGATAGATGGTGAAATATGGTTGTTTCATACTTATAATAACATATCAGTATATGAGTGATACTGATGTTATTACTTCATAATGAAAAAACTAAAGAAGAAGAAGTGGAAGAAGAAATAAAGATGAAAGAATCGGTAACGGGCATTACCTCTTCTTTGAAGCGTTTCTTTGAGACCTCCTTTTAGGGCACTAAAATTGGTCTTTTAAGAATACCAGAACCTATAGGATGTCTCTAGGGAAGTGTAGAGAAGAAATTGGAATGGTTTTGCCGAGCTTGAAGGCTCAAAGTGGTGTGAGGAAGAGAGGGAGGAGGTGCCCTTTTATAAGGGAGGAGAGGGGCACCTTTGGAATAACTAACAATATTATTTTATTATAAATCCAAATTCGGTTTTAAATAGCTCAAAATTGATTAATTTCGAAGATAATGTGGGGATGGGTAGAAATCTTCTCATCCAATAGAATTTAGACAAGTTTATGTTCCTATTTTAACCTTATCATTTAGATTTAACATTAAGTTAAATAATTTTACTTTTACCGTGTCTTCTTGTGTTCTTACACTATAATGTTAATAAACTTACTATAACAAGCCAAACGAACCACAAGTTGTTTATTATTAATATATATAACCTTATCTAAGTCATTTGGCCGAACCTTAGATTTTTAGGAATAAAATAACAATTAATAATATAATATTTGTTTTAAAAACTATTTTATGTCAATTTTGACACTATTTAGTAATTGATTTTTGTGAAAATCGTAACATAATGATTATTTCGAACAAAGTTAATTAATTCAATACGAAAATGGCATATTAACTTAGAAAATTAGTGTAATTCATAAAAAGTCTCAAATTACATTTTTTTGGCTATTTATAACATCAATTATGTCAATATTTCATTAATAAGATAATTACTGCGTCATCGTTGTGTCATAAATAAATTAAATTATTTAATGTCTAAAAGTTATAAATAAAATACCCTTATGTTGGAAATCATTTTATATTTCTAATGAATATTTATAGTCGAATTTATCTTACGTATAACCCCATATTAAAAATGATTTACTTATTAAACTTTGATTTTAACTATTTTAACCCTTCTTTAAGTAAATTGATAATAAATGTCCTAATCTAATCCAAGTGGGCCTAAATGGTCATATTTTATTCCTAAGATTGTTTTTGGTCGAATTACACTTATCCAATAGAATTAGGACATGTGTTAGGATAATAATAATATCATTTTTACCCTTAATTACCCAATTTAATTTTCACCGTGGTAAATAAAAGTAAAAAGTTACTATTCACAAAAAATTATTTTCATCTCATTGAACCAAATTTTACTTACTAACATAAACCGTGTCTCTCGGATTTTCGAAATTCCACTCACAGAAGCGGTAAAATTAATTTTTATGAAAAATTCAGTTTTTTTAACTGCCACTTAGTGGTTTCACTATTCATCAAAAATTGAAAGTTTTCAGAAAAATACCAAAATTTCACCCTAGGCTAATTTCGATATTCTGAATCCAAAAATGAAGTCCATTTTGAAAAATAAAATTTACAAAATTTCAAAAAGTGGTTATTACTATTCATAACGGCTAGTTTTAATAATATTTTAATAGCATATCGTTGTTTAGTGAAACTCGGTATTGCGTACGACGCAAGCTATCGAGGAAGGTCGTGGTTGCGTGTAAAGCAAGCCAAGCTAGTTTTGTGTGTAGTGAAAGATTCCTTTGATGATTTATAAAAACAAAATATTTCTCATAAAAGTCTCGGGTGTTACAGTATTTGTTCATTTATAATAAAATTTCAAGTAAAATGGGAATATAATCTCATGAAAATAAGATAATAATTTTGGTGAAAACTCAGAGTGGAATTATTAAAGAAACAAATATTTAGAGGAATCTTTCTATTATAATAAGTGGGATTTCTTTTAAATCTTAATGAACTAAAAATAGTATAGTTAATGTTATTATGGTTGTGGATTATCTTCTTTTTTCATACTAAGATATATTTCATATATAATAATGTTGTGTTCATTAACTTCACTCCTTTGATAACATATCAAGAAAATTAGAAATTGGTTGAAGGTGGAAGGTGTAACGCCCCGACCCCAATTACCCAAAGTTGGTGCATTATTACATAGCATTGACATGATCACAAAAGATCAAATCCTGAAAGGCCGATCAGTTTAGTAGCCTTGGAAGTACTAGATACATTTATAAAGTTTACATTACATCATAAAATTAAAAACTACAAAAACATAGTCTCCATAGACCACACTCATATCCCCTTAGACTATCCGTGCAAGTCCGTCATAAAATACTTCTTCACATCCTCGAAAAAATAAAACATAGAAAGGGGTGAGCTCAGATGCTCAGTAAGGATAACAATATAGTAGAAACATTCATAAATAAGCATAAACATTTAAGGAAATGTATAACTAAAACAAAAGCCTTTTAAACATGAACTTCAGCATAATTTGGAAAAGATAAAATCAAAATAATTCCATTTACTTACTCACATGGATATTATACTAGCCGAATAATCACATGCAATATCAATAGCCACTTTCATAATAATGGAATGCATAATTCCAAACTTTCAAAACCACATAGTAAAGGTCTTGTGCCAAGACTACAAATAATATTTTTTCAAGGCCTTGTTCCAAGACACTATTTTGTCTCATGATACCTACTGATGCATCGAGGAGCTATAGCGGGCTCCACCCGTCACTTACTAAGTCCAACACATTCCTCATATGAAAAGGGTTAAACATAACATAAACATTTGTATTAAATCAAGAATAATAAATTTCAATAATTTATCCATAAACCATGAATGGTGTAAAAACAACACATCCACATTCAAACATATCACAAAACCTTCAATAAAATATGGAAGTTTTTTATAATAATAAATCAACTTCAAATAAGCTTAAAATCCATCAAAGGATGTTGACATAGATGAATTCAAAAAAAAATTAGAGAAATATCTCTTTCTATTTTGAAATCATTTAAGAAAACATTTTTTTGGAAATATTCTTATAAGCTTTTAAGGGAAGCTTCGATGATGTTATAACGGTGGAAAATAGTCGCACCTGTCGTGTAAGTTAAAAAAACATTCATACCTTAATTTTTTTGAAAAGGTTAAAAAGTACCTTGTTTGGAAAACGATGGAAAGATTCCTTTCAAAAATGTATAGGGTCAAATAATGGTATAAATGACTTTAACCCATTTTCTATTAAATAGTAAAAATGTTTTGAATGACATTTTTAAGACACATGGATGTGGATGATAAAGAGGTCCCAGTAGATACTTACATAAAAACAACCTCGGTTAATAAAGATATTGTGAAATTAACCTTTACCTTGTACTTTTATTTAGTTGATGATATGTTAACATCCTTTATAATAGTTAAAACATTGTTATTAAATAATACAAGAATCATATACATAATTATGATATCATATATGATCTTCTAATATTGTTTTGTTAAAGATATTTTAGTACTATCGTCGTTGTGGGTGTTAACTGATTTACTCTCCTTTACATGATTTATTAAGTAAGCCATGTTTGTTATGAATAGGAAATATTTTATTTATATACAGAATGATATTATGTCTTTAAACATTATTTTTAACCATCAAGTGAAAATTAGTCTTGAATGGATATGATAGGGAATGAATCTTATCGCGTTCGTGGAAACGGTAATCTGTACGTACGCACGAGAGACAATATCATTCTTTTAAAATTAAAATAATATAAAATTTGATGGTATATCATATATATAGAATAATTATCATGTTATATTTATTATTTACATAAATTACACATCATTATCATACCCATCCAAATTATAATGTATTGAATAACAATTACACCACGACGTGGAGACGGTAAGCCGTACTTACGCACATATGGGGACATGTCATTCGAAGGGTGGATAGAATACTGAATATGGTTGTACCATATTTATAATAACATCATATTATATATAAGATACTAGATTTATTATTTTATAATAGAAACGACAAATAAAGAAGAAGTGGAAGAAGAAAGTAACTTGATATAGGTGATGAATTATTTACCTCTTCTTCGGGTTATTCCTTTTGATTTGTCAAAAGGGCTCATTAGGTCTACTTTATGACTAAATGAAGGATTATAGGATGAAGTTAGAGAATTTTAGAGGATATATGGGTAGGTTTTGGCCGATCCAAAAGGCTTTGAGTGTGTGAATTAGAGAAAAGGGGAAGTTCCATTTTATAAGAGGGCTGAGGGGCACCTTAGAAAAAACTTAACATATTATTTTATAATAAATTCATATTCGGTTTATAATGGCTCCAAAGTGACTTATTTCTAGGATAGGGTGGGTATGGGTCTAAATCATTTCAACCAATAAGTTTTATATGGGTTTGCGTCACTAAATAAACGTTATATTTTAGATTTAACTCTTAGTTAATTAGTTTGACATTTACCATGTCTCTTTGTATTTTTATATTATATGGTTAATAAACTTACTATAAACTTAAAAGAGAACCTAAAGTGGTTCATTAATGAAATATATAATAATATTTAAGCCTTTTTTCTGAACCTTGCATTTTTAGAAATATAATATCAATTAATAATATAATATTTGTTTTAAAAACTCTTTTATATCAATTTTGACACTATTTGGTATTTTATGTTTGTTAAAGTCATAAAAGTATTATTACTTCAGAATAAATTCATTTAATCAATAATAACATTTCATATTAACCTGTAAAATTATTGTATGGCATAAAAACTTTCAAATTATATTTATTTTAATATTTATAATATCATTTATTTGATTCTTTCATTAATAAGGAAAATACTGCATCATTATTGTGTCATAAATAAATTAACTTATTTAATGTCTAAAACTTATAAATAAAATACCATTATTTGGGAAATAATTTTAGATTTATGATTAATATTTATAGTCTAAGATATTAGTTATACAATCCCAGATAAAAATGTTTTACTAAAAGATACATGCTTTTGTCATTTTTGTATTTACTTTAACTTAATTAATATAAAGTGTCATTATCACTTACAAGTGGCTCCATGGAGTCCCTAAATCGACCCAAGGATGACCATGGTTGTACATGTATTATCAAATAGGGTTAGGAAATGTGTTAGGGTAATTTAATGTTATTATAATATTATTTTTTACCCTTATTTACCGGATTTACCCTTTAATCATGGTAAATAAAATATTAAACGAAGTAATTATTCAAAATGTCTAAAAATAAAAGATACCTATTTACAAAATTTGGACATCTGGATTCCAAATATGGAATACATTTTTACAAATTCAAAATAGAGAAGTGGTAGAAATTAATTTAAAATTAATTCCCGTTGTCAAAATAAAAAGCGTGTTTTTATGAAATAATAACTATCAAAAGATTCACACTTGTTTATGTCCAGTTTAAATGTGAAATTACGTCCAATGACCAAAATTAGATTAAATGGTAAAAATATATTCTTATTATACTTTAAAACCACTCAATATTATAATTTATCTCTATAAATTATTTTGATTAAAAAAGTTGCTTTTAATTAAAGTTTAGTATTTTTCACTCTGCATCAAAAATTGGAAGTTCTCAGAAAAATACCAAAAATTCAACCAAGGATAATTTCGATATTCCGAATCCAAAAATTAAGTCCATTTTTAAAGATAAAATTTATATAATTTCAAAAGGTGTGTATTACTATTCATAACGGCTACTTTGGTTGGTCGCGGTGTGTTAGATTCTCGAAGTTGCGTACAGTGCATGCTATTAAATTATTCAAAGGGAAACGTACCGTGGAATCTTGGGGTATTACAGAAGGTAAAATTTTATAGATTATATTATTTAAAAGAAATATGTTGTTTAAATTAGTGAAATAAAAACTATTGAATGAATATATAGATATATTTCCAAGTGATTTTCCTCGTGTTATTTTCAATTAGGATGGTTATTTTATTATTTACTTAATGTAGAATTTTAATGCAATTTCAAAGCCCATTTATCAAATTCCTCAATTAAAACTTTAGGAGTCGAAAATTTGGTTGTAGGAATTGATTGATAAAGGTCTAATTCCTCCTATTACTTCAACATGGGGTGATATTTTTATTTGTTAAAAATAAATATTGTTCAATGTGGATTTTAATTGATTATAAATCTTTGAATAAAATCATAGTTAACAAAAAGTATTGTTTACCTCATTTAGATGATTTTATTGATCATCACCATGGAGTAGAGTATTTTTTCCAAAATTTATCTCAGGTTAGGATTCCATCAATAGAATTTAATGGTGGAATATATTCCAAAGATATTGTTTTTACTACATATGGGTATTATGAGTTTGTTGCTATTCCCTATGGGTCTTCTAATGGTCCAGAAGTATTCATGGATCATTTGAATAGATTTATCCCTGACTATTTAGATAATTTATTGGTTATGTTAATTTATTATATTTTAGTATATTATAAAATCCATGAGGATTATAAAAGACAACGAAGGAATTTTTTTCAAAAATTGAAATAAAAATAGTTTATGGAAAATTTAGTCAATTTGAATATTGGTTATAGAATATTTCAATATTTGGACATATTTCATTTCATGATGAAATAATTATTGACCTATATTGAAATAAAGCAGTCAAATAATGGAAAAGACTTAAAAATTTCAAATAGATCTACAATTTCTTTGGACTAGTGGGTTAATACCAGCTATTTGCTGAAAACTTTAGTCAGCTATCTAGCCCCCAAACTAAAATAACATAAATGGGAGTTAAATTCATCTTGTTGAAAGAGTGATGAATATTTTGAGGAATAAAAAATAAGATAAGGTGAATACTCTTGTTTTGGCCCTACCCTTTGGAAATGTTGAATTTTCCATATACATTCTTACTTCTTTGATGTGACTAGGTAGCGTTCTATTATAGTGTGTCCATTTGATTTAATATGCTTTGCATTAATTAAATCATCATGATCTTAATTATCCTAAACATGATCTAGAATTGAATTATTATTTTTTCCTTTAAAAATATAGAGACATCCTTTATATGGTGTAAATTATGTAATATATAGTAATCATAAAATATGTAAGTATATATTCACTCAAAAAGAGTTTAACATGAGGTGAAGAAGATGGATAACACTGATAAAGGATTATGATTTCACAATTCATTACCATCTAGAAATTTCATGAAAATTAGTTGATGCATTGAGTCAAAAATATAATAAATAATTAATCATAATACATTTGGAACATGATCCTTCAATATATTATTTGATGAATATTGACCAAGAATATTTTCATGTAGGAACTTACTCTATTTTTTTTGAGGTGTCAGTGTAGTCATCATTGTTAGATATAATTAAGAAATCTGGGAAGGAAGATTATGATTTATATGAAAAGGTGGAACTATTAAAGAAAGTTATGTTTCATAAATTTAACATTAATAATAAAAGTGTTTAGATATTTGAAAAAATTTGTGTATGCTAGCTATATCCCTATAGAAAAAATAATTATTGAGTGAAGATTATAACTATCATTGTTATATTAATCCTAATGGAACTAAGATGTATAGAGACATTCGGTATTATTACATTTGAGATGGAATGAAGAAATATATTGTATTGTTTTCCCTGAAATATTTGACATTTCAATAGATTAATGTTGAATGAAAATTACTGGATGGGATTCATTAGCCTTTTCTAGTTCCAAAGTGGAAATAGTAAAATATATATATGGATTTTAGTGTGGGATTTCAAAATAAATCTAAAAGAAATAATGTAATTTGGGTTATTATTGACTATTTGGGTAAATTAGTGAATTTTATTTCTATTATAGATACTATGTTTTTTGATCAATATGGAAGATTTTATCATATTGTGATAATCATATTACATGGAGTGTCTCTCACTATTTTATTTAATAATTATCCCAAATTGACCACAAAGTTTTATAAAAAACATCAAAAGTTGTTGGTTACTAAATTAGATTTTGTTACAACATTTCATCATCAAACTGTTGGATAATTAAATTGAATAATTCAAAATTTGGGAGATATTTGTTAGGATTTATCTTTGGATTATCAGGGATGTTGGGATCATTATTTTTCATTGTTGTAATTTTGGTATAGGAACGGTTTTCATTCCATTGTACAGATGATACCTATTGAGAAATTATATGGAAATTTGTGTCAAACACTATCTTTTTGGGATGAAGTATTTTAAAGGAAGTTGTTTGGACTATTTTTGGTGTAAGAGAAGGACGAAAAGGTAAATATAATTTAGCATCATATGTGGGAATCTCAATGTAGGAAAAAAAGTTATACATATAACTGGAGGAATGATATTTCATTTCAGGTAGGCGATCATGTTATCCATAAAATATATCAATGAAAAAATGTTATTTGTTATGGTATCAAGGTAAATTTAAGTCCATAGTTCATTGGACCATATAAAATTATGTATATTTGGATCATTTTACTGCCATATATCCCTCATCTAAGTTTATCCCAGTTAAATGATATTTTTCACGTTTCATTACATAAAAAATATGTGTTGGATATATCTCTTGATTTGAGCCATGAATTTGTATAGTCGGAAGAAAATCTTATGAATTTGGAATAACCATTTCCAATTATTGATCACAGAGAGAAGGTTCCATGGAATACAGTGATTCATCAATTTATGATTTTTTCTAAAAACCAGATGGTTGATGAAGAAACATGGGAATCATAAAATGATATGAAAAAATATCCCCATATGTTTTAGTAAGGAATAAAATTTTGTG
Organism: Viscum album; assembly: GCA_963277665.1. Taxonomy (NCBI): domain Eukaryota; kingdom Viridiplantae; phylum Streptophyta; class Magnoliopsida; order Santalales; family Viscaceae; genus Viscum; species Viscum album. Next base: position 839,712,822 of record OY728167.1, read on the forward strand.
GTTGAAATTTCCAAAAAGTATAAGAATATAACAACCTAGTTAATGGTAATATTAAATTAATTAAATAACTTATTAAAACTCATGAAATTGATTTTATAGATTCATATTTATTATAATAATATTAAGTAATTTTTCAATCAAAATTGAAATAGTTTTATTCATACTAAATTTGATTACATGTATGAAATGGTTTTATTTAAAATATTACATTAAATTTTTTTGAAATTTATTTTGAATAACAATATATTATTCTTTACATCATCGAGTCAAAATTATCACTGATAATCTTTTTGGTAATTTTCTGTGGGAAAATTGATTTTTCTTAAGAGACTAATATATTGTTTTTTAAGAAACTGTATCTTTATTCATGTTTTTACAATGCCACATTCTATTTTGGATTTGTTTTAAAATTTAATTAGCTCCTACGGATTAAAAATAATCGAATTAATTTCATTATAATGAATATTACATAGGATTTTGGTAAGAAAACATTTTTATATTTAATAAGTATTTTCTTCTTGAAAACTTTTTTTCATCTCGTTTTTAGATCTATTTTAAAATTAATTTTTATAAATTTTAAAATGAATTTAATAAAATTTCATTCATATTTTTATGAATCATTTCCATATTTCATAATTTTTCCACTTTCATTTTTTTCATTTTGAATAGTAACTTTGGTGAAAAAGTCACTTTCCATGATGAGAGTAAAAATGGGTTAAAAGGATCCAAACAAATATAATAATGCTTTAAATAACCAAAAATATTATATAAATACTGTTGTATGGTTATATTTAGAACCTATATCTTCTCTTATTCAAATATGTGTCATCTTGGAGAAATTTTCCTTAATCAATACATTAATATGTCTTAATCTTTTAAAAAAATTCAAGTGTGTCCTCTCCCTCACTTATAAAATGAAGCCCTATCTCCTCTATTTCCATACATAAATATTCTTTTTTCTCATTAAATACCTATTCAAATATTTTACTAACATCCCATCCTTTTTCATATAGTTCCTATTTTTATCAAAATAATATCTTAAAAAGGCTTTAGGTATAAACTTAAGTAGGTTGTCCAAAGTAAAGATATAGATCTTAACAGGGTGGTTTCTTTTTTATTTATTATTTCAATTCCTTCAAACTACTTATAAAATTTGTGGTATAAAAATAAAATTTTCTCAAATATTATTAAATGTTAATTTTTTTATGTTATAAACGTTTTTCATCTCTATTTATATCTTATTGTAAATGGAAACATCATTCGTGTGTACGTGTGGACTACCACCTCCATGAAATGATGTGTTCCATTTTACATCACTAGATTATAGGGATTGCTAAATTGATGGAACAAATGGACATAATTTATATTTATTATATAATTATAATTCTTTAAAGATAATATATAATCAACTATCTTAACTTTCATTATATTGAAAAATGATAATTTCATTTGTGCATATGTGTGAAAAATAACCTCTATAAAGAAATTTGATTCAGTTTTAATTTTTACCTTATATGGATGGTAATAAGGATGGAAATAAATAAAAATATAACATGTATAAAATATTTATTATTCTATAAAAATAAAATATCATCTAATTTATTTTTCTCACCTATTAATAAAATTAAATTTTAATTCATGCCTATGTACAGACCACCTTCTCCATGAAATGACATTGTCCATTTTTTCAAACTATTATACATGGTTGGTTTTAAAAGTGTACCTAATGTATAAATATGATAAATATAACATGTTTAGTATTATAAATATAATGTAAAAATAACCCCTTTTCCATGTCCAATTCACCGATGTGGTTTTCGGGTTATAATCTGAATGACCCAAAAAATGCCCAACGTGAACTTTTCCATTTTTATACCAATTTGAAATATGGTAATAAAGGTATAAAATACATGTTTTTATATAATTTAATATATGTTAAGTTGATTATATCCTCATTTACCTTTATTTCTTATAGTTATGGGAGATTAAATGTAAGTTTTTTAGTGTTAAGAGTTTGAGAATTGGGGGTTAGAGTCTTAAGGAAGGGATTGGACTTGGGTTGGATGAAAATTAGCCAACAGCTCTCCAATGGAACCCACAATCCATCTAGTGGAGTTCTGGTGGCTATTTTTGTTTCTAAATACCCTAAGATATGGATTTTGGTATTGTAAGAACCAAGGTGGTCCTTCTAGGACCACCGACCAATCGGTCGATAATCATCAACCAACCGGTCATTACACCAACCAGTCGATGACACCCATAAACTCACTAGTGCACCCAATATGAGAGTGAAATTAATGTGACCTATGGATATTTAATTCCAAAAAAATTAATATTTTTTATAAAAATTTCCAAACCTAAACACTTCACTTCAAATTCAAGGACTCTTATCTAGAAATTACACTCTCATATTTTTCTCCCCTTTCCTCTCTAACCTTTGACTAATTTGGTGAATATATGTACAATGAGTTTTCTTTAGATATAAACCCTTTCCTTTTCCTACTTATTATATGATCATGGATCTATGATTTAAATGTATTTTCTATGATGATATGATGATTATTTATCCAATTCATTATAGAATGATGGAGGATCTAGTAAGTTGGGAATATTCCTTGATAAAATCAAGATCTACCAATGAATATGTGTATTCTACAGGTAAAATTTATTTAATAAACATCTTTAACATATTATTGATGATGGATTCATGATATAGCTTTAATATAATTATGATACCTTGGTATATTTTTAGAGGATTCAACATGTCAATTATAACCCCTTTTGAACAAATATAGAACTCCTAATATTTTTAGACATTTCTACGTATGTTCCTTTGAAATATTCATCATAAGACTCTCTTCATATTAAATATCTCTTCCATTTATGGATTAATTCCGAATTTATGATCACGGGATAGACATGACGACCCCTTCTTCAATAAATAATAAATTCATGATCTATTATTTTATTGAAAGTTGATCTAATAAATTGGAATTCCTTAAATCGACATAATTCAGAATTTATTTCCTTGATTGAATCCTTAATGTATGTGATTCCAAATAGACCTTATTAACATGAAATTAATTTTTAATATTCATTATAAAAAAATTTATTGTTGAATTAGAATAATAGTTAGGCATACCTAATGTTTAATCTCATTCTATATGGGTGTTTCATGTGATTGGTCTTCATTCATTTGATGAACCTTGGATTTCTTCATAAAAAACCTTGAGGTATTAAGTTTTTTACCACTTTGGGATCTCGTATAAAATTTTTTCATGGAATAATTCTTAGGTTTTCTTTATTATCTTTCATGCTTGAGTATGATCGCATTTGGTTGTGTGTCAGTATATCCCGTGAGACTCATTTTTGATGGTTGATGTCTGGAGTTATCATTGGTAGCTTTTTACCATTCTTGATATTGATCACTTATTGGAATATGATGTTATTATATTCTTGTGATTTCATGTTATGCTTGTATTATCATGCTATACCTTGTAGTGTGTTATCCTTCCTTTTATGGTTTGGTTGTTATTTTTTATAGGTGAATAATCTAGGTTTGTTTCCCCTTAGAGTGGGAGTGTACGTGACATGAGTAAATTATGATGATGGACCCAGACATGGGGTAGGAGAATGATAGCCTTATGGCTCAGCCTGACACTCGATGACTTGAGGATGCCGGGTAACATGCTCGAACTCGATTCCTTATGGATTCTAAGTGACATACTCACATGATGCCTTGAGGATATCAAGTGACATGTCTATAGACTTGGGGTAATTCTAATCATTTTTCATATATTTGATCATATTTATGGTATAAATCCAAATAAGGTATGGTCATGGCTCATAGTGGATTCGTTAGCACACGAGTACTTAGTATTTGATTGTTATTATTTTTGTGAAGTTATTATTACCATCCAATATACTTGTTATACATGTTCACATTTATTAAGGACATATTGGTGGTTATCTAGTGGGTTTTGTTACTCATGACTTGTACAATCATTTCGATGACTATGTAGAATTCATTTACAGAAATCCATGGAAGAGAAAGAAGACAATGGGAGATGGTAGAGTTATGGAATATGAAGATAGTGTCAGGTCTAAGATAGATTCCAAAGGATTTCCACAATTTAATTTATTTACTACCTTCTTGTACATTACTCTAGTTTGGTTTGCCACTTAGTGAGCCCATTTGATTTTTTATTTGTATAAATTGAGTTCCAATTATTGTTTCATTATGATTATTTAGTTTTATTCATGTCACTTTAAATATTATAATATATTATCATTATTTCTACAAGGACAATACATTGAGGGTATAGTCTCCCAACTAATAGACTTGGGACCCCCACCACTAGTTGGTAGCCTCTTATGTATATGAAGGTGCACATGAGGTCTTGGGGATCTCCATCTCAGACCCAATAGATAATTTTAGAGACTAAATAAATTAAATAAATGGTATAATAATAATTAAATAGTTATTAAGTAAGTTATTACGTAAGTAGAAAACTAATATAATTTTATTACTCAAGAGTTAGAGAATATATGAGGATATATGAGACATAAGGTAAAGTATTTACTTTCAAAAAATTGTATAAAATGTTTTAAAATAATTATCCTTCATATTAAGGTTTATATAAATGTTTTAAGAATATTCTAATTTGTTATTTAAATTTTATAAAAGGTAAATTTTCACTAAATTTTTATTTCATTAAAATGGTTTCAAATTGAATATTATCAATGTTTTTACATGGTTTATTTTCAAATTTTCACTAATGTGAATGTTTTTAACATATACAGCTTGAAAACTTTTTCTTACTATTAAAACCATTATTTGTTATCAAGATTTATTTAAATGTTTCAATTCAAAGAAAATATTTTTCTTAATATTTTTTGAATTTTAATTTTGAAGGTTTTTCTCAATAAATGGAAAAATTTTCTCATATTTATAAGATATCTTTCTTATGGGTTCAAAAGAATTTTTCAATGGATTTATGATTAAAATATGAAATCATAAAAACGTATTGTTCATGATATGGTACTTAAGAATTATAGATGATGATGTTTGGGCCTAACGCAACTTATATTATGGGTGATCATGACACAACTTTTATGATGGGTGAGCCCGATATAGCTCTCCAATGAACTGAGTATCGTTCTATATCTTCAAAGAAAAGAATGATAAAGTTAACCAGGTAGGTTTATCCAATGTATTTAACTGATATCTAGTTATTTATATCATGACTGAACATGGGTTTGGAATATGATTCTCTATAATTCCTTCAAGGTAATTAAATTTATGGATATGGTTTTTAAACATTTTCATTGAGAGAAGAGTGTTTTCTCTATGTTGATATGGTTTATTTTTTATGCTCAAATAATAATGTGAAAACCCGTAATTATTTTATTTTTTTGTGTTGTTCACTAGACTAATTAATTTATTTCATTTATTTCCCATAATGGGATTTTTTTCTCATCATATGTTTTCAAATGTTTTTATAGGGTCTTAGGATGATTATGAACAAAGAACAAATCAAGTTGAAAGTTGTTATGTTTTTTCATGAAAAGTAAACAAATTTAATTTAAAAAAAATTATATTATGTGAAAAATCTATATTAATTGAAATAGTTTACTTTATAATATGAGATTCTGTTTTGTAACAAAGATAATCAAATTATCTAAAACTCGAAACCAAAAGGTTTTAGGGAATGAAATAATGTGAATTATTATCTAAAAACATAAGATTATGTAATTTTTAAAGGATGGTACCTTATAGAAAATGGTTTTACCGTTAACATAAAAAAAATAATTATAGTAAAGATTTTGATGTCATTATTTTAATATGGTAATATAACATTTAATGGATGTTTAAAAAGAAAGAAACTTGAAAAATATTTGTAATAACATATACCTCTTCCATGGATAAATTATTTTGAAAAACACATTAAGGCTTCTTGGATGGATATTTTTGTCAGAGTAAAGATTTTAGGTTAGGGATAAGGAATTATTTTTGATATTTGGGTAGATCTTGGTTGAGATAAGGTACTCAACTGATGTGAATAAGTGATAAGAAGATTTCCCCTTTTATAAGTGAGGGGAGTGGAACCCTTGTAATGATTAAGGAATTTAAAATATATTATATTTATTTCTCATCGAATGTTCTAATAAATATTATAATTTCAAATATAGGATAATTAATTGTCAATTTCCACTAAAAACCAAATTTATATATTTTTAGTGATATTTGAAGCATGATCACTTAGTTTAACCACTATTAACACTTTTATCTACATCATGTTAGTATAAAATTCCTAAACAACCCCAAATGGATAATTGATGAAAAAATTAACCTTATCCCATTCAGTTGGATGAATTTTTGATTTTTAGGATTTTTATATCATTTAATAAAATATTATCTATTTATAATATCATTAGTGTCAATCTTTACACTATTCATTATGTGACGTTTTAAAAATATCATAAAAACATGATATCTTAAAACTAGCTCTTTTAACTCATCCCTAATATGTCCAAGTAATCTTGAAAATTCATGTATGATATTAATTATATCAAATTATATTTATCTTTATATTTTTAATATTATTTATTTTATTCTTCCATTAATTAACAATTATTTCATCACTGTGTCACCATTTAAGGTAATTATTTTATCACTAAAAATTATAAATAAATTAACATGATGTAGATAAACATTTTATATTTAAAAATTCTATCTATAGTCAAACATATCCCTTATATAACCCCATATTGAAAATATTTCTCTTGTTAAAAAAAGTGTGATAAATTTGATTTTCCTTTGAATATAATACTAATAAGGATATATTATCATCAAAAAGGACATCAATGGTCTCATAACTTGTCCTTTAATTCTTAGTGATGAAAATTACTCATCAAATAAAATTAAGAAAACTATTATGGTAATTTTATAAAATTATTTTTACCTTTAATTGCCTGATTTACCATTAACCACTGTAATTAAAATAAATAGTCACGCAATGTTGATGTAGAAATTTTTTAATTAATGTATGAATCAAATAAATGATATTAAAAATATTAAATTAAATATAATTTGATATAATTAATGTCATATGAACTAGGTCGTAGGTCGTCACGACCCTCAAAATTACATTTATTACTCCTACACGAGTATAACAGTGCAGGGTCGATCTATAGAGAAGGAAGATGAGTGAATTCTATGGTTTTAAACTAAAAACCTCACTATTGTCAGTAGTGGGGAAAAATCTTATTACTTTTAATATTTTTATTTATATGATAAAGTGAAAATAGGATGAGGAAACTAGATTTCTTACAAGAAATTGAAATTTACACTAATACTGATAAACTAGAGTAATACAGTATACTAGTATTAAACAGAAAGACAAAGAAGCGAGATCAAAAAAGTACACTACTAGAAAAACAGGTATTTGCGACGGGGCATTTGCGACGGGGGCCCGTCGCAAATAGCCCGTTGCTGAAAACACCGTCGCAACTACAGTTATTTACGACGGGCCCGTCGCTAAAGCCTTTTTTTGCGACGGTCATTCTCCCCGTCGCAAATAGTATTCCGTGTTTTTGTAAAAAACTTTTAAAATACCTTTTGCGACGGGACCCGTCGCAAATACCTTTTGCGACGGGCCCGTCGCAAATATCTTTTGCGACGGTTCCGTCGCAAAAACTATTTTTTAAAAAAAATAAAAAAAAAAGTAATAATACTAGTATTTGCGACGGGACCCGTCGCAAATACTATTTTTTAAAAAAAATAAAAAACTATTAATAATACTAGTATTTGCGACGGGCATAGTATCCCGTCGCAAATACTATAAAAAAAATTATTAATAAATTATTTTAATTAATATAATAATAGAATTATAATTTACAAATGAAAATAATAAATTATTTTAATTACTATAATAATAGTAGAATTATAATTCAAAAATAAAAAATAATAGAATATTAATAAATGATTTAATTAATATAATAATATTACAATTATAATTCATAAATAAAAAAAATATTAATAAGTTATTTTAATTAATATAAAAATAATAGAATTATTTTACATTCAAATATTAAAATAATTCAAGTATTACAAAAAATATAATTAAATTATAATATTATAAAATTTTAATATATATATAAAATTTTAATATATATATATAATTTAATATTATAAAATATAAATAATATTATTATTCATATTAATATTGTTATTTAAAAATATAATATTATTAATATTTTATAATGAGACAGAAACTACGAATAGAAAAAAAAAATTGATTTCACAAATTTTATAACAGAAATACAAACTCTAATCTGAAGGAGGGGGGGAGGGGGGGAGGTGGGGGATCTGCAGATGGTGGTGGAGGAAACTCCATCCCTAAAGCATGAGTGAGTCGGCGCATGTACTCCATCTGCTCCTGATGCTGCTGCTGCCACCGACTCGCCTGCTCCTCGTACAGCTGCTGCTGGCGTCGACGCTCCTCCTCATGCTGCTGACGCATCTGCTCCTGCTTCTGTCAGAGACTCTCTATCTGTGCAGTCTGAGATCGCAACTGATCCTCATACTGTGTAGAAGAAGATGCACGAGCTCATCTCGAGCTGGACGCCGACATCACAGCACTGCCATAATAATCTCCGGGAGTCAGTCGAGAGCCGATACCAACTACCCGGCCCTTCTCGAAGGCATACTGGGTGGCCTGCATCCATGCCGCCTCATCAAACTGACGGGCAGTGGTCTGATCTGATGACTCGGCCTGACTCTCAGGCCGGGCCTGTGCCGTTGCGGCCTCATATGACTCCTATAGTTGCAATTTAAAATTAAAATTGTGAATATATTATATGCAGTTAATTTTTAAACTTGAAAACAAATAATACTGACCACGATGTGATGCTGACGATCACCTCTGAGCTCCCCAGTAGCAGGATCACTATACATCCTCCGATATACGTCGTACTCTGTAATATCGGGGTGCTCGACAGCTTATAAGAATAAAAAATAAACTGTTAATATTTATAGTTATATAAAATATTTATAAATAATGTACGTACCAGATGCTGTCTATGAGTACTGAAAGAACGACTCCCAGCTCGATGAGTCACCTCCTGTCTCCCCTGATTCTGCCTCCCCACCGATGATCTCCTCTGAAAGGCACCACTCAACCAGTGCGCACATAATCCATCCCATACATGGGATGAAATAAACTCTGGTCGGTGTGCTCTACATGACTCCTCAAAATCTGACACTCCTGCTTTCTTCATCGCAGCTTTTCTTAAATTGTGCAAAAACTGACGAAGGCGATCACGCATGGCCACCTCCCATGCCTCGTGGATGGCGTCACGCATGGTATCCTCGATCGGATACCATAAACCCTACAAATAAATCAAAATATCAAGTTAGAAATGAAATAATTTTCAAAATAAAAATTATTTATTTACGTACGTACCAACCAATGGCCGAACATGGTCTGCTGCACATCAATGGGAATCTGCTCCCATGTGGTCCACGGCTGAGAGAAATAGTTGCGCAAAATAGCGCTGCCCTGTCCGACTGCTATATGCGGAAAACTGAAAAAATAATAAACATTTATTATGTAAATAGATTAATGAAATCTTAGTCAAATCCACAGGTTATCACACAGGTTATCACACCTCCGTGTGCGTGGATCAAACCCAAGACGTGGACGTCGCTTGGGGACGGGGTCAGGAATCATCAATCGTGCAAGACCGCGCCCCCTCTGCGTACTCCCTGGAGCGCCTGCAGGCTGAGGGTCATCTGTCAGCAACTCATCCGCATCAAAAGTCAGGTCAGCATCCGCCAACGCACGAAATGTGGCGTCGTCCATCTGAAACAGAAAATGTTAATGTTAGCAAATAATTGATAATTACTATTATATATACATATATACATATTATGATTGTATATAAATACCATGAAATGCTATCAGTGTTCATCTTCATCATCATCTTCATATATGTCAATGTCATCTTCATATTCCTCCTCAACATCATCGATATCCATTCGAGTTACAATTGCTTCATCTCTTACCGTTTCAAATTCATATGTGACATCATTAACATCATCGTCATCACCGACTCTTAAATGTGGGGTGTCGTCATCGATACTCATGTCTCTTTGTAAAAAAGATTGATTTTGAGTACTCTCTTGAAAAACTTCAATTCTTTGCACATCAGTGAAAGCACATTCACTTTGACTAAACTGATTGTCTCGAATTTTGATTTTTATTACACTCCACCAATCAGTCAAGTCTCTTGATGTTGCACAGTACTTTGCATAATAAACTTGATATGCCTGTTGAGCCAATAAGAATGGTTCATTTACTGCGAGAACACTTTTACATTTAATATCGATGATTCCATGAGTCGGATGAACACGCACGCCTCTCTCTGTATCCAACCACCGACATTTGAACATGGTTATGTAATGTTGTCCAAGATAACAGAGTTCAATGATTTCATCAAGTATGCCATAAAAGTCAACTTCATTTTCTCAATGATGAGATCCTCTCAAGCTAACTCCACTGTTCATTGTTTTTTTCGATTCCCCATATGCATGTGTGTGGAATCGAAATCCATTCACCACATATGCATTATAAGTTTTAACAAGTTTGGAAGGTGGGTTACTCAATACACACAGCCGTTTGTCAATTTTATCAGCATGTCGAGACACCTGAAAATTTGTGAAATAATTATCAATATAGTAAACTATACATTGAATGAGTTGCTAAAAGATAAAGAATTTATGTTACCAGTTTTGGAAACCACTGAGAGAAATTTTTCAGTCGACGTTCTTCGAGAGCAGCTGCTGTAATTTGTGGAATTTGTTTCTTGATATGATTATCATACAACCTATAAAAACCAAAGTTATTTATTGTAACATAAATGATAGAATAAGTGATATAAACACTTACAGTACAACTGATGTCATCTCTTCACAGTTGAGCAGAACATACGTATGAGCTCTCTGATGTTCATCATCTGAAAGCCAGCGTTCATAAACTCCACCAAAACCAACCTCTTACTTTCATAGTAATTTGCAGGTAAAACATTTCCTTCAGGTAACAGTGTTTTCAGCAAAGAAAATATCTGGTCAAAACAGGTGTTTGACATTCCGTTATCTGATTTGATAGCCATAAATTTTGCAACTGCTTCTAATTTGCTCATCTTGCAGCCAGGATATAATGCATCCTCAACAGACTTCAACAACTCATAAAATTCAGACGGTCCCAACTCAGGATTTGAAGCTATATCAGCCGGAGTTTCTGTATGTTGAACAGATGAACCTGCAACATCATGTACTAAATCTTGAAACTGAGATGGATCCGGAATCAAGTTGGTATCACCTGCTCTGGAACTGCGTTCACCGTGTTGATACCAAAAAACATAATCTGCTTGAAAACCAAAACGCAAGAGATGTTCCCCCATTTTGTCAAACGTGTCAAACGTTCTCAATGCACATTTTCTACAAGGGCATTTTATCTTTCCTTCTGAAACAAATTCTGGATTTGATGCCGCAAATGATAAAAAAATCTCCACACCCTCTATATATACTGGATTTAAACCAGAACCATTTGGATTTCTACGTTGATTTATCCATATGCGGTCATCTAATAATGACTGTTGACGACCTCGTTGTTCCATATTTTTCTATAAAATATAAAAGCATTACTGGTTTTGAATAATTTGTTAGAAAAAACACTCAAGCAAGAATTGAATATATTGAGAATAAAGCAAAACCTGTTACAAATATTGATAATTTTAATATTATATTGATTTTTTATTTTTTTTAATAATACTAATATAATTTTTTTCATAAATATTAATTATATAATAATAACATCATTACATTATTAGTATATTTTATTATTAATATTAAAATAATATAATTTTCTATATTATATACAATTCTCCTTTCATCTGTGTGTTTCACATTCTGTCTCCACATGTAATATTGGCATTCACTTTCACCTCTCCATTGGCGATTAGGTTGATAATTTTGAAAAAGAATGCCAATATTACATGTGGAGACAGAAAAAACACAGAAAAAAAGAGAATTGTATATAATATAGAAAATTATATTATTTTAATATTAATAATAAAATATACAAATAATGTAATAAGGTAATTATTCCTAATTATTGGTAATTATTTCAAATTATTGGTAATTATTCCAAATTATTGGTAATTATTCCAAATTATTGGTAATTATTCCAAATTATTGGTAGTTATTCATAATTTTTTGTAGTTATTCCTAATTATTGGTAAATATTGGTAATTATTGGTAAATATTGGTAATTATTGGAAAATATTGGTAATTATTGGTAATTATTGGAAAATATTGGTAATTATTGGTAATTATTGGAAAATATTGGAAATTATTGGTAATTATTGGTAATTGTTGGTGATTATTGGTAATTATTGGTGATTATTGGTTATTATTGGTAATTATTGGTAATTATTACTAATTATTGGTAATTATTACTAATTATTGGTAATTAATACTAATTATTGGTAATTAATACTAATTATTGATAATTAATACTAATTATTGGTAATTAATACTAATTATTTGTAATTAATACTAATTATTGGTAATTAATACTAATTATTGGTAATTAATACTAATTATTGGTAATTAATAATAATTATTACTAATTATTGGTAATTATTACTAATTATTCCTAATTAATACTAATTATTCCTAATTATTGTTAATTATTACTAATTATTGTTAATTATTCCTAATTATTACTAATTATTACTAATTATTACTAATTATTAGTAATTATTGCTAATTATTAGTAATTATTGCTAATTATTACTAATTATTGCTAATTATTATTAATTATTCCTAATTATTAGTAATTATTGATAATTATTGGTAATTATTGATAATTATTGGTAATTATTACTAATTATAGGTAATTAATACTAATTATTGGTAATTAATACTAATTATTGGTAATTAATACTAATTATTGGTAATTAATACTAATTATTGGTAATTAATACTAATTATTGATAATTAATACTAATTATTGGTAATTAATAATAATTATTACTAATTATTGGTAATTATTACTAATTATTCCTAATTAATACTAATTATTCCTAATTAATACTAATTATTACTAATTATTGTTAATTATTCCTAATTATTACTAATTATTCCTAATTATTACTAATTATTAGTAATTATTGCTAATTATTAGTAATTATTGCTAATTATTACTAATTATTGCTAATTATTACTAATTATTGCTAATTATTATTAATTATTGATAATTATTAGTAATTATTGATAATTATTAGTAATTATTGATAATTATTGGTAATTATTACTAATTATTGGTAATTATTACTAATTATTGGTAATTATTACTAATTATTGGTAATTATTACTAATTATTCGTAATTATTACTAATTATTCGTAATTATTACTAATTATTCGTAATTATTACTAATTATTGGTAATTATTACTAATTATTAGTAATTATTGGCAATTATTGGTAATTATTGGCAATTATTGGTAATTATTGGCAATTATTGGTAATTATTGGCAATTATTGTTAATTATTACTAAATATTGGTAATTATTGGTAATTATTACTAATTATTGTTAATTATTACTAATTATTGTTAATTATTACTAATTATTGTTAATTATTGGTAATTATTACTAATTATTGGTAATTATTCCTAATTATTGGTAATTAATACTAATTATAGGTAATTATTACTAATTATTGGTAATTAATACTAATTATTGGTAATTATTACTAATTATTGAGAATTTTTCCTAATTATTGGTAATTTTTCCTAATTTTTCCTAATTTTTCCTAATTTTTCCTAATTTTAGGTATTTATTACTAATTATTACTAATTATTGCAAATTATTGGTAATTATTGCAAATTATTGGTAATTATTGCTAATTATTGCTAATTATTGCTAATTATTGGTAATTATTGGTAATTATTGGTAATTATTGATAATTATTGGTAATTATTGATAATTATTGGTAATTATTGGTAATTATTGGTAATTATTGGTAATTATTGGTAATTATTGGTAATTATTGGTAATTATTCCTAATTATTGGTAATTATTCCTAATTATTGGTAATTATTCCTAATTATTCCTAATTATTCCTAATTATTCCTAATTATTCCTAATTATAAATAATTATTCCTAATTATAAATAATTATTCCTAATTATTCCTAATTATTCCTAATTATTACTAATTATTACTAATTATTACTAATTATTCATAATTATTCCTAATTATTCCTAATTATTCCTAATTATTCCTAATTATTCCTAATTATTCCTAATTATTCCTAATTATTTGTAATTATTGGTAATTATTGGCAATTATTGGCAATTATTACTAATTATTACTAATTATTGGTAATTATTGGTAATTATTACAAATTATTACAAATTATTGTTAATTATTGGTAATTATTCCAAATTATTGGTAAGTATTATTAATTATTGGTAATTATTACTACTTATTGGTAATTATTACTAATTATTACTAATTATTCTTAATTATTGATAATTATTGATAATTGTTCCTAATTATTCCTAATTATTACTAATTATTACTAATTATTGATAATTATTGATAATTATTGATAATTGTTTCTAATTATTCCTAATTATTCCTAATTATTCCTAATTATTCCTAATTATTCCTAATTATTCCTAATTATATCTAATTATTCCTAATTATTCCTAATTATTCCTAATTATTCCTAATTATTCCTAATTATTCCTAATTATTCCTAATTATTTGTAATTATTGGTAATTATTGGCAATTATTGGCAATTATTGGTAATTATTACTAATTATTACTAATTATTGGTAATTATTGGTAATTATTACTAATTATTACTAATTATTGTTAATTATTGTTAATTATTCCAAATTATAGATAATTATTACTACTTATTGGTAATTATTACTAATTATTACTAATTATTGATAATTATTACTAATTATTACTAATTATTGGTAATTATTACTAATTATTACTAAATATTCTTAATTATTGATAATTATTGATAATTGTTCCTAATTATTAGTAATTAAATGAATAATTACCAATAATTACAAATAATAACATTATTAGTATATTTTATTATTAGTATTAAAATAATATAATTTTCTGATTTATATACAATTCTCCTTTCATCTGTGCGTTTTCTATCTCCACATACAAATAATACATGTGAAGACAGTAGACACACAGATGAAAAGAGAATTGTATGTATATAAAAAATTATATTATTTTAATATTAATAATAAAATATACTAATAATGTAATAATGTTATTATTCCTAATTATTGGTATTTATTACTAATTATTAATATTTATTCTTAATTATTAAAAATTATTACTAATTATTCCTAATTACCATTAACTATGATCAATACTGATAATTTAAATTTATTAAGTAAGAAAACAATGTAAACATAATTAAATTACAACTAATTAAGAATAATTGAAACTAATAAAAAATTAAAAATAAATATTAAATTAAAATGAACATAAATACCTTGAAAATTGATCTGCTCTGATCGTTCTTCAAAACTTTAATATCAGCTCCGAAGAAAAAAAATTAAACTGAAAAAAAACTCAACTTTAGAAACAGAAGTTTGAGAGCAGGAGAAGATAGAGAATGAGAATGATTTGAAAAAAACGGATGGGGGTATTTATAGGTTAGATTATTTGCGACGGGTTTATTTGCGACGGGTACCGTCGCAAATACATTAGCCCGCATTAATTACGGTCAACGAGTAAATAGTTATTTGCGACGGGTCCCGTCGCAAATAACATACTATTAGCGACGGGAATACTTTCCCGTCGCAAATACCTTTTACCGCCGCCGGTTATTTGCGACGGGAAAATTTTCCCGTCGCAAATAGTTTTCCCGCGATTTGGCGCGCATCGCGGGAAAACTATTTGCGACGGGGAAAGCAATCCCGTCGCAAAAGCCTATTTATTTGCGACGGGTAAATACCCCCGTCGCAAATAAGTTTTTAACGGGACTATTTGCGACGGGATTTATTCCCGTCGCAAATAACCCGTCGCAAATACCCATTTTTCCCGTAGTGGTACTCAGGAATTCAAAACTACTGGTTCGAATGGATATTCTCTCCATAGCTTACAATCGAATCACACTTCAAGAAAACTGAAGAATTTCCCTCTCTAGGAAACTCAACAGGAAGATGATTATGTCTTGGAGTTCGTCACGCCGAAACTTAATTGTTCTACAAGAAGTTTCTAAAAGATAACATTTGGAAATGAACTCTCCATAAATTTCCAAAGTTTAAGTTGTAAAAGATTTGAAAAATGCATTCAATATCATCCTCTCCAGTCGATATTGAAGTTCGAAATTGTAAACATTAAAGTGTGAATGATCAAAATATTAGAAACAGAATCATTCTCGCCAACTGATTCTAATTTCGTAAAAAGATAAGCTAATGAAGATTTAGAAAAACATAACCAGAAGGTTTTAAAATTCCCAAGCTAAGAAAGTTCAACCTATGATAATATTGTCTAAATCAGTGAATACAACCTAGAAAATGATTACAAGAGTTATGGACAGAGGGAAGAAGAACTCCCCTAGCTCAGCTCTACCTTCTGACTCCTTCATCTCCTGCTCTGTTATCTCTTGGGAGTCTTCGCTCTCCAAAAATGGTGTTCGTTGAATGAATGAGAGTCGTGTCCAATCACTCTTGACTGATGTGATCGTGAAAATAAATGAGAATCCCCCAAATCTTCTTCTTCCTCTGCTTTAAGTACCAACTGTCTTCTGCTGCATGCCACTGAACATTTTTCACCAACTTCAAAGTCTCTTCACATGTGCACCGCACACGTGTGTTTTTTTGCGACAGGCACATCGCACTAGTTTTTCCCTCATAACTAACTACAGATGAATTAGTTGGAAGCACTTGAACGTGTTCCCGCCTTTTGAATGAACCTTCACATGTTAAAAACAAAATGAAATAATTAAAACTCAAAAAAGTAAATTAATATGTTACATTTATTATTTTATGTTTACTGTTATAATACTTATTAAAAAGTAATAAAAGTTATATAATAAATATCTTAAAATGTTAATTATTATCTACTTTTATATTACTTATAAAATTATTAACTTAATATTACTATGGTAACACATAAATTAATTAATAAGTTGTTAATTTAATTAGGTTAATAAAAACTAAAATTTTTTAGATTAACATTTTTAACTAATTTATTAAAAATTGAAAACATGAATAAATAAGTAATTAAGATAATATTTTAGATTGCATTAATAATTTTATTATTAATATTTAAGAAATTAATTTTATTGATTAATTCATTAATTAGTTTATTTTAATTTAATAATTAGAAGTAATACTTAAGTTTTAAATATTTTTAAAACTAATAAGTATATTTTAAAGTTTATTTATAATTATTATTAATTATAAATTTATACTATAATCAGTAAATTAATTTATTATTAACACTTATTATTAATTTAGTTTCATATTTTAATTTATAATTTATCTATTCATTAATATCATAATTGTTTTAAATTTATAACTTTTATAAATTCTTTTATATTTATTTGACTTAGTAATGTTAACTTTTAGTTAAAGTTCACTTTACTTAACTTTACTTTTTTTATATATTACTTTCACTTTTATTATTATTTTTATTATTATTTTTATTATTTTTTTAATGTTATCTCTTCTTCCTCCCCCAAGTTCGGCGCACAGGGGGAGGGTTTCTTCCTCCTTTGAACCAGGTGGCGTAACGGTCTCCACTGGTCTACAGCGGACAACACCCTTCTAGCAGGTGGTGTGGCGGGACTCCTTCACTCCAGCGTGGCACGACACCCTTGCTTTAGTGGCATCAAGCAGCGGCGCATCAGCAGGTGTAGAGGTCTCCTTCTCACAGCCTCCAACAATGACGGTTCACTACAACATTAGACAGTCAGAGGCGATCCTAACATTTTCAGCTCACTCCCTCTGCCCGGTCTTGACTCCAACAGGCAGTAAGACATCCCAGATTTCCTCAGCTTCAGCGTGGCGCAACACCACCAGCGCAGAGCAGCAGCGTGGCGCAGTTTCCTGCTTCTCTCAGCCACAGTCCTCCTCCCATCTCCATCCATGGCGATGCAGTTCAAAAGCAATGGCTGCACAAGCTCCTTCAGCGGAGAACCTTCCTGCTTCAGCAAGGCAGCGCGACATCAACCAGGTCCAGGAACCGGCAGCCTCTCCTTCTGTAAGTCTCTGCGGCGACAAAAAAACTCATCTTCTTCAGATACATTGGTCGAGCGGTGAACGAGAGCAGAATATGAGTAGAAACAGTGATAATAAGCAGAGGAAAAAGCAAGGGGGCAGGTCACTGGTAGCAACAGGAGTAGCCCAGTAAATTTTGTTTCTCGAGACTGCATATAAAACTTTTCCTATGGTGAAATTTTTTGCCTTTCTTATTTTTTCTTTGTTTTTCTATTGCCCTAGCCCTGAGAGCTCTTTGGGCTTGCCCTTGGGCCGGCCCTGGGTAGCAGCGGGTCACTGATAGAAAAATAAAGGGAAACGGTAGAAAGGGCATCAGCGGGTCCCTGGTATACGAAGGTAACAGTGAGGTGAAACAAGAGATGCGCGGGGTCACCGTTATGCGGAAATAAAAAGGAGCAGCAGAAAAGGTCACTGTTAGTATAAAACTAACAAGATTACCGGTAGAAATAAATATAAGGGGTCACTGTTAGAAAATAAGAGGATAGGTCACTGTTACTAAATAAAAGAAGAAGTTACCCGTACCAATAAGGTCACCGGTAGAAATAAATATAAGGGGTCACTGTTAGAAAATAAGAGGATAGGTCACTGTTACTAAATAAAAGAAGAAGTTACCGGTACCAATAAGGTCACCGGTTTACTCTAGTAACAGTGAGGTGCAAAGGTCACCATTATAAAATAAATAAAACTAACAGT
The DNA here is from genome assembly GCA_963277665.1 of Viscum album. Lineage (NCBI taxonomy): Eukaryota > Viridiplantae > Streptophyta > Magnoliopsida > Santalales > Viscaceae > Viscum > Viscum album. Next base: position 839,731,859 of record OY728167.1, read on the forward strand.
GACCTTTGGAAGTTATTTTGAACTAATATTAAAACTTAAGCAATAGACATATAAAGATTGAAAATAACTAATTAAAAGAAACTAAACATCATAAATTTAAAACAACATTTTTATTAAACTTCAAAATATTAAAACCGCAACTAAGATTACTTATCAGACAACACTTAAGTTAAGAATTGAATGATTAACAAACTAACATGCCAAAAGGCTTGAATTAAAGTATCAAAATAAATAATTACAGGGTAGCAGCAAGTGAAAATGAAGAGCATCGGTTACCCAATAGGTCACCGCTAGTTATAGTCTACCTCACTGGTAGACTAAAACCAATATAAAACAAACAAATAATCAAACTGCATACGTAAAATAATATAAATAATGTTTAAAAACTCTTAATTAATTAATTAATTAACCAATTAAATACACAAAATTAAAAGGCGAACTACTTAATTTAATTAAAAACACATATTATTTACTTAAATGATTAGCAAGATGACTAAAAAAATTAATTAACACTGCTAACCTAATCTAATGTAACTAAAATAATAAAAAAAATATTAAAATAAAGTCTAAGTTAATTAAATAGGATTACGTTGATTAAATAATTGTTTAAAATAAATATTAACTTATTAAAAAGTCAAGCAGGTTTAAATTAACCAAACTAAATAAGACATAATTAAAGTAGAATAGTTTAATAAGATTAAAATTATTATTTTTATGACTAAAGAATACATAATTAATTATAAAAATTGAATAATTAACAAAGTTAACTATAATAATACAAATGTAAAATTATTTAGTATAAAGTGATTAAATAATTAATTAAATCATTAAAAATTAAGTAAAAAGAGGTGGCAAAACTATGGAAAAATTGAGCCGCATCGTCATACAAAAATTTTCTAGATTACTTTGATATATTACGGATGAGTTAAAAGAGTTGGTTTGAAGATATCATGTTGTTATGATATTTTTAAAATATCAAGTATTGAATAGTATCATAATTGAAACGAATGCTATTTTTAAATAAATAATGTTTTATTAAATGTTATAAAATTAATAAGAATCATAAATTCAGCTAACATAATGGGATAAGGTTTTGTTTTTCATCAATTATCCATTTGGGGTTCATTTGGCATTTTATAATAACTATATTAACCCTTCAAGAGTAAAAAATTTGAGTTTTCACGGTAAGAGTTAAAAGGTTTAACTAAGGGTTAAAGTCAAAATAAATGGTTGGTGATAAAATAATTACATTAAATGGCGACACAATGATGATGCATTAATTGATAAATTAATTGAAGAATCGTGTAAATGACATTAAAAAATTAAAATAATTATAATTTGATATAATTAATGTCATAATTTTTTTTAAAGATTACATTGAAATATTAGGGATGATTTAAAATAGTTTTTCTGAATATATCATGTTGTTATGATATTTTTAAAAATTCAATAAATGAATAGTGTCAAAATTGACACTAATGATATTTTAAAATAAATAATATTTTATTAAATGATATAAAATTTAAAAAAAGTATAAAATTAGAAAAATGAATAGTATATGGTAAGGTTTGTCATCAATGATCTATTTGGGGTTTTTGGAGTTTTATTGTAACTATATTAACCCTTAAAGAGTAAAAAAGACAAGTTGTCATGGTAATAGTTAAATGGTCTAAATAAGGGTTAAAGTGAAAGGATAAGGTTACTAATGTGACCTAAAATTGTTTAAAAATAATTTCTTGAGAGAATTTATACCCATATTTATCATATCTTATAAATAACCAACATTGGATACATTTGTACTATAAAATTAATTTATATTAATTTAATAATTTGAGAGTTTCCAAAGGTGCACCTTGCCGCAATTATAAAAGGGAACCCCCTCCCCCACTTCCTCACACCACGTTGAGCTTTCTAGATAAACTAATTCTATCCCATTTTGCCTCTGAATATCCTTATATAAGTTCTATAGATCCTAGTATTACAAAAATACCAACCCTAGAACCCCTAATAAGAAATCTAAACGAAGTCCGTCAAAGAAGAGGTAATCGTTTTTACTAACTCATCGAATTTCATTTCTTCTTATCTTTCCACTTTATGTTTTATTTCCATTATATATTAATAAATACATTTTCATATATGTTTGTAGGTGTTATTATCATTATGGGACAACCATTTTCCTCCATTTATCCATTCTATGGAAAATGAAATCACCATGTGTGTGTAGGTATGACATACGGTCTTCACGTCATGGTGTAATATATTTTTAATCACCGGTTTATTTGGATGGTAATAATGATATATATAATGGATATAAATAATAAATAGGATATTATATTTTTATTTTATAATTAATATACCATCCAATTCTTTACCCTTTCACCATTAATGAAATGACATCGTCACTCGTGCGTACTACAACCTACCGTCTACATGATGCGATGAGATTAATTTTCCACTTTAACCATTTAATAATGAATATAATAATGTATATAATGATTAAATATAATATCTATGAACTTAATATCATTATTTAGATAAAATATATAAATCCTATACATAATAAATATATTTTACATGACAAAACATGCATAATGAAGCAGTTAACACCCAAAATCAGGATAATAACAAAATATTATTAAAAATGATATAATAAGATAATATTTGATTTAATATAAATAGATATGGTTCTAGTATAATTCATACATGAAATAAGCTATTATACAGTAGGAAAAAGAACATTAAACTAAAGGAAAGTACATGGTAAGGGTTAATTTCACAATCTCATTATTTTTTGGGATTGTTTATACGTAAGTATTTTATGGTAAATATTTATCATCCATATACATATTTCATAAAATAAATTTCCATAATATTTTTACTAATATTCTAAAAACATTTAAATACATTTTTACACATATGTGAATTTTTACTAAACAGTATGAAAGAAATATTGTTTTCATATTCCTAATGACGTACTTTGTGACTTTTCCAAAAAACGTATGTTGGGAATGTTTAATTTTAACTTATACATCATGAAAGGATTTTTATTATTTCATGATGCCTTAATTTCATGAGTATTACTTTACAAGTTTACAAGATTATTATCATGGAAAATGTTTTCTTTTAAAATTGTCTGGCCTTCTAAATAAAGTTTTTCCATAAAAAAGTGGTATTTTATCTCATGATTTTCAGTGATTTTATGAGATTATTTTCAAATATTCCAACATCATTTTTTGAATTTTATTTTTCATTGAGATTGGTCTACTATGATATCATCTACCATATTTTATTAAATGTTTTATTATCATTTTGACTGTGAATGTTCTATTTTGAGACCATTCACCATATTACTTTGAATAGTTTGTGATTACGTTTACTTATTGGGAAAATTTATTTACATTTCATATGAAAATGTTGTTTCACCCCATTAATATGAGGAATTAATTGGACTTAGTAACTTATGAGTGTGTCCCTCTATATCCCCTCGATTCATCGGTAGGTCCCATGAGGAAAATCAGATATGGATTTGGATAAGGCCTTAACCATTTATTTTGAAGTGCCATTGTTGAGGCCTCAACAGTATGTTTTTAGGTGTCCAACATTATGCATTCCATAATTATGAGATTAATTATTGAATATTCTATATAATTATTCAAATAGTATAATATTCATGGTTATGTTTCCTAGTTCATTTGATTATTTGAATGAAATGTGTTTTAGTTATTTACGCTTCAATGTTTTTTATTCCAAATTTACTCGGAGCTTTCACTATATGCTTACCCTTTCTGTGCATATAAGCTCAACCCTTTCTTATGTTTATCATCCCTAGGGTGTGAAGATGTATATAATGACAGATATATAGGGTGACTATTCTTGTTTCAAATGAATTTTTATATTGTATTTTATATTTTAAGTTGAAATGTAAGATTCAAGTGTGTATCGAGTTTTTAAAAACTAATAAACTATTTGATCCTTTGGGATGTGAAATATTGTAATATGTACCAATGTAATAATGTCGCTACCAACTCTGGGCTACTGGATTTTGTTTTGTTATAGTCGGTTTTATATAAAGTTTAGTAGAATCTTTTGAATCTAGATTTAGATATTATAGATTGGGGAACATAACCCTAAGATAGACTTTTAGGATAAGTATAGAATAATATCCTAGAATTTTGGTGAGGTATAGAATTATGTGGTTCTTCTAAGAAATATAACTCTGTATATATACTACAAGTGGATTTGGTTCTAGCATAGATGTACCTAGGAGTAACAACTCCAACAAGGTGCATTGGTCATGACTTAGTGTATGCTACTATATGAAAACAGACCTTACTACGCACCTAGTTTGACACCCCCAAGGGATATTCTTAGGATAATTCACATTTTATTTACAAACCATTATGAATCATTAAAAAGTAAAAATGTCCCAAAAGAAAAAATGTTTGTGATTATGAGATTAATTATGAATATATTTTTTAATTAATTTTTGTTAATTTACAGGTTCAGAATTATACATTATCATTCATATCCTAACATAATATAATTCATTATTTATAAATTTCACATAGTGGATGGAACAGAAACTATATAAGTAAATAAAAACCATGTAGTTATTTCTCTCTTATACAAGATAATGGTGTTAGAGATAAAATTTCAACTGGTATGGAACAACTTATAACAATAATGGGAAAACTGAATCGGGTTATGAATAATAACCTTACCATTATGGAACATCCTGATCCGAAACACAGAGGAACAATGATACACTACTCCATGAGACAACAACCTCCATCATTCAATATGACTACAAATCCATTTATAGCTGAGTAATGGATAATTTTCATAGAGAAGATATATCTAGCCTAGGTATGTAACGAATGGGAGGAGGTTGTCATTGAATTCTATCTTCTCAATAGAGATATCGATCGATGGTTGTTATTGATTCAAAACATGGATGAAGAATAAATAACAGAAATTGAAGGTAAGTATTTTAAGGAACTTTTCTTAGAAAAATATTTCCCTCACGAACAACGAGAAGATATGGAGAGATAATTATTGACTCTCAGGAAAAAAGAGGATGATAATGTTTCAAAATATGAATCCAAATTTACAAGGTTAGAAGGGCATTCCATGAATTATGTACACAATCTAAAAATAAAAATTTATGGATTCTTTGATGGGTTAAAACCATTCCACATAAGGGCTCTAGTCTCACAAACTTTCTCATCATATGAATATATAGTCGCATGTTCTATCTATATAGATAAATAATTCTCTATGTATTAGGAATTTATGTGAATGAAAGTGAAGAATATAATGGCAGAGAAAAGAATGGGTAAAGGGAAGAAAAAAATAGTAATTTTCAAACATACAATACTAGTGGAAGGAAACACTATGGATCCAAATTAAAAGGAAAAGAAGTTTGTTTCAAGTGTGGAAAGAAAGTATATCATGATCATGATTGCATGATAAATAAAGAATAATCCAATGGACAATGCTATAATTTTAGGGATATGGGACACTATGAAAATGAATATCCTAATCATCAAAGAAACACACCTAATAAAAGGCCAAGGGAGTAAGGACAAGATTATTTGATCACAAAAGTAGAGCTTGAGGTTTCAAATGATGTGGTGGTAGGTACTTTAATCATATCCTAAAATTTATCTAATACTTTATTTGATTCTGAATCATTTAATTCTTTTATATCATCCCAGTTTTCCAAGAGAATTATACATTTCCCTTCTTGATTTAATAAAGGATTTGTTAGTAAAAACTCATAAGGGAAGTCTCCTTACAATAAAGATTTGTCGTACAATCCTCTTTATGAAACATTAACAATATTTACTTGTTAACCTTATAATCATAACTATGGTTCACATTGATATAATCCTCAATAATTACTGTCTTATAAAATATGGAAAAAAAATTATTACAAGAAGAAAGAAATAATAATGTATAAAGAAGATGTAGAATTAATTATGTTTAAATCAGAAACATCATTATTTGATTCTTACCTAGATCCTCCCCATGTATCTATACTGAATGAAATTCTTGGGGAGGAAGAGAAAAAACATATATGGATGAATAATATAATATTCAAATTGATAATGTAACTATTATGAAGGAATACATTGATGTATTTCCTAAGGAATTTCATAAACACCCCCGGAGCATGAATTTGAGTTTTCGATTGACTTAATCACGAATGAAATACCAATTTCAAATACTCCATATAGAACATCCATTGTGGAATTAGTGGAGATGGAAAAATAATTAGGGGATTTGGGTAAAAAGGGATTTATTCACCCTAGTAGTTTTCCATGGGGATCCCCTCTTCTTTTTGTTAAGAAGAAAGATAAATCCATGAGATTTTTTAATGATTATAGGGAAATAAATGATATTACAATAAAGAACAAGTATCCTCTGCCTCATATTGATGATTTATTTTATCAACTTTATAAAGTATAATTATTTCCAATGATTGAATTTCATTCCAGATATCATCAATTGTGAGTAAAAAGGGAAGACATTCTAAATATATCTTTTCAAATGAGGTATGAACATTAGGATTGTATAGTAATTCCATTTGGATTGACTAATACACCCTCAGTTTTTATGGATCTAATTAACAGAGTATTCAAGGAATATCATGATGATTTTTTTGCGGTATTCATTTATGTCATTATGGTATATTATAAAATATATAAAGACCATGAGAATCACATGTAGATCATTATTGATATGCTGAGAAGGGAAGATTTATAATTTTATTTTAGTAAGCGTGAATTTTGGTTTCAAGTAATTTCTTTTCATGACTATATTATCTTCAGGGATGGAATATCTATTGATCCTACAGAGATAAAGGAAATCCAAAAGTTTTCTGTGCTAATGAGAATAATTGAGGTACATAGTTTCATTGATTTACTATGTTATTATTGGCATTTCATTCCTAATTTTTCCTGATTTTCTAACACGTTAAATAAGATCACATGTAATGAAATTAAGTTCTTATAGACAAAATAATGCGATGAATGTTTTGAAGAATTAATGATAATATTGGTCAATGATCTGATCTTGAATTTAACATTGGAAAATGGTGGATTTTATATTTATAATGATGTATCAAGGAAGGGACTTGGCTGTTTCATTGTGTAGAATGACAGATTTAATGCATATGAATCCAAGTAGTTAAAAACTCATGAACAAAACTATCCAACTCATGATCATGAGTTACTAGCTATAATATTGCCTTTTAAGATATGGAGGCACTATCTATATGGTGAAATATATGAGATGTATACAAATCAAAAGAGTTTGAATGATATATTCTCACATAAAGAACTCAATATAAGGAAAAGGATATGGATTGAGATACTCAAGGATTATGATTTTTCGATACACTATCATCCAGGGAAGGAAAATAAGGTAAGAGATACATTAAGTAGGAAGGATCATGGAGTATTGAACAAAATGTGTATTTATAGGGATCCTATGTTCATGGATTTAATATAGGTGGATATAGGATTTATCAAAGAAGGTGAAAGATCACTACTTTTTCAAATGGTTTCCAATAAATCATCAATTGAAAAGATAAAAAACCTATCAGTATAAGGATGAGAATTTCCAAAAGAAAAATTAAAACTGTGAATGATGGAAGATTGAAATACTTTGTTTCTGAAGATAGTATTTTGAAATTTAGAAAGAGACTTTGTTTTTTCTCTATACTCGATTTGAAAAGGGAATTGTTGGATGATGCTCATAGCTCAAATTTCTTTATACATCCTTGTAGAATTAATATGTATAGATATTTAAAATACCCTTTTTTGGGAAAATATGAAGATGGAAATGATTGATTATGTGTTAAGATGTTTGGTTTTTCAACAAGTGAAGGATGAATGATAGCATCCTAGAGGAGTCATGTAATATATTCCTATACCTCTTTGTAAATGTTATGACATTAAAGTGGAATTTGTCACTGGATTACCAAATACCCCCATAATAAATTATATGATATCGGTTATTGTTGATCACCATTCCAAATCACCACATGGTCTTGCTATAAGAGAATATTTACCTATTGAATGCTTAGTAAGACAATATCTTAATGAATTTTTAATACTTCAAGGTGAAACTCTTTTGATTGTGTCTGATTTATATCCCTATTATACATCAATGTTCTAGAAAATTCTTCAGGAGGCTCTAGATACTGAGATTCATATGAGAACCGCCTACCATCCTCAAACTAATGGATAGTATGAAAGTATTATTCACACATTAGAATACATTTTGAGGTTTTTCTCACTTGACTTTCAAGGTATGTGAGATGAATATTTACTTTAGGTAAAATTTTTCTATAACAATATCTTCCATTAAAGTCTTAAAATGGTATCATATGAAGTGTTTTATGGAATAAGATTTCATACACCAACTTTAAGGGATGAAGTTGGTGAAATGAAACTCTTTGTCTTGGAACTTATAGAGGAAACAATAGAAAAGGTAAAAAAATTCATACCCATATCAAAGTATCTAAAAGTAGGAAAAATATCTATGATGATAACCAAAGGAAGGATTTATATTTTCAAGTGGGAGATCATGAATTATTAAAGGTAACTCTATGGAAGAGTGTTATAAGGTTTGTTTAGAAAGTAAAACTGAGCCCCCCGTGCATCAGATCATTTGAAATTCTAGAATGAATTGTAATTATAGACTATCGATTAGTTATGTCACCATCTCTCTAAAAAGTTAATGATGTGTTCCATGTATCATTGTTAAGGAAGTACATGCTAGAACCAACACATATTATCACTTATGAAGAAATAGAATTTGAACATGATCTATCTTTCTGTGAAGAACCTATCTAGATTCTGGATACTATATAAGAAGCATTGATGAATCGAATGACTCAGTTGGTAAATGTGCAACGAACAAATCATAAAATTGATGATATGATATGGGAACTTGAGTAAATAATGATGAATAAATATAATGACCCATACTTTACATACATGGTTATTACTTCAGAATTTAAGTGTACTTATTACAACATATAACAAAACCATGATAGGACCGTATAGGTATAGTGTCTTTTGAAACTGGGAAACATAAACAACTGGTTCAAAAATCATCTACATTATCTCCCATTTATTTCATCCCATCTAGAGTCCCTTTTTGGAATATCCTACTTAATACCCTTCTTCATGACCTGGGGAAAAGAAAACATAAAAAAGGGTGAGCTCAAATTCTCAGTAAGGGAAAACAAATTAAATATCAATCATATCATATTCATAAGAACACAACATTTTGAAAATCTTAACCTGCAAAAGAGATCATAATATCATGACATATGATAAATCATAGTAGTGAAATGTAATCCCAATAATCATAACTTAAAACGTGAAACTATGTGTCATACACACATAATCCTAGAAAATCATTTCATATTATTCAAGACTCAATTCCAAGACTATCATAGCGAACAAAGTCCGTTACTGAACCGAGTTCACTCCTCGTTCCATTCACGTATCACTGAACCAGATTAACTTGTCGTTCCAGCCATGTCTATATCATGAGATATAAATCCTTACCCAATGAGTTGGAGGGATATATAGGTCCCACCCATCTCATAATGAAACCATTCTTATGTGTGCCACAAAATCATAAATCATACATCATAGCATAACCCATGTAATAAAAAATGGATTCTTAAACATCCTGCCATCATAACATAATATATAAAAGATAAAAGGACTTCATAAAAATAATTCCATCATAACATAATCAAATAAATGTAATAATAGGTATAGAAACAGAACCCTATATTATCTTATATGGAAAATAATTTTGATAAAACTCATGAACTCCATTCCTGAGGAAAATATCCTTTCTTCTTCAAAAACATTTTTTCCTTTCTCAACATGTCATAAAATTTTAAACTAAAATAAGTTAATTGAAAATAAACTTAAAAACTTGTAAAGGAAGCTTCATGGAAATAATGTTCTGTGAAAAAAATCCATTCATGCTGTATAAGTTAAAAATAAACATTCTTCTTGTACGTTGGCCGAAAAAGTCAAAAAGTATCTCATATTGAAAACGAAAAAATATTCCTTTCATATCTTTTACTAAAAATTCACCAATAGGTAAAATTGGATTTAAACAATTGTAGGGGGGTAATATTTCATATTTAGGAAACATGGATGTGGATGATAAATATTCCCTAGTAAATACCAAAGTAGAAACAATTTCGGATAAAAATGAGATTGTGAGATTTTCCCTTACCTTAGGTCTGATATGCTTTGAACGTATCCAAACCTCCTGTATAATGATTTAAAAATTTTCATTTACTTATTAAAGTATCATATTCATTGTTATGATATCATATATGGTCATATTCTTATCTTCTTATTAGTAATATTTCATTGCTACTTGTTATTCAGGTGTTTATTGCTTTATGTTCTTATGTGTGTTTTGTCGAATAAATTATTATTCCTATTTTTAGGATACAGATACATCATCTAAAGAATGGTATTATTATAATATATATCATATTTATTCATTAAATTCATTTATATAATCATGGTTTAATGAAGATCATGCCGAACGAATCACATCGCACCGTGGAGACGGTAAGCCGTACGTACGCACGAGCGACGTTATCGTTACCATAATTATTGAATGTTATTGGAGTGGATGATAGAATATCTCATAGTTAGTATAATGTTATAATAATCATATATATAGTTATTATTTACACCATTATACCCATCCAAGTAAGGTGGTGGTGGAAAACATATTACACCACACCGTGGAGATGGTATTCCATACGTACGCATGCGCGGTGATTTCATTTTCTATAGGATGGATAGAAGGTGAAATAGGGTCGTTTCATATTTATAATAACATATCAGTATATGAGTGATACTGATGTTATTACTTTATAATGAAACAAATATAGAATAGGAAGTAGAAGAAGAAAGAAATTTGAAAGAATCGACAACAGATATTACCTCTTTTTCGACACGCCTCTTCGAAACCTCCTCATAGGGTGTTAAAATTGGTCTTTGAAGAGGACCAGGACCTCTTTTATGTTTCTAGGGAAGTTTATAAGGGAAATGGGTAGTAGTTGGCCGATCTTGAAGGCTCAAAATTGTGTGAAGAGGAGAGGGAGGAGATTCCCTTTTATAATGGAGGAGAGGGGAACCTTTGGAAATCTAAAAAAATATTAATTTATAATAAATTAAAACCCGACTTAAAAACATCCAAAATTACTAAAATTATAATTTTATATGATATAGGGTTGTAATATCATCAACAAATAAAATTTATACATGTTGGGAATTTATTTTAAACATTATCAACTTGATTTATCCTTATTTGATCTATTTAATTTTATTTGTGGTAATAATATTCTAAATTTTAAATTGTTGTAAATAATTACTTATGTGTTGTGAATTTTCTATAATTGGATACTTTATGAAATTTTAGACCATATAAATTTCAATTCATAATTATTAAATATTTTTGTAATTTTTAAACAATTTTATAATATGTTATTTTTATAAAATAACAATAGTGTCAATTTTAACACTATTCATTTATTTGAATTTAAATAAAATATACACAGAAGATATGTAAGAAATAAAAGATTTAATAGAATCATCACATGTCATATTTATCTAGAAAATTCTTTTAGAACATTAATTAGTTCATATAATATATATTTTAATATTTTTAAAACCATTTATTTGATATTTCAATTAATAAAATAATTTCAACATCACTATTGTGTCATCATTAATAATAATTATTTAATCACTAAAAATTATAAATAAATTCACATGATATATATAATTTTATTATCTTTCTAGAGACTATTAATTTTCGATTTTTTATGAAGTTTATCACTAAATTAAAATTATTACACTTATACGATATAAGAGAGTGACATATTGTCACTTTCTTTAGTTTTAATAATAATTATATCATTTTCATGGTCAAAGGTCCACGAAATAAATATATTCTGACCCTTATGTGATATGGGTCGACTTTTATTCTTCTAATATAATTTTGGAAAGTGTTAGGGTACTTTTAAAATCTTATTTTTACCCTTAATTACCCGATTTACCTTTAACTATAGTAAAAAAAATTACCGTAGTTACTATTCATAAAATCAAAAAAATAAAAGTAACCTATTAACATAATTTGGACCCACTGAATCCAAATGTGGAATCTATTTTTCAAAATTAAAAACACATAAGTTGCAGTAATTAATTACAAATTAATCCTGTTGTTAAGAAAATGGGATTTAAAAGTTAAAACATTGCCGAAGATTGAAATGTTTTTACCTATGAATTCAATGTAAAATTAATGCTAATGACATAAATTATATTAAATGGTAAAAATATATTCTATTTATAATTTGAAATCATTCAATAATATATTTTAATCATATAAATTATTTTTATGAAAAAAGTTGTTTTCAATTAAAAATTAGTGTATTTTTACTATTCATTAAAATATGAAAGTTATCAGAAAAGTGTCAAACATTTATCCAATGTAAATTTTTATATCCTGATTCAAAAAAAGAATTTTATTTTGTCAAATTGAACTCATAAAATTTTCAAAAATTATATTTAAAATGGGTGCGCCATCAAGAGGCGGTAAAACTGCATTTTTTTTAAAATACTTCTTTCATAAGAAAAATTGATTTTGTTTTCAAACCTCATTATAGAACATGTGTATGATGAATTATAATGTTATTAAATTCAAAATTCAGTTAATACTATTCATAAAGGCTAGTTCATAATATTATAATAATATATCATTGTTTAGTGAAACTCAGTATTGCGTACAACACACGCTATCGCGGAAGGTCGTTATTGTGTGTAATGAAAGCCAAATCAGTGTTGTGTGTAGTGAAATATTCCTTTGGTGTTATGTATAAGATAAGAAATAAAAAATATTTCTTATTAAATTTTAGGGTGTTACATTCTACCCCCGTTAAAATGAATTTCTCCCTTGAAATTCGTCACTTCGTAACAAACAGATGAGGATACCTCTCCCTCATCATATCCTCAAGATCCCATGTAACTTCTTATAATTCGTGGTTCCTCTATAAAACTTTCACTAAGCGAGTGGTATTGTTCCATATAACTTTATCACTATGATCCAGAATCTCCATCGACTGTTCTTCATAAGAAAGGTCTTGCCCCATTGGTACAAATTCTGAGCTTAGTACATGTGAAGGATCAGGTATGTACTTTCTCAGGAGAGATACACGGAACACATCATGAACTTGAGAGAGATCTGGTAGAAGCACCAATCGGTAAGCTACCTTCCCAAAATGATCTAGTATTTCAAAAGGACCGATATACCTACGGCTCAACTTTCCCTTGTTTCCAAATCTCATTACTCTTTTCCAAGGATATATTCGTAAGAACACTTTATCACCCACTTCAAACTCTAGGTCTTTTCTTCAGTTGCGACATATATTTTTTGTCGACTTTGAGCTGCTCTTATGTGTTGATGAATAGATCTGACCTTTTCTTCCATCTCACCAACAATATCATGTCCTAATATCTTTCTTTCCCCAACTTCATCCCAGCAAGTTGGAGTTCTTCATTTCATTCCATTGAGAACTTCATAAGGAGCCATCTGGATACTGGAGTGAAAGCTATTATTATAAGAAAATTCCACCAAAGGTAGGTGTTGATCCCAACCACCTTTGAAATCCATAGAGAAAGTTCTTAACATGTCCTCTTAAGTTTTAATTTTCCTCTCTGACTGACCGTCTGTCTGAGGATGATAAGCAGTGCTGAAACTCAACTCTATATCTAGAGTATGCTGAAGACTTCACCAGAACATCGAGGAAAACCTTGGATCCCGATCAGATATAATGGAAAGTGGTACTCCATGAAATCTTACCACTTCTTTTACATATATCCTGGAAATATGATCAAGAGAGAAATCTTCTCTAATAGCAATTAAATGTGCCGACTTTGTAAGATGATCATCTATAACCCAAATAAAATTATTTCCTTTTGATGTTTTAGGAAGTCCAGTGACAAAGTCCATAGTGTTGTTTTCCCATTTCCATTCGGGTATGGGTAGTGGTTGTAACATCCCCTTAGACTTCTGTATTTTAGCTTTAACTTGCCGAAAAATCAAGCATCAAGAGACATATTCAGCAACATCTCGTTTCATGCCATCCCACCAGAAGTACTCTTTCAGGTCCTTATACATCTTCATGCTTCCAGGGTGAACAGAGAATGAAGAACTATGAGCCTCATCCAATATTTCATTCTTTAATTCTGGGATGGAAGGAACACAAACCTGATTCCTAAACCTTATTATTTCATTACAATCAATGTGGAATTCAGGAACACTTCTCACCTTCTTTGGTAACTCTATATCTTCTTTTTATGCCTCTTTAATCTTCACATGAATAGATGGTTGAACATTCATTTGAGAAAGATAATATTTTTTCCCTTCCATTATAATTCCAAGATCCATCCTTTGTAAATCCATAAATATTAGATCTTTTGTGATCCCAATCATGGATAAGCTGTCATGGTCTTGTCGACTTAATGCATCTTCCACCTTGTTTGATTTCCCAGGGTGATAATGAATTGAGCAGTCGTAATCCTTAATCAGCTCAAACCATCTTCTTTGGTTAATATTCATCTCCTTTTGTGTGAAAATATACTTTAAACTTTTGTGATCTGTATAAATATCACACCTTTCACCATAAATATAATGCCTCCAAATCTTTAATGCAAATATTACCGCAGTTAACTCCAAATCATGAGTTGGGTAATTTTGCTCATGGATCTTCAACTGTCGTGAGGCATAAGCTAACACCATATCATTTTGCATGAGTACACACCCCAATACCTTCTTGGATGCATGACTGTAGATCACAAACCTTTCTCCACTACAAGGTAGTGTGAGCATAGGTGCACTGGATAACCTTCTTTTTAACTCCTTGAAATTCTCTTCACACTCCTCTATCCAAATGAACTTAACTCCTTTTTGAGTCAACCAGGTGAGTGGATTAGATAATCGTGAAAAATATTTCACAAAACGTCGATAATATCCAACCATACCAAGGAAACTTCGGATCTCAGTTACTATTTTTGGTCTCGTCCATCTTTTGAAAACCTCTGTTTTTTCTAGATCCACAGATATCCCCTCTTTTGAGATTATGTGACCTAAAAATGAAACTTTTTGAAGCCAAAATTCAAACTTGGTAAATTTGGAATAACGCTTCTCCTTTCTCAGGGCCTTCAATACAATTCTTAAGTGATCTTCATGTTCTTCCTTACTCTTTGAATAGATAAGAATATCATCTATAAAGACTACCACAAACTGATCAAGATAGTATCTAAAGACTCTATTCATTAGATCCATGAAGATAGCAGGGGAATTAGTAAGACCAAATGGAATCACTATAAATTCATAGTGTCCATACCTTGTACGGAAAGCCATCTTTGGTATGTCCTCCTTTTGACCCTTAATTGATGATACCCTGAATGAAGATAAATCTTGGAAAAGTATTGAGCTCCGCGTAGTGGGTCAAATAAGTCATCAATGCGTGGGATATGATATTTTTTCTTGATAGTTATCTTTTTAGGTTCTCGATAATCAGTGCAAAGTCTCATTGATCCATATTTCTTATTAACAAAGAGAACAAGTGATCCTAAAGGTGATGCACTAGGGCATATGAATCCTTTATCAAGATTCTCTTGGAGTTTCTTCTTCAGTTCCTGCAACTCAATTGGGTCCATTCACTACTGGAAAAATACCATATACCAACGGTTCCAAACCGTTGGTATAGGTCCCCAAACCGTTGGTATAGGCTATACCAACGGTTTGGGGGACCGTTGGCAAGTAAGCCGTGACAATAGGTCTATACCAACGGTTTTGGGAAAACCGTTAGTATAGGCTCTATACCAACGGTTTTGAAAACCGTTGGTATAAGTAATTATAAAATCTATACCAACGGTTCTCAAAACCGTTGGTATATGTATTTCAAAAAAGAAACACCCGGTGGGATTTGATCCCAGGACCTCTAGTTTATAACTGAAAGACTTAACCACTAACCTAACATGACTTTTGTTAACATAATTCCATAAAAATATATATGTATTGTTCTAATTATTTTAAATTTTGATATATATAATGTTCTCCGTAGGTTGATTCCAAAACAATCACTAGAATTTTCCCAACGGTTCTCAAAACCGTTGGGAAAGGCCTTTCCCAACAGTTTTGAGAACCGTTGGGAAAATTCTAGCTTTTTTGTTTGGGATGTTTGGCCGTAGGTTGAATTTTGGAGGCCCTTTGCCAACGGTTTTCCCAAACCGTTGGCAAAGGGCCTCCAAAATTCAACCTTCCCCAATGGTTTGGCCAAACCATTGGGAAAGGTGGCCAAAATATGGGCTTTCCCAACGGTTTGGCCAAACCGTTGGGAAAGGGTACCTATACCAACGGTTTGACAAACCGTTGGTATAGAAGCGTTGGGAAAAATCATTTTTCCAGTAGTGATTCTATAAGGTGTCTTTGAAATGGGCATATCACCCGGTATGAGTTCTATTAAAAACTCAACTTCACGATTTTGTGTAATACCTAAAACTTCTTCTGGAAAGACATCATCAAACTCCCATACAATGGGAATATTCTTAATCGTGAGATTCTCTCCAACCATTTGAGATACATAACCTTCATTTATTAGAATCAAGACCCATAAGATGGAATAAATTTAAACTGGAAGGTTATATTCATCCTTGAATCAATAGATGATCGTAGATTGATCGAGAATATTAAATGTGACTTCCCTTCTTTGGAAATTGATATGAGATCCATATAAATAAAACCAATCCATGCCAAGAATCACATCAAATTTCACTATAGGAAGGATCACATGATTTGCAGGAAGAACTTTCCCACAAACTTCAATTAGAGAAGAATTGTAAACTTGTGGTGCGACTATTGTGCCATTAGGGGTTGTCACAGATAACTCAATATCTAGCTGTTGAGGTAAAATGACGATACCATTAGAAAATTCATCATAAATAAAATAGAGGGTAGATCCAGAATCAAATAAAACATTTTCTACTTTAGAGTGGATGGTAAGTGTACCTTTCACCACTTCTTTATCGTACTCCACATCTCCGATAGAAATTGCATGTGACATTCATTTGTCTTTGGCCTTAAGAGTTTGTTGACATCGATCACCATCAACGACCCTTGGATTAGTGCATGGATTGGCAAAATGCCCCATTCCTTGCACTTGAAACATTGAAGTGTAGGAGGTGCATTCTGTGTATCCCTTTCTTTTTTCGCATCATTTGACATCTTCTTCCCATTATTAAGACTTTCAATTTCCCGATGAACTTCTTTTCTACACTTAAAACATTTACTTGTCCCTTTAAAACAATTCCCTCCATGTTTCTTTCCACACTTTGAGCATAAGGAAAAACTCATCTTCCTTTCAGTGTGGTCTTTAGATTTTCCTTTTAATTCCATTTTCCTCTTCTTATCAAACCCATATGACTAATGGGTTACTCCAATATCCATCTCATCCTTGAGAGCACATAGAACAATTTTCTCGTAGCTATTGAAGTCCCTTATGGCTAACGCCCTATGAAGACTTGGTTTTAAGCCACTAAAGAATTGATGGATTTTACTCTCAGGTTGGATAATAATTCCGGAAGCGTACCTTGCAATTCTTGTAAAATTTGCTTCATAGGTACCAACTGATTCATCATCCTTTTGATTTAGTTCAAGAAACTCCTTCTCCATCTTTTTTCAAAGAATAAGAGGGAAGTACTTATTGAAAAATATGTTCTTTAACTCGTCCCATTCCATGGACTCCATTTCATCCCTTTGCCTTGTATTCTTGACAAGATTCCACCATTGATCAACTTCACCTTCCAAACGATATACTGCTAAGATAACTTTGTCATGTTCATAACATTGAAGGAATGAAAATATCTTTTCAGTGGTACTGATCCATTGTTCATCCACTAATGTATCAGAAGACCCGTTGAATGAAGGTGGATGCTGCCTCATAAAGGATTCAACATAATGTTTCTCCTTCCTTTGCTCATTTTGATGTTCTGCATGATTCATAGCTTGAGAAAGTTGTGTGAGCATGGCTACAAGATTTTTCATTCCAGCTCCCATAACGTTTGTTTTCTCAGAGGGACAATTATTTCATTTCCCATTTCATTCAGCATTAACACGGTTCCTTCGGGTTCCAGCCATTGACTAAAACGAAGAAGCATAGTGTGATCAACACTAATTAAAACAGTAAAACCACATAATCAGTAATATAATTTCTCACTTCAGGTCTTATCATAGGTTATTCATGGCCATTTCTAAAACACTAAGATTATGTTCCATGCTTAGACATATCCTTAGGAGTCTTACTAAGGATTTAGCATCCTAGTTTCCAAAGGTTGACTATAACTTTCCTCTGATACCAACTATAATGAACCATACTTTACCTACGTGGTTATTACTTCATAATTGAAGCATACTTATTAAAACATATATCAAAACCATGATAGGACCATATAGGTATAGTGTCTTTAGAAACTGGGAAACATAAACAACTGATTCATAAATCATCTACATTGTCTCCCATTTATTTCATCATATCTAGAGTCCCTTTTTGGCATATCCTACTTAATACCCTTATTCCTGACCTGGGGAAAAGAAAACATACAAAATAATCATAACATAAAACATGAAACTTTTTGTCATACACACATAATCATATAAAATCATTTCATATTAGTCAAGACTCATTTCCAAGACCATCATAGCGGACAAAGTCCATTACTGAACCAAGTTCACTCCTCGTTCCAGTCCTGTATCACTGAACCAGATTAACTTTCCATTCCAGCCATGTTTATCTCATGAGATATAAATCTTTACCCAATGTATTGGAGGGAGATATAGGTCCCACCCATCTCATAATGAAACCATTCTAATGTGTTCCTCAAAATCATAAATCATCCATCATGGCATAACCCATGTAATTAAAATGAGATTCTAAAACATCCTGCCATCATAACATAATCCATAAAAGATAAAAGGAATTAATAAAAATAATTCCATCATAAAACAATAAAATCAATGAAATAATAGGGATAAAAACATAACCTATATTATCTTAGATGGAAAATAATTTTGATAAAAAACTTGAACTCCATTCCTGAGGAAAATATCCTTTCTTCTTCAAAAACATTTTTTCCTTTCTCAACATGTCATACAATTTTAATCTAAAAGAAGTTAATAGAAAATAAACTTGAGAACTTGTAAAGGAGGATTCATGGAAATAATTTTCTATGAAAAAAAAAATCCATTCATTTCATATAAGTTAAAAATAAACATTCTTCTCATACTTTGGCCGAAAAACTAAAAAAGTATCTCGTACTAAAAACGACAAAAGATTCCTTTCATATCTTTTAATAAAAATTCACCAATAGGTAAAATTGGATTTAAACAATTTTAGGGGTATAATATTTCATATTTAGGAAACATGTATGTGTATGATAAATATGCCCTAGTAAATACCGAAGTATAAACAATCTCAGATAAAAATGAGATTGTGAGATTTTCTCTTACCTTAGGTCTGATATGCTTTGTACGTATCCGAACCTCCTATATAATGATTTAAACGATGTCATTGGCTTATTCCAGTATCATATTCTTTGTTATGATATCATATATGGTCATATTCTTATCTTCTTATTTGTAATATTTCATTGCTACTTGTTATTCGGGTGTTTATTGCTTTATGTTCTTATGCGTGTTTTGTCGAATAAATTATTGTTCATCTTTTTAGGTTATAGATACATAATCTACATAATGGTATTAGTATAATATATATCATATTTATTCATTCAATTACTTTATATAATCATGGTTTAATTAAGATCATGCAGAATGAATCACATCGCACCATGGAGACGGTAAGCCGTACGTACGCACGAGCGACGTTATCGTTCCCATAATTATTGAATGGTATTAGAGTGGATGATAGAATATCTCAGAATTAGTATCATATTAAAATAATCATATATATAGTTATTATTTACACCATTATACCCATACCAGTAAGGTGGTTGTGGAAAACATATTACACCACGGTGTGGAGACGATATTCCGTACGTACGCACACACGGTGATTTCATTTTTCTTAGGATGGATAGAAGGTGAAATATGGTTGTTTCATATTTATAATAACATATCAGTATATGAGTGATACTGATGTTATTACTTTATAATGAAACAAATAAAGAAGATGAAGTAGAAGAAGAATGAAATTTGAAAGAATCGGTAACGGGTATTACCTCTTCTTCGACACGCCTCTTCGAAACCTCCTCTTAGGGCACTAAAATTGGTCTTTAAAGGATACCAAGACCTCTAGTATGTTTCTAGGTAATTTGATAAGGGAAATGGACAGGGTTTGGCTGAGATTTAAGGTGAAAAATTGTTTGAAGAGGAGAGGGAGGAGGTGCCCATTTATAAGGGAGGAGAGGGGCACCTTTGGAAATCTAAAAAAATATTAATTTATAATAAATTCAAAACCCACTTAAAAACTTCCAAAATTACTCAAATTAGATGATTAGATGAGATAGTGTTGTAATCTAATCAAAGAATAAAATTTAGACATGTTGGGAATTTTTTTTAAACATTATCAACTTGATTTATCCTTATTTGATCTATTTAATTTTATTTGTGGTAATAATATTCTAAATATTAAATTGTTATAAATAATTAATTATGTGTTGTGAATTGTCCACAATTGGATAATTTATAAAATTTTAGACCATATAAATTTCAATTCATAATTTTTAAATATTTTTGTGATTTTTAAACATTTTTATAATATGTTATTTTTTTAAAATAACAATAGTGTCAATTTTGACACTATTCATTTATTTGAATTTAAATAAAATATACACAAGAGATATGTTCAAAATAAAAGATTTAATAGACTAATTAAATGTCATAATTATATATAAAATTCTTTGAGAACATTAATTAGTTCATATAATATTTATTTTAATATTTTTAAAACCATTTATTTGATATTTCAATTAATAAAATAATTTCAACATCACGATTGTGTCATCATTAATATTATTTATTTAATCCCTAAAAATTCTAAATAAATTCACATGATGTAGATAATTTCATTATTTTTTTGGATACTATTCATGTTCGATGTTTTATGAAGTTTATCACTAAATTAAAATTATTACACTTATAATATATAAGAGAGTGACATATTGTCATTTTCTTTGGTTTTAATAATAATTATATCATATTTATGGTCAAAGGTCCATAAAATGAATCAATTCCGACCCTTAGGGGATATGGATTTACTTTTATTCATCCAATAGAATTTTGGAACGTGTTAGGGTAATTTTACAATCTTATTTTTACCCTTAATTACCTGATATACCTTTAACTATAATAAATAAAAATTACCGTAGTCACTATTCATAAAATCAAAAAAATAAAAGTAACCTATTAACATAATTTGGACCCACTGAATCCAAATATGGAATCTATTTTTCAAAATTCAAAACACATATGTTTCAGTAATTAATTTAAAATTAATCCCATTGTTAAGAAAATGGGTTTTAAAAGTTATAACATTGCCAAAGATTGAAATGTTTTTACTTATGAATTCAATGTAAAATTAATGCTAATGACATAGATTATATTAAATGGTAAAAATATATTCTATTTATTCTTTAAAACCATTCAATAATATATTTTAACCAAATAAAGTATTTTGATGAAAAAAGTTGTTTTCAATTAAAAATTAGCGTATTTTTACTATTCATAAAAATATGAAAGTTATCAGAAAAGTGTCAAAAATTTATCAAATGTAAATTTTTATATCCTGATTCAAAATAAGAAGTTTATTTTGTCAAATTGAACTCATAAATTTTTAAAAAATTATATTTAAAATGGGTGCGCCATCAAAAGGCGGTAAAATTGCATTTTATTGAAAAATACTTCTTTTATCAGAAAAAATGATTTTGTTTTCGTACCTCATTCTAGAAAATGTGTAAGATGAATTATAATGTTATTAAATTCAAAACTCAGTTAATAATATTCATAACAACTAGTTCATAATATTATAATAATATATCATTATTTAGTGAAACTCGGTATTGCATACAACACATGCTATCGAGAAAGGTAGTTATTTCATGTAATACAAGCCAAGTTAGTGTTGTGTGTAGTGAAATATTACTTTAGTGTTGTGTATAACATTAGACATAAAAAAAATTCTTATAAAATTTTAGGGTGTTAAAATAAATACCCAAATAATTTTATGTTGTGTTATTATATAAATTTAGAGTATGAAATTTTTTAAGGAGGGAAGAACATAACACCCCAAGAATTTAAGGTATGTTTTCTTTTTAAATAAATTTAATAGCTTGTGTTACATGAAACACTGAGTTCGAATGCACCACGATCTATTAATATGTGAATTTTATAATCTAAAATTAAAATAGTAGGAATTAATAGTATTAAAAACATAATTTCATTAATTTATATTTAATATTCCTCCGAAATATTTTATAGACATGTGATAAGAATAGATCCAATTTTACGCATTAAATGACAATATTTTTTAAAGGCAGTTTTACCACCTTTTAATTGAGAACCCATTTTAAATCAATGTTTTGACACTTTTATAGATTATATTTAAAAAAATAAACTTTTTATTTTAAATAAGAATATAAAAATTTACATTGGTTGAATTTTTGGAATTTTCTGATAAGTTTAATATTTTGATGAATAGTAAAAAATACTAATTTTTAATTAAAATTATTTCATCGAAATAATTTATATCTTAAAATTATATTTTTACTAATTTTATAGTATAATCAGAATATTTTATAATAATTTAATCCAATATAAGTCAATTGAATCAACTTTACATTGAATTTTGATATAAAATCATTTCAGTATTTTGAACGTTTTCACTTTTAGAACTCGTTTTATTATTCCGTCAATGGGATTAATTTTATATTAATTACTAAAAATTCTATGTTTTGAATTTTGAAAAATGGATTTCATATTTGGAATTAGTGGGTCCAAATTATGTAAGTAGGTTTATTTTATTTTTGGTCATATGAATTGTAAATTTAGTAATATTTTAATTACATTGGTTAAGGGTAATTCAGGTAACTAAGGGTAAACATAATATTAAGAAAGTACCCTAAAACTTGTCCTCATTTTATTGGATGAGTATTTTCCATACCAAAACATTAATTTATCATTTATCAGACCATTTATGGCCTTTTTTATCATAATATAACCTTATTAGTATTATATTCAAAGGATAGTCAATTTTTGTAATACTTTTGTTTTTTGACAAAAGAAATATTTTTAATATGGGTGTATATAGGGGATATTTTCAACTAAAAATAGTCTTTGTAAATATAAAATTTTTATATACATCATGTTAATTTATTTATAGTTTTTAGTGATAAGATTATTACCATAAATGGTGACACAATGTTGATGTAATAATTGTTTAATTAATGGAAGAATCAAATAAATGATATTAAAAATATTAAAATAAATATAATTCCATATAATTAATGCGATACACTAATTTTATAGATTACATTGACATATTAGAGTTTGTTTAAAATATTTTTTTGAATATATCATTTTTTATGACATATTTAGAAAGTCATGTAATGGTTAGTGTCAAAATTTACACTAATGATATTTAAAAAAATTATTTTGAAAAAAATAATATTTTATGAAATGATATAAAATTAATAAAAATATAAAATTAGACAAAAGTATTTTTATAAGGTTATTTTTTTCATCAATGATCCATTTTGGGTTTTTCATTCATTTTATAGTAACTATATTAACCCTTAAATAATAAAATCAAAGTTCTCACGGTAACAGTTAAATTGTTTATCTAAGGGTCAAATCCAAAAGATAAGGGTAATAATATGACCTAAACTTGTATAAAAATAATTTTTTGAGATAATTTCAACCCATAATCTACTTATATTCTAAATAACTCACCTTGTATCTATTTGGAATAGAAAATTAATTTATATTAATTTAATACTTTGAGAGTTTCCAAAGGTGCCCCTCACCTCAATTATAAAAGGTAACATCCTCCCTCACTTTCTCACATCAGTTTGAGCCTTCTATATCATTTAATTCTTACCCATTTATCCTCCAAATATTATTATCTAGGGTTTTGAGAACTTGGTATTACAAAAAGATCAACCCTAGATCCCCTAAGAAGAGATCTTAAAGAAGTCCATCAAAGAAGAGGTAATCATTGTTACTAACTCATCCAAGTTAATTTATTTTTCTTGTTCCTCGTTATGTGTTGTATCCATTATAAAGTAATAAATACAGTAACATCTATATGATAAAAATTTATTATGATTATGTTAATCCATTTTTCCTTCTTTTATACATCCTATGAAAAATTAAATCACCACATGTGCATACATACGACCTAGCATGGCGCATTATGTTTTCATCACCACTTTATTTGGATGAGTATAATGATGGATGTAGTGGATATAAATAATAAAAATGACATGATAATTATTCATTATAATTAATATACCATCAAATTCCTTACCCTTTCACCATTAATAGAATGATATCGTCGCTCGTGTGTCTATACGGGTTACCGTCTCTACGACACGGTGATATTCATTTTCCACATTAACCATTTAAAAATGATTATAATAATGTATAAAATTAGTAAATATAATATATAGGAACATAATATAATTCTATTGATAATATATATATATATATATATCTTATGTATAGGAAACGTAACATACATGATAAAACATACATAGGAAAATGAAGCAGTTAACACCTGAAACAAGGGTAATAATGAAATATTTTAACAAAACGATATAATAATATCATATATGATACCATAAATATCTATATGTTTCTGTTATAAGTTAATAACATGATATAAACCATTATACATGAGGCTATAACACATTCAACTAAATAAAGGTACAAGGTAAGGGTTAATTTCACAATTTTATTATTTTCTAGGATTGTTTATACATAAGTATTTACTAGGAAACATTTATCATCCATGTCAATGTTTATTAAAAATGTTTTCCCAAATATTTTTTCTACTCTTTTAAAAATATTTAAATAAAGTTTTACCCATGTATGAATTTTTTATAAATAGTATGAAAGGAATTTTTTTCTATATTACAAATGAGGTACTTTCTGTCTTTTTCGAAAAAATTATATGTGGAGAATGTATAATTTTATCTTATATATCATGAATGTATTTTTACACTTTCCTGAAATATTAATTTCATGAAGCTTCCTTTACAAGCTTATAAGATTATTTTTAATGTAAATATTTTCTTTGAACATTTTGTGTCCTTATAAATAAAGGTTTTCAATAAAAAGTGGTATTTTATCTTAATATCATGAAATGATTTTATGAGATTATTTTCATCTATGTCAACATACTTTTTTGAATTTTATGTTTTATTAATAGTGAACTATTTTGATATCATCCACAATATTTTATTAAATTTCTTATGATTATATTGGCTGTGGATGTTCTATTTTGATACCATTCACCATATTTCTTAGAATGGTTTGTGATTATGTTTAATGGCTGGGAATAGTTATTTACATTTAATATGAAAATTTTGTTTCACCCCATTCATATAAAGAATGCATTAGACTTATTAAGGGATGAGAAGGGCCTCCTATATCCCCTCAATTCATTGATAGGTCTCATGAGACCAATCAAATATGTATGTGGCTAAGGACTTGCCCATTTATTACCATATAAGGATTTGGATGAGGTCTTAACCATTTATTTTTAGGTGCCTTGTCTAAGGCCCCGATCGTATGTTTTTAGGTGTCCAACATTATGCATTCCATCATGATTAGATTAATTATTCATATTCCATGGGATTATTGGACAAGTAGAATATCCACGGTTATGTTTCCTACCTCATGTGATTATTTAAATGGATTGTGTTTCAGTTACTTACCTTTAAATATATTTTATTCCATATTTACTCATTGCTTCCACAGTACGCTTACCCTTACTAAGAATTTGAGCTCAGTCGTTTCCTATGATTATCTTCCCTGGGGTGAGAAGATGTATATTATGATTGATATGAAGGGAGGCTAATGGTGTTTCAAATGAAGTTTTTATGTTGTATTTTATATTTTCAGTTGTAATTTAAAATTCAAGTGTGTATCTAGTTTTTCAAAACTACTAAACTATTTGATCCTTTGGAATGAAATTAATTGTAATATGTAACAATGTAGTAACGTAACCAAAAACTCTAGTATACTAAGGTTGGAGTTGTTAAACTTACTTTAAAACTAATTTATTCCACTTATAGGTATTGAATTATATAAAATAAATTAAATATTTATAATCTATAGGGTCAAATTTGGTAAATAGTCCCCTTTTATTACTATTCAATATGTATTGTAATCATAGTAAAATTTATCACCTATGTAAAGGGTAAATTGGGTTAATATAGATGAGAAGTAACTCATAATTTCTTAATTATTCAACCAAATTCTAATTGGATGCAATTAATTCTACCCTTAACCTATTAATCTCAAAATTGATTTATTTAATGGACACTTTTTAACATCCTTCCCTGACATACAATTAAACAAGTAGCTGGACCAGTGGATCTCATGGCCTCAAGCACACCTCCCCATACACCAAGGCTAATGACTAGAATGGAGGGTCTCAGGAAGTGATAGTGGGGAGACTATACCCTCATATTATAGTAGTGGAACATTATAATAGAATAAATAACAGTAAATAGCAGAAGTAATAATAATTAAATGACAGTGAAACAAAAGTCAAATATTATAATAACTGAATTAAAGGTGTCCAATTCCATTTTATATTAGACATTCATGTACAGTGATGATACATAAGATTAAACAAGAAACATAAATCATGATTTAAAATATAAAACAATACAATAATCAAGTAAAGATAATAATTAAAGGCCCTAAGGTGATCTCCATGAGCATCTTGAGCTTTGTCTTAGTCCATTGCTATTAAATCCTCATGTAGAAGAAACAAAACATAAGAAATCAACCAAGGTCTGTAGTCCTACAAATTTTTTTTTTACTTTGGTACCCCAGTGAAATGGTGTCTTGAGTAGGTTGTGAGATACAAATCTTAGTAGGTCGGAACTCATAGAGTCTAGCATAATCCATAAAGTGAAATGTGAATTAAAAAGTGTATAGGCATATAGAATTAACAAACTGAACTAAATAAATAAACAACCACCCATCCATGTTACTAAGGGATGCCTGACAGCTATACCTGCATAGGATCATAGCTGGAATAAGAGTCTGATCATGTCACTATATATATATAAATTATATATGGATATATATATATATATATCTCTGTGTGTGTGTGTGTGTGTTGTAGGAGTGGACCGAGATGTAACACATTGGCATCCAACACTAGCCTACGAGCTGATAAACTATACTCATGGGTTACTAATCCTGATATATATATATATATATATATATATGAATTGGACCTAGTTGTAACACACAGGCATCCAACACTATTCAAAAGCTGATAAGCTCTACTCAAGGGGTAGTAAGCCCTACATCCCGATAGAGTGGGGGAATCAATTCATGACACTCAGGATGGAGAGTGTTCATGCCACAGAAACACTCTAAGAGGGAATGTGGTTCTCAAAATCCTATCTCCCATATAGAAGTACTGTTGAGGTTTTCCATTCCCGACACTGATGTAAGGGAGCATGAGTCATCATTCTCACCCAAACCCTTATCATTGTATCTTATCCTTTTTAAAGGAACATTTATAACTAGCATGGGAAAAGAAAACCTCCCATCCATATCTTTATTAATCAATTTTTAAAATAATTATAATCACATCTATGATGCAATCCATTAGGCAGTACCTCTCATTCCTTGTATCTATATCATCCCATCATAACTATTTTCACATTTATGATGTAATGCATAAGGAAATGACTCTTATGAAATTCTTTATCCATGTTAAATTCCAAATAAAACATTACATTGTACATGGAGCATTTAAAAATGTATAACAAGGGGAACGTCCATACCATTCCTTGGGTCTTTCCATTTAAAACAATTTCATTGTTTATACCAAAACATACCAAAACCATTGTTGAAGTGGAAGGTCAACAGAAGGTATCATGTTCAATATATATATATATATATATATATATATATATATCTGTGTGTGATACTACGATATTTTATAATACATCATATACAAACCATTTACCTTAACCACTTCATTTAACTCATTAATACATGGAAACTACATTTCAAGGGCTCAAGTGTTAAGGAGTTGTGTCATGGAAAAAATAGATTTCTCACTTGGGAAATTTCAACTAAAAAATGGCCAATCACCTAAACAAGACATTTATCAATCATAACCTTGTGAATAAAGAATCCCCAACACAATAAGCCAAGTAAGAAAAAAGTTATAAACATTAATTTTGTATCTTGAAGATAACACGCCACTATTAGAGGGGTTTTATTATTAAATCATGACATTATTTCTAAAACAAATCATGTGTTCAATTAAGCATCACATCCAATTAACCAAAAAAATAATTTTAGAAAAGCAAAAATACATGGAAAATCATTAATTAAATATTTGAATACCATTAATTAAAGCATTATTAAATTTAAGGGGAAAAGGAATGGTACCATACCTCAAGAAATAACCTAGCCAAACCCTTTGGAACATGAAACATTTAATGGAAACGATCACTCCACACTTGTACATACATAAATTCCTATATATATACCCCTTAGTCCCTTAGTCCAATGTAAATATTCCCCTAACCATGAGGGAATATGTACAAGGAAGATATATATATATATATATATACCTATTTTTATGAGTGAAAGCCCTCATGGAGTCATCAAACACTCTACACACAATACTTGGAACTCAAAAACACCACGTAAAGGACCAAATCACCCAAGTATAATTACCTTCACCACAAAAATTATGAAAACCTCAACTATAAATTGAGAAACGATGAATAATAAAGGATAATTCTAACCCAAATTGATGAAGGAAGACCAAGATAATCCAAAATGCTTCACATTCAGAAGCGGTTTTCGGAATAAACACAAGGGAGTCCCAAGAGTCACTTCACACAACCTAACAACTGAAGAAAACCAAAAATGAGTCAACCCCTAACCCTAGGGTTTCGGCTGAACCACTATGAGAGAGTGGGAGAAGGAAAATGGCCAGAAAATATAAGTAGAAGGTAAGAGGAGTCTTACCTTGAAGGATCAAAAAGAAACTAGTAGAAATCTATGGAAGAATCGTCGATCCAAGAAGAGGTTGGGGGAGGGGGTCAGACACCACAGGAGAGGGAGGGGGTGCTGCGTCGCTTGAGTGAGGGTGAGGAAGGGGTGAGTTAAGGTTTTAATTTTATTTTATTTTAATTAAAATTATTTTAATTTAATTCATTTTAAAAAATACGTCAATGCGCACAGTTTGTGCCGCACAATTTAGAAAATTGTGTGCCAACTGTGCGCCCTCTACTGGACACCTGGAGAACCCCACATGGGTAGCACAAATGGTTTGGAAATTGTGCACCAAGCGTGTGGTGAATAGTGTTGAGGTACTACCTCTTAACTCTAACTGTTTGTGCTAGGCAGACAGTTTGGTAAACCATGCATAGCCTGTGTGACAACCTCTATCCACTGGAATAAGGACGCACGATTTCTTACTGGGGGCCTCGTGGTTTCAGAAAAACTATGCATCATGTGCTAACCATTTAAAAGTTTATTTTCCAGGTTAGGTGCTCCTAAAACTCCTCGAGACACCCAAGAAACTTCTTGGGCCTTCACCCAAGTCCAAAAAAACTTTTAAGCATTCCAACACTAAAAATCTATCTCAAAAGTTTGTTTTTAAAAATGGTTCGTCCAAGAAACGCAAAAGTTCAAATTCATTTGGATTTTTTCATTGGATCAAAAAATAGATCATTACAACCTTCCCACCATAGAACTTATCATCCCCAAAAAACCTTTAGTAATGATGTAAACACCCCCCAACCTACTGGGTTATTAAGCTTCGTTCAAATGGTTACGTTGAATTTCCAAACACCCAATGGACCTCTGAGCATTCTTTTAAACAAATAGTACTTAACCATCAACACTTGAGCCAAAGCTTTTTTACCAACTGAAACATCAAGATGGTGCTTACCTAATCATGTTGATCTAGAAACATAATCAAATCATCATCTCATTATGAATCATCCCGATGGTGATCCCCCACCATAGGTTTTAGAATTAAGAGGCCAATTATGAGCCATGGTACCTCCACCATTGGAATTTCCTTACAACGCAAACCTCTAAGAATTATTGTGATGCTCCATCATGATTTTTGAAATGGTTAAATAGTTAATTATACATTTCCCTCAATGGTGAGTCGAGCTGGCCTTCCATGAGAGGTATCGGCCAACACACATCGCACTCGCCTCCACCTGAATACATTCCCAAAAACGATCATTCACTAACTGCAAACCCCAACAATGAGAATAAAAAAGTCAATCCACCTTTGACTGACCATTCCCAAGATTCTCACATTATACAATCAGCATAATTCAATCTAAATTGCAATTCCTTCTTCTATGTCACCTTTCCTTTAGCATAAACACGTTTATTAAAGCCTACACCTGAATCCTAGTGACATTAGTCAAAACATCACCTAACCATTTGAGAACATTCATGCCTCAACATGAGTAGAGGTTCAATCCAGATCCAGCCCACTAGAATCACCACCCCTTTTTATATAAGGACCCGTCCTTAAAACATTTCATTATATTTAATTAAATTAATAATTCACATTGAGGATCTTTTCAGGTTTAGAGTTTTATAGAATCAGGCCATAAATATTAAATAACAACTTGAATATTACATGTAGACACTTCTACTCAGTATCCATTTTTCATGGAATAAAAACTCCTAAAAAGAAACATGTCTAGTTCCATGTTTTAGACAGCATGACTTTTCTTTGATCTCATCCTTGACCCTTATTTATCTTTAAGTCATGTCGAAAACATTTCAAAAACATGGGATGAGCATAAAAAGATCAGTAAGGGATATAAAATAAGGAAGGAAAACATTATCCCAATCAATAAATAAAAATCAATGAAACCATAATTTTAAATCATATCATACCTTACGAAAGCATAAGATTTATGAATAACACAAAGAATCATAAATCATAAAGGTAACTTATGGAATTCATAACATACTTACATTGTAGCTATCACAGCTACATAGGGAGTCACATTTGGAATATCCATAACAGTATATTCCCTAAATCTCTTAGGAGAAACATTAACATTTACCTCCGTCACATTACCCAATGCATTGTAGAGCTATCTCGGGCTCACCTGCCCTAGGTTTATCACAGAACCACTCGTATTCGTAAATAACGCCCAATAACCATAACATATTCATAACACATAAAATGAGCATAAAGGAAAGATAACATTTCCAAGTTTTCAATCACAATATATCATATCAAGATATTTACATAATCAATGCTTTATCAAACCATTTTAAAAACCATTTAAAACATTTAATAAAGAGATTTTTGAATCAAAGTGTCCCATAACACTTTTAAGATTTTAAAGGAGTTTACATTTTAAAAAATTTATGTACATATAAATAAATCCTTAAAACAATTTTGAAAACATGGAAATTAATGAGAAATATTTTTAAGAATAAATCTTTAAAACATTTTAAATGATATTTTAGTTAAAGAGTTTTTAACAAAAAGAGAGACACTTGAATAAAAATAATTTAGGAATAACATTTAATAAGAACTTTATATATCATGAGAATAAAGGGATTCATGATATAATATTCCAAAGGATAGTATATACACCACATAAGAGTTAATTGGTGCATAATAATAATGAAGTGTCAATGGAATGTAAATTGAGATGAAATCCCTTATAAAAACTGTATCCTTAGATTAAAGATAAATCAATTACATAATTATGTGTGAAAAATAATAATACACCCAATATAAGTGTATATTAAGTGTAAAACAATCATAGTTCATTCACATATATTTATAGGATGGCATATTCAATAAGTACAACTTTAACCCAAATAATTGAAATTGGGTTAAGAAGTTCCCTTATAAAAATTTGATAGCATAATAGCATCACATTAAGATTCAGAAATGATTTGATAAGAGAAAAAAGAGTATCTCATAACTTTTACATAAAATTTACATCAATAAGAATATATATCAACATATCCCATCATAATAATATGTAAATTAAATGACATAACAAAAAGAAGTCTTTTTAAAAGATGAGGGTGAAAGGTTCCCTTACTGATTTGGTATCTTACGAAAGATACACCACATGAAATAAAGATCTTACAATAAAGATTTAAACACCCATAAATTAAATTATATTACACAAAGAATACAATCTTGGGCAGTATATACACCACACAAAAGGAGATAGTGTCAAATATAGCATGAATCTCACGAGAATAATAAGTGTGATGAAAACCCCTTACCATGTTGTAATCAATCAAGTAGTAAGAAAAAAAGTTAAAAACCAAAAAATTAATCATAGAACACCATGAATATAAAGAGAATCATTAAAATATATATCAAATTTCAGTACACAATACACCACATTAAATGAATAAGTGGCAAACAATGGAAATCTCTTGGAATTAAAAGTGAGATAAGAAATCCCTTACCTTGTCTCCAACTTGACTCGTTTGCTCCTTGTTATTCCTGAATAATAAACGTAAGTTAATTTATACTTGATTAAGAACATTATTCAAGTTTATTTTTCCTTTTATATCACTTATTATCATGTTATAAACATTATGAAATCATTTAAGTTAATAACGGTCGTTTTGTCAATATTTCGTACTTGAGTAAAAAATGAGCACCTTATAATTACAAGTTGTCCATGTGGTCAAGAGTCCATTATATCTAGAATTATATTCATGATTTAGATATCATATATATAATCTATATCCAGTATATATATTTATTTATAATATTACATAACATTTAGAGGTAAGAAAAGAAATGCACAGTTCATGGAGACGGTAAGCCGTACGTACGCATGAACGCTACTTGCATTTATATTTTGTATTTAATGGAATGAAAACATGATGATAAATAGGTATATTATAATTCAAGTATAATATAGTATATAATTTTATTAACTCCATCCTTTATACGTCCCAAGTATGGAATGAACGAGTCATATCACTTTGAGGGGGTGGTAGTCCGCACTTTCTCAAATGAAATTATCGCGTTTATCCATAATGGAAACCATGAAGGTATGATATAAAAGGAAAATACAGAGGAATAAATAAAACATAAAAATAATAGATATTATATATAAATATAGTTCCATCATAATGTCCACCATGAGAGGCGTTAAGAGATAATTGAACAATCATCGTTTCGTGAGACATTAGTTTGCCATCCACAGAAACAGTATGTTCTTTACCCATTAGATGGAGGTGTGTGTAAGTGTATTAAGAATAATTCTCATAAAAACATCCTAGACTATTTACGATACTGTTTTTGTTACAAAGGAAAGGAATAAATATAGTTTAGGGGGTTGGAGAATTAAAATAAAACAAAATAACTTAAGAGAAGACGTTACCTTTAAATCGGGTAACTCCCTTTGGTTTGAACCAAAAAGGTTTCATAAAGTGTTTTATGCCTAAGGTAATGCTTCTAGTATGAAGAGAGGGATCTTGGGAGATTATTGGATCAGAGGTTACACAATAAAAAAGCTTGATAAGTGAGAGAAATGGGTTAGCAGTGAGAGCTTTTTATAAGGGAGAGGAGGGGCTCTTTAAGAAAATTTGAAACAATTATTTTATTATAACCTCATATTTGTTTTAAAAAGGTAAAATATTCGTTAATATCATAGTTAAGATGACTCATGGTCGAAATAAAATAATCCAATACGAATTGGGCATGTTTTGGATATTGTTTTCATATTTATAGTCTTATTTATTTAAATCATTTATTAATGAGGTAAATATTGCATCATAATTGTGTCATAAATAATTTAATTTATTTGATGTAAAAAAAGTATAAAAAATACCATGATTTAGAAAATATTTTTATCTTTAAAAATAATATTTATAGTAGAAAAGATAACTTATATAACCTCATGTAAAAATTTATTTACTAAAAGATATTTTTTATGTCATTTTTGTCTTTACTTTAAATTAATTAATATAAAATGCCATTATTACTCCCATGTGGCTCCATGGGGTCCCAAATTCGACACAAGGATGCCCATGGTCAGATATTTATCATCCAATAGGATTAGGACACATGTTAGGGTAATTTAATATAATTATTATATTATATTTTATCTTTATTTACTATATTTACCTTTTAATCGTGGTAAATAAAATATTTACTGAAGTAAATATTTAAAATGTCTAAAAATAAAAGTTACCTATTTACACAATTTGGACCTACTGATTCCAAATATGGAATCCATTTTTTCAAATTCAAAACACATAAGTGGTAGAAATTAATTTAAAATTAATTATCGTTGTCAAAATAAATAGCATGTTTTTAAGAAATAATAACTATCAAAAAGTGAAAAATTAGTCTCTCCAGCGTGAGAGCTTCTCTCTCCAAGGGTGTCCTAGGTTTCAGTCTCAGTGTCCGTTGGATTTTCGACGGTGTCGTCTCCCTCTACCCTCTGCTCTAGGTCTCCGCTATACGCCCTTCCTCAGATCCGTTTCCTGGGGTTTGTCTTCCTCCTTCCTGTTTCGCTCCCCGATCCTCCGCGGTGAAGAATCCGCATTCTCTACCTCCTATTCTCCTTCCCCAGTTCTCGAATCAGGTTGGATGTGTTCCAGTTGAATCATGTTTCTTCTTTTTTCACTCGACCTCGATGACAGGCGCTGTTCCTTGCTCCTCTGGGGTCTTGAAGGTACTTTCGGCGTCGCCCGCCCCCGTCGTCGTCTGATCTGGGTGAAGGAATGTGGCGCCAGTCTTGCGTTCTCCATTTTTTCTTCTTCTTCGGCTCGTCATATTACCTTAAAATCTGAGGCCTCAGTGGGTCGAAGCTCACTTGAGTCCGAGGATCCCTTTTTACGTTTTGGTTTCCCCAGCTTCTGAGAAATCCGACAGTGGTCTGGTGGAAGAAGCTGTTTTGTCCCTATTTCGCGAAGTTTCCACTGCGACGTGGTTGACTTGTGATGCTCCTTCCACGATGTTTCATATCCCTGTTTCGCAAAGTTCCTTTTGTGGCGTGGTTGACTCGCGAAGCTCCTTCCGCAATGTATCACCACGCTGAGGAATCACTAAGCGACCAAAGCAGAGTGGCTTGACCCGTAAAGAACCTTCCATGCGGACTCATCCCGTTGCAAGATCGTGAAGCGGATCCAGCACATATTCAGCTGCAGAGTGTGGTTCTGTGATGGCGGGGTGTGCGTCGTGTTGAAAAAGGTGACCTGTGGGTGGGAGGCTTCTCCTAATTTCCGCGAAGCTCAGTTTCATAGTGGCTTGGTGAGGACCTGTTTGGATTTGTGTTTTCGCGAAGCTTTTGTGGTGCTGTGAAGCTGCGTTGGCCTGCCAGTGGTGGTGCTATGTGAAGAATGGTGTGCACCGTGGTACGGGTTCTTGCACGTGACCACTTAATGGGCATGTTTGAATGTGAGGTTCCTGCAGGAATGCGAACTCCTTTTTCACTATGGATGTGGATTTGGTTAATCAATGGAAGAGGTTATCCCTGACGAACAAAGAAAAGGTGACGATTGAGGCTCAAATAAACGATGATGCAATATTAGAAAAGTGATTGTCTCTGCTCGTGGTGGGACAGTTTGTGGAAAACATTTCGGTAAATCAGGGGGCCTTCAGAAACATGCTACAACACATCTAGAAACTTGATGCAGGAGTGGCTATTCGGGAAGCGGGGACCAATCACTTCGTCTTTGAGTTATTTAATGAGAAAGATATAGACAAAATCATGTGTGGAAGAATGCGGTCATTCGAAAATCAACTCCTCCTCATGGAATAATTCAAAGGGGGGGACGATATCCAGCAAGTGAATTTAACTCGTTCCCCCTTCTGGATACAAATTAAAGGAATCCCCTTTCATGCAAGAACGGAACGTACTATGAGGGGAATCGGGGATAGTTTAGGTCACTTTTGGGACTGGGACAGTTCAGACCCAATACAATGGGGCCCTGAGGTCTAGATCAAGGCGGAAATTGAAGTGTCATAGCCATTGATGAGGGGAATGTTCCTAAAGATTGATGATACCAACACTTGGATATCATTCGAGTTCGAAAAACTCCCAATATTCTGCTTTTACTGTGGTCGCATAGGCCATCTGGAAAGAATGTGCACCACTAAACCCAAGAGTGGTGCTGGTAACATTACCCTCCATTATGGCCTTTGGCTCTGTGCCAAAATGAATAAATATGATGTCATCCCTGAGATGGAAAAACAAAAGGACCGGGACCGAATCACGTTGGGACAGTCCAATCCGACAATACCCACACTCGAAAAATCCTTAATACTTGGACCAATGGATTTCCCAAAGGCTGGACCTCCCACTTATAGAGAAGATGGCACTCAGAGAAAAGATGGAGCTCACCCTAAACCCCTGAAGGACATTACACCAACATCGGAAAAAGTGGTGACGATGCATCAAGAATCACCGTCATATTGCTTAAAGCCAATATTGATGCATGTCGAACCACCAGATCTGGATCTTGACCTACAATCAACCACAATAGCCATTCTAACAATGTAGGACCTTGGATTGTTGGGATCTCCAATACTGGGGCCAACCACCCGCCACACGTGGAAAAGGGTGCATCGAGGAGAGAGTGATTGGTACGCAGAAGGCCAAAAACTCGGTATTAGGAAGAGACAAAATGAAACATGTCAATCAGGAAAGAACCTCACCAAAACAGGGAAACGACTAATAGAGAAGTATGTTCAGAGGAACCAAAGGCGGTGGCGGGCGAGACCCAGCCCCGCCTAGAGCAATGATTGACTTATTTTGGAACTGTCGAGGGCTTGGAAACCCTCAGATGGTTCGCATGCTTCAGTGCGATTGTGATCAAAGTCGCCCCGATTTGGTTTTCCTGTCCGAAACCATACTTAAAAACAAGGACACCAATGGTATTGCTCTGAAGTACGGCTTCCAAGGCTGCTTTCTGGTGCCTAGACAAGGCCATTCCGGGGGACACTGTCTCCTTTGGAAGGACAATATCGACGTCAAAGTTTTGTCCTTTTCCTCGCATCATGTGGCAGCGACTATTCAAACAGACTTTCACCCAACCAGGAATTTTGTGGGTTTCTATGGCTGGCCATCCCATATTGATAAGGTGAAGTCATGGGATCTTCTATGCAAGTTGAGACACGACTTAACGAGCCCTATTTTGTTCAGAGGATACTCCAATGAGATTATGTTCCATAAGAAAAAGAGGGGCAGAACCATCCGACCTTCAGATTCGATTTCATACT
Organism: Viscum album; assembly: GCA_963277665.1. Lineage (NCBI taxonomy): Eukaryota > Viridiplantae > Streptophyta > Magnoliopsida > Santalales > Viscaceae > Viscum > Viscum album. The sequence goes on from OY728167.1 coordinate 839,769,471, forward strand.
TCAGGGAAGGAATCTCTGGAGCAGACCTGGTTGATCTTGGGTACTCTGGTAATCAGTTTACATGGTTCTGTAGCAATTAAAAATGCCCCATATCCTTGAGCGCCTTGATAGATTTCTGGGCTCTACCAATTGGATTAATATGTTCACCATGTATCATATCAACCACATGGCCCTCAACTACTCGGACCACTGTCCAATTCTCATTAACTGTACTCAAGGCGAATGATATAGACAGTTCAGCAGACCCTTCAGATTTGAGAGCTTCTGGTCAAAAGATCAGGAATGCGAAGAGGTGGTCCGGTCAAGCTGGAAGAGTACTCATGAGGATGTTTGCCTCAACCTCAAAAAATCTCATCTGATCTGAGGTCTTGGAGCAATAAGAAATTCCAACACCCCGACCGGCATTGTGGAGTCCTTGAAAAGAGACTGAATAATCTCCTTAAACAACCCACAACCAATTACAATCTCTCTAATATTAGAGCCACACAAAGAGAACTCGACATGGCTCTACATATCAAGGAATGTTACTGGGCTATGTGTGCACGAGACAACTATATTAAAGAAGGGGATGCTAACACCCGATATTTTTACCATAAAGAATCATCCAGGCATTGGAAAAACTCTATTACTTACATCTCACAGCCCGACAGAATTAAAGTTTCTAACACCAATGGTATCCACGAGGCCTTGACAGGATTTTTCCAGAATATCTTCTCTACAGGAACCCCTTGCATGTCTTATGAGGTGGAATAATGCATCAGACCGGTGATCACTAAAGAGATTAATAGGAAGCTCACCAAAGACATCTTCATCCAACCAAGGCCCCGAGATAGGAAGGATTCCACGCCCTTTGGCAATCCCTAACTTTCGACCTATCAGCCTCTGCAATGTCTCTTACAAGATCTTTTCTAAGATTCTTTTCAATCGGTTGCGACCTTGGCTACCTGATATTATCTCTAAAAATCATAGCACCTTCGTGGTGAAGATACAAATCACTAATAATGCGATTGTGGCCCATGAAGTGTTTCATTCTATGAAGTCACACTCCACTGCGAAAAGAGGAACCATGGCCTGGAAATTGGATATGACCAAGTCCTATGATAGAGTGGAATGAAACTTCTTAAGAGTCGTTTTGTAGAAAATGGGTTTCTGTGCTAAATGGACAGATATGGTCATGCACTATGTCTCGACTGTCTCTTTCAAAATCAAGATCAATGGGGAGATTACAAGAGAATTCACCCCATCCCGAGGCCTTCGCCAGAGAGACCCCCTCTCCCCTTTTCTCTTCATTCTTGTGGATGATGTTTTTTCTAATCTTATTTCTAGGGCTGTATCTTCTAAATCTATTCATGGGGAAAAATTCTACTGATCTAGCCCTCCAGTGTCGCATCTCTTCTTCGCTGATGACTGACTCTTTTTTCCAGAGCAACAATTAATGAATGTCGGGTGATTTGTCAAGCGATTCATCAGAACAAGAGGGCGTCTGGCCAAACAATCAATTATGGAAAATCATAAATTTATTTCAGTGCAGGGGTACCTCTTTCTAAGAGGGATGAAATTTGCGCATCAGCTGGCATCCATATGGTTGATAAACATCAGAAGTATCTCGGGCTCCCCATGGTGATTGGCTGATCCAAAAAATAAATCCTCGCATCCATTGTGGATAGGATTGAGGAAAAAATTCAAGGCTGGATCCCAAAAAGAATTTCTAAAGCTGGCAAAGAGACCCTCATCAAAGCTATCATCCAATCTATCCCAAGCTGCTTTATGTCCCTTTTTAAAATCCCGGCGGCCATTTTCGACCAGATCCACACACTTACTGCTAATTTCTGGTGGGGGAAGAACGATGGTAGGAACCGACCTCACTAGATGGCCTGGGAGAACCTCTGCAAACCCAAATCAGAGGGTGGGATGGGGTTTCAGAATCTTCCTCTCTTCAATGACGTGCTTTTGGACAAGAAAGGATGGCACCTTTTTAACCGCCCATCATCTCTATGTGCGCGAGTTCTACGAGCTAAGTACATTCCCCACACGGACTTTCATGCCTCCTCTTTTGGTCCCCACCCTATGTAACATCCCCAAATGATAAAGGGTTAAATGACTAAATGATATGACTCATGTCAACAAGGTGCACCTTCCTTTTCGGGAGCCTACCTGATTAGAACTTCACAGTTAAGCGTGCTTGGCCTGGAGTAGTGATCATGATGGGTGACCTCCTGAGAAGTTTCTTAGGGTGTGTGTGAGTGAGGACAAAACACACTGGAAAGGACATGTGTTGGCCTGTGGGGAATGTCATTAGTCATATGACCCGTTCGGGCACGTGGGTGGACCCTGGGGTGGGCCCCACGTGTCTGCGGGGGCAACTGGTGGTACCTGGTAGGCCAGGACCCGACAACCATGTTAAGGCGGGGTGGCTGTGCTGTCACTGGGACCCGGTTGTCACATTTGGTATCAGAGGAGGAACCCAGCCTTAAGTGCGCGGTGCACTGCCTGGGTTGAGATGTAGGGCCCACAACGAGGGCGTTGTGCTCTAAAGGGGGGGTGATTGTAACATCCCCAAATGATAAAGGGTTAAATGACTAAATGATATGACTCATGTCAACAAGGTGCACCTTCTTTTTCGGGAGCCTACCTGATTAGAACTTCACAGTTAAGCGTGCTTGGCCTGGAGTAGTGATCATGATGGGTGACCTCCTGGGAAGTTTCTCAGGGTGTGTGTGAGTGAGGACAAAACACACTGGAAAGGACATGTGTTGGCCTGTGGGGAATGTCATTAGTCATATGACCCGTTCGGGCACGTGGGTGGACCCTGGGGTGGGCCCCACGTGTCTGCGGGGGCAACTGGTGGTACCTGGTAGGCCAGGACCCGACAACCATGTTAAGGCGGGGTGGCTGTGCTGTCACTGGGACCCGGTTGTCACACCCTAGCTTCCTATGGAGAGGCATTTGGGGGGATAAAAAGCTCCTGGATAAAGGTTTGGGTTGGAGGATTGAGAATGGCTCATCTGTCAAAATCTAGAATGATCCCTAGATCATTGATAAGGATGGTCTACGGGCTACATCCCCCGCCCAACCAGGTCTTGAAGATGCCACGGTCAGCTACCTACTTTCCAACCAGGGATAGGGGTTGGATTTGGAAAAGATCCTTGATTGGTTCAATTAAAGAGATCAAAGAATTATCCTTAGCATTCCATAGGTACCAGACGCAGGCCCAGACCATCTTTTCTGGATCAATGACATCTCGGGTGAATACACGGTGAGATCCGGTTACAGACTTGCTCTTGGAATCCACTCAGTCGGCCGGGATGGGGGACCTTGGAAATCGATTTGGACACTCAACATCCCCCAAAAAATTCATTAATTTTGGTGGCAGGTTTTCACGGGCATTCTCCCACAATGATCCTTCTCGTTTACCAACATATGGCCAGTATTATTTTTTCCCTTTCTACCCGAACACTCCATAAACTCTTCTGCACGCTATTGTTTATTGCCCGGGAGAGAAGGACATTTGGAATCAATGGGGTCCGGTTTCTGTTGCTACGCTGGCATTGGCCTCTGACCTTCCCGATGTTCTGATGCATTGGTGCTCCTCTCTCTCTCTTCTATAGATGTAGGCTCACTTTTCACCTTGTCTTGGATTATTTCGGTCCGGCGTAATGATACTGTTTTTAATCATGCTCACAGACCCACTAAATTCTGGAATGATCGGGCTACTTCTTGGAATGAGGGTTGGAAAGGACACAATGGGAATTCTATGCCGGGTGTCCCCCCCTCCCATCCCGCTCAATGTAAACCCCCAACGGAAGGGATCCTTAAGATTAATGTGGACGCGTCTCTTCTTAAGGATGGACTTGTTGCCCTCGGCCTCCTTGCCCAAAATCATATGGGGCAGATCCTTGCTGCTAAATATGAACCACATCAGGCATTCTAGGAACCGGCAGTTGCTGAGGTCATATCCATCCTTGCTGGTTTGATGCTCGTTTTTGAATGTGGACAGGGTGATATCATCATTGAGTCTGACTATCTCACCGTGATCGATGCAATTAATCACAACGACGATGACCTCCAGTCTTTTGGAATCATCATCCGGAGAATTCTCTCACTTCAGCAATGCTTCTCATTTTGTTCTTTCTCCTTCACCAAAAGGGAAGGAAATAACGTGGTCCATCAGCTTGCGAATTCAGGACCTTTCAATTCTACCCAGTTCTATTTGGAAAATTTCCCTTCATGGCTTAGCACATGTACTTCTGCTGATCTTTGTCATTAATGTTATATGCCTTTTTCAAAAAAAAACTATCAAAAGATTGATACTTGTTTATATCCAATTTCAAAATGAAATTACATACAATGACCAAAATTAGATTAAATGATAAAAATATATTCTAATTACACTTTAAAACCAATCAAAAAGATAATATAACCATATAAATAAATTAGATAAAAAGGAACCTTTGAATTAAAATACAGTATTTTTCATTATTCATAAAAAATGAATTTTATCATAAAAATACCAAAATTTTATCTAAAGTAAATTTTGATGTCCCGATTCTAAAGATGAATTTTATTTTTTCAAATATAACATATAATATTGACAAAACTAGATTTACAGAGGGTTCACCATTAAAAGGTGGTAAATCGACCTTTTAGTGAATATTAGAGTATTTATGCTTAAAATCGAATTCTTTACTTATTTTAAGCCTCTAAATTTTATTGGATAAATGTAAAAATATTCAAGAAACATGTATAATCATATTATAGTTAGTTCTATTCATTCCCTCCAATACAACGGCTAGGCGTTAACTACCATTTAAAATAATAATATTATATTATTAGTGTGCAAAGTAGGATTTCAAAGAAACCCATTGTTTCATATCAGGTAAACCATCGAACATAGAGTCCACTTTAAAGTAGAATTAATATTTAATTCAAAAATATTAATATATATGATAATTTTAATGTTCTTTATTTACCTGGGATGTTACATTTTAAGCATGAACTTCTATCCCAAAAACAAGTTTGGGGTAACCTTAGATTCATATAACTTGAGTTTATGTGACCATAAAAAGGTATTCCACACTCCTTGTTTACATGTTGGATGTTTGTACAAGACAAAACGTCTACATAAGTAATTTTTATAATCCTAGAGAAGAATCCACCTGGGGGTCACATTAAAAGAAATATCTGGTGTCCAAGATTCCATACAAGGAGTTCCTACATGGGAACCCAAGGATCACCCAAAACTACCATGCCTTGATAATAAACCACGCATCCAGCATGCAACACTGAAATAGAACCAACCCACAAGATCAACAACTTTTTAAAGCTTTACTACGGTGTAAGACTGAAACTCTCTTAGTGTATCCAGGACAACCTCAAGAAAGGGGACAAGATCATTTCTCAAGGAAGAGTACACTAAGATGATTGAACAGCTCCAGTCAATTACACCCAACTACTAGAAATAAGAACAGTCAAACACCAATTAGTTGACTTCAAGGAAGAAGTTCATCTTCTCCTACCAGCGTGTCATTACAACTAATTAAAATCCTTTAACTTCTGAGGCTTTCCATGATTGATAAAGATTTAACCACTGAGGTTCATCTGATACCAATGGTGTTTCTCAAGAGTTGAATAAACAAATAACCTCATTGATGTCATACTTCCGAGAAATCACTAACACATTTTTAAAATTTCCAAGCCACAAGACATTCAAAAACAACTGTAACCATTTTCCCTGTGGTCCTCCTAGGTTGTTCTCCTTCTACTTTGAAGGAAACTTTACTCAGAACTAACATGATTCTCAGCACCATATAAGTTTCCTAATCACAAGAGTAAATAAAACTAGCTGAACATAAGAACACTTAAACAAAACCACATTAATTGTACACGTGTCGCTTCTCCGAGACACACTCACGTATTTTAATTAATTTTTCATGAAATCCAGAACCAAACCGACCGATGTGTCAAATCATCCAAGTCCCTTGGAAGTCCTTTGGAGCATTGGGACAAACATGATTCTTTAACACCTGGTAACCCTACCTAGAGATGACCTAATACCACACTAAATAGCTCAATAGGTTTATATTAGAGTCATCTTCCTCCATATGACCACTATCTTGAACGGCACCATACCAAGTCTTCCATTACTGAGGACGAAGTGAGGGTAAATTGGCCTATAAAATGGTCGACCATGCCCAAGGCATGTCTAACCAAATGAAACCAAGCATTGATCAATTCTCACTCCCATAAAAAGGGTCAAAAAACCATGACCACCCATCCGAACAAGGTTGTCATAAAAAGGTAAGATTCCTACAAGGGACAATGACACCCAAACACAACCAAACTTCCGAAAGGTCACATGACATAGGAAGGAGTTTAAACTCAAGGTTTCTACCAACCACATGCCAGACCATTTTGAAAAAATATCAATATTAAGAATAGATCACACAAAAAAAAGTTATCAAGATCAAAAGTTGATCATATAAGCTATTTATAAGAAAAAGGCCTACGAACAACGCTCACACTTCCATTTCAGATTAACTCAAAGAGACATTTAAACTGCCCTTAAATGAGGGTTTAAATAGATAACACCATTTCAGGTTCCATTTCTAAGACCTTTACGTTTAATCGCATTTGATATTTTAAACACTTTAGGATATTTAATTGAAATCACCAAGTACCCATTTAAAATTTTTGGTCAGAGTGGACACTCAAGATGGGGTGAATTGAGTTCCAATTAAAATTTCTGTTAAAAAATTTATGATTAAAATCCCCCAAATTAAATAAAAATTAAACTGTAGTTAATTTATAAAGATTGTATGTTTTCAATTAGTTTCTAAAGAGATTGATTATTTCTCAGTTAACTCAATATAAAGATTAATTAACATTTGAAACTAACTTACTGGCTAAAAAAATTTATAAACACTTTCTAGTTTAACTATCAGAGTTACTTTAAAATAGATTTGAATTTAAAGAACTTAGCAGCGGAATTTAAAATAACATAAAATAAAAATAAGATGCACATCAGGTTTAACCAAGATGTTCAATCTCAAGCTAAGACTTAGCCCTCTCAAACAGTTTATATAAACTTTGATCCACACCATGGATCGGGGTTAACAATAGTACAAAGACAGTCCGGGTACTAAGACCTCTACCACAGTTCTACGTGGGAAAACAATAAAATAGCACATAGCCTATCCAGGTCACACTTTACCTCTACCACAATTCAAACTGGGAACTAAAAAGAGTTTATAATGATTGAGTGATGATATTAGATATCTTCCAGTTATGCTCAGGAGTCAGTGTGTAAATACAGAACACAAATAGCTCAAAATTTAAATAAATGAAACACAATAGAGCTAAACAAATAGAGATGAGTTTAGAATTCTCTTTTTGGTTTGAGTGATGCTATGGACTCCTTGAATTGATGCAGATTAAGCTTTAAGTCTTTCTCTGGTTTTTGTTGAGAAAAATAGTGTGTCGTTTTTGTATTTGACTTCCAGGTCCAAGTTGATCAGTCTGATCAGCTTGAGTGTAAGTGAAATCAGTGAAGCTCTTTACTCCTTGAGTGATCAGGTTCTTCAGAATCAGAATGTATTCTTCCTTCTTCTTCTATGCATGTTAGTCTTTGTGTATCTTCAAAATATTGTTTTGTATGTGCATGGAAAGACTGATCGATCTCTATTTCTTCATTAGTTCGAGGTTACCTTATACATATCTTCAACACCAGCAATGGGAATGATTACCTTTTTGTTGGTATGAGGTACGGTTCTTGACATGCCAACAACTATCATTAATTAATATAAGTTGCATTAAAAAAATAAAATATGACCGTTGCTAAATAAAACAATAGTAATAGAGTTTAGAGATATAGTGTCTAGTTTCCATTGGTAGCTCTTAGTATTAGTGAGGTTGTATCTGTGGACTTGAGTCAATAGATATTGCATCAGTTGCCCTATGTCAGTAGCTGTGTATCGATCACTGTCACTCTTTGTAACAGCAACTTTATGTATGAGTAGCCTTCTCTATTGGTACCTCCGTGTATCAGTAGATTGTTTGTATCAGCAACTTGATTAAATCAGTCGATTGCTTGTATCGGTGGATCTTATTTTCGGTGGCTCTTTTCTATCGGTGGACTTCATATCGGTATCTCTTTTGTACTAGTGGAATTATTTTATTGGTAGACTTGGTAGCGGTAGTCATCTGTCTGTATCAGCAGACTTGTATCAGTAGTTTTCTGTCGATATCTGTCTGTATCAGTGGACTTTGTCTGTCTATTTGTATCGGTATCTTGTATCGGTAGTTCTGTCTATCTGTTTGTATCGATAGATTCTGTATGTATCGGTGACTATGTATCAGTAGGTCTGAAGTCTTGGTCTATCAGTGACCTTTGTCTATCGGTATCCTGGTCTATCAGCGACCTTTACTTAATAGTAGACTATGTACCGATAGGTCTGTATCCATGACTCAACACTTAATACTTATCTGTTCTATGAAAATCATATCCAGATTGAGTTAGTATTATTTCAACACATGTATAAACATATATAAGAATTGATTAAAAAATTCCAATGATCATTTTGATATTTGATCAACTTAATAATATGATGTCATAGATTTAAAGAATAATTAATATAAAGATAAACATTATTTGAGATTATCGAAGAATATTGAAACATAATTGAGATTATCAAAACAGGTGAGTTCAACAATCTCCCCCTTTTTGATAATCACAAATTTTGATATTATAATCCAAAATAATCAGTAATGTATCAGTATAAAATACAATTATTTTTATTTCTCAGTGTGAGTAATGACATTTTCAAATGTGAGATTTTAAATGTATCAGAGGATATAGTATTAAACACAATTGTATCATAGGTAAAAAATGTACTAGAATTATAAAAAAAAATTATCAAAGGTAAAATATAATGGTTCTTCATATCATATTTGTCCCCCATATTTCTCCATATCACTTCTCCCCCATTGTGATTAGTAAAAAGAAGTGAACAATAGATGAGAGAAATAATAGAAATTAAAAGATAATGAAAGCATGTATATATTACTTGAGGCAAAAATACATATAAATAAAGAATTGAACCAAAAAGAAGACAAGGGATTCCTATCAAATTTCCTAGCCACTAATCAATCCATCTCCTCAGCATGATATTGGCCCTTGAAATCAGAAGAGGATTTAGGCTTTGTGGATATAGGTGGAGGCTTAGGAACACCAGTGACTATCATAGGGGGTTGAGAAAATGATACAGTTCCTAGCCTATACTGTGTAGCTCTCTGAGTGATCATAGGAGTGAGGCACCGGATTGCTTGGGCTGGAGTCATCTGAGGAATGGAGGCAGACTGAGCAGAGGTAGGCCAAGCTGGATGTAAAATGACTGGAGTACTGTCCACATGCAAAAATGGCAGCAACAGATTCCTAAAGTCCATAATTATTCCTCCTCCTCTTTCCATAGTAGAAATAAAGTCATCCTTGTTTTCCATAAACTTTTCTAGAGCAGGAGTCAACTCCCTGATCTTGCTAAATTGTTCTCTGAATAATTGAGTGACTGGAGGTAGCTTCATGTTTTCTAACAAAATCTTGAAATGATTGTTCAGCTGATGCTTAGTTTAGATCCTTTAGAAATAGAAATCCACTTTGCTGTTGACCACTTTTTGAGAAGTAGTGTCCTCTCTAATAAAATTTTGAACAATTTTCCCTATATCCCTAGTGGTAGTCACCACTTAGGTCAAAGCAGCAAAGTCTACAGAGCCACTGGTAGAGGACTGTCCAATCTCTTCTCTCATCACAGATCGAATCTGATCAATATCCAAAGAAGGTCTGGTAGTACTCCAAGGTGCAATAGTAAAGGCAACTATTTCCTTAAAGGATTTAGTCATCCCACTTATGAGATTTTTCACAAGAGAGTCCTGGGTGATGACTTGTTGTTCCATGGAAGTTTTAAATTCCTAAAAAACTGATACCATCTTGCCAACTACACTCTTCACAAAGGCTAAGTCTTTGTCTGCTTGAGAGTTATAGCACATATAAGACTCCATAGAGACAATTGATTTCATTAAAATTTCAACATCCTCTTCCAAGATTGAAACTTGATTCTAGAAGGCCTTGAATTCATCCAAAACATCATATACAGATTCAGTCATCACAGACTGAATAGAAGAAATTAAAGAGGTTTCCATTCTTTTCATTTCTTCCACAAAACTGGCCTGAAGATCAGACTTCAACTGGTTTAAATCAGATTTTCTTACTATATCCTTAGGTAAAGTGTCAGAAAGGAGATTATAGGTGACAAGAGGTCTATTGATGGGTGTCTCATCTTCTAAATCAGGATAGTCTAACCCAAACACTATAAAACCCGAGACTTCAGCCCAGTCTTCAATCTCGTGAGCAACTGAAATAGTACCATGTATGGTAGGATGCTCCCCCTCAATCTGTGCATTCTTCTGTATATGTACATTAATAGCAGCCTCAGTAAGTTGGTCTTCCTTAGAAGAATCTTCCACAACCATCTCCAATTCAACAAAAGGAGGCTCCTCAGGAATAGGTGTAGGTATATTTACATCATCAATTTCCTCAGTAGGCATTGAGGAGTGCCCAATCAGTGGTCTAAGACTCAAGAAGGTAGAAACAAATGCTTCAGTTTCAGATTATTGTTCTTCCTCATTTTATGAAGTAGGTTGGACTTCCTCATGATCTGAACTAGGTTGGTATTCCTCTTCAACAAGGGATTTTTCATTTTTCTCTTCCAAGACTATTTTCTTTCCAGATTTTACAACTTGAGTAGCTGGACTAGGAGGTAAATCAGGATCCCCTCCATCTGCTACAGAGGTATCCTCCTTATCAGTGTCATCACTATACTGAGGTTCCTCTTCATTAGGTCCTAGACCTATATCTCTTATATCATTTGGCCTATTAGTATGGTCAACAGGGTTAAACTTATCATACACCCTCTCATCATCAATTACCCAATGCCTTTTCCATGGGTTCCACCTAATCTTCATATACTTACAAACTATGACTGTGATGAAAAAATTGTTCCTTACCACCACTTTCTCATCCTGAGACTCAGCTACTTCCTTCACATTGATCACAACCGAAATTAACTTGGCAAAGAATAAAGCATTGGACTTTGATTTGGGCCTAGTCATATCCTCAGTATGAATCATTAACAGTCTACACAGATTCACCTTAACACCATGTCTTAACAGATGCAACAAATATATATCTTGATACCTCATATTTGCAAGGTCTCCTATTCTTGGACATAGCACATGTTGGATGAACTTGAAAAGAAATCTATTTTCTCTATCCATCTCTACAGCCACCACTTTCCTTTGTTTTCCACTACCGGTGAGATCTTCCAAAGCAATCTTATAATCAAAAATGTAACTGGTAGGATGAATTGTCTTCGAGCAATACCCAAAAATGTATTCATGTGGGACTTTCAAACATTCAGCCCATTCAATATAGGAAAAAGATATTTCCTTTCCATTCACAACTGAAACCATTCTATTCTCCTCTTCATATTTCTCAAAGCGCACAAACGCATAGAACTCTTTTACCAGCTTGGGATAACAGGGTCCATTTTTGTTTGTGCAGAATTCGAGCCATCCCTGCTCCTCAAATACTATTAGGGTCAGTGATTTTCTTGGAATAATCCATTCTGCACATAGTTCCTTCTCTATTACAATTTCTCTATTCTGCAAATTCGGGTTCACTATATTCCATCATGACCATGTTCTACTTACACTACCACTAGCTTCAGGTCCTATTTTCTGATTCTTCGCATTCGTCTCATCACTCTCATCTCTAACTATTGGGATATTTGTTCTTGCCATCTCCAATATAAGAACTTATGGGTTTTCGCGAAATGCGGGGATTCAAGGAGTTGGGTTTGAGAGAGAGGAGTTCGCGGTGGATTGAAATGTGATCTAGGATGTTTTTATCATTTAAGAACCGAAATGTAATAAAAAAAATATACTGAAAACAATAAGATATTCGAAAATCAGAAAGTACATGACATATCAGTGATAACTATCAGTGAGCACCCTAACGCTGAGATTTACCTATCGGTGAGGTCTATCTAATGGTGAGGTGTGTCTAGCAGTGAGGACTCTAGCGGTGAGGTCTCTAACGGTGAGGTATCTAGCGGTGTGGTGTGCCTAACATTGAGGTTTGGCTAACATTGAGGTTTTTCTAACAGTGAGGATTGGATAACAGTGAGGATTGGCTAATAGTGAGGATTGGCTAATAGTGAGGTTTGGCTAACGGTGAGGTTTGGCTAACAGTGAGGATTTGCTAAACAAAGTATATCATCCCTAACTCATTCCTAATGTAACTCAACCTATCTGAGATTAAGGGATTGGTGAATATGACAGCTAATTGATGTTCAGTACCTATAAATTCAAGAGTAATATCACCTTTTTTGTAATGATCTCTCAAAAAGTGGTGCCTTACATCAATCTGTTGGTCCTAGAGTAAGACATAGGGTTATTTGAGATATTAATCGCACTAGTGTTATCATAGTTTATAGATACATGTCTAAATTGATATCCATAGTCTAGTAAAGTATGTTTCATCCACAGAATTTGTGCACAGCAACTACCAGCAGCAATTTATTCTGCTTCAGCAGTAGACAATGCAACATAATTCTTCTTTTTACTACACCATGATACTAAGGACTTACCTAGAATATGACATGTTCCAAAAGTGCTCTTTATATCTAACTTACAACCAGTAAAGTCAGCATCTGAGTAACTTATTAAATCAAATGATAGTCCTTGTGGATATAATAATCCTAAGTTAGTAGTATGTTTAAGATATTTGAAAATCCTTTTAACTACAAGCAAGTGTGAATCTTTTGTATTAGCATGAAATCTTGCACACATACACACACTAAACATAATATCTGGCCGACTAGCAGTAAGATACAGAAGACTCCATATCATACCTCTGTAGTCGGTTTGATCTACTGGTTTTCCAGATTCATCAGCATCCAACTTACAAGTAATAGTAATGGGTGTTTCATTACCCTTACTACCATCCAAACCAAAACTTTTTAAAAGATACTTTGTATATTTACTTTGATTTAAAATAATACCATTTTCATTTTGAAAAACTTGAAATCCAAGAAAATATTTGAGTTCTTCCATTAAACTCATTTCAAATTCATTTTGTTTAGTCTTTGAAAAATCAATACACAAAGAATTTTTAGAAGATCCAAAAATAATATCATCAACATTGATTTGCACTATTAAAACATCTTTAGAAATTATTTTGATAAATAGAGTTGGATCAAAAATCCCTTTAGAAAAACATTTTGAAATAAGAAAATTACTAAGTCTATCATATCAAGCTCGTGGGGCTTCTTTTAAACCATATAAAGCTTTAGAGAGCTTAAAAACCAGATTTGGAAAATGAGGATTAGTAAATCCAGGTGGTTGTACAACAAAAACATCTTCAATTATAAAACCATTTAGAAAATAACTTTTAACATCCATTTGATATAACTTGAAATTCAAATGAGTAGAATAGGAAAGTAGAATCATAATAGCTTCTAATCTAGCTACAGGTGTAGATGTTCCCTCATAGTCTATTCCTTCCTCTTAACTATACCCTTATGCAACTAGCCTTTCTTTTTTTTCTAATGATATTTCCTGATTCATCAACTTTATTTCTAAAAACCCATTTAGTGCCTATGGTCAAAGTATCCTTAGGTCTGTCAACTAATTCTTAGACATTGTTTCTTTCAAATTAATTTAATTATTCTTGCATAGACATTACCCAAAATTCATCATTGATTGCATCATTGATATTTTTAGGTTCTAACTTTGAAAGAAAATCTTGATGTTCAACTTGATTTCTTAGAGAATCTCTAGTCTCTGTCCCTCTATCAAGATTAACTACAACAACATCTAAATTATGTTTCTTTAGAATCCTAGTTGATCTGATAAAGGTAGGACTATAAATTTTGGGTTCTTCTCTAGGTTCGGGTTCATCATAAGAATATTCTAGAATATTTTCAGAATTTCATGGTTTTAAAGTAGGGTCACTATTTTTGTCATTATGATTTAGAATTGATAAATCTTCGTCAAGACTATCAAGAGGGGTCTTAGGTTCATGTGGATCAGTTTCATCAAATTTTATGTGAACAGATTCTTCCACACATTTGGTTCTTTTGTTAAAGACTCTATAAGACTTACTGGTTATAGAGTAACCTAGAAATATTCCCTCATCACTTTTAGAAGAAAATTTGTCAAGATATCCTTAGTATTATGAATAAAGACTTTGCAACCAAAAACTCGGAAGTAACTCAATTTAGGTTTCCTATTATTCCATAGTACATAAGGGGTATTTTTGAGAACAGGTCTAATCAAGACTCTATTTATAATATAACAAGCTATATTGATAGGTTCAGCCCAAAAATAAATAGGTAGGTCATACTCATTAGGCATAGTTTATGCAATTTCTTAAAGGGTTTTATTCCTTCTTTCAACTACACTACTCTGTTAAGGTGTCCTAGGGGTAGAGAAATTATGATTGTATCCATTTTATGAGCAGTATGATTCAAATTCATGATTTTCAAACTCACGACCATGATCACTTATCAGGGTCTTAATCTTAAGTCCACTAAGGTTCTCTACAAACTTGGAGTATTTAATAAAATAGGAACAATCTTCAATTTTGTGAGCAAGAAAATATACCCAAGTATATCTAGAAAAGTTATCTACTAAGACATAGACATTGTGCTTCGCATTCAAGCTAGAAACTCTAGAAGGTCCAAACAATTCCATGTGAACCAACTCGAGAGGTTGAGATGTTGAAACTTCTTTCTGTAATATAAAAGAAACTTTATGTTTCTTTCCCTTTTGACAGGGAGTACAATATCTGCCTAATGAGAATTTTAGTTGAGGTAGGTCTCTAACTAAATTCTTCCTAGTCAGTTTCCTAAGTGAATATATATTGTAGTTTCCTAATCTTCTATGCCATAGCCAAGACTCTTTATGAAAATAATTTAAACAAGTAACCTTTTGTTTGGATAACGAATTTAAAATTACATCATATACATTTTCATTTCTCAAGGCAGTAAATACCAAAGCATTTTTAGAATCAAATACACAACAAGAATAATTTTCAAATTTAACATTGAAACCATCATCACACAACTGATAAATTATTAACAGATTTTATTTTAATCTATCAACAAATAATACATTAAAAATTAAAATTGAATCAGTTTTACCAATCTGGCCTAAGTCGATGATTTTTCCTTTTGAATTATCACGGAGGGTGACATGTCCTCCATAAACCTTGATTAATCTATTGAAGCATGAAAAATCTCTTTTCATGTGTCTTGAACATCCACTATTCAAGTACCATGTCTTCCTACATGAAATTTTCAAAAAAGTTTCCAACAAAACAGGTTTAGATAGAAAATGATTTTGGTACCCAGATTTTCTTGGGTCCAGAAAAGTTAGCAAGCAAAACTTTCGGTACCCATATTTTCCAAATGGGTTTCATATAATAAATAGATTCAAAAGATTTTGAAAGATAAACTTAGTTTGATCTATAAATATGTAAATAGATGGTTGAGAAATAGGAATTTCCAGAGCTGGAACTAGCAGCATACTGTCCTGTTTTTGAAATAAATCTATTTTTAACAAACTGTATCTGTCCAGGTTGGTATCCCAAACCAGTAGTGTACTTTGGTGCCACATTTTTTCCAAGAATTTGAGTCAGAGTATTCTTTCCATTAGTTAACTTCTCCAAATCTGTTATAATTTGCTCATTAGAAAATTTAAGTTGAGTATTCTCCTTTAACAGTTGAGAATTCTTTTCCTTTTATATACTAAGCTCAAATTTAACAGTACCAGTCAAGGCATAATGTTTCATTAATGATTTGTACTTATCTTTCAGCTCATTGAAAGTATCTTCTAGCATATTACAGTATTCAAATAATTCTTCACTAGTTATTTTTTCTGAATCAGAATCATCTCCAGAATAATTAGAATTTAAAGCAGGAGTATCCAATGTTACCTCATATGTTTTTGTCATGAAACACATATTAGCTTTGTGATAATTTTCATCTTGAGTAGAATCAGAATCACTCAAACTGCCTTCTGAAGCACTCCAGGTTGCTTTCATAGCTTTTATATATTTTTTGTCCTTGTTTTCATATTTCATCTTGTACTTTAATTTTGGGTAATCAGCTTTAACATGTCCTTTTCTCTTTCATTCGTAGCAGACTTTGTCATCACTTTTATTAGTCCTTTTCCAATCCTTCTTCCAATGACCTTTACTATCATAATTTCCCTTATAATTGTATTTTCTGAAAAATTCCTTCTTCCTATAGAATTTCTTGAATCTCCTGGATATCTGATCCATTTCAGCATCACTGTCAGATGCACTTTCTTCACTTCTAGAACTATCACATGTAACTTGAATTTTCTCGTTGTCCTTGCTCTTGGAGGCAGTAGACTTAAATTCCACTGATCTCTTCTTAGGTTCATCATCTTCCTCTTTTTTTACCTTTAGCTCTTCTTCATAGATCATCAACTTACCAATTAACTCCTTAACATGTAGTTAACTTATGTCACACGATTCTCTTATTGAGACTGATGTGCCTCTCCATCTCTCTGGTAGACATCTTAGTATCCTCATGATTTTCTCTTTTGCAAGAACAACAATTCCAAGTGAGTTCATTGTATTTAAAATTTTGTTGAACCTGAGATACATGTTAGAAATAGGTTCGTCAGGCTTCATTTTAAAATTATCATACTTAATAGTATAGTTATCAAATATCATTTCCTTAACATTGGTGGTTCCCTCACGAGAAATAGCCAAAGTATCCCAGATTTCGTAAGCAGTCTTAGAAGCAGATATTTGATTAAATTCTTCATCTCCTAAAGAACAATATAGAGAATTCATTTCTTTAAAATTATTATTGTAAGCAATTTTTGTAGGGTCATCCCAAGTAGTTCTTTCAGTTTCTGGAATATTATACTGAGTCTCTATAGCAGTCTAGATATCAAATCCTATACTTTCTAAATGAATTTTCATTTTCATTTTCCATTGGTCACAATTTTCACCATTAAAGAAAGGTGGCATGTTGGTAGCATCACCTTCTAGTCTATTATCCATAATTAGATTTTAGAAAATATATTTAAAGAGATAAAATTTATAAATAACATAAATTTAAGATATTTAAGATACAAATAAAACCACAGTTGAAAATAGAGTATTTGGAAATTCTTTTATAATTCTATTCATCTGATACCAAATGTTGGTTGGAGTGGACACTCAAGAGGGGGGTGAATTGAGTTCCAATTAAAATATCTGTTAAAATATTTATGATTAAAATCCCCCAAATTAAATAAAAATTAAACTGTATTAAATTTATAAAGATTGTATGTTTTCAATTAATTTCTCAAGAGATTGATTATTTCTCAGTTAACTCAATTTGAAGATTAATTAACTTTTGAAACTAACTTACTGGCTAAAAAAAGCTATGAAAACTTTCTAGTTTAACTATTAGAGTTACTTTAAAATAGATTTGAATTTGAAGAACTTAGCGGCAGAATTGAAAATAACTTAAACTAAAAATAAGATGTACAGTAGGTTTAACTAAGAGGACCAGTCTCAAGCTGAGACTTAGTCCTCTCAAACCATTTATATAAACTTTGATCCACACCCTGGATCAGGGTTAAAAACAGTACAAAGCATGTCCAGGTACTAAGACGTCTACCACAGTTCTACATGGGAAAACAAAAACAATAGCACACAGGCTATCTAGGTCACACTTGACCTCTACCACAATTCACAGTGGGAACTAAAAATAGTTTATAATGATTGAGTGAGGATATTAGATATCCTCCAGTTATGCTCAGGAGTCAGTGTGTAAATACAGAACACACACAACTCAAAATGTAAATAAATGAAACACAATAGAGCTAAAAAAATAGAGATGAGTTTATAATGATATATGTGTTTTGAGTGAAGCTCTAGACTCCTTGAATTGATGAAGATGAAGATTTAAGTCCTTCTCTAGTTTTTGTCAAGAAAAACAGAGTGTCATTTTTGTATTTGACTTCTAGGTCCAAGTTGATCAGTCTGATCAGCATGAGTGTAAGTGAAATCGTTGAAGCTCTTTACTCCTTGAATGATCAGGTTCTATAGACTCAGAATGTATTATTCCTTCTTCTTCTATGAATGTAAGTATTTTTTATCTTTAGAAGATTGTTTTGTATGTGCATGGAAAGACTGATCGATCTCTATTTCTTCAGTATTTCGAGGTTCCCTTATATATATCTTCAGATCCGACAATGGGAATGATTACCTTTTTATAGGTACGAGGTACGGTTCCTGACATGACAACAATTATCATTAATTAATAGCATTTTCATTAAAAACATCAAATATGAACGTTGCTAAATAAAACAATAGTAATAGAGTTTAGAGATATAGTGACTAGTTTCCAATGGTAGCTATTAGTATCAGTGAGCTTGTATCGGTTGACTTGAGTCAATAGCTCTTGCATTGGTAGCCCTATGTCAGTATCTGTGTATCGCTAACTGTCACTCTTTGTAACAACAGCTTTATGTATCAGTAGCCATCTCTATTAGTAGCTCCATGTATCGGTAGATTATTTGTATCGGCAGCTTGTTTATATCAGTCGCTTGCTTGTATCGGTGGCTCTTCTTATCGGTGGATCTTTTCTATCGGTGGACTTCATATCGGTAGTTCTTTTGTACTGGTGGCATTATTGTATCGGTAGACTTTATTGCGGTAGCCGTCTGTCTATATCAGCAGATTTATTGGTAGCTGTCTGTCGGTATCTACCTGTATCGGTGGAATTTGTCTGTCTATTTGTATCTGTAGCTTGTATCGGTAGGTCTGTCTGTCTGTTTGTATTGGTATCTTCTGTATGTTTCAGTGACTATGTATCATTAGGCCAGAAGGCTTGGTCTATTAGTGACCTTTGTCTATCAGTTGCATGGTCTATCAGCGACCTTTAATTATCGGTAGACTATGTACCGGTAGGTCTGTATTAGTGAATCAACACTTAATACTTATCTGTTCTATGGAAATCATATCCAGATTGAGTTAGTATTATTTCAACACATGTATAAACATAGATAACCATTGATTAACAAATTCCAATGATCATTTTGATATTTTATCAACTTAATAATATGATGTCATAGATTGAAAGAATAATTAATATAAAGATAAACATTATTTGGGATTATCAAAGCATATGGAAACATAATTGAGATTATCAAAACAGGTGAGGTCAACAAAAATAACACACTAGGCACTTGATTTTTAACAATCAACTCAAAGAAAACAGGCAAGTTTCATTAATTTTTTTTAATAAATCTTTCACTTATTGAAATTTAGTCTTCATTAGGAAATATTTCATTATAAATTTTTTTAATAGAAAAGGTGACATACTAGGGTCACTATAATCCAACCTGGGTTCATCAGGTTGTAACCCAATAGCATTTTATTAGTTTTTAATGTTTGAAAACACCCAAATGGGTCATCCCATAGGATACATTCTTCAACTAACCCACTTGGGTCTAGTTGTGTATTTTATAAAGGGGGAAATTTAATTTATATATATGTTAATCAACTTTTTAATTTTAAAAGAATCTAAAAATACGTGATGGTTAGATAAACAAAGTTTTAATTACATGGGTTTCCATTTCCTAATTCATAAAGCATCCATACACTTCATGGATGGAAAATTGGCTTCCATTAATTGAAACAAATCTCATTTCATAATATAACATGCTCAAATATGATGGTCCAGTTATAGGGGTGGTCATCTACCAACCTATAAACCACCCATACACTTTATAGTTTGTAATTTGGCTCCCATTTACATTCAAATCATACCATATCAAAATTTAACTTTTAGCAGCCTTTGAATTTTAACACCAACTTTAATATATATATATATAATTCTCAAAATTGATTGAATATACGGGTAACACTTTCCTAGTTATAAGGTGTCCATACACCTTAAAATCGAAAATGGGTTCCTGTTTATTCACAACCCATATATTTCTAGACCTTCCAACCAATTATGTATATCAATACAAAACTAGAATATTTGCATAAGCACAAACATAGAAGCATTATAATAATTGCTGAAGAAAGATACAAGGAAAATATTCTAAATAGGTAGGTAGCTTGACATATAAACAACTAATCACATTATACAATCAAGCATGGAATTGCAATCAAGGAACACAATCAATCAACAGGAAAACTAAAATGAAACTAAATGGAATAGAGTATGCATAACATGTTAATTCCTATGAACCTATAATGATGTATGGAATGATTCATCCTTGTCATAACTGGCCAAGGGTAAAGTTACATAAAATTCCATAAAATTCCATAAATCCACAAGAATAAAAAAATACATCAGTCACTCATGGTGAAATAACAATCAATTGTAATATCGAATACCATGAATAACAATTCCTGCCCTGAACGCTTGATCATTTCTCATACTTGAAAGGATCAGTCCCAAGTACAACTATTAACTAAATACCAACACATTTCTAGTATCCAATCTACCAACACAAAACAGTATGATATGAAAAAATAAGCTCTGATACCACTTTGTAACGTCTCAGCCCGACATACCATTAAATCGGTAGCCAGACCAGTGGGTCACAAGGCCTCAAACACATCTCTCCATATGATAGAGGCTTCTGACTACTAGTGAGGGTCTCTAGAGGAGATAGTAGGGAGAATATACCCTAATATCAAAGTATTTCAGGGAAATAATAGAATAAATAATAGTCAACAATGGAAGAAATAATAATCAAATGACAAAGAAGTAGAATTAAAATATGTTAACAACAGAATTATAGGTGGCCAATGCCAGTTTATATTAGATATTCATGTACAGTGATGATACATAAGCTTATACCTGAAACATACAACATGATTTAAAATATAGAATAATATAGGACTCATGTAAAGAAAATAACTAAAAAGACTTAATGGTATATCCATGAGAATCCTGAGCTTTAGATCAAGAATTTTCTCCTAACTCCTAAGGTATATGCACCGCAACATAAGAAATCAACCAAGGTCCATAGTCCTATAAAAAAGAAAGTCTACTCAGGTACCCCAGTGCAATGGTGGCCCGACCAGGGTGTGAGATATAAATCTTAGTAGTCCATCACCCATGGTGTCTATTCCAATATGGATAGTCAAATATGAATTAAAAACTATGTAGACATAGAGAATTAAAAAATAGAACTAAATAAATATACAACCAAGCATCCAAGTTCTTATGTCACACCTGATAGATATACCTGCTTCAACACATAACCGAAATAAGAGTTTGATCATGTCACCATATATGTATAGTATATATAGATCCATATATACGTATATATATAATCCTGGAGTGGACTGAGACATAGAATCAAGGTATCCAACACTATTATATGAGATGATAAGCTCTATAATGGGGTAGTAATCTTGATATATATATATAGCTGGAATGGACTAGGATGTAACACGAATACATCCAACACCATTCTATGAGCTGATAAGCTCTACTCTAGGGGTAGTAATCCCTACATCTTGATATAGTGGGTGTCATCATGCCTAGAACATAGGATGAAAAGTGTTAACACCATGGAAACACTCTATTATGGAACATGGTTCTCAAAATCCCATCGCCCATATTGAAGCACTGGTAAGGGTCGCCACGCTCGACACCGATGTAAGGGATCATGAGTCATCATGCTCAACCAAACTCTTACCATCATATCGCAACCTCTTTTAAAGGTGTATTTATACCTGGAATGGGGAAATAAAACCGCCCATCCATATATTTATTTATCCATTTGGAAAATAAGTATAATCACATCTATGATGCAAGTCATGAGGCGATACCTCTCACGCTTTTCATCTATATCATCACAATGTAACTATTTTTACATTTATGATGTATTGCATAATGAAATAACTCTTATAAAATTCATTATCTAAGATCAATTCAAAATAAAACATTATATTTCACAAAAATCATTTAAAAAAGCTTAACAAGGGGAATGGACTTACCATCCCATGGGTCTTTCCATTTAAAACAATTTCGTTGTTCATACCAAAACATGCCAAAACCATTATTGAATCTCAAGGTCAATGTAAGGTACCATGATAAATAAATATATATATATATATATAATAATACCATCTTGTAGAATCCATAATATAAAAACCATTTACCTTAACCACTTCATTTAACTCATTAATACATGGAAGCTACATTTCAAGGGCTCGAGTGTTAAGGAGAGTTGTCATGGCAGCAAGGCATTTTCCCACTTGGGAAATTACAAATAAAAAGGGTCCAAGCACCTAAACAATCCATTTATAAAGCATAACGTCAAGAATAAAGAACCACCAATGCAATAATCCAAGCAAGAAAACATGTATAAAGATTACTTTTTAGCTTGAAGACAGTGCACCTACATTAGAGGGGTTTATTAGTAAATCATGACATCATTTCTCAAACAATTATTTTTTTTCAATTAAGAATCATATCCAATTCACTAAAGGATGTATTTTTATAAAAACCACTATACCTGAAAAATAATTAATTAAGTTTGTAAAATAAATAAATTAATGAATTATTAAATTTACGGGGTAATTGAATGGGACCCTACCTCAAAGATAAACCTTGGCGAACACTTTGGCACTTGACACTTTCAATGGAAATGATATCTCCACACTTGAAAACACATACATTCTTATATATAAATACCCCTTAATACAATGAACATATTTCCCAAGCCATGAGGGAATATTTACAAGGAAGATATATATATATATATATACACATATACCTATGTATATGAGTGAAAGCCCTCTTGGGATTGTCAAACACTCTACACATAATACCAGGAACTCAAAAACACTTCGGCAAGGAAACACACACCCAAGGATAATTTCTAAAACCTAAAAAATTAAAATATACCTAACTATATATTGAGAAACGATGAATAATGGAGGAGAACCTTAACCCAAATCGATGAAGAATAACTGAGACGATCCAAACCGATTCTCTTTTAGTAGTGTTTTCTGGAATACACATAAGGCAGTCCCAAGAGACACTTCTCACAACCTAACAACAGAAGAAAACTAAAAAAATGGTTAACCCCTAACCCAAGGGTTTGGGTCGAACCACACCGAGTGATGGGGAAAGATAAAAATAGCCAGAAAAGGGACAGAGGAGGGAGGAGGAGGCTCACCTTGAAGGATCAAAGAGAAACCGATGGAAATAAGTAAAATAATCATTGATCCAAGAAGAGGCTGGGAGAGGGGGTCATGTTCTATGGTCGAGGGAGGGGGTTTTAAGTCGTACAAGTGAGAGGGGGAAGGGGTAAGATACTAATTTAATTTAATTTAATTTAATTTTAATTAAATTAAATTATTTTTTAAAAACAGGTCACCATGCTGGTTTGGGAATCACATTTTAGAAAATGTTTCATCAACTGTGTACCCTCTACTGGGTACCTGCAACACCTCACATGGGCTTGCTGTATGGTTTGAAAGCCATAAGATAACAGTGTGGTGAATATTTTTGAGGTACTTCCTATTTTGACTAACTGTGTGGACTAGGAAAACAGTTTGGTACACCACGCACAACTCGTGCGACAACCTCTGTCAACCTGCATAAGGCTTTAAGGTTTCAGACTAAGGGTTGCACGGTTTATGAAAAACTGCGCACCTTGTGTAGACCCTTTAAAAGTTCATTCTCTGGTTTCATCACTCTCAAAACTCCTCGAGTCACCTGAGAAACTTCTCGGGCCTTCACCCAAGTCCAAAAACAAAACTTTGAAGTGTTCTCACTCTTGAAATTTAGTTATAAATATCGATTTTAAAAATGGAATGTCCAGGAAACACCAAAGTTCAAATTCCATTGAATATTTTTACCATCTCAAAACATGGATCATTATAAAATTTCCCATGAAAATGACTTATATAATATTTAAATCAATTAATGTTTCAAAATTTCACTCTCTTTGTTATTAATATCCTTCATGTGTCTACATAGGGAAAAAAGAATCTTAATAATGAATCTAAGTGTTTATTTTTATATTAATAAAATTATGTTCATGATATAAATTTATTTTTAATTTTTATTAATTATATAATGACCTTGATTTGTTACTAAACACCAATGTATAATGTCAACATTTATTAAAATAATATAATAATAGATTTTAAAAGTAGTAAAAGAGACCTAATTTGAGTGATTTAATTTCAAAAAAAAAATTATAGATCTATAAGAAAATTTAGGGAGGTATTAAATCATTATATTCTAATTCCCCTATTTTTTTGATTTATTTAATGTTAAATTAAATGAATTATTTCAAAATTGAAAATAATGATATTTTATCAAAACAAATTTTTATTAAATTATTTTAAAAAATAAAAATCTTGAAATAAGATTAAGTGGTTTTTATATGGTCTAAAATTTCATAACTTTATCATTTCTGGTCCAATTCTTAAATTATATATAAAAACTTCATCCCTTTAATATTTAAGGAGGTTTTACTGTAGTTACAACTAAAATCGGTTAACAGAGGGTAAATCAAAATGATAGGGTTTTAAATTATGCCAAAACGTATACAAATTCTATTGTTTTATGGGATTAAAACCTTTTCCTACCTTATATTTCAATCCATGTCCATTTTCAAGCATTTTTATTGAGAATTAATTTATAATAATTTAGTATTTTTTGAAATTCCAATAGTGCCCCTCACCTTAATTCTAAAAGGGTGCGCCTACCTCACTTATTCACAATACTTTGAGCCTTCTAGTGTAACAAAACTATTTGAATTTAGATTTCCAACATTATGATAAACATTATATAGGTTTAGATCATCCCAAAATATCAACCCCATAACCCTTTATATGAGATCTAATGGAGTCTTTTCAAAGAATTGGTAATCGCCTTACCCGATCACTTTATTTTCTACTCGCCTTTAGCTTATATAAATATATGGTATGTTTTATAAAATAATAAATTATATATCCAAAATATTATAAATGCTATCATGATTATGAAAAAAACTATTATATACCCTCTTTACCGTCAAATGAGATGTTAAAGTATCGATTGTGCGTACACAAGGCTTACCTTCTCCACATAGCAACATAATTCATTTTTAATCACCATATTTTATTTATGGGTATTATGATGGGTTTCATGTTTATATATGATATTAATTACACAATAAAACCTTTTTAATAATAATATCATTTCTACCTTTTTACCACCCAATCCTTTGAGAAATGATAATGTCACTCGTACTTACGTGTGGACTACCACCTCCACAAAGTGTTGTGATTCATTTTCCATTTATATTATACTTGTATGGTAATGATTATTAATTTAAAAAATATATATGATATAATAATTATGTATAATGTTTAATTAGTATTTATCTTTATTTCATTCCATCTGTTGAAAAATAAAAACAGTGTCCATGCATATGTACGACCTACCGTCTCCATGAACAATGTAATTCATTTTTATGGCTATAAAATTTATGGATGACTCTAGATTTGTATATGATAAATATATATGATATTTATATCATGATAAATATTATGTACATGATGTGATCAAGATAAATGTACCTGGATCAAAACTACTGAACTAATATAATCATGATAATTGAAACAGTTAACACCTTGAATTAAATATTTTAATAAGGAATTTTTCACAAAAGGGGGTGTTGAAATGTTATAAAGGGAAAATATATGATATTATAATTATGAATATGAATATGTTTTGTAAGTATAATAAATAAAAATTTAACATACTATAGGTAATATTTCTTTCAAAGTAAGGTGAACTCGAGATAAGGGTTTATTTCACAATATCATCAATATCTGGGATTTCTTCTATTTAATAATTCATTGGTGAATATTAATCTTCCATATCAATGATTTCTAAAAATGTTTTTACATTTTTTTTACCATTATCCTATTATTTTTTAAAATCATTTTTACCGATGTTCTACTCTTTACAAAATGGATTTAAAGGAATCTTTTTTAAATTTTTCGAACAAGGTGCATTGTGACTTTTTCAGGAAAACTATAGAAGGAATGTTTTTTAACTTATAAAACATGAGTGGATTTTACTACAATCATGAATAATTTTTTTGATCTTTTAGAAACAATTTTATAGGGTTCTTTTAATAAAAAAGTATTATGTTAAAACTTTAAATCTTTTAAAAGGAAATTATTTCCAAATAGAATGTTTATTTTCTTAAATATTTATTCCAAGTGATCTTTCAAAATATTTTTATGATGTTAATTTTATATAATGGGGATATGTTCCAAGGATAACATAATTATTATTTATCTATATGGTATATGTTTATGATGAAAAGTTATAATTTTTATAAACCCCATTTATTTTCCATGGGTTATATTATTATGAAATTTTTAAGAAACTCATTTATTTTACATGGGTTATGTGTTAAGAAATGTTTATGAAATCCATTTCTTTTCATGGGTTTAGATATTATGTATTATTTATGATATTGTGTTACAAATATGTAGGATTTTTACTAGTTGATGTTTGGGACCTATGTCTCCCTCCTATGTAATGGATAAATATTGATATCTCGTGAGATAAACAAGATTGGAATGGGGAGTGAACCTAGTTTAGTACAGGACTCTGCCCATTATGATAGTATTGGGAGTGAACCCTAACTACTACAATGGTTTGGGGAGTGAAAAAATTCCATTATGATGTACTTGGAAATAATCCTTGACTAATAAGGAAATTATTTCTATTCTTATGTGTATGCCACAATTCCATGTCTTATGCATATATTATGATCTTGTGCTTCATGTTCTTTGATTTCATTATGATTCATTCCTTATTAACCACCAAGATTTATTCCAATACTTAATATTATGAAATTTCTTTTATAGGGTATGTTTTTAAAATGTTAATATCGTGTTACCCTTATGATCATGTTATGATTATGTGATCATTTATATATCCCTTGTTTACCCTTATTGAGCATTTGAGCTCACCCTTTTCATATGTTTCATTTACTCGAGTTATGAAGAAAGATATTAAGTATGATATGTCTAATAAGGGTTATATTTATGTAGAAAAATTTTGGAGACAATGTTGATATTTTATGAACTAGTTACTTTTGTTTCCAAAATTCTAAAGATACTAGACCTAAACAATTATAGTTTGGATCAAAATGTAATGTAATGAATAATAATATAATAATATTTAAATATATATATTAAAAGTATAGTTTGATATATTTGTTATCATAGAAAGGTTTAGTTAACATTTTGAAACTTTGATGAGAAAACTTTAGTAAGAACCCGAGAGCTTTTCTATGTTTAGAATAAAATCCTAATGTTTTTGTAATGATCATGGATGACCTAGGTTAATCCAATGGTGTCATAGAAGAAGGTGTAATTATTTATACATACTATAAATGATTTTTCTTGTTTATATGGTTTTTCACTATGACTATTCATTATGAAACTATTCTTTTTGGTTTTATTCAACATATAAAACCTGAAGGAATCGTATTAATGTTGAATGTGATGGAAAATGAAATGTTTTTTATTATGATAAACTAAATTTTATGGCAGATAGAATGAAATATATTGTTGATATGATCACACAACATTTTCAAGCTATGAATCATGTTGATATTTCAAATGAGAATAGTATGGGAAAAAATTTTGTTGAGTCCTTTATGAGGCAACATGCACATTATTTTTGTGGGTCTGTTGATCCATTGGTTATTGAGTAATAGATTTGTAGCACATAAGATATATTTTTAATCCCTAGTGTTCCTAACATGAAATGTTTATTTAATATTTTTATCATTAGGAAAGAAAAAAAATTAGTGGTGGAATCTTATCAAGAACATGATAGAATAATAAAAAATTCAATCCATGGAGTGGTATGAATTTAAATTCATATATTTCAATAAGTATTATCCTCATAATATTTATATAAAAATAGAGAAATAATTCCTTGAGTTAAAGAAGAATGATGGTGAATATGATGTTATATATGAGGTTAATTTCACAATACTTGTGATGTATACTTCCAGTAATATCATCCAACTTAAAAGTAAGGTTGATAAATTCTTTAGTGGATTAAAACCAACTTTCTAAATAGTGTTATCCATAAGGGACTTCAGTATCTATAAATAAATCGTTTGATGTGCTATTAAGGTGGAGATGGATATCGGAGTTACCCATCATTCTCATGCTTTTGATAAGATAATAAAGATGGAATTCAATGATAATTATAAAAACCTTGGAGAGAAGAAGATTATATTTCCTTTACACTCAAAATGTAAAAGGGGATATAGTGGAAATTTTCTTAAGGGAACCCATAAATCCTTCAAGTGTGGAAAGGTGTAATAAACCAAGTTCTTGTAAAATAAGTTTTATTTCATTCTAGAATTAAATATTTAAATTCATTTAAATTCATCGTGAAATAATTGATATTCATAGAAATTAAGGAATTTATACTAATAGAATAGAAACTTGACCTTAGGAATAGTAAAATGACCATTAGGAAAAGTAATTTTTGAAATAGAATATTAACCTCACCTACAATACTATAAATTAATTTTTTGTATCTTATAAGTGTAATTATATTATATTTATATCTTGGAATAAGTAAATAAATTTTTTGAAATGATAAATTAAGTGTTAGTATTTTTGTACGTCATAAATATTTAATTACAACTTTATAATTAATTTAATGATTTAAAATAAAAAAGTATTTTCATAAAATATATTCCTAAAATATTATTTGTTGTCTTATGATTATTAGATAATTTTATGATACTTTAATTAATTTTTAAATGTGTTATAAAATTAGTTATAATTTTAAAATTCATCTTTTTAGAATAAATTATTATTTTAATAAAAAAATCTAATATTTAGAAAATTATTTTTAAAAAATAGATTTCATTTTTGAACTCTACACATTGAAAAATGGTGGGGTTTAATTTTTGGGATTTTTCTGAAATACCAGAATTTTTTGTGAATAGTAAAATGTGGTAATTTATAGTGTATATACATTATAAGATAAATACACTATTCCATGATTCATGAATGATGTAAGAACAATAATCTCTAACTTAAATTAATTATTTTAAAATATTTGATGATATTTCTCAAACTACACATATTCTTGATCCAAATTAAGAAACTAATGAATATAATAATGGGAAAACACCACTCTCCTCCACTATAAATACCACCCCTCACCACCTCTTTTCCTCAAACCTCATAGCCTCTTATATTTCTTAATTTATATCCAATTACATTACCAATATTCTTACCCACATCAAATACTTTCTTGTCTCACTAAAAGTCCAAAACAAATGGCCTTAAAGAGGTTCTCGGGGAGGAGAATTCAAGAGGTAAAAATCCTCTTCCATTTTCTTTTATTTTCCTTTCAATTGGTTTTGTTTTCTTATACTCTCTTAACATTACATTTTGCAATAGGAATTAAAACTCCAGTATCTAATATATAATATAATTTTATCATGTTTATGTAAAAATTCATCATCATACTTCTTCTTCTATCCCTTTTATTATACACATAAAAAACATTGTTTGTGATGCGTTGATTTATCAACATCATGGACGGTATGGTTTCAATTTATATTATTACATTCAAATATGGCCATAAGACCATTAATATAGTTAAATAATAGTTTACTATACATATTATATTTAATATTATGTTATTAAACCAGTTTTTAAACATAATATTAATTAATAAAACAAAAGTGGTTCGCAATGATAAAAATTCACCAAGATAAACTAATGTTCACCACAAATGTTTTATCGAAAGATTCATACTCATAAAATATAATCAAAATTACATATAAGACAATTTAATATCATGTATGTTAAATAAAAAAATTTAATTTCAATTATTTAGTTTTTCTCCCTTCCGATAAGAAAATCCATAATAACCCAACCAAGGAAACCATGAAATAGATGCACCCGAAACAATGAAA
The DNA here is from genome assembly GCA_963277665.1 of Viscum album. NCBI lineage: Eukaryota > Viridiplantae > Streptophyta > Magnoliopsida > Santalales > Viscaceae > Viscum > Viscum album. Next base: position 839,799,567 of record OY728167.1, read on the forward strand.
ATAAAAAAATTTTACTAATAAAAGGGTTTAAATATGTTATAAGAATATGATTTAACTGATTATAAATATTAATATAGTTCATTAATATATTAAAAACACTCTTTAAACCATTATAAGGTATTTTTTAACATTTTTGAAGTAAGACTAACCCAAGGTAGGAAATTCTTCACCCAATTTTCATTCTTTGGGTTAACCTTCTACTTCATTGATTATGTGGTAATAAGATTATTTGGGTAATGAATTTCGTTTATGTTTCATTTTATTATTTTTATTTATAGTTTATACACATATTACTTTCCTTCTACTATTTATCACTTCAATTATATGATATTTTAAAATGACTTTTCTTTAAAAAACCTCTTTTAAAATTCTGTTTTTAAAAAGTTCAAAAGAAATGTTTTTATGCAATTATTAATGTTTTAAGATTATGTTATGGTTCTTGGGAATTATCTATGATGAAGGTTTGGACATTTATCACCCCCAAATTCATTGGGTATGTTTATGTTGGAGGTCGACCATATAGTTAATCCAAGTGTAACTATGATGGTTACTCCAAGTATAACTATGATGGTCACACCATTAGGTATTCATGAGAGTTACATTGTAAGGTAGTTGTGAGGGTTACATTTTAATGTACCCATGAGTGTTACAAATCATATGATATCCATTATGGATAAAATATTAATTAATTAATTCTTGAAGTTGCCTTTATGTTATTATTTATGGTTTCTATGTTTTAAGGAAATCTCATGTTTTCATAGAGTAACTATATTATACTTATTGGGTGAGAAGTATGTCTTTGTGGAAATAATTTCATATGTTTATAAGTATTCATTTACTAATAGTTTCTATTCTTCTTTTTTATCCCTTATTGAGATTTTTTGAACTCATCCCATGTTTTGAAATATTTTTCACAGGGATTAAGGATGGTTAAGAGAAAATGAGAAGCTAAGATAAATGTTGTGAAGACTTTTCATGAATATATTTTATTTTTTTTATTAAAAACATTTTTATTACGAAAAATTATATTTTGTTTTAAAAGTATCTAATTTTTATTATTATGGGGGATATGTATGAATTATTTCCAAATTTTCTAACACTCTAAACCAAAAAGTTTTTAGGAATGTAAATAAGTGAATTCTGAAGGAATTTACTAGATTATGTAATGTTTAAGGTCAAGTCCTTATAGTTAGTATGAGATCCAGGTTTAGATAAAATTAGGTGATATAATGATGTTAATATAATAGTAGAAATGATTTTTACCTTATTTTATATTGAAATGATATAGCATTTAAATATTACCATGCTTCTTCATATATGATATGTCTATTGAGAATGGTTTTCCACAGATGAAATAGAGAATCTGAAGTAGGAAGGAACCGAGAGGATGATTTCATTTAGAATACACAATCTGGAATAGTGGGAATTGGAACCAAACAGTTTTTGATAGTATTGGATCAATTTATGGGGCTATAAATAGCGGCCAAATCCATACAAGATAAAAACCAGATCTACCACAAAGGAACATGATGATAGTGGAACATTTTATGAGGTCAAACCCTCCTTCTTATAGTGGATCTTATGACCCAATGGTGGATGAAGGATGGATTAAATCCATTGAAAATATATTCAATGTTATGGGGTGTTCATATAATAAAAACGTTAGTATTTTCATTTATTTTTTTGAAGGTGAATCTAAATAGTGGTGTTCAATGGTCAGGAATATCAAGGATTGCGATGAGATTGGTGCCTTGGAATGGAATGAATTTAAAAACATTTTCCCTGAAAAATATTTTCTTAGGGTGGTTTGATGTAGGATGCAAAAGAAATTCATTTAATTGAAACAAAACGAGGAGGATTAAGTGGCCTTGTATGATGTAAACTTTACCTGATTGGAAGGGTAAACTTTAAATCATATTCACTATCTTGATATAAAAGTCAATCATTTTTACTCAAGATTGAATGCAATGTATTGAAGGGCATTGGATTCCCATGAATTCAAAAGTTATGATAAATTATTTTATCATCTAGGAGGATATAAATATAGTTTAATAATTATCACGTGTACTTTGAAATCAAGCAGAAGAAGTGGTTCAGATGGAAAAAGATGGGTAAGAATAAATCAAAGAAATATGATGGTAAGAAATTCCTATTTATAGTTTGTGAAAATTGTGGTAAAAATAATTCTGGGTAATGCCTTAACAAAAGTGGGAAGTATTTTTGATGTGGAAATTTTGGATATATGGTCTAAGATTGTAATGAATATTATATTATGATTAATTCTGATAAGAAAAATATAAATTGTTTTAAATGTGGTGAGATGGGTCATTATGCAAATACCTATCCAAATAAAGATCGGAATGATATTAAGCGATCCATATTATAAGCATAAAGGTGAAGTGAAATCCTTTCTGACTACTTCATTATATGTCATTCTACCCAATGAAGTGGTATTAGGTACTTTTTTTTGTTTACTCATATTTTTCTATTGTTTAGTTTGATATAGAGTCTACACATTCTGTTTTTTTTATAAATTTTCTTGTAAATTGGAAATTTAACCTCAAGAAATGAGACCAAAACATATTGTTAAAACAACATGGGTAGATATTATAGGAAAAAAATTATAATAATATTCCTATTATTTTCTATGGAAAGACATTACCTAAAAACCATGTTCCTTTTCCCTTATTATAGTTTGATGTTATTCTGGTAATGGATTGGAATTTTGTTTATCATGAAAAAATTGATTTTAGATCTAAAGAAGTTTTTTTTTTCAGAAAGTGTTTTAGTTTTTCTACAAGGATAAAACCATAAAATTGTTAACATATCAGGAAGATGAGGAACTGTTAACATATTAAAATGAAAGTTCCCTTTCTCATATTTATGAAAATAAGGGAAATTTCCAGATTAATAATGTGCCAGTGGTAAATGAAAACCAAGATATTCTTCCAGAAAATTTTCCCAGTGCAATACCTGATTGGGAAGTTGAATTTACTATTAACTTGTATCATGATTCTAAGCCTATTTCAAAACTGCCTTATCAAATGGTTTAAGTGGAATTTCTTGAACTGAAAAATCAGTTGTAAGAGTATCTTGAAAAGGGATTCATTCTTCCTAGCACTTCTCCATAAGGTTTTCCTATTTTGTTTGTAAAAATAATGATGGTTTTATGAGACTTTTCATTGATTATAGATATTTGAATAACATAACTGGTAAGAATAAGTATCCTTTTCCTCATATCAATAAATTATTTGGTCATCTCCAGGGAGATCAGTATTTTTCCTAGATTAACATGAGATCTGGGTACCATTAGTCGACGGTGGATGAGGATGACATCCCGAAAACAGCTTTTTATACTAGATATGGTCATTATGAGTTTTTGGTTATGCCCTTCGGTTTGAAAAATTCCCCTAATATATTCATGGATGTTATGAATAGAATGATCCAATAATATTTTGATATGTTTTTTTATTGATGATATTTTGGCCTCTTCAAAAAAAATTAGGATCATGAAAAACATTTATGGAATGTCTTGAAAACTCTCAAAAAAGGAAGTTATATGGAAAATTTCATAAATGTGCTTTTCTATTGAAACAGATTTAATTTCTTAGTTAAATTGTAAATAAAAATGGAATAGTAGTTAATCCTATAAAAAAATTAGTTGATGAATGTCCAAGACCTACAAATGTTACATAGATTCATAGTTTTCTTGGATTAACGAGTTATTACCAACGGTTTGTTAAAAATATTACTAGATTATCTAGCATGATGACTAAGTTAACAAAAAGGGGTTAAATTTTATTTGGATAGAATAATGTGATATATTTTTCAGGTACTTAAGAAGAAATTGGTGATTGCTCCAGTTTTGGACCTCCCTCTAGAAATGGGGAATTTGTCATCTATAGTGATGCTTCATTGAAGGGACTTGGTTGTGCTCAATTGCAGAATGATCAGGTAATTGATTATGCTTCAAGAAAACTGAAACCTAATGAATTAAATTATCTCAAACATGATTTAGAATTGGAAGTACTGGTTTTTACTTTGAAAATTTGATGGAATCATTTATTTAGAGCCAAATGTAAATATATACTGACAATAAGATTATGAAGTATATACTCACTCACAAGGAATTCAACATGAGGCAGAGAAGATGGGTTGAAATAATAAAGTATTATGATTTCATGATCAATTACCTTCCTAGAAATGAAAATAAAGTGGTTGATTAATTTATTTGAAAAAATCATACATCATTAACCATGTTACATTTGAAACAATACCCCTTGAATAATTATTTGATGAATTTTGTTTTGGAAGTTTTTGATGAAGGAAATTCCTCTGTTTTATTTTAGGTGTTAGTGCAGCCATCTCTATCATCTAGAATTAAGAAAGTGAAAAAGGAAGAATATGGGTTACATAAAAAGGTAGAATGGGTTAGAAGAGGTATGTTTGTATAATTTAACTTTTATGAAGATTGTTTTTTAAGATTTGGAAAGAGATTATTTGTCCTTGTGTTTCCTAGCTGAAGAAATAATTATTGTGTGATGCTCATAGTTCTATATTTTCAATTTATCATGGTAGTACTATGATGTAAAAATATGTTCTAGATTATTACTGGTGGGATTTAATGAAAATATATATTGAATATTTTACCATGAATTTTTTACATTTAAATAGGTTAAAGCAAAGCGACAACTACTAAAGGGGTGCTTAAGCCTTTTCCAGTGCCATAGTGGAAATGGAAAAATATACCTATGGACTTCGTTGTGGGACTACCAAATACTTCTAAATGTAACAATGGGATTTGGGTAATTATTTATTGGATGAATAAATCTAAACATTTCCTTCCTATCCGAGATACTTTGTCTTTGGATCATCTTTTGTGACTGTACCTCATAGAGATTGTCAGGTTAAATGTAGTTCCTCCCTCTATTGTATCTGACTGTGATCCCAAGTTCAATTATAAATTTTGGAAAGTAATGAAGTATTTTTTGGTCACAAAATTAAATTTCAATAATGCTTTTCATCCTCAATCTTATGGAAAAAAATGAGGGAACAATTCAAACATTGGATGATATTCTTCGATCTTATTCAATGGACTACCATGGAAGCTGGGATCAACATCTTTGTTTAGTTTCCATTTATTATAATAACAGTTTTCATTCCATTATACAGATGGATCCTTTTGAGGAATTATATTGGAATTTGTGTCAAAATCCATCATTTTGGGATGAAATTGAGGAAAGGTAGTTGATTGGACCAGAATTAGTAGAGGAAGTTGCTCAAAAAGTGAAGATGATCCAGCAACACATGAGGACAACTCAGAGGAGGTAGAAACATTATGCATATAACTTGAGGAATGAATTTTCTTTTGAGATAGCTGATCATGTTTTTATTATAATATCACTATGTAAAATTTCATTTCATTTTGGTAATAAAGGAAAGTTAATTCCATGGTTCATTGGACCTTATGAAATCTTGAAGAAATTTGGACCAATCACCTGCTCAGTAGCTTTACCTTAGAGTTTATCTTAGGTGCACCTTTTTTATGTTTTGATGTCGAGAAATTATGTTTGATATCAATTTCATGTTTTGAGCCTAAAAGTAGTCCATAGGAAGAGAACCTTTCTTATAAATAAAAGCATATTCAGATACTTGATCATAGAAAGAAAGTATTTTGGAATAAGGTAAATCACCAGGTTAAGGATTTTTGGAGAAACCACATGGTTGAAGAAATAACATGGGAATCTGAAAATGATATGAGGGAAAGGTACCATCACTTCTTTAATAAGTAAATAAAAAATTGTGAGGACAAAATTTCCAGAAGGTAGGGAGATTGTAACAACCCATGTACTTATAAAATAATTTTTTTTTCATTATGGAATTAAATATTTAAATTCCTTATACATTTATAATTAAGTAATTGATATTTATATAAATTAAGGAATTTGTACTGATAAAATAGTAACTTGACCTTAGGAATAGTAAAATGACCATTAGGAATAGTAATTTTGGCCAATAGAATAGTAATCTCACCAGTGAGAGTATAAATATTATTTTTTTATCTTATAAGTTTAATAATGATATATTTATATAATGTAATAAGTAAATTAATGTTTTGGAAATGATAAATTAAGTGTTGGTGTATTTGTAGGTCATAAATATTTAATTATAATTTTATAATTTAAAAGAAAATTTATTTTCATAAAATAGACTCATAAATTGATATTTTGTTGTCTTATGATTATATGATAATTTTATGAGACTTTGATTAATTTTTCGAAGTGTTATAAAATTAATTATAATTTTAAAATTGGTATTTTTTGAATAAATTATTATTTTAATAAAAAAATAAAATTTATCATAATTAGAAAATTATTGTAAAAAAATTTAGTTCATTTTTAAATTCTAAAAAACAAAAAATTGTTGGGGTGAAATTTTGGGATTTTTCTGAAAAACGTGATTTTTTTGTGAATAGTAAAATACGACAATTTACAGTATATATACATTATAAGACAAATACACTATTACTTGAGTTATTAATGATGTATGAACCTTAAAATAGAAATTAAATTCATTATTTTAATATATTTGATGATAATTCTCAAACTATTCACAGTGTTGAGACAAATTAATAAACTAATGAATATAATAATGAGAAAACACCCATCTCCTCAACTATAAATATCACCTCTCACCACCTCTTCTCCTCAAACCTAAAATCCTTTTATCTTGCTTAATTTCTATCCAATTACCTTACCAAGCCTATTACCCATTTCCAAAAACTCCTACTCTCACTAAAATTCCAAAGCCAATGCCCTTAAGAAGGTTCTCAAGGAGGAGAATTCAAGAGTTAAAAATGCACTTTCATTTTCTTTTATTTTCTTTTCAATTCTTTTTATTTTCTTACACTCTCTTCACATACCCTTATACATGTGGAATTAAAAATAAAATACCTTTTTTATACTGTAATTTTATCTTTTTGTGGAAAAATTATTCATCATACTTCTTCTCCTCTCCCTTTTATTATAAAAATAAAAACATTGTCCGTGATGCGTCGATTTAACAACATCGAAAATGATGTGTTTTCAATTTACATTACCACCTTTAATTATATTCATAAAACTACTAATATGGTTAAATAATATTTTAATATAAATATTATATGTTATATTATGTTCTGTAAATAGTGTTTATACATAATATTAATTAATAAAAAAAAAGTGGTTCGTAATGATCAAAATTCACCAAAATAAAGGAACGTTCATCACTAATGTATTATCTAAAAATTCATACTAATACCATATAATAGAAACTATATATAATGCCCTTTAATATTATTTATGTTCATTAATAATATTTAATTTAACTTATATTTTTTTTCTCCCTTCTGATAAGAAAATATTTAATAAAACAACCATGGAAACCATGAAATAAATGCACCTGAAACAATGAAAATGAGAAACATATTATTAATAAATGGGTTGAAATATGTTATGATATTATCATATAAGTAATTTAAAATATAAATAGGTTTCTTAAATATATTAATAACACTCTTTAAACCATTATATATGAGTTTTTAATGGTTTTTAAGTAAGATGAACCCGATGTATGGAAATTCTTAACCCAATTTCCATTATTTGGGTTAACCTTCTACTTCATTGATTATGTGGTAATAATATTGTTTGTGTAATTAATTTTATTTATATTATGTTTTATTATGTGTATTTATATATTATACACATATTCATTTCATTATTTTAATTCTAACTTCAATTATATTATATTTTTAAGGGTCTTTTCTTTAAAAATCCTCTTTAAAAATTTTATTTTACAAAATTCAGAAGAAATTTTTTTATGAAATTATTCATGTTTTATGATTACTTTCCTGTCCATGGGAATTTCTTATGTTTAATTTTATGAAATATATATCCCTTAAATTCATTTTGAATGTTTATTATGGAGGTCTACCATATGTTTACTCCAAGTGTAACAGTAATGGTTACACCATAATGTAGCTGTGAGGGTTACATTGTAAAGTAGCCATGAGGGTTACATTATAAGGTAGCTTTACAGGTTAAAAATCATATGTTATCCACGATTTTTACAATATTAAGTAATTAATTACCCAATTTAACTTTATTTTATTATTTATGTTTATTATGTTTTATGGAAATCACATGTTTTTACAGAGTAACTATATGATACTTATTCAGTGAGAATTATGTCTTTGTGAAAATGATTTCATATGTTTATAAGTAGTCATGTACTAATGGCTTCGATCATTATTTTTATCCCTAAAATAGCTTTTTTTTCTAATCCCAAGTTTTAGAATGTTTTTCACAAGGTTTAAGTGTGGGTAGGAGAAATGGAGAAGAAAATATAAAAGTATTGATCACTTTTCTTGAATAGATTTCGTGTTTTTTATTAAAAATTTTGTATTATGAAAAATATGGATATGGTTTTAGAAGTATCCAATTTGTATTATTATGGGTTGATATATATGAATTTTGTCCTATTTTTCTAAAACTCTAAATCAAAAGTATCTTTGGGTATATAAAGATGTGAATTCTAAATGAATTTTCAAGATTGTGTAATGTTTAAGGCTTGTTCCATATAAAAGGAATGCCATCGGGAAATCTAGTACTAAAGTGATGGGAAAAGGTTAGATAATGATATGAATGGAGAGAAATATGAATTGAATGTACCACACACAATCCATTGTTTTAAATGAAAAGAGTAATGTAATTATGCTAACCAGTACCCGAATCCAAAAGTTAATGATGGCGATCGATGTCAACAACCTCTTAATCCTAAAGAAAAAGGGAAATCTCATGCGATCACTATTTAAAATGAATTGTATGATAACAACATGATTAAAGACACACTTACCCTCAAATCTATAACCACTAATATCATAAATGCTTCTAGATCTAAAAACACTCTTATATCTATAGAATTTTCCAGGTCTCACAGTACCACCTCAAAAATTAGATGTTGAGTTATTAGTAAAAATCCCTAAGGGTACAAAGATCTTATCCAAAGTCTATGATTCTTCTCCAATTGATTTTTTTGGGAATATGTTTTCTAAAAATCATTTCATTCATCCTCTAGTTGAATTCTATGTTATTATGTGAATGTAATGACTTTCTTTACATAAATCCCACAACAATTACCAAGGAAAGGATGTATTGTTTGATATTCTGAAACAACATTTGATTACCTTCCATTGTGATGAAAAAAATGAACTTATAATTTAAATTACATCCATCATATGGTTCATGGTTCCTATTAAAAAGAGTAATTTATTTCAGTTGGGTAGGGATAAACTCATCCTCAATGATATGCTTATTGCATGGGAGTTTATTGATATATTTCTTGAAGAGTTTTATCATCTTCCACTGAATCTTAAATTTTAGTTTTCAATTGAAATAATACATAGTCATACACTTATTTATAACAATCAATGTATAATAGCCTTGATTGAGTTTCATGAGTAAAAGAAGTAAAAATAGGATAACCCTAATAAGGGGTTCATTCAGTCAAGTACATCACCTTGGGATGTACCTATTCTGTTTAATAAAAATAAATATAGATCAATCAGACTATACAATGATTATCGAGAACATACCAAGATTAGTATCAAGAACAAGTAACCTCCACCCTGCATTTATTGAAGGATTTATTAACTCCATCGATCTCAATACATTTCCATGATTGATATTTATTATGTATATCATCAATTGTGATTCTAGAAGGATGATATACCCAAGATTAAATTTTTGACAAGGTATGGACACAATGAATTTATAGTGATTACATTTGGTCTTACTAATTCCCCTACCATATTCATGGATTTAATAAATATATTCTTTAGATATTACCCTGATCAACTTGTGATAGTATTTATCGATTATTATATTAATTATTCAGATATCAAGGAACAACATGAAGATCATTTGAGGATTATGCTGAAGACCGTAAGGAAGGTGAATCTTTATGAAAAATTTACTATGTGATAATTTTATCTTCATAAAGGTTCATTCTTGGGTTATATATTCTCAAGCGAGGGTATATCAATAGACCATTAAAATATAGAATTTATTGAACATTATCCCAGAACAACCATAGTGACTGAGATCCATAGTTTTCTTGTTTTATTAAGATATTATCATAACTTTGAAAATAAATTTTTAATGAATATTTAATCCACTCAGTAGGTTTACTTGGAAGGGATCCAAGATCCTTTGGAGTGATGAATCTAATGATTGTTTTAAGGAACTCAAGATAAGGATTTTCGGTTCCCCTATTCATATAGTACCCCTACAATAGAGAAGGGTTTTTAATATATATTGATGCATCAAATAAGGGACTTGGATGTTTCCTCATGCAGAACAAAATGGTTATATATTTTTCCATGTGATAAATTAAGGTTCATGAAAAAAATTACCCAAGTCATTATTTATAGTCAATTGTGGTAATGTTTTCATTAATGATTTGGAGGAATTATCTCTATGAATAAAATTGTGAAAAATATATTGATCAATGTAATTTAGACAATATTTTCACTCAAAAAGTGCAAAACATGCTCCAAAGTTGATGGTTGGATCTGACTAAAGATTATGACTACTCAATACATTACCACCCTGGGAAAGTAAAGAAGGTGGGAGATCCTCTATGTTGAAAGATTATACTAGTTTTTCTATGATGAGGATCACAAAATAACAGAGATTTATGGAATTTAAAAGCATCAATATTGAAATCTAGAATGAAGTGTATAAATATTATCAATCTCAAATGAGTGAAACTATATATCCATGTGAATATTAAATAGCTGTCGAAAAAAAATGTGGAGTAGAAAAATATGGTGAGAAATGTTCCTGAGTTAACCCTTGATTATGATGGAGTAATAAGGTTTAAGAACCATGTATGTGTCTCTTTAGTACCATATTTGAAGGAATAGTTGATGGATTAATCTCAATTATTTCTCAATGGATTTCAAATGTGATTGTGATCAACACCTTCTACTGGTAGAATTTTTTTAAAATAATATATTTCACTCCAATATTCAGATTTCTTCTTATGAAGCCCTAAATGGTAGGAAGTGTATAACTTCAACATGCAAGAATGAAGTTGGATAAATTATTTTATTGGGATATAATCTAATGAAATTTAGGATCATTTTAGATCCATTCAATAGCACACAAGAGCTTCATAGTTTCGATAAAACATTTATACTGAAAATAATTGGAAAGATCTAGAGTTTAAAGTTAGTGATAAGGTATTAGTATGAATATCTCCCTTGAAGAGGGTGATGATAAATAGAAAGAAGTAAAAACTATGACCTAGATATATTGGAACTTTTTAAATTCTTGATCATATCAGTATGGATACTTATCTATTGTAACTTCCACCAAATATCCCTATAGTTCATGATGTGTTCCATATCTCTCTCCTGAGGAAGTATATAACTGATCCTTTAGATGCACTATTCTTATAACTCATACCACTATCATAATATATTTCTTAGGAATAACAATTGATAGAGTTTTTGGATCATAGATAAAAATTTCTACAAAACATAACCCCTCACATAGTCAACATTTTGTGCTGAAACCACAAATTTGAGAAAGCTATGTGGGAACCTGAGGACCAAATGAGATAGAAATATCCTCATCTACTTGAATCATAGTGAATAATTTTGAGGGAAAAAATAATTTTCAGGGATTATAATGTAACACACCCAAAATTTTTATAAAATATTTATATTTAAATAATTTTATTTATTCGATAGCTTTCATTGCACGCAACGCCATGTTTAAACAAACTGCAATATACAACTAATACATTATAATTTAAAATTAAATTTATTGCTAGTCATTATACCGGGGTTTATGAATATTATTAACTAAATTATAAAAAAATTATTTTTTATATATGTATAAAATCAATTGATGGGATGGCACCACACTCGCCCGGTCGACTTCTTCTCTCCCGTTAGGGTTTCCCCATCTCCGCCTGGCGCCGCCATTGCCAGGAGTTACTTCTTCCCCCCGCATGGGTATCCTGCTTGTAGGGTTCTTCTCTCCCTCCCCTCTTATAGTGGCGGTTCTTCTCTTACCATCTCATGGATTTATTTCAGCTTTGGGTTTCCACTTCCTCTTTCTCCGCCGTTGAGTTCGCGCCTCACTTTCAACCAGTGGATTTGTCCACATCACTCCCTTAGTCCAGGTCTACTCCGATCTGGTCTCCCCAGCGTCGTTGTTGCTTCATCGAGCAATGGCAGCTGGGGTAGGATTATAAGAGTCTCCGGCTTCTTTGTAGGTGGTTCACGTCGAGATACAGGGATTTGGGATCTCAGATGGCGGTGTCCGTGGGTGTTCGTCGTTTGAGATCGTGCAGTGATCTTTGCCCTGGATCATGCGTCGATCTGCTGGATTGATTGTGACTGTGTGATTTTTGGTGGATTTTGGAGTGGTCATGCAGATTTTTGGTTGTTCTTCATTGTTGTATCTCTTGTGTGCCATTTCTTCCTCCCTGAAGCTGATTTCCATTGTGAAGCATTTGTCGCGATGGGAGCTTGCTGTCTGTCTCTTTTCATTTGGAATGAGTTTTATGTTTGCAGATTTTGTTGAGTGGGAGATCTCGAAGGAGGGATGGGTGTCTTGACACCCATCATTCAACCGTCTGTCCTCTCCGTGGATGGATGGGTTCCCTGATAGATTTTTCACGGTGTTCTCTGGAGGATGTTGTGGTACATCATGTTGATGGTGCAATGTGTTTCTCATCTACACCGCCGGGGGGGGGGGGGGGGGGGGCTCAAAAGAGAGATAGGTGTGCTGGCTCCTATCGTCTAGTCTTTCTCTCATTCTAAGAGTGAGTTGGAGGAGTGATTTTCCTTGTTTGTGTTACCAACACGATACATTTCATCGTAGAGGGGGTGATGCAATATTCTTGGTGGATTTCACTATTGAATTCTTGGTTAGGGGGGTGATGAGACTTTTTGTCTTATTCTTATTTTGTTTTTTGCTTCTCTTTGACTTTTGGTCTCTTGTATGGGTCCGTGCCCTGTTTTTCTTGATTTTTGCATCTGTCTTGGTTTAGGGTTACTTCTTTTTCCCTTAAAAAGGAGTTTCTTTCTTATTCAATAAACGGGGTCTTGCCCCATACCTTTTTAAAAAAAAATTATAAAATCAATTCATTGATTATCAATTGATTATAAATGAAAATAAAAAACATCTAAAATAAAAAGTAATATTTTTCTGAAAAATAGTTTTTATGTGCGTAATGTATTTTTATCTTAATAAATAAAATTAACTCCTATTGTTGAATAATTTAAATGGAATTTATATATTATTTACTTCAAAAAAAATTTAAAAAATAAACAAATAATTTTCTAGGCATTGGATAGGAATAAATCCAGTTTTATGCTGAAACTTTATTTTCTCTAAAAATAATGTTTTTGTCACATTTTTTACATATAAATTAAATTTAATTTATTCCATTTATAGGTATTTAATTAGACAAATTTTATTATATTTTTATAATTAGTAGGTTCAATTTAGGTAAATAGTCTATTTTTATTTTTGGTCAATATTTATACTAACTGTGGAAACATTTATCACCGTAGTAAATGGTAAATTGGGCTAATCTATATTAAAAAAAGTTTTAATGCCCTAATTATTCATAAAAATTATTATTATATGAATTTAATTAAACTATTAACACATTAGTATTGAAATTTAGTTGTTCAATGGACATATTCCCATAAAAACGACTTGTATAGTTTTTAAATCAAAGAAAGATACAAAATATCACTCTATTTGTTCTTAATATCATTTATGTGTCCACATAGGGAAAAAATTATATTATGAATGAATATAACTGTTTATATCTATCTTAATATAATTATTTTCTTGATATAATTTTCATCTAATTTTTAGTAATTATATACTGACCTTAATTTCTTATTCAACGCTGATGCATTATGTCTTCACTTAATAAAAACTAAAATAAATAATTTTAAAAAAATTAAACATTATATAATTTGAATGATTTAATGTGAAATAAAAATTTTATACATCTAAATCACATATTAAGGAGTTTTTAAATAATTATATTATAAGTAACCTTTTAATATATGTATTTAAAGTTAGATTAAAGGAGTAATGTCAAAATTGACCATAATGATATTTTATCAAAATAATATTTTATTAAATTATTTAAAAATTATAAGAATCATTAAATAATACATAGTGAATATGATATAGTCTAAAATATTATAAATTGACCATTTATAGGCCAGTTTTTACCGTATAAGTAAAAATTACAACCCTTTAATTTTAAAAAATGTGTTCCCGTAGTTAAGATTAAAATTGGTTAAGTAAGGTTAATCAAAATGATAAGGTTTAAAATAAAATAAAAAGTTGTATAAATTCTATTTTTTGATAGTATTAAATCCCTATATTACCTTATCTTATAATAAAGTAAAATTTGGGTGCATTTTAATTTAAAATGAATTTATTATAATATAATCTTCTGAGAAATTCCAAAAGTACACATCACCTCAATTATAAAAGGGAACCTCCTCCCTCACTTATTCACACCACATTGAGCCTTATAGCTCAAAAAAACTCTGAAAATTTCCATTATAAACTTAACAACCCATATTTTAGTGGTTCTATTATTCCAAAATGATCAACCATAGAACACTTTAAAATATATCTATAGAAGTCGTTTGAAAGAAGAGGTGATCACCTTACCCAATTTATTTCTTTTGTAATCTTCTTTACCTCCTCTAAATCTATGGTATTTGTAATAAAATACTAAATTTACTATCATAAATATGCTTAAATTCTATTATTATTATTATAACACAATTATTAATCATCTTTTCCATCAAATGAGAAGTGAAAGTATCACTCGTGTAAACATACAGCTTACCGTCTCCAAGTAGCGATACAATTCATTTTTCATAAACATATTTTATGGATGGGTATTATGATGGTTTTAGTGATTATATATTATATTAATCACAAACTTTTACTTCTTTAATAGTAATATAATTTCCACCTTCTTACCATCCAATCCTTTGATGAACGATAACATTGATTGTGTGTACTTGTGGACTACAACCTCCAAAAAGTGATGAGATTCGTTTTTCATTTATCTTTTAAATGCATTTTAATGAATAATTTTATAAATATATATGACATATATTATATAATAGTGATATTTTAAAGGTGTTTTAATATTTACCTTTCTTTTGTTCCATTTTTCGAAAAATGAAAATAGCGTTTATGTGTATGTATGATCATTCTTCTCCATGAATGGTGCAATTCATTTCTCTATCTCTAAAATTTGTTGATTACTATAAATATGTATATAATGAATATATATGATATTTATATCATGATAAATATTTTTTATATTATGGAACCAAGATAAATATAAAAGGAATGGAATCCCTAAACTGATATTCTCATGATAAATGAAACAGTTAACCCTATGAAATAATAATATTACTGAGGAATTTTTACCAAAAGGGTAGATCGAATGTTATAAATGGTTAATATTTGATATTATAAGTATGAAAATGAATATGGTTTACAATTATAATAAATATAAGTTTATTATACTCGTATTTAGAGTGCCTTTGAAGCTTGGAAAACTCGAGGTAAGGGTCTATTTCATAATCTCATGAATATTAAGGCTTGAAAATGTTTTCAAAAATGTTTTTACCAATAAATCATTATTTTTTAAATTAAATTTTACTCATTTTTTAACTTATTATAATTTTTTTTGAAAAGAATATTTTTTTGGTTTTCTAAACGAGGTACATTGGAGATTTTTTTACAAAAATATAAAACAAATGTTTTTTAACTTATACAGAATAAAGATATTTTCCAACCATCATGAATAAATTTTTATTTTAATCCACTTTTATATGTTTTAAAGGTTATTTTCAATGAAAATGTTTTCCTTTTTAATTTCACATCTTCTGAAAAAGAAATCATTTCGAAATGGAAATGTTATTTTCCTAAAAAATTATTACAAACAATCATTAAAAATCATTTTTTGATGTTACATTTACTTTATTGGGGATATAATCTAAGGATATCATATTTATTATTCCTCTCTATGGTTTATGTTTATGATGAAAAGTTTAAATGTTTATGAAACCCATTTTTTCAGTGGGTTATGTTATGATGAAATATTTGTGAAACCCATTTATTTTCCAGGGGTTATGTTAAAATATAATTTTTATGAAACCCATTTCTCTTCATGAGTTATAATATGATGAATGATTTATGATATTTTGGAACACATATGTATTGTTTTCATTATGTGATGGGTGGGACCTATATCACCCTTCAATTCATTTGATAAACATTAATATCTCATGAGATAAACTAGACTCGAATGGAAAGTGAACCCAGTTTAGTAAGTGAATCTATCTACTATAAAAGTCTCACAATTGAAACTTGGATACAATGATGGTATCTAGAGTGAACCCATTATTCTATTATGGCCTTAAAAATGAGAATTAACTATTAGGGAAATGATTTTATAGGCTTATGTGTATTCTAAAATTCCATGTATTATGCTTATTTATGATATCATGGTTAATGTTCTTTAATTATTTTATGATTCATGTCTTATTAAATTAAAATATTTATGAAATGACTTAATATTATGGTCTTTTGTAATCTAGGTATGGTTTTAAATTGTTTACCTCATGTTCTTATACCCTTATTCTCTTTTTATGCTTATTTGATCATTGATATCATCCTTATTTACCCTTAAATAGCATCTCAGCTCACCCTTTTCTTATGTTTCCTTTAACCAAGTTATGAATAATGTTATTAAGTATGATACATCTACAAATAGAGTTAATAATGAAAAAATAGGTGGAAGATGATATAGATATTTTATGAAAATATTTTTTATGTTTCCATGTTTCCAAAGATACTAGACCTAAATTATTTTATAGTTGATTGAAATGTTTTGTATTGAATAATCATCTATTAAGATCTAATATATTTATATAGAAAGTATGGTTTTCTATATTAGAGGAGTCTAGGGACATCAGCCTTCCAGTTAAATTTCACATACAAAAATATGTCCAACTCAAGTAGATGAACCAATATGAAGATCAATATGGGAAGAAATGTAAAATGCCAACATGTTTGGATGAATTTGATGATCAAACACTATAAGGACCAGAACATAAAAATGAAATTTCAGATATTGTTTAATAAATTTATCAAAAAGTTTTAGTTTTTTACATTCAACATAAGTGATATAATGAAAATAATTAATTTTAAATGTCTTTTAAATTTGGGAATAATTTTTTCCATAAGATATCACCCAATAATAAATTCATGAGGTTTATAATAAATAGAAATCTCAGTCCTAGGTAAATTGTCCCATTTGAGATCCTTGATCGCATTAGAGTTGTTTGTTATTTACAATCACACCAAAGAAACCTATATAAAGTGCTTGATGTGTTCGCACATATCTCCCTAGATGATGTACACAATTGAGCCTTTATATATACATTTAATCTATATGTGGAATAAATAGAGAATGAACTTCTATATTAGGAGTAGTAGACGATGATCTTAGAATGATATTACAATTCTCTAAGAAACAATATAATTTTCTATGCCAAAGTAAATTTGATAAAAAAAAATAGTATGAAGAGGAAACATGGGAACCCTAGGATGTAATGGAAAAAATTACCCTCATCAATTCTCAACCTACGATATAACAAAAAAAATTGATGATGAAATTTCTAAAGGGGTGGAGAATGTAATAACCCAGACATTTATATTTGTAATTTTCCCTCTGAATATACATTTGAACGATATAATAAAAAATAAAAAAAAATAATTTTATTAATATGTAATTATATATATATAATATGTAAGTACATAAATTGATAATAATTTGACTATGTTAAATTTAAAGTATTACCATGGAAAAATAAACATAATAAAAAACATAGCTAGAATATGATTTTATTGAACAACATTGTACCCTTGAATTCTCATGAACAAAATTACAATATTAAAAAGAAACAAAAAATAGTAATAAAACCAAAATTTTGAAAATGATTATTATTGATCTATTAGATTAATTTAGGTTAATGATTAATGGATAAGATATGATGAATTTATAGGACTTTTGAAAATAATATGACCATTGGAATAATAATTTTTTTAGAATAGTAACTAAACCATTATAATGGTAAAATGGTAATTAGAATAGTAAAATAAAATTTAAAAAATATTTATTATGAATAATATAAGTAAATGTAAATTTTAGATACCTATAAAATAAATATGGGATCTAAAAACTCAAAAGAAAGTATAAGTGAATTTTTATAAAATTATTTTTTTGTATTATTTAAAAAATTAATTTTTATATTAAATATTAAATTACCTAATGTAGAATATTATTTTGATAAACTTAATTAAATTTTTTGAATAATCTTATAAAAATTTTCCTAGAGTTATTTTTAGATAAATTTTTTTCAAAGTTCTATTATTTGGTGAATAGTAAATATACAAGTTTTAAAATAGTGCATGATTTTTGATATAGTAATAATTTTTTAATGTTATAATAAACTAAAAATGGTTATATCACAAATTTTTTTAATAATAAGTCAAATTACTCATTATAAAAAAATAAATATATTTTACAAACTAGAGAAGTAATTTCCAAAGTCTAAAATTATAATGTATATCGTAAAAAAATTCATTTTTTCTTTATTCCTATTGTTTAAAATAATAATTTTTTTATAGAATGATTTAAAAGACATAAAAAAATTAATTTTATTAAAATATGATTAATTATGTCAAATATGTTAAATATTTCATGATTTACATGGTAATATTAATGTATTCAGAATTTTGACCACAAAATACTTTCCGCTCATGTATAAATACCACCTCTCACCACTTTGGAAAATCACTTCTCAATAATTTCTTTTAGAAGTTTATATAACTTATTCCCTCCACCCAAGTGTTCACGTAACCCATTTTATTTTCTAGTCCCATACAACTCCAAGGATCTAAGGTATTTGGGGCTATGTAAAAAATGAGTATTAAAAGAATATGAAACCATTCTCATTTTTTAATTTCACTTTTCTTCTTCTTTAGTTATTTCTTTCCACCACTACCTATTCTAAATAAATCCTCCCTAAATTAATTAATTTGTCAATAAATAAAATATAATGTATTATATTATCCTTTTCACTTGTTATAAACTATTTATAATAAGTATATTATCTCTCTCTTTATCCTTAACAGTGTCCCGTTATTAGTCAGTTTATCTTCAAAGAAGACAGTGTTATTTCACAATGTATGACTACCTATTGGGATGGTTAGTGTAGATTATTTATCAATTAATACTATAATGCTTCAATATTATTATTTTGAACTATTTATAATATATATATATTATCATTACATATTTTCCCACTTCTAATTAAGGGTCTGTTTATTGCCTTCGAAGATGTTGTTAATTCTCTAATTACTAAAAACTTCATAGATAGTTAGTGTAGATGACTAAAAATTACTTTTTTATTATAAAAAACTTTTTAAGGGAAAAGTGGGAAATAACATACAACAAAATAAAACTATCAGAACGCCCCATCCCAGTAAGTGTTCCAACAAGAAGACTTCACCGACATAGGACCCTTCGACAAGCAGTCCCGTGCAGAAGCACAGGAACAGAATCGATGGCGAAGCCATACCCTCTCAAGAATCCAATTACAAGAGACCTGTATCAATGAAGACTTAATGCTTTAATCCCCTTCTGGAGCTAGTCCAAGTAGCATGCTGTAAACAAGCATAAACTAAACTACAAAGATAAGTAATAGGTGACCCGAAGCCACCCTAGCTCACACAACCCATTCACTTACACCAGCCAACCAAAACCACCAGCTTAAACTAAGTTGTTAACAAGAAATTAAATATTACCTGAGTCTGTTTCCCTAAATAGTTTCCATGTTAAGGATGATAAGTTTATGTCTTCTTCTTCCAATTTCCACTTCTCAAAAACAGACACTACTTGATCCCAAGACTGAATGTACACCTCATCACCGATCATTCCATGTTTGAAACCCCCTACCAAAATTGAGTCATTTTTGTCAATCCAAGAATATTGCTCCTCGTTAAGGGACACCTTCAGAGACCTCCCCATAATTCTAGCATCCTCCTCCTCATTAGCATTAAGCAATAGGACTTATTCCTCCTCCTAGAACCCCTGGCCTCAGATGGCTCAAAGCCTCCATAGACGTCCTCTTGTCACTCATCCTCTTTTCCAGATGAGTCTTCAGAGGAGGAGGTAGTAAAGAATAGTCCTTCCTCCCCTTCCTCCTCCTAGAACCCCTAGTGCTCTTCAGTCTTAGAACCTCATTAGTAGAATGCCCATGTACACTCCATTTGGAACCCACTACACCAAATCCATCTCCCTCACCTGGAATAGCAAAATCAGAACTCAAAACATCCTATTAAAGGACTTCAAACCTATTTCTCAAGGAAATTGAGCTCGGTACCCCTTCCTTCCCACCTTTGTTTGGAACAGCCTCATCCATCTCAGACCCCTGCCTCCCCTTCCTCATATCCACACTACCCACGCATGTCCTCTCAACCACTAAACCAAAGAGGTCCACCTTCTCTTCACCTGTCATCTGGTCCAAGATTTTTTTACCTCCCTTCCTCTAGACTTCCGCATGAATATCCTCAAGATGGTATTCTCCCCCTTCATTCTGTGCACCACGGCTGGAAGGACTGTCCAGATCACTTTTCAGCCTGCTGGACACATCCGCCACCATTAGGTTAACCTGGTGTGTTGCCACACCACTGTCATGGGTCTCCACACTCGATGATATGCTGCCCTCTGCCTCACTAACTGTTCGCACCTCCTCCACTGGTCGCAACGAATTTCCCCTAACTCTAACCTCTTCACCCACTACTTCCATACTCGATCTCGTTGTCTCAAAAACCAGTGGAACTTTTTCCTTTAAATTGACTATCATCCTAGTCGTGTCCTTCCCATCCCTAAGGCAATCATCCATAAATTTCAAGCCAAAGCCCCTACCCACCAATGATGCAGGTCTTCGTTGATAGAAATCAGCAGTGTGACCCAACCACTTACTTGATTAACATAATTCCGTCCATCTTTCATAGATTACTCTCTTCCTGCACCTATATTCTTCTCCAATCATAATCCAAACATAATCAAATGGAACCCCAGACGCATCCATCTCCACGCATATCCTCGGGAAAACCGGGTGACAGACTACTGTCATTCTGCTATCCAAACAAAGATACCTGCCGAGTAGATTTCTGAGCATTCAGATAATTGAGGTATTTTGAAATGGCAATGAAATTTTAGGGAAACTAACCCAAATCTCCATGTATGGTGAGTCTTGATTCATGTGGAAATGGGATGACCACTATAAGAAGAAAAAATGGCAGCCATTGCAACACAAGGGTGCCTTCGACCAGGCGCAGATGAGGTCCTCCTCTGAAGAGAACAAGATCATAAAATGATGATTATCAAGAAACCCCACTATTCCCGCTCCGAGAGATCCCAAGTGTTGAAGATGAACTTATCATAGGAATTGACTAATGGCCTTCGGTGTTTGAACCTTGCGACCAGGGTGAACTTTAGAAACGCAGAGGCTTTAGTGAACTCTGAGGTTGAAATACGGAGATTCGGTCAGCCATCAATGAGCTCTAGCACCTTTAGTCATAACTCAACTTTCGAGAATGGCGGAATATGGTTAGGGTTTGAGAAGGGATGAAATGGGGGTGCCTCATTCCTTAAAAAAGGGAGTATCCCTCCCCCGCAGATGGGGGAGGCACCGGCGCGGTAGCCGCCGTGGTCACCATAGGAGACGAGTCTCGCTAGGGTTCATGCCGCCACCCTAGGTCCAAATCCTGAGTGTTCATAGATAATATGTAATATATAGACATTTAATTTTTTTTGATTCTTTATTTAATTCATCTAATTGATAAATAAAAATAATAACAACAAATTAATCAAAAATTAAACAGAATAATTTAAATAAATATGCCATCTAGTCATTCTCTATTCCATGAAATAGATATAAATAAATACTAATGATTATACACTAGTGCAGAAAACATTTTTTACGTCGGTTATTTTTCATTATTTACGTCGGTTTTTAGGCGACGTTAATACGGACGACGTTATAAATAACGTTTTTTACGTCGGTTATTTAAAACCTGAAGTAACATCCCTAACATCATGGTGTTTATCACGTCGGTTCATATAATAACCGACGTGATAAATATGCACGGGTGGGGTTTATCACGTCGGTTATTTTCTAAATCGACATGATAAAATGCTTGGGATATAGTTTATCACGTCGGTTATGACATAACTGACGTGATTAACCCTTCCCCGGGCCTATTATCACGTCGGTTTCTTAAATAACCGACGTGATAAAAAGGCCTAGGAAACGTTTTAGCACGTCGGTTGTCCAATAACCGACGTGGTAAATCGATTCCCAGGCCTTTTAGCACGTCGGTTATATTAAGAACCGACGTGATAAAAGGCCCGGGAACGGTTTATCACATCGGTTCTCGAAAAAACCGACGTGATAAACCCCTACCGATTTATTTACCACGTCGATTATAAAATAACCGACATGAAAGCAATATATATATTTTTTTAAAATAATTGCACTGCTCTCACCAAAAAGCAACCAGAAACCAAACAACAAAAATAACCATGCCAGCCCTCCCCCAAGCCCCAACTGAACCCCACCCTCATCTATACCCACCTAACAACCTGTCCAGCCCTCCCCCACCACATTGGAGCCCCACCACAACCCTTGGACACCCCCCCACCCCTTGTACAGCCCCCCACCCTCATTTACACCCCCACGACCCCTAGTACAGCCTCAAACACCCATTGGACACCCCTCCCATATCCCTTGGACACCCCCCACCCCTTGGACACCCCCCCACCCCTTGGACAGCCCCCCCACCCTCATTTACACCCCCAAGACCCCTAGTACAGCCTCAAACACCCATTGGACACCCCCCCACACCTTGACAGCCCTCCCAGACCCCTTGGACACCCCCCCGACCCCTGGACACCCCCCCGAGCCCTTGGACAGCCCCAAACACCCCTTGGGCAACCCTCCCATATCCCTTGGACACCCCCCACCCCTTGGACACCCACCAACCCTTGGACAGCCCCCCACCCTCATTTACACCCAACCGGCCCCTTGGACAGAACTCCCAGACACCTTGGACACCACTCCCATATCCCTTGGACACCCCCACCCCTTGGACACCCCCACCCCTTGGACACCCCCACCCCTTCGACAGCCCCCCCACCCTCATTTACACCCCCCGAACACTAGGACAGCCCCAAACACCCCTTGGACACCCCTCCCATATCCCTTGGGCACCCCCCCACCCCATGGACACCCCCACCCCTTGGACAGCCCCCCCACCCCTTGGACAGCCCCCCCACCCTCATTTACACCCAACCGACCCCTTGGATAGCCCCAAACACACCTTGGACACCCCTCCCATATCCCTTGGACACCCCCCACCCCTTGGACACCCCCCACCCTCATTTGCACCCCCCGAACCCTAGGACAGCCCCAAACACACCTTGGACACCCCTCCCATATCCCTTGGACACCCCCCAAACACCCACCCACCCCCTTGGAACCTCTCCCCCCATACCAAAATCCAGACCAGAAAAACCATCAACAGTAGACCAAAACAAGAAGTAGAGAAAAATTAAACATTCACTTATATAACATTCAAAACTTACACTGTCAACTTCAAAAAAAAACTAAATCCAACCTAAACGACTACGAAATACACAATTACATTGACAATATTCAAAATTACATTTTACATTACAAACAACTAAAAGTCAATCAAACCTGTAAAATAATTTGACCACTCCACTTGTAAGTGTTTGATATCTTCAGCAGTAAAGGGTTGAGGGTCATCAAAAAGCTACAAAGGAAAAGGATAGTAGTCAACGTGTATAATGAATAAATCAAATTGAAATATTATGAGAAAGAGGAAATCTTACCAGGTCAAAACTCAGAACTGTCCCAGTTGTTATTATTTCATACATAAATCTTAACATGTAATATCCGCATTCGATGATGCCTTGTTGCTCATGACATTTCTGTTTGAATGAGTGTAAATTCAATATATTATTTTTATGTAATAAATCAAAATGTACAAATTATAAATGGATATTTACCTTCGCATGTACATATTTGATCTTGAAATTCCTTTTCTTTGCGCTTTTTCGAAAGTGGACCCATGCCCTGTTAGAAAATAATACGAATGGGGTAAATTTAAAATTCATTATAATATATAAAACTATTGTGAAATTGAAACTTACGTTTCCAATATATTCTTAAAACTTTCTCGCACATCATCATGGAGAGAGCATATCCAATAAAGTGCTTTCTCCCTAGGGCAAAAAACCCCTAACATCCAATGATCCCTGATAAAAGGAAATTTAACGTTAGTGGTTTTTTATGTTAAAAGATAATTAACTCTTTGAGAGGGATGTGTTTCATACCTCTCACAAAAAGGCATCATCCAACACTGTGTGATTACATTCTTTTCAAATCTATCAGCAATATAAATCATTCTTTGTTTTTCATCCAATGCACATGCTTCAGGGGAAATCAATTGTGGGTCCACGAATCCATATACATCTGTCAGCTCATTCCTCTCACAAATTTTATACAGATACCTAATACAAAGCAGACATAAGTATACATTTTTAATAAATATAACGCAAGGAAAAGGTGTTAAGACTTACATGATAAAAATTTGCACCACGTTGATGCCCAACTTATCTCCAGTGACAAACTCCATGATATCAGTTTTCATAATCCCCACACTTAGTTCACGTCCACAGACATGAGCTTCCATTGTAAAGTCATAATGATCCGCCAACAAATTTGAATATCTTGACAATTTGTCAAGACTGCTAGTATCTGCATCTGATGTCATAGCTATCTGTCTTTGTTGTTGTCTATACAGTATTTCTTTACCTTTGAAGTATTCCTGTAAAAATAAATTGAAAAATATATTAGTTTTCAAATGATAAAACATTAATAAAAATATAAAATAAAAGATATAACATCCATACCTCTATGGTAATGAGTCGAAGAAGTCTGGATGGCCAAAGTAAAAAATGGCCGATACTATGTCCAACTGTCGTCACCTCATCTGTAGGTAATGGTATCTGAGCTGATCTATCTATAATATCCTGTACAGTGACCCTCTGATTCTCTACCTCTAACTGTTGATGATGAACTGTATCTCCTATACAATATACCATCCCATATGCAACTATATGATGTTGAGGATCATCAACATACATCTCACAATAAGTAGGTAGCTGCGGCGGAGGAGGAGGATCAAAAATGGGGTCCGCAGGCTGAGGTGGGGGAGTGGGAGCTACTGGGAGAGGTGGAGTGGGAGCTGCACCCTGAAATTGTCTTTGCAAGTCTGCAAACATAACCTGCACCGATGCTCTAATCTTGTCCTCCATTGTCGCATTAATATTATGGACTTCAACCTCCAAGGATTCTATTTTTTTTATAAACTCCCTCAACGTTAAAAGTTGAGGAACGTGGCAACACTTTTCTTACCGATACACCTGCCGGATATCCTCTTACACGGCCAGGATGTTCGGGCTTTCCCAATGCCACAGATAAAATATCTTCCCTCCCAGATGGTGTAAATGTCCCCTGTGAACTCTGCTCCTCAAGAGAGTCCTGTAATAATTAATTGAACATTTCTATAATGATTGGAAATATATGACGAAAATAGTAAACTTAAATAAATAAAATAGATAACTTACAATCCTCTCAACTACGAGTCTCGATTCTTCCAAAAGATATTGTCCTTTTTTGCCCTTCCGAGCTCTTTTCCATTTCTCATGTCTAGATGGAGGGGATGGAGGGGCCACCTCTCCAGATCTTGAAGACTCAGCTCTTAGTTGTTGAAATTTTTCTGCCATCATTTGTTCTTCCAATAATGCATACCCTCCCCGAGATAAACTATGAGGGTATACATTTTTAGATTGGATCTCTTGATGAGCTTTCCTTGTTTGCTGTAAATTAAGAATAAGTAATCATTAACAAAACAATAATAAGATCATTTATATAAGAAAGCTTATAAAAGTTTACATTGCCCTTACCAAAAATGATTCTTTTCTTCTACTTTCAAAAAATTGTCTCCATGTGTCTTCATCTATAAAAGGATATATACGACATGGATTCTCACGACTCCTATGACCATAAATGAAATCAGATGAGAGGGTTGATTTGAAATCCCTCCATCTCCTAGCAGCCAACGATAAGCATTTCTTCCTGACTCCTCCAGTGTCAGGAATATCAAATGTCATCTGATAAAAAAGAGGTTAAAAATATTATATATACTAGAAACATTTAAAGAACAGTCAAACAATAGCAAAAGATCTTACCAAAATGGTCTCCCACAGTTGAGAAATTATTGCCTTATCCACACTTCTCCAATCATCATAGAGAATGCTTACTTTTCTCTTTGCCTGAGTTGCTACAAAACCCTTAAAATCTTTAGCATTTGGACCTCTAGGAAGATCATCATCATCAAACTCCATGACTATCCTCTCCTCCTTCGTACGGGCAAGTGATAATTTTGGTAAACATGTGCACCCACTCTTACCAACCTTTGAACTCTTTTTCGTAATAGGAGTTTGTGAATGTTCCTCCCCAAATGTATGACCAATATGCTCATCTCCAGAATCATGTGGCTGATCAACTGATTGATCTGTCATTTTCCTTCAAATCAAAAAAACAAACATTAGTTCACAAATATACAAATTCAAATATTGTAATACTACTTAATCAGAAAATAGAAAACTGTACTAAATTACATAATAGTAAACATTGGTAATATGGTAAGCATGTTAAACAATGATAAACATGGTAAACACAGTCTTTTGTACCCCTCTATCTTGGATTTTAATGATCACAATCACTCTTATTATGTTCTAACTTGTTTTCAAGTGTTTTTGTTGATAGGCAAAAGGTTGCCAAGGAGTTGGCCCAAGAAAGCTGAAAAGTGGACTCACTGAGTCCACCGGTCAGCCGGTGTGAGCTCACCGGCCAGCCGGAGGACCCAGGCAGTCGACTTTCCCACTGCCTGGTGTCACTGGCCGGCCGGTGGCTCACCACCGGCCGGCCGGTGGACAGACAGAGAGCCTTCCTCTCTGTCTGGACCATCGGCCGGCCGTTGGATCATCACCGGCCGGCCGGTGGACCAGAGAGCTTTGCTATCTGGACCACCGGCCAACCGGTGATCCCCCACCGGCCGGCCGGTGCGCCCAGGACTTCTCCTCTTTACGGTTTTTACTGTTTTATCATTTCGGTTTGATACATGTTTTAATAAGTAAAAAATTTACAATATCTAACATTATATGAAAAAACTAAATGTAAACAAGAAATAAACATGTGTTACCTGTAATTTTAGGAATGTACAGTTGGATTGTTTTCCCAAATTCCTTCGTCGTGATCGTTCCTTATGGCACAAACCATGTCTTCAACATACTCATCATTATGTTCTATTAATCTTTCCATGGAAGTCGGGATCTCACATAAATCAGCATCTTCATCAAATTCATCCTCACCAACATATTGTTTTTTCCCTTGTAAAACAACAGCCCACTACATATCTGATTGATCTACTACATAGAAAATTTGTTTGGCACGTGTTTCCATTATAAAAGAATCAGCTGTGTCTCCCAATCTATTCAGATTAACAAGTGTCATTCCAAATTCATCGTGTCTGACACTGTTTTTACCGATAAACCATTTACAGTTAAAAACAGGAACTTTAATTTTAAAGTAATCAGCCTCCCATATGTCTTCAATCACTCCATAATATGCACTTGATGCCGAAATTGGGTTTCTGTCCTTAGCACTCGAAAAATGCATTGCTTCTGTAAACACCAATACACCACTATTCTGAACTGCACTTCTGTTGTCCTGAGCTTTCATATGAAATGTATAGACATTAATGTCATAAGCGGACCATGTTATCACATTTAAAGATGGACAACCCACTATCCATTTTAATGTCTCTGATACATCTGATCTACCAAGCAAGGTCTTTTTAAACCATGGCAAAAAAGTTTTGTTGTGCTCATTCAAAATCCACATTTCTTTCTTCTTTGGATGACATTGTTTCAACTCATTAATATGCAATGTGATATACGGTTGAACATCAGCTATGTTATTCAAGATGTATGATTCTAACTTCTTCATATGTTCAGCTAACAGTGATTTGACTTTCAAGCCACGAATCCCCTTTCCCTCATTATTAACCCGTTCATGGTGAGATGGAGGCAAACCTATGTGTTGCGCCGTAGCCAAGTAGCTCGTACAAAACTCTGCTACCTCCTCAGAAATATACTTTTCAATAATGGAGGCTTCAGGTCGATATGGATTTTTAACATATCCCTTTAATATTTTCATATACCTTTCAAAAGGATACATCGAACGAATATATACAGGTCCACAAAGCTTTATTTCTCGAACCAGATGAATCATTAAATGCACCATCATATCAAAAAAAGTTGGAGGAAAATACATTTCCAAATCACAAAGTATAAAAATTGCATCCTTTTCCAAAAGGTTCAAAGCATTCACATCAATCGCCTTGTTACAAATTGAATTGAAAAAATAACACAACCTCATTATAGTCTTTCTGACACGGATGGGCAATATTCCACACAGTGCAACTGGTAGAATTTGTTGCATCATGACGTGACAATCATGTGATTTCATACCTATCAACTTCAAGTCTTTCAATGAGACAAAATTTTTTACATTTGAAGAATAACCTTGAGGCACTTTGATATCATGAAGACACTGACAGAAGCTACTTTTCTCCCTCTTCGATAATGTATGACAAGCCGGGGGAAGAAATGTTCGTCTTCCTTTAGGAGTGGGAGCTAACTCCAAATGTATTCCCATTGATAGTAGGTCTAACCTTGCATTCAACCCATCTTTTGTCTTTCCTTTAATATCTAGCAATGTTCCGATCAAAGAATCACAAATATTCTTCTCCACGTGCATGACATCAATATTATGTTTGACTTCATGATACCTCTAATATGGTAGCTCAAAAAATATTGACCTTTTCTTCCAAATATGTCTATCATTACCAGATTTCTGTGTCTTTCCCAATGTCACATCAAGGTTTTTCACCCTCTCAAAATACAAATCTGGGGATAAATGTTTTGGAGCAGTATCAAATTCTTGTGAGCCATTGAATGCCTTTTTTAGTCTTCTATAAGGGTGATCCATAGGCAAAAACTTTCGATGACCCATGTACACTGTTTTCCTCCCATGATGCAATTGACAATATGACGTCTGTTGTTCGCAAATTGGACATGCTTTATTCCCTTTAACACTGTATCCAGACAAATTTCCATATGCTGGGAAGTCATTTATAGTGAATAGAAGCACTGCATGCAGTTGAAAATATTCCATTTTATAAGAATCATACACCCTAATACCATCAGCCCATAACAGTTTCAAATCATCAATCAGCGGTGACAAGTATACATCAATATCATTGCTGGGTTGCTTTGGACCAGAGATCATGATACTCAACATGAAATATTTGCGCTTCATACAAACTTCAGGAGAGAGGTTGTAAATTACCAATAAAACAGGCCATGAACTATGTGTGCTACTGAGGGTTCGGTATGGATTCATTCCATCTGTGCACAAGCCTAGTCTCAGATTTCTAATTTCATTTCCAAATGTAGGGTACTGGGCATCAATTTTCTTCCATTGTGGACAATCAGCTGGATGACATATTTTTCCATCACATACCCGCTCATCAGCATGCCATCTTAACCTTTTTGCATCATGTGAATTAGCAAATAAATGTTTGAAACGAGGAATTATAGAAAGATACCAAAATACCTTTGAAGGGAGCTTTGTAATCTCTACATCAGCTTGTGATTTTTCTTTCACCTTATACCGTGATGTCCCACATTTAGGACACTATTTCAGAAATTCATATTCCTTCCTATATATAATGCAGTCATTCGGACAGGCATGTATTTTCCTGTATCCCAATCCCATCGGGCATAATATTTTTTTGGCCTTATAATGTGAATCTGGAAGATCGTTATCTTTTGGAAGAATGTCTTTCATCAATTGTAGCAGCTCTGTAAAACTTCTGTCACTCCATCCATGTTTCGCCTTCAGGTTAATCAATCTTAACACCGCCGAAAAAACCGTAAAATCTGTACAACCAGGATATAATGGTTTTTCGGCATCACCATATAGACGTGCAGCTGTCGGTTCTATCTCAATTTGTTCTGCTACAATATCGCGAATCATTTCTTCAATTCCATCTGAGTTACCATCTTGCGATTCATTATCATCAGTGACATTCTGTCCAGTTTCTCCATGCCAAATCCAAGGGTTGTAACTCGGATTGAAACCATGACAAATCAGATGATCTTTTATCTCTCTACTTTTCAACTTCTTCATATTCAGACATTTCAGGCATGGACAGAAAAAAATGTCACTACTTGGAACATTTCGTTTAGCAAATTCCAAAAAGGCATCAACACCTTCCTCATATTCATTGCTCATTCGATGTGCCGTAATCCAACTTCGACTCATTATTACCTATAACAAATAGTAAAAATATATATATTTTTTAGATAAGACAAATATATGTTTATATGAAAAAAAATCATAATTTGAATGTAAATAATTTTGAAATATAAAACAAATCGATGTGTAAACCCCCCTGGACACCCCCCGACCCCTCTGGACAGCCCCCCACCCCTCCTGGACACAACCCCCCACCCCCGACCTGCTTGGACACCCCCCTGGACACCCCCCAACCCTCTGGACAGCCCCCCCACCCCTCCTAAACACCACCCCCCACACCCTACCCCCTTGGACACCCCCCTGGACACCCCCCAACACCCACCCACACCCTTGGACAACCCCCCACACCCACCCACCCCCTTGTAAACC
The DNA here is from genome assembly GCA_963277665.1 of Viscum album. Classification (NCBI taxonomy): domain Eukaryota; kingdom Viridiplantae; phylum Streptophyta; class Magnoliopsida; order Santalales; family Viscaceae; genus Viscum; species Viscum album. Next base: position 839,830,663 of record OY728167.1, read on the forward strand.
CCCCTGGACACCCCCCGACCCCTCTGGACAGCCCCCCGCCCCTCCTGGACACCACCCCCCACCCCCTACCCCCTTGGACCCCCCTGGACATCCCCCAACCCTCTGGACAGCCCCCCCACCCACCCGGACAACCCCAAATACCCTCTGGAGAGGCCGCCACCCACTTGGACAGCCCCCCACACCCATCCAACCCCTTGGACACCCCCCTGGACACCCCACCGACCCCTCTGGACAGGCCGCCACCCCCTTGGACAACCCCCCACACCCACCCATCCCCTTGGACACCACCCTGGACACCCCCCGACCCCTCTGGACAGCCCCCGACCCCTCTAGAAAGCACCCCCACCCCTCCTGGACACAACCCCCCACCCCCGACCTGCTTGGACACCCCCCTGGACACCCCCCAACCCTCTGGACAGCCCCCCCACCCCTCCTAAACACCACCCCCACCCCCTACCCCCTTGGACACCCCCCTGGACACCCCCCAACACCCACCCACACCCTTGGACAGCCCCCCACACCCACCCACCCCCTTGTAAACCCCCCTGGACACCCCCCGACCCCTCTGGACAGCCCCCCGCCCCTCCTGGACACCACCCCCCCACCCCCTACCCCCTTGGACACCCCCCTGGACATCCCCCAACCCTCTGGACAGCCCCCCACCCACCCGGACAACCCCAAATACCCTCTGGAGAGGCCGCCACCCACTTGGACAGCCCCCCACACCCATCCAACCCCTTGGAAACCCCCTGGACACCCCACCGACCCCTCTGGACAGGCCGCCACCCCCTTGGACAGCCCCCCACACCCACCCATCCCCTTGGACACCACCCTGGACACCCCCCGACCCCTCTGGACAGCCCCCGACCCCTCTAGAAAGCACCCCCACCCCTCCTGGACACAACCCCCCACCCCCGACCTGCTTGGACACCCCCCTGGACACCCCCCAACCCTCTGGACAGCCCCCCACCCCTCCTAAACACCACCCCCCACCCCCTACCCCCTTGGACACCCCCTAGACACCCCCCAACACCCACCCACACCCTTGGACAGCCCCCCACACCCACCCACCCCCTTGTAAACCCCCCTGGACACCCCCCGACCCCTCTGGACAGCCCCCACCCCTCCTGGACACCACCCCCACCCCCTACCCCCTTGGACACCCCCTGGACATCCCCCATCCCTCTGGACAGCCCCCCCACCCACCCGGACAACCCCAAATACCCTCTGGAGAGGCCGCCACCCACTTGGACAGCCCCCCCACCCATCCAACCCCTTGGACACCCCCCTGGACACCCCACCGACCCCTCTGGACAGGCCGCCACCCCCTTGGACAGCCCCCACACCCACCCATCCCCTTGGACACCACCCTGGACACCCCCCGACCCCTCTGGACAGCCCCCGACCCCTCTAGAATGCACCCCCACCCCTCCTGGACACAACCCCCCACCCCCGACCTGCTTGGACACCCCCCTGGACACCCCCCAACCCTCTGGACAGCCCCCACCCCTCCTAAACACCACCCCCACCCCCTACCCCCTTGGACACCCCCCTGGACACCCCCCAACACCCACCCACACCCTTGGACAGCCCCCCACACCCACCCACCCCCTTGTAAACCCCCCTGGACACCCCCTGACCCCTCTGGACAGCCCCCACCCCTCCTGGACACAACCCCCCACCCCCGACCTGCTTGGACACCCCCCTGGACACCCCCCAACCCTTTGGACACCCCCCTGGACACCCCCCCTGGACACGCCCCAACCCTCTCGGGGATTTATAGAAAATGATGAAAAATTAGTGAAATCATAAAATTAGTCAATATTGCAAGTCGAACAAATAGATCTAGGGATGATAAATAAGATTATGGTGCCAAAACGAGTTAAAAGGGTTCGCAATCGAAGAATCTTAGCTAGTTTCAACAAAAAAATCACAACACATATATATATACTATCCGCGAAAAAAAACGAACGAGTGGGAGGATTACCTGAGTGCTGCGAGTTTAGATGATTGATCCGAGGAGATTAAATATGAGAAACTATGATCGCAAAACGAATCTAAACCAACGAAATGGACGAGCCGATTCGGGTTTACGCGCGAGAGAGACGAGTCGCGACTGTCGAAGGTAAAATCGCGAATGACAATCCACATTTTTAAATGAGTTATCACGTCGGTTATTCAATAACCGACATTATAATTTTTTTAAAAACATTTATAACGTCGGTTATTCAATAACCGACGTAAAAACCTTCCTCCGATTCTTTTTTTACGTCGGTTATTTTGATAACCGACGTTATAAAGGGCTCAAAATCCGCATTTTTTTACGTCGGTTATTCCATAACCGACGTCAAAAACATCTGCGGATTCTTTTGTTACATCGGTTATAAAATAACCGACGTAAAAAGGCCTTCGGAAACCGCGTTTTTTACGTCGGTTATAAAAATAACCGACGTAAAAAACGAATCCGCGCGATTTATAACGTCGGTTATTTTTATAACCGACGTTATAGGTGTACCGAACACAGGTTTTTACGTTGGTTATTAAATAACCGACGTAAAAAACCTCGTTTTACATATTATGACGTCGGTTTTATATAACCGACGTAAAAAATGGTGACGTAAAAAACGTTTTCTGCACTAGTGATAATTGATCATGGATGACATAAATAAATGTAATAAACTTTTTTATTAATTTTTAAATAAAAATTATTCAGTTATATAGGAAGTTTAAACACAATGAAACAAAATTGGACCTTATGTAAACGGACTATCAAACCCAACTCTTTACTCATGTTTTTATCACAACTTTATCTATAATTTAAAAATGATTCTTATAATTCCCCTATAAATATATTCTAAATTTATTTCCCTTTTTTTATGGGTAAATACTTGTCCTGACTAAATTTTTATGAATTCTACGATGCATTTAATAATTTTTATCAGAGGAAATTTCTAAATGTCTTTATTTGATTCTTCTTATCTTTATTATCTTACATTAATTGAATTATAATATTTTTATTGTTAATTATATCCTTAAACATTGAAAAATATATCTTACTTTCATATTTTTTAGAACATCTATGTTTTATTCATTGATATATCCATTATGAAATCCCTTTGAAACCTATTCTTTTCACATGGTTTATTTCATGTTTATAATATATATAAGTTTCCTTTATATGTGGATTGTGTGAATATAATAATTTTCAAACTTTACAGCTGGCGGGATTTTATATAAAACAAAAATGAATTAATTAAAGTGATATACCTAATGATATTGTGTATTTTTTCCAAAACATGATTCTAGTATTTTTCAAAATATATGTAATGGTATTTATATTATATTTTATTTATGAACATGAAGCTACATTTTTTCATGTTATATATATACAATTCAACCACAATGTTATGATAATTCATTATTATTTATGTTCCATATTCCTTGTCTTCTTAAAATTATTTCATCATTCTGATATTGATGAACTTATTATTATGATATGCTAAGATGATTTTACTCACACACATATAATATTAATTCATGTTATACATTCCTTCCTTATCATCCCTACCATAAATTAGATTTTAGGTCACCCTTTAATTAATGCATGTCCTCAGGTCATCATGTTCATTTAATGGTTTATTCATTATTTTATTTGAACAATTTTGAATTATTTAAATCATTTCTAAAAATATCATATGTATTAATGTTTTATGAACCTGACTTTTTTGAGACACTAAACCTTAAAATTATTGTATTTATCAATATTATGTTGTTTGTTAATAAAATTATTGAATAATAAAGTGTAAAATATGTGGGTCACTATACATAAAATTACCTATTTCAACATCATTCTTTTAATTTCATCTTTATGTGATAAACCCATTAAGAATGTAGAAAATAGCCAACATAAATATTGAATGAAAAAAATGAGGAAAATAATAAATAATAGACTCTTATAATATATAATATTAATACAACTATTATCTTTAATTAACCTGTAATTTTTATGTCTGTAACAAAGTAGAAGCTATGAATTGTTAAGCAAACAAAAATAATTGACATGGAATAAAGAATATAAATAAGAAAACTAGATGAATTAATTTTAATATAATGAAAAATATCATTCTTGGTGATAAAATAAGATATACCCTACCTTAATAGAACTAAAAAAACACTTATTGAAGATAATTATATTAATAATGAATATTAGGTAATCTATAAGATCCTTTTAGCAACTGATAATAATAGATTTCCTATCAATCGATTAGCTACAACCCACTAAAACCAAGAATCCCTACTACTAAAACGTCCCAAAAATGAATTATGAAGTAATGAAGAGAAGATAATTATGAAGAACCAAAAATTAATTATGAACTCACCCGATGATGGAAAGTCCTAAGGGTCAAATTCACAAATCAAGAATAACGAAGTGGATCCCTGAAGAACTCATAGGGATTTAAGGAGACAAAATATTTCAATCCAAAGTGAGGGGAACTTGGAATTTGTAATAAAAATTTAGGCTAAGTAAAAAATGGCATGAAAGAAATATTTAAGGTACAATAAGTTTGTGTCATAAGAATATCTAAGAATCATAGTAAAATATTCCACTTAGCCCCCATTTCTTACTGTTAATGACCATTTAAATTAATGATATTGTAATGACATAAGATTTAACTATATATATTCCTTTTAAAAATATTTTTTTTATATATTCTTCCATACTAAATAAATAAATAAAATGAAACCATGATATATAACATTTAGATAAAAATGACTCCTAAAACATAGACATTGAATGAGATAGTATGAATATGAGTAACCAAATTATGAAAAATACATAAAAAATTTAAAGTAAATTTTATAAAAATTTATTGAGTTTATTTTGTGCTTAAAAATATATTTTACTGATATTTGTCTTTTTTATGTACTATAGTTGAGTGGATCAAAACACCTTAGATACATTCGAGTAGTATATGTTTCAAATCCTAGCTACCAATAAATGTCGGCACCATAATTAAATTATGTTGGAACTATGTGGGTGATTTTTTAATGATGAATACACATTGGTTGTCCCAAAAACATCTATGTGAGACAATATAGAAAAGGCCCCCCACTCAATAATGGAGGAATTTGGTTCTGGAAAAGTAGTGGCATGTGATATGTGGCGAGGTGTAATGAGAAGGGAATGGGTTGCATGGGTAAGATGTACGTGTCCTTGATAGGTGTTAATTAGTGATGGTGGATTTGGGGTTGGTGGATTGACATGGCAGAGCAGCATCAGTGCAAGGACGTGTAGTGCATGGTGATGCATATGACTTCAAAGATAATCCTAGAATGATAGATAAATCAAAAAGATGGAATCACGACCAAGAGGTGTGGTAGGGTAGTATATATCTAGGTTGGATTATTTTGGTTTATATAATAGTCTTAATATAATAACTGCATCACGGGATAACGGGTGATGGTGGCATAATAGACTGACACATGATGTGCATTACAATATAGGTCCTGGTGACTATTTTCAAAATTGGGCTGGAGGGCCATAAAAAGTTGGGGCTAACACATAAAAAACTTTATTATGGGTTCATATGAACCAAAAATATATAGAAATATTTTAATAAAACAAGGTTGTCTCATTATGGACTATAGTCTTGGTTATTGAGGCCTTCAGGGCGGTGTGTGTGTTTCATGTAATTGTACCTCATATAACTAATATATATAAAGGAAAATAAGTATAATATTATTAAATTATGATGTTAATAAAATATAATTTTAATTTATTAATCATAATTTTATAGTTTTTTTGTAGAAATTAATAATAGGAACAACTAATATTTTAAAAAGTTATTTTCATATAAAAATATGTTTTCAATATATTTTATAATATTATTTAAATTTTAAACTCAATAATTATAGAATATGAATTTTAAAATATGGAAATCATTTTTATATTAATAATGATAATATTATTTTGGTTAATATTTTTTGGATTTTTTTGAATTGATTGGTTTTAAGTGAATGGTGGAAAGTACGGTTTTTTATAAACACCGTGATTTATATGAAATTGTTAGTATATAATTATGATATTGGAATTTAGGAAACCATTTTCTATGAAAAATATTAATCTTTTAAGTTGCATTATAAATTTAAAAAAATTATTTTAGTTTAAAAACCTATGTTTTATATTTTAGATGTTCCATTACACTATTATCTAAAATAGTTTTTAATACATTATACATTTATCATTTTAAAATTATCTTTTACCTATTTTGGAAAGTGAATATAAAAAATGGAATTTAAAATTTTAATTATATGTTTTATGTTATGTAATGATAATTTTTTTTGTTTTTAGTCATAAAAATGAATAAATTTGGTAAAAACTAGTTTCAATGTTTAAATCCAAAAAGGGAAAATAGGTTACAAAATTGGTAAAATGGCTAGCTTGTTAAAAAGGTTCTTATAATTAATTGATTGCTTTTTTTACCACGAAATATCCAAACTAATATTTTTCCATATTGGAGTATTTTTTACATTTAAAACATGTTGTCTCAATATATTAAGATGAATAATTTTTAAAAATGTCATTCTCAACACTTTTAATGTGTCTCTCACAACCCCATCAAGAACACTCCTAAATTTTTGTTTACTATTTAAAATATAACCTATTTCCTTCCCATAGAATATTATTTCACTTTACTAAGATTATTTATAGATTATTTTTTCCAAATTCCTCCATATTCATTGAATTCTCCAAGGGATGATCAAAGGTCTCAGTGTAAGCACTAGTTTTTCCCTAACATTTCATATTTTATATCTTCACATTTCAAATATATTTATACAAATATTATATGAATAATTCAGTCATTAAAGTATACTGAATTTTGTTTTATTTTTGGAAAATCCATTTACCACATTTCCCCTTTACCCTTTAGGAAAAATGAAAACGACGTCCATTTATATGTGCAGACTACTACATCCATAAAGAATCTTGTTTCATTTTTCCACACCACCTTATATGTATGCACCTAATTTAGAATTTAATAAATAATTATGATATTTATAACATGTTTTAAATTAAAAAATTATAAAACTTATAATAGATATCTCTCATTCTATCAAAAATGAAATCATCATCCATGAGTACGTGAAGACTAATTCCTCCATAAAATATTATACACCTTTTTTCATCACTGCCTTTCATGGGTATAAATGAGAACGGGTTTAGTGAATAAATAAAATTTTTATGAAATTATTTGTATTATTTTAAGATATATTGGAAAACCAATTAATAATATGACCAACAAAATATTATTTTAAATTCAATAATATAAAACAAGCATATTAAGAGGAAAAATAATTTATTAATACTTTTTATAGTTTAGTATCCATTACCTCTTCCTATTATTATATTAAATTATAGTTTTTAACTTAATTAAAATATTAAAAAATAATTATTTCTCTAAAATAATGATATTATAACTAAATCTATTCATAATCATCCATTTAATATGGTATCTTAATGTTTAGGTTAGTCTAATAACCTACTTAAATAGTTCTATCAAAAAAATATCATAAATGACTATGAAAACCTAATTATTGATATTATATGACATAAATAAGGAAATAATATTTTTTCTATTCTCTAATGGTAACATAATATTAAACTCAATAATTAAGATACCAATGTTTGTTCAATAAAAATTACTAAAACAAACTCATCAACTATTGAACAATTAAGGATCATAACCAAAACTACCACATAATGAAATTATATCAATATAAATAATTATAAATAATAAAATATGGTAAATTTTATTATATTGGATTGATGAAATATGTAATAATAATTAATAAAATCACTATTATTATAAAATTAGTTCAAAATGATCAAGATTACTCACACTCAATATTGATGAGGGATAACAACTATTTAAAAAACATTTATAGAAAAACAATAAATAAATATTATAAATAGTTATATATTTGAAATAGGTTTTGAAATAGGTTATTATGATTGTTATTTTTTATACAGAAGATTAAAGTGCATTAATGTAATTCGGGGATAGAGGTAAGGGGTTCTGTGTCTCAACTTTAATTTCTTGAGACACATTTCATATTGTACACTGTGATATCTTTGATATGGTGTTATTAATTCTTAAGGGATGTATTTTACCATATTCATGTATTTAATGGTGTTTTAATATCCATGTATTTTTCTTATTTAAATGGACTATGATCCAAAGGATACCTACTTAGTAAGGTTTTCTTTGTCACATTTTCCAATTCACAAGACATATTTGAATTTTCACACTATATTTTTATATGGTGTATAAACTAAACATTTGAGATGTTACATCATGAATTATATTTTATTAAATGTGTTTTGAATTCAATTTTTATCTCACTATTTAAATGGGTTTTGATCAAAATGTTAGTAAAACTATAAATATTTCATTGTAGATCTTGTCTTCAAATAAATATTGTTTTTAAAACAAAATCCATCTAATAATTTTTTATTATTTCTAAAACCCCTGATAAATTTATTTGGTCATTCAAGGGTTTTTAAAACGTACCGTAAAATTTCCATCTCAATTTCAAGAATATTTTACCTGAAGTGTTTTTCTATGTGAAACCAACCTTGACTCTTCTTTTCAATCGAGAACCTCCCTTTTTCATGTATGAATTCATTTTATGCTTTTGATAATATCCTTATATATTACACAATAATATATTAAGAGTCATTTTATATTACTTTAATTTGAATTTAAATGTTTTAAATAACTTTTTATGATTATTCTTATGTGTTGGTCAGAGTGGTTTACTCAAGAGGGGGGTGAATTGAGTACCAATTAAAATTTCTGTAATTAAAACAGTGTCTTAAAGACCCCCAAATAAAACAATAAATTAAACTGTAGTGAATTTATATTAAAGTATAGGTTCTGTTAGATTCTCAAGGGATTGATTAATTCCCAGTTAATCAACACAGGAGTGTGTGATTATCTTTTGAAACTAACTTACTAATCTACACTTAACATAAACACTTGCTAATTTAATTATCAAAGTAACTTTAAAAACAGTATTGGTTTTAAAGTGATTAGCAACAGAATAAAACTTTGAAAGAGATGGCACAACAATGTAACCAAGAGGTTCAGTCTCAAGCCGAGACTTAGTCCTCTCAAAAGTTTATATAAAAATGATCCACACCCTGGATCGGGGTTCAACAGTTTACAACTGTCCAGGTCCAAGACCTCTACCACTGTTCTTCGTGGGAAACAGTACAACAACAACTAGCTGTCCAGGTCACACACGACCTCTACCACTGTTATCCGTGGGAAAGAAAGAATGGAAGGGTTTGGTAAGGATTTACAAATCCTTCAGTTTGAGTACAAGAGACAGTGTATGTGTTAGATATAGCAGATAACACACACTGCTCGAAATGAATGATAATAAATCACAGAACAAGAGATGTAGAGTTTAGAGATGGTTCTGGTGATTGCAGTATAGCTCTGGACTCTTTTGAATTCGACTAGAAGTGAGTCTGAGTCCTCTTCTTGTTTCTGTTTGAGAAATAGAGTGTCGTATGCTCCAGGTTCACAGGTAGTGAGAATGTAGTCGATGAAGTTCTTCTTGTATGCACAGAACACTCCTCAAGTATGCTTGATTGTCTATGAGCTTCTCTGTGTTCTTCTTGTGCTTATGTCGTTTTTGGTATATTGGATGCACCGCACTTTTCTGGTTCGTTTTTCCTTCACACGCTTCTTTTTCATCTCTTCGCATCTTATTTCTGGTATGTAGTCTTCTCGTATTTATCTCCCATCAGGGGACAGAAAAGATTTCTTTTCAGAAGGTATGAGGTACGGGTTCCTGACATCCGACAACCTTTATCAGATATTTGACAAATCATTAAAATGTATGATATGACCGTTAGATAGATTAAATATAGGAAATAAAGAAATTCAAACAGTAAGTCGAGTGATCGGTAGGTAATCAGCATCGGTAGCTTGAACATCGGTAGCTCAAACATCGGTAGCTCAATGTCATTAGTTTCTTTGACTCTATCGGTGGCTCTATGCGTCGGCTGGTAAATGCTTGTATCGGTGACTTAGTTTATCGGTAGCTCCATGCGTCGGTAGGTACATGTTTGTATCGGTGACTTTGTTTATCGGTAGCTCCATGCGTCGGTAGGTACATGCATCGGTAGCTCCATGCATCGGTAGCTGTGAGTCTGTATCGGTAGCTTGGTCCATCAGTGACTCTTATTCCATCAGTAGCTCTTTATACTTACACCAGTAGCTCTACGTTTGTATCGGTAGCTGTCTGTAAGCACATCGGTAGCTCTGTGTTAAGTCTATCGGTAGCTCTGTGTTAAGTGTATCGGTAGCTCTTTATCAGTAGCTATAGACAGATTACTTATCTGTTTTATGCAGAACACATCCGATTGTGTTAGAATCAATTTATAACTTGTATGAACATTGATAAATGAGGATTAACATATTCCAAAGATTATTTTAAAAATTATTATTGGTTTGATCATAGATTTGAAAGAAATAAAGTATAGATCAATAATACTTAACAATATCATAGAGAGTGAACACATAATTGGGATTTTCAACACATATGAATACATGATTGAGATTATCAAAATAGGTGAGGTCAACAATCTCCCCCTTTTTGATAATCACAATTTATGATATTGTCATTTATCATAGTGAAAATATAATAGTAAAGAGTATAATATTGAATTCAATTTTCTCAGAAAAAAAAACATCAGAGATAATAGAAATAGTATGATATAGACATAAGTTATCAGAGGTAAAAATCATAAGGTACTATATAGACATAAGGTATCAGAGATAAAAATGAAAAGCAAAACAAAGGGTAATGTGTCTCCCCTTATTCCTTATTTTTCTTCATTGAAAATATTTCTCATTCTCTCATTTGTTCTCCCCCTTATGCTTTCATAAAATGCATAAAATATTTCTCATTTTTTCTCCCCCTCTGATTGTTCTCCCCCTCGTATTGATCTCCCCCTTTGTGATAATCAAAAAGTGGGAAAGCATATATATATATATATAGGAGACAAATAAAACAAGAGAAGTAAAAAGAGTTATGTATTAGAGTAGTCAAAAAAGTACAACAAAAACAGATTACAAAGGAATTCCTATCAAAAATCCTGGCCACTGGTTCAATCCTCATCTGCAACGTGAGATTTGCCTTTGGGATCAGAAGAAGGCTCGGGTGGTGAGGATGCAGGTGAAGGTTTGGGAATTCCAGAAAAGATCAAAGGAGGCTGGGCCACTGACACAGAGTCAGGCTTGTAGGTTGAAGATTTTTGGGTGATCATTGGAGTGAGGCTTCGAATGGCTTGAACATGAGTCAGCTGGACTGTGGAAGCAGCTGAGGCAGAAGCAGGCAAAACAGGAGGGATAATTACTGGTCTGGCATCAACATGCAAGAAGGGAAGCAACAGATTTCTAAAATCCATAATAATTCCTCCTCCTCTTTCCATAGCAGAGATGAAATCATCTTTGTTCTCCATGAATTTCTCTAAGGCAGGAGTCAATTCTCTTAGCTTGCTCACTTTTTCTCTGAAAGCTTGAGTGACTGGAGGAAGCTTCATGTGTTCCAACATTAGCTTGAAGTGGTGTTCGAGTTGATGCTTGGTGAAAATCTTGGTGAAGTAGTAGTCCACTTTGCTCTTTATGGCTTCTTGAGAGGCAAAGGATTCTCTCATAAAATCTTGAACAATCTTCATGATTTCTCTGGCAGAATCCCTTGTAGAAAGCACCACTCGGCTCAACTCTGATGAGTCCACAGAACCACTGGTAGAAATAGAGCCAATCTCCTCCTTCAACATTGCTCGAACTTGGTTCAGGTCAACTGATAATTTGGATGTGAGAGGCCCAAGAGAGAAGGAAACATCTTCTTTAAAACTCTTAGACAAACCACTGATTAGGCTTTGAACTTGAGAGTCTTGTAACTGAACATGATCCTTAAATGAGGTTTTGAAACTTTCAAACACTGAGACAAACTGACTGACTACACTCTTCACATAAGCTAGGTCCTTGTCAGCTTGAGACTTAGAGCTCATATAGGAATCCAAAGCAACAACTGATGTCTTGAGAGCTTCAAGGTCAGCTTCGATTCTAGAAGACTGAGTCTGGCACTCTTTCACTTCTTCCATAAGCTCAGACATAAAGGAAGATAAATTACAAGCCAGAGATAGTTCGAAGGATCTCTCTAGCATTTTCATTTCTTCATAAAAGATTTCCTTCATCGTAGCAACTGAAGCACTGAATGATTCTTTCAGCTCATTCTTCATGGATTCAAGATCTGATTTGGAGACAAAATCACTTGGAACAGCTGCAGCAGATCCCCTTGCTGAGGCCAAATTAACTACAGAAGTAGTCATTATTGAATTGATTGAGGATGCAAGAGAAGTTTCCATTAGCTTCACTTCTTCAACAAAGCTGGATTTGAGATCCTCTTTCAACTTATTCAAATCATGAAATCTGACCACATCATCTGGCAACAATTCAGCAGCAAGATCATAATTGATCTTTGGTCTATTCTCAGACACCTCATTGTCAGAATCCGGATAATCCAATCCACAGACTATAAACCCTGGGTCTTCTACCCAGTCTCCAAGCTCAACAGCTACTGTAACATTTCCAAGAACAGACTGATGCTCCCACTCAATGGGTGCACTCTCATGTATCACAACAACCTTTTCTGCTGGTCTTTCTTCATCAGAATCTTCCACAACAACTTCCATCTCAGCAGTAGTAAGGAGGTTTTCTGGAACAGGTACAACTTCTTCTCTATCTCTCTCTACTTCAGCAGCAGGCATAGCTGAGCTTCCAATCAAGGGACTCATACTTAACCTACCAGAAGCAGGTGATTCAAAAGCATTCTCCTTTTCCTCTTCTTCTTGGTGAGGTACAGACTGGTCTTCCTCATAAGTAGGCAAAACTTCCTCTACCTTTCCTTTCCTAGAATAAACCAATTCTGCAACAGGACTTGGGGGCAAGTCTGGATCTCCTCCAACATCCATAGGAGTTTCTTATTCTTCTTCTTCTTCTGTTTCATCACTATAAGCAGGTTCCTCCTCATCAGGTCTCAGACTCGGATCTCTCTCATCCTTTGGTCTTGAGGGATAATCCACTGGATTAAACCTATCATAGATCTTCTGATCATCACTGATCCATTCTCCCTTCCATGGGTTCCAGTTAATTTTCATATACTTACAAACAGTCGAGGTGATGCAGAAATTGTTCTTGACTACAACTGTCTCATCCTGAGACTCAGCAATCTCTTTCACTTTTATCATCACTGAAATCAGCTTGGCAAAGAACAAAGCATTGGTCTTTGACTTTGGTCTAATCATGTCTTCCATTTGAAGCATCAACAATCTGCACAGATTGATTTTTACACCATGTCTTAGCAAATGAAGAAGATAGATATCTTGATATCTCAGATTTGCAAAATCTCCTCTCCTCGGTATCAACACATGCTGAACAAACTTGAAAAGCAGTCGATTCTCTCCATCCATTTCAGCAGCAACCACTTGCCTTTGATTTCCATTCCCAGTCAGTTCTTGTAAGGCGGTTTCATAATCAAAAATGTCACTACTAGGTGGCATTGCTCTTGATACATACCCAGAAACACCTTCATGTGGTACTTTCAAACTCTCATCCCACTCTACTGAAGAGAAAGACATCTCTTTTCCATTTACAAAAGATCTAACCCGATTCTCATTTTCAGACTTCTCGAAAGTTACAAACTCATAGAACTGCTTTACCAACTTCGGGTAGTATGGGCCATTGTTATTCGAGAAACAATCCACCCATTTCTGGTCCTCCAGAATCTCGAGCACTAAGGATTTGCTAGGCAGTAGCCATTCCACGCACAGTTCCTTCTCGATTACTATGTCTCTATTCTGCAAGTGAGGATTCACTGGTCGCCTTCCCGATCTAGTTTTGACTTCACTAACACTGGCTTTATGCTGTGTCTTCTGTTTCTTAGCGTTTGGTTCTGCACTTTCATCTCTGACGATAGGAAGCTTGGTTTTTGCCATCGCGGGTTTAGGGTTCTTGGCCGATTTGGGAGCTAAGGTTCGAAGGTGAGAGGTTTTGAGCTCGGTGAGGTAAGAAGTGGCTTAGACTTAGTTTTATCATTTAGGAATTCCAAATAAACGATTAAAATAGAGTTAATAAAATAGAATAAAACGATTCGTATTCTTGGCGGCAGACAGAAGTTTTAAAACCTTGCATCGGTGTGAGTTGATCATCGGTGAGAAAAACAAATCAGTGAGAATTTTTACGTCGGTGAGAAACTTACATCGGTGAGCATTTTCACATCGGTGAGAATTTCGCATCAGTGAGAATTTCACATCGGTGAGAATTTTCACGTCGGTGAGAATTTCACATCAGTGAGGATTTTCACATCGGTGAGAATTTTCACGTCGGTGAGAATTTCACATCAGTGAGGATTTTCACACCGGTTGTGATTAAACATTCCCAGTTCGTGTCTTATGTAACTTAGCCTATCCGAACTTAAAGGTTTAGTGAAAATATCAGCCAATTGATGTTCAATGCCAATAAATTCAAGAGAAATATCACCTTTTTGATAGTGATCTCTTAGGAAATGGTGTCTTACATCTATGTGTTTGGTTCTAGAGTGAGATACAGGATTCTTAGAGATGTTTATTGAACTGGTGTTATCACAGTTGATTGAAACATGTTTAAAAACATATCCATAGTCCAAAAGAGTGTGTTTCATCCACAGAATTTGTGCACAGCAACTACCAGCAGCTATATATTCTGCTTCGGTAGTAGATAATGCAACTGAGTTCTGTTTCTTACTACACCAAGAAACTAAGGATTTTCCAAGCAAATGACATGTTCCTGATGTGCTTTTTCTATCTAACTTACAACTAGCAAAGTCAGCATCTGAATAACTCATTAACTCAAAGGATTGTCCTTTTGGGTAAAACAAACCTAAGTTAACCGTGTGTTTGAGATATTTAAAAATTCTTTTAACAGCAAGCAAATGAGATTCTTTTGGATTAGCTTGAAATCTAGCACACATACACACACTAAACATAATATCAGGTCGACTAGCAGTAAGATAAAGTAAACTACCAATCATACCTCTGTAATTTGTCTGATCAACTGGTTTCCCAGTTTCATCTGCATCCAATTTACAGGTAGTACTCATAGGAGTTTCACTTTCCTTGATACTATCCAGACCAAAACGTTTTAAAAGATCCTTTGTATATTTACTTTGATTCAAAACAATACCATTTTCATCTTGAAATACTTGAAATCCAAGAAAGTACTTAAGCTCTCCCATTAAGCTCATTTCAAATTCATTTTGCATACTTTTTGAAAAATCAGTACATAAAGAGTGTTTAGAAGATCCAAAAATGATATCATCAACATATATTTGTACAACTAAAACATCTTTAGAAATTCTTTTAATGAAAAGAGTTGGATCAGCAATCCCTTTAGTAAAACCTTTTGAAATAAAGAAATTGCTAAGTCTATCATACCAATATCTTGGAGCTTTCTTCAAACCATACAAAGCTTTAGAAAGTTTAAAAACTTGATTTGGAAAATGGGGGTTAGTAAATCCAGGTGGTTGTTCTACAAAAACATCTTCAATTATAAAACCGTTTAGAAATGCACTTTTCACATCCATTTGATATAACTTGAAATCCAGATGTGCAACATATGCCAGTAAGATCCTAATGGCTTCTAGTCTAGCTACAGGTGAAAAAGTTTCCTCATAGTCTATGCCTTCTTCTTGACTATATCCTTGTGCAACTAGTCTGGCCTTGTTTCTAACTATATTTCCAGATTCATCTACTTTATTTCTAAAAACCCATTTTGTGCCTATTGTCAAGGTGTCCTTAGGTCTGTCAACTAATTCCCAGACTTTGTTTCTTTCAAACTGATTTAATTCTTCCTGCATAGCTATTACCCAGAATTCATCATTGATAGCATCATTGATATTTTTGGGTTCCAGCTGTGAAAGAAAGGCTTGATGTTCAACCTGGTTTCTTAGAGAAGCTCTAGTTTGTGTTCCTCTATCAAGATTACCAACAATAGCTTCTAAAGGATGATTCTTTAGAATCCTTGTTGATCTGGTAAAGGTTGGACTAGAAATTTCAGGTTCATCTATAGGTTCGGGTTCAACATAAGTAGATTCTGGAGAAAGTCCAGAACTGGATACTTTTATAACAGGTTCCTTAGATTTATCATTAAGGTCCAGAATAGACAAATCTTCTTCAAGATTCTCAAGAGAGGTTTTAGGCTCATGTGGATCAGTTTCATCAAACTTGATGTGTACAGATTCTTCCACACATTTGGTTTTCTTATTGAATACTCTATAGGCTTTACTTGAAATAGAGTAACCCAGAAAAATTCCTTCATCACTTTTGGAAGCAAACTTATCCAGATTATCTTTAGTATTCAGAATAAATACTTTGCAACCAAAAACTTTAAAGTAATTAACCTTAGTCTTTATATTGTTCCATAATTCATAAGGGGTCTTCTTAAGAACTGGTCTAATTAAGACTCTATTAATGACATAACAAGCTGTATTTACAGCTTCAGCCCAAAAATAAATAGGCAGATCATATTCACTGAGCATGGTTCTAGCAATTTCTTGAAGGGTTCAGTTTCTTCTTTCTACTACACCATTCTGTTGGGGTGTTCTAGGGGCAGAGAAGTTATGAGTATAGCCATTGTGTGAGCAATAAGATTCAAAATCTTGATTTTCAAACTCACGACCATGATCACTTCTTAGGGTTTTAATCTTAAGTCCACTAAGGTTCTCTACAGACTTGGAGTATTTGACAAAGTAAGAACAAGCTTCACTTTTGTGAGCTAGAAAATATACCCAAGTATATCTAGAAAAGTCATCTACAAGAACATAAACATAGTGCTTCCCATTTAAACTAGAAACTCTTGATGGTCCAAACAAATCCATGTGAACTAATTCAAGTGGTTGAGAAGTTGAAACTTATTTCTTTGATTTAAAAGAAACTTTGTGTTGTTTTCCCTTTTGGCAGGGGTTACACACTCTATCATTTGGGAATTCTAACTTAGGTAGGTCTCTAACTAGGTTTTTCCTAGAAAGTTTTCTAAGTGAGTGAATGTTGCAATGTCCTAATCTTCTGTGCCATAGCCAAGATTCTTTATGAAAAGCATTCAATCAAGTAATATTCTGCTTAGCTAAAGAATTCAGATTAACAGCATACACATTCTCATTTCTTAAGGTAGAAAATACCAAAGCATTCTTAGAATTAAAAACTTTGCAAGAATCATTTTCAAATTTAACATGAAAACCATCATCACATAACTGATAAATACTTAATAAATTGTATTTAAGGCCATCAACAAATAAAACTTTAGAAATCAAAATTGAATCTGTGTTACCAATCTGGCCTAGGCCGATGATTTTCCCTTTTGAATTATCACCAAAGGTGACAAAGCCTCCATCAACTTTTATTAAACTCTTGAAACAAGAGAAGTCTCCTGACATATGTCTTGAACATCCACTGTCCAAATACCACGTCTCTTTACAGGAGCTCTTCAAGCAAGTTCCCTACAAAACAGATTTAGATGGGAGATGATTTTGGTACCCAGATTCTCTTGGGTCCAGACAGGTTAGCCAATAACACTTTAGGTACCCATATTTGTCTAATGGGTCTCATATAATTTGTAGAATTGACATTCTTTGAAAGATAAACTTTATTAGATCCATAGCTATGTATATAACTGGTTGAAGCATAAGAAGTTCCAGAATTGCCTTCATTCTGTCCAGATTTAGAAATGAATCTAGTTTTGGCAATTTTCCTTTGTCCAGGTTGGTATCCTATACCAGTAGTATATTTAGGTGCTACTTGCTTTCCTAGCATCTGTGTTAGTGTATTTTTGCCATTGGTGAACTTCTCTAAGTCTTTCTTGAGTTGCTCATTAGACAGTTTCAGTTCTGTATTTTCTTTTAACAGTTGAGCAGTTTTCTCTTTTTCAATAGTGAGTTCGGTTTTAACTGTAGTGGTGAGAGCATGCTGTTTCTTTAATGACTTGTATTTATCCTTAAGTTCATTACATGTCTCTTCCAGCATATCAAAGTATTCAAACAGTTCAGATTTAGACATGTTATCACCTTCAGAATCATCTCCAGAATAATATGAATTTGAAGCAGGAGTTTCAGCAGTTACCTCAGAGGTGTTTGTCATAAAGCACATGTTGGCTCGATTCCTTTCAGAGTCTGAAGATTCAGCTTCACTTGTGCTGTCTTCTGAAGCACTCCAAGTAGCCTTCATGGCTTTCTTAAACTTATTGTCCTTATATTCATATTTCTTTTTATATTTCAGCTTTGGACAGTCGGCTTTGATGTGTCCTTTTCTCTTGCACTCATAGCAGACAACTTCGTCTGATTTGTCATTCTTCTTCCAGTCCTTTTTCCATTTGCCTTGATGATCATACTTACCCTTATAGTTTGTTCTTCTGAAGAACTTCTTTTTCCTATAAAATTTCTTAAATCTTCTAGCAATGTGAGCCATCTCAGCATCACTGTCAGAATCACTTCCACTGTCTTCACAACTTGAACTTTCAACTATAGCTTGAAGCTTTTCTTTGTCCTTATTCTTTGAAGTTGAGGATTTGAAAGCAACAGACTTTCTTGCAGGTTCATTTTCTTCCTCTTTGTTCACTTTAAGCTCTTCTTCATACATCATCAGCTTGCCAATTAGTTCCTTGATAGGTAGAGCAGCTATGTCACATGATTCTCTGATTGAGACAGATGTGCCTCTCCATCTATCAGGTAGACATCTCAAAATTCTCATAATTTGTTCCTTCGATGATACATCCTTTCCCAGCGAGATCATTGTATTGACAATTTCATTGAACCTGAGATACATATCAGAAATGGGTTCATCAGGCTTCATCTTAAAATTATCATACTTAATAGTATAAGTGTTCAATCTCATTTCTTTAACATTAGTTGTTCCTTCATGAGAAACAGCTAAGGTATCCCAAATTTCATATGCAGTTTTACATGCAGAAATTCTATTAAACTCTTCATCTCCTAGAGCACAGTACAAGGCATTCATAGCTTTACAGTTGTTATTGTAAGCAGTCTTTGTAGGTTCATCCCAAGTAGATCTAGCAGTAGTAGGCATTTTGTATTCTGATTCAATAGCATTCCAAATATCAAAACCTATGCTTTCTAGATGGATTTTCATTTTCAGTTTCCACTGAGCATAATTAGTTCCATTGAAGAAAGGTGGCCGGTTAGTAGCAGCACCCTCAAGTCTATTGTCCATGATGAGAAAATTTTAAAGAGATAAAAATTTAGAAATAACAGAAATTTTAAGAACTTTAAAATACAACTAAAATCACAGTTCAAAAGCAGAGTACTTTTAGAAAGTATTTTCAACCTTTGATACCAAGTGTTGGTCGGAGTGGTTTACTCAAGAGGGGGGTGAATTGAGTACCAATTAAAATTTCTGTAATTAAAACAGTGTCTTAAAGACCCCCAAATAAAACAATAAATTAAACTGTAGTGAATTTATATTAAAGTAGAGGTTCTGTTATATTCTCAAGGGATTGATTAATTCCCAGTTAATCAACACAGGAGTGTGTGATTATCTTTTGAAACTAACTTACTAATCTACACTTAACATAAACACTTGCTAATTTAATTATCAAAGTAACTTTAAAAACAGTATTGGTTTTAAAGTGATTAGCAGCGGAATAAAACTTTGAAAGAGATGGCACAACAATGTAACCAAGAGGTTCAGTCTCAAGCCGAGACTTAGTCCTCTCAAAAGTTTATATAAAAATGATCCACACCCTGGATCGGGGTTCAACAGTTTACAACTATCCAGGTCCAAGACCTCTACCACTGTTCTTCGTGGGAAACAGTACAACAGCAACTAGCTGTCCAGGTCACACACGACCTCTACCACTGTTATCCGTGGGAAAGAAAGAATGGAAGGGTTTGGTAAGGATTTACAAATCCTTCAGTTTGAGTACAAGAGACAGTGTATGTGTTAGATACAGCAGATAACACACACTGCTCGAAATGAATGATAATAAATCACAGAACAAGAGATGTAGAGTTTAGAGATGGTTCTGGTGATTGCAGTATAGCTCTGGACTCTTTTGAATTCGACTAGAAGTGAGTCTGAGTCCTCTTCTCATTTCTGTTTGAGAAACAGAGTGTCGTATGCTCCAGGTTCACAGGTAGTGAGAATGTAATCGATGAAGTTCTTCTTGTATGCACAGAACACTACTCGAGTATGCTTGATTGTCTATGAGCTTCTCTGTGTTCTTCTTGTGCTTATGTCGTTTTTGGTATATTGGATGCACCGCACTTTTCTGGTTCGTTTTTCCTTCACACGCTTCTTTTGCATCTCTTCGCATCTTATTTCTGGTATGTAGTCTTCTCGTATTTATCTCCCATCAGGGGACATAAAATATTTCTTTTCAGCATGTACGAGGTACGGGTTCCTGACATCCGACAACCTTTATCAGATATTTGAAAAATCATTAAAATGTATGATATGACCGTTAGATAGATTAAATATAGGAAATAAAGAAATTCAAACAGTAAGTCGAGTGATCGGTAGGTAATCAGCATCGGTAGCTTGAACATCGGTAGCTCAAACATCGGTAGCTCAATGTCATTAGTTGCTTTGACTCTATCGGTGGCTCTATGCGTCGGCTGGTACATGCTTGTATCGGTGACTTAGTTTATCGGTAGCTCCATGCGTCGGTAGGTACATGCTTGTATCAGTGACTTTGTTTATCGGTAGCTCCATGCGTCGGTAGGTACATGCATCGGTAGCTCCATGCATCGGTAGCTGTGAGTCTGTATCGGTAGCTTGGTCCATCGGTGACTCTTATTCCATCGGTAGCTCTTTATACTTACACCGGTAGCTCTACGTTTGTATCAGTAGCTGTCTGTAAGCACATCGGTAGCTCTGTGTTAAGTCTATCGGTAGCTCTGTGTTAAGTGTATCGGTAGCTCTTTATCAGTAGCTATAGACAGATTACTTATCTGTTTTATGCAGAACACATCCGATTGTGTTAGAATCAATTTATAACTTGTATGAACATGGATAAATGAGGATTAACATATTCCAAAGATTATTTTAAAAATTATTATTGGTTTGATCATAGATTTGAAAGAAATAAAGTATAGATCAATAATACTTAACAATATCATAGAGAGTGAACACATAATTGGGATTTTCAACACATATGAATACATGATTGAGATTATCAAAACAGGTGAGGTCAACATTATGAATCATTTCCATAAAAATGTGAAAAGAATGTCTTTTTAACATTTTCTATGTGAACGCATATTCCATTCATTTATCATTTCTCTATGAAACATCCTCTCTGAAAATTCTTGGTTTCTAAAAGAAATTCTAATTCTCCATGTTTTAATAAATATTTCCTTTTTTAAAATAAGTAATTTAAAAAGTTTATGGATTTTCCTTATTTCTAATGTAATTTTTCTAATTCTTCTAAAAATAATTTTCACCAACATCAACATCTTTTAGAATATCTTACAATCAATTGAGTATAATATTAAAATATTACCATACATATTTTTTTCTCTACATAAATTATTAAATATTGTGTTCTATCATTGGAATGATTCATCCCTACATTTATCTTGACTAACCACCCACTATGAATAAGAATAACTTTTCTTCTCATTCCTTTCCTTTACGAATATCTTATTTTCCATTTATTTTATTTAAGGCTGTTCACCTATATTCTATACATTTATTAATTTGGAAAAATATTGACTAAACTGTGTACCCATTATATATATAATGTTAATAACATATACATTATTAAATAGTATCTACCTAAATTTTTATTTGGTATCATTGGATACCCATTTATATTCCATAGTTTTATCACATATATTATTGTAATTTTTAATGATTTATTTATGTGAATACATTTAAAATGGATATTAAACCCATTTTCTCTTCATGGGTTCTTTATGTTATGATAAAAGAGTGATTTCAAGTATCACATGTAAGTATAGATGAATTATGGATGGGTCCTAATATCACTCTCCAATGAATTTATTGAAACTTTATACCTCATGAAACTAGTATAAAAAGTGCAACTCATTTGTCTTGCAAGAGTGGGTAAAAGTGTGTGACTCACCATGGTTATGTTTCTTTGTGTTTATGGTTCTACCAAATTCTCTATATATGAATTTTTTCTATGATATACCAAATTTAAATGATGTATTCCTATGTTATTCCATGCCATATTCCATGATTTATTATCAATTAATTATCGGGTATATCTTTCATATGTATCCTGACAATACATATATGCTCATCTTATGATCACATGTGATCTTTTATAGTTTTCATATATATTTACCTATACAAAGCATTTGAGATCACTTATTTATTATTTATCCAATTTTCCATATTATGAATAAAAATAATGTATATCATGTATCTATAAAAGTATATTTTTAGATCAATTGTGGTATATGCTGAAGTTTAGTTGTGGATTATGAAATTGCTTATATACTAGGAAAAATGTTCATTAGTGTAAAAATACTTGGATTTTTAGTTAATTTTTTGTTCTTATTAATGAAATATTTTCTCTGATTCGTGTAATTATAATATGATAACATTAATGGGTTTTCAAAGTTGGTATAATAGTAGGGTTTATAAAAATTTTGTGATTAGGATGTTATCATTTTATGATGTAAATTTCATCAAGGGGTGATAGATTAAGGTTGATCATAATTTCAAATATATAGATAACCCTTTAGGTTAGATGAAGTAATATTGAATATTTTAGGGATTTATATAAGTTATCATAATTAAAAACACTAGGGATAAGTATAAGGAATAATTATATGAATAGGATCACATACTAAAGCTTTGGTAAAGTAGAGATTGTGTGACTCTCTGTGCAATTATTTCCCTGAATGGATAATGCAAAGTGAATGCGTCTATGGAACAGATTCACCTATCGATAATCATCCTGAAAAAGAATTTTTGATTATCAACTCAATATTTACTCTAGTTCACAATGAGTGGGAATACAACTGCACACATAGATATACACTCTTGAGGTATATGATTTGGGTTAATCACATTCACTTTACGAGCAATTATGATGAATTTATTATGTTAAGGAATTTGGTTATCGAATATGAGGGAACTTAACAAAAACAATACTAGATTGATCCAAGATTAACATAGGTTAAAATACGAGTTAACTATTATAAAAGTTTGGTACCTTAAACATTCATAATATGGAATCTTATAAATTTATATATATTTTTCTCTCTTACTGTTTTGATGTTATCGGTCTCTCATGATTACCTATTATGGTTTGGAAATAATTGGTAGATAATTATATTTTAATTTGGTGGTGGGTAGTTTATTTAATTTTTTAATTATGTTATTTCAATATATTTTAGATCTTATATCAATATGGAAGGAAGGAAATCACACATGAACTTTATATCCTTCCTGGATTATTTATTTGAAATCATTAATAGAAAATATTTTTTAAGTGTTCTGGCCACTTTTTCTTGAATTCTGATCACATACATGTTACTATACAACATATCAAAATATCATTATACTCTTAGATGTTAGGATAGGTCTATTTATGGTTTTATCTATATTTTAATTAAATATAAATCTTATGTTACACAATTTGGTAATTACCACATTGAAATTTATTGATGTTTCACAATGGCACAAACCAAAATTGGTATTAACATACTTTATAAAATATATGGGGGGAAGATATATAGGTATTATATATCTTTTTTTTTAAAAAAATAGCGTCTTTTTAAAATATTTTTGGAACCAACTATATTTATATCCATTTTATTCGAATCATGTCCAAAGGTTTTATGGAAAAAAGTCCCCAATAACATTTTTAAACTAAAAGTTAAAAACTCACAATTACATAGAAATATTTTTCATTTCTCACTCTAATTTAAACAATAAATTAAAATTTATTATTAGGAATTATAATTTAGAGAATTTTAAAACCTTATAATGCACTGTGTCAACTCGTGGACATTACTTGATGTACCTTTATCATTGAAAAACTAACAATAGAATTATTGTACCTAGTGATCTTAATTTTAAATGGTATTCCATTAAACGATATGATGCATAAGAATATAAGGAATAATATTTAGAAAAAAATGATTCATGTTCTTAATATATTCTTAAAATGAAGGAAAATTTTGATTCTTAGCATTACCAAGGAAAGTAAGATAGATGTCTCATTTAGAATTAATCAAGAGTCATATCTTTATTTTACATAACCTTTGATATTTACATTGGTATGTGATAATTAAAATTTCAAGGAAAAAAATTTACTGGGGGAGATGTAACACAAAAATATTTTACTATATTTATTTCTTTAAAAAAAATATAATATGTCTGATAGATTTCTTCACACACAACAAAAAAATAAAGAAAAACTACATAATATTTTATTTATATAAAAATGATAATTAAAACCACTCTATAAATTTAGTGGTTATGAATAGGATTAACCAAATTATTAAGTGTATATATATATGAATATAATGGTCATTTTTGTGCAAAATTACTTAGTTTATTTTATGCTTAAAAATATATTTTACGAGAATTTGTCTTTTTATACGCTGGAGATTTTATTAAAGAAAACGAATTACATTATTATTAAATTATAATGTTACGAAATCATAATATTTATATATTAATGCTAGTTTTATTATTGGTTTATATAAATTAATAATAAGAACAATCAGTTTTTAAAAAGTTATTTTCTAATAAAAATAGGTTTTCATTATATTTGAAGATTTTATTTAAAGGCTAGATTATTAAATTTTAAAACATGAATTTAAAAAAATGGAGATAAGTTTTATATTAAGAATAATAATATTAGTTTAGGACAAATTTTTGGTATTTTCTTGAAAGGATTTTTTTGAATAGTGGAAAATACCATTTTTTACAAATGCAATTAAATTTATGAAATTATTCTTATATATGTATGACATGGAAATTTTTGAAACCCTTCCATAAAAAATTTGTATTTTTTCAGATATATTATAAATTAAAAAATATTTATTTAATTTACAAACAAATATTTGATATTTTAGAACATAAGCTACATTTTTATTTAAATATTTTTAATAAATTATTCCTTTGTTATTTTAAAATTAAATTTTATAACTTTTGGAAAGTGAATATGATAAAATGGATTTAAAATAAGGAATTATAAGTTTCATATTATTTAATAGGTACTATTTTAATTTTAGTTACAAAAAATGAATTACCTAGGTAACAACTAGTTTCTGCGGTAAAATCCAAAAGGGTAAAAAGGGTTAACTAAAGTGGAAAATGGAATAACATTTTAAAAAAGATTCAAATTGATTTTTTGAGGTTTTTCTTGACCAAAAAATATCTGCACTCTATTATTTTCATTTTTTAGTCATCTTAACAATTGAAACATGCTCTCTTTTTATATTTTTTATTAAATGTTAACAAAAAATCTATTCTCACCACTTTAAAAGGGGTCTCTCACCACACCTTCAAGAACATACCCAAATTTTATATTAGTACTAAAGATCCGACCTCTTTACATCAACTATAATACTATTTCACTTCCTTATTCTTATGTACATAAGAGTATGTCCTAAGTCTCCCCTTTTCAAGGAATACTCCAAGGGAAGCTCAAACATCTATATTATCTTTTCCTAAACATTTTTTCTTTTATATTTTACCCTTTAAAATAAATTTTTACCTATATTATATGATTAATTTAGTAAATATAGTTTAATAAATTTTCAAATATTGTGGGAACAACCATTAACCACCTTTCCTCTTTTCCCTTTTAGAAATTGAAAAGGACATTTGACTGTATTTATGGAAAACCACCTTCATGATGAGTCATGTTTCATTCTCCTACACCATCATAAATGGAATGTCCTAATATAGAATTTAATAAATAAGAAAAACATTTAAAACATGTCTAAGATTCTGAAATGATAAACCATATTATACATTTCTCATGTTCTTTATAAAATGAAATCATCAACCATGCATATGGGAGGACTACGACCTTCATAAAATAGTGTATTCTGTTTTTCGGAACCACCATTCATTGATTGTAATGAAAATGGGTTTAATGGTTAAATAAGATTTATATTAAATTATTAGGACTATGTTATAAAAAATTGGATAGGTATTATTAATATTAGTAACAAATTATAGTTGAAATTTCATCAATCTAAAATAAGAATATTAAGAGGAAAAACAATTTATTCATACTATGTAATAGTTTAGTATACATTAACTCTACTTATAAATATCTTATATTGTGATTCTTCACATTTATAAAACAATAAATATATATTTATTCCTTTTTATAATCATATTATAACTTATTCACATCATAATAATTCATTAATAATGGTATGCTCGTGTTTGGGTCAGTCAAACCACCTACGTGAACAATTCTATAAAATAATATCACGAATGACTATGAGACCTAAATTATTGATAATATATTTTATAAATAAGTAAATAAAGTTTTCATTTTGGTTCTATAATTTTAACATTAATATTAAACTTGTTAATTAAGATATCATCATCCATTCACTAAAAACACTAAACAAATGCTCACCGATGATTCCATATTTTAGGATCCTAAAAAAATGGAATGAAATTATATCATTTTAAATGATTATAAATAATAAATTAATGTTCTTTTGTGATATGGGAATGATGAAATTTCATAGAAAAATGAATAACAACACTATTATTGCCAAACTAGTTTGGATCAATCAATATTACTCATACTCATGATAGATAAAAACTTTCTAATATACATATAGAGTATTATTATAAATAATGTTTATAAAGGGATAAATAGATGAATAAGGTTCTTTAATTGGTGATTGATATAGTTGTTTTATTTATACAGAATACTAAATAACATTAGTGGAAGTCGGGAATGAAGTTAATGGGTCTATTTTCTAAAATTTAATTTCTTGATTCATTTTTTATGAGACATATTTCATATAATTCATGTGTTTTGAAGAACCAAATAATTTTATTTCAATAAATGGACTTTTATTCAATTGATACTATGGTTATAATGATTAACTTGTCTCATTTTAAAACCAATGAGACATGTTTGATTTTATACTCCATGTTTTTTATATAGTGTATACACGTCCCATTGGAGTTTTTATATCACAAGTTATCTTTTATTCATGTCTTTTTATGTTCAGTTTTAATCTCTCTCTTAATTTTTTTTATTAAAATGTTACCAAAACAGTAAGGGTTTCATTTACAATCTTATCTTTAAATTAAGATTGTTTTTAAAATATAATACATATAGAGAGTTTTCATTATTTATAAAACCCCTTATAATTTTCTTTGGTCATTAATGGGGTTTTAAGTGTCCATTACAATGTTCATTTCCCCTTTACTCATATTTTACCCAAATTCCTCCATGTATGTGAAACTGACCAAGTCTCTACTTCTCTGAAGGAAACCTATCTTTTCCATGATTGTGTGTATAGAATAATATTGTAAATGTCCTTATATATGGAACAATAATTTATTAAGTTTCATTTTATACTTTTTGGGATTTTATTTTAAATTATTAAATAAACTTTAAATGTTTTTCATATGGGTTATTTAAATAAAAATGTTAAAATAATCACTTTTTAACATTTTTTGTGTGAACATATTTCTTCGCCATTTTTCATTTCTCTAAAAAAATTCCTATATAAACATTATTGGTTTATAAAATAAATTATAGTCCTTAATATTTTAAAAAATATTTCATTTTTTAAATAAATATTTTTTAATGGTCAAGCATATTCATTATTTCTAGTGTGATTTCTTTCTAATTGTCCTAAAAAGACTTTTCCACCTATGTTACCAACTATTGATATATTTTATTCTCAATTGACGTTATTATTCAAATTTTACCATCATGCTTCTTTTATATGGATGGATTATGAAGTTTTATTTTCTATTAGAGGATTTATCCATCATTTCCTTTTTCTTAGCTAACCATCAATTTTGAATACTTATAAATTTTCTCCTAATTTATTTCCTTCATAAATAACCTTTGTTTTATTGATTGAATTTTTTTCACCTTGATTCCATATATAATTTGATTGGGTAAATTATTGACTAAATTATATACACTTTATTTATATAGTATAAATAACATGTACTTCATTGAATGGTATATACATCAAAACTTATTTAGCGTCAATGGACACCATTTATAATTTATGGGTTTATATTGTTTATTAATGGAATTATGAAGGATTTACTTATATGAATCCATTTGAAAAGGATGTGAAAGACATTTTTTCTCCATGGGTTCTTTATGTTATAATTAATGAATATTTTATGTGGTAGAAATAAGTATAAATGAATGATTGGTGGGATCCTTTTTCACCCTCCAATGCATTGGTAAAATATTTATAACTCATGATACATGTATACATCAGTGGGATTATGTTGTCTCGCAAGCATGGGTGTAAGTGTGTGACTCACAAAGGTGATGTTTTTTTAGGCTTATGGTCATGAAAAAATTCTCAAATTATGCTATTATTATATGATATACATTATTTTCATGATGTATTCTTATGTTATTCCATTCCTTATTCAATTATTTTTGATCAATTGTTTATTAGTGATATTATTTGTGTGCAATATATTTATACCCACAATCATGTGTTATGAGAACTTATGATGTTTTATTGTTATCACATATAGTTTCCCTTACTTGTTATCTGATCTCACTACTTTTTATGTTTTCATTTCACCATGATATAAAAAAATTTAATATGTATTATTATTTTTTGAAGAGTATATTGTGTGGAGAAAATTTGGGAGTCATTGAAGATTTTTTAAGGATTAAGCAATTAATTATATATTTGAAAAATGTTTGTTAGTTGAAAAAATCATGGGTTTTATTAATTAATGTTTTCCCTAATTATCAAATACAATAAACCTAAAATATCATGAATTTTTATTATAATGTAATATTTTCTTTAAGTCAGATAATTATTATATAGTCATGTTCATGGGATTTCATATATATTGATGAAAATTATAGAGCAACAATGGATGGAATTACAAAATATTTTCACCTAAAAAAACTAAAGCATACACCTCATGCCACGACATCCAAACAAATGAACCTTGTAAAAACACCATGGAACAATTTCCATCACTATGATGCAATGATACTATAAATTTTTTAACCATGAACTCACCAACCAAGATACCCTAGGAATGATCCAATAGGTCATGGAATTATGGACTTCATATATGATTAACCTAGAACCATAAATTCATAAAAATTAACTCACCTCACAATAAACATCCCTCATTTATATAGTATGACATAAGAATGTTGTTGTTTAAGACAAATTTCTCAACACATTTCCTCACAATGCAACCTTACATTCTAGGAAAAAATACATTAGACTATAAAAAATATTCTCCCCCAGCCAACTAACTACGGTGAAACCCACTTGATCCAAAAAATATCATATATTCAAATAGAAATTTATCTTAGGACACCAATATTCTTCAACCACTCAAACCCCAATACACCCTAGACACCATCGTCATCCCCTAATGATAGAGTAAGGAACAAGGATAAATTTGAACCTTTTCATTAATAACAAGGCAGGAAATGAAATAAAAAATACCAACCTCATTTTGATTCAAAAAATCTTAAATGTTAGAGCTCACACCATGGATTCATTGATCAATGCTTCATAGTTTGTTATTGATCCATGATCTAATTTCTACTCTACAAAGAACACCAATATCTATCTCTCACTCTCTCTCTAATATCTCTAAAATTTTATATCATCATTGGCTGTTAAACCTAATTAGAGAGTTAAAAGGTGAATTTATATCTTTATAATTAGTTCAATTGATTTTTTTACTACAAACTAAAGTGAGTGAGGTTATGGGATTGAAAAAAAATAAAATTGTGCCTCATCTAGGTAAAATGTTTCAACCTAGACAAAACCATTGGATTCGAAAAAGTTGAGTATCTAGTAACCATAGGTGAACTCCCTTAGAAATTAATGGCTAACAATAAATACTAAGGGTTTAACAAGGGAATGGGGGTTGTTTTACCCTTTTTACATAAAAACACAAACATACATATGAAAACACAAAAAATAAAAAAACCAAAGGAAACTATATAAATGATTCATAAGTAAATATGACAACTGAAAGAATAAAAAAACCAAATATTAGGGTTACATTTGAAACAAATTATAAAAAGACACCAAAATAAAGATAGAATTTGTCTCCAATGTGGCACCAATAAAGACTCATAGAACATGACCAAATCCCAGGCTCCATCTCCAATATTCATCATATATATATTATGAATCGCTACTAGAGAAATGAAAAATTTCCCTTTTTACAAAATCATCGAAAATGGTATCTATATACACACCAAAGTGCATATGCTGGGAGTGGGTAATAATAACGAGTAAGAAAAAAATAGGCCTTTCCCTAATACCACTAGAACAATAATTGGGTTAACTCGTAGCTTTCTAAAATAGTTGTAAAAAATAACAAAGTATTTGAAATAGTTTCACAGATATTATATAAAATAAGAGGAGACATATCAAAGAAAATTATCAAAAGTAATGTTTTAAAAAAAAACTACCAGAAATATTTTAATCTCATATAGAATCAATATTTATAGTTATTACACAAACACACAAAAAATTATGTTGAATGAAGGTATCTATACTCATGAGTGTATCTCTTCCTTCACCAAGATATCACTTGGTGATATACCTTTCTATTCCTTCAGTCTGGAACTAAGAACCACATTTGTGCCAACAATGCCCCATAAATAGAATTATTAAAAGGCCACATCCATGATTGTTCTATGTATTCAAATCATAAACCATTTTTTAAGGGAAACCATTATACCATTTTATCAAACACATTGTTATCATCACCCACAACCTAATATTTTACGATCAACTAGAAATAATAATTTTCAACTAAGAATAAACACTAGTTAAATGTAGAAGGAATTTATAAGAAAACAATAGGGCATTATCATTCAAGATAAAGTGTAAAGGGGAGAGAACCCCCTACCATGAATATGTTTGATATGAATAATCTCCCCATTATATCATATTTTTA
The DNA here is from genome assembly GCA_963277665.1 of Viscum album. Classification (NCBI taxonomy): domain Eukaryota; kingdom Viridiplantae; phylum Streptophyta; class Magnoliopsida; order Santalales; family Viscaceae; genus Viscum; species Viscum album. The sequence goes on from OY728167.1 coordinate 839,861,915, forward strand.
GGGTCTTCCTTCCATTTCAATAATGAATAAATATAAGGTTTGATAGAAAAATTATTTGATCCCACTAATTTGGCTATAAATATCATAGTCAAGAGTTCCTTTCAGCATGAAATGAGGTGATGTAGGTTTTATGGGAATAATGGAGTCTTGAACTTTCATTTACAACGTCCAACACTCAAAGATTCATCGATGATGGATTCTAAAAGATAACGATTACCCAAAAAAACCTATAAGAGCCCTATGTTCTAGAGGAATGAGAAGAAATAAAATAAAACTAAAAGGGTGATGGTGTTATTAAATTGGATAGAACAGACATCATTAACGGTGTAACATAAGAGTGCTTGTTTTAAACCTTCGAGATTCCACATGTGCCAAAATTTAATTCACCTCGTCTTTAAAATCATGCACCCATTCACAACATGAATATAATTTCACACCATTAATGGACTCAAATAGTATCCTGATGAAACATCCCATTAAATAATTCATTTCATGAATGAAATTCCTTGCATCTTCATGAATAGCCATTCATGATGTAAACTTCCTCTTATAGCTAGGTTCCAGCTTCTAAGCTACTTTATTCTCTAAAAACCACTAGAAAATCAACCAAAAAAGTCCAAAAACAAATGAAACAATGTAAAAAAGGATGTACCTAAAATCAAGGGGTGTCATATTCTTGACCCCATTTTATTTTCATCCTTGAAAAGATGAATATTGGTAGAATATTTGAAAAGATCATGTCATTACTCTAACATAAACTCTTATTATTCCCAATTCTCTTCTTAAATCTGAGCATGATTCCATAACACTCATACCAAGGAAATAGTTCTCCCTCACAAGTTCTTTCCCTATCAACACAGAATCCAAATAAGTTCATATACAAATGTCTTATAAGAATTTTAAGTCACATGAACCCATATAATCACATTGTTTGGATATGGATAGTACTTCTTTAGTTGACATATGTGGAAAACATTATATATGATGTTTAATCTCAATCTTAAATCTAATCGATATGAAACATTTATAATATGTTCGAAAATATCAACTGGGCCAATATATTTAGGAGATTGTATTCCTTTCTTTCCCAAATTATGATGACCCAAATATGGTGAAACTTTTAGAAATACATGATCACTTTAAAAAAAGATAAAGGGTGGTGACAAGGATATATATATGATTTCTATCATCTCTGGGCCATATCCACCCACATCTTGGTCATATAAATTTTTATGTAGTCCCATGAACAAGAGTAGGTAATGTTAATAAAGTTTCTACCATTTATACCCAAAAATGTAGAGAGATGTAAGGATAACCATACAATTCCTCAAATAAAAATATATGTTTCATATCTTGATAATTGTTATTATATAAGAAATCCACAAATGATATATGTTCTCCCCACGAGCCACCAAATTCCATGACACAAGCTTTTAATATATTTACTAATGTTGAATCGTAAAATCTTATTGTGTATCTATCTAAGGATGATATGTTGTGCTAATGGTATACTAGTTTCTATGAGCCTATTGAAAAGAGTTCTAGAATTGAGAAATAAATTAAGGGTATCTGATGTAGAAAAAATATATTGTAACTCCATGAAACTTAACCACCTCCAAAATATACAACTTTTTTGTACACTCTACCATATTGGACTCAAAAATAAAGAGAAGGTGTGCTGACATCATGAGTTGGTCTATTGGTAATCGTACATGCATCGAAATCTGGTTAAATAAGAAATTAAAATTTTTCATCACCAGATTGATGAAACATTATCATCTCTTGTGAGCCAAGATTTGATAGAGGCTCCAGGATCTTGTGTAAATTTCATTAGAACTAAAATGAAAATAGAACAATTTCCACATTAAAATCAAATAACCCTTGAATGAACCTCTTTACTGGTGATCATTACTCAAAGTATCCAAGATATAACCCCCCAATAGCATATACACATGATCCAACAATCTACGCAGATATTGATCATCTAATTCTGAGTGTTAGAACAAAGATCTGACGATTCCTTTGATATTATGATAATCACCTAGATCTCGTACCATTGATCCATCAAAGGTGTTCCCAGATCGATCACTCAGTGAATTAATTTCTCTCTCTATTAGGTAGTAGAGAGAGTCTCTAATTCAATTGGAATAAAAATTTTCTGAATTATAGTCTTCCTCCTTCTTATATAGTGGGAGGCTTGAATACTATGAACGGGTTCTCCAGCCCCCTGAAAATAAAACTACCATTAAATAAGACGTAAATGAAATGTTATGATGAACTCACTATGTCATTAACATCATCTATATTTTAGCACCTCCTTATAATATATAATAAATATATTACGTGATAAAACCCAAGTCATTACCTCAAATCATAATTCCCACAATATTAAACACACCTTGTATAAAATATTCATTCGTATAATATTTTTCTATATCCATTCAACACCTTGTGAATAATTTTAATAAATAAATTCAACACATTTATTCTATACTTGAATAATAATGAATTCATTTAATAATTTCTGATCAATTACTTTGATAACTATAAGACATATTGGTGGGGCCCACCATGTCCAATACACCTATTCACTAAAATTGGGCAGAATCTAGAAAAATTATTGTGTGTGACCCTATAGGCCATTATCTTGGTATAAGTAGATAACATTCACAGACCAATATCGGATTCTAGATACCCATTATGGCCCCTAATGGGATACAGAAAACTCAGAGCAACGACAACCTTTCAAACAAACATTCACTCTGTAATATGATCTCTTTGTCTCATGATATATCATGAAGTAGGATGCACACACTTTTCATAATCCATTCTTTATTTTTTATATGTTTATCTAACAAGATATAATTTCCTTCAAATAACCTGGATAAGGATTTATTAATGTACTTCCATCATAATCAATGAGGCCTAATATTTCACTTCCTCAACTCAGAAGCAATAAATTCTATCTTGATCATTTAAACAATGTCCTACCGAAAATGACAGACCCAACCCAAGCTACCTCTCCATGAATTCAATGAAATGGTTTTTCCCTTGCATCAAATTACATGATCAAATGTCACATAGTTATAATATCTCAATTCAAGAGACCAATACACATGTTTGTAGATAGAAACATCCAATCAAACCAAAAACATGTGGAATTACTATTAACGAGTCTTCCCTCATGATCTCACCTAGTATAGATCACCAAATGTGAAATTCATGATAATAAGTTTGAATTATTATGATCCCCTAGAACTGGATAGTCATACATCATCTATGTCCAATCAGTAATATCTATCTAGACCATATGAAATTTTTTTAAGAATAATTTTATAGTACAAGGATCTCATTAGAGTCTAGGAACTTCTATAAACTTTTGATACAAAAAATAATCCATAGAAATTACCATTTAAATAGTGAATTCATAAATATAAAAACTATAATAGTATGTATAAATAATTCATATCACAATGCATACATGAATTGGTAATTGAAAATTAGAGTTTCAGTTTGGTCGAGGGATCCAACTATTACAACACTCTCACTTGCGCTAGATCCAACATGATAACTATCCTTATTAGATCTCGTGTGATTAAGATCTTGTTTCTATTGAGTTTTTTATTTAGTCATGGGTCATCCATGTTTCCACTATGTAGTAATTCATCTATCAGTGACTTCACCTCATTCAATAAAACTTCTAAAGAGATGTAAATCTCGAGTATATATCCTTTTCTCTATTATCTAAACATGAAATCATGTCTAGTAATAGTAGTGGAATTATCCCAATTTATATTATTATAAAACTGTATGTACTAAGTGTGATTCCAAGAACAAGAACAAATCATTGTGTTTTATACACTACTTCTTTAGATGCATCAGAAGCCTCAATGTACTCGGTATTTGTAGATATGGATAAAACTGGATTGAATGAGCTTTTATAGCTCATTACCTTAGCCTGAATTTGATATTAAATAATGTTGATCAATTGGAATACTATTTTTTGTTCCTTTATAACTAGTATTCCTTTATATCCACATAATAAGAATATACCCCTTTTACTTCCTTAAGAACAATCAAATAGTTATGACGACTTCTTGTTCAGATCTCCTTTATTATATTGATATTTTCCTAACATAGAATATATGATGGAAATATCATTTCTTTTACATATCATGACATATGTTATTGATCTATCACAAAAATTTAAGTAATCCAACTTACAACATTAATCTCCTCTTTTGTCCTATACATGTATTTTTGGATAGATCATACCATGTGACATTGGTAACAATTCTCTCTCAAATTGTTCCAAATTGTATACCTTTTCCAATACCTTGTCAGTATATGTGGTATTGAATAGGTTTAAGAAATCATTAGATCTACCTTAGTAGATATTGTTCCCTTGAACATAGTTTTCTAATTTAAGTCAATCTCTGTAGAATTACTTTCATTTTGATCTTAACTAAATATAATACCAATAGTTTTTCCCGTATGTTATCAAACACATTTTTCTCATAAAACAAGTGGTGTTCCCACTAAACGCTTACAGACACATAGAAAAAATTCATTCCAAATGAATATTCAGTAACATACACCATTTATTGTAATTATATGGTGTCATCACCCCTTTCTAGTTGTGTCATATAGACACCTTCCATGATTGGTGGTCTTGAAGTACAATTCCCAATTTAATGATCATAGAATGTATCTTTGAAAGGTAAAATTATAAGGTATTTAGGCATAACGACTTGGTGTTACCAATCAATCATTATTAGCATAACTCTTGTACCATCCTTATATAGTCTCACTTGAATACCCACAATATTATTCAATAAAAATCCCCCTATAATTTCATATATGGAATCTATTATTGGATTTTAATTGATCTTATCAATTTTAGCTAATTTCTATATATTTTTACTTGTAGGAATTATTATTATTAGTGGATAATTTATCATTGGATTCGGTGAATATAAAAATATTACCATAGTTTAATTATTTCTATATAGTACATGTCTCTAGTTCAGTCATTTTCCACATTCTCTTGTGGAATAGGTTCATATGTCATCTATTTGTCTATATCTAGAATTCACTAAACCCAAGTCAAATTTTCTACCACTATCTGGAATAGATATGTGCACCATTTTTTATAAATATAGTCTATAATATGATTATCATTTTTCTATTCTATGGATTATTATAGTATCCTGAGAATATTTTTGGATTATTACTTTATATTCACAATGTGTTTTTCATAATTCATGTTTTTTTATATCCACAATAAACTCTTTGAATCTAAACACATGTTCTTATGACATAATGGATTTCCATCATTTAATAGCTAATATGATATCCATTTTTCATGATAGTTGGAATTTTTTAATGGGATAACATCTTTATTTGTGATTCATGTATTCAAAAATAAGATAAGTATCTACAATATATATAATTTGAAACATTGATACTCCTTTTACTTACAACAATACTATGATTTGTATATGGAAATGTGTGTTTTTAAATTACTCCATGCTACATTATATAGATAAATTTAAAATGTAATACTCATTATCAGTCTTCCTTATTAAAATCAAAGATTTAATCTGTATAAGGTAATGTTCATTTAGGAATTACACCACACTACATTATAATGATTGATTAATTCTTGATCAATATAATATTTTTCACATTGGCCCAAAGAAACACATATCTTCTGAACACACATATACTATACTTAATTTTGGAATTCCTTAATAAACAATAAAATGAATTTTATGAAGTATATTTATCACTAGATAACCCTTGGAATGGTTCACGCTCTCAAGGAGAACTAATTCTAAAAGCTTTGCAGCTTGCCTTTACTTTTAAATCTTTCTTTTTAAAAAACTAAATACATAAGTGTGTTGATAATACCTAAGGTCTTAAACTCCAAATACTATAAAACCATACTCTGCATATCCTTGGAAATTATTTATTTTTTCTTGACACGGTATTATCTTTCCACAACTAGGTATATATGTCTTACATTTTATATTCTTTAGGTATTTCCAATGATTCATGCATTATTAAATTATTAGATCAGAATTGAATACTAGAATCAACATTAATTCCAATATTGGAAAAATGTATCCTTATTTCCAATGGAGACATTAGATAAATGTTTTATCTATACTTAATAAAATTTATATGAAAATCATTAAACATTTAAATTAGAAGTTTTGTACTTATCAACACTGAATTCAGAACCTCACTTTCTCATCCACTTGTAGAACACTCCATACTTATTATAATTTTTGTTTTCATACTTGGTTACTTTATTATAATGTACATATTTTATTGGAATATTTTATTTAATACCCAATAAGTATAATAGAAACATTAATATAAAAATATGAATATATATGATGAAGAAGAAACTAGTTTTGTCCTCAATTCAATGCATTTCATTTAAACATTCATAGTCATATTTCATAACACACACAAAAAATAACCATCTAATTAATGATCTTCCTACTTTCATCCAAGGAAGTAGTGAAGGTGTCTTTGTTGTCACATTTCCAATTGGAATTTTCACCTTGTATTTCAACTAGTTAACCATAATAACTGATACATTCATTATGTTCTTATTTACTTGGTGGACCTTACCTAAAAGGTAATGTAGAATTTTCTCATTTTACTGTTCTCTTTGTAATCTTAAATGAATCTGGGGAAAGTGGGTGATAATGATTTAAGAATTTGATGTTTTGAAATATCATGATCCATATTTAAGTTTTTTTCATATCCATTATAATGATCTCCCATTCATATATCAATTCACTTTCACCTTGTAATCATCTAAGAGATGAGAAAACATGTGAAATCATATATTTCTTGATGTTGTATCCACAACTCACATCAGACTTGGATGAAATCATTATGTGATAACCATAATTTGTGTCATACCTGAGTCTCATTTATGTATTTTTCTCACCCTATCTTTATATAGAGCCTCAACATGTATTGGGGACTCCAGCACCTTGAATTTCTTATATCATAATACTTTGATAAAGCGTGTGTACTAATCTTTGGATATTCGTACTGGATAAGACATTTACTTTTTCCGGAAGTGTAAGAACCAGGTTTTTCACTTAGGTATGGATTATATAAAATTATGTTGTAATATTTTATTTTGTAATTAATATTAATTTCTAATGAGTTTGAGAAGGTTTCTAGGGTGTCCATATCTTGTTCAGTTCTCTGAACCCCCACCTGTTTGAAAAATACACTTACTGAATAGTTAGTAGAAACCGTTCGAGCCAGGATACCTAGTCTCTCCTAATCATGTGGTGCGGAACAATGGGGTGGTGTAGGGTACATTTTTTCCCTAACCATTCCAAAGGGTCCACATGACTATGCTGAAAACTACATACATGTTTCAGAGGAGTTTTTCATAGTTTTAACATAGTTTCCCTATATAGAGACCCTACCGATCTTACATGATTATTACATCATTTTAAATATAAACAACAAAAAAATCATTACACAACCAGTATCCAAAGTTGTAGGTTCTTGGGAAAATTAATACCATAAAAATTTTACATAATAAATCATAAGAATTATTTAATTTCTTATTCTCTATATTCTCATTAGCCCTCGTGTTCCCCATAGTAAAAGTATTCACCTGAGGATATGCATAAAAAGATGTGGGGAGATAAAAGAAAAGTAAGAGGATGAATAAGAGTCGTGAAAAATGGGTGATAATAAACCCCATCATCATAGCATAAGAAAATTATCATCATAATAATCATGAGAGGTTGCACTAGATAAGGGTATGGAATGTGGCAATGCCTAAAAATGAAACATCCTGACTTAGTGGCCAACTACCGCACATAGTTATGAACAAAGCTAGCATCATGTCCATGAATAACATATGTGAATAATCATAAAATCATCATAGTGATCAAAGATTTAATCGTGTTTGTAACACCCTAAGCTTCAATGGTACGTTTCCCTTTGAATAATGCAATAGCTTGCATTGTACGCAACTTCGAGATTCTAACACACCGTGACCAATCAAAGTAGCCGTTATGAATAGTAATACCCACTTTTTGAAATTTTAAACATTTTAACTTTCAAAATGGACTTCATTTTTGGATTTGAAATATCAAAATTATCCTAGGGTGAAATATTGGTACTTTTCGGATAAATTTCATATTTTGATGAATAGTGAAAATTATTAAATTTTAATTAAAAACAACTTTTTTAATCGAAATAATTAATAGTGATAAATTATGAATTTGAGTGGTTTTAAAGTATATTTAGAATGTAGTTTTACAATTTAATACAATTTTGGTCATTGGACATAATTTCACATTTAAACCGAACATAAATAAGTGTCAATCTTTTGATAGTTATTATTTCCTAAAAACACGCTTTTTGTTTTGATAACAGGAATTAATTTTAAATTAATTTCTACCACTTATGTCTTTTGAATTTGGAAAAATGTATTCCATATTTTGAGTCATGATGTCCAAATTTTGTAAATAGGTAACGCTTATTTTTAGACATTTTGAATAATTACTTCGGTAAATATTTTATTTACCACGGTTAAAGGGTAAATCCGGTAAATAAGGGTAAAATCATAATATTAAAATAATATTAATTTACCCTAAAACGTGTCTTAACCCTATTGGTTGATAAATTTCCGACCATGGGCATCTTTGAGTCAATTTTGGGACCCCATTGATCCACTTGTAAGTGATAATGACACTTTAAATTAATTAAGTTAAAGTAAATATAAAAATGACATAAGCATATATCTTTTAGAAAAACAATTTTTACATATGGTTATATATGCTATATTTTCAAAAATAAATATTAATTAGAAAGCTAAAAATATTTACTACATAATGGTATTTTATTTATAATTTTTATACATTGAATAATTAAATATATTTATGACACAATAGTGATGTAGTGTTTTCCTTACTAATGAAAGAATCAAATAATTATTATTATAAATGTTAAAATAAATATAATTTGAAAGTTTTGATGACATCCACAAATTTTTTTATTTAATATGACATGTTATTATTGCTTAAATAATTTTTTTTATAATTAATAAATTTGTTATGACTTTATCAAAAATCAATTATTGAATAGTGTCAAAATTGACATAAATGGGTTTTTAAAACAAATATTATATTATTAATTGATATTCTATTGCTAAATATATAGCCAAAGGACTTATATAATGATAGGTATATTTTAAATGGACCACTAGGAGGTCTCTTAGAAGTTTATTGTTATTTTATTAACCATATAATATAAAAATACAAAGTGACATGGTTAATGTCAAACTAATTAACTAAGAGTTAAAACTAAAAGATAAGGTTAATAAATTGACCCAAACCTGTCTAAAACCTATTGGTTGAGTATTTTGAGACCTATACCCACCTTATAAATTTAATAATACACCTCTTAGCCTTTAGGAACCGAATTTGAATTTATTATATAATAATATTTCTAGCTTTTCCTAAGGTTCCCCTCACCCATCTTATAAAAGGGTACTCCCCCTTCTCTCAACTTCATACCCTCAAAGCATTTTGGTTCGGAAAAAACCTACCCAAATATTCTCTCAACTTCCATAAATTCATCCTAGAGTCCCTCCTTTGGTCATAAGGCCAACTAAAGGATCCATTTTTATCAAATCAAAAGGAAGAACCTGAAGAAGAGGTAATGATTTCACCACCCTCTTTCAAGTTCCTTTCTTCTTCCACTTCTCCTTTCTTTGTTATTTACATTATAAAATAATAACTCCAGTATATTATATATACTATGATGTTACTATAAATATGGTACAACCATATTCAGTATTCAATACATCCTTTGAATGACATGTCACCATACATGCGTACGTATGGCCTACTGTCTCCACGTCGTGGTGTAATTGTTATTCAATATATTATTATTTGGATGGGTATAATAATGATGTGTAATTCATATAAATAATTAATATAACATGATAATGATTCTGTATATATGATATAACATCCAATTATATATTATTTTAATATCAAAAGAATGATATTGTCGCTCGTGCGTACGTACGGATTACTGTCTCCACGAACGCGATGAGATTCATTCCCCATCATATCCATTCAAGACTAAATTTAATTTGATGATTAAAAATAATGTTTAGAGACATGATATAATTATGGATATGAATAATATAAATCCCATCCAAAATAAATATGTCTCACATAACAAATAATATAAAGGAAAATGAATCTGTTAACAACCGAAACGACTATAATACTAAGATATTATTAACAAATCAATATTAAAAGATCATATATGATATCATATTAATGTATATGATTCTAGAATAATTAAATAACAATTATTTCACCACTATACAGGAGTTTAACCTACCCTCTACTAAGTAAAAAGTACAAATTAAGGGGTTTCTTATCTCACTCTTAATTCCGTGAGATTTCCATTATTCACTACTTATTTATTGCATGTACTGTGTGTATTTCCCATGATTTTATTCATTGTGTAATATACTTTAATTTATAGATATTTACATCATCATTGAATTATCCTCTTTCATGGTTGTATGTTTCTTAAGTTACCAAATCTATAAGGGAATTTTAAATTTCAATTTCCACTCATTCGGTTTTACGCATACTTCATTGATTATTTTACTCAATGATTATGTGTGGAATCACTATTCATTTTCCTATGTCAAAATTTACACTCTTCTTTCTGTGGATATACTTTTGATACACATAATCACTCCATTGATATCTCCTCGATGCATCGGTAGGTCTCATGAGACAAACTAGTGTCTTGGCACCAGGCCTTGACAAAATCTTATTTGTAGTCTTGGCATGAGGCCTTGACTATGTGGTTGTGATAGCCTAGAATTATGCATTCCATCATTATGAAAGTGGTTATTGAACTTGAATTGATTATTTGACTAGTAGAATATCCATGTGAATAAGTAAATGGCATTATTTCCTTTTATTTTTTCCATATTATTCTGAAGTTCAAGTTTAAAAGGATTTTGTTTTAGCTATACATTTCCTCAAATGTTTATTCTTATTTATGAAAGTTTCTGATATATTTTTATCCTTACTGAGCATCTGAGCTCACCCCTTTCTATGTTTTATTTTTTCCAGGATGTGAAGAATTATTTTATGACTTACTTGTAGGGATAGTCTGAGGGGATATGAGTGTGGTCTATGGAAACAATGTTGTTGTAGTTTTTTATTTTATGATGAAATGTAAACCTTATAAATGTATCTAGTACTTCCAAGGATACTAAACTAATTGGCCTTTCGAGACTTGATATTTTTTTATCATGCCAATGTTATGTATTAAGGAACCGACTCTGGGTAACTGGGTTCAGGGCATTACAGTTGGTATCAGAGGAAGTTTAGTACAAACCTTGGAAGCTAGATTTAGATAATCTCTGATTAGAGAACATAAACCTAAGATGGACTTTGAGGATTAGTATAGAAGAACATCCTAGAATTTTGGTATTGTATAGATTTTGTGAGTTTTCCAAACAATACATCCATGTCTGGATACGAGCAGGTAGAGGCGGCTCTGGCACAGATGTACCTAGGGGTAAAACCCGAAAACACCGCTTTGAGCTAGACTCTAACAGGAACTGGTGCACAATAACGGGCCTTGCTGCACTCTTGGTTACGACACTCCCATGGGATATGCTTAGGATAATTTACATTTTCTTTACAAATTGATTTGAAGTATTATGAGATTAAATGACCTTGGTTAATTCTAATGTGTTTCAAATTGAGAATATGGTGACATGATATTCTATAAATGATTTTATGACTACTGTTACTCACACAATGATTTCTGTTTTTAGTCAATGGATGGATTCAAAGGAATTAATAGTGACATTGAGAATGACGTACAAGGTGGGAATGGTGATGGAAATGAGCAATAGAATGGAATGTTGATAGGTGTAAAAGATATCGTCTTCATAAAAAATCAATTTTCCAAAAATATGATAAAAAATATATATATTAACCAATTCCTGGACTCAACAAAGAAGATAAAGGTGATGAATGATAAGAGCTCCAGCAGAGGAGACCATGGATAAAAGAATCCTAAATTTCCATCATGCAGGAAATGTGGAAGGAGACACCCAGGAAAGTGTCTCAACGGAACAAAGAAATGCTTTACGTGTGAGAAAGAATGACATAAAGTGATGAATTGCCAAGGAAAAATGAAGAGTACTATGGAAGAAAATAAAAATGGTCCCAAGAATCCATTTACAGTCATTTTCCATAAATGTAAGGGACCTGACCATTACCCGAGTGAATTCCCTATTCTATAGGATAACCTCTTGGTCAAGGAAGAACCTATGAGTAAATAAATGGATGGAAAAATGTTTAAAGGTATTAGTGCTCTTTGTTGTTGAGATTACATTGGGTGAATTTTCTCTTATATGTGTAACCCTGCAATTTATCATGTGAGAATGATATTTGAGGAATAATTGTCCTTTATCTTTTGGATATAGTTATAAATAACCATTTGGTTTTATATGGTCATTGGGTTTGAGGAAATTACAAGTTATTATATTTTGTGATAAAAATTTAAGGTATGAGATAACATTTGTGGTTAAATTATGTTATGGTTATTTTGAGGAATTTATCTCATTTTGGTAATGTTATAAAATATAGTTTTTGAAAAAGGACAACACCCAGACCGTGTGATAACCCATCGTGTCGGACAAAGATATGGGAGTCAAACCCACAACCAAAGTGCGATAGGGATTTATCACCTACCACTGGACTATGTGAAGTCCCTGGTTTGTGTGACTAATTATTTTTAGTTAAATTATTTTATTGATCAATAATAAGTTTATTGGGATCTTATGTCTTATCAAGTGAATACCCTTAGTATAGGAAAATTATTTGGTGATTAAGTGATAAATGTTATTTTGGAAGATGTTTGCTTTGTTGGGAATATTATATGCCAAAGGAAAATAGAATACTATGGGATTTTGTTTGAGGAGTAATGGTGGATTTTATTCTTTGTTTTTATTGTGGATTTATAGTGATTTGGGTTATTTATGGAAATGATTAACCTATAATAGAGAATATGTGATTAGGTGAATTACTTTTATGTATGTGACTTTAATAGTGGTTGATGTCATTTGGAGATACAATTTAATGTGGAAGACTACATAACCAAATTCTTATAAGTTTTGGGCTTCAATATTAGTTTGGATTATATTGAAGGATTTTAAGGACAATTGATTATTGAATGGTATTTATTTAACTTTGGGGTATTGTTGGTTTAATTTTAGAAATTAAGATTTGTGTTTCTTTCTCTTATAGAATATCCTTTTTGGGGATCATCGGACTTTATACTAACCATTTTGGTTTTGATTAATCTCTAAAGGCAAGGTAAATATATATTTAATCCTCTGTGGATCATGTGATTCTATAGAAGTTTATTCTATCTCTTCTAGTGTGACCAAGCCGTCTTGAATACTCATCGTTTAAAAAAACGAGTTAGTAGTAGAAATTTATTAAAGGATGAAAATCTACTTGAAAATTAAGAATATCTTCTTATGATCTTAGAAAATCTTAAAAATAAATTCCCCAACATTAAGAAAAGGAACTTAGAACAAAAACGTTGTCCTAGATGGTACCTTAGATTATCACAAATTTATGGCTTTGTGATTGTTGGCCTTTTCTTAGCGATGTTCTCTACCACTCACCATCAGATATTGATGGTTAAATTTCTCTTCCATATCCATGTTTTCCTACATGGAACCCTAGTATGTGTTATTTTCGGTAACCTTCAAACTTACCACTCTTTATTTTAAATAGAGGCCTCATTAATCCATTTTTCGATGTGGGATTTCAACTAAGATATTTTGAAATGTCAAACCCAAGTTTCCAATACCAAGCATAAATTGCGAGGAATCAATTTATTTAAATAGGGGAAAATGTAACACCCCAATCATCCACGGTACGTTTCCCTTTGAATAATGCAATAGCTTGCATTGCACGCAACTTCGAGATTCTAACACACCGCGACCAATCAAAGTAGTCGTTATGAATAGTAATACCCACTTTTTTAAATTTTATACATTTTATCTTTCAAAATGAACTTCATTTTTGGATTCGTAATATCGAAATTAGCCTAGGGTGAAATTTTGGTACTTTTCGGATGACTTTCATATTTTGATGAATAGTGAAAATTACTAAATTTTAATTAAAAACAACTTTTTTAATCAAAATAATTAATATTGATAAATTACTAATTTTAGTGTTTTAAAATTATATTTATAATATATTTTTACCATTTAATACAATTTTGGTCATTGGACATAATTTTACATTTAAACCGGACACAAACAAGTGTCAATCTTTTGATAGTTATTATTTCTTAAAAACACGCTTTTTGTTTTGACAGTGAGAATTAATTTTAAATTAATTTCTTCCACTTCTATGTTTTGAATTTGGAAAAATGGATTCCATATTTTGAATCAGGATTTCAAAATTTTGTAAATATTTAACTCTTATTTTTATACATTTTGAATAATTACTTCGGTAAATATTTTCTTTACCATGGTTAAAGGGTAAATCCGGTAAATAAGGGTAAAAAAATAATATTATAATAAAATTAATTTACCCTAAAACGTGTCTTAACCCTCTTGGTTGATACATTTCCTACCATGGGAATATTTGGGTCGATTTCGTGACCCAATGGATCTACTTGTAAGTGATAATGACACTTTGTATTAATTAAGTTAATGTAAATACAAAAATGACATAAGCATATATCTTTTACCAAAACAATTTTTACGTTGGGTTATATACGTTATATTTTCAACTATAAATATTCATTAGAAATATAAAAATATTTCCTACATAATGGTATTTTATTTATAATTTTTAGACATCTAATAATTAAATATATTTTTGACACAATAGTGATGTAGTATTTTCTTTATTAATGAAAGAATCAAATAATTCATATTATAAATGTTAAAATAAATATAATTTGAAAGTTTTGATGACATCCCCAAATTTAATTGTTTAATTTGACATGTTAGTATTGCTTAAATGAATTTGTTTAGAATTAATAAATTTTTCATGACTTTATCAAAAATCAATTATTGAATAGTATCAAAATTGAACTAAATGGGTTTTTAAAAAAAATATTATATTATTAATTGATATTCTATTCTTAAAAATATAAGGTTCAGAAAAAGGAATTATATAACGATATTTGTATTATTAATGGACTACATGGAGTTCTCTTGGATTTTTATAGTATGTTTATTATCCATATAATATAAAAATACAAAGTGACATGGTTAATGTCAAACTAATTAACTAAGAGTTAAAACTAAAAGATAAGGTTAATGAAGTCACCCAAACCTGTCTAAAACCTATTGGTTGAGTTTTTTGAGACTTATCCCCACCATATAAATTAAATAACTCACTTTTTAGCTTTTAGATACCGAATATGAATTTATTATAAAATAATATTTCTAGCTTTTCGTAAGGTGCCCCTCACCCCTCTTATAAAAGGGCACTCCCCCTTCTCTCAAATTCATACCCTCAATGCATTTTGGTTCATAAAACCCCTACCCAAATATTCTATAAACTTCCCTCAATTCATCCTAGAGTCCCTCCTTTGGTCAGAAAGCCAACTAAAGGATCCCTTTTTATCAAATCAAAAGGAAGAACCCGAAGAAGAGGTAATGATTTCACCACCCTCTTTCTTGTTACTTTCTTCCGACACTTCTTCTTTCTTTGTTATTTCCATTATAAAATAATAACTCCAATATCTTATATATACTGTGATGTTATTATAAATATTTTACAACCATATTCAATATTATATCCATCCTTTGAATTACATGTCACCATACGTGCGTACGTACGGCCTACCATCTCCACGTCGTGGTGTAATTGATATTCAATATATTTTTGTTTGGATGGGTATAATAATGATGTTTAATTCATGTAAATAATAAATATAACATGATAATTATTATTTATATAATATATAACATCCAATTATATATTATTTTAATAAACAAAGAATGATATTGTCGCTCATGCGTACGTACGGATTACCGTCTCCATGAACGCGATGAGATTCATTCCCCATCATATCCATTCAAGACTAAATTTCATTTGATGATTAAAAATAATGTTTAGAGACATGATATCATTATGTATATGAATAAGATACATCTCATCCATAACAAATGTGGCTCACATAACAAATAATATAACGGAAAATGAATCTGTTAACACCTGATACGATGATAATACTAAGATATTTTTAACAAATCAATGTTAAAAGATCATATATGATATCATATTAATGTATATTATTATTGTATAATTCAATAAAAATTATTTCAACATTATAGAGGAGGTTAACCTACCCTCTACGAAGGAAAAATTACAAAGTAAGGGGGTTCTTATCTCACTCTTAATTTCGTGAGATTTCCATTGTTCACCACTTATTTATTGCATGTGGTGTGTGTATTTCCCATGATTGTATTAATTGTGTAATATACCTTAATTTATGGATATTTACATCATCATTTTATTATTCTTCTTTCATGGGTGTATGTTTTGTAAGTTACCAAATCTATAAGGGAATTTGAAATTTCAATTCCCACTCATTCGGCTTTACGCATACAACATTGATTATTTTACTCCATGATTATGTGTGGAATCACTATTCATTTGATTATGTCATAATTTACACTCCTCTTTCTGTGGATATACTTTTTATACACATAATAACTCCATTTATAGATTTTCAAGTCATCGATATGAACTTGATAAGAGTAATTTTAATTGAATCTCCATTTATTGAGTTAAACATCCAATTCATTGGTGTTGTTTTTAGAAGAATATGTGTGATTGTACTCTTATTTATTTACACTGAATATCCAATCCTATTGAGTGTATTTATATTTTTCACACATAATTATGTCATTGATTTATCCTTAACCTAAGGATACGGTCTTTATAAGATATTTCATCTCAATTTACATTCCATTGAGACTTCTTTGTTATTATACAGCAATTCACTTTTATATGGTGTATATAACGTACTTTGACATAGTATATCATGAATCCCTTTATTATCATGATATTATAATGTTTTTATTACCTTGATTATTTTTATTCAAGTGTCTCTCTTTTGGTTGGGAACTCTAACTAAAATATCATTTTAAATGTTTTAAAGATTTATTATTCTAAATCTTTCTCATTAATGTCCATGTTTTAAAAATGTTTTTAAGGATTTATTTATATGTACATTAAGGTTTTAAAATTAAAATTCATTTTAAAATTTTCAAATTGGTATGGGACACTTTGATTCAAAAATCTATTTTAAATGGCTTCTTGACAGATAGTGTGACTTTTAAATTTTTTCAAGTAAAAGGGGATATTTCTCTCATATAGTTTTGATGATTATTTTCATCTATGTCAATATCCTTCATTATTCTCGATTGATGTTAATCTGTTATAATACAATCTTCCATATTGTATTGAATGAGTTATCTTTGACTGTGTATGTTCTATTTTTATACCATTCATGGTTTATAGAGAAATTATTGGCATTTCGTATACTAGTTTTAATATGAATGTTTATGTTATGTTTAAACCTGTTCATATGAGGAATGCATTGGACTTAGTAAGTGACGGGTGGAGACCGCTATATCTCCTTGATTCATCGGTAGGTCTCATGAGACAAACTAGTGTCTTGGAACAAGGCCTTGACAAAATCTTATTTGTAGTCTTGGCATGAGGCCTTGACTATGTGGTTATGATAGTCTGGCATTATGCATTCCATCATTGTGAAATTGGTTTTTGATATTTCATGTGATTATTCGACTAGTAGAATATCCATGTGAATAAGTAAATGGAATTATTTCATTTTATTTTTTCCATATTATTATGAAGGTCAAGTTTAAAAGGCTTTTTTTAGTTATACATTTTCTTAAATGTTTATGATTATTTATGAAAGTTTCCTCTATATTTTTATCCTTACTGAGTATCTGATCTCACCCCTTTCTATGTTTTATTTTTCCTAGGATGTGAATAATTATTTTATGACTTACCTGTAGGGATAGCCTGAGGGTATATGAGTGTGGTCGATGGAAACAATGTTGTTGTAGTTTTTCATTTTATGATGTAATGTAATCCTTATAAATGTATCTAGTACTTCCAAGGCTACTAAACTAATCGGTCTTTCAAGACTTGATCTTTTGTGATCATGCCAATGTTATGTATTAAGGAACCGAATCAGGGTAACTGGGGTCGGGGAGTTACAGTGTTCATGCATATTGAACATCATCTCATGAGATACATCACATTACCCAATTCATTGGAGCACTGTATAATTTTGGGCCCACCCGTCACATTATAACAATTAAATAATCATGCATGCCACATAGAACCTATATCAATATTAGAAATAAAATAACTGATGTAAAGGAAATGGGTTTCATGGGAATATTAGAAATAATAAATTCATGAACAACCTTATGGTTCCCAAAAGGAAAAAGGAATAACATTCTTGTTATAATAATAATCAATCTTGAGTGAACAAGAAACAATCTTAAGAGAAGTAAAAAAATGTGTTTTTAGAAAGAAGAGTTCTTTTGGAAAAAAAATCTTCACATTTGTCACAAAATCAAATCGAAAACATGTATATCCCCTAAAAGAAAATTTAATAACAAATAAATTATATTTTAGGAATATTAAAAATATTATCCATAATAAAATTTCGTATGAAATAGGAACAACCCAATTAAAAGAAATTGGGTTCAAGAATCACCATACCTTATATATGAATTATTTCTTCACTCTAATATCTTTTATAATAAAATTAGATTCATTAATTAATAAAAAAAAACCTATTATAAATGTATTTGATTTATTATAATTTTATTAAGTTCTTTTATGTATATTTTGATGAGTTATAGAGTTCAATTTCATCGTTCTGAGGGTGTTCATTTTCTTAGTTTTCATGATCGATGCACTTTTATACCGGTATGAAAGTTTAGGTAAAATGAGGATAATTCTAAAAAATTGATATTGTATGTTATTAATGAACATAAATAATATTAAATGATCTTATATATTGTTTATTTATATGATATTATGATGAATCATTAGATAATTAGTTAATGAAAATGATTTAATTTATCTTGGCTGGTTTTATGGCCATTATGAGCTTATATCATCATGTTTATATATATATAGGTTATAGAACATTATAAAAATTATAATATGTATAATAAAATATAATTTAACCGCAATAATTATTTTATGACTATCCTTGAAGAAGGTAGTGAAAACCAAAAACACATCATCCACGGTGGCAGTAAATCAACACACCACAGTCGATATTTTTATTTTTATAATAAAATGAAAAAGTAGAGATATTTGAAGTTGAATTATTCCATTAACATACTAACATTATAATTTATAATATATATTTTAGTTATAATTCCACTTTTATGGTGGTTAGGATAGGATAATAAAAAATTTAAATAGAAAATAAATTAAAAGAAAAAGAAAGATGATTTTACCTCTTGATTTTCTCCTCCTTCAAAACCTCTTTTGGGAAATGTGTTTGGTATTTTGAGGAGGAAAAGGGCTCATGGACATCAGGTAGGGGCATGAAAATAGTATTGGATATAAATTGTGAAATATTAAAGGCTTTTAAGGTGTACGTAGAATAGGTGGTGAGGGGAGGTATTTATAGGGGAGGAGTGGGGTGTTTTCTCGATATGGTTTTCATTAGTTTATTATTTTGGCTCATAACTATGAATAGTTTGAACCTTATCATTAAATATAATAAAATAAAATTGATAGTTTGATATTTTGGGATTATATCATCCTTACATAAATAATGACTCAAAAATTCATGTATTTAGCTTTTATTATAAATTATCATATCTTACTATTCACCAAAAAATCAATTTTTTAGAAAAATCCCAAAAAATCCACCCTAACAATTTTTTGATGCGTAGAATTCAAAAATGGACTCAATTTTATGAAATTATATTTTCTAAATATGGGAAACTTAATTTTTAATTAAAATCATCATTTACTTCGAAAATACTTATTTTAAAATTATAACTGACTTTATAATACATTGAAAAATTAATTAAGGTCTCATAAAATTATATAATAATCATAAGAAAAAAAGATTAATTTATGAATCTATTTTATGAAAATAAATTTTCTTTTAAATTTTAATATTAATTATAAAAATAAAAATAAGGATTTATTTTTTATAAAAAAACCAACACTTAATTAATAATTTTTTTTAAAATTATTTACTTATAATATGATATAATAATATTATATTATCATTTATGAGATACCAAAATTTTATTTATACTTTCATAGATGTGGTTACTATTCTATTGTCCAGATTACTATTCCTCGTGGTCGCATAACTATTCTAAAGGTCAAGTAACTATTCCATTGGTATAAGTTCCTTAACTTCTAGAAATACCTCAAAATGGACTCAATTTTATGAAATTATATTTTCTAAATATGGGAAACTTAATTTTTAATTAAAATCATCATTTACTTGGAAAATACTTATTTTAAAATTATAACCGATTTTATAATACATTGAAAAATTAATTAAGATCTAATAAAATTATATAATAATCATAATAAATAAATTTTAATTTATGAATCTATTTTTGGAAAATAAATTTTCATTTAAATTATATTATTAATTATAAAATTGAAAATAAGGATTTATTTTTTATAAAAATACCAACACTTAATTAATAATTTTTAAAAAATTTATTTACTTATACTATGATATAATAATATTATACTATCATTTATAAGATACCAAGATTTTATTTATACTTTCATAGATGTGGTTACTATTCTATTTTCCGGATTACTATTCCTTGTGGTCGCATTACTATTCAAAAGGTCAAGTAACTATTCCATTGGTATAAGTTCATTAACTTCTAGAAATACCTCATATTACATTCTCCTTTGAACCCCATAGAACATTCTCTCAACATGTCTTCTAGTATCTTAATAGTCCACTCTGATTTTCCATTAGTTTGAGGACTATAATCCATACTGATGTTTAGAATGGTTTTTAGAGCATGTTGGATACTTTTCCAAAACATCGGGGCGAATCTCAGATCTTGATTAGATATAATCAATAGTGTAAATCCATGCATCCTTACCACTTTTCTAATTTATATCTGTGCAAGTTGATCCAATGATAATTCCTCTAAAATTGTGATATAGTTAGTTGTCTTTGTTAAATGATCCATAAAAACCCATATAGTATTGTTTCTTCTAGATTCCTTTGGATGTATGGTGAAAAATTACATGGTGGTATTTTCCCATTTCCATGATCATATGGTTAATAGCTACATCATCCCCTTAGATTTTTGTCTTTCGATATTCACTTTTTGACATAATAGGCACCGTGATGTAAATTTTTTTATCTCTTTCTTCATATTTACCCACCAATAGTTATCTTAGAGATCTCAATACATCCTTGTTCTCCATGGATGAATACAAAAGGTTTATCTATGTAGATCATTCAGAAGATATTTTTTTATCTTTTTATTGGATGGTACACCTATTCATGACCCAAATCTTACAACTCCTTCCTCAACAATTTTGAACTCCGAGGATTTCCCATTTATAGTAGCATCCACCCTCTTTTGAATTTCTACATCATTTCTTTGATCATCCTTTATTTTATCCATGAGGGATGGTCAAGAAATCATTTGAGAAAGGATTGATGATTCTCCTTCCTTAATGATTCCCATGTCTATCCATTTTAAATATAAGAATATTGGATACTTCTCAATTATCATCATTCATAATGTTATAGGATCCTTTCTACTTAGAGAATCTTCCACTATATTCACTTTTCCCAGATGATAGTGGATTGAGAAGTCATAATACTTAATGATCTATAAAAAACTTTTTTTTCTCATATTAATCTCCTTATGTGTGAATATATATTTGAGGCTC
Organism: Viscum album; assembly: GCA_963277665.1. Lineage (NCBI taxonomy): Eukaryota > Viridiplantae > Streptophyta > Magnoliopsida > Santalales > Viscaceae > Viscum > Viscum album. Next base: position 839,883,967 of record OY728167.1, read on the forward strand.
AAATGATTAGTATATATTACACACTTATCCCCATATAGATAATTCCACCAGATTTTCAATGTCAATATCATAACCTCCCACTCTAGATCATTTGTGGGATAGTTTCGATCATGAATTTTCAACTTCATTGATTCATAGGCTATCAATTTATCATTTTACATCAGTACACAACCTAATAACATCTTTAAATCATCATTGTATACCAAAAATAGTTCCCCACTTGTCAGAAGTGTGAGTACTGGAGTGGTGATAAGACTCTTTTTTAACTCTTTAAAGCAGTCTTCACATTCACTAGTCTATACAAACTTTTCTCCCTTCCTAGTCAGCTTGGTTAGTGGGTTGAAAAATCATCTAGTAATACCCAGTTGGACCCGGAAAACTACTGATCTATGTGACAGTTGTTTTCCTAGTCCATTATTTTATTTCCTTTGTCTTAAAATGGTCCATAGATATTCCTTTAATGGTGATAACATTCCCCAATAATGATACTTCCTCTATCCAGAACTCACATTTACTCTAATTTTCATAAAGTTTCACCCTTTTCAAAGACTTTAACATAGTATTAAAATTCTCCACATATCCCCCCGTTCTAATGGAGTATATTAGAATATCATCAATAAAGATTACCAAAAAATTTCTTTTGTAATCTATAAATACAATATTAAATACGTCCATGATTATTTCTAGATAATTAGTGAGTTTGAAGTGAATTACTATAATATCATATTTTCCATACCTCGTTCGAAAGGTAGTCTTGGGAATATCTTCCTTTGTTACCAATAATTAGTGATATCCCGACTAAAGGCCCACCTTATAGAAATACTTGACCCCACATAGTGGATCGAACAAGACATCTATCCATGGAAGTGGATAGTTATTCTTAATCATTATTTTATTGAGATCACGGTAATTAATGCATAAGTGCATTGACCCATCCTTCTTCTTGGTTAATAGGACTGGTTCGCCCCATGGTGAAGCACTTGTGCATATAAAACCCTTGCCCAAATTCCATTCTAACATCTTATTCAGTTCTTATAACTCAATGGTGGCAATTCTATATGGTTTCTATGATATAGGAAGAGATGCAGGAATAAGTTAAATTGAGAAATCAACCACCTGGTCAGGAGGAAGACCATGAAATTCTTCAAGGAACACATTAGTGTAGCCTGTCACAATGGTCATGTCAATGAACATTATTATCTTTTTCTTCTCAATAATTTGAGCTATAAATTATTTTTATGAGTAAATAATATCCACACATGATATGGATACTCTGAAGAGGATTCATCCTCTTCTTTACACTTGTGTGGAATTGGAGGATTTCTTGGGATGTGAATAGTGACCTCAATTTTTCAATAGTTGATGTTGGATTTCTATAAAGATAGCCAATTCATCACCAATATAGCATCAAACTCTACCAAAGGAAGTAAGACAGGATTTTATGGAAGGTTCAATCCACAAACATTAACTAGGGGGTATTTATATACTATATATGGAATAATTTCCCCATTTTTTTCTCACTGATAACTCACCCTCTATATTATGATGTGGTGTTTGAATTTTTCTACTAAACATACAAGATATGAAGGAATGTGTATAAATAGAATCAAATAGTATGTTCTCTATTCTAGAATGAATATCCATCATACTTATCACCACTTCGTTATCAATTTCCACCTCAATAATAGTTATGTAATAAGATTTCCTTTGATCCTTTTTATTTGGTGGTTATTGACACTGATTACCCTCTAGGAATCCAGGTTTAGTACACTAGATTTTATAGTTCCATTTCTCCCTATAGTTAAAGAATTTTACCATAGGTGGTTCTCTCCTTTCCTTCACTACATTTTCCATAATCCTCATGTTTCATGAACATTCATGAGCTTGGTGGCCTTATCTCCCACACTTGAATCATTTTCCCATCCCTTTTAGGTAGTTCCAACGATGATTCTACCAACATTTTTGACATGTGATTGGTCGATGTTTCTTTCCACATTTGACATTTGATCCCCCAACTTGAAGCTCCATATTTTGTTTCTTATCTCTATATCCATGGGACCATTCTACAAACTCTATATACACATTTAGAGAAAATCCAACAAATTCTTCATAACTCCCAAAGTCTTGAATTTTTTGAGCTTTTTAAAGGTGTAATATTAAACCACTAAATAATCTATCTATTTTTCTATCACTATTGATAAAAACACTTGTGGAATACCATTAAATCTTTTTGAAATATTCCTCATAAGTCATGACATATTCACCTTCCTTTTGATTTAGCTCACAAGTTCTCACTTTGAATTTGTATGATGATTTTGAGGGAAATACATGTTATAAAATATATTTTAAAAGTCTTCCCACTCCATCTCTTCAATATCATCCTTTGTATTGGTGTTATTAATCAACATCCACCACTGATTGTCCTATCCATATAAATGATAAATTTTCAGAGTCACCTTATCCATATTAAAAGTGTGAATGATAAAAAATAACTTCTCCATTGATTTGACCCACTATTCTGTAACTAGAGGATCGAAAGGTCCACTAAATTTCAGTAGTCGTTGCCTCATAAAATACTCGATGGCTAGTTTCTACCTATTAGGTGAAGAAGTTTGTTATAAATTATTATCTTATTTTCTATAGCCTATGAAAGGTGGGTATGCATTTCCATGAAATTTTTAACTCCAACTCCCAATGAATTGTGAATTTTATTCAGGAAATCACTACATTGTCCCTCACATGGGTTTTTGGCCTTGTTTCTCCTGGTTCCCACTAGTTTCTAAAATAGAAATTTTGTTAACAAAACATAATTCAACAATTCATGAATAAATAAATTATTCCTTTGTACAATTAACTTTAAAGTCATATCTTGTGGTTTCCCTATGTTTAGTATTTTTCTTAAAAATAGATTGGTTTTTGATTACATATACTTAGTCTCATACTGAGGGTTTTCACTAATGTTCAATAATCATAATTCCCAAATTAACTAAACTGGGATGTGATACCAACTATAGTGTACCTAACATTATTACATGATTATAACATCATTTTAAATATAAACAACATAAAATCATCACACAACCATCATATAAAGGTTTATCATCTTGGAAAATTTAATACCATAGAAAACATTTACATAATAAATAATATACATTTTTTTAATTCTTTATTCTCCAGCTTCTTATCGGCCGTCGTGTTTTACTTAGTACAATTACTCACCTGTGGATATACATCAAAATAAGGGATTATTGAAAAGCCTAGTAAGAGGATGAGTAAGAGTCATGAAACATGGGTGATAATAAAAACCATAATTATAACATAATTAAATGATCATAATCGTAATAATGAGAGGAATAATTTTATAAAAGAAAGTAATGTGGAAATTCATAAAAATGAACCATCATGTTTTATTGGTCAACCACCACACATAGTTGTGAACAAAGCTATCATCAGGTCCTCACATAATATATGTGCATAATCATAATATCATCATAATGAGAAAATATGGAATCATATTAACACATATTGCACATCATATCATGAGATACATCACATTACCCAATTCATTGTTGCTCTATATAATATTAGGTGCACCCGTCACATCATAACATTTACATAATCAATCATTCCACATAGAGCATATATTAATATTAGACATAAAATAACCCATGGAAAGGAAATGGGTTTCATGAGAATTTTATAAATAATTAATTCATGAATAAACCATGCGGTTCCAAAAATCAAAATGGAATAACATAATTGGTATAATAATCATCAATCTTGAGTGGAGAAGAATAAATCTTAAGATAAGTAAAACATGTCTTCTTAGAAAGAACAATTATTTTGGAAAAAAAATTAAATGTCAAAAAACATGATTAGAAACATGTATATCCAATAAAATAAAAGGTTCAAATAAAGAAATTATATTTTAGGAATATTTCAAGAACATCCACACTTAAATTTTTCATGAAATATGAATAATACAGAGAAAGTAAATTGGGTTTGAGATTCCCCTTACCATATGAATGAATGCTTTCTTCACATTAATATCCTGGATAATAAAATTAGATTCATTAATTAATAAATCCATAACCTATTATAAAATTAATTAATTTATTATAATTTTTTTATGTTATTTTATGGCCATTTTTATGAGTTATAGATTTTAATTTCATCATTCTGAGGTTGTTTTTTTGTTTTCTTGATTGGTTTTCTTGTATACATTTATGGAAGTTCGTATAAAATGATGATAATTATATAGAATTAAGATTATATTTTATTAATAAACATAATGAAAATTAAATGATATTATATATAATTTTTTATATGATATTAGTATGATCATTAGATAAATAGTTATTGAAAAAGATTTAATTTATTTAAGCAGATTTTACGACCATTATGAGCTTATATCATCATGTTTATATATATAGGGTCTAGAACATTAAATAACTTATAATATGTATAATAAAATATTATTTAACCATAATAATTATTTTATGACCATCCTTGAAGGTGGTAGTGAAAAATGAAAATGCATCATCCATGGTGGTGGTAAATAGACACACCACAGGTGATATTTTCATTTTTAGAATGAAAGGAAAATGAAATAGATTTAAAAATAAATTATTTCACTAACATAATATAATTATAGTATATGAAATATAATATATTTACTATGCCTCTTTGATAAGTGGATGTATGGATAAGATAAGAAAATAAATAAAATTGAAAATAAATTAAATGAAAATGAAATAGGATTTTACCTCTTGATTTTCTCCTCCTTGAGAACCTCCATAGGGAAAAGGGTTTGGTCTTTTGATGAGACCAAGAGATCCTAGACATGGGGTAGGGGCTTGAAAGGAGTATTTGGTAGAAATTTTACAAGATCTATTTCTTAGAAGGTTTGAGGAGAATAGGAGGTGAGGGGTGGTATTTATAGGGGAGGAGAGAGGTGTTTTCTTATTATTTTATTCATTGGTTTATTATTTTGGCTCAAAACTATGAATAGTTTGAACCCTATCACTAAATATTTTAAAATAATGAATGATAGTTCTAGATTTTGGGCTAACATCAGCCTTAGATAAAAAATGAATCAAAAATTCATTTATTTATCTTTTATCATATATTAGCATATTTTACTATTCACAAAAATTCAAGTATTTTTAAAAATTCCCAAAAATCCACCCTAACCATTTTTCAATGTGTAGAATTAAAAAATTAAATCCATTTTATGACAAATTTTTTTAAAATATGGTAAATTTAATTTTTAATTAAAATCATCATTTACTTAGAAAATACCAATTTTAAAATTATAATTGATTTAATACTACATTGAAAATTTAATTAAGGTCTCATAAAATTATCTTATAATCATAAAACAAGAAAATATTAATTGATGAATTTATTTTATGAAAATGAACTTCCTTTTAAATTATTAAATTAATTATAAAATTGAAAAAAAACATTTATGATTTATAAAAATACAAACACTTAACTAAAAAATTTTAAAACATTTATTTACTTATACTATGATATAATTATATAATATTATCATTTATAAGAGACCTAAATTTTATTTATACTTTCATATATGAGGTTAATATTCTATTCGCTAGATTTCTATTCCCAATGGTCATATTATAATTCCAAGGGTAAATTTATTATTCCATTGGTATAAGTTATTTGAATTCCAGAAATACCTCTTATTCCAGTAATTATTGATTTATAAAGTTTTATTGTGTTTTGTATGTGATTTTATGTGATTTATAATATATGTAATTTTTATAATAAGGGAGTTTCCATTGATAAAATTATGGGTTTTTACACCCTAATTGTACAACCTAACTATGTGGGTTCCCCCTTCCTAGAGTAGAAGGCACGCGGTCGGTGCACGGTTTGGAAAATTGTGTAGTCAAACCATGTGATGCCTATTTTTGGGTGATTTTACCATTTTACCTTAAATGATCTAATTAAAATCTTTCATCCTCCCTTTTTTTCATTCCAACGGACATCCCCCTCCAATTTATCTCTTTTGAACCCTCTTTAATCCAAAATTATGAATTGATCCCAAGTGTTTATCCAATGTCCGATCAAAGCATCATTCACCTTGTTGGATTCTACTCGATAAGATCTCAACACATTTTTGTCTGTTTTTCTTCCTTATTTCAATTGATGATGCTATTTAGATATAGTATCATGTGCCCTATTTTTTTGGAATTCATCCATTCTTCAGTTATCTTCCATTCCATGCCAAATTAGAGGATGATACTTGATTAGGAGTGTTGTATAAGTACAAGGTAGGTGGTCTATAACTCATCCCTAAATATTTTTCATTTTATAAATTTTTGTGTGCGTGCACCGATTTCATCGAGTGTCATCTGATTAATTTATATTCTTTTATTATAGTCATTGGAACAATGTTCTAATACCCATGATATCTATGTTATTCATCATTAGTGGTTACATTCACAATGACAACCACCCCGAGTAGGGTGTTTCCATAGTTTATTCTTTTAGTATCCTGTTATGTGTGCTTGCGCCACCGTTTGGGTGTTCTTTGGATTGACCTCTCTAATGGTAATCCCTTCCTTAATTAAATCACTATTGAATTTTTGTTTGACTATCCTTATGTATGTTAGAACACTTGACTCTTATAAGTTAAATGTTTTAAATTAATCAATGAATCAAAAATTGTAATTGGAAAGTATATATATTTGGTATTAGTTGTCCAAGCCTATTAATAAATGAGTTCCACATGGTTTCTCATCCTAAGCATGCCATGTCATGTTTATGAATGGTAATTAAGGGAACCATGTAATTAAACATGAAATTACTTAAATGGTTGCATGCCCCTTTATCCTTATCACACTAATTAAATGAAATGGCTTGAACCTTCATTTTAATTAAATAAATATGAAATATAAGAATTAAAGAATGGTTGATTGTCCTTTAGGTGCCTTGTAACTTGTATGGAAGGCATGGAATGAACCCCTATACCAAACAAACGACAAGACTATTACATGGTATTAATTATTAAATGAATCAATAATGAGGTGAATAATTGTATAAGGACATTGAAATTATAATAGGAGTAGTCAGACTTGTGTTAGTTCTTGGAATCTCGAGGGAATGCATTCAACACTCATGGACATCACTCTGATTCAAGGATACTAGTTGCATTGGTTGAGACCCACATTGGAACTCAATCATCATCTATCAAAGGATGATTGGTATGACAATGTTGGATCTATACTATATTATCACTATGGGATGCCTTGGATACACTCCTTTGATCCTGTGTGGCTTCTACAAACATGAGGCGCCTCAGATACTCCCTTGGTCCTAGTCACTGATTATCCCATTTTACCTTGGATGTTTCCTTGGACTTGGTTAAAATAATTATTGTGGAATGCTATTTATGATTCTCCTTTTATTACACTCTTACTCTTATATCAAGGTTTTAGTTATTACTTGAGTTAGATTAACCCATGAGGTCAAAATTTCCTTGGTTATTATCGAGGAACCTCTTCATTATTAATAAAAAATGGATTCCCTGTAACTTCTTAGATCCTTACTAATACTATAAAATCATGATGCCAGTGATGGTTAAACCTCATGTGACATAATATATAAATTGGTACTTAACAATTAATTAACTGGTTACATTTTCAGACACCAGCCAATGGCTGAAGTAGGTACGTGGGTATTTATGTTACTCTGCTTCTTTAATTTTATATATTCATTCTTGTACACTATTTCAATTTATGTTACACGGTCTAGATGTTATAGATGTTGTTGGTGGTGTATTACTAATATTTATCTCGTACCCTATCTGGGCTTCCATTGTCACCTAGGAAGACTACATGTATACATGTGTTGACAAAGGGAATCATATCACTTCAGACACATGACTGCTTACTAGCTTTGGATAGAGCTGGTAGCAGATGATTGAGCTGCAACTCGGGATACCGAGGATAGTTTTTTGGATTACATTTTTCTAATTTTGTATATCATGTATTATCTTCTTATTTGAATTCATGATTTCCATATTTATAGATACATGAAATATATCATCATCATCTTTTGTATATCAATTGTTCAGTTATTTGTTATTCATGTATGCTTTTGTTGTGTTATCAGTTTACTTATATTTCTTCTTCAATTTTTATACCATTATGTTTATCCGCTATGATAAACTCTAGTGATGAGGGAATAGTCTCCCCATAGACACACCCTAGGCCCTCACTGCTAGTCGGAAGCCTCTGATGTTCAGGTAGATGCCCTTGAGGCCATGTGGCCAACCAGGCTCATGGAACCTTTGAGTGGTATTTGGGACTGGGACATCAGAAAGTTGTATCATAGCTGTTCCGTTATAACTTTACAATATATAGATAATATATTGGAGATTATGAATGCTTGGAACATGGTTATAAGCCAAACATGGGCATATCTAACCCATGTTCAGGGTAAATGATGAGTTTCCAGAATAATGATTATTTTTCTTCTTTATCATATTATAATTGATATCATTTCACTACTGGGAGACGCCCATGTTGTGTTGTGTTTATGATTATTAATATGATTGAGGATTTTATTTCATCCTTGGAAAAATGATATGAGGTAAAGGATCATTGTTACATGCATCAATTTAGTCACTTATAATTCTCATTTCATGCATATTGGCATGTTATATAGGTGCATTTCAATGATTAAAACTACTTTAATTAGTTAATATTCATGTGATTATTTAGTGGGACTTGTTTATATATTATCCTTTTGATGTTATTGGGTTGTGATTGAGTGATTTACTATTTCAATTCATGAGGTGTATAGTCCCTCATGGGTTGGAATGGATAATATACCTAGTTGATCCATTAGAATAAAATTAAATGGGTGTCTATCTCACTAATAAGATGTATGGGACCTGATTCACTGGTAATAACGATCCATTTTAAATGGACCTTGATATATGGAAATAAGAAAATGTAAACCAAAAAAGTGAAACTTGACATATAAAATGAAGTGGTTGTCAGTAAATGAAGAGGCAGGGTACTATTGACCTTTAATCTACTAGAACCCCTTAATTCGAATAAGATAACTTAATGATAGATGACCTTATAAAAAGATATTTGGGGTAGTATATGGTGGATAATGTTCCAATTCCTTTCTTTCGTCTTTCATTTTTCTATTTATCTTCGTAAATCTTTTTCTGAAGAATGTGCTTGGAATTTGTAGACAAATACCGGCACGACATACTTATGTTGTGTGCCGAGAGGGTGGAGACGACAATGCTATAGACATTGGGGGATCTGAGCTTCCAGTATTACCACCAGGAGAGAAACTTGAGACACTTCTTGTTGTTCTTAATTTGGGAACTGATTCTTAGCTTTGTGATATTTTCTTATGTCTAATGGGCTCCAACAATGATGCTCCATGACATGCACCTTTGATGGCTAGTTTGACCTATGAGTTCCAGTAGTAGCATCCTTCTACCTTATCAGGTTATGGAAGTCTACAAGCTACTAATTCTTGGAAAATGGTCATCCTTTATATCTTTAAGAATCTAGATACGCCTCCATAACAAAGTGTTAGGCTTTCTACTTACATTTTATGGGATTCGGCCAAGCACTGGTGGGATGTGATTACCAAGGCTGGTCAACATTTGGGCATGGTATGGGCTGACATCTAGACTACATTCTATGACTACTTATTTACTTAGATACTAATAGATAACTAATATAGAGTGTTCATGCATCTAGAGAAAGTTGTTATGTAAATTATGAAGTATTCATCAAGTTACACTGAATTACAATGCTCCACACCACTTCTAGCTGATGATGAGATTTCACGTTCTAAACAATTTGAGGATGGGATTCTGTATTCCATTCGTACTCAAGTGAAATAATTTTTCCTACCTACCCTCTCTAATATATTTAATCAAGCTCTTATCACTGAGGGAAACATGATGTAAGTATATAGTATTGGTCATAGAGGATCAGTGTCGTGGAAGGATAGTAGTACTTCCAGTATAAGAAAGTCATCCCTCAAGGTTTGTCATCTGGGTAGTAGAAGAAAGAGTACCTATACAAGAAGCTCTATGGTGTGTCGTCAGTGTGGATGATAGGGGTACTTGAAGCATCAGTGTGATAGAGACCCTCTGGAGTGTCAAGATTACGACCATATGGGGCACCTTTAAATATTCTGTCGGACCTTTCCATTAGATTTTAGTGGAAGAGGTTCCACACTAGCTCCAACATCAGGGGTAGGTTTTTCTATGCCGCATCTGGTAGGGAGTTGGAGTATAACCAACAAGACTAGTTGAGGAGGAGGTCATTGACATGGTATCTAGACTTTAGATCAATATTAGTGCCAGTAGAGCTGTCATGATCATGGTAGTCCAGCTCTTGCATAGGGTCATGGATCAGTCCAGTTTCATGCATTATAGGGAATACCTGAGGATGAGGCTAAAACACTATCTACAGTATGAGGTACTATTCTAGTAGTCTATACTATAGTATCTAATTTATTTTATATAGGTTCTTCATACTCCTTATTCTCCTTAGATACCATGGAATGTTTCGAGTAGGATATGTAGTATTATTGTGGTTTAATGACCCTAGATACACCTTTGGGAGTACGATAAAAGGGTATACACCAATATAGGGACTTTCACCTTAAGTTAAGAAGTTACCCTTTCTTATCATACCTCTTTGTTCTCAAGATGAAATGATTCAATTTCATTATCATTATTGATTGGTTGGTTCTATATCAATCCATTATAGACTACTATCATTTTAGTGTATCATTTACATCACTAAAGGGTAGAAGTTATCTACACAATGGTGAGTGGGATGTCCAGGCTAGTATAGCCAGACCAAAGCATCATGTTCTAGGTGGAGTGACTTCCCAATTGAAAATATCTTCATAGAATATTAGGTTTTACGTCAGACAAAATTCCTTCTGATAGTGAATCGTTTCATGGACGTATTTCCTGATGATTTTTCTAGCTCACCTCCTAAGAGAGAGGTAGATTTTATGACTGATATCATTCTATGAGTAGCTCCAGTGTGCATTCATCCATATATGATGGCACTTACTGAGATCTCAGAGCTCAATAGGTAGTTGGAGGACATAGAAGCCAAAGGTTTTATATGGATTAGTACTTCTTTTGGGGGGTTATCCTTTGCTTTTCTCCAAGAAAGAGTATGTGACCCTTCATCTACGAATGTATTGTAGGAGATAAAACTAAATTATAGTCAAGAACCATTTTCCACTTCCTCAAATAAGCGATCTATTTGATGAGCTCCAAATAGCTAGGGTGTTCTCTAAGATCGAACCGAGATTGAGTTATCATCAGGTGTGATTTAGTCCATTATACATACCTAGTACAAATTTCCATAGAAAGTATGGTATGTATGAGAAACTTGTTATGTCGGTTGGTCATAAGAACACACCCTCCACTTTCATGAATTTGATGAATTGGGTTATCCACCCCTATATGGATTCTTTTTTTATAGTCTTTGTGAAGAGATATTGGTGTACTCTCACCTCATGGAGACCATGCTAAGAACCTTAATATCATTATGAGTATAGTGAGAGAGCATCATATTTATGCCAATATTTCTAAGTTCCACTTAAAGATTGAAAAAGTTCACTTATTGGGTCATATTATCTCAGAATTAGAAGTCTCTATTAACCTAGAGAATGTTAGTGTTGTGGTTTCCTGGGAATATCCCAAGAATGTGTTTGATATACAGAGTATCTTGGGGATGGTTATATGTTATATGAATTTCATATAGGACTTATCATGACTTTCTATTCCTCTTTATGGTCTTACAAAGAAGGTTGTAATGTTCTTGTGGTTGAAAGAGTAAAAGAAATCCTTTCCGGAGTTGGAAGGGAGGCTTGTATGGGAACCTATTCTGATTCTTCAAGAGCCTATAAAAGGCTATGTAGTGTTTTGTGATGCATCTAGTATCAGGATTGGTGTAGTAATGATGTTGGTGGATAGAGTCATTGTGTAAAGATCTTAGTATTTGAGGCCTCATGATAGAAATTACCTGATGCACAACTTGAGAAAGCAGCAATTTCCCATGCCTTACGTTGCTAGAGACTCTATCTGATGGGTGAGAATTTTGTGGTGTACACGGACCACAATATCCAAAAATATATCTATTCATTATTTTAATTGAATATCTAATAGTGAAAATGGGTCGAATACCTTCATTCCATCTTTTTTGAACTTTCATATACACATGGAAAGGGAAATATAGTGGCTGATGTGTTGAGTCTGAAAACTTAGGCATAGTCCGTATAGGAAGCCAATGAAAAATGGAAATTTATGGTCCTCTTTTTTCAGTTTAATCTAGAGTAACATTATAGTAAAGAAAAATATTATGTCTTAGCCTTGATAGTTACCACTTCTCTCCTTGATAAGGTGATGAGTAGGAAGTTTTCAAATCCTAATGTTTTGGTTCTCTATGAGAGTATTTTTGGAGATGACCCATCTCCAAATTGTTCAGTAAATAGTGACAACATCATAAATATACATGGACAAGTATTGGTTCCTACGGATATGAGAGAGTAATAGATACAAGAGCCCGACACCTCTCATTGTGTCGTTCATCCAGGCATCTCCAAGACATATCAAGATATGCAATGCTAGTATTGGTGGCCTGGAATGAAATGTCAGATCAATGGCTTTATCACTAGGTGTTTCACCTGCAAATAGGGGAAGTAATAACACTAAATACCTTCTAGATTGTTACATATTCTTATAGTATTTTAATGGAAATAGGAAGAAATTTCCATGTACTTTGTAGTCAGGTTACCGAGGTCACCTAGAGGAAGAGATGATGTATGAGTTCTCATTGATAAACTGACAAAAGTATCCCACTTTCTTGCTATCTAGGATGCTTTCTCAGTTGATGAGGGGGGAAGATTGTATGTTCATGATATCATACCACTATAGAGGGTCCCTTGTACTGTCATTTTATATAAGGATTATCTATTTATGTCATGGTTATAGTAGGGTTGAAAAAATATATGGGTACATAGGTGCTTCTAAGCACAATTTTCCACCCTCAGACCGATGGACATTCAGAACGAGCGATACGGGTTATAGAGGATATGTTGTGAGCATGTGTCGTTAAATTCGTTAGTTCTTGGGAGAATCATATCTCTCTCATTAAGCTCTCCTGTAATAATATCTTTCAGGTGATGATTCATATGGATCATTTTGAGGACTTTTACGATTGGCTTTATCGTCCACCCCTATGCTATCTTGATCATGGGTGTTTTTAGGTGTTTAGGGCCTGTTCGGACCTCGAAAGTAGGTTTTGGTCTGAAAATGTCATGGCCCATGGTTACTTCAGACACTATGGGGAATGTTTCATGGTTTGACTAAACTATGTGAGGCATCAAAAAGGGGTTATACAGGATGCACGGATTTAGGAAACCGTGTGGGAAGATGCACATTTATATACGAGTAGGTTTTTAGTTTTTCCAGAAACTAATAGAGACTTTTCACACATTTTACACACTATTTACAAATTGTGCAGTTAAACCATGTAGGTTCCCCTTGGCCTATAATAAACCATGAAAGGTTTCCACATGGTCGGACAAATCATGTGGGTAAACATTTCATCCCCTGTATTTTGGGTTTCTAATTAATTTTAAGTTTACTTAAGTTTCTATTTTAAACTTATTTTGCTTTTCTTTAACGTACAATGGGGGTGACCCTCTACTGAGCACTCAAAGTGACAAAGCTTCAATTTTATATCTTTTATTCATCTGTCCTCTAACTTGAGCATGGTTTGTATCATTGGATCTACATCAGTATTATTTATATTCATTTTTATTCATTCAAGATTTGTCTGGTTATTGATTCTCCTATTTGGATTTAGGCTAATATTCCCTAATTTCCCATTCTTCATCTGTTCTTAAAATTCCTCCTAAAATGGGGTGAATCCAGACTCAATACTGGATGTGCACTCCACTATAAAGCTAAGGTAGGTGGTCTATATATATCTTTCGAATTTTGATTCTTTTTAGAGATATCGGCTATTATGATGCAATCTGAACTTTCTGGAAAACCCATAATTTTGAATGGGTTACTTGCAATAGATGTAATTAGACCTATTTTTATTTCCATAGGATCCATTTTGATGCGTTGGTACGCATTTCCTGAACCAAGGTCACCCATGGGGTGCACCTTATGAAACTTCCTTGATTATTCCATGTTAAACAACCCAATGGGTGTGTTTGGGGTTTTCCTTGTTAATAGAAGCCAATTAAAAAATGAATTAGTGGAATGGGATGACTAGGAGATGGTTTTCCTCATTTATCTTAATATATATATTATGTTGAACTTGAATTTGTTAATTATTGAATTATTCAAATGATTTATAAAAAATTTTATGTGTTAAATGGAATAAATAGAATTAATTGAATGGGTCGATATACCCATGGGATATGCTAATTGTGAATGGTGATAAATAGGTGGGTATACCCATGTGATATGTTTAATTGGAATGAATTATAAATTGGTCGGTATACCCATGTGACTTTATTGAATGAAAATGATATACATGAGTGGGCATACTCATGTGATGTTTGGTATGAAATGTAATAAATGAGTGGGTATACTCATTATATGGAATTGAATGAATGTGATTATATGAGTGGGTAGACTCATATGGACTTTAATTGGTAAAAGGTATGAAATGGATGGATATTTGTTTAGATGACATGGACGACTCTCCATGGATCTTGAACATGGTACTGAATTCCTTGAGTGGTGATTCTTCTTGGTTCTTGATTTCGTGAGATGCCTCGGGCGTTGCTACCATTTGGATCTGGATTGATTTGAATCACATAGGATGTGTTGGTATACATGTTCCTAGGACTCCAACCAGTGACTATACTGATTTTCTATCAATATTATCTTGGGACTCGACAAGGATGCCTTGGTCTTTGACACCTTGGAGCTGGACCATCATGGTCTACACTTAATTATTCAGCATGGTCTGGGGATATATGATATGCTTGGTTATATGGTAAGGTCGTGGGTTTTGATATGGTTTCATTATATGGAAATTTTGTGTTGTTATTATATGGATGGATATATGGAAAGGCCATGTTACTTGTTTATTTTTCGTATAGCTACCTTGTTAGGAGGTGACACTTGTTGGAGGGATATTTTAGAGGTTGTTTGGTATTACTTGTTTATAGTATATATATTCCTTGGGAATTCACACTTATAATAATGCTTTATTACACTTGTTTAAAATAATTCTTTGTGTTTCCTAGAGATGTATAGGCTTTTGGGTGGTTACCTACTAGTATTTTTTCCTCACAACTTGTTTGGGCCTCCTTGGGGACCCAAAAATCTTATATAGTTATAGGTGATAGAAGGGGAAAGTGCCCTAATATAGGGTGCTGATTATTCCTTTAGATCTTGAGAGCATGGGACCAAGCTGAGTCTTTCAATGCTATTAGGAATTTTGGGTATTTTTATATTTTGGAGACTTTTACTATATTGTATTTCCATGTACCTATATTGGATTTTTTTCTAGATAAATGTATCATTTGCATTATTATATGAGACACCTCTTTTTTATTTGTTCATGACATGTTTACCTTCTAGTTTTCTGTTTTTTTATCTGATTTTTCTATTGAATGTGATTGAATTCCACTATGATATACATTGTTTATTAGGTCATAGTCTCCCTAGTGACTCAACTAGGCACTCAATACTAGTCAGCAGCCTCTGATGTTTGGGGAGATGTGCTTGAGGCCTTGTGGTCAACCAGTCTTGGGGCACTATTCAGTGGTATCTAGGCCCAGTAATTTGAATGGTTTTATCAAAGATTGTTTTCTGGGTTTCCTTTGTATTTTGAGATAATAGTTAGGGATAGTAAGGAAATAGAGTTTGGTAATGAGTTGTGCTCGGGCGTAGCTAACCCGCATATAGTGAAAAGCCAAATTTCCTCAATCGGAATTTTCTTTTTTGTTGATTTTAGTTATTACAGTTCTTTAGATTAATGTTTTGGGTGATTAACTTGTGTTTTGTTATTGCTATTAATATGATTGTGTGTTCTATTTCTGTTACAACCTGATGAGATGAAGTTATTCCATCTCAGGCATCATATAGTCACTTGATAGAAATCACAATCCATGCATTATGCCATTTCATTTAGGATGTGTTACTAATTTCTGGTTGTTTTGATAACTGGTGTGATAGTTTAATCTGATGTTGTGATGAACTTTGTCTTGTGGATAGTGAAGTAACATCATCATTCAATTCATAAGGTGAATGGGTCCTTATGGAATGGGAAATGATGCACTATTTGACTCTTTTGTTTAAAGTGAACTAAATTAGATATGTAATGAATTATATAGGCATCTAATTTTGGTTCATGAGGTGTTATGGACCCTCATGGATTGGAACTTGGTGGAGCATCAGTTAAACTATTTGATCAAATGTATGTTAAATGAAATTGAAATGGAATGGAAAATAGAGACTTGACCTAGAACTAGTTTTTGAGTGGGAAAGAGGAAGAGTTTCTAGTGTTTTTGGTGGTTGTTCTTTATACAATCATGGATTTAGGAGAATTATATGGGTTATGACTTGGTTTTTGGAGATTTTTGACCTATCCTATTATTTTGAGTTGTGACTTTCATATCTTTATTTTCAGGGGTGTGTGTTTGTCATTATAGAGACATGCCACCATGAAGACCTCCAGTGGTATGACAGAAGGTGGAGAAGACCACACTCTAGAGGTGATGGGCCATGGGATACTATTTTATCCTCCTTTAGTGCAAGATAATGTAACATAGGATATTCCAGAAATATGGTTTGAGGCATAGTTTTGTGAGGGGTTATTTATCTATATGAAGACTTTTCAGGGAGAATCTCGGCCTTCCTTGACTATGGATGAGTTGACACGTGTGTTCCAGCAGTAGAATCCTGCCATGTTTTTAGGGGATGGTGTTCTATAGGCTACTGATCTATGGATTTAAACCATGATAGCTATCTTTGAGCATCTGGATATTCCTCCTCAGAGGAGGGTCAAGCTTTCCACATACATGCATCTTGGAGAAGAAAATATCTAGTGGGATGTTTTGAACTATGAATTTAGGATATTAGATATGATTTGGACTAATTTCTAGACCCTCTTTTATGAATTTTTCTACTCAATGAATCTAAGGGAATAACAATCTAGTTAGTTTCTGATTACGGAGTATAACCTAAGGGAATCTGGGGTCACAGAGAAGGGAAGTAATGTTTCTCAACCCATTGGTTCTATATATTTAGGCAGGAAGTGATGTTTTGAGGATTCTGGTGAGATGAGTTCCAGTAAAGTTGTGAGTACTAGTAGCTTTGTGTTTTTTCATCAGTGTGGAAGCTGATTCAACCTGAAGAATCAGTGTGACTGTGGTCCAGTCGAGTGTCAAGCTTGGGGAAATATAGGGAATATGTTGTAGTTTTGCATGATATTCCCTTCATCATTGAGTGGTAGGGGTTATATCTAACACTAGCTTCATGAGTTGGTTCCTGATCTCCACATTAGTCAAGGATTTGTAGCAGTGATGGTTGGTCAGGCTGAGTCGGTGGTGGTCATAGAAGAGGAATCCCGTCATAGGTTACACAGAGATATCAGAGTGGTACTACTCTAGGTAGTGTGTTCATATCACAGGGTTATGGTGCAGGCTAGTTTTATTTTGTACTGCCTTCCACTAAAGAGTAGGGTTCCAGACCATCTATGGTGATAGGAAAGATATTAATCACCTCTACTATTTTTTCTTCTCTTTTTATATAGGTTTATCACATATTTGTATATCTAAACTGGTGGTGAAAATCTTTTGGCTTGTTGTGTTGTCTTCTGAGGGAATTATAATTCTAGACACACCAGTTGGGAATCATAAAAGTGGATGTACACCATTTTAGGGAGTTCCCCCTTGAGGTTGGTGGGTGTCACATTGTTTAAGATCTTTATTTCCTTGATATGAGAGGGTTGGACATCATTCATGGATTGAACTGGCTAGTAACTTATCAAGATTATGTTGGATGATATTGTCGGATAGTGACTTTTACATCACTAGAGTATGTAGTGTATACTCACAAGGGTGAATGGGATGTCCATACAATCCGATCTAGACTCGGTAATAGTTTGTATAGAGGGATGACACTGCAGATCAGTAGTTTGTTTCTGGTGATCAGGGAGTGATTCAGGAGGACTTTCCTCTAGTTTTTGAGTGATGTATTTCCTAACGACTTTTCTGGTATACCTCCTGAGAGAGAGGTTGAGTTCTCTATCAAGCTAGTTCTGGGAGCTGCATCGGTATCCATTCCTCCTTAAAGGCTGGCTACTATGAAGTTATAATAACTCAAGAGGCAACTAGAGGATTTGGAGGTGAAGGGGTTTATTCGACCTAGAACTACATCATGGGGTTCAGCGGCCCTTTTTTTAAAGGTATACAAAACTCTTAGGTGATGTGTGGATTATCATAAACCGAACCAGCTGGTGGAAAAAATGATATACCTTTCCATGGATAGATGACCTTCTTGATCAACTTCTAGGATCCTGAGTGTTCTCAAAGGTCGAATTAATCTCAAGATATCACCAGGTACATGTTCAACCTAAAGACATACCTCTTACAACCTTTCATAGAAGGTATGGTTTATTCAAGTATTTGGTTATGTCATTCGGTATCATGAATGCACCTGTAGTTTTCATGGCCTTGATGGAATTGAGTGTTCCATCCTTACATGGAATATTTTGTGGTGGTTTTCATTGATGATATCTTTGTGTATTCTCACAGTCTACATGACCATGCCAATAATCATGAGATCATTTTGAATACACTAAGGGAGCATCATTTATATGCTAAGATCTCAATGTGAAACTTTTGAATGGATCATATTCACTTTGTGGGTCACATAATCTTGGAGAAAGGAGTATTAGTGGACCTAGAGATGGTGAGAGCTTTATTTTCCTTGGAACAACCCAAGAAAATTTTGTATATATGGAGTTTCTTGGGGCTAGCCAGTTATAATATGCATTAAATAAAATACTTCTCACACATAGAAGCTCCATTGATTGGATTGACTAAGAAGGGTGTCATGTTTTTATGGTTATATTATTATGATTCACCCTTTCAAGAGATGAAAGGAAGGTTGGAATTAGAACCAGTCTTATTACTACCAGAGGAGGGAAGGAGTGGCATTGTGTATTATGACGCATCAGGTATTGGGCTAGGAGCAGTGCTGATGTAGGTAGATAGGGTCTTGGAATATAGGTCTCGGTATTTAAGGGAACAAAATAATAATTACCCGATGCACGATATTGGTCTAGCAACAGTTGTTCACATGTAGTGCTATTGGAGACACTATTTAATAGGAGAGGGTTTTGTAGTGTTCACGAACCAGAAAATCCTCAAGTATATGTTTACAGAGTATGATCTCAATCTGAGGTAGCAGTGGTGGGTGGATTTCCTATAGTCCTTTGATTTAGAGCTTTCCTACATTCCTAGAAAGGGAAGTGCATTGGTTGATGCACCAAGTAGGAGGACTCAGATACATACAGTGCAGCAGGCTAATAGCAAATGGAAGAGTATGGTTTTGTTCTCTGAGATGCATCTAGAGGTGCATGAAATATAGGGATAGACATATATATCATCCTTAGCTGTGACTTCTCCCCTTCTGGATAGAGTATGGATGAGGTAGCTATTAGATTATGAGGGCCTTGGCCTACGAGAATGTGTGTTAGGTGAGGATCCACCTCCTAGTTGGATGGTAGGCGAGGATGAGATTCTTCATATCCATGGATGAATTTGGGTTCTAGTGGATATACATGAGGAGATGATGTGGGAATTTCATGCCTTAGTATGGGAAGTTCACCCTGGGGTGACCAAGATGTACTGTGACTTAAGCTGTCAGTACTGGTGGTCGGGTATGAAAGGAGAGCTAGCAGTTTTTATGATGAGGTGTTCACCTGTCAGTAAGTTAATGAAGAACATTAGCAACTAGCTGGGATTTTACAGAAGTTACCTATTCTGAAGTGGAAATAAAATGATGTTGTGATGAATTTTGTGACTGTTTTACCAAGCTTGCCTCAAGATAACGATGTTATGTGGGTTGTAGTTGATAGGATCATGAAGGATTCTCATTTATTTCGGATCAAGGAGACCTTCAGTGTTTTTAATCTGGGAATGTTGTACTTCTATGAAATAGTACGACTCCATGGTGTCCTATGCACTATCATTTCAAATAGGGATTCCTACTTTAAATCTTGTTTCTGGTAGAGTTTTTAGAAGGATTTAGGTACATAGGTTCTTATGAACACAGTATACCATCCTAGGACTGATGGAAAATTAGATCGTATGGTATACGTGCAAGAGGACATGTTGCGAGCATGCATCTTAGATTTTGGGGGCTCTTGGGAGTGACACATTCCCCTGGTTGAGTTCTCCTATAATAACAGTTACCATGAGACTATGCATATAAAACCTTATGAGGCTTTGTACAGTAGGCCATGTTGTTCTCCCCTAAACTGGTAGGAGGTAGGTGAGGCATATTTACTTGGACCATGCCTTGTGAAGGATACTTCTGAGAAGGTCCAATTGATTTTGAAGAGAACAGCTATAGCATATTTTCATAAGAAATCATAAGTCGATCACCACAAACAACTTCTAGATTTCGAGGTTAGGGATTGAGTTTTATTTCATATTTCTCCAAGGATGCGACACAAGAGAATTATTAGACAAGGTAATATTTCACTGTGATATATTGGGTTTTTTGAGTTTCTAGAGAGATTCGGGCCAATAGCCTATCAGTTGTAGTTACCTCAGAGTTACTGATACATCCACAACATATTACACATATCTCATCTATGACTCTATCACTCAGACTTGTCTCATTATTTTCATACTGAGGAGGTTGAGTTAGAGATAGATGTCTCCTTCAAGGGGCATCCAATTCAAATCATTTACAGGAGCAAGAATGTTCTCCGAGGCATGTCAGTTCCTATAGTACTAGTGATATAGAAACACAGTTGTTTATAGGATGATACTTGGGAGAAGGAGGCTGATCAACATGCTTAGTAACCAGAGTTGTTCCCAAATGAATCTTGACCACACTTCAGAGGGCGATTCAAGTACGAATTTCTATAAAGGGGTAAGATTGTAAGAAACCCGGGTTTTTGTAAGAGGTGAATATTCCTTATTTTTTGTTGTGAATACTTAAATAAGGCCATATGTGAGTGCCCATATTTATCGCGAGTGTTTTGGAAGAGTTAGGGGATTTTTGAGAACCTAAAACCAGGTTTTGGGATGCAAATGGTCTGGTGGATGGTTAGTGAAAACCATGTGGGGAAGACCACACAATTTGACTAAACCATGGGAGGTTGGATAGAGGGGGAATACATGACACATGGCCTGATGAAACCATGTAGAAAGAGGTTCACGCCCATGTTAGTTGGTCTGCAGTTCTTTCCGAACCTGAAAGAGTCTTTTCAGAGGGTTTTCAAACCATGCGGGTGCCCCTTGGTCTATAGGAAATTGTGCATGATTTCGGAACGGTTTGAAAAACCATATGGGTAAACCATGGAAACCCTTTATTTTGGGTTTTTATTTAATATTAACTTTCATAAATTTTCTATTTTAAACCTATTTCATTTTACTTCAATGCACAGTAGAGGGGACCCCCTATTGAGCTCACAAAAAACGACTGAACTTTGATTTCAGATCTTTTCTTCTTCTGACCTCCGATTCGAGTGCGGTTTGTCTCATCGGATCCACATTGGTATGATATATATTAATTATTAGTCATTATCTATTATTCTATTTATTTATTGTGCTATTTTTAGTTAGGATCATATGACCTAATTTACTGTTCTTCATTCGTTCTTCAGATTTCTTCTAAACGAGTGAAAATCAGGACACGATACTGGATGATCACTCAAATACCAAGCTATGTTAAGTGATATAAACTTTTCTTTTGGATTTTAGTGATTTTAGAGTTGTTGATTGTTACATATCCTGTTAGACTATCCAGTATGGCCCTTATTTTGAATGTGTTACATGGAATAGGTATAATTGGGCTTGTTAGGGATGCCCATAGGATCTGTTGTGATGTGTTGGAACCCGTTTCTGGAACCAAGGTCTCAAGTTGGGTGAAACATATGAAAATTACATGATTATTCCATGTTAAACAACCCAAGGGGTGTGTTTGGGTTTTTTCCTTGATGAAGGAAGCCAATTAAAAATGGAATGAGTGGAATGGGATGATTATGATATGGTTTGCCTCTTTTATATTGATATATATATTATGTTTGTTGGAACCAGGGATGTTATTTGCTATAAATGGAGTATGGTTTGTGTTTTTTTCAATTATGACAAGGAATATCATAGAGTTTAAAAGGAAAGGGATCTTACAGTTCAAGAATAGAACAATATTGAACGTAGCCCAATTTTCCAGTGTTTTTCGAATTTTTGGGGTCCAAAATTTGGAGGATGGATTTCAAAGTGAAAATTGGTTTTTCTTAAAAGATTAGTGAAAATGTGGAAAGTTCATGAGTTTTGTGAATATGGGATATGTGAGTTGTGTTTTACAAAGGATTGAATATTTCTAATAGAGATCTACAAGATTGCGCCGAGCATCACAATCAATGGAGAATTGGAGCATCACAGTCAGTGATGGTGATCTATATGATTACAAGAATTGGAACATCATGATGGTGTGAAGGGTTTTACAGAATGATTTGAAATAATTTCAAATTTCAATAGTGCATATTTAAGGTAGGAATTCCTCCAAGATGTTTATTTTTTGAAAGATCTAGAAATTTTACAATTAGGTAGTGGAGCTTCATAAACAACTGATCCTACAAATATGAGGCTACCCTTCTTCACTTTGGTCGAACTTTTCAGAGAAAATCTAGAATCAATCTAATTTTGAGAAGCTAGGGGTGATCTACGAAATAGGCATTCTATACGGGATTGAGCATCATGAAATGACTATAAGTATTAACTAAAGCCAATTCATTTGATTAAAGGGTGCTTCTCGATGATTGGATATTCCATTTTGACTTTATGAGCCATGAAAAGTAGTTTTTTCCGTGAAGGAAGGGGTTCTTCGTGAAGGTAGTTTCTTCCGTGAAGGAAGGGAGCTTCACGAAGGAAGTGAGATTCACAAAGGAGCTTCAAAAATAGTAGTATTGAACATAAGGTTTAAGTGGATAGGGATTTCAAAGAGAAAAAAGTCATGTATTCGGTGCATTCTGAGTCTCATGCTATGTGAGGTACAAATACTTTAATGTCAAACCATTGAAGCAACCTTCAAGTCAATATACCGAGTTATACTTCCCTCAAAGAAGAGAGAAATTGGTGTAAACAGAAGTGTTGTGAGGGACCCAATGAACTATCCCTAAATTCTTGTAAAGGAAGTGTTCCTGGAATAGATTGACTATGTATGAACTCTTGTACTCCAAAACTAGTAAAGATTAGTGGACATTGGTATGACTGACCACCTATAGGCGTATGCCTCTTAGGCTGGACCTTAGTGGTGAACCAAGTAAAATTGTTATGTCATCTCTTTGTATAAGATTTCTTGTTTTCTGCACATTCTCATCAAATAGGTTTAATAGTTTTCTACCAACGTGGTAACACGATCCATCAAATTAAAAGAAAATGTTGACACCCTAATTCACCCCTCGCCTCTCATGGTGTTTTGGGGTCCTACGGGTGGTATCATAGGGTAAATGCTTCTGGTGTTAAATTTGTCCTTTTTTTATCATGGAGAATATATTGAATATTAGGGGAGTACCCCTCTTTGATGGAATCAAATTTTAGATATAGAAGAATAGGATGAGATCTCATCTAAGATATCTTGGAATGGATGTTATTTTTTCTAATGCATAAGGAATAAAAATAAATGATCCATTAAAGATTCTATGACTGATATAGATAGGAAAATTATTTATAAAGATGCTAAAGCACAGAATACTCTCACTACAGCACTTTCTGATCAGATCTATCTAAATTTGACAAGCTATAATTCAACAAAGTCTATATGGGAAAAATTGGAGAATATATATGAAGTAGACAACATAGTAAAGGAGGAAAAACTAAAATTCCTACATGATAGGTTTTATTATCTAAAGATGCATCCTGATAAGAATAAATAATCCTTCTTCAATCGAATTATTGAAGTAGTAAGAGCAATTAAACGGCTTAGGGAATAAATCAAATACATTGACATTGTGTAGAATGTTTTTGATGTATTCCACCTCTATACAACCTAAAAGTGTCAACCCTTGAGGAAATAGATATTTATATACTTGGTTTGGATGACCTACTATGTAGTCTGGTGGAATATGAGATGAGAGTAATTCTAGAAGATGCAATGACACATGTCATCAAGGAAATGGCATTCAAATCCATTGAAAAATTGGAAATTTCAAGAGGTATTATTGGTGAAGATAATGAATAAAATGAACTTCGTTCTGTCTTTGATAAGAAATTCAAGAATGAAGAAGGTAAAAATGAAGTTAAATTACCACTATCTTGTTTTTTTTATAGCAGAGTTGGTCACATCTCCTCTCAGTGCCCAAGAAAGTTTGATGATGAAGAAAGTGAAGCTAAAAATGTGGAGAAGCCTTTGAAAAGGTTTTTCAGAAAGGGAAACTTAAAATATGGAATTAAATTACATACAAATAGTTTTATATGTAAAGATGATAATGATAATGAGTTCTTTGAGGAAGAAGAACCAGAACTTAATTCTAAAACACATGCTTCTGTGATGGCTATCATTGAAAATTCAGAATTATTGGGAGATAAAGCAAGAGATAATCAGTTGACCATTAATGATTATCTCAAGTTGAAACTTAAGAATTCTCTTATTAATTTTGATAATCAATGTAACAAATGAAAAAAGTGTAGATTATATGTGGATGAATCCTCAAAATTTGTTGATCAGCGTGAAGATAAAATTGAACGACTGGAAGAAATAGTGAAATTTCAGTCGACAACTCTTGAAATAACAAAAGCTGTAGTGGAACTAAAGCTCAGAATTGAAGAATCGGAAAAGGTCATCAATGAAATTACCTCCGGACTAGAGGATATTTCCAAGACTATTGAGGGACTTGAAGAAGAATTTGTTAGTCTCAGGGGTAAACTCTAAAGTGAATTAAATTCAAAAGAAACAATGAAGAAAATACAGTTCGGAAAATTCTCATATTATGAGTTTCTAGAGAGGGATAAACTTGCTTTTATTGGAGTTGAAATGATTCTGAATGATCAAATACCCTCATTCATGGTAAATGGTGGAATCAGTTTTGATTCCTAAGCATCAAATGCTACAAATAAAATGGGCCAAAATAAAGGCAAGTTGAAAGTTAGACATATTGAAAAGTCACCTGAAGTGTTGAAAAATAATCCCTCAATTAAAATTGAGTGGATAATTAAAAACTATCCTCATGCATCCATAAATGATAGGTAGAAAAAATATTTTCCTAAGAGATGATACATGAGGAGGAATAGAAATGAGAAGACATTCCACTTATAAAATGTCAATTCTGTGGCTATTTGGGCCATACCATGTGATATTGCGAAAAGGTAAGAAGCTATTTGAATGGGGAAGATCTCGAAAGTCAACAACAAAGGAGAACAAATTCTTATCCTACTTATTATAGAAGATGTAATTTCTATGGATATTTTTTTCATTGCTCTAACTTTTTCCATAAAGCTGTTTATTATAGGCAGAGGAATGACATGAGCAATTCATATATAACTCATAGATAAGTCAATACTTGTCAACCAGATAGTGTTGATATTAAAAGAGTTTTTCTTCTCCAGAATAAGATTATGGGTATGAAGAAACTTCCCACATGGATGAGAGATATTAAAGGACATCTTTATCCTTCAGTCAATCTAATATTTCATTGTAGGAAAAGAATAAAATTAAAAAAATTAACCTTGTAGAAGTAGCTCTCAAATCTACAAAGAGAAACAATACCTAAATCCTGGATAGAAGATGTTTGTCACACATAATGGGTAATACTGAATTATTAAAAAATGTTAAGAAAAGGGTCGATGGGATGGTAAGGTTTGGTAATGATGGTGTGTTAAAGATCAATGGAAGTGATAGTACTGAACTAGATAATGGAGAGATAATGAAAATTGAAGTTATTTATGTGGATGGTTTGCATCACAATCTCCTTAGTGTGACTCAACTCTATGACTCTAGACTTAGAGAATCTTTTAATCAAAAAGGTTGTACTATAAAGGGAAAGATTGAGAATTCTCTCATGAAAGGTTGTAGAATAGATGGAAACTCATATCAGGTCGATAGTAAACCAAACATTTGTTATCTGACAATTGAAGAAGAGAAAAACTTGTGGCATCGATGGTTAGGACACATAAACCAACAAGACATGGAAAATATATCTAATTTGAAGATAGTCATGGATATCCCCAATCTGAAGCATGGATGAAAAAACACTTATGATGCTTGTGTATTAGGGAATTTTGTCTACATTTCTTCTCAGCCAAAGAAGAAAAGTTCCTAAAATATTCTTGATCTCATCCATACTGATGTATGTGGTCTGATAAATATTTTTGGAACACAGAGAAATTTACTTCATCCTTTTCATTGATGATTATTGTAATGACCCAGAGTATTATCAATGGAACTCCCTTCTTATAATTATTCCTTATAGTATAATCACATTAGGAAGCACAATGACATATAATGATACTAAATAACAAGTAGCCATTAAACATAATTTTTCTACTTCAGTGTTTTGAATTTCAAAAATCTCACATACACGATTACGATCAGTAACATTTTAGGAGTCTGATAAGAAAAACATAATTTTTGGTGAATAGTAACCTACACTTATGAATAGAAACCTACCCTTGTGAATAGTAATATGCCCTTTATGAATAGTAAATTTTACAAAATAACAGTAACATTACCCATGAATTATTAAATACAATTTTGGCATCTTATAAGTGACAATTTCACCATAGAAATAATATTGGAATTTTTGTAAGTCATAAATAATTAATTATAATGAATTAATTAATTCAAAAGGAATTGTATTTTTCTGAAAATGTTTTCATAAATTAAAAATTCTATGTCTTTTTTGTTTTATGATAATTTTATAATACCTTATGTAATTTTTGAAAACATTATAATATCAGTTTTAATTTTAAAAACTGTATTTTTCAAGTAGATTATGATTTTAATTAAAAACTTAAATTAATCATATTTATAAAATTATTTTTGAAAATTAGACTTCATTTTTTGATTCTACACATTGAAAAATGGTTATGGTAAATTTTTTGTATTTTTATGAAACACATGAATTTTTTATGAATAGTGAAATACCATAATTTACTAAATAAGCTAAATACACTAATTATAGAGTCATTTATGATGTTCTGCTATTGTAATACCCATTGGTTTGGATTAAAGTGATAAAATTACTATAATTATTCATGGAAGACTCACTATTACTTTTCTTGTGGAGGAATAATAAATTAATGAATATTATATTAAGAAAACCCCTCTCCCCTCCACTATAAATACCACGATTCACATCCTCATTTACTCACACCTCTCAAGCTTCAATACTTGCCTAAAATCTGCCCAATTCTTTTCCCTATCCACTCCCCCATGACCAGGATCTCTTTTCCTCATCAAAAGACCAAGCCTTGTCTCTTTAAGGAGGATCTCAAGAGGAGGATTCAGGAGGTAATTCCTCTCTCTCTTTTCATTCTTCTTCCTTTCAAATTTCTTTTCATTTCGTCTCTTATACTACAATTCTCTTATCCAAATTTCATGACAACTCTATTATGATTTATATAATGGTATGATATCGTGTTAATGTAATATTACTCATTATACTCCTCCCTCCCTCTCTTTTCTACTAAAATGAAATTGTTGCCCATGATGTGTTAATTTACCTAAATCATGGGCGATGCACTTCCATTTTCCTTAAAATTATTCCATGATTCCAATAAAACCATAAAATTTTAGAGAAAATATTTTTAAGTATATGTTTTATCCCCTTTTTTTGTTCTGTAACTAACTTATTTTATGAAACTAAGTGGTAAAATAAAAAAAGTTCATTCTGATCAAAAAACCACCCAAATTAACCAAAAGTGATCATCATTAAATTTTATCTAATTATTAATCCTCATGGTGCATAAAAAAATTCATTATAAGATAATTTATATCTATGTAATATCAAAAATAGTATATATTAAAAATTCTATTTGTTCAACCACATTTCAAACGAACATCCGTTCATGAATACAAGTGAACCGTTCATAAAAGCTATGGAAATTAACAGTCCCAAAAAATGAATTTAAGATCTATAACTCATCCAAAGGCCCATAAAATAACATAATGAAACCATAATGAACCATAATCATGTAAAAAAGGTTCTTTAATTTTTAATTAATTTATCTAATGTGGTTATACAGGACATTAAATTGACGAAAACATTTGGATACATGGTTAGGGGAAATTCTCAAACCCAACTTTTTTTCTTCGGGTTCTCCATCTTTCAATCCATTTTTGGTATGGTTACTCCTTAAAAATAATTTTATCATCATTATATTACCTTTTCTGGGATATACATGTTTTACACTGGAGTTTATTTCAAACAAATTTTTTACAAAAGAACTCTACTTTCAAAAACACACCTTTTACTTCTCACTTAAGGTGGATGGTTCTTGTATCAAGTATGTTATTCCCACTTTCTTTTGGGAACCCAATGTTTTGGAATGTGTTCTTATGATATGAAACTCATTCCTTTCCATGGGTCATTTATTTTTTGTTTTTTATATATGTTCTATGTCGCATGCATGATGATGATAATTTAATGGTGTGATGGGTGCGCCGAGAATTATATAGTGCCAAATGAATGTTATGATGTGATGGGTGCGCCTGGAATTCTATAGCACTCCAATGCATTGGGTAAAGTGAAAAATATCATGAGTTAAAGTGAAATGATTTGTGAACAAGATTCTATATTTTTTCACAACTATGTGTGGTAGTTAACCACGAGGACATTATGTTACATTTATTATGAATTGCCACATTTCAAGTATTTTATTAATGTTTTCTCTCTTGATTTTGATGATGATGTTATGATTATACTCTCCCAGTCTATATTGTTCTTATCTATCTACTTAATGGGATTTTAGATCACCCCTTTTTTTTGTATATCCTTAGGTGACTACATGTTCTAAGGAGAGGTCAAGTGCCAATAATAACCTAGAGAAGATGTAATTAAATAAATGTTTATACTTGGTGTTGTAAATGTTCTGTTTGGTCCTAGTTTTTCCAAGACACTAAACCGATAGATCCTCATGGTGTAATTCTGTTATGTTTTTTATCATTATAATGATGTAATATTAATGTAAGAAAATTCAGGGTCTCTATAGTCGGTACGAGAGGTATGGTTTAGTTAATTTTGGAATTAGGATTAGTGAACCCTAGAGAAAACCTCTAGTATGAGACTAAGTACAAATATAGGGATCCAATAAGTTATGATTTTAGTGAAAATTTTGAAAATGAATAAGTTATTTATTCATTACTTATTTACTTATGTTTTGTTCCAACGATTTCTATTTTAGAAATTTGTGGGAACAAGGAGAAACCAGGCCAACAACTCGTGCGAGGGCCAATGCAACGATTGCCTGAACGATATCCCCAATGATTTTGTAGGTGGAGTTAAAAACATCATGGAGATGATTTCCCAACTATCTCAGGTTATGAACATTAACCATAATAATGGGGAACATCCTCCTTCACCAAAGAGGGAGCAACTGGATATCGAGTGTTTTATGTGGCAACAACCACCGACATTTAGTGGATCTTCCAATCCACTAGTTGCTGAACTGTGGTTCAACTCCATGGAGATGATATTTTTTGTGCTTCATTGTTCTGAGACAGGGAAGGTGAAATTATCCATTTATCATCTAGATGGAGAGGTTGATCAATGGGGGGATTTGATTAAGAAAAATAAGCCAAGGTGCAAAATTGAATAAATTGAATGGAAATACTTTAAGATCATGTTTCATAACAAGTATTTCCAACAAACTCATCATAAAAAGATGGAGAGAGAATTCATAAATCTTAAGAAAAAATAAGTACAATTGGTCACAACCTACTAAGCGAATTTCACTGGGCTTTCAAGGTGCACTTAGGGTTTTTTTATCAACAATGATAGCAAAATTGATAGATTCTTTAGTGGATTAAAACCACTCCATTGAAAGCCTCTTGAAATTTGAGACTTTTAGAGTTATGAATAAGTTGTTCATTGTGATTTAAAAGTGGAGATGGAATTTGGAGAATGGTCTCATGGATATGGTTATAAGAAATGAAGTATGGAGTTCCAAGCCAGAAGATCAAATGATAAAGGTGGGAAGAAAACTCAAGGACCCACATGCCAAAAATGTGGAAAGTTGTGTCATGGGAACAACCCCAAAGGGATGGGGAAATTCTTAAAGTGTGGGAAAGAAGGACGCCATGATCAATAGGGTAGAAAATACATGATAATAAAAGCGAATGTGGTGGAAGTAAAGATAGAAACTCCCATGGTTCAATTCTACAACTGTAGGGAGAAAGGGAAATATGCATGCGAGTGCACTAAACCTCGAGTCCTCGAGGGTATTCAGAGTCAACAGCCACTAAAGCCAAAGGAACAAGGGAAGTATTATGAAATTACTACTACGAAAGTTGAGAAAGATAATGAAGTCTTACAAGGTACACATGTTATTAACTCAATAATTGAAAAAGTTTTATTGGATTCTGGTTCTACGCATTCCTTTATATCTTGTAAGTTTTCTAGAACTATAGAATTAAAGCACCAAAACATTTAAGTAAAGATATCTGTAAAAACACTATGTGGTGAAATCATTACAACCCAAGTATTTGAATCTTCCCCTATTGACATATGTTGGAATATTCTTCCAATGAATCTTGTAATACTTCCCTTGGTGTAATTCGATGCTATAATGGGAATGGATTGGCTCTCATTATATAGAGCACATGTCAACTGTTGGGAAAAGGAAATATCTTTTCTTGTTCCGAACCATCCCATGTTGCTCTACAAATAAAAGGAAGATCATGAATCTACTTTAAAAATCCTTCAATGGTGTGGGTGTTGATACCCTAAGAAGAAGCATACCGTGCCCAAATGGTTGAGTCAAAAGAAGGTTCCAACTTTGTAGAAATTCCCATCGTGAGGGAATACGGTGATGTATTTCCTGAAGAGATACCTAGACTAACCCCAGATTGTGAGATAGAGTTCTCAATAGAACTCATACCCGGAGCTACTTCTATCTCAATGTGTCCTTATAGGATGTCTCCTATCGAACTGGAGGAGTTATAGAAGTAGCTGCAAGAGCATTTGGACAAAGGGTTCATACGTCCTAGTGCATCACCTTGGGGTGAGCTGGTGCTCTTTGTGGAGAAGAAGGATGGAACAATACAGATGTGTATCGATTATTGGGAACTCAACAAGATCACAATAAAGAAAAAGTGTCCTCTTCCAAGTATTGATGACTTGTTCGATCAGTTAAGAGGATCTCAATACTTCCCAAAGGTGGATCTTTGTTCTGGATATCATCAACTAAAGGTGAAGAAGGAAGATATTCCAAAGACTGCCTTCCGTACAAGGTATGGGCACTATGAGTTTCTGGTGATTCCCTTCAGACTTACTAATGCCCCTACAATCTTCATGGATTTTATGAATAGAGTCTTTCGACATTACCTCGAAAAAATATTTGGTAGTGTTTATTGATGATATTCTCATATACTCCATGATAAAGGAGGAACATGAAGAACATCTAAGACTTGTGTTGGCGACATTGAGAAAGGAGAATTTTTACGCCAATTTCAGAAAGTGTGTCTTTTGGATGAAGTAAGTCAAGTTCTTGGGACATGTGATCAAAAGTGAGGGAATTTCTATGGACCATTCAAAAATAAAGGTGATTGAGGAATGGTCCAGACCCTCTAGTGTCCCTTAAATCAGTACTTCTTGGATTATTTGGGTAGTACTGACGTTTTGTGAGAAATTTATCATTATTGTCAAGCCCACTAACTAAGTCAACAAGGAAATTGGTAAATTATATCTGGAAGGAAGATTGTGAGGGAAGGTTCAAGGAGCTGAAGAGAAGGATGATCATTGCACCTGTACTCGCATTACTGAAAATTGGAGAAAGTATTATGATATAAAATGGTGATTAAAAGAAATTCTTGGGTTGTGTACTCATGAAAAATGATAATGTGATGGCCTATGACTCAAGACATTTGAAGATCCATGAACAAAACTACCTGACGCATGATCTAGAGTTAGAAGTCGTGATTTTTGTCTTGAAAATCCGATGGCACTACCTTTATGGTGAGAAGTGTGACATATACACCGAACACATGAGTCTAAAGTATATATTCCCATGAAAAGAGCTCAACATGCTTCAAATGATATGGTTAGAGATAATCAAGGATTATGATTTCTCTATTCACTATCATCCTGGAAAGGCAAACAAGGTAGCTGATGCTCTAAGCAGAAAATAACCTACTACTCTATCCATGTTGCGGATTGAGAAAGAGCCTATCTTCTTGGATATGAAAAGGATGGATTTTTAAATCATAAGGTTAGGGGATACATCCTAAATTTCCCAAATTATTGCGCAACCATCCATCCAAGAGAAGATTAATGAGGCACAAAGGGATGATCTGAAGTTACAAAAGAAGGTGAATGTAGTAAAATAAGGAAAACTTCAAGAGTTCCATATCTACGATGATGGTGTGATTCGGTTTGTAATGTGTCTTTGTGTTTCTTCATCATCCAGGATAAAGAATGATCTATTGGAAAATTCACATGGCTCAACATTCTCTATCCATCCTATGAGTACTAAAATGTATCGAGATCTCCGATAACACTTCTGGTGGGATAACATGAAGAAGGAGATTGTGGAATATATATCAAGGTGCTTGGTATTTCAGAAAGTTAAAGTCGAGAGAAAAAAGTCCAAAGGGATGATGCAACCATTTCCTATACCCATGTGGTAATGGGAGAATGTCACTATGGTCTTTGTCATGGGTCTCTCAAAGATTTCAAAGGGAATTAATGTGATATGTGTTTTGGTTGAACAACTCATCGAGACTGCCCATTTTATTTCTATTTTGGAAGATCTATCACTTGAACAAATTGAAAATATATATGTGAAGGAAGTGGTGAGACTACATGGTGTTCCACTCTCGATTGTCTCTGACCATGATCCAAGGTTCACATCAAAATTATAGAGAATTATTCAACATTCTTTGAGTACTAAATTAAATTTCAGCACGACCTATCACCCCCAAATTGATGGCCAATCTAAAAGGACTATTCATACAATTGAAGATATTCTAAGAGAGTTCTATCTAGAATTAAAAGGTTGATGGGATCTGCATCTCCCATTGTTTGATATCTTATACAACAATATCTTCCACTCGAGTATTCATATGGATCTGTATGAATCTTTGTATGGAAAGAGATGTAGAACTCTAACCTATTGGGATGAAGTTGAAGAAAAAAACAACTTGGACCTAATCTTGTGCAAGAGATGACAGAGAAGGTTCAAGTCATCCAAAAACACATCAAATCTGCTTAGAGTCGGTAAAAGAGCTATGATGACAACCTTCAAAGGGACTTAGAGTTCGATGTTGGAGATAAAGTCTTTCATCGAATATCACCATGGAAGAGTCATACGATTTGGGAAGAAAGTGAAGCTAGCCCCAAGGCACATTGGGCCCTTTGAGATCCTTAACCATGTAGGATCTGTGGCCTATAATCTTGAACTTCCACTAAATATGGATCAATTCCATGATGTGTTTCACATATCACTCTGGAGTAAGTACATACCAAACCCCTCACATGTACTGAAATCAGAGGTGGTACAGCTGGAAGATGATCTCTCTTTTGAGAAGCAGCCTGTAAAGATTCAGGACCAGAGAGATAAGGTTATACACAACAAGACAACCCATCCAGTTAAAGTGTTGTGCAGGAACCATAAGTTTTAATAAGCAACTTGGGAACCGAATGAGGTGATGAAGGAGAAGTACCCTCACCTGTTTTTGTAAAATGAAACTTTGAGGGTGAAATTTCATAAGGGGGAAGAATGTGACAACCCAAAGTTTTATCAATGGAATTCCCTTATTATAATTATTCCATATAGTATAATAACACTAGGAATCAAAATCACATATAATGATACTAAATAATATGTAACCATTAAACATAATTTTTCCACTTCTATGTTTTGAATTTCGAAAATCTGACATACACTATTACGATTAGTAAGGTGTTTGGAGTCTGATAGGACAAACATAATTTTTGGGGAATAGTAACCTACACTTATGAATAGTAACATACCCTTATTAACAGTAATATTACCCTTATGAATATTAAATTTTCCAAATAATAGTAACCTTACCAATGAATGATTAAAAAAATATAAGCATCTTATAAGTGACAATTTGACTATAATAAAAATATTGGTATTTTTGTAAGTCATAAATAATTAATTTAATAGAAAATTTATTTTTCCTAAAAATTTTCATAAATTAAAATTTCAATTTATTTTTGGGTTTTAATTTAATTTTATAAGACCTTGTTTAATTTTCGAAAACATTATAAAATCAGTTTAAAATTTAAAAACGGTATTTTTCATGTAGATTATGATTTTAATTAAAAATTTCATTAATAATATTTAGAAAATTATTTTTGAAAAATGGAATTCATTTTTGGATTCTACACATCGAAAAATGGTTAGGGTAAATTTTTGGGATTTTTATGAAATACTTGAATTTTTTATGAATAATGAAATCCCATAATTTACAAAATAAACTAAATACACTAATTATAGAGTCATGTATGATGTTCTGCTGATGTAAGAATAATTGGTTCAGATTTACATGATACAATTACTATAATTATTCATATAAGACTCACTATTACTTGTCTTGTGGAGAAACAATAAATTAATGAATATTATTTTGAAAAAAACCTCTATCCCCTCCACTATAAATACCACCCTTCATACCCTCATTTCCTCACAGCTCTCAAGCTTCAATACTTGCCTAAAATCTTCACAAATATCTTCCCTAGACCATCCCCCACGACCATGATCTCTTTTACTCATCAAAATACCAATCCTAGGCTCCTTAAGGAGAATCTCAAGAGGAGGATTCAAGAGGTAATTCCTCTCTCGCTTTTCTTTCTCTTTCCGTTGAAAATTTCTTTTCTTTTCTTCTCTTATCCTAAACTTATCTTATCCAAATTTCATTATAACTACAGTATTATTCATATAATGTTATTATATAATTTTAATGGAATATTACTCATTATACTCCTCCCTCACTCTCTTTGTAACTAAAATGAAATCGTTTCCCATGATGTGTTAATTTACCTAAATCATGGGTGATGCACTTTCATTTTCCTTCAAATCCTTCATGGATACCAATAAAACCATAAAATGGTTGAAAAAATATTATAAATTTTATGTCATATCCCCTTTTTTTTTCTGTAACAGACTTATTTACATGAAACTAATTGATAAAATAAAACAAGTTCATTGTGATCAAAAAACCACCAAAATTAACCAAAAATGATCATCATTAAATTTTATTTAATGATTCATCCTCATGGTACATAACCAATTTTATTATAAGATTATTTATTTCTATGTAATTTCAATAATAATATATATTATCAATTTTAGATGTTCATCAACATTTCAAAAGAACATTTGTTCATGAATAGAAGTGAACCGTTCATAAAAGCTATGAAAATTAACACTCCTGAACAATGAATTTAAGCTCTATAGCTAATCCAAAGGCCTGTAAAATAACTTAATGATACCATAATAAACCATAATCATATACACAAGGTTCTAGAAATGTTAATTAATTAATATAATGTGGTTATATAGGACATTAAAGTGACGAAAGTGTTCAGATACAAGGTAAGGGGAAATTCTCAAACCTATGCTTCTTTCTTCGAGTTCTCCCTCTTTCACTCCATTTTTTATGGTTACTCCTTAAAAATAATTTTTTATTCATTATATTTCCTTTTCTAGGATATATATGTTTTCCCCTGGAGTTTATTTCAAACAAATGTTTTCCAAAATAACTCTTATTTCAAAAACACACCTTTTACTTCTCACTCAAGGTGGATAGTTCTTGTATCAAGTATATTATACCCTCTTTCTTTTGGGAACCCAAAGTTTATGAATGTGTGCTTATGATATGAAACCTATTCCTTTCTTTGGGTCATTTATGTTTATTTTTTATATATTTTCTATGTGGCATGCATGATAATGATAATGTTATGGTCGGACGGGTGCGCCTCGAATTATATAGCGCTCCAATGCATTAGGTAAAGTGATAAATCTCATGAGTTAAAGTGAAATGATGTGTGAAAAAGATGATATATTTGTTCACAAATTTTTTTGGTAGTTAACTACTAATACATGATGTTTCATTTTTTATGCATTTCCACATTTCATGTATTTTATTAATATTTACTCTCATGATTTTGATGATGATGTTATGATTATACTCACCCCATGCTATATTTTTATTATCTATCCTCTTACTGGGATTTTATATCACCCCTTTTTGATGTATATCCTAATGTGACTACATGTTCTATGGAGAGGTCAAGTGAAAATAAAAATCTAGAGAAGAAGGAATTAAACAAATGTTTATGCTTGATGTTGTAAATGTTATGTTTGTTCCTGGTTTTACCAAGACACTAAACCTCTGGATCATCATGGTGTAATATTTTTATGTTGTTTATCATTATAATTATGTAATAGTAATGTGAGAAAAGGCAAGGTATCTATAATTATAGTAGAATGGATTGTGTGATGGTTATACATAAGAAACTCCAAGTGCTTTATTTCATGAAAACGTATCGCCGAATCACAGAGAATAATACTAGATGGAAAATCAATGTTCTGTGATCTAACAATGGAGGGGAATACACATACATTGAGTTTGAAAATTACCTAGAGAAGCATGAAATACAACATGTGGTGGATTTTTTGAGAACCTTGTAGAAATATGGATACGTTGAGCATAGGGCTTGACAGGTGAACAATATGGCTAGAACTATGCTGATTGAGAGTCATATCCCTAGACATTACTAGAAATAGGATGTTCAAACCATAGTGTATATTCCAAATTGAAAAAGGATTTATATGGGTGAAACCAAGACATCGTTTGAGTTTTGGAATGGAAGGAATCTCAATTTTAAGAATTTATGTGTTTTCCAAATTAAATGTTTTATCAAGAACAATGAATAAAATCAAGGCATGTATATTGATGTTACAAATTAAGGAATATTCCTCAGATATTCAATGATATAAAATCATACAAGTGTTTCAATAAGAATCTCAGAAAAATTGTGGAATATAATGATGTTAATATAGTTGAAGATAAGACCACATATACCATGAGGGGATCATATGATGATGTGATTGAATTTGTAAAAGACAATAGACATGGAATATATTCAAATGAGAATTTAGAGGAAGGAGTGAAAACATTTAGAGGTCACAACAAGATGTTGATTCAGAAGAAGAATCAGAAGATGAAACTGTGGCTGAAGAAAAATATTCTGAACCTCATAAGAGAAATCGAAGAGAAGAAATTGATCAATCCAACAACATTGGGGATTGGACAACACCCACAAAAACAATAATAATTAATAATAATACACAATATTCATTCTTATCATTTGTGAAACCAACCTCATTTGAAGAATCTTCAATGGATGAATCATGGGTTAAATCCATGAACAAAGAGTTGGATCATATTGACAAGAACTGAACATGGGATCTTGTTACTTGACCTAAAAGTCACAATGTGATTAGTACAGAGTGGATTTTAAGGAATAAATTCGATGAGCATGGTAATGTGATTAGAATCACGACACGATTGGTATGTAAAGGATATTCACATATTGAAGGTGTTTATGTTGAAAAACATTTACCCCTATGGCTAGACTAGAGTCAATCAGACTATTTCTTTCCATGTCTATTCAAATATGATCTAAAGTGTATCAAATTGATGTGAAAACATCTTTCTTAAATGGAGTTATTGAAAAATAATTCTACATAGAAAAACCAGTGGTGTTTATTCTTGGTAATGATAAAATGGAGGTTTGTAGATTAATAAAGGAACTCTATGGCCTGAAGCATGTACCACGAGTATTGTACTCTTTTCTGGATTCCTATCTAAAGAAGCTTGAATTTAAAAGAGGAGGTGTCCACCACAACCTCTATGTGAAGAATTCAAAGGAATACCAATTTATGGTATTGGTGTACGTGGATGGTATTATATTTAGAAAAAGGAAAAATAGATCAGTGGAAGAATTTTCCAACCACGTGAAATCAGAATTTGAAATGTCTATGATTGGTCAACTCACATAAATCTTAGGGTTGTAGGTGATTCAGAAGCAGGATTACACTTTAATTTCTCAGGAAGATTATGCGAGAGATCTTCTGGAGAAATTTAATATTCATGACTCCAAACAAATTTTGACTTCGATTTCAGTTGGAACAAAACATGGAAAGCATTAGGATGGGACTTCTGTAGATCCTACCATGTATAGGAGAATCATTACAAACCTATTATATTTTACTGTAACATGTCCAGATATCATCTTTGAAACATTCTTATCAGCCCTCTTTCAAATTACTCTAAAGTAAGAATATGTGGCGGTAGTGAAACGAATGATGAGGTATATTCAAGGTACTTCAAATTATGGGCTATACATTTCTGCAGGAAGATATATTGAACTGTTAGCTTTTTTATGTTGAATGGGCTAGAGACGTGGTCGATTGAAAGTCCACAAGTGGTGGAGAATTCTTTATTGGAAAGAAATGTGTGTGATGGTTAAGTAAGAATCAAGAAATCACTTCTCTTATTACTACAAAAGATGATCATATATCCACTTTGAATTCATGCACTCAGCTACTGTGGAAGAAGCAATAAATAATGGATATTGGTTATTAAGTGAGACAACCATTGGTGATTCACTATGATAACAAGAGTTCAATTGATATTAAGAACAATCCTGTTCGAAATTCTCATATGAAACACATTGAAATTAGATATAACTTTATAAAGGAAAACATTGAACAACACATGATTAAAATGGATCATATTGGAACTGATGATCAAGTGGATGACATACTAACCAAGCCATTATTGGCACAATTATTTGAGAAGCATTGGTTGAACCTCGATGTCCAGCAGCCTCCCAATGCATGAGTAGGTTATAAAATTCCACTCTCTCGAGTTGAATTAACTTTTTTAATCTTTTTTTGGAATTTATGTAGGATTATGGGGGAGATAAAATCTAGGGTATGTTTTTTGAGCACTATAATGTGCAATTACTAGTTGTTGGGTTTATTTGCAATGGGGGAGAATGGATAAATTCATTTGTAAATAGGAGGATGATGATATTTTTTTCTAGTTTTATGGTTATGGTGAATATAGAATGGATAATTGAGAAATTAAATAAGTTACAAAGGGTGAAAATTATATTTCAGTGTTATTATGAAATAGTTCAAGGCATGTAATGCTTCTGTGATATGGTCATAGAATAGATTTGAAATCTTAAACAATTCCAAAATACGAGAAACTAATTAAAACTTCCCCTCTTGTTTTCTATACTGATCATTTTTCACATAAACATAGAGTGTTGAATGAGTTGTTTCTTTAATATCAAGTTTTGATATTGGA
Source organism: Viscum album (assembly GCA_963277665.1). NCBI lineage: Eukaryota > Viridiplantae > Streptophyta > Magnoliopsida > Santalales > Viscaceae > Viscum > Viscum album. The sequence goes on from OY728167.1 coordinate 839,923,787, forward strand.
TGATGATTAATTGAATTTATCTATAGATTTCTAACAAACCAAAGCGGGATATTATTAGAAACAGGGTTGTTCTTTACAAGAAATGGTGTATATTTTGTGTTTTTTTTCAATCCTCACAAATAATATCAGGGAATTTGCAAGGAAATGGATCTTATTTCCCAAGAAGAAAATAATATTACAGGTGTCACAACTTCCCAGTGTCTTCCAAATTGTGGGGGTCCAAAATTTAGAGGATGGATTTCAATGGAAAAAAGTGTATTTTCATGAAGGCTTAATGAAAATATAGAAAAGGCATGAGTTTTGAAAAGATGGGATATTCGAGTTATGTTTTTTGAAGGACTAAAGATTACTGATGATGATCTATAAGATTACGATGAGCATCACGAATAATAGATAATTGGATCATCATGATTGGTAACGGTGATCTCTACAATAATGAGAATTGGAGCATCGCAGCTGTGCGAAGGGTCTGATAGAAAGATTTATGAAAATGTAAAATTTTATCTGTGCATCATAAAGGGAGGAGCGCCGTGGAGATGTTTTTTTGGAAGATTTGGAAATTCTACAAAGAGGTGATGGAGCTTCGTGAATGGTCGAGCCTATAAATATGAGGATACCCCTCTTTACATTGAGAAAACCTTTGAGGGAAAATCCAAAATCAATCTGATTTTGCGAAGCCAGGGGAGCTCCATGAAACATACATTATATGTGATATTAGCATCATGAAAAGTTTATAAGTCTTAACTGATGCCAGTTATTTTTATTAAATGGTGCTTCACGATGATGGGATATTCTACGTTGAATTTGTGAGATTCACGGAGGATTTTGTTCCGTGAATATAGGGGTGCTTTGCGAAGGCAGTTTGTTCCGTGAAGGCAAGGAGCTTCGCGAAGGCAGTCAACTTTGTGAAGGAGCTTCATGAAAGGAAATATTGAACATTAGGTTTAAGGGGATAGGAATCTCAAAGAGAGTAAACTAAATTATTCAGTTCAAGTAGAGTCTTGTTCTAAGTTAGGGACAAAGACTTTAATTACAACCCATTGAAGTGAACTTCAAGTAACTAAATTGAATTAGACTTCTCTCAAATCAGTGAGTAGGGGGGGAGTAAATGGAAGTGTTATGAGGGATGTAGTGAGGCATCCATAAATTCATGTAAAGGCAGTGTGTATGGTACAGAGTGAATATGTCTGAACTCTTGTACTCCACAACTAGTAAAGATTAATGGACCTTGGTACGACAAAAAACCTATTGTTGTATGCTCCTTGGACTAGCCCTTAGTGGTGAACCAAGTAAAATTGTTGTGTCATCTCTTTGCATATGATTTTTTATGCACATTATCATAAGAGAGGTTTAACAAGTTCCTACCAGCATGAGAACAAGATCCATCAGTTTAAAAGAAAAAGTTGAAACCCTGATTCACCCCTCCCCTCTTAGGGTGTTCTGGGGTTCTATAATGTTGAACATGAATTTGTAAATTTCTGAATTGATCAAATGAGATGTGTTAAATGTGATGTGTTAAATGGAATTAATGGAATTAATGGAATTAATTGAATGGGTGGGTACAAACATGGGATATTTTAATTTTGAATGGTGATAAATGTGTGGGTATACCCATGTGATATGTTTAATTGAAATGAATGATAAATGGGGGGGTATACCCATGTGACATGATTAAATGGAAATGAAAAACATCAATGGGCATACTCATGTGATGTTTGGTATGAAATTTAATAAATGAGTGGGTATACTAATTATATGGAATTTAATTAATGTGATTATATGAGTGGGTATACTCATATTGAATTGAATTGTTAAATGGTATGGATGGATGTTTTTTAGATTGCATATATAGCTCTAGATGGATCTTGAACAGAGTAGTGGATGCCTTGAGTAGTGACTCTTCTTGGGTCTTGATTCTGTGGGATGCATCACGCTTTTCTACCCCTTAGATATGGATTTCTTGGACTCACATAGAATGTGTGGGAATACATATTCCTTGGAATCCAACCAATTTCTATAGTGAGTTTTACTCAAGATGCTCCTTAGACTCGATGAGGTTGACTTGTTATTCGACACCTCAGATTTGTCCCTTCGTGTTCTAGACATCATTATACAACTTGGTAGTGAGATATATCACATCCTTGGATATACGGAAAGGTCATACGTTTTGATATTCTTTCCTTTTATGGTAAGGTCTTATGGTTAGGATATGGATGGACGTATAGTGAGTTCGTGTTACTTGTTTATTTCTATTATACTTTCCCTTTTTGGAGATGACACTTGCTGTAGGGAGCCTTGAGAGGCTGTTTGGTATTACTTGTTTACAGTAGGCATATGACATGGGAATTCACACATACAATAATGCTTGTTTACATATGTTTATCATATTACTTTGTGATACCTAGAACTGTATATACTTATGGGTGGTTACCTACTGGGATTTTTATCTCACACCCTTTTTGGGCCTCCATGGGGACTCATTCAGATTATATGGTTGTAGGTGGTGGTATGGGAAAGAACCCTAATTCAGGTTGTTGATTATTTCTTTGGACGAGGAGAGCATGGGACCCAGATGAGGCGTGTGATGCTAATGGGAATTTTGGGTCTTTTTTTTATTTTGGAAACTTGTATTGTATTGTATTTACATGTACCTATTTTGGTGGCTTTCTAGATACACATATCATCTGCATCATTGTATGAGACACCTCTAGTTTATTTATTCCTATCTTTTTTACCTTCCAGTTGTCTTCTTATTTTTCTGCTTATGCTGTTGAATGTGATTGACATATGCTGTGACATACTCTGTTAATGAGGGAATAGTCTCCCCAATGACTCACCTAGGCCCTCGATGATAGTTTCAAGACTCTTGAGTTTAGGGAGATGTTCATGAGGCCTTGTGTCCAACCAGTCTTAGGGAAATATTGAGTGGAATCCAGGTCAAGGAAGTTACCTTAGTTCAGCATATCATAAAGCGTATGTCTACTAATTAGTCTCAACATAAATCTTATTTCAATCACTATCGACGACCACTAGAGTTAGAGATCAAGGTTCATGTTTTCTTGGAGGTATCAACATTACTTGGGAATAGATGGATAAGGAGGAAAGGGAATTTTTCTCCTTGTTGTATAGGGCCATTTGATATTCTAGAGAGAGATGGTCTAGTAGACTATCATTTTCTATTACCTTAGAGGTATCATTCCATGTAGTGCATATTCCATGTTTCATAGCTTCATGGGTATCATGTAGACACATATCATGCTTTTGATCCCATGGAATTTGATAAAGATTCCATGCTTCATTTCAGGAGTATCATGTACACATAGTTGATTGGAGCATGAAGGATCTCTAAGGCCAGTCATTCCTTATAGTACGTGTGCTATAAAAGCAAGGTTGTGTAAAAGCCAAGACATGGGAGTGGGAGGTCGATGTACATGCCCAGTGGCCAGAGTTATTCTAAGAAAGTGTTTCTCTACCCTTATAAGGTGAACATGGAGATGTGTTCCTTTAAAGGGGGGAGACTATAATAATTCACTTTTCACTCAGGTATGGATCCTTTTAAATTTTTTATAATCCATAATTTTTGACCTAGTATGTATGTCTAATGAGTTTGTGATGAGTTTGTGGGTTTATGGATCTTTTTTGGAGCTCGTAACCCCATCCAGTTTGAAAAATAAATTGGTTGCAGTGTTAGTAGAAACAGTGCCAAACAAGTCACACGGTCTCTCGTAACTGTACAGTGATGGAAAGTGGGGTGGTGTAGGGTGTACATCTTCCCCAAACTATTTTCTAGGGGTGTACGATTATGCTAAAAAATGCAAACATGTTGTAGAGGAGTTTATCATGGTTAGTGCACGTTTTCCCTAACAATGCATCCCAACTATGTGGGTGCCCCCATACTACAGTACAAGGTACATAGTTGGTGCACATTTTTTCCAAACATTAGTCCAAACTTTGGGATTCCTATTTTTAGGTGATTTTACCATTTTACCTTTAAATTATCTTCCAACAGACAACCCCCTACAATTTCTCTATTTTTATACCTATTAAAGAATAAAATTGGAATTGATTCCAAGCATCCGTATTAAGTCTGATAGAAGTTTCTTCTGTCTCATTGGATTCATATTGGTAATATTTCGAATCCAATTTAGTTTTTTGTTATTCTTATTTCTACCTACGACCCTATTTATATATAGGATCATATGCCCTATTTTCAAGGCGTTGATCCATTCTTCATATATCTTCCAATCCTGGCCAATTTAGAGGTTGATACAGGATGAGGAGAGTCGTATGAGTATGAGGTAGGTGGCCTATAAATCATTCTTTAAGATTCATCATTTTATAAATTGTTTTGTGCATGTGCTGATTTCATTATGTGTCGTCTGTTTAATTTATATTCATTTCTTGTACTTTTTAGAACCATGTTCTCAGACCCATTAAATATTTGTTATTCATCATTGGTGATTCTGTCCTCAATGTAGACCACCCCATGTAGGGTGTTCCCATAGTTTATGGTTTTAGTATCCTGTTATGTGCATCTACACCATCGTTCGGGTGTGCTTTTTCTTGATCCTTCTAGTAGTAATCCCTTATTTAATTAAATGACTATTGAATTGGTGTTTGACTAGCCTTGTGTATGTCAGATCCACTTAAAACTCCTATGGTAAGTGTTTTAATTTAATAAATGGATCATAAATGGAAATTGGAAAGTATATATATTTTATATAACTTGGACTATATTATTTATAAATGAATTCACTGCGGTTTCTCATACTTATCCCACCTTGTCATGTTTATGAAAGGTAAAGGATAGAACCAAGTAATTAAATATGAAATGACTTAAATGGTTGCATTCCCCTTTAGCCTTTTCACACTAATGAAAGGTAATGGGTTGAGAAATCATTTTAATTAAATAACTATGACTTATAAGAATTAAATAATGGTTACATGTCCTTGAGGTGGCTTGTCACTTTTATGAAAGGAATGGAATGAACCCCTGGACTAATCAAATGGAAGGACTATTACATGGCCTTAATTATTAAATGAATCCATTATAAGGTAACTAATTGTATAGACCATGAAATTACTATAGGTTTGCTCAGACTAGAGTTATCTATTTTATTTTTTAGGGAATTCCTTGAGCACTCGTGTACACCATTCCAATTCAAGGATTTCGGTTGCCTTTTTTGTGACCCACCTTGGAACCCAATCATCATCTATCAGTGGATTCTTGGAATGAAAACATAGTAAACCTCATTTATTATCACTACAGGATTCCTTGGATACACTCCTTGTATCCAATGTGGATTCTATGGACATGAGGTGCCTCAGATAATCTCTTGGTCTTAGTCACTAGTTATCACATGTTACCATGGATTCTTCTATGGACTTGGTTAGTATTAGTATTGTGGAATTCCTTAGACGATGCTCCTTAGATTACCCTATTACCCTAATGTCCAGGATACAGTTATTACCTGAGATAGTTAAACCCTTAAGGTTAAGGATTCCTTGGTTATTACCAATGAATCTATTCATTATTAATAAAAACATGGATGACTTGTCCCATCTTGGATCCTTACTACTACTATCACATCATGATATCAATTCTGATTATATGTCATGTGACTTAATATATAAGCTATAACTTAATTAATTAATGATTTTGTTACATGTTCAAACACTAAAAAATGTCTAAAGCAGGTACTTGGGAATTTACGTTATTGTGTTGCTTTACTTTAATATATTCATACTCTCACACTATTCATGTTTATATTAAATTGACTGGATTATATAGAACTTTTTGGTGATGGCCAACTAAGATTAATCTCGCAACTTATCTGGGCCATCATTAGCACCTGAGAAGACTACATTTATACAACAGTTGTTGACAAAAGGAAGAGTACCTATTTAGAAACTGGATTTTTTTTATAGGATGGATCTGGTAGTAGATGATTGAGTTGGATCTTATGATTCTAGAGATAGTTTTCGAATTCCTTTTTCCTAATTTTTTATCCCATGTATTGTTCTCTGCTTTGTATCCATTACTTCCAGATTTATAAATACATGACATATATCATTATCATCTTTTTTATATTAGTTGCTCAGTTATTTATTATTCATGTCTACTTCGGTTGTGCGATTTGTTTACTTATTTTTCTTCCCCTATTTACCTATCATTAAATTTATTTCATAAGCTACACTCTTTTAATGATTCCATAGTCTCCCCATGGACACACCCAAGGCCCTCACTCTAGTCGGTAGCCTCTAGCGATCAGGGAGATGTGCTTGAGGCCATGTGGCCAACCGAGATCAGGGAACCTTTGAGTGCCATCTGGGATCTGGATGTCACAAGAATATATCTCAGTATAATTTTGTTATAACATTCCATTTTCTATAAAAAACTAGAATATTTTTACATTTATATTTATTACTAATTATACATTACCTATTAATTTATTCATCAAATGTCTCCCACTATTTTATCAAATTGTAGAATCACTCTATGCTAGAATTAGAATACTCTTTTGGTTCAGTATTCTAGCATCTTTGATCCTTAAAACCTCTCATTATAGTCTACAAGCTATGGATAAACCACTACATAGAGAGTTAAAAGTAGGTGTTTGACTGGACAACCATATTAACTTGAAACATGTTAGTTTGTTGAGTGAATTCTCATCTTCTAAAATCAAAAAAAATTATATACACAATGGTTAAATCTAAATATGTAACAAGATAGCTATAGATACTACTTTTCTACAAAATTAAGTTAATTCAACCAATCACCCTTACAAGAATTACCCAATAGTAGGAGGCACCCAAAACTATGGATGATGGGCATCCCATACACCTGGTATTGTTCAAATTTAAATGGAAAAAGGCATTGGTGACTTAATTTTTCATTGAGGGTTTTTAATATTCTCAAAAAATGTAATCATTTTCTATTAAATATGTACATACTATGTTGTCACACTCATAACTTAACATTAATAGAATACATTCATCATTTCTATGTGAAATTTTCTATTTATTATTTTATATGTTTCCCACAGTCAAACAAATTCATAAAATAATTAACAATTCATAAATAAAATAAATTACCTGACTGATCTTGAGCATCTAATATTGGTTATCCATTCTAACTTAATGGATCAACCATGATCTTGAGGTATCATAGCTGAGTGGGGTCTTGACTCGTGATGTAGCTCTTCCCCAATCCAATGTGTCCACACCTCATCAGGGTTTTCACCTTGACTTGGCATGATCCTTGAAATATGGTGTCATCATTAATAGTACATCAATACAAGCATCTAGGCAAGGGGTCTTAGGAAGTGTAATATACATACAGATAATGATGGATGTGCATACCTTTATATATATGGATTAAATATTAATGATGTGCAGATCGTCAATTAAACTAATTAAATATTATAATCATCATGCATAGTTGTAATAAATAATTAAATTAAAATAAAACCATTCATGCACTGTTGATGCTCAATAATAATATATGGGTAAATTGATAGCATAATAAAATTAAAATGAAATAAATTTAGATACAAGGTATTTTAATTAATTAAATGAATTGTTGTAAATTTATAAAATTTAATTTAATTCAGTCCTATAATAAATTTAATTTTATTCCAAATTTAAATTAATAAAATTAATTAATTTTAGACCAAAATTAAATTAATAATTCAGTATATTAAAATTATTATTTTGTTTTACATTCCAAAAATTAATTTATTTAATTTTGGATATTTAGAAAATTTTCTCTGGTCATAAAACCCTTAAAATACCACTACAAGCCTGACCAAACCCAATTAGGCCCATTTTGAGCCAGTCAAACCCCTATGCAGGGCTGTTAAGGGTTTGGGAGACCCACTATAGGGGGTTTCGGTCATGCAGAATCCACTACATGGGGTTTTGGGTCGGGCAGAACCTGTTTGACCCATGGATCACCCAATCTTGGAAAGGGGTAATGTAGAAGGGTCATCGATCATTATTGGGGTTAAGGTACCTAACACCAGTACTGGCTCAGCAGCCCATGGTGTTTCAATCAGGAGGTGGGTGTTCTGCCGGGCGGTGGTGGTTCTCAAGAATGTGGTGGACAAGTGTTTAGTGATGTTGGTGGTCCTCCATGGAATTCCTGTCGACAGAATAGCTCATGGGTTATTGCGATGGTAGGAGCTCGGTGAGGGGAGGGTGAATAGGAGATAATAGCACCAGTAGTACACAATGGCAGGGCTCTAGCGCTGAGGTCCGATGACATCAGGGCTTGACAAAGAAGAAGCCTTGCTATCTAACAATGTTAGATTAGCATGACACATAGAGGTCAGTGATGAAGACCTGCATGGGTGGTTGGGATGTCCAGAGGTGACAACAGTGGCATGGTTGGGTTAACTAAGTGGTGGTGTTCATAAGGAGGTGGCACCCCAAAGGTAGGAGCGAAGGAGGATACACCTGCATAAAAGCTTAAATTGGAAGCTTATGATTAATTATAAAATATAATATTTTTATATATTAAATAAAAATCCACCCCATATACTTTTCAAGCCTCCATTTTTTCAAGTCTAACATGACTCGTGAACCCCAACCCCCATTTTCAAAAAAAACATTATTAATTTTTTGTTGTTTTAGATGACCATCCAACAATAGGTTAAGTCTCTATTTGTTTTTTTTCTAAATTTTCAATAGCCTAGAACAATAGATTTTTTTTTCAATTGAAATTTATTCCATATTCATTGGAAAATTAATCTTTTCTGCCAGATCAAATATGACAACTGGAATTCGGTCTTCGACTTTGGGATAGGCTTTAAAATATGTGGAAACCATATTCTATACCGTACACACTTCTCAAGACATTAATAAAAATAAATAAAACATATCATTATAATTTTAATACAGAAAATAAAAAAAAATGATTCATATAAAAAAATTGATGGCTATAACATTTTTGATTGAAATTGGATCAATGTGGTCTATTCTGTTTGGACCAATATAGTATCCTCAACTTAATTTGAAGAAAATTATTATTTTTTCTTGGATCAAAAAATTCAAGTTGTCACTATTATTACAATTGATGGTATCTAGGTGTGCATAGGAAGCAGTTGGGTTGAGGAAATAAAATTTTTCATCATATAAGTGATGAAATTTCATCGTCTTCGGTAATCTGATCCCCAGTAGAGGTGTGAGGATACAACATAAATTTAATAAGATTAAAAATTAAAAATAATAGTTTCTTTATTTTAATTGAAGTGCACTAAACTATAGATAATGACCTAAAATCTTTGCTCTATGTATCCAATCTTGAACATCCTTAAATCATCCACACATGCTCCAAGAATCTGCCCAGACACTAATTGTCAAATTCTGAGTGCTAGCGCAGTGCACCAATTATTCCTTCGACATCGTGAAAATCACCTCGATCTCATCCCTTCAGTCCATTGAAGGAATCCTCAGATCAAAAACTTTTTGGGAGACTTTCTCTCTCTAAGAAGTATGAGGAGAGAGAGGCACTCATTCCATTTCAATGAATAGTCATTGGATGAGATTATCTCCTTCTTATATAGTGGGAGGCTCGAATGTGCATAAAGGGTTCCTCAGCCCCCATAAAATAAACTACCACTAAATAAGAAGTAAATAATATGTTATGATGAACTAACTATGTCATTAAGGTCATTTATATTTTATCACCTCCTTATAATATATAATAAATATATTACATGATAAAACCCAATTCATTAACTCAACTCGTAATTCCCACAATATTAAATAAATATTGAATATAATATTTGTTCTAATAATATTATTTGTATTTACAAAATTACTTGTGAATAATTTTAATAAATAAATTCAACCCAATTATTCTATACTTGAATAATAATGAATTAATTTATTCATTGGTGATCGATTACTTGGACAACTATCAGACCCCGCAGTGGGGCCCACCATGTCCAATACACCTATTCATTAGAATATGGAAAAATCTTGAATATACTATTTGGTGTGATCATATAGGCCCTTATCTCAATTATAGTGAATATCATTCACATATCAAGAGTAGAGTCTAACAACCCATCAATTACCCTAAGAAGATAATGAAATATTATAGTAACAACAACCATTCTTACAGACACGCCCTGTGTAATATAATCTCTTTGTTTCACGATATCTCATAAAGTAGGATTCACACTTGCATCATTTCTCACTGTTGATTTATTATTTTCTTGATCTAACTGAATATGCATTACTTTGACTACCTTATCCAAGGATTTATGAAGTTACTACCATCCTAATAAACCAGGCCCAATATATCACTTCCTTAACTCAGAAGTGAAAAATTTTCTCATGACCACCCACCCAATGTCACATAACAAATGATGTACCCAACACAAACTAACTTTCAATGACTTCAATGAAATGATTTCTTCCTTCCCTCAAATTATGTGATAAAATGGAACACATTGATAATGATCTCAAGTCCGGATACCAATACACAAGTTCGTAGATAGGAACACCCAATGACAACCAAAACATTTGGTGTTTCTATTGATGGGTATTTCCTCATGATATCACCTAATAGAGATCAGAAAGTGTGAACTTTATTAGAATAAGTCTCAATTATTATGATCCCTCAACACCTGATAGTCAAACATCATCTGTATCCAGTCAGTATGATATATCTAGACCATAGGAAATATGTTTAATATCAATGACCTAGTGCCTCAAAGATCACAGTGTAGCTTGAGAACTCCTATAACATTTTGATACAATGAACAATATATATACATTACCATTAAAATAGTGGATGTAGAAATATCAACATTATAATTTTAAGTACACATCATGCATATCTCACCCCATACATGAAATGGTAATCAAAAATTATTATTTATATTGGGTCTTGGGAACCCACTATTACTACATGATCCACAATCACCCAAATAGAATCATACTTCTAAAGAATCCATAGTAAACCAATGACATGTTCCATTTAAATATACTCCCATTTCCAAATGGGTATAGGCACATATTGCATTATACAATATGGATGCTGATGCTCAACATTTAACTATTGATAGGTGAGATACTTGATGAAATAATTACTAATATTTATTTTCCTACCCGACCACTATAAATAATCTTTTATTATGTTTTACATTTTCTAAGTAATTATATGAATAGGCCATTTGAAAGTGTAATATGATGAAAGAATCAGTTCCTAACATGACTGGAGAACCACAATTCGGTTTTGAAAAAGAAATGTTGAGTTTGAATCCTTTGTCCAATCATCCATGGAATCCACTCCATTTAGGCTTTATTTAATGGTGATACAGTCATTATCAAATCATTTATTATCTTTGAATAGATCCAATAAATTAAGAAAAATGGTTACATGAAATAAAAATATACTTTAATTTTATTCGGCATATCCCAGATTCGTGTCAGAAATAATACTCACCATCAACTATTCCTCATCAGATACTATGACCAACATAATATAATACTTCTAACATAAATCATAATCAAATAAATTTTCTTTCATAGGTGAATGCACCAAGTTGAGGTTAAACATCTATAGACACTCCATCCAACATCATTACCTCAAGTTCAGGTCTCCCTAAGAGGGGATGTATTTCAAGATTCTATGATCATTCCAGACTGTTAATTTCACTCCAAAGTGATAGTGGAACCTTGTTTTTAATGCAAGGATCATTATAGTTAATTCCATATTATGAATATGACTATTAATTCATGTTCTTGGAACTATCTTGAGTTATATGACACGACATGATCTACTGATAAAACAACACAACCCAATCCAGATCCATATGCATCAAAATATACATCATAGCCACATCTTGGTTCTAGAATTTTAAGTATATATACTGAATTGATCCAAGATTTAATCTCTTGAAAGAATTTTTTATAATATTCTATACAATTATATTGAATTCCCTTTATCATTAATATAGTCATGGTAGAATTAATCCTAGAGAAGCTTTGAACAAATAAATGATAATAGTTTGCTAATCCCATTGAACAACATTTCTTAAAGGCATTCTTGGGTGGATTCAATAAATCAACGCTTCAATCTTCTTAGGGTCAAATTATATTCCTTATTTATAAATGGAATACCCTAGGAAACAAACTTCTTGTATCCTAAAGTTTCACTTCAAAAAAAATTAATAAACTTGATGATCGTGCAATATGCATAAAAATATCTCTAAGTGCTCCTAATGGTCATTACTACTTTGAGAGTGGACTAAAATATCATCAAAAAATACCACAAAAAATGATTCAAGATAACTATGGAATATACGGTTCATCAAGTCCATAAAAAAATACAAGTATTCATCAAACCATAGGGTATGATAATGTATTCATAATGTTTTTTTGACTCCAAAATGTTTTCTTCAGGATTTCCTATTTCCTGAATCACATTTGATGATATATTAATCATATATAAATCTTGGTGAACCACTTGTATCCCTTAAATTGATCAAATAGATAATTGATGCAAGAAATATGATAATTATTCTTGATTATAACATGATTTAATTTACAATTATCAACATGTAATCAAAGTGAACTATATTACTTACTTAAAAATAGAACCAGAGTATCCCTAGGGGATGTACATGGGATAATGAATCCATTTTCCACTAATTATTCTAGTTGGACCTTTATTTTATTCAACTTTATTACAGCTATTCTATATGAAATAAGTGAAATAGATCTTGTTCTCAGAAGTATATTGATGGAATGTTTGATTTCCCATTCATAGGTTTTCCTAGAAAAATTATTCTTAAAACATCATGGTATTGATCAACTATTGAATGGTTATTCATATTTCCAGTATCATTTTTAACCCCAATGTTATTTTTCCCTACTAACTAGAAAATGATACATTTATATCCACTAATGGTAATTATCTTCTAGTATTTATATCCAAATCCCCTTTGAATAAATGAATATCTCTATATGGGGATGTGAAAGTTACTTGCTAAGTATAGAAGTCAATATAGGCTTTGGATCCCACTAACTAGTCTATTCTAAATATTACAATGAAAATATTCATATCTAAGATAGTAAACTCCTTGATTAATTATACTACATGAATTGTAATGGTACAAGATTGTCACTTGTATTCTTGGTGAGAAATATGTGTTTCCATGATCATGATGTGAGGTGTCATCTCCATATTTAAGCCCAGTTATTTGACAACATGAGAAGAAAGAAAATAATGTGATTAACTAGAATCAAAAAAATATAATGGTAAATTTTAGAAGAATTTTACATCACACATTCTAGGGACCCAGTTGGTCAGTTGAAACAAGATACCCAACTTCCTATAACTCCTGATTTTCTCCCATAAAATATTTCTTGTTCCCATGTTGTTATGTCCGTTGGATAATTGAGGTTTTCCAATATTCATCCTAGATAATTTGAATATAAGGTAGAAAACTATTTTGATGAGATATTACTAACTAAGAATGTGATACATGAGACTTATTTGATCCATCTTGTCCTATTAAATTTAAAGGTTCTAGTAAATATTTCTTGAGATGACTTGTTTTTCCACTATTTTGAAAATACCATGGTGGTGCAGTTTTCAACTTCTTTATTGGACAAAAAGATCCATGCTGAAAGGAAATCAGTGTATTATTGTGACAGAGTGGATAATATACTAATACTATGGATGGATTCTCCAGTTCCAAGCTTCCTTGGGAATATCTCTCTATTTTCCTTTTATTCCATATATTAAAGTTCCCACCTACACTTGGATAGACAAGGGTGTTCTCTTCACTAGGGATAAAAGTATGATCTCTATCTCCAATCAAAACCTTATTTGCTATCTCAATATAATACGTAATACATAACATTTCTACCTTAGAGTGAATATCAAATCATCGATTTGCCTCTTTTATTCACACTTTCATACATTCACAAGTATCTACCTATGGTGCGAAATGAACTAGGTTCATAAAATGAGTAGTATATTCATTCAATTATATATTTAATTATTTTAGATAGAATATTTTTATTATACTCCCTAGCTGGAAGGTGTGTGGATAAAACTATTTATTAAATGGTTCTTTGAACACTTACCAAGTCAATCCTTGATCTAGATTATCTTAAATAGTTAAATCCCACCACTATTGTTTTAGGTATTCAAGAATTTATGACACTAGCATGACATTCATATTAGCTAGACTTTTGAGGAAGTAATATTCCCTTTTCATCCTACCCATCTATTCTTCTTCTTCCCCAGGTCCTAAATGTCCCAAAAATATCATTGGATTATGTTTCTAGAATTATGAAAAATTATTAATGAAATGACATACCATTCCACAAGGTCCCTTGTTGATATCATGTAATTACTTCACAATACTTTACATTATTTCTTGGTTCACATGTTGTTCAAGTGGAACTATATTCTCAACTATGCCCTCTTTCTAGTTTCTTCTTCCATTAATCAGTGTAATTTTCATTTTATAGGCATATCATAATTTCAAATTAATCATTTTATTCATTCATTTTTTAGGATTATGTCATACAACATGTTAAAATAATCAAAATCATAATATCACAATATCACAATCAAATAATAATCGAATCACTATAGTCCTTGTGGGATGTATCTCTACTAATGCAGAAAACTCTACTATCATCAGTTAAACTGTAACACCCCAAGAATTTACAAATATATTTATTATAGAATGCATAGATCCCTAAGTCTCTAAAAACACCACTTTGTTATAACCTACCCAAGTAAACATAATTTTTTCACTTAAATGATGTGAATTTTAAAAATCTGACATACACGGTTGCGATCAGTAAGTTATTTGGAGTCCGATAAGAAAAACTCAATTTTTGGTGGATATTAACCTACCCTTATGAATAGTAACCTACTCTTATGGGTTTTCAATTTGCATTACTATCTTCAATACTGGTCATTAAACCTTTTAAATGGTTTAAACAGGTCATAATATATTCATTTTATCTTGAGTAATGTTTTGTAATCTTTACACATTCATAACATGGAATAATAATACAAAACAAGTTTACTGTGCACAAAACCGCCAAGCCAAATCCAAGCGTTTATTTTTAACTCATTGAATGAGTCATCCTCATGGTATATAACCAGAATAATTATAAGATCATTTATATCTATGTAATTTCACTAACAATTCATATTACAATTCTAGATGTTTAACCAATATTTTCAAACAAACTTCCATTCATGAATACAAGCAAACAAATCATGAAACCAAGTAAGAAATTCCTTCCAAAAAAATAAAATTGAATCTCTTAAACCCATAAAAAAGTCCATTAATGAACTTAATATGTTTATAAAATATCAATTACATGTTTATGATGTTCTTTAATTATTAATTAATGAATCTATATTTGATTATTCAGGTCTTTAATAACAAGTCGAGAACACCTTCAAGCATAACGTAAGGGATATCTTAACTCAATTTCCATTCATGAGTTAAACATCTTTTTCATTTGTTATATATTTCCTAGAATATGTGTGGATGACCTATGATTGTTTTATTCTGTATAATCTTTTATTTTGTGGTTTTATGTTTGTCACACATAAATATTTCATTGATTTTTCCTCACTCTAATGATACAATCTTTGTACGGGATCCTCTCTCTCACTTTTGTTCAAGAATATCCCCTATGTTGTGCTCTTTTATTTTTAATACCTAATGATGGCGTATGTTTTCACACCTCCCCCATACTTCCCAAATGATATATAAATAATGGGACAACATTTTACCTCTCATTAATCCCTCGCAAGAACACTCGTTACCTTGCCCAAATGTTTGTAAGGGGTCTCTCATCTCACTTTCATTTCTGTGAGATTTGCATTGTTCAACAATTATTTCTTATATTTGGTATGTGTGTACTGACATTTAATATATAATAACATGATTCTATTTATATTAATGTTATTTAAAGATTCATTTGATGGTTATCAAGTTCTGTTTATATGATTCGACTGATTACATTGTGATAAGGGACTTTGTCTCAACTACCATTTTGTTGTGACTAAATTTGTATTGTGCACCTAATAATACTTATGTGGTGTACCTACTACCCATTTGATATCACTTTCCATTTTAAATTATATTTCTATTAAATATCCATAATCTCATATCATGGATATGTCTATTTTCTAAACTGTATACCATTTTACATACGGTGTATATTTGGAAAGTTTTTTTAACAATGTACATATTGATGAATCTGTATTCTCTACTCTATACGGATATTGAAAAGGCATATTGATCTTGTATTAAATAAATTTATAAAGAATGATTTGGACTTGAAGTGGCAGGTGGGTCCTTCTACAGCCCCTTGATTCATCGGTAGGTCTCATGAGACAAATCATTTGGCGACAAACCCTTCGAGTTTGTTTCCAAAAATCAAACAGGTTTCTACCCACAGAACTAAACCATTTTTAGGGTATTATGGTTTCATGTGCCAAATACATGACGTCCAATTAATAAGAATTATCTTTATTCATTATCAGTTATTAGAATCTATGAGGTTTTCACTATGACAAAATCTATGGATGCAGTTTCATTCTCAGTTTGTTAGTGGCGTGAGTTTTTCATTTATTCCTCATGCCATTTTGATTTTGTAAAATTGATTTATATTCAGTTATTACTGATTAATGATTACGATTTTTGTAACCCTTACTGAGCATTTGAGGTCACTCCTTTCATTGCCTACTCTCAACAGGAGATGAAGAGGAGATCATTTATTGAGTCCCTGTGGAAGCGGTTTTTATTTTTTGTTATGTATTGTATTTTGTAACTTTTTCTAATGTAATTTGAGTTACATCTATGTATTTAGTTTCTTCAAGACTACTAAACAGATCGTTCCTTTGGGATTTTCATTCCTTCTAACCATGAAAATATCACAAGTAATGCACCAGCTCCAGCCTAGTGGGGTCAGGGCGTTATAGTTTGTATTAGAGGACGTTTAGTAGAAAACTTGGAAACTGGATTTAGAAAACGTAGATTAGGGAAGAGTCCCTAAGATAAGCCTTTGAGGATAAACATACAAGAACTTCCTATTATTTTGGTAAGCAATAGATTATTTGGATCTTTCAAGCAATACATCCATGTCTGGATACGAGTAGGTAGAGGTGGCTCTGGTATAGATGTATCGAGAGGTAAAACCCGAAAACACCGCTTTGAGCTAGAATCGAACAGGAACTGGAACACAACAATGTGTCTGGCTAAACTCTTGGTTACGACACTCCTGGGGGATATGCTTAGGATAATTCATATTTTCTTTACAATCTATTATGAATTATTTCAATGTAAATTTTCCTCAGATAAACCATGTTTATGAGATTAGCTATGCATAGAATGACAATCTATGTTACGTTCTCTTCTGTTTTAGATTCATAGCCTAATATAGTGTATTCCATTATTTAGGAATGACGCATTTAGGGATTATGAGTTTTCATTAAACATTTGGTTAGTGTCTATGTCTGTTATTTAAGTTAAATCCTTGTTTTATAACTTTTCAGATTAAGAAAAGATGGTTATAAATGGAAGGAGAAGGATCTCAAACAACATTTCTGTCCCTTCTCGATGACTTGCTTGCAAGAATTATTGCAATGTCATTCCCTGACAATTATGAAACATTTTCTAACATACAACTCACTTTCAAGAAATTGTTTGAGATATCAAACACCTCCATTATACCTCGATACCATCGTGGATCATGGGTTGTATTTAATAAAATCCTATTTTCTCAATATTATCATATTTTCAAGAAAGGTAAATATTATCAAGGCATTTTCAAATATTTTACCTTATCACAAGATTTTGAAGCATATTATGATTTTGAAAAAGGTGTGGAAGAAGGAGACCCTTGTGAAACTTATGTATATTTTCTTCTGAAATATAATTTTTCAAAACATACTTGTGGAATTTTAAAAGGACCATTGATTGAAAGTTTCAACTCAAATTCAATCGGACGTACTATTTAATAAAAATCAATTTTTTCAGATATTTGGAATTATATGTCATACATGATTATTTTCTGAAAATATTTTTCTGTGAACACCCATATGACCCAAGCTGTATAAGGTGTATCTGGATGAAGGAAGCAAATGATTTTGAAGGATCTCTAAATCATTGTTGCAATGCATGGACCTTTTCTTTACATGATCAGGATGATGATGAAACCATATAGACACCATGATCAAGGTACCCACTCTTTTTTTAATAAGTAAATAAAATTTCAAAGATGAAATTTCTGAAGGTGTGAATAATGTAACACCCCAAGAATTTACAAAAATATTTATTATAGAATGCATAGCTCACCATGTCCCTATAAACACCAATTTGTTATAAACTACCCAAGTAAACATTATTTTTTCACTTCAATGATGTGAATTTCAAAAATCTGACATACACAGTTGCGATCAATAAGCTATTTGGAGCCCAATAAGGAAAACTCAATTTTTGGTGAATAGTAACCTACCCTTATGAATAGTAACCTACCCTTATGAATAGTAACTTATCCTTATGAATTGTAATATGACACTTATTAATGGTATCCATACCCTTGAGTATATAAATGAATTTAGGCACCTTAAAAATGAAGATGAATCTTTTAAGTGTTTAAATATTTCGATTAAATAATGATTTAATTAAATACTTAATTAATCATATTTAGAAAGTTATCTTTAAAAAATGGACTTCATTTTTGGATTATACACATTGAAAAATGGTTAGGGTGAATTTTTGGGATTTTTCTGAAATACTTGAATTTTTTATGAATAGTAAAATCTGATTATTCACGATAAATGATAAATAGTGGATTAATTGAGTCATTGATGATGATATGACGATGTAAGGACAATTTATTCGGATTCACATTCATATATTACTATTCTTGGTCATGGAATACTCAATATTGGTTGTCTTGAGAGGAAATAATAAATTAATTATTATAATATTAAGAAAACTCCTCTCCCCTCCACTATATAAAGCACCCCTCACCCCCTCTTCCTCCCACACCACTCAAGCTTCAAGACATGACTAAATTCTTCCAAATACTCTTCCCAAGACCTCTACCCACTTTCTAGACCTTCTGGTCTCACCAAAAGTCCAAAAACAAAGGCCTTAAAGAGATTCTCAAGGAGGAGTACTCAAGAGGTGAACCTTCCTTCTCTTTTCTTTAAATTTCTTTTACAAAGTTCCATTATTTCGTTATCCCTTCTAACCTCACCTCATCCAAATTCCATGTTAATTATAGTAACTTAAATTTACTGTATTTTCATTGTTCTAATGGAATATTTCATCATTATCTCTCTTCTTCCCCTCCTTTTATACAATAAATGCAAACACCATCCGAGATGTGTAAATTTATCACACTCAAGGAGGACGGGTTTTCAATTTGCATTACTATCTTCAATAATGGTCATGAAACCTTTTCAATGGTTGAAACATGTCATAATATATGTATTTTATCTTGGGTAATGTTCTGTAATTCTCACACAATCATAATATGGAATAATAATACAAAATAAGTTTATTGTGCACAAAACTGCCAAGCCAAATCCAAGCGTTTATTTTTAACTCATTGAATGATTCATCCTCATGGTATATAAATAGAATCATTATAAGATCATTTATATCTATTTAATTTCACTAATAATATATATTAACAATTCTTGATGTTTAACCAATATTTCAAACAAAATTCCATTCATGAATACAAGTAAACAAATCATGAAACCAAGTAAGAAAATGCTTCCAAAACAATAAAATTGAATCTCTTAAACCCATCAAAAAGGCCATTAATGAACTTAATAAGGTTATAAAATATCAATTAAATGTTTATGAGGTTATGGATTTATTAATTAATGAATATAAATTCGATTATTCAGGTCTTTAATAACAAGTCAAGAACACCTTCTAGCATAAGGTAATGGATATCTTAACTCAATTTCCATTCATGAGTTAAACATCTTTTTCATCTATTATCTCTTTCCCAGAATATGTGTGGATGACCTATGATTGTTTTATTCTGTATATCCACTTTTATTTTGTGGGTTTATGTTTGTCACACATGAATATTTCATTTATTTATCCTCACTCTAATGATACAATCTTTGTAAGGGATCCTCTCTCTCACTTTTGTTCAAGAATCTCCCCTATGTTGTGCTCTTTTATTTTTAATACCTAATGATGGGGTATGTTTTCACACCTCCCCTATACTTCCATTATGATATATAAATAATGGGATATCCTTTTAACTCTCATTAATCCCTCTCAATAACACTCATTACCATGCCGAAATGTTTGTAAGGGGTTTCTCATCTCACTTTCATTTCTGTGAGATTTCCATTGTTCGCCAATTATTTCTTATATTTGGTATATGTGTACTTCCATTTGATATATAATAACATTATTCTATTTATATTAATGTTATTCAATGATTCATTTGATTTTTATCATGTTCTGGTCATATGATTTGACCGATTACATTGTGATAAGGGACTTTGCCTCAACTACCATTTTGTTGTGACTAAATTTGATTGTTCACCTAATAATACTTATGTGGTGTACCTACTAACCATTTGATATCACTTTAAATTTGAAATTATATTCATAATAAATATCCATAATCTCATATCATGGATATTCTTATCGTCTAAACTATATACCATTTCACATACGGTGTATATTTGGAAGGTTATTTTAACAATGGAAATATTAATGAATCTGTATTCTCTACTCTATATGGATATTGAAAAGACATATTGATCTTGTATTAAATCAATTTATAAAGAATTTTTTTCAACTTTTAGTGGTGGGTGGGCCTGCTACAGCCCCTCGATGCATCGGTAGGTCCGATGAGACAAATTAGTTGGCGATAAACCCTTTGAGATTGTTTCCAAAAATCAGACAGGTTTCTACCCATAGAACTAAACCATTTTTACGATATTATGGTTTCATGTACCAGATACATGATGTACAATTAATAATAATTCTATTTACTCCTTACCATGTATTACTATCCTTGAGGTTTTCACTATGAAAAAATCAATGGATGCAGTTTCATTCTCAGTTTGTTAGTGGTGTGAGTTTTTCATTTATTCCTCATGCCATTTTGATTATGTTAAATTGATTACAATCCAGTTATTACTGATTCATGATTTTTCTTTTTGTAACCCTTACTAATCATTTCATATCACCCCTTATATTGTCTACTCTCAATAGGGGATGAAGAGGAGATCATTTATTGAGTCCCTGTGGAAGCAGTTTTTAGTTTTTGTTATGTATTGTATTTTGTAACATTTTCCAATGTAATTTGAGCTACATCTATGTATCTAGTTTCTTAAATACCACTAAACTGATCGTTCCTTCGGGTTTTTCATTCCTTATAACCACGAAAATATCCCAATTAATGCATCGTCTCCATCCTAGTGGGGTCAGGGCATTACATAAACCCATGATGATGAGGTGGAAACACACCAAGAATATTTTTGAAAAAAAAATTGTACCAGGCCCACCCTCTTCTCATGAATTTTGGCTTAAATAGGTCATCTATGTATTTGTATGGTATACATTTCAAGTTCTGACACATCATATCTCCTTGTTACCATCCAAAAATATGGACTCAAATAAATTGTTACCATATATAATAACATGGCACTAAGATTTGTCTTGGAAAGAGCTGAGGTACCATCAACCTTAGGTTAAATTCCATAGATTGCAATGGTTGGAAATAAATTTCAAGGGATTATGAAGAAAGAGGGGGACCATTTTACCCATTTTAAACACACATAAGAACACACACATGCATACCAAAAAACTTGGATAATTATATAAATGTTGCATGATTAAATCTGAAAATTAAAAGAATAATAATACCAATAATAAAAGTAACAACATAAAAAAATAACCAAAACAAGGTCTCCAAAATAAATTAATACTCAAGAAGTAAGGTGGAACCAATCATGACTCCCAGAACATGACCAACTCCCAAGCTCCATCTCCAACATTCATGACCACTCTATCAATAAACACTTTAAGAGAAATATGAAATCTTATCTATTCCTATGTCATAGATTATAGTGTATTCATGTACACCTAGGTTCATATGGAAGGGCGGAGAAATCATATCCAGTATGAAACCCCCAAGATACATTTCCAACATGCTACTAAAATTAGAATTATGTTATCTCGCAATTTTATAAAACATTTCTCCAAAATATGAGAGAATTTGAAACAGTTTCATATATAACATATAAAATATATGAAAGAATATCAAATAAGTATATAAAATGTATAATTTTTAATAAACATTATCCATAAATATTTTAAACTCACTTGGAATAAATATTTCAAGTTATCTCTCTCACACAAAAATACATGCATGTTAAATGGAAGTCCCTATACTTGTGAAGAGTGACTCATCCTTACCCAATTTGTCCCTTGGTGATATAACTTCTCATACCTCCAATCAAGTACTGTGAACCAAGTTTGTACCAAACATTCCCCATGCAATGTTATATTAACCCAATAAAAATTTATTATTTTTTATTTTTTCACACCAAAAACCAATTTATGTTTTTATGGGATACCAATAAAATTTTTATCATACATGTTGTGGGCATCAACCACAACCGAAGATTTCTTGATGAGCGAGCAAGATTAATTTTCATCAAATAATCATCATGATTTTAAATCATAAGTAATTTATTTAAAAATAAGAGATCCTTTAAATTCCATAGAAATTGGACAGATGGAAAAAAACACCTCTCTTTAATACGTTTGACATAAATAATATCCACATTATCTCATAGTTCTGGGATCTTCCTTCTATTTCTCTAACGAATCACAAGAAGGTTTGATCGAAAAATTTTATTATCCCACCAATTTGGCTATAAAAACTCAGTATAGAGTTTTTTTTCTAGAGAAAATTAGTGGATCTATATTATTAGGGTAGAAAATATCCCATACCACATGTTTAAATGGTCCAATGCATAAAGGTTCATTAAAGAAAAAGTCTAGAAGTTGAAGATCACTCAACAAATTTCTATAAGAGCAATGGGTTTGATACAAATAAGAAATAAAAAATGTGGATGAAATGGAATTAATATTGGTAAATTGAATGGAAATAAAATCATTCTTAGTGTGACATAAAATTTCAGGTAGTGAACCTTAAAAATTCCACAAACACTAAAATTCATGTCACCTTCACCTTAAAATCGTGAAAAAATAATAATTTTTTGAATAACATTTCATGCCATGAACAACTTCAGATAACATCCTGAAGAATCATCCCAAAAATACATTTATTTCCTTGAAAGAAATTCATATCATCTATCTAAAAACCATTTACATCATGAATAATCGTTCATTACTTGAACTAGCACCTCCAACCAGACTCTCGCTTTTATGGAACTTTATTATAAGAACAACACCGTCAATTCAACCTGATAACTCCAAACATTAGATAAATAATATAAAAAATGTACATACCTCAAACTATGGGTGTCAAGTAAAACCGTTTGTTCCAAACACGACTGTGGTCATGAAGTTTCCAACCAGGGCCCTATTTCTCACATTTATAAAACAAAAATATATTTATTATGTAAATTTTATATAAGAAAATAAAAATCCTCCATTTCCGAACCTCGATTGAAATCCTCAAAATAGAAAAATCTTTTTAATTGAGATTAATGCATCCTTAATAAATATCTCAATGGCCATTTATTATGATGAATTAACAATTTTACTCTTTTAAATGGTCCAGGGATTGAAAACACCTAATATTTCTAGGTCTAGTACAAGGAAAAACCCAATTTATAAAATTCTCCCAACCTTTATACTTTTCATCATAGAAACGAAAAAAATAGAAGCAAAAATACATGAATATCTTAAATAAACCCCATATGAATAGGTAATTTACCATTTCTCAAGATTCATTCATTTCTTGTGGGGTTGAGAATCTATATAGACCAATAACATGAAAGACTGGAGAACTGAATCCATTTTAATCACATTAATTCGGAATCTCAATTCTAGGACTCTACCATCCCCACATTCATTGATAAACTCAATATCATTACTAGGAAATTCCATGATATATAAATAAAATCACATTTCAAAAATAATGTTAAGGATTCTAAATGAATTGACTCAATAACCCCATGTCTTTCATCTTCATGGCATAAATCAAAACCATGAACAATTAACATCTACTCAAAAGTGGTTCCATAACCATGGTGTCTTCTATGAGAGTGTTTTCCCCACATTTATAATTTTCAACCCAAAAGGCTATCATTTCTATACAATATTATTAAAAAACCCTTTCCATTGGGTACATAAATGATAAAACCATTCAATCTATACAACAGTTTCATGGTAATTTGTTTCTTAAGGGCTTGAAATTGCTTATTATTAGCTTTAGACATGGTGTACATATCAATCTCACCAAATCATAGAATGAATATAACACCAAAAATCACATTTTAACATCCTTATTAACTATACAGGGGCTTCATTCTTGAGCCACAATTTTTTTTAGTTCTCACCCACCACTATAGATGACTTAGTTGGTTCATTTTCATTGTAACGTCCTAACCCAAGAGACATTGAAATGGTACCCCCAAGTTGATCAATCATATGGCCTCAAGCATGTATCTCTATTTTCTAGAGGATGTTGACTAGAAGTGAGGGTCCAATGATGGTATGTTGGGTAGACTATATCATCATGATCATAGTACCATGACAGTACATAATATTATAAATCAGTATCTAAAGTAGACAAATAGTAAAATAGTGGAAAGTAAGAATAACTGATAAAATGACCAATGCCAAATGATACAACCATGCATTCCCATGTGATTATAAAATATATAATAAGATACTTATAGCAGGTGAATGCATACAAATACACAATAAATTTAAAAAAAATCTCAAGGGATATATCCATGACCATAAAAATCTATAAATGAGTCATTTTCTCCTAATCTCTCATGTAAAAGTGTAACATCGTAAGCATAAATCCCGAATTATGAACCTATAACCTTGAGGTTTGTTAGGGTACCCCTGTACAATAGTAGCTCAAATAGGGTATGAGATATACTCAATAGGAAACCACCAATAGTGTCTAATTCAATATATTTGATGAATATATAATCCAACAATGTGAAATTATATCAATAATACAAAAAAATTAAATGTAAATAAGTCTGGCTCAAGTTCCTCAAAGGACATATGGATGACCATGCCTACTTCGGTCAAAGCTAAAATACCTCTGAATATGTTTCACCATATATATAGGTATGTAAATATATATAAGAATATATATTCATTATATATTTCATAATATATATATATATGTAGTACTTTTCAGGACCCGAGGTTTAACTCAAGCATCTTTGTATAATATAAGAGTCTCATATTTTAACTAAGGGTCATCACGCCTAAGAATAATAATCAATATAGGACTTCATGATTAGTTTCATAAATAATGTAGGAACCCATGTCGATTATCAAGAATAAGGATAAGAAGGGTCATTCCCAACCCCCTAATCTAAGGGGAAAAAATGTCATGTCCAACTACCCAAGTTATGTGAAATGCCATGTCCAACATCCTAGACCAAGGGGGTTTGAAACACCATGCACACAATACTAACTAATATCCCTCTATAATAATCTTGTATAAGGTAATCCCACTTTTCATATGATATTTTAGTCTAAGTGTTCCACAATGAGGAACTCGGCATCGCTCAAGGCATAGTGGATTTTCATTAGCATAAATCATTTAATATTATAAACAGCCCATGAGAAATCATTCATGAAATTCAAATTTTATACATTATGATAATTTAATACAAATAAAATATAAGTAGTTAGGAATTACTTGACCATAATCATTCCATATAGCCATTCAATTATACATAATAATGAATTGAATTTAATATCTCAATTTGATTACCCCATTTTATTAGAGAAGACAATGCATCTCAGATGTGGTGTTGTTATTAAACAGGGGAACGACTATCATAACAAGTTCATATAACTAAATTTAATTATCCCTTAAGAGAGGGATTATTCAGCACAAATCAAAAGATGATCAAGAATAATAAATACATTATAATTATAGAAATTTATAAAAACACTCAAGGAGGGTGATTTAATTAACCATATAGAGAAAAGGCCATGGGAATAAAATAAACACACCCAACGAGATGGTTTGAGTTGAAGGGAACAAACTCCAACAGTTTAAATTTTTTCACAGTTGATATCTAAACATAGGAAGTGGTATATGAATATTTATCTTTCAGTTTAGGAGGTGATGGATGGAGAATCCATCACTTGGAACAATGGCATAATTTATAAAACAATGATACTTTATGGAAAAGAAACTAGAACTCCAACCTCAATCTTAGGATGCTTCACTTGTCCATTATCAATCCTTGATTCAAGTAGGTTTGATGTAAATTATAAGAATCCAAAAACACCAAAGTGGCTTCTAAAATGATATATAGGGAGTGATTCATATGACGCATGAGGAAGAACCACAGATTCCTAGAGGAGATCCCAAGGTAGGATTTAAGTTGTTGGTGTACATGGGAGAAGAGGGAAAGAAAATATGGATAGAAGAAATTAGGAGGCAGGAGAAATTTTGGAATTTCGCTCCACTTTAATGAGGTGCAACGTTGGTCACACAGTTTGGAAATTCATGCACCACCCACGCATTTCTACTATATAAGAACCCCCTTACCTCAAGTGGATACATTCAAGGTTAGCCAAACCATGCACAAGTGGTGCGTCTCCCTCTTAAATTTTCTGTAGACCACTCTCATGGACATACATCCATAGTTTAATATTTTAATAAAGTTTGTGAAACCCTCTACGCCAATGCACCAGGCCACAAGGTTTCCCCTAGAGGGATGAAAGGTTTCAAAAAACATCGTCCCCATAGAAAATTGGCCACACAGTTTGGGCTTCAAAGTTATTACTAACTATGTGCCTCTATAATTTTCTCTCAAAATGAAGTTTTAGTACCTTGTGCCACCAAAACTAAATAGAACACTTGATACACCACTAAAGACTTTAAATCCACATAAAAAATATATTTTAAGTGTTCCAACTCTCATATTTTCTTTCATAATATTAATTTAAATTTTGGGTCATCCACTAATGAAAATTTCAAATTCCTTGGGAAATTTTGACAGTTCAAAAACAAGGGACCTTACAATATCCCCACCTTAGAATGTATCATCTCTGAGGAGACTTAGGGAATAAAAAAACCTATCCTACTTTTTTTGTGCTTTTCTTTGAAACAACCACATTGTGTTTTAAATTCCAAATGTACCTGTGAACAGTCACCATTAAATACACAGTACTTAACCTATGAATCTTGAGCCAACAATTTCATACAAAACTAAAACATCAAAATGAAACTTACCCAAGGCCTTCTGACCTAAGGAATGATCACATAATCATCTCCTTTTCCAACCAAACCATAACACTTCCCATCAAAATTTCTTACTTGAATGGAAAATTCTGAATTCATGGTATCTCTGCCATCAAAAGTGCCTATTTAAACACACCCATAGCATTATAATGATGCTCTTCGGCACGATTTTAAACCCAATTGAATGTTCAATTCACCATAAATCGTATTTTTCCTATTCAAGGTAACTTTTCCATGAAAATTCATGTACAACCTTTTGCACTATCCTCATCTCATCTCAACGACATTCCTGAAGTGGTTCCTCACCGACCACATTCAACGAAACATGAGGTAGGAAAGTTGACCCACTACCATTCAACTATCTTAAAACACTCAACTGAGATGGTCAGAGAATTACTAACTAAAACACAATTCCTTCACCCAAGGCACATCATGTTCATTTCGAGCATGTCCACCAAAGCCCATAACTGACCTTCGGCTAACTCTCAAGATCAAACCATTCCTAGTTCCTTTTATCCAATGGAATATGAGTGCTCAAATGACCGTCCCATAACTGTTCCTAGATAAATATGACCCATATTATCAGAGGATCTTCTTCCTATTGTCTATGGTGGGAATTCACTATATAAGGTCTCCTTTAAACAACTCTTTGAGCACACTCTAGAAAAGCCAATTTTTGGAGACAAAAAAGAATTTAGATTTATTTCATTAGCTCAGTGTATAACTAAATTCTCTCTCAGCATACCCTGGATGATGTTAATATACGGTCATGATTATAAATAATCCAAGAGTAAACTAATAGGATATTATAGATTTCTAATAATACTCGAGACACTCCTTTCATATTTAAGAAAATCTTTTTTAAATGGTTTCCAACCAACCATATTCGACTATTCATAGTAAATAATAGTCGGAACACCTCTGTACAACTTCCTTTAAAGTGATTAGTTGCACCTGCTGATGCATCATCATTAAAAAACCATTATTACCACACTATAGAAGAATTATATGATTGTTTCAAAAACATCCCTTCATATTCCAACCAAATTAACAGTGTCCAAATGTTTCATACATAGAAAACCATTTTATTATCTTTTTTCCTTGAAATCAACTACACATCTAAGAATATCCACTTCTTAAGTCGCTTAGATACTCATATCTGGAATCCATAATTCATACATGATTTACACCCATAACATAGTATTTTATCTAAATCATTGTCCCAAGGACAAAAAACTTGAACTTACCAACCTTATGGGATTCCAAAAAAAAATTGACCATGTCCAAAATATCTTTTCTAGTTGTTCTCTTTATACATGGAAGAACATATTTATACAAGATTTATGTGCTTCTCCCCACCTTAGTAGTGGCTTAGTCATTGTTTAGTAAGAATGAGATCGCATCCCATGGAACACACTCCATCCACCACCGAACACAGTTTACAGATGTGTCCCACACACTTTTACCAGACCCCAAGTAGAAAATGGAGATAACCATTCACCTAAAATCATACTAGATCAAATTTAATCTAGAAATACACATGAAACCCTCCCAAGCTCCACTCATGCACATCATTATCATCAGACATAGAATCTAAAACTGAATTGATCAGTAGTTTTATAACACCTTATCCTTTTGTAACGATATCCCCCAACATTGGGATAACTTAAACTTCCTATATTTAGTAGGTAACTCTACTCTAAAGATGAAATGATAATGTAGTGTAAAAGTTCATATATTTAATTATTTCCACCAAAATAATATGGTTTTCTGCACCATTTTTTCAACTTAATGGGTTCTGTGTGTATTCAAGAGTAAAACCCCAAGATTTCATCAACACAATGGAACATAACAAGGTAATATCTATAGTCATATCAGGCCTATTTACCCCAGTATCTAATGGTCCATATAAAATCTTTATCCTAGAGTTTAATTATGTCATATGACTATTATTCTAGTTGAAGACCTATCAAGTCATTCATCACATAAGGAGGAGAAGGGTCACACGACCTACTAAGCGATCAACCATTCCCTAGGCATTTCTACCCCATTTAATTGGAGCATTAAATGATTCTAACTCCATAAAAAATTATAAACTTACCAAATGACCACCCATCTATCAGGGGTGTTCTGTATCCTCACTAAGAGTACTTTTTGGTACAAACAACACCTCATGTATAAAATTGTTAATAATTATTTAACATGGTTTAAATTTATGAGGGTGTTACCTACCCCAGGCTATAAACTTACTTAAACATTAATCATAATCCCTATAACTAGGGAATACCAAGAATATTACTATTATCTACCACATATCCATTTTATACAAGTAAAATCGGAAAAGAATCCAACTAAAATATAAGGGAAGCACTCACACTCTTGTTAAAATCATCTATCAAGACAACATTTAGACTACACATATATGAAGATCAAAACTAAGAATTATACGTTAAGGTTTCATTAAATCCATTGAAAAAATTACCATTTGCATTTAAACATTCCAAAGGCTCAGTTTATAGAATAGAAAGTACCAGTTATGAAGAATAATGATACATGGTACTTTATTTAGCTAGCATCACATGGAAACATATGAAAGTTATATGAAACTTCCTTTCAAGAATTATCTATTTAGATGAAAACCTATCACAAATTAAGTAGTTTATCTAATAAATTCCATTTAACCATTTTATTCATCCATAAAGATATCAAAATTGGGATTAGTTAGAGAAAATTAAAATTCAAAGCTATAGAGGAAAACACCCTTTAGGTTTTAATTGAATTTTAGTCAACTAAAGCCTTATATAAGTACATATAAAAAGCAGATAATGGGTTTCTATTAATTAAAAGGTGTAACGACCCGAAATTTTGAATAAATCTTGTTTCCCAATTTCATGTGTTATTTTTTTTATACTAAAAAAAAATGTTTTATTTGATAAACATGATTATAAATAAAATGAGACCATTGGTTTTTGAGTGTTATATGACCATCGGTCAATATGACCTCCGTGAACAAAATGTTTTGATTATTGTCTCTAAATTTAAGTAATCTTGGTTAATTATTATAGAAAGAAGATTTGATGGCCTCACCTAGTAGCCTTGGGCCGATCAAAGCCCATCTAACAGAGCTTGGGAAGGAGGTAGCACCATTGGGCTTTGCTCTGGACCAAATCCAAGCCGAACTTCATCATGTGAAGCTAGAACGGAATCGCCTTCGCGAGAAGTTCAAACTGATAGAAATTACTACTCGGGCAATGTTGACTGAGCCACCCCAAAATTCTATCACCCTAGCACACCTTACTCTTAGGTCCTATGCTGGTATTATAAGGGGTTATGTAACGAGACCGTAATTGACTTGTGTAATCCTTGTTTTAAATAAAAATTGGGATTTCTTCTTATGATTAAGTTTATGAATTTTCAAATGACTGGATAAAAATAGTATGCATATTTTTGATGAATCTTCAAAAGGATATTTTAAAAAAATGTTTTTGTAAAACTTAAATAACCTAAAATGTGTAATGATTCTCAAAAAATGGTAATCTACAATTATGTTCAGTACGAAATTTAGAGTCTAATAAGATCAACATGATTTTTGATGAATAGTAAATTATGAATAGTGATTTTATGATTAGGATTAGTAATATGACCAAATGGATTAGTAATCTCACTTAAAGAAAGTTTTAAAATAATCTAGGCACCTTGATTAAGTAATGTGATTCAATAAAATGGTTAAATAACGGTTTCATAAATTATTATTCAAGTATTAGTTTTTTCAGGTGAATAGTGTTTTTTAATTAAAAATTTAATTAAAAATAATTAGAAAATTATTTTTATAAAAAGGACTTTATTTTTGAACTCAGAGCATCGATATTATGTTATGGTAATTTTTGGGGATTTTTCTGAAAAAAATGAATTCTCGATGAATAGTGTTTTTATTTAAAAATTTAATTAAAAATATTTGGAAAATTATTTTTATAAAATGGAGTTCATAAATGTAATTAGAGAATCTATATTTAGTTAAGGTGAAATTTTGGGATTTTTCTGAGAAAGATGAATTTTTCAGTGAATAGTAAAAATGCAGTTTTAGGGTTTCGGTATGTTTAATGACATCATAGCTGTGTCATGATGATGTCATGAGTTATTTTAAGGGTTGGCTGGACAAGGGTGATGAATTATTGTTTTGGGGGCCCCATGTGGCCTAACTCCCTGATAAATGCCAAGGGAGAGCACATGGGTTTGAGAAAAGCACATGTGAGGTGTCCCTTGGCCATTAATGCCTTGTCCCCTCACTTTTCCTATAAATACCAAGCCCTCCTCTCATCAATTCGACTCCCCACTCTTCCCCAACGAAGTTCTGGTCTCATTACCTCCCAAGGAGGCCTCCCAAGGTGCCCCCAGGCCCTCAAGGTCCCAACCTTTGAGGTTTAAGAGTTACATTTTAAGGTAAGGGATCCGACCCCTCTCTTTCTTTTCAAGTGATCTCTTTTATGTCATTCCTTTTATGCTCCATGTTCTTATTTTGGAGGATGTTCTTTTATACTCCTCTTACTGCCCTTTTTATGTTCATATGATGAAATACCTCCTCTTACTCTCATCATTTCGTTTTAAGAATGTTTAAGTGGCGCCGTTAGGCTGCCGAATTTTCAAGGGATTCATTCACCTTTCTCTTTTTCAAAGTTCTACTTTCATGTCAAGTCTTTCAAGTTCATTTTAATTATGTTGGGGTATGATCTCTATATTTATCATACTGATATTTTATGATCATATAATGAGAGACCCCATTTGATCTCTTCAATTCAGTATTTTTAAGTTTTAAGTGGTGTCGTTAGGCTGCCGAATTTTTAAGTGGTTCTTCACCCTTCTCGTTTTGAAGTTCTACTTTCATGTCAATTCTTTCAAGTTCCTTTCTATTATGTTGGGGTATGATCTCTATATATATCATACTGGACTCTTATTTTCATATGATGAGAGACCCCATTTGATCTCTTCAATTCAGTATTTTGAAGTTTTAAGTGGTGTCGTTAGGCTGCCGAATTTTTAAGTGGTTCTTCACCCTTCTCATTTTGAAGTTCTACTTTCATGTCAATTATTTCAAGTTCCTTTCTATTATGTTGGGGTATGATCTCTATATATATCATACTGGACTCTTATTGTCATATGATGAGAGACCCCATTTGATCTCTTCAATTCAGTATTTTGAAGTTTTAAGTGGCGCCGTTAGGCTGCCGAATTTTTAAGTGGTTCTTCACCCTTCTCGTTTTGAAGTTCTACTTTCATGTCAATTATTTCAAGTTCCTTTCTATTATGTTGGGGTATGATCTCTATATCTATCATACTAGACTCTTATGTTCATATGATGAGAGACCCTATTTGACCATGTCAATTCATTTTGTTGATGTTTAAGTGACGCCGTTAGGCTGCCGAATTTTCACAAGAGAAATCTTGTTTTTTTTTCTTCCTTTCACATTCTTCATTTCATATGGTATATTTTCAAATTTCAGTACCATGTTCTTAAATCCCTTATATTTTGTCCCTCTACTGTTTTATGGGTCATTTATGAATGTTTGACCCATGTCCCCTCTCTTCTCAATGTTTTCTAAAACCTTGTAACATAGTCGTTATGCTGCAGAATTTTCGTCTCAAAGTGTCTCTCTCTCTTTTCTAAAAATTATTTTATGTTATAAAGTGAATGCTCAAAGCTCTTATTTCTACAGGGGTATTCAAATATATATCAAAATGTTCTATTTTAAATTCTGGGATTTACATACATGAAACCCTCTTTCCCTTTCCGTGGGTTTAAAGTGACGTAAAGATCACGTATTTAAAGCAGTTTTTAAAACGTTGTGATTATGAAATGAAACCCATTTATTTTATGCTATGTGGGTTATTTATGAAATGTTTGATGATGATATATGTGGCTCACATGATAATAAAGGCAAATTTAAGGGTGCGCCCTGATAGCGCTCCAATGCATTGGGTAATGATGTAACCACTAGAGATTACAATTTTCACGATACCTTGGTGAATAACCTTGGTAATTTTCAAATGACACCTTGGGGATGTACCTTGGTGATATGTTCATGATTGTCTATGTTAAATGATGTAGCCACATATTCAAGTTATGAAAAATGTTGTTTTTATTATAAAATGCCTCATGATTTCTTTCTCATGCCTTAAAGTTCTTTTCATGTCATTATTGAAGTATATCAAGTTCACATGTAAAATGTTCCTCTTGTTTCCCTTACTGGGCCTTCTGCTCACCCTTTATTTTGATGTGTGTTCCCAGGTTATGAGATGCAGTAATGAACCTAGGATTAACTTGAGGAGAAGCCTTTCAAGTGTTTAAGAAGAATGTTTTTTTTCTTTCATTTATTATGTTCCTGGTTTCCAAGACACTAAACCTTAAAGATCCTCGGTTTTGTAAAATGTAATGAAAGTTTATGTGATGAAAAGGCGGGATGCTATAGTTGGTATCAAAGGATGGTTTAGTTATTTGTGGAAATTAGGATATAAAAACTTTAGGAAGAACCCTATAGAAGAGTTTAAATATAGGAAATCTTCCTGGTATTTTGGTGAGTATTGAGTAAGGGGTTTCCAAGCAAATACATCCCTGTCTGGATACGAGCAAGTAGAGGTGGCTCTGGCACAGATGTACATATGGGTAAAACCCGAAAACACCGCTTTGAGCTAGACTCGAACGGGAACTGGTACACGACAACGGGACTTGCTGCACTCTTGGTTACGACACTCCTGGGGGATATGCTTTGGTAAATTCATAAGCTTAGTATGAACCATTGTTAAAGGAACAAAGATAAAATAAAATAAAGGTTTACATAAGAATATATGATCATGGATAACCTAGAAGGGAACCTAGGGGATCACAAGTTAGGGTATACTTTACTTCTACATGTTATCCTTAGATGATTTAAGTTTCTTTTCATGATTATTGGCTATGTATTTAAGCCCCTAACTATAGCTTCTTTTCTTAGTTAATGGCGGGAAATGGAAGAACATGTCCCAACAACCAATGTGATAGGAAATGCTATGATTGCCGTATTAATACGACCAAGATGATTAGGGGATTAAAAGATGATTATTATTTTGGAAGGCGTTCACTATTTTGAGGACCATATATGATCAAGGTAAATATATTACTACGGTATTTTCATTGAGGAGTAAGGTTGATTTATATTTTGATTAATCAATGAATTTAAGGTGGACTTATAGTAATTTAGGTTACTTACGGGAATGATTAACCTATCTTGGGTAAAATATGTTTAGGTTAGCTATTTTTGTTATAAGATGTTAGGAGTGGTTGATGTTGTTTGGAGATGAACAATGAAGTTTATTTTGGAAGACTATGTTATCAAGTCCTTCTTGTATTTGGGTTTCAATCTTAGTTTGGTTTATTTCGAGGAATTTTAAGGACTGTTATTTATGGAATGGTCTATGATGAACTTTGGGTATTACCATGGAACATTGATGATTTAAAATTAGTTTCCATTCCTATGGGATTCCTCCTTTTTGAAGAGTTGTTTAACCTTACCCTTTCTGTTTTGGGATAATGTTTAAAGATAGAAGAAATAGATAGTTAATCTTTTATGGATTATGTGATTCTCTAGAAGATGATTCTTGTGTTTTGATGAGACCAAGTAGTTTTGAATGCTCATCGTTTGGGGGAAAGGATTAGTTTTGGTAAAAACTTATTAAAGGGTGAAACTCTACATGAAGGTAGATATATTTCCTTATGTTTTTGTTCTATGTTGTAAATGAATTCCTCAAAATTATGAAAAGGAACGTAAAACAAAAACGTTGTTGGTTTATGTTTCCTACTAGGTAATCAAAGACTGCTTACACACATCATAATTTTGGGATTTTCTGGTGGTTAAATTCCTCCTAATCATGTTTTCTATCACTCTCCTTTAGAACGTTACCCTTTGTTTTTTCCTCCATGTCCATGTTTCCTACATGGAATCCTAGTATGAGTAAACTCGGGTGGCCTTTGTACTTCCTTTTCTTTCTTTTAAAGTAATAGTGTTACTGACTCTTTTTCCGATGTGGGACTTTCAATGAAATTTCAAAACCCAATTTAAAAAAATTGCGAGGACGCAATTTCTTAAGGGGGGAAGATTGTAACGACCCGAAATTTTGAATAAATCTTGTTTCCCAATTTCATGTGTTATTTTTTTTATACTAAAAAAAATGTTTTATTTTATAAACATGATTATAAATAAAATGAGACCATTGGTTTTTGAGTGTTATATGACCATCGGTCAATATGACCTCCGTGAACAAAATGTTTTGATTATTGTCTCTAAATTTAAGTAATCTTGGTTAATTATTATAGAAAGAAGATTTGATGGCCTCACCTAGTAGCCTTGGGCCGATCAAAGCTCATCTAACAGAGCTTGGGAAGGAGGTAGCACCATTGGGCTTTGCTCTGGACCAAATCCAAGCCGAACTTCATCATGTGAAGCTAGAACGGAATCGCCTTCGCGAGAAGTTCAAACTGATAGAAATTACTACTCGGGCAATGTTGACTGAGCCACCCCAAAATTCTATCACCCTAGCACACCTTACTCTTAGGTCCTATGCTGGTATTATAAGGGGTTATGTAACGAGACCATAATTGCCTTGTGTAATCCTTGTTTTAAATAAAAATTGGGATTTCTTCTTATGATGAAGTTTATGAATTTTCAAATGACTGGATAAAAATAGTATGCATATTTTTGATGAATCTTCAAAAGGATATTTTAAAAAAATGTTTTTGTAAAACTTAAATAACCTAAAATGTGTAATGATTCTCAAAAAATGGTAATCTACAATTATGTTCAGTACGAAATTTAGAGTCTAATAAGATCAACATGATTTTTGATGAATAGTAAATTATGAATAGTGATTTTATGATTAGGATTAGTAATATGACCAAATGGATTAGTAATCTCACTTAAAGAAAGTTTTAAAATAATCTAGGTACCTTGATTAAGTAATGTGATTCAATAAAATGGTTAAATAACGGTTTCATAAATTATTATTCAAGTATTAGTTTTTTCAGGTGAATAGTGTTTTTTAAATAAAAATTTAATTAAAAATAATTAGAAAATTATTTTTATAAAAAGGACTTTATTTTTGAACTCAGAGCATCGATATTATGTTATGGTAATTTTTGGGGATTTTTCTGAAAAAAATGAATTCTCGATGAATAGTGTTTTTATTTAAAAATTTAATTAAAAATATTTGGAAAATTATTTTTATAAAATGGAGTTCATAAATGTAATTAGAGAATCTATATTTAGTTAAGGTGAAATTTTGGGATTTTTCTGAGAAAGATGAATTTTTCAGTGAATAGTAAAAATGCAGTTTTAGGGTTTCGGTATGTTTAATGACATCATAGCTGTGTCATGATGATGTCATGAGTTATTTTAAGGGTTGGCCGGCCAAGGGTGATGAATTATTGTTTTGGGGGCCCCATGTGGCCTAACTCCATGATAAATGCCAAGGGAGAGCACATGGGTTTGAGAAAAGCACATGTGAGGTGTCCCTTGGCCATTAATGCCTTGTCCCCTCACTTTTCCTATAAATACCAAGCCCTCCTCTCATCAATTCGACTCCCCACTATTCCCCAACGAAGTTCTGGTCTCATTACCTCCCATGGAGTCCTCCCAAGGTGCCCCCAAGCCCTCAAGGTCCCAACCTTTGAGGTTTAAGAGTTACATTTTAAGGTAAGGGATCCGACCCCTCTCTTTCTTTTCAAGTGATCTCTTTTATGTCATTCCTTTTATGCTCCATGTTCTTATTTTGGAGGATGTTCTTTTATACTCCTCTTACTACCCTTTTTATGTTCATATGATGAAAGACCTCCTCTTACTCTCATCATTTCGTTTTAAGAATGTTTAAGTGGCGCCGTTAGGCTGCCGAATTTTCAAGGGATTCATTCACCTTTCTCTTTTTCAAAGTTCTACTTTCATGTCAAGTCTTTCAAGTTAATTTTAATTATGTTGGGGTATGATCTCTATATTTATCATACTTATATTTTATGATCATATGATGAGATAACCCATTTGATCTCTTCAATTCAGTATTTTGAAGTTTTAAGTGGTGTCGTTAGGCTGCCGAATTTTTAAGTGGTTCTTCACCCTTCTCGTTTTGAAGTTCTACTTTCATGTCAATTCTTTCAAGTTCCTTTCTATTATGTTGGGGTATGATCTCTATATATATCATACTGGACTCTTATTTTCATATGATGAGAGACCCCATTTGATCTCTTCAATTCAGTATTTTGAAGTTTTAAGTGGTGTCGTTAGGCTGCCGAATTTTTAAGTGGTTCTTCACCCTTCTCATTTTGAAGTTCTACTTTCATGTCAATTCTTTCAAGTTCCTTTCTATTATGTTGGGGTATGATCTCTATATATATAATACTGGACTCTTATTTTAATATGATGAGAGACCCCATTTGATCTCTTCAATTCAGTATTTTGAAGTTTTAAGTGGCGCCGTTAGGCTGCCGAATTTTTAAGTGGTTCTTCACCCTTCTCGTTTTGAAGTTCTACTTTCATGTCAATTATTTCAAGTTCATTTCTATTATGTTGGGGTATGATATCTATATCTATAATACTAGACTCTTATGTTCATATTATGAGAGACCCTATTTGACCTTTTCAATTCATTTTGTTGATGTTTAAGTGACGCCGTTAGGCTGCCGAATTTTCACAAGAGAAATCTTGTTTTTTTTTCTTCCTTTCACGTTCTTCATTTCATATGGTATATTTTCAAATTTCAGTACCATGTTCTTAAATCCCTTATATTTTGTCCCTATACTGTTTTATGGGTCATTTATTAATGTTTGACCCATTTCCCCTCTCTTCTCAATGTTTTCTAAAACCTTGTAACATAGTCGTTATGCTGCAGAATTTTCGTCTCAAAGTGTCTCTCTCTCTTTTCTAAAAATTATTTTATGTTATAAAGTGAATGCTCAAAGCTCTTATTTCTACAGGGGTATTCACATATATATCAAAATGTTCTATTTTAAATTCTGGGATTTACATACATGAAACCCTCTTTCCCTTTCCGTGGGTTTAAAGTGACGTAAAGATCACGTATTTAAAGCAGTTTTTAAAACGTTGTGATTATGAAATGAAACCCATTTATTTTATGCTATGTGGGTTATTTATGAAATGTTTGATGATGATATATGTGGCTCACATGATAATATAGGCAAATTTAAGGGTGCGCCCTGATAGCGCTCCAATGCATTGGGTAATGATGTAACCACTAGAGATTACAATTTTCACGATACCTTGGTGAATAACCTTGGTAATTTTCAAATGACACCTTGGGGATGTAACTTGGTGATATGTTCATGATTGTCTATGTTAAATGATGTAGCCACATATTCAAGTTATGAAAAATGTTGTTTTTATTATGAAATGCCTCATGATTTCTTTCTCATGCCTTAAAGTTCTTTTCATGTCATTATTGAAGTATATCAAGTTCACATGTAAAATGTTCCTCTTGTTTCCCTTACTGGGCCTTCTGCTCACCCTTTATTTTGATGTGTGTTCCCAGGTTATGAGATGCAGTAATGAACCTAGGATGAACTTGAGGAGAAGCCTTTCAAGTGTTTAAGAAGAATGTTTTTTTTCTTTCATTTATTATGTTTCTGGTTTCCAAGACACTAAACCTTAAAGATCCTCGGTTTTGTAAAATGTAATGAAAGTTTATGTGATGAAAAGGCGGGATGCTATAAAAGGGATCTGCTCAGTAATATTCTATCATACATTTAAACATAACCCATATAAGTGGTTGTTGATACTATAAATAACCACCTCAAATAGCATGAATAGTCCTCTATGGGGATAATCACTAAAACATAAACATTAAAGGTGACCTATGAGGGTCCCCACAATAATAACTTGGGTCTATCTAAATGAAACCAAGAAACATTATTACATCTAATATTTAACACACCCTTAATGGGTTTATATTATAAATAACATGCCCAAACTGACCTACTTGGGTCCATTTTTGTGTTTTGGAATAGTTATACAGGTCATCATGACCAAGTCATAGAGGTTCAATTCTTTGTAATTGAAAATAACACTTCATTTTGAAGAAAAAAATTCCGTAAGAATTGCATTTCAGTATACATATATAAACATCATGGTTCATATGGAATAATTACCATTCACAATTTATAATGGTACTTTCCTTTATAAGTTACAATTGAAATTCATGTAACTTCAACTAGTTATTTACCTTTGTTCATAAAATATAACAAATCAATATAAGATGGTTCGATTATATGAGTCAACCTTTCCAATATATAAATACTATACTCTCTATAAATTGTATTTGTCTCCAATTTAATCATAACTATTAATGTTTTAGCCCATGAAAACAATGGTTCACGGCTTAAACATGTCATGATTGGTTAGATAGGGTGCCACCATCAATATATATAAGAAAACCACAATTTAGGTTGATGTAGACACTTTAATAATAAATCATATATCATAATTATAACAAGCATGCTATCACATAGCAGTAAAGAATATAGACTTATAATCATGAAACCACAGAATCATGGTTGATAGCTAAATATTGATAAATAATCACTTAAACATGGTATATAGTTAAGCATACTACTAAATCAGACAAGAAACATCAAACACATATCATAAATTCAAGCAATGTAATCCACATAGAATGGCATATGCAAGGAATTTGAATCTCTAAGTTCCTATAATGATGCTTGTAACAATAATTCTATTCCATATTAGGCCAAGGGTAAAATACTATAAATATCATAAATCAGTAAGTAGTAAAAATTTAATCAATCACTCAAGGTGAAATACAAAGAATATAATAATGAGTAGTACGAACAGTAATCTCATCTCTAACACTTGGTCTTTTCCCCATGGGTAGGATGATCTCTCCCAAAAATAGAAATTTTCCAAGTTCCAACACCTTACTAGTATCATATCTAATAGTACCTACCAGTAAGATAAAGTACAATTAGCTATGATACCACTTTTAAATGTCTGGGTCCCTGGATCCATGGAAGCGATGCCTTGATAAAGTTGGTCATATGGCCTCAAACATGACTCCTCATATTCTAGAGGCTTC
The DNA here is from genome assembly GCA_963277665.1 of Viscum album. NCBI lineage: Eukaryota > Viridiplantae > Streptophyta > Magnoliopsida > Santalales > Viscaceae > Viscum > Viscum album. The sequence continues at coordinate 839,964,392 of OY728167.1, forward strand.
CAAATAGTAATGAGGGTCAAATTATGGTATTATTGGGAGTATATAAACTCATGATCAAAGTATAAAAACAATAAATAATAATATAAATCAATAACTAAACAAGATAAATAGTGAAAAATTGAAAGATAATAATAACTCATAAAATAGCCAATTCCAAATGATACACAAATGCATGATTATGTGATGATACAATGTATAGGAAGATAAATATAGTAGATAAATACATAAAAATAAAAAATATATTAAATGAAATCCCCATGGGATATCTCCCTGATCATCTTGAGCTTCGTCTGAGTCTTGTGCTCCTATGCTCCCATGTATAAGGGTAACAACACAAGCATAAATCTTTAATCCTGAACCTACAACTACTAAGTCTATTCAGGTACCCCAGTGAAATGGATACCCATATAGGTTGTGAGATATACTTAGTAGGTCACCACCAATGGTTTCTAATGAAATCCAGTCTATGGATATAAAATACACTAGTGTGAAAGTATATCAATAAGAAAGAAATAATGAAATGTAAATGTGTCATTTCTGGGTTCCTTAGAGGACACCTAGTCATCCATAACTAATTCAGTCTAATCCAAAATACCTCTAAATATCTTTCACTATGTATATAGATATGTATATATAAGTATAAAAATGAGGTGACAACATAATGAAATAATAGAGAGCATTCTAGAAAAAGCCTCAAGAAGAGTACATTGGTGGATGGTATCTATTCGATAATGAATGGGTTCAAGAATGTATAGGATAGTGATGAAACCTCACTGGAAATGAATCCCTACAATGGAAGTCCTATAATAGAAACCACAAGAAAATGTGATAGCAAGAAGCTGAAGGAGATAGACAACTCCTAGAAGGCGGCGTGCTAGGAATTCCATGGTAGTGATAGTGACGACAGTGATTGGAGGGATGGACTTGTGGTAATGGAGATGCTGATAATAAAGAGCATGATCCACCACTACTCCTATAATATAAATTTCCCATCCCTTAATTATAAATGTTTTAGTGAATTCATCAGCGAGTTTTTTTTGGGAGGCCTGCTGCCAATGGGGAGGAGCTGGTGAGACTGCAGGAGGAGCCGGTGAGACTGCAGGATGAGGAGCTTGCAAGATCCAAGGATGAGACGTCTCTATATATGGAGATTTGGGCATGGATGATGGAGATTATGGAAGTGGAGATGATGAATAGGAAACTCAAGTTAGATTTTTAGGAGACTTTAGCTCAATACCACCTTGGGTTCGGCCATAGAGATCCATGAGAGTGCCTTCACCAAGTTTAATCCATCAGACCGAGTCCACATTCTGAAATTCTTGAAACCCTAGATAAATGTAATTTCTATATTTTTTGTAAATCCTTCATCTAGTACTCTTATTAAATTTCATCCCAACATTAGGAAATTGAATTTTAAAAATAATGGTTAACATTCTTGAGTATCATAATCAATATAGGAATTCATGCTGAGTATCATGAATAATGTATGATGACATGATGATTAACATAAATAATATAATAATCCATATGGAGTATTATGAATAATTATGATAAGGGTCTAACCCAACATCGTAATTAAGGGTGAATGGAACATCATGTCCAAAAATCCAAGTGATGTGAAACTCCATGTCCAACATCCTTGACCAAGGGGGTTTGAAATTCCAGGCCCATATCCCGAATTGTGGTCCCTCTATAATAATCTGGTATAATGTAATCCCAAATTCCCTATGATTCTATGCCCTATGAGTTCTATAAAAAGGAACACATTATTTATCAAGGCCCGATGGAACATCATTATCATAATTCATTTAATATTATAAATAGGCCATGATAAATCATTCATTCCATTTAAATATGATTCATCATGATCATTCAATAAAAAAACTTAAGTAATAAGGATGGCCATGTCCATAATCATTCCATATAACTATTCAATTATAAATACTAAAAGGTCCATTTACTATCTCAATTTCATTGACCCATTTTATTTGAGAATAAAATGCTCCTCAAAGGTAGTTTTGTTGTAAAATAGGGGCACAAATATCATACTGAGTTCATCTAACACAATTTAATTAAACCTTATAAGAAGGATTATTCAGAATACCTCAAAATGTGATCAATAGTAAGCCAGAAATTATAATTATAATCATTTATAAAAACACCAAGGGAAAGTGATTTAATTAAATATACAGAGAAAAGGTTTTGGGAGTAAAATAAAAAAACCTAATGGGGTGGTACAAGTTGAAAGGAACAACTTACAACTGTTTAAATTTAAGCACAATGGCTATCTAAAATTAGGCATTAGAATATAAATATTTAGTTTTTATTTTAAGAGGTGATGTAGGTAGAATCCAACACATGAAATATTGGATTAATTTAAAAAATAATGGAAATTAGGGAAAATAAACTAAACCACATAACTCAAGATTAGGATGCTTTACATGTCTATTGTCGAGTCTTGATTCGATCCGATTTGTTTGAAATAGAAAGAATCATAAAATTAATAAGGGGATTCTAATGAAATATATGGAGAGAGATTATGATTATTCATGTGGAGCAAATTATGGATTCCTAGAGTAAATCCCAATGTAATATTTGAGTATCTAGCATGCATGGGAGAAGAAGGAAATAAGAAATAAGGAGGCAGGGGAAAATTAGAATTTCACACCAATTTAATTAGTTATATAGTTTTTCCACGTGATTTGGAAAACCATGCACCAATAATGCATTAATACTATCCAAGAACCCCATTACATCACACATCTAGGCGCATAGTTAAACAAATAGTTCACAAGCCAAGCTTCTCCCTCTGAAATTTTTGGCAGACCACTCGCACATCCATGTGGCCTTATTTGCATGGTTTGATAAACTATGTGATGCCCTATATTCCCCTAAAATATGTTTCATAATTTCTCCTAGTGGACTGCATGATTTTAAAAAACAATTTCACCAAATAAATAAAACCACACTGTTTTGGTCTCATGCTTATTACTCACCATGCACCTTTGTCTTTTTTTTTCGGAAATAGAGTTTTCAATACCCAGTGACCCCAAAACTCAAAGGAACACCTGAGACGCCTCTTGGGCCTTTAACCCCATATAAAATAATCACTTTTAATTATTACAACTCTCAAACTTTAATTTTGAAGCTCATTTTAGGATTTTTCCTGTCTACTAATGAAAATTTCAAACTCTTTTAGAAATTTCCATGATTCAAAAGCACAGGACCATACAGTTACTTCCTCATGAAAGTTACTAACAATCATACTACACAACATATTTATCATCATCAAACTACTATCTATCTTGATACAATATTTTCATCAAGACATCATAAAAAAATACAATGTTAATGGTCATTACCCTTTCAAATGACCCTGATCGGTGTTCTCTGGTCCGTCATATTACAATTATTTCAAAAACTGAGTGAACCCATTCCCATCATATAGGGATTCAATGCACATCATGTTATCCAATTATTTATAATTAATCTCCCAAAATGAATCTCACTATATATCATATGTTTCAAGATAATAGAGATTAACGACTACCAAAGTAGACTGGTATTGCCTTAAAACCATGATACATGATGATAGAACCACCTTACATCACCAGTCATATACCCTTAAAGTATACAAAAAAAAATTTGTAGGGAATAAAAATTGAAAGAAACAATGTTCTAAAATAGGGAATAGTTTTATTTTAGACACTCCTATTGAACTATGATAGGATAGAACATCATCATCAAATACAATACCTACCAGGTTAAATCATTAAATATCGTATAGGACCACAACCATTTTGATGATTTCACAAAAGGGAAGTCAAATGAATTTTGATCACTGAATACAACTATTATAGTCTACATCATATATTTTCTACTTCAAAATCATATTAATATATCATTTTAAAGATTATATCACTTACACGACTGGAATAAAAACATCTAATTAGATTCATCTTCTAAGGGATCATCTTCCTAGCATAAATCCCACCACAGAAATGCTCACTCAACAGTGAAGCCCAAATTGATTCAATATCCCAAAAAGTGGAATTTCTAGGATTTTAGACTTAAAAAAATAGAGAAAAGGAATTATCACATGTTAAAAAATTGTTCGATAACCATTAAGGTATAATTGAGTATCTACACCTAAGTGAGGAAATAGGTTTCACTAGAGAAAGTACTCAAATATACTGGGTTTAAACCCAAAATGTCAAAAAAACCAACATATACAAATGGTATACCTCCAATCTATAACAATATTACGAATCCATGCCTTTTTAAGGGATATGTGTAATTAATAAAACTATTTAAGTGATAATTGATTCCTAAATAAATGTATTCCGTATTATATTATTTAAGTATTATACACATACAACGCATAGAGAAACTAGCAACACATTATTTCATTCATTCAAATCGTTACATTATTCAATAAATAAACCCATTAAAATTCCAATAATTATAAGTGGACAAAAAATAAAAAATAGAAAAACTATAATGGGGAAATTTGGATCATCCAATCTACTAGAATCATCCCTCCCAGGAACAAAACTATATAAAAGAAACAAAATATTAGTAAACCAATCAACATAATAGGAATTAGAAATATATAAATTTTAGATAAATTGATTTGAATAATGAATTAAGGAATGTAAAGAAATTTATAAGATGTAATGTTACCATTGGAATTGTAATTTTACCTAAAAATAATAAATTAAGAAATAAATTATATTTATCATGATTAATTTAATTAAATATAAGTATTATAATGTAAAAACATAAATATCATGATTAAAAACTGAAATAAAATATAATCGCATTTTTAATAAACATTATTTTAATGTATTTCATAAAAATAATGATTTTTATATTAAACATTAAAATTAGCTATCTTATAAATTTGTTTTTATAAAATGAATATCGTTTTTGAAATAATTCAATTGAAATTTTCCGTAGTTTTCTTTTGGTAATTTTTTGAAATACATCAATTTTAATGCAAATAGTAAAAATACAGTTTCTCTCGTAACTAGTGTATCTTAAATTACATGATTCATGATGTAATAATGAAATAACAATTTATAGAACTTTATTTTATTGAAAAATATATTTAATTTCATAAATTATTCATTAAAATAAAAATAAAAAATCTAAACCAAAAAATCATTTTCCAAATCCTAAAGTCAAAAGTGATCCCTTAAAATAACAATTTTTTCTTTTTTCAACTTTAACTTTTAATAAAATAAGTTAATTAGAATTATAAAGTTGTTTAAAGTCCTAAAAAAATTATATTTTATTTATATATGATTTATATTATAGAAATTTCACTATTAAAAAAATTACTTCTGAAATAATATTTTATTTAATATTTTATTCTAAAACTACCCCTCACCTCAAGTATAAATAATCCCTCTCCATCCCATTGGAGACTCACTACTACCTAACAAGAAAAAATTAATTCTCAACCCATATCCTCCCTCTCAGTCCCCTTATAATACTTAGGGATGTTTTGGAGTAAACAAACACCAACCATCAATGGAGTTTTAGTGTTGAACAAGAGAAGTTACACCGAGGAAGGAGTAAGCTTCTATCAACTCTTCTCTTTTTTCTTCTTCTATTTTTATTTCCCAATTCATTTCAAAAAAATAGTATAAAATTCATTACGATTTTTTTTAAAATTATATTAATGATGTTATCCTACTTTAAGTATCATAATTATGACATATATAAATTTCTAACTTCCCTCTTCCACTCTTTCGAAAATGTCTCATCAACAGTTGGTTAATCACTAATGAGGACATTGACAATCATTTTCTTATCACCAAACCTATGGTTGGTTATAATAAATTATTTATGATATATAAATTTATAAATATATATAATCTTCTGGATTTAATTTAACTTATGTATAAATTACTTTGAATAATATAGTTAAATCAATGAAAAATGAGAAATTTTTAAGGAAAACATGATATCAAAATGACCTCCCTATAAAAATGGAAATTAATAAATATAATAAAAAGATTATAATTTATAAATAGTGGTTGAGATGAAAATAATTTAATTCTGGATAAATTTTTTAACAAATCTATTTTTATTATTTAGGAGCTGGAAAAGTGACGAAATAAAGAGGGATTTAAGGAAAGCAGATTATTAGACCCAACTCCTTCTCTTTGGGTTATCCCTATTTCACGAAATCTGTGATATGGATGTTCATCTATTATTAATGAAATATAATTTAACTATTATTCTATTTCCTTTTCCTTCATATAAATTTTTCCAACTTGATTTATAATCCAAATAAAATTATTTTGTAAAAAGACTTTTCTCTCCAAAACACATCCTTTACTCCTCTTAAGTTATTTCTTCTTTACTCAAGAATGATCATGTTTATTCTAGATATGTTTTCCCTTTTTTATTTGTGAACACCCATATTCTTCATGAAATAATTTTTTTGTAATCCTTATGAAACCCATTCTTTTTCGTGGTTTATTTCATGACTATGATTGTCATATGTTCTATGTGGAATGCATGATTATGTAAATATTATTATGTGATAGGTGGGGACAGAATTATATATCCCTAAAATGAATTGGGTAATGTGTTAAATCTCATGATATAATGTGTATTATTTTTAAATATGATAATAAATTTGTTCACAATGATGATTTTATTATTATGCACATATGTTATGCATCAATATGATGCTAGATTTGTTTACAACTATGTGTGGTATTTGACCACTATGACATGATGTTTTATTTTTATGCATTTACACATTCCATGCCTTTATAAAATTTTCCATCGCGATTATGATGATTATCCCATCCTTATGAATTTATGATGATGATTATTCACACCCATGTTGTATTGATTCATTTCCCTTATTCCTCTTCTTATTGGGATTTTATCTCACCCTTTTATTTGAGGTGTATTCCTCAGGTGACTAAAATGGATAATATATTTTATGATCTCCACTATTGTAATAAGTATATGTTAACTCTAATAATCTATCATTTGGATGGATAGGTCGTTCAATGGCGAGCATTAAAAAAGAACAATAACCTAATGGATGAAATAGAAGAGATAAAGTGGGAAGGCTTTAATAAAAAAATTATTAAAAAGTATTTCCCTAAAACTCTTGGAACAAATATGGAGAGAGAATTCATATATCGGAAGAAAAAGGAAGGTGAATATTTTATATATTATGAATAAAACATTACAAGTATTGTAAGATATTCCTCGGGGTTTATTAGAAATATTAATAGAAAAATTGATAGATTCTTTAGGTGTTTAAAACCACACCTTTGAATGGATCTAGCTATTAAATATTTATAGGGTTATGAATAATTTTTCAATGTTTTCTATATGTAGATATGGAGTTCAGATATTGGTCCTTTGGACATGGGGATAAGAACAAAATAATTGAGTTTCAAGCTGGTGGGTCAAATTGACATACCCTGATTTTTATTTTCCTCTTTTATCTTGGCCTGTAATTTTGTCTTTGGCTTTTCTCTTGAGTATTGTTTGTTTCAGATAAAAGTTTTGAGTTTTAGGATATTTTTCCTATGTTTCATGGTTTAGGATCATGGATAAGAGGAATCCGTATGACCTCCTAATGTTGAGTCCCTTTTCAGTTCATTTTGTTCTTTCACGGTTATGGTTCCATAGGTATCTCTTGTTTAGATCTAAATCGTGCAGACCCAAGGAGTAATTTTTTCAATCCTTGTGTGTCCCTATATGAGGGTTCATGGATTAATCATGGTTAGAACAATCTATGCAAGAACCATGTGAATGAATCTGATGTTTTTGACAGAACTAAATAGAACGGTTGGTGAATGGTTTTCTAAACTGTGTGGCCAAACCGTGCGGGTTTCCTGTGAGTCCATTAAGGGATGCTCTATTATTGCACAGTTTTCCAAACCATGCGGCCTAATTGTGCATGGATACTAGGTTCATTAAGAAAATGTATTTTTACCTCTCTACCCCTATCGGTATTTAAACCCAAAACACATCTACTCCCCCTCATTTGGATCAAACAACACTATGGAGCTCCTCCCCTCTTCCTCATTCCACCCTTTCTCCTCCCATGGTAGAATAAAATAATTTATTCATTTTTTGGGGATAATTTCTCAAGTTAATGTCCTTTTTTTATTTCACTATTCTTCATTCTTCCATTTTCTTCTTAGTTCATCTTCTCCCTTAGTCTCTTTGGGCGTGGGTTATTTTTTCATTTGTTTTAAATTTTTGTTTTTTTCTTCTTAAGGTTCTTCTTGAGTGTTCTTGTATTCTAAGACCCTTGTGAAGTTTTTTCGAGTTTCTATCATTTAAGAGCCATTAGTTGAGGTAGGTACCCTTATGCATTGTCCTTTAAATTCAAAAAAATCATTTATTTCTTGACATTCACACCATGTTTTTTTAATGAGTGATGTATAATTCTTATAATAATTATTTGATATGAAATAAAGTGAATTTATCTTTGTATTCAATTGCATGAAAATATTTCATTAAGATTCACATACTTAGTGTTTGAAAAGAAATGCCTTGTTAGACTTTTTTAATGTTTTTTGACTTCTAAATACTAATTCATGTTTCTATAATGGGTTTATAAATGTTTTTTTAATATATAAATGTTTTTTTATCTTTTTGTAAATGGTTGTTCACACAATGGATGTGTGAGGCCTGGTTAGAACCTTTAAAAGTGATTTTTCTTATAACTCTCTCCTTAGGTATCCCTCTAGCCTTGTTCATTTTAAATTGGATTGGGAGTTCCTTATAATGGGTCTTCCCATGTGAATTAATTATTAGGTAGGAAAGAGGATTACTCCTTGGGGTTATTTAGGGGGAGATTATTGGTTATGTGACACATGTGGTGGTTTGTGCCTATTACATATTCATGGTTGATTATTTGGTATTTATTGTCTCATCCTAATTTTATATATGACATGGGAAACTAGAATAGCTAACAGAAATATCTAAGAATTATTTTTTCACTAAATATGATTATGCTCTTTCTAGTGGACCCTTATTATGGACATGTTTGGTCTCCTACCATCATAATCAAAATCGATGAAATCGCTTTCCTATCATCACTGTCATTGCTAACATTACACCAGTCATGAGAGGCATCACTACCTAACACTAGATCAGGCCACTGATCATCAACAAAACCAAAATGCATCACCACTATAGTCATCATCAACATATCACCAAACTAATTCATTGGAAAAATATTAAAAGGTATTTCATCATTTTTACCAAACAACATCATAATATACCATAAAAAAATAGTAAATGATGTCAGGTTTTGTGATCATAGATTGATCTATGAAGTCGCATTGAGATTTATTGGTCATCAGGTTTTATTATGATTTAATTTCAATTTATGTTTTGTTTCATTATTTAGTTATTTTTATTTATGTTGAGCTTATCATTTATCTTTACACTACTTTTTGTTATTTTTATTTTTCAAGATCTTTCCCACTGACTCTCTTTGATGCCCTTAGTGCTTTTCACCACCTCTAGGTGATCAGAAATGTACCTCAGGGATGTTGTGGGCTGGATCGTGTCACCGTTTCAGGGTTGACCTTGGTTAGTTCATAAATAAAATGGTATCTTAACATAGGTTCATTAGAGGACCTATATTTCAGGGTGCCCTTTGTTATCTGGTTTGTTAAGGTAGAAGGTGTAAGACTATCAGAACTTAGGGTTCATGTGTGAGGAAATGTATTTTCCAACACTTTTTATGTCAAACCTTGGGTTACCATGGGAATTTTGGCTTTGGATTTTGCTTTTTTATTTTTTTACTTTATTCTTTGATTGGTATTTTCTTTAGAATTGGTTGATGGAGTTTGGTTTAATTATTTCTTGTGGATAGTTTATGAGTTGTTTTGTACTTAGGGAGTGAGATGAGAGTTGGGATAGTGGTATCTGGTGAGCTCGCAGGTCCTGAAAAGCCCTACGGAGCCCAAGTATATGGTTCTAAATAACTCTCTATGGCTATGATTTGATTGGAAAATAACTACCAACCATATATCCAAGACACCCATCGATACTATTCCTTCCCATTGTATTTATTTTAGGTCTTCTTAATTTTAAAATTATTTTTAAAACCTTATTTTCAATTATAAAACTGAGATTCCAAATAGTAGCATGGTGGTTTTCCAAAAAGATAATTGAGTTTTACTATACTATTTAAGAAAATTCTTGGAAAATGGATTTGTAATTCAAAAAAAATTATTAAAATAGTTTCTCAAAAATGTTTTCATTCCCCGTTATCAATTTTAATATATGGTATGATATATTTCAAATGGGTATTTGTGGCTTGTTTTAAAATGATAATGAGTTTTAATGCAAAAGGGCCATATTTCTTGATAGAATTCAAGATATTTTTGTAGAATAAAATGGATTGGATCAAAGAGTTTGAAAACAATTTTTTTTTTAAAAATAGAGGTTAGTGATATTTTTGAAAACGTTTTTTGAAATTTGTGTGTCGAATTATTTTTGTGCTTGGTGTTTAATTATGGCGAGTTACTGATGGTGATTTGGTTTTAATTGTGTTTTTATTTTATTGTTATTTAGATTATTACCTCACCAATGATTCAATAGACATTAGAGGTGAAGAAACATGTATTTAACCATTAGTGGACCCTCTAGTTGGTCAATAAAAATACTTACTCCTTGAATTTTGAAATTTGAACCCTCCTCTCTTTTATGTTCAGATAGATCCTTTTGATGTAGAAGAGTTTATGTGAAAAAACGAATGGATTGTTGGTTTCCTTCAGTTTTATAAGTCTCTAACACTTAATTTTTCTACCTTTATACTCTAAGGTATAAGTTAGGAGTGGTGTCAATCATTCATTAGGAATAATCTTTGATAAGTCCACTCCTGAAATGTTTTGAAATCTTTTTTTATCTGGTCGTATTTCTCTAAGAATGTGAAAGAGGAAAGGGCGATGGAGATGTGATACCATCAACAAGGTGATGGATCAATGTTATATTTTTTTCATCATTTTGGGGATATATTCCCCAATATCCCAAAGTTAGTAGAGTGAGATGCTCTAAAAGCCTAATATTTAAAGAATGGGCTTCATCCTGATCTTTAATGAATGGTTTAAGAATTCGTTCTAATCCCCTTTTCTAATGTAGTGAGGAAAAAATTTCATGTCAATTTCATGTTATCAGGAGTGATTGAGGTAGCCAATCACCTGTCAGTCTCTATAAATGGTGAATATAGTTCCATTAAAGAGAAGGTTAATTAGTGATAGGTTGTCTCTATTAGTGGAATAATTAATAGACCTTCTGGTTTTTCTTCAACTTCTTCTGGGAATAGGTCCCTCATGTGTCATCAATGTAGAAAGAAGGGTCAAAGAAGCCTTCATGTCCTCGTACTCTGAAGACCTGTTATACCAGTGGTTGATTGGTCCATATTCATAAGTTCTATAAGGGTTTCAATTGAAAGAATAGTGGATTTAGATCAACTCCCTTGAAGAATCATGTAGTTTAATTGGTTGAATGTGGTGCTCAAATGAGATCTGTTTGATGTTTTTAATGTAAATGCTCCTTTTTTAGAGTGGTTGTATCTTGTGGTGTTATATTTTTCTTGGGATGAAAAAGGATGTTGTGTGTATTTTGAATTTTTGTTTTAATGGAAAATTCTTTTGGTAAAATTCTAGAGTAAAAGAGTGTCTTTCATCTTTGCAGCCTTATTTTTTGGGAATTGTGTGTAGTTGTTCCGGTTTGGACTTTTACTGTCTGATGGGTGGAATTAGTCAGGCATATGTCTAGAATACTAATATGGTAGAGAGTCCATGTTGGCCTCCCACATCATTTAATTAAACCCTTGTTTATACCCTATCTTTTATTCATCTTTTTTTCCTCAATAGGTGTCCAACGATTATCCCCTATCCTCATGGGTCCTCTAATATTGAGTTACATTTCTCCCTTAGTGAATAATAGGATTTTGGAGTAGGCTCAATAGTTATGGTGATGGGGACGTCTTTATCTTATGTATTGGGATTTTTTTATCATTTGATAAATAGTTTGGGGGCAATGGGTTGTTCCGGGAAGAAATGAAAGTCTTGTCCTAGTGGTGCTCAAGGTGTTATTATATTTGAGGGGTTGAACTATGTGAGTGTGTGGAACTTTTAATTTACTTGAAAAACAAGAAACATTAAAGATTTCTAGGGGAAGAAAGTGTTATGTTAGGTATAATTGTCACACCCCATTTTTATTTTCCTTTTTAACTTGGTATATCATTTTGTCTTTGAATTTCTCTTGAGTATTGATATTTTCATATTGAAGTTTTTTGTTTTGGGATATTTTTCCTCTATTGCATGGTTTAGGTGCACGGTTCATGGGAAACTCTATGTCCTCTTAATGGTGAGTCCCTTTTTAGTTCATTTTTTCACACGATTATGGTTGAATGGGTAGCACACTGTCAGATATAAACTATGAAAACCCAAGGAGTAACCATGTAAGTGTTTGGGTGTCCCTAGATAAGTCACATGACTTGATCACGGTTCTTCAAAACCGTATGAGAAGAATGTTCATGGATATACGGTTTTTGATAGAAAAAAACTTCATAGTTTTTGTAGGGATTTCTAAACCATGTGGCCAAACCATTTGGGTTTCCTGTGAGTCCAGTAAAGGATGCACAGTTAGAGCACAATTTTCCAAACTGTGCAGCCTAACAGTGTATAGTGCATGCGTCTATTAAAATGGATTTTTACCTTTCTAACCATCTCTGTATTTAACACCAAAACACCTCTCTTAACCCTTATTTGTATCATATAACCCTATGGAGATCCTCCCCTCTTCTTCACACCATGATTTTGTTCGAATTCCGGATTTATAATTATTGGAATAATTATTTGATATAAAATAAAGTGAATTTATCTTTATATTGGATTTCATGAAATTGTTTTATTAAGCTTTTCACACCAAGTGTTTGAAAAAAAAGACAAATTGGCCTTTGTAAATGTGTTTTTATTTCCAAATGGTGGTTCGGGTTTCTCAAATGGGTTTCTAAATGGTTTATGGATTTATAAATGGTGTGTTTGATCATTTTTGGAAAAAAAAATCACCCAATGGTTGTGTGGGGCCTATTTGGAACCTTTAATAGTGGTTTTTATTAGAAAAAACATCCTTGGGGTAACTCTCTTACCCTGTTCATTATTAAGTGGATTGAGAGGTCCTTGGTGTGGGACTTAACATGTGAATTACAAAATGGTAAGGAAAGAGGATTATTCCTTGGGGTGATTCAGAGGTGATGCTTGGTTATGTGACTCATGTGTTGGTTTTCACCTATTACATATGTGTGGATGATTATTTGAAATTTCTTGTCTCGTCGCTATTTTATAAATTAAATGAGAACCTAGAATATCTAGAAGAAATATTTGATAATGCTTGTTACACTAGTTTAGTACTATGCTCTGTCTAGTGTCCCCTCAGTATGGACGTCCCCTATTTTGGGGAAGTTTCCCCTCAGTTAGTCCAGGTAGGGTATGACCAAGAATTAGTGCTCTTTGATTGCATTGAGAGTGGCAACAGGATAGATCAGGTTTCAGTATGTTCTAGATTTCCCATGAGCTCTTAGGTATTCCAATGTTCCCCGACACATGTTTATCTCAAGTGGATAATCTAGGTGCCACATCTGGTTTTTTTACTTGAGTATTGCTTTCCCATTGACCTCATTGTTTTGTTATTGATTCTGCTACCTATTTATGGTGTGACTATTAGGTAAAAAAATATTTGGTTTTTTAAATGTTTCATGAATGATTTTTTTTAAAATGATTCATACTCTATTTCCCCTTTTTACAAAAACCCTTGTCCTTACTTTCCCTCTCCTTATTTAAAATTCTCAAGACTCCTTTTTCAAAAGATAAAAAAATTAATAAAGTGGGAAATATGCCAAGATATTTTTAAAGGAAATGTATGAAAAACCTATTTTTTCATGTTGTATTTAAAATTAGAAGTAAATAAATCATTTATTCAAAGGAAATTCATTCTGAATAGAGTACTTGGGAAAGACTAATGAGTTTTAATACTCACTCATATTCTAATATTCTTTTTTTAGCCTCAGTTGAAAGTTTCATATTGGTCTTGAATTTCATGGAGAGATATATGGTTTTGGGATTGGAGATTAAAATGTGGTGTAACAGGAGATTTAGTGGTCATTAGGTTTCATTCTAATTCAATTTCAGTTTATGATTAGTTTATTTTTTTGGTTCTTTTTATTTATGTTAAGATTCTTGTTTATCTTTACACTATTTTTTTCTTGGGTTAAATTGTTCCCACTAACCCTATTTGATTCCCTTGGTGCTTGTCACCACCCTGGGGTGATTGGGAACATACTTAAGGAATTTCATGAGCTAGCTGGGGTGATTGGTTCAGGTCAACATGAGTTGGTTCATGGAACAAATTAAAAAAGAGGAATGAGAATCCAAACACCCACATGTCAAAAGTGTGGGAAGAAAAATCATTTAAATTTCTTGAAAGGAATGTGGAAATTGATCAAGTGTGGGAGAGAAGGCCACCAAACCCATTAATGATGAAGATACATGAATAATCTAGCCAACATGATGGAGGAAAGGAAGGAACCTCGTATACACCACCCATAGTTCAATGCTTTAACTATAGGTTCAAATGAAACTATGAAATCTAGTTCACTAATCTATAGGTCCTTGAGGGTAATCAGAGTCAGCTGCAACCAAATACAAAGGATCAAATAAAATAATAATCCATTACTACTGCATAAGTGGAGTGTGAAAATGATGTTTTAAAAGGTACACTTCATATTCACTCAGGAATGGAAAATATTTTATCTAATTCTAGTTCTATAAATTCCTTTATATCTTGAAATATTGGAAGAACTACTAAATCAAATATCTAATACCTTGAAGTAAAGATGTGTGTAAAAATACCAAGTGGTGTAATCATTTCAACCCAAGTGTTGGACTCTTCTCTAGTTAACATATGTGGAACACATCATGAACTTGATCCATATTTGGTGTAACTGCAAGTCGATAGGGCACTACTACTATGTGATCAAGGATCTCAAAGGTGACAATGTACCTTGAAATAATCATCCTATTTTTTGTAAACCAAATTAATATCCTCCATAGTGATATTGAAAAGAAAAAATTACCTCTAATATCAAAATCAAAGTCCCTTTGATGGTTTTCATCATAGATATTTTTCCAACTCTAAGTAGCTTTTATATGTTTTGTTGGATTGCTTGAACCTTCTCTGTCATATCTTACACAAGATCAGGTTAAAGTAGCTTTCATTTTACAACTTAATCCCATGATATTTGAGTTCTATATTTCTTTCCATAAAGATCTTCATATGGATCCATTTGAATACTCGAGTGGAAGTTGTTTTTATATGAAAACTCAACCAATGGGAGATACTGATCCCATCCTCCATTAAATTACATTGAATATGATATTATAATTTCCTCAAGCATCTATATAGTACTTTTATATTGAACATAATTTTGGGGGTTACAACCCATGTAGAAATTCAATTCAGTATTCAGATCATGTTGAAGACTTCTCTAGAATCTTGATGTAAACCTTGGATCCTGATTAGAGATGATCGAAAGTGGAACCCCATGCATCCTTACCACTTCATTTATGTATCTATTTGAATTTTTTTAAGAGATAAATATTCCAAAATGGAAATTAAGTGGTAATTCTTGGTGATTAAATCCACCACTACACATATTGCGTTATTTTCTTTGGATCTCTTTAGGAGACCAGTGGAAAAGTTTATAATGACATTCTCCCATTTACACATGGGTATAGGTAATGTTTGCATCATAATTTTTATATTTTATTTTATACTTTAACTTATTACATATTAAGAACCTTGAGATATACTTCGCAATATCCTTGTTCATGTTTTCCCACAATAAGTGTTCTTGAAGATCACATTACACCTTGGTACTTCCAGGATGGATAGAAAAATATGATCTATGTGTATTATCCGATATCTATTTATTTATCTTAGGTGACAATGAAAAATATATTCTAGTTAAAAATCATATAATTCCATCCTCATCAATGTGGAAATCATGTATATTAACTTCCTTTACCAATTTATGATTCTTTTGAATCTCTAGATCATCCATTTTTTCCTCCTTGATCCTATCCTAGATAGATGGTTAGGTGATCATTAGGTAAAGGTAAGATGTATTCCCTGACATTATGTTCTCTAGATTTATCCTTTTCTTCTATATGAAGATATGGTATTTCTCAATTTTCAATAGTAATTTTACCTCAAAATAATAATTTTTTTTATAAATAATATATTTCAAGAGTAATTTATTTAAATATAATTTTTAAAATCCCAAAAAAAATAAATTTCATGATTAAAAAACTCAAAGATAATATAATCACATTTTTAATAAATTGAATTTTAAAGTATTTTGTAAAAATAATAATTTCTATATTAAAAATTAAAATTACCTATGTTAGAAGTTTATTTTGATAAAATTAATATTTTTTTAAAATAATAATTTCAACTTTTTAAAACGGTTTTTTTTTAATTTTTTTGAAATACAACAATTTTCATTTGAATTATAAAAATATACTTTTTCTTGTAACCTGTGTATCTTAAATTACATAATTCATTCTATGATAATGAAATAATCATTTATATAACATGAATTTAGGAAAAAATATATCTAATTTCATAAATTAATAATTAAAGTACAATAAACTTAATTTCTAAACCTAAAGACTCATTTTTAAAAATCCAATGTTAGAAATGATCCCTTTAAATAACAATTTTTCCTTTTTCCTACTTTACTTTTTAACAAACTAAGTGAATTGGAATTAAACAGAGTTTTAACATCTTAAAGCCATTCTATTATATTTATATAATATTTATATTTTAAAAAATTCACTATTACATGTTTTACTATTGATATAATATTTACTTAATAATTTATTCTAAAAATACACATCTCCTCAAGTATAAATAACCCCTCTCCCACCCCCTGTAAAACTACTCCTCTATCACTTTAAAAAAAGATCTATTAATATCCTACCTCTCAATACCATTAAAATAATTAGGTATATTTTGATGTAAGAAAACACCAAACATCAAGGGAGTTTGAGTGTCGTATAAGAGAAGTTACACCAAGGAATGATTCTGTTTCTATCAATTATACTCTTTTTTAATTCTCTTTCTTTTTCCCAATTCCTTTCAAAACCAAATAATAGAAAATTAATTAGGCAGTATTTTCATAGTATATTAATTATCTTTACCTGTTTTAAGTATCATAATTTTGACATATGTAAATTTCAAACTTCAATTTTCTACTCTTTTGACAATGTCCCATCAACAGTCAGTTAATCTCCAAGTAAACTAGGAAACATAATTAAATGATTATAATTGATAAATAGTGGTAGAAATGAAAATAATTCACATATGGGTCAATGTTTTAATAAATCTATGTTTATTATTCAGGAGGTGTAAAAGTGATGAAATAAAGAGGGATTTAAGGTAAGGGGATTTTCATACCCAAGTCATTTTCTTTGGGTAATCCCTATTTCATGAAATATTAGGTATGGATATTCCACTAATATTCCTTAAATATCATTGCACTATTATTAAATTTTATTTTTATGGATATACATGTTTCAACCTTGATTCATAATAAAAATTCAATGATTTTCCAGGAATACTTTTCTTTCCAAAACAAATCTTTTAGTCATTCTGAGTTGTTTCTTCGTCACTCATGATTGATGGTGTTTATTCCAAATATGTTTTCCATTTTTCATTTGGGAACCCCATGATTATTCATTAAATAGTTATTTATGAAATCCTTATTAAATTTATTCCTTTCCATGTTTTATTTCTTAACTATTATTATCTTGTGTTCAATGTGACATGCCTGACTATGTAAATAATATGATGTGATGGGTTGTCCTAGATTTATATAGAACTCCAATGCATTAGGTAATGTGATGTATCTCATGAGATATTTTTGTATTATGTGTGGAAATTATGTTATATTTTTTCACAATTATGATTTTATGATTATTTACATATTTTATGGATGGAAATTATTCTATATTTTTTCACAACTATGTGTGGTATTTGACCACTATGACATTATGTTTTATTTTATGCATTTCCACATTCCATATCATTATCAAATTCTTCCATCACGATTGTGATGATGATCCTGTGCTTATGATTTGATAATGATGATTATTGTCAACCATGTTATATTTATTCATGTCCTTTATTTCTCCTCTTACTAGGATTTTAGATCACCCCTTTCATTGATTTATATTCTCAGGTGACTACACATACTTAGGATAATGTCATATTTTAGAAGGATAAATAAAAAGGCTTGAAATAAATTTTTGTGTTTTACTATGTATAAGTGATGTATGATTCTAGTATTCTAAAGATACTATAACTTTTGATCCTTGAATGTATAACTATTATGCTATTTTTATTTAAAGTTATGTAATAGTCATGTAAAATAAAAATTCATGTATCTATAATATGTGTATCAATCAAGTGAGTACCGACCCCTATAGATGATTTCACACCATCACACAAGGGTGTATTGATTCAATGGTTGGGGGACTATACTACGACACATGGGAAGTACTTTAAATCCATCACTTATATGTGGGATCATTACCTATCACGATTATGTTTCCAAGGGGGTAACTAAACACTAAATGTCAACTATTCTTTAACACACAAGAAATTACTAACTCTATATATGGAGGACCACACCCAGACACATAAGAGAGTATTGACTTTGTTAGTGGAGGGTCGTGTTGTTAATCATTGTAGAGTCAAAACTATGTAGATTAAATATTGTACCATGTCATGAATTTGTGAACCTAAAATATATCCATTTTATGAGGAAACCACACTTCATCAATAAAATATCAAGAGGAGGATACCTGACTCAATGACTATACTGAGCACTCATGGATATGGGGGAACTTTTATGTATGTTAGGGCCACACCTGGAAGAATTAATAGGTGTTGTTCAACTATAATATTGATAATAAATTAGTCAATAAAAATAAAACTGTGGAAATTAGTTAAAATGTTCATTTTATCCATATAAGTTTTTTATTCTCCTCTAAAAAACACATAATAATGTGCATGTTTATAACTTTATCATACTGTTCCATCACTATCTTGGGACACAAAACTATCAAGAAAACAATTACCCATAATCTATATGATTCATAAACTACTTAATTATACATTATGAACAATGAACTAAATGAAAAATATAGTTATTGGACTATCAGATTTCTTACATAGGAATTTATCAGCCACCAAATCATATAGTCAGTGTCTCGAGTATGAAAATTGGACTTGATAAATTTAATTATTTTTCCCTAATTTTCCAATCCAAATCATGTAGGTATTCAAATATCATCACATATTTCTTCAAGGATTTACCATACTGATGGTATATAGGAACTATATATATTTTATTTGAGATATAGGATCAATAAACCTCTCTTATAACACTCTAACAATGCGTAACCCACAACTACCCCATGAGAGATGACAGTTAGGATATGTTTGTGTAACAGCTTAGAACTTTAAACCTATTAATTTATTTTAATTCTGTGGCGAAGGTATCTAGGTGAGTCCAAAGTATTTTTAGGGTAAAATGATGGTATGGAGAAGAGATTTTATCTTAGGAGGTTTCTATGGTGTGGAGTGATATGCTGCACTTTAAGGGTGGATGTTGCAGTACAGAGAGGTTGGTTGTGGCATGGAGTCTCATGAGGAAGCCTTAGATGAAAATTCAATTTTTTTATAGCTATAGCATGGAGACCCTAGTTATGGTATGGAGTCCTAGGAGTGACTTTTTAGAGGTTATTTCAATTTTTCATGGTTTTTTTGTGTAGATGATATGTGGAATAGTACTTTCTTGGAATGTGGGTTCTATGATGTGGTGGTTTCAACTATACCATGGTCTTGTTCCTATTTAGTAGGATCTGTAGTGTGTGTGTATAGCCACAATTATGGGATACGACCTTGAATATCTAGGCTTCAACTTGGTCCTTCCCATTACACTACGGTCGTTCCCTTTTCTAATAGTTTTTTGGTGTAGTGATGGGGGGTATTTCATGGTCTTATGTTTTGAAGACTACCTATAAATTCCAAAACTCTCCTTGAAACCTACCATTTTTCAATATTTTCTATCATTTTTTGGGAATCCTAAGTGCATCCCAAGGAGATATTTCATCCCTAGTGTAGTGGATTTCAACCTCGGCCTTAGGGGATAAATCTATGGTGGTTTTAGGTATATTTACCTCTTTACTCCTCTATGTTTTATTTATTTTCTTCGTATGAGAATGGTTTTTCATATCGAATCATTGGTTTGGGTGTTGCCTTGTTAAGGTAATAAACTTGGGTAGATGTGTTCTAGGGTGGTAAAATTGGCCTCTTTCATTTTGGTGCCTGGTGGTTGTCTTCCTCACATTATAACCTTCATCATTGGCTTGGAAAATCTTGTTTGAGGTAGGTTATCCTTCATTTCTCATCAAATTGTGTCATGCAATATGGTTTATACTATTTTTTTCTTTTGGGAGGATAGCATTCATTGTCCTAATGAAGTTAATGAATTATTTTAATTTAAATTTAAGGGGAATGGATAATAAATATCATATTTCAGTTCATTGGTATTAATGATATTAAGATTGCACGAGCTTGATACATTACTGAAAAGCATGGTTGTTTGGGGAATTGTTTACGTTGTGGTTATTTTTACTATAGAACCCTTTTGTGTGGTTTTTTATCACCTAAAATGGAATTGTATAACCACTTATATCTATCTAAAGAATTGATTTCCCCAAGAAATCATGTCTCGTGTGAGAGTTCCCTTGAAATAAATAAGTGAAAGTGATGAAAATCCCCTTTATAAATATAAAATAATTTATATCAAAGTGGGATGTGTGTTTTTGATGTGAAAAATGTTATGAAGTGTGGTTGTGATGTGTATTTGTGATGTGGAGAAGGATTTGATAAGATTTGGTACATGGAGGATGTGATGTGGGAAGTGTTTGTGGTTATGAAAGTTTGAAAATGAGGTATTTTTTTGCATAAGGTAGATGGTTTTTTATTGTGATGTGTGGTGTTGTGGTGGTTCCCCAATAGTGATGGAATAATTGGTTAATAATGAAGTATGAAATGGCATGGTATAGTTTTGTTAATGGGTTTAAATGTTTAATGGATGTTTGAATTAAATTGGGAAGTTTGGATTAAGTGGCTGTTGATAAATATGAAATGAATGGGATAGAATGCAGAAATGATTGGAAATGGGAAATATAGAAACTTTCTTGACTTGTAATCAAATACAGAATGCATTTTCTACCTTGTGGCTTATTTGTGTGGTGTTTTTCATTTAGTAGTGGGAGGAAAAGTGGTGGAGGTTATGAGTCTTGGTGATGGTGTTTTGAGTTGAGATATTTTTTTCATTTTTAACCCATAGTTTAGGCTTGTTTTTGGATTATATATATATTTTTATGTTCATCAGGATTTTTATATGCACCCCACCAATGATCAAAACATTGTGACAACAACCACATGTTTAGGGAGTGATTTCCCAATATCCTAGTGGAAAGTATGGATGGATGGCTACCTTCTCCTCCCCACTCTCTCTTCTAGGTTATGTTTCTACACATAGGATATGATTAAAAGAAGAAAAATGTGCTTGGTGGTGATTTTTTCTGAGATTATGAGATGGCTTATGGTGGGGGTCATGCATGATAGTAGGAGGGAATGAGATTCATGTCCTTTATGTTCAGGATACCCTACTACCCTGTTTATGTAGTTATGAATGTGTTGTGATGTCCTAGGTTCTTTTGGGAGAGAGGTGATGTGTTGTGATGGACCGGGTGTCTGCATGAAAGATGTTATGTTTTGTGCTAGCCGAGATGTCTCCAGGAGAGATGCGTTTTGATAGACCAGTTGTCTTCATGTGAGATGTGATGTAATGGTATAGAAGATATGGTATCACTTTGTTGTATGAAATTTGTGCTTTATAGTGTAAAATTAGTGGTAAAGGTGTGTGTGGTATCCTTTTATCGATATACATATTATTATGTTACTTTTTGATGCATAATTTGGTGAGCGTTTTATGATGAAGATGGGTTCGTTAGTTAAACATTTTAGGTTCTATAGGTTTTTTTGTTTTCTCACTGGTGCATTAGTATGCTCTTTTCACATGTACACAAGTATCTTTGGATAGGATCCTGCTGAGTATACTCATATTCTCACCCCACATATACACAAACAAGTTATAGGTTTCCCAGAGGACTTCATGGACCGTGTTGGACCTTACTAGCTTGGACCTTTGGAGCTGTTGTAGATTCGTTGATGTATTATTTTTCTTTTGGGTATTTATTTAGACATTCCTTGTATTTTTTTACATTATTCATGAATTTTGGGATGGTTTTGGTTAATTTATTTTTTTACATTTATTTTATTGATCATTGATGTCCTATCTCCAAAACCTATATTTTTATAGATGGTAATACCATCCATAGGTGAGATTTGTATACCCTTGGTGCTTGTAACTAACTCATGGACTAATAGATATGAGAATTGGAGGTAATTATCCTTATTCCTTCATTTTCTTCCTAAGAGAGTAACCTTAGAGGGATGGAATCATGGAATAAATTGTTAAAAGGTTTTGGTTGAGGTATAGGATGGAGTTTAGAGTCATGCATGATGAGGATTTCATGGGTTAATAGGGAAATGGTGTCAGTTGATCTTGGTGTATGATATAGGTCAAGGAATATTGGCTAGGAAAAGAGATTTTAGGGTCCCCCATGGTCAAATTCAAGGACTCTGAGCCTTCTTAATAACCATTTTAGGTGGCACCACTTTCAAGGTAGAGACATAGGAGAGGTACATTCATCATGATTGACTTGTCTTCTTGTTAGAATTGGGAGGTTATTATAAGTTATAATGAATTAAATTAATCTTAATGAAATTTAGAACAATATATATTATAAA
Organism: Viscum album; assembly: GCA_963277665.1. Taxonomy (NCBI): domain Eukaryota; kingdom Viridiplantae; phylum Streptophyta; class Magnoliopsida; order Santalales; family Viscaceae; genus Viscum; species Viscum album. The sequence continues at coordinate 839,987,420 of OY728167.1, forward strand.
ATCATTATATTCCTTTAATATATAAATTATTGTCATCACATATGTGTAGTTTAGGTAATATAGGTTCAGCAGGATGATCTAGTTGATCTTCAGAGGATCAACTCGGTGGAGGAGGATAAGGCATGGTAGAGGGCCTTGTGTGTCATTCAGCGGTAGTGTTTGGGGAATTATATTGGTTTTATTTATAATCTAGAGATATAGATCTAGTTGGAGGTCCTTGATATTTCATTCAGTTTGATCTGGGCTCTGGAAAAGAACAAGGTTCCATTGGTGGTTAGTCAAAAGTGAGGGGTTGTGTTTTAGTAGTGGACATTGTATCTTAGTGGGATTCTGATAAAATTTCCTATCATTAACCATGAAGGTAGTGAAAAGGTAGAAGATACTTTATCTTTATTAGGGTATATTGTCTATATAGGAGTTTGGGGTCATATTCAAGGATATTTTTTGTTTCACCCTTAATCTTTTTTTATGAGGATTCCTAAGCGTAGTGTATTGAGGAGGCACTTCAGCCTTATATCAAGTATGTAGTTACTCCATTTACATTTCCAATGTACTTGGAAGTGAAGAAGAAGGTGGGGTGATTGATTTTATGAAGACTCATGTAGGTTTACCATGATAGGGGTACCAACATGGTTCCTTGAGGAGCAATGTTATTAGTGGTAGGTCTCAAGCAGTTGGACTTTTGAGGTTTCTACTAGTAGGGATTTGGCCACATTATATTTTTTTGACCTTCTAGGTCCAGTTATTTCCATGATTTCCTTAGGTGACTTGGTCAATAGTGATTTCTTTGTGTTGGTTGTGGTCATCATCAGAATTATTGTTTAGTGGTTCTCAGATCTTGGTATGGTAGAGGTGGTCTTGTTCAGCATCGGGCTCAATAGTAGCCTCTAGTGATGTCATTTCAATATCAATATATGTAGTCTTATGCTCATTTAAGAGGATATGGAGAATTAAGAGGTAAACCTTAAGATGTTACTCATCTTTAGGGACCTCTACCTGATCATATCTATGGAGGTGGTCATTTGAAATGAGGTAGAGGATCTTGTCATGGTTAGCTTCATGTAGTGTTGGAGGCAGCACAAGAGGGGCTAGAGATCATCATATTTATGATCAGTTTAAAAAATAACCTTTTATTTTCCTTGTTTGATTCAGAAACATCACACACCTTTATTCTACCCATTTTATTATATTATTTGGGACTATAAATATAGAGGCTTATAATTACCCTAGGGTTGACTACGTCTGTCGGATGGTGAACCAACTTTTTTAATGTGTGTCTGGGGTCTAGACTGATTATAGGGCCAAATCAATCAAGTTGGATCATTTATTATTGAAATTTAAACCATATAATGTCATAATTAGTATAAGTTTTTTGAATTTTATGACTTCTGTTATTGATGACTACCAAGGGAGAGTAATGTTATCATATTTAGATAGTCAAAAGGAAGTTTTCAATGGGTAGTGGGGTTTTCATCTTGTAAGTAGACGTGAAGATCCCCTTATTTTTTTTATTGATGCATTTTTCATGTAATCAATAAATTATGAGATGGTGGAGGATCCCATAGTCATCGATGATTTTAGGTATGTTTTTATTGAGTTTGTTTTAATCTAATCCCCTCAACAAGATATCGTGTTTTGGGTAGATATATAGCATGGAACTTATTAAATTTTCATGGAACCTTATTAGATGGAACCCTAGGAGTTATGGGAGATAAAGATTCATATAGACGGTTTGATATAGAATGGTTTCATCTGGCCCAGTGTATCGATTTGGGGTCCTCCAAAGTTATTTTCCAATAAGGTGGACGGTATTCTGGGGTTGTATATAGACTACCAGAGGATGAATCAGGTGACAGTAAATAATCGATACCCTCTCCCAAGAATCGATGACCTTTTAGACTAGTTGATAGGATATAATTGGATTTCCTAGATTGATTTGTGGTCTAGATATCACTAGTTTAGAGTAAATGGGTATGATATCTAGAAGGATACCTTTAGATGAATGTATCAGCACTACGAGTTTGTGGTCATTCCATTTGGTGGAAAAAATGATTTTTTTGTGTTTATGGGTCTCATGAACTCCATGTTTCATGAATTTATGGATTTCTTCTTATTTTTTTCCATCAATGACACATTGAACAAATCAAAGTTAGAGGAGGATCATGTTGATCCTATTAGACTAGTCTTGCATGTCCATCGACACCACCATCTCTATGGAAAGTTTCCTAAGTGTAATTTATAGTAATAATAGGTTGATTTTCTTGTGCATGTGTTATCATAATTGTGTGTGGTTATAGACCCGTCAATGATTGAGGTATTTGTTTCTTGGGTAGCATCTAATAAAGTGGTAGACATTTGTAGCTTCCTTAGTTTCATGGGATATTATAGGAGATTCAAGTTTTATTTCTCATGGGTTTTAGCATCATTGAAATATTTGACCAAGAAAGATCATAAATTCATCTAGACAGGTCGGTGTTAAATAGTTTTTGAAAACCTAAATGGGAGAGCAATCATTTCTTCATTAATTTAGTTTCCAGAGGATGAGGAAACGTTTGAGGTGTTTTTTGAGTCTTCATATCTGGGTATTGAGATAAATATTAATGAAATAGATGGTGGTGATGTTATAAGGGTCTATATATTTGTGGTCTCATGAGTGTAACTATTCCACCCATGATATGGATATGGAAGTAGTTGGGTTTGCGTTGAACAAGAAGTCACGAAAGGATGTTGTTCGAGAGTTCGGAGATGATTTTAAAGAGATAAAAGAGTTTGAAACCCTACACATAGATAAAAGGGTGGTTGATAGTGAAGTTTTCTTATTTCAGATGACAGTTAAATCTTCTCTGATATAGAATGTGGAGGAGTATCAGTAGGGAGACTTGGAGGTAGAAGTGATGTGTGATCGTGGTGTCCATAGTAATGCTTGCAGGGATTTTTGGAACAAAAAGAATTGGGGAGGTTATTTATTCCAGTGGTGATACATGAGGGGGTACTTTGTGAGAATCATATATCTCCTTTTGTGGAAAACCCATATGTATCCAATATATACCTTAGTTTTAGGGAACATTTTTGGTGGTCTAGGAAAAAATAGGAGGTGGAAGAATTTGTAGCTCAGTGCTTGGTTTTCTAGTAGGTAAAGGTTGAGCACCATATTCCAGGTACTTTGTTGTAGCCCTTGGATATTCCCAATTAGAAATGGGATAACCTCTCGATGGAATTTTTCATAGGATTACCCTAATCTCAAGGAGGTTGTGATAATATATGGGTAATCACTGATCAGTTTACAAAATCATCTCGCTTCCTCATGGTCAAGAAGTCGGGTTTTGTGGATTATTTGGATTGGAGGTACATGGATGAGGTAGTGTGGAAACATGGATTTACAAGTTCCATATTCTTATGTTAAGATGTACAGTTTACCTCAAGGGTCATGAGCGTGTCTTATTATGTGTTTTCCACTTAGTTTTACCTTAATTCTACTTTCCAACCTTAGGTGGATGGAAAAACAAAAGAGACAATCCCGACTCAATAACATATATTGTGAGTAGTCATCTTGGAATTTACTGGAATTTGGGAAAATAGATTGAATTTAGTTGAGATTTCCTATAAAAAAAGATACCATTCATCCATAAATATGGCCCAATTTTAGGATTTATATAGACTCCATGTCCTTCACCATTATATAGGGTCAAGGTTAGGGAGTCATCGATTCTATGTCTCGATGTAGTGCAGAGCATGACATATAATGTTCGGGTTGTTCATTAGAGGATGATGGTTACATAGGACCAGAATATGTCTTATGTTTATCATAGGAGGAGTCCATTAGTGTTTTCGATAGCTGATCATGTGTTATTAAATATTCTCTTTGATGTGGGCAGTGGTGGTTTGATAGGGGAGTAATATTGCATGCCAATTTATTAGTTCTTTTGAGGTGTTAGATCATGTTGGTGAGGTGGATTATTGGTTGGAACTCCCTCCATGTCTATACATGATCCACAACATATTATATGTTTCTCAACTCCTTCAGTATCTTCATGATGAATCCCATTTCATTGAATATAAATAATTGTATATCACGAATGGTGCGACATTCATGGAGAGCCTAGTAGAGATCCAGGGTCTTCGGAAGAAAGCACTGCATGGGAAGACCATTTCCTTCATTCGTACATTGTAGAGGCATGGTGTCCTAGAGGAGATTACTTTGGAGAATTATTTGTATATTTATTCCCAGTACCATTAATTACTTTGAGTTTTATCTTTTTTTTTATTTTCCTTTGTGTTGTGATATTTATATCTTGATAGTTTATAAAGTCTTACATTCCTAGAAATGTGATGTGTATTAAAGATTCAATCATATGTAAAAGGGAAAAACTAATTTCTAATAAATATGTGTTATACTATGACATGTATTAAAACTATACTATTGAGTTAGTGCCACCCAAAGTAGATAATAACTTGATATGAAAGGTTGGACTTCTATATTTATGTTTTTGGATCCATGCTCTATGTGGTTGTTGTCAACATTGGTTTGGTATATGTTGACTTTGAGATGGTGGTGAAGATGGTACATGAAAGGGTAAAGTGTTATGGTGATTTTGTTTCATGGGATGATTGGTGAACATTTTTATCCATGTTTTGTTTTTTTTCTTTGTTGTGAAATTCAATTGTAACAAGGTCCTTGAGAGGTATCTCATGGGATGGTTGTTTGTACCTTTTAACCTCTTTCCTTTTGGGTTATTTTTTATTCTAAATTGTGATAATATCTTGATCGCTATATGATATAACTGAACATACCTTCTGACCTGTAACTTTTCTAGAATTCTGGTGATGGAGGTGCATGAGGTAGGGACCGACTCACCATTTCTGCTCACTTCCTACCAATCCGGGAGTAGGGACCGGTAGAGTGCTTGGGACACCTCTACGTCTACGAGATGGTGCAGCTTCACAGGGTACCTTCGATGATCATCTTGGATCATGACTCCCTCTTTACATCCTAGTTGTGGAAGGTATTACAGGAGGTGTTCGGGATGCAGCTACATTTGAGCACAACTTTTCATCCCCAGACGGATGGTCAGACAGAGCGAACCATACTGACCTCGGAGGACATGCTTCATTCTTGCGTCCTAGACTTTGGTTGTAGTTGTGAGGACCACCTTCCACTAGTTGAGTTTGCATAAAACAACAACTATCACTCCACCATTAGCATGGAAATATTTCAGGCCTTGTACAAGTGGCCTTGCATATCACTCATATGCTGGAAAGACCTAAGCGAGTCGGAAATCAGGGGTCCAGAGTTGGTATGGGATACCACTGAGAAGGTACAGATCATCCAGGAGTGGATGAGGACTACACAGAGCAGGAAAAATTCTTAATCTAACAGGAGACAGAGACCCTTGGAGTTCAAGGAGGGAGATCAAGTGTTCCTTCGGGTCTCACCCCAATGAGGACTGCAGAGATTTGGTCAGGGCATCAAGCTAACTTAGAGGTTCACCAGACCTTTTCAGATCTTGAGTAGAGTTGGTGTGGTGGCATACCTCCTAGCTCTTCCCCCATAGATATCCCGGGTGCATGATGTTTTCCATGTGTCGCAGCTGAGTAGGTACGTGAATGATCCATCGCATGTCATCGACTGGGGTGAGCTGGACATTGATGATGGGGTGACATTTGTAGAGTTCCCAGTAGAGATAGAGGATTGACAAGATTCAGTCCGACATAGGCGGTTGATTCCTCTTGTGCACATATGATGGAAGTATGGGAATCTCCAGGAGAGAACATAGTAGCGGGAGGCTTATATTCTTTCTCAGTACACCCATCTTTTTGTTTAGTTATTGTTTTGGATTTTAGGGATGTAAAGACCTAAGGTGGGGAGAATATAATGTCTCAATATTTTGGTGTATTTTTTTTATTTATATAGAATTATTTTGAGACTTCAAAATTCAATGTCATGTGATTCCGAGGTATGGAGGGCCTGGAATGGAATTTTTAACTTTTTTAAGGTACTTTCAGTAAACGTGCGAATGAGATTTTAGATCTTTTGAACCATTGATTAAATAGAAAATCTGAGGGCACTATTGAATTCGAAATGCTGGGATTCTTCTAGAAATGACTTAACTTTAGCCAGGAAGGGTCGAGTGGAAAAGTTGTTTTTTGGACTTTTCTAGAAAAATAATAAAATAATTTAAAAGAATTATTTTATTTTATTTCTCACTTTTGAGTGGCGGATGATGACGCTACGGGGAAATGACATTATGGCAGTGATACACATCAATGAGGCTCATTAATTTCTTATTAAACTCGAATCATAACGACGCTGGTGGTTTCCACTACATTGTGGTCTTCTTTTAATCTTATTGGATCTATATCATGAAGATACCATGATTATCAAACATATCTTTGACCAACCTGGTTGTGTATTGGTTCTTACCTTTATTTCATGGTCCTTACCTTTTCTTGTACTTCCACGATGTAGTGAAGGGTGTTGCACCATGGTATTATGATTTTTAGAATACCTATAAATCCAAAAACCCCTTTGAACCCTACCTTTTATCTATTTTCTCTCATTTCTTGGGATATCCAAGTGTGTCCCATGGACATCTTTCATCTCCCTTTGAGTGGATTTCAACCCCAGCCTTGGGGGATAAATCTATGGTGGTTTTAGGTAATTTACCATATTTCCTCCTCCCTATTTTCATACTTTTCTTCATCTAGGAAGGGAAATTGTTAGGAAATCCTTAGTTTTGGTGTTTTATTGGTGAGGGAATAATTTTTGGTTGATGTGTTATAGGATGGAAATGGTGTTCTCCTTGGTTGTGGTGTCTGCTGGTTGTCTTCCTCTCATTATATATTTTGATAGTGGTTTGTAAAGGATTGTTTTAGGTAGGGGATCCTTCATTTCTCCCCTAGTTGTATCATAAAGGAGGGATTATTCTCCTATTTCATTTTTTGAAGATAGTATGAAATGGCCTAATATAGATAATGAATTGATTTAATTGAAAATAAAGGAGAAGGTGGGAAAATCATAAGTTTTACCAAAATGATTTTATGGATAACGTGATTGTATATGAATCATACCTTTCAAAATATCATGGTCATTAGGGGATTTGTTTTCATTGTGGTAGTTGTAACATTGGAAACCTTTCTGTGAGGTCTTTTATCAGGTAAAATGAAATTTTTCAACCACTTATATCTGGATAAAGAATTTATTGTCCCTTAGAATTATGGCTTATGTGATAATTAACTTGAAATAAAGAAGTGAAAGTAATGAAATTTACTAGATAAATATGGAATAAGTTGGGTGAAAATTTATTGTGTGGTTATGATGTGAAAAGTGTTGTGATTTTTGGTTTTTAAATGGATAAGGATGTTATTATATGTGGTACATGGCTTTTGTGATGTGGGAAGTGGTTGTGGTTGTGAAATGGAGGCAATGTGGGGTTTTTTTGCATCATAGTTACGGGTTGTTGTTGTGTTGTGTGGTGTTATGGTAGTTTTCCTATACTGATAGAATATTTTGTTAATAATGAAATATGAAATGGAATGGTCTAGTTTGGTTAATGGGTTGAAATTGTTAATGAATATTATAATTAAAATGGTAAGTGTGGTTTAAATGGATATTGATGAATATGAAATGAATGGTCCTGAAAAATGAAATTGTTAGTAATGGTAAATCAAGAAAAAGGAATTACTTGAAATGAAAGAAAAAAATCATTTTCGGCTTGTGTCTTGTTTTCTTGGTTCATTGCATTTAGTGATGGAAGCGTAAGTGGAAGAGGATGTGAGGAATGGTAGTGATGTTTTGATTTGGGATAGTTCTTTTATATGAAACCCATAGGTTGGGATTGTTTATAGCTTATATATATATGTGTGTGTTTATGTTCTTTGTAATTTTTATACACACCCCACCCTTGTCAAGCACTTTGTACCAACAACCAAATGTTTTGAGAGTATTTTTTCTACCATCTTGATGGTGAGGATGGATGGCTAGATACCTAATCTTCCTAGATCTTTCTATCTCTTCAAGGAGATGTTATTATGAATGGGTTGTGAAGGAAAGAAGTCAAAATTTCATGGTGGTGATGTTTTCTGAGATGATGATAAGGCTTATGGTGGGGGTATTACATGGTAGTAATGGGGCGCGATGTTGATGTCCATAATTTTCATGATACAGTACTACTCTGGTAACGTGTCTATGGATGTGTTTTGATAGACTAAGTATATTTGGGTGATAGGCATTGTGTTGTGATAACCTTGGTGTCTACAGGTGATATTTGATGTTTTGTGATGCCCTAGGTGTCTTCGGCCTAGATGTGTTATGATGGTCCAAGTGTCTTTATATGAGATGTGATGTGATGGAATGTGAGATATGGGAATGTTGGGATGTATGATGTTAGGTTGTAAGAGAAAAACGTCAGTGGGAATGTAGTGTGGTGTACCCTTTTATCGATATGATTCTTGTTATGTTACTATGCTTGGATTTGTTATTTTGTGAGTGTGTCATGGTGAGGAAGGGATTGTTCATTTTTCATCTTTAGGTCCTACTGGTTCTCCTATGTAACAACCCGACCCCAGTAGCCCAGAGTCGGTACCTTACTTAATTACATTGCTATAGATACAAGATTCAAATCCTAAATTACTCAATAGTTTAGTGGTTTTCAAAAACTATATAACAAACATGATTACCATAATACATTGGGAAAAGAAAATAAAGCAAAACATAAGTAAAATCTCATCATCCTTGAAACTCATTCAATGGATTCCTCTTCATAACCTTGGGAAGGGAAATATAATTAGGGTAAGCTCGAATTTTCAGTAAGGGTAAGTATAGTGGAAGAAATAATGAATCAATTAGAATAAATCATCTTGGAAAGTTAAATAAATAAGACCACATACCATTTAAATAACTAGATAAGGCATAATCAATATAGTAGGCTAAATAACTGAAATACATGCCATTTAATCAATAAACTGAGAATGAAATGAATATGTAGATTTTATCATATGAAAATATCATGGATAATAATAATAATAACTAAAACATCAATGAAGGAAATCATTAATTACTGGACATCATGTCTGAGGCACATGAAAACCTATATCATCAAGAACATTCACAAGATGGTTTAAAACTATGAGTAGAAACCTATTAAACATGGATAACTGATTAATCTCATTTGAACCTTTAGATGCATAGAGGGGATATATAAATTATGGGCCCCAAAAATCACTAACATTCCAAATCATTCCTTGTATTTATTAATCAATTTAATGAATAATCAATATTCCTTTTCTAATATCTATATTGAATAAATAATAGACTTATCAATATTTCCACATATAATCAAATAACTATCAAAGTAAACACCATATGTAAAAATGTTATATGGTTTAGTAAAAAATAATATCCATCTCCCAATAATGTGTATATTTATGTAAATTTCCAATGAATACTCATTACAATAAATTTATTGTTTCAAGATAAAGTTAATAATCAAAAAACAAATTGATATTGCAAAGATATCTTTTACCAATTGGTTATTTTCAAGATAAATCCCTTGGGTGAGATAATTAAAAGTGGAAATTAAAATACCATAAATTATGAGTTAATGTTGAAATTAAAATGAAAAAGTGGTAGTATATACCCCACATTATAGTGAATTGGTGAGTTAACAATAAAAAAGACTCGGTGAAATGTAAATTGAGATGAAATCCCTTACCTTGTGTTTCCTTTTGGATGAACATCCTATAACCTCATGTATAATGGTTTTATGAATTTTATTAACTTATACCAGAATAATATATATATTTATAAAATCATATATTATCTTCTTATAATATCTTATTACCTTTTTTCAACAATCTTTCATTATTTTCACTATTTCGGGTGTTAATTGCCTAGTTTTTTGAGTTTTTATGAATTTTTTTTTCTTACATAGATCTTTGTTACATCATATCTATAAATTAAACCATGATGTAAATATCATATATATTAATTATATATTTATTTATAGTAATCCAAAAAAATTGGAGATAGAAAATTGAATGCATTGTTCATGGAGATGGTAGGTCGTATATATGTATGAACACTATTTCCATTTTCTTGTCATATTTAAAATGCATGTGATATATATATATAAATGTATATTATCATTATAGTATCATATTCATGTTATATATATCACATGTTTTTATTAAAACCATCTTCAATACATTAAATGTATAGCATGAATGAATCATATCGCCTTGAGGAGGTGGTAGTCCATGCGTCCACAAACAATGTTATCGTATCCACAAAAAATGGAACGTGTGAAGGTATGGGTTATATAAGAACTAAATAATCATTAATAAATTATAAATATTATAAATTTAATATATAAAATATAAGTTCATCATTATTTCCAACCTTTAATGGTGGTAATGGAAGAACGAATGACATATGTTCGCGTGGAAATAGTCTTATGTACACACGAACGGTGATTGCGTATCCTATTTGATGGATGTGTGTCAAAATTTAGGTCATAATCTTAGCATAAAAACATAAATTAATATTTAATATAATGATTTTATTATATAATCATGATATAAAAAAAATTACGGGGTGGAGAAGTAAATGAAACAAAAGTTATTATTGAAGAACGTTACCTATTATTCGGGTAACTCTTTTGGTTTATGCCAAAAGACATCCTTAGTTTAATTTATTCCAAAATTGAAGATTTTAGGTTGTGGGTAGGGATATTTTGAGATTATTTTCATATATTTTTTAAAATAAAAATGTATTGAGAGGTGTGAATAAGTTTGAGGGTTGAGTTCCTTTTATAGTGGAGGGGGAGTGGAATTCTTATAAATTTTTTAAAGTGGGAATTCTACCCACGTTTTTTCCATTTAAAGTGGATCCAATAATGAAAAAAATTCAATAAAATAGATGATATTATCTAATTATGGTGATAAAATATATATTGGACAAGTTTAAACCAGTTTTCCTTTATTTTTAAGGTTTAGTCCCTTGTTAAGCTAATTTTTCTCTTAATCATTGTAATTAATTTTAATTACGTTCACTATTATTTTTGGTCAAAAACTAAGTTAAACTTATTATAAATTATTAATTATTATGATTAAAAATATTTAATCCATTCTTTAAAACTCCAATCACATAATTTTTAGTAATTAATTAAAAATTAATCCCATAGAGGGGGCATAAAAGTGGGTTTTCAATGTGAAAATGTTTAAACATTCGCTAAGTTTTTATATATAAAATCAAAATAAAAATGATTATAATGAAATAAATTGTATTAATATATTTAAAATTTAACTAATTAAACATTAAAACCAATTTAAAATATAATTTTACACAATAAATTATATAGGAAAAAAAGAATTTTCCAATTAAAATACAAAAATTTTCACTATTCATCAAAAAATGAAACATCACAAAAAATACCAAAAATTAACCCTAAAATAATTTTGAAAATATTACTTAAGAACTTAAGTTTATTTTTATATATAAAATTTATAAAAGTTTCAAATTTAGTTTTAAAATAGGGGCTCCATTAAAGGGTTGAATTAATGTATTTTTAGAAAAAAATACAATTTTTAAGCGTAAAACTGTATTTATTATTATCTTATTCCTGCCAAATCTAAGAGATTAATATAAAATATATTTGATTGAATATATAATATATATATTACATTAATAAATTTCAGTCATAATAATTAATTTAATCTATTAAGACAAAATTTCTTTGGAAACGTAAAAATTGTTCTTTATGAAAACATTTCTTACATTTTCAATCGGATTTGATATTTATTTCTATTTAATTATTATCTAATGAATTCAACAATAAAATTTCATTTTTTATTTAATATTATTCATAACTAAAAATTTAATTTCTATGTGATATATTATTATATTAAATTATAATATTTTAATTATATATTATTGTTCGGTAAAACATGGTCTTCTATGTAAGGAAAACTATCAAACAAAGTCATTGCATTCAACACAATATAAAATTAATTTTGTGTTTATTGAAATATATAGAAAATATTAAATCTATTTAAAATAGAAAATATAATATAATTTATTGGGATATTATATTCCCTTACGTGCTTGGTGTTTCATGTTATACAGACTACCAATTATAATGTTCTTATTTTAGAATTTCAGGGTGTTAAATTCTCCCCACCTTAAATAAATTGCATCCTATCAATTTAAACATGATCTTAGTAATATAGGGTTTTATACTTGAAAATAAACTATTATTGAAAAAACTACATCATAAATATGGTTAATAACATATCTTATTAATAATAATGAAAGGAAAATGTGATGGTCACCACAAAACTAGGCTTTCGAATAGTAGAAAATTAGTGAAAACCTGGACATGGAAGAGAAATATAACTATCATGTTTTGATGGAGGGTGATAGATAACATTTTCATGATAATGTTATTTAACACAAAACCTTAAAACATACATGTGAATAAAGTTCATTGATATCATCAAAAATGGTGATAATAGGATAGCATTTTTTTTCAAGAACCTTTTCATAGAGTTCAGAAATTATTTCAATACCTAAGAATATAAGTAAATATATGTCTCTATCAAAACAATCTTATCCATTGATGGTGCCTCAAACTATTTCTAATTCCTCTATTAGCACAGGATACATCAAATGGTGAAGTAATATAATAATCTATAAAACCTCATCCAAAGTTCAACTTAAACCATTTCATAAATGGATAACCTTATGCCCATTCCAATATATTATCATCCAAAACATTAGAATCAGTTTCATGGTAGTTAGTAGTATCCAACTTACTTTATCCATATCAATTATCTATTTATAAAATAATCATTATCTAAACATTAGGAAATTATTAAGGTTGATATTTCCTTCAAAAATGTGTTTTCCAAAAAGTTCAACTTTCTACCAAATCAATTTTTGTGTTACCATCCAACATATAATCTCAAATACTTAATGAAATAGTATAATAGCATAATCCTTATATATTTCATAATTCTTATAACCAACACATAATTGATAAAATACTCTTACAACATTACTCATGGATCCAAATACATAGGCACATTAATAATTCCACTTCAGCTATATCAATTTCATAAGATTCCTTATCTTATTCTAAGGTACATTCCCTTGATACTTGGGGCCTTCATTTTCATAGGGTGCTACCTCCTTGTTGTTGTTACACTAAATTGAGTCATTTTCCTTCTTTACTTTTCATTATTTTTCCTTGTGATCCTATTATCCACACTTATAAAAAAATCTTAATCCTTTCCAGTATTCCCCAGGTTGATTCTTTCCATAGTTATCACATATTGGGAAATCATTCTTTCCCTTATTCTTCTTTGAATCATTCTCTTTTTCATGGTGTTCAGAACACCTATTATTCTCTTAATTCCCTTAAACTCCATGGTACTTTTAGAATTATTTCTCTATATTGATAGAACATAAAACTATTTCAACATATTTAGAAAATGTTTGATACACTCGCGCCCTTTAGCTACTTGCTTTAATCCATTCAAAGAGATAGACTATATTTCATTCTGTGTTGTGAATAAAATCTAGAGCATACCTTGCTAACCTTGTAAAGTTAGTTTCATACTCTGAAACACTTTCATCCTCCTTTTGATTTAAACTAAGTAACATTATCTTCATCTTAGTTTTTCACTCACGAGGGATATTTTTATCTAATAATGTCTCCTTAAAAGTTATCTATTCCATGAGTACTATTTTTTCTTCATCCCTATTATTCTGGATCGACAACCACCATTGATCCACATCTCCATTGATACAATACACTAAAATCGTAATATTTTCCTCTTCAATTATTATTAAAGCTATAAATATCTTCATCAAAGACTTAATCCTTTGCAAAAATTCCAATTGATCAGTATTCCAACTAAATTATGGGGGCCTATGTCGCATAATTTGATCCAGTATTAAATAATCTCATCATGGAATAGGTTTCTCCATATGGGAAAGGTTATTTCCCATACCTTGATTAAGCTACCCTAATATATCCATAAAGTTCTCAATTTTAATACCGTATACATAATATTTCTCATATGGGAAACCTTTATATTGTCCATGAGTATTGATACACTTTTTCCTTCTAGGTTCCATTTCTAAATAATATCATATACTAGATTAGATCATAAAATTATGAACATTTTATAATTCTAAATTTGTCTTAACACTGAAAAAAATTTAAAATTTTTTGTACAGCTACTCTAATAATCATAAATGTGGTTTCTTTGGGCATATTCTTCTATAATTAGCCTCAAATTCTATATTAGGGTTATGTTCCCTAATAAATATTTTCTGAATCCAGTTTCCAAGGATTCCACTAAACTTTCTCTGATACCAACTATAATTCCCCAACCCCAATAGCCAGGATTCAATGGCATTATTTATTACATTGGAATATATACAAGATTCATATACCAAAGGACCAAATAGTTCAGTAGTTTTGAAAAACCAAATTATATACATGATACCCATAATACATTGGGAAAAGAAAATAAAGCTAACATAAGTAAAATCTCGTCATATTTGAAACTCATTCAAAGGATTCCTCTTCATAACCTGACAAAGGGAACATAATAAGGGTAAGGTAAAATTCTTAGTAAGGGTAAGTACGGTCGAAAAAATAATGAATCAATGAGAATAAATCTACATGCAAAGGTGAATAACTGATAACACTTTCCATTTAAATAACTAGATAATTAATTATTAATATGGAAAGGTAAATAACTAAAAAACATGTCATTTAATCAATAAAATGGAAATAAAATGCATCCATAGATTTTATCATATGAAAATATCATGGATAATAATAATAATAATCGAAACATCAATGAATGAAATTATTAATTATTGCACATCATGTCTGAGGAACATGAAAACTCATATCTTCAAGACCTTTCGCAATATGGTTTAAAACTATGGGTAGAAACTCATTTATTTTGGCCAATTGATTTGTCTCATGGGAACTTATCGATGTATTGGGGGGCTATATAAAGTATGGGGACCATCTGTCACTACCAATACAAATCATTCCTCATATCGAGTAAGCGATTTAATTAATAAACAATGAGCCTTATCATGTATCTGTATTTAATAAAGAATATGGTTTTATCAATATTTCCCCATATTATCATATAATTTTCAAAGTAAAAATCGTATGTAAAAATGGTATATAGTTTAGGAAATAATAATATTAATCACAAAAAATGAGGATATTTAAGGAAATATCTAATTAAATATTATTACAATAAAGTTATTGTTTCAATAAAAAGTTAACAATCACGAAATAAATTGAGATTACAAAGATAACTTTTACCACTTGGTGATTTTCAATATAAAACCCTTGGGTTAGATAATTCAAAGTGAAACATAAAATAACATTAATTATAAGTTAATAATTATATTTAAATGATAAATTTGCATTATATACACCACATTTAAGTAAATTTTTTTATAATAACAAATAATTCTCAAAGAAATGTAAATTGAGATTAAATCCTTTACCTTGCATTTCCTTTTGGATGGAAATCATATAACCTATTTTATAATGGTTTTAATCATGTTATTAACTTATAACAGAACCACAATCATATTTATAATATCATATATTATCTTCTTATAATATCTTATTACCTGTTTGTTAATAATATTTCATTATTTTTACTTTTTCATGTGTTGATTGCCTAATTTTTCGTGTATGTTTTGAATTGTTATTTTTTTATTATTAAATAGATCATGAATTAATAATATCAATAATTTATACCATTATATAAATATAATATTTATTTATTATATATTTATTTATAGTAATCCATAAAATTTGGAGATAAGAAATAAAATTCATTGTTTATGAAGATGGTAGGTCGTACGTACGCATGAACACCGCTTCCATTTTCTTGTCATATTTAAAAAGTAATTGCTATATATTATTATATTCATATTATCATTAAATTATCATATTCATGTTACATATATCACATATTTTTCTTAAAACCATCCTTAATACATTCCATGTATAGCGTGAATGAGTCACGTCGCTTGGAGGTGGCGGTAGTCCACACGTCCACATACAATGTTATCTTATCCCCAAAAAAATGGAACGCATGAAGGTATGTGTTATGTAAGAATTAAAGAAACATAAAGACATTATAAATACCATATATATTATATATAAAATACAAATACATCATTATTTCCAACCTTTAAATGTGGTAAAGGAATAACGAATGATATCAGTTAGTGATGCGGTAGTCTATCGTACACACGAACGATAATTGTGTATCCCACTTGATGGATGTGTGTTAAATTGTAAGTCTAAATATTTTCATAAAAAAATATCGTTATATTTAATATATTTATTTTATTATATAATACTGATATAAAAAATTAAGGGGTGGAGAAGTAAATGAAACAAAAGTTATCATTGTAGAATGTTACCTCTTATTCGGGTAACTCCTTTTGGTTTATAACAAAATACATCCTTGGTTTAATTTATTCCCAAAATAAGGATTCTAAGATTAGTTTATGGATGTTTTTATATTAATTTTTAAGATTTTTTATTATCCAAAGTTCTTTATAGGTGCGAATAATTGGGAGGGGTGACTTCCTTTTTATAGTGGAGGAGGAGTGGTATTCTTGTAAATTTTTGAAAGAGGGAATTCCACCCATGTTTCTTCCATGTAAAGTGGCTCCAATAATGTACCACATTATATAAAATAGTTTATATGGAAAACATATGCCTATAAATGTATTTTGGACAAGTTTCTAGGTCATTTTGGCCCTTAATTTTAAGGTTTAGTCCCTTGTTAAGTTAATTGTTTTCTTAATCGTTATATTTAATTTTAATTACTTTCAAAAATATTTTTGGTTAAAAAATAATTTGAAATTATTATAAATTATATATTAAGTTGATTTCAAATATTGAATCCATTTTTCCAAATTCAAATAAAACTTTTGGAAGGAATTAATTTAAAATTAATTCAACATACGGGATGGGAAAGCGGGAATTTAAAGTAAAAATGTTTAAAAGTTTGCTAAGTTTTTATATATAAATACAAAATAAATATAATTATAATGAAATAAATTGTATTAATAGATGTATAATTTTACTAAATAAACATTAAAACCAATTTAAAATATAATTTAACAATATAAATTATATATACTAAAAAGTATCTTTCAATTAAAATTCAGTATTTTTCACTACTAATCAAAAAATGAAACTTTGTAGAAAAATACAAAACAATCACCGAGATATAATTTTGAAATTATGATTTCAGAAATAATTTATATATTTAAATATAAAATTTATAAAATTTTCAAAATTAATTTTTAAAATAGGTACGAAATTAAAAGGAAGAAAATTACCTTTTTAGAAAAAAACAATTTATATGCGTAAAACTCTATTTATCCTTATCTTATGCCCATCAAATATATTGGATTGATATAAAAAATATTTCAATGAATATAATATATATATATATCAAATTAATATAATACACTAATAGTAATTAATTTAATTTTTTAAGATAGAACACCTTTAGAAGCATAAAAATAGTTCTTTATAAAAACATTTACTATATTTTCAATTGGTTTTGATATTCATTTATATTTAATTGTAAACCAATGAATTAAAAAAATATTTCCATAATCTAAATAATCATATTCATAACCACCAATTCAATGACTAGTTTATGTATTTTTTTATTAAATAATGATATTTTAATAATATATTTTTGTTCGGTAAAACTAGGTCTTTTGTGTAATGAAAACTATCGAATAAAGTCATTGCATGAAACTCAATCTAAAATCATTGTCGGGTGCATTGAAATATATATAATAGATTTAATCTATTTAAAATATAAAATATACTTCAATGTGTCCAGATATTATATTCCATTATGTGCTTGGTGTTTTGTGTTATATAGGCTACCAATGACAATGTTCTTATTTTAGAATTTTGTGGTGTTACATATTGTTTTCCCACTAGTGTATTAGTATTCTCTTATCACTTGTACACATGATAATTTCGGTATGACTATAATGAGTATACATATATAATCACTCAACTTGTTTAAAAATTATTTTCTATTTTCCATGAGGACCTCATAGACCTTGCTGGACATTACTAGATCGGACCTTTGGAGTTGTTTTTGAGTTTCTACTATTTGACATTTCTTTTGGGTATTTATTTGAAGATTCCTTGTATTTTTTTACATTATACATGTATTATCGGACAGTTTTAGGTAATTTATTCATATTATTTCATGGATTTTATTGATTGGTGTTATCATATCTCCTGATCATATATTGGTATAGAGGGTAATGACTTCTATATGTGAAATTTTATACCCTCTGTGTTAGTCTCCAACCTGGGGACATCTCGAGGTTGGACTCAAGGTTTATTATATTTCTTCCTTTATTATTGGACCATGTGGTAACTTTTTAGGGAGGTATTTGTGACATTTCTTCACCCCAATCCCACCTATAGTAGTCTAGCGATTGGTTACTTTCACTAAGAATGAATAATATACTTGGTGGTCTTAGCCTAATGAAAATATGTAACACACACACAACTCCAACAGTATAACTATAAGCTAACTTCTATCATAATACAAGATGAAATAATGAATAGTGGTATATTTCATGAATATAGATACCATCAATGGTCTGTAGATATTAACAAAAAAACTTTCAATAGGAAATTAGGATAAATGAATAAACCAAGACATAAAAATTACAAACCAAAACAAGGAATACACCACATTTTCATTAGGATTCATTAAATGGACATCATTGGTAGTCACTACCTCAAATAATCACAAATAAATATCTTCCCACAACTCTACATCATTCATTATCATCCTATTTATAACACCATAATTTTTTAAAAATACATTTAAATAAAACTAATGCACCTAATAGATTGTGTTATATGCAACACTTAACTGAAGTGAACTACTCTGTATTCCATTGAGGTAAAATATTAAAATAGAATAAAATTTACAAAATGTCTAAATGAAACATAATTTGTAAATGGAAATTCAAAAATTCAATAAAATTAAATTTAAATAAAAAAACAATGGGATCAAAATAATGATTAAATTATGTAGTGATGATTGTGAAAATTTTGTTTTCAATATAATGAGAGTCAAATGGGTGGTTTTACCCATGATTAGGAAATATCTAGATGATTTGGATTATGACTTTATTTTATTTCATATGATATATTTCTATACAATTTTTTTTTCAAGGTGACAATTTTTTTAAAAAATGTAATTGGTAACTGATTTTTGGATAATCCATGCATGAATGTTCATGATAGTGATTTTTTAAAATCTTATTAGTTAATGTTTTTCTAAAAATTGTTTTCATAAATATTTTTACATGAAGATAATTAATTTGATGATGAAATAAAATATAACCCATCATTTTTTATCAATGATGAACTTTAGGAGCTTCCAAAGAGATGGGATGTGTCAATGTCTGGTTTCATGTTTAATTGAAGCATTGGGCTATCTATAGTGGATAGGAGTTGATTTTTTTTAAATTGTATTTTATTTAAATATATAAGGTTAGAATTTTTATACTTCACAATGGTTCAATTTAAATTTCTTTTATTATGGTTTTAGTTTTAAAGAATTACTTAATATTAGTTTGAATATTTTTATGCTTATTTCATTTTACATTAAAAAAAATCCCATTCATATTTTTTCTATACATCACCTCTAGTTTTCGAATTTTAGTTATATAAACTTGCGGAAAACTGTATTTCATCCATAAAACCCCATGTTCTTATCCTCCCTACATTATTTATAACCATGATCATCAAAACAAATATCAATATCAACTTCCATCTAAACACAAAAAAGAAAAAATCATTATAATCAAAAGAAAACATCTTATAAGGGAAATATCATCGAATTCCAAAATTAAATAATGAAATCAAATGGGATGAGAAATTTATTAATATTATTTATTATAAAATGTAAATATTCCAAAGAAAGCTCTAGATGATATCCAAAATAACTTACATAGGATGAAACAATGTACTTATTATTGTGTTTGTATTATGGTGTCCCATACAAAGAATACAACAGTCCAAAATTACTACACAAAAATAGATAGACCAATTCAACCAAACACAAAAAGTGTATCAAAATAAAATAATTAAAAGAATGGAAATCCCTAATAAGAACACAATTTACATTGTTTTTACATTATTCATACTCCACAGATGGAATATTTCTTTAAATTTCCTAAATAATCGGAAGATGATTGCAATTTCTTAGGTCTCATTATTTGTTATAAGTTAATCACCTTTATAAGTTTATTAGAGTCAATCCTATGAAACTACTCACAATATCTTCTGATCTCCATGTGGAATTATTTGATTTATATCATATCTTCATGGACATATAACTTTTCATTAAAAATATTCCCCTATATTAACTTATCTAAATAGGACATCCTATGTGATTCCAAAACACCCATATGTTTTCTCTAACACTCCATAAATGTTACTCATACTTTTTCAAATTTCCATAAAATCTCTTAGGGAATCCATCATAATGAATATTATGTTTTACCAGAGTTACTTTTAGTTATGTTCATTGGTATTCTCACACCACATCCTTTGAGTTAGTTAATGGGTAATTTCCAGTTCCCATATTCCAATAGTATTTTCTGATCATTTAGTCTATAACTTTCAATTTTACAACATCCTGAAAATTTATCCCAAGTTTATTCATGAACAACACCATCCTATGAAAAATTAGAAGCTAGAGATATTGAATTAAACCATTCAGTAGTTCTTCTTCCTGAGATAAAATCTTGTTTTCCCAAAAAAATATTACAATCTCTCATATGAGATTCATTTTCTAGGACCACCTCTAAGTAAACTATTATATATTTTATTCCCTCTTTCATTCCATAAATTTCTTATATCATTTTATTGTTCTCCTATAGTGATTTCATTTATCCAAGTCTAATTAATGGATCCTTCCACCTCAGCACATCCCAAACTATATCCTTTGTCAACATATCTATGACATTTCTAAATCCTTCTATCTACCATAGATCTAGAATTATTTACACTATAAACTTATAGATAAAATGATCCTTCAACTGAATGTGATTTATCAAAGAAATCAATATTATAATTTTGTCTACGAGAATTAACCTTTGGGAATCACAAAGTAACATCTTATCATCTTCCCCCATTCTAATATATTCTAACTAACCCTTTGTCTTGATAATATTATTCCTATCATTAATTTTTCCAACATACTCTATGTATGTTATTGAGAGTGAATATAATAGTTGAAGCTTAGACATCCAACTCACAACTATACCTTCAAAATTAAACATTTATCTCTAGGAGAAATTCTGACTATTTGGATATTCACCAAAGTTAGAGTCATTTTACTCCTATAATAAATCATTTATTTCAAAAAAACCACCAAGATTATAGAACCCATTATTTACCAATGAATATAGTTCAAAGCCTCCCAATTTTTAGTTTAATGGTTGGATATGTACCTATAAACAATACCCAATACATTCACAAAGTTTTTTCAAGTACAAACCAAATCATACATTAGAATACCTAAAACCGATGCATAATGAATATTTTCCCTATACACTATATTAGCTTCAATTCATTGTGCCTTTTCCTTGCTCAATTTTAAATTCTTATCCAGGGGAGTCGTTACCAGTTTTTCTTCGCTCATGTACAAGTTCCCAACTATGTTCTTAATGATATCTCACTAACTCTAGTACAAAGGATCAGAACATAAGTCTGTTATGATATACTTCCCCAATATTCATTTATCCAATATGAAATTCTACATCTCAAATCTTCTAAAATGTTGAATTTTCATCTCATTGATCCTTTCCTTTACTGAATTGGTAATAATCATATCATAATTATAGCAAAGTGGGATGATGAAACTACCATCATCGCACAACTTCTAATAAAATAAATTATTTTCAATAATCTAAGTAAACCTTTAATTCACTATGAAGTAATTAAACATATAATCTCATTTCCTTGTAACCTAATTCAAACTATAAAGGATCTACACCAGCTTTCACATAGGGTCATGTTTTCGATGTTCCATGAAACTAGCTAGTTTCTCAATTTAGATCTATTCATCTATATCCCCATAAATAAATTATATATTCATGTATAATTTTTTCAGATGAAAATTATCCATGGAAACTATACTAAGTTCCATTGGGATATTCATATGTTTAACTACCAATGAAAGGATATCTATGAAATATACTCCTTCAATTTTTTGAAACTCATTTACTAATAGTTCTACCTTATAAAACTATATAACATTTCTTTCCTCCTTATACTGATAAACCCAATTATTCTAAAGAACATTCTTCCTATTAGGGATTTCTAGTTTCTCTAAGGTTCTAGAAAAATAGAGGGAATTTGTCTCATATTTCAAAACTAACTCCAACTGATTTGAGTTATTAAAATATCTTTCCTTTACTTATCACATTACCTCTCCATCATTTTTTAGAATCCAGTAATGTAGATCACTATAATAACTATGCACTTGGTTCCATATTCTAGTAGATCACACTGAAACCCATTGTGTATTAGATCATTTCGGTACATAAACTTACAAAGATACATCTTGTGAACCTCTTTATTCTAAAAATCTTCCATTGAATTTTTTTGTACAAGATATTTCTAGTACTTCCTTCCTTTTAAACAATTTTATACCATGACTCTTATTCATGGAAATTATTGTATAATTTGGTGTTTCTAGAACTAATGTACTACCAAAATTATTTACTACATCTGTAAATTCTTGACTTCAATAAAATTGTGCTTTATCCTATGATGAAACATTTATCTCATTAGAAACCTCATCTGAGTTTGGATCCTTCAATTGGATCCCATCATTGAAGATAACATTTCAAATTCAAAAACCTTATCGAGGTTATTTTCCTAGATTCAAAAACCAAACTCTTCATATTTGTATCCCCCAAAGTAACACAGTCAATGCTTAACCACTATATTTTCCATCTCATTGGCACAAAAATGGATGTTGGATAGTGCACAAAAGGTTTTAATATTTGTGATATCAACCTTCTTTTAATAAAAATATACATTTGGTAGTTACTTCCCCATTAGAGAAAAGGGACTCATATTGATCAAGTATGTTTTACAATTCATAACTCCTTCCCAAAACACATTGTGGAATCCCATGTGAATTCACATACACCTTTCCAATTCAACTGATGTCTAGTTCATCTTCTCCATGAGTTATTCATGTTTTGTCATTCTTTATATTATCTTCTATAATTATATTCTATTATAGAATCATAATCTCTATAAATCATTACTTTCATACTCCCCAACATCATCAAACCACAAGAACTTTATCTTCAAACCAATATACTTTTACACAATGGATCTCCATCTGTAAAATTTTTGTAAACACCTCAGACCTGTGTTTGAGAAAGAATACCAACACTTTCTATATAACATATTGATGAAGGTTTCACAGACTAATATCCCTCTATGAGAACGAACCAAAGTTGGCCCCAGACATCATCATTCACAAAATCTAAATTTTGGTTCTTCAGTGGTTTTCCTTGAAATTGGAATGACACCTTACACTAATTTTAGAAGATAAAATCTATTTTTATCACATACTCCATGTTAACGATCATCAGCATAACTTTATCGACAAGTATTTTCTTTGCTTTCTCACTCTTATGACTTGTATAACCATTCCTAGATTATAATGTCAATCATTTTTTATAAAAACATTTCAAGGTTTATTTAAAATTTATAGTTGATGAAAAAATTATAATTTTATCATTATTATTCTGGTGATTATGGAACAATGACATCTTTTACCATAGTTAAAATACCAATGTTATTTTAGACATATGAATTGAATATCGTCAAAATGAATAACATGAACATAATTAATAGAGAAACTAAATATGGAATGGTATTAAATAAAATAAAATGAATAATAATAATGAAAAAAATTCTTAATCAATTAAGTAATTAATATAATATAATTATTTAGAAATATAAATAACATACACGATGAGTTGGACCTGAGGTAAGGGATTTCCTCTCAAGTTTCCTTCATTATGTCATATTTTAATGTTATGCACCTAACTTATTTTATATGGTATATATAATTCCCATTTTATATTTTATATCATGAATCCTTAAAACTTCATGGTATTTTAAGTTTCATTTCAATTTATTTCATACAAGGGGATTTCACTTGAATATAACTAAGTGGTAAGTGCTTCATAACTCTATTTTATTTCATTGGATTTTATCACTTATTCATTGATTATATTATGTAATGATTATGTGTGAAATATAATTTATTTTATTTATTTTGTAATAAAATTTTTATTGTATTAAATTTTTTTACACAAGATCACTTCATTGATTAATTCTAACTTCAATGATATAATCCTGTTAAGGGTTCTTCATCTCAAATTAGATTCTTTTGGACATATGTTTTTTTATACACCTATATTCTTTTATGAATTGTATCTACTTCCCATTTTATATTTTATAAAATGAATTTATTTACATTCATGGTATTTAATGTTTTATTTTATGTTATTTATTTCATGGGCCCTATGATTTGAATGTCACTAGTGTGGTATGGGTTTATTAAATAATATTATCATTATTAAATATTATTTATATATAAGTATCCTTTGGGGAAATTATATGATATTTATATCTTAAACATAATATATCTTCTTTTTAACTATTTATTTTTTAAATTTTTATGTTTTCCATTCATTTTTCACTTTTAAGTACTAAATATTTCAAAATAATTTTTAAGGAAAACCAAGTTTGTTTTTCTACGCAGTCGGAAATATTATTCTTCCATGTCCATATTTTCCTTAAAATATTTTAAAGAATTATTTTAATATTCTACAATGATTTATAAAATTAATTTTTACCCATGTTTTACATTTAAAAATTGGTTTAAAATGAATCTCTGTGTCATTTTCTGAATTAGGTACATTTTTAATTTTTACTGAAAATGTGAAAGGAATATTTTTTATAACATACTGGACATGCATAGAATTTCCTGCCATAATGATCGATCAATACATTGAATAATCCATTACCTTTCTCCATGTTTATTTTCAAAGGAAATTTTTTTCTTAATTTTTTGGAAATTTTTAGTTTTTGAAAGTTATTTTATATTGAAATGATTATTTTTCTAAATAATGTTTTTAATGATATTTTTATGGTATTTCTATTCATCATTAATAATAACCCTTTATTGTATTCTAATGGGGATATGGTGTAATGATATCATCCTTATTCTTTATCTAGATGTTTTATGATATGTTTAGCTAGGGTAAGTGTTGACCTTTCATATAAAAAGTTTGCAATACAAATTTTTTGTTGATTATGTATTGAATTATTATTCTCCTTTCATATGATAAATAAATTGGACTTAGTAAGTGATGGATAGGGTATTATATATCCCTTAAATGCATTGGTAGATCTTATCATACAATCTAGGTTGTGTACTCATCCAAGGACTTACCCATTAATGTAATATGTCTTGGAACGAGGCCTTCATGGTGTGTTTATGATATTCAACATTGTGCATTACATAATTATGAGACTAGTTGTTATTGTTCATGTGATTATTTTAATAGTTATGATATCCATGGATAAGTTTAAAGCTCATGTGAGTAGTAATATAGGATTATTATATTGGAATTTATCTCTACCATATTATTCTTTACGCTCAAGTTATTGATTAAAGGGAATGTGTTTTGAGTTATTTACCTTGCCAAATGGATTATTATTTATTTACCAATGATATATTACACTATACATAACCCTTACTGAGCATTTGATTTATCCCCTTATTTTGTTTCCTTTCCCTATGAAATGAAGAAGTAATCTTTGAATAAGTTCAGGATGCATAATATTTACTTTCACTAATTTGTATTTTTATGTTTTAAAATGAAATTTTAGATTCAAGTATGCATCTAGTTTACCAAGACTAGTAAACTATTCATTCATTTTGGATACTATCACTTTTATATTATTATAATGTAATAAAGTAACCACTAGATCTAGTCTAATGGGTTTTGGTATTTACAATTGGTATTGAAGCATGTTTAGTATAAAACATTGGAACTACATTTAAGAAAACATGGATTAGAGAACAAAATTCTAAGATATACATTGATGAAATTCCCCAAATACACTAATTTTATTATTACAATGAGGATATTTTAATATTTTTAAGCACCATAATGGGTTAATAAATATAAGTATGGTTATAAGTTTAAAGGCATAGTTACCCCTTCTAAGGATTCATGTGATGGAAGTACCTTGGAGGCATATATTGAGTTTTAATATATGTTTCATATATATGTGACCCTTACGTATAACTTATATTTAGTGAAATGATTATTTATGGAATAATGATTTTATATGTTGTGGAGAAAATTTTAAATATATTGATAACATTTAGGTTTAATATGATCATTATTGTTAAGTAAATAATAGTCGATGAAGATTATTTGAATTTGTGACGAAATAAGTCATATAGAAAACATTCATGGATAAAAAGTAATTCGATGATTAATGTTATTTAGAGAATGTACATCATATTTTTGTAAAGTTTATAGAATCTATATTAATATATTTTATTAAAAAGTAAATCTCACCTGCTAGGAAACAACTAGTAACATCTGGAAAGGCCACGAGGGCTTGTACCCACATCTAAAGGTTGATAAGGGTGAATGCCTACCACTGGCCAATGTTGTAACATTCTAAGATTTTATAGAATGTATCTTTTAAATTTAATATCTTTGATATCTTATGTTTCACATAACACCCAACTTAAACTAATAATGAAATATTATTATGTAATCATTATAACATAGCTGTTAGAATGGAGGGTTTGAATAGGATTAACTAACTTATTAGATATGGGGATCTAGATTTTATGGGAATAATGGAATCCTTACCATTAATTTACAATGTCCAACACCCAAATATTCATCAAATATGGAGTCAAAAATTTGAAGATTGGGAAAAAATCACCTATAGGATCCCAATGTTATATAGGAATGAGCAAAAATAAAATAAATCTAAAATGGTAATGAGATTATTAAATTGGAAAGAATAGATATCGTCTGTGGTTTAACATAAGAGTTCACATTGTGAATATTTGAGATGCCACATATGCTAAAATTTAATTCTCCTCAACATTAAAATCCTAAAAACACATTCACACCATGAATAGTATATTACACCATGAATGGACACATATAGTATCCTTATGAAACTACCCATAAAATCATTGATTCCATGAATGAAATTCCTAGAACCTTCCCCAAGGCCATTCATGTAATGAATAACCATTCATGACATGAACCGTCTCTTGTATCCAAGTTCCAGATTCTGAGCTACTTTCTTCTCTAAAAACCACTAGAAATTAAACTTGAGATCTTTAAAAATAAATGAAACCATGTACAAAATTGATGTACCTCAAACCGCATATGTCATATTCTCAACACCATTTGGTTTTTCATCCTTGAAAAGACTGATATTGGTGCAATATTTGAAAAGTTCACTCCATTACTCTAGCATAAAATCCTATCATTCCCAATTCTATCCCTGAATCTAACCATGGTTTAATACTACTTATACGAAGGAAATAGTTCTCCCTGAAAATCTCTTTCGTTATCTATCCAGAATCCAAACCAGTTCATGTAAAAATGTCCAATCAGGCTTGAGAGTCACATAATCCAATCAAATCACATGACTAGGATCTGGAAGGTACTTCTTTAGTGGAGAGATGTGGAAAACATTATAGATGATATTGGGTCTTAGTGTTAAATCTAATAAATATTAAACACTTCTAATATGTTCCAAAATCTCAAATGGTCCCCCATATCGAGGAGTGATTTTTCCTTTCTTTCCCAAATGATAATGACCCAAATGGAGTGAAAATTTTATAAATACAAGTTCACCTTCAAAAAAGGATAAAGGATGGTTATGAGGATCTATATATGATTTCAATCATCTCTTATCCATATCCATCCACATCCTGATAATTTAGATATTTTATATAGTCTCCTGAACAAGATTAGGTAAATTAGTTAATTTTCTCCCATTTCCACCCAAAAAAGTGGAGAGCAATAAAGATAACAATAAAGTGCCTCAAATAGAGAAATATGTATCATATCCTGATAAATTTTATTATAAAATAACTCTACTAATGGTATATGATCTTCTCATGAGCCACCAAAGTCCATGACACAAGCTCTTAGCATATCTAGTAATGCTAAATCATTCTATATGATTTCCCATACATCTAAGGATGATATGTTGTGCTCGTGGTCAATTGGGTTCCATGAGCCTATTGTAAAGAGTTTCAAAATGAGAAGTAAATTGAGGGTATTTTTCATAGAAAATAGATACTATAACTCCATAAAACTTAACCGCATCCTAAATATACTACTTTTCTGGATACTCTACCATACTGGACTCCACTACTAGGAGAAAGTGTGCCGACATCATGAGTAAATTTTTTGGTATTGGGTAATGCATCGAAACCTAGTTGGATGGAGTATTAAAATTTTTCATCACTAGAATGACAAAACTCCATCATCTCTAGTTATCCAAACCCTGGTATAGGTTCGAGGTTCACTTGTAAATTTAATAATCACAAAAATAAAATTGAATGGTTACCTCATTCAAATAAAATAATTCTCAACTACATCTCGTCACTGATGATCATTGCTTGAAGGATCTAAGATATATCCCCTCAAGATCAATTACATATGCTATAACAATATTCATTGCTATAAATCATCTAATTTTGAGTGCTAGCGTGGATCTTTGATGATTCCTTTGATATTGCGATGATCACCTCAATCTCATACCTTCAACCCATCAAAGGCGTTCTCATATTGATTGCTCAGTGAGATAATTTATCTCTCTGTGAAGTGGGAATAAAGAGAGTCTCTCATTCCATTGGAATGAACAATCACTTAATGAGAGTCTCTCTCCTACTTATACAGTGGGAGGGTTAAATAATCAAAAAGGGTTCACTGACCCCTGGAAATAAAATACTCACTAAATAAGAAGTAATGACATGTTATGAAAAAATAACTATGTCATTAACATCACTTATATTTTGTAACCTCCTTATAATATATAATAAATATATTATTTGATAAAAATTGAGTCATTAACACAACTCATAATTCCCACAATATTAAACAAACCTTGAATATAATATTCATTCATATAATATTTTTTGTATTCACTCAATACCTTGTGAATTGATTTAATAAATAAATTCAACCCATTTATTCTATGTTCAAATAATAATGAAATCATTTATTCATTAGAGATCAATTATTTTGATAACCCTTAGATTTCATGGATGGTCCCACCCTTCCCATACACATATTCACTATACTAGGGTAGACTCTTGAGTTTGCTATTGTGACCCTCTATGTCATTATCTCGATATCAGTGAATATCATTCATAGACCAAGAGTAGAGTCTACAAACCCATTATGGACCCTAAGGGATAAGGAAAATTCATATCAATAACAACCTTTAATATAAACATGAATTGTTTAATATAATCTCATTGTCTCATGATATCTCATAAAGTAGGATGCACACTTGTTTCACCATCCATTCTTGCTTTTTTGTTTTTTGATCTTACTAGATAGACTTACCTTAAACTACCTTGGCTAAGGATTTATGAATGTACTACCATCCTAATAAACCAGGCTCGAGACATCACTTCCTCAACTTGAAAGTAGAAAATTCTATCTTAAACATTCAACCAATGTCCTACAACTAATGACGCACCCAAAATAATCTACCTCACCATTACTTCAATGTTAGGGTTTTTTCCTTACATCAAAGTACATGATCAAATGGAACACATTGATAGTGATCTCAATTCAGAACACCAATACACATGTTCTTATATAGGAATGTCCAATGAAACAAAAAACAGGTGGTGTTCCTATTGGCAGGTCTACCCTCGTGATCTCACCTAGTAGAGATCACTAAGTGCCAACTTCTTGAAAAGAAGTCACAATGATTATGATCCCCTAGAACCAGGTAGTCAAACATCATCTGTGTTTAGTCAGTATGATGTATCATGACCATAATACATATGTTTAAGCTTAATGTCATAGTATCTCAAGGATCTCATTAGAGTCTGGGAACTGCTATAAAGAATGAGGATGCACATATTGTTAATAAAACTAATTAAATATTATAATCATCGCACGCAGTTTAAATAAATAATTAAAATAAAATAAAACCATTCATGCATGGTTGATGCTCAAGACTATTATATGGGTAAATTAAAAATGCAATAAAATTAAAATGAAAATAGTTTAAAGATGAGTGATTTTACTAAATTAAATAAATTATTGTAAATTCAGATAATTTAATTTAATTTGATCCAATTGTACATTTAATTTTTATTCAAATTTAAATTAATAAAATAAATTAATATTATGCCCATGATAAATTAATAATTAATAGTATTAAAATTATTTTTGTTACATACCAAAAATTAATAAATTAAATTTTGGACATTTAGAAAATTTTATGAGGCACTAAAACCCTTCCAAGCCCATTGTGAGCCTTACCAAACCCATGTAAGACCGTTTTGGGCCAGTCAAACCCCCCTACCGGGCTATTATGGGTCAGGAAAACCAACTATAGGTTTTTTATCAGGAATAAACTACTATATGGGGTCTTGGGTCAGGTAAAATGATGATAAACTTATGGGTTATCTAATCGAGACAAGGTGTAACACAATAGGGGCATCGATCGCAACTAGGGTGAAGGAACCTCACACCCGTGCTAGCTCAGTAGCTCAAGGTAGTTCAACCGAGAGGTGGGTGATCTGACACGCGGTGGTGGGGATCATATAGAGGAGGCCTGGTGTTTAGCAATGATGGTGGGCCACCATGAAAGGCACATCAGTGGTGTAGTCCATGGGTGGTTGGGACGGCAGGAGCCCGATCCAGGGAGGGTGACCAAGAGATCACAGTGTTGGACGGATACGGCGGTGGGGCTACATTCACGAGGTCGGATGATGTCGAGGATTGGAAGAGAGGTTGCCTCACTAGAAAGAAAAGTTTGATTAGTGTAGTACATAGGTATACGTGGTGACAAAAACCATGGGTGGTCAGGGTGGCTGAAGGTGATGATGGTGGCCTGGTTGGGTCGGAAGGGTGGTGGCGTTTGTAAGGAGGTGGATCCCTATGGAGAGGAGTGAAGGAAGAGACATCAATAGAAAATATTCCATAGGAAAATTATTATTAATTATAAGATACTATCTTTTTATATATTAAATAAAACTAAAACCCCCATAGACTTTATCAAGCCCGAATTTTATCATGTCAAACATGACCTATGAACCCCAGCCCCCATTTTCAAAAAAAACATTATTTTTTTATTATTGTTTTAAATAACCCACCATCCACCCTTTAATTCTCCTTTTTTTGTAATTTTAAACAGAACACAACGATAAGTTGTTTGTCAACTGTTGTTTTTTTCGTATTCCACATTCAGTGGAAAATTACCCTTTCCATATGGATCAAATCAATCCACTGGAATCTGGCCTTCGGTTCCTACTTGGACATGCTAGAAAACCTGGGGAAACCTGAATCCACACCACAAACTCTTCTCGGGACTTTAATAAACATATATAAAATATATTTTTCTAATTTTAATACAAAAAAATCAAAATTAAAATGATTCGTATCAAAAAATTTAGATGAATATATTTTTTTCCAAAATTGAATCAATGAGGTCTATTCCGTAGGGATTGAATTAATATCCTATAATAAATTTGAATCAAATTAATTTTTTTCTTGGCTAAAAAAATTAAATCAGTCCCTCTGATACCAATTTATGGTACTAGAGCTTACAGTGGAAGCTAGTGGGCTAGTGAATTAAAATTTTCATCATCAGAGTGATGAAACATCATCATCATCAATGATCTGATCCCTGGTAGAGGTCTGAGGATACTGCATAAATTTAATAAGAACATAAATTAAACTAAATGATTTCCTCATTAGAATCAAAATGCACTCAACTGTAGCTCATCACTGATGAGCATTACTCAATGGATCCGAGCTCAAACCTCTCTAAATTATCCACACATGCTCTAACAATCTTCATGGATGCTAATTGTCAGATTTTGAGTGCTAGAGAAGAGATCCAATGATTCCTTCGATGTCGATATCATCACCTTGATCACATCCCTTCAATCCATTGAAGGAATTCTCTAATCGATCACTCGATGAGAGAATTTTTCTCTCTAGGGAGTGGGAGGAGATAGAGGCTCTCATTCCATTGCAATGAATAATCACTAAATGAGAGACTCTCTCCTTCTTATATAGTATGAGGTTCTAATTCCCTGAAATGGTTCCCCGACCCCCAGAAATAAAACACCCACTAAATAAGAAGTAAATGATTTGTTATGAGGAAATAAATACATCATTAACATAATTTATATTTTATTACCTCCTTATAATATTTAATAAATATGTTATGTGATAAAATGGAAGATGCTAACTGGACTCGTAATTCCCATAGTATTAAACAAACCTTGAATATAATATTCATTCGAATAATATTTTTCTTCTATTTTATAAATGCCTTATGAATAATTTTAAAAAATAAATTCACTAAAATTATTCAATATTTGAATAATAATGAATTCACTTATCCATTGGTGATTGATTACTTGGAGAACTCTTGGACCCTCTTGTAGGACCCACCATGCCCTACACACCTATTCACCATAATAGGGGAAAATCTTAAATATGCTATTGTGTGTGATCCTATAGGACCTTATCTAAAAAATAGTAAATACCATTCACATACCAAGAGTATATTATAATAACCCTCAAGGCCCCAAATAAGATAAGGAAAATTTATAGTAATAATAACCTTTCCTACAAACACTTACTGTGTAATATAATATCTTTTTCTCGTGATATCTCATAAATTAGGATGCACCCTTGTTTCATTACCCATTCTTGCTTTATTATTTTTTATCTAACCGAGTATACATTCCTATGAGTACCTTGACCAAGGATTTATGAAGGTAATACTATCATGATCAACCAGGACAGAGATATCACAACCTCAACTCGGAAGAGACAAATTTCTCTTGACTATTCAACCCATGTCACACCACCAATGATGCACCAAACACAAGATACCTCACTATGACTTCAATGTCATGGTTTTTTTCTGACATCAAAGTACATGACAAAATAGAACACATTGATAATTATATCAAGTTAGGAGACCAATACAAATGTTTGTAGAAAAGAACACAAAATGACAACAAAAGCATGTGGTGTTCCTATTGGTGGGTACACCATCATGATCTCACTTACTATACATCACCAAGTGAAAACTTCATGAGAATAAGTCTCAATGCTTATGATCCCCTAGCACTTGATAGTTAAACATCATCTATGTCTAGTTAGTATGATGTATCTAGAGCAGAGGACATATGTTTAATATTAATGTCATAGTATCTCAAGGATCTCAATATAGCTTGGGAATACTATAAAATTTTGATACAAGAAATAATCTATGGATGTTACCATTTAAATAGTGGGTGGAGAAAGACCAACACTATAATGCTAGCGGCTCTCTCATCAGTTGTGACCTTACCTTTCTAGATTTGGATGGTTTGGATGTATATCATGTCTTTTGAATCTCAAACTCTTGTTATTTTTCTCTTGATATCATATCCTTGTATCAACTTAATCTCCGAGATGGTGTAAGCGCTTTACACCTCATGATTCCCTTGCAACTTCTTTCTTTATTGAATAATTTATTTGGGGTATGAATTGGGTGACCAATTCATTCCACCAATTTTCTTAAAAAAATCAACACTATAATGGTAAGTATACATCATGTATATTTCACTCCATACATGAAATGGTAATCGGAAATTATTGTTTAAATTAGTTCTTGGAAACCCATTATTACAACACAATTCACAATCACCCAAATAGAATCATACTTGTGAATAATCCATTGTAAACCAATGAAAAGGTCTATAGAAATCTACTCCCATTTCCAAATGGGTATAGTAATAGATTTCATCATATAAGATGGATGTTGATGCTGAAAAATAACTATTGATAGGTGAAATATTTCATGAAATAAGTCCTAATATTTAGTTTTTTACCATACCACTAAAAGTAATATTACATTGAATTTTACATTTTCTAAGTACATTGGTGAATAGACCATTTTTAATGGTGATATGCTAAAAGAAACTATTCCTAGCATGATTGGAGAACCACAATTCAGTTTTGAAAAATAAATGTTGAGTTTGAATCCTCTGTCTAATCATACATGGTATCCTCTCCATTTAGGTTTTACCTAATGGTGATACATTCAGGATATAATCATTGAATCTATTTGACTAGATCAAAAAATTTAAGAAAATTTGTGACTAAAAAATAAAACTATACTTTAATTTTATTCAGTATAGTCTAGATGCATGTCAGCAATAATACTCACTAACTACTATTCAGCATGAGATACTCTGACCATCCCATTATAATACTTCTGACATAAAAAATAATCCACTAAATTTACTTTCATAGGTGAACACACCATGTTGAAGTCAAACATCTAGAGATAATTCATCCAACATCATTGCCTCGTGTTCAGATCTCTCGGAGTGAAGATATATTTCAAGATTATATTATCATTCAAGACATTGAACTTCTCTCCAAATAGATAGTGGCTCCATGTTTTTAAATCATTGAACATTGCAGTTAATTCAATATTGTGCATCAGATTATTCATTCGTGAGATTGAAACTTCCTCAAGATATATCCCACAACATGATCTCTCTATAAAATAACACAACCCAAACCATATCCATATGCATGACAATAGACATCATAGACATGTATTGGTTCTATCATGTTAAGGATATATATTGAAGTGATCCAAGATTTATGATCCTGAAAGGATTTTTTATAATCTTCGATCCAATGAAATCGAATTCCCTTTATCATTAATAGAGTCATGGGAGAATTAATCCTATAAAAATCTTGAACAAAGCAATGATAATAGCCAGATAAACGCAAAAAATTGTGTATCTTAAAGACATTCTTGGATGGATTCATTAAATTGATGCTCTAATATTATTAGGGTAAATTTATATTCATTATTTATAAATGAAATGACCTAGGAAAGAAACTACTTGAATCTTGAAGTTTCACATAGAATTTTTTTCATAAAGTTGATGATTGTGAAATATGCTCAACAAAATCTCCAGGTTTTCCTAATGGTCATTCCTACTTTTAGAGTGGACTAAAATATCATAAAAAAATACCATGAGAAATGAATCAAGATACCTATGGAAAATATGGTTCATAAATCCCATAAAAACTTTAGGATTACTCCTCAAACCAAATGGCGTGATAATGTATTCATAATGGCCGCTTCGGCTCTAACATTTTGTCCTCTAAATATTCTACTTCTTGGATCTTAGTAGATGATATATTAATCATATATCAATCTTGGTGAATGACTTGGATCCCTTTAATTGATCAAATAGATCATTGATTAAATAATGAGAATATTGATTATTGATCATAACATGATTCATTTTATGATAATCGAAATGGAATCAAAGTAAACCTTCTTCATTCCTTACAAATTTAACCAGATTAGCCCAATGGGATGTACTTGGGATAATGAAGCCATTTTTCAACAATTAATCTAGTTGTAGCTTTATTTACTATAACTTTTTTATAGTTATTATATATGATAAAAGTGAAATCAGACCTTTCTTGGTAGTATATTGATGAAATATTTGATTTCATATTCATAGGGTAGCCTAGAGAAATCATTATGAAAACATTTTGGTTTTCTTCCACTATAGAATGAAGATTCATATTTGCGGTATCATTTTTAATTATCAATGTTATTTTTTCCTGCTAGCTAGAAAATTTTATATCTACATCCACTAATGGTATTTCACTTTTAGTATTTATATCCAAATACCCTTTGAATAAATGAATATATCCATCAGGGGATGTGAAAATTACTTTCTGATCATAGCAGTCAATATAGGCTTTGAATCCCACCAACTTGTCTATTATAAACATTATATTGAAAATATTTATCTATAAGATAGTAAACTCCCAGTGTAATTGTACTAAACCAATTATAATGGTACAAACTAGTCACTTGTATTCCTGGTGAGAAAGATGTGTTTTGATGCTCATGATGTTATGCATCATCTCCATGTTCACGCCTAATTATTTGACCAAAGAAGACAAAAGAAAATAATTTGATTCACTTGTATCAAACAAGAAATTTATAATGGTCAATTTTATAAGAATGGTACCTCACACATTTGGGGGACCTAGTTGGTAAGTTAAAATAGCCTACCCAGCATCATATTACTCCTAGTTTTATTCTATAAAATATTCCTTGTTCCCTTATTATGGTGTCAGTTGGATGATCAAGGTGTTCCTAGATTCATCTTGGTTCATTTGATTCTAAGGGAGGAAAATATTTTGATGAGATTGTATTAATTGAGAATGGGATACATGAGAGTAATTTGATCCATCTCCACTTATTGAATTTAATGTTTTTTAAGAAATATTTCTTGATATTACCTATTTTTCCACAATTTTTAAAATACCAAGGTGGTGTAGTTTTCAACTTCTTTATGGGATAAAGAGATTAACACTGAAAGCATCTCGGTATATTCCTATGACATGGTGTATAAGAGACTAATATTGTGGAATGATTCTCTAGTGCCCACCTTCCTTGGGAATATCTCTCCCTTTTCTTCTTATTCCCCATATTGGAGTTCCCAACTACACTTGGATAGAAAAAGGTGTTTCCTTCACAAGGGTTCTGAGTATGATCTCTCTCTCCCACCAGCACCTTATTCACTATCTCATTATAACCTTCAATACATAACATGGATACCTTAGGGTCAATATCTTGTTGTAGATATGCCTCTTTTATTCACACTTTCATCCTTTCACTAATAGCGACATACGGTGAAAAATGAACCGGGTTCATAAAATGAGTAGCATATTTAGTAAATTATATATTTCCTTTTTTATATAGAACAGGTCTATTGTCCTCACTAGCTAGAAGGTGTATGGATAAAACTTTTTATTAAATAGTTTATTGAACCCTTCCCAAATTAAACATTGATCTAGATTATATTAAAGAGTTAAATCCCACCACTCCAGTTTCGGGTATTCTAGAATTTATGTCACTTGCATGAAATTCATCACAAATAGATTTTTGAAAAATTTGTATGTTCTTTGCATCTTACTGATCCATTATTCTTCTTACTCAGGTCTTGAATCACCCTAAAATTTCATTGGATTATGATTCTAGAATTCTGACCAATGATTCACGTGATAAGGTACCATAACACAAGGTCCCCTGTCAATAACTTGGAATGATTGAACAATACTTTGGACTAGTTCTTTGTTCACCAGTTGTTTAGGTGGAACTACATTATCAACTAGGCCCTCTTTCTAATTTCTTATTCTCTTAATCGGTGAGATTTTCATTTAATAACCATATCAGAATTTCAAATTAATCATTTTATTATTTCCTTTTTTATTATTATATCATATATAATGTAAAAACAATCAAGATCATAATATAATAATATCAAAATCAAATAATCATCAGATAAATTCAGTCCTAGTAGGTTGTCTATCTACTAATTCTTGAAACTCTACTATCATTGGTTAAACCCATGATGATGAAGTGAAAACACACCTAGAAGCTTTTAAAAAATAATTTTATACTTGAACCACCTTGCTAACTTGAATCTCAGCATAAATAGGTCATCTATGTATTTTTATGATATAAATTTCAAGTCCTGACACATCATAGCTCCTTATTACTACCCTAAAATATGTACTAAAACAAATTGATACCATATATAATAACCTAGCACTAACCTTTAACTTGGAAAGACCCAATGTACCGTTGATTTTAGGTGAAATTCCCCAGACACCAATGGTTGGAAATAAATGTCATGGGTTTAGGAAGAAAGAGGGGGACATTTTACCCTTTTTAAAAACACATAAGAACACACACATGCATCTACAAAAATAAAAACAAACCAAGATAACTATATAAATTATGCATGAATAAATCTGAGAACTAAGACAATAAAAATACCAATAATCAAAGTAACAACATAAACAAATAATCAAAACTGGGACTCTAAAATAAAGTAATACTCAAGAACCAATGAGGCACCAATCAAGACTCCCAGAACATGACCAACTCCCAAGATTCATCTCTAGAATCCATGACCACTACATCAAGAAATTCTTCTAGAGAAATACAAAATATTATCCATTATAATATCATAGAAAATTGTGCATTAACATGCATGCAGGTGCATTCAGAAGGGGTGAGTAATATTTCCCTATAGGAAACCCCCAAGAGACATTTCCCACATTCCACTAAAATAATTATTAGGTTACTCAAAATTTTATAAAATAGATGTATAAAATATGAAAATAGTTTCACAGATAACATATAAACTAAAAGTAAGAATATCAAAGAAGTATATCAAATGTATAGTTTTTAATAAAGAGTAGGCATGAATATTTTAAACCCACTTATCATCAATAGTTTCAGTTCTCTCTCAGACACACAAAAATATGAATATTTAATTTAAGTTTGTATAATTGTGAAGGGTGGCTCATCCTTTACCAATTTTTA
This sequence comes from Viscum album, assembly GCA_963277665.1. NCBI lineage: Eukaryota > Viridiplantae > Streptophyta > Magnoliopsida > Santalales > Viscaceae > Viscum > Viscum album. The sequence continues at coordinate 840,026,278 of OY728167.1, forward strand.
AATTGGTGATATACCTTCTCATGTAGTTGGTCCAGTACTGAGTACCAATTTTGTACCAACAAGGACCCATAAAATACATTATGAATACATGCTGAATCTATTATTTTTCTATGTTTTCACACCAAAATCCTATTTTTGTTTTTAAGGGAAACCAATAATAATTTTATCATACATGTTGTGGGAATCACCCAAAACCCATGTTTTCAAGATCAGCAAGCAAGAGTAATTTCCATTGAAGAATCATCAAGAGTTTAAATAAGAAGTAATTTATTTATATATAATAAAGACTTTGAATTACATATAAAGTGGACAAAGGGAAAAACCACCTACCTTGAATTTGTTTGATATGAAGAATCTTTACACGATCTCATGGGTCTTGGATCTTCCTTTTATTTCTCTAACAAATCACAAGAAGGTTCAATCAAAACTTTTTATGATCCCACCAATACAGCCATAAATACCCCATTATAGATTTTTTTTTCAGGATTAAATTAGTGGATCTGGATTATAAGGGGATAACATAACCCTTACATCTTGTTTCCATGGTCCAATGATTAACGATTCATTAAAGACATGGTTTAGAAGTTTAAGATCACCGAAAAATCCTTAGATGGTCCATGGGTTTGAGAGGAATGAGTAGAAAAAATTGTATATGGAAGGGAATTGAGATTGATAAATTTGATGGACCAAAAATTATAGATACCCGAAGCCTGACGTACATGGACATTACATTACTTTTTCGGAATACTTAGTACATAACAAAAACACACGCACAAGGATCGTAATAGTTTAGTGTCTTTGGAAACTTGGAATATAATCTTCTAATCGTGGTGAAAGATCTTCAACATCTCCCATAAAGATCTTCCTTTTTTTCTACCTAAAACCTTTCTTTATATCCTGGGGAAAAGAAAACATAAAAGGGTGAGCTCAAATGATCAGTAAGGGTAAAAAAAAGAAATATCAATCACATCATATACATAAGAACATAACTTTTGGAAATCTTATCCTGCAAAAGAGATCATAATATCATAACATGGGATAAATCATAGAAGTGAAATGTAATCCCAATAATCATAACTTAAAACCTGAAAATTTGTGGCATATACACATAATCATAGAGAATCATTTCTTATTAGTCAAGACTCATTGCCAAGACTATCTTAGTGGACAAAGTCCATTTCTGAACCGAGTCACCCTCGTTTCAGTCCTGTTTCACTGAACCGGTATAACCTACCATTCCAGCCATGTCTATCTCATGAGATATAAAATCTTTACCCAATGCATTGGAGGGAGATATAGGTCCCACCCATCTCATAATGATACCATTCTTATGTGTTCCACAAAATCATAAACCATACATCATTGCATAACCCATGTAATAAAAATGGGAATCATAAACATCGCGACATCATCAAAAAATTCATATAAGATAAAGGAATTCATAAAAATAATTCCATCACAACATAATCAAATCAATGTAATAATAGGGATATAAACAAAACCCTATGTTATCTTAGATGGAAAATAATTTTGATAAAACACTTGAACTCCATTCTTGAGGAAAATATAATTTCTACTTCAAAAACATTTTTCCTTTCTTAACATGTCATACAATTCTAAACTAAAAGAAGTTGATTAAAAATAAACTTGAAAACTTGTAAGGGAAGATTCTTGGAAATAATGTTTTAAAAATCCATTCCTTCCGTATAAGTTAAAAAAAACATTCTTCTCGTACTTTTGTCGGAAAAGTCAAAAAGTACCTCGTACGAAAAACGACAAAAGATTCCTTTCATATCCTTTACTAAAAACACACCTAAGGGTAAAATTGGATTTAAACAATTTTAGGTGGATGGAAATAATATTACATATTGAGGAAACATGTATGTGGATGATAAAATACACCCCAGTAAATACTAAAGTATAAACAATCTCGGATAAAAATGAGATTGTGATATTTCCCTTACCTTAGGTCCGATATGATTTGTACATGTCCGAACCTCCTGTATAATGATTTAAATAATGTTATTGGATTATTCCAGAATCATACTTATTGTTATGATATCATATATGGTCATATTCTTAGCTTCTTATTAGTAATATTTCATTACTACTTGTTATTCGGGTGTTTATTACTTTTTGTTCTTATGCGTGTTTTGTCGAATAAATTCTTATTCTTATCTTTAGGTTATAGATAACTCATTTCCAAAATGGTATTAGTGTAATATATATCATATTCATTCATTCAATTAATTTATATAATCATTATGAAATGAAGATCATGTAGAACGAGTCGCATCACATCGTGGAGACGATATTCTGTACGTACGCACGAGTGATGATATCGTTCCTCTGATCGTGGAATTGTATTGGAGTGTATGTATACTATTTCAAAATCAATATCACTTTATAATAGTCATATATAGTCATTATTTACACCATTATACACATCCAAGTAAGGTGGTGGTGTAAAATAGATTACACCACGGCGTGGAGACGGTATTCCGTACGTACGCACACGCGGTGATTTCTTTTTCTGTAGGATGAATAGATAGTGAAATAGGGTTGTTTCATAATTATAATAACATATCAGTATATTAGTGATACTGATGTTATTACTTCATAATGAAACAACTAAAGAAGAAGAAGTGGAAGAATAAATAAAGATGAAAGAATCGGTAACGGACATTACCTCTTCTTTGAAGTGCTTCTTTGAGACCTCCTTTTAGGGAACTAAAATTGGTCTTTGAAGAAGACCAGGACCTCTAGGATGTTTCTAGGGAAGTGGAGAAGGGAATTTGGCAGGGGTTGTCCGAGCTTGAAGGCTCAATGTGGTGTGAGGAAGAGAGGGAGGAGAGGGGCACCTTAGGAAAATCTCAAAATATTATTTTACATTAAGGTCAAATTCAGTTTATAATGGTTCCAAAGGGTCTTATTTCGAAGATACAGTGGGGATGGGTCTAACTCCTCTCATCCAATAGGATTTAGACAAGTTTAGGTTATTATTTTAACCTTATCAATTAGATTTAACTCTATGTTAAATAATTTAACTTTTACCGTGTCTTTTTGTTTTCTTACACTATATGGTTAATAAACTTACCATAACAAGCCAAACGAACCCCAAGTTGTTTATTATTAATATATCTATCCTTATATAAGTCATTTGGCCGAACCGTAGGTTTTTATGAATTAAATAACAATTAATAATATAATATTTTTTTTAAAACTAATTTATGTCAATTTTGACACAATTTGGTACATGATTTTTATGAAATTCATAACAGAATGATAAGTTCGAACCAAGTTACTTATATCAACTATAACATGTAATATTATCCTAGAAAATTAATTTAAGTCATAAAAAGTCTCAAATTACATTTATTTGGGCATTTATAACATCAATTATGTCAATATTTCATTAATAAGACAATTACTGCATCATCATTGTGTCATAATAAATGATAATTATTTAATCCCTAAGAATTATAAATAAATTCATATGATGTAGATAATTGTATTAGATTTCTGGATACTATTTATGTTCTAAGTTTCAAGAAGTTTATCACTAAATTAAAATTATTATACTTATAATATTTAAGAAAGTGACATGTTGTCACATTCTTTGGTTTTAAAAATAGTTAAATTATTTTCATGGAAAAAAGTCCATAAAATGAATCTAATCCGACCCTTAGGTTATATGGGTCTACTTTCAGCCATCCAATAGGATTTTTCCAAGTGTTATGGTAATTTTATAATCTTATATTTACCCTTAATTACCCGATTTACCTTTAACTATAGTAAATAAAATTTACCGTAGTTACTATTCACAATGCCCAAAAAATAAAAAAGTAGCTTATTAACATAATTTGGACCCACTGATTCCAAATATGGAATCCATTTTTCCAAATTAAATACACAAAATATGAATAAATTAAATTAAAATTAATCCCGTTGTCGAAAGAAAATGGGTTTTTCTTTAAAACATTGCAAAAGATTGAATTGATTTAACCTACGAATTCAAGGTAAAATCAATACTAATGACATAAATTATATTAAATGGTAAAAATATATTCTATTTACACTTTAAAACCATTCAATATTATAATTTAACCACATAATATATTACGATGAAAAAAGTTGTTTTTAATTAAAATATAGCGTGTTTTTACTATTCATTAAAATATGAAAGTTATCGGAAAAATATCAAAACTTTATCTAATGTAATTTTTTATATCCTGATTCAAAAGAAAAATTTTATTTTTTCAAATTGAACTTATAAACATGTCAAAAACTAGATTTAAAGTGGGTGCGCCATCAAAAGGCGGCAAATCTGCATTTTTTGAAAAATACTTATTTTTCCCGAAAAATTTATTTTGTTCTTATACCATGTTCTAGAAATCTGTAAGATGAATTATAATGTTACAAAATTCAAAATTTAGTTAACACTATTCATAACGGCTAGTTCATAACAATATTATAATAATATATCGTTGTTTAGTAAAACCTGGTATTGCGTACAACACACGCTATCGAGGAAGGTCGTGATTGCGTGTAATGCAAGCCAAGTCAGGATTGTGTGTTGTGAAAGAATCCTTCGTTGTTTCGTATAACAGAATCCAACCATATTTCATTTATACATTGAATATATATATATACTCAATGTTGCGTAGAATAACTATTATCAAAATTGTGTGTAACACGATCCAAGAATAGTGTTGCGTATACTGAAAGCTAATACGGTGTTTCGTATAGCGCAAGGTAATCTTGGTGTAGCATACAACGCAATACATTAATGAAATTAAAAGAATATTTTTCATAAAATCTCGAGGTGTTACATTCTACCCCCCTTAAAATTAATTTCGCCCTCGAAATTCGTCGGGGTTATAAATGGTTTACTACTCGAAAGTTTCTTTAATAGAAACGCACATCGTAAAAAAGAATACCAAAACTTGGCTTTAAAAACTGAAGTATGAAATCTAACGATTACCCAAATAAACTAATAACTGGGTTTCCACATATGTAAAAATATGGATATGGAGGAGAAATCTAACCATCATGTTCGGATGGAGAGTGGTAGAGAACATGGATATGGAAAAGCCAGTAATCACAAAGCCATAAATTTGTGACGATCTAAGGTACCATATGATTCATCAGATATAAGAGCACTAGGACAACATTTTTGGTTTTCAAGATCATTTCCCTAAAGTTTATGAAATTGGAATTAGAAGAAATACTTTCATGATTTTGGTATAGTCTCACTGTTTGTCGTTCTTTGGACAATTTCCACTTCATCTCTTAAAGAAATGAAGTTGAATTTGTCATTCGTGATGTGTTAGCAGATCATGTGATAGAATGATGGGTCATTCCATCTATCTCAAACAAAAGGTTAGAAAAGTTATCAAAAAAATACATAAGTCCATCTATAGTGAGATTAATCATATATAGTTCCTAAAATGGACTTATACTTCATATATCATACTGCTTAATATAATAAAACTAGTTTCTACTAAATAGGGACTTCTTGTAGGCCAGTGGTAGGCGATAATGGCCAGTCGCACTTCGGTTGTGGGTTCGATTCCCATAGCCTTGTCCGACGTGATGGGCTATCGCCCGTCCTGCAGGTTGTCCTTTTTCTAAAACTACATTACTATAACATCACATAAATAATATCAAAAAAAAGTTCTATCCTTAAACAATACTAACTTATAGTTAACATAATCCATTCAAATCTTTAGGCTTATCTAAAATACTTCGGTCCAAGCTCATAGTATAAAGAAAATGATTACTTGAAATGTCATCAACCAAGCATGTGAATACCATCATTTATCCCCCATATATCTTGTTGGTTACATTCCAATCATGTGAATACCTTAATGATGTATTCTCTTGAAAAATGAATACCCATTAAACCTTAGTGAAAACATTAATTCAGTCAAAAGTTAACTCTTTCCACATACCAAAATCCAAAAATTCTATATACTCAAACCATGATATAACCTTCTCCTTATATCAGTCATGAGCTCATGAATACTATCAAACATTTAATTTTCTCCTTATCCCTTCATTATGCGCATATCATCTACATTCCAAAAATATCTGAATAACATTTCATGGATACTGGTACCATTAATCATACACTTTCAAAACTCAAGGAAAGACAACAGTGTAACAATCCTTAGATGTCTCTTTATTCCATAGTACCATGAGATTACTTATACAACATTACACATGATAAACAAGTAATCATTACACTACATTATTAAACAATTGACTGAGCTTCAACAATTCTTTCATCTCACATATCATTTGTAGTCTCTTCATCATCATCCACATAAATACTACCCATACGACCATACTGATTCTCTTCATGAGACTTTCCCTTAGGGCATTGGTTTGCATAATGCTCGTACATTCCACATTTAAAACATTTAACCATTGTTGATGTCGTAGCAATACCATTATCCTCATCCCTGGTGTTAACTGAACCTTTTCCTTTGCACTTACTGGCTTTGTGTGCTTATTTTCCACACCCAAAGCATTTTCCAGTTCTCTTGAAACATTCTCCTTGATTCCTCTTCCCACATGATTTACATAGGGGAAATTGAACTTTCTTTCCTCTATGATCATCAGGAAACTCCATCTTTCTCTTATTAGCCGAGTCAGGAAACTTACCAAATTTTACTTTATTGATCATATTATGAGATTGCTGATTCGTCATAATAATGATATTTGGACTTCCAAATCCCATTTCATTTGGTTCCTCATGAATAATATCATTCCATTGTCCATCATATCCTCCATTATCGTGAATTATCTTGTTTCCAGCCATTTTCTAAAACCCAAAAAGAATAGTGTGAGAGGAAAAATCATAATAAAGGGGGATTAACTTCAATATCTAACATCTTTGGTTTAATCTAATATCGTTACCATAGTTCTAGGACTATATCCTATACGTATACTTATCCTTAGGGGCATCCCTAGACATACCTTAGAAATATCTCTAGGGATCTCACTAACGTTTTCGCATCCTAGTTTCCAAAGGTTGACTAAACTTTTCCTCTGATACCAACTGTAGAGACCAGAGGCCTAATGTACATGGACATTACATTACTTTTGCGGAATACTTAGTACATAACAAAAACACACACACAAGGATCGTAATAGTTAAGTGTCTTTGGAAACTCGGAATATAATCTTCTAATCGTGGAGAAAGATCTTCAACATCTCCCATAAAGATCTTCCTTTTTTTTTCTACCTAAAACCTTTCTTTATATCCTGGGGAAAAGAAAACATAAAAGGGTGAGCTCAAATGCTCATTAAGGGTAAACAAAAGAAATATCAATCACATCATATACATAAGAACATAACTTTTGGAAATCTTATCCTACAAAAGAGATCATTATATCATAACATGGGATAAATCATAGAAGTGAAATGTAATCCCAATAATCATAACTTAAAACCTGAAACTTTGTGTCATACACACATAATCATAGAGAATCATTTCTTATTGGTCAAGACTCATTGCCAAGACTATCTTAGTGGACAAAGTCCATTTCTGAACCGAGTCACCCTCGTTTCAGTCCTGTTTCAATGAACCGGTATAACCTACCATTCCAGCCATGTCTATCTCGTGAGATATAAAATCTTTACCCAATGCATTGGAGGGAGATATAGGTCCCACCCATCTCATAATGATACCATTCTTATGTGTGCCACAAAATCATAAACCACACATCATTGCATAACCCATGTAATAAAAATGGGAATCTTAAACATCGTGACATCATCAAACAATTCATATAAGATAAAGGAATTCATAAAAATAATTCCATCACAACATAATCAAATCAATGTAATAATAGGGATATAAACAGATGGAAAATAATTTTGATAAAACACTTGAACTCCATTCTTGAGGAAAATATCCTTTCTACTTCAAAAAAAATTTTCCTTTCTCAACATGTCATACAATTCTAAACTAAAATAATTTGATTAAAAATAAACTTGAAAAAATGTAAGGGAAGCTTCTTGGAAATAATGTTTTAAAAATCCATTCCTTCCGTATAAGTTAAAAAAAACATTCTTCTCGTACTTTTGTCGGAAAAGTAAAAAAGTACCTTGTACGAAAAACGACAAAAGATTCCTTTCATATCCTTTACTAAAAACTCACCGAAGGGTAAAATTGGATTTAGACAATTTTAGGTGGATGTAAATAATATTACATATTGAGGAAACATGTATGTGGATGATAAAATACACCCCAGTAAATACTAAAGTATAAACAATCTCGGATAAAAATGAGATTGTGATATTTCCCTTACCTTAGGTCCGATATGCTTTGTACGTGTCCGAACCTCCTGTATAATGATTTAAATAATGTTATTGACTTATTCTAGAATCATACTTATTGTTATGATATCATATATGGTCATATTCTTAGCTTCTTATTAGTAATGTTTCATTACTACTTGTTATTCAGGTGTTTATTACTTTTTGTTCTTATGCGTGTTTTGTCGAATAAATTCTTATTCTTCTCTTTAGGTTATAGATACCTCATTTCCAAAATGGTATTAGTGTAATATATATCATATTCATTCATTCAATTCATTTATATAATCATTATGAAATGAAGATCATGTAGAACGAGTCGCATCACATCGTGGAGACGGTATTCCGTACGTACGCACGAGTGATGATATCATTCCTATGATCGTGGAATTGTATTGGAGTGTATGTATACTATTTTAGAATCAATATCACTTTATAATAGTCATATATAGTCATTATTTACACCATTATACCCATCCAAGTAAGGTGGGGGTGTAAAATAGATTACACCACGGCGTGGAGACGGTATTCCGTATGTACGCACGCGCGGTGATTTATTTTTCCGTAGGATGGATAGATGGTGAAATAGGGTTGTTTCATAATTATAATAACATATCAGTATATGAGTGATACTGATGTTATTACTTCATAGTGAAACAACTAAATAAGAAGAAGTGGAAGAATAAATAAAGATGAAAGAATCGGTAACGGACATTACCTCTTCTTTGAAGTTCTTTTTTGAGACCTCCTTTTAGGGCACTAAAATTGGTCTTTGAAGAAGACCAGGACCTCTAGGATGTTTATAGGGAAGTGGAGAAGTGAATTTGTCAGGGGTTGGTCGAGCTTGAAGGCTCAATGTGGTGTGAGGAAGAGAGGGAGGAGGTGCCCTTTTATAAGGGAGGAGAGGGGCACCTTAGGAAAATCTCAAAATATTATTTTACATTAAGGTAAAATTCGTTTTATAATGGTTCCAAATGGTATTATTTAGAAGATAAAGTGGGGATGGGTAGAAATCCTCTCATACAATAGGATTTAGACAAGTTTAGGTTATTATTTTAACCTTATCAATTAGATTTAACTCTAAGTTAAATAATTTCACTTTTACCGTGTCTTTTTGTTTTCTTACACTATATGGTTAATAAACTTAACATAACAAGACAAACGAACCCCAAGTTGTTTATTATTAATATATCTATCCTTATCTAAGTCATTTGGCCGAACCTTAGATTTGTAGGAATTAAATAACAATTAATAATATATTATTTGTTTTAAAAACTAATTTATGTCAATTTTGACACTATTTGGTACATGATTTTTATGAAATTCATAACAGAATGATAAGTTCGAACCAAGTTACTTATATCAACAATAACATGTCATATTAACCTAGAAAATTAATGTAAGTCATAAAAAGTCTCAAATTACATTTATTTGGGCATTTATAACATCAATTATGTCAATATTTCATTAATAATACAATTACTGCATCATCATTGTGTCATAATAAATGATAATTATTTAATCCCTAAAAATTATAAATAAATTCCTATGATGTAGATACTTGTATTAGATTTCTGGAGACTATTCATGTTTGAAGTTTCAAGAAGTTTATCACTAAATTAAAATTATTATACTTATAAGATTTAAGAAAGTGACATGTTGTCACATTCTTTGGTTTTAATAATAATTAAATTATTTTCATGGAAAAAAGTCCATAAAATGAATCTAATCTGACCCTTAGGTTATATGGATCTACTTTCAGCCATCCAATAGGATTTTTCCAAGTTTTAGGATAATTTTATAATCTCATATTTACCATTAATTACCCGATTTACCTTTAACTATAGTAAATAAAATTTACCGTAGTTACTATTCACAATGCCCAAAAAATAAAAAGTATCTTATTAACATAATTTGGACCCAATCATTCCAAATATGGAATCCATTTTTCCAAATTCAATAAAAAAAAGATGCAGAAATTAAATTAAAATTAATCCCATTGTCGAAAGAAAACGGGGTTTTCATTAAAACATTGCAAAAGATTGAATTGATTTAACCTACGAATTCAAGGTAAAATCAATGCTAATGACATAAATTATATTAAATGGTAAAAATATATTCTATTTATACTTTAAAACCATTAAATATTATAATTTAACCACATAAGATATTACGATGAAAAAGGTTGTTTTTAATTAAAATATAGCGTGTTTTTACTATTCATTAAAATATGAAAGTTATCAGAAAAATATCAAAACTTTATCTAATGTAAATTTTTATATCCTGATTCAAAATAAGAATTTTATTTTGTCAAATTGAACTTATAAACATGACAAAAACTATATTTAAAGTGGGTGCTCCATCAAAAGGCGGAAAAACTGCATTTTTTGAAAAATACTTATTTTACCCGAAAAATTTATTTTGTTCTTATACCGTGTTCTAGAAATGTGTAAGATGAATAATAATGTTATAAAATTCAAAATTTAGTTAACACTATTCATAACGGCTAGTTCATAACAATATTATAATAATATATCGTTGTTTAGTAAAACCCGGTATTGCGTACAATACACGCTATCGAGGAAGGTCGCGATTGCATGTAATGCAAGCCAAGTCAAGGTTGCGTGTTGTGAAAGAATCCTTCGTTGTTTTGTATAACAGAATCCAACCATATTTCATTTATACATTGAATATATATATATATATATACTCAATGTTTTTTAGAATAACTATTATCAAAATTGTGTGTAACACGATCCAAGAATAGTGTTGCGTATACTGCAAGCTAATACGGTGTTGCGTATAGCGCAAGGTAATCTTGGTGTAGCGTACAACACAAGACATTAATGAAGTTAAAAGAATCTTTTTCATAAAATCTCGGGGTGTTACAAAAATCATTCATAAAATGACATAAAAATCATCTTTTCAATCTTCAAAATTCCATAAATACCGAAATTCAGGTCACCTATACTTTTAAATCTTAAAAAACTAATCATGGTATGAATAAAAATTCATGCCATGAATAGATTCAGAGAAAATACTCAAGAAAAATCCCAAAAATTCATTTATTACATGAATGAAATTCATATCATCTACCCAAAAACCATTTACATCCTTAATAACCATTCATGATGTGAACCGAATCATATAGCTATACTCCCACTTTCAAGCAAATTTCTTCTTGGAATAACACCATCAATTCAACCCAATCACTCCAAACATGAAAGAAACAATATAAAAAATTTATATTCCACAAACCATGGGTGTCACCTAAAACCCCTTGTTCCTAACACAACTATGGTAATGAATTTTCCTACCAGGTCCCTCTTTAGTATATATCAATTCTCTCATGTGTGAAACAAAAATATATTTATTAAGTAAATTATATATATATATATATATATATATATATAAATACACCATTTCTGAACCTCGATTAAAATACCCCAAAGAGAAAAGAAAATTTCTTGAGATCAATGAATACATTTATGAAATTTAAAATCTAGTTACTAGGATTAATTTAAAATTTTACCCTTTTTAAATGTATAGGGATTCAAAAGATATAATTTTTCTAGGTCTACCACAATGAAAAACATGGGCTAAAACAATCTCCCCATGTTTATAATTTTCATCATTGAAAATAGAAAAATAGATACAAAAAACCATGAATCACTAAAATCAACCCCATATGAATGGATAATATACATTTTCTTGTGCTTCCTTCACTTTTAGTGGGTTCTAGAATCTACACACACCTATAACATGAAAAACATGAGAACTAAATCCTATTTAAATCACATTAATTTGGACTTTCAATTCCAGGACTCCACTTTCCCCACATTCAATTATAAACTCACTCTCATTGGTATGAAATTCCTTAATATATAAATAAAATCAAATTTCAAAAATAATTAAAGGCTTATATAAGAATATACCCTATAACCTCGTGTATTTCATCTTCATAGTATGAATCAAAACCATGAACTATTAACATTTACTCAAAAGTGGTTCCATAACCATTTTGTCCCCTATGAGAATATTTTTCTACCCAAATTTATAATTTTTAACCCCAAAAAATATCATATGTATACAATATTTTTACAAAAAAAAACCTTTAAATTGGGTACATCAATGATAAAACCATTCAATCCATACAATAGTTTCATGGTAATACGTTTCTCAATGGATTTACATTACTTCTTATCATCTTTTGAAAAGTTTTACATATCAATGTAACCATCTCACGGAATGAATATAACACCAACAATTACATTTCAACATTCTTATTACCTCTACAAGGGTGACATTCTTGAACCAATTTCTTTTGATAAACTCTCATACACCACCATGGATTACCTAGTTTATTCATATTTACTATAACATCCTGACCTGGGAGCCATTTAAGCTATATCCCAAGTCGGTCAGTCACATGGCCTCAAGTGCGCATCTATATATGCCAGAGGCTACCGACTGGCAGTGAGGTTCTAATGATGGTATGGTGGGGAGACTAAAAACACATGATCAGAGTAGCAAAACAGTACATAAATATTTGAATCAACAACTAGAGAAGATAAATAGTAAAGCGGTGTAAAATAACAATAACTAATAAAATGGAAAATTATAAATGATACAATCATGCATGCCCATGTGATGATACAATGTACAATAAGAGATGTATAGTGGGTAAATACATAAAAATACAAAATAAATTAAACAAAAATCCCCAAGAGCTATCTCTATGACCATCCTAAGATTTGGATTAGTCCTATTCCCCAAAGTTCTCATGTACAAGTGTAATAGCACAACCATAAATCCCTAATTTTGAACCTGTAACCATGAGGTTGTCTGGGTGCCCAGTGTAATAGCGGCCAAAATAGGATATGAGATATACTCGGTAGGCCACCACCAATGGTGTATAATAAAATCCTGTCCATGAATATACAATCAAATAGTGTTAAATTATATCAATAAGATAAAAATAATTAAATGTAAATAAGTCAGACCCAGGTTCCTCAAAGGACACCTTGCCAACCATGCCTACTTTATTCGAAGCTAGAATACCTCTGAATATGTGTCACCATGTATATAGGTATTTATATATATAAGTATGTATATATGTGCGTGTTTTATATATAATAACATATATATCCATGTATATATGTGTGTGTGTAGTACTTTTCAGGACCTGAGGTGTAACTCAAGCGTCTTTGTATAATATAAGAGTCTCTTATTTTAAATAAGGGTCACCATGACCGAGTATAAAAAACAATATAGTATATCATGTAGAGTATTGTAACACCCCAAGCTTCCATGGTACGTTTCCCTTTTAATAATGCAATAGTTTGCGTTGTACGCAATTTCGAGATTCTGACACACCACGACCAATCAAACTAGCCGTTATGAATAGTAATACCCACTTTTTGAAATTTTATAAATTTTATTATTTAAACTGGTCTTAATTTTTGGATTCGGAATATAAAAATTATATTAGGGTGCATTTTTGGTATTTTTCTGAAAACTTTCAGTTTTTGATGAATAGTGAAAATACAAAATTTTAATTAAAAACAACTTTTTTAATCAAAAATAATTTATAGTGTTAAATTATAATTTTGAGTTGTTTAAAAGTATAATTAGATTATATTTTTACCATTTAATCCAATTTTGGTCATTGGATGTAATTTCACATTTAAACTAGACATAAACAAGTGTTAATCTTTTGATAGTTATTATTTCTTAAAAACACGCTTTTTGTTTTGAAAACGAGAATTAATTTTAAATTAATTTCTTCCACTTATTTGTTTTGAATTTGGAAAAATGGATTCTATATTTAGAATCAGAATCCCCAAATTTTGTAAATTGGTAACTTTTATTTTTAGACTTTATGAATAATTACTTTACTAAATATTTTATTTACCATGGTTAAAGGGTAAATCCAGTAAATTAGGGTAAACAAATAATATTATAATAATATTAAATTACCCTAAAACATTTACTAACCCTATTTTTTGATACATTTCCAACCATGAGAATCCTTGGGCCGATTTTGGGACCCCATGGAGCCACTTGTAAGTGATAATGACACTTTATATTAATTAATTTAAAGTAAAGACAAAAATTACATAAGCATGTATCTTTTAGTAAAGAAAATTTTACATGGGGCTATATAAGTTATATCATAGACTATAAATATTAATTTTAAAGATAAATATATTTTCTAGATCATGGTATTTTTTTATAATTTTTAGACATCAAATAAATAAAATTATTTGTGACACAATAATGATACAGTGTTTACCTCATTAATAAATGATTTAAATAAATAAGATTATAAAAATTAAAACAATATCCAAAAACTATCCAATTATTAATGGATGATTTTTTTTCAAACATAATTCATCTTAGCTTCTACTTTAATGAGTTTTTGACCTTTAGAAACCGAAAACCATTATATAATAAAATAATATTTTCAAACATTCCTAAAGAGCCCCTCCTCCCCCTTATAAAAAGACATCACCTCTACCCCATTTCTCACACCTCACAAGACCCTTGTATCTCCCATACTCTACCCAATTAATCTCCATAAATCCATATATTGCTCTTATAAGCATTACCTTAGGAAGAAGGCACTTCAATTAAGCCTTTTGGTTCAAATGAAAGGGAGTTAACCAATTTAATGGTAACATCTACTCTTAAGTTCTTTTCCTTTATTTTACTTATCCAACCGCCTAAACTCTCTTTATTACTTTATTTTATAACAACACCAGTATATTAAATATACTAGTTTATTGTTATGAGAATTTTTTGAACTACACATACACACATCTCCATCCAATGGGTATAGAAAATGTTGTTTTTGTGGACGGCAAACTACTGCCTCACAAAACGATGATTGTTCAATCTTAGACTACCACCTCTTATGGTGGCCATTATGATGGAAATGTAATTATATATGATATTTATGATATTTATTTTATATATAAGCTTATTTAATTCTCTCTTATATCATACCTTTATTATTTTTGTGTTGTATATATACGATAATTTCATTTGAGGAAGTGCGGACTACCACCCCCTCAAAGTGATATGACTCATCCATACCATACATGGAACGTATAAAGGATAGTGTTAATGAACTTATGTAACATATATAAAATATTATATTATACTGTAATAATAATATACCTATGTATCATTTGGTTTTCTTTCCTTTTAAAATAAAAAAAATGAAATGGAAGTAGCGTTCGTGAGTACATACGGATTACCGTCTCCACGAACGGGATGAGATTCATTCCCCATAGTAATAATTCAAGTATAATTTTCATTTGATTATTATAAATAATATTTAAGAACATAATATCATTCTGGATAAGAATCAAATACATTTTATCCATTAAAAACATGACTTTTGTAACAAAAAATATAAAGAAAAACGAATTAATTAACACCCGAAACAATGATACTACTAAAATATTATTAACAAACCAATATTAGAAGATCATATATAATATCATATTTATTTATGTGATTATTTTATAATTTAATAAAACTTATTTAACTATTATACAGGAGGTTAACGTACCCTCCACCAAGGAAAAGTACAAGGTAAGCGTTAATTTCACAATCTCCTTATTATCGAAGGTTGTTTTTACGTATCTATTGGGACCTCTTTATCATCCACGTCCGTATTTTCTTAAAAATGTATTTAAAAACTTTTTTAATATTTAGTAGACTATGGGTTAAAGTAATTTATACCCTTATTTTACCTTATATGTTTTGAAAGTAATCTTTCCATCATTTTCCAAACAAGGTGCTTTATGACCTTTTCAACAAAACTAAGGTAAAAATGTTTTTTTAACTTATACGGAAGGTGAGGATATTTTCCGCCATTATAACATCATCGAAAATTCTCTTACAATATTATAAGAATATTTTCAAAATAAATGTTTTATTTTATAATTATTTGACTCTTAAATTATTTCAAAATAAAAAGATATATTTCTCTCAAATAGTTTTGATTTCATCTATGTCAACATTCTTTGATAAATTTTACACATGTTTGAAGTTGATTTATTACGATACAAATATTCCATATTTTATTTAAGGTTTTGTGATATGTTTGACTATGGATGTGTTATTTTTATAACATTCATGGTTTATGGTTAAAGTATTGACATTTCGTATGCTAGTTTTAATACGAAGGTTTATGTTATGTTTCAACCTTTTCATATGAGGAATGTATTGGAATTAGTAAGTGATGGGTGGAGCCTGATATAGATCATCGGTGCATCAGTAGGTATCATGAGACAATTAGACATGGAATTGGTTGAGGCCTTTACCAATTTGATTTATGGTTTTGGCCGAGGCCTTAATCATTTTTAGATTTCTTGGCCTAGGCCTTGAAAAAATGTTTCAGAATGTCCCGCATTGTACATTACCTCATTATGAAAATAATATTGATGGTTCATGTGGTTATTCGACTAGTAGAATACCCATGAATATGTTTTATTATGGAATTATTTACTCAACTCATATTCCTAACATAAAGTGTTCATGTTTTTTATTTGTAAACGCATGTGTTTTCAATTATTCAACATGTCTAATGTTTATGTTACCTTCCGTTGTATTCCTTAATCTTACTGAGTGTTTGAGATCACCCCTTTATTATGTTTCATTTTCCCAGGATATGAATAAGTTAGTTATGAGTGACTTTCAGGAATAATCTGGGAGGATTGGATGTTTCTAATGAAATAAATTAGTATTGTATTTCTTTTCAAGTTGTAATGTTAAACTTATGTATGTGTCTTGTTTTGAAGTCTACTAAACTGATCAATCTTTCGGGACTTGATTCCTTGTATCATGCCAATGTTATGTAATAAAGTACCGAATATGAGTAACTAGGGTCGGGGCATTATAGTTGGTATCAGAGGAAGTTTAGTTCGAACCATGGAAACTAGATTTTGAAAAACTCTGATAAGAGAACATTACCCTAAGATAGACTTTGAGGATTAGTATAGAAGAACTTCCTAGAATTTTGGTAATGTAGAAATTTTGTGCGTTTTCCAAGAAATACAACCCTATCTGGATACGAGAAGGTAGAGGAAACTCTGGCACAAATGTAACTAAGTTTGAAAACTCTGATTAAGAGTTTTGGGCATGACCCAGGGTATCCTGGTACACGACAATGGGTCTTGTTGCACTCTTGGTTACGACACTCTCGGGGGATATGCTTAGGATAATTCACATTTTCTTTACAAACCATTATGAATGATTTATGATTATATACTTCCTCAAAGAAAACATTTTTATGATTATGGATTATATCCATAAACTGTTCAATTTATGTTATGTGTTTTACATGTTTGGAATTATGTATTTCGATTCATAAACTAATCTAGTGTATGTCATTGTTTAGAAATGGCACCTAGTGGAAGGAATAGAAACTGTATCAATGCACAAAATCCATGTAGGGATTTCCCTCCTACTCAAGATAATTACAGTGGAGCTGGTGATGAAACTAGTGCTAATCAGCTTATCAACATACTGGGATAACTCACTCAGATTATGAATAATAACCTCACCTCTATAGAGCACACTGATCCACAATGTGGATGATCAATGTTAGACCGTTTCGTGAGGAAAAAACCACCAACATTAAATCGGGCTACAAATCCATTAGAATTTGAGAAATGGATAAGTTCCTTAGAGAAAATATTTTATGCTTTTGGGGAGTAATGAAAGGGAAAAAGTTGTAATGTCAGTTTATCGCGTCATAGGAGATGCAGATCAATGGTGGTCATTAATTCAAAACACAAAGGAAGATGAAGAAGTATAAAATATGAAATGGAGGGAGTTTAAAGATATTTTCTTAGAAAAATACTTTCCTCGTGACCATCGAGTAGATATAGAAAGACAATTTTTGAGACTAAGGAAAAATGAGGATGAAAATGTCACAAATTATGAGTATAACATTATAAGGTTATCAAGGCATGTAGCAGATTATATACGTAACCCAAGAAGTAAGACTGATATATTATTTGATGGGTTAAAACCATTTCTTCGTCGAGTGTTAGTCTCACAATACTTCTCATCATCTAAGATATTGTCTCATGTGATATCAATACATAAAATTAATTCTCTAAGTCTTACGACTTTAAAGCAAAGAAAGAGAAGAAGAGATCTTTTGAACACTCTGGAAATGGAAATAAGGGGAATAAGGGAAAAGTTGAATTTCCACCCTGTGATAATTGTGGAAGGAAGCACCCTGGTGCCTATCTAAAAGGAAAAGGAGTATGCTACAAATGTGGACAGAAAGGTCATCTTGCAGGTGATTGTAAGGGGAAGAAAGAATCTACCAATGTTCAATGCTATAATTACAGGGAGATAGTACATTATGAAAATGGATGTCCTAAGAATCAGGGAAACTTACCTCAGAAAAGGCCAAGGGATCAAGGCCAAGCATATGTGATCACTACTGTTGAGGTTGATGCTCCAAAAGATGTGGTGGCAGGTAATTTAATGGTTTCCTCAAGTTTAGCCAATGCTTTATTTGATTCCGGATCATCGCATTGTTTCATATCTTCCCAGTTTTTTATGAAAATTAGATATTTCCAATTTGATTTAACAAAGGAGTTGTTATTCAAAACTCATAAGGTAAGTATCATTGCAACAAAGTTTTCTGAATCAGTTCCCATTAGGGCATATAAATGTTCTTTATCCGCTGATCTAATTTTCATACCCATGATTGAATTTGATATAATCCTCAGTATGGATTGGATTTTGAACCATGATGAAAACATTTATTGTAAGAAGAAGGAGGTTACAATTTTTGATGATGATAAGGAGTACGTTATCTCTAGATAAGAAACGTCACCACCAGATTCTTATCTAGATCCACCCCCAGTAGCTCATCTAAATTCAATTATTGGGGAGGAAGAGAATGAAATAACTATGGGTGAGGGAAAAAATGTTCAAATAGAGGATGTACCTATTGCGCAAGAATATATTACTGTGTTTCTAGAGGATTAACCTGGACATCCTCCAGAACGAGAAATTGAGTTTTTCATTGATTTAATTCCTAGTTCACGGCCCACATCGAAGACCCCATATAGAATGGACACTGTGGAATTATTGGAACTAAAGAAAAAACTAGATGAATTAAGTAATATGGGATTTATTCTCCCTAGTGTTTCTCTATGAGGATCCCTTATCCTTTTTGTTAAGAAGAAAGATGGATCTATGAGGTTATGCATTGAATACAGGGAGATCAATGTTATAAAAATAAATAAAAAGTATCCCCTACCTCGCATTGATGATTTATTAAACCAACTTCATAGAGCTCAATATTTTTCAAAGATTGACCTTCGATCTGGATATCATCAGTTGTGTGTGAAGAAATAAGACAATCCGAAAACAGTATTTCGAACCAGGTACAGGCATTACGAGTTTACAGTAATGCCTTTTGGACTGACTAATGCACCCTCTGTATTCATGGATCTAATGAATCTAGTATTCAAGGAATATCTTGATGACTTTTCAGTGGTATTTATTGATGATATCTTGGTATACTCTAAAAGTCATGAAGATCATGAAAATAACGTGCACATTATTCTAAAGACTCTTAGAAGAAATAAATTATATGGAAAGTTTAGCCAGTGTGAATTTTGGCTTCAAGAGATTTCTTTTCATGGCCATATCATCTCTAAGGATGGAATCTCTATTGATCCTTCTATGATAAGAGAAATCCATGAATGGATAGCACCAACGAGTATAACTAAGGTACGCAATTTTATTGGTTTAGTAGGTTATTATCGGTGTTTCATCTAGAATTTTTCTCGATTGGATAACACATTAACCAAACTCACACATAAAGGGGTTAAATTTGTTTGGACAAAAGAGTTTGAAGAATATTTTGATGAACTGAAGAGAAGATTATTCAATGCTCCTATATTGAATTTTCCATTAGGGAATGATGGGTTTGTTATTTATAGTGATGCTTCAAAGAAAGGACTTGGTTGTGTCCTTATGTAGAATGATAAAGTTTTTGCTTATGCCTCACGACAGCTAAAAATTCCTGACCAAAACTATCCTACTCATGATCTTGATTTAGCAGTTGTAATATTTTCTTTGAAGATATGGAGACACTATCTCTATGGTAAAAAATGTGAGATATATACCGATCAAAAGAGTTTGATGTATATTTTCTCACATAAATAACTCAACATGAGGCAAAGGCGATGGCTAGAACTACTCAAAGAGTATGATTTCACTATACACTACCACCCAGGGAAGGAAAATAAGGTGGCAGATGCTTTGATTAGAAAGGATCATGGAGTTCTAAACAAGATGAGAGTTGAAAGGGATCATATGTTCATGGATATAGTGAATATAGATATGGGAATAATCATGGAAGGTGAAACATCGATACTTTTTCAAATGATTGTCAACCCATCTTTACTAGAAAGGATAAAAAAATTTGAGACTGATGATAAGGAGTTTCAAAAGAAAATTAAAGCTGTGAATGATGGAAGATTGATTAACTTCGTATATGAAGATGGAATTTTGAAATTTGGGAAGAGTCATTCTGTTCCTTATATACCTGATCTAAAAAGGGAATTGTTGGATGATTCTCATATCTCTAATTTCTCTATACACCCTGGTAGCACTAAGATTTATGGAGATTTGGAGGAACATTTTTTGTGGGACAAAATGAAGTGTGAGATTGAGGATTATGTGTTAAGATGTATGGTTTTTCAACAAGTGAAAGCTGGAAGGAAATATCTTGGAGGATTCATGAAACCTCTTCCAATACCTAAGTGGAAATGGGAAGATATTATGATGCACATTTTCATGGGGCTACCAAAGACTTCTAGAAGGAACAATGCAATATGGGTCATTGTTGATCGTCTTACCAAGTCAGCACATTTTCTTGCTATAAGAGAAGATTTACCACTTGAGCGTTTAGCAAGACTATATATTAATGAATTTTTAAGACTTAATGGTGTAACCCTGTCGATTGTTTCTGATCATGATCCCCACTTTACATCATGATTCTGGAAAAGTCTTCAGAAGGCCCTTGATACTGAACTTAGTTTGAGCACTACCTACCACCCTCAAATTGATGGATAATCAGAACGGACTATTCAAACCTTAGAAGACATTTTGAGATCTTTCTCACTTGACTTTCAAGGTATGTGGGATCACTATTTACCTCTGGTAGAGTTTTCCTATAACAATAGCTTCCATTCAAGTATTCAGATGGCACCATATGAAGAGTTATATAGAAAGAGATGTCGCACACCAACTTGTTGGGATGATGTTGGTGAAAGAAAACTAGTAGGCCCAGAACATATAGAGGAAACAATGGAAAAGGTAAAGATTATCCAAACCCACATCAAATCATCTCAAAGTAGACAAAAGAGCTATGCTGATAGCCGAATGAAGGATTTGGAATTTCATGTAGGAGATCATGTTTTCTTGAAGGTATCTCCAAGGAAGGTAGTTATACGATTCAGTGTGAAGGGTAAATTATGTCCCAAGTACATAGGACCTTTCGAAATTCTAGAACAAATTGGGGTTATAGCTTACCATTTGGAAATGCCACCAAGTCTCTCCAAAGTTCATGATGTGTTCCACGCATCACTGTTGAGAAAATACATGACAAACCCAATGCATGTACTCACCTATGAAGAAATAGAACTGGAACCTGATCTGTCTTATTATGAAGAGCCTATCAGAATTCTTGATACCAGATAAAAAGCATTGAGAAACTGGACAACTCGTTTGGTGAAAGTTCTACGGAAAAATCATAAGATGGAAGAGGCAATGTGGGAACCCGAGGAACTTATGATGAAGAACCACACGAATCTTTTTATGTAGTAATATTCTAGAAATTTTTAGGATGGAATTATTTGAAGGAGGGAATAATGTAACACCCCATGCTTCCATGGTATGTTTCCCTTTGAATAATGCAATATCTTGTGTTGTACGCAACTTCGAGATTCTAACACACCACAACCAATCAAACTAACCGTTATGAATAGTAATACCCACTTTTTTGAAATTTTATAAATTTTATTATTCAAATTGGACTTCATTTTTGGATTCGGAATATCAAAATTAGCTTGAGGTGAATTTTTGGTATTTTTTTGAAAACTTTCAGTTTTTGATGAATAGTGAAAAATACTAAATTTTAATTAAAAACATCTTTTCTAATCAAAATAATTTATAGTATTAAATTATAATTTTGAGTGTTTTTAAAGTATAATTAGATTATATTTTTACCATTTAATCCAATTTTGGTCATTTAATGTAATTTCCCATTTAAACTGTACATAAACCAGTGTCAATCTTTTGATAGTTATTATTTCTTAAAAACATGCTACTTGTTTTGACAATGGGAATTAATTTTAAATTAATTTTGCCACTTCTATGTTTTGAATTTTTAAAATTGGATTCCATATTAGGAATCATGATGTCCAAATTGTGTAAATATGTAACTTTTATTTTTATACATTATGAATAGTTACTTCAGTAAATATTTTATTTACCATGGTTAAAAGGGAAATCCGGTAAATAAGGGTAAAAAAATAATATTATAATAACATTAAATTACCCTAACACATGTTCTAACCCTATTGGATGATACATTTCCGACCATGGGAATCCTTGGGTTGATTTTGGGACCCGATGGAGCCACATGTAAGTGATAATGACACTTTATATTAATTAATTTAAAGTAAAGACAAAAATACATGATCATATATTTTTTAGTAAAACAATTTTTACATTGGGTTATATAAGTTATATCTTAAACTATAAATATTAATTTTAAATCTAAAAATATTTCCTACATCGTTGTATTTTTTTATAATTTTTATACATCAAATAAATAAAATTATTTATGACACAATAATGATAAAGTGTTTACCTCATTAATAAATGATTTAAATAAATAAGATTATAAAAATTAAAAAAATATCCAAAACCTATCAAATTCTTATTGGATGATTTTATTTCGAACATGAGTCATCTTATCTTAGAATTTAATGAGTTTTTTACCTTTAAAAACCTAAAATCATTATATAATAAAATAATATTTTCAAACATTCCTAAAGAACCCCACCACCCCCTTATAAAAAGACCTCAACTCTAACCCATTTATCACACCTCACAATCCCCTTGGCTCATCCAAACTTTTCCCAATTAAGCTCCCTACATCCCTCTATTCCTCTTAGAATCCTTACCTTATTCAAAAGTCACTTCAATGAAGCCTTTCGGTTCAAACCAAAGGGAGTTACCCGATTTAAAGTTAACACCTCCTCTTAAGTTCTTTTCTTTTATTTTACTTCTCCAACCCCCTAAACTCTCTTTATTCCTTTCTTTTATAACAACACCAGTATAATAAATATAATAGGTTGTTTTTATAAGAATTATTTGAACAATGCTTACACACACCTCTATCTAATGGGTATAGAACATAATGTTTCTATGGACGGCGAACTACTGCCTCACGAAACGATGATTGTTCAATCATCTACTACCACCTCTTATGGTGTCCATTATGATGGAATTGTAATTATATATGATATTTATGATATTTATTTTATCTATAATCTCATGTAATTTTATTTTATAGAATAACTTTATTCTTTTCATGTTTTATATATACGATAATTTCATTTGAGGAAGTGCGGACTACGGCCCCCTCAAAGTGATATGACTCGTTCATACCATACATGGAATAGATAAAGGATGGTAATAATGAACATATGTAACATATATAAAATATTATATTATACTGGAATAAGAATATACCTATGTATCATTTGGTTTTCTTTCCTTTTAAAATAAAAAAAATGAAATGGAAGTAGCATTCGTGCGTACGTACGGATTACCGTCTCCACGAACGCGATGAGATTCATTCCCCATCGTAACCATTCAAGAATAATTTTCATTTTATTATTAAAAATAATATTAAATAATGTAATATCATTCTGGATATAATTCAAATACATCATGTCCATAGCAAACATGACTTATGTAACAAAACATATAAAGGAAAACGAATCAGTTAACACTCGAAACAATGATACTACTAAAATATTATTGAAAAATCAATATTAGAAGATCATATATGATATAATATTTATTTATGTGGTTATTTTATAATTTAATAACAATTATTTAACAATTTTACAAGAGGATAGTGTACCCTATACCAAGGAAAAGTACAAGGTAAGGGTTAATTTCACAATCTCTTTATTATCCGAGGTTGTTTTTTACGTATCTATTGGGACCTCTTTATCATCCACATCAGTGTTTTCCTAAAAATGTATTTCAAAACATTTTTACTATTTACTATACTATGGGTGAAATTCATTTATACCCATATTTGACCTTATATGTTTTGAAAGGAATCTTTTCATCATTTTCCAAACAGGGTACTTTATGACCTTTTCCGCAAAATTAAAGTAAGAATGTTTTTTTAACTTATATGGTGGTTGTGGCTATTTTACTACATTATAACATCATCAAATCTTCCCTTAAAATATTATAAGAATATTTTCAAAATAAATTTTTTCTTTTATAATTATGTGAATCTTAAATTATTTCAAAATAGAAAGAGATATTTCACTCCAATATTTTTGATTTCATCTATGTCAACATCCTTTGATAAATTTTACACTTGTTTGAAGTTAATTTATTATTATAAAAATATTCCATATTGTATTTAAGGTTTTTTTATATGTTTGACTATGGATGTGTTATTTTCATACCATTCATGGTTTATGGTTAAAGTATTTACATTTCATATGATAGTTTTAATATGAATGTTTATGTTATGTTTCAACCTTTCTATTTGAGGAATGTATTGGACTTAGTAAGTAATGGGTGGAGCCTGCTATATCTCCTCGGTGCATCAGTAGGTCTCATGAGACAATTATACGTGGAATTGATCGAGGCCTTTCCCAATTTTATATATGGTTTTGGACGAGGCCTTAATCATTTTTAGACGTCTTGGCCGAGGCCTTGACAAAATGTTTCAGAATGTCCCACATTATACATTCCCTCATTATGAAAATAATATTGATGGTTCATGTGGTTATTCGTCTAGTAAAATACCCATGACTATGTTTTATTATGGAATTATTTACTCAAATCATATTCTTGTTATAATGTGTTCATGTTTATTATTTGTAAAGGCATGTGTTTTCAATTATTCACCATGCATAATGTTTATGTTACCTTCCGCTGTATTGCTTACTCTTACTGAGCATTTGAGCTCATCCCTTTCTTATTTTTCATTTTCCCAAGATATGAATAAGTTAGTTATGAGGGACTTATAGGCATAATCTAGGAGGCTTGGATGTTTCTAATAGAATAAATTAGTTCTTTTCAAGTTGTAATGTTGAACTTATGTATGTATCTTATTTCCAAAGCTACTAAACTGATTGGTATTTTGGGACATGATTCCTTGTATCATGCCAATGTTATGTAATAAAGTACCGACTCTGAGTAACTGGGGTTGGTGTGTTACAAGTATCATGAAAAATATAGTATTTCATACTATGTATCATAACTAATATAGAAATCCATGTTGTGTATCATGAGTAATGATGAGAAGTTTCATGCCCAACATCCTAACCAAGGGGGCATGAAATGTTATGTACAGCTACCCAAGTGATGTGAAACTCCAAGTCCAACATCCTAGACCAAGGGAGTTTGAAACACCCTGAACATAATACTAACTGAGAACCCTCTATAATAATCTAGTATAAGGTAATCCCACCTTCCCTATAATCCCTTAGCCTAGGGATTCCTTAAAGAGGAAACTGTATCACTCAAGTCATAGTGGATATTCATTATTATAAATCATTTAATTTTATAAATGGGACATAATAAATAATTCATGACATTTAAATATGATTCATCATGATCATTCAATACAAATAAAATATAATAAATAAGGAATGTTGTGTCCATAAGCATGCCATTTGACCATTCAATTATACATAATAAAGAAGTGCATAAACTATCTCTATTTTATTACCCCATTTTATTAGAGAAGACAGTGCACCTTAGAGGAGGTTGTGTTATTAAATGAGGGAATAACTATCATATAAAGTTCATCTAACTCAATTTAATTATCCCTTACAAGATGAATTATTAATCACAACTCAAAAGGAGATCAAGAGTAATAAAGACATTATAGTTGTTAAAATTTAGAAAAACACTCAAGGAGGGTGAATTAATTACCTATATGGAGCATAGGTTATGGGAATAAAAGCAACACACCAAATGGGATGGTTCGAGATGAAGGTAAAAACCTACAACAGTTTAAATTTATACACAATGGCTATCTAAACATGGGAAATAGTATATGAATATTTATCTTTTAGTTAAAGAAGTGACGCATAGATAATTTGGAATGTGGAATAACAACATGATTTATAAAACCATAAGACTTTAGGGAAAAGAAACAAGTCCACATAACTCAAGCATTGGTTGATTTTTTTTCCCAATATCAAGCATTGATTTGAGCCGGTAGGAGATAAATTATAAGAATAGTCAAACACCCAAGTGTCTTCCATCCTGATAGATGGTGATAGATTCTGATGATGCATAAGGAAGAACCATGGATGCCTAGAGAATATCCTAATGGATTTTTAGAGTGGCTGGTGTGCATGGGAGAAGAGGTGAAGAAATGAGGAAAAGAAAAAATAATAAGGCATGGAAAAATTTAGAATTTCACCCCACTTTAATTAGGTGTATGGTTTGGTCACAGAGTTTGAAAAGTTGAGCACCACCAATGTGGTGTTACTATCTATGAACCCCCTTAACATTCATGGCTAGTTTCATGATTAACCAAAAAGCATGTAGTCAGTACGTCTCCCTCTGTAATTTTCTATAGACCACTCTAACGTTCATAGGACCTTAGTTTTATAGTCTAATAACCTATGTGACACCCTCCAGACCACTGCACTAGGCTGCACGATTTCCCCTATAGGTAAGAACAGTTTCCAAAAACTATTCCCCCGTAGAAAAAAGGCCACATGGTTTGGGACACATGGCAATTACTAATCGTGTGCCTCTATCTGTTTCTCTCGAAATGGAGTTTTTAGTGCCTAATTACCTCAAAAATCAATGGTGGTCCCAACACACCAGTTAAGACTTTAAATCCATCTAAAATCATCACTATTAAGTGTTAAAACTCTTACATTTTATTTATGAATATTAATTTAAATTTTTTGAAGTCCTATAATGAAAAGTTTAAATTAATTTAGAAATTTTCATTTTTCAAAAACATGGGACCTCATAATATCCCCACCTTAGAACTTATCATCCCCAAATAACTTGGGGAATAACAAATCAAAACCATACCTACCTGGTTTAAGTAATTTTCATTGAAATAGACACATAGTTTTTTAAATGCCAAACAATCCAGTAAAAATTAACCCTTAAATACATAGTACCTAACCCATAAATCTCAAGACAACACTCACATCCAAAACTAAAAAATCAAGACGGAACCTATCCATGGCCAGATAACCTAAGACATGATCATGTTGTTGTCTCTTTTACAAACCAACCCAAGTCACCTCCCATCAAAGGCCCTAGTTTGAATGGATAATTATGAATTCATGGTATCTCCCCCTCAGAAATGTCTATATAAGCATGACCTTAGCATTCTAACAATTCTCTTCAGCATGATTTTGAACCTGATTGAATGTTCAATTCACCATAAACCTCATTTCTCATGGTCACGCTATCTTTTCCATGAAAATAATTGGCCAACATTTTTCACTGCACTAATATCATCTCAATGACATGCTTGAAGTGGTTAATCACCAACCGCATTCAACGAAATAGGAGTAAGGTAAGTCAATCCACTGTCAGCCAACTATCTAAAAACACTTAGCTTAGATGGTCAGGGAATTACTAACTGAAACACAATTCCTTCACCCAAGGCACCTGATTTTCATTTCAAGCATTTCTATTGAAGCCCATAACTAACCTTTAATCAAGTCTCTAGATCAAACCATTGCCAGTTCCTTTTATCCAATGGAATATGATGGCCCAAATGATTGTCCCATGAATTTTACCACATAAATATGAGCCATATCATCAGAGGATCTACCTCCTATATTCCATGGTGTGAATTCACGCCATAAGGTCTCCTTTAAACTGCTCTTTGAGAACACTCCCCATGAGTACCTTTATCAATATAAAAAGGAATTTAAATTTATTTCTTTAGCTCGGTGAATAACTAAATTATATCTCAACATACCTTGGACAATGTTAAGATAAGGGAATGATTTTAACTAAGCTAAGATCACACTAAGAGGATATTAGTGATTACCAATATGAATTGATACACTCCATTCATATCCAAGATGAAGTTTCTGTCATGGTTTCCAACCAACCATATTCGACTATTCATAAGAAAGAATAGTCGAACCACCTCTGGCCAACTTCCTTTAAAGTGCATAGTTGTACATACTGATGCATAGTCATTAACAAACCAGTATTATCTCAATAATGAGGCATTATATGATTATTTCAAAAAATACCATAGTATTCCAACCTGAATAACGTCATTTAAAGGTTTCATACACCACCAACCAATTTATCATCATGTTTCCTTTAAGGCATCGACATGTCTCATAACTCTCACTTCATGGGTTGCTTACATACTCCTAGCATGAATCTAGCATCCATATTTGTTTCAAACCTATAACTCTGTTTTTTATCTCAATCATCGTCTCAAGGACTAGAAACTTTAACTTACTATAAATTTGGTCTTTCAAAATCCATTTTGACCATGTCCAAATGGCCTTTTCTGGTTTCACTCCTTCTACTTGGAAGGACATGTTTAAACATGCTTGACGTGATGATCCCCGCATTAAGAGTATCATAGTCATCATTTAATAATAATGGGAAATCATCCCATGGAACACAATCCATCCACCATCGAACATGGGTTACATCTGTGTCCAACACGCTTTTATCAGACCCCAAGAAAAAAAAGAGGAAAACCAGTTGCTGAAAATGGATCCCTACAACGGTGGTGACAGTGATGGAAGGATTTTACATGGGAGAAGTTAGGGGAGTAAACCCGGTGGATCAATAGTCAATCATATAGAGACGTTAAATTTATCCAGGAGGATATGTGGTAATGGTGAGGGCTCTATTGGCGGCCCCACCACCTGCAGAGGATCTGAGAAAAATCCCTATAGGGAACAGGGGATGAGATCATGTTTCTTATAATTTTGTGAAGGAGGTGCATGGATAAAGATGATGATCTCGTGAGACTGTAAGAGGAGCTGGAGAGACTATAGGTGGAGGATCTGAAGATATCGGGGGAGGAGGTGTGGATATTAATAAAGATTAGGGTGGGGATAATGGAGATACTGGAAGTATAGAAGTTGAAGAGGAAACCAGGGTCAGATTTTCAGAATCTTATTTATTGATACCACCTTGAGTTCAGATGCTAATATCCATGAGAGTGACTTCACTAAGTTCAATCCATTAGATTGAGTCCACATTCTGAAATGCATGATACCCTAGATAAGTGGAATTTCTATTGTTTATGTGTAAATCCTTCATATGGTACTTTTCTTAAAATGAATCAATATAATAGGAAGTTGAATTTGAAAAATAAGGGTTACCATTCCTAAGTATCATAATCAATACATGACTTCATGTTGTATAATCACATGATGAGTATCATAAATAAAATAGGACACCATGTCGAGTAACATGAATAATGATGAAAAGGGGCATACCCAACATCCTAATGGAGGGGGCATGAAACGTCATGTCAAGAATCCAAATTGATGTGAAACTCCATATCCAACATCCTTAACCAAAGGGGGTTTGAATTCCATGCTTAATCCCTAACTGAGGTCCCTCTATAATAATCCAGTATATGGTAATCCCAAATTCACTATGAACCCTTATCCAAGGTGTTCTATAAAGAGGAACTTGATATCGCTCAAAGAGACATGGAACTTCATTATCATAATTCATTTTATATTATAAATATACCATGAGAAATCATTCAATCCATTTAAATATGATTTCATAGGATCATTCAATACAAATAAAACATAAGTAATAAGGAAATCCATGCCCATAAGAATTCTATATAACTATTCAATTATAAATATTAACAAAGGCCAGTTTCTACCTCAATTTCATTGACCCGTTTTATTTGAGAATAAAACACCCCTTAGAGGTGGTTTTTTATTTAATAGGTGCACAAATATCATAAAAATTTCATCTAACTCAATTTAATTAAACATTACACGAAGGATTATTCATCACACCTTGAAAGGTGTTCAAGAGTAAGTAGGAAATTAAAATTATAGTCATTTATAATGACACCTATGAAGGGTAATTTAATTACTTATATGGAGTATAGATCATGGGAATAAAAGTAGCGCACCTAACTAGGTGGTTTGAGTTGAAGGGAACAACCTACGAATATTTATATTTAAGCATAATAGTAATCTAAACTTAAGAATTATCATATTAATATTCAGTTTATAGTTTAAGAGGTGACACAAGGATAATACATCACATAGCACAATGAAATAATTTATAAAATAATGATACTTTAGGGAAAATCAACTAGATCACCTACCTCAATATTAGGATTCTTTACTCATCCATTATCGAGCCTTGATTCGATCTAGTTTAAGATAAATCGAAAGAATCGTCCAATGCCCAAGCGGATTCCAATGAGATATATGGTGAGATATTCTGATGTTGCAATAGGAATAACCATGTATACCTAGAGGAAAGACCAAGGGAGGAGTTTAATACATAGAATTCATGGGAGAATAGGGAAAGAAAAGAGGGATAGAAGAAATAAGGAGGCAGGGGAAAATAGGAATTTCACCCCACTTTAATGAGTTGTATAGTTTGGCCACATGATTTGGAGAACTGTTCAACAATTGTGCAGTGATACTATCAAAGAACCCCCTTACCTTTCATGGATAGGTGCATGGTTAACCAAACCATGCACAACCCATGTGTCTCTCTCTCTGCAATTTTCTTTTGACCACTCGCATGGCCACACGGTCTCAGTTGCACGGTTTGATAAACTCTGTAACACCCACCATTCCCCTTCACTAGGTCACATGATTTACCCTTGAGAAATGAATTATTTCAACAAAAAATCTCCCCATAGAAAATAGTCCACATATTTTGGGCCGCACAGTTGTTTCTAATTGTGTTCCAACTGTGCGCCTAAGTCTTTTTTTCATGAAAAATAGTTTCAATACCTGATGCCCCAAAAACTCAATGGAACACCCAAGACACCTCCTAGGCCTTTAACCCCATATAAATACATCAATTTTAAATGTTCCAACTCTCAAATTTTCATTATGAATCTAAATTTGATATTTTTACCATCCAATAATGAAAATTTCAAATTCCTTTGGAAATTTCAACGATTCGAAAACATGGGAACTTATATTCACTTCCTCCAGAAAGTTACTAATAATCACACTACACAATATATTTATCCTCCTAAAACTACCATATATATTGATACCATATTTTCATCAATCCATTATAAAAAAATAAAATTTCAAGGATCCTTACCTTTTCAAATGACCCTTATCAGTCTTAAATGGACCCACAGATAACAATTATTTCAAAAATCAAGTGACCCCAACCCCAACCTATGGGGATGAAAACCCCATATTACTCTCGAAACATTCATAATGAATCTCCCATAAGGACTCTCAAAATATATAAATTATTTTTCTAGATGATAGAGATGAACAACTACCCAAGTAGTCTAATATTGTCTTAAACTCATGATTTACTGTGATTGAACCATATTTCATCATTGATCATATAACCTCTGATTAGAAAACGAAGTACTATTGTAGGGAATAAAAATGAATGAAAACATTTTACAAAATGGTGAATAATGTTATTTTAGAGACCCCTTTTGAACTATGATAGGATAAACCATCATCATTAAATATCATACCTTTAAGGTAACATCATTAGATATCTTATATGATCACAACCATTTTGAATATTTTCCAGAAGGGAAGTAAAATTAATTTCTATTACCGAATAGAAATTTTATAGTTGTTCATCATCAATTTTCTACTTCCTAACCATATAAATATATCATTTTAAAGAGGATTTAACCTACATGACTTGGAGAAAAACATCTAATCAGACTCATCTGTTAAGGTCTCACCTTCCTAGCATAAATTCCACCACAAAAACACACCCTTTATAACAAAGCCTAAATTGATACATTGTCACAAAAAGTGTAATTTCTAGTATTTTACACTTAACCCTACAGATAAAAATAATTATCACATGTTAGAAAAGTGTTCACTAACTATTAAGTTATAGTGGAGGGTCCACACCTGAGTGAGGAAATAGGGTTCAGTATAGGGAGTACTCAAATCCACTAGGGTTAAACATGAAATATATAAAAACAAAAACATCTATAAATGTCATACCTCCTATCTATAACAATATTAGGAATCCATGCCTCCTTAATGGATATGTGTAACAACCCAAACTCTTTAACTGATAATTGATTCCTGTATAAATATTTGTGATATTATATTATTTAAGTATTATACACATAAAACACATAGATAAACCAACAACACTTTATTTCATTAATAAAAATTGTTACATTATTTAATGAATAAACCCACTAAAATTCCAATTAGTTGATGGGGAAAAATAAAAAATTGAAAAACTACAATGGGGAAATATGGATCGCCTCAATATACTAGAATCATCCCTCCTAAAAAAATATATAAAAGGAAAAATTATTATTAAATCAATCAAAATTATAGAAAATGGAAATATATAACCTTGATAGGAATTTATTTGAAAAATTAATGAATGAATTTAGAGATATTTATAGGAGGTAGTGTGAGAGTTGGAATAGTAATTTTACCTCAAAATAATAAATTGTGGCAAAAATGATATTTATAATTATTAATTTAAGTAAATAAAAATATTATAATTGAAAAAAATTAATATCATGATTAAAAAACTCAAATAAAATATAGGTACATTTTTAATAAACAGCATTTTAAAGTATTTCGTAAAAATCCGGATTTTTATATTAAACATTAAAATTGTCTTTGTTATAAATTTATGTCTATAAAATGAATATAGTTTTTAAAATCAGTGAAATTTAAATTTTCTATGGGTTATTTTTTGGTAATTTTGTGAAATACTTCTTTTCAAGTGAATAGTAAAAATACAGTTTTTCTCATAACAGGTGTATCTTAAATTACATCATTCATTATATAATAATTACATAATAATTTATAGAACATGAGGTTCATAAAATATATATTTAATTTAATAAATTATTCATTAAAAGACAATAATTTTAATTTCCAGACCTAAAAATCATTTTCCAAATCCTAAAGTCAAAAGTGATTCCTTAAAATAACTATTTTTTCTTTTTCCTCTTTCCTTTTTAATAAACTAAGTAAATTAGAATTATAAATGGGATTAAATTATTAAAAAAGTTCTATTATATTTATATATGATTTATATTATCAAAAATTCACTATTATAGGTTTTACCTTTGATATAATATTTTATTTCATTTTTTATTCTAAAAATACCCCCTTCCTCAAGTATAAATAACCCCTCTCAAACCCCATGAAATACCAATCCTAACTCAAATGAAAAAAAACAATTATCAACCCATATCCTCCCTCTAAATTCCGTTATAATACTTAGGGATGTTTTGGGATAAATAAACACCAAACATCAAAGGATTTTTAGTGTCCTACAAGAGAAGGAACACCGAGGAAATAATAAGTTTATATCGACTCTTCTCTCTTTTTTTCTTCTTCTCATTATTATTCCCAATTAATATCAAAAAAATCTTATAATATTAATTAGAATATATTTTCAAATTATATTAATGATTTTGACCTACTTTACGTATCATAATTATGACATATATAAATTTCAAACATCTATTTTCCGCTCTTTCGACAATGTCCCATCAATGGTCGGTTAGTCACCAAAGAGGACATTACCAATCATTTATTTATCACCAAACCTATGGTTGGTTAAAATAAATTTTTTATGATATATAAATTTATAAATATTTTTATTTTCATCTCCTGGAATTAATTTTACTTAGGTATAACTGACTTTGAATAATCTTGTGAAATCAAAGAAAACGGGAAATTTTTAAGGAAAACATGATATAAAAATGACCGCCCTATAGCCAAGGAAATTAATAAATATAGTAAAATTATTATAATTAATAAATAATGTTTTAAATAAATATAATTAGCTTCTGGATAAATTTATTAATAAATTTTTTATTATTATTCAGGAGTTGGAAAAGTGATGAAAGAAAGAGGAATTTGAGGTAAGGGGATTCTAAAACCCAACTCATTTTCTTTGTGTTATCCCTCTTTCATGAAATATTTGGTTGGGATATTCCTCTAATATTAATTAAATATAATTTCACTATTATTAAATTTTATTTTCATGGATATAAATTTTCCACCTTGATTTATAATCCAAATACATGATTTTCCAAAATCACTTTTCTTTCCAAAACACATCTTTTACACCTCTGAGTAGTTTCTTCTTTAATCAATAATGATCATGTTTATGCCAAATATTTTTCAATTTTTTAATTGGTAACCCCAATTTTATTCATGAATAATTATTTATGAATTCCTTATGAAACTCATTCCTTTCCATGGGTTGTTTCATGACATCGATTGTCATATGTTCTATGTGGTAGGCATGATTATGTAAATATTATGATATAAATGGTGGTCTCAGAATTACGTAGACCTAAAATTCATTGTGTAATATGATATATCTCATGATATAATGTGTATTATGTACAAAAATTATGCTATAATTTTTCACAGTGATGATGTTATGATTATGAACATATTTTATGCGTGAACATACTGCTAGCTTTGTTCACAACTCTAATTAGTATTTCACCACTATGACATGATGTTTTATTTTTATGCATTTCCACATTACATTCCTTTATCGAGTGCTTCTATCTTGATTATGATTATGGTCTTATGATTATTATTTTTTCATGATGATTGTGCACACCCATGTTATATTGATTCATTTTCCTTATTCCTCCTCTTACAGGGATTTTAGATCACCCATTTATTGGATGTATATCCTCATGTGACTATATGTACTAAGGGAAACAAGATATTTTAGAATGATAAAGAATAATGATTTAAATAAATGTTATTGTTTAATTATTTATAAGTGATGTATGATCCTAATTTTCCAAAGATACTAAAAATTTCGATCCTAAAATATATTACTATTATGTTGTTTTTCAATAAAATGATGTAATTGTCATGTAAAAGAAACATTTGGGTCTCTATAGTTGGTATTAGAGGTATCATTTAGTTAATTTGGTAATTAAGATTACAAAATGTTTGAGACAACCCTTAGGATAAGTATAACTATATGTAAACTTCCAAGAATATTTGTTTTTGAAAAAGGCTAAACATAGGGATCCCATAAGATATGCCTTTAGAGTAAATTTTAAAAAATAATAAATTATTTATTCATGCTTTTTTGAATTATGTTTTGTTTAAACCTTTTCTATTTTGAAAAATTATGGGAACTAGGAGAAACCATTCCAACAACATGTGTGAAACACAATTCAATAATTTCCCAAACAACGTCACCAATTTTATGGGAGGTGGAGTTCAAAACCTCATAGTGATGCTTAACCACTTATCATGGGATATGAATAATAACCTGAAACATGTGGAATGTCCAACTTTACCCAATAATGATCTATTTTATATTGAGTCCTTTATTCAGAAACAACCCCCAACATTTAGTGGATATTCTGATCCACTTGTCACATAATAGTGGGTTAACTCAATAGAAAAGATCTTTTATACAATCCACTATTTTGAGAAGGATAAGGTGTCTCTGGTCATCTATCATTTGGATGGGAAAGCCGATAAATGGTGAAAATTTATAAATAACACCAAGAGGAAATAGAGCAGGAATAATTTAATAAAAAATTTATTAACAAGTATTTCCCTATAAATCATGGAAAAAATATGGAGAGAGAATTCATAGATCTGAAGTAAAAGGAAGGTGAATCTTTCATGGATTACAAGTATAACTTAATAAGTATTAGTATATATGTATAGGGTCTTGTTATCAATAATGATATAAAAATAAATTGATTCTTTAGTGTTTAAAAACCACACCTTCGAATGGCTCCAACTATCCGATACTTCAGGAGTTATGAAGATGTTGTTTGATTTTCTCTGAAAGTAGAGATGGAGTTTGGATATTGGTCTTTTGGACATGGGTATAATAAGAGAAGAATGGAGTTTCAAGTATGTGGGTCAAATTATCAAAACCCAATTTTTATTTTCTTATTTTATATTGGTATATCATTTTGTATTCAGAATTTCTCTTTAGTCTTGTGTGTTTCTGATCAGAGTTTTAATTTTTGTGCTATTTTTCCTCTGTTTCACGGTTTAGGTGCACGGTTAAGGGGAAAATGTTCGACCAAATGATGTTGAACCCTTTTTCAATTCATTTTATTCTATCGTAGTTAGGGTTTCATGGGTATATTATCCTTAGATCCAAACCAAAAAAACCCAAGGAGTAATTGTTTCGATTGTTGGGTCTCTATATATGAGGGTGCATAGATTGATCATGGTTAGTCCAAACTGTGTGAGGATCATTTGTATGGATCTAAAGTTTTTGACAGAACCAAACCAAATTGTTGGTATATGGTTTTATAAACTGTGTGGCCAAACCATGTGGGTTTCCTTAGAGTTCATTAAGAGATGAATAGTTGGTGCACAATTTTCCAAACTATGTGTCCTAACCATGTGTAGTTCCTAGGTCCATTAAAAAAGATTTTTACCATTTTACCCCTATATATATTTAACCCATAAACACCTCCCCTCTCTTCACTTGTATCATGAAACCCTAGGGAGCTCCTCCTCTCTTCCTCACACCTCCCTTCCTCCTCCTATGGTGGAATCAGTGAATTTATTCATGTTTTGTGGATAATTTCTCAAGGTAATGCCCTTATTTCTTCTCCCTCTTCTTCTTTCTTCTATTTTCTTCATATTATATCTTCTCCCTTGATCACTTTAGTCTAGGGTTATTTTTTCCTTTTTTTTAAATTGTGGGTTTCATATTATTAAACTTCTTCTTAGGTTTTATTGCCTCCTTATACCCTTGTAGAGTTGTTTTGAGTTTCCCTCATTCAAGAATCACGAGTTGAGGTAGGTTCCCTTATTCATAGGCATTTTAATTTAAAAAATCATTGATTTTTTGACAGTCACACCATGTTTTTGTAGTGATGAGTGATTTATAAATCTTATAATAATTAATTTATATGAAATAAAGTGAATTTATCTTTGTATTAAATTGAATGAAATTGTTTTATTAATCTGTGCGCACTAAGTGTTTGACAAAATGCCCATTTGGCCTTTGAAAATGTGTTTTGATTTAAAATGGTGGTTTGGGCTTCTCAAATGGGTTTCTGAATGGTTTTTGGATTTATAAATGGTGTGTTGGATCTTTTTGGAAATGTTTTTTCACCCAATTGTAGTGTGAGGCCCATTTAGAACCTTTGAATGTGGTTTTCCTTATAACACTCTCCTTGGGGTATCTCTCTTGACTTGTTCATTGTTAGGTGGATTAATAGGTCCATGGCATGGGACTTCCCAAGTGAATTAATGATTGTTAAGGCAAGAGGATTATTCCTTGGGGTGATTCAGGGGGTGATGCTTGGTTATATGACTCACATGGTGTTTTTCTCGAATTACATGTGTATGTTTGATTGTTTGGTATTTATTGGCTCACCCTCATTTCAGATATGACATGGGAACCCATAAATGGTAGGTTAATCGCCAACGAGGCCATTGAAAATCCTTTTATTATCAACGATCATAAAATTTGTTATAATAAATTATTTATGATATATAAATATATAAATATATGTATTTAAAGATTCTGGAAGTAATTACACTTATATATAAATGACATAGAATAAAATAGAAAAATATAATAAAAATAGAAAATATTTAAGGAAAACATGATATCAAAATGAATGCCATATAACCAAGAAAATTAAGAAATATAATCAAATGATTATAATTTATAAATAGTGGTATAAATGAAAATAATTCACTTTTGTATCAATGTTTTAATAAATCTATGTTTATTATTTAGGAGGTAGAAATGTGATGAAATACAGAGGGATTTAAGGTAATGGGAATTTCATAGAAAAGTCTTTTTCCTTGGGTTATCCCCCTTTCATGAAATATTAGGTATGGATGGTCCTGTAATATTCCTTCAATATAATTTTACTATTATTACATTTTATTTTTTGGGATATAAAATTTTCCACATTGATTTATAATCCATATTCAATGATTTTCCAAAAAATATTTTTCTTTCCAAAAACACATATTTTACTCATCTTGAGTTGTTTCTTCATCACTGAAAAATAATGATGTTTATGCCAAATATGTTTTCCATTTTTCACTTTATAACCCCAAGATTATTCATGAAATAATTTTTTATAAAATCCTTATGAAACTCATTCCTTTCTATGGGTTATTTCATGACTTTGATTGTCATGAATTCTACATGGGATGTAATATTATGTTAATATTCTGTTGTGATGGGTGGTCCTGGAACTATATGGACCTAAAATTCATTGGGAAATGTGATGTATCTCATGATATAATGTGTATTGTTCATGGAAATGATGTTATGTTTGTTCA
Source organism: Viscum album (assembly GCA_963277665.1). Classification (NCBI taxonomy): domain Eukaryota; kingdom Viridiplantae; phylum Streptophyta; class Magnoliopsida; order Santalales; family Viscaceae; genus Viscum; species Viscum album. The sequence continues at coordinate 840,065,406 of OY728167.1, forward strand.
GAATTATGACTTTATGATTATGCACATATGTTATGCATGGTCATGATGCTAAATTTTTTCAAAACTATGTGTGGTATTTGACCACTATGACATGATGTTTCTTTTTTATTCATTTCTAAATTCCATAACTTTATCAATTTCCCTCAAAATTATGATGATGATCCTATGCTTATAATGTGATGATTATTATTATGCTCAACCATGTAATATTGATTAATGTCCCTTATTCCTCCTCTTCCTAGGAATTTATCTCACCCCTTTCTTTGATGTATAATCTTAGGTGACAACATCTAATAAGGAGAATGTCAGATTTTATAAGTATAAAGAAGAATGATTTAACTAAATTTTTATAATTTACAATGTATAAGTGATTTATGATCCTAGTTTTCCAAAGATACTAAAACTTTCAATACTTTAATGTATAAATATTATGTTCTTTTTCTTTAAAATGATGTAATAGTCATGTAAAAGGAAAAGTAAGGTCTCTATAATATTTGTATCAGTCGAGTGAGTACTAACCCCTATGTATGATTTCACACCAACACACAGGGTTGTACTGATTCAATGGATGGGGGACAATACTGCCACACATGGGGAAGTATTTGAGCTTCATATGTTATATGGGGGCTCAAAACCTATTAGAAGTATGTTTACGAGGGGGTAACTAAACACTAAATGTAGACCATGCCTTAATACAAAATAAATTACCAACTCCATAGATGGAGGACCACACCCAGATACATAAGGGAGTATCGAATTTTTTAATGGAGGTTCGTGTTGTGAAACATAGTAGAGTGAATACTATATAGAGAGAATTATGCACCATTTCATGAACTGGAGAACCTACAATATATATGTTTTATAGGGATCCCATACTTTATCAATGAAATATCAATAGGAGGATACCTAACCTAATGTCTATACTGAGCACTCATGGATACCAAGACCCCTATCTTTATGGTAGGTACACACCCTAAAGAATAAATAAGTGTTGGTTTGCAAGAATATTGATAATAAATTAGTAATTAAAAAACTATAATGAGTACTTTAAATGTTCATTTTATCCTTATATGTTTGGTGATTTACCACTAACAAACACATAACAATATGAATTTCTTTGACTTCATCATACACATCCATCACCACTAGTGGGACACAAATCTATTAGGAAAAAAATGAACCAACATCTATATAATTCATAAACAACTTAATTATACACTATGGATAATCAAATAGATGAAAAATATATTTAGTAGACTATTAGTATTTTTATATAGGAATATATTAGCCACCAAATCATATAGTCAGGGTCTCGAGTATGAAAACCAGGTTTAAGAACATTAATTATTTTTCCTTATTTTCCCAATTCAAACCCTATATGTATTCAAATAACATTACATATTTCTTACATAGTTTCCCAAACCAATGGACTATAGGAACCCTATATATTTTATTTGAGATCTAGGATCAACAATCCTATCTTATACCAATCTAACACTACTTGGCCCACCACTAACCCATGAGGGGTGACAGTTATGATATGTTTTTGTAATGGTTTGGGCCTTCTGGTAAATTAATTTATTGGAATTCTAGGGGTTGAGGTATCTAGGGGTGGTCCTAATGAGTTTGGAGTATAAAAGGTGGATATGGAGCTGAGATTTCAACTCATGAGGTTTCTATAGTGTGGATTAATAGGCTACAACGTAAGGGTGGTTGTTGCGGTATAGAGAGGTCAGCTGTGACATAGAGGATCAAGAGGATGCTTTTAATGCTAATTCTATTTTCATCATAGCTAAAACATGAAGAACCTGGCTATGGCATGGAGTCCTAGGGGTGATTTTCAAGAGGTTCTTCTATATTTTTCATGGTTTTGACATGGATCAGGGTTGTAGTGTAGGCCTTTCTTGGCATGAGGTTGATACGATGTGGTGTTTTCCACTATACCAAGGTCGTATTCCTTTTTAATTAGATATGCAGTGTAGAGATAACCACAATTATTGGATACTACTTTGACCATCCAAGGGAAAACTTGGTGTGTCCCATTACACTATGGTCTTTACGTTTTCCAACAGTTATTTGGTGTAGTGATGGGGGCTTTGTCGGGGTATTTTGTTTTTTTGACTACCAATAAATTCCAACCCTCCACCCCCCTTGAAACCTACCATTTTTCTGTATTTTCCCTCATTTGTTTGTGACAAAAGTGCATCCCAATGTGGTCTTTCAACCCCCTTAATGTGGATTTCATCCCCGACCTTAGGGGATCAATATTTGGTGTTTTTAGGTAAGTTCCCTTCTTCCTCCCCGTGTTTTCTTCATTTTATTCATTTATTAATGGTTGTTCTTATGGGTTCATTGGTTTTAGTGTTTTCATGTTAAGGTAATAACCTTGGGTTGGTGTGTTATAGGCTAGTAAAGGTGTTATCTTTCTTTAGGGTGTTTGGTGGTTGTCTTCCTCTCATTTTAAACTTCGACAGTGGCTCATAAATACTTATTTGAGGTAGTTTATCCTTCATTTCTCATCTAATTGTATCATTCAGAAGGGTTTATACTCTTTTTTTCTTTTGGGAAGATGGTATGCACCAACCAGATGAATACAATGAATCACTTTAATCAAAATTGAAGTGTAAGGGGAAAGAAATAGAATATTTTACCACTTTGGTATTAATGATATTATGATTGTATGAGCATGATACCTTACTAGAAATCATGATCATTGGGGTAATTTTTTACGTTATGGTTGTTGTGACAATGGAACCCTTTTTTGTGTATTTCTGTTATCACCTAAAATGGAATTGGATAACCATGTATATCTGTAAAAAGAATTGATTTCCCCTGGAAATAATGGATTGTGGGATAATTCCATTAAAATAAATAATTTAAAGTGATAAAAATCCCCTTGATAAGTATAAAATAAGTTATATAAAAATTTCATGTGTTTTTGTGAATTGAAAATTTTTATGATGTGCGGTTGTGTTGTGTGGGGAAGTTGTGATGTGTGGTTGTGATGTGGACACGGATGTGATGATATTTGGTACATGGAGGATGTGATGTTATAAGTGGTTGTGGTTATGAAATGGTTGAAGTGTGGTGTTTTTTTTCATGAGATATATGGAATTTTATTGTGATTTTTGGTGTTGTGGTGGTTCCCCAATAGTGGTAGAATAATTGGTTAATAATGAAATATTAAATGAAATGGGGCAGTTTGGTTAATGGTTTGAAATGGTTAATGAATGTTTTAATTAAAATGGGAAGTGTGGATTAAATGGTTATAGATAAATATGAGATTAATGGGATAGAATAATGAAATGATTGGTAGTGGTAAATCTTTAAACTTTCTTGACTTGAAATCCAAGGCAGAATGCGGTTTGTGGATTGTGCCTTATTTTTGTGGTATTTTTTATTTAGTGGTGGGAGAGAGAGTGGTGGGGGTTGTGAGTATTTGTAGTTATGTTGTCGGTTTAGATACTTATTTCATTATAAACCCATACGTTAGGCTTGTTTTGGATTTTATATAAATTTGTATGTTCATCGGGATTTTTATATGCACCTTTCCCATGTTTAGCACTTTGTGCCAATAACCACATATTTTATGAGTGTTTTCCCAACATCTTTGTGGTGAGAATGGATGTATGGATACCCACACTTACCCACTCTCTCTCATAGGTGATGTTTTTATTCACAGGCTATGATGGCCAAAAGTTGAAAGTTTGTAGTGGTGATGTTTAATGAGATTATGAGATGGATTATTATGGGGGTCATGCATGATAGTATAAGGGAATGAGGTTTATTTCCTTTATGGTCATGATACCATACTACCCCGGTCATATAGTTTTGTATGTGTTGAGATAACCTATGTTCTTGTAGGTAAGAGGTGATGTGTTGTGATGGACCAAGTGTCTACATGTGAGATGTTATGTGTTTTGATGGCTTGGAAGTCTTTAAGAGAGATCAGTTTTGATGGCTCAGGTGTCTACAGGTGAGATGTGATGTGATGGTAAGGAAGATATGGTAGCACTAAGTTGTACTATATTGGGGTGTAAGAGTGTAAAATTAGTGGGAAATCAGTGTGGGTATCCTTTTATCGGTAAACATATTATTATGTTACTTTTCTTGGATGGGTTATTTGGTGAGAATTCCTTTGTGGGGATGGGATTCGTTAATTAACATGTTTAGGTTCTATATGTTCTATTATTTTCTCATTGGTGCATTAGTATTCACTTTTCACACGTGCACAAGAGACTTTAGTTATGATCCTATTGAGTACACTCATATTCTCTCCCCGCATATACACAAAAAGATTTCATATTTTTATGAGGACTGTGTGGACCATGTTGTAACTTACTATATCAGACATTTGGAGCTTCTTTTGATTCGTTGATGAAATATTTTTCTTTGGGGTATTTATTTAGATATTCCTAGTATATTTTTACATTATTTGTGAATTTTGGGATAATTTTGGTTACTTCCTTTATATTTTTCATAGAGTTGATTGATCCTTTATATCCTATATATATGCCATAAATTTTTATAGAGGGTAATGCCTTCCGAATGTGATATTTTTATACCATTTGTTCTTGTCACTAACATGGGGACTACTGGAGGTGGGAATCAGATGTTATTATCCTTCTTCCTTCATTTTCATTATTGAAGGGTTACCTTTAGAGGTAGGGGTCATGAATGAGTAGGGTAAAAGGTATTTGTTGATGGATAGGATGGATTCAGAGTTATTCATAGTGAGGACTGCATGGTTTAGTAGTGGAAGGGTGCCAGTTGATCTTGGTTCATGAAATATGCCAAGGAAGACTGGCTAGGAAATGATATTTTATGTTTCCACATGATCTAATACAAGGACTATGAGCCTACTGAATAACCAAGTGAGGTGGAACCACTTTCAAGGTAGATACCTAGGAGAGGTACATAAATCATTATTTACATGTGTTCTTGTTTGATTTGGGTGTTTTTGATAATCTAAAATGAACTAAATGAATCTTAATGATATTCTATGCAATCAGGATTAGAAAATAATTTTTTTAATTTAAGCTATGGATCTTGGTCACCATTTTTGAGTAGTTCAGGTAGTATTGGTTCAATAGGATAATCTTGTTGATCTTCAGATAATCGAATCGGTAGAGGAGGATAAAGAATGGTATAGGGCCTTTTGTGTCATTTAGTGGTAGATTTTAGGGATGTATGTGGGTATAATTTTGGATATGGATATAGATATCTAGTTGGAGGAGCTCTAGATTGCATTCAGTTTGATTCAGGCTCTAAAAAAGGACCGGGTTCCACTGGTGATTGTTCATATGTTTGGGGTTATGTGTCAGTGGGGGACATTTTATCATGGTTGTTGAAAGGAGGAAGATGTATTATGGGTTGATTTACAGAAGGATTTTTTTATCAAAGTTCCAATCATAAAACACGAAGTCGGTGAAGAGGTAGGAGCTACTTTCTCTTTAGTAGGTGAGCATGTTTGTGTAGGAGATTGAGATCATGCCCAAGGATATTTTTTAACATCCTAGGATTTCATAGTATGTTATCTCTTTAATGTAATTCAATAGCTTGCGCTACACGCAACACTGAGTTCGAGCGCACAACAACTTACCAAACTAACCATTCAAAAAGCAGTTATGAATAGTATTAACTGCATTTTGAATTTTATATACTCCATATAATTTTAACATCCATATTATGTGTTTATTAGACATAATATAAGAAAAATTCATTTTTTTAGATAAAGGAGGTATTTTTCAAAAAATGAAATTTTACCGCCTTTTAATGGAGAACGCTATTTAAATCCAAAATTTGAAACTTTTATATATTCAATTTGACAAAATAAAATCCTTCTTTAGATGCAGAACATAAAAATTTAGTTTGTATAAATTTTTGGTATTTTTCTAATAACTTTCATATTTTGATGAATAGTGAAAAATACTAAATTTTAATTGAGAAAAACTATTTTAATCGAGATAACTTTTAGTGTTAAATTATTCATTTGAGTGGTTTTAAAGTATAATTATATTATATTTTTATCCATTTATATAATTTAGTTCATTATAAGTAACTTCACATTTAAATTGGACATAAACACATGTCAATCTTTTGATAGTTTTTAATTTTTTAAATCCCGGTTTTTGGTTTTGAAAATGGGAATTAATTTTAAATTAATTAATGCAACTTATATGTTTTTAATTTGGTAAAATAGACTTCATTTTTGGATTCTGAATGTCAAAATTATCTTAGGGTGAATTTTTGGTATTTTTCTAAGAACTTTGAATTTTTGATGAATAGTGGAAAACATTGTGTTATTGTTTAAAACCGACTTTTTATTAAAATAATTATTTATTTTATTTAAATTTATTTTAAATCAAAATATATACATAATATCTATATTAGTTCAATTTAATTAATTGGAGTCATTTTATAATAAAATTAGATGTATAAAATTTTATTAAACTTTTTACCGTCTTTTACCCACCTTCTAGGCACATTTGCAAATTTACATAAAACGTAATTTTAATGATTCTAGGAATTGAATTTCAAAATTATGAGAGGCATTTTTGATATAAATAAGTAAAATTTGGTTCAATGGGATGAAAATAATTTTTGGTGAATAGTAACTTTTGAATTTTATTTACCACAGTTGAAAGTAAATAGGGTAATTAAAGGTAAAAATGATATTATAATTACCCTAACACGTGTCCTAATTCTATTGGATAAGTTTATTTCGACCAAAATCAAACTTAGTAACAAAATATGATCTTATTTGACCCACTTGGACTAGATTAAGACATTTATTATTATTTAATTTAAAGAATAGTTAAAAGTGTTAAATTCAATTTTTCTAACTAAAACATTTTTAATATAGGGTTATACATAGGATAAATTAGACTATAAATATTCATTATAAATCTAAAAATATTTCTTACATAATGGTATTTTATTTATAATTTTTATAAATTAATTAATTAAATTTATTTATGACACAATTATGATGTAGTAATTACCTTATTAATGAAAGATTAAAATAATTGATATTATAAATATCAAAATAAATGTAAATTGATACTTTTGATGCATTCCAAGAATTTTATAGATTCAAATTACATGTTAGGGTTTATTCAATTAATTTTTTTTTGAAGTAATCATGTTGTTATGGCTTTCACAAAAACAAAATACCAAATAGTGTCAAAATTGACATAAATTGGTTTTAAAAAAATACTATATTATTAATTGATATAATATTCCTAAAAATATAAGTTTCGGAAAAAGTAATTAAATAAGGATATATATATATATATCAATAATTAACCACTTGGTGTTCTCTTGGCTTTTTATATTAAGTTTATTAACCATATAATATAAAAATACAAGGAGACATGGTAAATGTTAAACGATTTAACCAAGAGTTAAATCTAAAAGATAAGGTTAATATGGTGACATAAACCTATCTAAAACCTAGTGGTTGAGTAGTTTTCGACCCATCCCCACCTTAAAATTGAAATAAATCTATTTTGAGGCATTATAAACCGAATATTATTGTATAATAAAATAATATTTCAAGGTTTTCCTAAAGTGACCATCACCTCTCTTATAAAAGGGTACTTCCCCTTCTCTAAAATCACACCACCAAAGCCATTTGGATCGGCCAACACCTGCTAAAATATCCTCCCAACTTCCCTCACTTAAAACTTGAGTCCTTACATTGATCATAAATCCAACCTAGAAATCCCTTTTGATCAAATCAAAAGGAAGCACCAGAAGAAGAGGAAATAATTTCATCACCTCTTTCAAAGTTCTCTTCTTCTTACACTTCCTCTTTCTTTGTTGTTTCCATAACAAAATAATAAATTCATTACCTTATACATATTTTTATGTTATTCTAAATATTTTACTATCATATTCATTATTCTATCCATCCTATTAATGACAAAGTCACAATACGTGTGTATGTACGGCTTACCGTCTCCACATCATGGTGTTGTTTGTTACTCAACACTTTAATATTTGAATGGGTATAATAATGAGTATAACTGATTTAAATAATAAATATAACATGTTAATTATTCTTTATATATGATATATTATCCAATTATATACGATTTCACCATTAAAAAATGATATTGTCGCTCGTGCGTACATACGGCTTACTATCTTCACGATGCGATGAAAAGTCATTCCCCATCGTAACCATTCAAGACTAATTTTCATTTGATGGTTAAAAACAATGTCTAATAACTTAATATAATTATTGATATGAATAATATACATCATATCCATAACAAAAATGACTTACATAACTAAAAATATAAAGGAAAATGAATCAGTTAACACCTGAAACGATGGTACTATTGAAATGTCATTAACAAAGCAATATTATAAGATCATATATGATGTCGTATTTATGTATGTGGTGATTTTATAATTTAATAACAATTATTTCACCATTATAAAACATACCCTAGACTAAGGAAAATTACAAGGTAAGGCTTAATTTTACAATCTCTTTATTTATCCGAGGTTGTTTATAGGTAAGTATCTACTGAGACTTCTTTATCATCCATGTCTGTGTTTCATAAAAATGTATTTTAAAACATTTTTAATATTTACTATAATATGTGTTAAAGTCATTTATAATCTTTTTTTACTTTTTAGAAAAAAAATTAATGGAATCTTTCCGTCGTTTTCCAAACAAGATACTTTATGACCTTTTTGACAAATTAAGGCAAGAATGTTTGTTTAACTTATACGGTGGGTGAGGCTATTTTCCAAAATTATAACACCTTCAAATCTTCCCTTACAATATTATAATAATATTTTAAAAATATATGTTTTCTTTTATAAATATGTGACTTTTAAATGATTTCAAAATAGAAAGAGATGTTTCTCTAAAATAGTTTTGATTTCATTTATGTCGACAACCTTTGATGGATTTTACACTTGTTTGAAGTTGATTTATTATGATACAATCTTCCATATTGTATTTAAGGTTTTGTGATCTGTTTGAATGTGGATGTGTTATTTTTATACCATTCATGGTTTTATGGTTAAAGTATTAACATATAATATGCTAGTTTTAATATGAATGTTTATGTTATGTTTCAACCTTTTCATATGAGGAATGAATTGGACTTAGTATGTGACGGGTGGAGACCTCTATAGCTCGTCGATGCATCGGTAGGTCTCATAATACAAACTAGTGTATTGGCACAAGGCCTTGAAAAAATATTATTTATAGTCTTGGAATGAGGCCTTCACTATGTGGTTATGATGTCTGGCATTATGCATTCCATCATTATTGCATGTGATTATTCGACTAGTAGAATATCCATGTGAATAAGTAAATGTAATTATTTGATTTATCTTTTCCATATTATTCTGAAGTTTATGTTAAAAAGGCTTGAGTTTTAGTCTTATACATTTCCTTAAATGTTTATTCTTATTTATGAAATATTATGCTATATTTTTATCCTTATTGGGAATCTGAACTCACCCCTTTCTTATGTTTTATTTTTCCCAGGATATGAAGAAATATATTATGATTGACCTGTGGGGATAGGCTATGGGATATGTGTGTGTTCAAAGGGGACACAATGTTGTTGTTTTTATATTTCATGATGTAATGTAAAACTTATGTATGTATCTAGTAATTCCAATGCTACTAAACTAATTGGTATTTTGAGACTTGATCTCTTATGATCATGCCAATGTTATGTAATAATGCACCGACTATGGGTAACTAGGGTCGGGGCATTACATATTTTCTGTTTCACCCACAATATTTTTTATGCGGATTCCTAGCGTAGTGTCTTGAGGAGGAACTTAATTTTTCTATCTAGTATGTAATTACTCCTTTTACATTGACAATATACTTTTAAGGGTAGAATATGGTGGAGGTGATCGAGGATATAAAAATACAAGGAGGTTTACCATGAGAAGGAACCAATATGGTTCCTTTAGGATCACATTTATCAATGTCTAGTCTCAAAAACTAGGATTTTTTAGGTTTCTATCAAGGGGGATTCAGCCTTAGTAGAATATTTTATGAAATTATGGGGCCATTTCAAACTATTATTTTACTAGGGGTCTTGGTCTAGTGTTATTTCTTTGTGGGGTTTGTGGTAATCATCAGAATTAGTGTCTGGTGTTTCTCAGATCTTTCTATGGTGGAGGTGGTCTTGTACATAATAATCCTAAATAGTTTCCTCCTCTAGTGATGTAATTTCAATAGCATGATAAGTATTATTATGATCCTTTGAGAGGATATGGGGAAGGAATAATTCAACATTAATTTGTTTCTCATCTTTAGGGACCTCGACCCCTGCATGTATAGGGAGGTGGTGATCAGAAACTAGAAAGAGGATCTTGGAATGGTCAGTTTCATGTAGTGGGGGAGGAACACTAGAGGGTACATAGATCATCAGAGTTATGATTATTTTGTCATCTAACCTTATTTTTCCTTGTTTGATTCATAACTTTCACACTCCTTTATCGTACCCATTCATGTCTGTGCTTTGGTACTGTACATACAGAGGATTATAATAAACCGAGTGTTGATTACACCAGTTTGAGGTCGCACCATCTAGTTTGATGCATGTTTGGGGTGTAGACTAAATATAGGGCCACATAAGTCATATAGCGATCATTTATTATTGCAAATGAAACTGTATGATGTCATAATTGGAATCAAATAATTGTATTTTTTCATGTTGTTATCAATTACTTTCAGGGGAGAGTCATATTATCATATTTGGCTAGTCAAAAAGTAGTTTTCATTGGGGAGAGGGGTTTTCATGTGAGAAGTATACTTGTAGATACCCTTATTTAATTTATGATTGATTTGTCTATGGAATCAGTAGATGATGGGATGGTGAAGGTTTCCAGGGTCATCAAGGAGTTTTTGGATGTTTTTTCCAAGGTTGTTGTAATGTTATCCCCTCAACATGATATCAAGTTTTGGATAGATCTATATCATGTTTCTTCATCAATTTTGATGGAACCATATCAGATGGAACCCTATGAGTTAGGGGACTTAATGATTCATATAGATGGTTTGATGTATAGGGACATCATCAGGCCTAATATATCGATGTGGGGTGCTCCAAAGTTATTTTCCAAGAAGGTGGATGGTAGTATAAGGTTTTTATAGACTATCGAAGGTTGAATCAGGTAAATATTAAGAATTGATACCCTCTTCCAAGGATAGATGATCTTTTAGACCAGTTGAGAGGAGCTAGTTTGTTTTTCAAGATCAATCTGTAGTCTTGATATCACATGTTTAGGGTAAAGTAGGATGATATCATGAAGACTAACTTCATATGAAATTATGGGAACTTCGTGTTTGTGTTCATGACATTTGGTATCACAAACGCTTCCTCTATGTTCATGGGTCTCATGAACTTTATGTTCTATGAATTTCTAGACCAGTTATAACGACCCATACTTTACATACATTGTTATTAATTCAAAATTGAAGAATACTTATTACAACATATAACAAAACCATGAAAGGACCGTATAGGTATAGTGTCTTGAGAAACTGGGAAACATAAACAACTGGTTCATAAAGCGTCTACACTGTCTCCCATTTATTTCATCATATCTATAGTCCCTTTTGGCATATCTTACTTAACAACCTTCTTCCTGACTTGGGGAAAGAAAACATACAAAAGGGTGAGCTCAAATGCTCAGTAAGGGTAAACAAAAGAAATATCAATCACATCATATTCATAAGAACATAACATTTTGGAAATCTTAACCTGCAAAAGAGAGCATAATTTCATAACATGGGATAAATTATAGTAGTGAAATGAAATCCCAATAATCATAACTTAAAACATGAAACTTTGTGGCATACACACATAATCATATAGAATCATTTCTTATTAGTCAAGACTCATTGCCAAGACCATCTTAGTGGACAAAGTCCATTTCTGAACCGAGTCACTTCTCGTTTCAGACCTGTTTCACTGAACCAGTTTAACCTACCGTTCCAGCCATGTCTATCTCATGAGATATAAAATCTTTACCCAATTCATTGGAAGGAGATATAGGTCACACCCATCTCATAATGATACCATTCTTATGTGTGCGACAAAATCATAAACCATACATCATAGCATAACCCATGTAATAAAAATGGGAATCTTAAACATCGTGACATCATAAAACAATTCATATAAGATAAAGGAATTCATAAAAATAATTCCATCACAACATAGTCAAATCAATGTAAAAATAGGGATAGAAACATAACCCTTTATTATCTTAGATGGAAAATAATTTTAAAAAAATACTTGAACTCCATTCTTGAGGAAAATATCCTTTCTACTTCAAAAACACTTTTCCTTTCTTAACATGTCATACAATTATAAACTAAAAGAAGTTGATTAAAAATAAACTTTAAAACTTGTAAAGGAAGCTTCTTGGAAATAATGTTTTAAAAATCCATTCATGCCGTATAAGTTAGAAAAAACATTCTTTTCGTACTTTTACCGGAAAAGTCAAAAAGTACCTCGTAACGTAAAAAAAAAGAAATATTCCTTACATAACATGTAGTAAAAGTCAAAAATAGGTATACATGAATTTAAACTTACATGAAAACACTTTTATAAAACATGTACATGGATGATAGAAATACCCCTAGTAAATACTTACGAATAAGCAATCTCGGATAAAAATGAGATTTGCAAAATTATCCCTTACCTTAGGTATGATTTTCTTCGTAAGTGTCCGAACCTCCTGTATAATGATTTAAATAAGGTTATTGACTTATTCCAGAATCATACTTATTGTTATTATATCATATATGGTCATATTCTTAGCTTCTTATTAGTAATATTTCATTACTACTTGTTATTCGGGTGTTTATTACTTTTTGTTCTTATGCGTGTTTGTCGAATAAATTATTATTCTTCTCTTTAGGTTATAGATAACTCATTTCCATAATGGTATTAGTGTAATATATATCATATTCATTCATTAAATTCATTTATATAATCATTATGCAATGAATATCATGTAGAACGAATCGCATCACATCGTACGTACGCACGAGCGATGATATCGTTCCCATGATCGTGGAATTGTATTGGAGTGTATGTATATTATTTCAGAATCAATACCAATTTAAAATAATAATATATATTCATTAATTTCACCCTTATACCCATCCAAGTAAGGTGGTGGTGGAAAATAGATTACACCACGGCGTGGAGACGGTATTCCGTACGTACGCACGCGCGGTGATTTCGTTTTCCGTAGGATGGATAAGAGGCGAAATAGGGTTGTTTCATATTTATAATAACATATCAGTATATAAGTGATACTGATGTTATTACCTCATAATGAAACAACTAAATAATAGGTAGTAGAAGAAGAATGGAACTTGAAGAAAACGGTAGAAGGTATTACCTCTTTCTCGAAGTGCCTCCTTTAAACTTTATCTTAAGGCACTAGAGTTGGTCTTTTGATAAGACCAGTACCTCTAGTAGGTTTCTAAGGAAGTGGGGAAGTGAAATGGGCAGGTTTTGGCCGAGCTTGAAGGCTCAAATTGGTGTGAGGAAGAGAGGGCGGAGGTGCCCTTTTATAAGGGAGGAGAGGGGCACCTTTAGAAATATAAGAAATATTGGTTTATATTAAATCCCAACCCCACATAAAAACTTCCTAAATGACTCATATCCGAAGCTTAGATGAGATAGGGTTGTAATATCATCAAATAATAAAATTTAGACATGTTAGGAATTTATTTTAAACATTATCAACTTGATTTATCCTTATTTATCAATTTTATTTTATTTGTGGTAATAATATTCTAAATTTTAAATTATTATAAATAATTAAATATGTGTTGTGAATTTTCCATAATTTGACACTTTATGACATTTTAGACCATATAAATTTAATTTATAATTTTGAAATATTTTTGTGATTTTTAAACAATTTTATAATATGTTATTTTTATAAAATAACAATAGTGTCAATTTTGACACTATTCATTTATTTGAATTTAAATAAAATATATACAGAATATATGTTCGAACTAAAAGCTTTAATAGATTCATAAAATTTCATATGTATCTATAAAATTAGTGTAGAACATTAAATAGTTCATATAATATTTATTTTAATATTTTTGAAACAAATTATTTGATATTTTGATTAATAAAATAATTTCAACATCACTATTGTGTCATAATTAATGATAATTATTTAATCCCTAAAAATTCTAAATAAATTCCTATGATGTATATAATTGTATTATCTTTCTGTAGACTATTCATGTTCGAAGTTTCATTAAGTATATCACCAAATTAAAATTATTATACTTATAATATTTAAGAAAGTGACATGTTGTCACATTCTTTGGTTTTAATAATAATTAAATTATTTTCATGGAAAAAATTCCATTAAATGAATCTAATCCTACCTTTAGGTGATATGGGTCGACTTTTAGTCATCCAATAGGATTTTGGCAGGTGTTAGGGTAATTTTATAATCTTATATTTACCCTTAATTACCCGATTTACCTTTAACTATGGTAAATAAAATTTACCGTAGTTACTATTCATAATGCCAAAAAATAAAAAGTAGTCTATTAACATAATTTGGACCCAATGATTCTGAATATGAAATCCATTTTTCAAAATTCAAAACATATAAGTTGCAGTAATTAATTTAAAATAAATCCCGTTGTTAAGAAAACGGGTTTTAGAAGTTAAAATATTGCCAAAGATTGAAATGTTTTTACCTATGAATTCAATGTGAAATTAATGCTAATGACATAAATTATATTAAATGGTAAAAATATATTCTATTTATACTTTAAAACTGTTCAATATTATAATTTATCCATATAAATTATCTCAATGAAAAAAGTTGTTTTTAATTAAAAATTAGCGTATTTTTACTATTCATCAAAATATGAAAGTTATCAGAAAAATATCAAAATTTTATCCAAAGTAAATTTTTATACACTGATTCAAAAGAAAATTTTTATTTTGTCAAATTGAACTTATAAACATGTCAAAAACTAGATTTAATGTGGGTGCGCCATCAAAAGGCGGCAAAACTGTATTTTTTGAAAAATATTTCTTTTATCCAAAAAAACTGATTTTGCTTTTATAACTCATTCTAGAAAATGTATAAGTTGAATTAAAATGTTATAAAATTAAAAATTCAGTTAGTACTATTCATAACGGCTAGTTTTAATAATATTTTAATAGCATGTCGTTGTTTAGTGAAACTCGGTATTGCGTACGACGCAAGCTATCGAGGAAGGTCGTGGTTGCGTGTAAAGCAAGCCAAGCTAGTGTTGTGTGTAGTGAAAGATTCCATTGATGATTTATATAACATAAAAACAAAATATTTCTCATAAAAGTCTCGGGTGTTACCCCAGTTCATAGTCATTTCCATTGACGACATATTTATCTACTCAATTTCAGGGGAGGATCATTTTGATCATCTTAGATCAGTCTTGCATGTCCATCAAAACCACCATCTCTATGGAAAGTATTCGAAGTGTATGTTCTAGTAACAATAGGTTAATTTCCTCGGGCATGAGGTGTCCTAATCTGGTGTGGTCATGGACCCATCAATGATTGGGGTAGTTTTTTCCTGGGTAGTATCCAAGAACATGGTAGAGGTTTGTAGCTTCCTTGGTCTCACGGGATATTACTATAGTTTTCTGTTTGATTTATCATGGATTGCATCAACATTTAAATATTTGTACAATAAGGATCATAAATTCATATAGAATGATTACTTTCAAATAATTTTTGACAACTTAATGGGGAGAATGATCAATGCTTTAGTACTTTAGTTTCTGGAGGATGGGTTAATGTTTGAGGTGGTCTATGAGGCTTCCTATCTAGCCTTGAGATGCATCTCAATTCAATATAAAGAAGTTTTATATTATGTGACTATGATTTTATCTCCCATTATCATAACTATTCCACCCATGATATATATATGGAAATGATTGTGTTTGCGTTGAATCTATAAATATATAAATTTATTTGGGGAGGCTTTATGGTCTTAACTAATCACAAGATCTTGAGGTATATATTTTACTAGAGTGAACTGATTCTACAGTAGTATAGGTGGATAGAGTTTCTCTAGGATTATGATTTTGAGATCTCCTACACCTTAGTAAATTGGAATATTTTTGTCGGCACTTTGAGAAGGAATTTGTATAAGGATGTAGTTCGACAGTCTAGAGATGATTAAAAAGTGATAAAAGAGTTAGAAACCCTGAAATTAGATGAAAGGGTGGTTGATGGTGAAGGTTTCCTATTTCATATGATAGTGTAATCTACTCTGATGAAATAGGTGGAGGAGTATCAGTGGGGATACTTAGATGTATAGGTGATGTGCGATCATGTTGTCCATATTAATGCTTGTAGGGATGGTCAAAACAAAATGGTTTTTAGGGTAGGTTGTTTATTCTAGTGGTTATACATGAGGAGGTACTTCGTGAGTTTCATATATCACCTTCGGTGGTGCACCATTGAGTATCCAAGATATACTATTTCTTAAGGGAAAAGTTTTGGTGTCCTAGGATGAAACAGGAGGTGGAAAACATGTGTAGTCTGGTACTTGGTTTTCCAGTAGGTAAAAGCTTAGCATTGTGTTCCTGGTAGTTTTTTATGTCCCTTAGATATTCCCAATTGAAAATGGGATAACCTATTGATGGTATTTTCTATAGGTTTACCCCAATCTCAAAGATTCTATGATGCTATCTGGTTAATCATGGATTGGTTGATAAAATCATATCACTTCCTATTAGTCAAGGAGGTAGGTGTTTAAAATGATTTACGAAGGAGGTATATGAATGAGGTTGTACGACTATATAGAGTTATAAGGTACATATTCATAGATTAGGATGCATTTTATACCTCATAGAATAAGAGTTTATTGTATTATGTTTTTGGAACTCAGTTGCACCTCAACACCATTTTCCACCCTCAGATGGATGGGAAGATAAAGTATATTGTCCATAAACAATATCATATATTGAGAGCATGCATCTTGTACTTTTGTGGAACTTGGAAAAGGAAATTAATTTGGTTGAGTTTTCCTATAACAAAATATACTTCCCATCCATATACATGGCCCCATTTTTGTATTTGTATAGTGGCCATGTCAATCACCATTATACTGGGTCGAGGTTAAAGAGTCATCAGTTCTCAGTCTCAATGTGGTGAAGAGCACAATATATAAGGTTTTGGTTATTTGTGAGAGGATGAAGGTGGAATATGATTGAGGTATGTCTTATGATGATCATAAGTGGAGGCCATTATATTTTTTTAGGTGATCATTTTTTCTTAAATATTTATCCTTGATGTGGGTAGTGGAGGTTTGAGAGGGAGAATAAGATCTTATGCCAATTTACTGGTCTTTATAGGTGTTGGAACATGTTGGTGAGGTGGATTATTTGTTGGAAGTCCTTCCATGGATAGACATGATCCATAATTTTTTCCATGTCTCTTAGCTTCGTTGGTATCTTTATGATGACTCCCATGTCATTGAATGAGGAGAAATGGATATTAATTATGATGCAGCATTCTAGGAGCATCCAGTAGAGATCCAACATCTTCGGGATAAAACGCTACATGGGAAGACCATTTCCTTGGATCATGTTCTGTAGAGGCATGTTATCCTAGAGGAGAGTACTTGGGAGTGTTATATGTAGAAGTGTGTCTATTACCCTAAGTTATTTTGAGCTTTAACTTTTTTTCTTTTCCTTGTTCATGTGATAGTTTAATCTTTCTAGTTTATGAAGTGTTTCATTCCAAGAAATGAGATGTGTATTAAAGATTCAAGCATATCAAGAAGGTAAAACCTAATTAATAATCAATATATGTTATATGATGACATGTATTAAAACAATACAAGTGATTCAGTGTCTCCCAAAGTAGATAATACATTGATATGGAAGGTGGGATTCCTCTATTTATGTGCATGAGTCCATGATCTATGTGGTTGTTGTAATAATTATTTTGGGCTATGTGGAGTCTGATAAGATGTTGAATATGGTTACGCAAAATGGTGTTTTCGTGCATATAGTAAAATGGTATAGCAATTTGGTTTCATGGTATTTTTGGTGAACAATTTCAGCTGTGTTTTGTGTTTTTGGTTTGTAGCAACAATCAGTTGTAACGAGACCCTTGAGAGGTATCTCGTTGGATAGTTGTTTGGATCTTTTACCCGCTTTCCTTTTTAGGTTATTTTTTATTCTCAATGGTGAGAATATTTTTATAGGTATATAATGTAACATTGCAAACCTTCTAACCCGTTAATTTTCTATAATTCTGGTGGTGGAGGTTCTCGAGGGAGGCCTCGAGGAGTTTATAGGGTAAAAGGAGGAGATAAAGAAGAGATTTCAACTCATGAGTTTTATATAGCATGGAGTGATGGGTTGCGCTGTAAGGGTGTTCATTACGGTGTGAAGATATTGGATATGGCATGGAGGATTGTGATATGGTTTTAGAAGGTAAAGCTATTTTTGGCATAGCCATGGCTTGGAGACCCTAGATACAATGTAGAGTACCGGGGGTTAGTATTCATTAGTTTTTTAATTTATGGAATGGTTTCACCATGGATATAGGATGTGATGTAGACCTTTATTGGTGAGTGATATCTATTAAATTGTGGTTTCCACTACATTGTGGTGTTTTTCCAATTTTATCGGATCTATATCATAGAGATAACCATGATTCTCAAACATGGCTTTGACTTTCAGATTGTGGCCAGGTCCTACGCTTTATATTGTGGTCCTTCCCTTTTCCTGTAGTTCAATGGTGTAGTGATAGGGGTTTCACCATGGTATTATTATTTGTATACTACCTATAAATTTTTAAACCCCACCTTGAACCCTAACTTTTATATGTTTTTCTCTTGTTTATTGGGAGACCAAAGTGTGTCCCAAGGAGGTATTTCATCCCCTTTGAGTATGCTTCAACCCCAACCTTGGGGGATCAATTTGTGGTGCTTTTCAGTAAATTACCATCTTTGATCCTCCTAGTCTTATTCCTTTTTATTTGGTAAGGGATACTATTAGGGAATAATTGGTTTTGGTTTTGGATTGGTAAGGTAATAATCTTAGTTTGATGTGTTATAGGCTGGTAATGGTGTTCTCCTATACTATGGTGTCGAGCGGTTGTCTTCCTCTCATTTTATACTTCAGTGATGGTTTTTAAAAGCCTTGTTTTAGTTAGGGGATCCTTCATTTATCATCTAGCTATATCATGTGGGAGGGTTTATACTCTTTTTTTCTTTTGGTAAGATAGTATGCAATGGCCTAATGAATATAATGAACTGTTTTAATTGATACTAATGGGGAAGGGGAATGAAATCACATGTTTTACTGCATTAGTATTATTGATAGTGTGATTTTACAACATTTATACCTTTTGAAAATCACGGACACTGGGGGATTTGTTTTCTTTTTTGTTTTTGTGACTATGAAAACATTTCTGTGTATTTTTTTGTTACATAAAATGGAATTGTATGAAAAATTATATCTGTATAATGAAATGATTATCCCTAAAAAATATATCATGTGTTATAATTCCCTTAAAACAAATAAGTGAAAGTAATGAAGATCCCCTTGATAAATCTATAATAAGTTGTGTGAAAATGTAATGTGTGGTTGTGATGTATGTTTGTGATGTCTGGGGTGGTTGTGATGTGAAAAGAGTTGTAATTTGTGGTTTTGATGTGGAGGAGGATGTGACAATATGTGGTACGTGGGGGTTGTGATGTGGGAAGTGGTTGTGGTTTTGAAATGGTGCCAGTGTGGGGCTTTTGGAATTAGAATTATGGGTTGTTTTTGTGTTGTGTGGTGTTGTGGTAGTTTCCTAGTAGTGATGGAATATTTGGTTAATAATAAAATATGAAATAGCATGGAATGGTTTGGATAATGGGTTTAAATTATTAATGATTTTTTGAATTAAAATAGAAATTTTGGTTTAAATGGATATTGATGAATATTAAATTAATGGGATAAAATAATTAAATGGTTGGTAATGGGATATCTAGAAAATGGATTGACTTGAAATGAAAAGAAAAATCTAGTTTTTGGCTTGTGTCTTGTTTGTGTGGTGCATTTTATTTAGTGGTGGAAGAGAAAGTGATAGAGGATGTGAGGATTGGTAGTGATGTTATAATTTTCGATAGTTATTTTGTAAGAACCCATAGGTTGGGATCTTGTGTAGAATATATATATATTTATGTTCTTCGTGATTTCTATACACACCCCAACGATGTCGAGCACTTTGTACCGACAACTAAATTCTTTGGGAGTATTTTTCACAACATCCTGATGGTGAGGATAGATGGTTACTTACTCTTACCTACTCTCTCTCTATTCAAGGTGACATTATTATTCATGGGTTATGACAGATAAAAGTCAAAATTTCATGGTGGTGATGTTTGATGAGATGATGAGATGGCTTATGGTGTGGTTCGTGCATGGTTGGAGGAGGGCATGATGTTGATGTCAATCATTTTCATGATACCCTATTACTTTGGTTATGTGTCTATGGATGTGTTGTGATGGACCATTTATCTATGGGTGATAGGTGGAGTGTTGTGATGGCCTTAGTGTCTATAAGTGAGATTTTATGCATTGTGATGGACCAAGTATCTTCGATAGAGATGTGTTATGATGGCCCAAGTTTCTTCAGATGAGATGTGATGTGATGGAATGGGAGAGATGGGAACATCGGCATGTATGACGTTTGGGTGTGATAGAAGAAAATCGGTGGGAAAGTGTTGTGGGGTACCCTTTTTATTGATATTATTCTTATTATGTTACTATTCTTGGATGTGTTATTTAGTGAGTGTGCCATAATGGGGAATGCATTGTTCAGTTTTCCAGTTTAGGTGTTACTGGTTCTACAATTTTCTCACTGGTTCATTAGTATATTCTTATCACATGTGCACAAGAGACTTTGGGTATGATTATAGAGAGTATACTTATATACTCACCCCACAAATATAGAAACTATTTTTAGGTTTCTTGGAGTACTTATTAAACCATTCTAGACATTACTTGCTCATACCTTTGGATTTATTATTGAGTTGCTGATGTAGGACATTTCTTTTGGGTATTTTTTAGGTGATTCCTTGTTTTTTTTAACATTTTTCATGTATTGTGGGATAGTTCTGGTTACTTTCTTTATATTATGTCATGGATTTTATTGATCATTGATATCATATCCCCCGATAATATATTGTTATAGAGGGTAATGACTTCCATATGTGAGATTTTTATACCCTTTGTGCTAGTCTCCAACCAGGGGCCTACTAGTGGCTAGAACCAAGGTTCATTATCTTTATTCCTTCATTGCTGACCCATGGGGGGTACCTTTGGAGTGAGGAGTTTGTGAAATTTTTTCACCCAAATCCCACCTCTAATAATCCAGTGTTCTATGACTTTCACCAATAATGAATAATATACATGGATTCCTTAGCCTAATGAAAATCTATAACACACACACAACTCCCACAAAGAAAATATAGCCAAACTCCATCATGATACAAGAGGAAATAATGAATAGTGTTATATTTCATGAATATAGATATCATAAATGATCTATGGATATTAAAGAAAAAAACTCAAAATATAAAAGTGGTAGAAATGAATAAACCAAGACATAAAAGTCACAAACCAAAATGAAAAATACACCACCTTGTCATTAAGATTCATTAAATATAAATTATTGTCAGTCACCGCTACAAATAATCACAAATTTCAATATTTCCCATACATTAAATCCTCCATAATCATCCTCATTGATAACCTAATGAAACAAAGGAGGATCTAAGAACTCTTGGTTAATATATAGAACCTACACCTCATAAATAATTTGTCATATGAGGGACTATTTAATCCCAGGTCAACATTGATCTCACATCATAATCACTGGACTGGTGGGTTAGGGGAATGGAATATTGATTGAAATACTAAATCAACACAATATCTCTATCTCCCACAATAAATTCATGAGCCATATACAAGGGGAGAGAGGACCTCAACTTCCACAAAAAAAGATTTATTCTAATATTAGAGAGTATTGTGAGTCAACAACCAATATTCCATCATTACATTTTCAAATCTACATGAAGAAACCCCAACCAAGTAGCACAAGAATCCATATATTCTCTATATTTATATAGGAATATTCTTCATCATTCTTACTTATGTGAAGGAACCAAAGAATACCTAGCCTCTATATATGTGTTTGTGACTCTACATCCATCGATAAATCCATAGCATCCCAAAAAACTCCCAAAGTGTACTATAAAATATAACACATACATTATATCCATTCCCTATCATCAATATATTCCAAGGATTTACTAAAACCCATTTTTACCTCAATCATCCAGCCAAAACCCATTCATCTTCACCAAAGAGATATGATACCCATAAATGAAAAAAAATCTAATGTCTTATAATAGTTAATATGGCCCCATTAATTCCATATATATGGAATAAAACTTATAAAATACTACTTTTTCCCTAATTTGGTCACCCCAGTGAGAAAATTCAGAAACATAAAAGAGAGGAAAATACATGGAATATACTTCATCAAAAATGATGTGTGAAACTTGAGTATTAGTTGGATGTGTATTGAAATTGTCCGGTCATATGGGGTAAACCTACATAACATTTCCCTTAGGTGACGTGACATATAGGACTCGTGATTTGGTTATAAATTTATCATAGAGGTTTGTATTTTCATCATACATTGACACAATGTGTAATTCATCCTACCTGGAATGTGTGGCCAAGGGTATATTTAGGAATATACTCTTATACAACCTTGGTTGTGTCCTACTAGACAGATGAAATGCGACTGAAGTTTCAACTTTTCTGTAATAGTTAAGTATATTTTGGAAACCCTATCCACTATATGTAATAAATGACATCATTTAATCATTGGTTATACACTATTTTAATGAAAATTTGTTTCTAGGGATCCTTAGACACTAGAACGGATTCCATCATTGAAAATCCCATTTTAATTTCTACCACTATATGTCATGTCACTGATTTCATCTTCCCTGTGATATTCATAATCCCCATACCACCATTCCAATCCCTCATCAGGATACATAATTACTACTAAAGCCACATGACATTGATCTTCATAGCCACCATCATTGTCCCATAACACAAACCCCCATTTATAAATCTCTATAATTATAATGGGATTTATACTGAGCCATTTCACAACAATCTATCAAACCATTAACCAATGAAAAGGACAAGGGTGGTATTTAAATCTTAGAAAATAAAAGTGGAAATATATAGGTTTAATATAAGATAGAAGGATTACTAATGTCTATAATCTGATTGTCTAGCCATGTGATTACATATTGCTAGAGGGAAACTCCATACAACCACCCTTGGTGCACCTTGTGACCAGGTTATTATAGAAAGGGGTAGTAGATTGTATTGATCTATCCTTTTTTCTTCATTTTTGAAAATTAAACATTTACGGTCATGAAAGATAAATAAATAATCCAAAAATGTGAAATTTAAGAACATGAATGGTTAATCAACCTGAAAATAAATAATACATGATTGAAATTTATTAAAACAATCACATGATGTGTCATAACCTATCCAAATTAAAATCCTCTATGGGACTATAGTAAAGCTGAGTGTGACCCCTGAAGCCCACCTCTAGTAGTTTATTGTTTAGAAGATAATACTTAGGGTATAAAATGAACATGTGGGATCAATTGTAGTAGTAAATATCACAAACTCTAAAATAATACCACCAGTCATCTCTAAAAACTCACTAAATAAATATTATTCCCTATCCTAATGTTAAATAAGTATTATTATATACAACAAAAAAATAATATGCAAGGAGAATATCCTCAAAGACCACTTAATCCAATCAAATAACATATGTCAATCTACCTTAAAATAATATAAAACATCTCATGAAAATTTATGTAGTGGTGATAACTTTTAAGTACATAGTCTAATCATTTTCCTAAAAAAGTAGAATCCAGTTGGAATAAATTTTTAAGAGTGGGCATACAAGAAAAAAAATAAGAAATATAGGAAATAAGAAAAATGAAAAAAAAGATAATCATATAAACTCACATAATACTATATTTCATCTATAACACAACAAGTTCTTCTCCTCCCTACATTATTTACAACCATGGGAATCCAAACAAATATCAATATCGACTTCAATCTGAACACAAAAAGAAATAATTATCATAATCAGAAGAAAATATATTATAATGGAAATATCATAGAATTATAAAATTCAATAATGAAATGAAAGGGGATAAGAAATTTATTAATATTGTTCTTGGGAACATGAAACTATTCTAAAGAACACTCTAGAATATTTGACAATGACTTACATAGGCTAAAACAGTGAACTTGTTATTGTTCCTGTTGTAACGACCTGAACTTTTTGAATGATAATTGTTTCCTCAAAATGCATGTTGTATTATTTTTTACTCAACTTAACTATTTCCCTTTAAAAATGAAGTGAGTATAATTGAAATATGGCCTTTGGGTTTCGATCATTATATCATTGTCATTCAATTATGATTGTTGGTTAATATGACTGTTGGAAATAATAATCTTAATTATAATTTTAACGTTATAGTTAGTATTATAAATAGAAATGATAATGGTTAATTAATGAAGAAATAATAGTTTATGGCCTTATCTAGTATATCCATGCCATAGGAATCCCATTTTTCAAAACATGGGAGGGAGGTATCATCTTTGGGATTCTCTCTTGACCAATCCCAAATCAAGCCTTAAAACATTAAGCTTGAATGAAATTTCCTGTGGGAGAAGTTCAAGTTAGTAGATATTACCACTCAGGCAATGTTAGTCGAGCCACCCCAAGAGTATATCACCATCGCACACCTTACCCTTAGGTCATATACTGGTGTTATAAGGGGTTATTTTTCAATTACTTAGTTACTTATTGTATAATATCTTTTGTAAAAATAAAATTTTTGTTCCATCAATTCCATTTTGAGTTTATTTTTTCTGTAAAAATTTGATGAATTTGATAAATTAATTTTTTGAACAAAAATTGTACTTTTCAGAAAAATAATTATTATTATTATATAAAACTAAGGTATTGTTAATAATGTTTACTTTAATGAAATGGTATGATTAAAACACTCTTATTTAAATTTAAATGATAAAATAATTTTATTTTTTTCAAGTGAGAAATTTTACTATTCATTTTACTATGCATTTTCTATGTGCTATTATTTTTAATAAATATTTATTTATACAGTTAAAAGTTAAATTTATCATATTTAGGGAATTATTATGATAAAATAAATTTAATTTTTGAAATAATAACATCAATATTAGGTTATGGTGAATTTATGAGAATTTTATAAAATACTTTAGTTTTTCATGAATAGTAAAAATACAATTTGAGTTTTTTGGTATGTTTAATGACATCATAACTATATCATAATGATGTATTAATTAATAAAAATTTATATTAGACTCTTACATATTAATATAATGTAATATGTATCCTAATTATCCAATACCGTGGGAAAATACCATGTTCAAACCCTTGGTTTTGCAAATACCATTACCAAGGTGTCCATAGAAATTAATAAAACACTCCCTCACTTTTTCTATAAATAACCACCCATTTATTAGTTTTCTTTCATTATCAACTAATTATCTACAAATCTTTGATATTATTACCTCCCAGGGAGTCCTCAAAAGGTTTCCTCAAGGCACCAAGGTCCTGATCTTTGAGTTTTAGGAGTCACTCTTCAAGGTAAGGGAAATCTCAACTTCTCTTTTCCATTCAAGTTTCCTTTTTATGTGGTATGTCATTAAACTTTCCAAGATATGTTCTTCTTTAAATTTTATTCTATCCATTTACTGTATTAATATTCTATTATAAATGGTATAACCTTTTCCCCTCTCTTTTTAATGTTTTCTAAAACCATGATTCATACCCGTTATGCTGTAGAATTTTCTTCTCAAAATTTCTCTCTACTAAAGAAATTATTTTATTTTATTTTGTGAATGCACAAATTTATTTCTTCTCTATGGGTAATCACATATATTTCAAAATTATCTATTTTATTCTGGGATTTACATATGTGAAATCCTCCTTCCTTTTCTATGGGTTTAAAATGACAAAAGGATCTTGTTTTTAAGTACTTTCTAAAACACAATTATTTTGATATGAAATCCATTTATTCTATTCTCCATGGGTTATTTATGAAATTTTTATTATGATATATGTGTCTCACAATAATTAATACATATTAATGGTTCACTCTGATAGCGCTCCAATTCATTGGGTAAAAAATTTAATCTCTATAGATTACATATTTTACGATACCTTGGTGAATAACCATGGTAATTTTTATAACACCTTGGTGAAAAACCATAGTGATATGCTTATGAATAAATCAATTAAATGTTGTTGCCAAATTTCTATGTTGTAACTCATGTTATATTTACTATGATATTATTTTTTTCCCTTTTCTCATTCCTTTATGATATTCTTCAAGTTCTTATCGATGATTCTCATGATCACATGTAAACTGTTTCCCTTGTTTTTCCTTAATCGATCTTATTATTTCCCTTTTCTTTAATTTATGTCCCCAGGTTATCAAATATAGTAATTGAACTTAGGATGAACCTATTATTAAGCCTTTTAAGAGGATTATAATGCTTTTTTTATGTTTTTATGTATTATGAACCTTATTTCCAAGACACAAAACTTTAAAATATCCTCTTTTTGTAAAATGATATGTAAAGTTATGTAATTAAAAGTCAATATTCCATAGTTGGTATCAAAATATGGTTTAGTTATTTTTGAAAATTAGGATTTTAAAACTTCAGGAATAACCCTAGATAAAATTTTAAATATAGGAAAACTTCTTGGTATTTTGGTGAAAGATTAATTAAGTGGTTTCCAAACAAATAAATCCATGTTTAGATACGAAAAAGTGAATATATCTCTGGAATGGATTTACCTAGGTGTAAAAACTCTGATAAGTTTCAACGGGCCTAACTCAACATAACCTAGTACATGAAAATGGGCCTTGATGCACTCTTTTTTTGACACTACTGGGGGACATGTACGGTTAATCAGAATATTTTTATGAACCATTATGAAGGATTTATAGAAAATTTAATTGTTTTTAATGAATCACATGTTTAATCATGATGTTATATGACATTAAAGTTCCCTTGGAATTATAAGATTATTAAATGAAACAAGTTTCTCACTAAGGTTTTCTTATTTTATAAAATTAAGTGAAATAATAGAAACCTCGTAAATGGTGAGTGAAATAGACAAGGTGCTGATGGAGTTTCGATGAGAGATAGAATGGAAAACTTCATGAGAATGATGAATAGATAGTCTCAAGTTATGGTCAATAACTTGAATCTATTCGAGAGACTGAATTCACCATGAAGGGAACACCTTTCTGTTGAGTACTTTATGTGTCAATGACCACCATCTTTCAGTGGATCTACTAACCCATTGATTTCTGAAAAATGGATAAACTCTATAGAAAAGATCATTTCTATAATTTTTTGTTCAGGAAAAGAAAACATCACACTTGTTGTGTACGACTTAGAGGGAGAGGCTGATCAGTGGTGGATACTGATTAAAAACATGAGGCCAAGAGGGGAGGTTGAAGTTATGGAGTGGGTCAAGTTCAAGGGAACCTTTTTCAAAAAATATTTCCCTCGTTCATTGAAAACAAAAATGTAGAAGGAATTCCTAGAGCTGAAGTATAAGTAAAATGAATTTGTGGGAAGCTATGAGATGAAATTTTCAATCCCTTCTTGTTACACTTATATATTTATCATTGATACTCATGCGAATGTTGGTAGATTAATTGGTGGACTAGCCAACTGAGACTATGAAAACCATGAGGAGATAGTACGAAGTACTATGAGGGTTGAACTGAAGTTTAGTGAGATACATTGGTCCCATATATCTAATGAAAAGATGATATATTTGGAACCAAACATGGGGGGAGATTTGATCAAGGAATAGGAGGAAAGCAAGTGAAATTTTCAACATGAACCAAATGTGGGAAGAATAATTTGGGGAACTTATTTCTCAGGAATGAGGAATATTACAAGTGTAGAAGATATGGAAATATTTCTTGGAACTGTCGTAGTGAGGTGAAGCCTCTAATTCTCAACACTAACAATAAAGGGAAGATAGTGCAGGCCCTACATAATGTTTAATGCTTTATGTGTGGACAGCTTCGGAACTTTTACAATCACTATCCAAATCTAAAGTTAATGGAGTTGAATTTCCTTCAACCTCAGTATATAAAGAGGGATCAAGGTTGGGATTTTTCTACCATGATATTTGAAGTTGAATCTCTAAATGATGTGGTGGTAGGTACTCTCTTTGCTCTCTCTTAGCTAGCAAGTACTTTGTTTGATTATTGTTCTATGCATTCCTTTATTTCATCCAATTTCTCAAAAAATATAGAATCAATCCCTAAATTTCTAGAAGTAGAACTATCAGTCAAGACTCTTGTAGGGATTATCCAAGCATCAAAAGTTTATAAAAACTCTTGTATTTAATTTGGTGAGAATAATCTCATCACAAATATTATAGTCATTCCCATTCTGGAATTCAACATTACACTGGGGATGGAATGGATCTCAAAGTATAATACTATAATCAACTACAAAAGTAAATAAATCTTAGTAGTCTTGAATTAACAACCTACAGTTGTTTTCAAAGGATAGATATCTCGACCTGAGTTTAATCTAGACGCACCTCCCATAGATTCCTTTATGGAAATTATCGGTGAATATAAACAATTAAATGAATGTATAAAAATATAAAATATCCCCATCATTTAGGAAAACATTGATGTATTTCCCAGGGAGTTACCTGGACCTCCCCCAGAAATAGAGGTAGAGTTCTCCATTGAACTTATGACTAGATCCAAGATGATATCAAAAAACCCCTATAGAATGGAAAATGTGGAGCCGAAGGAATTAAAGAATCAAATACAAGATCTTTTGGAGAATGGGTTTATCTGAGCACATGTGCCTCCTGGGGGATCACCTATTCTCATTTTGAATAATAATAAGAAGGAAGGATAAATGCAGTTATTCATTGATTATAGAGAACTTAACAGGATCAAAATGAAGAAAAACTACCCTATTCCTAGAATTTATTATTTATTTTACCATCTTCATGGGGCTCAATTATTCTCCAATATTGATCTTCAATATGGTTATCATCAATTGAGGGTGAAGAGAGAATGTATTCTAAATATTTCCTTCTGTTCAAGGGATGGGAATTACGAGTTGTTTTTATGCCCTTCGGCTTGACTAATTCTCTTATTATTTTTAGGGATTTGATAACTATATTTTTTAAAGAATACCTTGATAACTTTTTGGTAGTTTTTATTAATG
The DNA here is from genome assembly GCA_963277665.1 of Viscum album. Lineage (NCBI taxonomy): Eukaryota > Viridiplantae > Streptophyta > Magnoliopsida > Santalales > Viscaceae > Viscum > Viscum album. Next base: position 840,094,855 of record OY728167.1, read on the forward strand.
ATATTTATAATATATTCCAAAAGTCTCTTGGAGAATTACAATCATCTAATGGTTATATTGAAAAATATAAGGAAGGATAGGTTATTTGGAACGTTTAGAAAATGTAAATTTTTGTTACAAAAAGATTCTATCGTAGGGAACATTGTAACCAATGAATCAAACTCAATTTACCCTACAAAGATAATGGTTGTGGAGAAGTTTCCTTATCCTATAATAGTAACTGAGATTCGTAGTTTCCTTGGTTTAGTAAGATATTATAGGAGGTTTGTGAACAACTTTTCATGAATTTATAGTCCATTGACCAAGTTAACTCAAAAAGGGGTAAAGTTCATCTAGACAAAGGAGTGTGAAGAAAGTTTCTAAGTGCTAAAGAATAGATTTTTTATTGCACACGTGTTAAATCTACCCCGACCAAAGAAGGATTTTTTGTTTTTAGGCATGTAACTATGAAATGGATTGGGTGTGTCTTCATTAAAAATGAAAATGTGATTTCTTATGCATCTTGAAAGTTGAAGCCTCATGAGTATAACTATCCTACACATGACCTAGAGCTGGTTGCAGTTGTTTTTTATCTAAAGATATGGAGGCACTATCTACATAGGGATAAATGTGATATATACACAGACCATCAAAGTTTGAAGTATATTTTCATTTAAAAGGAATTAAACATGAGACAGAGGAGATAGTTAGAACTTCTTAAAGACTATGATTTTTCAATTCACTATAACCCCGGAAGATCAAACAAATTCGATGATGCATTAAGGAGTAAAGACCATGTCGTGTTGTTAATGATGAAGATCCAAGGAGAACCTTTGATCAAAACCTAGTAAAACTGGACATGGGAATTGTAAGGTAAGGTACATCAGCAACCCTATATCAAATGATTTCTCAACATTAATTACTATAGAATATTAAGAAATATCAAAGGGAAGATCCTTTTTTGTATAAAAAGATAGAGGATGTGAAGAATGGGAAGTTTCCTGAGTTCAATTTTGATCAAGAAGGTGTACTAAAATTTTATACAAGGCTATGTGTTCTATCTATTTTAGAAATAAAGAAGGTTCCGATGGATTAAGCTCATATCTCTACTTTATCTTTACATCCCAGAAGCACAAAAATGTTTAGGGAACTTCATGATCATTATTGGTTGGATAACATGAGAAGTGATACTGATGACTACACTATAAGGTTTCTAGTGTTTCAACAAGTGAAGGTAGAGTAACAACTTCCTAAAGGGGTATTAAAACCACTACCTATACTATTATGGAAGTGGGAAAATATCACTATGGACTTTTTCACTAGTCTCCTAAAAACATCCAAAGGAAATAATGGGATATGGGTTATAGTGGACCGTCTCACCAAGACTAACCATTTTATCTCTATTCGATAAGATTTATCTCTTGAATAATTTTCCAAGATTTACAGGATGGAATTGAGGATGTATGGGGTACCACTTTCTATCATTTGTAATTATCATCCAAGGTTCACATCAAAATTCTGGAGAGGTCTTCAACATGCTCTGAATAATGAATTGAATTTTAGTACATCCTATCACCCTCAAACTAATATCCAATATGAAAGGACTATTCATACACTTGAGTACAATCTAAGAACATGCTTGATGGAATTTAAAGGTGGATGAGATCAGCATCTCCTATTAGTTGAGTTCTCATGCAACAACATCTTCCATTGGTGTATTCAAATGGAAACCTATGAAGCTCTATATGGAAATCGATGTATAGTTCTTACTTTTTGGGATGATGCTGGTGAGAAAAATATTTTCGGACCTAATATTTTATAAGAGATGACATAAAAGGTCCATTCCATCCAACAATACAGAAAGGCTGCTCAGAGTCGGTAGAAAAGTTATACTGATAACCATTAAAGGGACTTGGAGTTTGATGTTAGAAAGAAATTCTTCCTTCAAATTTCACCTTGGAAGGGAGTCATGTGGTTTTGGAAGAAAGTAAAGCTCATCCCCAGGTACATTGTCCCCTATGAAATCCATGATCTCATAAGATAAGGGGCCTATCGGCATGAACTTCCTCCAAAATCTAGCTCAATTTCATGATGTATTCTGTATATTTCACTTGAGGAAGTACATACCTGACCCTTGAGATGTATTGAACCCTGAGGTGGTACAATTGGAACATGACCTCTCTTATGAGGAGAAGCTGGGGGAGATATTCGACCATAAAGACAAGGTTTTACTCAACAAGACTACCCACCTCGTTAAAGTGTTGTGGAGTAACCACAAATATTAAGAATCCATGTGGGGACTAGAGGAAACAATGAGGCAGAAGTTCATTCACCTTATCTCAACTGAGAGAATGAGTTGAAATTTCAGGGATGAAATTTCATAAGGGAGAAGAATGTAATGAACTGAACTTTTTGAATGATAATTGTTTCCTAAAAATGTGTGTTATATTATTTTTTACTCAAAAAACTATATACCTTTAATAATGAAGTGATTATATTGAAATATGACTTTTGGGTTTCGACTGTTATATAACCATTGGAAAATTATGATTATTGTTCAATATGACCCTTGTAAACAATAACCTTAATAATAATTTTAATGTTATAATTAGTATTATAAATATAAATGATAATGGTTAATTAATGGAGAAAGAAGAGTCAATGGCCTCATCCAGTAGAGTCATTCCATATGAATCCCATTTGTTAGAACATGAGAGTGAGGTAGAATCTTTGGGATTCACTCTTGACCAATCTCAATCTGAGTTTCAACACATTAATCTTGAACAAAATCGCATATGGGATAAGTTCGTGTTAATGGAGATTACCACTCGGGCGATGTTAGTCGAGCAACCCCAAGAGTCTCTAACCATCGCACACCTTACCCTTAGGTCATATGTAGGTGTTATAAGAGGTTATGTGTCAAGGACTTAGTTACTTATTGTATAATCCCATTTTTATAAATAAAATGGTTGTTCCATAAATTCTGTTTTGAGTGTAGTTTTTCTATAAAAATATGAAGAATTTGATAAATTAATTTTTTGAACAGACATTCTACTTTTCAGATAAGATATAATTATTATAATAAACTATGTTATTATTAATAATGTTTATTTTAATGAAATTTTATGATTAAAAGACTCTTTATTTAAATTTAAATGATAAAATAATTTTATTTTTTTCAAGTGTGAAAACTTTTACTGTGCATTTTCTATCCGCTATTATTTTAAATAAATAAGTATTTTTATAGTTAAAATTTAAATTTCCCATTTTTAGAGAATTATTGTGATAAAATAAATTTCATTTTTTAAATCAAAACATCTATATGTGGTTAGGATGAATTTATGATAGTTTTATAAAATACTTTAATTTTTAATGAATAGTAAAAATACAATTTGAGTTTTCCGGTATGTTTAATAAAATCGTAACTATGTCATAATGATGTAATAAGTAATATAAAATTTTCGCTGAATATTTTGGACTAAAATAATTTAATAGGTTTCCCAAGTGGCCAATACCATGGGAAAATACCATGGGCAAGCCCATTGTTTTGCAAATACAACTACCGAGGTGTCCAAGGAAATTAATAAAAAAACTCCATCACTTTTTCTATAAATACCCACCCATTTCTTCATTTACTTTCATTCCTAATTCATTATCCCTGAAGATACAATATTATTACCTCCCAGGGGGTCCTCAAAAGGTGTCTGTAATCCCTCAAGGTCATAATAATCGAGTTTTAGGAGAAACTCTTCAAGGGAAGGGAAAACTCAACTTCTCTTTTCCTTTCAAGTTCCCTTTTACTGTTGTATGTCTTTAAAATTTACAAGATATGTTCTTCTATCCATTTTATTCTACCCATATACTATATTAATAGTATTTTATGAATATGATACCCTGGTCCCCTCTCTTTTTAATGTTCGCTAAAACCATGTTTCACACTTGTTATCTTCCAGAATTTTCTTCTCAAAATTTCTCTCTTTTTCTCAAGAAATCCTTTTATTTCCTTTTGTAAATAACCAAACCACTTTATTCTCCAAGGGTATTAAAATATATGTAAAAATTATTTATGTTATTCTGGGATTAACATACATGATACTCTCCTTCCATTCCATGGGTTTAGAATTACAAAAGGATCTTATTTTTAATCACATTATAAAACACAATGATTTTGATATGAAACCCATTTCTTTTATTCTCCATGGGTTATTTATGAAATTTTTATTATGATCTATATGCCTCACATTAATTAATACATATGAATGGTGTTCCCTGATAGTTCTCCAATGAATTTGGTAAATAATTTAAATCTCTAGATATGACATCTTTTTCGATACCTTAGTGAATAACCTTGGTAATTTTTATGATACCTCGATGACAACCCTTGGTAATATGCTTATGAATGACTTAATTAAATGTTGTAGCCACATTTCCATGTTATGATTCTAATTATTTTTACTATTATATGAATATTTTTCATTTTATCATTCCTTTATAATATTCCTCAAGTTCTTATCGATGATTCTCATGACCACATGTAAATTTTTTTCTTTGTTTTCCCTAATTGGGCCTTATGCTCACCATTTTTTTTATGTATGTCCCCAGGTTATGAGATGAAGTAATTAAACTTAGGATGAACTGAAGATGAATCCTGTAAAGTGGATCAGAATAATTTTTTTACGTTTTCATGTATTATATACCTTATTACCAAGACACTAAACATTAAAATCTCCTCTATTTGTAAAATGATATGTAATGTTATGTAATAAAAATGTGGGATTCTATACCCATGCTATGGTGTCTAAGAAAAAGAAGAAAACACACCAAAATCACTACACATAAACACATAAACCACTTTAACCAAAAACATAAAAGTGTATCAAAAGAAAATAATTAAAAGAATGAAAAATACTAATAAGAACATAATTTAATTGGTTTGGACATTATTCTTACTCCATAAGGGGAACACTGCTTTACATTTTCTAAAGAATCAGAAGATGATTTCAATTTTTTATGCCTCACTTATTGCCACAAGTAAATCACCTTCATAAGTGTTGTAGAGTATAGCCTATGAAACTAGTCACCATATATTTTTATCTCCATGTGGAATTCTTTGATGTATCTCATATCTTCAAGGAAATATCACTGTTCGGTTAGAAGATCCCTCATCTTAACTTATCTAAATTGGACATCATGTGACCTTCCAAAACACTTATATGTTTTCTATAACACTTAATCATATTACTCAAAGTTTTTTTCAATTTCCATAAAATCTCTTAGATAATCCTTAATAATGAATATTATGTTTTATCAGAGTTAATTTTACTCACGATCATTGGGATTCACACACCAAATGGGTAATTTCTAGTTTCCATCTTTCAACTGTACTTTCTGATCATTTAGTTTGTAAATTTCAACTATACATCATCCAAAATATTTAACCCAAGTAGATGTTTATACACCACCAACCTTTGAATAATCAAAATCTAGATCACTAGAATTACACCATTCAGTAGTTCTTCCTTCATAGATAAAAAATGGTTTTCAAAACAAATTATAACAATCTCTCACATGAGGATAATTTTCTAGGATCACCTACAAGTATACTATTATATATTTTAGACCCCATTTCATTCCTAAAATTTCTTTTTTCATTGCATAGTTCCCCCATAATGATTTTATTCATCCAAGTATAATTAATGTATTAGACCACCACATCACTTCCCAAGCTATGTCCATTATTATCATATCTACCAGATTCCTAGATCCTTCTATCTTCCATATATATAGCATTGTTTACATGAAAACATTTGAGATAAAATGAACCTTCAATTGAATTTGATTTATAAAATAATGGAATATTATAATTTTGGCTATGTGAATCATAATTTTTGAATCACAAAATAGAATCTTATCATCTTGACTCATTACAAGATATTCTAAAAAACCCTTTATCTTGATAACATTATTCCAATTTTCCATTTTTCCTACATAATCTACTTTTTTATCTTGATTTAATCTACTAGTTAAATCTTCGACATCTAACTCACAAAAATCTCTTAAAAATTCAACACATATCCCATGGTGACCTTATTACTATTTGGATATGCACTAAAGTTAGAGTCAGTATACCCCTATAATAACTCAACTATTTAAAAAAATAACCAATATTATATAACCCCTTATGTACCAAAAAATATAGTTTAAATCCACACAATTTTTAGTTTCATGATTTGATATGTACCTATAAACAGTACCAAGTACTTGCATAATTTTTGTTCAAGTACAAACCAATACATACATTAGGTTGCCTACTACCGATACATAAATAATCTTTTCCATGTACACTCTCCCATATTCCATTCTTAGTTATTTTTTCTTTCTCAATTTTAAATTCCTATTGCGGGGAGTGGTTACTAGTTTTTCTTCACCCATGCAAAAGTTCCCCGCTACCTTATTAATGACATCAGACTAATTCAGGTACAGAGGGTTAGAACATAAGTCTATTATGATATAATTACCCAATATCTATTTATCCAAGTTGAGATTATACATCTCAAATATTCTAAAAACTCAATTATTAGCTCATTGATCCTTTCCTTTACTTTATTGGTAATAATCATATCATAATTATTGCGAAGTGGGATGATGAAACTACCATTATCTCACAACTTATAATAAAATAAATTATTTTCATTACTCTAAATAATCTTATACTTCACCATGAATTAATTAAACATCAAATTTCATTTCCTTGGAACCAACTTCAAACTATAAAGGCTCCCCATCAGCTTTCACAAAGGGTCCTAGTTTTGATGTTCCATGAAACTAGTTGGTTGATCAATTTAGACCTAGTTACCTATGTCCCCATAAAGAAATGATGTATTCATTTCTAACTATTCTAGATGAAAATTGTCCATGGAAATAGTACTAAGTACCATCCAAATATTCATATGTTTAACTAACAATGAAAGGATCTCTAAAAAATATACTCATTCAATTTTTTGAAACCAAATTATTAATAATTCTACCTTATACCACTACCTACAATTTATTTCCCCCTTCTACAGATTTACCCATTCATTCCAAATAACATTCTTCCCATCAGGAATTTCTGGTAGCTCTAATGTTTTCAACACATGGAAGTAATATGTATCATATAAAATAACTAAATCCCACTAATTTGAGTCATTCAAATATCTTTCCTATTTCTAGAACTTGATATCTCTATCATTTGTTATAAGCAAGTAATGTAGATCACTATAATAACTATACACTTGGTTTCCTACTCTAGTAGATCACCCTAAAACCCCTTGTGTCGCAGCTCTTTTCAATACATAATCTTCCAAAGATAAATATTTTGAAGCTATTTATTCTAAAACTCTTCCATTACCTTCTGTTCTAAAATATATTTCGAGTACTTACTTCCTTTGAAACACCATCGGACCATGACTCTTATTCATTGTAACAATTGGATAGTCATGTGTTTCTAGTATAGATTTACATCCAAAATTATTTGTTACAAATGTAACTTCTTAACATCCATTCAGTTGTGTTTTAGCCTCATATGAAACTTTAATCTCAATAGAAACCTCATCTAAGTTTAGATTTTTTTAATTGGATCCTATCATTGAAGATAACGTTTCAAATTCTAAGAACCTTATGGAGTTTATTTTCATATATTCAAAAACAAAACTCTTCATATTTTTATCCCCCAAAGTAACACACTCATTACTTACCCTGTATATTTTCTATCTTGTTGGAATTAACATGGATGTTGGATAGTGCACAAAAGGTTTTGAGAATTGTGATATCAACCTTCCTTTTGGAAAAATATACATTTGGTAGTTCCTTATCAATCAGATAAAAGGGACTCATACTGATTAAGTATGTTTCATAATTCATACCTTATTCCCGAAACACATTGGGGAATCCCATGTGAATTCTCATACACCATTCCTATTCAAATAATGTCTCATTAATCCTCTCCATTAGTTCTTCATTTTTAGAAATTATTTATATTATCTTTTATAATTTTATTCTATTAAATAAAAATAATCTCTATAAATTTCTACTTCCATACTCCCCATAATTATCAAACCACTAGAACTTTATATTGAAACAAATTTCCTTTTCCACTGTGCATATCCATCAGAAGAAGGTTCCAAACACCTCAGAATTTTGTTTGATAAAGAAAAAAACACTTTCTATGTCACATCAGGATGAAGGTTTCATAGACCAATATCCCTCTATGATAATGAACCAAAGTTGGCCCACAGACATCATTATAAAAAAATATGTCTTTAGGTTCTTCAGTGTATTAACTTGTAATTGGAATGAAACATTACACTAATTTCTAAATAAAAAATATATTTATGTCCCATACTCCATGCTAAAAAACATCAATATAACTTTATCAGTAAGTATTTTCATTTGTTTCTCACTCTTATGACCTATATGGTCATTCTATACATTTATAAAAGCTACATCTCTTTCATAAATCAAAGAAATAAATTCTCCCATGAGGTAAAATGTATTTTCCTTCACACCATTGTAAACAAAAATGTAACTATGTGACATTCACCACATTATATCTATTAATGTAATGTATAAATATATACAATCTAAATGTCCAAATATAATTACATCCTTTCTTAATCCCAATATGTGATCCATGCCCTTCAACTCCAACATACTTCCATTGCTTGTTTAGATAGATATTACATGAGAATATAATCCAAGTCTCAAGTGAACTAGAGGAAATCAAAATAATATCACAAATATATTTTTATAAAGGATTCATAGATCCACATATAGAAGTGTATCTTACAAAATTCATTTGTCGCTCATTTTAATCTTTCTTTAGGTTTCATTTCTTCCTACAATGAAAACACATGATACCACCAAACAATGAGTTGTTCATACAATGACTTCTTTATCCCATCCATTTTTTCTGACCTTTCTATATTATAGAACACCCCCTTCCTTTTTAACTATATGAATTTCTAGAATATTCATGGATCTCTTTACAACACTGTTCCCCATTCATGATTAGGTCTCTCAAATCTGAAAACACTTGGTATGTTTTTTCCCTTGAGTTTCCCACTATAGTTTCCATCACATCCCAAGAACTATAGAAGGATTATATAAAAAATATCCCCCATCTAGGATATCCAAATTTCATCTTCACTAACACTAATATAATTCATATCGTGTTGATGTAATTATTGTGATATGTTGTTGGTTTACCATTTAAAAATATTCATTCCAAAAAAACCTCAGTAAAAATAAAACCTTATTCATTTTGGTTGGATTTTCATACATTTAAATGAAGATTATAATAACTTCTAATGAATTTTCTATAACACCCCAATATTTGAAATAATAACATTATGTTCAATAGCATATAAGACACTTAACACTAAGCCCAAATAGACCATGATATACAATATCAAATTAAAAGTTATTACCTTGATGTTAAAATTGGAATTTTGAATAGGAATAAAAACTTTTTGAATATTATGTATAAATATTTTAGATGATGAAAATATATTGGTAAATATAGACTAAATTTTTAGTAAATCCTTTGCATGTTTCAAAAATATATTTTTCGTTAAAAATGATTTTATTATTTTTTATGAGAAAATAATATAATTATTTTTTATAAATTTTAGAAATTTTACTATAAAAAATGAAATTATTTTTTAAAAGCAACCTGAAAAAATTAACTTAGAGTGGTATTTTTAAATTTTTCCAAAAAGAGTTGTTTTTTAGTGAATAGTGAAAAAAGTCCCACTTTTTTGTAAAATTGTCATTTTTTCAATAAAATGAGTAATTTAAAAGTCCCTTTATGATTATAATTTGATTAAAAAGTAACATAAGTATTATTTTTTTATATTTAATCCAATTAATTACATTTGAATAATCATTATAACATATTCTAGAATATGTTTTTTAGGCTTAAAAATGCATTTTATGAAAATTGATTTTTAAGTGCATAATGTTTCTCCATTTTAATTAATTTAAATAACCCCTAATGAGGAATGATTTTAATTAAATTTATATTATATATATATATATTAATTTAAATTCATATAATTAAGATTAATAGTCATATAGTTAATGTAAAATCATCTTTTTCTTGAAAAATACATTTTTTGAAAAACTGATTACATGGAGCTTACAGGTTCAATTTTAAATTAAATTATACCAATTATATATATTTAACTTGATAAAATTGATTAAATTTTTGTAACCATCATAATTAATTTTATTCAATAAGGTTAACTTAATTTTTGGTCATAGATAATAGTAAAAATAGTAAAAAATTGTTATCATGGTTATTGGTAAAATAGTTTTACAAAGAGTTAAACAAATGAGATAAGGACTATAATGACCTAAAAACATGTCTAATTTCTATTTTATGTCCACATTTAGATCCTATATCATCTAAATTCTATAAATTTATTATTTTTTCACATGTCTTGGATTATGACCTTTATAATAATTTATGTAAGAAATGGACAAAATTTCACTCACTTACTTCAAAAATCTATAATGTGTTCACATAGGGATAATAAAGAAGTATTTTTGGTTATAAATATTCTTATAAATTATAAATAATTTTTCATTATCATAGTATATTATTTCTAATTTTTAGTGATGAAATAATTAATTTAAATTCTTACATAACATTGATGCAGTAATTATTTAATTAAAAGAAAATATAAACAACAAATTTAAATAAATTAAAAGTAATATAATTTGAATAAATTATTGTTTTTACTAATTTTTTATATAAATATAATATTTTAGGGAGGTTTTAAAGATAAAAATTTGAATTATATATATCTCATTATGTTTTTAAAATCAAATTAAATGAATAGTGTAAAAATTGACATTAATGATATTTTATATTAAATAATGTATTATTAAATGATTTAAAATTTTTCAAAAAATTATATTATTTCACATTAATGTGAAATGGTTAAAAATATCAACTTGGTCTATTTATGGTCCATTTTTCTGTTTATAACAACTTTCTTGACCCTGAAAGACAAAAAACATAAATACTCCGGTGATTCTCAAAATGGCTTAAAAGGGGTTTAAAAAAATAAGTGTAAAAACCAAATATATACTTTTCCATTTTTTTTGTGAGTGTATTTTGACTGAACCTCATATTTCCCTCAAATCTTATCTAATTGGAGGCATATTAATATTAAAATTAACTTATACTTTAAGAAATTGAAAGATTGATCATCCCCATACTTATAAAAGGTCACCTCCTCTTCTCTTCTCTCCACACTTTAAGAGACTTTCGGTTTGGCCAAGACTTGACAATATCGATTAATTAATTCCCTTACCATGTCCTATATTCCATGGTTTGATTATAAAACACTCATATGAAGGATTTTGGTGAAAATCCTTAAAATATTATTAAATCATGATGATTTAATAACATAGTTATCTGAAATATAATTATATTTTGTTATTTTAATTCCATACCTTATATCCTCTTCCATAAAATGGGAAACAAAATTGGTGTTCGTCTGTATGGCAGACTACCACCTTATGAACTGATATAATTTTTTTTCCATCAACACCGCCCACATATAGTTTTAATGATGGATAATATATATATATATATATATGATATTAATGACATATTTATCATTCTGAAATTATAATATATCATTTACTTTATTTCATTTCCTTTCATTGAAAATTTATAGCGTTGTTTGTGCGTACGTGTGGACTACCACCACCACGAAGTGATGTGATTCATTCTTATTCACCACATCACATGGATGATATATATAAGTATATTCTAAGAAATAATATGGTATTTATGATATAATTTTCATTATATAAAGATAAAATAATACTTACATTCTTTCCATATTTATCGTTGAAAAATGGAAATGTTACACATGTGTCTGTACAACATACCATCTCCATGATTGTAACATCATCCATTTTTCATAACCATATTTCATGGTTGGTTTAAAAAATATATTTATGAAAAAAAATTATAATTATCTCATTAATTTTATTTATGTGATGATGGAATAATGACCTATTTTACCGTAGTAAAACTACTGAAGTCATTTTGGACATATAGACTGAATACCTCAAAAATGTTTGACGTGAACATAATTAATTAAATAATTAAATACTAAATGGTAATAATTAAAATAAATGGAATAATAGACACTAAATATGTTCCTAATAAAGTAAATAATTAACATAATTTTATTATTTTAGAATATAAAGAATGTACATGATGAGTATGACTTGAGGAAAGAGATTTCGTCTCAATTTTCCTTCATTGTAGCATATTTTAATGTTATACACCAAATTTCTTTTATACAGTATATATAATTCCCCTTTTAAATTTTATATCTTTAATATTTCAAAATTCATGGTATTTTAAGTTTCAATTCAATTTATTTCATCCAAGAGGATTTGACTTGAATGTTACCAAGTGATAATTGTTTCCTAACTCAATTTACTTTAATTGGGTTGTATCAATTATTAATTGATTATATTATGTAAAGATTGTTTTTGAAATGTAATTTATTTTAACTATGTTTTAATTAAACATTTTTGTGTATTTACATTTTTTACACATAATCACTTAATTGATTAATTCTCACTTCAATGTTATAACCATTGTAAGGATTCTTCATCTCAAATAGTCTTCTTTGGGACATATGTTATGTTATAAACCAATATTATTTTATGAGGTGTATCTAATTCCCATTTGATAGGTTATATCATGAATCTCTTTACATTCATGGTATTTAATGTTTCATTTGAAGTTATTTCTTTCATGGGGGATATCATTTGAATGTTACCAGTGTGGTAGGGGTTTATTTCAGAATCTCATATTTTTTCGGGATTGTTTATTTTTAAGTATACTTTAGGTAAATTATATGATCTTTTTATCTTAAGTCCAACATATTTTATTCTACACTATTTATTTTTGAATTTTTTATGTTTTTCATTAAATTTCCTCTTTTAAGTACAAAAGATATCAAAATAATGTTTTTGGGAAAACTGAATTTGTTTTTCTACTCAGTCAGCAATATTGTTATTCTATGTCTATATTTTCCTTAAACAATTTTGAATAATTATTTTACTGTTATACAATGAATTATAAAAGTAAATTATACCCATGTTTTTATTTTAAAAAAATGTTTTAAAATGAATATTCATGTCATTTTCTAAATATGGTACATTTTTAATTTTTACCAAAAATGTGAAAAGAATATTTATTTTAACATACTGGACATGAAAGGAATTTTCTACTATCATGATCAATCAATAAATTTAACCTTCCATTTAATTTTTCCATGTTTCTTTTCAATGAAAGTGTTTTTCTTAATATTTTGTAAATTTTTAGTCTTTGGAAGTGATTTTCAAAGTAAAAAAGGTATTTTACTTAAGAATTTTTTCAATGATTTCTTTATGTCATTTCTATTCATTAATAATAATAACCCTTTATTTTACTCTATTGGGGATATAATTTAATGATACCATCCTTATTATTTCACTAAAGGGTTCATGATAAGTTTGATCGGGGGAAGTGTTAACTTTTTGTATGCTAATTTTTCAATACGAATGTTTACATTGATTATATATTGAATTGTTATTCTAATTTTATATTATGAATGCATTAGACTTATTATGTGATGGATAGGTTATTCTTTATCCCCTTTATGCATCTTTAGATCTCATGAGATAAACTAGTTTGGGTATTCATCTGAGGCCTTATTGATTTTTATAATATGTCTTCGAATGGGGCCTTGATAGTAGGTTTATCATGTTCGGCATTATGAATTCAATAATTATGTGATTATTTATTGATGTCCATGTGATTATTTAAATAGTTATGAGATCCATGTATAATTTTCAATCTCATTTGATTTGTTATATGACATTATTTGATCAACATTTATCTCTATTATATTATTCTTCACTCTAAAGTTATTGATTAAATGGCATGTGTTTTCATTTATTTATATTTCCAAATGGATTATTCCTTATTTACTCATGACAACTTCCATAGTACATAAACCTTACTGAGAATTTTATATCACCCCTTATTTTGTTTCATTTCCCTATGATATGAAGAAGGAATCTTTGAATAAGTTCAAGGATGAAGAATATTTATTTTCACTATGTTTTATTTTTAGGTTTTCAAATGTAATGTGAGATTCAAGTATGTGTCTAGTTTAGAGAGACCAGTAGACTATTTTATCCTTTGGGACGGTGTCACTTGTAACTTATACCAATGTAATAATGTAACCAACATATCTGGGCTACTGAGGTCGGAGTCTTTACAGTTGGTATCAAAGCAAGTTTTGGAGAATACTTTTTAACTACATTTAAGAAAACATATATTAAGGAACATAGCCCAATGATAGACATTGAGGACTTTCCCAAAAGACACTAATTTTATGATTCAAATGAGGATAGTTTAAGATTATTAGGCACCATCATGGTTTAATAAGTATAAGGATGATTATGAGTTTAAATGAATAGTTAACCCTTATAAGGTTTTATGTGATGGAATTACCTTGGATTCATTTATTGAGTTTTATTATATTTTTGATGTATGTCTAACCCTTATGTATAAATTATTTTTAGTAAAAAAATTATCTGTTGAATAATGATTTTATATTTTGTGGAAAAATTTTAAGGTTATTGATAACCTTTCAGGTTAATATGATCATTCATGTTAAGGCAATTATATTTAATGAATATTATTTGATTTTGTGAAGAAATAAATCATATAAAATATTCATGGTTAAAAAATGATTCTATGATTAATGTTATTTTGATAATTTTCATCATATTTTGGAAATTTTATAGGATTTATATTGATTTAGTTTTATAAAAAGAAAACCCTCGTATTGGGCAATAACCCGACACATTTAGAAAGGCCATTGGGCTTAAACCCACAACTAAAGGGTGGTAAGGCTGCAACGCCTACTAGTGGACAATGTTGTAACACCCCATGATTTTATGGTATGTATTTTTTAAATTTAATCTATTTGATAGATTATGTTACATGAAACACCCAGCTTAGAAGAATAATGAAATATTATTATGTGATCATTATACCCTAACCATTAAAGTGGCGGGTGTGAACAGAATTAAATAACTTGTAAAATGATTGGATCTATATTTTATGGGAATAATTAAGTCCTTACCTATCATTTGAAAGGTTAAACACTCAAAGATTCAATGAAAATGGAGTCCAAAACTTGAATATTTCCCAAAAATCACCTATAGGATCATTATGTTATAGTGAAATGATCAGAAATAAAATAAATCTTAAAATGTGATGAGATTATTAAATTGGGTAAAATTGATCTCTTTCATGGTGTAACATAAGAGTTCATGTTGTGAATATTTGAGATCCCACATATGCTGAAATTTAATTCACTACAACTTTAAAATCTGGTAAACTCATTCATGCCATGAATTGTATTTTACACCATGAATAGCTTCATATTGTATCCAATTGAAACTACATAGAAAATCATTCATTCTATGAATGAAATTCATGGAATCTACCCCAAAACCATTCATGTAATAAATAATCATTCATGATGTGAATCAGATCCTGTATCTAGGTTCCAGTTTCCGAGCTACTTTCAACTCTAAACACCTCTAAAAATTCAACCCAAGAACACCAAAAATAAATGAAACCATGTAAAAAGGACGTTCTTGAAACTGAGAGTGTCATATTCTCGAGACCATTTGTATTTTCAACTTCAAAAATATGGATATTTGCATCCTATTAGAAAATTTCTTGCCATTACTCTAGAATAAAATCCTCTCATTCCAAATTCTCTTATTGAATCTAACCATAGTGTCATACCACTTATACCAAGGAAATAGTTCTCCCTCACAATAACTTTCACTATCTATCTAGAATCCAAATCACTTCATGTACAAATGTCCAATCAAACTTGAGAGACACCTGATCCCATCTAATCACATGACTAGGATTTGGTAGGTACTTCTTTAGTTGAGAGACATTGAAAACATTATAGACAATGTTGAATCTCAGTGGTAAAGCTAATCAATATGAAACATTGATAATATGTTCCAAAATCTCAAATGGTCTGACATATCGAGGATCTAGTTTTCCATTCTTTCCCAAATGATGATGACCCAAATGAAATAAAAAATTTAGAAATACATGGTCACATTCAACAAAATATAAAGGGAAGTGAATAGGACCTATATATTATTTATGTTTTCTCTAGGCCAAATCCATCCACATCATGATCATCTAAATATGTTATGTAGTCTCTTGAAAAATAGTAGGTAAAAATATTAAATTTTATCCTATTTCCACCCAAAAATGTGTAGAGTAATAAGGATAAAGATACAATGCCTCAAATATAGACATGTGTATCATAGCCTGATAATTTTTAATATACAATAACTCCAGAAATGGTATACGTTCTTTCCATGTGACACCAAATTCCATGAAAAAACCTCTTATCATATCTAATAATGTTGAATCATATAATCCGATTTCCCAACCATCTAAGGATGATATGTCATGCTCATGGTCAATTGGGTTCCCTAAGCCAATTACAAAGAGTTCCACAATTGAGAAGTAGATAGAGGGTCTTTATCATTGAAAATAGATACTGGAACTCCATGAAGGATAACCACCTCATGAATATAAAACTTTTATGGATACTCTACCATATTGGACTCCAAAATTAAGAGAAATTGTTTCGACTTCATGAGTCAATTTTTTGGTACTGGTTCATATTTGGAATCTGGTTGGATGAATAATTAACCCTTTTTATCGCTAGATCAATGAAACTTCATCATCTTTGGCGATCTAAGCCCAGGTATAGGTTTTGAGGATCTTCTATAAATTTAAAAAGCACAAAAATATAACCAAATGGTTACCTCATTCAAATCAAAGAACGCTTTACTAAAGATTATCACTAGTGATAGTTGCTTAAAGGATCCAAGATCAAACACCTCAAGATCATCTACACATGCACCAACAATCTTCATGGATGAAAATTATTAAATTCTGAGTGTTATCATGGAGTTTCTATGATTCATTCTATATCACAACGATTACCTCAATCTCATACCTTCGATCCATCGAATGTATTCTTGGATCAATCGCGCAGTGATAAAATTTCTATCTCAAAGAATTTGGAGGAGGGAGATTCTCTCATTACATTGGAATGAACAGTCCTTGAATGAGAGTCTCTCTACTACTTATATAGTGGGAGTCTTGAATACTCTAAAAGGGTTCCCTGGCCCCTTGGAAACAAAAATCTCACAAAATAAGATGTAAATGACACTTTATGAAGAACTAACTATTTAATTAACATAATTTATATTTTATCACCTCCTTAATCAAACAGGTTCAAGATCCAGGAAAAGCCCATCCCTATCCAATTAATAAAAAATTTAAAAAGTGGCAGAACAAGGGGGTTTACAAAGGTATGAGTGAAACACACCACAAGAATCCATATCAACAAGACGGGAGAAAAGGTGTGGAGTGACAAAGGACCATATCGAGGAAACCTCCTTGATTTATCTCTTGGATAAATCCTCAAAAACCTATTTGGACCCTCTATAATCATGAGTGACATCCATCTGAAGATGGGAAAGAAGTTTGAGACATGAAATCCATGATAGATGCATTTTCCATGGGACATTCTTGGAAATTCTCTTAAAAATGTACACCACTTTGGTAGAGTCATATTCCCTCCAGATATGTCTCCATCCATATTGGAAATCATAGTTGATATCTTTAATCATCTCCCATATTTCAGCTTCAATTTAAGATCCATTGCCAATATAGTGATTGAAACAGTCATTAACGAGACCCTGATGGGTGTAGAAGATACCACCACATCCTGAAGTTCATGGTGCACAAGAGATTTCCCCATCCACATTCACTTCCATTAATGAGAGATGGGCGGGATCCATCTAATCGATTTCAATATCATAGGCTTCTTGACCAAGACAGGAACACATAGAGTTTTTAGAATAATTAGATCAGAGAGATTGTTATTCATGGCTCCTATTTGAATTTTGGAGGTTTCCAAAACCTCCCTATACACAACATTCAAACCATCCTTCAAAGATGGACTGTGATTCTCAAATGAAATTATGTTTCTTGCCTTCCAAATAAAGGAAAAGGCAGCAATCACAGTTGTGATCATAAGTGAATGAAACTTATCACTATGTTCAGCAATAGTAATGGATGTCATGAAGCCATCCAGGCTGTCTAGTGCCATAAAAACACCAAACACAGCCTACAAGTTATTCCAGATTATACAAGAGAACTTTTAGGAGAATAAAACATGTTGGATGGTTTCATCATCCTGCATACATAGGTATAAAATAGGAGGAAGGTGGATCCTGGTTTTCTATAGGAGATTATATACATGAAGTTATCACTTCTAGGCCCTCCACAGCAGCAGATAATGCGATGGTGAAATGAAGGGTGTGTTGAAAGCTTGTATACATAGAGGAGTGGGGTTGGAACCATCACACATTTACCTATAGTAATCCCTAAAGGTGAACTTTCAACTGGATTTAGGGTTCCAGGCCAGGGTGTCAAAGTCATTGAAGATGTAACTCTATACCTCTAGCCTGATTTGAGTGGACAGAAAGCCATGTAGTATAATATTCTGATTGATATCAACAATGTAAGGGTTTTCTACAAGGGGAGGCACCTCTATTTTTTCATTTAAGGTACTGTCCAACCATCTTGTGGTCCACATATTGATATCCTAACTCTTTTAGACCATCCATGTTGATCATTACATGATTCTATGATAGACATGTTTAATGACAGGCCATATAGAGGAAGAAACCTACATAGAATGCCCAGTATATATCTTTGATAAAAATATATGGCATAGAAACACCAAATAAACACCATTGGATGTTATCAAGGTCCATGTGAATTTTCTTATATGGTAATCATTGATGATTTTCATATCCTTAATTCCTATACACCTCAAATCAGTGGGTTTGATGCATTCTTTCCATGCTATAGTGATGTGTTTTGTTTCATAGATGGATCCAGTCCAAATAAATTTCCTGATCAACACCTGAATCTCCTTAATGAGAGTACGAGTCCATAAATAAATATAAAAGTCATAGACAAACATTTAAGTGATAATGAAATTCATAAGAAAAATTAATCCATCTTGAGAAATGGTTTTCCCTTTCTCGTTTTCCATTTGTGAAATAATTCTGGAGTATATTCTTTCAAGGTAACCTCTTTTAACCCATCCCCAAAACATAGGCACCCTATGATACTTAAAGGGAAGGGTTTTTTTCATTGCTCCAAGTTTTCTAGAAATCATATTCTACCTAGAAATAATTATCCCATTCCTAAACAAAATAAATGACTAATTCAATCTTATCACGTATCCATAAATTTCTTCATAATGGGAAAATATTTTCTAGATGCACTAAATTTTACCTTTATATGATTTCCCAAATATAAAAATGCAGTCAATATAAAGAAGGTGGTAGGGGTGAAAATATCCCTTCCAACCTTAATTTTCCAATATAATAAAGCTTAAATAATATCATTCATACAAACTCTTAATTAGTATTCATCCAAGGAAAAGAGAAGTCCAAAAAGGGGGTCTCCTTTTCTGAACCCATAGAGAAATGAAAATATCCTTTAGGTGACCCATTATTAAGGATTGATAGACTGAAAATATTCAGGATGATATTGACCAGATTGATGAAAGACTCTAAGAAGCCATGTTTTCTGAGAAATGAAACAATGAATCTCCAATTTATAGTGTCAAAGTCCTTAGATATGTCCAATTTAAGAGAAAATATTACATTCTTAACTTTCCTTTTCATAATGTTGACACATTCTGATGTCGTGAGAAGACAATTCTGAATATTTCTTCTAGGGACATAGCCGAATTGATTGGGGGTTATCAGATCACCTTCAATGTGTCCAAAACTTTGGGAAATAATCTTGTTGATGATTTTGGGGATTGTGCTTCTGATTGAAACTAACTTGAATTCCTTGGTATCCAGGTCATTTTCTTTTTTAGTAAGTAATGAAATGAAACTGTAATTGAAATTATATGGCATGGATGCATGATTTAAGAACTATCGCATAGCATTGATGACCTCATGATGCATAATGCCCCAGTAGAACAACGAATAATTTTTTGGTAAACCCATATAGTCTAGCCACACTATCAATGTTCAAAGATAAAAATGTAATCTTGATTTCTTTCTCCATTAGAGCTTTAACAAGCATATTTTTATGTTTATTTCCAATGGTGGGATCAATATTATAAAGTAGATTCATCATTCCATTATTCCATTTCTCTGAGTAAAGATTATCAAGGTAATTTACCACAATATTGGAGATTTCAATATCTAATCTATATAAAGACCCATTAATTTCAATAGTAGTAATACCTCTTGGGGTCTTCTTCTCTCTATGAAAACACTGAAAAAACATTGAATTCTTATCCCCCTATTGTAACCATTTGACATTTTATTAGTTCCTAGATATTATTTCCTTGAGTATAAGATGGTCATCAAGATGTTAAAGGTCATGAATCTCATCTCTAGAAGGGACATAATAGTTCTGACATGCATTTTGACAATGAAAGAGATATTATTCAGTGGACTTAATATCATTTTCAATATTTAAAAATGATTCCTTGCTCCATTATTTGAGCATTTTTTTCACATTTTCATATTTCTAGATAGAATTTTTAAAGGGATACTGATAGAATCAAGAATACAATAATTTAATATGACCTCCCATCATGTAGAAACAACTAACCAGAAGTTTTTCAACATAGAAGTAAGGAGTAATGATCTTATCTTACTAGTGAAAATATCCACTAAAATTGGCTTGTTATTAGAGTGAAACTTGGGCAGAATTTGTCCAGAGACCATGATAGCATCATTTCTTTCATAAATTTGAAGAAGTCGTCTTTCTAACTTGTTTGATTGTCACCCATTGAGAGTTCACATTATCCAGGTCTAATCTTCTCCCACAATTGGGACTTTAGTCAAATGAAATTTTTCAATACATGAAGAGAAGTTAGAGGCCACCAAACATTTGAAGTGAGTTCCGGTTTTCTCATCGGGCCTGAGAATAGTGTTGAAGTAACCAATTAAAACCCATATCTTAGAAAACTAAGTAGATAAGGTTTCAAGATCCTCCTAGGTATCCCTTCTTATGATATGAAGTTTGAGTCATAAACCAAACAATGGGAGATTACAACTCCTTGGATTACAACATCAACTAAGAAAATGTCTTGATTCCTAATTCAGTAGTGAAGGAAATGTTGTCATGCTAGAGAACCCAAAGTGTTTTAGACATCATGGTGGATCCCACCATGTCCAATACACCTATTCAATAGAATAGGGAAAACTCTTGAATACACTATTTTGTGTGACCCTCTAGGTCGTTATCTCGATAGAAGTGAATACCATTCACAGACCAAGAGTAGAGTCTAGTAAACCATTATGTCCCCTAAGGGGATAAGAAAATTTCATAGAAATCACAAACTTTCATACAAACAGACACTATTTAATATAATCTATTTGTATCATAATATCTCATAAAATAGGATGCACACTTGTCCCATCATCCATTCTTTATTTTTTTATTTGTTGATATTACTAGACAAACTATCCTTTGACTACCATGGCTAAGTATTTATGAACTTATAACCATCCTAATCAACCAGGCCCAAGATAACACTTCCTTAACTCGTAAGTGACAAATTATATCTTGAACATTCAACTAATTTCCTACCACTAATGATGCACCCAACTTAAGCTACCTCTCTATGACTTCATTGTCATGGCATTTTCCTTTCAACAAAATACACGATAAAATGGAACAGATTGATAATGATGTCAATTCAGGACACCAATACACATGTTCATATATAGTAGCATCCAATTACACCCAAAACATGTGGTGTTCCAATTGGTGAGTTTTCCCTCATGATCTCACCTAGTATAGATCACCAAGTATGAACTTTATGAGAAAAAGTGGCAATGCTTATGATCTCCCAACACCTAGTATTCAGACATCATCTATGTATAGTCAATATGATGTATCTAGACCATTGGACATATGTTTATGATTAATGTTATAGTATCTCAATGATATCATTAGAGTCTAGGAACTGCTATAAACTTTTTATACGACAAATAATTTATAGACATTACCATTTAAATATTGGATGCACAAATATCAACAATATAATGATAAGTATACACCATTTATATCTCAATGCATACATGAATTGGTATTTGAAAAGTAATCTTTAAGTTGGGTCTAGGTCACCCACTATTACAACACTCCTACTTATACTATAGCCAACTTGCTAACTATCCTTGTTATCTCTCAGATGATTAAGATCATGTTTTTGTTGTGTTATGGATTTGGTCAGGGGCCATCCATGTTTCCACAGTGTAGTAATTCTTCTATCTCTGACTTCACCTCCTTGAGTAAAACTCATCATGAGATGTAAACCCCAAGTATATATCCTTTTTTCCACTATCTAAACATGACATCATGGCTAGTACTAGTGGTCGAATTATCACAATTTATATTATGATAAAACATTAAGTATTAGGTGTGATTCTAAGAACTATAACAAAAAATTGTGTATTATACACTGCTTCTTTAGTTGCATCAGAAGCCGCAACGTACTTGGTATTTTTATATATGGATAACACTGGATTGAATGAGTTTTTATTACTCATTAACTTATCCTAACTATGAAATTAGATAATGTTGATCTATAGGAATACTATTTTATGTTCCTTTATAACTAGTATCCCTTTCTCTCCACATACCAGGAATATATCCCTTATACTTCCTCAAGTACAATTAGATAGTTATGATAGTTTCCTGTTTAGTTCTACTGTATTATACTGATATTTTCCTAATAAAGAATACATTCTGGAAATATAATTTATGGTACATATCATGACATTTTTGATTGATCTATCATAGAATCATATGGAATTCAACTTGAAACATTGATCTTCTCCTATGTCCCGTATATTTATTCTTGGAGAGATTTATTCCATGTGACATTGGTAAAAAGTCTCTCTCAAATTGTTCCAAATTTAATTTTTTTCAATTCCTTGCCTATATATATACTATTGACTAGGTCTAAGAAACTATTATATCTACCTTAGTAGATATTTTTCCTGAGAAATTAGGTTTCTACTTTAAGCTAATCTATGGAGAATTACTTTCGTTCTGGTATTAACTAACTATAAGACTAATGGTTATTTTGCATATGTTATCAAACACATTTTCCTTGGAAAACATGTGGTTATGAATATTCTATAATATTATTTCTTAATTCAATCCAAATTGGATTTCAGTAACTTACACATTTTATTGGAATTCTATGGTGTCACAATGCCTTTCCAGTTGTGTTGTATAGACACCTTTCATGATTGGTGGTCTTGACATCCAATTCCCAATTTAATGATCATAGAAAGTAGATATGATAAGTAAAATTATAATGGATTTAGTCATAACAACTAGGTGTTACTAATAAAGACTTATTGGTACCACTCTTATACCATCCATGTATATTCTCACTTGAATACCCACTGTAGTATTCAAAAAATCCCCATGTACTTTGATACATGTAATCCATTATTGAATTTTAGTTTATATTTTCAATTTTAGGTAATTTTCATATACTCATTACTTGTAGTAATTATTATTCTCTATGAATAATGTATCATTGTCTATAGTGAATATAAAACCATTACCATAGTTTAATTATTCCTACATACTATGTACCTCTAGAACAATCCTTTTCCACATGTTCTTATCGAATTGGTTCATATGTCATCTTTTTTTCATCTCTAGCATTGACTAAAACCAAGTCAAAATTTCTCCCACTATCTTGAATAGATATGTTCACCTACTTATAGTAATATAGTTTATAACATGATTATCAGTTTTTTATCCTATGGATTATTTTAATATCCTAATAAACATTTTGGATAATTACTTTAGAAGCATTGTTTTGATTAGTGGAACTTCATTTATATCCTCAACAAACTCTTTGAATCTAAACACATGTTCTTATTACATAATGAATTTCCATAATACAATAACTCATATGATATCCATTTGTCATGATAGTTGGAAATTTTTAAAGGGATAACCTTTTTATTTAAAATGCATGTCTTGACAATTTAATGGAAGTATCTATAATAGGTATAAGTTGCAATATTGATACACCTTTTACTTACATTAATACTCTTCTGTGTATAGGGACATGTGAATTTAGGAATTACTCCATGACACATTATATTGATCAATTTAAAATTTAATACTCATCATCAATCCTACTTATTAACATCAAAGATTTTTTTTTGTATAAGGTAATGTGCATTTATGACTTACTCCATGCTACGTTATGATGATCAATGAATACTTGGTCAAGATATTATTGATCACTTAGGCCCAAAGTAACACATATCTTCTAACCACACATATACCATACTTCATTTTCATATTCCTTAATAAACTCTAAAAGGAAACTTGTGAATTATATGTACCACTACCTTACCCTTGGAATGGTTCATGATCTCTAGCTGAAATAATTCTGAAATCCTTGTGTCTTGCCTCTATTTCCATAATTTTCTATATAAAAAACTAAATATATAAGTGTGTCGATAATACCTATAGTGTTTAACTCCCATTACTAAAGTTTCATCAGGTATTTCTAATGATTCATACATTACTAAACTATTGGTTGAGTATTAAATACCACAATTAAAATCCATTCCAAAAATGGTATAATGTCTGCTTATGTCCAATGGACACATGAAATAAATGTTCCGGGTATACTCAATAAAATTTCTATCATAGTCATTAAAAATATATATTAGAAGTTATGTACTTCTCACCACTAACTTTGGAACCTCCCTTTCTCAGCCACTTGCAGAACTCGCCTTACTTATTATAATGTTTCTTTTCTTAATTGGATAATTTATTCAAATATATATTTTTTATTGGAATATTGTATTTAATTCTCAATAATTATAACATAAAAATTACTTTAAATTAATGAATATACCTGAAGGAGAAGAAAATATTTTCTTCTCTGATTCAGTTCATTTCATTTAAATATTCACAAATATATTTCAGGACATGCAAAGAAAATAAACTCCTTATTAATGTCTTTACTATTTTCTTTGAAGGATTTTGCAAAGGTTTCTTTGGTGTTACTATTTACATTGTACATTTCTCATTTTCTTACAACTGGTTCACCATAAGAACTAATACATTCATTAAGTTCTTATTTACTTAGTGGACCTTACCTAAATGGTAGTGAAGCAATTTCTCATTTTTTCTATTCTCTTTGAAATCTTAAAATAATCTTGATAAAGTAGGAAATAAAGATATAATAATGTGATGTATTGAAATATAATAATCCATATTTCAATTTACACATATCCATTTTAATGACCACCACTTCATATATGTTGAGAAAAAATCCCTCAAGGTATCATCGAAGCATTTTTGAGGTGATTGTGTTTTTTGACAAAGTGGACATCTGTGTTGTGATTGTTGACAATGAAAACCAAGAGATACAATTTTGTTGACAAAGGAGAATTCATGGAGAAAATTCGAGTTCAAGAGTTGTGTTCAAAGATCCATGTTTGATTCAAGAACGTCGAAAAAGGAATGGATGATCTAAAGGTATTAAAAAAAGAGCAGATACAAGGTGGCACCGTTTTCCAATGTTTTCCAAATTTTTGGGCCTAAAAATCGACAAATGGTGAAAAGTGTTTTTGGCAAAGGGACTTGCGCGTCGTGGTCTTGGAGGCTTTGAAACATGTGCTCCATATGTTTTTCAAGATCAGACCATCAAAATATGTCAAAGGGATAAGGGTCGTGCAGTTTTTGGGTTTGGTCGCACAAGTGGTATTGCGCGGCAGAGACTTGCGCACCAAGACTTGCGCGCCGAGGGGAGACTTGTGCGCTGTCACGCAGGGTGTCCAAATGCCTATAAAAACAGGTTGAACCCTCCTCATTCTATAATGGATTTCAACACTTAGAAAAATCAGAGCTCCTGTCACGCAGGTGTGGTTGTCGCGCAAGTGGTGCGTGGTCGCGCAAGTGGGACATGTGTGCCAGGTGATAGTTGTACGCTAGTGGTTGAAGTTGCGTGCCGTTTGGAAGTTGCACACCAATATTGGTTTGGGCATAAAAGGGATTGAGTTGTGCAAGTTTGGAGTTGTAGAGGCTTGTGTCGCATAAGTACTTGAGGTGGACTTGTGCACCAGTTGTGACTTGTGCGCCGATACTTGCGTGCCAGATTAGACTTGCACACCAAGTAAGGTTGATTCACAATGGTAATTAAGGGCTACGTGAAAGCTATAAGGTTGCCTCATACCTTCGGTGCAAAGTGAGATTCATCTACGGGTGAAAGTTGTTCTTCAACAGAGCATCCACATACAACCGAGGATGTATTCATTAGTGCTAATGAAGAGACCTATAGGCCTATAAACTACGAGTGGATCCTTTCTAGAGCAGTGAGAAAATGAAGAGGAAGAAGTTGATCCTCTCCACCGGCAGTGAGCCAGAGAGAGAGAGACATGGAGTGACCCTTGTGTAAGTAGTGAGCTGACCCTAAACCTTGTAAAGGTAGTGAGCCTAGGAATAGAAGTGATCTATCCCGAACCTTGTAAACAGTAGTGTGCTTCTAATGGATTTGGTACATCGGCACATTGTCGGTGTATGCTCCTTAGACATAGCCCAGTGAGGGTGAACCAAGTAAAAATTGATGTGTCCTGTGAATGCTTTAATTTCTGTTTATATTGTTCAACGGGAAAGAGAGAGAAGAGTGTTTTTCTTAACAGCGAAACAAGATTAAAACGGGCATTAATTTTAAATTAGTCATACCCTAATTAACCCCGCCTCTCAAGGTATTCATCCTTGTGGACCTAACAATTGGTATCAGAGGGATAGGTTTATATCAGTAGTACTCTCTCAAATTGAGGTCATCAATCATAAAGGGATTCCGATCTTCGACGGAAACAATTTTCATCTATGGAATAATTGAATGCAACACTACTTCCGATCTTTAGGAATGGATGTATTCACATCAGCAATGCATGGTATAACAGCTAACATCAACAGTGGGGCATTATCGGAAGCTAAGCGAAGAGAATTAGATGCCAATGCAAAGGGTATAAATTCTTTAGGGGGAGCCCTATCCAATGCTATTTATACCAAGGTGATGTCATGAAAAACATCACATGCTATGTGGGAAAAGCTGTTGAACATATATGAAGGAGACACAAATGTGAGAGAAGCGAAGCTGCAAGTGTTGTGAAACAAGTATGAAGATCTGAGAATGAGCCCGAATGAATCTATTGATGCATTCTTTGACAGGGTAAATATTGTAGTGGAGGACATGCGAGGTCTTGGAGAAATTATTGAAGATATAAAGATTGTGAAGCGCATCTTGAGGAAACTTCCACCTCGATTCAATCTGAAAGTTTCAGTATTAAAAGATAAATACCCGAAGGAGATGACATTGGATAACTTGCACAGCACCCTTGTTGCATATGAAATGATAAATGATGATAACGATGTTGTTGAAAAAGGGAAATCCAAATAAGTGGCATTCAAGGACATGAAGAATCTCACCATTGAAGATTCTCAGGAAGAAGAAGAGACAGATGATGTGATGTCATTCCTTTCTTCAAATCTGCAAAGAGGAAAAGGAAAGTTTAAAGGGAAACTTCCACTATCATGCTTTCGGTGTGGAAAGGTTTGTCATCTTATGGCAAGGTTCCCTAAGAAGCTTCAAGATAACAATAATGATGATGACGAAGTCGAAATTCCAAAGAATAAGTCTTCAGCATTTTTGAAAGGGAAGAAACAATTCAAGAGAAATTTCTTCAAGAAGAAGAATCTTCTTTCACAAGAATTTTAAAGTTCATATGAGTCTGATGATGAAGAGGTTGAGGAGATAGAAAACAGCAAAGATTGTGGGGTAAATACCATGGTGGAAATCACTGGTAGTTCTCAGAAAAAGGAAGAAACTGACGCTGAAGAATAATAAGAAATTGAAGGGAGAGTTGACATGGAAGCTGAATTAGAAGTAGCTCTTGAAGAGATAGATGTTTGGAGAGAAAGAACAAAGAAAGCCAACAAGGTGGTATATGATGCCAAACTCTACATGAAATAGCAGGAAGAAGACAAGTCTGAGCTAGTAAAATAAATCGAAAACCTTAAGTATTCTAGGCCAGAGAGCACAGAAAAGGTTGATGAGCATAAGCTCAAGATTGAAGAACAGAAAAGGGAGATCGATGGATTGAATAGAAATGTGAAAGATCACGTCAAGCATATCGAAGAACATGAAGAGGAAGTTATCGGTATGTGTAGAAAAGTTAAAGACTATGACAAAACTTTGATTCCCAACACATTCTTGGGAAAGTAGGTCATTCCAAATACTGAAAAGATAAAACAGGAGCCTAGTATTTCAGTTGGAAAGAAGTAGCAATTGAGCTCAGATGTAAGGGCTGATTCAGGGTTTGATCAGAAACAAAAATCTGTGACAATTGAAGTCAGGCCACAAGCACCCATCCCAAGATTGAAGGTTGATGTGGGCACAAAGCAGAATCAGAATATTCAGATATCTCAAGGGGAAATTCGTAGTGCTGAAGTAACACAAAAGAATGCACCTTATATCAGGTGTTATTGTTGTGGAAAGATGGGACACTCACAGAATGTATGTTCTATATCCAAGAGATACTGAAGGGAACTGGAATAGAAATGGCAGCCAAACAGAGCTCAACGTTACAGAATATCCTTTGAAGGTCACTGTTTTTGGTGTGGAGGATTTGGGCACATGGCCAGGTACTGCACTTCGACCATATAGAGGAATATGCCAAATCAAAATCAAAATGTTCACAAGTAGCAGATCAATAAACCAATAGGTGAGTTAAAAGTGAAAAATAGATTTGCAGCGTTGCAAGATGAAGCTGGTCCATCACACTCTAAGGAAGATCAAGTTCACTAAACCACACCGAGTGTGAAGTCGAAGACATGGATCAAAAAGAAAAAGGATGAGAAGGCAGTAGTTATAGAAATTACCCTTAAAGCTTCAGATCGTTCAGAAGTATGGATCCTTGACAGTGGTTGCACATCCCATATGACAGGGAACAAGGATCTCAATACAGGCATAAAGTATGACAAAGAAGGAGTTTTCAAGTTTGGGAACGATGAAGGGATGAATATTGTTGGTTCTGGAAAGGATAAATTTGGGGGAAAAGAAATGAGATGTGCTGATATCTTGGTAGTAGAGGGTCTTAGTCATAACTTGCTTAGTATCAGTCAACTTTGTGACTCTAGGAACTCTATTTGATTTACCAGTAAGATGTTTGTTGTGAAAGGAAAAGATGGAGAAGTTGTTCTACAGGGAAAAATGACAAAGGGAAATCTTTACCTTGTAAGTGGGGAAGAAGATATGTGCCTTTTATCCAGAGAGGAAGAAAACCAGCTGCGGCATAAGCGACTTGTTCATCTATGCCAACCATCCATGGAAGATCTGGTAAAGTGTTATTCTACTAGAGACCTTCCCAAACTATCACGTGATTACACTCATACATGTGATGCTTGTCAACAAGGGAAGATCAGAAAGACATACAGGGAAAAGGAACAGAAATCAACCAGAGTGCTCGAATTGGTGCATGTTGATGTATGTGGACCTATCTCACCACAAGCTATAAATGGACAAAGGTACTATGTCCTTTTCATTGATGATTATAGTAGAATGTCCTGGTTATTTATCATTACCCATAAGACAAAGGTGTTCAGTTTCATAAAGCAGTATAGGAGGGAATCAGAAAGGATTCCTGGGAAAAAAATTCTGAAGGTTCATACTGATAACGGTGTAGAATTCACAAGCATTCAAGTTGAATAATATCTCAAGAAACATGGGATAAGGCATCAAGTTTCATCAGTGAGAACTCCCCAACAGAATGGAGTGGTTGAAAGGAGAATCGGATCATCAAAAACATGGCCAGAACAATTCTTATTGAAAAGGACCTGCCAGAGAAATTTTGGAAGGAAGCAGTTTTGACATCGGTCTATATTTCGAACAGGTCTCTATTGTGTCTGAATCAAGGGAAGACTCCGTATAAAATGTGGTACGGAAAGAACCCAACGTTGAAATACTTTCAAATCTTTGGAAGTAAGTGTTTCATTATAAACAAAGAGAATCATAGGAAGTTTGAGTCACGAGGAGATGAGGGGATATTCCTTAGCTACTCAGGGAAAAGAAAATCATATAAATGATTCAATAAAAGGCTCGGAAAATTGTTGAGAGAAATGATTTCACTGTAGTTGAAAATGAACAAAATACTCAACGACCCAGTGAACAGTTTCTAGATGAAAGTGATGAGGAGGTAAGCAACACAGGGGGAGTAGAAGTGGTAGAGGATGACTCAGAAGAAGATACTGATGATGAGAAAGAGGAAACAAAATCTGAATCTTCTAAGAAGCCAAAGAGTCGAGCTGAAATTGATAGGAAAAATATCATTGGTGATCAGATAGCTCCAGCTCAGACTCGAAGAATGAAATCATCAGAGCAAACATCGTTTTTATCTCAGGTGGAGCTGAAATTTTTTTCTGATGCAGCTGAAGATGAGTACTGGGTTCAGGCTATGAATGAATAATTAGACAAGATTGAGAAGAATCATACATGGGAGATTTTTTCGAGGCCAGCAGACAAGAATGTCATCAGGACTAAATGGGTCTATCGCAACAAGATGAATGAAAATGGTGTAGTGGTTCGAAACAAATCACGACTAGTGTGCAAAGGATACTCCCAGATAGAGGGAATAGATGTTGATGAGACATTCGCACCGGTTGTAAGGCTGGAGACAATCGGGTTATTTCTAGCCATTTTAGTGCAATGGAAGTTCAAAGTATTCCAGATGGATGTCAAATCTGCATTCTTGAATTGGGTTCTGAAAGAGGAAGTGTATATTGAGAATCCAGATGGTTTTCTCATTCTTGAGGATGAGAACAAGGTTTGTAAACTGAATAAGGCATCGTATGGGCTGAAACAAGCACCAAGATCATGGTACTCAAGGCTTGATCAATACTTGAAGAAGCTTGGTTTCTAGCATGGGGGTGTTTATTACAATATTTATTTCAGCAATGACAGTAATCAAAGGATGATGGTGTTGTTTTATGTCGATGACGTAATATTTGGTGGGTCAGGTGAAGCTTAGTGCAGACGGTTTTCTGAATTCATGAAAAATGAGTTTGAAATGTCAATGATTGGAGAGCTAACGTTTTTCCTTAGTCTACAGGTGACATAAGGAAGGAGTGGAACATTCATTTCCCAATACAAATATGACAATGAGGTTTTGAAAAGGTTTGGAATGGAAAATTACAATGAGATGAAGACTCCAATGGCTACCCAGACAAAACTGTCCAAAGATGATGATGGAAAGGCAGTTAATATCATAGAATACGGGCAAATTATTGGATGTCTATTGTACTTGACCACAATAAGTCCTGATATTGTTTTCACCACATGACAAGCAAGTAGATATCAGAGTAATCCCAAGGAATGTCACATACTTTCAGTGAAATTAATACTTCGATATATCAAGGGCACGGTGGACTTTGGCTTGACATATAATGACAAATCTCAGATTGAGTTATTGGGATATACTAATGCAGACTGGGCTGGTTCAACGGATGACAAGAAATGAACATATGGAGGTGCATTCTATCTTGGTGGACTATGTATTGCTTGGTTAAGCAAGAAGAATGACTGCATTTCATTAAGAACTGCGGAAGCTGAGTATATTGCGGCCACTCAAGAGTCCACACAGTTATTATGGAGGAAGCAGCATCTTAAAGAGATGGGAGTTGAAGTGAAGTCTCCGATCGGAATCCAGTACGATAACTCAAGTGCTATCAATCTTAGAAAAAATCTAGTCCATCATTCAAGGACAAAGCACATTGAGATAAAGTATCATTTCATCAAGGAGAAGGGGGATCAAGGGCTTGTGAAGTTGTAGTATGTGCCTATAAAGTTACAGGTTGCAGATATTCTGACGAAGGCCTTCCCAAGGAAGCATTTGAAAGGCATCGACTGGCTCTGGGAGTTCAGTCGACTCCCCTCACTTAACAGAGTGTGGATGTGGAACCACCCCCTCTCCCGGTGTAGAGACCCGAAGCTTGACGTACATAGACATTACATTATTTTTTCGGAATACTTAGTACATTACAAAAACACACACACAAGTACCGTAATAGTTTAGTGTCTTTGGAAACTCGGAATATAATCTTCTAATCATGGTGAAAGATCTTCAACATCTCCCATAAAGATCTTCCCCATTTTTTTACCTAAAACCTTTATTTATGTCTTGGGGAAAAGAAAACATAAAAGGGTGAGCTCAAATGCTCAGTAAGGGTAAACAAAAGAAATATCAATCACATCATATTCATAAGAACATAACAATTTGGAAATCTTACCCTGCAAAAGAGATCATAATTTCATAACATGGGATAAATCATGGTAGTGAAATGTAATCCCAATAATCATAACATAAAACATGAAACTTTGTGTCATACACACATAATCATAGAGAATCATTTCTTAGTAGACAAGACTCATTGCCAAGACTATCTTAGTGGACAAAGTCTATTTCTGAACCGAGTTCACTCCTCGTTTCAGTCCTGTTTCACTGAACCGGTTTAACCCGCCGTTCCAGCCATGTCTATCTAATGAGATATAAAATCTTTACCCAATGCATTGGAGGGAGATATAGGTCCCACCCATCTCATAATGATACCATTCTTATGTGTGCCACAAAATCATAAATCATACATCATTGTATAACCCATGTAATAAAAATGAGATTATTAAACAACATGACATCATAAAACAATTCATATATGATAAAGGATTTCATAAAAATAATTCCATCACAAAATAATCAAATCAATGTAATAATAGGGATAGAAACAGAACCCTATATTATCTTAGATGGAAAATAATTTTGATAAAACACTTGAACTCCATTCTTGAGGAAAATATCCTTTCAAATTCAAAAACATTTTCCTTTCTTAACATGTTATACAATTTTAAACTAAAAGAAGTTGATTAAAAATAAACTTGAAAACTTGTAAAGGAAGCTTCTTGGAAATAATGTTTTAAAAATCCATTCATACCGTATAAGTTAAAAAAACATTCTTCTCGTACTTTTGTCGGAAAAGTCAAAAAGTACCTCGTACAAAAAACGACAAAAGATTCCTTTCATATCTTTTACTAAAAACTCACCGAAGGGTAAAATTGGATATAAACCATTGTATAAGGATATAAATATTAAATATTGAGGAAACATTGATGTGGATGATAAAATACACCCCAGTAAATTCCAAAGTATAAACAATCTCGGATAAAAATGAGATTGTGATATTTCCCTTACCTTAGGTCTGATTTGCTTCGTAAGTGTCCGAACCTCCTGTATAATGATTTAAA
The DNA here is from genome assembly GCA_963277665.1 of Viscum album. Classification (NCBI taxonomy): domain Eukaryota; kingdom Viridiplantae; phylum Streptophyta; class Magnoliopsida; order Santalales; family Viscaceae; genus Viscum; species Viscum album. Next base: position 840,128,418 of record OY728167.1, read on the forward strand.
TAATGTCATTGAATTATTCTAGAATCATACTCATTGTTATGATATCATATATGGTTCACTTATGACTTTATATTACCCATTCTTTTGTAAATTCCATGTTAAAGAGCGTTTTGGGTAAAATCGTTTCATTTGTCATCCGTGTTTTGACTTGTAATTATTCATATGATTACTTAGATCATGATTACTTAATTCCAGAATATAAAAAATGATTTATATATAATATATATTCATAATATACATATATATATAATAGATCAGTAAATGGAAAGAAATACACCGTTCATGGAGACGGTAGGCCGTACGTACGCATGAATGCTGTTTTCGTTTCCTTATTGAGTTGAATGGAATTAAGTAGATGACATACATATATATACACATAAATAAAGTATCATTATTATGTCATATATTTCATGATTACTTATTATATATACTTTATAATCATTCATGAATGGTTAACGTGGAGAATGAATCTCATCGCGTCGTGGAGACGGTAGTCCGTACGTACGCACGAGCGATGATATCATTCTCATGATCGTGGGACTGTATTGGAGTGTATGTATACTATTTCAGAATCAATATAACTTTAAAATAATCATATATAGTTATTATGTACACCATTATACTCATCCAAGTAGGTGGTCATGGAAAATAGATTACACCACGACGTGGAGACGGTATTCCGTACGTACGCACGCGCGGTGATTTCGTTTTCCGTAGGATGGATAGATGGTGAAATAGGGTTGTTTCATACTTATAATAACATATCAGTATATGAGTGATACTTATGGTATTACTTCATAATGAAACAACCTAATAAGAAGAAGTGGAAGAAGAAATAAATTTGAAAGAATCGGTAACGGACATTACCTCTTCTTTGAAGTGCCTCTTTGAGTCCTCCTCTTAGGGCACTAAAATTGGTCTTTGAAGAAGACCAGGACCTCTAGGATGTTTCTAGTGAAGTGGAGAAGAGAATTTGGTAGGGTTTGGCCGAGCTTGAAGGCTCAAAGTGGTGTGAGGAAGAGAGGGAGGAGGTGCCCTTTTATAAGGGAGGAGAGGGGCTCCTTTGGAAAAACTAAAAATATTATTTTATTATAAAGCCAAATTCGGTTTTAAATATCTCCAAATTGATTTATTTAGAAGCTAAGGTGGGATGGGTCGAAATCCTCTTATCCAATAGAATTTAGAAAAGTTTAGGTTCCTATTTTAACCTTATCATTTAGATTTAACATTAAGTTAAATAATTTTACTTTTACCGTGTCTTCTTGTGTTCTTACACGATAAGGTTAATAAACTTACTATAACAAGCCAAACGAACCCCAAGTTGTTTATTATTAGTATATATAACCTTATCTATGTCATTTGGCCGAACCTTAGATTTTTAGGAATAAAAAAACAATTAATAATATAATATTGTTTTCAAAAACTATTTTATGTCAATTTTGACACTATTTAGTAATTGATTTTTGTGAAAATCATAACAGAATGATTAGTTCGAAAAAAGTTAATTACATCAATACTAACATGTCATATTAACCTATAAAATTAGGGAAATTCATAAAAAGTCTCAAATTACATTTATTTGGGTATTTATAACATCAATTATGTGAATATTTCATTAATAAGATAATTACTGTATCATCTTTGTGTCATAAATAAATTAAATTATTTAAAGTCTAAAAATTACAAATAAAATATCCTTATATAGGAAATCTTATTATATTTCTAATGAATATTTATAGTCGAATTTATCTTATGTATAACACTATATTAAAAATCATTTTCTTATTAAACTTTGATTTTAACTATTTTAACCCTTCTTTAAATAAATTAATAATTAATGTCCTAATCTAATCCAAGTGGGCCTAAATGATCAGATTTTATTCCTAAGTTTGTTTTTGGTCGAATTAAACTTATCCAATAGAATTAGGACATGTTTTAGGGTAATAATAATATCATTTTTACCCTTAATTACCCTATTTACTTTTAACCGTGGTAAAAAAAAGTAAAAAGTTACTATTCACCAAAAATTATTTTCATCTCATTGAACCACATTTTACATACTGACATCAACCATGTCTCTCGGATTTTTGAAATTCCACTCACAGAAGTGGTAAAATTAAGTTTTATGAAAAATTCATTTTTTTAAACTACCACTTAGTGGTTTCACTATTCATCAAAAAATGAAAGTTTCCAGAAAAATATCAAAAATTAGGCCTAAGCTATATTTGATATTATGAACTCAAAAATGATGTCTATTTTACCAAATTCAAAACACATCAGTTGCATTAATTAATTTAAAAATTAATTCTCATCGTCAAAACAAATAGCGTGTTCTTAAGAGATAATAACTATCAAAAGATTGACAGTTGTTTATGTCTGGTTTAAATGTGAAATTACATCCAATAACCAACATTGTATTAAATTGTAAAAATATATTCTAAATATACTTTAAAACCACTAAAATTAATAATTTGTCACTATTAATTATTTCGATTAAAATGGTTGTTTTTAATTAAAATTTAGTAATTTTCACTATTCATCAGAAAATGAAAGTTATCCGAGAAGTACCAAAATTTCACCCTAAGCTAATTTCGATATTCCGAATCCAAAAATGAAGTCCATTTTGAAAAATAAAATTTACAAAATTTCAAAAAGTGGTTATTACTATTCATAACGGTTAGTTTTAATAATATTTTAATAGCATATTGTTGTTTAGTGAAACTCGTTATTGCATACTACACACGCTATCGAGGAAGGTCGTGATTGCGTGCAATGCAAGGCAAGTCACGGATGCGTTTTGTGCAAGCTCCTTTGGGTGTAGCGTACAACGCAAGACATTAATGAAAAGAATATTTTTCATAAAATCTCGGGGTGTTACACCCGGAGGTATGTTGTGTTTTTTCCTAATGTGTTGATATGTGTTCTCTACTCTGTTCCAGACTACAAATGAGTGACCTTTGGCTTCTTTGAAAAAGGGGGAGAAATAGTGATTGTTCAAGGGGGAGATAGTGTGGAAATTTGAGAAATCATGAAAGATACGGGGAGAAGCTGACATGTGGAGCATCCAGATAGGGGGAGATGAAGCTAGTTCAAAGTGCTTAGCCAGAGATAAGCTTGGAGAACACAGGAAATAGTGCTGAAGAGGAGTTTCAGCTGACAAGAGTTTTAAATCTGGCGATGCTAGAAGTGACCGATCAAAGAATAGATATCATGACAGCTGAGGATCATGATAAAAGCATAAGAGTGGTGTAGGAATGCGGTAAAAATATTTCCAACAAATTGGTATCAGTATGGTTTCAACAATGGGTGTTAGAGTTGAAGTGACTCATTGATGAACTTTTCATTTACTCTTGTTTCTCACGCTGAGCATTGCTCATGTGGGCTTAAAGTATGTGTTGAGTAAATCCTTGATCGCTATCGAAATCGCAATAGGCGAATGGTGGCTGAAGAATTAATGAAGTATCTTTTTATGGAAGAGTTGTCAATAAACCCAAAGGGGGAGATTATTGGGCAAAAATCCCTCAAGGTATCATCGAAGTGTTTTTGAGGTGATTGTGTTTGTTGACAAGGTGGAAATATGTGTTGTGATTGTTGACAAAGAAAACCAAGACATACAATTTTGTTGAAAAAGGGGAATTCATGGTGTAATGTCGAGTTCAAGAGTTGTGGTCAATGATCCATATTTGATTCAAGAACGTCGACAAAGGAATGGATGATCTGGAGGCGTTACAAAAGGAGAAAATACAAGGTGGCGTCGTTTTCTAGTGTTTTCTAAATTTTTGGGCTTGAAAATCGACAAATGGGGAAAAGTGTTTTTGGAAAAGGGACTTGTGCGACGTGGTCTTGGAGGCTTGGAAACTTGCGCACCATATGTTTTTCAAGATCAGAACATCAAAATATGGAAAAGGGATAAGGGTCGTGCAAGTTTTGGGTTTGGTCATGCAAGTGGTATTGTGTGGCAAAGACTTGCGCGCCGAGACTTGCGCGCCAAGGGGAGACTTTCACGCCATCACGCAGGGTGTCCAAATGCTTATAAATAAAGGTCGAACCCTCCTCATTCAGTAACAGAGTTCAACACTTAGAAAAATCAGAGCTCCCGTCACGCAGGTGTGGTGGTCGCGCAAGTGGTGCGTGGTCGCGCAGGTGGGAAATGTAACACCCCAGGTAAATAAAGAATATGACATTTTCATATTTATCCATATTTATGAATAAAATATTAATATGACTTTAAAGGGGACGCTATGCTCGATGGCGTACCCAACACGCAACAACGAGTTTCTTGGGAATCTTACGTTGCACTCTAATAATAAAATAATATTATTTTAAATAGTAGTTAACGCCTAGCCGTTGTAATGGCGGGAATGAACAGAACTAACTACAAAATGATTATATATGTTTTGTCAAATATTTTTACTTTTTACAATAAATGTTAGAGGATTAAAAATGCGAATGAATCCAATTTTAAGCGTAAACATTCTAATATTCTTTAAAAGGTCGATTAACCGCCTTTTGATGGAGAACCTCTTTTAAATCTACTTTTTGAAAATTTTATGTGTTATATTTGACAAAATAAAATTCTTCTTTAGAATCGGGACATCAAAATTTACTTTGTGTAAATTTTTGGTATTTTTCCGAAAAAGTTCAATTTTTAATGAACAGTGAAAATGTTGTATTTTAATTCAAAACCTCTTTTTAATATAATTTATTTATATGATTAGATTATCTTTTGAATTGGTTTTAAAGTTAAATTAGAATATATTTTTACCATTTAATCCAATAGTGGTCGTTGGAATTAATTTCACTTTGAAATTTGACTTAAAATAGTGTTAATCTTTTGATATATTTTGTTTCATAAAAACACGCTATTTGTTTTGACAGCGGAAATTAATTATTAAATTAATTAATGCAACTTATATGTTTTGAATTTTGTAAAATAGACATCATTTTTGAATTTGGAATATCAAATATAGCTTAGGGTGAATTTTTGGTAATTTTCTGAAAAACTTCAATTTTTGATGAATAGTGAAACCACTAAGTGGTACTTATAAAAACTGATTTTCCATTTAAATGAAATTTTTCCATATTTGTGTTTTGAATTTCAAAAATCTGACATACATGGTTGTCATTAAGAAGTAAAATGTGGTTCAATGGGATTAGAATAATGTTTTGGTGAATAGTAACTTATTAAGTTTTTAATCGCGATTAGAGGTAATTGGTGTAGTTTAAGGTAAGAATAATGTTTTAATAAAATGAAATGACCTAGACACATGTCCTACCCTCATTGGATGTGTCATGGCCGACCAAAAAAAACCATGGGTCAACTTGGGGACCCCATGGAGCCACTTTGGTTGGAAAATGACATAAATACCTTTTTATTTAATGTTAAAGTAAAAATGACACAAACATGAGATGTTTTACTAAAACAATTTTTACATGGGGTTATACAAGTCATATTTTTTACTATAAATAGTCATTGGAACGATAAAAATATTTCCTACATCATAGTATTTTTTTAATAATTTTTAGACATTAAATTATTTATGACATCATGATGATGCAACGATGACCTCATTATTTAACGATTTAAATAAAATGGAAAGATAATGTAAAATATAAGACCTACACATGTCCAAAACTTATTGTATGGGTGGATTTAGAACCCTTATCACCTTATCCTCGAAAAACATCAATGTGGGACCATTAAAATCCGAAACTCATTCTAAAATAAAGTAACATCTCTTTACTTTCCAAGAGTGCCCCTCCTCTCCTCTTATAAAAGGCCCCCACCTCTACCTCCTTACCCACACTTCCAAAGCCTTCGGCTCGGCCAACCCCTGCCCATTTTGTCTCTCCACATCCCTCTATAACTCCTTGAAGCCTCAATTTGGGCATAATTCTTCCCAAGGAAGCCTTTTAGCTCAAACCAAAGGGAGTTACCCGATTTTAAGGTAATGTCTTCACTTGAGTCCTTTTGTTTTATTTTGCTTCTCCAACCCCCTAAACTATTTTTATTCATTTCTTTTGTAACAACTCCAGTATCTTCAATATAATAGGATTTTGTTATAAGAAGTATTCTAGCTACACATACACACACCTTTGTCTAATAGTTAAAGAACATACTGTTTCTGTGGATGGCGAATTTCTGCCTCACGAAATGATGATTGTTCAACATTCTTCTAACACCTTCAAAGGTGGCCATTAAGTTGAAAATATATTTATATATGATATATAATATGTTTATGTTTTACTCAATCTTATGTATTTTTCATTTATGGCATACCTTTATGGTTTCCATTATGGGTAAACGCGATATCTTCATTTAAGGAAGTGCGGACTACCGCCCCCTCAAAGTGATTTGATTTGTTAATACCATATGTGGTATGTATAAAGGATAAATTTAATGATATTATACATGATACCATACTGGAATTAAAATACTATTATGTATCATTATGTTTTAATTCCATTAAATATGAAATAGAAATGGAAGTAGCTTTCATGCGTACGTACGGCTTACCGTCTCCATGAACGGTACATTTCATTTCTTATCTCAAAATGTTATGTACTATTATAAGTAAATATATATAATGGATATATATGTAATATATTACATATAAATGATGGATATAATTCTGGAATTATAACATATATATCTCTCTCTCATCTTGTTTTAATTCCATTAATATGACAAAGAAAAAATGAAAGTAGTGTTCATGCGTACGTACGGCCAACCATCTCCATGAACGGTGCTTTTAATTTTTATCTCCAAATGATATGGAATAGTATAAAATTAATATTTAATGGATATATATGATATCTTAATCATTAATACTATTCTGGAAATTATTTACTTATAACTACATGGACAATCATTTTTCAAACAAGTTCATTTTTGACTCATGTACCAAACATCGGCAAAAACGTCTGATATGAACTAACATTATTAAACAAGTATTATAACATTATAATATGTGATATTAACTGAATAATAATATTTAAAGGAGGTCCTTAAGAAATTATAAATTGACCAAATTTTATTATTCAGGAGATTAAAGAACGATCGAGTCATGTCGGACACGAGGTAAGGGATCCTACTCCTCTCTTTCTTTTTAAGTACACTCTTTTATGTAATTCCTTTTAAGATCATCTTTATTATGATTGGGATGTTATTTTATATTACTAATACTGTACTTTTTATGTTCATATGGTGAGAGACCCTATTTTCTCTCATCAATCTATTTTGGAAGTTTTGAGTGGCGCCGTTAGGCTGCCGAATTTTCGTAAGAGATCCAACCTCTCTCTTTCTTTTTAAGTACTCTCCTTTATGTCACTTCTTTTAAGCTCCTCTTTGTTATGTTGGGGGATGTTATTTTATATTACTATTTCTGTAAACTTTATGTTGATGTGATGAGAGACCCTATTTCCTCTCATCAATCCATTTTGGAAGTTTTAAGTGGCGTCGTTAGGCTGCCGAGTTTTCATAAGAGATTTTTCATCTCACTTTTATTCCCGTGAGATTTATGCTACATTTGCCACAATTTCCTTTGAGTGGTGTATGTATTGCCCATTATTTTACTCATTGTGTAATATACTTTCATTTATGAGTATTTAAATCAATGTTTTATTGCCCTTCTTTCACGGGTCGTATGTTTCGAAAGATACCCATGTCAGTAAGGGAACCTTTCACCCTCCTCTTTTTAAAAGACTTCTTTTGTTATGTCTTTTAATTCACATACTATTATGTTGGGATATGTTCTTTTATATCCTTATTGATTTAAATTTTATGTCCATGTGATGAGATACCCTTTTTATCTCTCATCAACTCATTTTATGAATTTTGTAGTGACGTCGTTAGGCTATCAAATTTTTGCAAGGGAACTTCTTAACCCAAATTTGATTCTTTGGGATAAACATGTACTCCTTGAATATGTCGTTCTATGAATATGTGTGAATAAACTCTGATTGTTTTACACTTAATATCCACTTATATTTGGTGTATTTATTTTTTCACACATAATTATGAGATTGATTTATCCTTAATTTAAGGATACCTTCTTTATAATGGATTTCATCTCATTTTACATTTCTTTTGAGACTTAATTGTTGTTATGCACCAATTCACTCTTATATGGTGTATATTATATCATGAATCCCTTTATTCTCATGATATTATAATGTTCAGATTAAATTTTATTCTGCAATTATTTGTATTCAAGAGTCTCTCATTTCGTTAAAAACTCTTTAACAAAAATATCGTTTTAAATGTTTTAAATATTTATTATTCTAAATCTTTATCTTTAATGTCCATGCTTTCAAAATGGTTTTCAGTATTTATTTATATGGACATTAATGTTTTAAAATTATAATTCCAATAAAATCTTCAAAGTTCTATGGGACACTTTGATTCAAAAATCTCTTTTAAATGATTTTTGAAAATGGATTGATTAATTCAATATCTTGGAATTACTTATTTTTATTGAAAATAAAATGTTGTTATTGAAATGTTTATATTTTCAATATTTTATGTGTAATGATGGTACTTGGACATTTTACGGGTGGTTACGTGATAAACCGTATGAAGGGTGGTTACATTATAACCTCCAATGCATTGGGTATGGAAGTCGGCCTCATGGCTATTCCATTAAGTATGTGTGGAAGTCGACCGTATGGTTATTCCATTTAAGTATGTTTATGTCCCAAGTTACCTTTATATGTTATGTTTTCTTTATATGGGTTTTATGGTAATATTTTGGTTACAAAAGGGTAAGTAATGATAGTTTATTCAGTGAAGAGTTTTTACTACTTCCTAAAGGTGAAAGGTATTACTTTGATAAAGTATACATGGTTTACTTATTGTTTTGAAAAAACTAATAGCTTTCGTTCTTTGTGTATCCCTTGTTGAGCTTTTTATGCTCACCCCAAGTTTTTTCGAAATGTTTTTCACAGGACTTAACGCGGAATAGGGTCAAGGATGGGATCAAGGGAAATTCATGCTACCTAAAACATGGAACTAGACATGTTTCTTTTTAAGACTTTTTATTTTATGGAAACTTAGTAGAAGTTTCTAGTTTGTAATCTTTTGAGATGTAATAGTCATGTCCTAATTCTCTAAAACTCTTAACCTGAAAAGATCCTCAATGTGTAATCTTGTAATAACTCAAGATTAAGTAAGGTTTAAGGCTGGGGCCTTATAGGACCTGCGCGCCAGGTGATAGTTGTGCGCCAGTGGTTGAAGTTGCGCGCCGTTTGGAAGTTGTGTGCCAATATTGCTTTGGGTGTAAAAGGGATTGTTTTGCGCAAGTTTGGAGTTGTAGAGGCTTGTGTCGCGCATGTATTTGAGGTGGACTTGTGCGCCAGTTGTGACTTGTGCGCCGATTCTTGCGCGCCGGATTAGACTTGCATGACAAGTAAGGTTGATTCATGGTGGTAATTAAGGGGTGCGTGAAATCTGGAAGATTGCCCGATACCTTCGGTGTAAAGTGAGATTCATCTACGGGTGAAAGTTGGACTTCAAGAGAGCATCCACATACAACAGAGGATGTATTCATTAGTGATAATGAAGAGACCTACAGGTCTATAAACTGTGAGTGGATCCTTTCCAGAGCAGTGAGCAAAGGAATTGGAAGAAGGTGATCCTCTCCACCGGCAGTGAGCCAGAGAGACAGAGATGGGTAGTGACCCTTGGGAAAGCAGTGAGCTGACTCTAAACCTTGTAAAGGCAGTGAGCCTCGGAATAGAAGTGATCTATCCTAAACCTTGTAAACAGTAGTGTGCTTCTAGTGGATTTGGTACATCAGCACATTGTCAGTGTATGCTCCTTGGACGTAGCCCAGTGAGGGTGAACCAAGTAAAAATTGTTGTGTCATGTGGATGCTTTACTTTCTGTTTATATTGTGCAATGGGAAAGAGAGAGAAGAGTGTTTTTCTTAACAGTGAAACAAGATTGGAATGGGCATTAATCTTAAATTAGTCATACCCTGATTCACCCCCCCCCCCCCCTCTCAAGGTATTCAGCCTTGTGGACCTAACAATATATCAATTCAATTTCTCCTTGTAATCATCTTAGAGAGGTGAAAACATGTTCAATTATCCATATCCTGATGTTTTATCCACAACTTACATAAGACATGGATGATATCATTATGAAATAACAATAATTTGTGTAATACATGAGTCTCCTATAAGAATTTTTCAGACCCTATCTTCCTAATGAGGCTCAGCAGGTATTGGGGACTCCACCACCTGTACTAATCGTAGGATATTTTTGTTGGATATGGCATTTAATTTTTTTATAATAAATATCAATATACTTGTGGTATTAATTTCCATTTTATATAAAAACAAAATCTAGAATATTGGTACTTTTATATTTATTACTAATTATAGATTACCGATTAATTTAATCATCAAATGTCTCCCTCTATTTTATTGAATTATAGTAGCCCTTTGTACTATAATTATAATACTCTATCTCTTGAGTATTCTAGTGGAAAGGGTCCTTGAAACATCTCCTCATAGTCTACAATCAATGGATACACCACTACTTGGAGAGTTCAAGGTAGGTTTTTTACTCTACAATCGCATTAACTTGTGGCTCCTTGATCTATTGAGTGATGTCTCATCTTCTAGAATCAAAAACATTATTTACAAAATTCTTACCTCTAAAGATGTACCAATCTAGATATTGTTACTCCTTTAATACCAACTTCAGTTAAGTCTACCCATTACTCTTATAAGAACTCCCCAGTAGTAGGAAGCACCCTCAACTATGGATGATGAGTATACCATACACTTGGTATTGTTTAAATTCAAATGATAGAAGGCATTTGTGACTTAATATTTCATTGTGGGTATTTAATATTTTGACTAATGTAATCCTTTTTTATTAAATATATTCATATTATGTCATTGAACTCACAACTTAACATTAATCGAATTCATTCTTCACTTCTATATGCATTTTTCTATTTATTTTTTATGTATTTTCCACAGAAAGACAAAGGCATAAAATAATAAACAATGTATAAAGAAAACAAATTACTTGACTGGTCTTGAGCATATAATATTGGTTGATCCATTTAAACTCAATGGATAAACCATGACCTAGAGGAATCATACCTGAGTCGGGTATTGACTCATGATGTAGCTCTTTCCTAGTCCTGTGTGTCCACACCTCATATGGTTTTTCACCTCGACATGGCATGGTCCATGACATATGGTGTCATCGTCAATAGTACATCAATATATGCACACAGATGAGGGGGTATTGTGAAGAACAATATACATACATATAATGATGGATTTCCATGCCCTTATATATATTTAATAAATAATGACATTGCACAGATCATTAATAAAACTAATTAAATATTACAATCATTCCATGCAGTTGTAATAAATAATTATATTAAAATAAAACCAGTCATGCAAGGTTGATGATCCAGACTAGAATATGGGTAAATTAATAAGGCAATAAAATTAAAATGTAGTAAATTTAAAGTTGAAGGATTTTAATAAATTAAATAAATTATTGTAAATTCATAAAATTTAATTTAATTCGTACCAATTGTAAATTTAAATTTTATTCCAAATTTAAATTAACAAAATAAATTTATTTTAGAAAAAATTAAATTAATAATTAGAAATATTAAAATTATTATTTTGTTTTACATTCCAAAAATTAATGAATTAAATTTTGGATATTTATAAAATTGTCTTTAGACCTAAAACCCTTCCAAGCCCATTACGAGCCGGACCGAACCCATGCATGCATGTTCTGATCAAACCCATGTGTAGGGATATTAAGGGTCAGGCAGACCTGCTCTAAGGGGTTTCTGGTCAGAAAAAAAAAATGCACTGGATGGGGTTTTGGGTCAGGCAGTACCTAGCTAAACCTACAGCTCATCCAATCATGAAAAGGGGTAATAAGGAAGGGGAGCCATTCACAATTGAGGAGAAGGAACCTAACATTAGTGGTGGCTTAGCAGCCCAATGTGGTTCAACCATGAGGTGGGTGGTCTGATGCTGGTATTGGTCCTCAATCAAGTAGTGGCCAGGTGTTGAGCAAGGTTGGTGGTCCACCATGGAAGACGTGTTGGAGGTGCATCCCACAGGTGGTTGGGACGGCGATAACCCATCGAGGGGAGGTCATCTAGGAGCCCGTAGTGCCTGCAGGATGTGGCGGTGGGGTTACAGTTGTGAGGTCGGATGACGTCGGGGCTATATGGGAAGGGGACCTCCCTAGCCAGTGAAGCGGGATCCACACGGCACATAAGGACCAGCGGCGATGACCACTATGGGTGGTCGGGGTGGCAAGAGGTGACGACGGTGGCCTGGTTGGGTTGACTGGGTGGCGATGTTTGGAAGGAGGTGGAACCTCAAAGGTAGGGGCGAAGGAGGAGACACCACCAGAAAAGCTTCCTTGGGAATATTATGATTAATTATAAAATATTATATTTTTATATATTAATTAAAATTTCCACCCCTATATACTTTTTCAAGCCCCCATTTTATTCAAGTCTAACTTGACCCATGAACCGCAACACCCATTTTCAAAAAAAAATTATTAATTTTTTGTTTTTTTAGATAACCAGCCACCCTTTAAGTCTCCATTTTTTTTATTGCAATTTTCGATAGCCTAAAACAATATAATGTTTTTCAATCATTTTTTTTATTCCATATTCAGTGGAAAATTACCCTTACTAAGCCGTATCAAATCTGTCCACCGGAATCCAGCCTCCGGAATCCTACCGGGACAAGCTATAAAACACGGGGAAACCGAAATTCGCATTATACACTCTTTTCTGGACTTTAATAAACATATATAAAATATATGACTTTAATTTTAATACCCAAAATCAAACTGAAAATGATTCATAACAAAAAAAAAAATTGGATTTCTATAACTTTGTTTTCTGAAATCGGATCATTGGGGTCTACTCTATTGGGATCAAATTAATATCCTCTACTTAAGTTGAAGAAAATTAATTTTTTTCACTCAAAAATTTCAAATGGTCCCTCTCATACCAATTCATGGTACTGAGGCATGCAGAAGAAGCTGGTAGGTTGGGGAATTGAACTTTTTCATAATTAGAGAGACAAAACTTCATCATCTTCAGCAATCTGATCCCCAGTGGAGTTTTGGGGATATTACATAAATTTAATGAGCACAAAAATTAAACTGAATGGTTACCTCATTCAGATTGAAACGCAATCAGATACAGCTCATTGCTGAAGATCATTACTCAATGGATCTGAGATCAAACCTCTCTAAATCATCCACACATGCTCCAAGAATCTACAAAGATGTTAATTATCTAATTCTGAGTGCTACCACAGATATCCAATGATTCCTTCGATGTCACGATGATCACCTCAATCTCATCCCTTTAATCCATTGAAGGAATTATCGGATCAATCATATTTTGAGATACTTTCTCTCTCTAGGAAGTGGAAGGAGAGATATGCTATCATTACATTGCAAAAAACTATCACTGAATGATAGACTCTCTCCTTCTTATATAGTGGGAGGGTCAAATACCTAGAAAGGGTTCCCCAGCCCTTGGAAATAAGCACCCACTAAATAAGAATTAAATTATACATTATGACGAACTAATTGTGTCATTAATGTCATTTATATTTTATCACCTCCTTATAATATATAATAAATATATTATCTGATAAAACCCACGTCATTTACTTGACCCTTAATTCCAACGATATTAAATGAACCTAGAATATAATATTTGTATGAATAATATTTTTCATGTATTTACTCAATGCCTAGAAAATACATTTAATAATTAAATTCAACCCAATTATTCTATACTTAAATAATAATGAATTCATTTATTCATTGGTGATCGATTACTTAGACAACTCTCAGACCCCTTAGTGGGTCCCACCATTTCCAATACACCTATTCAGCAGAATAGGGGAAAATCTTGAATATGCTATCGTGTGTGATCCTTTAAGAACTTATCTAGATAACATTGAATATCATTAAAATACCAAGAGTGGATTCTAACAACCCATCAGGTCCCCGAAAGAGATAAGAAAAGGTTATAGTAATGAAAACCCCTCCTAGGAACACTCATTATGTAATATAATCTCTTTGTCTCATGATATCTCTTAAAGTAGGATGTACCCTTGTGTCATTTTCCATTCTTGGTTTTTTATTTTTAGATCTAAATGAATAGATATTCCTTTGACTACCTTGGCCAAGGATATATGAAGTTAATAACATCCTAATAATCTAGGACCAAGATATAACTTCCTCAACTCAGAAGGAAGAAATTCTCTCTTGACCATTCAACCAATGTCACATCACCAATGACGCACCCAACACAAGCTACCTTACCATGACTTCAATGTCATAGTTTTTTCCTTGTATCAAAGTACGTGATGAAATGGAACACATTAATAATGATCTCAAATCAAGAGACCAATACACATGTTTGTAGATGGGAACACCCAATGACACCAAAAACATATGGTGTTCTTATTGGTGGGTATGTCCTCATGATCTCAACTACTAGAGATCACCAATTGTGAGATTCATGAGAATAACTCTCAATGCTTATGAACTCACATCACCTGATAGTGAAACATCATCTATGTCTAGTCTATATGATGTATCTATACCATAGGACATCTGTATAATATCAATGTCATAGAATCTCAAGGATCTAGATATGGCTTGGGAACTACTATAACCTTTTATATGAAAAATAATCTATGTATGTTTCCATTTAAATAGTGCATGCAGAAATATCAACACTATAATGGTAAGTATACATCTGGTATATCTCACTCCATACATAAAATCGTAGTAGAAAATTATTATTTATGTTCAGTATTGGGAACCCACTATTATGACATGATCCACAATCATCCAAATAGAATCATACTTCTGAAGCATACATGGTAAACCAATGACAAGGTCCATAGAAATCTACTCCCATTTTCAAATGGGTATATGCATAGATTACAGCATACAAGCTAGATGTTGATACTCAACATTTAACTATTGATTTGTAATATATTTCATGAAATAATTCATAATATTTATTTTTATACCATGCTTCTATAAATAATATTTCATTTCTCTATACATTTTTTAAGTACTTAGGTGAATAACACATTTGGAATGGTGATATACTGAAATAATTTGTTGCTAGCATGATTAGAGAACCATAATTCGATTTTGAAAAAGAAATTTTCAGTTTGAATCCTTTCTCCAATCATCCATGGTATGCCCTTCATTTAGGTTTGACCTAATGGTGATACAGTTCAGATCTAATCATTGAGTTTCTTTGACTAGATCTAAAAAATTAAGAGAAAGTGTGACTCAAAATAAAACGATACTTTAATTTTATTTGGAATAGTTTAGATTCATGTCAGCAATAAAACTAACTGGATACTATTCATCATGAGATACTCTGACCATATGATTATAAGAATTATGACAGAAAGCATCAATCAATAAATTTCCTTTAATAGGTGAACACACCAACTTGAAGTCAAACATATAGATATACTCCATCCAACATCATTACCTCAAGTCTAGGTCTCTCTAAGAGAAGATATATTTCAAGATTCTATAATCATTCAAGACCGTGAACTCCTATCCAAAGATACAGTGGAACCATGTATTTAAATCTTGTATCATTAAAATTAATTCCATATTTTGCATTAGATAATTCATTATTGTGCCTGAAATTACCTCAAGCTATATTCCACAACATGATCTCTCTATAAAAGAACACAACCCAATACAGATCCATATGCATCACAATAGACATCATAGCCATGTCCTGGTTTTATAATGTTAAGGATATATACTAAATTAAGCCAAGATCTATGCTCATAAAAGGATTTTTATAATATTAAATCCAATAAAATCGAATTCCCTTTATAATTAAAACAATCATGGGAGAATTAATCCTAAATAAATCTTGAACAATGCAATGATAATATCCAGCTAATCCCAGAAAAATATGTATATCAAAGACATTATTGGGTGTATTGAAGAAATGAATACTTTAATCTTATTAGGGTCAACATATATTCCTTATTTAGAAATGAAATTCCCTAGGAAACAAACTTCTTGTATCCTAAAGTTTCACTTACAAATTTTTTCATAAAGTAGATGATCATGAAATATGGTCAACACAATCTCCAAGTTCTCCTAATGGTCATTCCTTCCTTGAGAGTATCCCAAAATATCATTAAAAATACCATGAAAAAGGAGTTAATATACCTATGGAATATATTGTCCATAAATTCCATAAAAACTATAGGATCATTCATCAAACCAAAGGGTATGATAATGTATTCATAATTGTTGTTTTGACTCTGAAATTTTGTCTTTGGGATATCCTAATTCCTGACTCTTAGTTGACAATATATTGACTATCGATTAATCATGGTGAAGAACTTGGATCCATTAAATTGATCAAATAGATCATCAATTCAAGGAATATGATATTGATTCTTGATCATAACATGATTCAATTTATGATAATCGACATGTAATAAAATTGAACCATCTTCCTTCCTTAATAATAGAACCATTGTATCGCAAGGGGATGTACTTGGGATAATGAATCCTTTTTTCACCAATTATTCTAGTAGTGCATTTATTTCTTACAACATTGTTAGTGCTCTCATATATGATAGAAGTGAAATAGGTCTTGTTCTCAGATGTAGATTGATGGGATATTTTATTTCCCATCATATGGTAGCCTAGAGAAATAATTCTGAAAACATATGGGTATCAGACCACTATTGAATGAATATTCATATTTCCAATATCAATTTTAACACCAAATGTTATTTTTTCATGCTGACTTGGAAATGCTCAATCTACAGCCACTAATGGTCTTTTTCTTTTGATATTTATATCCAAATCCCCTTTTAATAAATAAAAATATTCATCAGGGGAGGTGAAAGTTACTTGCTGATCATAGCGGTTGATATAGTATTTGGATCCCACCAACAAGTGAATTCTAAATATTACATTGAAAATAATCATCACTAAGATAGTAAACTACTAGAGTAATTATACTACATCAATTATAATGGAACATTCTATTCACTTGTATTTCTGGTGAGAAAGAGTTGTTTTGATGCTCATGATGTGATGCATCATCTCCATGTTTAAGACCAATTATTTTACCACACAAGAAGAATGAAAATAATTTGATTCACTGGTATCAGAGAAGAAATTTATAATGGTCAATTTTAGAAGAATGTTACGTCACATATTCAGGGGACCAGGTTGGTTAGTTGAACTATCATTCCTAGTATCATATAACTCTTTATTTTCTCCCATAAAATAGTCATTATTTTCTAGCTATGGTGTCAGCTATATATTCGAGGTGTTCCTAGATTCATCTTGGATCATTTGATTCTAAGGGAGACAACTATTTTGAAAAGATCATCCTGATTGAGAATGGGATATATGAAACTGATTTTATCCATATCCTCATATTAACTTTTAAGTGATAAGGAAATATTTCTTGAGATAACCTCTTTTTCCACAGTTTTTAAAATACCATATTGGGGAAGTTTTTAGATTCATTATGGTATGAAGAGATCCATGCGAAAATAAAATTGGTATATTGCTACGACATGGTGGGTAATAGACTAATACTATGGAGTGATTCTTCGGTTCCCAGCTTCCTTGGAAATATCTCTCCCTTTCCCTCTTATTCCCTATATTGGATTATCTTCCTACACATGGACAAACAAATGTGTTCCCTTCACTAGGGTTCCCAATATGATATCTCTCTCCCACCATCACCTTATTCACAATCTCATTATAAAATTTAATACATAACATGGCTACCTTAGAGTGAATATCAAGTCATAGATCTACCTCTTTTATTCAAACTTTTAGACTTTCACTAGTAGCTACCTACTGTGATAAAAAACTAGGTTCATAAAATGACTTGAATATTCAGTCTATTATATATTTTTATATTTTATCTAAAATAATTCCATTATCCTCCCTAGCTTGAAGTTGTGTGGATAATAGTTTTTATTAAATAGTTCATTAAACCCTTCCCAAGTAAAAACATGATCTAACTTATCTTAAACAGTTAAATACCACCACTATAATGTCAGGTCTTGAAAAATGTATGTCACTAGAATGACATTCATATCAGCTAGAGTTTTAAGGAATTTATATATCCTTTTCATCCAACCCACACATTGTTCTTCTTGCTCAGGTCTTGAATCACCCTAAAATTTCATTGGATTCTATTTCTAGAATTATGATAAATGATTAACTTGATGAGGTACCATAGCACAAGGACTCTTTTCGATAGTTTGGAATGATTGAATAATAATTTTTACTAATTCTTGGTTCACCTATTTTTTCTGGTGGAACAACATTCTCAAATTGTTCCTCTTTTTAGTTTCTTATTCTCTTAATTTTTGGAATTTTCATTTTATAATCATATCACAATTTAAAATTAATCATTTTATTGTTTAATTTTTTAGGATTACATCATATATTAGGTCAAAACAATAAAAAACATAATATCATGATAACACAGTCAAATAATCCTTGGATAAATGCAGTCCTAGTGGGATTTCTCTCTACTAATGCCTGAAACTATACTATCATTGGTTAAACCCCTGATAATGGGGTGAAAACACACCAAGAAGTGTTTTAAAAAAATGCACCTAGACCACCCTGGTAACTGTAAGTTCATCATAAATAGGTCAGTTATGTCTTTGTATGATATACATTTCAAGCCTTGACACATCCTATCTACTTGTTACCGTCCAGAAAGATGGACTTATGTAAATTGATACCATATATAATAACCTAGAACTAACCATCGGCTTGGAAAGAACTGAGGTTCCATTGACATTAGGTGAAATTCCCCAGACACCAATGGTTGGAAGTAGATGTTAATGGTTTAGGAATAAATAGGGGTAACATTATACAATTTTTAGACACACAAAAGAATACTCCCATGTATCCATAAAAAATAAAAAAAATAACTTAGATAATTATATAAATGATGCATGAGTAAATATGAAAACTAAAAAAAATAAGAGTATCAATAATCAAAGTAACAACAGAAAAAAATAATCATAACTAAGACTCTAAAACAAAGTAAGACTCAAAAACCAAGGTGGTTCCAATCAAGACTCCCAAAACATGACCAACTCCCAAGCTCTATCTCCAACATCCATGACCACTACATCAAGAAACACTTCTAGAGAAATATAAAAGCATACCCATTCCTATATCATTGAAAATAGTGTATTAATGTGAACCCATGTGCATATGGAAAGGATGAGTAATAATACCTAGTATGACACCCCCAAGAGACATTTCCCACAAACCACAAAAATAAGAATTGGGTTAGCTCAAAATTTTATAAAACAGTTGTACAAAATATGAAAGCAGTTGAAATAGTTTCACAGATAACATATAAAATAGAAGGAAGAATATAAAATAAGTATATAAAATTTATAGTTTTTAATAAATAATATCCATAAATATTTTGAACCCACTTGGAATCAATAGTTTCAGTCCTCTCTCCCACACACAAACACATGCATGTTGAATAGAAGTCTCTATACTTGTGAGGGGTGAATCATCCTTACCTAATTTTTCACTTTGTGATATACCTTATCATGCCTCTAGTCCAGTACTGAGCACCAAGACTATACAAACATGGCCCCATGCAATGCAATATGAACACATTCCAAATTTATTATTTTTCTATGTTTTCACAATAAAACCCAATTTTTGTTTTTATGGGAAACCAATAACCATTTTATCATACACGTTGTGGGAATCACCTAGAACCTAAGATTTCTAGATTATCTAGAAAGGGTAATTTTCATCAAATAATACCCATGAGTTCAAATCAAAAGTAATTTATTTAGAATCAAGAGAACCTTCAAATTCCATATAAATTGGATGGAGGGAAAACCACCAACCTTGAATATATTCGACATGAATAATATTTACATGATCTCATCAGTCTTGGATCTTCCTTCTATTCCTCCAACAAATCACAAGAATTTTTTATCAAAACATTTTGTCATCCCAACAATATGGCCATAAAAACCCAGTATAGAGTTTTTTTCAAGACAAAATGAGTGGATCTAGATTATAAAGGAATAACATAGCCCTTATCTCTTTCTTCAAAGTTATGACACTTAAATGTTCATTAAATACGGGGTTTAGAAGTTGAATATCACTGAAAAAATTCCTACAAGATACATGGGTTTGAGAGGAATGATTAGAAAAAATATGGATGAATGTGAATATATATTGACGAATTGGACGAAACTAAAATCATTCATGATGTGACATAAAATTTCACATTGTAAAACTTCAAAATCCCACATTCACTGAAATTCATGTCACCTCTACTTTAAAATGTTGCAAAACTAATCATGCTATGAATAACAATTCATTCCATGAACAACTTCAGAGAAAATCCCAAAGAAACTTCCCAAAAATTAATTTATTCCATGAATTAAATTCATATCATCTACCCAAAACCAGTTATATCATGAAAAACTATTCAAGATGTGAATCAGCTCCTTAAGCTAGGCTCTTGCTTCTGACCAACTTTCTTCTCAGAACAAAACCATTAATTCAACCCAAGATCTCCAAACATGAAAGAAAAAATAGAAAAAATTAAATACCTCAAAACATGGGTGTCACATAAAACCCCTTCTTCCAAATAAAACTATGGTGATGAATTTTCCAACTAGGGACTTGTTTAGTATATATCAATGCTCACATGTGTGAAACAAAAATATATTTATTAACTAAATTTTATATATGCATATAACAATCCACCATTTCATAACCTCAATTAAAATTCTCCAAAGAGAAAACACCATTTCTTGAGATCAATGAATCGTTCAAAAAATCAATCAAAGGCCATTTACTATGATGAATTTACAATTTTACACTTTTTAATGGTTTAGGGATTCAAAACACCTAATTCTTATAGGGTTATCACAAAGAAAAACCTAGGTTACAAAATTCTCCCCACCTTTATACTTTTCATCAAAGAAAATAAAAAAAATAGAGAAAATAAACCATGAATCTATTAAATCAACCCCATATAAATAGATAATATACTATTTCTTATGCTTTCTTTTTTTCTAGTATGGTCTAGAATCTACACAAACCTAGAACATGAAAGACTAGAAAACTGAATCCTAATTAAATCACATTAATTTGTAATTTCAAATAGGACTCCACTTTTTCCACAATCAATGATAAACTCAATCTCATTACAAGGAACTTCCTTGATATGTAAATAAAATAACATTTGAAAAATAATTTCAAGTATTATAAAATAATATACTCAATAACCCCGTGCCTTTCATCTTCATGGTAGGAATCAAAACTATGAACTATTAACATTTACTCAAAAGTGGTTCCATAATAATGGTGTCCTCTATGAGAGTACTTTTCTCCCTATATTTATAATTTTTGACCCAAAATACAATCATATGTATACACTATAATTACAAAAAACATTTTGATTGGGTACATCAATGATACAACCATTCAATCCATACAAAAGTTTCATGGTAATATATTTTTCAATAGATTGGCATTACTTCTTATCAGCTTTCAACATAGTGTACATATCAATGTAACCATCTCATGGAATGAATATAACACCAACAATCACATTTCAACATCCTTATTACCTATAAAAGGGTGTCATTATTGAACCATTTATTTTTATTCATTTATGATCCACCACCATGGATGACTTAGTTGGGTCATTTTCATTGTAACATCCTGACCTGGGATCCATTGAATTGGTACCCCAATCCAATCAGTCGTATGGCCTCAAGCTTGCATCTTTGTATGCTAGAGGTTGTCGACTAGCAATGAGGGTCCAATCATGGTATGGTGGGGAGACTCTACCCTCATGATCGGAGTAGGATAACAGAACATAATAATATAAATCAACAACTGAAGTAGATGAATATTAAAAAAGTGGAAAATAAAAATAACTAATAAAATGGACAATGTTAGATGATACCACCATGCATGATTTTTTTATGATAAAATGTACAATTAGAGAGGTATAGTGGGTAAATAAATAAAAATACACAATAAATTCAACGAAAATCCCCAAGGGATATCTCCATGACCATAGTGAGATCTGGATCATTCATGTTCTCCTAATCTCTCTTGTACAAGTCACTAGCATGAAAATTATTTTTAACATAAAAAATATGATTTCAATTTCTTATAAACCGACATAAAATATGTTTTTGAAGACTTTTTGGAATATATTTTTTTAAAACTAACGCCAAAAATAAAATAAAAATCATCAGTTTTTCTAAAAATAGATGCCAAAAATTAAATTTTTTCAACTATGTTATAGATTAATTCCTAATATTCTATTTGAATAGTCGTGGAGCTAAAACAGAGTAGAGGATTAAAGGTTATGGATGTCATCAGTTTATCTTCTCTAAGAGAAGTCTTAAACAAGTCTAACTTTTGAAAACCATAACTTTTAATCTATAACTCCATTTTAACTTTATGACCTGTCAAATGGGTAGGTTTACCCAAGATTAGGAAATATCTAGATGATTTGGCTTCTAAATGTTTTTTTATTTAATATGAAATATTTCTATAAAAATTTGGTTTTTCAAGGTGACACTTATTTTATAAAATGTAATTGGTTTCTGAATTTTGGATAGGTCATGCATGAATGTTCCTGATAGTGATTTTTTAGAATATTATTGGTTAATTTCTTCTAAAAATTATTTTCATACATTAGTTTACATTATGAAAATGAATTTCATGATGAAAGAAAATACAACACATAATTTTTCATAAATGATGGACTTTAGGAGCTTCTGAGGAGGTGGGATGTGTCAATTTTTGGTTCCATCTATAATAGAAATGATGGGCTATCTATAGTGGATAAGAGTTAATTTTTTAGTTCTTATATATTATTTCGAGATATAAGGTTTTAATTTTTATACTTCACAGTGGTTCAATTTAATTTTTTAATATTATGGATTTAGTTTTACAGAATTACTTAATATTATTTTTAATGTTTTGTTGGATTATTTAATTTTACATTAAATTATTTCCCATGTATATGTTTTCAATCCATCACCTCTATTTTTCTAATTTTGGTTATAATTTTATGTTCTATAGGTTATGTTTATTCCTAAAAAATGGTATCGAGGTGACTATCTAGGTCATATTTTTATACATATAGAAAAAAAAATTGTCTATAAATGTAATTTATTTGTTTTTATTGTAATAAGGGAATGTATAGTGTGATTTTTCAAATCACATAATTTGTGGGAAAATAATGAGTGAATAAAATTCATTTTCAATGGAATAAAAAATAAATGGGTTTAGGGTTTATCATAGTGTAATTACATTGTGAATTGAATATAAATTCGTTTGGAATAAAAAATCTTATCAGAAATCTATAATAAATATGATAATAAAGAATCAATAAATATAGATTAACATTATCTGGATTGTTGTAACTCCCTAATGGGAAATACAATATTCATTTGTATTAATTAAATTCTCACTTAGTGTATTTAAGATCCATTAGTATGTAATCTATAAGGTACCACACACCCCTGGTAATTATCCTTCCTTGGGTGATTATGCGTAAAATTTCTAGTCCTTGGTATAGCTTTACCCCATCGCTCTTTCACATATTTCCTATAAACTTATAATCAATTATAAATTAGATTATACATTAGGATTATTAAACATTTCAACAATATGGTATCTCATACAATAAATATATGAATATTTAAAAAATTAAATAATAATCTCACTTTTATATTCATTCCAAGTTTGTACACAATATAATTGAATTTTTAAATAATAATATGGGGAAATATTTCATAGTGAATCGATGCATGTATATCTACTATAACAATTTTCTTTAGTAGAATAAATATTTATATATATTTTACCTTCTCATTGGAGTTGAAAATGTAGTCCAACCATTGATAATTATTGTTTATCATATACTCTCTCTTCCTCTACATCGATAGTAGTTTCCCTTTTTCCCATATTTTTCATTTCTCTTATAAACACATCAATAAATATTTCCATTAATTTCATTAGTCACTACATGTTAATTCAATTTATCTAGATTATTTTTAATAATATTTAATCATTTAATGTGGATACATGGGATTTCATTAACTATAACTATATGGTTTAGGGTTATATGTTCTACGATATTCTTCTTTTTAATCCATATAATAATATGGTTAAATGTTTCCTAAAATCTTACCATATTAATCCTATGATACTTGTACCATATATTAAATAACATTATGAAACATTCCATAATATTTCCTCACATGAATTCATTCTCTAGATACTCTGAAACATAAAATAGTAGATAATATTTAGTCATTTTTCTTCACTATATGGATTGATTCAAAGTTATATCTCATGAAGTTAACATTCAGGTCATGTAAAGTAGATAGTCACTTATTTTTTTCATTTATAATTAATTTTAACTGAATTTATTTTTACATAACTATATGGTAGGTTGAGCACCATTCTAGAACATTCTATTGACTAATTTTATAAAAAAATATTCCATGCAGTACCTAAAAGTATATGTTTTCAATGATTTAAATTATTTACTATTTTTAAGGGAAATATTTTAATGACTATAACATATTGTGATATGTTCCACTAAATATGAACCCCTCTACCCAAGAGAATATTTTTTAGTACCATACAATATATTAGTTATTTTCCTCAAACCATATTATTTCATTCTTTGCCACATTTACTCACAACTAGAAATTGAACATTGATTAAATGGGAAAAAATTATATATTTTGGAATATAAATAATTTTTTTATAAAACGTTTCTCCTTATAAGACATAAAATATTTAATTTTATTCCAACAATATATGTATATGCAATTTATTTAGAATTCTATTCATTTGGACAGTGAATATAATTTTTCAAATCATTGAACATGTGTATAAATTTTTCATATATCATTTTATATGTTAATCTAAATAATATATTCATGTAGACCACATAATATTTAGTATATTCACAAAACATGCACTTTTATTCATAGATCATTTCATTCATATAACATATCTCCAGCATTAGCTTCCACCATAAAATATTTACACTAATATCTGAGAATATATTGTTTTACTTCCCAAATCCACTAAACTTTTTCTAAATATAAAAAAAACATTGCTTTTTCATTTACACAACATTTTATTTCTACCCAAAAAACATATAAATTTGGAATAGAGGCATACATCATGTCTGTTTTCTCAGAAAAGATATAACTTTTTTTCATGGAAAATAGAATTTTCTTTTTTGAAGGGTTATATTGTTGGAGTTGGTGCCCTAGAACCAAATTCTTTGTACTTTATGATAATTTTTATTAATATTTTTTAATACTAATAAACATATTATCACATTATACTTTTTCTTCTTTGTAACATATAATGTGATAATTTCCTAAGAGTAGTTATCACACTAAGCTATCATAGCAGTTCCCCACTATGATGGGAACCCGGAAGTTTTATGACAATATTATTGAATATATTTTCTATAGAAAAATGATATAATTTTAGGGACACAGGTAATAATGGCTATCAGGGGTGGATACTCATAGTACTTTGAGGCACCTTACCACAGTGTACACCCTTGTTAATATCTAGTAGGATATTATGAGAACGAGACCCGCTAGTAGGAAATGCACATTTATATGTGTCACTGGATGTTCATATCTAAAGACATGTGTATTTATCCTTAGACTTTAATATTATTATTAATGAGTATTATGAGTCATGTACTTTCATGTATTGATGAAAAATGTGATGACATATGTCTGCGGTGAGGTAGGATATGTTGGGTACGTCACAATTAATATTTCATTAATGGATAATGAGAGAAAGGATTTGTCCCTTCTATTATTTAACGAAAGTTGATATCTCAGTCCCTTTGATTTAAATGATATAGCCTAAATAAATCCATAGACATGGTGTTCTACAGGCAATTTCTATTTCTGAAAAGTCAAAGAAAGAGAAATCTTGCACATAGTTTGATGGCACCAGCATGCAACCTGCTTGATTTGAGAAATCATGATAAAAGGATTATATTACATAGTAATCATATGAATGAGGTATCATATCCTTGTAGAATTAACTTCTTTCTCTATGGGTGTCTTAGCGTGTTTCTAGATGCTAACGTTGTACTTTAGGATACTTCGCCTAATGCAACTGAGAAAGGGTCCTAGAGGGTCACACATTAAGTGTAT
Organism: Viscum album; assembly: GCA_963277665.1. Taxonomy (NCBI): domain Eukaryota; kingdom Viridiplantae; phylum Streptophyta; class Magnoliopsida; order Santalales; family Viscaceae; genus Viscum; species Viscum album. The sequence goes on from OY728167.1 coordinate 840,154,731, forward strand.
CCATAATCTTAGTTAAATAATATATTGTTATTTATTATTTAACAAGTTGGATAAATATTAATCCCGCGTGTGGTTTAATAATTATTCATGTATTCTTGATCGTATATATCTCATCACCAGTTATTCGATATACTATAATGTGAGATAAATATTTAAAAAATATTTATTTTCTATCTAATTCAATATAATGTTTATTTAATAAATAAATAGACATTATTCAAGGTCCGATAATATTATGGAGGTATGGTGGACTTAGATTTTAGGTCTGATGAGAAAGAATAAATATTGAATATTATTCTATTAAATAATATTTAACTATAATTCCCAAGTCAAGTGCATGTCGAGAAATAATGATATTATTATTATTTGACATGGGGTTTTTCTAGGATTAAATAAATAATTAAGGGTACTTGTGTAATTATTTTAATTTAACCCTAGTAATATATAAACCCAATTATGTTATTTTCTCAAGAATACAATTCATTTGTTTTGGTTGTGCACAACAGATTTGGAAAATCCTCTCAAGCCCTATAGAACTCTCCTCTCCAAGAACGATCCCAAAAACGGAGAGCAATGTTACTCCACCTAATCTTCTCAAGTCAAGAGAGATCTAGGAGAAATCTTTAAAAGTAGTTCTCATGGAGATCATATGAAGATGATGCAACTGAAAGGATCTGCCATTCTACTACCTAAAAATTCTTTCATTGACATATGGAGATTTGTAGAACACGTGTGGATCACTACTATAGGAAATATGCACTTGATTCCTACAATGCAATGATGGCTCACCACAGAACACATGTGGATCACCCTTTGTCTGATTTCATTGATCCGATTTCGTAGATCACGACGTTTATTATCATGTAGATCTTGGATTTTTCATCAATTATAACAAAAATCAATGTTGTTCACTAACCATAATAGGCTTCTACTATGCCAAGAACTTACAAGTGGTATCAGAGCGGTCACATAATTATTTATTATTATTTAAATATCATTGGTTATTTATGCATATTTTAATTTAGTTTTTCTATTCAAGTTTAATCATTTTATTAATCTGAATTGTGAGATTTTTTTTATTCCTCCTCCATTTCTCATATATCTAATAGAAATGATTAATTTTATGATTAAAATAAAATTGAAGATCTCATCTGAAGGTGCCAAGGATTTTTTCCAGATAACACAGTAGTACACGTCGTGTAATCGGAGTTACCCATCATGTAGTTGTGTTCAATGAATCAAGAATTAATTTAGAAATTAATTTAGTCTTATGAATTGATGACACGTGGTATAGTTATTACCTCACACTACATGTTAACCAAGACATGGTGGCAGACGATCAACCAGAGTACATGCCGTGTAGCCCATGTACATCGTGTGTAGTCCCTTTCAGTCACAGATAGGTCGTGTATTACCATAAACGGCCTACCTAACTGGTGACCATGTAATTCAGAGATCACACGATGTGTATCCCATTGGAAACACCATGTAATCCAGTTTATGAGGTATGATTTACATGCCTAGTCCCTAGGAATGTACTTAGGTTAGACAGTGAGAGATATACATACCATGTAGCTCGGATGCACACACCGTGTACTTATACCAAATTATGTAGATTTAAAATTTATTTATTATACTGTTTAAACCTTGAGACATTTACTTTCATGTGTTCATAATGATAGGACACACCATGTGATAGGTTTTAATATATATAAATATTTAATTAATATCTGTGTAATGTTCAGATCTCTATATCATGTATGAGTCATATTTCAAGTTGTTACTCGACGTGCATTGAAGCATAACACGTTACCAAAAAATCATGCAGTTCATGTAATCATCTATCAATTACACATTGTGATAGTACATAATAAGTCATTTATGTCATATTTCACAAGTGTAAAACAATATATGAATATAATACATGTTGTGTAGAATCAAATGAGTATTCACTATGTTTCCTCCAAGGTACATTTACGTACATGGTTAATTTTAAATTAATTTATTTAATTTGTTTCTAATTATAATGGATGCGAATATCAAGGAAATTCAAATAAAAATTAAGATAAAAGAATTGATTAATTAAATATAATAATTAATTAATTTGAGTGCGATTTATCTTAAATAAGAACGATTAAGGATTGAATGTTAGTTTTATTAAATGCATAATTCATTTCATGCATTTGAATGATCATGATCTAGACCATACATTTGTATGTGATTGGTTTTATTTTATTTATTATTAAATTAAATTGTTGGTCTATATGCCTTCTCTCCTTTTATTATTTAGGGCCTGAGTGCCCATGGATTCTTTAATGTAAACCCTTTCCCCTCACCTGTATATGAGTAAAATAATATATAATGGATGGAGCTCCCAAGCCAGTGGAGGTGGTTCAATTTTGGAGCCAAGGAAAAACCAATCCAAAGAGATACATAGGTGGACAGGTGGAAAGTTGTAACATGAACCTTAATTGGTTCTGGGTGTTTTTCCCCTAGGCCAGCTGTTAGTTTATCAACTGCTATATAAACAAACCATTAGTAAATCTCATGATCATACAGCTTTATTATTTTATTTCTTTCAAGATGCATGTTTATTTCATTATGGATGTTCTTATCGTGATCACATAATTAATTAATTAAAAATCATGCAAGATAGAACTAAAATAAATTGGATTATGGGTAAATATTATCTAAGACATGGTTAATCATTTAAGTAAATCCAATTGAAATTAAAAAACATGTGACAAAGATAATAATTATAAATTTATGAAAAAAGGATAAAATACCTCAATTATATATATTAAGTCAGTATAGACTTCCATTACTTTTGTTAAAATCGAACCATATTTTAAAGTGCTTGACCCACCAACATTGGGGTGCTTTCAATTATCATGGAATTATAACTTGAAGTTTTGGGATTAATTAACTTAGTTCACATCAAGGGTTGAATTATAAATAAGTAATTGGTATAAATAAGAGGAAACTGTTGAAGAAATCCAATTAAGGATTTCAAGATAGGGGTGTCCACTTAGCAGATCAAGGAACTTTGAGTTAATGCAGTTGGCATTTGGAATGCCTACCTGAAACCTTTTGAGTTTCTTGACCAACCAAATTCTGGGTAATGATAAGGGTAATATGGATCATTTCCACTATAATATCCAAGAAATGGAATATTTAAAAGACAATGGTGAGGGATATTGGGTTTCCAAAAAATAGTAGGAGGCTAAAAAATATAATATTTATTTATTTGTCTAAATTTTATCAGATAAAGTACTCAAATTCTGATCATCTTATTTTATAGAAACCACATTAAAATGACTTCAAAAATATCACTGTAATCCATACTTAAGATGGATTACCTTCTCACTGGCACAAATTTCCAAGAGTGGAAAAGGTGATTATGTGTTATCCTTCACCTTGAAATGAAATTATATGTGTTAGAAGAACCTTTTCCGATTGTTCTAGGTAATGAGACAAGTGATGAAGAGCAATCTATCAATGAGAATCATCTAAATCATTGCTATTGATGTTCAGTTCTACATGTTATCATCCATGTCCAAGGATATTTTAAAGCAATGTGAGGACATGGATGCATATAGCATGATGTCTAACCTTCAGGATCTCTATCAAGAGAATATGAGACAATAGAGGTATGAGATAACCAATGATTTGTTTACAACTAATCATAAAGAGTTTGTGTTAGGTAATTGTGTAAATAATATTATTGGATACATTGAACACTTAGAAATATTAGGGATTAAATTCCTAAATTTGTTCCATACAGATCTCATACTTTCATCACTACGCAATACCTTTTCTATTTTTATTGTTAATTACAATATGAGCAACAATGAGAAGAGTATTTTAGAACTTCTTAATTTAATTTTCTATGTGGATAAGGACATAGGGAATGATAAAATCATAGTCCTTATGGTGAATAAAAAAATAAGAATAAGGAAAAAAGGGCCCAATACCTATAAATAGTCTAAAGCTCTCGAGCACCATCCTTCCAAAAAGAGGAAGATCCAAAGGTAGGACAAGAAAAAAGAGGTTGTATGTTTTTCATGTGGCAAGTCAGAAAACTAGAAGTGGAAATTTACCCAGAATAAAGGGGAATCTAATGGTTTATTTGTTATCATGTGTAATCTATCAATATCTACACATTGGGTATTAGAAACATCTTGTGGTGCTCACATCTATATATAAATATAGGAACCAAGTAGATTTCAAAATATTTCTAGAGGAGAGGTGGATCGGAGAGATACTAATGGTTCAAGGTTGGTTTCTCTGGCCATTGGTGACTACCACCTTTCATTTCCAGTGGGAATAATTTTGGTTTCAAAATATTGTTATGATATACCTTTGGTTACCAAGAACATAATGTTTTGTATCATGCAAAGATACAGATGGGTTTATTTTCAAGTTTGGAAATAAAAGTTATTTCTTCTATAAGAACAACATATGTTATGGTATAGAATATTTAAATAACGGTCTTTATGTATTAAATTATTAAAATAAGGTTTTGTAAATTGATAAAAAAATCAGGTTCATATGACTCTTATAACACCCAGCTATGGCACCGTCTTGGTCATGTAAATGAGAAGCGTTTAAAAAATATTTATCAAGATGGTTATTTAGACTCTTTTGAGTTAAAACTACTTGAAATATGTCATGTTTGTTTGTAAGGAAAAATGACTGAACCACCAATTTTTGGATAGGGTGAAAGGTCCATAGATCTTATAGGATTGGTACACACTAATGTGTGTAGACCATTTCTAGTAAAATATAGATGTGGATATTTGTACTAAATAACTTTTACTAATGACTTGATTAGATATGGTTATATCCACTTGATGAGGTATAAGTATGATTTCTTTGAGAAATTCAAGGAAATCAAGAATGAAGTAGATAATCAAATTTATAAAAAGATAAATAATCCTTGATCGGATCGAGGTGGTGAATTTATTGACCAAAATTTCATCAAATTTATATAGGAGTTTGGGATTCTATCTCAACTCAATCCACCTTACACACCATAATGGAATGGTGAGCGAAAAAGGAGGAACATTACCTTGTAGGAAATGGTAAGGTTGATGAAGAGTCAGGCAAATCTTCCATTATCCTTTTGGGGATATGCATTACAAATTGAAGTATACACATTAAACCAAGTTCCAAATAAAGTGGGAAATGGAATTATGTTCGAGTTATGGAGTGGAAAGAAAATTATTTTGTCACATACACATATATGAGGTTGTGAGGTATTTTTTAAGGCCTTCTTAGAAAACAAACTAGCTCCCTGGGGCACAAAGTGTATGTTCATAGAGTATCCTTAGGAAACAAAGGGATACTACCTATACAACCCCTTAAATAATAAAGTGAATATTTTTAGACAAGATGTCTTTCTTGAGAGGGATTAAATCCTAAAAAAGGATAGTGGGAGAAAGATTGAATTCGATGAAGTTGATGCTCAAGATACACAAGAGTTGGAGTAGGAATAGGTTCCATAGGTCCCCATGGAAGAAGTATTTCCTGAAACACAAGTACTATGTAGGAGCATAAGATAGGTAAGAGAACCAAAGAGATATGATTTTCTAGTCAATGAATATGGTAACTCATTATTGGTTGAAAATGATGAACCTCTCTTCTATAAGGAGGTAGTAGAGAGCTCAGAATCTTCAATATGGAAAGAATCCATGAATTCTAAAATAGATTCCATGTATCATAACCATGTTTGGGTTCTAGTAAATGTCCCAGTTGATGTAAATCCTATTAAATGAAAATGGGTATTCAATAAGAAACTATGCATGGAAGGTAAATTAAATACCTATAAAGAAAGGCTAGTGGATAAAGGGTTTAAACAGTGTCAATGAATTGACTATGATGAATCTTTTTCACCAGTTTCCATGTTTAAATCTAATAGAATTATACTTGCTATATCATCTTACCATGACAATGTGATTTAGAAGATGGATGTCAAAACTGTATTCCTTGATGGTAACTTTTAGGAAGATGTCTATATGACACAACTACAAGGGTTTGTGACACCAGGTGATTCTAAAAGGATTTTCAAGTTATAGAGATCCATTTATGGATTAAAGTAATCATTTGGGTCATGTAACATTCGATTCGATGAATCCATAAAAGAATATGGTTTCATTAAGAACGAATGTGAGTTGTTTTTCTACCATAGGTTTAGTGGGAATGTGTTCATTATCATAGTAGTATATTTTTATGACATATTACTTACTGGAAATGACATACCATTATTATAGTCAGTTAAGAACTGGTTAAACAAATGTTTCTCTATGAAAGACTTAGGTGAGGTATCCTACATTCTAGGGATGAAGATCATTCTTGATAGATTCAAGAGGCTTCTTGGACTAAGTCAAAGTACATATATTGAATAGATACTAAATATATTTAGTATATAAGAATCCAAGAGGGTATTGGTTTCAGTGTCACATGGTTTTCATATTTCTAAGAAAATGTGTCCTTAAACTCAACAAGAGAAAGAGAGAATGAGTAAGATCTCATACACTTCTATGATAAAATCAATAATGTATGCCATGTTATGTACTAGACTTGATGTTTCCTATGCACTGAGCATGGTAGGTGGATATCAAGAAGATCCAAGAGAATAGCATTGTTCTACTGTTAAGGTTGTCCTTAAGTATCTGAGAAGAACTAAGGATATATTCCTAGTGTATGGAGGACATGAGGAGCTGGACATCAGAGGTTATATTAATGCTAGTTTTTAGATATATCAGAATGATCTGAAGTCATAGTCAGGATATGTTTTCTGTCTCAAAAGAGGAGCTGTAAGCTGGAAGATTTCAAAGAATCCAGTTTCCATGGATTCTATAGCAGAGTTCAAGTATATAGTGGCTTCTCATGCAGCCAAGGAATCCATTTGGATTTGAAACTTTGTCTAGGAGCTTGATGTAATACCTAGCATTAAATACTCTATAATTTTGTATTTTGATAATACTACAGTGGTGGATCTTGAAATAGAGACAAGGTCACACCAACTTACAAAGCATATACTATGGAAGTATCACATCATGGGGTATTTTTATTAAAGAGGTGAAGTTGCAGTAATTAGAGTACTCATGGAAGATAACGTGGAGGACCACTTGACTAAAGTCCTATATTAGTAAAAGTATGAGAGTCATGTGAGAGCTAGCATACTTAATGTTGTTAGAAGTAGGATTTAGTGAAAGTGGGAGTCTGTTGGAGTTGGTTCCATAGAACCAACTTCTTTGTACTTTATGATAATTTTTATTCATAGTTATGAATATTAATAAAATCCTTATCACCTCATTCTTTTTCTTTTACATAACATATTATGCGATAATTTTCTAAGAGTAGCTATCACATTAAAATGACAAAGCAGTTCCCCACTGTGATGGGAACTCAAAAGTGCTACGAAACTATTCTTGATTATAGGTTCTACAGCCAAATGATATCATTTAAGGGACATAAATAATACAGGCTATCATGGTGGATAATCATAGTACTTTTAGGAACCTTCCCATGGTGTACACCCTTGGAAATATACAGTATTATATTATGAGAATAAGATCCTCCTATAAGAAAACCAAATTTATATGTGTCATTGGTTGTTCCTATCTGTGGACGTGTGTATTGGTCCTTAGACTTTAATATTTCTATTAATGAGTATGATGAGTCCCATACTTTGATATATTGATTAAGACTATGATTATATATGTTCATGGAAAGGTAGGATATGTTGGGAACGTCATGATTAATATTACATTAATCAATAATTTGAGAAAGGATTTGTCCCTTCTGTTCTTTAACAGAAGTTGATATCTCAAGCCCTTTTATGGAAATGATATAGCCTAAATAAATCCATGGACATGGTGTTATATAAGAAAGTTCGATTTCCAAAAATTCAAAGAAAGAGAAATCAATCACATAGGTTGATGGAATCGGCATGTAACCAGTTTGATTTCAGATATCCTGATAAAGGGATTATATTTCATAGTAAGCATTCGTATGAGGTAAAATGTTATTACGATATTAAATTTTTTATCTATGGGTGCCTGGGTGTGTTTCTAGATGCTAACATTGGATTTTAGGCTTCTTTTCCTATTTATACTATCACATCCATGACTTATTTTAAAGGTACATTTCATTTAATTTCCATTCTTTCTTTGTTGTGTGGGTTTCCTATGCATTTTTGGAGGAAAGGGTGAGTTTTCAGGATTTGGGCCAAACCCTGAGCTAATTTCCAGATTTAAAAACCAATTTCGTTTCTTTTATAACTCTTTCCTTTTTTAACATTTTTCACCCATTCTACTTCCAAAATGTCCTACCCTAGCCTATTAACACAAAAATATCAATTTGGACCCTTTAGGAATCCATAATCATGGTGGATTTTGGTTTTTAATCAAGGAATTAGGCCATCCCAGAATCCCATTTCCATCTTTAAAAAAATTATTTAATATCTTATTAAATTTTTGTGATTTTTTTGTGATTCCAAGTCTCACCTGAGCCCACTAAACCTAGGAGTTCCCCCATTCTCTTTCCTCCCTCTTTGAAGCATGTATGCATCAAAAATTAGGGCAGAACTTCTTAGACTTTCTCAAATTGTCCAGATTTGAAGAGGTAATTTGTTTTCTTCATAACTCCATCAATTATTACTCTCTTTCTCCAATTTCAGTTCTCACATGACCTTCTCAGACTTATTTGAATATCACTTTCATTTTTGGTTGTTTTTAAATTCATATACTAGTGTATTTTGGGGCGAGTTCTTCAAGATCCCTCAAGTAAGTGGGTCTCCTTCATTCCTCCTCCCATTTGCTTAGGGTTTTTTCCTTTTGATTAGGGTTTCTTCCAATTATTCTTGAATTTTATAATTTCCATAAAGTGGGTATTAGAACCTAGGGTTTTATCTTGGGCTTATTGGTCTATTAATGTGGTTTTAGGCTTGATCTATGTCCCTTGTTGTGCAGCAGTGGTGCGGTTGAACTTTTGCACAAAGATTTAAGGGTTTTGACACTTTTTGTAGGTGATTCTATGTGTAATCAATTCTAGATGAGTTATATTACAGAATTTCTATATATAGCATACTTATCCTTCATTACCCTTGCTACAAAATCTGGTTTTGGTGACATTTATTAAGAAAATAATATTTAGGTACCAATTTGGTGTTAAATTGGGTGTTTTACAAGTCTATTTTATGTTATGCCAAATGGGGTTGTTTTATAACTCATGTAATGGGTTTATAGAAATTTTTTGGGTACTTAAAATTATATTTCGTTGAATATGGGTATGAACATGGTGTTCAAAGTTGGGTTTTAAAGGTATTTTGTGTGCAAAGCATTGTTAAGTTTTGTGAAGTTATTTTATTGAAATTCTAAAGGTTTTATTGAGTGGTGTAAGTGGTGAAAAGCATGTGTAGCTACTTTTTTGAGTTTATTATTACCTGAATATATGTTTTTATGTGATAATGGCTTTTTTTATCATGAGATAATGGTTTTATCACGAAGGGGGAATCCCAGGTATCTAGGAGGGAGGATATGCACTAGTATGCTGGTGATCCGGATGGGTTTTATCTCTGTTTCACTGAGAAAAATGGATAACAAAAACACTAAAAAAAATATTTTGATGATGATTGGGGACAAATAGGTTATGGGAATGTTCAATACTAGTGGATCATTCATGAGGATGGATTTCTCTATGTTTACTTTACACGGAGGTACGAGGTGTATGGGGCTCGAGACTAACTAGTGCCTAGAGGTGTTCCCGATATTAGTGCTCATTGAATATTTTGTAATTACCTTTGGAATAGGTCAGTTTTTCCTAGAAAATGCAGTATATTACATGTTTTACTTAAATTTTTTCACTCAGGGAAAATTCCCTTTGAAAATTGTTTACATTTAAAAGTTTCATTCTTTAGAAATTATTTCCACCACTTTCTGCTTATCAAAACTAGAATGCTTTTTATATTCTATTTTTTAACATATGGAATCTCTTGGTGTTATCCTATTGGGATTATTCTCACACCTTAATTACACCCCTTGGGTGTAAGTAGACTTGTTCATGTTTGACACAGGCAATGGAAAGGCTTTGGGTGATGGTGGTTCGGGTTGTTAGCTCCCTTCCATGGTGCAGTGTTGTAGAGACAGCTTGTAGGTGATGTCCCCTTGTCATGTGAAGTACTTGGGGATATTTTTTTGCTAATTTTATGTGTCTTTGGAACTCTTGTTTAATGTTTAAACCTATGTATTCAGTTCTGTAATTTTTTTAAAGCTTGTTTGGAATTAATTTTCAAATTCGGTTTATCGATTGTTTTTTTGTTTTATGTATCCATACTCTGGTAAATCATTCCCAAAACAAAATATATGATACCCAAGCACTTGATCCAGACCATGGGGATAGGTAATTCCCTTATATCCTTATCACAGGCCGCATTTGGCACCGATTTTGATGGAGAACATATTTGGTTCGTGACAAAATGGCATCAGAGGAGGTTAATGTTTTGGGTTATATTATTATTTAGGGATGAGTCGGGATAGATAGAAGATAGGAATGTCAGGACTCAGAGTTTTGGTCATGAGTAGGGTGATTGGACTGCACCTATCTTGGAAGAACTTGAGTCACCATGGGACATTGTAATTGTTTTTTTTTACTTCACTTCCATGTGAGATGTGTGGGCTGCAGACTACATGTGGACATCGGGCGGGGTTGGGGTAGTTGTTTCTTTTATCATTGTAATGTGTTTGGATTATTTATATTTGATGTTATTGATGAAATATTCAGAATTGTTGTACTGATTTTTTCTCTTGTGACTATTTCATTTTTGTAGGAACATGCTTCCTCGGAAACCTCCCTTGCACCCATGAGAAGAAGCTGGAGAGAGTTCTCCCTCACCACTTGATCAGAGGATAGTAGAGGTTGTGGTTAGGGATGTACCAGCTCTAGGACATGGACTGGCTCCTATTCTAGCTCCTATTAGAGAAGATGATACTGTTCCTAGGAAGGATAAGGCCTGCGAGTTCCTGAAAAATAATCCTCCTACTTTCCGAGGTATCATAGAACCCCAGGAAGCAGAGGAATAACTCGAAAAGATCGAGCACATGTTCAAGTTCTTGGATACACCATAGGAGCTCAGGGTGAAGAGCGCCTCTTTTATGTTAGAGGGTCCCAGCTGCAAGTGGTGGGAATTGGTACTTCAAACTGGGAAGAATTATAAGATTCACTGGGGATATTTCAAGGTCGTCTTCAATGAACAGTACTTCCCTGAAGTCTTGGAATATGCTATATCCCAAGAGTTCATGGATCTTGTTCAGGGGGATCTTTCTGTGATGGAGTACACCAACCATTTCACTAATCTGGTTCGGTATTCTCTTTAAATCATCTCTAATGAGCAAGTGAATGCCCAGAGGTTTGAGAAAGGTTTACGTCCAGAGATATACTCCCAGGTTTTCTTATTTAAGGAGAGGACCTGTGTTGAGGTGTTTTACTAGGTGTGTATGGTGGAAATTGACCAAAAATGGAGGGATGGTTTATCTAGGATAGTATCAGTAGTGGCCAGTGGAATCTCTTTAGAGAAACAAAGGAAGCGGGAAGAGCATGGGAAGAAGGGAGGTGGTAGTTCAGGCCACTCTTCCAGGCAGTTTTCATCTGTGGCTTCTGATGCGAGATCAGTCATCTGCCACCAATGTGAGAAGGCTGGGGCACATCCGACCAGCATTCTCATTTTCTCTGAATCCCTATTATCAATGTGGAAGTATGGGTCACTTTCAACACTTTTTCAGGGTGGGATGTCCACTTCAGAGTGGGGCAAGATTAGTGGCTTCAAGGGGAGTGCCAGCTCAGTCAGAGCCGTCAAGGATGAGGGGATCTTGATTTGGTGGTCATGGTGGTAGGGATGGGTCATCTTCTAGGTAGATCTAATTTAGGGAACAACCACATACTAGAGTTCATCCTCATGTAGATACCAGACATCTCCATGTGGTAGATCAGGCACCAGCAGGATTAGAGGCAGGACCGTCGATAGTTTGAGGTACCGTTTTGATTGCATATTCTATATATGCTTCTCATTTTGATATCGGTGCCTCTGTTTCATTCATTTTTTCCTATTTTGTGGACATGCTTAATTTTCCAACCGAGTTGTTGTCTTTGGCGATGGAGTTGGTGACATCGATGGGAAAGAAGAAGGAGTAGGGTCTTAGGTGCCCATCGTGTTTGGTTTTCGTGTCAGGGGTTAAGATGGAGTGGGACCTCCTGGTCTTAGATATGGAAATATTTGACATAATACTTGGACTGCATTGTCTAGTACACTTCTAGTCATGCATCAATTTATATAGGCGATGAGTGAGTTTCACAGCACCTAATGGGAGTCGTAAGTTTTTTCATGGGGAATGGGATCCTCGGTCGAGTCGTGCGGGACCTCCACTCTTAGAGTTAGAAGAACTTGTTTTTCAGTTATCATCGCTCATGATAGAGGATGACTTTCTTGATCATAGTTTTGGACTACCTCCTATAGTTTATGAGTTTCCAGAGATATTTCCAAATGATTTTTTGGGTTTTCCCCCTAATCGGGATGTGGATTTCTCGATTGATCTGGCACCAGGAACTCAACCGATATCTCTTCCCTCATATCGCATGGCCCTCACTGAACTGAGGGAATTAAATATACAGTTGTATGAATTTTAATACAAAGGATTCATTCACCCGAGCGTATCTCCTTGGTCCACTCCAGTGTTGTTCGTGAAAAAGGATGAAGGATCCCTCCGGTTGTGCATTGACTACCGGAAGATGAATAAGGTAACAATCAAGAAAAAAATATCCTTTGTTCTGAATAGATGACTTGTTCAATCAATTGAAGGGGGAATGGTGTTTTCTAAAATTGACTTGCGTTCGGTCTATCATCAACTCAGGGTGAAAGAGGCAGATATCCCAAAGACAGCCTTCTGAAGCAGGTACAGCCTCTTCGAGTACTTGGTCATGCCCTTTGGATTAACCAATTCTCCAGTAGTCTTTATGGAACTCATGAATAGGGTGTTCCATCAGTATCTTTATTCTTTTGTTGTGGTATTTTTGGATGACATCCTAGTTTATTTGAGATCTGGGGAGGAACATGAGCATCACTTGCGGATCGTTTTGGGAACTTTGCGAGAGCGTAACCTTTATGAAAAGTTGTCCAAGTGAACTTTCTAGATTAAGGAGGTGAAATTTATAGGGAATGTGATATCAAATTAGGGGGTTTCAGTGTAACTCGAGAAGATCAATGTGGTTATGTCATGGGAGAAGCCAAAGAATGTGTTCGAGATCAGGAGTTTCCTTGACCTGGTTGGTTACTACTGGTGGTTTGTCTGGGATTTCTCTAGAATTGATTCTCCCATGATCGCGCTCACCCAAAAAGGGGTGAAGTTGGTATGGGGCCCATAATTTCAAGAAAACATTGAGGTAATGAATAAGAAATTGACAACCACCCCCATTCTGATTTTTCGAGAGCCTAAAAAGGGGTATGTGGTGTGTTGTTATGCTTCAGGTATGGGTCTCGGGTCCGTGATTATACAGGATGATCACGTGGTGACGTATGGCTCTCGCCAACTCCGACCAAATGAAAAGAATTACCCAACCCATGACTTGGATTTAGTAGTTGTGATGCACGCTTTGAAGACTTGGCATCACTACCTCTTTGAGGAGAAGTTTTTGGTCAACTATGATCACAAAATCTTGGCCTATATCTTCTCGTAGAAGGACATTAACATGAGGTAGCATCTTTGGATCGAGTACTTGCAGGGGTTCGACTTTGATATTGTCTATAACCCAGGCAAGGGTAACATGGTGGTCGAGGCCTTAAGCAGAATAGTCCCAGTACAGGATTTGAGGAAGTCCAGTGATGAGTGGACTCTGATGGAACTCTTTACTCAAATGCATGTGGAGACGAAAGAGCATAGTGGAGGTGTGTTATTTGAGATCATTAATTTGACTCTTCTCTATTGGATTTGATTCATCGAGTACATCCTGGTGATGAGCTTTGTCATCATACAAAGTAATTTCTTCATGGTGGGGAGACGTCTTCTGATTACTCATCATCTCTCGATGGAATCTTATGCTTCAAGGGCCATTCAGTAGTGTCGTTATCTCTACGGAATATGGTGATGAAGGATATCCAATAGTCTCATTGGGTTGTCCATTCGGGTGCAACCAAGATGTATTATGATGTCCTTCAGTAGTTCTGGTGGCCTGGTATGAGACGAGATGTCGCAATCTTTGTGTCGAGATTCTACACATGCCAACAGGTGAAAGAAGCATCAAAGGCCATCCGGTTTTCTCCATCCATTAACCATTCCTACCTAGAAGTGGAATGAGGTTTCCATGGACTTCATTTTTTGCTTACCTTATACACCTCTGGGTAAGAATTCCATTTGGGTGGTGATTGATCATCTGACCAAATCATCCCACTTCATTCCAATCACAGATACAGCTAAAGTGGATGAGTTGGGCCGTTTGTATCTGCATAAAGTGGTAAGGATCCATGGTGTTCTATCAGCAGTTGTCTTAGATAGAGACCCTTGTTTTACTTATTGGTTTTGGGAAGGCCTTTAGAAGGCCTTGGGGTCTCAGATTAATATGAGCATGGAATACCATCCTCAAACGATTGGTTAGACAGAGCGGGCGAATCAGATTTTGGGGGACATGCTCCGTGCATCTGTTCTAGACTTTGGAGGTTCCTGGGATAGCCATTTTGGATTGGTTGAATTTTCTTATAATAATATATACCAATCCTAGATTCGAATGTCTCCTTTCAAGGCGCTCTATGATCGGCCCTGTTGGTCCCCCTGTGTTGGGTTGAGGTAGGTGAGACCTCACTGTTGGGGCCGAGTCTGGTGTAGGAGACGTCTGAGAAGGTCAAGTTGTTCATGAAGATTTTACTGACAGCTCAGAGTTTCCATAAATAATATGCTGACAAGAGTTGTTGAGACCTAGAGTTTTTTGTGGGTGACATGGTATTCTTGAAAGTGGCCCCTCGTCTGGGACATCATTGATTGGGAAAACAATGGAAGCTGATGGCACTATATGTCGGACCTTTTGAGATCACCGAGCATATTGGAAATTTGGAATACATGTTGGCCTTAACTTCTCAGTTTACATCCATCTATGACATATTCCATGTCCCCTAGTTGAATAAATACAACCTGGATCCATCCCATGTACTGAATTGGGAGGGGTTGGATATAGAGCCTGATTTATCTGTTTTTGAGTGGCCAGTGAAAATAATGGAATTCCAAGAAAAGGTGCTTTGGTAAAAGTATATTCCACTGGTCTGGGTTCTTTGGCAGTATGGGAATGATACACATGAGACTTGGGAGCGGAAGTTGTGTGTTGATAAGGAGTACCCATTCTTGTTTTTCGATCAAGCTTCAGGTTGACTTTCTAGGGCAGAAAGTCTTTCATGGTGGGGAGAATTGTCACAAACATGACTTATTTTAAAGGTAAATTTCATTTAATTTCAATTATTTCTTTTTTTGGGGGCTTTCCCATGAATTTTTGGAGAAAAGGGTGAGTTTTCATGATTTAGCCCAAACCGTGAGCCCATTTCCAAATTTAAAAACAAATTTTGTTTCTTTTATAACTATTTTATTTTTCAACATTTTCACCCATTACACTTCCAAAATAGCCTCCCCTAGCCTATTAACACCACAATATCAATTTGGATCCTTTATGAATACATAATCATGGTGGATTTTGGTTTTTAATTAAGGAATTAGGCTAGCCTGGAAGCCCATTTCCAGCTTTAAAAAAATTGTTTATTTAGTATATTATTCAATTTTATTGATTTATTGGTGATTCCAAGTCTCACATGAGCCCAATGAACCCAAGAGAACCCCAATTCTCTTTTCCCCCTCTTTTGAGCTCATATGCATCGTGAATTAGGGTCGAACTTCTTAGGCTTTCTCAAATCATCCATATTTGAAGAGGTAACTTGTTTCCTTCACAACTCCTTCAATTATTACTCTTTTTCCCCATTTCAGTTCTCACATAACCTTATCAGACTTATTAGAACCTCACTTTCACTTTTGGATTTTTTTAAATTCATCTATTAGTGCATTTGGGGCGAATTCTTCATGATCCCTCAAGTAACTGGGTCTCCTTCATTCCTCCTCGCATTTGCTTAGGTTTTTTTCCTTTTTCTTTGGGTTTCTTCTAATTATTCTTGAATTTTCTAATATAAAGAAAGTTTAAATTCTAAACTAGGGTTTTATATTGGGTTTATTTGTTTATTATTGTGTTTTTGGGCTTGATCTAAGTCCCTTGTTGGGTGGCAGTGGTGTGGTTGAACTTTTGCACAAAGATTCAATGGTTTTGACACTTGTGGTTGGTGATCCTATGGGTAATAAATGCTATATGAGTTAGCGTTGCTGAATTTATATTTTTATCACACTTATACTTCATTATCCTTACTGTGAAATCTGGTTTTGGTGACTTTTGTTAAGAAAAGATTTTTAGGTACCAATTTGGTGTTAAATTGGTTGTTTTACAAGTCTATTTTATGTTATGCCAAATTGGGTTGTTTTATAACTCATGTAATGGGTTTATAGAAATGTTTTGGGTGATGAAAATTATGTTTTGGTGAATATGGGTATGAACATGGTGTTCAAACTGGGGTTTTAAAGGTATTTTTTTTTCAAAGCATTGTTAAGCTTTGTGAGGTTATTTTATTGAAATCCTAAAGGTTTTATTGAGTGGTGTAAGTGGTAAAAATCATGTGTAGCTACATTTTTGAGTGGATTATGAACATAACTGATGTTTTTATGTGATAATGGATTTTGGTATCATGAGATATTGGTTTGACCATGAAGGGGGAAGCTCGGGTATTTAGGAGGGCGGATATGTACTAGTACGCTAGTGATCCAGATGGGTTTTATCCCTGTTTCACTAAGAAAAATGGATAACAACAACACTAAAAAACTATGTTGATGATGATTGGGGACCACTAGGTTACGGGTATGTTCCATACTAGTTTCTCGTGTATGAGAATGGATTTCTCTATGGTTACTTTACACCAAGGTATGAGGTACATGGGGCCCGAGACTAACTAGTGCCTAGAGGTGTTCCGGAGATTAGTGCTCATTGACTCTTTTGTAATTATCTTTGGCATATGGTGGTTTTTACTGGAAAATACAGTAGATTAAATGTTTTTATTATGTCATGACCCCCTCCCCACAAGGTGTACCCCTCCTGGGATGGCAATGTGAGAAGGGAGATAATGACCCCTGAGTCCCGCCTCCAGTAGGCCCCGGGTTGGCGACTAGCACTGAGGGTATAGTAAACACACAAATGGGAGGCATTACCCTCTAAGAGAACACATGAGAAAGATAGAGATAAGATAGAAACCAACCAACTCCAACTCAGATAGAAAAATAAAAGAAATCCCAAGTACACATATGTAATGTCAAGAAAACTATTACAACTGAAAGGGGAAAACTATAAGTAACGAAGGAAAATAAGAACAACATAAACCACAAGCCCGAACAGATCCTACAACCCCAAGCTAGTAGAAACCATATTGATCTCCAACCTGCTCCCAGATACCTGAAAAGCAGTTTATATAGACATAGGGTGAGTATAACAGTATACTCAGTAGGATCCTCCCTGAAGCCTCTCGTGCAAAGGTAAAGAAAGAATGCTAAAGCACAGTGAACAACAAGGGAAACTAACTCATCACCTAAACAGGTATACTAAGTTCCCAGCCTCACCATGGATACTCTCACCAAGTAACGCATACAATAGTATATAATATAATAAATAATATCAAGGGTACCCCACTACTACTTCCCCACTGGTTTTCCACTTTTCCCCAACATCACACTTCCTAAGCATATCTATCCAAAAAAGGCTTGCCCACAGACACCTGGGCAAAGCACCACAACATTCACCTCATGCAACAAAACCACCATGTCTATGTAATAAAAGTAACCGGGTAGTTTTTGGGAGCCACCACAGCTCGCATAACGTGTATCATACGTCAGGTGTTAAACCTCAAGCCATTATAGCCCATACACCGAGTAAGGATCCTCAAGCCAACATAGCCTATACACGTTACACCTATAGTAGTCCAGGGGAAACTATATCCAGAATATATGTGTGTGAATAACCACAAGCCATTACATCCCTCTACACACGTATAGGGGGAAACTAACCATTGTGCCTACCAGCACAAGTAACTACCAAGAGAAGAGAGCGGGGCCAAAGGTGGGTAGTCAGTCATCCATCCTCCCACTAGAATGTTGGGGAAAACACCCCCCCCCCCCCAGGTCTCAGAATACATGGGGTGTCAGTTTCCCTAACTAACGGGGTGGAGTAGAGTATAGAAACACAAAAAGTACAGAATATACTATAGCTCACAACCACACTATGGGCATAACCTAGTCTTAGACTCAATTGCAGCTAACGTCTCTAGGTCACTCAGCTGCCACTTCTAAGACTAGGTATCCTATAAGCACAAAACCATTTAAAAATCATTATTGCATTACTTCATTCTCTTTTTATCAGTTTAACTTTACGTTAATTAATTCTTTAAACATTAATTAAACATTAACAATTCCACATTATATTTTATTTGCATCACACCCAAAGTCTGTTGTCCTCAGCATTGTGTCCCAACAATCTCTAACCCCATGGGTTAACATCATTTATTCAATTATTTATTTATAGCAGTACTTTACCATATTCCCAGGAATTCTAGAAAAACATTTTTTTCTTCTAAACACAAGGGGGATCAACTCATTGAGTAGATGAACTACCCGTCAAGTCTTTGCAGCCTATAGAAAGAGCATAGACCCATCCTCCCTTAGAAAGCTAAACACAAAAATGTGTGGCATACCTCGCGCGTCTTTGACCCTTTTGGAAGGAGGGTAAGAAAATACACCTGCCTTGAGTAGTGGGGAAAGTGAAGAAGATAAACAACCAATAAGATCAGAAAGCATCCAAACATTCACATCCTACTCGTTTCATCATCCCCAGTGTCCTCCCCGACACCCACATGCATAAACTGATGCCTCTTGCCACTCTAGGAATCAACTACTGCCACAACCAATAGGCCTCCCTACCCCAACATATCACAACAACCATCCAGGCTCACATCACAACACAAGTAGTAGCAAAACAAACATCATATCAATTGGGCTCTTGGCCCTTAAACAAGAAATAGGGTAGCTCAGAACCCTACAAGGAATTATCCTTTATCAAACAACCAGTTCTTTAATCCATCTTTAATTAACCGATTTATTATTCATAGGTTTCAACTATGGGAATCCTAAACAGTAAGATTTCACAAATAATTAAACATACTTACTCCACCAATTTGATTAACATCAAATTACAACAAGAAGAACCAGGTCCATTTACATGCCTCTTTATCTTTAGCAAAACAATTATCAATTAATTCCGGATTTACAATCTTTACCAATTTTCATCAACAAAAAAAAGCTAAAAAAAAGAAAACATAGATATCATAGTATCTAGAAAAACAAGAGGCGATAACATACGATCGATATCAATTTATTTATCCAGTTCAAATATTTATTATGTCAGTTACATTGTGATCCAGTGGGATAAAACATGCTAACTATACATTTGCACGTAAAAGAAAAGTGAAGCAACGAATCCCCTACCTCAAACAGTTCTTGACGTTATTTATATGAGAACGAACCATACAATGGGTTACGATCTCCTCCCCCTGTGACAACTATATCACACCAAGGATGAAGAGACACCACCACACCAGTCAATACCTAAGAAAATCCCATTATGAACATGCAGATAGAATTCAATAAAAGGGAAAGGAGACACAAAAGGAGATGAACCCAAAAGAATGACGATAAGTCATACCTTAAATCGAATATTGATCGATACTGCTTGGTTGCATCAAAATAGAGGGGAACCAATCTAAGGAGGAAAGTTTGATTGAGAAACTCCTACATGATGGAATGAAAGGTTTGAGCATATCACAGTTGAGAACAAGGAGGAATAATTAGTGAGGAAGATATATCGTCCCTTTTGAAGATTTAATGGAGCAGTGGTTTAAGATGCGCTGGATTTTCCATTAAAAGAGGATTGTATTAAACCACGCGGTTTGACCAAGTAAAAACATCCTGAGCCTTAGGAAAAATTAATATAGGAGTTATAGCCTTTGAATCGGCCTTAGATTCCTTAAAACAAGGCTTTAAATGCATTTTACGTCAAAGGAAACGTCAAAGGGGAGAAACTATAGGAAGCTGGAAACACTCTTCACGAACTCGAAGTTTGGAAAAGGAAAGAGGCTACCATTGGAACCTCACCGTTCCGGAAACACTGTTCATGAACTCAAAATTTGGAAAAGGAAAGAGGCTACTGTTGGAACCTCACCATTTTGGAAACACTGTTCATGAAATCAAAATTTGGTAAAGGAAAGAGGCTACCGTTGGAACCTCACCGTTCTAGAAACACTGTTCATGAACTCAAAATTTGGAAAAGGAAATAGGCTACCGTTGGAACCTCATCGTTCTGGAAACACTGTTCACGAACTCAAAATTTGGAAAATAAAGAAGGCTACCATTGGAACCTCGCCGTTCTGGGAACACTGTTCATGAACTCAAAATTTGGCAAAGGAAAGAGGCTACCATTGGAACCTCACTATTCTGGAAACATTGTTCATGAACTCAAAATTTGGAAAAGGAAAGAGGCTACCTTTGGAACCTCACCATTCTAGAAACAATGTTCATGAACTCAAAATTTACCAATGGAAAGAGGCTGCCGTTGGAACCTCACCGTTCTGGAAACACTGTTCATGAACCTTAAATTTGGAAAAGGAAAAAGGCTACCATTGGACCTCATCGTTGCACTATTCACATAAGCCTACTGATGGAACTGTTCATATAAGGTTACCATTTCACTGTTCACATAAGGCTACCGATGACACTGTTCACCTAAGGCTACCGATGACACTGTTCACATAAGGCTACCATTTCACTATTCACCTAAGGCTACTCGTGACACTGTTAACATAAGGTTACCATTGCACTGTTCACCTAAGGCTACCGATGACACTGTTCATATAAGGTTACCGTTGCACTGTTCATAGAACTGGAAATTTGGAAAATTGTTGGGGATAAGTCACCTTGACCATCCGAACAACTCAAACACTAGATTCCAGAAAAGTAGTGGACCAGAGAGGTTTGGTCCATTACATCAGATACCTCTCAAAACATTCTCATCCTCGAGAATTCAAAACCAACCTAAAAGGAAACAGAAAAGAATTTTGAACAACCACCCATCAAGACACCTCTCAAAAGAGAGAAATACATAAGAAGCAACTAGATAAAGCCATCTCATAAACACAAAAGGTCAATAACCACAATGGGGACATCCTTACATGAAAAGAGTTAAACATCAAACAACTCTGGGTACTAATCACATCTATGACTCACGTTCCCAGGTACTCTCCTTCATACCACTGTGTCTCCACAATACACGAACCAAGGGGATATAACACTTGTGCAACACCTTCTCTTTGTGGTCTTGGATCACCATAGGTTGCTCCTCAAAGGTCTCACCATCATCAACATCGATCTCCCCCCAATCGATGATGTGAGAGTCATTATGAAGATAACGACGAAGCTATGACACATAAAAAATATCGTGTATCCGGCTCATCTGTGGGGGAAGTTCTACTCAATACGCCATAGCTCCAAAATGAGATAACACCTCGAAAGGCCCAAAAAACCAGAGAGAAATCTTACTCCCATGACCAAACCATCACTGCCCATGACGGGGAGTCACCTTCAGAAACACATGATCCCCAACATCAAACTATAAGGGTCCCCTCCTTTGATCAGAACATGATTTCTAACGATCTTGTGTTGTCTTCATCCT
This sequence comes from Viscum album, assembly GCA_963277665.1. Taxonomy (NCBI): domain Eukaryota; kingdom Viridiplantae; phylum Streptophyta; class Magnoliopsida; order Santalales; family Viscaceae; genus Viscum; species Viscum album. The sequence goes on from OY728167.1 coordinate 840,176,628, forward strand.
CTCACGAATCACCTGAACCATCTTTGTTGTATTCTACACTAGTTCCACTCTGAGAATTGCTGACTCTCCAACCCTAGTCCAGCACAACGGAGAATGGAATAGTTGGCCATACAAGGCTTCAAATGGCACCACACCGATGGTGGAGTGAAAACTATTGTTGTAAGAGAACTCCACCAAGGGTAAGTGCCTCATCCACAAACCCCCAAAATCCAGGACACAAGATTGTAACATGTCTTCACGAGTCTAGATGGTTCACTCTATCTGAACATCCATTTGAGGATGAAAAGCAGTGTTAAGGCATATCTGAGAACCAAACGCATGTTGGAGACCTCCCCAAAACCTAGAGGTAAAACAAGGATCTCGATCGGAAATGATCATCCTCGGAACTCCATGAAGTCTCACCTCCTCCTCCAGATACTGCCTCGACAAAACTTCCACTGAGGTTGACTCCTTGATTGCTATGAAGTGGTCTGATTTTATTAAATGGTCCACTACCACCCAAATAGCATCATTTCCTCCATGAGCTCGAGGTAAACCAGTAACAAAGTCCATTGAGATGTCCTCCCACTTATACTGAGGAACATCTAACAGCTGGAGCTGACCACCAGGAACATGGTGTTCGGCCTTCACCTTCTGGCATACCAAACATCAAGACACAAACTCTACAACCGCATGCTTCAGCCCAGACCACTAAAACTGGCTCCTCAAGGCTCGGTACATCTTTATCACGCTAGGATGCACCACTAAAGGAGAACTATGGAACTCTCTGAGAACCGTCTCGTGCATCATCAAAGGAACAAATATCCTTCCATGATACAAAACTTGGTGTTTTTCATCCTTATACCAACCATCATGGGCCTCGCTATAAACAACTCGGTCTCTCTAGACCTCTACCTCAAGATCCCCCAACTGAGACTCTTCCACTTGCTGCACCAGAGATGACTTCATCGTCATCTGGAAAATACAACCTCTTCCCCTAACTTCTCCAATTTCGAGATGTAATGTTGACAGTTCTTCCATTACTCTCCAAGAATCACCATATTCACGCACTACATCACTACGTGACTTTCAACTCAGCGCATCATCTACAACATTCCCCTTTCTAGGTGTATACAATATTTCAAAGTCGTATTCCTGTAAGAACTCTATCCACTGACACTGTCATAATTTCAAGTCACGTTAGGATAAAACATACCTCAAACTCTTATGATCAGTGAAAACCACAAAGCACTCGCCAATGAGGTAATGTCTCCACAACTTCAGAGAAAACACCACGGCTGCCAACTCAAGATCATCGGTGGAATAGTTACATTTATGGGGACACAACTATCGAGAACCATAAGAAAAAACGGATATCTACTACATCAAAACACAACCTAACCCTAGATGTGAAGCATCGCTGAAAACATCAAACTGAACTCCCTCTGTTGGAAGAAAAAGAACTAGTGAACTTAATAAATTCTCCTTTAGATACTCGAAAGATGCCTGACACTAATCAGTCAATATGAATGCTTGATCCTTCCTGGTCAAAGCTGTCAGAGGAGTCGCTACTCGAGATAAATCGTCTAAAAACCTCTTGTAGTAGCCTACAAGACCAAGGAAACTTCGCACCTCTGGAACTATCTTGGGGGCTTCCCAAGACACAACTGATTCTATCTTTGATGGATCCACAACTAATCCTTGATGGGACACAACATGCCCTAAGAAAAGGACTTCTCGGGCCCAAAAATCACACTTTGACAACTTCCCAATCAGCTGATGTTGACAAAGAACTCCCAAAAAGACGTGTAGATGCTATGCATGCTCCTCATCAGACGTGGAGTACACAAGGATGTAATCTATGAAAACCACCACGAACTTGTCTAGGAACTCATAGAACACAGCGTTCATTAATCCCATGAACACAGCTAGAGCATTATTCATGCCAAACGACATTACAACGAACTCATAAGACCCATGACGACAATGGAAAGCAGTCTTCGGGGTATCCTCATCCTTCACACACATCTAATGATATCCTAACCAGAAGTCGATATTTTATAACCAACATGAACCCTTCAGTTGATAGAATAAATCCTCAGTCTATGGAAATGGATAGTGATTATTTACTATCACATTGTTTAAGTGGCGATAATCGACACACAACCGCAAACTGTCGCCAGCCTTCTTCACGAACAAAATTGGTGCACCCCACAGTGACAAACTCGGCCGAACAAAACCACACAGTAACATACCATAAAGATGTATATGTAGCTCTTGTAACTCAAAAGGGGACATCCTATATGGAGACATAGAGATAGGAGACACTCCTGGTTGTAGCTTGATCCCAAACTCGATCTCTCTTCGAGGGGGTAATGTTATAACCACTTTTGGAAAGACATCAAGGTACTCTCCTACAACCCTAGGAAACGCTAACTGTTGAACCTCAGAAGAACACAGAATCATCTCAGCCATCATGGATGATAAGGATGGAACATGCCTCTGACCCATCCGAGGGTCTCACTCGCCAACAAACACCACTGGCTCTCCATCCACATCGAAGAACACAACCTGCCTCCTGAAGCAATACAAAATAGACTACACCGAATACAACTAATTCATGTTGATGATGACATCATATGGTTGTATTCATAAACATAAGAAATCTCCCCAAGAGCGGTGTTTCCCCAACACTAGCTCACAGTCTCTACATACTCCAAACAAGTCATCTCAACCTCTAACTGGTGTAGTCAACGACAAGGGCACTGGAAGCCTCTCTACCTCAAGTCCCAAATCATGGATACGGGTAGGTGATATGAAGGATTTTATCACTCTCGAATCAAACAAGGCATAAACCAAGGTAGAAAACAAGAAAAGGGTACCTCAAACGACGTCTGGCTCCCCCAGAGCTGGAAACGTTAAAGCATGAAGCTGGCCACAACCTCCTCCACAGCCTATCTAAACCTAATGACGACCACCACCATGGTTGTGCTCTGCTCTCTAAGGATGGGTAGAATCATGGGGTTATCCTCTACCTGCCCCATATACCCTCTGCTGATCTAAAGCTGGTGCAACCTACTACTGCTGCCTTGGCAGAAACTACCTCAACGGAGGAATCTTGAGCGGAACACCTATTGCACAATGACTTATCTAAAAGTTTGGGCACTCTTGCTGCTGGTGACCTCAACCACCACAAGAAAAACAAGTGATTAATACCTTGGAATAGGCCTGAGATCTTCTTACCCTGGAGAAACGAGATGCTGAGGGCTGGGACCTACCCCCAGATGAATGGAAACTCTTATGCCCAAAAAACTGGGAACCCCAGATCACAGATCTGCTTCGTGAGGAATCATGAAGAATCCCCTCTCATGATGATCTGGTTCTGGCCAATGTCCTCTCGACGACCTATTCCCTTGACAACACCTCATGATATGTCTTCATCATAAATGGGGTGACCTAGCACTGGATCTCTAGACGTAAAGCCTCCTTGAAATGCCTCGCCCTGGCCTCCTCATCTGGAAATAGGTCTGAAGCATATCGTAAAAGGTTCCTGAAACAGATTCCAAACTCTCATATGAAGGATATCCCCTGCAGAAGGGTAAGAAGCTCCTATTTACTAGACACCTTCATGGTCAAAGAAAGAAACTCGAATATAAACTTGTCTCTGAACTCCTCCCATGAGATCGCTTACTCATCACGATCTACAAGGAACAAGAACCACCACTGCCTCGCTTCTCCACGCAGCATCATCACTACCAGGGACACCCATTGCTCCTTATGAGCATGGATAGAACTGAATCATATCTCGACCACCACCAACCAGTCTTCCATTACTACATCTAAAATGGAGCCCTCGTACTTCTGAAGACTCTAGAGATGAAACTCTCAGAGTGTCCTCCTCCAAGTGTCTCCGTCGTCAACCTCTACCCGATGGCGATCTGTTGGCACAACCTACTGGACATTCTTTATTCAATCCTAATGTGGACGTCGACCTGGAGCCATACCTGAAAAATAACAAATAGTTAAAGCTCTTAAACCTGGAATGTGGAAGACTCAGAATTAATTAATTAATTGTTTTCTTTTATTCATTTTAGGTTAACCTATCCCATGGTCTACCCATTGAAACATAGGCACAAAGAATAATGATTCATGATCCTTTCCTAGGTCTCTACCCTGCAACTAGTATCACCTTGATTAGTATCCATTGTAAACTTAACGGTCCGCGCATTAGATCATAGGGGGCCATAAACACCTATGTCTCAACTAGTCTCAATTGTTTAAATCACTTGCTAAACTTGACTGACATTGTTTCCCTACCAACCCATGCAACCTCACCTATGCCTAACACTAAAATCCATCCTATCTCTCAACCAGACCTCTGATAACACTCTTTCATGACCCCCTCCCCACAAGGTGTACCCCTCCTGGGCCGACAATGTTAGAAGGGAGATAATGACCGCTTAATCCCGCCTCTAGTGGGCCCTGTGTTGGAAACTAGCACAAAGGGTATAGTAAACACACAAATGGGAGGCATTACCCTCTAAGAGAACACATGCGAAAGAGAGAGAGATAAGATTGACACCAATCAACTCCAACTCAGACAGCAAAATAAAAGAAATCCCAAGTACACATATGTAATGTCATGGAAACTACTACAAATAAAAGTGGAAGACTGTAAGTAACAAAGGAATGTAAGAAAAATAGAAACAGCAAGCTCGAACAGATCCTACAACCACAAGCTAGTAGAAACCAGGTTGATCTCCAACCTGATCCAAGTGACCTGAAAAATAGTTTATATAAACACAGGGTGATTATAATAGTATACTCAGTAGGATCCTCCTAGGAGCCTCTCGTGCAAAGGTAAAGAAAGCATGCTAAAGCAGAGTGAACAACAAGTGAAACTAACTCATCACCTAAACATGTATACAAAGTTTCCAGCCTCACCATGGCTACTCTCACCATGTAACTCATACAATATTATATAATATAATAAAGAATATCAAGGGTACCCTGCTACTACTTCCCCACTTCTTTGCCATTTTTCCCCAACGTCGCACGTCCTAAGCATCTCTTTCCATAAAAGGATTGCCCACAGACACCTGGGAGAATCACCACAATATTCACCTTGTGCAAAAACACCACCACATCAATGTAAGTAAAGTAACCGGGTAGTATCTATGATCCACCATAGCTCGAATAATGTGTATCAAACGTCGGGTATTAAACCTCAATCCATTATATCCCATACACTGAGTAAGGATCCTCAAGCCATCAGAACCTATACACATTACACCTATAATAGTCCATTGGAAACTATATCCAGAATATGTGTGTGTGAATAACCACAACCCATTATAGCCCTCTATACACATATATGGGGAAACTAACCACTGTGCCTACCAGCACAAGTAACTACCAAGAGAAGAGAGTGAGGCCAAAGGGGGTAGTCAGCCATCCATCCTCCCACAAGAATATTGGAGAAAACACCCCTCAGGGCTCAGAATCCCCGGGGTGTCATTTTCCCTAACTGGTAGGGTGTAGTAGCGTATAGAAACACAAAAATTATAGAATATACTTGTGTAATCCTACCATTTTATTACAGAACTTTTCATTACATTTTACAAACATAGGATCTTTAAAGTCTAGTGTGTTGGAAATCAGGAACATAATACATGAAAAAAACATAAAAAATTCTTCTAATCCACTTGTAAGGCTTCATCATAGGTTCATACTAAGTGAAATTACCTCATCCTATAACCTGGAGACATACATCAAAGGAAAGGGTGAGCAGAAGGCCCAATAAGGAAAGTAAGGGAATCAGTTTACTTGTGATATCAATAAGAACTTGATAAGAAAACATAAATACATGAGCAATGGAAGTATAGGAATATCATAACGAAAATAACATGAAACATTACTTGAATAAGTGGCTACAAAATTTCATTTAGACATTCATGAAAATATCACCAAGGTTCAACCCTGAGGTGTCATAAAAAATTACCAAGGTTATTCACCAAGGTATCGTTAAACATGTCATCACTAGAGATTAATTCTTTACCCAATGCATTGGAGTTATATCAGGGCGGACCCTTGATATGTCTTTATTTTCATGTGATACAAATAGATCATAATAAAACATTTCATAAATAACCCATATAGAATAAAATAAATGGGTTTCATTTCAAAATCGTGACGTTTTAAAAGTGCTTTAAAAATAAGATCGTTATGTCATTTATAACCCATGGAAAGGGAGTGAGGTTTATATGTATGTCAATTTCAGAATAAAATATATCATTTTTGTGTATTTATAATCACCCATAAAAATGAAATAGGTCTGGGTATTCACATAAATAAAATAAGAGAATTTCATGAGAGAAAGAGAGAGAAATTTGAGACAAAATTTCTACAGCATAACAGCTATATAACTTGGTTTTAGAAAACAATAAAAATACAAGGAAAAAGGGTAACCTAATAATAAATAACTCATTATACAGTAGGGGTACAGAAAAAAAAATAAGATCATTTTATGGTTATTTGAAGGAAATACCATATAAAAATGAAACTTGAAGGAAAAGAGAATATGCGATTTCTTTTACGAAAATTCGGCAGCCTAATGGCGTCACTTAACAATTCAGAAAATAAATTGATGAGAGAAGAAAAGTTATATCATCATTTGGAAATGAAATTCATAGTAAGAATAATATAGAAGAACATACCCCCATATAATAAAATGTAAACTAGAAGACATAACGTAAAGGAAGTCATGACTTAAAAGAGGTGGGTGAAAGGATCCCTTACCTCGACGAGTAACTTCGGAAGATTGATGTTCGGGACCTTGGGAGGCTTTAGGGCACCTTGGGAGGATTCTAGAGAGAGGAGGGAGGATTTTGGATTAACTCCAAAGGCTTTGAGTGAAGAGGAAGTGGGAGCTTGGGTGGGTTTATATAGGAAAGGAGATGGAATTTTTTATTATTTAGGTTTGGGACACCTCACATTAAACTAATCAAAACCACAAACAAGCCCATGGTTTTTTCCAAAGGGGAGTGGAAAAATATTTTTTATAAGTCCAATGGCATAAATTTTTAAAATAATAGGGTTTCTTATGTAGAGGTGAGTCACACTCTCAAGGAAAACAATTTAAAAATACAAAATATTTTATAAGTTTTGAAGGGTCCACTAAAGCTTTGTAAAATAAATCAAACAAACCCAAAATCAAATTATTTTAATGGTAAAACATATATTGTCCGAATATATAGTTTATAGTATTTTATTACATCACTATTGGGTCATTATGATGTCATAAAACACATTATATATTTAAACTGTATTTAATTTTTACCCAAAAATTTGACTGTCTCAGAAAATTATGAAAAATTCACCGTTGGACAATTTCGACATCCTGATTCCAGAAATAATATTCATTTTATCTAAATAATTTTATAAATATGTTAATTTTCACCTTTAAAATAAAAATTGATATTTATCAAAAACTCATGGGTTTTGACAAAAATGGCTTTCAAACCTTAATAAAAATTACAATTGCATTCATAAAATTATATGATCATTTATATTTAATAAAAAATAATTTAATAATAATAATAATATTTTATTAAAATATTATTTAATTCAAAATTTCATTAATTCATCAAAATAGATTTCTTAGTTGAATATTTAACTAAAAATACTATTTGTGCTTTAAAAAACTATTTACAAAGTAACAATAATAAAATGAAAGTATATTCATTATTATATACAAAAATAATGTACATAATCATAGTACTAGTGTCTTGATACATAACCCCATAAAACACCAGCATAAAACCTTAGGGTAAGGTGTGCGATGGTGATAGACTCTTGGGGTGGTTTGGATAACATTGCTCGAGTGGTAATCTCTATCAACTTCCACTTCTCTCGTAGGTGGTTCCGCTCGAGCTTAATGTATTCAAGATCATATTTGGCTTGGTCAAGAGCAAATACCAAAGACACAACCTCATTTCTGAGCTCTGATAAATGGTCTTCATACGGGGCAAGTCTACTGGATGAGGTCATCGCTTCCTTTGTCTGAGTAAAAATGGATTTGTTAAAGCCCTATATTTATACTAATCACGTGATCACTGTTCAAAGGCTCTATTAGAAATGATCAAAATTCTTAATGGTATTTTAAAATCCAAAAACATAAAACAAAATAAGTTCATATGTTGTATAACCATTTCACATATTAAGACATTTAATTAGATCAAGAGGGATTTTCATTAACAAATGTTCGGGTCATTACAATATTCCCCCCTTAATAAATTTCGTCCCTAAAATTTTAACTCATACCCTAAGAAAAGAAAAGGTATGGGTACTTCTACCTCATAGACTCCTCCAGTTCCCACGTGGCTTCTTCACATTTGTGGAACCTCCACAATACCTTAACAAGGTGGGTAGTCTTGTTGCGTAGAACCTTGTCTCTATGATCCAAGATCTTCACCGGTTGCTCCTCATAAGAGAGTTCATGTTCCAGTTGTACCACATTTGGGTTTAGTACATGTGAAGGGTCAGGTATGTACTTCATCAAGAGGGATACGTGGAAAAAATCAGGAAATTGTGCAAGATTTGGAAGAAGTGAAAGTTGATTGGCCACTGATCCCACGCGATCAAGGATTTCATAGGGGCCAATGTACCTAGGGATGAGCTTCCCTTTCTTCCCAAACCTCATGAATCAATTCCAAGGTGAAATCTGAATAAAGAATTTTTCACCAACATAAAACTCCAAGTCCCTTCAACGGTTGTCAGCATAGCTCTTTTGCCAACTCTGAACAGCCTTAATGTGTTGTTGGATGGCGTGGAATTTTTCTGTCATCTCTTGTACAATATTAGGCCCAAGAAGATTTCTCTCACCAGCTTCATCCCAAAAAGTAGGATTTCTACATCGCTTCCCATATAGAGCTTCATAGGGTGCTATTTGAATGCTCGATTGGAAGCTGTTTTTGTAAGAGAACTCAACTAAAGGGAGATATTGATCTCATCCACCTTTAAATTCCATTGAGAATGTTCTCAGCATGTCCTCGAGTGTTTTAATAGTCCTTCCAGATTGGCCATTAGTTTGGGGGTGATAGGTCGTACTGAAATTCAATTCAGTGCTTAGAGAATGTTGAAGAATTCACCAGAATTTTGATGTGAACCTTGGATCACGATCAGATACGATAGAAAGTGGAACTCCATGCAGCCATACCACTTCCTTCACATAAATCCAGGCAAGTTGATCAAGAGAGGAGTCTTCCCGAATGGAGATAAAATGGGCAGTCTTGGTTAGACGGTCCACAATAACCCATATCACATTGTTTCCTTTGGATGTTCTTGGGAGAACAGTGATGAAGTCCATAGTGATATTATCCCACTTCCATGCTGGTATGGGTAGTGGTTGTAAGACCCCTTTAGGAAGTTTTCGCTCTTCCTTCACTTACTGACATACCAGGAACCTTGAAGTGTAGTCAGCAATCTCCCTTTTCATATTATCCCACCAATAATGATCACGAAGGTCCCTATACAATTTTTTCTCCTAGGATTTATAGATAAAGTATATCTATGAGCTTCATCCATCAGCTCCTTCTTTATTTCTGGAATAGATGAAACACATAGTCTTGTAAAAAATTTCAGTACACCTTCTTGATCAATATTGAACTCAGGAAACTTCCCATCCTTCACAGCCTCAAACATCTTATGTAACAAAGGATCTTCTTCTTGAGATTTCTTGATCTTCTCTAGTAATGAAGGTTGAGAAATCATTTGGGTTAGGGTTGATGATTTCCCTTCCCTTATAATTCCCATGTCCAACTTTACTAGTTCATTTATCAAAGGATCTTTTTGAATCCTCATCATGTAAAGAACAATTGGATCTTTCCTGCTTAATGCACTAGAAACTTTGTTTGCTCTTTCGGGATGATAATGAATTGAACAATCATAGTCTTAAAGGAGTTTCAACCATCTCCTTTGTCTCATGTTCAATTCCTTTTGTGTGAAAATATACTTCATACTTTGATGTTCTGTGTATATATCACATTTCTCCCCATAAAGAAAGTGCCTCCATATGTTCAGAGAAAAAATGACTGTAGCTAGCTCTAGATCATGCGTAGGATAGTTCTGCTCATGAGTCTTCAACTATCGAGATGCATAAGCAATGACTTTGTCATTTTTTGTGAGGACGCACCCAATCCCTTTCAGAGATGCATCGCTAAAAATAATGAATCCTTCTCCACTTGAGGACAGAGTTAACACAGGTGTAGTAACTATTCTCTTCTTCAGATCTTGGAAACTTTCCTCACACTCCTTTGTCCAGATGAACTTGACCCCATTTCGAGTTAACTTGGTTAATGGATTAGAAAATCATGAAAAGTTTTTCACAAACCTCCTATAATGTCCCGCTAAACCAAGGAAACTATGAATCTTGGTTATTGTTGTAGGCTGAGGCCACTCCTCTACAACTTTTGTCTTTGTAGGGTCAACTGTGATTCCTTCATTGGTAACAATGTTTCCCAAGAAAGAAACTTGTTGTAACTAGAATTCTCATTTGATGAAATTTCCAAAAATCCTCTCCTTCCATATAGTTTGAAAAATAACCCTTAGATGATCTTCATGCTCCTCGCGACTTTTGGAATATATCAGAATATCATCAATAAAAACTACCACAAAGTTATCTAGGTAGTCCTTAAAGACTTTATTTGTCAAATCCATAAAAATTATAGGAGCATTAGTCAGTCCAAAGGGCATAACAACAAACTCATAATTTACATATCTTGATCGGAAGGCAGTTTTTGGAATATCTTATTTCTTCACCCTCAATTGATGATAACCAGAACTAAGATCAATCTTAGAGAATAATTGAGCCCCACAATGTTGGTCAAATAAGTCATCAACTCTTGGAAGAAGGTATTTGTTCTTTACTATAATCCCATTTAGTTCTCTATAATCAATGCATAGCCGCATTGATCCATCCTTCTTCTTCACAAAGAGAACTAGTGCTCCCCAAGGAGACACACTCGGTCGGATAAACCCCTTCTCCAAAAGATCTTGGAGTTTTTTCTTTAATTACTCAAACTCCACATTTTCCATCCTATATGGGGTCTTTGATATTGGATGAGATATAGGTATGAGCTCAATGGATAACTATACTTCCCTTTATGGGGGAGGTCCGGGTAACTCCTTAGGAAATACATCAACGTATTATTGGATGATGGGGACATTTTCTCTCCTTAAACTCTCATCTCATTCTTCTTCTTCACCGATAAACTACATAAATAATGATATAGGGGGTTATTCTTGACAAAGATCAGGTTGATATATTTCTCCTTGGAAGATAACTATAAGTTTTCCATTCAAGACTACTGAGATTTCCTTACTTCTGCATTTGATCTTAGCATTATACTTTGAGAGACAATCCATCCCTAGTATAATGTCAAATTCTAGCATGGGAATGACTACTAGATTTGTGATAATATTGTGGTCACAAAAGTAAATACTAGAGTTTCTAAAAACTGACGATTCTTGGATAATCCCACCAGGATTCTTGACTGATAACTCGACTTTTAGAAAATCAGGGGCTGATTCTAAATTCTTTTCAAACATGGAGGAAATAAAAGAATTCATAGAACCAGAATCAAAGAAAGTACTTGCTAGCTCTGATAGAACAACAAGACTACCTGCTACCACATCATTAAGAGCTTCAACTTCAGTTGTCATGATAGCAAAATCATGACGTTTCTCCCTTGGTCTTTGCTGAGGCTGATGGTGGTTCACCTCCACTGACCTCGGATTTGGACAATGATTGGAAAAGTGACCATGTTGTCCACACTTAAAGTAGTGGGCATCAGGTAGGGCCTGCACCATCTTCCCCTTGTCATTGGTGTTTGGAAGTTGAGGTTTCACCTCACTATGATGATTCCTCACAATATGGACATCTATTCCACACTTGTAGAATTTCCCGCTCCCGGGTAGGAAGTTCCCCTAATTCTTATTCCCACATTTATTACACATGGGAAGTTGCACTTGCTTGCCTCCTCTTCCCTGATCAAAGGTCCTACCTAAGCTGGGCTCTATATATCTCTTCTTTTCGTTTGATTTATGATACCACTAAGTCTCACCAAAATCCATCTTGACTTTCATCGCACTCTGCACGATCTCCTCATAGCTATCTGTTAGGACCAATATAAGCCTATATACCCTAACAGGGGGGGTGAATCAGGGTATGGATATTCTTTTTCAAAATTCTTCCTACCCCACTAGATATTGACCTCTTTATTACAAGGGTCACTTTGTTTGAAATTGTTTGTTTATTATAACCAATTATTTTCTTCTTTATCAGATGATGATTCTTTAAATGCAATGCAGGGAAGCAATCAGGTAGACATAGAGATTTTTACTTGGTTCACCCTCACTAGGCTACATCCAAGGAGCATACAAAGGCGATGTGCCGTTGTACCAAATCCACTAAAGTACACTTCTATTTACAAGGTTCGATATAGATCACTTCTATTCCTAGGATCACTTCCTTTACAATGTTTAGGGTCAGCTCATTGCTTTCCTAAGGGTCACTCCCGGTTTCTCTCTCTCTGGATCACTACCGGTGGAGAGGATCACCTTCTTCCTCTTCCTTTGCTCACTGCTCTAAAAAGGATCCACTCACAGTTTATAGACCTGTAGTTCTCTTCATTATCACTAATGAATACATCCTCTGTTGTATGTAGATGCTCTGTTGAAGTCCAACTTTCACCCGTAGATGAATCTCACTTTGCACTGAAGGTATCGGGCAATCTTCCAGCTTTTGCGCATCCCTAAAAGACCGGTGTGCTTCAACCACACCAGGAATGCTTCTCCAAGCCAGAGTGCATGTTCTGGCATGCAAGTTCAAACCAGCACGCATGTTCACCTCAACCACTTGCGCGACACTCGCTTCTTCAACTTCAAACTTGCGTGACTCACACCCTTTTACGCCCAAACCAATTTTGGCGCGCAACTATCAATTGTCGTGCTTCTTCAAAGTCTGGAGCACAAGTGTCACCAAACCACCTGCGCGACACCCCCTTCTTCAACACTAAACTTGGTCAACTCACACCCTTTCTCTCCCAAACCACTTTGGGCGCGCAACTATCAACTGGCACGCAACTTCGGAATATCTTTATACTTGCGCGACCACACCACCGCCTGCGCGACCACACACTTGCATGATGGGAGCTCTGAATTTCTCTAAGTGTTGAACTCACTACTAAATGAGGAGGTTTTGACCTCTATTTATAGGCATTTGGACACCCTAAGCGCCGGTGCGCAAGTCTCCTCTCGGCGCGCAAGTCCAGCCGTCCTAGTCTCTGCCATGCTAGTCACTTGCGCGACCAAACCCAAAACTTGGGCACCCCTTTTTCCTTTACCATATTTTGATTCTCTGATCTTGAAAAACATATTGCACACATGTTTCCAATCCTCCAAGACACCGGCGTGCAAGTCCCTTTTCCAAAAACACTTTTCTCCATTTGTCGATTTTGAGGTCCAAAAATTTGGCAAACACTGGAAAACGGTGCCACCTTGTCTCTTCTCTTTTTGAACCGCCTCCAGATCGACCATTCCTTTGTCATCATTCATGAATCAATCATGGATTCTTAACAACATCCCATGAACTAGACATGCACCATAAAATACCCTTTGTTAACAAATGTGTATGTCATGGTTTTCATTGTCAACAAACACAACACGGAGGCCCACTTTGTCAAAAAACACAATCACCTCAAAAATGATTCAATGATACCATGAGGGATTTTTTCCCAACACTATCATAGTCTCAGTTGGCTAGATTCTTCCATAGATGAGGTCTCAGTCTGCTGAAGAATCTATCAACCTTTCCATTAAGATCCATGAAAAAGCTAGAGGTGTAACATGAAATCCTTGTGAAGTTCATCTCATAGCTTCCCACAGATTCATTCTCCTTCTGCTTTAGCTAGAGAAACTTCTTCTCCATTCTTGTTCTCATCGATCAAGGGAAATACTTATTGAAGAATATCCATCTGAACTCTTACCAATCCATAGCTACCACTTCCACTCTTGGCCTTATGTTTTTAACCAGTTCCCACCACTGATCAGCTTCTCCTTCTATGCGATAGACTGCCAGGGTCACCTTCTTGTTCAGAACAGCGGAGCACAGAAAAGATATTCTTGATAGAGCTAATCCACTGTTCAGTAATCAATGGGTTGGTCGATCCACCGAAGGTTGGTGGTTGTTGACACATAAAGGATTCAACAAAAATTTATTCCCTTCACGGTGATATTGGTCTCTCAGCTTGATTCAAGTTATTTCCCATAACTTGAGTTAGTTGGTTCATCATTCGCATGAATATTTCCATTCCGGATTCCATCAGAGGGTCGTCAGTGCATGGTCCATTGCGGTCACCATTTGCAGGGTTCCTCCTACTTCCCTCCATTTTATAAAATAATAAAAGCTTAGTGAGAAACTTATTTCATTTAAAAATCTTTTAACTATAAAGGATTTTATGTCTTAAAACTTCAGGCTTAAACAATTACGTTTCTCTATAATTCCTTCATAATGATTCATAAAAATCTTGTAATTAACCAAACATATCCGCCAGGAGTGTCGTAACCAAGAGTGCAGCAAGGCCCATTGTTTTGCATCATTTCCAGTTCGATTCTAGCTCAAAGCGGTGTTTTCGTATTTTACCCATATGTACATCTGTGCCAGAGCTGCCTCTATCTGCTCGTATCCATACAGGGATGTATTTATTTGATAAACCACTTACTCAATACTCACCAAAATACCAGGAAGTTTTCTTATATTTAAACTTTTATATAGGATTCTTCCTAAATTTTCCATAGCCTAATTTCTATAAATAACTAAACTATCCTATGTTACCAACTGTGGCATCCCACCTTTTTATTACATAACTTTTCATTACATTTTGCAAACAGAGGATCTTTAAAGTCTAGGGTCTTGGAAATTAGGAACATAATACATGAAAAAAACATAAAAATTTCTTCTAATCCACTTGTAAGGATTTATCATAGGTACATAATAAGTACAATTACTGCATCTTATAACCTGGAGACATACATCAAAGGAAAGGGTGAGAAGAAGGCTCAGTAAGGAAAGCAAGGGAATTAGTTTACTTCTGATATCAATAAGAACTTGATAAAAAAACATAAAGACACAAGCAATGGAAGTATAGGTATATCATAACGAAAATAACTTGAAAAGTAACTTGAATATGTGGCTAAAACATTTCATTTAGACATTCATGAACATATCACCATGTTTCAACCCCGAGGTGTAATAAAAATTTACCAAGGTTATTCACCAAGGTATCGTGAAACATATCATCTCTAGAGATTAATTATTTACCCAATGCATTGGAGTGATATTAGGTCACACACTTAATATTTATTTATTTTTATGTGATCCACATATATCATAATCAAACATTTCATAAATAACCCATATATAATAAAAGAAATGGGTTTCATTTCAAAATCGTGATGTTTTAAAAGTGATTTTAAAAATAAGATCATTATGTCATTTATAACCCATGGAAAGGGAGTGAGGGTTATATATATTTCAATTCCAGAATAAAATATATCATTTTTTTGTATTTATTATCACCCATAAAAACGAAATAGGTCAGGGTATTCACAAAAATAAAACAAGAGAATTTCATGAGAGAAACAGAGAGAAATTTGAAACGAAATTTCTGCAGCATAACGGCTATATAACTTGGTTTTAGAAAACAATAAAAAGAGAGGGGAAAAGGGTAAAAAACTCATAAATAACTCATTATACAGTAGGGTTACAGAATAAAAAGAAATTATATCATTGTATGGTTATTTTAAGGAAATACCATATAAAAATGAAACTCGAAGGAAGAGAGAATATGCGATTTCTTTTACGAAAATTCGGCAGCCTAACGACGTCACTTAACAATTAAGAAAATAAATTGATGAGAGAAGAAAGTGTCTCTCATAATTTGGACATGAAATGGACGGTAATAATTATATAGAAGAACATACCATCATATAATAAAATGTAAACTAGAAGACATAACCTAAAGGATGTCATGACTTGAAAGAGGTGGGTGAAAGGATCCCTTACCTCGAAGAGTAACTTCGGAAGCTTGAAGGTCGGGACCTTGGGAGGCTTGAGGGTACCTTGGGAGGATTCTTGAGAGAGGATGGAAGAGTTTGGACTAACTCCAAAGGCTTTGAGTGAATAGGATGTGGGAGCTTGGGTGGGTTTGTATAGGAAAGGAGAGGGAATTGTTTATTATTTTGGTTTGGGACACCTCACATTAAAATAATCAAAACCACAAACCAGTCCATGGTTTTTGCCCATGGTTTTTTCCAAAGGGTATTGGAAAAAAAATATTTTATAAGTCCAATGGCCAAACTTCTTAAAATAATAGGGTTTATTATGAAGAGGTGAGTCACACTCTCAAGGAAAACAATTTAAAAAGACAAAATGTTTTATAAGTCTTGAAGGGTCCACTAAACTTTTTAAAATAAATCAAACAAACCCAAAATCAAATTATTTTAATGGTAAAACATATATTGGCCAAACATAAAGTTTATAGTATTTTATTACATCACTATTGGGGAATTATGATGTCATAAAATACATTTTATATTTAAAGGGTATTTATTTTTTACCCAAAAAATTTGATTGTCTCAGAAATTTTTGAAAAATTCACTGTTGGATAATTTCAACATCCTGATTCCAGAAATAATATTTATTTTATCTAAATAATTTTCTGAATATGTTAATTTTCACTTTTAAAATAAAAACCGACATTTATCAAAAATTCATGGGTTTTGACAAAAATGTCTTTCAAACCTTAATTAAAATTACAATTGCATTCATAAAATTATACAATCATTTATATTTAATAAAAATTAATTTAATAACAATAATAATATTTTAGTAAAATATTATTTAATTCAAAAATCCATTAATTCATCAAAATAGATTTCTTAGTTGAATATTTAACTAAAAATACTATTTGTGCTTTAAAAACTCTTTACAGTGTAAGAATAATAAAATGAAAGTATATTCATTATTATATAAAAAAATAATGTACATAATCATAGTACTGGGGTCTTGTTACATAACCCCTTAAAACACCCGCATAAGACCTTAGGTTAAGGTGCGTGATGGGGATAGACACTTGGGGTGGCTCGGATAACATCACTCGAGTGGTAATCTCTATCAACTTCCACTTCTCCTGTAGGCAGTTCCACTCGAGCATAACGTATTCAATCTCTTCTTGGGATTGGTCAAGTGCAAAGCCCAAAGACGCAACCTCCTTTCCGAGCTCTGATAATGGGGCTTCATATGGGTCAAGTCTACTGGATGAGGCCATCACTTCCTTTGTCTGAGTAAAAATGGATTTGTAAACGCCCTATATTTGTACTAATCATGTGATCACTGTTCAACGGATGTATTATCAATGGTCACAATTTTTAATGGTATTTTAATCTGATTGACGTGTTGTATGTCGCTTTGGAACCCTTACGACATGGCAGTCCTTTGGGATACTTCTTCATGGAACTTTGTGCCGATTGAAATACAAGTGGTGGCTTGAGGAGCGGTTCATCTATAATCAAGCGTACTATGAGAGGGAATCCAGTGGATGGTAGTGAGGTGGAGAAGATTGTTTGTGACATGAATAATTAATAGTGATCCTGTGTGGGTTAGTACCTATCGATCCTGTGTCGTTCAGCACTCAGAAATCCTGTGTTAGTAAGCGCATACTGATCCTGTGTGGGTCAGATCATGTGTGGGTCAATGCTCAGCGATCCTATGTGGGTCAGCGCATACTGATTCGGTGTGGGTTAGCAGCAGAGCCTCTCGATAGAATAAGATGATTTAGATTTACAACTAATCATCTGTACTTCTTTACTTAAGTTATACCTGGTGTGAGCTTAGTCTTTACCTTCGTGGTATTACCTGTATGGTACTTTTACCTTCGTGGTATTACCTTTGTGGTACTTTTACCTTCATGGTGTTACCTTTGTGGTACTTTTACCTTCATGGTGTTACCTTTTTGGTAATTTTACCTTTGTGGTGTTACCTTCGTGGTGTTACCTTTATGGTAATTTTACCTTCGTGGTGTTACCTCTGTGGTGTTACCTTTTTGGTATTCTTCCTTCGTGGATCAGTTGTGCAAATGGCTTAAAATATGGAGCCTTATGTTTCCTCATATATGATATGAGTATATTCTAATGACTTAGGTATATGTATGGTTATATACCTAAGTAGAGTTGATGACTGTTTCGTTCTTTGTGATTGAAGTCTTGATTGTGTTTTTCCTTTGTGGAACTCTGGGAGACCTTCAGGGGTCTCGGGGTCCCTACTGAGTATTGTTATACTCACCCCTGCACAGGCTACTCCCACACCTTGTTGTGTCTTGTGCAGACGATGGAAAATGTTGATCGAGGCTGAGGGAGCCAATACTGGACGGTGCTCAGAGGTGGATCATTTTACGTGATGTTCTATAGTTACTACTGATCGTGAGTTGTACCTACCCTTCAGGTAGGATTCTCGGTGGATGATCTAGGCGATTTTTTATCTTTTCAGTTGTACTTGTACTTTTCAGTTGGGCTTGTATTCAAGCCCCTTTACTTTCTGTACACTTTCTACTACAGCAGTTTACTCTGTGGTTGATTCTTGTTGTGTTCTCGGTTTGTGTGTTTGTACAAGTTTAAAGGAAACACCTTCCCATTATAGGGATGCGCCTTTCCGGTGCTAGTCTCCAGCCCCTGGCCTGTGGAAGGTGGGCTTGGGGAAGTCACAGCATGGGCCCCAGGGGACGGGTCGTGACATCGTGGTATCAGAGGATTCAGTTCTACCAAAGAACTAAGACTCTGATATTTTCTATGATGCAATAGTGTTAAGTGTTATGAGTGTGGTTTTCAGTTTGGGGGAATCCAGTGTTGGTGCGGAAGTTGACGTATCCATACACTAGGACCATAAATTTTGATTTCAACTCAGCACTCGAAAACACTGATTACATGTGTTTTGAAAAGTTTTACTTTTTATCTCTTTGAGTCAGCTCACCAGGTATAACTTATTAACTGTAGCGCATCTGTTTTATTTCAGGATTCCGCCACATAGACAGCCATCCAGGATTCCCGAGAGAGTATACGATGACGGCCCACTGAGCGATGAGGCTTCGGTGTAGGGACCTCTTACGGTGATAGTACCATTGGGTGGTGCACCAGTAGCACCACCACCCATTGAGCAGCATATGCCACCAGCCCCACTAGCAGAGGGTGCATGCTAACCGAGCGTGTTGCAAGAGTTTTAGTGGTAGAGGCCTCTGAGGTTCCGAGGTGAGATGGATTCGTAGGTGGCTGAGGACTGGCTGTAGGCTGTGTCTAGAGTTTTTGGCTTAGTTGGGACACCAGCTGATATAATGGTGATCCTAGCTGCTAGTCTCTTCCAGGGAGTAGCTAGGAGATGGTGGAGTCTAACACTCCAGTTACACAATGAGGATACCCTCACCTGGGTGGGTTTGGAGGGCCTTTTCAGGGAAGATTTCTTCCCAGTGACTCTATGCTCAGTGCGTATACATGAGCTACTACACTTACAGAAGGGCAACATGACTGTGGCCCAGTACTCGGCAAGGTTCACTGATCTCTCCCACTACTCCGCCGACATGGTACGAGGACCCTTTGTTCAGGGCCCGGACCTTTGAGCAGGGTCTTCTACGGGATATCAGAGCATCGATGATATCACTCAGCAATCCAAGGCAGCCTTGAGTGCTAGACCGAGCACTTTTGGTGGAGAGCTTCCTAAGTGAGCAGGCACCGAGAGAGAGATCCACCACCAGACGTCAGGTAGCAGAGTCATCTGCAGCAGGAAATATACAGATGGCGCAGGGGACCTAGAGGGCTAGACCTTCTGGTGGGTGACCTCAAGATATGGGTTCGGTGGTGTATGGATCTTGGGATAGAGGAGGACAGACGAGGAATAGGCATTGCTACTCGTGCGGTAGGCAGGGTCACATGGCTCGCGATTTCTCGACCCACTGTACAGACAACCAGCAGAAAGTTGAGGGACCGTTTAGGTATAGGCATAGGTTCGAGGGAGGAGGTATATAGGGAGGAGGACGTGGTAGAGTAGCTGCTCATGCATCAAGCAGTGGGCAGCGATTTGAGGTTCTACCGCCACCACCTCCAAGTGGTCCACGCCGACCACTGGGAGCTAGTGGATAGGGACGATCTCAGCTTCAGGCAGTTGAGGCCTACGACCACGGCACTCCAGAGATGATTTGAGGAACGATATATGTCTACTCCACCTTAGCTGCAGTACTTATAGGAACAGGTTCTAGTCACTCTTTCATTTCCACAGTGCTTGTTCGGAGCTCGGAGATTCTGATGGAGCCGTTGGATCAATCCTTACGGCTAGAGACTCCTACGGGAGGGGATTTTTTGATTACACACTAGTTCCAGAAGTGTGAGCTTACTCTAGGAAGTGAGATCTTTGGTTGGGATCTTCTAGTAGTGGCATTGAGGCCTTACGACATCATCTTGGGTATGGACTAGTTATCCACAGTCCATGCTCAGATTGACTATATTAGGCATAAAGTGCGGTGTGTCCATGAAGATGTCACTTGGTTTTCCTTCACCAGCGAGAAGGGAACCTTTGAAACATAGGATGGACTTACCCAGAGGAGGGTGCAGCCGATCACTCATCAGTTGTCTAGACGTACCCTCGGAGTAGTTGATGTCGAGAGTCTGAGCTATCCTGTAGTGATGGACCAGTATGCCAATGTCTTTATTGATGATATTCTAGGACTACCTCCACGCATAGAGGTATACTTTTACATCGACCTGTACCCCGGGATGACACCGATATCTACACCAGCATATCAGATGGATCCCATGGAGCTTCGTGAGTTATGGGTATAGCTAGAGGACTTTCAGAGGAAGGGGTTCATAAGGCCCATTATTTCTCCATGGGAAACCCCGATTTTGTTCACCATGAAGGAAGATGGGAGTTTGAGACTCTATGTGGACTATCAGCGCCTGAACCAGGTGACCGTGAAAAATAAGTATCCACTTCATAGGATCGATGATCTCTTTGATCAATTGAAGGGAGTTCGATGGTTTTCGAAGATAGACCTCAAATCAGGCTATCATCAGCTCAGTGTACGAGATGAGGATGTGCATAAGACGACCTTGAGATGTCGGTATGGCCACTATTAGTTCTTGGTTATGCCATTCAGCATGACCAACACTCCAGTAGTGTTCATGGGACTCATGAATAGGATCTTCCAGCCATACCTTGATCACTTTGTGGTGGTCTTCATTGACGGCATCTTGATATACATGGTGTTAGAGGAGGAGCATGCCTATCATCTGCAGATAGTTATGGATACACTTCGAGGGCACCAGCTCTATGGTAAGCTCTCGAAATTCCATTTATAGATACAGGAGGTCCACTTTCTAGGAAACATTATCTCGGAGGCTAGAGTTTCAGTAGATCCGACAAAGATAGAGGCAGTGCTTGCTTGGGATCCACCTAGGATTGTGACCAAGGTGCGGAGTTTCTTGGGATTTGCTGGGTACTACTAGAGATTCGTACCAAACTTTTCCAGAGTTGTGGAACCCTTGTCAGCATTGACGAAGAAGGGAAAGCCCTTAGTGTGGATGGAGAGATTTAAAATGAGTTTTTAGGAGCTGAGGCAGATACTGACGAGTGCCCCCATCTTGAGGCTACTAGAAGAGGGCGTTGTGTGTGTAGTCTACTGCAATGCATCAGGGACCAAACTTGGATATTTCCTGATGTAGGAGTGAGTAGTGATTGCTTATGGTTCATGATAGCTGAGACAACATGAGCAGAACTATGCTACCTGTGACCTGAAGTTAGCAGCAGTGGTATTCCCCTTGAAAATGTGGTGACACTACTTGATGGGTGAATGGTTTACTGTTTACTCTGATCACAAGAGTCTCAGGTATATCTTCTCACAGAATGACCTAAACCTGAGACAGCGATGATAGATAGAGTTCCTCTAGGAATATGACTTTGAGATAGTCTATACTCCTGGGAAGGGGAACATAGTGGAAGACATACTCAGCAGGAGGTTTGGTCTACCACTGCTGAGTGAGGAGACAGAGTAGTTAGCCGCGTTTCAAATATCCTTTGTGGATAGAGATGGAGCAGCTTACCTCCAATCGATGACTTTCACTCCCATACTTCTTTAGCGATTTTGGGAGGCACATCTTGGGGACATTGACTGTGAGGCTCGACGTGCCCAGATATCCACAAGATAGGCACCTAATAGATTTTATGATGGTGGGGATCACGTCATCCTCTTCAAAGGACGCACCATGGTACTAGTGGTGCTACAGGAGGAGGTGTTGAGGGAGTTCCATACGTCCCCTATGGTGGTACATCCTGGTGTGGTAAAGATGTACCAGGACCTCTGGCGTCAACACTGGTGGCCAGGGATAAAGAAAATAGTGGCAGAGTTGGTTCACGATGCCTAATTTGTCAACAAGTGAAGACAGAGCATCAAGTTCCAGTAGGCTTAGCGCAGCCACTAGAGGTGCCAGAGTGGAAGTGGGATGGTATCTCCATGGAATTTGTGACAGTGCTTCCACGTACATCCAGGGGACATGATTCCATCTGGGTGATTGTTGATCGACTCACCAAGTCAACCCACTTCCTACCCATCCGAGAGCGGGGATCAGTAGAGGGCTTGGGACGTCTCTACGTATAGGAGATTGTACAACTTCATGGGGTGCCATCGATGGTTGTCTCTGACTATGGCACACGTTTTACATCCCAGATGAGGAAGGGATTAGAGGAGGTGTTCAAGACTCAGCTACGTTTGAGCACCGCCTTTCATCCTCAAACGGATGGTCAGACTGAGCGGACCATTCAAACACTGGAGGACATGCTTCGTGCTTGCATCCTAGATTTTGGCCACAGTTTGGAGGATCACATGCCCTTTATGGAGTTTACATACAACAACATCTATCACTCCACCATTAGTATGGAACCATTTGAGGCCTTGTACGGTCGACCTTGCAGATCACCTCTATGCTGGACAGACCTAGGGGAGTCAGCACTTCTGGGTCCAGAGTTGGTACGGGCTACCACTGAGAAGGTGTAGATCATCTAGGAGGGGATGAAGACTGCACAGAGCAGATAGAATTCATATTCTGACAATATAAGGAGACCTATAGAGTTCCAGGAGGGGGGCCGCGTATTCTTAAGAGTCTCCCCTCGACGGGGACTATAGATATTTGGCCGAGGTGGAAAACTCTCACCGAGGTTTATCAGACCATTTTTGATACTTCAAAGGATTGGCAATGTAGCATACCACTTGGCACCACCACTGTAGTTGGAGAGGGTGCAAAACGTCTTCCACGTATCAAAACTAAGGAGATATGTGCATGACCCATCTCACATCATCAACCATGGAGAGCTGGACTTTGATGATGGGGAAACGTTATGGAGGTTCTAGTGGAGATTGAGGATCGATAGGAGCAGGTCCTTCATGGATGATCGATACCTCTGGTGTGTGTTCGCTGGCTGCACGAGAACCTCAAAGAGATCACATGGGAGAGTCAAGCTCAGATTCGTGCTTAGTACCCCCATTTGTTTTCTTAGTCTATGTTGAGACTTTCAGGGATGAAAATCCCTAAGGTGGGGAGAATGTAAAGACCCAGATTTTCCATGTAATTTTTTTTAAATTATATAGAATTATTACGAGTCTGCAAAAATTTACGGCGTGTGATTATTAGAGTCGGTGTGCCTGGAATGAATTTCTAAACTTTTTTTAAGCTACGTTCAGTAAACGCGTGGGTGGAATTTCCTATCTTTTGAAACAGTGCTCGGATTAAAAATAGGAGGGCACTGTTGAATCTGCAGCGCCAGGATTCGCTTAAGGGAGGCTTCACTTTGACTTCAGTAGGTCTAGAGAAAAAGTTAGATTTTGGAATTTTAAAAGAATAATAAAATAACATTGTTATTTTATTTCTCTCATTTCTTTTCCTCCAACAGACAAGTGGTAGTGGCGGGACCAATGATGTGCCAAGCTATTAAATGGATTGACTCCTCAAATCCTTTGTAACAACACCGTTGGATTTAGGAAGGTTACTATTAAATGGACCCCCATTAATTCCATGTGTGTTACTCACCATCCCCCTCTTCTATTTATATGGAGCTTGGGGAGGAGTGTTGGCATGGCTTCACCAAGCGACGAAGTCCTGTTAGAGTGCCTCAACACCAACCACTTGGAGGACGGGACCAGTTTCGGCATGCGGTGATGAGCGACACTGAATCACAAACTGAAGGATGATGATTGAGTGGTAACGGTGGCGTCTTGTTGCGAGGACGACAAACACTGACTCTTCCTCAATCGCGAGTGTTCTCCAATGATCTCAAGGTAGGGATTTATCTTGTTTTAATTTCAAGAGTTTGTTTAATCCTATTCTACCCTCTTGCTATCCAGCTAACGCAGAGGGCGCGGTCCAAACAAAAAAGGCCTGAACCCTCCCCTACTTGTTTTACCAATGTGTTCTTCACAGGACTTTGTTCGGATTTGATGGATTTTGGAATGGAGAGACAAGAGGCGAAGAGGGTGTCCTGAGAGGTCCGTTGGCACCTTCGGATGGAAAAACGAGCCACCAAAGCTCACCTGGTGACCCATAGAAGACCGTCAGCGCGACACCGGCATGGCAGCACCGGCAACTGGCACTGGCAGGTGATGGAGGCAGCCTACACTGGCTGACCGTGGAGGAGGCGGTGTTCCGTCGTGCTCCACAAGAGGAGTAGGTTGCGGCTTTTTAGTCGCAGCGGCCGACACCGTCCGGTCGCGGAAGCAGTGCGGCACGCCGTCACGCGCTACAGGAGGAGGCTACGGCTTGAGGCCACAGCGATGGAGGGACCCTCCCTCATGCGGGTCCCATGACGACTGGGCAACGCCACGTGGTGTCGCTGTTTCACAAACCGAATGGCCGCTTTGCCATTCAGGAATACTAGGGGACCCCCCCCCCTGTGTCGGCTAGGGAGGCCCCCGCTTTGGCAGGCCACACGATCCCAGCGGACCACGCCCTTGTAACCTAAGCCACCCCCCCTACGGATTGGGCCAGACCACGGCCCCGCGGGCCGAGCCCGCCGCGGCACAGCCCATCCGGGTCGGGTTGACCCGAACCTTGTCAGACTGCACCCAGACCCTTCCGGGCCCAGTTTTGCTAAAAGAGCCATAACTTGTGAACTGGGCGACCATTTGACGAATCTTCTATGGAGTTAGGATCCTTGGAGTGATATGGTCCTTTTAGTATACTCCACTTGAGTTTTGGAGAAAGTTGGAGTATGGCTAGGTTGGATCGAACCTGAATCCAACTGGGCCCTCGGTACTAAAACACTTATAAGTCACAGATCGGGCGTCCGATTGATGCACCGTCTATCACTTTGGAACCCTTACGACATGGTGGTCCTTTGGGATACTTCTATGTGGAACATCATTCCGGTTGAAATAATATCGATGGAGTGAGGACCGGTTCACCCAGAATCAAGCGTACTATGAGCGGAAATCCAGTGGTTGGCAGTGAGGCAGAGGGGATTTGTTGTGGCATGATGAATGAATAGTGATTCTGTGTGGGTCAGTGCCTATCGATCCTGTGTGGGTCAGTGCTCAACAATCCTATGTGGGTCAGTGCATACCGATCATGTGTGGGTTAGATCCTATGTGGGTCAGCGCTCAACGATTCTGTGTGGGTCAGCGCATACTGATCTTATGTGGGTCAGCAGTAAAGCCTCTCGATAGAATAAAATGATCTAGATTTATGAATAATCATCTATACTTATGTACTTAAGTTATACCTGGTGTGAGTTAAGTCTTTACCTTCATGGTATTACCTGTGTGGTACTTTTACCTTCGTGGTGTTACCATTATGGTACTGTTACCTTTGTGGTGCTACCTTCGTAGTGTTACCTATGTGGTACTTTTACCTTCGTGGTGTTACCTTTATGGTAATTTTACCTTCTTGGTGTTACCTTTGTGGTATTATTCCTTCATGGATCAGTTGTGCAAATTGATTAAAATTTGGAGCCTTATGCTTCCTCATATATGAGACGAGTATATTCTGATGACTTAGGTATATGTATGGGCATATACCTAAGTAGATTTGATGACTATTTTGTGCTTTGTGATTGAAGTCTTGCTTGTGGTTTTTACTTTGTGGAACTCTAGGAGACCTCCGGGGGTCTCGGGTGTAACACCCCGAGCTTCCACGATACGCTTCTCTTTCAATAATGCAATAGCTTGCATTGTACGCAAGTTCGAGATTCTAACACACTGAGACTAATAAAAATAGCCATTATGAATAGTAATATCCACTTTTTGAAATTATATATATTTTATATTTCTAAATGGACTTCATTTTTGGATTCGGAATGTCGAAATTAGCCTATGTCGAATTTTTTGTAATTTTCTGAGAACTTCCAAATTTTTATAAATAGTGAAAATACATAAAAACAACTTTTTTAATCAAAATAATTTATAGTGATAAATTATAATATTGAGTGGTTTTAAAGTATAATTAGAATATATTTTTACCATTATATCTGATGGTGGTCGTTAGAATTAATTTCACTTTGAAATTGGACATAAACAATTGTCAATCTTTTGATATATATTGTTTCTAAAAAATACGCTATTTGTTGTGACAGCGGGAATTAATTATAAAATTAATTAATGCAACATATATGTTTGGAATTTTTTAAAATAGACATCATTTTTGAATTCAGAATATCAATTATAGCTTAGGGTGAAATTTTGGCATTGTTCTGAAAAACTTCAATTTTTGATGAATAGTGAAACCACTAAGTGGTAGTTAAATAACTGATTTTTCATTTAAATGAAATATTACCACTTCTATGATTTGATTTTAAAAAATCCAACATACATGGTTTTCATTAGTAAGTAAAATGTGGTTCAATGGGATTAAAATAATTTTTTGGTGAATAGTAACTTTTAAGTTTAATTAATCGCGATTAAAGGTAATTAGTGAAATTTAAGGTAAAAATAGTATTATAAAAAAATGGAATGACCTTTACACTTGTCCAAAAACTATTGTATGTGTCATGGCCGACTAATACAATCCATGGGTCAACTCGGGGACCCCATGGAGCCACTTTGGTAGGAAAAGGACATAAATAACTTTTTATTTAATGTTAAAATAAAAATGTCACAAACAAGAGTTGTTTTACTAAAACAATTTTTAAATGGGGTTATACAAGTCATATATTTGACTATAAATATTAATTAGAAAGATAAAAATATTTCCTACATAATGATATTTTTTTTATAATTTTTAGACATTAAATAAATTAAATTATTTATGACACCATGATGATGCAGTGATTACCTCATTAATTAACGATTTTAATAAAATGGAAGGATAATGTAAAATATAAGCATTAAACTTGTCCAAAGCCTATTGGATGAGAATATTTCGAACCCTTATCACCTTAGCCTCGAATTATATAAGTGTGGGACCTTTATAATCCGAAAACCATTGTATAATAAAGTAACATTTCATTACTTTCCAAGATTACCCCTCCTCTCCTCTTATAAAAGGCCCCCACCTCTACCACCTCATTCACACTTTCAAGCCATTTGGCTCGGAAAAACTCTGCCCAAATACTCTCCCAACTTCCCCCTCTTACTCATAGAAGCCTCACTTTGGGCAGAACTCTTCCCAAGGAAGCCTTTGGCTCAAATCAAAAAGAGTTACCCGATTTTAAGGTAATGTCTTCTCTAATGTTGTTTTGTTTTATTTTTCTTCTCCAACCCCCTAAAAACTTTTTATTCATTTATTTTGTTACAACACCAGTATCCTAAATATACTAGGATGTTTTTATAATAAGGATTCGAGCTACACTTACAAACACCTACATCTAATGGTTAAAGAACATACTGTTTCTGTGGATGGCGAATTTTTGCCTCACGAAACGATGATTGTTCAACACTCATATAACACCTCTAATGGTGGCCATTATGATGACACTATTTTTAAATATGATATATATTATGTTTTTTTTCCTTATTATTTTTTTATTTTTCATTTATGGCATACCTTTATGGTTTCCATTATGGGTAAACGCGATATTTTCATTTTTGGAAGTGCGGACTACCGCCCCCTCAAAGTGATTTGAATCGTTAATACCATATGTGGGATGTATAATGGATAGAGTAAATGGTATTATACACTATATTATACTGGAATTATATTATACATTTATATAATTATGATTTCATTCCATTAAATATGAAATAGAAATGAAAGTAGCGTTCATGCGTACGTACGGCTTACCGTCTCCATGAACGGTGCATTTCATTTCTTACCTCTAAATGTTACGTAATATTATGAATGAATGTATATACTGGATATATATGATATATATGATATCTAAATCATGAATATAATTCTGGATATAATGGATATTTCACCACATGAACAACTTGTAATTATAAGAAGTTTATTTTTGACTCAAGTACCAAAGATCGACAAAATGACTGTTATTAACTTAAATAATTACATAATGTTCATAACATGGTAATAAGTGATATAAAAGGAATAAAAAACTTGAAAAATGTTCTTAATCAATTATAAATTAACTCTAGTTTATTATTCAGGAGGTTAAATAACGGTCGAGTCAAGATAGGACGCAAGGTAAGGGAACTTCTTAACCCAATTTCTATTCTTTGGGTTAATCTCCTACTTTAAAATTATGTCATGATATTATTATGTGCTATATTTTATTTGTAATTTATTTATGTGTACTTATATTGAATACACATAATAGATCTAATTTATTTAAAAAAATGATCTTTGTAAGGGTCTTCGTCTCAATCTCCTTTCATTGAGGCATATTTTGTTTTATACACAACTTTATTTTATACGGTGTATAAACCCCTTTGACTTTGACTTTTATTCAAAAAGGAATATTTTTTTTTACAAATCATTTTACTAAATGACAAAAGGAATGTTTTTTTCTTACGTATGCGGCGACAACGACTTCTCCGCCACTGTGACCATTATTTGTGTTTCGTCTTCCTCTACAAGCCATAACTTTTTTTTAATGAAAAATAAATACAAAGTTTTAACTTTCTTTTATTTTGGTATTGAAAATGGTTTTGAAAGTGTTTTTATTATATCAATGTGTTGTATTGATATCTTGTGATTGAAATGTGGAAATGTTATGCATGTTTTATGTGATACGATTATGTTATGGTTTATGATATGTTTAAACCTATTCATATGAGGAATGCATTGGACTTAATAAGTGACGGGTGGAGCCCGCTACAGCTCCTCAATGCATCGGTAGGTCTCATGAGACAAAAAAGTATCTTGGCACGAGGCCTTGACAAAATCTTATTTGTAGTCTTGGCACGGGGCCTTGGCTATGTGGTTATGATAGTCTGGCATTATGCATTCCATCAATATGAAAGTGGTTATTTATATTTCATGTGATTATTCGACTAGTAGAATATCCATGTGAGTAAGTAAATGGAATTATTTAATTTTACTTTTTCAATATTATTCTAAAGTTAAAGTTTAAAGGGCTTTTGTTTTAGTTATACATTTCCTTAAATGTTAATTTTTATTTATGAAAGCTTCCGCTATATTGTTATCCTTACTGAGCATCTGAGCTCACCCCTTTCAATGTTTTAATTTTTCCAGGATGTGAAGAAGTATATTATGAATGACATACAGGGATAATATAAGGGGGTTTGAAGAGAAGATGTTGTAGTTTTATTTTACTTTATGATGTAATGTAAGACTTATGAATGTATCTAGTGTTTCCAAGGCTACTAAACTAATCGGTCTTTCGAGACTTGATCTTTTGTGATCATGACAATGCTACGCAATAATGCACTGACTCTGGGTAACTAGGGTCGGGGCATTACAGTTGGTATCAGAGGCAGTTTAGTACTAACCTTGGAAGCTAGATTTAGATAAACTCTGATTAGAGCACATATCCTGAAGATAGACTTTAAGGATTAGTATAGAAGAACTTCCTAGAATTTTGGTATTATAGAAATTTTGTGAGTTTTCCGAGCAATACATCCCTGTCTGGATACGAGTAGGTAGAGGCGGCTCTAGAACAGATGTACCTAGGGGTAAAACCTGAAAACACCGCTTTGAGCTAGACTCGAACGGGAACTGGTGCACAACAACGGGCCTTGCTGCACTCTTGGTTACGACACTCCCGGGGGATATGCTTAGGATAATTCTCATTTTCTTTACAAACCACTATGAAGGGTTATGAGTATATAATTACTCAAAGAAAACTTTTTTTATGATTATGGATTATATCCATAAATAGTTCAATTTATGTTAAGTATTTTACAAGTTAGGAATTATTCATTGCAATTCATAAACTAACCTAGTTTATGCCATTGTATAGAAATGGTGCCCAGTGGAAGGAATGTGAACTCCAGCAATACGTATGATCCAAAGCATAAGAATGATCATATCATTCATGGTATTAAGCCAACATTTAGAAGGGAAATAATCTCCCATGTGTTCTCAACATATGAAGAAATAGTATCATGTGTTAATAAGATAAGTAAAGAATTCTCTAAGTCTTATGGCTTTGAAGGGAAGAAAGAGAAGAAAAGGATGGAAGAGGGAATGATGGAAAAAGGGACGTGGGAAAAGAAGAATTTTCCAATATGTGATAACTGTGGGAAAAAACACCTTGGAACTTGCCTGAAGGGAATGGGAGTTTGTTATAAGTGTGGAGAAAAAGTACACCAAGTGCGTGACTGCAAGGGTAAGAAAAAGTTTTCAAATGTACAATGCTTCATCTGCAAGGAGTGAGGACACTACGCAAACCAATGTCCAAATAATCAGAGTGTGCCCCAAATGATGTTATTGGATAATAATCAAGTTATGATACTACCACAGATGAGGAGGAATGATTAGAGTTCTTATGTTGTTATTAAAGAATTTTGTAATTTGAGTGTTGTATCAATGATGTACTGGTTATAATAATTATGGAGTATATAAGGATTGTACTGCAGTACTATTTCATCAAGGAGTTGAGATTGTGTGGAACCAAGAAAAGTGACTCCACAGTAGCTTAAATTTTTGGAAAATATATGGTTGAGAGAAAGATAAACCATAATATGGTTCTGATACCGAGATAGTGATTTTGGAATAAGACATGATTGATTTGGATAAATTATATTGGATATTCTTAACTTCCTTGAAACTGATTGATGATTTGTATACATTTTTGGACAGGAGGAGTATATCTAGTATTCTATAAGGAATAAGAAATCATGGTAATTCAGGATTTTGCAGTGTTTTAAAAGAATACATGATGAAGGTGTTCACATGTTGTTACACGGAAAAAAGGGGATCTTCATTATGTTTACCTTCCTCATAAAATTTGGACTGTGAGTTGGACAGAAGTATTTTGGATAACTATAAAGGTTGGAATGGATTAAGTTGAACCTTAGATAGTAATTTTTAAGGTTAAAACATTTCTGAATATTATTTTTGGAATATTATAATAGTTTTAGAAAAAGGAAAACCTTCAGGTTGGGCGATAACCCGTCGCTTCGGACAAAGCTGCAGGAATCGAACCCACAACCATATTGCGACAGGCCTTTATGACCTACCACTAGCCTACAGGAAGTCCTTGGTTATTACAAAATAGTTTTCGTAATCTAAATGGTATGTGTTAATATTTTGAACCTTGTACGATTAGGATAAATATAATATTTTTGAGTTCTACTATCTTTTTGAGTGAAAGATAAGTTTGTTGTAGAAATTAGTTGAAGGTTGAAACTCTACTTGTCAAGCATAAATATATATATATACCTATATCTTATTCTATGAATAAATTAATTCTTAAACTTTAGTAAAGGGATATTAAAACAAAAAAAATGTGTTATCCTAATACCTTATGTCTTGTTGAACTGATGATATTTTAAATCAACATAGATTGAAGGCTTTGAGGCCCTTAATTTGACACTTTTTTGTGATTGATGACCTCAATCACTCCTTACAAATATTTACGTTTTTCCTCCAATTATTTGTCTCTAATTACCACCAATGTTCTCTTAATCGAGATCATAATTGGGTGGTGATTTTTTCATTTCCCTTTCCCTCTTATTAAGGCTAAATTTTATTAACCTTATTTCCGATGTGGGTTTTCCACAAAGGTATTTTCTATTTTCAACCTTTTATTTTCAAAGAAAAATTTCAAATTGCGAGGACGCAATTTATTGAAGGAGGGGAGAATGTAACACCCCGAGCTACCACGATACGCTTCTCTTTCAATAATGCAATAGCTTGCATTGTACGCAAGTTCGAGATTCTAACACACCGAGACTAATCAAAATAGCCATTATGAATAGTAATACCCAATTTTTGAAATTATATATATTTTATATTTCTAAATGGACTTCATTTTTGGATTCGGAATGTCGAAATTAGCCTATGTCGAATTTTTTGTAATTTTCTGAGAACTTCCAAATTTTTATGAATAGTGAAAATACTTAAAAACAACTTTTTTAATCAAAATAATTTATAGTGATAAATTATAATATTGAGTGGTTTTAAAGTATAATTAGAATATATTTTTACCATTATATCCAATGGTGGTCGTTAGAATTAATTTCACTTTGAAATTGGACATAAACAATTGTCAATCTTTTGATATATATTGTTTCTAAAAAATACGCTATTTGTTGTGACAGTGGGAATTAATTATAAAATTAATTAATTCAACATATATGTTTGGAATTTTTTAAAATAGACATCATATTTGAATTTGGAATATCAATTATAGCTTAGGGTGAAATTTTGGCATTGTTCTGAAAAACTTCAATTTTTGATGAATAGTGAAACCACTAAGTGGTAGTTAAATAACTGATTTTTCATTTAAATGAAATATTACCACTTCTGTGATTTGATTTTCAAAAATCCAACATAAATGGTTGTCATTAGTAAGTAAAATGTGGTTTAATGGGATTAAAATAATTTTTTGGTGAATAGTAACTTTTAAGTTTAATTAATCGCGATTAAAGGTAATTAGTGAAATTTAAGGTAAAAATAGTATTATAAAAATATGGAATGACCTTTACACTTGTCCAACCACTATTGGATGTGTCATGGCCAACCAAGACAATCCATGGGTCAACTTGGGTACCCCATGGAGCCACTTTGGTAGGAAAAGGACATAAATAACTTTTTATTTAATGTTAAAATAAAAATGTCACAAACAAGAGTTTTTTTACTAAAACAATTTTTAAATGGGGTTATACAAGTAATATATTTGACTATAAATATTCATTATAAAGATAAAAAGATTTCCTACATAATTATATTTGTTTTATAATTTTTATATATTAAATAAATTAAATTATTTATGACATCATGATGATGCAGCGATTACCTCATTAATTAACGATTTTAATAAAATGGAAGGATAATGTAAAATCTAAGAATTAAACTTGTCCAAAGCCTATTGGATGAGAATATTTAGAACCCTTATCACCTTAGCCTCGAATTATATAAGTGTGGGACCTTTATAATCCGAAAACCATTGTATAATAAAGTAACATTTCATTACTTTCCAAGAGTACCCCTCCTCTCCTCTTATAAAAGGCCCCCACCTCTACCACCTCATTCACACTTTCAAGCCATTTGACTCGTCCAAACTCTGCCCAAATACTCTCCCAACTTTCCCCTCTTACTCCTAGAAGCCTCACTTTGGGCATAACTCTTCCCAAGGAAGCCTTTGGCTCAAATCAAAAAGAGTTACCCGATTTTAAGGTAATGTCTTCTCTAATGTTGTTTTGTTTTATTTTTCTTCTCCAACCCCCTAAACACTTTTTATTCATTTCTTTTTTAACAAAACCAGTATCCTCAATATACTAGGATGTTGTTATAAGAAGGATTTTTGCTACACTTACACACACCTACATCTAATGGTTAAAGAACATACTGTTTCTGTGGATGGCGAATTTTTTCCTCACGAAACGATGATTGTTCAAAACTCATATAAGACCTCTAATGGTGGCCATTATGATGAAACTATTTTTATATATGATATATATTATGTTTTTTATTTCCTTATGATTTTTTATTTTTCATTTATGGCATACCTTTATGGTTTCCATTATGGGTAAACGCGATATTTTCATTTTAGGAAGTGCGGACTACCGCCCCCTCAAAGTGATTTGAATCGTTAATACCATATGTGGGATGTATAAAGGATGGAGTAAATGGTATTATACACTATATTATACTGGAATTATATTATACATTTATATCATTATGATTTAATTCCATTAAATACGAAATAGAAATGAAAGTAGCGATCATGTGTACGTACAGCTTACCGTCTCCATGAACGGTGCATTTCATTTCTTACCTCTAAATGTTACGTAATATTATGAATGAATGTATATACTGGATATATATGATATATATGATATCTACATCATGAATATAATTCTGGATATAATGGATATTTCACCACATGAACAACTTGTAATTATAAGAAGTTTATTTTTGACTCAAGTACCAAAGATCGACAAAACGACTATTATTAACTTAAATAATTACATAATGTTCATAACATGGTAATAAGTGATATAAAAGGAATAAAAAACTTGAAAAAGGTTCTTAATAAATTATAAATTAACTCTAGTTTATTATTCAGGAGGTTAAAGAA
Organism: Viscum album; assembly: GCA_963277665.1. Lineage (NCBI taxonomy): Eukaryota > Viridiplantae > Streptophyta > Magnoliopsida > Santalales > Viscaceae > Viscum > Viscum album. The sequence continues at coordinate 840,211,354 of OY728167.1, forward strand.
TGGTCGAGTCAAGATAGGATGCAAGGTAAGGGAACTTCTTAACCCAATTTCTATTCTTTGGGTTAATCTCCTACTTTCAAATTATGTCATGATATTATTATGTGCTATTTTGTATTTGTAATTTATTTATGTGTACTTATATTGAATACACATAATAGATCTACTTTATTTAAAAAAAATGATCTTTGTAAGGGTCTTCATCTCAATCTCCTTTCATTGAGGCATATTTTGTTTTATACACAACTTTCTTTTATACGGTGTATAAACCCCTTTGACTTTGACTTTTATTCAAAAAGGAATATTTTTTTTACAAAGCGTTTTACTAAACGACAAAAGGAATGTTTTTGTCTTACGTATGCGGCGACAACGTCTTCTCCGCCGCCGTGACCATTATTTGTGTTTCGGCTTCCTATACAAGCCATAACTTTTTTTTAATGAAAAATAAATACAAAGTTTTAACTTTCTTTTATTTTGGTATTGAAAATGGTTTTGAAAGTGTTTTTATTATATCAATGTGTTGTATTTATATCTTGTGATTGAAATGTGGAAATGTTATGCATGTTTTATGTGATACGATTATGTTATGGTTTATGATATGTTTAAACCTATTCATATGAGGAATGCATTGGACTTAATAAGTGACGGGTGGAGCCCGCTACAGCTCCTTGATGCATCGGTAGGTCTCATGAGACAAACTAGTGTCTTGGCACGAGGCCTTGACAAAATCTTATTTGTAGTCTTGGCACGAGGCCTTGGCTATGTGGTTATGATAGTCTGGCATTATGCATTCCATCATTATGAAAGTGGTTATTTGTATTTCATGTGATTATTCGACCAGTAGAATATCCATGTGAGTAAGTAAATGGCATTATTTAATTTTACTTTTTCCATATTATGCTAAATTTCAAGTTTAAAAGGCTTTTGTTTTAGTTATACATTGCCTTAAATGTTAATTTTTATTTATGAAAGCTTCCGCTATACTGTTATCCTTACTGAGCATCTGAGCTCACCCCTTTCAATGTTTTAATTTTTCCAGGATGTGAATAAGTATATTATGAATGACAGACAGGGATAATATAAGGGGGTATGAAGAGAATATGTTTTAGTTTTGTTTTACTTTATGATGTAATGTAAGACTTATGAATGTATCTAGTGTTTCCAAGGCTACTAAACTAATCGGTCTTTCGAGACTTGATCTTTTGTGATCATTCCAATGCTACGCAATAATGCACCGACTCTGGGTAACTGGGGTCGGGGTGTTACATAGGGGTCCCTACTGAGTATTGTTATACTCACCCCTACACGGGCTATGTCTGCACCTTGTTGTGACATGTGCAGACGACGAACAACATTGATCGTGGATGAGGGAGCCAGGACTAGACGGTACTCAGAGGTGGACCATTTGACGTGACGTTTTGCAGTAACTACTGATCGTGAGTTGTACCTACCCTTTAGGTTTCATCCTCGGTGGATGATCTAGGAGTTGTTTTCTCTTTTCATTTGTACTTGTACTTTTCATTTGGGCTTGTATTCTAGCCCCTTTACCTTCTGTACACTTTCTACTATAGCAGTTTACTTCATGGTTGCTTCTCGTTGTGTTCTCGGTTAGTGTGTTTGTACAGGTTTAAAGGCAATTCCTTCCCTTTATAGGGATATGCCTTTTCGGTGCTTGTTTTCAACCCCTGGCCTATAGAAGGCGGGCCTGGGGTAGTCAAGGCACGAGCCCTGGGGGACGGATCGTGACATGTGTGCTATTTGACACATGAAATATGACTGAAGTTTCAACTATTGTGTGATATTTATGTACATTTTTGAAACCATGTCCAATATATATAATTAATGGCATCATTTACTCATTTTCTATACACTATTTTAATGAAACATTGTTTTTTGGGATCCCTAGACACGATAATTTCTTCCATCACTGTATTTCCCATTTTCATTTCTACAACTAGATATCTCATCATGGATTTCATCTCCCTTATGATATTCATGATCCCCATACCATCACCTCAGTCCATTATCATGAAAAATAATTACTACTAAATCCACATGACAACGATATTCATAGCCACTATTATTGTCCAATAACATTGACCCCCATTTATAAATCTTTGTTATTGTCATCAGCTTTATACAAAGCCACATCACAACAATCTATCAACCCATCAACAAATGTAAAGGCTAAGATTGTGAGAAAAAAAGTGGAAAGAGAGTGGTTATATATTAGAGAAAAAGATCATTGATGTCTAGAATCTGACTATTCAACTATGTGATTCCATGTCACTAGAGGGAACCTCCATGAAACCACCCTCAGTGCACTATGCAACTATGTTATTAGGGAAAGGGTTAGTATATTGTGTTCATCTGTCCTTTGTTCTTCATTTTTTAAAATTCAACCTTGACGATCATGAAACATCAATGAATAATCCTAAAATGTGAAATTTAATAACATGAATAGTAAATCAACCTAAAAAAGAAATAATTCATTATTGAAAATTATTAAAATGACCACATGATGTTTCATAACCCATCCATATTAAAATCCTCTTTGGGACTGTAGTGAAGTTGAGTGTGACCCCCAAAGCCTACCTCTAATAGGCCATGGGTTGGAAGATAATACTGGGGGTATAAAATGCACATGTGGGGGGAATTATAGTAATAAATATCAAAAAATATAAAATAATATCACAAATAATCTCTAAAAATTTCACTAAATAAATATTATTCCATATCCCAATGTTATCTAAATATTATTCCATGTAACCAAAAAAAATATGCAAGGGGAATATCCTCAAAAACCACTCAACACACTTGAATAAAATATGTCAATCTACTTTAAAAAATAATATAAAACATCTCATAAGAATCTATGTATCGGTGATAATATGGAAGTACAATATAATCATTTTACTAAAAAAGTATCATCCATGTGAAATAAATTTGTAAGAGTGGGCATGAAATAAAACAACTAATAAATGGAGTAAATAAGAATAAGGGAAAAATATAATCATATAAACTCACACAATATTGTATTTCATTCATAACACCCCAAGTTTTATCTTCCCTACATCATTTACAACCATCATAATCCAAACAAATATCAATATCGACTTCCATATAAACACAAAAAGAAAGAATCATCATAATCAGAAGAAAACATCTTATAAGGGAAATATCATCAAATTCCAAAATTCAATAATGAAATTTAAAGGGGATGAAAATTTTCTTAATATTATTATGGGGAACATGAAAATATACCAAAGAACCATATAGAGGATATCCATAATGAATTACATTGGATGAAACAATGTACTTATTTTTGTGATCGTGCTATGGTGTCCAAGACAAATAAGAAAACATGCCAAAATCACTACAAAGTAGCACATAAACCCCTTCAAACAAAAACATAAAAGTGTATCAAAAGAAAATAATTAAAATATTGAAAAGGCCTAATAATAACATAGTTAACATGGTTTGGACATTATTCTTACTCCACAGGGGGAACACTGCTTTAAATTTCCTAAAGAATCAGAAGATGATTATAATTTCTTGGGTGTCACTTATTGTCACAAGTAAATCACCTTGATAAGTGTAGTAGATACAAGTCTATGAAACTAGTCACCATATTTTTTGATCTCCATTTAGAATTCTTAAATGTATCTAATATCTTTCTGGATATATCACTGTTTAGTAAGAAGCGCCCCCATCATAAATTATCTAAATAGGACATCATGTGTGCTTCCAAAACACTTATTTTTTCTCTAAAACTCAATTAATGTTAATCATAATTTTTCCCAATTTCTATAAAATCTCTTAGGGAATCATTCAAATTTAATATTATGTTTTACCATAGTTACTTTTACTCATGTTTCTTGGGATTGACACACTAAATTCTTCAAGTGATTCATGGGGTAATTACCTGTTTCCATCTTCTAGCTGTACTTTATGATCATTTAGACAATAACATTCAGTTCTACATCATCAGTACAATTTAACCCAAGTTGATGCATGTGCACCACCCCTCTTTGAATCATTATAATCTAGAGCTCTTGAATTACACCTTTCAGTAGTTGTTTCTGAACTAAAAAATGGTTTTTACAAAAAAAATTAATAATCTCTCACATGATAATCATTTTCTAGGATCAACTCTAAGTCCACTGTTAGATCTTGCAGACCCCCTTTAATTCCTTAAATTTCCTTTTTCATTGCATAGTTTCCCTAAAATGATTCCATTCATCCAAGTCTAATTAATCAACCCTACCACCTCAACACATCCCAAGCTATGTTCTTTTTCAGCATATCTACCATATTCTTAGATCATTCTATATTCCATAGATCTATAATTATTTAAACTAAAAAATTCTAGATAAAATTATCTTTAAACTGAATGTGATTTATCAAATAATGAAATATTATAATTTTTTGATATGTGAATCAAAATTTTTGAATCACAAAATATCATCTTATCATCTTTAATTATTCATAGATATTTTAACTATACCTTTATCTTGATAATATTATTCATAGCTTTCATTTTTCCTATATACTCATCATTAATTATCGAGAGTGAATCTACTAGTTGAAGCTTCGACATCCAACACACAATTATCCTTTCAAAAGTCACACATATCCCACAGTGATCTACTATTTATTTGGATATGCACCAAATTTAGAGTCGGTATACCCTTGTAATAACTTGTCTCTTTCAAACAAAGCACTGAGATTTTAGAAGCCATTGTGTACAAAAAAATATCATTCAAACCACCCAATTTTCAATTTCATGATTTGATATGTACCTATAAATAATACCCTTTACTTGAACAATGTTTTTTCAAGAACAAATTAAATCATACATTTGGCTACCTACTATTGATGAAAAAAAGAATCATTTCCTTGTATCTCAGCTTCCACTCATGGTGCCTTTTCCTTGATCAATTTTAAATGCCTTTACAGGGGAGTGGTTACCAGTTTTTCTTAACTTTTTCAGAAGTTCCTCACTACATTCTTAATTTCATGTGATTAATTCAGGTACAAAGGATCAGAACATATGTTTTTTATGATATGATTACCCAATATCTATTTATCTAAGTTGAGATTATACATCTCAAACATTCTAAAAAATTCAATTTTCAGATTATTTATCCTTTACATTACTCGTTTGGTAATAATCATATCAAAATTCTAGAAAACTAGAATGATGAAACTACAATCATTGCACTACTTCCAATAAAATAAATTATTTACATTACTCTAAGTAAACTTCTACTTCACCATGAAGTGATTAAACATCTAATTTCATTTCCTTGAAACCTACTTCAAACTATAAAGTCACCACATCATATTTCACATAGGGTCCTAGTTTTTATGTTCCATGAAACTAGTTAGTTTCTCAATTTAGATCTACTCATCTATGTCCCCATAAAGAAATAATGTATTCATGTCTAACTATTCCATATGAAAATTTTCTATGGAAACTGTACTAAGTACCATCTGGATTGTAATGGCCCAGGAAGTGGCTCATTAAATACTTTTCCAAAAACTTGGTTCCATCAAACGGTTCCACTGAAACGGTGGCACTGGTCACGGTCACACGCCGAAACGGTGGCACCGCTTACGGTGACACCGTGACGGTAGCACACCGAAACGGTGGCACCACATACGATGTTCCACCGAACAGGTGTCACCGTTATGGTGACACCATGATGGTGGCATCGAGACAGTATCACACCGAAATGGTGTCACCACTCATGGTGGCACCGTGACTGTGGCACCGTTACGGTGTCTCACCGAACGGTGTCCCACCCTTCGTTCTTTTTCCAGTTTCCGACTTTTTTTGCACCCAAAACGTATATTTTGACATAAAAGTGTTTTAATACCCATTTCAAAAACATTTTAAAGCCCATAAATGATATCTAAAATCCACCAAATTCGGGCAACCCTTAACTTACCAAAACGTGTGGTTTTTCCTCAATGTCACATCCTTTCCCCATACTTTCCAGTTCTGCCCCTGTTGCGCGTTTTCTTCTGATTAAAGGAAACTGTTTAATGCAAAGTCTTTATGGCCACCTCTCTGATGGGAATTATTAAATGTCAATTAATTCCATCATGTGTAACCACCAAACCACGTGGTGAAACCATGATCCGTCTTTAAAGCCCTTAAAAATTCCATATCCCATAACTCTTGGATCTCATCATTATATCGCACTAGAATTCATTTCTTCTTCTTCTTGGCTGGGTTAGTTCTTCCCCTTGGTACGTTTGGAGCTCCCCTTCCTGAGGCTAGTGGTGCGCCTGTACTGGAGCCTTCCTACTCACCCTTGGAGTCCCTGTAGTTCCTCCCCTTCAAGTCGTGCATCCCCAGTTCTTAGCACATGGAGAAAAACTTCAATCTTTGATCAACCAAGTAGGGTTTTTCCTTCATCTCTATTTACTGTGTATCATGTGGGGCGGGTATGAAAATGTGTCTATGGGGATGGATGAAACCAAACCTTAATGAAGATAATAGACGGACTTTTAAAGAATTAAGGGGGTGTTCTCGATGTTTCTATTGTACTCTTTATCCTTGATTATGTGTTGTGAATTGTATGGGCTTATATACACTGCAAATCATGTTCATTGGTGGTCTTTCCTTGCGTACTAATGAACCCTTGTATTCGGTGATGTTTGAATAGATGTAACATGGAAATTGGTTAATCATGTAAACCTTGTGTGATCACCCCAATTAACCAAACGGAAGGAAGGAACTAAATGAATGATGTGCTTGAATCTGTAAAACCCCCTTGCCTTGTTTCGGTGACATGTGTGGTTGTTCTGCTTGATGCTTATGGGGTGATATAGATGGAGATGGGATCCTATATTGTTGTGTGGTTTTTGTTTTGTGGATCTGAGGCCATTTTGGGCCATATGGTGGGGCTTGGTTTGGTTCCAGTACTTCGAGGGATATCACATATCCCTTTTGTTGTTGTGACTTTACAAGAGAAGAGGGTGTGAATGCTTAAGTTGTTGTTTGGTTGTTTTCTCCTTCCTTGTCTTGTGGATATGCCTGTTAGTTGACTATTAGTTAAGAATTACTTAAATGGAATCACTTGAACATGAAAACAAGAACAGTTCAATAGGGAATTGGTTCTGGGACTGATTTGTGACTTGGTTGTGGGTGGTGTGCCTTTTATGAATGAATAGTAACGAGGGTGTTTGTGCTTAGGCTAGTTCTGTAACCCTTAGGTTGGGACAAGTGATTGTTTACCTATATGTATAAGTTAGTTCTTTTGTTTCTTATTCATGCCCCACCCAAGTTGAGAACCTTGTTCCAAACACCCCTATTTCATGGGGGAGGGTGTTTTCCCAACACTCCTATGAGTGGCTGGTTATTAGCTCCTTTTCTGCTCCCTTTCCCAAGTATCCCAAGATTATTTCGGCAGGCTGTGATGGCATGAGGTCCATTAGAACCCAATATTCTTTGGGCAAGGTAGTTGTAGTGGTTGGCCTAGGTGTGTGCGGGCAGGTAGTTTCCCAAGTGTCTTCGGGATGAGGGCCAGGTGACTTCGGGCGTGGTGGTAGTTGTTTGGGACTAGGTGTTTACGGGCGTGGTTACATGTGGTTGTTGTGGCCCAGGTGTTTGTGGGCGGGATATTTGGTTGTGGCCCAAGTGTTTTTGGGCGGGATGTGTGGTTATAGCCTAGGTGTGTGCGGGTGGGGTATGGCAGTGAGACTACGGTGAGAATGGCGGGAGAGGTCCGATGCGTAGGATGTCTTCAATAACTAGTGGCAAAGTGGCATGGGGTACCCAAACATTGATGTGTTATTACTGTTACATTACTTGACTTGATTTATTTGGGGAGTGATCCTTGGTGAGGTTTGGGTGGATAGTTTTCCTTGCTAGGTGATCTGGTTATCTCCTTTTCTCACGGGGCATTAGAATTCCTCCCCCCTTGTGCATGAGAGATTTTAGTTTTCCCTATTGAGTATACATGTATACTCACCCTATGTATATAAACTACTTTCAGGTTTCCAAGAGGAATTCAAGGATCATGCGGGACCGTACTAGTTTGAATGTTGGGATAGTTGTTGTTGCTGTTTTTATTTTCTTCAGTACTTTACTTTGGGGTTTCCTTGTGTTTTTGTAGCATTTAATTTTGGACATGCATATGAGAATGGTTTATTTTGGCTTTACTTTTAGCTCTAGTCTTGGTGTTGTTTGGGATTTACTGTCTTATCTCCCTATCCTACTAAATAAAAAGGGTAATTCCTTCCACCGTGTGTGTGATTCTATACCCTTGGTGCTAGTCGCCACTTCGGGACCTATTAAAGGTGGGTCTCGGGGGTCATTATCTCTTCTTCAACTTGAAGAAGGAAGGTTTTGGAAATCTGTTGTCCCTTTCGTCATCTTGGTGAAGGCGGGTCATGTCATAATGGTATCAGAGGTAGGTTGTTGAGAGATAGGATGGAGCTCGGGGTTAGGAACAATGAGGATTACATGGGACGGTAGGGAAATAGTGTTATGAAATCTTGGTGCGTGAAATAGGCCAGGGAAGACTGGCTAGGCCATGGGATTTTATCCCCCCCCCCCCCGTGATCCAATGCAAGGACTCTGGGACTACCGAACGCCCAAGTGAGGCTACACTGATTGCAGGGTAGAGACCCCAGGAAAGGTAAGTGCATCATAATGACTTGTTTTCTTGTATGGCTTGGGTATTTTGTGGATTTAAGATGAATAATAAGTCTAATAAAATTTAAAAACAATCTTATACACTACTCGGGCTTAGGAATTCCTTGTTTACTTTGCAGCTGTGGAACCTAGACGATGACCATGAGTAGTGAAGGCGATCGACGCCCAGGATGTTGACTTGGCTGATTGGTAGAGGACTGACCGAGAGGAGGAGGAAGATCAGTGGAAGAGGACCCTTCATGCCTTTCAGCGGCAGACTCTCAGGAAGTATGAGGGTAGCACCTTGGACATTAATATGGAGATCTGGCTCGAGGAGATGGTGATAGCTTTTAGATTTATATGGGCTCCGATGGAGTACTGGGTTCCTCTGGCTATGAGCCAGATGTGGGGAGCAGCGCGTCAGTGGTGGACGCTCTACCTTGGGGAGAAGAGGGAGGCTGAGGTTATATGGACTGACTTCGAGAAGGAGTTCCGGGTGTAATTACTCTCTTCCAAAATAAAGGCTGAGAAGAGGCAGGATATTCTCTCCCTCCAGCATGGGAGCATGTCAGTAAGGGAGTTGGGGTTCAAGTTTAAGGATCTCCTTCGTTTTTCTCCGGACCTTTTTCCGGATGAGGAGTCTCGGGTGAGACATTTAGAGGAGGCACGCCGACCTTCACTTCAATAAATTGTTACCCCCTTCACCCTACCGATGTACTTGGAGGTCCAGAAGAAGCCTGAAGTGGTGGAGAGGATGCACACACTAGTAGGTGTGCCACGAGAGGGGATCTAGTTGGGCTCATCAATGGGAAAGGTTGTCAGCAGTATGCCTCCAACATCAGGGCCTTCTAGGTTTCGTCCCGCGGGGAGTAGGCCCCAACAGTTCCAGTTTTGATCCCCCGATCCTCTCCCTTTCCTTTCGGGCCCAGGATTGAGATGCTTCATATTTGGAATCCATAGTAACCTTCGGAATTAGTACTCAGACTGAGTGTAGTACAGTGGGGGTGGGCCGGTTCATCACCCACCTCAGCAGCAGCAGTTTCCAGCTAGGCCCTTTCAGCAGCAGCAGTAGGGACAGCGTGCTCCCACTCCTCCGAGAGTAGACATTGCAGGAGGAGGTCGGAATTAGGGCGCACCTCAGGTACCTCAACCAGGGTGCGGTCAGGGAGGTGTTCGTCAGCTGAGGGGCATAGGAACTGGGCGTGGGCAGTTACACGCCGCAGAGGCAGTAGTTCCAGTAGGTCCGTAAGTCATTCGGGGTACGATCGACTTGTTTAGTACTCTTGTTTATGCCTTGTTTGATTCAGAAGCTTTACACTCCTTTTTTACACCTATTCTAGCCCATTCCTTGGGCTTAGATGTAGAGAGACTTCCTGTACCCCTGGTTTTGAGTACGCCAGCCAGGGGGCAGACCTGCTTGTCTCGTGTTTGCCGAGGGTGTAGATTGATGTTGGGACCACATCAGTCGAGTGGGGACCTTCTTTTTCTACAGATACAGCCCTATGATGTCATTCTAGGCATCTAATGGTTTTTCTCTGTATGTGTCATTATCGACTTCTTCCGAAGAAGGATCATGTTTTAAGATGTGGGCGGACAATTTGTGACTTTTGCTGGCGAGCAGGGTTTCCAGGAAGGCATCCGGTGAGTGGAGCCCCTCCTTTCCTTGTTAACTGAGCTATCAGTGGAGTTGGTGGATACAAAGATGGTGGAAGTCTCGGGGATCATCAATGAGTTCATAGACGTCTTCCCCGAGGAGGTAGTGACTCTACCCCCTCAACGCGATATTGAGTTTGGGATAGACTTGCAGCCCGGTGCCCGTCTGATCTCGATGGATCCCTATCAGATGGAACCTTCTGAGTTACGGGAGTTAAGGATTCAGATTGAAGATCTAATGAGGAAGGGTTCTGCTCAACCAAGTGCATCACCATGGGGTGCCCCAGTCTTGTTCAGAAAGAAGGCAGATGGTGGTATCAGGCTGCGCATAGACTACCGGAGACTGAATCAGGGGACGGTCAAGAACCATTACCCTCTCCCAAGGATAGACGACCTATTTGACTAGTTCAAGGGGGTAAGATGGTTCTCCAAGATAGAACTATGGTCAGGATATCACCAGTTTAGGGTGAAAGAGGGGTACATCTCGAAGACTACCTTCATGTAAAAATATGGGTGTTTTAAGTTGTAGTCATGTCGTTCGGCATTACGAATGCACCAGCTGTGTTCATGGGGATCATGAAATCTCTCTTTCAAGAATATCTGGACCGGTTCGTAGTCATGTTTATTGATGACATCCTAATCTACTCAAGATCAGAGGAGGATCACGCTGAGCATCTGAGAACGGTTTTAGAGCTCCTCCGACACCAACAGATCTACGAGAAATTGTACAAGTGAAATTTCTAGACGTGAGAAGTGCACTTAATTGGAAACGTGATGTTCGATTAGGGAATATCGGTGGACCCATAAAAGTTCTAAGTGGTTGTTTCTTGGGAATAACCCAAGAACTTGGCAGAAGGTCGTAGTTTCCTAGGTCTGGCAGGTTACTACCGGAGGTTCGTGCCCAACTTCTCCCGAGTTGCAGCACCTTTGACAGCCTTGAACAAGAAGGACCAGTCTTTTGAGTGGAGTGTATAGTGTGAGGCGGCCTTCAGTAATCTAAAGGGGAAGTTGGTTAGTGCCCCAGTGCTGAGGTTTCCAGAAGAAGGAGTTACGTTTGAGGTGTTTTGTGATTCTTCTGGAACTTTCCTGGGGTGTGTGCTAATGCAACAGCAGAGGTGATCTCTTATGGGTCTAGGAAGTTACGTCCTCATGAGTGTAACTATTCCACTCATGACCCATATCTTCCATAAATAGTGTTCACGTTGAAGTTGTGGCGGCATTACCTCATCGGGGAGCACTTTGTGGTCTTTACGGATCACAAGAGCTTGAAGTTTATCTTCTCCCAGCAGGACCTGAACCTATGACAGCGAGGGTGGATGGAGTTCCTTCAGGACTACAACTTCTAGATTTCTTACACCTCAAGATAGGGGAATGTGGTGGCTGATTCCTTGAGCATTAAGTCACATAAGGATGCGGTTCAAGAGTCAATAGATGCTTAGAAGGCGATGGAGGAGTTGGCTTCCCTACACCTGGATGCAAGGGTGGATGGTGGTAGAGGTAGACTATTTCAGATGATAGTGCATTCCTCTCTTTTGCGGCAAGTAGAGGAGTCTCAATGGGGAGACTCGTAGAGTGAAGTGATGCACGATCAGGCTAACCAAGTCAATGCTCCAGAAGGATGGTCGGAGGATGTTCAGAATCAGATTCTTTTCTGAGGAATTTTTCTTTCCAGAGACGATGAGTTGGATAATTCTTGGTGAGTTCCAAAACTCACCCCTAGTGGTGCACCCAGGAGTCTCCAAGATTTACCAGGGCTTGAGGGATCAGTTTTGGTGGCCCCGGGTAAAGCGGGCAGTGGCAGAGTTCGTTGAAAAGTGCCTCATGTGTCAACAGGTGAAGGCTGAACACCACATCCCAGGAGGATTATTACAACCTTTATTTGACCCCGAGTGGAAGTGGGAGGACATCTTGATGGATTTTTTCACAGGACTACCCAGGGTTCAAGGAGGTTGTGATTCTATCTAGGTAGTGGTAGACCGACTGACGAAATCATCTCACTTTCTGGTGATCAAGGAGTCAGGTACGGTGGACGCCCTATCATAGAGGTACATGGATGAGGTGGTGCGGTTTCATGGGGTTATGAGGTCCATAATCTCTGATCGAGATACTTGGTTTACCTCACGGATCTGGAAAGTATTGCAACATGCTTTTGGCACCCAACTATGCCTCAGCAGTGCTTTCCACCCCCAGACAGATGGGCAGACAAAGCGCACCATCCAGAAAATGGAGGATATGCTACGAGCATGTGTTTTGGACTTTGGGGGATCGTGGGTATGACATTTTCCTCTGGTAGAGTTTTATTATAACAATAGCTATCACTCTACCATTGGCATGGCTCTGTTTGAAGCTTTATACGGGAGGCCATGTCGCTCACCCGTGTGCTAGACAGAGGTCGGGGAAGCAGGTGTTCTTAGCTCGGAAGTGGTGCAGAGAACGACGAAGAAAGTTTAGCTTATATGGGAGAGGATGAAGGAAAATCATGACTGGAAGAATTCATATGCCGATAACAGTAGGATACCCTTGGAGTTTGATGTCGAGAACCACATGTTCTTGAAGGTATCCCCTCAGCGTGGACAACGGAGGTTTGGCAGGGGGAGTAAGATTTCCCCTAGGTTCGTCGGACCGTTTGAAGTGTTGAGGTGGGTCGGCGAAGTGGCTTATTATCTAGCGCTACCACCACCTCTACTGAGATTGAATGACGTCTTCCATGTGTCTCAGCTCCGTCGGTATCTACACGACAACTCACACGTCCTCGACTGGGGAAAGCTGGATATCGAGGATGATGTGACGTTTGTAGAAAGACCTGTGAGGATCGAGGATAGTGAGGAGAAGGTTCTTTGTGGATAAACCATTCAATTGGTTCAAGTGTTATGGAGGCATGGTGGTCTCGAGGAGAGTACCAGGGAATGGGAGGCACAGATGCGCACCTAGTACCAAGATCTGTTTTGAGTTTTGTTCTCTTTTGTTTTGTACTTGTTTGTGATAGAATTCATGACCTTCTTAACTATGAGATGTGTTGTTTTCCTTGTTCTCTGAATGTGTGTGGAGATTACGGACTATGGGGAGGGGAGGATCTAATCCCTAATCAAGATGTATTAAAGTGGATACAGTTAAACCCATGCGGGAAAGTCAATGCCGCCCAAAGAGGATAATATCTTGACATGGAGGAGGGAACTCCTTAATCCATATGACTGGATGGTATGACCTATGAATTTTTGTATGGTTACTTGAGGGAGAGGTGTTTCTAGTTGTCGATGAAGTTCACTCTTGAGAGGTATCTTTTGAGGAGGTTGTTCGAACCTCTCTCTTTTGAGAGGTATCTTTTAATGGTCCGGGCATTGGATCATTAAGGACTTTTCCAAAAACTCGGTTCCATCAAACGGTTCCACCGAAACGGTGGCACCAGTCATTTTCACACACCGAAATGGTGGTATCTCTTCCAGTGACACCGAAATGGTGGCACCACTTACAGTGACACCAAAACGGTGGCACCACTTACAGTGACACCGTTATGGTAGCACACTGAAACAGTGGCACTGCTTACAATGTTCCACCGAACCGGTGGCACCGTTACGGTGACACTGTGATGGTGGCACTATGATGGTAGCACTCCAAAACGGTGGAACCAATCACAGTGGCACTGTGACTGTGGAACTGTTACGGTGTCTCACCAAACGGTGTCCCACCCTTCATTCTTTTTCCAGTTTCTGACTTCTTCTGCTCCTACAACGTATCTTTTGACGTAAAAGTGTTTTAATACCCCTTTCAAAGAAATTTAAAATCCCATAAATGATATTTAAAATCCCCCAAAGCCGGGAAACCATTAACTTACCAAAACGTGTGGTTTTTCCTCGGTGTCACAGCCTTTCCCTACACTTTTCAGTTCCTCCCCTATTGTACATTTTATTCTGATTAAAGGAAACCATTTAATACACAACCATTATGGACACCTCTCCAATGGGAATTATTAAATTTCAATTAATTCCATCATGTGTAACCACCCAACCGCATGGTGAAACCACGATCCGTCTTTAAATCTATTCAAAATTCCATTTTCAGTAACTCCGGGATCACATCTTTATATCGCACTAGAATTCCTTTCTTCTTCTTCTAAGATGGGTTAGTTATTCCCCTTAGTGGGTTTAGAGTTCACCTTCCCGAGGCTAGTGGTGCACCTATACTAGATCCTTCCTACTCACCCTTGGAGTCCATGGAGTTCCTCCCCTGTAAGAAGTGTATCCCCAGTTCTTGGTGCTTGGAGAAAAACTTCAATCCTTGATCAACCAAGTAGGGTTTTTCCTTCGTCTCTCTTTACTGTGTAACATGCGGGGCGGGTATGATAATGTTTCTATGAGGACAAACGAAACCAAACCTTAAAGAAGATAATAAACGGACTTTTAAAGAATTAAGGGGGTGTGCTCGATGTTTCTTCTATAATCATTATCCTTGATTATGTGTTGTGAATTGTATCGGCTTATGTCCACTGAAAATCAGGGTCATTGGTTCTCTTTCCTTACGCACTAATGAACCCTTGTCTTCTATGATGATTGAATGGATGTAACATGGAAATTGATTAATCACGTAAACCTTGTGTGATCACCCCGGTTAACCAAATGGAAGGAAAGAACTAAATGAACGATGCGCTTGAATCTGGAAAACCCCCTTGCCTTGTTTTGGTGACATGTGTGGTTGTTCTGCTTGATGCTTATGGGGTGATATGGATGGGGATGGGATCCTCTGTTGTTGTGCGGTTGTTGGTTTGTAGATCTTAGGTCGTGTGGGGCCATATAGTGGGGCTTGGTTTGGTTCCAGTACTTTGAGGGATCTCAAGGATCCCTTTTGTTGTTGTGAATTTACAAGAGAACCGGGTGTGAATGCTTAAACTATTGTTTGTTGTTTTCTCCTTCCTTGGCTTGTGGCTATACCTGTTAGTTGCCTATTAGTGAATAATTACTTAAATCAAATCACTTGAACATGAAATCAATAACGGTTCAATGGGGAATTGGTTCTGGGAATGAGTTGTGACTTGGCTGTGGGTGGTGTGCCTTTTATGAATGAATAGTAACAAAGGTGTTTGTGTATAGGCTGGTTTTGGAACCCCTATGTTAGAATGAGTGATTTTTTACTTATATGTATAAGTTAGTTCTTATGTTTCTTATTCACGCCCCACTCAAGTTGAGCACCTTGTGCCGAACACCCCCATTTCATGGGGGAGGGTGTTTTTTCCAACACTCCTATGAGTTTCTAGTTATTAGCTCCTTTTATGCTCCATTTTACAAGTATCCCAAGATCCTTTTGGGCAGGATGTGATGGCTTGAGGTCCATTATAGCCCAATATTCTTCGGGCACGGTATTTGTGGTGGTTGTCTCAAGTGTGTGCGGGTAGGTTGTTTACCAAGTATCTTCAGGATGAGGCCTAGGTGTCTTCGAGCGTGGCGGTAGTTGTTCTGGCCCAGGTGTTTGTGGGCATGGTTATGTGTGGTTGTTGTGGCCCAGGTGTTTGTGGGCGGGATGTGTGGTTGTGGCCCAGGTGTTTTTGGGTGTGATGTGTGGTTATATCCCAGGTGTGTGCCGGTAGGGTATGGCAGTAGGACTGTGGTGAGAATGGTTGGAGAGGTCTGATGCATAGGATGTATTCACTAACCAGTGGGAAAGTGGCAAGGGGTACCCAAACATCGATGTGTTATTACTATTACATTACTTGACTTGAGTTATTTGGGGAGTGAGCCTTGGTGAGGTTTGGGAGGATAGTTTTCCTTGCTAGGTGCTCTGGTTATCTCCTTTTCTCACGGGGCATTAGAATGCCTCCCCCCTTGTGCATGAGAGCTTTTAGTTTTCCCTATTGAGTATACCTGTATACTCTCCCTATGTATATAAACTTCTTTCAGGTTTCCACGAGGACTTCAGGGATCATGCGGGACTGTACTAGTTAGGATGTTGGGATAGTTGTTGTTTCTGTTTTTATTTTCTTCAGTACTTTACTTTGGGGTTTCCTTGTGTTTTTGTAGCATTTAATTTTGGACATGCATATGGGAATGGTTTATTTTGGCTTTACTTTTACCTCTAGTCTTGGTGTTGTTTGGGATTTACTATCGTATCTCTCGATCCTACTAAATAAAAAGGTTAATGACTTCCACCTTGTGTGTGATTCTATATCGTTGGTGCTAGTCACCACTATAGGACCTATTGAAGGTGGGTCTCGAGGGTCATTATCTCTTCTTCAACTTGAAGAAGGAAGGGTCTGGTAATCTGTTGTCCCTTCCCTCATCTTGGTGAAGGCGGGTCATGACATGGATATTCATATGTTTAACTACCAATGAAAGGATCTCTAATAAATCCACTCCTTCGATTTGTTAAAACCTATTTATTATTAGTTCTAT
This sequence comes from Viscum album, assembly GCA_963277665.1. Lineage (NCBI taxonomy): Eukaryota > Viridiplantae > Streptophyta > Magnoliopsida > Santalales > Viscaceae > Viscum > Viscum album. The sequence goes on from OY728167.1 coordinate 840,228,034, forward strand.
CTTATACCACTACATACCATTTGTTTCCTCCTTCTACCCATAGACACATTTATTCTAAAGAACATTCTTCCCATCAGGACTTTATGGTAGCTCTATGGTTATAGACACATGGAGGGAATCTATCTCATCTCTCATAACTAACTCCCACTAATTTGAGTCATTTAAATATATTTCCTCTTCATAGAACTTGATATCTCCATCATTTTTTAGAATACAATAATGTAGATCACTATAATAACTATATACTTGGTTCCATACTCTAGTAGATCACTCTAAAACCCCTTGTGTCTCTACTCCTTTCAGTACATAAACTTCCAAAGATACATATTTTGAAGCATTTTATTCTAAAACTATTTCATTACCTTCTGTTGTACAATATATTTTGGGTACACTCAGCATTTGAAACACCATTAGATGATGATTCTTATTCATTGTAACTATTGGATAGTCATGTGTTTATAGTAATAATTTACTTCTAAAATTATCAAGTACATATATAACTTCTTGACATCCATTTTTTTGTGTTTTATCCTCTGATAAAACTTTTATATCATTAGAAACCTCATATGAGTTTTGATCCTTCAATTGGATCCCATAATTCAGGGTAAAATTTCAAATTCTAACAACCTTATTGAGGTTATTTTCCAAGATTCATAAACCAAACTCTTCATCTTTTTATCCCCCAAAGTAACACACTCATTACTTAAACTCTATATTTTCCATATCATTGGGATCGACATGGATGATGGATAGTGCAAAAACGGTTTTGATATTTGTGATATCAAGAATCCTTTTGAAAAAACAAACATTTGGTAGTTACTTCCCCATCAAATAAAAGGGACTCCTATTGATCAAGTATGTTTCACGATTCATACCTTCTTCCCAGAACACATGGAGAATCCCATGTGAATTCTTATACACCTTTCCTATTCAACTCATGTCTGGTTCATCCTCTCCATGAGTTATTCATGTTCAACCATTCTTGGGCTTCGGTTATGTCACCAGAAGAGGATCGAGCTGTTGGAGGTTGAAATGGACTCAATGCTGCTCCATAATTCCATACTTGGCTTCGGCCCTCCTCCGTGGTCAATCCACTATGTCATAAAAAAGGCCAGTTTATAATTGGTAATAATATCAAAGTGACTCATACATGGCGTGAGGGCAACCAGGTAGCCGACCATCTTGTATCTATTGAAGTTCTTGGTACCGATCCTTTTTTACTTCACAATCTGTATAATCTGACTCCAGAGGGGGTCAACCTGATTAGAGGTGATGCCCTCAGTCTTCATTACTTCAGGCCTCCCTAGGTCCCTCAGGGCCCAGACCTCTTTGTCAGTTCGTGGCCCTTTTCTCTTCGTTCTAAATAAAAAATTACTTTGATGATGATTACACTTGTTAGTATTTTTTTCTACTTATTCATTAAATTCATTTATTTAGGAATGTTCAGCAGTTCTTTGTATTATCTTATATATTTGTGTTCTATTATAACAGAATAATATCTAGAAATAACTACATTCATACTCCCCACCATTACCAAACCACAAGAACTATATATTGAAACCAATGTCCTTCTTTTACATGGATCCCCATAAGAAGAAGGTTACAAATACCTTAGAATTGTTTTTGAGAAATAACACCAACAATTTCTATGTCAATTCATGATGAAGGTTTCATAGACTAATAATCATCTATGATAATGAACCAAAGTTGTCCCCCAGACATAATTATAATCAAAATCTAACTTTTGATTCTTCAGTGTTTACCTTGAAATTGGAATAACACCGTATTAAGATAAAATATTTTTATGTCCCATACCCCATGCTATCAATCATCATCATAACTTTATTGGAAAGTATTTTCATCTGTTTCTCACTCTTATGGCCTATATGTCCAGTCCGTAAATTTATAGAAGTAACAGATCTAGAATAAATCCAAACATTTGATACACCTAGGTGGTACAATGTATTCTCCTTCACACCATTATAAACAATAATGGAACTATGTGAAATTCACCATATTCTATCCATGAATGCAGTATATATACCTACACAATCTCACTATCCAACGATAATTAAATCTTTCCTTATTCCCATTATGTGATGCACACCCTTAAACTCCATCGTACTTTCATTCTTAGTTTAAATAGAGATTTCATGAGACTATAATCGAAGTCTCTAGTGAACTAGAGGAACCCAAAATAAGATCACTTGTATCTTTTGATAATGGATTCATTGATCCACATATAGAAGTGTATCTTCTAGAATTCACACATTTCTCATTGTAATCTTTCTTCAGATCTCCTTTCTTCCCACAATGCCAACACATGACACCACCTTACACTAAGCTATTAATACTATAACTTCTTTATCCCATCCCTTATTCTAACCTTTATATATTATAGAACACCCCCTTAATTCATGGGTCTCTTTACAATAATCTTCCTCATTCAAGATTAGGTCTCTCACATCCATAAACACTTGGTAAGTCTTACCACTTGAGTTTCCCACTATAGTAACCATTACATCACAATAAATGTAGAGGGATGATATCAATAATATCCCATATCCAATATCTCCAAAGTTCATCTTCATTGACACTAATATACTCCAGATCATGTTAATGTCACTAATGTGATCTTTTTTGGTTTGACTTTTGAAATCCCCATTCAAAAAAACCTCGATAAAAATAAAAACATATTCATTTTGGTTGGATTTTTAAGCATTTAAATGATGGTCATAATAAATTCTAAATTATTTTCTATAACACCCCAATATTTTAAAAGAAGAACATTAGTTTCGAGAGCATATACGACATGCAACTCCAAGCCTAAAGAAACCATGATATACTATTTCAACATGACAGTTTTAACATGGACATTAAAATTGGCAGTTTGAATAGGAATAATTTTTTTTGAATATTATGTATAAATATTTTAGATGAAGCAAATATATCGGTAAATGAGGACTCAATTTCTATTAAAGCCTTTACATGTTTCAAAAATATATTTTTCATTAAATTGTTTTTATTTCTTTGTGAGAAAATAATATAATTAATTTTTAGAAATTTTAGAAATTTTATGGTACAAAATGAAATTAATTTTTGAAATAAAAATTTCAAAATTAACTTAGGGCAGGATTTTTTTATTTTTCTAAAAATATTTGTTTCCAGTGAATAGTTAAAATTGCCACTTTTTGTTAAACTATCATTTCTTTTCAATAAATTATGTAATTTAAAAGTCCCATTTTGATTTTAATTTTATTCAAAAGTAAAAAAGGTAATATTTTTTTATAATTAATCAAATTATTTAAATTTTAATTTTCTTTATGATAAATTTTATTATAAGTATATTTTTAGGTATACAAATCATTTTTCGGGAAACAATTTTTAAGTGCATAATCTTTCTTCATTTTAATTAATTTAAATAACCCCTAATAAGGAATGATTTAATTAAATTTATATGATATATATATATATATATGAATTTAAATTCATATAATGAATATTTCTAGTCATAGAGTTAATGTAAAATCATCTTTTCCTTGAAAAATGCATTTTTCGAAAAACCAATTTAAATGGAACTTACAGGTTTGATTATAAATTAAATTATGAAGATTATATAAATTTAATTTAATAAAATGGATTAATTTTTTTAAATAAACACAATTAATATTAGTTAATAAGTTCAACTTAATTTTTTTCATAATTAATAGTAAAAAAAAGAAAAAACATGTTATCATAATTAAGGGTAAAACAGGTTTACCAAGGGTTCAACAAAAGAGATAAAGACTATAATGACCTGAAAACATGTCTGATTTATATTTTATGGCCATATTTCAACCCTATATCATATAAATTCTTTAAATTTTCCATTTTTTACCACATTTCTATGATTATAACCTTTATAATAATTTATGTAAATAAATGGATAAAATTCCACTCGCTTATATTTAAAAATATATAATGTGTTCACATAGGGATAAAAAAAGGTATGTTTGGTTATAAATATCCATATTAATTATAAATAATTTTTCATTATCATGGTATTTTATTTCTAATTTTTAGTGAAAAATTAATTACTTTAAATTCTCATGCGACACCGATGCAGTAATTATTTAATTAAAAGGAAAATATAAAAATTAATTTTAAAAATATTAAAATTAATATAATTTGATTAAATTAATGTGTTAAAAAATTTAGATAAATATAACATGTTAGGAAGTTTTTAAAGGTAAAAATTATAATTATTTATTTCTCATTATGTTTTTAAAATCAAATTAAAATAAAAGCGTCAAAATTAACATTAATGATATTTTATAATAAATATAATTTTATTAAATTATTTAAAATCTATAAATAAAATTATATTCTTCCAAGTTAATTATAAATTGTTTAAAATATAATCCATGGTCTATTTATGGTCCAATTTTCCTTTTATAAGAACTTTCTTTTCCTTGAATGACTAAAAACATAAATATCGTGGTAATTCTCAAAAGGTGTTAAAAGGGGTTAAAAAATAAGCATAAAAACCAAATATAAAATTTTCCAAATTTTATTTTATGAGATTATTTTGATTGACCCTTATATTTCCTTAGAATATTTTCATTTTGGAGGCATATTAATATGATAATTAATTTATACTTTAAGAAATTCCAAGAGTGCTCTTCCCCACGCTTATAAAAGGTCACATCCTCTACTCTCCTCTCCACACTTAAATATCCTTTTGGTTCATCCAAGACTAGAAAAATACCTTAATTAATTCCATTCTCATTTCCTAGAGGCCTTGGTTTGATTATAAAACCCTCATAGGAAGTATTTTGGTGCAAACTAAAAAAATTTGTCTTGAGAAGAGGTATTGTTCTTAACTACCCATTTTTATTTTATTTTTTATTCCAACTCCTTAAAATATTATTAAACCATGATTATTTAATAGAATAATTATCTAACATATAATTATATGTTGTTATGTTAATTTCATACCCTATATCCTATTTCATCTAAAGGGAAATGAAACTATCATTCGTTTGTATGGTGGACTACAACCTCGCGAACTGATGTAATTTTTTTCCATCACCACCGCCCACAGATAGTTTTAATTATTGATATTATATATATATATATGACATTAATGAAATATTTATCATTTTTAAAAGATAATATATCTTTTACTATCTTTCCTTTCCATTCACTGAAAATGATAATGTTGTTCGTGTGTACGTGTGGGTTACTTCCACCACAAAGTGAAGTGATTCGTTATTATTCACCATATATCATGGATTATATATAGAAGTATATTATAATAAATAATACGGTATTTCTGATATAATTATCATTATGTAAATATAAACTAATACTAACATTCGTTCCATAATGATCGTCAAAAAATGGAAACTTTACTCATGCGTACGTACGTCTCACCATCTCCATGATTGTAACGACATTCATTTTTCAAATCTGTATTTAATGGTTGGTTTAAAAAGTATAATTGATGAAAAAAATGATAATTATATAATTATTATTATTCTAATGATAATGAAACAATTACCACTTTTACCATAGTTAAACTATTGATGTCATTTTGGATATATGAACTGAATACAGTCAAATATACGACGTTAACATAACTAATTAATTAATTAAATATAAAATGGTATTAAATAAAATAAAAGGGATAATAAAAATTAAAAGGTTCTTATTTAAGTAAATAATTAATATAATATTATTATTTATAATATAAAGAAGATACATGATGATTCAGACATGAGGTAAGGTATTTCGTCTCAATTTTCCTTCATTGTGGAATATTTTAATGTTATGCACCTAATTTCTTTTATATGGTATATGTAATGACCCTTTTACGTTTTATATCATGAATCCTTAAAAATTCATGGTATTTTAAGTTAAAATTCAATTTATTTTATCCAATATGATTTGACATGAATGTTACTAAGTGTTAAGTGTTTCATAACTCAATTTTCTTTCATTTGGTTATATCAGTTATTCAATGATTATATTATGTAAATATTATGTGTGAAATGTACTTTATTTGTTTTATATTTTACTAAAACTTTTTTTGTATTTTAATTTTTAACACATAATCACTTCATTCATTAGTTCTCAATTCGATGTTATAATCATTGTAACTTCATTTCAAATTGTCTTATTTCGAACATGTGTTATGTTATACACCTAAATTATTTTATGAGGTGCATCCACTTACCATTTGATATGTTATATCATAAATCTATATAAATTTATGGTATTTAATGTTTTATTTTAAGTTATTTCTTTCATGGGTGCTATGATTTCAATGTTACCAGTGTGGTTGGGGTTTATTTCCCAATCTCATCATTATTTGGGATTATTTATGTTTAAGTATCATTTGGAAAAATTATATGATCTTTATATCTTAAACCAAATATATTTTATTTTCCACTAATTAGTTTTTAAATTTTTATGTTTTCCTTTCATTTTACTCTTTTAAGTAGTAAAGATATCAAAAGAATATTTTTATGGAAAACAAACTTTGTTTCTTTACTCAGTCGGCAGTATTGTTCTTCCATGTCCATATTTTACTTAAAATGTTTTAAATAATTCTTTTTCTATTTTATAATTATTTATAAAATGCATTTTTTCTGATTTTTTTACTTTTAAAAAATGGTTTAAAATGAATCTTCGTTTCATTTTCTGAATAAGGTACATTGTGAATTTTTACCAAAAAGGGAAAAGGAATATTTTTTTAACATACTGAACATGAAGGAAATTTCTCACCATCATGATCAATCAATACATTTAAGCTTCCATTATATTTTTCCATGTTTCATTTCAACGAAAATGTTTTTCTTAATATTTTGTCAATTTTTAGTTTTTGAAAGTGATTTTCAAAGTGAAAAGGGTATTTCCCTCTAGAATTTTTTTAATGAGTTTTTATGGTATTTTAGTTCATTAAAAATAATAACCCTTTATTTTAATCCACTAGGGATATGATGTAATAATACCATCCCTATTATTTATGTGGATGGTTTATGATAAGTTTGACTGGGGGAGTGTTAACCTTTCATATGCTAATTTTCAATATGAATATTTATATTGATTAGGTATTGAATTGTTATTCTTCTATCATATGATGAATGCATTACAATAGTAAGTTTTGGATGGGGTCTCCTATATCCCCTTGATGTATCAGTAGATCTCATGTGACAAACTTGTTTGGGTTTTTAGCTGAGGCCTTACTCATTTATGTAAGATATCCTCGAACGAATCCTTGATGGTATGTTTATTATTTTCAACATTATGTATTACATAATTATGAGATTAATTATTTTTTCCATGTGATTATTTGAATAGTTATTATATCCACGGATAAGTTTCAATCTCATGTGATTAGTTATATGGAATTATTTGATCAGCATTTATACCTTCCATATTATTCTTCATGCTCAAGTTATTGATTAATTGGAATATTTTTTTTAGTTATTTACCTTTTCAAATGGATTATTCCTTATTTACTCATGATATCTTCTACTATATGTAACCCTTACTAAGCATTTGATCTCACCCCTTATTTTCTTCCTTTCCCTATGATATGAAAAAGGAATCTTTGAATAAGTTCATCGATTCATAATATTTACATTCACTATGTTGTATTTTTAGGTTTTCAAATGTAATGTGATATTCAAGTATGTATCTAGTTTACCAAGACTAGTAAACCATTCGTTCCTTTGGGATACTATCACTTGTATCTTACACCAATGAAATAAATTAACCACCAGATCTGGGATACTAGGGTCAGGGTCTTTACAGTTGGTATCAAATAAAGTTTAGTAAAAAAACTATAGAACAACATTTAATAAAACATAGATTGGGGAACCTATCCCTTTGATAGACATTGAGTACATTCCCCAAAGACACTAATTTTATGATTAAAATAAGGATAGTTTAATATTTTTTGGCACCATAAAGGGTTAATAAGTATAAGTATGAATCTAAGTTTAATGGAATGGTTACCCCTTCTGAGGTTTTATGTTATGGAAGTACCTTGGAGGAATTTATATAGTTTTAATAGATGTTTGATGTATATGTAACCCATATGTCTAACTTATTTTTAGTGAAAAGGTTATTTTCAGAATAATGATTTTATATTTTGTTAAAAAAAGTTTAAAGTTGTTGATAACCTTTAGGGTTAATATGATCATTTATGTTAAGGAAATAATAGTAAATAATGATTATTTGATTTTTTAAATAAATAAGTCATATATAAAACATACATGGTTAAAAAGTGAATCAATGATTAATTTTATTTTTATAATTTTCATTATATTTTTGGAAATTTTATAGGATTTATATTAATATAGTTTTATAGAAAGGATAATTCACATGTTGTGTGACAACCAATCACATCTAGAAAGCCTACAGGGCTTGAACCCACAACTAATTGGTAATAAGGGTGAAATTCATACCACTAGACAATTCTCTAACACCACAAGATTTTATGGTCTGTCTATTTTAAATTTAATCTCTTTGATAGCTTACATTTCATTCATCACCCAGTTTAAATGAACAATGAAATATTATTATGTGATCATTATAACCTAGTTGTTAGAATGGCGAGCATGAACAAGATTAACCAACTTATGAAATGAATGGATCTAGATTTTAAGGAATGAATGGAGTCCTTAACTTTCATTTTCAAGTTCAGAAACTCAGATATTCATTGAGGATGGGGTCCAATAGTTTAAGATTTCCCAAAAATAACCTACAAGATCCCTATGTTCTAGAGGAATGAGTAGAAATAAAATAAATCTAAAAGGGTGATGAGATTATTAAATTGTCTCATTCATTGTGTAACATAAGATTTAATGTTGTGAATCTTCGAGATTCCGCATATACCGAAATTTAATTCACCTAAGCTTAAAAATCCTACAAACATGTTCACACCTTGAATGTCCTCATATAGTATCCTAATGAAACTCACCATAAAATCATTCATTCCATAAATGAAATTCATGGAATATGCCCCCAAAAAATTCCTTTCATGAATAACCATTCATGACATAAACTAGAACCTGTATCCAGGTTCCGGCTTCCGAACTACTTTCTTCTCTAAACACCACTAGAAATTTAACCTAATCACTCAAAAAATAAATGATACCATGTAAAAAAAGGATGTACCTAATAATGAGGTTGTCATATTATTAACACCATTTATATTTTCATCATCTAAAAGATAGATATTGGAGACATATTTGAAAAGTTCATGCCCTAAATCTAGCATAAAATCCTCTCATTCCTAATTAACTTCATGAATCTAAATCAGTTCATGATCCCATTCCCATTCCCTCTCGCAATCCCATTCCCTATCTATCCAGAATCCAAATCAGTTCATGGACAAATTTCCAATCAGTCTTGAGAGTCACATGATCCCATATAATCACATGACTAGAATTTGTTAGGTACTTATTTAGTTGAGAAACATGGAAAAAATTATAGACGATGTTGAATCTTAGTAAATCTAATCAATATGAAAAATTTCCAATACGTTCCAAATCCCAAATGGTCCCACATATCGAGGAGCTAGTTTTCCTTTCTTTCCCAAATGATGACGAACCAAATGTAGTGAAACCTTTAGAAATACACGATCACCTTAAACAAAAGATAAATTGTGGTGATGAGGATTTATATATGATTTATGCCAAATCTGGGCCATAACCATCCACATCCTAATCATCTAAATCTTTTATGTAGTCTCCTAAATAAGAGTAGGTAAAATTAGTAAAGTATCTCCCATTTCCACCCAAAAATGTGGAGAGTGATAAGGAAAACCATAAAATGGATCAAATACAGACATATGTATAATATCTTGATAAATGTTATTATACAAGAACTCCACTAATTGTATATTATCTTCCCATGAGCAACCAAAGTCCATGAAACAAGATCTTATCATATCCACTAATGTTTAATCATATAATATGATTGCCTATACATATAAGGATGATATGTCATGATCATGGTAAAGTGGGTTCCATGAGCCTATTTCAAAGAGTTCCAAAATTGAGAAGTAAAACGAGGGTATCTTTCATAGAAAATAGATACTGTGACTCCATGAAACTTATCCACCTCCTGAATATACTACTTTTCTAGATAAAATACTATATTGGAATCCAAAATTGGGAGAAAGTGTGTCAATTTTTTGAGTCAATATGTTGGTACTAGGTCATGCATCGGAAGTCATTTGGCTTGGGAATTAGAATTTTTTATCCCTAGGTCGATGAAATTTCAACATCACTATTGATTAGAGCCCCAGTAGAGGATTGAGGATCTCGTGTAAATTTAAAAAGAACAAAAATAAATTCGAATAGTTACCTCATTCAAGTCAAAGCACGCTCGACTGAAAATTTTCACCGGTGATTGTTTCTTTAAGGATATAAGATAAAATTCCTCAAGATCATCTACAAATACTCTAGTAATTTTTTGGGATGCCAATCATAAAATTTGAGTACTAGCACGGAGCTCTGCTGATTCCTTCAATATCATGATGATCACCAAGATCTCATACCTTGGATCCATCAAAGTCATTCTCAAATCGATCGCTTAGTGAGATCATTTATATCTATAGGAAGTGGGAGAAGATAGAGAGTCTCTCATTCCTTTATAATTAATAGTAACTGAATGAGAGTATCTCTCCTACCTATATAGTGGGAGGCTCGAATACTCAAAAACTCAACCCCTCAGAAATAAAAATCCCACTAAATAAGCAGTAAATGACACATTATGATGAAATAATTGTATCATTAACATAATTTATATTTTATCACATACTTATAATATATAATAAATATATTATGTGATAAAACCCAAGTCATTAACTCAACTCATAATTCTCTCAATATTAAACAAACCTTGAGTATAATATTCATTTGTATAATATTTTTTTGTATTCACTCAATACCTTGTGAATACTTTTAAAAAATAAATTCAACCCATTTATTCTATACTTTAATAACAATTAATTCATTTATTCGTTGATGATAAATTACTTAGATAACTCTTAGACATTTTGGTGGGTCCCACTATGTCTAATACACCTATTCACTAGAATATGGCACACTCTTAATTACGCTATTGTGTGTGACCCTCTAGGACCTTATCTTGATAGTAGTAAAGACCATTCATAGACCAATAGAATAGTATAGAAACCCATTATGTCCCCTAAAGGAATAAGGAAAAGTCATATTGACAAAAACCTTTCCTACGAACACGCACTGTGTAATATAACCCCTTTATCTCAAAATATCTCATAAAGTAGGATGCACACTTGTGTCATCATCAATTGTTTCTTTTTTATTTGTTGATCTTACTATAAAGACTTACCTTAGACTACCTTGGATAAGGATTTTTGAACATACTTCCATCCTAATCAACCCGGACTGAGATGTCACTTCCTCAACTCAGAAGTGACAAATTCTATCATCAACATTTAACCAATGTCCCACCACCAATGACACACCCAACACAAGCTACCTCACCATGACTTCAATGTCATGGTTTTTCCTTGCATCAAAGTACACAATAAAATGGAACACGTTGATAATGATATCAATTTGGGAGACCAATAAACATGTTTGTAGATAGAAACATCCAATGACACACAAAACATGTGGTGTTCCTATTGGTGGGTTTTCCCTCATGATCTCACCTAGTATAGATCACCATGTGTGAACTTCATGAGAATAAGTCACAATGATTATGATCCCCCAGCACAAGATAGTCAAACATCATCTTTTTCCAGTCAGTATGATTTATCTATACCATAGTATATATTTTTAAGATTAGTGTCATAGTATCTCAAGGTTATCATTAGATTCTGGGAACTACTATAAACTTTTTATATAAAAATTAATCTATAAAAAATTTCATTTAAATAGTGGATTCATAAATATCAACACTATAATGGTAATTATACATCATTTATATCTCAATGCATGCATGAATTGGTTATCAAAAGTATTGTTTATGTTGGGTCTAGGGAACCCACTATTACAACACTCCCACTTGCATTAGAGCCAACTTGATGACTATCTGTGTTAGCTCTCACATGATTAAGATCATGTTTATTTAAAGTTATGGATTTCATTATGGGCCATCCATGTTTCCACTATGTAGTAATTCTTTTGTCTGTGAATTCACCTCATTGAGTAAAACCCCTTAAGATATGTAAACCCCAAGTATATATCATTTTTTCCACTATCTAAACATGAAATCTTGGATAGTAATAATAATAGAATTATCAGAATTTATAGTAAGATAAAACATTAAGTAATATGTGTGATTCAATGAACTGGAAAAATCAATGTACATTATACACTTCTTCTTTAGCCTCATCAGAAGCCACATTGTACTCAGTATTTGTAGATATGGATAACACTGGCTTGAATGAGCTTTTCATGCTAATTAACTTAGATTAACTGTGATATCAGATAGTGTTGGACTATAGTAAGACTAGTTTTTGTTCCTTTATAACTAGTATCCTTTTCTCTCCACATACTAGGAATACATCCCTTATACTTTCTTAAGTACAATCGGATAGTTCTGACGATTTCCCATGCATTTATCCTAGATTATACTGATATTTTCATAACATAGAATATATGATGGCAATATAATTTCTTATACATATCAAGAAATATGTGATTGATCTATCACATAAATGTATAGAATTCAACTTGCAACATTAATCTCCTCTTCTGTCCCATAAATGTATTCTTGGAGAGATTTATGTCATGTGACATTTGTAACAATTCTCCCTCAAATTGTTCCAATTTTTATTTTTTTTCAATACCTTGTCAGTATATATACTATTTATTGGGTTTAAGAAACTATTAGATCCACCTTAGTAGATATTGTTCCCTGGAACATAGGTTTCTACTTTAATTCAATCTATGAAGAATTACATTCATTCTGGCTTTAACTAACTATAAAACCAATAACTATTTTCCATATTTTGTCAAACACATTTTCCTTGGAAATCAAGTGGCACTCACACTAACCTCTTATAAACACATGAAAAAAATTCATTCCAAATGAATATTCTATGATCTTATTACTTAATTAAATCCAAAAATGAATTTCAATAACTTACACCCTTTATTGGAAATGTATGGGGTCACAATCCCTTTCTGGTTATGTCATATAGACGCTTTCCATGATTGGTGGTCTTAAACTCCAATGCCAAATTTAATGATCATAGAACATATCTATGATAAGTAAAATTCTTATAGATTTTTCTATAATGACTTGGTGTTTACAATAGAGAATTATTGGTACCACCCTTGTACCATCCATGTATAGTATCACTTGAATACCCACTGTAGTATTCAAAAAAATCCCCCTATACTTTGGTATATGGAATCCATTATTGAATTTTAATTGATCTTATAAATTTTAAAAATTTCCATTTATTGTTTACTTGTATGAATTATAATTCTCAATGAATAATGTATCATTGGTTGTAGTGAATATAAAACCATTACCATGGTTTAATTCTTCCTACATAGTATGTGTCTCTAGAATAATCATTTTCCACATTCTCTTGTGGAACTGGTTCCTATGTCATCTATTTGTGAATCTCTAGAATTGACTAAACCCTAGTCAAACATTCTCCCAATATATTGAATAAAGATGTGCACCCTTTAATAGAAATATAGTCTATAACATGATTATCAGTTTTCTTTCCTATGGATTATTGTTCAAAGAAACCTTTTGGATAATTAATTTAGATGCACAATTTTTTTTCTTAATGAAAAGTTTGTTTATATCCTCAAAAAACTCTTTGAATATAAACACATGTTCTTATGACATAATGGAATTATATCATACTATAAATTATATGATATCCATTTTTCATGATAGTTGGGATTTTTTAATGGGATTATATCTTTATTTTAGATGCATGTCTTGAAAAATAATGGAAGTATCTACAATAGATATAAGTTACAACATCAATACTCCTTTTACTTACATCGTGACAATGATGTGTATAAGAAAATGTGCATTTAGGAATTACTTCATGCTACATTATATTGATCAATTTAAAATTTATGTCCCATCATCAATCCTCCTTATTAAAATCAAATATTTGATGTTTATTAGGTAATGTTCATTTAGGAATTACTCCACACTACGTTATAATGATCAATGAATGCTTGGTCAGATATTATTCATCACGCGATCCTAAAGTAACACATATCTTCTAACCATACATATAAAATACTATATTTTCATATTCCTTATTAAACACTAAAAGGAATATTATGAAGTATATTTACCACTATCTTTCCATTGGAATGGTTCACACTCTTTAGCTGAACTAATTCTAAAAGATTTTCTGATTACCTTTATTTCTAAAGATTTCTTTTCCAAAACTAAATACATAAGTGTGTCAATAACACCTAAGGTATTTAACTCTAAAGAATATAAAACTATACTTATTATATACTTGGAAACTATTTATTTTTCTTGAAAAATTATTATCTTTCCAAAACTTGTTATATATGTCATACATTTTATATTCATCAATTATTTCCAATGATTCATGCATCACTAAACTATTGGTTGGGTATTAAATACTAAAAACATCATTCATTACAAAACTAGAATAATGTCTCATTTTTTATAATAGACACATGAGATAAATTTTCTATCTATAATCAATAAAATTTCTATTAGAATCATTAAACTTGGAAATTAGAAGCTATATACTTCTCACCGCTGACTTTGGAACCTCCCTTTATCAACCACTTATATAACACACCTTACTTATTATAATGTTTCTTTTCATACTTGGTTACTTTATTAAAATACATATATTTTATTGGTATATTGTATTTAATTCTCAATAAGTATAACAGAAAAATTATATTAAATTTATGAATATACCTGAAGAAGAAGCGAATATTTTCTCTTTGATTCAATTCATTTCATTTAAACATTCACAGACATATTTCATGACACGCAAAGAAAATAACCTCCATATTAATATCTTTCCTCTTTTCTTTAAATTATGTTGTGAAGGTGTCTTTTGTTTCACTATTTCCATTGGCATTTTCTCCTTGTATTTCAACCGGTTCACCATAAGAACTAATACATTCATTAAGTACTTATTTACTTGGTGGACCTTACCTAAAAGGTAATGATGAATTTTCTAATTTTACTTTTCCCTTTATAATAATAAATGAATCTAGATAATGTTGGTGATAAATATATAAGAATTTTATTCATTGAAATATTATGATCTATATTTCAATTTACACATATACATTGTAATGATCACCCATTCATATATCAAGTCAATTTCTCCTTGTAATCTTCATAGAGATGAGACAACATGATAAATAATCCATGTCCTGATGTTGTATCCACAACTCACATTTGATCTGGATGATAGCATTATGAGATAACAATAATGTGTGTCATACATGAGTCTCTTGTAATAATTTTTCTCACTATATCTTCCTAAAGAGGCCTAATAGGTTTTGGGCGCAGTAGAAGCGTGGTTGGGATGACACCCAACATTGATTTTTACCATGATCAATGATTATTTCAGGATCAATATGACGATGAACTCCAGTCTCCACGGAATAAAATAAAAGATCTAGAAAAAGAATAAAGTGGCCTGAAACCTTTGAGAATATCTTTCACATCATGTTTATAATTAATTTAATTAATTTCATAAAGATAATAATACCTGGATCTTCGTTATTTTCTTCGTTGATGATGTTGATCATCCGAAATGACCCTTCTGGATTATCTCGTTGCGCTTGTAAGGATCCAAACTAGAATAAATACAAAAAAAATGACTTTTTCCAATAGAAAAATACTAACAGACAATATATATGTTGGTAAAAATAAACAATTCAAACAGATGTTAAGTTCTATCAGTATTAAATTCAAGTACCAACATTTATTTTTACCAACAGATATATCTGTTGTTAGTAATTTTTTAATACAATCATATATTTTACCAACAATTAAATTTGTTTCTTTATCATATAAATACCAGTAGTTGTTTTATCAAAAAATGGATCTATTATTATTAATTATCATTAACAGTAGTTTTTTCCCAACATATAATTTTGTTGCTAGTATTTTTTGGTTACAGAAAAATCATCTAATAATAATTTTTTTACTACTATCCGTGATATTAAAAAAAATGATAAATATTTGAAATATATTTTAAAAAATAATTCATGATATTTTATATTCGGTATAAAATTAAAATTACATTTTAAATATATTTTATTTGAGGTTAAATATTATATGAGTGAGATTTTAAATACCATTCATATAAAATTTTAAAAAATTGAAAATAAAGTTCATCATTAAGATTTAATAATCCATTAAAAAATAAAATAAAATAAATAAAATAATTAATTAATCATATGCCTCTGCATCCTCTCTTTCTCGCCGCAACTCCCCCTCTTCCCCGATGGTCTCCCATTCTTCGTCCCTCGCCGCCCACACAGGAATCTCCACTCGTGTCACACTTCCGGTTCATCACTGTCGAGCGCAACTGCACCCTCACCCACACCCTCAATTATTTAGCATTTCTCACACCCCTCGTCGACATTCGATTTCTTTTTTCCTATTCCAGGTATAAAGACGAGGATCTGGGAGAAAATTAGACACAACCCCATTTCTCATTCAATCGGTCGATGTTTGGGCCGCTTATCAGGCATGAAATTCTTCTCTTTAGGTTTTAAGCACCTAAAATCATAGGTATCGAGTGTTTTAATTGAATTTAAGTTAGGGTTTCAGGGTGATTTCGATGAAAAAAATCATTATTGTCTGTAAACTCTGCGTGTAAACTCAGTGCATAATATCATTGTGTAATATGTGTGTGCAATATTTATCTCTATGTGCAAACTATGTGTAGGAAACCTGAGTCTCACAACCCAATCACTATCCACTCTAAATTAATGTTCTTGCATATATTTATTATCATCATTATCATTGTGTGTAAACATCAGTGTAAACTCAGTGTGTATTTTCAGTGTCTTACTTCATTGTTCAATCTGTGTGTTCAATATTTATCTGTGTGTATAAACTCAGTGTGTAAACTCAATGTGTAAACTCAGTGTGTAAACTCAATGTGTAATCTGTGTGTGCAATCTGTGTATGCAATATGTGTCTCTGTGTACAATTTTTGTATGTAAAATTAGTGTGTAATATGTGTATGTAAACTCAGTGTGTGAGTAGTGTCTATAATCTCTATTGTGGGGTTGTGAAGTCTATCAAAAGCTCAGGTGCCTACTTCGTCTATTCAAGATGACTGGTTGGGGCAACAAGATGGGTCCCAAATTGGGGATTTGAAATCATAGATGATCATTGCTGGGCACTACCGGTTCGATGTTGGGACCGTTGAGATCTAAAATCCACTCGATTGATGAATATGGGTTTGTCTCATGGTAGTAGCTTGTGTAGAGATCCATCATTATAATATTAGGCATGCAGTTTGTTTGTTCGTTCAAGGATGAATGTTGTACTGATTCAATTGGAATTGTCTGTTCATTCAAGGAGAGGTTTGATTTGGTGTAGTTAGTTAAAGTATGCTGCATTGATAGTGATTTTTAGTAGAACTAGCATAAATTTACTGGATCTATTTTCTGGTATTGAATTTTAGTGGTTTTCAGCTTATGTTTATTCATTTTTTTCATGCTATTGAGTTGTTCGGGTGGTTCGAGTCTGGCCTAAGGACACTTACTCGAGCCAAGGAGCTAGTTCGTGTGGACAATGAGTTGTTTGGGTTGTGAAGATTGAGCTAATTATGGGTTCCACCAGCACTAAAGGCATATCGGGATATGGTTGTTTGGAGTTTTTCCTTTTTGTTGGAGTTATCTTCTATCTTGAATTGAAGTGTACATATCATCTGATGGGAACACTTGAGGATGGGGGAACAAGCAGCATTGGCCGAGAAGGTTAGGGGAGCTCTCTTACAGGTGTTTGATTAATTTCTTTAGTGATGTTACTGGGGGTTTAGAGATGTGCGAATGGATATTAAATAGTACATATCACATGAAAATTGGTGTTCCCTAACTAAGAAAGAATATATAATATGGGGTTGTTGTGAGTTGGCTGCAATAAAGTGATACACGAACATTTGTTTAGGTTTAGTTAGGGATTTTTTGGCTACAGGTTTACTAATATTTAAAGGATGATTGGATGGAGGAAGTCATAGTTCAGGAGGAATTTAAGAGGGAATGAATGCAGCAGGTGATGGGGCATTCTGCATTCCTGACCAACCATTCCATACTGCTGCAAAACTGAGAGCAAGATATAGAACTTCCAAGATGGAGTTAAAGGAAAACTCAATGGATCTAGAGCTACACATTGAGTGGATTTTCTTCTTCTTCCTTATTTATTTTTATATTTTCTGGTTCTTTCTTCCATTTCTATGCTGCCATCTAAAATTGATTATTAATTTTAGAATGAATGGAGTTTGAAATCATCAAGGGGATTCTAGTAAACTCAGTGTGTAATATCATTGTGTAATCTGTGTGTGCAATATTTCTCTCTATGTGAAAACCGTGTGTAGGAAACCCAAGTATCACGTCCCAATCACTATCCACTCTAAATTAATGTTCTTGCATCTATTTACTAGCATCATTATCATTTACAACCAATATTTCAGCATTACCTTTTCATTGCTTTTTTGTTATCATTTTAGGACCCTTATTCATCCTGTAATGTTGGTTAAATATTTTTTGTAGGAAACCCAAATCTCACATTTTATTTTCAATTAACCCTTGCAATAATGTTGGCACCATAGATTTTATCTGAAGACCTAGTCTTGGTGCATTGCTGTTTTTTCTTATACAGGATTGCTAGTTCACGTTGTCCAGGCCACAGGATGAAGGGGTTCGTATGGAAGAAGAATAGGTTATAATCCTATCATATGATTGATGAAATATTGAAGGGGGTTCACTATGTTGATGTTACACTGACTGGAGACCACAGGTTTGTGTCAATGAAAATATCCGAAACTCTTAGTTCTGTAGCAGTACTGTTGATTTCTAGAACATGGTTTTGAGATACTACTGACCAGAGTTTGTGGCTGGTTTATTCTGAATCTCGATAGGATTATGATTTTTTTTCTCACATTTTTAGTTCCTAGTGGATGAAGTTCATTATAGGTGGTTCGATAAGGTTAAAAGATGAAATTTTCTCACTTCAACAGAATTCATTAAAGGGGAATCAAACCGGACAAGTGGAGAGCTAAACTAAAAGTGGTAATGAATTTATTATGAGCTAACTAAAGCCACCACATGATACTGCCACGTGGAAAATTGAAACATAAATGAAAGGTAAATTCTATCATGTGTTGTCATTTTATGTTTAGATAATCTTCATGTTAAGATAATCTTCATGTTAATTTTTATCATGTGTTGTTATTTTCTGTTATGTTGTCATGGGTTGTTTTTTGTTGTTGTGGTCACTGGGTCTTCTGGTTTTTTTGTATTGTTGTTGTCACTGGTTATTTTTCTATCATGTGTTATGGATGTTTTTTGCGTTCACTGGTTATATCCTCTTATTGTGGTCACTGGTTTGATTTTATTTTTGTTGTTTATATCACACATTATTATTTTTATATAATGTATTTAGATTAAAACTGTTTGTTAAGGCCAATGTTTGGGTGATCAACATGTTGCTTACGATGGTGCCTCTCTAAAGTAGAGGGAGCTCATGTCATGTGTAGCTTCAAACATAGATGGGTGTTCCACCACAAAGGGATGGTGATGTTGTGCATTTTTAGATCCAAAGCAGCATATGATAGCTTGTGTGAAGTGTGGAGGATTCCAAATCTAGTTTCTTTTGTGGTTGGTTCACATTGGGTGCAGCACAGATCTCTATGTCAGGTCCACTACGTGCTTATTCATTACTACTTCTACTCAGTGATCATTTTGAGATTTTTTTTCGGTGGGCTAGTGCTAACATTAGAGGCTAGTAGGGTATATTTTTTAGACTGTCATTGGTTTGTGTTAGATGCATGTCTCATGTCAAGGCATCTTATTTTTGCTACTTGTTTATTTTTGGTAACATGTTTACAGCTATTAGGGTAGCGTGTTCAGGATACCATTGTTCACTCATTATACATCGAGCAGGTATGCCCATTTCTCTTTCCATGTCTTCTTCAAAGTGTTTATTTGTTAAAAAATTTCCTGAACCAAACACAACCTTATTTCAAATCATTTGGAGAGGTGGAGTGATTCATATTTGTTTGTTGCAGATGGACTGAATGTTGTGGCAGGAGTAGGCCATGGTTAATGGGAATATCCGCCCTTACCAGATTCATGTGATGTCAACATGAATGATGAAAAATGATCACTATGTAAATAATTTTTTTATACCTCCATTTATTTATATTTTAATTTCAATTCATGCAGATATTTTGGTCTGATTTGATCTGGAGGTGGATCGCTGGTCTTGAGGCATGGATGAGTTGTTGTTCGCTGGTATTTGGTGTGTCATGGCTGGGTTGTTTCATTTTAAATGGGTTTTTAAAATTTTTTTACAAAAGGGATATGGTTTTCAATATTTTTAAAAATGGGTCTGAGATGCGTGAACCCCGTTCATGCATCCTCCTGAGAGGAAGGATGCGTGAACGGGGTTCACGCAGCCCACAGAGGGCTGAAATAAAAAAACAGCAATATGATATAAATAAATATTAATTAAATATATAAATAAAATAGTAATAAATATAAACAAAATATTTGTCAATATTTATAAATAGTAATTACAAACTAATAAACTTAAAGTAAAAAATTAAGAAATATTAATAAATTTCAATTAAATAATAGAAAATATTAAAATAATTTTAATAATTATTAATAAATATTCATGAATAATAGATATTCATTAAATAATTATTAATAGATATTTTTGGTGCACTGCTCGATTTGAGAAATAATGTCGTCCTCTACCAACTGATCATGATACCACATGAAACAAGAACTTATGCACTTATCATCAAGGGTAATTCAAATTTATTTCAGGATGAAGATATTAAATGTGATATGTAACTTTTATTAGAATAATCAACCTAAAACTCATACACTAACTTTAAAAAATAGATCAAAAATATTCAAATGCAAAACAGAAGGATAGGTGGCCTTTGAGCGCATTCATACTTGAACTTTTCGTATGTCTTTGATTAATTGAATTACAACCACTTATTCAGTTTATTTTTTTGTTAACAAAGGAAGAGGGATTTAGAAAAACATTCCGCCTTCAATAAAATGATCTTCCAGAACATTCTACAGTAATTAGGTTTGATTCTAATTAATATACTAATTCTGGCAGTAATTTCATATTTCTTCATTTATCTCCCCCTCAAGGGAAACACTCATAAACATCTTTATAATGGTGAATTTTTCCAATAATGGTTTTCAAGATGTTCTAATGCAGAGAATACACTAGAATTTATCTTCGTCTTATGAATGTCGAGATTTGAAAACTTGTATAACTTCATCAAGGATGATCTTCTACAATACTTATTTTTCAGGATACCAAATCATGATATGACCATGATGATATCTTCTTTATACTTATTGTTTTGGATATTCTAACATATATTCTTAAAATTCATCAATGATGACCTTCTTCCTTATCAATGGAGTTGGTCCTGTTTCGATAGTATTCATGATTGTACATCTGAACATTTGTTCTAATTTATATTGGGTAGCATAGATCCCTTCCCATTACATTTGGATTTTTGTGTTGATTTGTTTCCCTTATTAGTTTTCATGGATGGTGCAATCTTAACCCTCTTAAAGGTTGTTTCTTATTCTAGAAGAATATGAATTCAATCTTTTTGATAATATTCATAATTTTATTACATGATGGAGGTATTTTAATAGTAAAATCCTCTAGTGAATATTGTGTACCGGTAAAAATTGTTTCCTTTTATAAAGTCTGAATATGTATCTTCTCAAAATTGTCCAAATGAACTTCTAATTCATATTGTAGTTATTCTGATCTTCAATCATAATCATCTACTCTTCACAAATATCCATTATTCATTCAAATTATTCTTCATGCAATTTAAATTTTTTAAACAAATAATCGTGTTCCATGATATTCTAGGATTTTACATCTAATTTTAAATCATTGAGATCAATAATATTTTTCAAGATTTCTTCAAGTTCACTCATCTTTTCATCCAGAATCTATTTGATTTCAAAATAATTAATATAATTAATATTTATTAATTAATTTAATCATATTATTTATTATACATATATATATATATATATATATATATTGGTAGATAATTTGATAACAGTAAGATACTTATTAAAAAAAGAATAGAAGTCTATAAATGATAACAGTAAGACACATACAAAATGTATCATAAATCAAATATCAACCTAATCTACGCCTCTGGCATGGATTCTCCTCTTTCCCACAGCCAGGCGTTTACTAGATGCGCCCACGCCATGTCTGTCTATGTCTGTGCTCTGGCATACGCTGCGCATCCTCATCGACAGCCACCTCCACATCCTCCTCTGTGACAGGTGGTGGATGTACAGTCTCACTGACTATACCCTGGCCCGCATCTAAGGATAGTGGATGTTGGCTGGAACTCTCACCAACATAGGAAGTAGATGGCTGCTCTGCTGCGAATGACTGTAATAAAGCATTGATCTCAAACCAGGTATCGTCTGTATGTACCTGTGGTTGTGCCTGAGAAGTTGGAGGAGCATCTGACTGATCATGCTGAACACCCTCCTCCAGTGGAACAATAGCATGTGGATTAGAAATCGGGACACCCTCCTGTAGAACAGCAGCATCTATAACAGGGTCGTCACCCCCAGGTACATCTATGTGAGGCTCATCAGGCTCTGCGGCCTCTGCAGTAGGTGGTGGATCAAAGAAAATGCCATGATAAATCACGTTCATCGACGGAATTAGTTGTGCCACAAGGGTGTGAAAATATGTCGGATCAAAGGCAGCTCTCTCCACTAGATCAGACATATGAAGTAGATGAAAAATACGAGCATCCTGCGAAAAAAAATTTCTTTGTTAAGTAATATGAATAAAAAATCGGTTGAACAGTGGAAGGAAGAATGCATACCAACTCATGAAAGACCTGTCTGTGTCGTGTCAGAAATCTGACTGGGGACCTGATGTACCAACCTGCATAATCTATCTGATTCGTCAAATGAAAATATACTGTCCCTTCCCCTCACAACTGGGACTCCTGTCGTCTATCCCATAATGCAACATATCTAGCATGGTATCTCCTCCAATCAAAATTCCTCTTCCCTGACATCTTGAGGGAATGCAATGAATCCAACTGATTGGGCGGGTCAGGAACTGGCTGAAGGAATCCAAAATGCCTCATAACCCTATCTGTATGATTCCACTCAACTATATGAAAATGAATCAGTAGAACCCTGCACGAGCCGATAGCAAGCATCTTTGTACTGTACGACGACAGACTCTGAAGGATATCATCTGTATATGGCATCCATGTAATCTGAAATAAAAGATAACTAATCAATTAATAAATGGATAGATGTACAGTAAAGAGTAAATATTTATCAATATAAATAATAATCACTTACATCGTCTGGTCTAATTTTGTCTAACATAAGTCTGTAGGCGTGAACATCATGTCTGGGAGAATCTTAATGTCGATGCGCCTGACTCCACCTGTAGATAACATTTTTATTTTTATATTTCATAATAGAATCTTATTCAATTAAGTTAGATATTAAAAGGAATTAATAACATACCAACGTCTACGTGGAGCCTATGCTACAATATCAACGGGTAATGGCGCATGGGCATGTGGAGATAAATGAGGGATGTGCTCCCATACCCACATCTACAGAAGAACCATAAATCCTGTGATCTGTATCTTATCGATGTGACATGCGCTGCATAGGGCCCTGTATGTATATGCTAGGCAGGAAGACCCCCGGCTATACCGGTCTGCCTGGTCCAAATTTTCCAAAAAAGATAAATACATCAGGTGCACAAAAGTAGTAGAGTGGTCAACAAAAAGCGTTTATGCGCGTGCAAATCACAGCATGGTGATGTCATCAGCATCATCTGGTAAATGTGTGAAGTTCTAGTCTAACCAAGGCATTTGCAATCTACCACCAACAATGGTTCTGCCATCATCCTAGACCTCTATGACCAGTAGCCTATGAACAAGCTCAGAAAAATCTGATGGAACACGTCCTGTTAGAGCATGCTCGTCGATAGGGAGGCCCAACATAATGGCCACATCCTGTAACGTAATAGTCATCTCCCCCACACTGAAATGGAATGTATGCGACTCTGGCCTCCATCTCTCTACAAGTGTGGCAATGAGCTGATGATCAAGAAATATGAAGTCACACATCACAACTCCATAGAATCCAGCTCGATGAAGATGGGGGACGATAGCGGGAGGTGGTGCGGTATGATGGAAATGGTGAGATCTGCGTACACTCAAGGGAGGCACAGGACGTCCCTCTAAAAGCAGCCATGATACATGAGTATCTTGAGATGTAAGAAATGGAAAACCTTTCATCTGCACACATGATATCATCGTTACTTTTTAATAGTGAATTTAATAAAAAGTGTAAACTTTTATTTAAAAAAATCTACAACAAGCAAAATAAGGTAGAAAATAAAGCAGCAGTGATGAAAAACCTGCATTGAAGATGTGGAATCATGATGTATTCATTTTCGTTCGGTGTTTATTTTTTTAATAGTTTTAGTATCATAAAATTCTTTATGATAAAATCCAAAAATTGTAAACTTTTATTTAAAAAAATTTACAACAAGAAAAATAAGGTAGAAAATAAAGCAGCAGTGATGAAAAACCTGCATTGAAGATGTGGAAGGATGATATATTCATTTTCATTTGGTGTTTATTTTTTTAATTGTTTTACTATCATAAAATTCTTTATGATAAAATCCAAAAATGAGACAAACCAAAATTCAAACATCTCAAAAATGGAGCAGGTCAGAAATAAAAGGATTCAATAATGAAACATTCACATACGAAACAACATATACATATTAATGATATGGTACATAGACTTGATCATGGATGACGAGATGTGGAACTTTGTCCTTCCACTTGGGGATATCTCTTACTATTATGTCCTTTTGCGTGACAAATATTACATCGTATTCTCCCTCCTCGTTGTCGAGGCCAATCCATCTCATTTCTGATGGGAGTTGACTTCGGACTTCCTCGGGGCCGCAACCTGGTAGCATGAAGCCAATAATTTTAAAAATGACAGAAATTGAAAAAATCATAAATTAAACCAAAACAAACTTATGAAAACCTGGAAATATCAGGGATGATGGTCGGTTGATCAGTAGGAAATGTGATAGAATGGAAGTCACCAACAGGCATCCAAGCAGTACTATAACAGTTAACCAAAGTGCTCATGTGATACACCGGGTCAACATATGGCTCCCATGATATATTTATCAAAGCGCAAGCTGCGATAACGTGTTCACATGGATATCTCAATGCCTAAAAGCAGCTGCAATCACAGTACCTGTTGTCCAACATCACGACAAACACTCCACCAGTAGTGCATGTAGCCTGGTTGTACCATTATCTTACCCGAAAGATTCTCTTTTCCCTGTCAAAGGCTATAACATTCCATCTTGAAGCCTCATTCTGTATCCGGTCATTATAACTTTGAAAATGTTGAGTAAAATGCATTCCATTTTGCATCCTCTGGTAGGCCTTTTGGGACCGGTCAACAAAGTAGTGAACACATCTAAAAAATGTCTCTTGCACTAACCCAGTGATTGGGGGTTTGTGCACACCCTTGAGGACCCCATTTATGCACTCCACTATATTAGTGGTCATATGCCCATATCTCATGCCACCATCGTTTGATAATGACCATTTTTCCTTTTAAATTTGCATCATATATTCATATACCTTCTCATTAACAGTTTGAATCTCTTCAAGACGTCGATCAAACCTTTCTTATTGGGGTTCATATACTAAAACCATAAGATAATAATGTATTAAAATGGATATTAAATTTTGTTAAAAAAAGAAAGTTTAGTAAACTATACCCAACTTGAGGATCGCCTTCTTTATGGCCTCATCTCTAACATGCTTATACACATTACTTGTAATATTTCTAATGAAATAATGATGATAAGCATTCGGCTCAGTCCAGGAAACCCCATCACTACTCACGGCCTCTATAATCGCGTGATGGCGATCATATATCAGACACACGCCCTATTTTTTCATGACATGAACATGTACACATGCCAAAAACCAGCTCCAGCATTCAAAAATTTCTTTTTCAACAATAGAATAATCAAGTGGAAGAGGAGCGCGATTACCATCCAGTGTGGAAGCAATGAGTAGAACACCTGTATACTTTTTGTAAAGGAATGTGCCATATACCTGAATAAATTTTTTACAATAGGGAAAGGAAATAATGCATGGTCTGAATTCCCAAAAAAGCCTATTGAACTTCACCTTCGACCGATCAACTCGATGATTCTGGGATACATACTCAACATTGACCAAATGATAAACAATATGATTGTTGAGAGACAACAATTCCATAAGTTGTGGCAACATCGCATAAGATTTATCCCAATCACCATACACTTTTACAATGGATTTCTATTTTTTATTCCAAGATTTGTTGTATGATATCTTATAGTTATACAACTCTTGAATTATTTCCTGAACAAGGGAAATAGGAACATCCTGACATGTTTGTATCATCTCACAAATAACAGTAGATATAAACTCTGCATCAAGGGAAGATTGATCTTGTGCCAAGCTGGGATGCAGACAAGTGTGCGGGCCTTCTAATTTCGTTATCTTCCAACATCCATAATATTTATCAAATATTTCCCTTAATCAAAATTTACATTATGACCCATATTTTTCACAACAAATGAGATATTTGGTCTTCTTTGACTCATAAACCACAAATGTGAAATGTCGCTCAATATGGTATTGCTTTATCACATTTTTAATGGCCATTTTACTTTCGAACTCATGCCCAACATATATGGCATTATCATTTGATGCAGGCCTATTCCCTATAATGATACGGAATTCAGAAGCCGGTTTAATGACATCCTATTCAAAATGTTGTTCACGAGACATTCCTTCAACTAAGGAAATCAAAACTAAAGGCTGATTACCACTAACTGGTGTATGTAGTGGATGTATATCTCTCAAAGGAACCTCAGAAGGTTCATTCCCCACCACATCATCTCCTGATGACTCCCCATATTCTTCTTCCTCAGATAAACTTCCATGCACTATATCAGCACACAAAGGGATTTCATCTACATTTCCTTCCAAATTTTGATCATCTTATTCATAACATTCTTCCATAAGAGTCATATGAGGAGGAGGCAATGAATAAGACTTCTGTGAAAGATTGGCTTCTACAAAGCTCACAAAGAATGGTTCTGTAGTAATCGATCACACCACATCAATATCAGAAATGACAAAAAATAATTCCATCAAACCATTAATACACTGTTAACTGAATAACAGAGAAGCCTCCATCCAATCCTCGTCATCGACTATAGGGTACTCGCTGTGCCACAGATGCTTAGGATATTGAATATTTCGGTATCTAATTGAAGTGATTGCTTGTTTAGCTCTCAGTTTTAACCGACTATGAATATTATTACGAACTGCATCCAATGTCATACAACCATGGAGATTTAGCACTCTGGAAGGTGGACCACTGTAGCTAAAACCCTTCTCGGTATAAATTACCTCACCGTTGCAATATATTTGCGCAGAAATAATTACCTATAAAAAATAATTTAAAAAATATTATATACTACATTAAAATTTTAAATTATTTAATTTGGTTTTGATTAATTGATTATCTTGAGACTTTTTTTATGTTTTGATTTATCACTATTAAGGTATAGTGATTGTGATATTATCACAAAATCAAATTTAATATAATGTTCATAAAGTTTAGTTACTTATGAATATATAATCATGACTTGATCTTGAGACTTACGATTAGTTTATCATTATCTGACAAACTAGCCACAACCTATGGGTGGAATCCTATCTCTATTATCAAATATTTCAGCAACCACCAATCTCCTGTCAAACAGCAATGCCTCCTCTCGAACGAGTTCTCGAATGCCTCTTCGCAGACACCTCTTCGAGGAAGCCAGTTCGGGGACACCTCTTCGGGGGCGTCTATCTTTTAATTACAAATTTACTCACATGCATGTGAGGGGGTCTAGGGGTATGAAATACATAAATTTTTTTAAGTGGACACGCAGGTCCTTACACTTACTGAGAGATGACTTTCAGGTCATCAATGCGAAAAACATGCAATTATTACAAATTGAATAACCACATACACAAAATAAAACATGCAATTTCAATTATGCATGGTCGGTCATCTCAAGATTAGTCATCACTCATACCTTGTTTTTTGGTATTATTATTATATAATCCATATTATATAACTTTATCTATTACTAAATGAAATGTATATTAAATACTATACCTCTTTTCCAAAAATTTAACTTCATGTGTATATATATATAATTATTAATAACATTTAATAAATTTTATTATAACTAATATAATTGAGATTTACATAATAAACACTTTCTTTATTTTAAATTTTATGAAATTGTAATGTTTTTTTGGTCATTCTTCTACTTTTCAAAATATAAGTAAATATATTTTCTACTTCATCGATTAAAAATATTATTACTAGTAAATAAAAGTAATATAATTTACACTTACATCAAAACCATTCATTAAAATAAACTTCTCTAACATAAATTACTTTTCATAAACATTCAACATTTTAAACATAACATAAAACATTCAATATTCAAACAACATACATTCAAAAAATTAAATCATATAAACATTCAAAATCCAGAAAATTAAATCATAAAAAACATTACACATCGTGCATAACATATGAAATAAATAAATCATACACACAATTAAACATACAAATGAAATAAATAAACACAATTAAAACAATTAAAATGTTAAATAGAAATTTTACCTCTATAAAAGCAGCAAATATTTGTTGAGAAAGAATTTCTGTAGGGCTCCGCAACAAAATCCAGAGGAGAACAATGGTTTTTGAGGGGGGGAACCTCCTTTTATAAACTTTCTCAGTGGGATGCGTGAACCCCGGTCACACATCCTTCAGCTATTCTGCGAAGGATGCCTGAACGGGGTTCACGCATCCCTGTCGCGGCTCAGATACGTGAACCCCGTTCACGCATCATCGACGCAGAGGGATGCGTGAACCCCGTTCACGCATCCTTCACATACCATTTGAAGGATGTGTGAACGGGGTTCATGCATCCCATCGAGGGGGAAACAATGCGTGAACGTTGTTGACACATCTTTCCATGGTGAAGGAAGCGTGAACGGGGTTCACGCATCCAAGGCCCATTTTTAAAATTATGTGAACCCCGATCCCATTTCCCGAATTCTTTTTTATAAAACCCAAAAAAAACTCAATGTTGGTTGTTGATCGCTGACATGGATGGGGTGCTGCTGTTTGTTGGTTCTTACTGGTCCCTAGTGTGGCATGGATGGGATTCTGGCATGGATGAGCTTGCTGATCCTTGGTGTGGCATGGATGCGCTTCTATCACGAGGTGATAGGGGGTGTGGGGCATGGGATTGATCATGTTGGGGGTTTGATTTTGTATTGATTAATTTTGAATTAAATTTCATTATTAATATAATTATTATTTTTTTATTTTGAACATGTGTGAAAATGTTTCTCTAATAATTTAAAAATAGTGTTATATATGATAAATTAATAAATATAATATGAAATTTTATTAGAAATAAAAATTTATAATTTTTATTAAAATTTGATTTATAAACAGATATTATATGTCGGTAATATTATTACCAACAGAAAAATTTGTTATTAAAAACTATTTCTAAACATTTAAACCAACATATATATTATCTATTGGTATTATTATAATTGTAACATAATGATTTTATCTATCACAAAAACATTTAGCAGCATAGTTTTTACCAACAGTTTAGTGAAAGGGACATATATGTTGATAAAATGTTTTAGCAATAGAAAATGTACTTTTACTAACAGATATTACCCCATTGGAAAAAGTGAAATATTTTTTAGTGAATCCCTCTAGCGGTGATCCACACGTGCTCAGATGGCCTCCGATCGACATCGCTCATTCTCCAGGTGCTAGTGCGGCGAAGCGACTGTCTTGTGTCGGTCATTCTTGATCGCTTGTTCTTCGGTCTTGAATAACGTCTCTCGTTCCTGAGAGGGGAGTGAAGAGGATTCGAGAGAGAAATTGTTTGGCTCAACAATTCTCAATTCACCAGGCATGTGGTGTGGTGTATGACACAATATGCGTACTTGTCTATTTATATATATGGAATTTCAGTTACAATATTTAATTGCATAGTAAAAAATAAATACATTCATGACTTTAGAGAAAACTCATGCATTTAATAATAATATCGCGTCGTTATTTATGGTGCGTCAATTTGCGCAAAACGGAATTATAAATTTCGCATCACAAAATAATAGCAGCGTTATTTTAATTTGTGTCAACTAGTTAAATAATTATTTATCATCTTGCAAATAATTATTTTACTATCGGACCGACCATGGTCTGCTCAAACTCCACTTCCATTTAGTGAACACTCGAATAAATAAATAAATAAACTATTCTCTTAAAGAAATATTTTATTTACAAACTTGTAAATAAATATTTATTAAACGTTCAATAAAATAAGTAAATATATTTTATTTAATTCATGCGATCATTTTAACTTCAATAAAATTATTCCACGGGCTTGAGAATAATATTTATTTCATAAATTAAATTCAAATAGAATTTAACCGAGACCACCAAAAACACTTAGTGTGTGACCCTCTAGGATTCTTTCTCATTGGAATTAGGTGGGCTTGCCTAAAGTCCAAGAGTACTTTCTAGAAACGGGTCAAGGCACCCAAGATAAATAACATAAAGTTGCAACAACGACATCCACATATGATCGCTCACTATGTAATATAATCCTTTTGTTGCAATATCTCATCAAGCAAGTTTCATGATTGTGTCATCAACTTTTATGCTTGATACGTCATTCTTTGACTACCTGAAATAAACTCGTCGTTACACCATGACCATGGAATTTTGCACGACGGTTCTATTTCAATCAAAGGTCCGAGATATCAACTTCCCTAAATGGAAGAGAAAAATCCTTCCTCGACTTATCTATTAATAACATGCCACTCGTAACGCACCCAACTTACCCTACTTCCTGCCAAATGTATGCATAATGGTTTTCGTCATTAAATCAAAGTGTGTAAGTCATGACACATATTAATGATAATCTTAAAGTATAAGGATCATTACACACGCTCGCAGATAGAAATATTTGATGACACTAAAACGTGATAAATTCCTACTAGCGGGTCTGTTCTCATAATCTCATATCTTGGAGATTACCAAGTGAAAACTTCATAAGAGGAAGTCTCACCTGCTTACGAGTACTCGCACCTGACAGTCTACATGCTATGTGTCCCATCATAGCATGTCATCCAACCGCAGAACTATATTTAACAATATTGTTATAGCATTTCATGGTTTTCATCATAGCGGGGAACTATCATGACCTTATCAATAGAGCAACTACTCTAGGACACTATTACATCATAGTCATGCATAACAATGAAAAATATGTAATAATACAACAAATATCCATGTAATCAAAGTAAAACTAGTTGGTTCTAGGACACTAACTCTTACAAACTCCCACTTGGACTAGAGCCAACTGCCTATGACTTTCAGTCCTCTAGACCTCACATGATGGTCACGTTTCTTCTGAGTCAAGGCTTTATTCAAGGGTTTCTCCACATTGTCTTCTATGGAAATACTGCTCACTACAGCTTCACCTCTCTGAGAAAAAAACTCTCAAGATATGATACTTCCGAAGTATGTGTTTCGTCCGCGGATGTACCCTTGACTCTTTTGAGAGAGCCACCACTGTAGTATTATCACTATACAGTGTGATGGGATCTTTACTACTAGGTATCACATCTAGCTCCTGGATGAAGATTTGCATCCAAACTGCATCTTTAGCTTCCTCAGAAGCTGTGATATACTCAGACTCTGCTGTAGAATCTGTGACCACACTCTACTTTGTGCTCTTCCAGCTCACTGCACCTCCATTCAAAGTAAAGATGTATCCCATTTGCAACTTCATGTCATCTTGATCAGTCTGGAAACTAGCATCTGCATATCCTCTTATGACTAGTTCCTCATCTCCTCCATAAACCAGAATCATATCCTTAGTATGTCTCAGATACATTAGGATAGTCTTGACTGCCATCCAGTGACGGTCACCTGGGTCATCTTGATATCTGCCCACCGCACTCAATGCATAGGCCACATCCATCCTAGTACATAGCATGAAATACATGACTAATTCAATCACTGATGTGTATGGAGTCCTTGCCATTATCTTTCATTCCTCATATGTCTGAGGACACATTTTCTTGGAAAGATGAATGTCATGTGACGCAGGAAACAATCCCCTCTTGGATTGTTCCATACTGAATCTCTTCAGTATCTTATCAATGTATGTAATTTGACTTAGGCCCAGAAATATCTTGGATCTATCACGATAGATCTTGATCCCATGAATATACGCTACCTCACCCAAGTATTTCATAGAGAATAATTGATTCAACCATTCCTTAATAGACTGTAAGACTGGTATCTCATTTCCAATAAGTAATATGTTATCAACATATACTATTAAGAAAACGACTACATTCCCACTAAACCGTTTGTAGGCACAAGGCTCACATTCATTCTTGATAAAACCAAATTCTTTTATGGCTTCATCAAAATGAATGTTCCATGACCTGGATGCTTGCTTTAATTTATAAATGGATTTCTGAAACTTGCATACCTTATTGTCATCCTTTGGATTCACAAACCCTTCATGTTGTATCATGTAGACATATTTCTGAAGGTTCCTACTAAGGAATGTTTTTTTGACATCCATTTTCCAAATCTCATAGTCATTGTAAGCTACAATGACATGTAGAATTCTGATGGATTTCAGCATTGCAACTGGTGATATGGTTTCATCGTAGTCAATTCCTTGATGTTGTTTAAACCCTTTTGCAACCAGTCATGCCTTATAGGTACTAACTTGTCCTTCCATGTCTAATTTCTTCTTGAATACCCATTTGAAACCAACAAGCTTTACATCAACTGGAGGATCTACCAAAATCCAGACTTGGTTTTGGAACATGGAATCCATTTCAGAATTCATGGCTTCTTGCCACTTGGCAACGTCTGTTCTACTTACTGCTTCCTTATAGGTTAGAGGATAATTATTATCAACTAATAATGAGTCACCATCCTCGGTAACTAGAAAACCATACCATTCTGGTTCTCTAACCTCTCCTGTACTCCTACGTAGTACTTGGGTCTCTGGAACAAATTCTTCTTCCACGGGACTTTGTGGAATCTTTTCCTGTACCAAATCTTGTGTACCTTGAGCCTTTACTTCATCGAAGTCTATCTTTCTCCCACTATCTCTTTTGGAGATGTTCTCATTCTCATAGAATATGGAATGTCTTCCCACTATAACATTTTTTCTGAGGGGTTGTATAAGTAATATCCCCTTGTTTCCATGGCGTATCCGATAAAGGTACACTTTGTGCCTTAGGGTGCGAGTTTGTTACCTAAAGAGGCCTTAAAAAATGCTTTGCTACCACACACATGTAAATTCGATAACATGGATTTTCTTCCACTACATAACTCATACGGAATACCATTTATCGATTTAATTGGTACTTGGTTTAGTATGTGTGTCGTTGTTTGTAACGCATACCCCCAAAAGGATAATGGAAGACTTGCATGACTCATCATTGATCTCACCATGTCCAATAAGGTGTGGTTCCTCCTTTCGCTTACACCATTACATTGAGGTGTGTAAGGAGGAGTGAGTTGGGATAGGATCCCAAACTCTCGTAAGTAATCAATGAAGTCCTGATTAAGATATTCCCCACCTCTTTCTGAGCAGAGTTTCTTAATCTTCTTACCAAGATGGTTCTCAACTTCATTATTGTATTCCTTGAACTTATCAAAGGAATCCGACTTATACCTCATTAAGTAGATATATCCATATCTACTAAAATCATCAGTAAAAGTTATGAAGTATGAGTACTTACCCCTAGATTTAACTAGAAATGGTCCACACACATCGGTATAAACCAATTCAAGAAGCTCTTTAGCCCTTTCACCTTTCCCACCAAATGGGGCTTTGGTCATTTTTCCTTGTAAACATGCATGACATGCGCTAAGTGGTTTTAGTTCAAAAGAATCTAAATATCCATCTTGATGTAACTTTGCCAAGCATTTCTCATTTACATGACCTAGCTAGTGATGCAAAAGTTGGGTGTGGTATGAGTCATCTGAAGTATCTTTGTCATCGATTGTCATTACTTAGTTTGTGTAATCCAAGACATAAAGACCGTTGTATAAATGTGCCCTACCAAAACAAATGCTATCTTTATAAAAGAAGAAACATTCATTTCCAAACATGAAAACGAATCCATCTATATCTAGTCTGGATACAGAAATTATGTTTTTGGTTATTGAAGGCACATAAAAACAACCCTTTAACACCAAGATCATCCCAGTTGGAAACGTGAGGTGGTAGTCCCCGACAGCTACAATAGAAAGTCTGGCTCCGTTGGATGCTCGTAGATCAACCTTCCCTCAATCAATCTTCCTGAATCTACTTGGTACCTATATTTCGATACATATGTGAGCACCACAAGCTATATCTAATACCCAATTTGTAGAAATAGATAGATTGCATTCGATAAAAAATGCACCTGAAGCTTCCCCTTACTTCTTAGGTTGGGTGCAGTTCTTCTTCCAGTGGCCCTTCTTGCCACATGAGAAACAAATAGCCTCGTGTTCTCTTGCCTCCCCTTTGATCTTCCTTTTCTTGGAAGGTCGTGAAGAAGCTTTGGGATTAAAGCTCTTCACCTTCCCTTTCCCCTTATTCACCATAAGGACAAAAGGCTTTTCACACTTCATATCTTTGTCCACTTGGTGAATGAGGATAAGAAGATTTAATAGATACTTCTCAATGTTTTTCATATTGAAATTGACAAAAAATTTAGAGAAGCTCAGAGGGAGTGATGCGATAATGAGATCGGTGCCCAGTTCTTCAGGGTGTTTAAACCCTAGAACCTCCAGGTGCTCAATGTAGCCAATGAGCTTGACTACATGAGGCCCATCTGGGGAACCTTCTCCAAGCTTACTATGAAAGAGTGCCTTAGATATCTCAAACCTTTCTTGTCTTTATCTCTCCTGGTAAAGACAACGGAGGTGCTCGAGCATGCTATAAGCATCCATGTTTTCATGAGACTTCATGAGCTCACTAGAAATCGATGATAACATTAAACATTGAACATCGACCGCGTCATTCATATGTTTCTCATAGACCTGTAAATCCTCATCACTCGCCTCCTTGGCAGGAGAATCAGGTAATTCCACTCCATCACGTAAGATTTCTGTTCATGGCGTAGGATAACTCGAAGGCATATAAACCATTCCTAGAAGTTACAGCCAGTGAGTATTTTGTATTTATCCAGAATTTATCACAGGGATAGTGTGGTTGAAAAGCTTGTAATTTTTATTCTACAATTAAAAGATCATATTATTAGTACTTTCGTGATTACATTTTAAGAGAAATAATAAATTTTATTAAGACTCCCACTATTTTATCAAGTCCCAATGGCCCTCACCATTAAACTCGGAATGTCCAGTTTCCATGAAATTATTGTGGAAAGGATCCATATTCCCCTTCACATAACCCCAATAAGGGTTGGTCAAGCTATTAGAAGGTATTTAGGTAGGCAGGTCTTTGCCAACTACGGGCTTGCAGTTCCTTGATCTGTTGAGTGGACTCTCCAATCCTGAAATCATGAATTTGGATTTCCTCAACTCTTGCCTCCAATATTACACCAAGTCTATAAAGGGCTACTCCTCTTGATGTAATATGGTTAATTCAACCCAAAACCTTTCATAATAACTTCCTGTATAAAAGTAAGTGTCCCAATAAGGGTTGGTCAAACACATAGTTTTATTGAGTTTTTCCCTTAATCAAGTAACGAAAGGCTTGGACTGACTTAATATTTTACTTTAGGTATTTTTATCTCTTATGCTTGAATTCCTTATTATCACATTCTTGTTAATATTAAGTGGAACTTATGTGATTAACCATGTCCTGATAATATTTATGCATAATTACGGTTTATTTTAGTTCCATCTTGCATGTTTTGTTTAATTCATTAATTATGTGATCGTAACAACACATCCATAATGATAAACCATGAAAATGAAAGAAATAAAATAAAGTAAATGGCATGATCATGATCTTTTATAATGGTTATTTTATCTAGAGGTTGATAAACTAACCCTAGCCTAGGGGAAAACCACCTTGAACCTTTTGGGTTCGTGTTTACATCTTCCACCTATCCACCTCTGTATCTCCTTTGATTGGTTTCATCTCAGCTCTAGCTTGGGCCGTCTCCACTAGCTTGGGAGTTCTATCCATTACATATGCCCTTTTTTTAACTCACATGTAGTTGAGGGGTAAAAGGGGGTTATACCTAAAAGAAACCTTGGGCACTTAGGCCCTATATATTAATGATGAGAAATCTCACAGGCCAACAAATTTAATTCAAATAAATAAATTAAAAGAAACCATCCTCATACAAAGGTCTTGGTCTATCTCATGATCATTCATACATGCAACGATATTTACGCATAAATAAAACTAGCATTAAATTCTTTAATCATTCTCATTTAAGATATATCACGCACGAATCAATTAATTTTCATCTTTAATTAATCAATCCTTTTATCTTAAATCCTTTTATGAATTTCCTTGAGATTCTCATCCATCATAATTTTAAACAAATAAATTCAATTAAAATTATCTTTGTACGTAACTTGTACCTTGGAGGAAACCCGGTGAATTCCTATTCATAACTACCTAATGAGTAGAAATGAACATTACAAAGATGTTAAATTAAACACATATATATAAAACACCTATCACGTGTTGTGTCTCAGCTTTACGCCCACACGATGGTACACGTCTCAAGGGTTTGTATAATATAATAATGAATTTTAATAAATCTATGTAATTTGGATGACTACACGACATGTAGTTCCAACTACACGACATGTACTATTTTTCACCATCTATTCGAAGTACACGCTCGGGGAAACAGTGTGTGAGTGTAAATCTAGAATCTTCAGAGTACACAATGTGTCCAGTGGGCCACACGCTATATAGTTCCTCATTACACTGTCTCCAGCTAGGAAAGTCGTGTATGGGGTATACGGTCTAACCCTAACCCGAAGGGACTACACACCGTGTCCATTGGGCCACATGGCGTGTAATACAGAAACCGTGTGCCACCTCTTCCTGGTCAACACACGGAGTCATTTAAGACTTAGAAAGACTCCAACACCTGGCTTGGTTTGGCGGACCGGTCCAATGCATTGAATCTTGACTACATGGTATGTACTACCGAATACACGCCGTGTGTTCTGGTGTTGTATGGCCAGGAGTCTTTGGCACCTCCGGATGAGATCCTATATTTTATTTTAATCAAAATTAAAATAAAAGATCATTTCTATAAGGTGAACGAGAAAAGAAAGAGGAGGAATAGATCTCGAGATTCAGATTTCCAGAACAATTAACTTGAATTGAAACAACTAAATTATTAAATGTGTAAGTCATAAACGAAATATTTAAATAATTATAAACTATGATGTAACCCCTTTGATACCACTTAAAGGTTCCGGGCATAGCAGAAGCGTAGTTGGGATGACACCCAACTTGGATTTTTACCATGATCAGTGATTATTTCGGGATCAATACGACGATGAACTCTAGTCTCCACAGAATATAGTCAAAGATTTAGATAAAGAATAAAGAGTCCCAAAACATTTGAGAAGATCTTACACATCATGTTAATAATTAATTTAATTAATTTTATAAAGAAAATAATACCTGGATGTTCGGTATTTTCTTCATTGATGATGTTGATTGTCCAGAATGACCCTTCCGGATTATCTTGTTGCACTTGTAAGGATCCAAACTAGAATCCCTCTAGCGGTGATACACACGTGATCAGATGACCTCCGATCGACACTGCTCCTTCTACGGATGCTAGCGCGGTGAAGCGAGTGTCTTGTGTCAGTTGTTCTTGACCGCTTGTTCTTCGGTCTTGAAGAACATCTCTCGTTCGTGATAGGGGAGAGAAGAGGATTCAAGAGAGAAATTGTTTGCCTCAACAATTCTCAATTCACAAGGTGTGTGGTGTGGTGTATGGCACAATAGGCTTACTTGTCTATTTATATACATGGAATTTCAGTTACAAAATTTTATTTCATAGCAACAATTAAATAAATTCATGAACCTAGAGAAAACCCATGCATTTAATAATAATACCGCGTCATTATTTATAGTGCGTCAACTTGCGTAAAACGTAATTATAAATTCCACGTCACAAAAAAATAGCAGTGTTATTTTAATTTGTAACAACTAGATAAATAATTATTTACCATGTTGCAAACAATTATTTTACTACCGGAACAACCTTGGTCCGCTCAAAATCCACTTCCATTTATTGAAAACTTGAATAAATAATTAATTAATTTGTATTCTTAAATAAATATTTTATTTACAAACTAGTAAATAAATATTTATTAAATGTACAATAAAATAAATAAATATATTTTATTTAATTTATGCGATCATTTTAACTTGAATAAAATTATTCCACGGTCTTGAGAATAATATTTATTTCATTAATTAAATTCAAATAGAATTTAACTGAGACCACCAAAAACCCTTAGTGTGTGACCCTCTAGGATTATTTCTTGTTGGCATTAGGTGCGCTTTCCTAAAGTCCAAGAGTACTATCTAGCAATGGGTCAAGGCACTGAAGAGAAAGAACGTAAATTAGCAGCAACGACATCCACATACGAATGCTCACTGTGTAATATAATCCCTTTGTCGTAATATCTCATCAAGCAGGTTTCATGATTGTGTCATCAACTTTTATGCTTGATACGTCGTTCTTTGACTACCTGAAATAAACTCGTCGTTACACCATGGCCATGCAATTTCGTGCGACGGTTCTATTTCAATCAAAGGACTGAGATATTAACTACCATAAATGGAATGGACAAATCCTTCCTCGATTTATCCATTAATAACATGCCACTCGTGATGCACTCAACATACCCTACTTCCCACCAACTGTCTGCATAATGGTTTTCGTCAGTAAATCAAAGTGCGTAAGTCGTGACACGTATTAATGATAATCTTAAAGTATAAGGATCATTATACATGATCACAGATAGAAATATTCAATGACACTAAAACATGCAGAATTCCTATTAACGGGTCTATTCTCATAATCTCCTATCTTGGATATTAGCAAGTGTGACCTTCATGAGAGGAAGTCTCATCTTCTTACAAGTACTCGTACCTGATGGTTTGCATGATATGTGTCTCATCATAGCATGTCATCTAACCATAAAACTATATTTAAGAATATTGTTATAGCATTTCAAGGTTCTCATCATAGCGGGGAACTACCATGACCTTATCAATGTAACAAATACTCTAGGACATTATTACATCATAGTCATGTAGAACAATGAACAATATGTAATAATACATTAAATATCCATGTAATCAAAGTAAAACCAGTTGGATCTAGGACACCAACTCTTACAGTAACTATAATGTGTGTCATACATGAGTCTCTTGTAATCATTTTTCTCACCCTCTCTTC
This sequence comes from Viscum album, assembly GCA_963277665.1. Taxonomy (NCBI): domain Eukaryota; kingdom Viridiplantae; phylum Streptophyta; class Magnoliopsida; order Santalales; family Viscaceae; genus Viscum; species Viscum album. The sequence continues at coordinate 840,267,962 of OY728167.1, forward strand.
CTAAAGAGTCCTAATAGGTATTGGGGACTCCAGCATCCTGAATTTCCTATATCATAGTACTTTTCTCAAGCACCTGTACTACTCTTTAGAGATTCGTGATGGATAGTACATTTTCTTTGTCTAGAATATATTTCAGTATACTTGTGTTATTAATTTCTATTTTCTACAAAAACAAAATCTAGAATATTGGTACTTTTATATTGATTACTAATAAGATATTACTGATTAATTTAATCATCAAATGTCTCCCACTATTTTATTGAATTTTATCCGCCCTTTGTACTAGAATTAGAATACTTTATTGATTGAGTATTCTAGTAAAAATGATATTTGAAACCTCTCCTTATAGTCTAAAATCTATGGATACACCACTACTTTGAGAGTTCAAGGTAGGTGTTTGACCGGTCAGCCGCATTAACTTGCAGCTCCTTGATCTGTTGAGAAAATTCTCATATTCTAAAATAAAAAATTTGATTTACCCAATGCTTACATCTAAAGATTTAGAAAACTAGATATGGATACTTATTTACTACAAACATCAGTTAATTCTACTCATCACTCTTATAAGAACTCCCCAGTAGTAAGAGGCACCATCAACTATGGATGATGAGCATCCCGTACACCTGTTTTTTTTAATAAAAATGATAGAAGTCATTCGTGACTTAATACTTCATTGGGGATTTTCAATATTTCTTGACAATTGTAATCCTTTTCTATTAAATATGTATATACTATATTGTCGCGATCACAACTTAACATTAATCAAATACATTCATCGCTTCTATATTAATTTTTATATTTATTATTTTATGTGTTTTCCATAAACAAAAAAAATGCATAAAATAATAAAAAATACATAAAGGAAATAAATTACCAGACTGGTCTTGAGAATCTAATATTGGCTGATCCATTTAAACTCAATGGATCAACCATGACCTAGAGGTATCATTCCTAAGTTGGGTATTGACTCATGTGTGTCCATACCTCATCTGAGTGTTCACCTCGACTTGGAATGTTCCACGACATATGGTGTCATCGTCAATAGTACATCAATACATGCACGTAGGTGAGGGGGTCTTGGGAAGTTCAATATACATACATAAAATTATGGATGTGCATGCCCATATATATATATTGAATAAAGAATGGTGATGTGTAGATCATCAATAAAACTAATTAAATATTACAATCATCATACGAAGTTGTAATAAATAATTAAATTAAAATAAAACCATTCATGCATGATTGATGCTCAAGACTATTATATGGATAAATTAATAACATAATAAAATTAAAATTTAATAAATTTAAAGTCAAGGTTTTTTGCTATATTAAATGAATTATTATAAATTCAGATAATTTTATTTTATTCGGACCAGTTGTAAATTTAATTTTCATTCCAAATTTAAATTAATAAAATAAATTAATTTTAGACCCAAATTAAATCAATAATTCATAATACTAAAATTAATATATATTTTTTGCATTCCATAAATTAATAAATTAAATTCTGGATATTTAGAAAATTTTCTCTGGCCCTAAAAACCTTCCAATCCCATTGTGAACCAATATGAACCCATGCAGGCTCATTCCATGCCTATCAAACCCCCGTGTAGGGCTGTTAAGGGTCAAGAAGACCCGCTATAGGGGGTTCCTGGTCGGGAAGAACCCACTGCAAGGGGTTTTGAGTCATGAAGAACCCATATAAACCCACAACTCAGCCAATCGCGACAAGGGGTAACACGATAGGGGCATCAGTCACGACTGGGGTGAAGGAACCCAACACCAATGGTGGCTCGACATCCTGAGGTGATTCAACCAGGAGGTGGGTGGTCTGACACATGGTGATGGTGCTCAAGAAAGCAGAGGACGGGTTTTGAGCAAGGTTGGTTGTCCATTGTGGAAGGCGAGTCGGCAGCACAACCCATAAGTGGTTGGGATGGTGTGAGCTTGGTGGGGGGAGGGTGACTGAGATATCCCAATGCCGACAGGAAGCGACAGTGGGGCTACATCGGATAATTTTTTTTCTGGGTTTTTTGAAAAAAAAAATTGATTAAAAGGGATAGGGATTGCTGTATTTTTAAAAATGGTTCCGAGATGCGTGAACCCCTTTCACGCATCATGTAGGAAGTTTTTTAATAGTTTTAAAAAAATTTATTTATATTTTGTTTTGTTTTGTTTATATAATATATAACAAAAAAATTTAGCAGAATTTATCCGCTATTTAAAATCCAGTAGCACTGCCATTACAGCAGTCTGGATTCTGACAGAAACTCTCACCCAGGACTCCCTTTTATAAGAGGGCTTGACCTGAAAATTATTCTGCATTTTCGATGTGGGATACAGGTTCTTTCAAACCTACACAGTACATTCTGCATTTCCGATGTGGGATTTTGTTTCAAGTACGTGACTTTGAAAGAGTATAAAATATAGACTATAAGACTAATATAAATGAAATTTTAAACATTGATTAAACATATAAGAAATAGTTGAAAACAAAAATAATTTCATAAAAAATGTAGATCTAAAATAAATTATAACCATTCAAAACCATCAAATTGAAACTTAAAAATATATTACGTATTTCAAGTACGTGACTTTGAAAGACTATAAAATATAAACTATAACACTAATATAAATTAAATTTTAAACACTGATTAAACATATACGAAATAGTGGGAAAAAATAATTTCATAAAAAATGTTGATAAATAATAATTTATAAGCTTTCAAAGCCACCAACATGAAACTTAAAAATGTTTCAAATACGTGTCTTTGAAAGACTATAAAATAAAAACTATAAGACAAATATGAATGAAACTTAAAACATGGATTAAATATATAAGAAATAGTTGAAAATAAAAAGAATTTCATAAAAAATGTTGATGAAAAATAATTTATGAGCTTTCAAAACCACCAAATTGAAACTTAAAAACATTTCAAATACGTGGCTCTGAAAACCTATAAAATAAAAACTATAAGACCAACATAAATGAAAATTAAAACATGGATTAAACATATAATAAATAGTTAATTATTAATTAGTTAATTAGCAATATAATTATTAATTAGTTAATAATTAGTTAATTAGTAATATCATTATTAATTATAGAATAATTAATTAGTTAATTTATAATATAATTATTAATTACACAGTAATTAATTAGTTAATTAGTAATATAATTATTAATTATACAATAATTAAGTATTTAGTAAGTAATATAATTCTTAATTATATAATAATTCATTAGTTAATTAGTAAATTAGTAATATAATAAATAATTATAATTATTCATTACAATTATTAGTTATTAATTATTAAAATTTAATTATATAATAATTAATTAGTTAATTAGTAATATAATAATTAATTATATAATAAATAACTAATTAATTAGTATATAATTAATTTTTAATAATTAATAAAATAGTTAATGAATAATTAGTTAATTAGAAATATAATTATTAATTATTTAATAATTAGTTAATTAGTAATATCATTATTAATTATATAATAATTAATTAGTTAATTTGTAATATAATTATTAATTACATAACAATTAATTAGTTAATTAATAATATAATTATTAATTATATAGTAATTAAGTATTTATTAAGTAATATAATTATTAATTATATAATAATTCATTAGTTAATTAGTAAATTAGTAATATAATAAATAATTATAATTATTCATTAAAATTATTAGTTTTTAATTATTAATTGTTAATTATATAATAATTAATTTGTTAATTGGTAATATAATTATTAATTATATAATAATGAATTAGTTAATTAGTAATGAAATTATTAATTATAATTAGTAATATAATTATGAATTATAATTACTAATATAATTATTAATTATAATTGTTAATGATTAATTATATAATAATTAATTAGTTAATTAGTAATATAAGTATTAATTATACAATAATTAATTAATAATATAATTATTAATGATAATTATTAATTATAATTATTAAATATATATATTAATTAGTATATAATTAATAATTAGTATATAATTAATAATTAATATTTATAATTAATAATTATAATTAATAATTATATTATTAATTAATTATTGTATAATTAATACTTATATTAAAAATTAACTAATTAATAATTAATATTTATAATTAATAATTATATTATTAATTATAATTCATAATTATATTACTAATTATAATTAATAAATATATTAATAATTAACTAATTCTTTATTATATAATTAATAATTAAATTACTAATTAACAAATTAATTATTATATAATTAAAAATTAAAAATTAAAAATTAAAAATTATAATGAATAATTATATTACAAATTAACTAATTAATTATTATATGATTAATAATTAAAAATTATAATTAGTAACTATATTACTAATTATAATTAATAATTACATTATTAATTAACTAATTAATTAGTGTATAATTAATAATTAATAATTATATTATTAATTAATTATTGTATAATTAATACTTATATTACTAATTAACTAATTAATAATTATTTAATTAATAATTAATAACTAATAATTATAATGAATAATTATAATTACTAATTATAATTACTAATTATATTACAAATTAATTAATTATTTATTTATTTATTTTATAATAATAATTATATTACAGAATAACTAATTTATTATCATATAATAAATTATATTACTAATTAACTAATTAATAAATAACTAATTAAATAATTATTAACTAATTAATAATTAATAATTAACTAATTAATAACTAATTAATAATTATATTACTAATTAACTAATTAATAAATAACTATTTCTTATATGTTTAATCCAAGTTTTAATTCTCATTTATATTGGTCTTATAGTTTTTATTTTATAGGTTTTCAAAGCCACGTACTTGAAACGTTTTTAATTTTCAAGTTGGTGGTTTTGAAAGATTATAAATTATTTTTCATCTACATTTTCTACGAAATTATTTTTATTTTCATCTATTTCTTATATATTTAATTCATTTTTTAAGTTTCATTCAAATCGGTCTTATAGTTTTTATTTTATAGTCTTTCAAAGACACGTATTTGATACATTTTTAAGTTTCAAGTTGGTATCTTTGAAAGCATATAAATTATTATTCATCAACATTTTTTACAAAATTCTTTTTATTTTCAACAATTTCTTATATGTTTAATCCATGTTTTATGTTTCATTTATATTGGTCATATAGTTTGTATTTTATAGTCTTTCAAAGTGAAGTACTTGAAACAGAATCCCACATCGGAAATGCAGAATGTTCTGTGCAGAGAAGATAGCAGATGAGTCCCACATCGAAAATAAAGAAGGATTTCCAGGGCTAGCCCTCTTATAAAAGAGAGCCATGGGTGAGGGTGTCTGTCAGAATCCAGACTATTGTAACGGCAAAACTACTGGATATTAAATAGCAGATAAATTCTGCTGAAATTTTTTTGTTTTATATATATATATATATATATATATATATATAAACAAGACACAACAAAACAAAATAAAAAAAAATTAAAAATACAAAAAAAAAATCTTTCTGTAGGATGCGTGAACGGGGTTCACGCATCTCGCTCGGGTTGAAGATGTGTGAACCCCATTCACGCATCTTCCCGGGGTCGGGGATGCGTGAACGGGGTTCACGCATCTCAGACCCGTTTTTAAAAATACCGCAAGCCCTATCCTTTTAAGCAATTTGTTTTTCCAAAAACCCATTTAAAAAAATTATCCGGCTACATCTATGAGGTCAGATGAAGTCGGGACTCGGCGAGAAGGTATCCTCGCTTACTAGTAATGTGGTATCAGCACCACACAAAGAGACCGATGGCGATGACCACCATGGGTGGACAACGTGGCCAGAGGTGAAGATGGTGGCTTGGTTGGGTAGACAAGGTGGTGGTGTTCGTAAGGAGGTGGCCCCCTGGAGGGAGGAGTGAAGGAGGAGACACCAACAGAAAAGCTTCCATAGGAAGCTTATGATTAAATATAAAATATTAACTTTTTATATATTAAATAAAACTTACACCCCCATAAACTTTTTCAAGCCCTTATTTTTTGAAGTCTAACATGACCTGTGAACACCAACCCCCATTTTCAAAAAAAAACATTATTAATTTTTTGTTATTTTAGATGACCCACTAGCCACCCTTTAAGTCTCTATTTGTTTTTTTGTTTCAATTTTCAATAGACTTCAATAATAGGAAGTTGGTCAATTGTTTTTTTATTCCACATATGGTGGAAAATTATCCTTACTGGTCGGATCAAATCATTCCACTGGAATTCAGCCTCCAGAATCCGGTCAGGGCGGGCTGTAAAATCAGGGGAAACCGAAATCTGCACCGTACACTCTTCTCGGGACTTTAATAAACATATATAAAATATAGGTTTCTAATTTTAATACCCACCATCAAACTATAAATGATCCATATCAAAAATTTTGGATGGCTATAACTTAGTTTTCTAAAATTGGATCAATATGATATATTCTGTTGGGAACAAATTAGTATCCTTTAATTAATTTGAAGAAAATTAATTTTTTTCCTTGGCTCAAAAAATTCAAGTGGTCCCTTTGATACCAATTGATCATACTGAGGCACGTAGTGGAAACTAGTGGTCTGGGGAATTAAAAATTTTCATCATTGAAGTGATGAAACTTCATCTTCATCGACAATTTGATCCCTGATAGAGGTCTGAGGATAATTTATAAATTTAATAAACACAAAAATTAAATCATATGGTTGCCTCATTCAAATCAAAATGCACTTGACTACAACTCATCGTTGACAATTGTCTCTTGATGGATCCGAGCTCAAACCTCTCTAAATCATCCACACATGATCCAAGAATACTCACAGATGTTAATTGTTTAATTATGAATGCTAGTGCAAAGCTCCAATGGTTCCTTCAATGTCACGACAATCACCTCAATTTCATCCTTTCGATCTGTCGAATGAATTCTTGGATTGATCACTCTATGGGAGACTTTCCATCTCTAGGAAATAATAGGAGAGAGATTCTCTCATTCCATTTCAATGAATAGTCACTGAATGAGAGACTCTCTTCTTATTATATAGTGGGAGGCTCAAATGCCTGGAAAGGGTTTCCCGACCCCTAGAAGTAAAATGCTCACTAAATAAGAATTAAATGATATGTTATGATGAACTAATTACATCATTAACATAATTTACATTTTATCACCTCGATATAATATATAATAAATATATTCCTTTATAAAACATGAATCATTATCTCGCCCCGTAATTACCACAATATTAAATGAACCTTGAATATAATATTCATTGGAATAATATTTTTCTTATATTTACTCAATGCCTTGTGAATACTTTTAATAAATAAATTCAACCCAATTATTTTATACTTGAATAATAATGAATTCATTTATTCATTGGTGATAAATTACTTGGACAACTCTTAAACCCTGTGGTGGGGTCCACTATTCCAAATACACCTATTCACCAGAATAGAGAAAAATATTGAATATGCTATTGTGTATGATCCACTATGACCTTATTTCAATAACAATGAATATCATTCACATACCAAGATCATAGTCTAACAACTCATCAAGGCCGCTAAGGAGATAAGGAAAGTTATAGCAATGACAACCTTTCCTATGAACATGCACTGTGTGATATAATCTCTTTGTCTCATGATATCTCATAAAGTAGGATGTGCACTTATTTCATTATCCATTATTGCTTTATTATTTTTGATCAAACTGAATAGACATGCCTTCGACTACCGTGGCCATGAATTTATGAAGGTACTACCATCCTGATCAACCAGGTCTGAGATATCACTTCCTCAACTCTGAAGAGACAGATTCTCTCTTGACTATTCAACTAATGTCACATCACCAATGACGCACACAACACAAGCTGCCTCATCATGACCTCAATGTCATAGTTTTTCCTTACATCAAATTACGTGATCAAATGAAACACATTGATAATAATTTCAATTCAGGAGACCAATACACATGTTTGTAGATAGGAACACTCAATGAAAACCAAAAAATGTGGTGTTCTAATTAGTGGGTATGTCCTCATGATCTCACCTACTAGAGATCACCAAGTTTGAACTTCATGATAATAAGTCTCAATGATTATGAGCCCCAAGCAACTGATAGTCAAAAATCATTTGTGTCTAGTTAGTATGATGTATGTAGACCATATGACATATGTTTTATGTTTTATGTTAATGTCATTGTTAGGACCAAAAGGGGACTAGATACCCTGAGAGGGGGGTGAATCATGGTATGGATATTATTTTCAAAATTATCCCCACCCCACTATATCTTGACCACTTTATTATAAGGTTCACTTTGTTTGAACTTATTTTTTAATGTTGATTTAATCTTCCCTTATTTATCTAATAATGATGATGCTTTGAATGTAATGTAGGAAATAAAACACATAGGCACACAAATTTTTACTTGGTTCACCCTCACTGGGCTATGTCTAAGGGGTATATATCGACGATGTGCCACTGTACCAAATCCACTAAAGATCACTGCCAATCATGTTTGGGATAGATCACTTATATGCCCATGCTCACTTCCTTTAAAAATTTTAGGGTTATCTCACTGCTTTCCCAAGGGTCACTCCTTGTTTCTCTCTCTCTCTCTGGCTCACTGTCGGTAGAAAGGAAAAACTTATTCCTCTTCCTTTGATCACTTCTCTTGGAAGGGATCCAATCACAGTTTATGGACTTGTAGGTCCCTTCATTATCTCTAATGAATGCATACTCCACTTTATGGAGATACTCCATTGAAGTCCCACTTTCATTCACTGATGAATACAACTTTACTGCAGGTGTACTGGGAAATCTTCCAAATTTTGTGCAACCCTAAGAAGACATGCGCACTTCTTTAAGCCTAGAGCGCAAGTGCCACACAACCACTTGCGTGACACTCCCTTCTCCAACTCAAAACATGGGTGGTGAATCACACCCTTTTACTCCCAAACCAATATTTGCACGCAACAATCAACTGGCGCGTAACTTATGAATAACTTAATACTTACACGCCCAAACCACCTGCAAGACTAGAGCTCAAATTTTCTCTAATTGTTTCACTTCGTCCAAAAAATTATAGGGGTATCCATCTATTTATAGGAATTTTGAAGACCCTGAGTGTCTGGCATACAACTTTCCTCGGGCGCACAAGTCCATCCGCCCAAGCCTCTGTCGCCCTAGTCACCTTGTGTGCCCAAACCAAAACTTGCGTGACCCTCTTTCCTTTTCCATATTTTTACGTTCTTATCTTGAAAAAAATATGGTGTGTAACTTTTCAAGACTCCTGATTCTCATGTCCCTTTTCCAAAAACACTTTTATCTATTTTCCGATTTTGAGGCCCAAAAAAATAGCAAACACTAGAAAATGGCACCACCTTATATATGTTCTTTTGTATTGCCACCAAATCAAACTTTCCTTTTTCGTGGTCCTTTTTTCAACATGAATTTTCAATAACAACTCTTGAAATTTACAACTCTCCCTGAAAACCCTCTTTGTCAATAAACTAGACATCGAGGCCCACTTTGTCAACAAATACAACATGAAGGCCCGCTTTGTCAATAAAAACAATCACCTCAAAAATGATTCAATGATACCTTGAGGGATTTTTTCCCAACAGTCATAGAATATCAAGGATATCAATATAGCTTGGGAACTACTATAATATTTTCATATGAAAAATAATCTATGGAAGTTACCATTTAAATAGTGGACATAAAAATATCAACACTATAATGGTAATATACATCATGCATATCTCACTCCATACATGAAATGGTAATCGAAAATTATTGTTTTAGTTGGGTCTTGGGAACCCACTATTACAACACAATCCATAATCACCCAAATATAATCGTACTTATGAATAATCCATGGTAAACCAATAACAAGGTCCATATAAATCTACTCCCATTTCAAAATGGGTATAGGCATAGATTGCATCATACAAGATGTATGTTGATGATTAGTATTTAACTATTTTTAGGTGATACATTTTATGAAATAAGTCCTAATATTTATTTTTATACCAAACCACTAGAAATAGTCTTTCATTTCATTTTACATTTTCTAAGTACCAGGGTGAATAACCCATTTTTAATGGTGATATGCATAAATAATCTGTTCCTGGCATGACTAGAGAACCAAAATTCAATTTTGAAAAAGAAATGCTGAGTTTGAATCCTCTGTACAATCATCCATGGTATCCCCTCCATTTACATTTAACTTAATAGTGATACATTCATGATCTGATCATTTACTCTCTTTGAATAGATCCATAAAAATTAGGAAAAATACATACTTGAAATAAAACTATAATTTTATTCTGCATAGTCCATTTGCATGTCAGCAATAATACTCACCGAATTCTATTCATCATGAGATATTCTGACTATCTCATTATATGAATTCTGACACAAAGCATCAACCACTAAATTTCCTTTCATAGGTGAACACACTGAGTTGAATTCAAACATCTCAAGATGCTTCATCCAACATCATTTCCTCAAGTTTAAGTCTCTATAAGTGAATATATATTTCATGATTATATGAGCATTCAAGACTGTAAACTTCTCACCAAATAGATAGTGGTGTCATATTTTTAAATCATAGATCATTGTAGTTAATTCCATATTTTTCGTTAGATAATTCATTTATGTGCTTTCAACTGCCTCAATTTGTATGCCACAACATGTTCTCCCTATTAAAGAACACAACCCAATCCAGATCCATATGCATCATAATAGACATCATAGTTATTTCCTGATTCTGGAATGTTAAAGATATATACTAAAGTTATCCAAGATTTAGTCTCCTGATAGGATTTTCTATAATCTCAAATCCAATGAAATAAAGTTTCATTTATCATTAATACAATCATGGGATAATTAAGCCTATATAAATTGTGAATAAAGAAATGATAATAGCCAGTTAATCACAGAAAACTATGTATCTCAAAGTCATTCTTGGGTGGATTCAAGAAATTAATGATTCAATATTATTAGAGTCAAATTATATTCCTTATTTATATGTGAAATTCCCTAGGAAACAAACTTCTTGTATCCTAATGTTTCACTTATAAAATTTTACATAAAGTTGATGATCGTGCAATGTGCTCAATGTAGTCTCCAAGTTCTCTTAATGGCCTTTCCTTCTTTGATATTATAACAAAATATTGTCAAAAAATACAACAAAAAAGGATTCAAGATAACTATGGAATATACAGCTCATCAAGGCCATAAAAACTGTAGAAGTATTCATCAAACCAAAGGGTATGATAATGTATTCATAATGGTTGTTTGGACTCTAAAATGTTGTCTTCGGGATTTCCTATTTCCTGACTCTTAGTTGATAATATATTGATCATAGATCAATATTAGTGAACCACTTATATCCCTTCAATTGATCAAATAGATCATAAATGTGATGAAGAGGATATTGATTCTTGATCTTAACGTGATTCAATTTATGATAATCTTCATGGAATCAAAGTGAACCATATTTATCCCAAGGCGATGTACTTGGATAGACAAAGGTGTTCATTTCACTAGGGTTCCCAGTATGATGTCTCTCTCCCATCATCACCTTATTCACTATCTCATTATAATATTTAATACATAACATGGATGCCTTATAGTGAATATGAATTCATAGATCTTCCTCTTTTATTCACACTTTCAGCCTTTCACTAGAAGCTACCTACGATTTGAAATGAACCAGGTTCATAAAATGAGTAGAATATTCATTCAATTATATATTTCATTGTTTTAACTGAAATAAGTCTATTATCCTTTCTACGTGGAAGGTGTGTGGATAAAACTTTTTATTAAATAGTTCATTGAACCCTTCCAAGTTAAACCTTGATCTAGCTTATCTTAAACAGTTAAATCCCACCACTGTAGTGTCAGGTTTTCAATAATGTATGTCACTAGCATGACATTCATATCAGCTAGAGTCTTGAGGAATTTTTATATCCTTTTCATCCTAACCATCCATTGTTCTTCTTGCTCAGGTCTTGAATGTCACGACCCGTCCCCCGGGGATCGTGTCGTAACTATCCCAAGTCCGTCTTCCATAGGTCAGGGGCTGGTGACTAGCACCAAAGGCATAAATCCCTATAACTGGGAAGGCATTTCCTTTATAAAACGTAAAGACACACAACTAGAGTACAAGCGGAAGCAAACACTATGTAAAAGCTGTATAACAAGTGCACTGAAAGTAAAGGGGGCCAGAATACAACCCCAACTGTAAAGTAAAAATACAACTGAATGCAAGTACAACTAAAAAGGACAAATAGCTGAAAGGTGAAAGCAGCTCCTGGATCATCCTCCGGGGTTCCTACCAGAAGGGTAGGTAAAAATGGTCTCCACAACACTCCTCGTCTGTCAGTCCTCTCTATGTACCGACTCGTCGTATGGTCCACCTCTAGGTATCGTCCAATCCTGGCGCTCTCGGCCTCCGTCAACGTTGTCTGACGTCTGCAACCAACGCAATGAGGTGCGTGCATAGCCCGTGCAGGGGTGAGTATAATGATACTCAGTAGGGACCTCGAGACCCTCAAGGTCTCTCTATATCCAATAAGGATAAAACACAAAGTAAAGGAAAGATACAATCACAAAGTATCAACCAACCCTACTTAGGTATATGTCCATGCATATACATAAGTTACCAAACACAGTCCGGCTCCAACACTCGAGCCCAAGCACAACCCATTCTACGAAGGAAGTAAAATCAATCATCTCGATGATAACAACTGAAATACAAGACTCAGCTCATAAAGGTATACATCTTTCGTCGAGTGATAGAGATGATCAAATGTAGCCTCTGAATCATCTCCTCTGTCGAACCCACGTAGGATCCTGGTATAGAAGTCATCACTGTCGAACCCACATAGGATTCCAGTATAGTAGTTATCGCTGTTGAACCCACGTAGGATCCCGGTAGAGAAGTTGTCGCTGTCAAACCCATGGAGGATTCAGGTACAGTAGTCCTCGCTGTCGAACCCATGGAGGATTCTCGTACAGTAGTCCTCGCTATCGAACCCACGGAGGATTCTGGTATAGTAGTCATCGTTGTCGAACCCACGAAGGATCCTTTCATCTCAGTCACAGCCAGCTCTAGGGTTCCCGCACACATCACGCTTGATTCCGAGAGGGTCCGCTCCTCGAGCGAAGTGTCGATACATCAACTATCATGAAGTCTCGAGTTGTTGTATCCCGTAGTTCCTTCTGATCATAAGGAACCCAACACGATAGACACTACTACAAACATGGCCTTTATCAGCGCTAAAAATGGCCTTTATCAGTGCTAGAAAAGCGCTGATAAAGCCAGCGTAGATAAAGGGGGGGGGGTCCCCTTTATCAGCGCTTTCGTTTTAGCACTGATAAAGGACCCTTTTATCAGCGCTTTTAAAAAAGCGCTGATAAAAGTTAAAAAAAAGTTAAAAAAATTTAAAAAAAATTAAAAAAAATTAAAAAATACTGCCAATCGGGGGGGCTTTTATAGTGCTTGAACCCCCCCCCCCCCTTTTACAGCGCTTTTCGACCCCTATACAACACCCCACGCACCCCACGCACCCCCCCTCCACCCTTTAACAGCGCTTGCTCCAATATTCCCCATGTGCGCGCACCCCTGCCTCCACCAGGATTTGAACTCGAGACCTCCCCCATGCGCGCCTAAGCCCTTACCACTACTCTATTTTGATTTGTTTTCCAATTCATGATATCTCTATATATATATATTTATATATTTAGTTATATTTATTCGTATAGTAATATATATTTATATTAATATATATATATAGTTATATTATAATATATATATATAGTTATATTATTATATATATATAGTTATATTATAATATATATAGTAATATTAATATATATATATAGTGGTATTAATATATATCTATATCTATATATATATATATATATTTAGTTATATTTATTCGTATAGTAATATATATTTATATTAATATATATATAGTTATATTAACATATATATAGTTATATTAACATATATATAGTTATATTAACATATATATAGTTATATTAACATATATATAGTTATATTAACATATATATAGTTATATGAATATATATTTATATAGTTATATTAATATATATATAGTGATATTAATATATATATTTATGGTGATATTAATATATATATTTATAGTAATACTAATATATATATATGTAGTTATATTAATATATATATAGTTAGATTAATATATATATATATAGTTAGATTAATATATATATATATATAGTTAGATTAATATATAGGTATATAAATATTCATATATTGGTATTTTAAATAAAATGGATATTAGTTATTATTTAGATAAAGCTAATATATTTTATATGTAAATATGTTTAATTATTTATTTAAAAAATTTAATTTTTAGGTGCGAATATATAAAAAATATGTACATATAGTTATATATTTGATTATAAATAGCAGTTCATTATAAAAAAAGGATGAAATTTCAAAGACATAATATCAATATGAATGTAATACCTTGGAATAAATTCAGTCCCCACCAAGAAAAGCCAATAATACCCCCTTAAACGAGTTTGAAAATTCACAAAATGTTAAAAAATCTGGGTACCCCGACAAAAAACTCAGTTTTGGAGGCCTTCTGGGCCTCTTTTGGCCTCGAAAAATGCTTGACTAAGCTCAGTCATAGCGATGTAGAGCTCGTCGCAGGCTTCGATTTGATATGTGGTAGAGCTCAAACGGACACCCGGATCAAAAGTTATGGCCGTTTGAAGTTTGAGTTGCGTTTTCAACATATTTTGGATCTTTTTTTAATTTTTTTAATTTTTTTAGTCCTCAAATTGTTATTAAATGACTATTACTCCTTAATGATTATCAGAATATTAATTAAAAATATTTTTTTAATTTTTTAAGAAGTCATCTTCACTAAATATCTTATATATTAAGTATAATAAGTGTAAATGTACATTTATACTTATCTAAAATATATTTAAAAATTATATACTATATTTATATAACAATATAACTATATTTATATATTAATATATTAATATATTTTTAAAAATTTTTTTTGAAGCCTACCATTTATCAGCGCTAAAAAAAGCACTGATAAAGGGGGGCCCTTTATCAGCGTTTTTTCGTTAGCGCTGATAAAGGGGGCGCTGCGAAAAACTGTTTTTGTGGTAGTGAGACGGCGAGTCAATCAGACGCCCGGTCTGAGAGTTATTGGCATTTCCGTTCCAGGGGCCCGATTGGATTTACGCTCGATCCTAATCCGGTCGTTTTCCAAAATTTTTCAAAACTCACTTAGAGTATCGCAAAAGGATTGCCTCGTCGCAAGGGTCCCAGTGCCACAGACGGCGCGTCGATCGGACCCGCAATCTTGAAGATATTCGTATTTAAGCGAAGTCGGGCCCGTCCCGTCAAGCCCAGTGGGCTAGTGGGTCGGCCCGACCTGGCACGGCGGGTCGGCCCGGCCCGGCTCAGCGGGTCCGACCCTGCTAGGGGGTCGGCCTGGCCCGGTGGGGCGCGACCGACCTACAGAACCGGCCCGCGCTGCTGGCCGGTCCGGTCCACCCGGCGGCGCCAAGCGGTGCCGCCTCTCCCCTGCCCGGCCGGCCGTAGCGGGCCGGTTCTGCCTGGCGCACGCAGCCCGCACAACGGGCCGCTGTTCTTCCCATGCAGCACCTGCGGGCGCCGCAGTCTTCCCGCGGGCCGGTCGGTCGTCCTGCGGTCCGGCTCCCCGGCGGCCGGCTCGGCCGATCGTCCCGCGGTCCGGCTCCACGGCGGTCGGCAGCCTCCGCACCTCCACCGTGGCGCGACGGCGCCGCGGACCTGCTGCCCTCTAAGCGGTACGACGGTGTCGCGCCACCTCCGTTGCGGCCCGATGTGGCCGCGACCTTTGGCTCCACCGCGCGGCGCGACGGCGCCGCGCTTCTTCATCCGTCGCGGTCCTCCCGGCCGCGGTTCCTCTTTTGTCTTCGCGGTTCTTCTCCGGCGCGGTGTGACGACACCTCACCTTTTCGGCTCCGCCTCCAACGTCAAACAACAAGAACCAACGGAGGGGCGTCGGGCCATGTTGGTTCGGCCCATGCCCTCCGCATTAGGCGATAACAATTGGTCAATGATGAACCAAAGCATCCATCGAAGAACGAAGGTATAATTTGATTCATTTAGAAATAAACAAAACCCCCTACCTTGATTTCGATGTTCGCTTGACGGTGTCGCGGAAAGAGAATTCGAAGACGTCGTTGTATGTTGCGCCCGTCACACGCCGCCGATCCCGGGCTCGAGCGTCTTCCTCATTCTTCGTTGGAGAGGACGTCGTTCTTCATTGGAGATGTTCTTCATGTTCTTCATGGGAAGAACACTTTCTTTCTAATTTCCAAAGCCTCCCAAGGTAATATGTCCAACCAACATAAAATAAAAATTACACCACCTATTAAAAGGGTGGCTTAATGAATTCAAAGAGATTCAAATTCATTAAGTTAGATCCATTAATTTAAAAGATGGGTTGGCTCATTAAATGTGAGGGAGGAGATGAAGAGGCTCCAAATTAATTAAAAGAAGAGTTTCATCCTCCTTAATTGGGGGTTCAAGGAGTTAAAGGGAAGTTGAAGGGGTTTGAGCTTGTGTGGGCCCCACCACAAAATATCCTCACATGGGAGGTTGTGTGGGGGTGGGATCCACCTCAAACTTCCCTTTGGAGAAAAAAAAACCACCACCCAAATAAAAATTATGTCACACATAAATTTTATTTAATTTTGAGAACCACCAAAAATTAACTTCCACTCCCGATAAAACGCAATTGCGGTAAAGGTCTCCTTAAGCGAATACCGACACTGCGAGTTCATCGGTGTCCTCGGATTTCAATTCTGAGCACCGGTTCAAAAGATATAAAATCTTGTATGTACGTTTACTGAACGTACCCAAACTAAACTTCAGAAAATGATTCCGAGCACACCGGGCCTCGGAATCAGGCGCCGTCAGAAACCGCGGACTCATAAAATTCCCATGTTTTTAAGAAAAAAAATCCATAGGATTTCCGGGTCTTTACATTGAGTCACCCTGAAATTTCATTGGATTATGTTTCTATAATTATGATGAATGATTCACGTGATGAGGTACCATAGCACAAGGTCCCTTGTTGATATCTTGGAATGATTTCACAATACTTTATACTATTTCATAGTTCACCTGTTGTTCAGGTGGAACTACATTATCAACTAAGCCCTCTTTCTATTTTCTTGTTCTCTTAATCGATGGAATTTTCATTTTATAACCATATCACAATTTCAAATTAATCATTTTATTGTTTCCTTTTTTAGGATTATATCATATATCATGTCAAAATAATCAAAATCATAATAGAACAATACCACAATCAAATAATCATCGGATAAATGTAGTCCTAGTGGTATGTCCCTCTACTAATGCATGAATCTCTACTATCATCCATTAAACCACTAAATCATTTTTTTTATTATTTTCATAAAACCTCTTTTAGGGATGAGGTGTCAACACACCTAGAAGTGTTTTATAAAACATTTTGTACCCATACCACCCTGGTAACTTGAAGTTCAACATAAATAGGGCGGTTGCGTCTTTGTATGATATACATTTCAAGTCTTGACACATCCTATTTCCTTGTTACCATCCTGAAAGATGGATTGAAACAAATTGATACCATATATAATAACCCAGCACTAACCTTTGGCTTGAAAAGAGCCGAGGTTCCATTGACCTTAGGTGACATTCCCCAGACACCAATGGTTGGAAATAAATTTCAAGGGTTTGGGAAGAAATATGGGGAACATTTTACCCTTTTTAAACACACATAAGAACACACACATGCATCCACAAAAAAGAAAAAAACAAGATAACTATATAAATAATTCACGAGTAACTCCAAAAACTAAAAGAATAATAATACCAATAATCAAAGTAATAATAGAAGAAAAAAAATCAAAACTAGGCCTCCAAAATAAAGTAGGACTCAAGAACCAAGGTGGTATCGATCAAGACTCCCAGAACATAACCAAATCCCAAGCTCCATCTCCAACATCCATGACCACTACATCAAGAAACACTTCTAAAGAAATACGAAATCTTATCCATTCATGTATCATAGAAAATAGTTTATTCATGTTCACCCAGGTGCATATGGAAGGGGTGAGTATTCATACCCAATATGAAACCCCAAGATACATTTCCCACATGCCACTAAAATAAGAATTAGATTTGATCAAAATTTTATAAAATAATTGTATCAAATAAGAAAGTAGTTGAAACAGTTTCATAGATAACATATAAAATAATTGGAGTAATATCAAAGAAGTATATCAAATGTATAGTATTTAATAAACAATATCCATAAATCTTTTATACCCATTTCGAATCAATAGTTCCAGTTCTTCCTCACACACACAAACACATGCATGTTGAATGGAAGTCCCTATACTTGAGAAGGGTGACTCATCCTTCCCCAATTTTTCACTTGGTGACATACCTTCTCATGCATCTCCAGTACCGATCACCAAGTCTATACCAACACAGCCCCATGCAATGAAATATGAACACATTCCAAATATATTGTTTTTTTATGTTTTCACACAAAAAACCTATTTTTTTAAGGTAAACCAAGAACCATTTTATCATACACGTTGTGGGCATCACCCACAACCCAGGATTTCTAGATCAACTAGAAAGAGTAATTTTCATAGAAGAATCATCATGAGTTTAAATTAGAAGTAATTATTTAGAAACAAGAGAGCCTTCACATTCCATAGAAAGTGGACAGAGGGAAAACCCACCTGCCATGAATACGTTTGACATGAAGAATACTCACACAATCTCATGGGTATGGGATCTTCCTTCTATTTCTCTAATGAATCATAAGAAGGTTCTATCTAAACTTTTTATGATCCCACTAATACGACCATAAAAAAATCAATTATAGAGTTTTTTTCAAGAGAATGAGTGGATCTAGATTATAAGGGAAGAACATGTCCCTTACCTATTATTTCCAAGGTCCAACTCTTAAAGATTCATTAAAAACAGAATCTATAAGTTAAAGATCACTCAAAAATTTCTTAGAGGAGCCATGGGTTTGAGAGGAATTAGTAGAAAAAAATTTGGATGAAAGGGCATTGAGATTGATAAATTGGATGGAACTAAAAGCATTCATGGTGTGACATAAACGTTCACGTTGTGAATCTTCAAAATGCCACATACATCGAAATTCAGGTCACCTATGCTTTAAAATCATTCAAAACTAATCATGCGATGAATAACATTTCATGCCATGAACAGCTTCAGAGAACAACCTGAAGAAACATCCAAAAAATTCATTTATTCCATGAATGAAATTCATATCATCTACAAAAAACCATTTACGTCATGAATAACCATTCATGATGTGAACCGTCTCTGATAGCTAGACACCCACTTCCGAGCATCTTTCTTATCAGAACAACACCATCAATTCAACCTAAGAACTCCAAACATGAAAAAAACAATATAAAAAAAGTGCATACCTCAAACCATGGGTGTCACATAAAACACCTTGTTCCAAACACAACTATGGTGATGGATTTTCGAACTAGGGACTTGTTTAGTATATATCGATGCTCACATGTGTGAAGCAAAAATATATTTATTAAGTAAATTTAACATATGCATATAAAAATCATCTATTTTAGAGCCGCAATTAAAATTAAAGGCCATTTACTAGGATAAATTTACAATTTTACTATTTTTAAGGATTCAGGGACTAAAAACACCTAATTTTTCTAGGACTAGTACAAAGAAAAACCTGGTTTACAAAAATCTCAACACCTTTATACTTTTAATCATTGAAAAAAAAAATAGAGACAACAAACGATGGATCTCTTAAATCAACCCTATATGAATAGATAATATACCATTTCTCGTGCTTCCTTCATTTCTAGTGGGGTCCATAATCTACACAGACCTAGAACACGAAGGACTCAAGAACCGAATCCTATTTAAATCACATTAATTTGGAATTTTGATTCTGGGAATCCACTTTTCCCACGTTAATTGACAAACTCAATCTCATTAATATGAAATTCTATGATATATAAATAAACTCACATTTCAAAAATACTTTCAAGTCTTCTAAAATAATAGACTCAATAACCCCATGTCTTTCATCTTCATGGTATGAATCAAAACATCTGAGTAAAATATGTGTCCCGTATCACCTTGCAAAAAAAACAAAAAAAAAAAACAAAAAAAAAAAAAAAACAAAACAAACAAACAAAAAAATGTGTCCCGTAATATAAATAAGGGTCAGCGGGGGATCCATTAATTGAATTCCCGCCTCTGCAAGAAAACTGGTACGGTCTTTTTTCCCTGCCCCTACGGATGGAGGGAAGAAGGGGGTGTGGTTGGCGTGACAGGGAAGGAAGAACGACTCATACTCAAGAGGGAAAAGATACAGAGGAACATGTTGCGGACGGCGAAGATTCTCCACCGGAAACGGAGAAGGGAAAGGCTAAACTCGTGGATGAAAATGAGGCGACAACGGAAAGAAACAACGGAAACGGAGCCCTGCAGCATCGACGGCGACGATAGCGACGGGAGGGAAGGACTGGTGGTAAGGGATATAGCGATAATGAAGAGCATGATCTATCACCGCGTTCAGACCGGTAAGTTCCCCTCCCTCGATTCGAAAAAGTTCTTCGAATTCGTCTGCGAGTTGCTCCGGGAGGATTTCACACGGCAGCAGTTAGGGGAGGACATGCTGCGGCTCAAGAACAGGTACGAGAAGGTTGTGGAGGAGATGGGGGACCGTCCCCGATTCAAAAGAGTCAATCAGACGGAGGCGTTCGAGTTATCCAGTTTGATATGGGGCGGCGGCGAGGGCTACGACGGTGACGCCGTCGACGGCAGAGGATCCGGTAGCGAATCTCTGCAGAGAACGAGGGATGAGATCCCGTTGCTGCCGGTTGAGGAGCCGGCGAGACAGCAGGCCGAGGAGCCGGCGATATCCGAGGAGGAGGTGAGGCAGCGAAGGGAGTTTAGGGCGGGGATGATGGATGTGCAGCAAGTAAAGTTGCTCAAGGAGAAACTCGAATCAGATTTGCAGAATCTTGAAGATGGTGCAACTCCAGACGCTGATGACGAAACGAGAGGCAGATTTGCAGAAAATTCAGGCTCAATACGAGGCGGAGGTGCTGGCCAGATCGGAGGAGGAGGCGCTGGTGGAGATGGAGATTAGGGATCTGCCGAGGGATATACTGGATGTAGGGATGCTGAAAAGTAAGCTGGACTCCGATTTTGAAGCTCCTTCCAACCTGGAGTTCCGCCCCGGAGATCCATGAGAGTGCCTTCTCCTCCAAGTTCAATCCTACGTAAGTGGCATTTCTATTGTTTCTTCGTCAGCTGCTAGAATAGACAATCCAATTTGAAAAATAAAGAATGACATTTCTATTGTTTTTGAGTAAATCCTTCATCTGGTGATCGTCTTCAATTGCATCACTGGAATAGTCAATTGCATCACCGGAATAGTCTATTGAATTTGAAAAATAAGGGATGACATTTCTATTGTTTATGTGTAAATGATTTTTCTGGTGCACTTTTTCAATTCCATCACTAAAATAGGCATTTGAATTTGAAAAACAAGGGAGGACATATCTATTGTTTCTGTGTAAATCCTTCATTCGGTGCTCTTCTCCAATTCCATCAGTAGATCAGGCAGTTGAATTTGAAAAATAAGGGATGCCATTTCTATTGTTTCTGTGTAAATCTTTCATCCAGTGCTCTTCTTCAATTCCATCTGTAGAATAGGCAGTTCAATTTGAGAAATAAATGATGTCATTTATATTGTTTCTGTGTAAATCCCTCACTCGGTGCTCTTCTTCAATTCCATCAGTAGAATGGGTAATTGAATTTGAAAAATAAGAGATGACATTTCTATTGTTTCCGTGTAAATCCTTCATCCGGTGCTCTTCTTGAATTCCATCAGTAGAATAGGGAGTTGAATTTGAAAAATAGGGGATGACATTTCTATTGTTTCTGTGTAAATCCTTCATCTGGCGCTCTTCTTCAATTCCATCAGTAGAATAAGCAGTTGAATTTGAAAAATAAGGGATGAAATTTATATTGTGTCTCTGTAAATCTTTCTTTTGGTGCTCTTTTTCAATTCCATTAGTAGAATAGGCAATTGAATTTGAAAAATAAAGGATGTCATTTCTATTCTTTCTGTGTAAATCCTTCCTCCGGTCCTCTTCTTCAATTCCATCAGTAGAATATGCAATTAAATTTGAAAAATAAGTGATGACATTTCTATTCTTTCTGTGTGAATCCTTCATTCACTGCTCTTCTTCAATACCATTAGTAGATTAGGCAGTTGAATTTGAAAAATAAGTTATGACATTTCTATTGTTTTTTGTGTAAATCCTTCTTTTGGTGCTCTTCTTCAATTCCATTAGTAGAAAAGGCAATTGAATTTGAAAAATAAGGGATGACATTTCTATTGTTTCTGTGTAAATTCTTCATTCGGTGCACTTCTTCAATTCCATTAGTAGAATAGGCAGTTGAATTTGAAAAATAAGGGATGTCATTTCTATTGTTTCTGTGTAAATCCTTCATCCGGTGCCCTTCTTCAATTCCATCACTAGAATAAGCAGTTGAATATGAAGAATAAGGGATTTCATTTCTATTGTTTCTGTGTAAATATGTCCTCCGGTGCTCTTCTTCAATTCCATCAGTAGAATAGGCAGTTGAATTTGAAAAATAAGGGATTTCATTTTTATTGTTTCTGTGTAAATCCTTCCTCCGGTCCTCTTCTTCAATTTCATAAGTAGAATAGAAAATTGAATTTGAAAAATAAGGGATGACATTTCTATTATTTCTGTGTAAATCCTTCATCCAGTGCTCTTCTTCAATTCCATCAATAGAATAAGCAGTTGAATTTGAAAAATAAGGGATGGAATTTCTATTTTTTGTGTGCAAATCCTTCTTTTGGTGCTCTTCTTCAATTCCATAATTAGAAAAGGCAATTAAATTTGAAAAATAAGGGATGAAATTTCTATTGTTTCTATGTAAATCCTTCATTCGGTCCACTTCTTCAATTCCACCAGTAGAATAGGCAGTTGAATTTGAAAAACAAGGGATTCCATTTCTATTGTTTCTATGTAAATCCTTCACCCGGTACTCTTCTTCAATTCCATCACTAGAATAGGCAGTTGAATTTGAAAAATAAAGGATGTCATTTCTATTTTTTCTGTGTAAATCCTTCCTCTGGTCCTCTTCTTTAATTCCATCAGTATAATAGGCAATTGAATTTGAAAAATAAGGGATTACATTTCTATTGTTTCTATGTAAATCCTTCATCTAGTGCTCTTCTTCAATTCCATTAATAGAACAAGCAGTTGAATTTGAAAAATAAGTGATGAAATTTCTATTGTTTTTGTGTAAATCCTTCTTTTGGAGCTCTTCCTCAATTTCATTTGTAGAATAGGTAGTTGAATTAAAAAATAAGGGATGAAAATTATATTATTTTTTTTGTAAATTCTTCTTTTGGATCTCTTTTTCAATTCCATTAGTAGAATAGGCAGTTGAATTTGAAAAATAAGGGATGACATTTCAATTGTTTCTATGTAAATCCTTCATCCGGTTCTCTTATTCAATTCCATCAGTATAATAGGTAGTTGAATTTGAAAAATAGGGGATGTCGTTTCTATTGTTTCTGTTTAAATCCTTCATCTGGTGATCTTCTTCAATTCCATCAGTAGAATAGGGAGTTGAATTTGAAAAATAAGGGATGAAATTTATATTTTTTATCTGTAAATCCTTCTTTTGGTGCTCTTCTTCAATTCTATTAGTAGAATATGCAATTGAATCTGAAAAACAGGGCTTACCATGCATGTGTATCATAATCAATAAATAAGTCCATTTACTATCTCAACTTCATTGACCCATTTTATTTGAGAATACAATGCTCCTTAGATGTGGTTTTGTTATAAAATAGGGGCACAAATATCATAACAAATTCATCTAACTCAATTTAATTAAACCTTACAACAAGGATTATTCATCACACCTCAAAAGATGATCAAGAGTAAGAAAGACATTATAATTATAATCATTTAGAACAACACCCATGGAGGGTGATTTAGTTACCTAGATGAAGCATAGGTCATGGGCGTAAAAACCAACACACCTAACGAGGTGGTTCGAGTTGAAGGGAACAACCTCCGATTGTTTAAATTTAAGCACAATGGCTTTCTAAACATAGAAATTAGCATATGCATATTTAGTTTTCAGTTTAAGAGGTGATGCACGAATAATCCAGCACGCGACACAACCATGTAATTTATAAAATAATGAGAGTTTTGGGAAAATCAACTACACCACTTACCACAAGATTAAGATTCTTTACTCGTCCCTTATCGAGCCTTGATTCGAGACGGTCGAGAGAAATCATAAGAATCATCAAACGTTCGAGGGGCTTCCAATGCGATAGATGGCGAGCGATTCTAACGTCGTATGAGGAAGAACCATGGATGCCTAGTGGAAAGCCCAAGGGAGGATTTGTGCAGCTTGCATGCATGGGAGAAGAGGGAAAGAAAAGAGGGAAAGAAGAAATAAGGAGGCATAAGAGAAATTGGAATTTCACCCCACTTTAATGAGCCGTACAGTTTGGCCACATGATTTGGAAAAATTTGCACCAATCATGCAGTGATACTGTCCAATAACCCCCTTACCTCACACAGTTAGGAGCATGGTTAACCAAATCGGGCACAACCTATAATGACCCTAGCCTTTTACATATAACATTACATGATTTTAAGCATAATTATACATCAGAGTACAAGTAAAGGATCGTAAAGTCTAGTGTCTTGGAAGACTAGGTACATAAAATTGAAAACATGGAACTAAATAAAACATTTATTTATTTAATCTTCATTTTGAGCTCCTGACTTTCATTGTGCTCAAACATCTACATAGGGTACCTTGGGGAACACATGAACAAAGGGATGAGCTAAATAGCCCAATAAGGGAATAACCATAAGAACAAAGCATTATCCCATGGGATAGAAGGCATGGAATGATGATATAAAAAAGGAATTTAACATATGGAATCATAAAACATAAACAAGGAATAATATAAAAATATAAGATAAATTCATTTTGGTAAAAGAAAGATAAGGCAACCTGAAGGAACACAGGAGGTTCGGGTGGAATCCCTTATGAATTATCAGCATGGTGTCAGGTGTACTTAAGAGGGCTTAATGAGAGAGAAAGGGATTTATCATCTTTTATACATCACGAGGGAATAATGGGGAAGGTGAGAAATCATAGACCATAATTAGGAATTATACATAAAAGGTCATAACA
Source organism: Viscum album (assembly GCA_963277665.1). Lineage (NCBI taxonomy): Eukaryota > Viridiplantae > Streptophyta > Magnoliopsida > Santalales > Viscaceae > Viscum > Viscum album. The sequence continues at coordinate 840,293,363 of OY728167.1, forward strand.
TAAAGGATATTCTTGAATAAATGTGAGAAAGAGAGGATCCATTACCTTAAGTCTGATGGTGTTCTCCACTTGATATTAATGACCTAAATAATCAAATTAGGTTCATTAATTAATAATTCAAGAACAAATTTTACATGTAAATGATTTATTATAACCTTTTTGTGTTTATTCATAACCTTTTCGATGGGTTAAGTGGTTCAATTTCATTGTTCGGGTCCGTTTGTTTTCTTGGTCTTTACGATTGGTTTACTTATTTTCATGAATGGAGAATCATGTAAAAGGGGGATGATTGTCCAGAAATGGAGTTATATTTTATTACTGAACATCCATAAGTTTACATGGTTGTAAATTTAATTTTTTTACGCGGAGTTATGTTGAATCATTATATAAAACATTAATGATAAATACTTGGATTAATTTGGCGATTTTTCTCATAATTAACTTGTTTTGTATTATTATTTAACATCATGTGTTCAAAAGGATTACATAACATCACATAAGATAAAATACATATATTATGATATGGTTCAACCATTCAAACGGTTTCATGACCATTCTATAATATGGTAATGCAAATTGAAAACCCGTCGTCCTTGAATGTGATAAATCAACACATCTCAGACGGTATTTTCATTTATATAATAAAAGGAGGGGGAGGGAGAGATTATGATAAACCATCCAATTAGCATAATCGTATTCCAGTAAATGTATGTTACTAGAGTTATCATACCATTTGGGTGAAGAGAGGTGAGGAAAGAAACAAGAAAATAAAAGAACTTGAAATAAAATAAAAGAATCGAAAAGAGGAATTTATACATTCATGGGTGAACACCTTAAAATACAGATTTTAAAACTATAAATGATTTTATAATGATTTCAAAAATTACATATGGTCTTATAAAATTATATTAAAAACACAAGATATAAAATTGTTAATTTATGAACACCTTTTAGGAAAATATATTTTCTTTTAAATTAATTAATTAATTATTTATTACTTATAAAAATACTAATACTTTTAATATGGTCATATTAACACTTATAAGATGCCTAAATTTTATTTATACATTCATGGGTGAGGTTACTATTCTTTTCGATAATATTAATAAGGGTAGGTTACTATTCACTAAAAATTATGTTTGTTCCATTAGACTCCAAACATCTTACTGATCACAACCAAGTATGTCAGATTTTCGAAATTCAAATCACAGAAGTGAAAATATTATGTTTAAGGTCACATAGTACTTAGTAGTTCATTGTTTTTTAATTTCATGTGATTATATGACATAATTATAATAAGGGAATTTTCATTGATAAAACATTAGGTCGTTACACAACCCATGTGTCTCCCCCTATAATTTTCGGCAGACCACTCGCACAACCATGAGACCTCGATTGCATGGTCTGATAAACCGCGTGACACCCTCTATGCTCTTGCAGCCGGTCACATGATTTCCCCTAGAGGACTGTACAGTTTCAACAAACAATGTCCCCATAGAAAACAGAAAGCACGGTTTGGGCCACATGGTTATTACTAATTATGTGCCAACCGTGTGCCTCTGTCTGTTTTTACCAAAATAGAGTTTTCAATACCTGATGCCCCAGAAACTCGACAGAACACCCTTGTAACTTCTCAGGCCTCTAACCCCATCTAAAAACATAAAATTTAAGTGTTCCAACTCTCATAATTTCATTCTAAATCTAAATTTATGATTTGGCCCGTCCACTAATGAAAGTTTAAAATTCCTTCATAAATTTCCATGATTCAAAAAAATGAGACCTGATAGTCAATTCATAATGAAATTTACAAAAAATAACACTACACAATATATTTATCTTCATCAAACTACCAACTATCTTGATTCTATCTTTTCATTAAGACATTATAAAATATTCCAATGTTAATGGTCCTTACCTTTTTAAATGACCCTGATCGGTCTTCTCTGGACCCTCGGATAATAATTATTTCAAAATTCAAGTGATCCCCGCCCCAACCTATGGAATTGGGGATAAGAAGAGAAGAATGGAGTTTCAAGCTGGTTGGTCAAATTTTCACACCTCGATTTTTATTTTCATATTTTATCTTAGTTTATCATTTTGTCTTCAGATTTTATCTTGAGTCTCAAGTGTTTCAGATCAAAGTTTTGGTTTTTGGGCTGTTTTTCCTCTATTTCATGGTTTAGGTGCACTGTTAAGGGGAAACTATGCAATATCATAATGTTGAGTCCCTCTTCAGTTCATTTTGTTCTTTCACGGTTAGGGATTCATGGGTAGAATATGGTTAGATCCAAACTGTGCAGACCCAATGAGTAACAGTTCCGATCTTTGGGTTCCCTTGGATGAGGGTGCATGGCTTGAGCAAGGTTATTCTAAACCATATGAGAAGAATGTTCTTAGATCTGACATTTTTCATAAAACTAGACCGCACGATAGGTGCATGGTTTTCCAAAATATGTGAAAAAACCATGTGGGTTTCTTATGAGTCCATTAAGGGATGCACATTTGGTGCATGGTTTTCCAAACCACGTGTCCTAATCACACACAGTTCCCATGTCCATTAAAAAAATGGATTTTTACCTTTCTACCCCTCTTTGTATTTAACTCCAAAACACCTATCCCCCACCTAATTTGGATCATTCAACCTTAGGGAGCTCCTACCCTCTTCTTCATGCCTCCCTTCCTCCTCCCATGGCGGAATCAAGGAATTTCTTCAAGTATTGGGGATAATTTCTAAAGTTAATCTCCTTATTTCTTGTTATATTTTATTCTTAGTTCCTCTTCTTCCTTGGTCTCTTTGGTATAGGGTTATTGATTCATTTATTTTAAATTGGGGGTTTTGTCTTCTTAAGGTTCTTCTTGGGTGTTCTTTCTTCCTTATACCCTTGTGGATTTGTTTCATGTTTCCATCATTCAATCACCATGAGTTGGGGCGGGTCCCCTTATGTATTAGTATTTAAATTTAAACACTCATTGATTTTGTGAATTTAAAACCATGTTTTTATAATAATGAGTGATGTATAACTCATATAATAATTATTTGATATGAAATAAAGTGAATTTCTCTTTGTATTGAATTTCATGAAATTGTTTTATAAATCTTTGTACACTAAGTGTTAGAAAAAATTCCCAGTTGGACTTTGTAAATGTGTTTTGATTTCTAAATAGTGTTTAGAGTTTCTCAAATGGGTTTCTAAATGGTTTTTGGATTTATAAATAGTGTGTTTGATCTTTTTGGAAATGGTATTTCTCCCAAAGGTTGTGTTATGCATGTTCAACACCTTTAAAAGTGATTTTCTATAGAACACTCTCCTTGGGGTATCTCTCTTGCCTTGTGCAATGTTGGGGGGATTGGGAGGTCCTTGGAATGGGAATTCTGATGTAAATTAATTATTGGGAAGGAAAGAGGAATATTCATTAGGGTGATTTGATGGTGATGCTTGGTTATGTGACTCATTTGGTGGTTTTAACCTATTACATATGTATGGTTGATTGTTTGATATTTCATTACCCACCCCCATTTTAGATATGATATGGGAACCTAGCATAGCTAGCAGAAATATTTGAGAATTATTTACACACTAGATTAGGAGTATTCTTTGGAAAGTGGCCCCTTAGTATGGACACACTCTTATTTGGGGATGTTTCACCTCGGTTAATTAGGATATGTAGGGTAGGACCGAGAATTAAGGTTATTTGATTGCATTAGGATTGCTGACAAGATGGACCAGGTTTCAATGTGTTCTAGATTTTCCCCTAAGGTCCTAGGTATTCCCATGTTTCCCAAAACTTTTTTTATCTACGACAAATAATCTAGTTGAAACATCTAGTTTGGTTACTTGATCATTACTTTCCTATTTCCCTTTTCATGTTGTTGCTACTTCTACTACCTTTTTATGGTGTGTCTCTTTGGTAAAGACAAATATTTTGTTTTTTAAATGTTTCATGAAAAATGTTTTGAAAAGTGTTTAATAATCCCTTTCCCCTTTTTATAAAAACCCTTCTCATTACTTTCCATCTCTTTCATTAAAATCCTCAAGACTTATTTTGGAAAAGAGACCAATTTTTAATAAAAAGGGCAATGTACCATGATTTAAAAAAAATAAATGTATGAAAAAATTTTGTTTGTATGTTTTATTTAAAATTATCAATAAATTTATCTTTTATTTAAAGGAAATTCATTGGGAATATATTACTTGGGCGTACCTACTGAGTTTTATTACTCACTCTTATACTTCCATTCTTGTTTTTAGCCTTAGATACAGGTTATATCTTTTTCTTTATTGTCATGGAGAAATATCATGTTATGTAATCGGAGAGTGGCCCATGGAGTCACATGGATATTTATTAGTTGTCAAGTTTGGTTTTGATTTAATTTCAGTTTATGCTTAGTTGATTTGTTTATTCCTTTTTATTTATGTTGAGCTTCTTGTTTATCTTTCCACTACTTTTGTTTATTTATCTTGGGCGAAATCATTCCCACTAACTCTCTTTGACGACCTTGGTGTTTATCACCACCCCGGGGTGATCGAGAATGTACCTTTGGGATGTCGTGAGCTAGATCGGGTGACCATTTCGGGGTTGAACCAGGTTTGGTTTGTGACAAAATGGTGTTAGAGCATAGGTTATTTTGAGGGCCTAGCTTTCAGGCCACCCGTTGTTATTTGTATTGTCAAAGTAGAAGGAGTATGAGTGTTGGAAATTGGGGTGTATGTACGAGGAAGTGTCTTGAAAACATTTTTTGTGATGAACCTAGGGTTACCAAAGGATTTTGGACTTTGGGTTTTGCTTTTTAAAATTTTTCCTTTGTTCTTTTCTTGGTATTTTCCTTATCATTGGTTTATGGAGTTTGGTTTAATTAGATATTATGGATTTCTTATGAGTTGTTCTGTACTTGGGGAATGAAATGGGAGTTGGTCTAATGGTCTATGGGGAGCTCATAGGGTCTAGAAATCCATGTGGATCCTAGGGATGTGGTTCTAAAGAACTCTCTGTGGCTATGGTGTGATTGGAATATGATCACAAACTATATGGCCAAGTCACCTATTGACACTAGTCCCCCCCTATGAAATTATTTTCAATCATAATTTTTTTTAAATTAATTTGAAAACATTGTTTTGGATTATAAAACCAAGATTCCAAATAGTATAATGTTGGTTTTACATAAAGATGAATGATTATTTCAAACATATTTAAGAAAAGTCTCGGAAAATGGATTTTTAATTTAATTTTTTTTATAGAAATGGTTTCAAAAAATGGTTTAATTCCTCATTTTAAATTTTAAAAAATGATTTAAATATCATATATATTTATTATATAAATATTTATAATAATATATAAAATACAGAAATATGAAATGGAATACACCGTTCATGGAGACGGTAGACCTTACGTACGCATGAATGTTGTTTCCGTTTTCTTGTCGTATTGAAAGAAAGAAAGTAAATGACATATATATATATATGTATATATATATATTATCATTATAGAATCATTATTATTTTATATATATCATATTATTTTACTAAACCCATTCGTAATAAATTTCACGTAAAGTGTGAAAGAATTACATCGATTTGAGGAGGCAACACTCCACACTCCCACAAATGAAGTTATCACATTAGCACAAAATGGAAACCATAAAGGTATGTATTATATAATAATTAAATAAGAATAAATATATCATAAATATAATATATATAATATAAAAAAACATCATTATTTCCAACCTTGAGAGGTGGAATGGAAGAATGAATGACATCGGTTCGCTAGGCGATAGTCCGCCATACACACGAACGATGATTGCATATCCCATTTGATGGAACTGTGTGTGAGTGTAGGTCAAAACATTAACATAACAACATATTATTATATTTAGGATACTCATGTTATTATATTATCATGGAATAATAAGAAATTAATGGGTGGATAAATAAATAAAACAGAAGTGCACGTTGAAGAACGTTACCTCTTTTCGGGTAACTCCTTTTGGTTTTCACCAAAGGGCTTCCTTGGTTGGATTTATGATCAAAGAGAGGAATATAGGATGAGATTATGGTTTTTAGAATATTATTTTGATGTATTTTGTCTAATAAAAATGGATTGATAAGTGTGAATAAGTGTGTGGGGGGGGGGGTGAGTTCCTTTTCATAGTGGAGGAGGAGTGACATTCTTTTAAATATAAAAAGGTAAACACTATTGAGAGGTCCCCCTTACATCATGTGCCTCCAATAATTTTTAATTTTTTATAAAATGGATTATATGTTCCAAATATTCCTATAAAATGGATTTTTGACGTGTGTCTAGGGTATTTGGCCCCTTAAGTTAAAGTTCAACCACAAAGTAAACTCGTTTTACCTTAATCATTGTGCTTAATTTTGATTACTTTCACTGATATTTTTGGTAAAAATAATTTGAAATTATTAGTATTTATAAATTATTATTATTCCAAATATGGAATCCATTTTTCAAAACTCTAAACTCAAATTTTTTAGAAATTAATTTAAAATTAATCCTGCAGACGAGATGAGACGATGTGTTTTTAAAGAGATAAATTCCAAAACTTGGAAATATTTTTATATCCAATTTCATTGTGAAATTTGTTAAAATGAACTAAATTTTATTAAATGATGTATAATTGATCTAATTATACTTTAAAATAAAATTAAAATAAAATTTAACTATATAAATAAATTAGACGAAAGAGCTGTTTTTAAATAAAATTTCGTGTTTTTTCAATATTCATCAAAAAATGAAACTTCTCTAAAAAATACCAGAAATTAATCCAAATTAATTTTTGATATCTATATTTAAAATATTAATTTTATTTTTTCAAAAAAAATTATTAAAGTTTTGAAAAGAATATTTAAAATGGGTTCACCATTAAAAGACGGTAAAATTACCTTTTAGAAAAATGCATCTTTTTGTTCATAAAATTGGATTTATTGTCATCTTATTACTATAAAACCTATTGGATGAGTGTGATTTTTTTTATTGATTATAGAATACATAAATTTTATTAAAAACATTCATCAATAGTGGTTTTTTTATTTATTGAGATAAAATGTTGTCTGTATATAGAAAAATAGTTTTCTTAGAAAAGAAATTTCTTTATTTTCAAAAAGTTCTTACTTTCATTTCTAGATAATTGATAACAAAAGGATTCATTTTATTCACATGATTAAATCATATTTTCACAATTTAGTTAATTTTACTCATAAATTATTTTCTAACAGCTAGGTGAAAACTATAATAATATTTTAACAATAATATTAATAGTACGTTGTAGTTTGGTAAAACTAGGTCTTGCGTGTAATGAAGGATATCGACGGAACTCAACATTTTGTGTACCATAATTCAAACATAGTGTTTCCTATACCATAAAAAAATATAAGTGTTTTGTGTAACACAAAATTGACTTGGTGTTGCATACAAAGCAAGAATAACATGTTGCTTTCATATAACATAGGCTATATTCAGTGTTGTGTGAAATGATGAATATTGAAAAGATTAAATTAATTCAACAAAAATCACAAAATATCGATGTGTTGCATTCAAGACACATTAAAATGAATTTCTCCCTCAAAATTCATCTGGGTTATAAAATTTTTAATAATTGAAAGTTCATTTCTTAGAAACCCACATTGTAAAAATGAATACTAAAACTTCTTTTAAAAATGGAAAGTTAGAAACATAATGGTTACCAAAAGTGACTTATAACTAGGTTTTCACATATGAGAACATATGAGTCAAGTAAAAACATAGACACAGAAGAGATATCTAACTATCAAGTTTTGATGGAGAGTGATAAAGAACTTGTTCAGGATAAAGTTAATGATCAAAAATCCAAAAACCAAAGATGCATGAAAAAGGTCATTGATATCATAAAAAATGACTGTAACAAGAGAACATTTTATTTCAAGACCCTTTTCCTAAAGTTGAATAATTTTCACAATAAGATATAATTATGTTATTTCAGAACAATCTCACCCTTTGTATGTGTCTTGACCTATTCCCACATCACGTGTTTCTCAAAAAATGAAGGTTAATTTGTTATGGATGAAGCACTAACGGATCATAAGATCCATATGTAGAATGATAAGTAATTCCATTTTAATTTAGTTATCATCATAAAAAAGGTTAGCATAGGTTATCCAATATGAATAAATCCTCATATGGGTAGATAATACTTTAATCTCTAAAACCTCATTTGAAGTTTAACTTAAAACATTCCATAAATGGTTAATCATGTAACCCTTATAAATGATTAAAATCAAAAACATTAGAAAGAAGGTCAATAAACCAGCTTAAAATATTTCCCCCATATATCATAAGGTATCTCTTGGGTGTCACATTCCAAACATGTGAATACCCTCATCATATATTCTCTTGAAACATGGTGATAACCTAAATTAACATAAATAATTTTGCAAAACATGAATGATTCCTTATTACAAAGATTAATTTATATATTCCTTAAATCCGAGAAGTTGTGAACATCATCCATTATAACATACACCACTTTTTAAAAAAATCAATAATTAGTTCCATGGTAATCAGTACTGTCCAATTTACTTTATCTATATCAATCATCTCTTTATATAAGATAAACACAAATTTTTCATCACCAGGAACACATTAAGGGATACCTTCCCTTAATCAAAATATCACCTTCAATTAAATTACTTTTCTAGTTCCTCAGAACCATTCAATATATTTTTGAAAATACTTAATGGAAAACATATACTTTATGATTCATATAACATAATTCTTGAATTCCTATACATATACACTTCAATCATCCAAATTTATTCTTAAACCATTTATTAGGATTCATCATCTTATTTATTAATACCCATTTACTAGATTATAAAATATGAATCATTTATTAAGGTTCCTCAACCTCAATTTAATCATGCTTATTATGTTTAATATAAAAATACCATTATAACATCCCATACCTTTCACATTTTGCTTACGGTCTCTTTGTCATCAGTATTATAACCAATAAACAAACTACCTTCCTGATTATATTCATGATATTTCCACTTAGGACATTAATTTTTATAATTCCCATACTTTCCACATTTGAAACATTCAATTTTAACCTAGTCTGTTCTAGTTCCCGTTATTTACTAAGACTAAAAATCATAGTTTGAGAAACAATTATCATAAAATAAAACCACATAATCATAAAAAAATACTTATGGGATGTCTAAATCATGAAATATTCTTTTAAATCCATGAAAAATTAGGCTTATCCTTAGATATATCCCTAAAAATATCCATATAAATATCACTAGGTATCTCACTAAAGTTTTCTCATCCTAGTTTCTAAAGGTTAAATAAACCTTTCCTTTGATACTATCTATAGTGATCCAGGATCAACATACATGGATATTACATCATTTTAGATTAATATTAAGCACATTAAAAAAATACATGCCTGAGGACCATAATAGTTTAGTTTCTTTGGAAACTTGGAATGAAAATCTTCTAACTTGGTGAAAGATATTCAACATATCCCTTAAAGATCATCCCCTTCTAGTAGTCTTACTTAAAACCTTTATTCATAACCTAGGGAAAGGAAACATATGAAAGGGGTGATCTTGGATGCTCATTAAGGATAAAAAATGGATATATGTAAGAATAACATGAGCATAAGGGTATGAGAACATGATCATAACATTAGAATATCATACCATGTATATTAAAGATCATAATCAAGAGTCATGGAATAAATATTGGAAGTTAATAAAATATGAATCAAAAGGGAATAAAGATCACAATTCATGAGATCGTAACAGAGGAATAAGACATGTAATTGTGGAATACACATAGTCATAGAAAATCCAATGTCAAGGCTACCTACCAAGACCTTAATAACATGTTATTCTTGGGTTAATCACCTGTGTACCTACTTTGGGCCTATGATGACCTCCCATGTACCCTCTTGTTTCAGGTTTAAGATTACCTCTAATTTACCCTAATGTTTTAGTCTTGGGATTCCTTCCCATGTACCCTTTTATTTCGGACTTGGGATGCCCTACTATGTACCCTTTTGTTTGGGTCTTGGGATGCCCTCTTGTGTACCCTCTTGTTTCGAGATTGGGATACCCTCCCATGTACCCTATTGTTTCGGGCTTTGGATTCCCTCCGTTGTAGCCTCTTTTTTGGTATTAGGATTCCCTCCCATGTACCCTCTTGTTTTAGGCTTGGTATTCCCCCCCATGTACCCTCTTGTTTCAGGCTTGGGACACCCTCCTGTGTACCCTCTTGTTTTAGGCTTGGTATTACCTCTTGTGTAACCTCTTGTTTTGGGATTGGGATTCCCTCCCGTTTACCCTATTATTTCAGGCTTGGGATGACCTCCCGTGTACCCTTTGAGATCATAATTTTTTTATCATTACTCAATGCATTGGAAGGAGATATAGGTCCCACCTGTCACATAATGAAATCATATACACATGTGTCGTAAGATAATAAAACATTCATCATATCACAACCCATAAAAAGAGATTTATTTCATAAAAATCATATCATAACCCATTAAATTAAATGGGCATCACAAAAATTTCATCACATCATGACCTATTGAAAAGAAATAAGTTTCGTAATCATTTCATCAAAGCATAACCCGTGAAAAAAGTGGGTTTCAAAAGCATATAACCTGTGGAAGAGAAACGAGTGTCATAAACATAATGCCATCAAAACATAAACCATTTAGAGAAATAATATGAATTTTATCCTTGAACCACATCCTTATTAAATCATAACTATATAAAAGGATGTCATCTTAGATGGAGAAGGATTTTGGAAGATCACTTGAAACAATTCTTAAGGAAAATAACATTTATTTGGAAATAATTTTCAAAATAATTTCCTTTGAAAACCAAATTTAAAAGTTATTTAGTAATATTTAAATATAATTTAAAACATTTCTTGATAAAAACATCCTTTCCACTTTAAAAAAATCTTTTTAAAACATAATTTTTTTTGAAAACCATTTTCTTTGAATAACCTTGAAAACTTATAAAGAAATATTTGAAAACCATTTTAAACACATTAAAAGATAAAAAATTTATTTAAAATAATTTTACATGAAATTTATATTAATATATCATCTAAAAAAATTTAAAACATTTTTTTGGAAGAAAAAAAATTTTCGATTGAAGAGAGAAATAAGGTAATATTTTCTTAAAAACACTTTACTAATTAACTTAAGTACCAAAGAGTGGAAAAATGGTACCAATAAATGAAGATATCATAAAAACATATAGGAGAATAAATCTCATGATAATTATTGAGATATGAATCATAATATTTAATCAATAGAATCATAATTATAAACAATCATGATAAATGATGATATTGTAGAAATAAACTGTTACCACTTTGGTAACATTGAATCACAATCCACATGAAATAAAATGACATTAAATAAAGATTAAAATATAATTAAAATAATAATATTAATTATAAAACATTAAAAATGTCATTAAATACACCTCGTAAAAGAATTTATGTGCATAACATAACATGGGTCTCAAAGAAGGCAAATTGAGAAAAACAAATTACCTTACTATTTGATAACTTTTGAACCGTAAACCCAAATAAATAGAGATCATAAAATGGATATGTAAATACCCATAAATTTAAGGATAATAATATTATAATAAATTCATGTGAAGTATATAAACCACACAAAAGAAATTTGTGGCGAATAAGGCATAAGTCTCACTGAAATAAAAGTGAGACTAGAAACCCCCTTACTACTTGAGTATCTTTTGAATCGTGAGATATATGAAAGAATAACATAAATTGAAACTTTTAATATAATTAAATAAAGAATATTCATGATATATAATTTCATATGGTATTATATACACCACACAATACTAATAATTAGTGAATATAACATATATCTAACATAAATAAAAGTGAGACGAGCAAACCCCTACCTCGAGTCTTGAATTTATTCGTACATGTTCAAACATCCTATATAATAAGTATAAGTTTATTATATATCTAAAATATAACCATATTATTTTATATCATACCATTTATTATTTTATTATGACTTTATATTATCCATTTAATAACAATTTCATGTTAATGTTACATTTCGTGTAATACCCGCTTTATTTTTCCAACATGTTTTGACTTGTTATTCTTGATTATCTTAATTAGATCATGATTTACTTATTTAAATAATGTAAAAAAGGATTTAAATATAATATATATATATATATTAATTATATAAATATTTACAATAATCTATAATATATATAAATATGAAATGGAATACACCATTAATGGAGACGGTAGGCCGTACATACGCATGACCGTTGTTTCTGTTTTCTTGTCGTATTGAAAGAATGAAAGTAAATGATATATATATATATATATTATCATTAAATTAGAATTATTATTCAATATATATCATATAAATTTAATAAAACCATCCTTAATACATTCCATGTAAAGTATGAATGAGTCACATCACTTTGTGGAGGCGGTAGTCAACACATCCACAAACAAAGTTATCATATTCCCCCAAAATGGAAAGGATAAAGGTAAGTGTTATATAATAATTAAAAAATCATAAATAAATCATAAATATTATATATATAATATAATAAATAGAATTTACATCATTTTTTCCAACATTGAGAGGTGGTAATGGAAGAATGAACGACATAGGTTCATGAAGCGGTAGTCTGTCGCACACACGAATGATGATTATGTATCCCATTTGATGGAATTGTGTGTGAGTATAGGAAAAAAAATTAGTATATTTATAATTATTTTTTTAATATATAATCATATAATAATAATAACTAAATTCCGGGAGAAATAAATAAAACAAAAGTACACGTTGAAGAACGTTACCTCTTTTCAGGTAACTCCTTTTGGTTTGCACCAAAGGGCTTCCTTGGTTGTATTTCTGCCTAAAGTGTGGCTTATAGGATTAGAGGAGGGATTTTTGAAGATTATTTTTTCATATTTTTAAAGATAAAAAGGTATTTATAGGTTTGAATAAGTGAGGGGGGGGTGAGTGCCTTTTTATAGTGGAGGAGTGACATTCTTGTAAAAATAAAATGGTAAAAACTATTGAGAGGAATCCCTTACATCATGTGCCTCTAATAATTTACCATTTTTGATCCAAGGGAGTATATAGAATAAATATATCCATAAAATACCTTTTTTATACTTTTCTAGGGTATTTGGCCCTATAAGTTAAAGTTTGACCACTAAATAAACTCATTTAACCTTAATCACTGTAATTAATTTTAATTAATTTCACTAATATTTTTGTTCCAAACTAATTTGAAATTTTTATTAATTATAAATTATAAATTATTATAAATATTGAATCCATTTTTCCAAATTCTAATCATAAAAGTAGCAGAAATTAATTAAAATTAACCCCGCATACAAGATGAGACGATGAGTTTTTAAAGTGAAATGTGAAAAAATTTGAAATGTTTTTATATCCGATTTCAATATAAAATTGGTCCCAATTACCTAAAATGGATTAAATTATGTATTATTGATCTAATTATACTTTAAAACTAAAATAAAATATAATTTAACTATATAAATAAATTAGATGAAAAATTAGTTTTTAATTAAAATTCAATGTTTTTTTCACTATTAATAAAAAATGAAACTTCTATAAAAAATAGAAAAAATTCCCCGAAAGAAATTTTTTATATCCTGATTTCAAATATGAATTTTATTTTTTTCAAATAAAAATTATGAAAGTGTCAAATATTAGATTTAAAATGGGTTCACTATTAAAAAGCGAAAAAATTGCCTTTTAGAAAAATACATATTTTTATTCATAAATTGGATTTATTATTATTTTATTCCAATAAATACTATTGTATGAGTGTAAAAAAATTTGACTGAATATATAATATATAAATTTTACTAAAAACAATCATCAATAGTGGTTTGTTTTATTTATTTAGATAAAATAGAGTTTGTATATAGAAAAATAGTTTTATTAGAAAATGAATTTATTTATTTTAAAGAGTTCTTACTTTATTTTCTAGCTAATTGATAACCAAAGAATTCATTTTATTCAAATTTTTAAATCATATATTCAAATTTTAGTTAATATTATTTATAACTTCCATTCTAACTACCAGATGACAACTATAATAATATTTTAACAATAATATTAATAGTACATTGTAGTTCGGTAAAACTAGGTCTTGCGTGTAATGAAAACTATTGAATTAACTTGGAATTGTCTGTAAAAAAAGACCAATATAGTGTTTCATGTACCACAAGATAATATAAGTATTTCATGTTGTGTAAAATTGACTTGTTGTTTCATACAAATCAAGAATAACTTGGTGATTTTATATAACACACGCTATATTCAATATTGCATGAAATGAAGAATATTAAAAAGATAAAATTAATTCAAAAAATAGTAGAATCTTAGGGTGTTACATTGGATATCTCCATATGTTCTATAAGGTTGTCACTTGAAAGAATATTGGAGTCAGATCCACTCCCTTGAAGAATCATGTAGTTTAATTGGATGAACGTAGCACTTGTGTGAGATTTATTTGATGTAAATTATCCTTTATTTGTAATGGGTGTGTCTTGTGGTGTTGTATTTTTCTTGGGATGAAAAAGGATTTTCTGTCTTTTTAAATTCTATTTGAATGGAAACGTCTTTTGGGAAAATTATGGGGTTAAAGCATGTTATGTTGTGTGTCTCATCTCTGCCTCCTTATTTATTTCGGGAATTGAGTGTGGTTGTTTCAGTTTGGTGGTTCAGTGTCTGATGGATGTTGTTGGTCAAGTATTTGGATAAAATCATAATATGGTGGGGAGTCCACCCTAACCTACCGAATATTTGTAGTAAACCCTTGTTTCTACCCTATCATTTCTTACTTTTTTTCCCTGGGTAGGTGTTCAGTGGTTATCCCATATCCTCTTGGGTCATATAATATTGAGTTCCATTTCACCCTTGGAGAACATTGATATTTTGGAGTAGGTATGATAGTTATGGTGATAGTGAGGTGTTGGGCTTGTGGCTTGTGATTTTCTTCATCATTTGAGAAAAGGTTTTAGTCCAATGGGTTATTATAGGCAGTAATGAAAGTTTTATCATAGTGTTATTAAATGTGTTCTTTGATTTGGGGGGTTGAACTATGTTAGAGTATAGACCTTTTTATTTTACCTGATCAACTGGAAACATTGAAAATTTTTGAGAGAATAAATAATTATGGTGGGGAAAATTTTTACACCCTGATTTTTTTCTTCTTTTATCTCAGTTTATAATTTTTCATTTGGATTTTCTTTTGAGTTCTGAGTGTTTCTAATCGAAGTTTTGAGTTTTTGGTTATTTTTCCTCTATTGTATGGTTTAGGTGCATGATTCAAGGGAAATTGTGCGACCTCCTAATGTTGAGTTCCTTTTTAGTTCATTGTTTTATTGAATAGTTAGGGTTGAATGGGTAGAATATGTTTAGATCCAAATTGTGCAGACCCAAGGAGTAACCATGTATGTATTTGGGTGTCAGTAGGTATGCCACACGATTGGAGTATTGTTAGTCCAAACAATGCGAGAAGCATATGCATGGATCTATAGTTTTTGATAGAACCAAATTGCAGATTTGGAGCATGGTTTTCCAAACTGTGCAGCCAAACTATGTGGGTTTCCCATGATTCCAGTAAGGGATGCATGATTGGTTCATGATTTTCAAAATTGTGTGGCCTAACCGTGAGCATGGTCCATTAAAAAATGGATTTTTACCTTTCCACCCCTCTCTATATTTAACCCCAAAACACCTATGCTCCCCCTCATTTGGATTGTGTGATCCTAAAGAGGTCCTCCCCTCTTCCACATGCCTCCATTCCTCCTCCCATGGTGGAATCAATGAATTTTTTCAAATTTTATGGAACATTTATCATGGTAATCTCCTTCTTTCATCTCCCTCTTCTTCCTTTTTCTTTTTTCTTATTAGTTCTTCTTCTCCCTTGGTTTCTTTGGCCTAGGGTTATTGTTTCGTTTGCTTTAAATTGCGGGTTTTGTCTTATTAAGGTTTTTATTGGGTGTTCTTTCCTACTTATACCCTTATGAAGTTGTTTCAAGTTATCTTCATTCAAGAGATGTGAGTTGAGGTAGATTCCATTATGAACCAACCTTTGAATTTATAGTCTCATTGATTTCTTGAATTTTACACCATGTTTTTTTTACTAATGAGTGCTTTATAATTATTAGAATAATTATTTGATATGAAATAAAGTGAATTTCTATTTTTATTTAATTTCATGAAATTGTTTTATTATAATTTTCACACCAAGTGTTTGATAAAAAGCATGATTGGACTTTGTAAATTTTTTTTGATTTCTAATAGAGGTTATGGTTTTTAAATGGATTTATAAAAGGTTTTTGGATTTATAAATGACGGGGTTTGTCTTTTTGGAAATATTTTTCACCCAAATGTTGTTTGAGGCCCGATTAGAACCTTTTAAAGTAGTTTTATTTAAAAAACTCTCCTTGGGGTATCTAGATTACCTTATTTTTTGTTAAAGGGATTGGGAGGTCCTTAGCATGGGACTTACCATGTGAATTAATTATTAATAAGGCAAGAGGATTATTACTTGGGGTGATTTAGGGGAAATTATTGGTTATGTGACTTGTGTTGTGGTTTGTGACTATTACATATGTATGTATGATTGGTTGGAATTTATTTGATCACTCCCATTATAGATATTACTTGGTAACCTAGCATAGCTAGATGAAATATCTGAGAATGCTTGTTGGACTAGTTTAAGACTACCCTCTATCTAGTGGACCCTTAGTATGGACACTCCAAGAGACCCAAGATCAAATCCGGGTGGAGGCTTATTTCTGGGTTACTGTAGTAGTAATGTAGCAGGCACTGTAGCAGATATTGTTCGGTACTATAGAAGGCACTGTTCCAGGTACTGTTCGGTATTGTAGCAGCCAGAACTATTCATCCATCTAGGCCTTTGGGCCATTAGTTTGGTCCTTGGGTCATACAAGGCTTTCATGACACCCAAGGCCTTTAGGATAGTTGATTCTCAAGGACTTCGGGCCACCTTAAGGCCTTCAGGACACCCCAAGGTCTTCAGGCCACATGAATGAAGATGTACCAGTCAGACTATAAGGGAAAAGGAATGAGAGGAGGATTCAGGGTAGGCGCATTCACTAGAGCAGAGCTAACCAGAATTGGAATAATGAGAGGGTATGGCTTTGCCATCGGTACCGGGCCTGTGCAGCTTTGTATAGGACAACTAGTCGACCGGCCCTATGAAGGTGGAGTGATGATATCATGGCACATGCTGGGGAGGAGTAGTTCTAAGTTGTTTTATCTGGGTGATTCCCTCTAAGACCTATGGGTCATGTAATTGTCTCTGAGCCTTCAGGCCTGTAAGTGTTCCACCTCATCCCTTGAAAGATGGATTATCAAAAAAATAATAAAAAATGAAGGCCTTCGGGCCATTCCGACCAACCATCATCATGTTTTTATTTATTCTATTACCTATTTATGGTGTGACTCTTTGATAAAGATAAATATTTGGTTTTTTAAATGTTTCCTGAAATATGTTTTGGAAAATATTTCGTACTTCCTTTCCCCTTTTCAAAAAACCCTTCTCCTTACTTTCCCTCTCCTTTAAAATTCTAAAGCCTTATTCTTTTGCAAAAGAAACCAATTTTTAATAAAGAGGGAAATAGAACATGATTTAAAAAAAAATAAATGTATGAAAAACCTATGTTTTTATGTTTTATTTAAAAAAACAAGTAAATAAATATTTTATTTAAAGGAACTAAATTGGGAATATATTACTTGGGAATGAATACTTATTTTTAAAACTCACGCCTATACTTCTATTCTAGTTTTTAGCCACAGATGCAAGTTCCATCTTAGTATCGATCACCGTGGAGCGATGTTATGTTTTGGGATTAGAAAGTGACATGTGTGGTCACATGGATATTTTGTGGTCATCAGGTTCAATTCAAATTTAATTTTAGTTTATTATTTGTTTCTTTTTTTTCCTTTTTGTTTATGTTGAGATTATTTTTTTATATTTTTTCTTATTTTTTATTTATCTTGGGTGAAATCATTCCCACTAACTCTCTTTAATACCCCTGGTGCTTGTCACTACCCAAGGGTGATTGGGAACATTCCTTTGGGATGTTGTGGGAAAGATCGGGTGACCAGTTTGGGGTCAACTTAGGTTGGTTCATGAAACAAATGAAAAAGGAGGAAAGAGAATACAACCACACACATATCAAAAAATGTGGGAAGAAACATCATGGGAATTTCCTCAAAGGAATGGTGAAATGATTTAAGTGTGGTAGAGAAGGACATAAAACTCATGAATATCTAAGAGACATAAATAATCCATCCCACAATATGTAGTAAAGGAAGGAACCTCTTAATTCACCACCCATGGTTCAATACTTCAACTATAGGGAGAAAGGGAACTATGAAAGCTAGTGCACTAAACCATGGGTCCTTGAGGGTAATCAACCTTAGAAACCACTAATCCTATGATTTATTATAATAAATTATTTATAATATATAAATATATAAATATATGTATTTCAAGATTCTATAAGTAATTATACTTATGTATAAATTACATTGAACAAAATAGCAAAATTGAAGAAAAACATGAAATTTTTAAGGAAAACATGATATCAAAATGTCTGCCCTATAACCAAGGAAATTAAGAAATATAATCAAATTATTATAATCAATAAATAGTGGTAGAAATGAAAAAAATTAATTCTATATAAATGTTTTAATAAATCTATGTTTATTATTAAGTAGGTGGAAAAGCGATGAAATAAAGCGAGATTTAAAGTAAGAATATTTTTATACCCAAGTACTTTTCTTTGGGTTATCCCTTTTTCAAGAAATATTCGGTATGGATATTACTCTAATATTCATTAAATATAATTTAATTATTATTCCATTTTATTTTTGGGGATATACATGTTTCCACCTTGATTTAGAAGCCAAATTCAATTATTTTCCAAAAAGACTTTTCTTTCCAAAACGCATCTTTTACTCCTCTTGAGTAGTTTCTTCTTCACTTAAGAATGATGATGTTTATGAAAAATATTTTTTCCCTTTATCATTTTTTAACCCCAATATTATTCATGAAATAATTATTTATGAAATCCTTATGAAACTCATTACTTCCCATGGGTTATTTCATGACTATGACTGTCATACGTTTTATGTGGCATGCAAGACTATGTAAATATTACGATATGATGGGTGGGCCTGGAATTATATAAACCTCCAATTCATTGGGTAATATGAGGTATTTCATTATATAATGTGTATTGTGCATGTAAATGATGTTATATTTGTTCATAATGACGATGTAATGATTATTCACATCTGTTATGCATGGACATAATTATATATTTGTTCATATCTATGTGTGGTATTTTATCCCTATGACATGATGTTTTATTTTTATGAATTATCACATTCCATACCTATATAAAATGTTTCCCTCATGACTATGATAATGATCCTATGCTTATGATGTGATAATGATGATTATTCTCACCCATGTTATATTGATTCATGTCCCTTATTCCTCATCTTACTAGGATTTTAGATCACCCCTTTCTTTTATGTATATTCTCATGTGACTACATATACTAGGGACAACATGATATTTTAGAAGTTTGAAGAAGAATCCTTCGAATAAATGTTTATTTTTTACTATGTATAAGTGATGTATGATCCTAGTTTTCCCAAGATATTAAAACTTTCGATCCTAAAATGTATAACTATTATGTTTTTTTCTTTAAAATGATGTAATAGTCATGTAAAAGAAAAATTATGCTCTCTATAAAATTGTATCAATCGACTGAGTATCAATCCCTATGGATAATTTCACACCACTATATAGGGGTTTATGGATTTAAAGAATGGGGGACTATACTGTGACACATGGCAGAGTATTTGAGATTCATTTGTTATATGGGGGGATCACAGCCTATCAAGAGTATGTTTCCAAGGGGGTAACTAAACACTAAATGTGGATCATTCCATAACACATAAGAAATTACCAAATCCATAGATAGAGTAACACACCCAGACACATAAGGGAGTATCGACTTTGTTAATGGAGGGTTGGGATGTGACACATAGTAGAGTGAAAACTAAGTTGCTGGAAGACCGTACCATTTCATAAATTGGAGATCCTAAAATATATATGTTTTATGGGGAACCCATACTTAATCAATGAAATATCAATATGAGGATACCTAACCCAATGAAAATACTAAGAACTCATGGATTTCGGGACCCCCATCTGTATGATAGGGAAACACCTTGAAGAATACACTGGTGTTGGTATAATAGAATATATATAATAAGTTAGTAACTAAAAATAACACTATTGAGATTTGTTTAAATGTTCATTTTATCCTTATAAGTTTTTTGATTCACCTCTAATAAACACATAACAATGTGAATGTCTATAGCTTCATTATACAGTTCCATCACTACTCATGGGGAATAAAACTACCAGGAAAACAATGACGCAACATCTATATGATTCATAAACCACTTAATTATACACTATTAACAGTGAAATAGTTGTAAAATATAGTTAGTATACTATCAGATTTCTTACATAGAAATATATTATCCATTAAATCATATATTTGGTTTCTCAAGTATGAAAACTAGACTTAATAACTTTAATTATTTTTCACTATTTTTTCAATCCAAACCCTAGAGTTATTCAAATAACAACACATATTTCTTCCATCATTTCCCATACCAATGGTATATATAAATCCTATATATTTTATTTGAGATCTAGGATCAACAACCCTCTCTTATATCACTCTAACACTACCTGACCCACCACTAACCCATGAGGGATTAAAATTAGGATATGTTTTTGTAATGGTCAGGACCTTTGAACCTACTAATTTATTTTAATTCTTGGGGTGGAGGTATCTAGGGGAGGTCCTAAGGAGTTTGAAGGTTAAAAGGAGGATATGGAGTTGAGATTTCAGCTCAGGAGATTTTTATGGTGTGGAGTGATTGGTTGCACTGTAAGGGTGCCTATTGAGGCATAGAGTGGTCAACTACAACATATAGGATCATTAGGAGGATTTAAATGCTACCTACATTTTCATCATAGCTATAGCGTGGAGGCCCTGACTATGGTGTGGATTCCTAAGGATGATTTTAAGCAGTTATGCCATTTTTAGAATGGTTGTGTCGTGGAGCAAGGCTATGGCGTAGGCCTTTCTTAGTATGTGGGTGCTATGATGTGGTGGTTTCCACTATACCATGGTCTTGTTTCTATTTAATCGAATATGAAGTGTGGATATAGCTACAATTATTGGATGTGACTTTGAAAGTCCAATCTATAACTTAGTCCTTCCCATTACACTATGGTCTTTCCCTTTTCCAACAGTTCTGTGGTGTAGTGATGGTGGTTGTGTCGTGGTCTTGTGTTTTTTAGAATACCAATAAATTCCAAAACTCCCCTTGAAACCTAAAATTTTTATGGATTTTATCTAATTTCTTGGTTGTCCTAAGTTCATCCAAAGGAGGTCTTTCATCCCCCTTATAGTGAATTTCAACCCTGACCTTGGGGGATCAATCTGTGGTGGTTTTAGGTAAGTTTCCTTCTTTCCTCCATGTTTTCTTCATGTTATTCATTAAATAATTGATGTTTTTAGGGAATAATTGGTTTTGGTGTTGTCTTGTTAAGGTAATAACCTTGGGTTGATGTGTTCTAGGATTATAAAGGTGGTATCCTTCATTGTGGTTCCCTGTGGCTATCTTCCTCTCATTATAACCTTTAGAGTGTCTTAGAAAGCCCTCTTTGAGGTAAGGTATCCCTCATTTCTCATCTAAATGTATCATGTGGGAGGTTTTATACTCTTTTTGTATTTCAGGAAGATAGTATGCACTGGCCTAATAAAGATAATGAATTATTTTAATTTCAATTGAAGGGGAATTGGAAATAAATAGAATATTTTATCACTTTAGTATTAATGATATTATGATTTTATGATCTTGATACATTGATAAAAATCATGGTAATTGGGGGAATTGTTTATGATGTGGGTTTTGTGACTATGGAAACATTTTTTGTGTGGTTTTATATTAACACCTAAAATGGAATTGGATAACCACTTATATCTAGCTAAAGAATTAAATTCCCCTGGAGATCCTATCTTGTGTGAGAATGCTCATAAAATAAATAAGTGAAAGTGATTAAAATAACCTTTCTAAATATTAAATAAGTTATATGAAAATGTAATGTGTGTTTGTGATGTGAAATATCCATTGATGTGTGATTGTGATGTGTGGGGTGGTTGTTATGTAAAAAGTGTTGTGATATGGGGTTGTGAAGTGGAGACCAATGTGATAAGATTTGGTTCATGGAGGTTGTGATGTAGGAAGTGGTTGTGGTTATGAAATGTAAGAATGGAGGGATTTTTTGGCATGATATGGATGAGTTTTTATTGCGATGTGTGGTGTTGTGGTGGTTCCCCAATAGTTATGGAATAATTTGTTAATAATGAAATATTAAATGGAATGGGATGGTTTGGTTAATGGGTTGAAATTGTTAATCAATATTTGAATTAAAATGGGAAGTATGGATTAAATGGTTATTGATAAATATGAAATAAATGAGATAGAATAATGAAATTATCTGTAATAGTAAATTTGGAAACTTTCTTGACTTGAAATCAAAGGCATAATGTGGTTTCTGGATTTTGGATTATTTTTTTTGGTGTTTTCCATTTTGTGGTGGGAGAAAAAGTGGTAGAGGTTGTGAGGCTTGGTAGTGATGTTGTGAGTTGAGATAGTGTTTTAATTTTAAACCCGTAGTCTAAGATTTTTTGTGGAAAATATATATATTTTTATTTTCATCAATATTCTTATATGCACCCCACCCATTTCGAGCACATTGTTCCAGCAACCACAAGTTTTGGAAGTGTTTTCCCAATATCCTGGTGGTGAGGATGGATGGATGGATACTCGATCTTCCCCACTCTCTCTTTGAGGTGATATTGTTATACATAGGCTATGATGGACAGATGTCCAAAGTGTATAGTGATATTGTTTGATGAGATTATGAGAAGGCTATGGTAAGGGTCATGTATGATAGTATGAGGGAATGTGGTTTATTTCATTCTAGTTCACGATACCCTACTACCCTGATTATGTATTTTTGGATGTGTTGTGATGTCCTAGGTTCCTATAGGTGAGAGCTGATGTGTTGTGATGGACTAGGTGCCTACAGGTGAGATGTTATGTGTTATGATGGCCCAGATGTCTTCAGAAGATATGTGTTTTGATGGCCCAGGTGTCTTCGGGTGAGGTGAAATGTATTAGTATGGAAGAGATGGTAACACAAGGATGTATGATGCTGGGGTGTGAGAGAGGAAAATTAGTGGGAAAGAGGTGTGGGGTATCCTTTTATCGATATACATCTTATTATGTTAGTTTTCTTGGATGTGTTATTTAGTGAGCGTTCTATGGTGAGGATGTGATTCATTAGTTAACCTATTTAGGTTCTGTAGGTTCTTTTGTTTTCTCACTGGTGCATAAGTATGATCTTTTCACATGGGAACATAATAATTTGGGTATGATACTACTGAGTGTTCTCATATTATCACACCACATATACAAAAAAAGGTTTTATGTTTCTTAGAGGACTTCATGGATTGTACTGAACCTTACTAGCTTAGACCTTTGGAGATGATATTGATTAGTTGATGTATGATTTTTCTTTTTGGTATTTATTAAGAGATTACTTGTAATTTTTTACATTATTCATGAATTTTTGGGATGGTTTTGGTTAATTTATATTTTTTCATGGAGTGTATTAATAATTGATATCCTACCTCCATACCATCAATTTTTATAGAGGGTAATTCCTTCTATATGTGATATTTGTATACCCTTGGTGTTTGTCACTAACATGGGTCCTACTAGAGGTGGTAGTCTGGGGTCATTATCCTTCTTCCTTCATTTTCCACCTAGGAGGGGTACCTTTAGATATAGGGGTCATACAAAATAGTGGGGTAAAAGGTTTTGGTTAAGGGATAGTATAGAGTTCATAGTTAGGTATAGTGAGGATTGCATGGGTTAGTAGGGAAATGGTGTCAGTTGATCTAGGTGCATGACATAGGCTAAGGAAGACTGGATAGGACACAAGATTTTAGGGTCCCCCATGATACAATAACAACAAATCTAATCCTGCTGAATAACCATGTGAGTTGGAACCAATTAAAGGGTAGAGAACTAGGATAGGTACATTCATCATGATTCACTTGTTCTCTTGTTTGAATTGGGTGGTTTTGAGAAGTTAAAATGAATTAAATTAATCTTAATGAAATTCCATAAAATCAAGATTAGAAAATAATTGTTTTAATTTATTCTATGGATCCTAGTCATCATTTATGTGTGGATCCTGGTCATCATTTATGTGTAGTTAAGGTAGTAGAGGTTCAGTAGGATGATCTAGTTGATCATCAGAGGATTGACTCAGTAGAGGAGGATAAGTCATGGTAGAGTTCCATGTGTGTCATTTAGCGGAAAAGTTTAGAGAAGTGTGTTGGTAGAATTTTTTATTTGGAGATAAAGAGATGGTTGGAGGAGCTTGAGATTGAATTCATTTTGATTCGGGCTTCAAAAAAGTACCAGGATCTATTGGCAGTTAGTTGGATGTGAGGGGTTGTGCATCAGTGGTGGACATTGCATATTGGTGGGTGAAATGAGGAAGATGTTTTTTGGGTGGATTTCTAGAAGTATTTCTAATCAAAGTTCCTCTCATCGACCACGAAGACAATGAAAATACAGAAGATACTCACCCTTTATTAGGGGATCATGTATATATAGAAGTTTTGGATCATGTTCAAGGATATTTTGTGTTTCACCCCTAATCATTTTTATTGAGTATTCCTAAGATTTCCATCTTGAGGAGGAACTTCATCCTTCAATCTAGTATGTAGTTACTCGTTTTACATTTTCAATATACTTGGAAGCGCAGAAGAAGGTGGAGGTGATCAATCATATGAAAATTCAAGGAGGTTTACCATGAGAGGGGAACCGATATGGTTCCTTGAGGAGAAGAGTTATCAGTTATAGGTATCAAGCACTAGGACTTTCAAGGATTATACCAGTGGGGATTCAGCCTCAGTAGATTAGTTTCTAACCTTTTGGGGACAATGTTTTCTATGATTTTACTTGGGGTCTTGGGCTCATGTAATTTATTTTTGGGGGTTGTTTTCATCATTATAATTAGTTTCTAGTGGTTCTAAAAGCATAGTATGGTGGAGGTGGTCTTGTTTAGCATTGACCTCAATAGTAGCCTCCAGCGATAATGTTTCAGCACCATGAGCAGTAGGCTTATGCTCTTTTGAGAGGATATGGAGAAGGAAGAGGTAAACCTTAATATTTTACACATCTTCATGGACCTTGACCAGAGAATTTCTATGGAGGTGTTCATCATTAACGAGGTAGAGGATCTTGGCGTGGTCAGTTTCATATAGTGGGGGAGGCAGCACTATAGGGGCCAGAGATCATCAGAGATTTGATCAGTCTAACATCTAACCTTGTTTTTTACTTATTTGATTTAGAACATTCACACTCTTTTATTGTACCCATTCTAGTATGTGCTTTGATAATATATATATTGTGGATTCTAATTCCCTGAGTGCTGACTACACTAGTCGGAGGCCAAACCAGCTTGTTTGATGTGTGTCTGGGGTGTAGATTGACGATGGAGCCACATCAGTCATGTGGGGATCATTTATTATTTCAAATGAAACCATATGATTTAATAATTGGCATCAGATGGTTTTATTTTTTGCATTTAATTATCTATGACTTCCAGAGTAGATTCGTGTTCTTAGATTTTGATAGTTAGAAAAAAGTTTTCATTGGGGAGCGGGGTTTTCATGTGAGAAGTATATGTACAGAGACCCTTCTTTCCTTTATGGTTGAGTTGTCCTTGGGATCACTAGACTATGGGATGGTGAAGGTTTCTAGGGTCATCGAGGAGTTTTTGGATGTTTTTTTGAGGTTGTTGTGACGCTACCCCCTCAACATGATATTGAGTTTGGGATAGATCTATAGCCTGAGGATACTTCAATTTTTATGGAACCTTATCAGATGGAACACTCAGAGTTTTGGGAATTAAGGATTCATATAGAAGGTATGATGTATAAGGGTTTCATCTGGCCTAGTGTATCTATGTGGGGTGCTCTAGATTTATTTTCCAACAAGGTGGATGGTAGTCTAGGGTTGTGTACAGACTATCAGTTGTTGAATCAGGTGACAATCAATAATTTATACCCTCTCCCAAGGATCGATGATATTTTGAATAGTTGATAGGATATAGTCAGTTTTTTAAGATCGATATGTGGTCTAAATATTACTAATTTAGTGTATAGGTGGATGTTATCTTGAATACTACCTTCATATGCATGTATGGGAACTTCGAGTTCATGGTCATGCCGTTTGGTGTCAAAAAAACTTCTTCCGTGTTCATGGGTCTCAGGAACTCCATGTTCCATGAATTTATGGACTAGTTAATAGTTGTTTCCATTGATGACATATTGATCTACTCAAAGTCAGAGGAGGAGCATGTCGATTATCTCAGAGTATTCTTGCATGTCCATAGACACCACCATATATATTGAAAATTTTCAAAGTGTAAGTTATACGCATAATAGGTGAATTTCCTCAGGAATTTGGTGTCTTAGTAGGGTGAGGTCATGGACCAATAAATGATTGAGGTAGTTGTTTCTTGGGTAGCATCCAAGAATTTGATTGAGGTTCGTAGCTTACTCTATCTTGCGGGCTATTACCAGAGGTGCATGTTTGATTTCTCATGGATTGCAGCATCATTAACATCTTTGAACAAGAAGGATCATAATTTCATCTAGAGTGATAAATGTCAAATAGTGTTTAACAACCTAAAGGGGATAGTTATTATTGCTTCATTACATCAGTTTTTGGAGTATGGGGTAATGTTTGAGGTGTTTTGTGAGTCCTCTAATTTGGGATTGAGATGAATCTTAATGAAACAGAAGGAAGTGATGTCTTATACGTCTATGTATTTATTCTCCCATGAGAATAACTATGCAACCCATGATATGGATATGTCAACAGTTGCATTTTCATTGAATCTATGGAGATATTACTTTATTGCGGAAGGCTTTATGGTATTAAACAATCATAAGATCTTGAGGTATATATTTTCCTATAAAGATAAGAATCTAATGTAGTAGAGGTGGATGGATTTTATCTAGGTCTAGGATTTTGAAATCTCATACACCTCAATAAAGGGGAATATCATGGCTGGTTCTTTGAGTAGTAAGTCACGGAAGGATCTTGTTCAAGAGTATGTGGATGAATGGAAAGAGATAGAGGATTTATAAACCTTGCACTTAGATTAAATCATGGTTGAAAGTGGAGGATTCTTGTTTCATATGATAGTAAAATCTTCTATGATGCAGTAGGTGGAGGAGTATCATTTTGGATACTTAAAGGTATAGGTGATGTACGACCGTGTTGGCCATAGTAATGCTCGTAGGGACGGTCGAAACTAAATGTTTTTTAAGGGAGGATTTTTATTCCACTAGTGATACATGAGGGGGTACTTCATGATTTTCATGTCTCTCCTTTAGTGGTGAACACATATCCATGATGTACCATGGATTGAGGGAATAGTTTTGGTATCTTGGGATGAAGCAAGAGGTGGAAAAATTTGTAGCTCAGTACTTAGTTTTCCAGCAGGTGAAGGATGAGAACCATGTTCCTGGTAGTTTTTTTCATCCCTTGTATACTCCCAATTGAAAATGGGAAACCCTCTCAATGTAATTTTTCATAGGTTTACCCTGATTTCAGTGAGGATGTGATGCTTTCAGGGTAACCATGGATTGGTTGAAAAAATTAGCTAACTTCCTAGTGGTCAAGGGGACAGGTGTTGTGGATGCTTTGGTAGGGAGGTACATGGATGAGGTTATGTGTCTACATGGAGTTCCATGGTCCATATTCTTAGATCAGGACACACATTTTACCTCACAGGTCAGGTTGGTATTGTATTATGTTTTTGGCACTCAGTTTCACCTTAGTACCACTTTCCACCCTCATATGGATGGATAGATAGAACGTATTATCCAAACATAAGAGAATATATTGTGAGCATGCATCTTGGACTTTGGTGGGACTTGGGCAAAGGAATTTCCTTTTTTTGAGTTTTCATCCAACAATAGCTACCACTCATCCATCGACATGGACCTATTTAAGGCTTTGTAGAGTGGCCATGTCGTTCACCATTATATCGGATTAAGGTTGGGGAGTCATATATTCTTAGTCTCGATGTGGTGTAGAGCATGAAAAATAAGGTTTAGGATGTTCGTCAGAGGATGAAGATGGTACATGGTTGGTAGATGTCTTATACTAATCACAGGATGTGGACATTAGAGTTTGTGGTAGGTGATCACATGTTCTTCAAGGTTTATCCTCGGTGTGGGTATTGGAGGTTTGAAAGTGGTAATAAGATCTCATGCCAATTTATTAGGTCTTTTGAGGTGTTGGAGTATGTTGGTGAGGTCGATTATTGGTTGGAACTCCCTCCATGGATAGTCATTTTCCACAACATCTTCCATGTTTCTCAGCTCCATCGTTATCTTCATGATGACTCCCATGTCATTAAATAGTGAGAATTGGATATAGAGGACGATGTGACGTCCATGGAGCATCTTGTAGAGATCTAGTTTCTTCAGGAGAAAGCGTTGTGTGGGAAGACTATTTCCCTGGTTTGTATACTATAGATGCATGGTGTCCTAGAGGAGAGTATTTGGGAGCATGATATGTATATGTGTGACCAATACCCTAAGTTATTTTGAGTTTTATATTGTTTTTATTTACCTTTTTGATGTGATATTTGAATCTTTATAGTTTATAAAGTGTTCCATTACTAGAAATGTGATGTGTATTAAAGATTAAATCATATAAAGAAGGGAAAATCTAATTCTTAATCAAGACGTGTTACATAATGAAATGTATTAAAACCATACAGGTGAGTCAGTTCCACCCAAATAATATAATACCTTCATATGGAAGGTGGTATTCCTCTATTTACGTGCTTGAGGCCATGCTCTATGTGGTTGTTGTAATCATTCATTTGGGTTATGTGGAGTTTGAGATGGTGGTTCAGATGGTCATGAGAAAAGGTGATTTCTTGAATATGGTAAAATTTTATGGTGATGTGGTTGTGTTGGATGTTTTGTGAATAGTTCCAAACTTGTTTTGTGATTTGGTTTGCAGTGACATTCAGATATAACAAGATTCTTGAGAGGCATCTCTTGGTATAGTTGTTTGGACCTTTTACCCTATTTTATTTTTTTGGTTAGTTTTGATTCTCAAGGGTGAGAATAGTTTGAGGGGTATCTGAGGTAACATTACAAACCTTATAACATATTAATTTTCTATAATTCTAGTGGTGGTGGTGCCCGAGGGAGGCCCTGAGAAGTTTAGATGGTAAAAGGAAGAGATAGAGATGTGATTTCACCTCATGAGGTATGTATAGCATGGAGTGATGGGTTGTGCCGAAAGGGTGTTTGTTACGGTGTGGAGAGTCTAGCTGCGGGGTGGAGGCTCATGACGAGGTTTCTAATGCTAATGCTATTTTAGACATAGTTGTGGCATAGAGACCATGGCTGCAATGTTGATCCCCAAGGGTTAGTTTTTAGGGTTTTTTCTATTTTTGGAATAGCTGCACCATGGAGTTGGGCTGTGACCTAGGACTTTATTAGTGCATGGGATCTACAACATGGTGGTTTCTACTACATTCTGGTCTTATTCCCATTTTATCGGATCTATATAATGTAGACATCCATGATTCCCAAACATGGATTTAACTATCTAGGATATGGCTTGGTTCTCACCTTTTTGTCATGGTCCTTCCCTTTTTATGTAGTTCTATAGTGTAGTTAAGGGGGTTGTACCATGGTATTATGATTTTTAGACTACATATAAATTCCCAAAACTCCCTTAAACCCTACCTTTTATATGTTTTTCTCTCATTTCATGGGAGTCCCAAGTGTGTCCCAAGGAGGTCTTTCAACCTCATTTGAGTGGCTTTAAACCCCAACCTTGGGGGATCAATATGTGGTGGTTTTAGGTAAGTTACCTTCTTTCCTCCTCCTAGTTTTCATCATTTTATTTATCTAGGAAGGGATACTATTAAGAAATAGTTAATTTTTGTGTTGGATTGGTAAGGTAATAAGCTTAGGTTGATGTGTTATAGGCAGGTACTAGTGTTTTACTTCATTTTGGAGCATGGAGGTTGTCTTCCTCTCATTTTATCCTTTGACAGTGGTTTGGAAATCCTTGTTTGAGGAAGGGGGTCCTTCATTTCTCATGTAGTTGTATCATACAAGTGGGGTTATTCTCTTGTTGAATTTTTTGGAAGATAGTATGAAATTTCTGAATGAAGATAATGAATTAGTTTAATTGAAATTAAAGGGGAAGGGGAATGAAAACACATGTTTTATCACATCGATATTATTGATAATGTGATTGTACAAGCTTGATACCTTGATTAAAATCATGGACATTGGGGGATTTTTTACGATGTAGTTTATTTGACTATGGAACCATTTCTACGTGGGGTTTTATCACATAAAATGGATTTGGAAAACAAATTATATCTAGATAAAGAACATATTTTCTTTGAAAATTCTGGATTGTGTGATAATTCCCTTGAAAAAAGAAGTGAAAGTAATAAAAATTCACTTGATAAATATGGAATAGGTTATGTGAAAATTTAATGTATGGTTGTGATGTACAAAGTGTTGTGATTTATGGTAGTGATGTGTGGGGTTTCTGTGATGAAAAAAGTGTTGCGATTTATTGTTTTGATAGGGAGGAGGATATGATGATATGTGGTATGTGGTGGTTGTGATGTGGGACGTGGTTGTGGTTGTGAAATGGTGATAGTGTGGGGGGGTTTTTTGGTATCAAAATTATGGGTTTTTGTTATGTTGTGTGGTTTTGTGGTAGTTTTCCGATAGTGATGGAATATTTGGTTAATAATGAAATTTGAAATATAATGGGATGGTTTGGTTAATGGGTTGAAATGGTTAACAATTATTTTAATTAAATTGTTAAGTATAGTTTAAATGGATATTGATGAATATGAAATGAATGAGAATGAATAATGTAATGTTTGGTAATGGGAAATCTAAAAACTGGCTTGGATTGAAATAAATTCCAAAATGTAGTTTATGGCTCAAGTCTGGTTTGTGTGGATCATTGCATTTAGTGGTTGAAGAGAAAGTGGAAAAGGGTGTGAGGCTTGGTATCGATGTTGTGATTTGGGATAGTTCTTTTGTAGGAAACCCATTTTTTGGGATTGGGTATAGATTATATATATTTATGTAATTTTTGATTTCTATACACACCCCATCCATGTTGAGCAATTTGTAATGGAAACCAAGTGTTTTGGTAGTATTTTTCCTAATATCCTGATGGTCAGGATGGATGGATGGGTACCTCATATTCCATAATCTATCTATTCAAGGTGAATTTATTATGCATGGTTTATAAAGTCCAGAAGTCGAATGTTCATAGTGGTGATGTTTGATGAGATTATGGGATGGCTTATGGTGGGGTTCATGCTTGGTAGGAGGAAAAAATGATGTTGATTCCCATCATGTTAATGATACCCTACTACTATTATTATGTGTATATGGATGTGTTGTAATATACCAGGTATCTATGGGTTATAGGTGATGTGTTGTGATGGCCTTAGTGTCTATAGGTGAGATGTGATGTTTTGTGATGGACCAGGTGTTTTCGACCAAGATGTGTTATGATGGCCCAAGTGTCTTCAGACGAGATGTGATGTGATGGAATAGGAAATATGGGAACACTGGGATGTATAACATTAGGGAGTCAGAGAATAAAATTAGTGAGAAAGTTATGTGGGGTACCCTCATTATCAATATGCTTCATATTATGCTAATATTCTTGGATGAATTATTTTGTGAGTGTGCCATGATGAGAAAGGGATTGTTCAGTTTTCTTGTTTAGGTGTTATTAGTTTTACTGTGTAATTCCCCAACCCTAGTAGCCTAGAGGCAGTGCCTCAATTTATTACATTAGCATAGATATAAGATTCAAATAATAAAGGACCAAATAGTTTAGCTGTTTTGGAAAACCTACTTATATACATGATACCCATAATACATTGGGAAAAGAAAATAAATCATAACATAAGTAAAACCACAGCATCCTTGAAACTCATTCAAAGGATTCCTCTTCATATCACGGGGAAAGGAAACATAATAAGGTTGAGGTAAAATGATTATTAAGTGTAAGTAAAATGTAATAAATAATTAATCAATGAGAATAAATAAGCATGGTAAGGTGAATAACTGAGAACACATTCCATTTATATAACTAGACAAGGAATAATCAATATGGCATGGTAAATAATTGAAACACATTCCATTTAATCAATAAAATTAGAATGTAATTAATCCATAGATTTTATCATATTGAAATATCATGGATAATAAGAATAATAACTGAAACATCAGTGAAGACAATTCTTAATTACTGTACATCATGTCTGAGGCACATGAAAACCTATACCGTCAAGACCTTTCACAAGATTCTTTAAAACTATGGGTAAAAACCCATTTAATTTGGCCAACTGATTTGTCTCATGAGAACCTATTGATGCATCAAGGGGCCATATAAATACCAAGTCCCACCCATCACTGCTAGTCCAAATCATTCCACATATCAAGTAATCGATTTAATTAATAAACAATATTCCTTATCAAATATACATATTGAATAAAGAATACAAATTCATCAATATTTCCCGAGATAATCAAATAACTATCAATGTAAACAATGTATATAAAAATGGTATATAGTTTAGGCAATAATAATATCCATCACCCAATAATGTTTATATTTAAGGAAATTTATAAGGAAATGATTACAATAAAGTTATTTTTTTTCAAGAGACATTTAACAATCACAAAAGAAAGTGAGATTGCAAAGATAACTTTTACCACATAGTAATTTTCAAGCTAAATCCCTTGAGTGATATAATTCAAATAGAAACTTAAAATACCATGATGTATGAGTGAAACTTGATATTTAAATGATAATGGGTCATTATATAAACCACATTAAAGTGAATTAGTTCATAACAACCAATAAGTCTTTATGAAATGTAAATTAATATTAAATCTCTTACCTTGCATTTTCTTTTGGGTGAAATTCATTTAAACTCATGTATAATGGTTTTAAGAATTTTATTAAATTATTAAAGAACCGTAATAATATTAATAACATGATATATTATCTTCTTAAAACATCTTATTACCTGTTTATTAATAATCTTTCATTATTTTCACTATTTTGGGTGTTAATTGACTAATTTTTCAAGTATGTTTTGACTTTTTATTTTTGTTATTCTTACACAGATCACGATTTCATCATCTACAGAATGTGAAACATGATGTAAATATCATATATATTAATTATATATGTATTTATATTAATCCATAAAATTTTGATATTAGAAATGGAATGCACTAGTTCACGGTGACGGTAGGCCATACGTACAAATGAACACTACTTCCATTTTTTGTCATATTTAAAAAGTAGCTGATATATATATATATATATTATAATTAAATTTTCATATTAATTTTATATATATCACATATTTTTATTAAAAGCATCCTTAATACATTCCATGTATAGCGTGAATGAATTACATCACTTCGAGGAGATGGTAGTCCACACGTCCACAAACGATGCTATCATATCCTCACAAAATGGAACACATGAAGTTATGTGTTATATAAGAATTATATAAGAATAAATAAATTACTTGTATCATATATATCATATATAAACTATAAATACATATTTATTTCCAACCTTGAATGGTGGTAATGGAATAACGAACAACATCAGTTTGCAAGGCAGTAGTCCGTCGTACACACGAATGATGACTGTGTATCCCATTTGATGGATGTGTGTAAAAGCGTAGGTATAAATATTATCATAACAACATATAATTATATTTAATATAATTATTTTATTATATAATCATGATATAAAAATAATTTAAGGGGTGAAGAAGTAAATGAAACAAAAGTTATCGTTGAAGAACTTTACCACTTATTCGAGTAATTCCTTTTGGTTTGTACCAAAAGAATTACTTAGTTTGATTTATGCCCAAAGTGAGGATTCTAGGACCAGGTGAGGTATTTTGGGATATTATTTGGTCAGATTTAGGTTGATAAAAATGGATTTATAGGTGTTAATAAGTGGGAGGGGTGAGTTCCTTTTTTTAGTGGAGGAGGTGTGACCTTATTATAATTTTATTTAAATAGGGAATTACACCGACTTGTTTTACATGTAATGTGGCTACAATAATGGAAAAAATAATACCCAAGAGACTATATGGTATAAATATGTTCATAATATGGATTTTTAATAAGTTTATAGGTCATTTTGGCCCTTAAGTTTAAGGTTTAGTCCCTTGTTAAGCTAATTTGTCTCTTAATCTATATAATTAACTTTATTTACTTTCACTAATATTTTTGGTTAAAAAATAAGTTGAACTTACTAGAAATTATTATTATTAAAAATATGGAATAAAATTTTCCAAATTCCAATCACATAAGTTGCAGAAATTAATTTAAAATTAATCCCACATACAGGATAAGAAAACTAGTTTTTAATGTGAAAATATTTAAAAGTTTGCTATGTTTTTATATATAAATTCAATATAAAAAATATTATAATGAAATAAATTGTATTTATAGATGTTAAATTTAACTAATTAAACATTAAAACCAATTTAAATTATAATTTAACAATATAAATTATATAGATAAAAAAATAGTTTTCAATTAAAATTTAGTATTTTTCACTATTCATCAAAAAATGAAATTTCACAGAAAAATTAAAAAACTTTAACCTAAGATGATTTAGACATTATGATTTCAAAAATTAAATATATTTTTACATATAATTTTTTTAAAATTTTCAAAATTCAGTTTTAAAACAATTGCACAATTAAAAGGCGGCAGAATTTCCTTTTTAGAAAAATACAAATTTTAAGCATTCAACCAAATTTATCCTTATCATATACCTATAAAATCTATTGGATGAATATAAAAAATTTATTTAATATATAATATATATATTCCATTAATAAAATTCACTAATATTAATTAATTTAACTTATTAAGACAAAACACCTTTAGAATCATAAAAATAATTCTTTATAAAAACATTTCCTATATTTTCAATTGGTTTTGATATTCAGTTATATTTAATTGTTTACCAATGAATTAAACAATATATTTCCATAAGTTAATATTATTATTCATAACCTCAAATTTAAAGTCTAGGTAATATATTATTATATTAAATAATGATATTTTAATAATATATATTTTTTTCGGTAAAACTCAATCTTCGGTGTAGTGAAAACTATCGAACAAAGTCACTGCGTGCAACAAAAGATAAAATCAATGTTGTATTAATTTCAATATATAGAATAGATTAAATATATATAAAATATAAAATATAAAATAAAGTATTAGGATATTATTTTCCCTTAAGCGTTTGGTGTTGCGTGTTATACACGCTACCAATGACAATGTTCTTATTTTAATATTTCGAGGTTTTACATTGTCCCCACCTTAAAAAAATTACGTTCTCTCAATTTAAACTTGATCTTAGTAATATAGGGTTTGATATATTAAGATAAACTATATTTTAAAAATGAACATCATAAATAGGGTTAATAATAGGTCTTCGTAATAATAAGGAATGGGAAATGTGAAGGTCACCACAAAACATTGCATTCGAATAAGAGAACATTAGTGAAAACATGGAAATTGAAGAGAAATATAACTATCAAGTTCTGATAGAGAGTGATAGAGAAAATTTTCATGATAACTTTTTTGACCACAAAACCATAAACTATAGGTGTGAATAAATGTCATTGATATAATAAAAAATGATGATAATAGGAAAACATTTTTGTTTCAAGACCCTTTTCCTAGAGTTGG
This sequence comes from Viscum album, assembly GCA_963277665.1. Taxonomy (NCBI): domain Eukaryota; kingdom Viridiplantae; phylum Streptophyta; class Magnoliopsida; order Santalales; family Viscaceae; genus Viscum; species Viscum album. The sequence goes on from OY728167.1 coordinate 840,329,501, forward strand.
GAAATTCTTTAAATCTCTAATAATATAAGTAAATATACGTTTATATAAACACAATATTATCCTTTGATTGTTCCTTGAACTATTTCCACTTCATTTATTAGAACAATCTATATCATGTGCTGAAATAATACAATAATCTCTAAAACCTTATCCAAAGTTCAACTTAAACCATTTCATAAATAGTTAACCATATGACCTTTCCAAGATATTATGATCCGAAAAATTAGAATCAATTCTAAGGTAGTTATTAGTATCCAATTTACTTTATCCATATCAATCACTCATTATCCATTCATCATTATCTCAACATCAGGAAATTATTAAGGCTTATCATTCCCTCAACCATGTGTTTTACAAAAAGTGTAACTTGATATAAAATCACTTTTTATGGTACCATTAAACATATAATCTTCAATATTTAATGAAATAGTACTGTAATAAAATCCTTTTATATTTCATAATTCTTATAACCAAGATATCATTGATAAAATACTTTTACAACATTACTCAAGGATCCAAATACAAAGGCACATCAATAATTCGACTTCTGTTGTATCAATAACATAAGCGTGAACTTGATCCCTTAACTTATTTTGAGGTATATTCCTTTGATTCTGGGGGAATTTGTTTTCATAGTTCCCTATCTCCTTGTAGTTGTAACACTGAAATGCAGTGTATTCCTTATTTCCTTTTCATTCTTTTCCCTAGTGAACCATTTCTTGAAACATATAACAAACTCCCAATCCTTTCAAGAATTTAATATGTTGATTCTTTCCAAATTTATCACATGTTGGAAAATCCTTATTTCCCTTCTTCTTTTTGAATCGTTCCCTTTTTCTTAGTGTTCAAAATACCTCATCTTCTCTTGATTCACTTTGAAGCCATGGGATTTGGAGAATTATTTCTCTATATTGATAGCACATAAAACTATTTAAATGTATAAAGAAATGGTTTGAGACACCATCACTATTCAGATACTTGTCCTAATCCTTTCAAAGAAATAGCCAATCTTGCATTCCGGGTTGTATATAAAATTCGTAGCATATCTTTATAACCTTGTAAAGGTATTTTCATACTCTATAACACTTTTATCCTCATTTTTATTTAAACTAAGTAAATTTATCTTTATCTTAGTTTGTTACTAATGAGGGAAATATTTATCAAAGAATTTATCCTTAAAATTTCTATATTCCATGAGTTCTATTTTTTCTTCCTCCCTAGTATTCTAGATCAATGACCACCATTGATTTGAAACACCATTTAGAAAATACACTGAAAGTATAACCTATTCCCTTTAACTACATCCCAAAGACTTAAATATCTTCTCCAAATACTTAATCCATCCCTCAAATACCATTGGATCAGTAGTCCCACTAAATTATGGGGGCCTCTGCCACAAAAAGTGATCCAACATTAGAGAATCTCGTTATGGAATAGGTTTCTCCATATGGGAAAGGTTATGTGTCATAACATGATTAAGCTTCCATATTATATCCATAACTTGATCAGTTTTAATAACATCTATATCAGATTTCTAAGTTGGGAAGCATCTAAATTGACCATGAATATTGATACACTTCTTCCTTCTAGGTTCCATTTCTAAAAAATGTCATATACTAGATTAGATCATAAAATTATGAACTCTGTATAATTCTAAATATGGCGTAACACTTAACAAAAATTGAAAAGTTTAGGCATAGCTAATATCATAATCATAAACATGGATTCATTGGAGATATTCTTCTATACTTATCATAAAATTATATCTCATGGTTATGTTTCATAATCTATATTTTCTAAATCTAGTTTCCAAGTTTTGTAATAAACTTGCTCTGATACCAACTGTAACGCCCCGACCCTACTAAGTTGGATCCGTTGTATTACTTTAATAAATTATCATAGATCTAATATTAAAATACCAAAGGATGGAATATTTTTCCAGTTTTGGAAAACTATATTACATATATGATACCCATAATACATTGATAAAATAAAATAAAGCATAAAATAAGTAAAATTTCATTATCCTTGAAACTCATTCAAAGGATTCCTCTTAATAACATGGGGAAAGGAAACATAATAAGGGTGAGCTCAAATTATTAGTAATGGTATGTAAAGTGGAAACAATAATAAATAAATTAGAATAAATCAGCTTAGAAAGGTGAATAACTGAGAACACATTCCATTTAAGTAACTGGATAAGGCATAATCAATACGTCAAGGAAAATAATTGAAACACATGACATTTAATAAATAAAATAAGAATGAAATGCATCCTTAGATTTTATCATTTGAAAATTTCTAGGATAATAATAATAACAACTGAAACATCAATAATTATAATTATTAATTATTAGACGTCATGTCTGAGAAACATGAAAACCTATACCGTTAAGACCTTTCACAAGATGGTTTAAAACAACGAGTAGAAACCAGTTTAATTTGGCCAACTGATTTGTCTCACGAGAACATATTGATGCATCAAGGGACTATATAAAGCATGGGACCCACCCATTACTTCCAGTACAAATAGTTCCTCATATTGAGTAATTGATCTAATTAATAAACAATATGCCTTATCAAATATCTATATTGAATAAATAATACAGATTTATCAATATTTCCCCAAATAATCAAATAAATGTCAAAGTAAACCCCGTATGTAAAAATGGTATATAGTTTAGGAAATAATAATATCCATAACCAAATAATGCTCATATTTAAGGACATTTCCCATAAAAAATGATTATAATAATGTGATTGTTTCAATATAAAGTTAAAAATCACAAAATAAAGTGAGATTGTAAAGATAACTTTTACCACTTGGTGATTTTCAAGCTAAACCCATTAGGTGAGATAATTCAAATTTAAAATTAAAATACGATGAATTATGTGTGAATAAATATATTTAAATAATTAATGGGAAGTATATACACCACATTAATATTAATTGGTGTATAATAACAAATAAGTCTCAATAAAATGTAAATTGAGACGAAATCCCTTACCTTGCATTTCCTTTTGGGAGAACATAATTTAACCTTCTGTATAATGGTTTTAATCATGTTATTAAATTATACCAAAACCAGAATCATATTTATAATATCATATATTATATTCTTATAACATCTTATTACCCATTTGTTAACAAACTATCATTATTTTCACTATTTTGTGTGTTAATTTCCATGTTTTTCAAGTATGTTTTGACTCGATATTTTTGTTATTTTGTCAATAATTATTTCATAATCATAAAAATTTAAACCATGATTTCAATATCATATATATTCATTATATATGTATTTAGAGTAATATATAATATTAGGAGATATGAAATGGAATGCACTGTTCATGGAGATGGTAGGTCGTGTGTATGCATGAACACTACTTCCATTTTATTGTCATATTTAAAAAGTATGTGATATATATTTATATATGTATATTATAATTATAGTATCATATTAATTTTATATATATTACATATTTTTATTAAAACCATCCTTAATAAATTCTATGTATATCGTGAATGAATCATATCGCTTTGAGGAGGCGGTTGTCCACGCGTCCACAAACGATGTTATCATTTCCCCACAAAATGGAACACATGTAGGTATGTGTTATATAATAATTAAATAAGTATAAAGAAATTATAAATATCATATAAAAACTATAAATATATCATTATTTCCAATCTTTAAAGGTTGTAATGGAAGAACGAATGGAATAGGTCCGCAAGACAACAGTCTTCCATACAAACAAACGATGATTGCATATCCCATTTGATGGATGTGTATGAAATTGTAAGACAAACTATTAGAATAAAACTATCTCAGTATGTTTAATATAATAATGTTATTATATAATTATGATATAAAAATAATTTAGGGGGTGGATAAGTAAATGAAACAGAAGTAATCGTTGAAGACCGTTACCTCTTATTCGTGTAACTCTTTTTGGATTATACCAAAAGACTTACTTAGTTTGATTTCTGACCAAAGTGAGGATTATAGAATGAGGATAGGTATATTGTTATGTTATTTTTTTTAGATTTTTGATGATACAAAGGGATTTATATATATGAATAAGTGTGAGGGGTGAGTGCCTTTTTATAGTGGAGGAGTGACATTCTTGTAAATTTTTGAAAGAGGGAATTCTACCCATGTGTTTTCCATGTCAAGTGACTCCAATAATGGAAAAAATAAAAAAAAGAGAGTGTATAATCAATATATGTCCATAAAATGGATTTTTGACACGTATGTAGGTCATTTAGTCCCATAAGTTTAAAGTTTTTTCCTTTATTAAGTTAATTTTTCTCTTAATTTCTGTAATTAATTTTGATTACTTTCACTAATATTTTTGGTCACAAAATAATTTTAAATTATTATACCTTATAAATTATTTTTATTCCAAATATGGAATCTATTTTTCTTAATTCCAATCATTTATGTCTTAGAAATTAATTTAAAATTAATCTCATAGACGAGACGGGAAAGCAGGTTTTTAAAGTGAAAATGTTTAATCTTTCGCTAAGTTTTTACATCTAAATTCAATATAAAAATTATTCTAATGTAATAAATTGTTTTAATATATTTAAAATTGGACTAATTAAAATTTAAAAATAATTTGAATTATAATTTAACACTATAAATTATACAGATGAAAAAATCAGTTTTAAATTAAAATTCACCATTTTCACTATTCATAAAAAAAATGAAACTTCACAAAAAAATAAAAAAAAAATTAACTCTAAGATAATTTTTACAATATGATTTAAAAAATTATTTTTATTTTGACATATAAAATTTATATAAGTTTAAAAATTCAGTTTGAAAATAGGTGCGCCATTAAAAGGCAACAAATTTTCCATTTTTAAAAAATACAAAATTTAAGCGTAAAAATGGATTTATCCTTATCTTATTCCTATAAAATATATTGGATGAATATAAAAAATATTTTATGGAATATATAATATATATTATATTAATAAAATTAAATAATAGTAATTAAATTAATTTATTAAGACAAAACACCATGGGAAGCATAAAAATAGTTCTTTTTAAAAACATTTCCTATATTTTCAATTGATTTTGATATTAATTTCTATTTAATTTTTAACCAATGAATTAAAAAAATATATTTCCTTAATTTAGTGAATATTATCCATAACTGAAAATTTAACAGCTATTCTATATCTTATTATATTAAATAATGATATTTTAATAATATATTGTTGTTCAGTAAAACTCGGTCTTCCGTGTAACACAAACTATCGAACAAATTCATTATGTGAAGCACAAGCTAAAATAATTGTTGCATGCATTTAAATATATATATTGGTTAAATATATTTAAAATATAAAATACATGATAAATTCTTGATATATTACATTCCCTTAAGAACTTTTTGTTTCCTGTTATACACGCTACCAATTATAATGTTTTTGTTTTTGAATTTCAGGGTGTTACATACTGTTTTATCATTGGTGAATTAGTATTATCTTATATAATGTGTAAAAGATAATTTGTGTATGGATATAATATTATACTTATATACTCACCCTAGATATATACAAACTATTTTTAGGTTTCGAGGAGGACATTGTGGACCAAGATGGACATTATCAACTCAGATCTTTGGAGCTGTTGTTGAGTTGCTATTGTGGGACATATCTTTTGGGTATTTATTAAGAGATTAATTGTATTTTTTTTACATTATTCATGTATCATGGGATAGTTTTAATTACTTTATTTATATTATGTCATGGATTTTATTGATCGTTAATATCCTATCTCACAATTCTATATTGTTATAGAGGGTAATTACTTCCATATGTGATATTTTTTATACCCTTTGTGATAATCATCAACCTGGGGCCTAATGGAGGATGGAATCAAGGCTCATTATCATTTTTACTTCATTACTGGCCGAGGGGGTTACCTTTAGAGGGAGGGGTTTGTGAAATTTTTCAACCCCAATCCCACCTCTAACGTCTTTCATTCTACATGATAATTTTTATTACATTTTTTATGATAATGTTTCTTACATTCTGCATGATAATTTTTTTACATTCTTCATGATAATGTTTCTTACATTCTGCATGATAATGTTTCTTACATTCTAAAGTATCTTACATGATAATGTTTCTTACATGATAAAGTTTCTTACATGATAAAGTTTCTTACATGATAATGTTTCTTACATTTAATGTTTCTCTCATGATAATGTTTCTTACATGATAATATTTCCTACATGATAAAGCTTCTTACATGATAATGTTTCTTACATTATAATGTTTCTTACATGATAATGTTTCCAATGTACTTTTCATGATAATTTTTATTCACATACTTTGTGTGATAATGTTTCTCACATACTTTTCATGATAACATTTCTTAAATATTTTACATGATAATGTTTCCCAGATATGATAATGTTTCCCAGACATGATAATGTTTCTCATATTTTGTTACATAAAACTATGTCATCCAACCTGTTATAAAATGACCTTTGATAATTTCCACCTGTATAGGTCCCTCCAAAATTTCAGGGAAATATGACCGTTGGAGGAGATTATGACCTTTCGAGATCTCACAAATAAATAACTAATCATTTGAACATGATCGAGGCAGTGAACTTTTGAGAGAATTGAAACTCTGTGAGACCTCTACCAGATTTTCTTTGTGTAAAATCCTTGAAGATTTTAAGTTGTGAATAGCTTGTTCCAATTACCTAAATTTTCGACAAGATTTGTTCTACTTAGTGCGATTCTGATTGTTATTGTTTACAATTGAGGGATTCTGGGGATATAAATACATAGGTGCTGATTACCTGCTTAATCGAGGGCTTGCGGGGATAGCAAGACAGATACTGATCTTTGTATCAAGGGATTTCCCTGGTGTAGGTAAGATAGACTTTCTTGAAAGTATAAATCATGGGACCTTTATCCAAGGTTGTTGGATATCCTTCTATTTGGATTAAAATATCTCTTTGTTACTTTTTACTTGTTACAAGTTTGTTTAAACTCTGCTATATTTAGTTATAGATAGAAAGTGTAAATTTCTTACACTTTTTTATTCTCATACAAACTCTGATATATTAGATTCTATAGGCTTTAAGGTAGAATGTTTTCTTAAGTAAACTTGTTTAAGTTTATTTATTGGATACACATTATCATATCCTAAACAAGTTAGTTTATTTATTAATAACTAAGGATGGTTTGTAAATTCATCTTGTTTAACTTTGTTAAACATAGATTTTTTTTAAGGATAAAAATGAAAGTTTTAAAACCTGCAATTCACCCCATATTTTAATTGATCAATCTACATATTAATTTTGATCCTACAATTGGTATCAGAGAAGGTCTCTGAAATAATTATACTTTCATATAAGTTTTTTTCTCATCTTTTCTTACTTAAATTTACTTGTTCAAGTTTTTCTTAAAATTTTCTTTATAAAATCTTTATTAATAAACATTTTCTACTAATACTTTTTGTGGAAAATAATTTTTTTATGTATGGAAGGATTGAACATTGGATCAATAGACAACTTAATTCCTTCAAAACCTCCAATTTTTGATGGAAATTACTATGAATACTGGAGAGATAGCCCGAATGGCCCAGAGGCCTTCATTTTTATTGATTTTTTGATAAACCCCTTTCAAGGGATGAGGGGGAACCCTCACAAGGCCCGTAGGTTCAGAGAATACATGACCCATAGGTCTTAGGAAATATATAGACTATACTTAGAACTCCTCCTCCCATATTCTTCATCATGACATCATCTCTCCACCTTCACATGGCTGTTCGACTAGGTTTCCCATGAAAGAAAAGGATGGTCCCGATGGCAATTCTATACCCTCTCTTTCTGACAAATCATCTTATCTTCTACTATGGTGAAAGCGCCTACTCTGAATCCTCATCTGGAGTATACTTCTTGTAGAGACTGTCTGATCATTTTAAGCACAATTTCAGGTGGCCCAAAGGCCTTGAGGTGGCCCTAAGGCCTTGATGTGGCCTGAAATCCTTACTGGCTTAAAGGCCTTTGGTGGACCGAAGGACTTAAAGTACATGAGCCCCAAAAAAGTGGACTAAAATCCCAAATAGATGAATATTTATGGATTCTACAGTACCAAACAATGTCTTCTATAGTATCTGCTATAGTACCTGCTGCAGTTCCTGCTACAATAACTACTACAGTACTACTACAGTACTGTTACAGTGACCCTGAAAATATGTCTCCACCCAGTTTTGAACTCAGGTCTCTTGGATGCACTTGCCGAGTCCTCACCAACTAGGCTGAGGCTCTTGTGAAAAATACTAGAGAGATAGAATGAAGACTTTTGTTATCAATACTAGAGTTGACAACTTTATTATGCTTATCATAGTCTAAAAGATTCCTAACAAGGAAGTCAAAACCTTTGCAAATCAATAAAAACAAGAGTATCATGTTAAATTTAAGGTACACAATACTTTATTATGTTATATGACCATGAACATCTATATCCATATTTCATCATGTGAAGCTTCTAATAGCATCTGGAAGAAATTAGAAGTTACACATTTTGGCACATCCAAGGTTATTGAAATAAGAAGAGCTATGTTTAGAGATGACTACCATGGATTTGTTTTTACCTATGGCTAACCCATATGTAATGTCCAACAAAGATTCATGAAAATTGTAAATAGTATACAATCAATTGGTGAAAAAGGTCTAGATGATGAGATACTTATTTACAAGATTATTGATATGATTCCTAATGAGTGGGAATAAAAAAGAACTACTATTGTCAAATCTATGAAAGTTACAATAGTTACTCTTGATGAGCTATTTGGGACTCTTGAAACATGAGAATAGATTAAAGAGAGATGCTGATAATATTAATAATAAGAATGGGAGTTATTATTTTATAACTACTTTAAATTAGATGAAATCCAAGACTCCTAAGAAAGTTTCTAAGACAAAAAAGTCTAAGAAAGTGTAAGATTCTGAGAAACTGTAAGATCCTTAAGAATGTGTAAGATCTTTAAGAAAGTGTAAGATCTTGAGAAAGTGTAATATCTTTAGGAAAGTCTAAGATCTTTAAGAAAGTGTAAGATCTTTTTTAAATTATAATATCTTGAGGAAAGTGTATGATCTTTAGAAAAGTGTAAGATCTTTGAGAAATTTTAAGATCTTTAGAAAGTTTAAGATCTTTAAGTGTTTCTTAGATATGATAATGTTTCCCAAACATGATAATGTTTCTAATTTGTTTTTACATAAAAAGATGTTGTCCAATCTATTATAAAATGACCATTGTTATGTTTCACCTATACAGGTCCCTCTAAAAGTTTAGGAAAATATGATCGTTGGAGGAGATTATTATCATTGTATATCTCAACTATAAATACCCAATCATCTGAACATGTTTGAGGATGTGAACTTTTGGGAGAATTGAAACTCTACGAGAGCTCTGTCAGATTTTCTTTGTCGAAAGCCTTGATGTAATTAAGCTGTGAAAAACTTGTTACACTTACTTAAATCATCAAAAATATTTGTTCTGCCTAGTGCGATTATGATTATTGTTGTTTACAATCGAGGGCTTATGGGGATATTAAGATAGAGGTGCTGATTACCTGCTTATTCAAGGGCTTGTGGGGATAGCAAGATAGATACTAATCATCATATTGATGGATTACCCTGGTGTGGGTAAGACAGACTTTCTTGAAAGTATAAATCAAGGTACTTTAATCCAATGTTGTTGGACACCCTTCTCTTTGGGTTAACATATTTATTTTTTACTTGTTACTTGTTACCAGTTTGTTTAAACTCCACTGCCTTTAGTTACATATAGAATGTGTAACTTTATTACACTTTCTTATTCTTGTACAAACATTGATATATTAGATTCTATACGCTTTAAGATTGAATCTTTCCTTAAGTAAACTTGTTCAAGTTTCTTTATCAGATCCACATTATCAGATCCTAAGAAAGTTAGTTTATTTATTAAGAACTAAAGAGGATTTGTAAATTCATCTTGTTTAACTTTGTTAAACATAGATTTTATTAAGGATAAAAATGAAAGTTTTAAAACCTACAATTCACCCCCTTTTGTAATTTAGAAATCTACATCTACATTTCGATCCTACATAATATAATTGGAGGCCTTAGCCTAATGAAAATCTATAACACACACACAACTCTCACAATGGAAATATAAGCTAACTGCCATCACGATACAAGATTATATAATGAATAGTTGTATATTTCATGAATATAGATATCATCAATGATCTATGGATATTAAAGAAAAAAACTCAAAATAGGAAAGCGGGAGAAATGAATAAACCAATACATAAAAGTCATAAACCAAAACAAAATATACACCACCTTGTTATTGGGATTCATGAAACATACATCATTGGTAGTCACCACCACAAATAATAAAAATGAACTAGATTCCACCTACTATACATCTTACTTGATCATCCTAATTGTAACACCATAATTTTTCAAAAATATATTTAAATAAAACCCATGTGTCCGATAACTTTTTTTACATACAACAATGAACTAAAGTGAATTATGCCTTATTCCATTGAGGTGTAATTTGAAATTTTTTGGTTCCATATATAATGGAAACATTGAGATATCTATTGTGGATAGGAGTTTATTTTTTTAGTTAGTATATATTATTTAGAGATATAAGGTTTGAATTTTTATACTTCTCAATGGTTCAATTTAATTTCTATTATATTATGGTTTTAGTTGTAAATAATTACTTAATATTATTTTGAATATTTTGTAGGCTTATTTAATTTTACATTAAATAATTTCCCATGTATATTTTTCTATCCATCATCTTTATTTTTCTAATTTTGGTTATAGTTTAATGTTTTAGATTCCATGTTTAGTCCTCAATATTGGTATCGAGGTGATTATCTAGGTTATAGTGTTACACATTCAAAAAACAATTTTGTCTATAAATATAATTTATTTATTTTTATAGTAACAAGATAATATATAATGTGATTTTCTAGATCATTTTAGTTGTGGGGAAATAATAAGGGAATCAAATAAATTTTAAATTGAATAATAAATAAATGGGTTTTAGATTTATCAAAGTGTTATTACACTATGAAGAAAATATAAATTCATTTGGATGCCAAAATCCTATGAGTAAACTATAATAAATATGTTAATAAAGAATCAATAAATATATAATAACTTTATTAGAATTATTATAACTCCCTAATGGGAAAGACATTATTCATTTGTATTCATGAAATTATCACTCCGAGTATTTAAGATCCATTAGTATGTAATCTATACGGTACCAAACACCCCTAGTAATTATCATTACTTGGGCGACTAAGCATAAAATTGCCAGTGCATGGTATAGATTCCCACCACCGATCCTTCACATATTTCCTAGGAACTTATAATCAACAATCAATTAGATTATACATTGGGATTATGAAAATATCAACAATATTGAATCTCATAAAATAAAGATAAAAATATATAAAAAATTAAATAATAATCCAACTTTTATATTCATTCCATGTTCGAACACACTGTAATTGAATTTTTAAATAATAAAATGGGGAAATATTTCATAGTGAATCGATGCATGTATTTATAATATAATAATCTCTTTAATAGAATAAATATTTCTATATATTTTACCTTCTCATTGAAGTTGACCATGTATGCCAACCAATGATAATTATTGTTTCTCGTATACTCTCACTTCATCTACCTCGACATTAATTTCCATTTTTACCATATTTTTCCTTTCTCTTATAAACACATCAATAAATATTTCCATGAATTTCATTAGTTACTACATGTAAATATAATTTTTCTGTATTATTTTTAATAATATTTAATCATTTAATGTGGATACATGGGAATTTATTAATTATATCTAGACGTATTAGGGTTATATGTTCTATAATATTATCCTTCTAAATCTATATAATAATATGCTTAAATGTGTCCTGCAATTTTACCTTGTTAATCCTATGATACTTGTACCATATATGAAATAATATTATGAAACATTACTTAATATTTTCGTACATGAATTCCTTCCCAAGATACTCTGAATCATAAAATAGTAGATAATATTTAGTCAGTTTTCTTTACTATATGACGTGATTCAAAGTTATATCTAATGAATTTCATAGTCAGGTCATGTTAAAAAGATAGTCACTTATTATTTCATTTATATTAAATTTTAGCTAAATTCATGTCTACATTACTTTATGGTAGGTTGAGTATTATTCTAGAACCTTTTATTAACTAATTCTATAAAAAATATTCCATGCAGTACCTAAAAACATAAGTTTTCCATGATTTTAATTATTTACTATTTTAAGGGAAATATTTTAATGACTATACCATATTGTGATATGGTCCACTAAATATGAACCCTTCTACTCAAGAGAATATTTTTTTAGTACCAAACAATATATTAGTTATTTACACAACATTTTATTTCTACCCACATGAAATTTAATTTTGGAATAGAGGCATACAACATATCTTTTTCCTCATAAAAGGCACAAATTTTTTCTCGGAAAAGAGTATTTTCATTTTCCAGGGGTTATATAATATTTATAAATTGAGTAAAAAAAATTATAGAAAAACACAATATATTTAGTTTCTATAACACACAAAATTTCAAAATTCCATCAAATATTTAGATAAAATTCCAATTAAGAATAAAAAAGAACAAAAATAAAAAAATTTCCATAGTAAATCCTAAAAATAATTTTACACCTATATTTTAGGGAATTTTCTTGTTAAATCATTAGAAAATACAAAAAATTATATTCTATTGATGTAAAAAATATAACAATAAAAAATCAATAAACATAAGTCTGTCCCATCTCATAAAATATAGATTCAAAAAGGAATCAAGCAATAAGTGGATCCAACATTAATGAATCTAAATCAAGTACTATTTTTTATGTATTTTTAAGAAAACATTGATGTAATTCATTAAATTTCTCATCAATTAAATAATTTAAATAAAAAATTATATGATACTCATTATCCTAATTCCATATTTATAAAATTAAATGATATTCAAAATATTTATTATTCTTTTATTGTATGAAACATAACCATCTTCAAATATCTCTTAAATCATTAACACATACAAATGGATTTTTTCATTTACTTTTTTAAATATCAATATTTTTTATCAAATGGTGTTAAACATATGACAACCTATTATTCCCATGATTAATTACCCCAAGACTCTTTTTTATTTTTAAGGAATTAATGAAAGGGTTATATTAACATTTTTTTATTTCAAAGTATAAGGTTTACATGGACCATGACTAAAAAATGCTACTAGAAACAAACCTCCACAATTATATTTTATTTAGGGCACTAGAAGTACTAGGATTGTTAGACTTTAATATGGTCTTATAAGTTTTAATTTTTAATATTTTTTAATTTTCAATTTTATATAAAAAATATCCAAAATTATAATTTAAAACATCAAATTTAGTTCATTATATATTCTAATATAACCGATTCTTATACTGATTTCATATTTAAAATAATTTTTTTTCAAATTTTTTACCTACAAATTCGGATCAACTCACCAAAACCTTGTTTTAAAAAAACATTTATGTTATGAAAATAATTCATGCATGATAAAAATAATTCATTCAAACATGAAAATTCACTTCATATTGAGAGGAATGGGTTTCCTTCTTATCCTAATCCTTTCTCTATTATTGAAATACAGATAATCCATATGAGGGTTTTTTACATTCCCAAAAAATAAAAATAAAATAGTATATATACTAAAACTAAATAGTAAACTCTATATATATATATATGTATAAATCTTAAAAAAAGCTTGTGTTATATCCTAAAAATTGATTAATTTATCATCCTTTGATAGATTCTTTATGGAATAATGTATATAGTCAAATTGAGGTTTTATTGACCCGAACCATTAAGAACTCACCTAGGTCAATGGTTATATGAATTATTCCACAAGAATATTAACTAGAATAGGTGATGATCTAGTGTGAAGCACCATGAATGCATAAGATAAATATTTTACCTTAACCTAATGAAAACATTAAACATGTTCAAAACTCCCATAATAAAAATATATGAAAACTACCAACAAAATAAAATATTGAACAACCAAGAGAGGAATTAAGAATGAATACATATATCATAAATATCAATAGTTAATACAAGAATCACCCCAAAACATGAATGAAGGGAACATAAAGAAATAATTGTACAATATCCACCAACTATAATGGAAAACATATAACTTTTAATCATAATTCTTGACATGAATTCATTCAGGGGTAACCACCAACAAGAATTACTAATAACCAAGCCTGCTAACTCTATATCCTCTATGTTCATACTTGGAGTATATACTTTCTAAACAAAAACAACACATGTGGTCAGAGAATCTTATATAGGGGTGATTATAAACATACCCAGTAAGATGCTCCAAAAATTAAAGAAAATATATAAGTTCAGCACACAACAAACAATAAAACTTAATAATAACCCAGAATAACCCAAAAGGAAAATGTAATAAGGCATGAAGAAGGGTATATTATAAAGTTATGAGTTCAAATTACAAATTCACCGCAAATACCTCCTCAATGGTGAGGGAGATAACTTGATTATAAAATTCTACAATCAAGGATATAACCCTTGAATTAACCCCACTTTTGTCATGGAAATCTATACCTACTTGGTTACTCATTATAATTTAAAGTATAAATGTAATAAAAAATTATTCAATGACTTTAATAACCAATATTTCCTCTTGGGAAAACAATAAATCACATTTAAAAATGTTCTTCTTTAATCAATGAGTTAAAACACAACCAATACAGTCACCAATCACATAATAATGAGGGGAAAAGAGTCAGATACACCAATGAATCATTATTCTTAGAAAAAAACATTGGGGAAATAGAAACTATCTAAAAATGATTCTCTAAAAATATTGCGTTGAAAATATGGTCATTGTGTATGACCTATACCTCAATAAGGTAAATGTTTTCCAATTAAGGGAGTAACAACTACAAGGATGAAGGATTAAATCCCTATAACAATATAGAGGTACACAAACCCCATCGATTTTAGGGAAAATTCCCCTCATTGATAACCTAATGGCATAAATGAAGCTATGAGAAATCCTGGTCAATATATAGAACCTAAACCTCATTAATAATTTATCATATAAGGGACTATCTAATCCTAGGTCTACACTGATCTCACATCATAATCACTGGATTGGTGGGTCAGTTGAATGGACTATTTATTGAAATACTAAATAAACACAATCTCTCTTTCCCCCATAGTAAATTCTTGGGAAATATACAACAGGAGAGAGGACTTAAACTTCCACAAAAAGGATGTATTCTAATATTGGATTGTATCATGATTCAAAAACCAATCTTCCATTTTCACATTTTCAAATCTACATGCAGAAATCCCAACCAAGTTGCACATGAAATATAATGAATCCATATATGTTGATCTATGAATATCCTTCATCATTCATAATTTTATGAAGGAACCAAAGAATACTTAGCCTCTATATATATATATATATATGTGATTGTGACTCTAAAACCATTTATAAATCCAAAAAATTCAAAAAAACTCCCAAAGTGTACTAAAAAAATAACACACACAATATATCCATTCCCTATCATCGGTAGCTTCCAAGAATTTACTAAAAACCATGTCTACCCCAATCATCTAGATAAAACCCATTCATCTTCACTAAAGAGATATGATACCCATAAATGAAAAAAAATCTTTCTAATGTCTTCTGATAATGTAGGTGACTCTAATAATCCCATCTATTTAGAAGAACACTTATAAAATACTACTTGTTTGCCTAATTTGGTCACCTAGTTGAGAAGATTTAAAAACATTATGGAGAGGAAAATATATGGAATATACTTCATCAAAAAATGATGTGTAAACCTTGAGAATTAGTTTGGTGTGTATTGAAATCGTCTGGTCATACGGGGTCAACCTACATGACATTTTCCTTTGGTGACATGAAATTTGGGACTCATGAGTTGGCTAGTAATTTATCATAGAGGATTGGATTGGCATCACAAATTGACATAGTGTGTAATTCATCCTACATAGAATGTGTGACCAAGGGTATATTCAGGAATATACTCTTATGAAACCTTGGTTGTGTGATATTAGACACATGAAATGTGAATGAAGTTTCAAAATACTATGTGATATTTAAGTACATTTTATAAACCCTAGTAGCTATATAAAATGAATGAAATAATGTTCTCATTTATTATACAATATTTTAATTAAAATTTGTTTATAGGGATCCCTGGACACTAGAATAGCTTCTACCACTACATTTACCATCATCATTTCTACCACTAGATGTCTCATCATGTATTTCATCTTCCCTGCTATATTCATGATCCCCATGCCACTTCTGTAATCCCTCATCTTGAAACATAATTACTACTAAATCCACATGACATTTATCTTCATGTCCACTATCGTTGTCCCTTAACACTAACCCCTATTTGTAAATCTCTACCATTGTCATTAGATTTACAATGAGCCACATGAAAATAATATATCAAACCATCAACCAATGAAAAGGACAAGGGTGGTTGTTAATTGTGAGAAAAAAGTGGCAAGAGAGAGATTTTATGGTAGAGAGAAATAATACTGATGTCTATAATATGTCTATTCATCCATGTGTTGCCATGTCACTGGAGGGAACCTCTATGCAACCACCCCCAGTTTACCATATGACCATGAATGGTTAATCATCCTAAAATAAATAATTCATTATTGAAAATTATTAAAATTATCCCATGATGTGTCATAACCCACCCATGTTAAAATCCCTTGTGTAACTGTGGTGAAGCTTAGTGTGAACCCTAAATCCCTGATCTAATATTCCATGGGTTGGAAGATAATACTAAGGGTATAAAATTCACATTTGGGAGAAATTATAGTAATATATATCACAAAATATAAAATAATACCGCCAATCATCTCTAAAACTATCACTAAATAAATAGTATTCCATATCACAATGTAATCTAAATATTATTCTATATAACCAAAAATATAATATAAAAGGAGAATATCCACAAAAACCACTCAATCCACTCAAATAACATCTGTCAACCTACCTTAAAAAAATAATATAAAACATATTATTAAAATATATGTATTGGTGATAACTTGGAAGTACACAATCAAATCATTTTCCTAATAAAGTAGCATTCACGAGGAATAAATGTGTAAGAGTGGGCATGCAATAAAACAACCAAGAAGAGGAGGAAATAAGAATAAGGAAAAAATGATAATCATATGAACTCACACAATACTATATTTCATCCATAACACCCCAAGTTCTTCTCCTCCCTGCATAATTTACAACCTTGATTATCCAAAAATATATCAATATCGACTTCAATTTGAACACAAAAAGAAAGAATCATCATAATTAGAAGAAAACATATTATAATGGATATATCATCGAATTCCAAAATTCAACAATGAAATGAAAGGGATAGGAATATTAGTTAATATTATTCTTAGGAATATGAAAATATTCCAAAGATCCATCTAGAATATACCCATAATGAGTTACATAGGATGAAACAAAGTAATTATTTTTGTGCCCATGCTATGATGTACAAGACAAAGAAGACAAAATTCTAAAATCACTACAAAGAAACACATAAACCAATTCAACTAAATACATTAATTTGTATCTAAATAAAATAATTAAAATAATGAAAAGTCCTAATAAGAACACAATTTACATGGTTTGAAACTTATTCCTACCCCACGGGGGGAATACTACTTTACATTTCTTAAAGAATCAAAAGATGATTACAATTTCTCATGTCTCACTTATTTTCATAAGTAAATCACCTTGATAAGTGTCTTAGAGTCTAGCCTATGAAACTAGTCACTATATCATCTAATCTCTAAGTGTAATTATTCAATGTATCTCATATATTCATGGATATATCACTATTATCTTAGAATCTCCCCTCATTATACCTTATCTAAATAGGACATCACATGTGCTTCCAAAACACTCAAATGTTTTCTATTACACTTCATAAATGTTACTCATAAAATTTTCCAATTTCCATAAAATTTCTTAGGGAATCCTTAGGATGGAATATTCTGTTTTACCAGAGTTACTTTTACTCAAGTACCTTGGGATTAGCACACAATATATTTTGAGTGAGTCAAGGGGTAATTTATAGTTTCCATCTTCCAGTTGTACTTTTAGATCATTTAGTTTATGACTTTCGATTGTACATCATACATACACTTTAACCCAAGTTGAGTCATGTACACCACCAAAATTTGAATCATCATAAGCTAGATAACTCAAATTACACCTTTCAGTAGTTCTACTTTCTCAACTGAAAATGGGTTGCACAAAAAATTATGATAATCTCTCACATGAGAATCATCTTCTATGATCACCTCTAAGTCCACTGTTAAATATTGCATAACCCTTTTCATTCCTTAATTTTATTTTGTCATTTCATAGTTCCCACACAATTATTTCATTTATCCAAGTATAATTAATGGATCCTACCACCTCAGAACATCCCAAGCTATGTCCTTTTTCAGCATATCTACCAGATTCCTAGATCCTTCAATCTTCCATAGATCTAGAATTATTTACACAAGAAAATTATATATAAAATGACCATTCAAATTAATGTTCTTTATTAAATAATGAAATATTATATTTTTTTTCTTGGTGAATAAAAATATGTGAATCATAAAATAAAATCTTATCATCTTGCCTCATTTCAAGATATTCTAATTAACCCTTTATCTTGATAATATTATTACTAGATTTAATTTTTCTTGCATTTTCTACTTCGATTATCGAGAGTGAATCTACTAGTTGAAGCTTCAACATCTAACTCACAGCTACCCCTTCAGGATCCAACAAATATCCCCCGGTGATCATCTGACTATTTGGATATGTACCAAAGTTATAATTGGTGTACCCCTATAATAACTCATCAATTTTGAACTATTCACCGATATTATAGAACCCATCATGTACCAAAAATACAGTTCAAATTATCCAATTTTTTAGTTTCAATATTCGATATGTACCTATAAACAATGCCAACTACTTGCACAATGTTTGTTCAAGTACAAACCAAATCCTACATTAGGCTTCCTTCTACCTATGCATAAAGAATATTTTCCATGTACACTATCTGAGCTTCCGTTCATAGTGCCTTTTCCTTGCTCAATTTTAAATGAATATCCAAGGTAGTGGTTATCAATTTTTCTTTTCTCATGCAGAAATTCCCTACTACCTTCTTTATAAAATCAGACTAATTCATGTACCGAGGATTAGAACATAAGCCTTTTATGATACGCTTCCACAATATCTATTTATCCGAGATGAGATTCTATATCTCAAATATTTAAAAATAAATAAATTTTTATCTCATTGATCCTTTCCTTTTCTCGATTGTTAATAATAATATCATAATTATAACAAAGTGGGATAATGAAACTACAATCATCACACAAATTATAATAAAACAAATGATTTTCATTACTCTAAGTAAACTTCTACTTCACCATGAAGTGATTAAACATATAATTTAATTTCCTTGGAACCTACTTCAAACTATAAAGGCTCCATATCATCTTTCACACTGGGTACTATTTTCGATGTTACATGAAACTAGCTAGTTTTTCAATTTAGATATACTCATCTATGTCCCCATAAAGAAATAATGTATCCATGCCTAACTGTTCTAGATGAAAATTCTCCATGGAAACCATACTAAGTACCATCCAGATAGTCATATGTTTAACTACCAATGAAAGGACCTCTATGAAATATACCCCTCCAATTTTTTGAAACCCGTTTAATAAGATTTTTACTTTATAACACTATAATCCATTTGTTTCTTCCTTCTACTGATTGATCCATTTATTCTAAAGAACATTCTTCCAATCAATACTTTTTATTAGGTCTAAGGTTCTAGACACATGGAGGAAATATTTATCATCTCTTATAACTAACTCCCACTGATTTGAGTCATTAAAATATCTTTCCTCTTTTTGTAACTTGATCTATCCATAATTTTTTAGAAACCAATAATGTAGATAACTATAATAAATATGCACTTGGTTCCATACTCTAGTAGATAAACTGAAAAAACCTAGTGTATTATCTATTTTCAATACATAAACTTCCAAATATACATATTTTTAAGATATTTATTCTAAAACTATTACACTAACTTCTATTATGCAAAATATTTTTGGTACTACCTTCCTTTGAAACACTATCACAACATGACTCTTATTCTTTGTAACTACTTGATAATTAGGTGTTTCTAGTACTGATTTACTTCCAAAATTATCGGGTATATCTGTAACTTCTTAAAATCCTTTTATCCATGTTTTATCTTACAGTGATACTTTTATCTCATTAGAAAACTCATCTAAGTTTGGATCCTTCATTTGGATCCCATCATTGAAGATAACATTACAAATTCTAACAACATTATGGAGGTTATTTTCCAAGATTCAAAAAATAAACTATTCATCTTTCTATCCCCCAAAGTAACACACTAATTACTTAACCTCTAGATTTTCCATCTCATTGTCATCAACATGTATGTTGTATAGTGACAAAAATATTTTCAGATTTGTGACATAAAACTTCATTTTTTAAAAACATACATTTGGTAATTCCTTCCCCATCAGAGAAAAGGGACTCATATTGATCAAGTATGTTTCAAAATTCATACCTTCTTCCCAAAAAACATTAGAGAATCCCATGTGAATTCTCATACACCTTTCATATTCAACTAATGTTTGGTTCATCCTCTCCATGTGTTCTTCATGTTAATTATTTATTTTTATTATCTTCTATAATTATATTCTATTACAACTACATAATCTCTAGAAATAACTACTTTCATACTCCCCCCCATTATTAAGAAACAAGAACATTATCTTGAAAGGAATATCCTTTTGCACCATGGATCTCCCTTAAATGAAGGTTCCAAACACCTCAGACTTTTTCTTGTGAAATAATACCCACACTTTCTATGTCAAATCATGATGAAGGTTTCATACACTAATAGCCCTCTATGAGAACGAACCAATGTTGACCCCCAGACACAATTATGCACAAAATATAACTTTTGGTTCTTCAGTGTTTTACCTTGAAATTTTAATGAACCCTTACACTAATTTTGAAAGATAAAATATTTTTATGTCCCATACTCCATGCTATAGATCATCAACACAACTTTATTGGCATGAATTTTCATCTATTTATCACTCTTATGACCTATACGACCATTCCATACATTTATAGAAGTTACATATCTAGAAAAAATCAAAAAATTAAATACGCCCATGAGGTAAAATGTATTCTCCTTCACAACATTGTAAATAATAATGGGACTGTGTGAAATTCACCACATTCTATATGTGAATGTAGTACATAAACCTACACAATCTAAATTTAAAATGATAATTACATCCCTCCTTAATTCTAGTATGTGATGCACACCCTTCAACTCCAGCTACTTCTATTCCTTATTTAGATAGAGATTAAATAAGACTATAATAATTGTATCAAGTGAACTAGAGGAATTATAAATAAGATCACCCATAGATTTTGATAAAGGATTCATAGATCCACATTTATAAGTTTATCTTCTTGAATTCACGCATCTCTCATTGTGATCTTTCTCCAGATTTCCTTTCTTCCCATAATTCCAACACATAAAACCAAATTACACTGATCTATTCGTACTCTGAATTCTTCATCCCATAATTTTTTTTATAAACCTTTTATATTATATAACACACCCTTCCTTTTTCACTAAATTTATTTCAAGAATATTACTGGATCTATTTAAAATAATTTTTCTCTTTCAAGATTAAGTCTCTCGCATACGCAAAAACTTGGTAAGTCTTACCACTTGAGTTTCCCACTATATCAACTATCACATCCAAATAACTATAAAGGGATGATATCAAAAATATCCTATATCTAGGATCTCCAAATTTTATCTTCACTAACACTAATATACTCCAGATCATGTTGATGTCATTAATGTGATAAGTTGGTGGTTTACCTTTAGAAATCCTCAGTCCAAAAAACCTTGATAAAAATAAAACCTTATTCATTTTAGTTGTATTTTTATACATTTAAATTATATATATAATAACTTATAAATAAGTTTCTATAACACCCTAATATTTTAAAATAATAACATTATGTTTGATAGCGTATATGACATGCAACACTGAGCCTAAACGAACCATGATATACTACGTCAACGTGACAGTTATAACCTAGAAGTTAAAATTGGAAGTTTGAATATGATTATTTTTTTGAATATTATGTATAAATATTTTATATAAATCAAATATATTGGTAAATAAGGACTCAATTTTTAGTAAATCCTTTATATGTTTCAAAAATATATTTTTCATCAAAACTATTTTTACTAATTTTTGTGAGAAAAAAATATAATTAATTTTTAGAAATATTAGAAATTTTATTGTACAAAATGAAATTAATTTTTGAAATATAAATTTAAAAATTAACTTAGGGTGGGATTTTTGGATTTTTCTGAAAAGAGTTGTTTTTCAGTCAATAGTAAAAATTACTATTTTTTTTGTAAAACTGTCATTTCTTTTCAATCAATTAAGTAATTTAAAAGTAATTTTATGATTATAATTTGATTCCAAAGTAATGTAGGTTTTATTTTTTTTATATTTAATCCAATTAATTACATTTTAATCATATTTATAATATATTATAGTATAAGTTTATTTTTTGGCTTAAGAATGAATTTTTCTTAAAACTATTTTTAAATGAATAATGTTTCTCAATTTTAATTAATTTAAATTACCCAAAATTAGGACTTATTTTAATTAAATAAATATATTATATATATATATATCAATTTAAATTCATATAAATAATTTTTCTAGTTATATAGTTAATGTAAAATCGTATTTTCCTAGAAAAATGAATTTTTCGAAAAACCGATTTACACAGCGCTTACAAGTTTGATTTTCAATTAAAGTATACAATTTATATAAATTTAATTTGATAAAATGGATTAAATTTATTTAATAATAATAATTAATATTAATTAATAAGGTCAATTAATTTTTTTTCATAGTGAATATTAAAAATAGTAAAAATCTGTTACCATAGTTAAGGGTAAAATAGGTTTTTCTAGGGTTAAATAGAAGAGATAAAGATTATAATGACCTAAAAACATGTATTATTTATATTTTATTTACATATTTACACCCTATATTATCTAAAATTTATAAATATTTCAATTGTTTCCACATGTCTATGATTATGACCTTCATAAAAATTTAAGTAAAAAAATGGACAAAAATCTACTCACTTAATTTTAAAAATCTATAATATGTTCACATAGGGTAAAAAATAGGTATTTTTGGTTATAAATATTCATATTAAGTATAAATTTTTTTCTTCATTATCATGTTATTTAGTTTTTAATTTTTAGTGATGAAATAATTACTTTAAATGTTTACACAACACCGATGTAGTAATCATTTAATTAAAAGGAAAATATAAAAAAAGATTTCAAAAATATAAAAAGTAATATAATTTGAATAAATTATTGTATTACCAAAATATTTTAGAAAATTATAACATTATAGGGAGGTTCTTAATATAAAAAACCATAATTCTATATTTATCATTATGTTTTTAAAATTAAATTAAATGAATAGTATCAAAATTGACATTAACGGTATTTTAAAATAAATAATGTTTTATTAGATGAATTAAAATTTATAAAAAAATTATATTTTTCCAAGTTAATGGGAAATGGTTTAAAATATCAACCATGCTATATTTATGGTACAATTTTCCTTTTATAAGAACTTTCATGACCCCAAAATACTAAAAACATAAATACCATGGTAATTCTCAAAAAGGCATAAAAGGGGTTAAAAAATAAGCGTAAAAACCAAATATAAACTTTTAAAAATTTAGTTTTATAAGATTATTTTTAATCACCATTATCTTTCCCTATAATATTTTAATTTTTGAGGCATATTAATGTGAGAATTAATTTATACTTTAAGAAATTCCAAGTGTACTCCTCCCCACACTTATAGAAGATAACCTCCTATCCTCTCATATCCACACTTAAATATCCTTTTGATTTGGAAAAAACTTGAACAATTACCTTAATTAATTTCCTTTCCATGTCATAGAGTCCTTGTTTAGATTATAAAACCCTCATAGGACTGATTTTGGTGAAAACCTAAAAAAGTTGTCTGAAGAAGAGGTTTTATTCTTAACTAAACGGTTTTGTTTTATTTCTTCTTACAACTCCTTAAAATATTATTAAACCATTATTATTTAATAACATAATTATATGAAATATTATTATATTTTTAATTTTAATTTCATACCCTATATCCTCTTCCATCAAATGGTAAACAAAACTGTTATTCGTCTGTACAGAAGACTACCACCTCGCGAACTGATGTAATTTTTTTCCATCACCACCGCCCATGTCTAGTTTTAATGATGGATAATATATATATATATATGATATTAATGACATATTTATAATTATTTAATGATAATATTTCATTTAGTTCTTTTCCTTTCCATTCAGTGAAAAATGATAACGATGTTCGTGCGTACATGTGGACTACCACCACCACAAAGCGATGTGATTTGTTATTCTTCACCAAATCCCATGGATTATATATATATGTTTATTATAAGAAATAAAATGGTATTATTATATAATTATAATTATGTAAGGATAAAATAATACTTACATTCTTTCCATAACAATCGTCAAAAAATGGAAATGTTACTCAAGCGTACGTATGACTTACCATCTCCATGATTGAAACATTGTTCATTTTTCCTAACCATATTTCATGAGTGCTTTAAAAATTATAATTGATGAAAAAATGATTATTATCTCATTATTATTATTTTTGTGACTATGGAATAATAACCACTTTTACAATAGTCAAGCTATTGATGTCATTTTGGATATATGAACAGAATACCGTCAAAATGTCTAACTTGAACATAATTAATTAAGTAATTAATTATAAAATGATATTAAATAAAATAAAATGAATATTAAACATGAAAAAGGTTCTTAATAAAGTAAATAATTAACATAATATTATTATTTAGTAAGATAAATAATGTACATGATGATTCAGAACCGAGGATAGGTATTTCGTCTCAATTTCATTCATTATGGAATATTTTAATGTTATAAAACTAATTTATTTTATGTGGTATATATAATTACAATTTTAAATTTTATATCATTAATCCTTCAAAATTCATGGTATTTTAAGTTTCCTTTCAATTTATTTCCACCAAGTTTATTTGACTTGAATGTTACCAAGTGGTAAGTGTTTCATAACTCAATTTTCTTTCATTGGGTTATATCACTTCTTCATTGATTATATTATGCAAAGATTATGTGTTTTTTTAAAGGTTGGGGCTGAAGCCTCATTTTTATTAATAAAGCAAAGCAAATACCTCTTTTAACTGGGTAAAGGGAGACCCATTACATTGCTCGAAGGCCTAGTGAGCTTGAAGCCCATTACATAACCCGTAGGCCCAAATTTTAGCCAAATTCCAATTCTGTGAATAGTAACCCGACTGCTACAGTACCGCACAGTACCGCCGCCGCTACAGTGCCCTGCCGCTGCTACAGTACCACCGATCAATAGTATCGCCGCTGCTATAGTACCCGCTACAGTACTGCTACAGTACCTGCACCCAATGGGTTTTGAACCCCCATTTTTCATGTAGTATTACGGGGTGATTACCACTAAGCCAAACCCCAACTACATGCAAATATTATGTGTGAAATGTAATTTATTTGATTTATGTTTTACTTAAACTTTCTTTATTTATATTTTTTACACATAATCACTCCATTGATTAATTCTTACTTCAATCTTATAATTATTGTAAGGGTTATTCGTCTCAAATTGTCTTCTTTGGGAAATATGTTATATTATACACCTATATTATTTTATGAGGTTTATAAACTTCCCATTTGATATGTTATATCATGAATATATTTATATTCATGATATTTAATGTTATTTATTTCATGGGGGATATGATTTGAATGTTACCAGTGTGGTTGGTTTTTATTTCACAATCTAATCATTATTAGGTATTGTTTATGTTTAAGTATCATTTGGGTAAATTATATGTTATTTCTATCTTAAACCCAATATATTTTATTTTCCACTATTTTTTTTGATTTTTTTTGTTTTCCTTTCATTTTCTTCTTTTAAGTAATAATGAAATTGAAAGAATGTTTTTAAGGAAAACAAACATTTTTTTACTTAATCGACAATATTGTTCTTACATGTCTATATTTTCCTTAACATATTTTAAAAAATTATTTTACTATTCTAAAATGATTTATAAAATTCATTTTTACCAATGTTTGACTTTTTTAAAAAATGGATAAAAATTAATCATTGTGTCATTTTATGAAAAATGTACATTTTGAATTTTTACTGAATATGTGAAAGGAATATCTATTTTAACATACTGTACATGAAGGGAATTTCCCACCACCATGATTGATCAATTCATTGAAGCTTCCATTATATTTTTCCATGTTAAAAAAAATGATTTTCTTAATATTTTGAAATTTTTTGTTTTTGAAAGTGATTTTTAAAGTGAAAAGGATAATTTACTCAAGAATGTATTTAATTATCTTTTTATGGTATTTCTATCCATTAGTAATAATAACCCTTTATTTTACTCCAGTGGGGATATGATGTAATGATACCATCCTTATTCTTTCTTGGGATGGTGTATGATAAGTTTGACTGGGGGAATTGTTAACCTTTCATATTCTAATTTTTCAATATGGATATTTATGTTGATTATGTAATGAATTGTTATTATCCTTTCATACGATGAATGCATTGGACTTAATAAGTGATGTATGGGGTCTTCTATATCCCCTCTATGCATCGGTAGATCTCATAAGATAAACTAGTTTGGGTATTCGGCTGAGGCCTTACCCATTTATGTAAGATGTCTTAGAACAAGGCCTTGATGGTATTATTATGATGTTACCCATTATGAATTCCATCACTATGAGATTAGTTATTGATGTCCATGTGATTATTTTATTATTTATTATATTCAAGGATAATTTTCAAGCTTATGTGATTAGTTATATGAAATTATTTTAACAACATTTATCTCTGTCATATTATTCTTCACGCTCAAGTTATTGATTAAATGGAATGTATTTTCATTTATTTACATTTCCAAATGGATTATTACTTATTTATTCCTAATAGATTCTACTGCACATAACCCTTATTGAGAATTTTATCTTTCCCCTTATTTTTTTCCTTTCCCTATGATGTTAAGAAGGAATCTTTGAATAAGTTCAAGGATATATAATATTTAATTTCACTATTGTATGAACCCGAACCTTCTTTTCAGGTATGTGACACTTGTTTGATGTTTTTCTTTGTTATAAGGTTAAGGGTGATGAATGAGAGAGTCGGGAGAACTTCAAATGAAGTTTTGAGGCAAGGGGAATCCACACGGGCGGCGCACGGTTTGTCTAAACCGCGCGGCCAAACCGTGCATAGTTGGTCTTGGAGGCAGTAGCTTCCACACGGGTGGCGCACAGTTTGTCTAACCATGCGGCCAAACTATGTGTGGAGGGTCTACCGAGGCAGTAGCTAATGCATGGTTAGCGCACAATCTGTCTAACTGTGCGAGCAAACCATGCGGGCACTTAAGTGAGATCCTAGAAAAGTGGATCTCACACGTTTTTGCCTCTAAGTGGCTCATTTTTCCTCCTATGCGGCCATAAATCAGAATTTTACTTATCCTAAGGTCAGAGAAGGTTCTACCATCGTTCCGGAAGTGATCTAAAGGCTTATTTGGGAAAATCAAAGCCGTTTTCTTGAGGTATGTAGACATTCTTCTTCGTTCTTGTTCAATTTCTTAGATCTACTTAGATCTACTTCTTCTCTTCTCTCAGTTTCATAGATTTACACCCGTTATTGGTAGATTTAACTGTGTGGATGAAAAGACTGATGAGTTTTGGTCTTGTTCTTATTAGGAGAAGAGATCTAAGGCAGGTCTTGGAGAATCAACCCAGTTTTCTTGTGAATTCTTCAAGGTAGGTGGTTTGTGCCTTCCCATTGAAGTCTTTGAGTATTATGTGCAATTGGGCCAATACCCTTGAACGGGGTATTACGTGTTTACCATTTTAGCCCTATTTTTTGCCTTCCTTGCTTTTATGCTTGAGTAGAGGTCTATTGTTGTGAATAGGGTGAATTACTATTCTTTGGATGTGTTTCCCATGCATTGTTCTGTTTATGACTATTTGGTCCTGTTTAGCCTTTTTGACCATTTTTCCTATTTCCCCATGCCAAGAGATTATAGTATAGAGTGTTGAATTCTGAGATGCTTGAGATTATTTAGACTGTTTAGCTAAGTAGCTCTGAGGTTTACTTCAGCCATATTTGCATTGCTATGCGTTGACTTACCCAGGGCCGTGAGAACCTGGTGTAGTAGACTATAAGGGGATAGACCGAGTAAGCTTCCTCATAGTGTCTTTGAACATTATAGAATATAAGGGTATATACCTAGTGAGATTCCTTAGAGAGTCTTTGAACATTTTAGACTATAAGGGGACAAACTAAGTGAGCTTCCTTGGAGAGTCTTTGAACATTATATACTATAAGGGGATAGACCGAGTGAGCTTCCTGAGAGTCTTTGAAAATTTTAGACTATAAGGGGATAGACGGAGTGAGATTCCTCAGAGAGTCCTTGATCATTATAGACTATATGGGGATATACGGAGTGAGCTTCCTCAGAGAGTCTTTGAGCATTATAGACTATGTGGGGATAGACTGATTGAGCTTCCTCAGAGAGTCTTTGTTTTACTTTGAATTAATTTGACTATAAGGAGAATTGACTGAGCATGATTCCTCAGAGAGTCTCTATATTTTATTATGACTGAACCAAAAGGGATAGGCTGTGTTTACTTCCCATAGGATTACCTTGTTTGTTTAGCTACTTACTTGACACGTGGAATTGTTTACTGTTGTTTACTTTCCTGTTTACTGCTTTCTATACTTTTACCTAACATATATTCACTTACTATTAGGTACATATATTTGGGTGGTTTCCTACTGGGATTTATTCTCACACCCTGTTTGGGTCATGATTTTGGGCCCAAACAGATTATATTGCTACAGGTATAGATAAGGGAAAGCACCCTTCTACATCAGGTACTTGAGTGATGTGGAGCTGGAGAGCATGGGACCAAGCTGAGGCTTGCGATGCTGAGGAGTTGTTTATCTGTTTTCTTTTGTACTTGGTTTAGTACTATTGTATTCCAGCATTGTGTTTTGTTTAGATGCTTTCCTAGACATATATGTATCATGCACCATTTATATATACATATTCTCTAGTTGTTTCTTTATCAATCTTTCATTGTTACTTTTGTTTGGTATTATTAATGATTCCACTATTGTATATCTGTTACTTCCACTGTGTACTCTGCCAATGAGGTCATAGTTTCCCCACTATCACACCTAAGGCCCTCGCTGCTAGTCGACAGCCTCTGGCGTTCGGGGAAATACGCTTGAGGCCATGTGACCAACCGGGTATGGGGTGCCTCTGGGTGGCTTTTGGAACTAGGACGTTACAACTATGTTGTATTTTTAGGTTTTCAAATGTAATGTGAGATTCAAGTATGTAACTATTTTACCAATAATAGTAAACTATTAAGACTTTTTGGATACTATCACTTGAATCTTAAGCCAATGTAATAAAGTAACCATCATATCTAGGCTACTATGGTTGGGGTATTTACAGTTGGTATCCTAGAAAGTTAAATAGAAAATCTTAGAACTACATTTAAGAAAATATAGATTTGGGAACATAACCCTATGATAAACATTGAGGACATACCCCAAAGACACTAATTTTATGATTCAAACTAGGATATTTTAAGATTTTTAGGCACCATCATGGTTTAATAAGTATACGGACAATTATAAGTTTAAAGTCATAGTTACCCCTTGTGAGGTTTTATGTGACAAAAGTACCTTGGATTCATTTATTGAGTTTTAATAGATGTTTCATGTATATGTAACCCTTATGTATAAATTAATTTTAATGAAATTTTTATTTGTGGAATAATGTTTTTATATTTTTTTGACAAAAGTTTAAAGTTATTGATAACCTTTAGGGGTAATATTATCATTGATGTTAAGGGAATAATAGTCAATGAAGATTATTTGATTTTGTGAAGAAATATGTCATGTAGAAAACATTCATGGTTAAAAATAGATTCAATGATTAATTTTATTTTGATAATTTTCATCATATTTTTGTAAATTTAGAGGATTTATATTAATATATTTTTATAAAAAAGACAACCCACGTGTTAGGAAAGAACCAGTCACATATGGGAAGGCTATAGGGCTTGAACCCATAACTAAAGGGTAAAAGGGTGCAATACCTACCATTTGAAAATGTTGCAACACCCTGATATTTTATGGTATGTCTATTTTAAATTTAATATCTTTGATATATTATGTTTCACACAACACCCATCCTAAACAAACAAAGAAATAATGTTATGTGATCATTATGACCTAACTGTTAGAATGTTGAGTATGAACATGATTAAATAAATTATAAAATGAGTGGATATAGATTTTATGGTAAGAATGGAGTCTTTTCATTTCATTTACAAGGTCCAACCCTCCAAGGATCATCGAATATGGTGTCCAAAATTTTAGGATTGACCAAAAATAACCTATAGGATCCCTATGTTCTAGAGTAATGAGAAGAAATAAAATAAATCTAAAAGGGTTATGAGATTGTTAAATTATTTAGAACATATATAATTCATGTTGTAACATAAGAGTTAATGTTTTGAATCTTTTAGATGCCACATATTCCAAAATTTAATTCAGCTCATATTTAAAATACTGCAAACCCATTTACACCATGAATAACATTTCACACCAGGAAAAAAAATTTCACACCATGAATGGACTGAGATTGTATCCTAATTAAGCTACCCAGAAAATCATTCATTACATGAATGAAATTCTTGGCATCAGCCCGAAAACCATTCATGTCATGGATAACCATTTATGATGTAAATCGTGTCATGTAGCCACGTTCCATATTTTGAGCAACTTTCTTCTCTAAACACCACTATAAATTCAACCTAAGAACTCCAAAAATAAAAGAAACAATATACAAAAAATACATACCTAAAACTGGGGCTTCATATTCTTAACACCATTTGGATTTTCATCCTAAAAAATATGGAGATTGGTGGAATCATTGAAAAGTTCACGCCATTATTCTAGCATAAACTCCTCTCATTCTCAATTCTCTTCTTGAATTTAACCATGGTTCTATACCACTCATACCAAGGAAATATTTCTCCCTCAAAAGATCTTTCCCGATCTATCTAGAATCCAAATTGGTTCGTTTACAAATGTCCAATCAGGCTTGAGGGTCACATGATCCCATATAATCACACAACTAGGATCTGTAAGGTACTTCTTTAGTGGAGAGAAGTGGAAAGAATTATAGAAAATGTTGAATCTCAGTGGTAAAGATAACCAATATGTAACATTTATAATATGTTCCAAAATCTCAAATGGTCCCACATATTGAGGAGTTAGTTTTTGTTTCTTTCCCAAATGACGATTACCCAAATGCTGTGAAAATTTTATAAATACATGGTCACCATCAAAAAAATATAAAGGGAGGTGATGAGGATCTATATATGATTTCTAATCAATCGGAGCCATATCCATCCACATCCTGGTCATCTAAATCTTTTTTTAGTCTCCCAAACAAGAGTAGGTAAAATAAGTAAAGTTTCTCCCATTTGTACCCAAAAACGTCGAGAGAGATAAGGACAACCATACAATGAATCAAATATTGACACATGTATTATACCCTGAAAAATTTTATTATACACAAACTCCACTAATGGTATATTATCATCCCATGATCCTCCAATGTACATAATACAAGCTCTTAGCATATGTATTAATGTTGAATCATATAAGACGACCACCCATCCATCTAAGGATAATATGGCATGCTCATAGTCAACTGGGTTCCATCAGTCTCTTGTAAGGAGTTCTAAACCTTATAAGTAAACCAAGGGCCTCTATAATAGAAAATATATAATGGAACTCCATGAAACATAACCATGTTTTTAATATACTACTTTTTGGATACTCTAGCAAATTGGACTACAGAATTGGGATAAAGTGTGTTGACTTCATGTGTTAATCTATTATTAATGGGTCATGAACCAAAATCCATTTGGATGGGGAATTAAAAATTTTCATTACTGAATCGAAAAAACTTCATCATCTCTAAGGATCTAAGCCCCAGTAGAGGTTCAAAGGTCTCATATAAATTTAATAATCACAAAAAATAAAACTAAATGGTCACCTCATTCAAATAAAATTAAATTCGACTACAACTCATCACCAGTGATAGTTTCACGAATGATCCAAGTTCTAGCCCCTTAAGATCATCTAAACATTCCCAAAAAATCTATGTAGATTCCGATCATCAAATTTTGAGTTCTAGTGTAGAGCTCTGCGGATTCCTTCAGTATTGTCATGATCACCTTGATCTCATACCTTTGATCCATCAAAGGCATTCTCCGATCGATCACTCAGTGAGAGAATTTATCTCTCTTGGACGTGGGAGGAGAGAGATTTTCTCATTCCATTGGAATGAACTATCACTGAATGAGAGTATCTCTCTTGATTATATAGTGGGAGGCTCGAATACTCGGAAAGGGTTTCCTGACCCCCTAGATATAAAACGCCCACTAAATAAGTATAAAATGAATCATTATGATGAAATAAATGTGTCATTAAAATAATTTATATTTTATCACCACCTTATAATAAATAATATATATATTTTGTGATAAAACCTAATTCATTAACTCAACTCATAATTCCAACACTATTAAACAAACCTTGAATATAATATTCATTCATATAATTTTTTTTTGTATTCACTCAATACCTTGTGAATAATTTTAATAAATAAATTCAACCCATTTATTATATAATGAAATAATAATTAATTAATTTATTCATTGGTGATCAATTACTTAGATAACACTCAGACGCCATGGTGGTTCCCACCATGTCTAATACACATATTCACTTGAATAGGGAAGATTCTTGAATAAACTAATGTTTGTGACCCTCTAGGACCTTATCTCAGTAGCAGTGAAGACCATTCATAGAACACGAGTGGATTCTAGAAACCCATTATGTCCCCTAAGGGGATAAGTAAAATTCATAGAAACAAGAAACTTTCCTACAAACACACCTTGTGTAATATAATCAATTTGTCTCATGATATCTCATAAAGCAGGATGCACACTTGTGTCATTGGAAATTATTTCTTTTTTATTTGTTAATATTACGAGATTTAATTACCTTAGACTACCTTGTCTAAGTATTTATGAACTTACTACCATCCTAATAAACCAATATTGAGATATCACTTCCTCAACTCAGAAGTGAAAAATTATATCATGAACATTCAACCAATGTCCTGCCACTAATGATGCACCTAACACAAGCTACCTCACCATGAATTCAATGACATGTTTTTTTCCTTTCAAAAAAAAACATGATCAAATGGAACACATTAATAATGATCTCAAGTTAGAAGACCAATAAAAATTTTCATAGATATAAACATCTAATGACACTGAAAACATGTGGTGTTCCTATTAGAGGGTATGCCCTAATGATCTCACCTAGTATAGATCAAAAAGTGAGAGATTCCTGAGAAAACGTCACAATGCTTATGATCCCCCAACACATGATAGTTAGACATCATATATTTCTAGTCAGTATGATGTATCTATACCATAAGATATATGTAAGATCCATTCTTTTTCCAGGGACGTCTCTCTTTGATTTTTTCATTAAATTTTACTTTCTGTTGTGTTTTATTCATGAAAGGTTTTAATTTGAATAAATGTAGCCTTGGGTTGCAGGGAAACATTGGAAAACTAGAGTGGATCCACATGTAGATATTTTTTGTGGAAATATAACCTAAATTTCAGGGATGTAGGATTGATTGAGTTAAAGGAGTGTAGATATAAATGGGTTAAATTGTTTCATGGGTTCTTGGTATATTGAGAAGCTTTAAGGGGAGTTAGGGTTGTTTAAATGGAAATGGGTTGAAAAACCATCTGTAGAAAATTTACACATTGTGTAAGGGGATTACACATCAGGTAATTGTTCAGGTGTTTTAAAAGAATAAACCTAAGGTGATGGTTTTTTCATGGTATCCCATTAAATACATTTAAATAATTTGTAACTATATTACACAACATATAATTCCCCAAACTTATTTTTGAATGTTACTATGTGGATGAATTATCATTCTTTCAGATTCATCTCTTCTCCTCTCGATCCTAGGGATTTATCCAGGTGATTTTGGACTACCAACCTACCTTATGGACATCTCATTTGTGTGATAAATCCCTATTTTGATCTAGGTCCTCTTTGAAACCATTTGTACCTTCTAGATCATGATTATTTTCTATTAGAAGCATTGTTAGATCATCAGTTAAAGGTAAGGAGTCTAAATCTTAGCCCTATGGTTTGATAATTTATAATGTTTATGAAATATTGTGATTGTTCCAATTTAGTGTTTGCCCGAATCAATTAAACAAATGAATGTGATTATTCCTTTAAGTCATTTTGTTTTAAATTGGATTCTAACATGGATTATGGTTACCCGTGAGGTGAGAAAACATGAATATAATTGAATTAGATAATGTCATAAATTATGTTTAGCATGAAATGATAGATTAGGCTATTGATTGATTAAAATCCTGAAATTGTGTTTTATTGCTTCTTGATATAATTTTTAATCAATTTTGATATAATTTCAAGTGGCATATGAAATAAAATGGTAATTCTAATAATTAACCATTGTGAATTGTGGTGTGATATTGGGATATCCATAAGGTATGATAGGAATTGCGTTCCATGCTGTAATGATTATAGATCAGGCTCAACCCTAGAATTTTCACACTTATATGTTGTAATGATGATAATGAGTGGGCTCAGACCACTCCCATGCAGTAATGATTTTAGAGAGAAGGCTATGATTAGTCCAATTTTGTAATTCTTATAGGTATTTGACCTAAATACTATAATGCTTATATGGATTTGACCCAGATTGTTGTGATTATAACATTGTTACATGGTTTTGGTCGGCATGGTCATAAGACATGCTCGAAGATATTCTAGAATGGAACCAAGGAATGTTATTTTACCATGGTTATATGGTTGTGGTTGACATGGTCATAAGATATGCTCAGATATATTATGGTATAGCCCCAAATAAGGTTATTTTACCTTGGTTATATGGTTGTGATTGGAATGGTCATAAGACATGCTCAGAGATAATCCTCCATAGATCCAAAGTAGGTTGTTGTTGTATTTTATTAATTGTTAAATTAATGAATAAACATGTTCATCACTTTATTGCATACACATATTATCAAAATGTTTTGTTTGGAAATAATGGTGTCAACCTACTTAGTTATACTCACACCTTATTCAGGCCATCGTTTGTTACCCAAGAAGATTACATGGATGCATGTTGGACAAGGAAAAAGGACCTTGCATTTGATTGCTTGTTTGCTGATGGGTTGGAGTTTGGTGATGGGACCGATGTGGGGTTCGAGTCCGGGAAATTTTGGGTCTTCTTTGAGTATTCTAGTATTTTTCGTATATTTTTATAGCATGAAATTTATTTACATTCTATCACATCATTACATTATTCCATTATCATTTATTGTAAATTTTAGTTGGATTTTAATGTTGTCTTCCACGATGTTTGTAATTTGATTATTTACTTTTATTATGGGTTTTTATACTTCTATGGAACTTCATACCCAGGGTATAGTCTCCCCACTATATACTTTACACCCCTACTTCTAGTCGGTAGACTCTGGCATACAGGGAGGTACACCTGAGGTCTCGTGGTCAACCCTTTTTGGATACGTGGGAGAGGGTTAGATCAGGGGATGTCACAAAGTGGTATCAAAGGAGAAGGTTTTCTTTTCTTTTGACTTTCTATTTTGGAAAGGTATGTAGGAGACTAGGATGTGTTAGGACTTAGTAATGATATTTTGAATTAGAGTATCTAACCCTTGTAAGGGAGAAATCTGAGTACCCAGGGATGGGAATTGGTGTTTGTACTGAGTTATTATTACAATAGATGTTATTTCACCTTTGGTGATTCACATGTTGTGTGAGGTTATTGTTTTATGATTCTAATATTTCTTGAGATTCATACTCGTGGCCCATTATGGTGCAAGATGAGAACACATGAATCATAATAGGCACATTGGAATACATTGACATGCATTGTTCATGATGGGGACATATTTTTTTTCATGTGAGATATACTTTCCTACTGAACTATGATATGAGATGTCTATTTCACTAGTTAAATAAATTAGATTGTCAAGTCTTGAAAAAACACTTGAAATCCAAGTCTAGAGAGACCAAGAGTGAGTGGTTCTCTGTTGTAGCCACCTTTTGAGGTTGACCTTGTTTCTAGACAATTCTCTATGGTGTACATTTTTCTTCTAGAGAAAATGCCTCCTCATAATCTTTGACTGGAGTTTCAAGGGATTGAAAATTAATATGATCCTAACACAGTCGAACCAGAGCTTTCTATAGTTCAAGAGGAGTATATGGATGTTCAGCTTCAAAATTGATTCCAAAGTGTCATTCAATCCATGAAAAGGTAGACTATTTGTACCATTACTTTGATTTCTGAGTTGACAAGATATTTTCATCTTCATAATATTCCAATGTTTATTAGGGAAGGAGGATGCCAAGTAGTCAAGTTATAGAATGAGTTAGTTCATAAAATCTTCAAAAATCTCGAGACACCAATTGATAGGGGTGAATCTTAGTTCATATATGCTTCGTGGACCTGCCAAGAATTGGTGGGATATTCTAAAAGAATATGGGTAGCAACATGAGCTATCTAGGAAGGACATAAAGAAAAATTTCCTGATCCATTTCTATCTCAAGACCTTGAGGGATGCAAAAGATCATGATTTCATGCATTTGATATATGAAGGCTTGTCAGTGCTAGACTATGCTGGATGTTTTACCAACCTAAAATGCTTTGTTCCATCTTTGGAAGCTGTTGAGACCTCCATGATTAGATGTTTTCATGATGGTCTTTTCTATGAGATTAGGTAATTGGTAAATGTTTTCCATTTAAGAAGACTAGAGGATGTGACGAACCATGAACTCATCACGAAAGTGATCTTAGAGAGGCCCTGAGGAGAGGCCAAGATGTTTCAGCAAAGTGATTTTGTATTTCTTCTTCAAGTGGTAAGAATCATCGTTATGACAGTTTCTACCAAGGAAGTAGTGGGAAGAGTAGTCAGGGAAGTGGAAAACCATCTCAAGAACATGTTTTGTTCCAGTGTTATTAGTGTGGCAAGTTTGGTCACAAGAACTTAAAGTGTCCTTACCCTATAGTCAAGTTTCATATTTGTGGAAGACTGGGTCATCTTCAGAGGTATTGTGCACAATTTCCATATAATACCAGTGGAGAAGAATTAGGACATGAACTGGAGTCAATAAGGGGCTCAAATAATCCTCAACAGGTTGGTATATGGAGTTCCATGGGCCGTTCAAGCCGAGGCAGGGGACATGGTACCCTAGTGCATTGGCAGTAGTACTAAGCAAGGAAAATAGCTTAGGGTAGTCAGACTGGAGCCCATGGTAGAGATGTTATAAGATGGAAAGATGTTATAAGATGGGGAGGTTGTAAGATCTCATCTTTTTTTTGGTATGTATCTCTCTATGTTTTTCATTAACTTTTTCTTTTGGTTGTGTTTTCCTCATGAAAGTATTTTTTTTGAAGAAAAATAGACTTGGATTGTGGGGAAACTTTGGAAAACTGAAGTGGTGGAGATATTTTTGAGGAAAATGACCTAGTGTTTAGGGATGCATAATTGTTTGAGTTAATGGAGTTTATGTAAAAATGGGTTAAAGTGTTTCATGGGTTCTTAGAAATATGAGAATATTTAAAGGGATTTTGGATTGTTTAAAGTTAAAATGGTATGAAAAACCATCCACATAACATTTACACATCGTTTAAGGGGATTACATGTCGTGTAATTGTTTGGGTGTTTTAATAAAATAAATTAGAGGTGATGGATTTTTCAGAATATTCCATTAAAAACATTTACACGAAGTGTAACTATATTACACGTCATTTAATTCACCAAAATTCTATTTTAAATATGTTGTGGTGATGAATTGTCATTTTTTGGATGTATATCTTCTCCTATTAACCCTAGGGAATTCTACAAGCGATTTTGGAGTGCCAAACTCCCTTCCAGACATCCCATTTTTCATAGAATACCATTTTTTGATGTAGGTTCCCCTTTTCAACCATCTGGACCTTCTTCCTCGTGATCATTTTCCATTGGAAGCATTTTTGGGGGTCTAAATCATAACCCTAGGGTTTGATAATTTCCAAATTTTATGAAATAATGTGATTATTCCAATGTAGTGTGTGCCCGAATCAATCAAAGAAATTATTTGGATTATTATTTGAATTCATTTTGTTTTCAATTGGTTTTTGACCTGGCATATGGTTACCCTTGATGTGAGAGAACATGAATATAATTGAATTGGATAATGAATTAATGTATTTTTGGCTCAACATGAGATCTTAGGTGATTTCTTGATATAAAATCTCTAAATTTTGGCTTATTGTGTCTTGATATAACTATATATCAACTGTGATATAATTACAAGTGGTATATGAATGAAAACAGTAATTTGTATAATTAACCATTGGGTATTACGATGTGATATTTTGATATCCATGCTATATGATAGGAATTGTGTTCCATGTTATCATCCTTATATACCAGGATCGACCCTGGAACTTGCACACTTATATACTGTAATTCTGATATTGAGCGGGCTTGGC
Source organism: Viscum album (assembly GCA_963277665.1). Classification (NCBI taxonomy): domain Eukaryota; kingdom Viridiplantae; phylum Streptophyta; class Magnoliopsida; order Santalales; family Viscaceae; genus Viscum; species Viscum album. Next base: position 840,368,655 of record OY728167.1, read on the forward strand.
CTAGTCCCATACAGTAATGCTTATAGAGTGTGGGCTATGCCTAGTCCCATGATTTAATTATTATAGTGGTTTGACCTAGATGATGTAATTATTATAGGGATTTGACCCAAATTCTTGTGAGTATACCATGGTTATATGGTTGTGGTTGACATGGTTATAAGACATGCTTAAAGATATTCTGGACTGGAGCTGAAGCAGGTTATTTTACCATTATTATATAGTTGTGGTTGGCATGTCCGTAAGACATACTCAGAGATATTCCGACATGGTGCTGAAATAGGTTATTTTACCTTTGTTATATAGTTATGATTGGCATGGTCCTAAGACATGCCTAGAGATAAACCAGAACAGAGCCGAAGTAGGTTTTTGATGTATTTTATTAATTGATGAATTAATGAATACACCTTCTTATCACTTTATTGAAAACAATTCTCATCAAACTAGTTTGTTTAGAAATAGTGGTGTCGACTTACTGAGTTATAATCACACCCTATTTGAGTCATCATTTGGTAACCAAACAAATTATGTGGTTGTAGTTTTGGAAAATGTAAAGGACCTTGTAGTTTATTTCTTATTTGCTGATGGGATCGAGTTTGGAGATGGGATCGATGTGGGGTTTTGGACCGGGGACTTTTGGATATTCTTTGAGTCTACTAGTATTTTTATTGTATTGTTCTAGTATGACACTTAGTTACATTCCATAACATCATTATAATGTTTTCTTTATCATTTATTGGATATTTTAGTTATATTTTATTGGTGTATTTTTCTATTATTTGTACTTTGATTATTTATATTTATTATGGTTTGTTTTACGACACTTCATATATGGAGGTATAGTCTCCCCACTATATACATTACACCCTTGCTGCTAGTTGGCAACCTCTAGTATATGGGGAGGTTCTCTTGAGGTCTCGTGATCAACCCTTTTTGGCCATGTGAGAGTGGTCCGGATCGAGGGACATCACAACATATGTTTAATATTAATTCCGTAGTATGTTAGAGTTCTCATTAGATTCGGGGAACTATAATAAACTTCTGATATTCCAAATAATCCATAGACATTACCATTTAAATAGTGGAAGGACAAATATCAACATTATAATGGTAAGTATACATTATTCATATCTCATTGCATATATGAATTGGTAATCGAAAAGTACTATTTAAATTTGGTCTAGGGAACCCACTATTACAACTCTACCACTTACACTAGAGCCAACTTTTTAACTATCCTTGTTATCTCTCACATGATTAAGATCATGTTTCTGCTGAGTTATGGCTTTAGTCATAGGCCAACCATGTTTACACTATGTATTAATTCTTCTATCCATGACTTCACCTCCTTGAGTAAAACTCCTCAAGATATGTAAACCTTGAGTAGATATCCTTTTTTTCCGATATGTAAACATAAAATATTGGCTAGTTTTAGTATTATAATTATCACAATTTATATTATGATAAAAATTTAAGTACTAGGTGTGATTCCGAGAACTTTAAAAATTGTTGTGTATTATATACTGCTTCTTTAGCTTTATCAGAAGCTGCAACGTGCTCAATATTTATAGATATGGATAACACTATCTTGACTGAGATTTTATTGATCTTTACCTTATTATAACTATGAAATTATATGATGTTGATCTATAGGAAGACTAGTTTTTGTTCCTTTATAACTGGTATCCCTTTCCCTCCACATACCAAAAATATATCCCTTATATAGCCTTAAGTAAAATCAGATAGTTTTGATGGTTTTCCATTCATTTCTCTTGGATTGTATTAATATTTTCCTAATATATAATATATGTTGGAAATATCATTTCTTCTACATATCAATATATATGTGATTGATCTATCATAGAAGAGTATGGAATTCAACTTACAACATTAATCTCCTCCTATGTCTCATACATGTATTTTAGGAGAGATTTATGCTATGTGATATTTGTAACAATAATCTCTAGAATTACTCTAACTTGTATTTTTTTCAATAACTTGTAGGTATATATACTATTTACTAGGTCTAAGAAACCATTAGATATACCTTTGTAGATCTTATTCCCTAGAACATAGGTTTCTACTTTAATTCAATATCTAGAGAATTACTTTCATTCTAGTCTTAAGTACAAGACCAATAATTTTTTTCCATATGTTATCAAACACATTTTCCTTGGAAAACAAGTGGTTCTACCACTAAACTCCTATAGACAAATAGAAAAAATTTATTCCAAATGAATATTCTATGATCTTATTTCTTAATTAAATCCAAAACTCTATTTCAGTAACTCACACCATTTATTGGAATTATATGGTGCCACTATCCCTTTCTGGTTACGTCATATAGACACCTTCCATTATTGGTGGTATTGACATATAATTCTAAATTTAATGATCATAGAAAGTAGCTATGATAAGTAAAATTATAATAGATTCCGGCCTAACGACTTGGTGTTACCAATCAAGACTTTGGGTACAACTCTTGTACCATCTATATATAGTCTCACTTGAATACCCACTATAGTATTCAAAATAAATCCCCAATTACATTGACACATGGAATCAATTATTTAATTTTAAATGATCTTGTCAATTTTAGGAAATTTCCATATACTTCTTACTTTTAGGAATTATTATTCTCAATGAATAATGTATCATTTAATTGGGAGAAGATAAAACCATTACCATCGTTTAATTCTTCCTAGATAATATGTGTCTCTGGAATAATCCTTTTCCATATAATCTTGTAGAACTGGTTCCTATCTCATATATTTGTGCATCTCTAGATTTGACTAAACCCAAGTAAATATTTCTCCCACTTTCTTGAATATATATTTTCAACCTTTTATGGAAGTATATTTTATAATATTATTATCAATTTTCTATCCTATGTATTATTTTATTATCCTAATAAAACTTTTGGACAATTACTTTAAACACACAATTTTTTTTCTTAATGCATGTTTGTTTATATCCTCAACAAACTCTTTTCATCTAAATACATGTTCTTATGATATAATAGGTTTTCATTATAATATACCTCATATGGTATCCATTTTTCATGATAGTTGTCATTTTTTAATTGGATAACGTCATTATTTGTGATGCATGTCTTGAAAAATAATGGATTTATCTACAATAGATATAAGTTTCAACATTGATACTCCTTTTACTTACATCATAAATTTGATGGGTATAAAGAAATGTGAATTTAATAATTACTTCGTGCTACATTATATCGATCAATTTAAAATGTAATACTCTTCATCAATCCTCCTTATTAACATCAATGTTTTTATGTGTATAAGGTAATGTGAATTTAGGAATTACTCCATGTTACATTATAATGATTGATGAATGATCGGTCAAGATATTATTTGTCACATGGGCCCAAAGTAACACATATATTTTGACCATGAATATACCATACTTCATTTCGAAATTCATTAATAAACACTAAAAGGAATATTATGAGGTATATTTACTAGTAGATTACCCTTGGAATGGTTCATGCTCTCTAGCTGAAGTAATTTCGAAATCTTTGTGGATTTCCTTTATTTCAAAATATTTATTTGTACAAAATTAAATACACAAGTGTGTTGATAATACCTACGGAAATTAACTCCAAAGACTCTAAAACCAAACTCATTATATCCTTGGAAACTATGCAGTTTTTCTTGAAAAATTATTATCTTTACACAACTGGTTATATATGTCTTACATTTTATATTCATCAGGTATTGCCAATGATTCTTATGTTACTAAAGTATTGGTTGAGTATTAAATACCACAAACAAAATTCATTCCAAAACAAGAATAATTTCTCCTTATGTACAATGGAAACATGTGATACATTTTATAGCAATACTCAATAAAACTTCTATCAGAATCATTAAACATGAAAATTAGAATCTATGCACTTCTCACCACTAAATTTGGAACCTCCCTTTTTCAGACACTTATAGAAAACACCGTACTTATTATAACGTTTCATTTATTACTTTGTTACTTTATTAAAATACATATATTTTATTGGCATATTGTATTTAATACCCAAGAAGTATATCAGAAACATTACTTTAAATTGATGAATATACCTGAATAAGAAGCATCTATTTTCTTCTTCGATTCAGTTTATTGCATTTAAACATTCACATACATATTTCATGACACATAAAGAAAATAACCTCCTTATTAATTTCTTTCCTATTTTATTTGAAGGTAATTTTTAAGGTTTATTTAATTTCACTCTTTCCATTGGCCTTTTTTCCTCATCTTTCAACTGGTTCACCATGAATTAATACATTCATTAAGATCTTATTTACTTGTTGGATCTTACCTAAAAGGTAATGAAGCATTTTCTCATTTTATTGTTCTCTTTGTAATCTTAATGGAATCTAGAGATAGTGGGTGATAAAGATATAATAATGTGATGTATTGAAAATCATGATTCATATTTCAATTTACACATATCCATTATAATGATCACCCATTCATATATCAATTCACTTTCTCCTTGTAATCATCTTGGATATGAGAAAACATGTGAAATCATCCATGTCCTAATGTTGTATCCACAACTCACATCAGATGTGGATGAAATCATTATTACATAACTATAATTTGTGTTATACATGAGTCTCCTATAATCATTTTTTTCACCCTCTCTTCCGAATAGGCTCAATAGGTATTGGGGACTACCAAACCTTCAATTTTTTATATTGTAGTACTTTTAATAAGCACATGTACTACTCTTTGGAGATCTGTGCTAGATATGACATTTACTTCATCCAAAATATATCTCAGTATACTTTTTGTATTACCTACCATTTTCAACAAAAATAAAATCTAGAAGATTATAACTTTTATAGTGATTACTAATTAGAAATTACTGATTAATTTAATCATAAAATGTCACCCACTATTTTAATAAATTATAACAGTCCTATGTACTATAATTAGAATACTCTATCGCTTGAGTATTATAGTGGAAAGGATCATTGGAACCTCTCTTCATAGTCTATAATATACAACTACACCGGTACTTGGAGAGTTCAAGGTAAGTTTTTCACTAACAAACCATATTAACTTGCATCTCCTTGATCCGTTGAGTGAAGTCTCAAATTCTAAAATCAAAAACTTGATTTACAAAATGATTATCTCTAAAGATTTAACAAGATAGATATGGATAATACTTTACTACCAAATTCCATTATGTCTTCCCATAAATCTTATGAGAACTCCCCAGTAGTAGGAGGCACCCTCAACTATGGCTGACGAGTATCCCGTACACTTGATTTTGTTCAAATTCAAATGATAGAAGGAATTTGCAACTTAATATTTCATTTAGGGGTTTTAATATCCCTGAATGGCCTGAAGTCCTTGATTTTTTTTATTTATTTCTCAAAAAATATAACCCTTTTCTATTAAATATGTACATACTATGTTGTCACGCTCATAACTTAACATTAATAGAATACATTCATCGCTTATATATGCATTTTTATATTTATTATTTCATGTGTTTCCCGCAGAAAAACAATTGAATAAAATAATAAATAATGCATAATGGAAATAAATTACCTGGCTAGTCTTGAGAATCTAATATTGGTTGATCCAGTTAAACTCAATGGATCAACCATGTCCTATAAGTATCATACCTGAGTCAGGTCTTGACTCCTAATGTAGCTCTTCCCCTATTCAGTGTGTGCATACCTCATCTGGGTTTTCACCTTGACTTGGCATGGTCCTCAATATATGGTGTCATCATGAATAGTACATTGATAAACACCCACAAGCGAGGGGGTCCTGGGAAGTGTAATATACAAATAGATAATGATGGATGTGCATTCCCTTATATAAATTGAATACAGAATGAAGATATTAAGAACATAAATAAAACTAATTAAGTATTACAATCATCACACATAATTATAAAAAATAATTAAACTAAAATAAAACTAGTCATGTATGGTTGATTTTTGAGACTATTATATGGGTAAATTAATAACATGATAAAATTAAAAATCAATAAATTCAGAGTTGATGTATTTTAATTAATTAAATGAATTATTTTAAATTCAGATAAATTAATTTAATTCAGTACAGTTGTAAATTTAATTTTTTATTCGAAATTTATATTAATAATATAAATTAATTTAGACCCAAATTAAATTAATAATTTTGAATATTAAAATTAATATTTTGTTTTACATTCCAAAAATTAATAAGTTAAATTTTGGATATTAAGAAAATTTTCCCTCACCCTAAAACCCTTCCAAGACCATTACGAGCTGGTCCAAAGCCATGCAGGCTAGTTCTTGGACAATCAAACCTCCGTGCGGGGCTATTAAGGGTCGGGAAGACCCACTATAGGGGGTTTTTGGTCGGGAAGAACCCACTACATGGGGTTTTGGGTTAGGAAGAACCCGACTAAGCCATTGGCTCAGCCAATCGTGACAAGGGGTAATGTGGTAGGGGCATTGGTCATGAATTGATTGAAGGAACCTGACACCAGAAGTGGATCGACAGCCTAAGGTGGTTAAACTAGGAGGTGGGTGGTCAGACATGTGGTGGTAGTGCTCAAGAAGGTTGCGACCAGGTGTTTTGTGAGTTTGGTGGTCCTCCACGGAAGGCGTGTTGGTGGCGCAGCCCACCGTTGGTTAGGACTGTGGGAGCTAATGAGGGGCGGGAAACCGAGAGATTATAGTGATAATAAGATTCGACAATAAGGCTATAACTGCAAGGTCGGATGAAATTAAGGCTCAATTAGGAGGTGGCCTCACTGGACAGTAATGCGGGATCAGTGCGACATATAGAGACCAACGACAACGACCACTATGGTTGGCTGGTTTGTTCAGAGGTGAAGACGGTGGATTGGTTGGGTCGATAGGGTTGTGACGTTCACCAGTAGGTGGTGCCCCATAGGGAGGAGCGAAGGAGGAGACACCCGTAAAAAATATTCCATTGGAATCTTATGATTAATAATAAAATACTATATTTTTATATATTAAATAATACTGTTACCCACATAGACATTTTCAAGAACCCATTTTTTTTCAAGTCAAACAAGATCTATAAACCCCAGCCCCCATTTTCAAAAACAAATTAATTTTTTATTGTTTTATATGACCCTTTATCCGCCCATTAAGTATTCATTTTTTTGTTTCAAATTTTCAATTGCCTATGAAAATAGTTTGTTTTTCAATTGTTTTTTGTATTCCAGATTTAGTGGAAAATTACCCTTGTTGGCCAGATCAAATCTGGCCATTGGAATCCAGCCTCCCGAATCTGATTGGGATAGTTAGAAAACACGGGGAAACTGGAATCTGTACCATACAATATTTCAAGGACATTAATAAACACATAAAAAATATATGTTTCTAATTTTAATACCCAAAATAAAACTTCAAATGATCTATATCAAAAATTTTGGATGGATATAACTTTTTTATCTGAAATTAGATACCGTTGGTACTGAATTACTATCCTCTACTTAATTTTAAGAAAATTAATTTTTTATGACATAAAAAATTCATGTGGTCCCTCTAACACCAATCGATGGTACCAGGGAACATAGCAGAATTCGGTGGGCTAGAAAATTAAAAATCTTCATCATTGGAGCGACAAAACTTCATCATATTTGGTGATCTATTCCCCAGTATAGGTCTGAGGATACTACATAAATTTAACAATCAAAAAAAATTAAAACAAATGGCTGTATCATTTGAATCGAAACACACTTGACTGCAGCTCATCACCGATGATTATTTCTCGATGGATCCAAGATTAAACCTCTCTAAATAATCAACACATGCTCCAAAAATCTACAAGGATTCTAATTGTCAAATTCTGAGTGCTAGAGCAGAGCTCCAATGATTCCTTCAACATCACGATGATCACCTTGATCCCATCCCTTTTATCCACCAAAGACATTCTCGGATAAATCACTCAGTGAGAGACTTTATATCTCTAGGAAGTATGAGAAGGGAGAGTATCTCATTCCATTTCAATGAATATTCACTGAATGAGAGACATCCTCCTTCTTATATAGTGGGAGGATTGAATTCCCAGAAAGGGTTCCCTGGCCCACAGAAATAAAACACCCACTAAATAAGAAGTAAATGACACATTTTGATGAACTAACTATTTCATTAACATCTTTTATATTATATCACCTCTTTATAATATATAATAAATATATTATGTGATAAAACCTAAGTCATTAACTTGACTCATAATTCTCACAATATTAAACAAACCTTGAATATAACATTCATTCGAATAATTTTTTTTCTTGTATTTACTCAAGGCCTTGTGAATAATTTTAATAAATAAATTCAACCCAATTATTCTATACTTTAATAATAATGAATTCATTTAGTCATTGGTGATCAATTACTTGGACAACTCTTGGACCCTGTGGTGGGTCCCACTATGTCTAATACATATATTCACCAGAATAGGAAAAAAATCTAAATATTCTATTGTGTGTGATCCTTTAGGAAATTATCTCGATAACATTTAATACCATTCACAAGATAATAACAGATTCTAACAACCCATCAAGACCCTAAGGAGATAAGGGAAAGTTGTAGAAATGAAAACCCTTCCAACTATTGACACTCCGTTTTATCACAGAGTCTAAAGAAAAATGAAAAATGGAAATACCTTAGAAAAGAGAGGGAAAAAAACATGAAGAAAATCAAATTTGAAAAGGCACGAGCTTTGGGTCGCCCTAGTCAGACAAAGAGGTCGTCAGCACACAGCCTACTTGTGCGCTCCTATCTGTCGTGCATCCTACTTGCACACCCAATTCCATTTCACCTAGGGTCCTATTTTTTCCTATAAATAGACCCTTGGGGCCTTCATTTGTACTGAAGAATTTCCCTGAAGCCCAATTGCTACTCTGGTCGCCCTAGTGCTTTGCCCAAGTCTTCTGAAACATTCAAGGTAGTTCTTTAACACCTAGAGAAGAGTATTTGAAGGATGATCATAGTACTTAAGTCCTTTTAGTGTTTGAAATCCATAACACTTGCACGCCTAAAGCGCCTAACCTCCCTAAATTAGAAACACTTTCATGACACCTTTTCCTTTCATAGGAACTTGAGTGCCTTACTTTTGGGAATACATGTGAATACTCTTGAAGGCTTGAGTCAAGTCTTGCCCAAGTATTATTATCCAAGTTGTTCATCGCTTAAGTGAACATCAGGTTGCCCAAACATACTTGCACGCCCATACTTGCGCACCAGTACCTACTTGGGTGACCCTCTTTTATTCACCTACTCTCTTCGGTCTATAATCCATTAAGCCCTCTTCAAAATCATTCATGGGAAGGCTTCTTCTTCATTGGATCCTTTCATTTGAAAAGGATTCTATTGAGACCTCCACCAAAACCTCCTGACTTATCAAACCATTAGGAAAGGCACATCAGTGTGTCTCCTATTTGGGTTTGTATATCCATAGTCATAGGTTTCCCACATTTGTTTCACAATGAAGTTAGGATTTGTGGAGTGTCTGTGGGTTTTTATATCCATTGTCACATGGAACTTTCTCTGAGGAATAATGAAGGGAAGTTCCCGGTTTGGAGGATTGGGGTTTGGGTCTCGACCTCTCCCTTCTCAAGGACCCAGAACATCAGGTCTCTTATAGAGAAGGTACAATTCACACCAAATTTTTCATTTTTAACAAAGGAGAAGTCTCCCTCCCATACTAAGATCAATTTTAGGGCAGCCATCCTGGTGTAAGCCCCTAACCTTCACCCCTTCATCCTTTAATTGGACCCTTTTCCAATGTAAAGTGAATAGAGGGAAGGATTGTCGCCTCACCCTCATCCACCGTCACCACCATAGGTGCACCCTCTTCCACCAGCGGAGGAGAAAAAGTGTGGGTGAATTTGTTGAATCTTTGAAATTCTATTATTTCTCACACTAAGAATGACTCACGTGGGCTTAGCGATTTGTCATGATCACAACATTTTCACAATAACTTGAACTATGAGAACTCTAATTCTTGTTCAAACTAGGATACGTAGGAAGCCTTCTCAGGGCCCGAGCTCATTGGCTATCCTCTTCAATAATCAAAACCTAATTCCCTAAATCTAGGCATCCTCATTAGGAATAATCCCTAAATTAAACCCCCAAATTAAACCCCCAAATCACCAAGGCATCCTTTTTAGGAATTAAATCCAAAATCATTTCTCTCAAAGAACTATACTCTCATATGAGACTTTTCTAACGATGTGGGATTTGATTCCCATCTATATGGGATATGTAGGAAGCCTCCTTGAGGTTCAAACCCAAAAATTAAAATCAACCCTATTCCCCTTCTTCCATATTCCCAACAAGGTGTAATCTTACTTGGAAGCCCATATCCTTTCCAAGTTCCTTGGGATGCTTCGACATAATTCCCGCACCAAACATTTACTAAAAACTTTTCACTTAGATGTCCTTACCACATGACATTAAAATGTACAGTTAGGTTCGTAACACATGACCTTAAAATATATGATATGTCCCATTATGTGGCACCGAACTATGAGGGTTCTGATTCCTTTCACAAGGATACGTCGGTAGACCATTTTATGGGTACAATCCCAATATCAAAACTAACCTTCGTATCCCTGGATGACAATAAATTCCAATGTGCCCCACTGAGTGGATTAAAAAAGAGTATCATTATAAATATGATTAAAGGAATCTCTAGATAGTATATGAGAGGATACCATTGATGGAGAACCTCGTACACATACTAATGATTCTAAACTTTACACATGCTAATAGGTTATTGAAAATTCCAAGGTAAACTTATATTATACTTGGTGAATTAATAAGGATTCATGAAAATATCTTAAATTTATAGAGAGAGTCCCAGAGTAGACAATAATTCCCCACAAAAGGGTGTGATGAGTCCGGCCTCCCATCCTCTCGACCAATGCACATTTCTAAGTATCATAAAGTTCAAACCTAACGAACACCTACCTTTATAAATAATGTCCCTTTTGGATAAAGATCTGTTCTAAGTTTCCAGTTCCATGAATAAATCCAATGGAAACTTTCTAGAAGCAGTGATTCTAAAAACTAGAACACATGTTTCAAGGAACTACGAAACAAAAATGGTGAACCCGATGTGAATCCTTAACTAAGTTAATAATATTACCCACCTATCAGGCCCCTATCAATTGATAAAGTAAGGATAGATAAAGGAATCAATCACACATGTATCCTTATAAAATATGTCGGTTTAATTAAGTTTACTGTTTTTTAATGTTTTTTCTCTGAACTCCCTTCGGTCCAAAATGGATTCCTTGAAGATGACATCTGTGAACTTTCCAACCGCTGCTCAGGCTGGATCCTCATCCACGGGAAGGATGTTATCACCCACCCAACATTTTCAACGCTGGGTCTACAACGTGTTGGTAAAGTATTACCATCATCATGGTACAATCCCAACCTTGGAGGCTGCCTGACATGGTATCCAGGTTAATCATAATCCTTGATTATCTGGCCAACAACAATTGATGATCAAGAAGCAGACAGTTCCAACCACCGTTTTCAACCATTTATGGTTCTTATCCCTGAAACAAATCAACCAGTCCCTCCTGTACTACAGGTAGGTGGATCAAGAGGTATTTCAAGGCCTTAATTCAAGGATGCAGGGGTCCTTACTGAGGATTCCCACCAACAATTACTGCCAGAAAAATCTCACGGTAGTGAACCCCCAACATGATGGGGTTGTTGTCTCTGGACGTTTGGTCCAGGTCTCTCAGACCAGGGCATGAAAATAAAAACTTCTAGGAACAACATCCATTCAACAGGTAGGAGGTTCTTACCTATTCCCCCTTCGGATAAGTCAATCAACCTAACTTGATGAAAAATAACGAGCAGGCACATACACCCATCCGTCCTAATTCCGCTGCCTAGCAGACTCATCTGGAATCAAACAACCAATCCTGCCAGGAAAAGTTGGTGGAGTACTGTGAACATTCACATACACCTGTTTACAAATTATCATCTAGTTAGAAGACTCATTTGACTTCATTTAAGGAAGCCTGCCAATCAAATGTGGCGGTAACTGGAAAACAGGTACATACACCTTCTTACAATCACCTATTCTGCTAGTAGTCTTGTTTATTATTATTGAATGAAATTTATCAACCTTGATTGATGAAAAAAAAACCACCAGGAATATACACCTTCCAACATTCATAAATCCTGCCAACAATCTCATTTGGCAGCACCAGGAGAAGTCAATTGGAAAGCTCCGATGACAAATCTGGGGCAGACCCAACTCTCTGCCCCTATACATGAGTAATGTCAATATCCATTTACAAGAAAAGGAGGACAAGAGTAGGAACATACACCTTATCCCAATAAGTAATGGAATTATATTCCTATTCTGGACACTGAAGTCACCAAACATATATTATCAATAGTGAAATGGCAGACACAAATCCCTACCCATATTCTGGAAGCATGCCATAATATTATAACAACTACTTCAGCAGTACGAGGGAAATAGAAAAATAAATCTATCCCCACACCTAGGATAACACATCGGCATGCCATCACAGAGCATATACACACCTATGTTCCAGTCCAGGAGGGTCATGGGGCATACTCCCCCAAATCATACGGAAAATAGGACCGGGAACGTACACCCTTTCCAATTGGAGGTAATCAGACCATTCTGATAACCACTCCAAGGCAACCACATACACCAATCCATGATAACCACTTCTCCCAGCAAGTGGACCCAACTAAGAGTGAGATAACATCCAAGAAGAAGTCTCACCAAACACGGTTGGAAAATCAAGAGTCAAGATGCAATCTGACTCCTCTCTTAATGCTGTAGTTCTTGAATCCCTCAGACATTTATCTGTTGCAGCTCAAGATCCTACCCTCTCATTACCAAATTTTGGGAGTGGTAGTAGTAATTCTGAAGTCCCCCATCGGAAACTTCTTCATGAAGTCTTGCTTTATAAAAAATTGGTCAATCCAGAGATCCTATCTCTAGATGAGAGCCACAGAAACCCTCAGTGTGGCCAAGAGACCAAGGCGAAAGAGGATTTATCCCTTGCTGTAATCCACCATGGTGGTCCTCCTCATGATGGAATTTTCTACTAAAGTCCTATCCATAGTATTATATCACATTTTCAAGATAATTATATAATTGATAATGTAGTGATTAGAAATCCCTCTTATCTCGAGGTAATTTCTAACACAAATCCAGTCATGTCTAATGCCTTATTATTAATGGGTGAAATACTTTCTCAACCAGAATACATATTAAGGGAACTTTCATTCTACGAACCTCCTTTGTGTCATTTTTCTTCTAATACAGAGCGTCCACTTTGGTCAAACCAAGTGGAGAAACCTCTATTAAAAGACGATGAAGATATGTTGAACATTAGAAAAAATTGGATAAAGGAGAAATACCAGTCATGTTCTGGACTTTTGGAAAATTTTCAATACAACATTTCGGAATTGATGGCAGAAGATTGCATTCATGATGTCTGCCTCAACTTATGAAATACTCTTCATCATTTGAAAACCAAAGTATTACCATATGATGAATATCAAAGTCATGTAAAGGTAATAGAACGGTTGAAACACCAAATTGACTTGGAATCTCTCTCAGTTTCCCAACATCCAATGGTTGAAAAGAAGAAGAGAACCCTTCAGCGTTCATGCCTCAATTCTTTAAAGATACTACTCCAGTTAATTTTTGATGCCCAGTCTGGTGTTCGTATCAGAGGATGGGGTGCACATGGAGAATTGCATTTCACTGTACTCTAGAATCAGTAAAACCCACAAAAAGTGGTCTAATGAAATTTTATTTCCCACGTCTAGTTACAATCAACAGATTTTGTATGAAATCAAATGTATGCACAAGAACAGGCCTTAAATAGCTCTCATTAGAGTTAGGCCCAAAGAAAACAGGTTGTTGAGTTACTTTTTCATTAAGCATTTGAAAATATTGAGTAGGCCTCCCTCTTAGATGATGTCATCCATCAGATAATGAAAATGTATGAAATAACCCAACGATCTTCTAAAGCAGGTGATTTGAGTGGTTGTTGGATAATGCACCCAGCTAATGACCGAACCAAAATTCGTAAAATCAGAAGAGCAGTTGTGTGAATCTCAGCTATATCAGTTCAAGAGCCACCCCAACTTGTGGGGCTGGGGGATTGTTTAATTAAACATTCAAATTTGATAAACAAAGTTCAAAGGTTTGAATAGGAAGAAGAGAAATAGACCCAACCTACAGGGCTAGAGGCCTTTTCACATTTAAAATCCCCTCCTCAATGGAAGTCAGTTTTCCCCTGATTAGGGAAGAAGCCACAAAGAGAGCGTACAATTGAACTATCCAAGGATTCCATTAGGGTAACTATCCGCCAAACAATTATCGGGAGTTCATCATTTAGGAGAACAGAGTCTCATGAAATATACAGAGGGAGACAATCTTACAAAGATACTAATAGAATGCCATTAATGCCATATGCGTCAGTAAATTTAATTAACACCATTGCAAAAGATCCTCTTAAAAATGATTCCAGTTCAAGGGAATCAAAAGATGAAGTTCTTATCTACAATATGGTACACACTGGAAAAAATGAGGAAGATGTACATAACAGAAATCAGAGGCATACCCAGAATCTAGGTATGCCTTTAAATAACAAACTCCCACCCCTCCGAAAGACATATAACAAGGGGAAAGGTAAAATTCAGATTGCATATAACTTTTCCACTGTATAAGGTAAATATATTTCACTTGAAGAGAGATTTTCACAACAAGGAGAAGAGATGGGAGAGTTGAAAAGACTCAATATAGAGTTACTTCAAAACATCATTTCTTCTAGACATACTCCCCAGGCAGATCCTCAACTTGCACATCCTGTAAGATCTCCTCAGTAAAGAGGATTTTTGGTAACTATGGATGCGGATAATGAATTCCATCCATTGGGTACACAACCATGGAAGGATCAAACACATCCTTATAGGCTTGTTCCCGTGGGTTATCCAAGGGAAATACCACCACCACCACCAGTGGTTTTGCCGATTGCTGCACCAGTTCAAGCTCCAACTGTTGTATCTGTACAATTCCCATCTCATATAGATATTCCCCAAGGGATTATGAACACGATTGAGGCATTAAAAACTTGATTAGAAGCTATGGAAGAACGGCGTGCGCCAGTTTAGGTGGAAAAGAAATCTTACCATGAATGTTTGGATCTGATTCCTCCCCCATCAAATTTTGTGAATTCCACATTCCCAATCATTAATGGTTTGTGAGATCCAAAACAATAGTTAACACATTTCATTTCTCATTGTGATCCCATGATGGGGACTCCCCAATAATAAAAATCAGTAAAGCTTAGGTGTTTTGTGGAGTCATTACAGGGACCAGCTTTTGTATGGTATACAAGTCTGTAATCTTGATCAATTACTAGATGGGAAGATCTCCGTCAGAGATTCCTTCTTCAATTCAGCTCAACACTACCGAAGACAATAGTTTTTGATCTCACAAATTGAAAACAAAGGTAAAATTAAAGAGTTTAAGATTTCATTGCTCGATGGAAATGATTAACGTATTATTTAAATCTGGAACTCCCTCAAGAAGAGTTGCTACCAATTTGTGTGGAAAATCTACGTGATGGGTTATCCACACCACTGATCCCTATGAAATAAATAGGAGAGTCTCGAGACCTTTCTTCAATTTCTCAACAAATTGAAGATTCCATCATAGAAACTAAGGCTAAAACTCATGTAATTCCATCAGATCTGGGAAGGAAAACAGGGAAAGAATAGGTTTCTACAGTAACAGTTAAGAAAGAACATGTATCTGATTACACTTCAAAACCTTCATCATATCAAAGGGATCCACCTCCCTAGCGTTAGTATCAATGATCGAATCGTCAATATGATCAAATAGATCAAAGGAAGAAACAGTTAGAGGATTTAAAGAAAAAAGTTTATTATTTTCCGAATGAACAGGTTCCCAGTTACTTTATCATGGATTTGGAAAATAATTTGGTTCAGTTTCCAAGGCTAAAGAAACCAAACAAAGAAGGAGATTAAGATCTTATGAACTATTTTACCTTTCACCAAATGTTGTGGCATCCCATTCAGGATTGTTTTGTTTTCAAATACCTCCTGAAAAAAGGGTAGACTCTAGAAAAGTGAAATTGGAATGTTCTTCAGCCCAAGTAGCATGTGTTACTACTACTGATCCAAAAGAAGAAGGTGAATGGAAGGAATTAAAAAATAAAAATACATAGAAATATGATGATTTGATGATCAAGAAAATTATCAACCAAACTCATGAAATTTTACAAACACAGTTGAATCAACTGATTGTGTCTTCTGTTACTTTTGCCATAACAAAACCACCTACATAAAATAATAATTCCTAGAAAGGACAATCCCCAATGGAGCGACATGATTAGATAGACAAAGATAAGTAAGAAGATGATGAGCTCTTGTCAAGGATAAAGTTATCTTTGAATCTAGAAGATTTCATGCCATCTATTTCAAAAGAATGGGCACTGCCCCACCAAAAGACACAACCAGAACTGACCTGTCAAGTAGAATCTTCATCAGATGAAGAATTGATATTTGGTTCAGTCAACGTTATACACTTAACGGATCCGTATTCCAATGGTGGTTTTGATTATAATGATCCTGAGTTCCTCGTACAAAACTGGGGAACCAGTGGAAGAGGCCAAGGTCTAGGATACAGGGGATGACATGGGAATTCTAGAAGCCACTATTTTAAATCTACCCCTACTTGAACCGTATATGTGGTGAGAACTAATGGGAAATCCCTTTATCAGGTTCAACAAGAATAAGAAGATTCTTCAAAACATGATAGATTTGGTCCTGACATGATCATTTTGGAGGACTGATTGGATGTTACACCATCTTCCTCTCATCAGATAGATAGAAATAGTCAGTATAATCTTCCAAAGCCAGGATTATTTTCAATTTTGGATGACTTAAAATAATTGAAAGATATTTTAGATGCACTTATTGAGGCTTTGTCAAGTCCTCAAGAGTTTGAAATCGAATTTTCTATTGTTGAGGTTTACCGTATAGAGAATGTGAAGGTTCCGGGCGTAGCGGAAGCGCGTTGGTGGGTTTTCCCAACCTTAATTTGAGCATTAAAAAACATTCAATATGAGATCTGTCACGATAATAAAATGCCGAATCTTCAAAATAGAATGAAGAACGAAAAAGAAATAGGAGGGTCCCTGAACCATTGATAGGATCATCATATGTTGGATATAATTAATTTAATTAATTGACAAGAATTACCTTGATGGAATTATTTCTTCGTTGATGTCTCCGGTCAAGATCCGATGTGATCCATCATTGCGTCGTAGAATCCAAGTGTAGTATTCCTGTAGTGGTGATCCACTCATGCTCCACATATCTCTGGACATCTTCGAAGGGATCTTTGGGTGCTAGCATGGAAGAACCTTTGATTGTGATGTTCGCCTTCGATCACATTGATCCGGTGGAGGTGAATCTCTCTCTCGTATCTTGAGAGCATTCTTGGTGGAAAAGGAATTCTCTCTTGACTCAAGAGATTTTCCAAATCCATTGTGCACAACCCCCAAAATATCTAGGCTAATGAGAAATATATAATTGAGTTTTTTAATTACATAGAATAATAAAATGAATTAATTACATATAAACATTAATTATTTTCATTTAATTCTCAGTAATACCCCATGTCTTAATAATAACAGTTGACCATTATTATTACTTGACATGCACCGAACGAATTACACCTAACATTATTTAATTAAATAAATAATATTATTTCTCACGAATCCCAAAAAAACTACACGGTGTGTATATATTAATATACATGGCGTGTACTTTTATTTTCCATTTTTCTTTATTTCCTACACCTCATTTATTAGAACTTAAATAATGGCTCTTTATTTCTAAAATAAATATCACTACATTACTCGCTAATAAATATATTATTTCTCCCACAATATATTCTCTCGAATAACTAGTGTCGAAATAAATGTGATCATGCATCCTTAAATAATTATTAAAACACAATTGAGAATAATCTTTATTTAACTTGTTAAATTAATATTTAACTGAGATACTTGGACACACTTACTGTGTGACCCTCTAGGATTCTTTCTCAGTGGCATTAGGCGGAGCCTGCCTAAAGTCCAAGGTTAGTGTCTAGCAACACGCCAAGGCACCCATAGAGAAAGAAGTTATGCTGAAATGATGTGTCACCTCCTACGAACACTTTCCGGGTAATATAATCCCTTTGTCTCGATATCTCTAATAAAGCAGGTTGTATGCTAGTGCCATCAACCCATGTGCTCGATTATTCTTTCTTTGAATTTTTGGAATTGAACTTTCCCATTCCTTACCATGGCCATGGTTTTATTTAGGCTATATCAATTACATCAAAGGGATTGAGATATCTACTTCCATTATAGAATGGAAGGGACAAATCCTTTCTTGCATTATCTATTAATGCAGTATTACTCATGACGCACCCAACGTATCCTACCTCGCTGCGAACAGCGTGTCATCACAGTTTTCGTCAATACATCTAAGTGTGCGAGTTGTAATACTCATTAATAATAATCCTAAAGTCTAAGGACCATTACACATGTCCACAGATAGGAACATCCAATGACACTATGAAATGTGGATTTCCTACTGGCGGGTCTCGTTCACATAATATCCTCCTGGATATTACCAAGGGCGCACACCATGAGAAGGTGCCTCAAAGTTTTATGAGTCCTCACCCCTAATGGACTGTATTATTTGTGTCCCTCAAATAACATCATCCGACCATAGAACATATATTCAAGAATAGTGTTATGGCACTTCCGGGTTCTCATCATAGCAGGGATCCACTATGACCCTTTAATGCAACAGCTGTCCTTAAGAAATTATCAAATGAATTATCATGCAGAATAATAATCAAGATGTGATAAAGTATTTGTTAATGATTAAAGTAAAAAGTAGTCGGTTCTAGGCCACCAACTCCAACAAACTCCCACTTGGACTAGAGACAACTGCTAACAACCTTTAACCCGCTGGCTCTCACATGATATTCATGATTCTGCTGAGATAGAACTTTAGTCATGGGGTCTGCCACATTCTCTTTAGTGGAAACTCTTCTCACTGCAAATTTACCCCTTTGATATAAATCCCTCAAGAGGTGATACTTCCGAAGTATGTGCTTTGACCATTGATGTGACCTTGGTTCTTTTGCAAGAGTCACCACTGCAGTATTATCACAAAACAATGTGATAAGATCTTTACTACTAGGAACCACATCAAGCTCCTGGACAAAGTTCCGAATCCATACAGCTTCCTTGGCTACATCATAAGCCGCTATATATTTGGACTCCGCTGTAGAATCAACGACAACAAGATGCTTTTAACTCTTCCAGCTCACAAACCCTCCATTGAGACAGAAAACATACCTAGATTGTGACTTCATATTGTTCTGATCTATCTGAAAACCAGCATCAGCATACCCTCTAATGATAAGCTCCTCATCTCCTCCATACACCAGGAATATATCCTTAGTTCTTCTCAAATACTTGAGGATAATCTTAACAACAGTCCAATGATGTTCTCCTAGATCTTCTTGATATCTGCCTACCATGCTCAGTGCATAGGCAACATCAAGCCTGATACATAACATGGCATACATGATGGATCCTATAACCGATGCGTATAGAATCTTACTCATTCTACATTTCTCTTGTTGTGTCTGAGGACACATTTTCTTAGAAAGATATAGGCTGTGTGACACTGGAACCAATCCTCTCTTGGATTGTTCCATACTAAATCTCTTTAGTATCTAGTCAATGTATGTACCCTGACTTAGTCCAAGCAGCCTCTTGGATCTATCACGAATGATCTTGATCCCTAGACTGTAGGCTGATTCACCCAAGTCCTTCATGGATAAACACTTGTTCAACCATTCTTTAACTGACTGTATAACTGGTACATCATTTCCGATAAGCAATATGTCCTCAACATATACTTCTAGGATAATGATCGCATTCCCATTAAACTGCTTATAAATACATGTCTCACATTCATTCTTAATGAAACCAAATTCCTTGATGGCTTTATAACATCAAAAGTTCCATGACCTGGATGCTTGCTTTAATCCATAAATGGATTTCTGCAACTTGAAAACCCGTTTGGATTCACCTGGTGTCACAAACCCTTCTGGTTGTGTCATATAGACATCTTCCTAAAGGTTCCCATTAAGGAATGCTATTTTGACATCCATTTTCCAAATATCATAGTCATGGTAAGCTACTATGGAAAGTATGATTCTTATGGATTTAGACATGGAAACTGGAGAGAAGGTTTCATCATAGTCAATTCCTTAACGCTGTCTAAATCCTTTAACCAGTAGACTTGCTTTATAGGTGATAACTTGACCTTCCATGTCCAGTTTTCTCTTGAATACCCTTTTGCATCCAATAGGATTTACATCAACTGGATCATCGACCAGAACCCAGACTTGGTTCTGATACATGGAATCCATCTCATAATTCATAGCTTCTAGACATCTTGAAGCTTCAGAGCTTTCTACTTATTCCTTGTAGGAGAGAGGTTCATCATTGTCCAACAATAATGATTCACTATCCTCGATGACTAGGAAAATAAATCTCTCTAGTTCCCTTACCTCTCTCGAGCTTCTACGCAGTACTTGTGTTTCTGGAACCTCTTCCACGGGGACCTGTGGAACTTGTTCCTGTACCAACTCCTACGTATCATGAGCATCAACTTTATCAAAGTCAATCATTCTCCCACTATCATTTTTGAGTATGTGATCCCTCTCAAGAAAGATAGCTTCCCTGGTGACAATCAATTTCTTGTCTGAAGGGTTATATAGGTAATATCCTTTCGTTTCCTTGGGATATCCAATAAAGATACACCTCGTGCCCCGGGGTGCTAGTTTGTTTCTTGAGAAGGCCTTAACAAGAACCTCACATCCCCATACACGTGTGTGCGACAAAATGGGTTTCTTTCCATTCCATAACTCGGAGGGAATTACATTTTCCACCTTAGTTGGTACTCGATTTAATGTGTATGTTGGAGTTTGTAATGCATACCCCCAAAAGAATAATGGAAGATCTGCATGACTCATCATCGACCTCACCATGTCCAACAAGGTGTGTTTCCTCCTTTCACTAACACCATTCCACTGTGGTGTATAAGGAGGAGTGATCTGAGATAGAATCCCAGACTCCCGTAGAAGATCGATGAACTCTTGGTTTAGATATTCTCCACCTTGATCCGATTGAAGCTTCTTTATCTTCTTACCAAGATGATTCTCTAATTCATTCTTGAATTCCTTAAATTTCTCTAAGGACTCTGACTTATACCTCATTAAGTATACATAGCCATATCTACTCAAATAATCAGTAAAAGTAATGAAGTAAGAATATCCATCTCTAGATTCTACTAGAAATGGTCAACATACATCCGTGTGCACCAATCCTAGAATCTCTGTGGCCCTTTCACCCTATCCACCGAAAGGCAACTTAGTTATTTTACCTTGTAAACAAGCATGACATCTATCAATTGTTTTTAGCTTAGTAGAGTCTAAATATCCATCTTGGAAGAGCTTTTTCAAGCACTTCTCGTTTACATGACCGAGACAGTGATGCCACAACTGGGTGATGTATGCGTTATGTGAGTCTGTTTCGTGATTGATTTCCAACACTTGGTTTTCATAATTTAATATATACAAACCATTATTTAAATGATCCATACCATAACATACATTGTTCTTATAAAAGAGACAACCCTTATTTCCAAAATTGAATATAAATCCAACCATATCCAAACAAGATACATAAATTATGTTCTTGGTAACAATAGGAACATAATAACAGTTATGTAAAACCAAGATCATCCCAGTTGGAAATGAGAGGTGGTAATCGCCAATGGCTAACGCAGCCAGCCTCAAGCCATTGGTAGCTAGATGATCCACCTCTCCTATATCAATATTTCTAAATCTACTTGGTTCTTGTATTTGAATACAGATGTTAGCCCCACAAGCTTTATCTAATACCCAATGTGTAAAATAGAAATATTACACTCGAGGACGAACAAAACTTTAGCGTCCCCTTGCTTCTGGGTGCAATTCCTCTTCCAGTGGCCTTGAATGATACATGAAAAACATATTGCCTCTCATTCCTTTCCCTACCTTTGGATCTTCCCCTTCTTGGAGGGATGGTGCTCGGGGGCTTCAGAGCATTTATAAGTCTTTGGCCCCTTTGCCTTGTCCTTCCTTTTCTTATTCACAATAAGGACTACGGGTTTGTCACACCCCATGTCCTTATCTACTTGGCGAATTAAGGTCAGAAGTTCTGATAGACTCTTCTCATTTTTTATCATGTTGTAGTTAGTGATAAAGCTAGAGAAGGACTTGGACAGCGATGATAGGATGAGATCTGTATGCAACTCATCTGGGAATTTAATCCCTAATATGTTTAGGCGTTCAATGTTTCCAATAAGATTGACTATATGAGGCCCAGCCGGCACAGAATCTCCATGATTAGTTGTAAACAAAGCATTGGAGATCTCATATTCCTCTTGTCTTGCCTTCTCTTGGTAGATATCCTTAAGGTGAGACATCATGTTATATGCATCCATGTTTTCATGATGCTTCAAGAGCTCATTAGACATGGACGATAGCATGAAACATTGGACATCTGTGGTATCATCCATATTTTTTGTATAGAGAGATATTTCCTCATCACTAGCCTCTTTTCCAGGCGCAACTGGAATATGCTCTTCCAGCACATACAATTTCCTTTCGTGGTGAAGGATGACGCGTAAACGACTCTACCACTCTTGGAAATTGGTGCTAGTGAGAATGTTTTACTTCTTGAGTATGGTTCATAATGATATGTTTGAATTCATTTTTCTTGACATTTCAACAAATTAAGATGAGAAAAAGTTTAGTACTTTATTATAAAACTGAGACAAATGAATAAATTAATACTTATTAGTCTCCCACTATTTTATCAAAATCTAATAGCCCTCACCATTGACTTAGAAATATTCTGTGGCCTGAATATTCTAGTCGCAAGGATCCATATTTCCCTTCGCATTACCCCAACTAGGGTTGGTTAAGAAATTTGAAGGGTTTTAGGTAGGCATTCCAAATGCCAAGTGTATTAACTTGCATCTCCTTGATCTGCTGAGTGGACTCCCCAATCTTGAAATCCTTTTATTTTGGATTTCCTTAACCTTTGCCACTTGGTCACACCAAGTCCTGCTGTGGTAGTCAAACCTTGATGTGAACCAAGTCGATTCAACCCAAAACCTTGAATTAGAATTCCCCAATAATTGAAAGCACCCCAACTAGGGTTGGTCAAGCACTTTGAACTATGGTTTGATTCTAACCAAGATTATGGATGGCTATACCGACTTAATATTCTCTTTGAGGGATTTTATCCTTATACATAAATTTATAATTTATTATATTTTATTACTGGCTTGTTAATATTAAGTGGAATATACTTAAGTGATTAACCATGTCTAAGATAATATTTACGCATAAGCTGATTTTATTTTAGTTCCATCTTGCATGATTGTTTAATTCATTAATTGTGTGATCATGAAAACACATCCATAATAAATAAACCATATAACTGACATAATTAAAATAAATGGTATTATCATGAGCTTGTTCTATTGGTTAGTTTATCTAGAGGTTGATAAACTAACCCAAGACCTAGGGGAGAAACACCTTGAACCTTTCAGGTTCGTGTTTACAGCTTTCCACCTATCTACCTTTGTATCTCCTTGGATTGGTTTCACCTTGGCTCCTGACTTGAGCCGACTCCACTAGCTTCAGAGATCCATCCATTACATATGCGTTTATCTCACATGCATGTGAGGGGTAAAATGGATTTTACATAAAAGAAACATTGGGCGTGCATGCCCTACATATTAATGAGGACAAGTCTTGCAGGCCAACAAATTTAATTTAAATAAATTAATTAAAAGAAACCACTCATATAAAAAGGTCTCAGTCTAGCTCATGATCATCCATACGTGCAAAGATATTTACGCATAAATAAAACTAGCATTCAATTATTTAATCGTTCTTGTTTAAGATAAATCACGCTCGAATCAATTAATTATATTTAATTAATCAATCCTTTTATCTTAAATCCTTTTTTGAATTTCCTTGAGATTCTCATCTATCATATTTTTTAAAAAATAAATTCATTTAAAATTATCCTTGTACGTAACTTGTACCTTGGAGGCAACCCGGTGAATTCCCGTTCATAACTACCCAATGGGTAGAAATGAACATTACACAGATTGTTAAATTAAACACACATATATAAAACACCTATCACGTGTTGTGCCTCAGCTTTATGCCAGCACTATGGTACACGTCTCAAGGTTTTTTATAATATAATAATAAATTTTAATAAATCTACATAATTTGGATGAGTACACGGCGTGTAGTTCCGACTACACAGTGTGTACTTTTGTTCACCGTCCATCCGAAGTACACGCCCGAGGAAATGGCGTGTAAATGTACTTCGGAAATTTTCAGAGTACACGGCGTGTTCAGTGGGACACACGCCATGTAGTATCTGCGTTACACGGTTTCCAGCCAGGCAAGCCTTGTACGGGGTACACGGTCCAACCCTAACCCAAAGGGACTACACGCCGTGTTCAGTGGACCACACGGTGTGTAATCCGGAAACTGTGTGCCACCTATTCCTGGTCAACACACGGTGTCATTTATGACTTAGATAAGATCCAATACACGACCTGATTTGGCGGACTAGTCCGATGCATTTAACCTAGACTACACGACGTGTACTTCTGAATACACATCGTGTATTTTGGTGTTGTACAGCCAGGAAAGTTTGGCACCCCCAGATGATATCCTCTATTTTATTTTAATAAAAAATTAAAATAAAGGTCATTTCTGTAAGGTGAACGAGAAACGATAGAGGGGGAATAGATCTCGAGATTCAGAATTAAAGAATGATTAACTTGAATTGAAACAACTAAATTATTAAATGTGTAAATCACCAACGAAAAACTAAATAATTATAATCAATGATATGACCGCTCTGATACCACTTGAAGGTTCCGGGCACAATAGAAGCGCGTTGGTGGGTTTGACAACTTTAATTTTAACGTTAAACAACGTTAAATCTGAGATCTGTCACGATGATAAAACTCCAGATCCTAGGACTAGAACGAAGAACAAAAAAGAAATATGAGGGTCATGGAACCATTGAGAGGATCATCATATATTGGTTATAATTAATTTAATTAATTGAAAATAATTACCTTGATGTAATTATTTCTTCGTTGATATCTCCAGTCACGATCTGAAGTGATACATCATTGCGTCGTAGAATCCAAGTGTCATATTCCTCTAGCGGTGATCCACACGTGCTTCAAGTATCTCTGGATGTTGCCGAAGGGATCTACGGGTGCTAGCGTGGAAGAACCGTCACTTACAATGTCTTCCATTGATAGCCTTAATTTGGTGGAGGTGGATATCTCTCTCGTAGCTTGAGAGAATTGTTTGTGGAAAAAGAATTCTCTCTTGGCTCAAGTGTTCTTCCAAATCCGTTGTGCACAACCCCCAAAATGGATAGGCTAATGAGAAATATATAATTGGGTTTTTTAATTACATAGAATAATAAAATGAATTAATTACCCATAAGAATTAATTAATTTCATTTAATTCTTAGTAATACCCCATGTCTTAATAATAACAGTTGACCATTATTATTACTTGACATGCGCCCATAGAATTACACCTAATATTATCTAATTAAATAAATAATATTATTTCTCACGAATCCAAAAAAAACTACACGGCGTGTATATATTAATATACACGGCATGTACTTTTATTTTCCATTTTTCTTTATTTCCTCCACCTTATTTATTAGAACTTGAATAATGGCTATTTATTTCTAAAATAAATATCACTGCCTTACTCACTAATAAATATATTATTTTCCCACAATATATTCTCTTGAATAACTAGTGTCGAAATAAATGCAACCAGACATCCTTAAATAATTATTAAACCACAATCGGGAATAATCTTTATTAACTTGTTAAATTAATATTTAACTAAGATACTTGGATACACTTAGTGTGTGACCCTCTAGGATTATTTCTTAATGGAATTAGGTGGAGCCTTTGTAAAGTCCAAGGTTAGTGTCTAACAATACGCCAAGGAACCCATAGAGAAAGAAGTTAACGCCGCAATGATGTGTCACCTCCTACGAATGCTTACCGTGTAATATAATCCCTTTGTCTCGATATCTCTAATCAATCGGGTTATATGCTAGTTCCATCAAACCATGTGATCGATTATTCTTTCTTTGACTTTCCGGAATTGAACTTACCCATTCCTTACCATGGCCATGGATTTATTTACTCTATATCAATTCCATCAAAGGGCCTGATATATCAACTTCCATTATGTAACGGAAGGGACAAATCCTTTCTCACATTCTCTATTAATGCAATATTACTCGTGACACACCCAACGTATCATACCTCTCTACGAACAGTGTTTCGTCACAGTTTTCATCAATACATCTAAGTGCGCAAGTTTTAATACTCATTAATAATAATCGTAAAGTCTAAGGACCATTACACACATCCGTAGATAGGAACATCCAATGACATTATAAAATGTGGATTTCCTACTTGTGGGTATCGTTCTCATAATATCCTCCTGGATATTACCAAGGGCGCACACCATGAGAAGGTGCCTCAATGTTTTATGAGTCCTCACCCCTAATGGCCTGTATTATTTGTGTCCCTCAAATAACATCATCCGGCCAAATAAAATATATTGAAGAATAGTGTTATGGAACTTCTGGGTTCTCATCATTGCAGGGATCTGCAATGTCCCTTTAATGAAACAACTATCCTGAGGAAATTATCACATGCATTGTCACGCGGAAGAATAATCCTGATGTGATAAGGTATTTATTAATGAATAAAGTACAAAGTAGTTGGTTCAAGGCCACCAACTCCAATAGAATGATCCTTTAGAATTTCATGAAGTTATATCTTTTAGGGATAAATATGAATATGATGTTGTACATGAAAATATCAGGCCCTTGTATCTATCTAGAAGGGTCAATGACATAGAAACCCAATGAGTATGGCTCAAGAGTCAACCTCATCCCCATTCTTACATTTTGTCGATTGGGCCTCCCCAAATCTAACATATCTCCTTCTACCTTAATGTTGCAAGGGTATGAAAAGAATGAGTAAGAACCTACGTGTGAGATTACACTCAGAACTCAGTTTGGGGATCTTGTTTCAAATTCAGATTTCATGGTTGTTCATCAGGACACATCCTTCAACATTCTTCTTGGAAGGCCTTGGCTACATCAACATATGGAAATACCTTCTTCATACTACCAATTCCTCAAATACTATTTCAATGGTAAAATCAGGACATTGTATGGTGACAAGGCTCTGTTCAAAACGTGTGAATCTCAATAAATTGAGGCATAATTTTATCACACAAAGGGAACTAGGTCCGTGACAAAGGAGGTAACCATAATTAATGCTCCGAATGGATTGGAAAAGATCCCTGAAAATTCATTCATACATTTGCGTACAAATTATGTGTTACCTATCAATAAAATTGAAAAGGTAAACCCAAATCCAAGCATTCGTCCAGTAACTTCCATAATGTCAATTATGGAAATCGAGCCTGACAGCATGGGAGAAATTATTGATTCACCAAGTAGTGGTGAAATCTTAAATGTAGATGTTTTCATTTCATACATTGAACTTAAACAAGTCTATACTTCTTCAATCAGAATAGAGGAAGTTATATAAATTATAGAGGAATACAAGGATGTTGATTCCCAATCCAGCATCTCT
Organism: Viscum album; assembly: GCA_963277665.1. Lineage (NCBI taxonomy): Eukaryota > Viridiplantae > Streptophyta > Magnoliopsida > Santalales > Viscaceae > Viscum > Viscum album. The sequence goes on from OY728167.1 coordinate 840,396,593, forward strand.
TCTTTATTACCCCAGGAAGACCCTTCATCATCAGTAGGGTCAGAAATAGTGGCCTCTTCTTTAGGATGTTCAAATACTGACTCCTCTCCTAGCTCTGGAAGTTTTACTTCGTCATCTAATGTGCATCTAGAAACAGATGAAGTGACATGTAAGGAAGATTAAGAAGAAGAGGAAGATCTCAGGGATGCTCCTCCAGCATTTGAGGAAGGTGTCTCTACCATTGTGGATGAGCTCAGAGAAATAAATCTGGGTACAGAAGAAGATCCATGCCCCACTCTAATTAGTTCGGCCATGAATTCTAAAGGGAAAGAGGTGTATACTTCATTTATAAAGCAACATCAAGATTTATTTGCTTGGAATTATACAGAAATTCCAGGTCCTATTCCCGATGTAGCTACTCATCATTTGGGTTTTCTAGAAGAACATCGAGGATTAAAGAAGGTAGCAAGAAGAACACACCCAACTCATACCTCTAAAATTTAAGATGAAGTTTATAATATTATAAAGGATAAAATTTTTAGGGAGGTTCAATATCCCAAATGGATCACCAACATTGTCCCAGTGAAAAATATGAATGTTAAAATCAGAGTTTGCATTGATTTCAAAGATCATAACTGGCATCGTCCTAAACACGACTTTCCAGTTCTGATCATAGAGCTTCTTATCAATGAAACAACGGGATACGAAACTCTTTCCTTCATGGATGGATACTATGGGTATAATAAAATCCTTATGGCCCTAGAATATGAAGAATCTACAGCCTTCAGAGCCCCTCAAGGTGTGTTTTTCTATTGGGTAATGTCCTTTTTCGGAAAGAATAAAGGTGCAACGTATCAACGTGCCATGCACCATATATTCAAACCCTCCTTAAAAAAATTTGTTGAATGTTATGCGGATTATTTGGCATTTAAATCCAAACAATGTTCTAATCACTTGTCTTATTTGAAGACAATATTCAATAAACATTGACAACATAATTTGAAGATGAAACCCTTGAAATGTGCTTTCAAGGTAACCTCAAGAAAGTTCCTCAGATTAGTTATACACCATCGTGGTATAGAAGTTGATCCTGAGAAAACAAAATCAATCCTTGGCATGTCACCTCCTATAAATTTGAAATAATTAAGAATACTCCAAGGACACTTGGCCTATATTTGGATCTTTATCGCCAATTTGGTAGGAAACTGTCTACCCTTAACTAGATTAATGAAGAAGGGAGTCACTTATCAATGAACTGAAGACTGAAAAGAAGCATTTGATACCCTAAAGAAATATCTCTTGAGTCCATCGATGTTAATACCACATTTCTAAGGAAGACCACTTATTCTCTATGTGACATCTTTAGAGTGATCACTGGGTGCCTTCCTTACCCAGAAGAATGATGCTAGGAATGAAAAAAGCCTTTACTATCTCAGTCAAACTATGGTTGATGCAGAAACTCGGTATTCAAGTATTGAAAAGTGCTGCCTATCATTAATCTTTGTAGTTCAGAAATTGAGGCACTACCTACAACATCATGAGATCCAATTGGTGTCTCGCAATAACCCACTCAAATTTATCCTATTTCATCCAATGCTTATATGGTGTTTGGAAGGGTGGGCAGTTATTTTTAAATAGTTTGATATCCAGTTTGTACCTCAAAAGGCAATAAAGGGCCATGTTATGCTGACTTCCTTGCTGAACACCAATCTTTGGAAGATACATCATTGAATACTGAACTTCCTGATGAAGAGGTCTTCTCTATTCAAGACAGTTCCCAAACATGGGAAATGTACATTGATGGTTCCTCTAGAAGTCTAATCAGGAAGAGAATGGAAAACCCTAAACTCAACAATGTTGGTTAAGGAATTGTACTTATATCCCCATAAAAGGAAGTGTTGCCTTATTCCTTCCTATTGTCAGAAGGAGGTACCAACAATAAAGTAGAATATTGATCTCTCATCGCAGGCTTGGAATTGTCACTTCAGGTGCAAGTGAATCACTTAAAAGTGAAAGGTGATTTAGAATTGGTAATCAAACAAATCAATGGGGAATATTATATTAGAAAATAAGAGTTAATCCCTTTGTGTGATTATGTTAGAGGGTTAATGGATGAATTTCCATCAGAGCCGACATTTTCTTATGTCCTGTGATCACAAAATTCCCAAGATAATGCACTGGATAATGTAGCTACAACCTTGGAATATCCAAATTGGGATGAGACAATCATCATTATAGCCCATCTTCATGTGGTCTCACCTTTCGTTCAAACTATAATGGAGGAAATTAATGAAATTAACCCTATTTCTGAGCCATATGGTCATACCACTGGATAGATAACACCCATCATGGAATACTTTCAAAATGGATTACTTCCACCAAATATGGCTGAAAAAGAATAGATCTGATGACGAGCGACCAGTTTTACTCTTTATGATAGTCCAGATCATCATGAGATCCTTTACAAATGAGGATTTGATGGAATCCTCTTCAGGTGTATTGATGGAGAAGAAGCTGCAACTATCATGAAAGAAGTACGTTCAAGAGATTGTGGTTCTCACCAGTCTGGGCATAGGATTTCTGATCAAATATGAAGTCCTGGATACTTTTTTCCTTCAATGATGCAGGAGTGCACAGATTTCACTAATAAATGTCATCCCTTCCTAGTGCATGCCAACTTCATTCATAAACCCCTGAAGTTTCTACATAAAACTAAATACTTCTGGCCATTTTCCACATGGGGAATTGATGTAGTATGACCTTATCCTCCAGCTATGTCTAAGAAGTTCAAGTATATCCTTACTGCTACTGACTTCTTCTCTAAATGGGATGAGGCAATTCCTCTCAAAGAAGTTTGATCCAAAATAATTGTTAGTTTTTTTCAAAACTAACATCATCACTAGATTTGGAGTCCGTCATACTATATTGACAGATAATGGCAAAAATTTATGTTCTCTTGAGGTAAAGAAGTTATATCAGGAGAATAATATCAAATCCAAACATTCATCTCACTATCATGTGACAACCAATGGATAGATAAAGTCTTTCAATAAGACTCTATCAAATACACTCCATAAGATGGTGGATAAAGATAATAAATATTGGCCTGATAAACTATTTCATGATTTATGGGCTAATTGGACTACTACCTGTACTGCCACCCAGGAAACCCCTTATTCATTGGTGTACGAAACAGAAGCAGTTTTTCAATTTGAAATTGAATTTCCTTCACTCCGAGTTTCAATCTGTGATTAGTTGTCTACAAATGAGAAGTCTCATAAATGGTTTGATGAGATGGAGGGATTAGAAGGAAAAATATTTCATACTTTGCATCATTTAGAAATCTACCAGAACAGAATACCACTAGCCTTTAATAAGAAAGTTTTCCTATATTCATTTCTTCAAGGAGAATTGGAATTGGTCCTCAAGACTCCAATGATACTAGGAAAGAAACTTCTAGAAATTGAGCCTAAGTGGGATGAACCTTATTCCATACATAAGTTCTAATCAAATAGATCTTATGACTTAATCTCAAAGGATGGTGAGCTTATTAAAACTCCAACCAATGAGAGATTCTTGAAGAAATACTTTGTGTAATTTCACATATCATCTTCGCTGCAAGACTGAAAACTACCCAATCCACATTTCCTCACTATAAGAATCTAAACTGATCAGTACAAGGTTCTAGTTGAAATACGTTAAACTGTATAACAACCATAAGTGTCCATGCTGCATGAAAATAAAATGCGTAGCATCTTTGTCCTTGTCACATAGTGTTAAACTGCATGCCATCATTTGTCCTCGTTATATGACATAAAACAGTACGAATAATGTCTTCTCTACTTGATGTTAGGAGATTCCATATGCAAGAATCAATGACATCATTGCTACTCCTTAGTGGCACATGAGTCCCTCTCCTCCCTATGTCTAAGTCAGATCTTCATAGGGACCTCATTTCAAGAACTACGTTTGGCTTGATTCTCATCTATATGAGATACATAGAGATTCCTGGAGGGCCCAACTGCTCCACAAATTTTTTATTTCATTTTATCATCATGTATATGAATCAGATCTATACAGATTTTTACCTTAAGATACATGGACTGATCATTATACTATTTTGTGTCTTAAGTTTAACCATTCTTCTAGAACGTGTTAAAAGATCCCGTTCCCCATATCAAAATTGATTGGTGCGGGAAATGATTTTTTAAATAACTACGTACAACTTGATTCTCATCTATATGAGATACGTAGAGGCACCCAGATCTCCAATATTGGGCCTAGACATGATAAAACCCCCTTTTATTCCTTATATAATAATCAAAACATGAACATGAAATGTTTAAATAACTATGTATGTATTGATTCTTGGCCCCAACAAGACACATAGTGACACTTGTGTTTTATCCCTTAGTCTAGTTACAATATGTCTTTCTTTTCACATTGGTCCATCTTCATCCCTACCGCATGACGTTAAAATGAATGGAAATCTAATACCCCTATTCTTCACTTGTGTCACCTTTTATGTTACATAATAAACCCTTACTGCTCCTTATTTCTCAAACCGAGCATTACTCATGTGGGCTTAAGAATTGGGTTAAAGGATTATCTATATAAATATGGTGTCTCAATTTCTTATGTGGTTATTAGTTTCCTCACTTCATAAATTAAAAATACATAGTACAATGTCCTTACTGATTGACTTTAAACTGCACAATATATTGTCCTCGATGCATGACTCTAAATTTCATAGCATAATATTGATTCAAAGGAAATAGGAAAAGTATCCATTTTACATGTGAGATAGATCTGTGTAAAGGAATTCAAACTCATGGAAAATATTAATCCAAATATTTCTCATGTGCATTGAGCATAACCCCCTTCCATATTTCACACTCTTAATCTTGAATATTTCTAGATCATCATAATCTTTCTTACGATTTCTGGTGATAGAGTTTCTAATATCTGAGAACTCTTTTTCCTAACTATGAGGTATGTTCTCTTAGGTGGCCTTGCATAAGTTGCCTACATAACGGGTCTGTCATTCAAAAGATGCCACTATTTGTCTATGCAGTATATGACCCAGTTGGCCCAGCATAATACATCCCCCATAACAAGTTTTTAAAATGATGGTAATTTCATTCTTGGTTTTAGTGTCTTTGTCCCATCAAAACATTGATGACAATATACAAAAATCTATATTCTAAAATAGTCATTCGTGTATATTTGTCCCATTACCTTTCTCTCGATCTGAAAGTCTTCAAGGCCATGGTTTACACATCTATATCTCCATGTTTTAAAAGAAATATGAAATAACCTTGGATCACATGATAAAATATCATATATTGTTTTCATTTCTGGCCTTAGTTGTAAGACCTAAAAAAATACAAACACCATACTCCCTAAGTTTGGGTCAGACCATCATAGAAACTCTATTCCTCTGATTCTTTGTAAATCATGATTGGAAATACCCTCTCCCAATTCAAGTACCTTTCTCCATAAACAAGACTCTATGCTTCAGAAAATCTGAATGTCCAAAAACTTTCTTCACCTTTTAGCAATAGAATGTTAAAATTCTTAAGAGCTATTTTGCCTAACTATGCAGTACGTGACCCTAGGAGGCCTTGCATAAAATTTGCCTACATAATAGCCCTATCTGTCAAAAGATTACACTATTTGGCTATGTAGAATATTCCCCAGTTGGCCCTACATAATACAGCCCGCATAATGGGTTTGTCAAATAATGGTAACTTTTTACTTGGAAAAGACTTCCTCTAATGCCTTTATCCCTTTTCCCATATCATTCTTCAGATCCAGAAATTCCCAAATCACAGTTTTCAATTTTCCCTTCCATACCTAAATATGATAACATGTTTCCAAAAAAATTATCAAGAAATTGGGAGAGTCTCATACCTTTGGTCAGAGCTAAAGACCTTAAATTAAATCCACACAATGTCCTTACTGCATGACTTAAAACTGCATAGTACAATGTCCTCACTGCATGACTTAAAACTGCACAATACAATTTCCTCACTGCATGACTTAAAACTGCACAATATGATATCAGAAATTATAATCTCTGAAAATTTTTAACCATTTCTTATACACCAAATTTGTATAGAAGTGATTTTCCTATTCATTACGTATGTTAGCATAAAATAACCCGTTATTATTAAAATTAATTTCCTTGGAAAAACCACCCACTATGGTCTTGAGTCACCCAATTTTTTCCCTTTTCTATTAGAAATAGAATGTTAAAATTATTAAGATATCTTTTTCCTTACAATGTAGTACATTCCCCTAGGTGGCCTTGCATAAAATTTTCCTACATAATAGGAATGTCAATCAAAATATGACACTATTTGGTTATGTAACATATTCCCTAGTTGGACCTATATAACACAACCCCCATAACAAGTTTTTCAAATAATGGTAACTTTGTTCTTGGAGGATAATCCCCTTATGTTGTTATAAGTTTTAAATTTGGTGACTATAAAAATAATGGCTCAAGATTACCCTTGAAAATATTTAAAGAATATTAAATAAATTCTTAGCCACTGATTCTTGTTTGGGATATAATTTCAAAATTTATGGTCAAAGATGTTCGACCTTAAACACTATCCCTTTATAGTCCAACATGCATGACTCTAAACTACCAACAAAAAGAGACGTGGTACTCACCAGATTGAGAACCTGAAAAGGGAACTCTAAACAAAATTTGAGTCCCATCTCACTAAACATACAATTTGTATGATTTAGGTAATATTGAGCAATAAAAAGTTAAAAGATACAGAGTTTGTGGAGTTTTCTATATAACCCTAACAAAAATAAAACTATGCTTACTAGGCCCAATTGATTAAGTAAAACAAAAGAAGCTAGGGAGAATGAAAGAATAGATAATTGAAGACACAATGATTTTCATTTATGAATTTTTTTTACAGAGGAGCATCCACAAATTGGAGTCTCACTCTTATCAAAAATCAAAAAATGTTTTCTACATAATTCCTCATTTGGTTAATAGCTTCTTGAGCCCCATCAGCTGCCCGTTAGAGCTCGTTTAGTTGACTAGATCCACTCTCTTCAGCATGATGAAGTGCTTATTTAGCATCTGCAATGGATTTTTCACCATCCTTCTAGATTTCTACTAATTATCTATGAATTTGATCAAGCCCCCCTATGATGACATCTAATTCATGTTGAATATGTAGCTGCTGAACTGTCTTTTCTTTGATCTTCTGCTTTAGTTCCTCCAACTTTACAGCATGATTAGCCTCATCCTGGGACAAGGCCGCTTGAAATTATTCAGTGTTGATCAACATTTTATCTTTTATCAAGTCTTGATGAAGCCTTTTTTCTTTCTCCCACCTTTGAATAATATCTTTCACCGTGGTATGAATTTCATGGTATTAAAAACCATCAAATCCCAGCGTGATAAACAGAGATGAGATTTGTGGATTTATTGAAGGATGTTCCTAAAGGGACATCTCATATATTATCTTCCATATATTAAACCATGCTTTGTAACGTGAAAGATAAAGATCATTTTGCAGTGCTGGGTCTGATTCAGAGTCACTGTCATAAGGAGGGATGTATTTTGGGATTAATGCACTTAAAGAAGTGCCATGTTCTGCTCCTTCCTGAGTAATGGGTGCTTCAACTTCTAGTACTATTTGGGATGATGTCAAGGCTTGACCTCTGAACCTAGCCATTGAAGTTGATAACCCTATATGGTAAATCAAAAATTATGGTTTTAGTTAGCTTAAGGGGATAAAAAAGTGAGTACAATCACAATATCAATGTCTCTTACCTAACAGTAGGTCTACAGCTTGAAAAGACTCCTCCCCAATATTATTAGTTTCAATAGTTTTGCTTGATGTCTATGGGTGGAGAGTGATATCTTTAATTGGATCAGGATCCTTAGAATTAATCTCCAGAATATTTTTTGTCTCAAGATTCACCTCAGACAATGTCTCTGCAATGATGTGATTGAAATTAATATCAATACTTCCTTTAAGCATCGTCGCGACAGAAATTTATTTATATGGAACTGCATATTTCAACCAATCATGGTTAGAAATTTAATCATAAGAAGATTAATAGGACGAATAATGAAAACTCACATATAATTGATTCTATATAAGGAACTCCAAAATATTCTAAAGAATTTGGTATATTAACATGTTCTAATAATTATTAAAAATAAATGAAAAGGTTCATCATATCATCCAATGATATCCCATATCCCAGGTTAGTCTCACTTGTGGGAGCACTTGGCATGTTTGCTTCAAAACCTTCCTTCAACAACCTTTGACCCCAAATAGCTTCCTCACCAACAGTTGTGGGGTCAGCGTCAATTGTTTCCGGATGTTCTAGTGCATGTGATGATACTAAAGTATCACAAGATGGAAATCAGTTTTTGTTAAAATTGATGCCTTATAAAGCATTTTTTATTTTCCAGAAGCTTCCTCTCCTCTGATAGAAGGAATAGGAGCAGTGCTAGGAACATACGTCGGTTCTTTTGGCCTTAATGCCTCTTCAGGAACCACCGGATTAGCAGGAATTTGTGCCTTTTCAATAGCACCCTCCATGATTCCTTAAAGATTATCAGTATTTTATTTCAAAGAATAAACAAAATAATCCCCTATAATTACAAGAAGTTTAAACACCTTTTCATGAATAAGGTCAAAATTCATGATTTTCAGGAAGGCTTACAACTACTGAAAAAGTGTTTAACTATGGATTTATTTCTTCGATGCTTTTGTTTCTTCACCTTCTTAAGAGAACTTGAATCATCATCTCTAAATACATGTATTGGTGATGAAAATAACCTTTCCATCTCATCCTCCATGTCCTGTTGTCCTGGAGATATTTCTCCTGATTCACAGGGTGATCCGGTAGCTCCAAGAGCAGTGCCTCCAGGGCTATACCGTGGCAAGGGAACTTCAGTTGATTTTCCTTTTACAAGCTGCAAGTTAAGACGATATTTCCCTTGAGTAAATAATTATTTGACTAAATTCAAATTGAAAAGAATAATAGAATGCGAGAAAAGGGAAATTTACATCTTCAGGATCCACAAAATCATGCCATTATTCATCTAATGAAGGAACAATCCCTTTAGTGATACTACGATCTGTCATTTCCTTCACCCTCTTCATGGTGGGAATTGATTCATCGGTTTCATATATGAGAATTTCCAGGTCTCAGATGTAAGTCATCACTTCATTGGGATTGTCCTTAAATTGAATGTCAGAAGAGGCCCATAGATCCCCTACTCCTGGAATATATAACCCTTCACGCAGATCCATCCACATGGTTTGATCATCATAGTATAAAATTTTCCATGTTTGAATAGCCTTTGGTCGTATATATTCAGATTATATGTCATAGGGTTGTGAAGAATATCCTACAGCCTTGGATTTAAGTATCTTCCTAACTCCTGCAGTCACAGATGGGGGATGAGAGAATGGGGCTTGTCACTCTTTAGAATGATGGTGACTAGATCACCTTGGTAGAACTTCATTAGGGATTGATGGGGTGACTCTCTTAACTCTTTAAGGTGGATTATATCTGTCACGAGGTATTTTTGGTGGATTTGGAGCCTCATCACCTTTACCCTCTGACTCTAATGATTCGACCTCTGATTATGAATAATTACCTTCCAAATGAAGGGGTTCCCTTCTACTAATTATATTTACCCCCACTCGAGGGACAACATGGTTTAATACCCCTTTAGGGTAAGACGTGACCCAGTTTTTGGTATAAAAGATAGTCAATCTGCTTACTACATCAACAGTAGGTAAATTAAATACTACCCCAGTCTTCTCCATGGACGTCAGCAACCATAATTGTCGGGAAACCATCATATGTTTCTCTAATATGACATGCACATGGAGAGATATAGTATTTTTTTTTTGAAAAAACTTGAATTGACGCGTAAATATATAAGGAGAATAGGCCTCGCATATGATTTCTCTATCGATCCTGGTGGCCAATACACCATCTCTGCAAGCTAGAACATATGCCCTCAAATCTAAAATGGTATTCCCATCATCAAAAAATTTCCCTGTAAGTGGGTTCTCATAAGGGAAGAAATGAAATTCCTTACGCATACTCAACCTGCTCTTGATATCGTAAGCATTTATAAATAAGGGTGAAATACCAGAGAAAGCCCGAATAGATGCTCAGAAGGAACTTCCCGAGACCCTTACCCCACTTTTTAGAGCATAAGTTCTGAAGTGAGTGGTGATCCATCCCCATAATACCTAAAATGGTCCCTCTATCCTAAAAAGAGACTTCCATATATAAATATGCATAAAGGTCCTATGGATTTTAGCCAACACAGGAGTGGCCAACCCTACTATCCTTCTCTCAGCCTGCTTGGCCACAATAAAAAAAGTTTCTGGCCTCACGCCTCCTTTTTAATCTCAGACTGATAATAAGTACACACTGAGCCACATGTCTAGGAAACCTTCTAGACCTGTCTTCGTAGGAATCTTTTATTTGACTTCATATCCCCACTTATCAAACTCTCATTTCTCCAATATTGGCCAAAACGTGTCAGGGGTACCTCTCTTCTCTGCCTTTGGACAGCTTGCCAGACAGGTACAGGTGGGACCATTTCCCATCTTCTTTACTAGGAATATTTTCATCCATTACTCTAGATGAATATCCCTTCTTGCACAAGACTTCTTGGTTTTCGCATTCTTGAGTTTGTTAAATATTTTCATCAACCCACGACCAAAAGTTGGTGTCTTCTCAAAGTCATTCAATGTCACCTTTGGAGGAATAAACTCATCATACATATCTCCAAGGATTGGAGCTTCAGAAATTTTGTGGACATCCCATAAGCTGATGCCTACCTCTCCATGTGTTAAATGGAAGGAGTTAGTTTCTGGGCTCCATTGGCTTAGTAACTCCGGAACGAAATCATCATTCCTATACACATAGGTTTGTCCAACCCAGACAAACTCATAAATCCCAACACCTTTTAAGTCATATGTAAATTATGCACATGTCTTGTGCACCCAGTATGCCCACATCCATGTAGGTTTTAAACCTCCTCCTAGGCGGAAATCCTAACTTTTCTTCCAGCCTTAGGATTGATCCATCTAAGAATCATAAAAGATGGATGAATAATAGTGTGGCTACAACTCGGGTGTGTGTGCTTTCAAATCTAGAGTACACGAGTTGTGATGCATGATATGAACTTTCTCTACTGTCCCAACATTATCAAATGAACCGGCAACAAAAACGTTGGCAGATGAGAAGTTGGTATAATCCTGAAACCAAGAATGTGGGACATTGTTCTTCGAGTACGGGATATTGACATCCTACAGATGACCATAGATATATAGAGGAAAATAAGTTCTTTGGGGAAAGTTCAAGTGACATTTCTTCAGATATTTTACTAAGTATGGAAGAGTGGTGTCACAGACGTCAAAGTAGTCATGACCGATGACATTCATCATTTCATGAATCCTCTTAGTGGCTAGTTCATCAGCAGTTATAATTCCTTTGGTAACCATTGAACCTGTATAAAGATAAAAAATATTCTTTTAAGTAAATTCATTATTGATGTTTGACAAAAGAATTGAAAAAAATTGGCAATGGAATTAAGGTGTGAAAGTATAACACTTGGCGTGAAAATGTAATACGGAGAACAAGTGTTGCACCACAGTTATAGCGTGCAACTAAAAACATACAGAAGAAGCGTAGAGAAAACAAAAGTGTCCGAGAAAAGAAATATTTTCATGCTGAGAGATAAAATTCCGGAATCTAGAGAATTTTCATGGGAGTGGAGCTGCTATATATAAGCGATGCAAGTTACCCTGTGCGCCAGAATCCTGTGCACTACCATCTTGCGCGACCAGTTGCCTTGCACTTTTAAAACTTGCCCGCCCCAATAAACTATTTTTTCTCCTTCATTAATTTACCTCAGTATAGGATCCTCTTTTCATTTTGAATCCAATTATAAGGGGGGGGGGGATTTTTTGACACTTTGTTTTATCACAGATTCTAAAAAATTGAAAAAGGGAAATAACTTAGAAAAAAGAGGGGAAAACACATAAAGAAAGTTAAAATTTACAAAGGCACGGGCTTTGGGTCACACTAGACAAACAAAGAGGCCTTCGGCGTGCAGTCTACTTGTACACCCCTATATGGTGCACAACCTACATGTGTACCTAATTTCATTTCTCCCAGGGTCCTATTTTTGACTATAAATAGACCCTTGGAGCCTTTATTTGCATGGAAAAATTCCCCTGAAGCCCAATTGCTACTCTGGCCGCTCTAGGGGTTCACCCAAGTCTTCCAAAAACTTTCAAGGTAGTTCTTTAACACCTAGAGTGGAGGATTTGAAGGAGGATCATAGGACTCAAGTCCTTTTAGTTTTTGTAATCCATAACACTTGTGCACCTAAAGTTCCCAACCTCCCTAAATCAGAAACACTTGTGCACCACCTATTCCTTTCATTGGAACTTGAGCTCCTAACTTCTGGGAATACATGTGAATACTCTTGAAGGATTGATTTAAGTCTCACCCAAGTATTATCATCCAGGTTGTTCATCGCTTAAGTGAACATCAGGTCTCCCAAGCCTACTTGCGCGCCCATACTTGCGCTCCAGTACCTACTTGGGTGCCCCTATTTGATTCACCTACTCTCTTCAGTCTATAAGCATTTAATCCCTCTTGAAATCCATTCATGGAAAGGATTCTTCTTCATTGGATCCCTCATTTTAAAGGGATTCTGTTGATACCTCCACCAAAACCTCCTGAATTATCAAAACTTTAGGAAATGCACATCAGTGTGTCTCCTATTTGGGTTTGTATATCCACAGTCATAGGTTTCCCACATTTGTTTCACAATGGGGTTTGGATTCATGGAGTGTCTGTGGGTTTGTATATCCACAATCACATGGACCTTTCTCCCAGGAACAGTGCTGGGAAGTTCTCGGTTTGGAGGATTGGGGTTTGGGTCTTGACCTCTCCCTTCTCAAGGACCAAGAACATCAGGTCTTTGGTATGGAAGGTATGGTTCACACCTACTTTTTCATTTTGAACAAAGGAGAAGTCTCCCTCCCCCACCAGGTTCAATTTTTGGGCATCCATATTGGTGTAAGAACCCAACCTTCATCCCTTCTTCCTTTCATTGGAACCTTGGCCAATGTAAATTGAATAGAGGGAAAGATCGTCGCCTCTCCCTTATCCACCATTGCTGCCATAGGTGCACCCTCTTCCACCAATAGAGGAGGAAAAGTGTGGGTGAATTTGTTGAATCTCTGACATTCTCTTGTTTCTCACACCGAGCATGACTCACGCGGGCTTAGAGATTTGTCATGATCACAACATTTTCACAATAACTTGAACTACAAGAACTCTGATTCATGCTCAAACCAGGATACATAGGGAGCCTTATCAGGGCCCGAGCTCATTGGCTATCCTCTTTATGAATCCAACCTCAATTCGATTAATATTGGAATACTCCTTAGGAATAATACCCAAATTAAACCCCCCAAATCTCTAGGGAAACCTTTTCAGGAATTAAGCCAAAAATCATTTCTCTCAATGGACTATACTCTCCGATGAGACTTTTCAAACTACGTGGGCTTTGATTCCCATCCTTATGGGATACATATGAAGACTCCTTGAGGTTCAAACACAACACTTCAAATAAACCCTGTTCTCCTTGTTCCATATTCACAACATGTTCTAATCTTACTTGGAAGCCCATATCCTTTCCAAGTTCCTTAGGCTGCTTCGGTATAAGTCCCACACCAAACTTTTACTAAGCACTTTTCGCTTAGATGTCCTTACCACATGAAATTAAACTGTATGGTTAGGTCCTTATCACATGACCTTAAAAGATATTATGTGTCCCATTAAGCGACACCGAACTATGAGGGTTCTGATTCCTTTCACAAGGATATGTAGGTAGCCCATTTTATGGGCACGATCCCAATATCAAAACAAACCTTCTTCTCCCTAGATGACAATAAATTCCAGTGTTCCCCACTGAGTGGATTAAAAACCAGTATCATCATATCAATGATTAAAGGAATATATAGATAGTATATGAGAGGATACCATTTATGGAGAACCTCGAATACATGTTGATGATTCTAAACTTTACACATGTTAATAAGTGATGGAAAATTACAAGGGAAACTTATAATATACTTGGTGAATTAATAAGGATTCATGAAAATATCATAAATTTATAAACCTAGTCCCAGAGTAGACAATAATTTCCCCCAAAAGGGTGTGATGAGTCCGACCTTCCATCCTCTTGACCAATGCATGTTCCTAAGTATCATAATTTTCAAACTTAACGAATGCCTGCCTTTGGAAAGAAGGTCCCTTTTGGATAAAGAACTGCTGTAAGTTTCCGGTTCCATGAATAAATCTAATGGAAACCACTTGGAAGCAATGATTCTTAAAACTAGAACACACATTTCAAGGAACTAAGAAATACATATGAACATGCACTGTATTATATATTGTATTTGTCTCACAATATATCTTAAAGTAGGATGCACACTTGAGTCATTTTCTATTATTGAATTATTATTTTTTGACCTTTCTAAATAGACATGTCTTCTAATACCTTGAGCAACGATTTATAAAGGTACTACCATCCTGATCAACCTAGACTGAGATATCAATTCCTCAACTTTAAAGAAAAAAATTATATCTTAACCATTCAACTAATGTCATGTCACCAATGACGCAACCAACACAATATACCTTGACATGACTTCAATGTCATGGTTTTTGCCTTGCATCAAAGTACGTGGTAAAATGGAACAAATTGATAATGATCTCAAGTCAGGAGACCAATAAACATGTTTTTAGATTGGAATAATAAATGAAAACCAAAACATGTGGTGTTTCTATTAGTTGGTATGTCCTCATGATCTCACCTACTAGAGATCACCAAGTGAGAACCTCATGAGAATAAGGATCAATGCTTATGATCCCCCATCACCTGATTTTCAAAAATCATTTGTGACTAATCAGTATGATGTATATAGACCATAAGAATTATGTTTAATATCAATGTCAAAATATCTCAAGGATCTCAATATAGATTGGGAACTACTATAACCTTTTGATATGAAAAATAATCTATGGATGTTACCATTTAAATAGTCGATGAAAAAATATCAAAAACTATAATGGTAATTATACATCATGGATATCTCACTATATATATGAAATGGTAAAACAATATTGTTTAAATTGGGTCTTGGAAACCCATGATTACAACACGATCCACAATCACCCAAATAACATCATAATTCTGAGGCATCCACAGTAAACCAATGACAAGGTACATAGAAATATACTTCCATTTCCTAATGGGTATAGTCATAGATTACAGAATACAAGATGGATGTTGATGCTCAACATTTAACTATTTATAGGTGAGACATTTTACCAAATAAGTCCTAATATTTATCTTCATACTAGACCACTAGAAATAAGCTTTCATTACATTTTACATTTTCTAAGTACTTGGGTGAATTACCCATTTTTAATGGTGATGTCCTGAAAGAATATGTTCCTGTAATGACTGGGAACCACAAATTGGTTTTGAAAAAGAAATGATGAGTTTGAATCCTCAGTCCAATCATCAATGGTATCACCTCTGTTTAGGTTTGACCTAATGGTGATACATTTAGGATGTAATAATTGAGTATCTTTGAATAGATCCAACAAATTAAGAAAAAGAGTGACTCGAAATAATCTTATACTTAAATTTTATTTGGAATAGTCTAGATGCATGTCAGCAATAATACTCACCACCTACTATTCATGTAAAGACCCGTAAATTTCAAGGAAATTTTTCTTTCTTAATTTTCTTTGGAATTTTACAAGAATGCAGTTTCTGACGGCACCTGATTTCGAGGCCCGGTGTGCCCGGAATCATTTTCCGAAGTTTGGCTCGGGTATGTTCAGTGAACGGACGAGCGAGTTTTTCTAACTTTTGAACCAGTGCCCGGAATCAAATTCTGAGGGCACCGATAAAATCGCAGTGCCGATATTTGCTTAGAAACGCCTCTTCCGGAGTTGCGTTTGCTCGGGTGTGGTTTTTAATTTTTGGGCTTAAAGTTATGAAATAAAATAAATTGTTCGACAAATTTTATTTTATTTCACTTAAGCCAGTTGAAGCCACTTGAAAGCCACTTAAACTGAGTTGAAACGGATAGGGTACTATCCAAAAAATATCCTACCCTCTTGGTAGGATATTTGTGAGGTGGGGCCCGCACGAGCCCCGCCGTTTCTTTTCCGCTAAGTAACGCACCCGCGAAAACCCGTCATTATGAAAGTCAACTGACGCGTTTTCTTAAATTCTTAACGCAACATTTAATTGGGCGGTTTTATTCGTGAATTAAATGGGCAGTTTCTTTCGTTGAATTAATTCTACGAATTAATGGGTCGTTACTTACCTCTTATTCGTTTGTTGGCGTAATAATAAAATAAGACCAACACGACATTTGGAGGATTACACGTTGAGAGGCTTTGACAGAAGTTCTTGTGCCTTCACCCTTCTTCGCGAAGAACGCGAAGAACGCGAAGAACGCGAAGAACGCGAAGAACGCGAAGAACGCGAAGAACGCCTGCCTCCGACGAAGAACGCCAAACCTGTAGAAATCGACGACGCGACGCCGTGTGCCACGACGCCGACGTTTCCTTTCCTGCAACGTCCTTCTGCGACGTCTCTTCCTCCGCAAAGAAATCTTCGATCAGCTGCTTGAGGTAAGAGTTTCGGATTTCTGTTTAAACTTCCTTTGTGGTTTTTGACTAAAGAAGGATTTAATTATTATTAATTAAATCTTTTTGTTCTTGAACCTCGGAGTTTGTCGACGCGACACCCTTCCGCGACGACGCGACGCCGGATACCGCGACGACGCGACGATCCCCTATTCCGCGAAGAACCCACGGGCGACTTGTCGAGGTAGGGATTGTTGTGAATATTTTTATATTCCCGTGAACGTTCTTTAAAATTAAAGAACCGGATTCATATGAACAATTTTAATTTATTAAAATTTTTGTTTCATGTGTTGAATAATTCTCCCGTTGTTTTATCTAACGCGGAGGGTGCGGGCCAAACGAACACGACCCGACAACCCTCCGCCGTTCTTCGTGGTTGTGCAGATTTGGCGGGCGACGGAAAATCGTGACACAAGGGCGATTTGGTGATCCTGTAGTGAAGAATGGAACCCGGGAGGAACAATGGCACAGACGGGAAGGAAAACGGACCACCGGAGTGACTCCGATGGCCTGCGGAAGCTGCCGGCGGCGCCCCGGCACGCCGCCGGACAGGACCGCCGCGACTGAAGCCGCGGCGGCGGCGGCGGCGGCCAGCGGACCCGCGGCCGCACGGGTCCAGCTCGCCCACACGGGACGCGGCTAAAGCCGCGTCCGTTTGTCCAGCGCGGCCCCTTCGAGGGCCGCGGCTTCTTTCAAACCGCGGGGGCGGCGCCCCGCGGCGTCCAGCTGCTCGGCCGCTCGGCCAAGCCGAGCCAGGCCGGGCCGTGCCCTGGCCGGGCCGGACCGGGTCCGGCTGGGTTGGACCAAGTCGGGTCGACCCGGTTCGGCCGACCCCGGGGGGGGGGGGGGGGGGGGGGGGGGGGGGGGCGTTGGGCTGGGTCGCCCCGGGCCCGGACTCCCCGTCTTCGGACCATTTTCGGTCAAATGCTCGTAACTTGAGCTACGAGCCTCCGAATGACTTACCGTCAGCGGAAACGTGATCCTTGGATCTAGGCGGTCATTTCGGTATATCGCACACAAGGTTTAGGAATACTTTGGATTCAGCCGGGTTGGTTCGTACATGAAACCAACCGGGCCCTCGGAACGGAAACGCTCATATCTTGAGCTACAGACGTCCGATTGACGTGCCGTCAGCTTTGTTGAATTCCTCTAAGTGAGACGGATCTTTTGGCTCACTCCGCCCAAGGTTTGGACGCAGGCGGAGTATGGTCGGGTTGGTTTTGTCTTAAAAACCAACCGGGACCCTGGGACGAAAAAGCCAATAACTCTCAGACCGAGCGTCCGATTGACGCCCCGTCTGCGACGTTGAGTTCCTGTTGACGATATGGAACTTTTGGATACATCAAATTCGGACTTTGTGTCAGTTGATGTATCAGCCTCTCTGCTCGTGGAGCGGACCCTCCCGAACGAGCTTGCTGTGTGCGGGAACCCTAGTGCTGGCTGCGACTGCTACTTCGACAGCGACGACTGTGCAGAGATCCTCAGTGGACTGCAGCGACGACCATGCAGAGATCCTCAGTGGACTGCAACGACGACTGTGCAGAGATCCTCAGTGGACTACGATGACTACTGCACTCAGCGATCCTACGTGGATCAGTGCTACAGGTCCTGTGTGGGCCCGATCCTGTGTGGGTCTGATCCTGTGTGGGTCTGCACTCAGCGGTTCTGTGTGAGCCAGCGCCTACAGGTCCTGTGTGGGCCCGATCCTGTGTGGGTCTTTGCGTGGGTTAGTACCTATCGATCATTTTTGGGTCCGACAACTTAGATGGATCAGTGATCATCTTTATCGTCATCCGAAGAAGTATACCTGTGTGAGCTGAATCCTGTGTTACTCTCCTTTGTGAATTGTGTTGAGCTATCCTGTGTGGATTTACTGTTTACTCTCCTTTGTGGATTGTGTTGTGCTATCCTGTGTGGGTATACGTTTTTCTTTCCTGTGTGGACTGGGTTGTGCTTGGGCTCAGACGTTGGAGCCGAACGGGAATCGATGACTTAGGTATATGTATGGGCATATACCTAAGTCGTGTCGGATGTTATTTCGTGATTGTATATTTCCTTTGTGGATTATCCTTTGTGGATTCTGGGAGACCCTCGGGGGTCTCGGGGTCCCTACTGAGTATCTTATACTCACCCCTGCATGGGCTATGCCCGCACTTCGTTGTGTTGGATGCAGACGACGGACAACGCTAATCGTGGTGGAGGCTTGCAGAGCAGGACGGTACCTGGAGGTGGACCACTGGGCGGGACGCACTTGGAGCTGTCAGGTGGACCCGAGGAGTAGTGGAGGCTATCTATACCCACCCTTCAGGTGGGACTTCTAGAGGACGGCTCGACGCTGCGGCTTTTCTTTTTCAGTTGTTGTTTTTCCCTTTTAGTTGTACTTTATAGTTGGGCTTGTATTTCCGGCCCCTTTTACTTTCAGCACATCTTGTTACAGTTTTTACTTAGTGTTTACTTTTCAAAGGCAATGCCTTCCCTTTTTCCGGGATTTACGCCTTGGTGCTAGTCGCCAGCCCCTGGCCTATGGAAGGCGGGCTTGGGGTAGTCACGGCACGGGCCTCGAGGACGGGTCGTGACAAATTGGTATCAGAGGTGGTCGGTTCTACCGCAGACTCTGATCTTTCTTCTATGTGAAGCAATAGTGTTTAGAGTATTGAGTGTAGTTATCAGTCTAGGGAGTCCAGTGTTGGTGCGGCGGCCGATGTATCCGTACACCAGGACCCTGACTTCTGATTTCCGACTTAATGCACGAAAACATTGATTGCATGTGTGTTTCAAGTTTTCTTTGTGATTACTTGTGTCAGCTCACCAGGTATACTGTTCTGACCGTGGCGCACATGTTTCCTTTTCAGGATGGCCCCACGACGGCAGCCAGCTAGGGTTCCGAGAGTAGAGCGCGACGACAGCCCGCCGAGCGACGAGGCCTCGGTACAGGGCCCGTTGACAGTAGAGGCACCGGCGGTACCTTTACCCGCCGAGCCCCCGATGCTTCCAGCACCGACCGCTGACAATGCACGTCACCTCGGAGCTCTGCACGAGTTCTAGCGCTAGCGACCACCCAGGTTTCGTGGGGAGATGGACCCCCAGGCAGCCGAGGACTAGCTGGAGGCGGTCGTTCGAGTTTTCAGGCTAGTGAGGACACCAGCAGACCTCATGGTGATCCTCGCGGCGAGCCTACTGCACGCAGCAGCAGGACGATGGTGGAGCTTGATGCTCCAGGTGCACGATGAGGCCTCTCTCATCTGGATGGACTTCGAGAGCCTCTTCCACTCAGAGTTCGTCCCGGCCAACCTCCGTGCGGTGCGCATTCAGGAGCTTCTTCAGCTGCGGCATGGCAGCTTGACGGTCGCCCAGTACGCGGCGAGGTTTACCGATCTTTCTCGCTACTCGACCGACATGGTACGAGACCCCTTCTTCCGGGCCCGGACCTTTGAGAAGGGTTTGAGACATGAGATCAGGGCATCGCTGATCTCCCTCAGCATCCCGACCCAGGCAGGAGTGCTAGAGCGAGCCCTTCTGATCGAGAGCTTTCTTGCTGAGTCTACTTCAGCAGCGAGACCTACCGCAGGGCGGAAGGTAGCGGAGTCTTCGGCAGCAGGTAGCTGACGGATGACTCAGGGTTCCAGGCAGACCAGACCTTCCGGTAGACGACCTCGGGACACTGGCTCAGCAGTGCGGGTCACACAGCGCGGAGCCAGTCTTCCGAGAGGCAGGCAGTGCTACGCGTGCGGCGGGCAGGGCCACATGGCTCGTGACTGCCCGAACCGCCGTACCGAGGAGCAACAGACGGTGGAGGGGCCACCCAGGCAGAGGCAGAGGGTCGACCGTGGCGGTCCGTAGGGAGGAGGGGGACGAGGCAGAGGAGCTGGACGAGCAGCAGGTGGTGGGCGACGCTTTGAGGCTCTGCCACCACCACCATCAGGAGGTCCGCCCCGACCACAGGGAGCTGGCGGGCAGAGACAGGCACAGCTCCAGGTAGCAGAGGCCTATGACCACGATGCTCCAGAGATGATTCGAGGTACAATCTATGTCTATTCCACCCTTGCTACAGTTCTTATAGACACAGGAGCGAGTCACTCTTTCATAGCCGCTGCCCGTGTTCAGAGCTCGGAGATTCCGACAGAGCCGTTGGCTCGATCCTTACGGCTAGAGACCCCTACGGGAGCAGACTCGACGATTACGCACTGGTGCCGGCAGTGTGAGCTTACTCTAGGAGGCAAGAGCTTCGGCTGGGATCTTCTTGTAGCGGCGTCGAGGCCTTACGACGTCATCTTGGGCATGGATTGGTTATCTACAGTCCATACTCAGATTGACTGTTTTAGGCGCAAGGTGTGATGTGTACGCACCGACGGGAGCAGGTTCACCTTCACCGGCGAGAAGGGAGCCTTTGCAGCACAGGATGGACTCACGTAGAGGATAGGGCAGCCCATCACTCATCAGTTGGCTAGCCTCATCATTGGAGCAGTTGACATGCGGAGTCCTAGTTTTCCTGCAGTGGTGGATCAGTATGCAGACGTCTTTCCCGACGACGTTCCAGGGCTACCTCCTCGCAGAGAGGTAGACTTTTATATTGATCTGTACCCCAGGACAACCCCGATATCCACTATAGAATATCAGATGGCCCCCGTCGAGCTTCGAGAGCTACGGGTACAGTTGGAGGACTTGCAGGTCAAGGGGTTCATCCGACCCAGTGTTTCACCCTGGGCTTCGCCGATTTTGTTCGCCAAGAAGGCGGACGAGAGCTTGTGACTGTGTGTCGACTATCGTCGCCTGAACCAGGTGACAGTGAGGAACAAGTATCCGCTACAGAGGATTGATGACCTCTTCGATCAGCTCAAGGGAGCATGGTGGTTCTCGAAGATAGACCTCAGGTCAGGCTATCATCAGCTCAGAGTTAGAGACGAGGACATGCAGAAGACGACCTTCAGGTGTCGGTATGGCCACTATGAGTTCTTGTTTATGCCTTTCGGCGTAACCAACGCTCCAGTAGTGTTCATGAGCCTCATGAACATGATCTTCCAGCCATACCTCGATCGATTTGTCGTGGTCTTCATCGACGACATTTTGGTGTACTTGACCACGGAGGAGGAGCACGCCTACCACTTGCGGGTTGTACTAGAAACACTCCGAGAGCACCAGATTTATGGAAAGCTCTCGAAGTGCCAGTTCTGGTTACGTGAGGTCCACTTCTTGGGGCACGTTATTTCTGAGGCGGGAGTTTTAGTGGATCCCACGAAGATCGAGGCAGTGCTAGCTTGGGAGCCACCCAAGAGCATGACGGAGGTGCGGAGTTTCTTGGGACTAGCTGGATTCTATCGGAGATTTGTGCTGGACTTCTCCAGAGTTGAGGCGCCACTCTCAGCTTTGACGAAGAAGGGGAAACCCGTTGTGTGGTCGGACGGATGTCAGCAGAGCTTTCAGGAGCTGAGATAGAGACTGACCAACGCACCTATCTTGAGGTTGCCTGAGGAGGGAGTTGGATACGTTTTCTACTGCGATGCATCAGGGACCGGACTCGGATGTGTACTGATGCAGGAGCGGGCCGTTATTGCCTATGGATCACGTCAGTTGAGGCCGCATGAGCAGAAATACGCTACACATGACCTAGAGTTAGCAGTAGTGGTCTTCGCTCTGAAGACCTGGCGACACTATCTGATGGGCGAGCGCTTTACAGTCTTCTCTGACCACCAGAGTCTCAGGTACATCTTCTCTCAGAAGGACATGAACCTGAGATAGCGGTGATGGCTCGAGTTCCTCTAGGACTATGACTTTGAGATAGTCTATACTCTTGGGAAGGGGAACGTGGTAGCCGATGCCCTCAGCAGGAGGACGAGCATCCAGCTACTTGAGGAGGCGACAGAGCAGCTAGCCGCTTTTCATATATCCTTCGTGGATAGAGATGAAGCAGCCTTCCTTCAGTCTCTCACAGTCACTCCTCTACTTCTGCAGCGGGTCAGAGAGTCACAGCGTGCAGATGCTGACTGTGAGACGCGGCGTGTACAGATATCCTCAGGATAGGCACCTGATGGTTTCTCCCTTGGAGTAGAGCACGACGTCCTTTTCAGAGGACGTACCTTGGTACCAGTCGCTTTACGAGAGGAGGTGCTGAGAGAGTTTCACACTTCTCCTTTGGCGGTACATCCTGGAGTGGCGAAGATGTACCCGGACCTCAGACGACAGCACTGGTGGCCGGGCATGAAGAAGGTTGTGGCAGAGTTCGTTTCTCGATGCCTCACTTGCCAGTAGGTGAAGGCAGAGCATCAAGTACCAATAGGCTTGGTACAGCCCTTGGAGGTCCCGGAGTGGAAGTGGGACGGGATATCTATGGACTTCGTGACTGGTCTTCCACGCACTTCCAAAGGTTACGACTCCATTTAGGTGATTGTTGACCGACTCACCAAGTCGGCACACTTCTTACCCATCAGAGAGCAGGGCTCAGTGGAGAGCTTGGGGCATCTATACGTTCAGGAGATTGTACGGCTTCACGGTGTTCCATAGTCTATCGTCTCTGATCGGGACGCTCGTTTTACTTCCTGGCTTTGGAAGGGGTTTCAGGAGGCGTTCGGGATGCGGCTACGTCTGAGAACTGCCTTTCACCCTCAGACGGATGGTCAGACGGAGAGGACCATTCAGACTCTCGAGGACATGCTCCATGCATGTGTCCTCGACTTTGGTCGCAGCTGGGAGGACCACCTACCCTTGGTGGAGTTTGCGTACAACAACAGCTACCACTCCACTATCGGGATGGCACCATATGAGGCATTGTACGACAGACCTTGCAGATCTCCTTTGTGCTGGACAGACCCTGGGGAGTCAGTACTTGTGGGACCAGAGATGGTCCGAACCACGACAGAGAAGGTCCAGGTCATCCAGGAGCGGATGAGAACAGCTCAGAGCCGGCATAAGTCTTATGCTAACAGGAGGCGGAGGCCACTAGAGTTCGAGGATGGCGACCATGTCTTCTTGCGTGTCTCACCTCGACGTGGATTACAGAGATTTGGCCGAGGCGGCAAGTTGTCTCTACGCTTCATCGGACTATTCCAGGTCCTCAGCAGGATTGGCGAGGTGGATTATCACCTGGCTCTACCACCTTAGTTGCACCGGGTGCACGACGTCTTCCACGTATCTCAGTTGAGGAGATACGTGCACGACCCGACGCACATCATTGACCATGGGGAGCTAGACGTGGATGATGGGGCGACTTTTACGGAGGTCCCGATGGAGATAGAGGATCGACAGGAGCGGGTCCTATGTGGGCGATCGATTCCTCTTGTGCGCATCAGATGGAAGCACGGAAACCTCCAGGAGAGCACATGGGAGCGGGAGGCTCAGATGCGTGCTCAGTACCCACATTTGTTTCCCTAGTTTATGATGTATCTTTACGGGGACGTAAAGCCCTGAGGTGGGAGTAATGTAAAGACCCGTAAATTTCAAGGAAATTTTTTTTCTTAATTTTCTCTGGAATTTTACAAGAACGTAGTTTCTGACGGCACCTGATTCCGAGGCCCGGTGTGCCCGGAATCATTTTCCGAAGTTTGGCTCGGGTACGTTCAGTGAACGGACGAGCGGGTTTTTCTAACTTTTGAACCAGTGCCCGGAATCGAATTCTGAGGGCACCGATGAAATCGCAGTGCCGATATTTTCTTAGAAACGCCTCTTCCGGAGTTGCGTTTTCTCGGGTGTGGTTTTTAATTTTTGGGCTTAAAGTTATGAAATAAAATAAATTGTTCGACAAATTTTATTTTATTTCACTTAAGCCACTTGAAGCCACTTGAAAGCCACTTAAACTGAGTTGAAATGGATAGGGTACTATCCAAAAAATATCCTACCCTCTTGGTAGGATATTTGCGAGGTGGGGCCCACACGAGCCCCGCCGTTTTTTTTTCGCTAAGTAATGCACTCGCGAAAACCCGTCATTATGAAAGTCAACTGATGCGTTTTCTTAAATTCTTAACGCAACATTTAATTGGGTGGTTTTATTCGTGAATTAAATGGGCGGTTTCTTTCGTTGAATTAATTCTACGAATTAATGGGTCGTTACTTACCTCTTATTCGTTTGTTGGCGTAATAATAAAATAAGACCAACACGACATTTGGAGGATTACACGTTGAGAGGCTTTGACAGAAGTTCTTGTGCCTTCACCCTTCTTCGCGAAGAACGCGAAGAATGCGAAGAATGTGAAGAACGCGAAGAACGCCTACCTCCGACGAAGAACGCCGAACCTGCAGAAATCGACGACGTGACGCCGTGTACCGCGACGCCGACGTTTCCTTTCCTGCAACGTCCTTCTGCGACGTCTCTTCCTCCGCAACGAAATCTTCGATCAGCTGCTTGAGGTAAGAGTTTCAGATTTCTGTTTAAACTTCCTTTGTGGTTTTTGACTCAAGAAGGATTTAATTATTATTAATTAAATCTTTTTGTTCTTGAACCTCAGATTTCGTCGACGTGACACCCTTCCGCGACGACGCGACGCCGGATACCACGACGACGCTACGATCCCCAATTCCGCGAAGAACCCGCGGGCAACTTGTCGAGGTAGGGATCGTTGTGAATATTTTTATATTCCCATGAACATTCTTTAAAATTAAAGAACCGGATTCATATGAACAATTTTAATTTATTAAAATTGTTGTTTCATGTGTTGAATAATTCTCCCGTTGTTTTATCTAACGCGGAGGGTGCGGGCCAAACAAACACGGCCCGACAACCCTCCGCCATTCTTCGTGGTTGTGCGGATTTGGCGGGCGACGGAAAATCGTGACGCAAGGGCGATTTGGTGATCCCGCAGTGAAGAACGGAACCCGGGATGAACAATGGCGCAGATGGGAAGGAAAACGGACCACCGGAGCGACTCCGGTGGCCCGCGGAAGCTGCCGGCGGCGCGGGTCGCCGGCGCGGCGGTGCCGGTGGCCGGCGGCGGCGGGGGCCAGCGGACCCGCGGTCGCGCGGGTCCAGCTCGCCCACACGGGACGCGGCTGAAGCCACGTCCGTTTGTCCAGCGCGACCCCTTCGAGGGCCGCGACTTCTTCCAAACCGCGGGGGCGGTGCCCCGCGGCGTCCAGCTGCTCGGCCGCTCGGCCGAGCCGAGCCAGGCCGGTCCGACCTGGTTGGACTAGGTCGGGTCGACCCGGTTCGGCCGACCCCGGGGGGGGGGGGGGGGGTCGGGCCGGGTCGCCCCGGGCCCGGACCCCCCGTCTTCAAACCATTTTTGGTCAAATGCCCGTAACATAAGCTACGAGCCTCCGAAAGACGCACCGTCAGCAGAAACGCGATCCTTGGATCGAGACGGTCGTTTCGGTATATCGCACTCAAGGTTTCGGAATACTTTGGGTTTGGCCAGGTTGGTTCGTACACGAAACCAACCGGGCCCTCGGAGCGGAAACACTCATATCTTGAGCTACGGACGTCCGATTGACGTGCCGTCAGCTTTGTTGAATTTCTCTAAGTGAGACGGATCTTTTGGCTCACTTCGCCCGAGGTTTGGACACAGGCGGAGTACGGTCGGGTTGGTTTTTCCTTAAAAACCAACCGGGCATCTTGGACGAAAAAGCCAATAACTCTCAGACCGGGCGTCCGATTGACGCGCCGTCTGCGACGTTGAGTTCCTGTTGACGATACAGAACTTTTGGATACATCAACTTCGGACTTTGTGTCAGTTGATGTATCAGCCTCATGGCTCGTGGAGCGGACCCTCCCGAACGAGCTTGCTGTTTGTGGGAACCCTAGTGCTGGCTGCGACTGCTACTTCGACAGCGGCGACTCTGCAGAGATCCTCAGTTGACTACAGCGACGACCGTGCAGAGATCCTCAGTGGACTGCGGCGACGACTGTGCAGAGATCCTCAGTGGACTACGACAACTACTACACTTAGCGATCCTATGTGGATCAGTGCTACATGTCCTGTGTGGCCCCGATCCTGTGTGGGTCCGATCCTGTGTGGGTCAGTTCTTAGCGGTTCTGTGTGAGCCAGCGCCTACAGGTCCCGTGTGGGCCCGATCCTGTGTGGGTCTTTGCGGGGGTTAGTACCTATCGATCCTTTGTGGGTCTGACGACTTAGATGGATCAGTGATCATCTTTATCGTCATCCGAAGAAGTATACCTGTGTGAGCTGAATCCTGTGTTACTCTCCTTTGTGGATTGTGTTGAGCTATCCTGTGTGGATTTACTGTTTACTCTCCTTTGTGGATTGTGTTGTGCTATCCTGTGTGGGTATACATTTTGCTTTCCTGTGTGGACTGGGTTGTGCTTGGGCTCGGACGTTGGAGCCGAACGAGAATCGATGACTTAGGTATATGTATGGGCATATACCTAAGCCGTGTCGGATGTTACTTCGTGATTGTATCGTTCCTTTGTGGATTATCCTTTGTGGATTCTGGGAGACCCTTGGGGGTCTCGGGGTCCCTACTGAGTAGCTTATACTCACCCCTGCACGGGCTATGCCCGCACTTCATTATGTTGGATGCAGACGACGGACAGCGCTGATCGTGGTGGAGGCTTGCGGAGCAGGACGGTACCTGGAGGTGGACCACTGGGCGGGACACACTCGGAGCGGTCAGGTGGACCCAAGGAGCAGTGAAAGCTATCTGTACCCACCCTTCAGGTGGGGCTTCCAGAGGACGGCTCGACACTGTGGCTTCTCTTTTCAGTTTCTGTTTTTCCCTTTCAGTTGTACTTTACAGTTGGGCTTGTATTTCCGGCCCCTTTTACTTTCAGCACAACTTGTTACAGTTTTTTACTTAGTGTTTACTTTTCAAAGGCAATGCCTTTCCTTTTTCCGGGATTTACACCTTGGTGCTAGTCGCCAGCCCCTGGCCTATGGAAGGCGGGCTTGGGATAGTCACGACACAGGCCCCGAGGATGGGTCGTGACAATTCATCACGAGATACTCTGACCATATCATTATAAGACTTCTGACACAAATCAATAGCCACTAAATTTTGTTTCATAGGTGAACACACCAAGTTCAAGCCAGATATTTAGATATACTACATAAAACATAATTTCCTCAAGTTGAAGTCTTTCTAAGAGAAGATATATTTTAATATTCTATGATCATTCAAGACCGTGAACCTTTCTCCAAAGAGAGAGTGGAACCATGTTTTTCAAGCATGGATAATTTCACTTAATTCTATATTGTGAATCAAATTATTCATTCAAGTAATTGAAAGTACCTAGAGCTATATTCCAAAACATGATATCCTTATAAAAGAACACCACCCAATCTATATCTATATGCATCACAATATACATCATAGCCATCTACTGATTCTACTCTGTTAAGTTTATATACTGAAGTTATTCAAGATTTAAGCTCCTGGATGTATTTTTTTTTAAAATATTCAATTCAATGAAATAAAATCCCCTTTATCATTAATACAATCGGGAGAGATTTAATCCTAGATAAATCTTGAACAAAGCAATGATAATAGACATACAATCCTAGAAAACTGTGTATCTCAAAGGCATTATTGGGTGGATTCAATAAATGATTGCTTTAATCTTCTTAGGGTCAACTTATATTCAATATTTATATATTATATGACCTAGGAACCAAACTTCTTGTATCCTGAAGTTTCACTTAGAATTTTTTTGATAAAGATTATTATTGTGTAATATGCTCAACACAATCTCCAACTGCTCCTAATGTCCATTCCTTCTTTGAGAGTAGACCAAACTTTCATCAATAAATACCAAGAAAAATGATTCCAGAAACCTATGGAAAATATGGTTCATCAATTCTGTAAAAATTGTAGGAGTATTTATCCAACCAAAGTGTATGATAATGTATTCATAATGTTTGTTACGAATATAAAATGTTGTCTTTAGGATTCTCTATTTTTTGACTCTTAGTTAGTGATATATTGATCACAGGTCAATCATGTTTAACCACTTATATCCCTTCAATTGATCAAATTATCATCTATGTGAGTAAGAGGATATTTATTCTTGATCATAACATGATTTGATTTATGATAATGGGCATGGAATAAAAGTGAACCATCTTCCTTCCTTACAAATAGAACCATAATATCCAAATAGGTTGTACGTGGGCTAATGAAGCCATTTTTTCAAAAAATAATCCTGCTGTAACTTTATTTAATACAAATTTTTTAGAACTATTATATATTGTAGAAGAAAAATATGGATTATTCTTGGAAGAATATTGATGGAATATTTGATTTCCCATTCATAGGGTAGCCTAGAGAAATCATTCTAAAAACATCTAGGTATCAGTCCACTATTGAATGGAGATTCATATTTCCAACATCATTTTTAACACCCAATGTTTTTTTTCTTGCTGAACTAGAAATGGTTACATCTACAACCACTAATGGTCTTTCTCTTCTGGTATTTATATCCAAATCCCCTTTGAATAAATGAACATCTCCATCATGGGATGTGAAAGTTACGTACTTAGAATAGCAGTTGATATCAACTTTGGATCCCACCAACTAGTCCATTATAAAGATTAAATTGAAAATATTTATCTCTAAGATATTAAACTCATAGATTAATTTTAATAAATCAATTTTAATGGTACAATATAGTCACTTGTATTCCTAGTTAGAAAGAGGTGTTTTGATTCTCGTGATGTGAGGCATCATCTCCATGTTCAAGCACAATTATTTTACCACATGACAAGAAAGAAAAGAAATTGATTCAATAGTTTCAATCAAGAAATTTATAATTGTAAATTTTAGAAGAATGGTAAGTCACATATTCAAGTGACCTTGTTGGAAATTTGAAATAGCCTACCTAGCTTCATATAACTCCTGATTTTCTCCCCTAAAATAGTCCTTGTTGCCTTAACGTGGTGTCCGCTAGATAATTGAGGTGTTCCTAGATTCATCTTGGTTCATTAGATTCAAAGTGAGAATAATATTTTGATGAGATCATCTTAATTGAGAATGGGATAAATGAAATTTATTTGAGCCATCTTCTCTTAATGACTTTGAAGTTTTAAGAAAATATTTCATGATATGAAATCTTTTTCCACAGTTTTAAAAATACCATGGTGGTGTAGTTTTCAAGTTCTTCTTGGGATGAAGAGATCCACATAGAAATAAACATGGTATATTCCTACAATGTAATAGATAAGGGACTAAATCTTTGGACTGAATCCCTAGTGCCCATCTTCCTTGGGAATATCTATCCCTTCTCCTCCTATTCCATATATTGGAGTTCCCACCTACACTTGGATAGAAAAGGTGTTACCTTCACTAGGGTTCTTATTATGATATCTCTCTCTCCCATCAGAACCTTATTCACTATTTCATTATAATATTCAATACATAACATGACTAACTTATAGTGAATATCAGGTTATAGATCTTCCTATTTTATTCTCACTTTCAATGTTTCACTAGTATCTACCTATGGTACGAAACGAACCAGGTTCATAAAATGAGTAGGATATTCATTATATTATATGTTTGATTTTTTTATCTAGAATAATTCTGTTATCCTCACTATATGGAAGGTGTGTGGATTAAACTTTTAATTAAATAGTTCGTTGAACCCTTCACAAGTTAAACCTTGATCTATCTTATCTTAAATAGTTAAATCCCAAATATATAGGGGCAGGTCTTCAAGAATGAATGTCACTAGTATGAAATTAATATCAACTAGAATTTTTAGGAATTTATATATCATTTTCATCCTATCCATCCATTTTTCTTCTTACTCAGGTCCTGAATCACACTGAAATTTAATTGGATTTTGTTTCTAGAATTCTGATGAATGATTCATTTCATGAGGTACCATAGCACAAGGTCCCTTATCAATAGCTTGGAATGGTTTCATAATACTTTGGACTAGTTCTTGGTTCACCTATAGTTTAGGTGGAACTAAATTATCAACTAGGTCCTCCTGATAGTTTCCAGTTCTCTTAATCAGTGGAATTCTCATTTTATAACAATATCACAATTTCAAGTTAATCATTTTATTGATTCGTTTTTTTAGATTATATCATATATCATGTCAAAATAATAAAAATAATAATATTACAATACCATAATCAAATAATCATAGGATAAATGCAATCCTAGTGGGATATCTCTCTACTAATGCATGAAACTCTACTATCATCAGTTAAACCCATGACGATGAGGTGAAAACACACCTATAAGTGTTTTAAAAAACTTTTTATACCCAAACCACCCCAGTAACATTAAGTTCCACATAAATTGGTAAACTATGTCTTTGTATGATATACATTTGAAGTCCTGACACATCCAATCTCCTTGTTACCATCCTAAAAGATGGGATGAAATAAATTGACAACATATATAATAACCTGTCACTAGCCTTTGTCTTAGAAATACCCAAGGTGCCATTGATCTTAGGTGACATTCCCCATACACCAATGGTTGTAAATAAATGATAAGGGTTTAGGAAGAAATAGGGGGAAAATTTTAACCTTTTTAAATACACATAATAACACACACGTGCATCCACAAAAATTAAAAAAGAAGATAACTATATAAATTATGCATCAGTAAATCCAAAAACTAAATGATAAAAATACCAATAATCAAAGCAATAACAGAAAAAAATAATAAAAAATAGAATTCAAAAATAAAGTAAGATTCAAGAACCAAGGTGACAGTGATCAAGACTCCAATAACATTACCAACTCCCAAGCTCCATCTCTAACATCCATGGCCACTACATCAAGAAACACTTATAGAGAAATACAAAATCTTATCCATTACTATAACATAAAAAAGAGTGTCTTCATGTTCACCTAGGTTCATATTGAAGGGGGGAGTAATCATACCCTGTAGGAAACCCCCA
This sequence comes from Viscum album, assembly GCA_963277665.1. NCBI lineage: Eukaryota > Viridiplantae > Streptophyta > Magnoliopsida > Santalales > Viscaceae > Viscum > Viscum album. Next base: position 840,428,142 of record OY728167.1, read on the forward strand.
TGATATAATCCCAACAAGCTACTAAAATAAGAATTAGGTTTGCTCATAATTTTATAAAACATTTTTACAAAATACGAAAGTAGTTAGAAATGTTTCATGGATAACATATAAAATACAAGGAAAAATATCAAAGAAGTATATAAAATGTATATTTTATAATAATCAGTAACCATAAATCTATTAAACCTGCTTCACATAAATAGTTCCTTTTCTCTCTCACACATGAAAATGTATGCATGTTGAATGGAAGTCTCTATACTTGTGAAGGGAGACTCATCCTTCCCCAATTTTTCACTTGGTGATATAAATTCTCATGCCTCCAGTCCATTACAAAGCACCATGTGTGTATTAACAGGGCCCCATGAAATGAAATATGAACACATTCCAAATCTATTATTTTTCTATTTTTTCTCACCAAAAGCATATTTTTTAAGGGAAACCAATAACCATTTTACCATACATGTTGTGGGAATCACCCAAAACCCAAGATTTATAGATCATCTAGAAAGAATAATTTTAATCAAATAATCAACATGATTTTAAATCCAAATTAATTTATTTAGAAACAAGAGAGCCTTCACATTCTATAGAAATTTGACAGTGGGAAAAAAATACCTACTTTGAATATGTTCAATATGAAGAATCTTCAAAAGATCTCATGGGTCTGGGATCTTCCTTGTATTTAATTAATAAATCAAAAGATGGTTTGATCAAAACTTTTTATTATCCCACCAATATGGTCATAAAAACCCATTATAGAGTTTTTTTTCAAGATAAAATCAGTGTATCTTTATTATATGGGAAGAACAAAGACCTTACCTTTTGTTTCCAAGTTTCAACGCTTAATGATTCATTAAATACAAAGTCTATAAGTTTAAGATCACTCAAAAATTTCCTATAGAAGCCATGGGTTTGGGAGTAATGAGTATAAAAAAAGTGTGTGAAAGGTTTTTGAGATTGATAAATTGGATGGAACTGAAATCATTCATGGTGTGACATAAAAGTTCACATTGTAAATATTCAAAATTCCATATACATTGAAATTCAGGTCACCTATGATTTAAAATATTTCAAAACTAATCATGATATGAATAAAATTTCATGAAATGAATAGATTTAGAGAATATATCAAAGAAATATCCCAAAAATTCATTTATTCCATAAATGAAATTCATATCATCTAACCAAAAATAATTTACATAATGAATAACCATCCATGATGTGAAAAATTCATCTCATAATAACACCATCGATTTAACCAAATCACTACAAACATGAAATAAAAATATATAAAAAAATTACATACCACAAACTATTTGTGTCACATAAAACCTCTTGTTCCAAACACAACTATGGTGATGAATTTTTCAACTAGGGTCTTGTTTAGTATATATCGATGCTCACATGTGTGAAAAAAAATATTTATTAAGTAAATTTTATATATGCATTAAAAATCCACCATTTTATAACTTAGATTTAAATTATCCAAAGAGAAAATAACATTTCTTGAGATCAATGAACCATTCAAAAAAAATTCTAAGGCCATTTAGTAAGATGAATTTACAATTTTACTCTTTTTATGGGTTTAGGGATTCAAAACACATAATTATTCTAGGTCTAGCACAAAGAAAAACATGGGTTATAAAATTCTCCCCAACTTTATAATTTTCATCATATAAAAGAAAAAAATAGACAAAAAACCATGAATCAATTAAACCAACCCCATATGAATAGATAATATACCATTTCTCGTGCTTCTTTCATTTTTGGTGGCGTCCAGAATCTACAAGTACCATGGACATGAAAGACTCGAGAACTGAATCCTATTTAAATAACATTGATTTGGAATTTCAATTCTAGGACTCCACTTTCCCCACATTCAATTATAAACTCAAACTCATTACTATGAAATTTCTTGATATATAAATAAACACACATTTCAAAAATAAATTTAAGGCTTCTAAAAGAATAAACTCAATAACCCCATGTCTTTCATTTTCATGGTATGAATCAAAACCATGAACTATTAAAATATAATAAAAATTGGTTTCATAACCATTTTGTCCTATATGAGAGTATTTTTCTCACCATATTTATAAATTTTGACCCAAAATACTATAATATGTATACTATATTATTACAAGAAACATTTCTACAAGGCACATCAATGATAAAACCATTGAATCCATTAAATATTTTCATGGTAATTTGTTTCTAAAGGTATTTACATCACTTATTATCATATTTCTACATGTTCTACATATCAATGTAACCATCTCATGTAATTAATATATCTCAAATAATCAGATTTTAACATACTTCTTACCTCTACTAGGGCATCATTCTGGAACCCCTGATTTTTTATCAGTTATCACCCACCTCCATGGACGACTTAGTCGGGTTATTTTTACTATAACATCCTAACCCACGATCCATTGATGTGGCACCCCAAGAAGGCCAGTCATATGGCCTAAGTGAACATCTTTGTATGATAGAGGCTACTAACTAGCAATGAGGGTCCAATGATGGTATAGTGAGAATAATATACCCTCATGATTAGAGTATAATAACATTACATAATAATCTAAATCAATATTTGATGTAGATAAATAATAAAATAGTGTAAAATAAAAATAACTGATAAAATTTCCAATGCCAAATGATGCAACCATTCATGCCTATGTGATGCTATAATGTACAATAAGTGACGTATAATGGGTAAATACATAAAAATACTCAATAAATTAAAAAAACCCCAAGGGATATATTCATGACCATCCTAAGCTCCGGATTAGTCATGTTCTCCTAATATCTCATGTACAAGTGTAACAACACAAGAATAAATCCATAATTCTGAACCTGTAACCATGAGGTATGTTTGGCTACCCTAGTGCAATAGCAGCCCGAACATGGTGTGAGATATACTTGGTAAGCCACCACCAATGGTGTATAATTAAATCCAATTTGTGAATATATAATCCAATAATGTGAAAGTATATCAATAATATAGAAATAATTAAAAGGAAATAAGTTAGGTCCATGTTCCTCAAAGGATAGCTATCCTACCATGCCAACTTCGACCAAAGCTAGAATACCTATGAATATGTGTCACTATGTATATAGGTATGTATATATATAAGCATGCATATATATATATATATATGTGTGTGTGTGTGTGTGTTATATAATAACATATATATCCTTATATATAGATATATAGTAATTTTTAGGACCTAAGGTGTAACTCAAGGGCCTTTTCATAATATAAGAGTCTCATATTTTAAATTATGGCCACCATGCCCGAGTATCATACTAAATATAAGACATAATTCCAAGTATCATGAATAATGCAGGACTCCATGCCGAGTATCATAAATAATGTAGGACTCCCAACTGAGTATCATGAATAATGATGATAAGGGTCATTCCCAACATCCTAATCAAGGGGGAATGAAATGACATGTCTAGCTACCTAAGTGATGTGAAATGACATGTTAAACATCCTAGACCAAGGGGGTTTGAAACACCATTCCTACAATACCAACTGAGATCCCTCCATAATAATCCAGTATAAGGTAATCCAAATTACCCCATGAGACCATATCCTAGGAATTCCGTAAAGAGGAACAAAACATCTCTCAAGGCGTATTCATTATGATAAATAATTTAATATTATAAATATTCAATGAGAAATAATTCATCACATTTAAATATAATTCATCAGGATCATTCAATAAAAATCAAATATAATTAATAAGGAAGGCCATATCCATAAGAATTCCATAAAACCATTAAATTATATATAAAAAATAAGGGCATTTACTATCTCAATTTGATTTCCCCTTTTTATTAGAGAAGATAACACACCATAGAGGTAGTTTTGTTGTTAAAAAGGGGAACGACTATCATAACAAGTTCATCTCACTCAATTTAATTATCCATTACAAGAGGTATTATTCATCACACCTCAAAAGGTTATCAAGAGTAAGAAAGAAATTATAATTATAAAATTTAGAAAAACACTTAAGGATGGATATTTAATTACCCAGATAGAGCATAAGTTATGGGAATAAAAGAAACGCACCCAACATGATAGTTTGAATTAAAGGGAAAAACCATTGACAATTTAAATTTATGAACATTGGATATCTAAACATTGGAAATTTTATATGAATATTTTGATTTTAATTTATGAGGTGACACATGGAGAATCCGACACATGGTACAATGATATAATTTATAAAATAACGAGACATTATAGAAAAAAAACTAGAACACATACCTTAATCCTAGGGTGATTCACTTTTCCATTATAGAACCTTGATTCGATCCATTTTGAGAGAAATTAGAAGAATCATCAAACCCTTGAGTGGATTCTAACATGATATATGGTGATCTATTCCATTGATGCATGATGAAGAACCATGGATGCCTAGAGGAGATCCCAAGGGAGGATTTGAGTGGATAGTGTGCATGGGAGAAGAGGGAAATAAAGGAGGGAAAGAATAATTAAGGAGGTAGGGGAAAAATTGGAATTTTACCCAACTTTAATGAGGTTCAAGGTTTGGTCCCATGGTTTGGAATGTTGCACACCACCCATATGGTTCTAATTTCTAAGAACCCACTTACCTCGCATAGCTAGGTTCACGGTTAACCAAATTGTGTGTAGTTGGTGCATATCCCTCTTTAATTTTCTACAGACCACTCGTACAGCCATATGACCTTGGATGTACAGTTTAATAAATTATGTGACACCCTCAAAGCCCCTAAAATAGGTCAAATAGTTTCCCCTATATGGCTGCACAGTTTCAAAAAACTATGTCCCCTAAGAAAACATGCCACAGAGTTTGGGCTGCATGGTTATTACTTATTGTGTGCCTCTATCTGTTTCTCCCGAAATGGATTTTTTAGTGCCTGATGAACCAAAAACTCAAATAAAATCCCATGACACCACATTATCCTTGAAATCCATCTAAAAACATCACTTTTATTTGTTTTAACTCTGATATTTTATTTATGAATCTCAAATTAAAATTTGGGTTGTCCACTAATGAAAATTTAAAATTCCTTTGGAAATTTTCGCAGTTCAAAAACATTGGACCTTACAATATCCCAACCTAAGAACTTCTCATCCATGAGGATACTTGGGGAATAAAAAAACAAAACCTCAACTTCCTAGGTTAAGTAGTTTTCATTGAAATACCCAAATTTTGTTTTAAATTCCAAACACACCTGTAAACATTCACCCTTAAATACATAGTATTTAAGCCACGAATCTCAAGCCAACACTCACATACAAAACTAAAACATCAAGACAGAACATACCCAAGGCCATCTAACCCAAGACTCGATCACGACCTCATCTCCTTTACCAACCAACCCATAAAACTTCCCCTAAAAATTTCTAGTTTTAATGGATAATTCTGAATTAATGGTATCTCTACCATTGGAATTGTCCATTTAAGAAGGTCATCAGAATTCTACTAATTCTATTCAACATGATTTTCAACCTGATTGAATGTTCAACTCACTATAATCCTCATTTTTCCTGGCCACACTATCTTTTCCATGAAAATCCTTGGCAAACCTCTTTCACTATGCTCATCTCATATTGATGACATGGATAAAGAGGTTCCCCAATGACCGCAATCAACTAAACAAGAGGAGGGAAAGTAACTACACTACCGGTAAACTATCTCAAAACACCCAGCTTATATGGTTATGGAATTACAAACTAAAACTTGATGCCTTCACCCAAAGCACCTTGTTTTCATTTCGATTAAGTCCACTGAAGCCCGCAACTGACCTTTAGCTAAGTCCCATGATCAAACCATTCCCAGTAACATTTATCCAATGGAATATGAGTGCCCAAATAAATTTCCCATGACCGTTTCCACATAAATACAACCCATATCACCGGAGGGTATACCTACTATAGTCCATGGAGGGAATTCACAATGTAAGGTCTCCTTTAAACCACTCCTTGATCACATTCATAAGGATTCTATTTATCATTCCAAAAAATGAATTTAAATTTATTTCTTTAATTAAACATATAAATATGTTCACTCTCAGCATATCCTGAATGATTCTAAGATATGGGCATGATTGTCACTAATCCATGAGTACACTAATAGAATATCATTGATTACAAATAAGACTCGAGACACTCCTTTCATATCTAAGAAAAATTATCTGAAATGGTTTCCAACCAACCATATTCAACTACACATAGGAAAGAATAGTCAAACCACCTCTAGCCAACTTCCATTAAAGTGCTTATCCACACCTTTTAACGCATCGTCATTAACTAAGCATTATTCCCACACTACTGAGTCATTTTTTGATTATTTCAAAAAAAAAACCCCATAGTAGTCCAACCCGAATAACAACATCCAAAGGTTTTATACACAACCAACCATTTTATCATTGTGTTTCCTTGAAATCATCGATGCATCTCAGAAGTGCAACTTCCTAGGTTGGTTACATACTCCTAGATTGAATCTAGAATCCAGACATGATTCACACCCATAATAGGGTTTTTTATCTCAAGCATCATCCTAATTACTAGAAACATGAACTTACCAGCCTTATGGGATTTCAAAATATATTTTGACCATGTCCAAAAGGCCTTTTCTGGTTATGCTTCTTCTAATTGGAAGGAAATGTTTAAACACGCTTGACGTGATGCTCCCCACTATAGGAGTGTTCTAGTCATCATTTACCAATAATGGGAACTCCTCCCATGACACGTACTCCATCCACCACCAAACACAGGTTCTGGATGTGTCCAACACACTTTTACTAGACACCAAGTGGAAAAATAAGAAAACTAGTAACCTAAAATCATGATAGATCAAATTTACTCTAGACATATGAGACCCAAATTTCGTTGAAATTGAGTCAAATTAGGAGTGGTGATTTGCAAGAATGGAAGATGAGCATCAGTAGGAAGAAGGGGTAAGAGCTATCGGTGAGTGGAAATATGGAACTATTGGTGAGACGCGAGTGAAGGAAGAGCGGCGTACTGTCAGTAGGTGAAGGAAATGGTGGCAGGGTGCCGGTGATACCAATTTAGGAACATGTGGTGGTGTCAGTAGTAGGAAGAAAATGGAAGGAGGTGAGTCAGTGAGACTGACAGAAGTATGGAAGTGTTGGTTGCTCATGTGCTACTAATAGTTCAAAAAGGGGAGGTAGGGGTGTGTAAGAGACCGACACAGACAATGTAAAAAAATGAATGAGAGAGATCGACACTGATAGTGGTGAGAAATAGGAAATGTGTCAGTGACTCGAAAACTTAATCCACAAATATAAACTAAAACCACTAATTATTAATTAGTTGATTAATCAAAAACATAAAACAAAAAAAAAATACTTAAACTAAAATTAAAAACTAAATTAAGTAATTAAGTAAAATGAGATTGGAATATTATTTAAATTTAGATGATACATTCAAATTACAGAATTAAATTATTATTATACACATTAATTAATAAATTAGATTAAGGTTAAACTAAATTGAAAATATTAAAATAAAAGATTAAAGTTAATTTTTTTTAAATATATTAATTAAAGGGACAATGGTGAGTAAGAGTGTACTACATCAATGACTTAACGAGTCACCGACAATGATAAAAGTGCAGTGTTGCTGAGACCGACAAACAATTGTCGATGAGTCAAAAACTAAAAAAATTGAAAAAGTAAAGAATGAGCCACCGACACCCAACTAAATTAATTTTTTTAACTATAAATATGAAATTAAAACATTATGGAAATTAAATATTTAAAAATCTAAATTAATTGATTAATTAACTGGGTGAAGGCTTAAAATTAAACACACGTTATTTTATCAAATTAAAACTGGAATTCTTAACTTATATTAAAAACTGACTAAATTATTAAACTGAATAATTAATAAAGTTAATTTACTTTAATCGATCTAAATTAAAAGAAATAATGTTAAATTAAAAACTAAACTAATTAAATGCAAATAAAATGATTAAATTTTTAATTAATATAATTTTCCTATTATTAAAAGGTTAATCAGATTAAAACCAAAAAACTAATTGATAAATTAATAGTCTAGAAAAATAAGTAGGACTAAATTAATTATTTTAAATGCTAAAATTACATTATTAATTATAAAAAATGATTAATTAATAAATTTAATTATAAAAAATACAAAAGTTCATAAATTAAGTAAAAAGTGTCAAATAAATTAATTAAATCATTAAAAATCCAATAAAAAGATTTGGAAAACTATGTAAAATAAATTCCACATCAATACACATGACATTCTCCCATGCCGCACTCGTGCACATCATTAGCACTAGGCATAGAATCCAAAACTAAATTGATCGGTAGTGTTATAACACTTGATCCCTTTGAAACATCACCCCCAACATCGGGATAAATCAAGATTCCTCTATTACCCAGGTCACTTTCTTCCAAAGATGACCTAAGAACGTAGTGTAAAAACTCAATGATTTAACAATTTCTACTGAAATAATATAGATTATTGCACCATTTTAACAACTTAAAGGGTACTACATGTATCGATGCGCACTACCCAAAGATTTCATCAACATAACGGAACATCACATGTTTCTATACATAGGCCTATCTTTCCTATCCAACCTAGTATCTAATGGTCCATATAAAAGATTTATCCTAGAGTCTCATTAGGCCATATGAATGTTAATCTGGATAACGACCTCCTGAGTCATTCATCACTGAAGGAGTAGAAGGTTCATATGACCTAATAAGAATTTGACCATTACCTAGGCACGTCTAACATACAAAACTGGATAATTACATGATTCTCACTCCCTCAAGAAGGCTCAAATTACCAAAAAAACACCCCTCTATTCGGGGTGTGTTGTCTCATCACTAAGAGTCCTTATTGGGACAAACGACACCCAAACAATACCTCGTGTGAGAAATTATTAATAAGTATTTAACAAAGTTTAAATTTATGAGGGTGTTACCTACCCTAGGCTAGAACCTTACATAAACATTAAGCATTGTACTTGATCCTGAACCTGCAACCACTAGGTCTGTTTAGGTACCCTAGTGTAATGGCGACCAGAACAAGTTTTGAGATATGCTCAGTAAGTCATCACCAAAGGTGTCTAATGCGATCCAGTCTGTGGATATAAAATAGAGCAGTGTGCAGCTATATAAACAATAAATAAATAATTAAATAAAAATAAGTTGGGTCTAGGTTCCTCAAAGGACACCTAGTCATCTATACCTGTTTTGGTCTATACTAAAATATCTCTGAATATGCGTCACCATGTATATAGGTATGTATGTACATATATACACTATATACATAATAAAACAAATATATATATATATATATTCATATAGATATGTGGTGAAACTCAAGTTTCTCTGTAAAATACAGGAATCCCATATTATAAATAAGGGCCACCATGTGGGGGATAAATTAATTGGAGTCCTGAATCTAAAAGAAACTCGGTATGGTATTTTTTCCCTACCATGATGGATGGAGGGAAGAAGGCACATGGTTGGCATGATAGGGAAGGAATAATGACTCATAATATAGAGGGAAAAAATACAGAGGAACATGTAGAGGATTCCGACAACTCTCTGATGGAAACGAAGAAGGTAAATTCCACACTTGTGGATGAAAACAAGGAGATAAAACAAAAAAACACTACTATAAATATTCCCTTTAACCACACACAAAAGACTTCTAACAGTGCTAAAAAATCTTGTTTATCCTCATTGTTGTTACGGGGGGGGGGGCTTTATCAACACTTTCAGAAGAGATGATAAAGGAGGTCCTTTATCAGTGCTAGAAATAACACTGATAAAGGCCCCACCTACTGCAGTGTGTTGTTTATATAACAACACACTAAAGTAACCTATAACCAGTACATAAAATATATAATTGAAAAGAAATAAATTTTATATCACTAATACTAAAAAACACTTCTATATACATTTGAAACAATGTTTTTTATAATTACATTTACAATTACTATCCATAAACATTTAAAAACATAAATGTTTATCGTCTTTGGAACCCATGATCCCCTCTCAAAAAAATCCTCCCATGGTATCAGTTTCAGAACAAATCACCTCAAATCGAGAAAAATATTTCACCTATATAAGAATACAAATAACATGTTAGTAATATTATAAAGAAATAAATTAAACATTAATATGAAAGAATACATTACTAAAATGTTAACTTTAAATATAAAGACACATGAAGTTATAATGGTCAAAACATAAATTGTAATGAGGTGTGGTTGATTCCAAAACGTCAAAAATGAGTTATGGATCATTGTTCTAAAGTATCAAAACAATCAGAATTCATTTTATCAGTTTTGATTATGTCAATTGTTATTTTTAATGAAATCAATTTCAATTTTAAATAAATTCAAACTTGGAGTTATATCGGTCAAACCATATGTGGGATTAAGGTGTAGCTAATTCCTAAACATGAAAAATTACTTATGGATCATTTTAAAAAAATGTGAAAACAATTCGAATAGATTTTCTTGATTTTTAGTGTGTCACTTGTGTTTTTCACTAAAATGTCTTTTCAAACTGGAAGCACGTACATTGAGTCATAATGGTCATATAATGTGACGATCTGATATGATATTTCTTCCTACACATCACAAATTACTTGTGAATTGATTTCCTAAATTATCTAGACAATCAAAGATCATTCTCTTGGTTTTGAATGAGTGACACATGTTTTGAACTGAAATGTCAATTTTAATCTCATAATGAACACTTTGAGTCATACCAGTCACACCGTGCGTCATATTGAGGTACGGGTGATTCCTATATGTCAAAAAGGACTCATGGATCATTTTATTAAAGTTAAAAATCAATCAGAATTTGTTTTATTGGGTTTCATTATATCAGTTGTTCTTTTTTAAAAATTAATGTCAATTTAAAATAAAAACACACACTTGGAGCCATATGGATCACACCATGTTTCATATTGAGGTCAGGTTGATTAGTACACATCAAAAACGACTCATGGTTCATTTTCATAATGTATCTAAACAATTCAAATTAATTTTCTTAGTCTTCATTATGTCACTAGTTATTTTTCCTAAAATTGATGTTAATTTTAAATAAAAGGACACACCTGTAGTAATTCCAATCACACCATCAATCATATTGAGGTGCGGTTTATTCCCACACATTAAAAATGACTCAAGGGTCATTTTACTAAAGTATCAAAACAATCCAAATTTATTTGCTCAATTTTTAGTATGTCAATTTTTCTTTTTACTAAAATTAATGTCAATTTTAAATAAAAAGTCATATTTGGAGTCATACTAGTAACACCGTACATTGGATTGAGGTTCGGGTGATACCTACACATCAAAAAATGACTTATGGATTGCTTTCCTAAAGTATCAAACCAATATAAATTCATTTTCTTGGTTTTTAGTATGTCACTTGTTCTCTTTACTAAAATTAATGTTAATTTTAAATAAAAATACACACTTAGAGTTATACCGGTAACACCATGCATCAAATTGATGTGGGGTTGATTCCTATGCATTATAAATGAATTATGAATCATTTTATTAAATTTTAAAAACACTCAGAATGCATTTTCTTGGTTTTCTATATGTCACATATTCTTTTTACTAAAATTAATGTTAATTTAAAATAAATTGACACACTGGGAATTATATCGGTCACACCGTGCATCATATTGAGGTACAACAGATTCTTACATGTCAAAAATAACTTATGGATCATTTTACTATAGTATAAAAACAATATGAACGTGTTTTCTCCATTTTTAGTTTGTCACTTGTGTTTTTAATAAAATTTCATTTGAAACTAGAAACACACACTTTGATACATACCGGTCCCATCATGTGTCAGTTTGACATGAGACCGCTTCCTATACATCAAAAATGGATTATGAATAATTATCTTATATTATCAAGACAATTCTAGGTGAATCTGATTTCTACATGTTCCAAATGACTTATAGATCATTTTCCTCAAGTATCAAAACATTCTGAACTGCCAATGTTACCATTCTTTACATTGTCTTTCTTTGTCTAACTACCAACACTGCATATTGAGTTGATGTTCTTAGTTGAAAAATGTTATTCTACTCTTATAGTTTTCAAAAACGAGAATGTTTTTTTAGCTAAGAAAATCAACTCCATATGCAGTGTTGGTAGATCTAAAAATAAAAGAAATGGAAAGTATGGTAACATTGGTAAAAAGGAACATTTTATTTCTTTTAGGGCTTGTTACAGATAGCTGAAACCAAAATACGACTTCCAAAAAGTTCTGTGAAAAAAACTAAATAATTATTTGATAAAAATGATAGGGAAAATAATTTAAAAATATTATATAAAATGTGGAAAAAATTAATTAAACAAATATTATGAATTCACCATTTGATGATGGTTTTATAAATTATAACCTCGTATTTGATGCCTTTTCATTTCGCCTTAATAATTTTTACCAACAATGTAACACTACTTCATTCCTTTTTTGCATTATTGATTCTTTATTACATACCATTTACTAAGATTCAATCTCTTCAATATGTTATTCCCCTAGATTGGTAGCATCATCATGTGCAGAAGGTCGTTGTTCCTCTACACTGGGAGCAACAACGAGTTGAAAAACCTATTATTCCTCTACACTGGGAGCAGCAGTTGTAACACCCCAAGATTTCATAGTGTGTTATTTCTTCAAAATAATTCAATAACTTGCACTACACGCAACACTGAGTTCAATCACACCATGACTTACAAAAAAAAAGCCATTCAAAAGAGGTTATGAATAGTATTATCTAAATTTTAAACTTTATATAATCCTTATAATTTTAGAATCCATATTATGAGTTTCTTAGATATAATGCAAGAGCAAATTCATTTTCAGTATTGCACTTTTATCAACTTTTAATAGTGAACCCTTTTTAAATACAATATTTTAAACTTTTTGACTAAATGGGGACATCAAAAATTTAAAATGAAACATCTCAAGCTTCTACGGTACGCTTCTCTTTGAATAATGTGATAGCGTGTGTTGTATGCAACACCGAGTTCTAACAACCAATTAAACTAGCCGTTATGAATAGTAATAACTACTTTTTGAAATTATATATATTTTATATTTCAAAATGGACTTCATTTTTGGATTTAGAATATCAAAATTAGCCTAGGGTGAAATTTTGGTACTTTTCGGATAACTTTTATATTTTGATGAATAGTGAAAATTACTAAATTTTAATTAAAAACAACTTTTTTAATCAAAATAATTAATATTGATAAATTATAAATTTGAGTGGTTTTAAAGTATATTTAGAATATATTTTTACCATTTAATATAATGTTGGTCATTGGACATAATTTTACAATTAAACCAAACATAAACAAGTGTCAATCTTTTGATAGTTATTATCTCTTAAAAACACGCTTTTTGTTTTGACAGCGGGAATTAATTTTAAATTAATTTCTGCCACTTCTGTGTTTTGAATTTAGGAAAATGGATTCCATATTTGGAATCAGTATGTTCAAATTGTGTAAATAGGTAACTTTTATTTTTAGACATTTTGAATAATTACTGCGGTAAATATTTTATTTACCATGGTTAAGGGTAAATCTGGTAAATAAGGGTTAAAAAATAATATTATAATAATACTAAATTACCCTAAAACGTGTCTTAACCCTATTGGTTAATACATGGTCGACCATGGGCATCTTTTTGTCAATTTTGGGACCCCATGGATCCACTTGTAAGTGAGAATGACACTTTATTTTAATTAAGTTAAAATGAATACAAAAATGACACAAGCATATATCTTTTAGAAAAACAATTTTTACATAGGGTTATATATGTTGGATTTTAGATTATAAATATTCATTAGAAGGATAAAAAGATTTCCTACATAATGATATTTTATTTATAATTTTTAGACATTAAATAATTTATTTTATTTATGACACAATGATGATGCAGTAATTACTATAATAGTGAAAAATTAAAATAATTGATATTATAAATACCCAAATAAATATAATATGAAACTTTTAATGAATTAAACTAATTTTCTAGGATAATATGATATATTAGGATTGATTTAATTGACTTTGTTAGAAGTAATCAATCTGTTATGAGTTTCACAAAAATCAACTATTGAATAGTGTCAAAATTGACATAAAAGAGTTCTTAAAACAAATATTATATTATTAATTGATATTAAATTCCTAAAAATCTAAGGTTCGGCCAAGAGACTTATATCATGATAGGTTCATAATTAATGGACCACTTGGGGGTCGATTGGATGTATATAGTAAGTTTATTAACCATATTATATAAAAATACAAAGAGACATTGTAAAAGTGAAACTAATTAACATAGAGTTAATACTTAAAGATAAGGTTAATATAAGTACCCAAACCTGTCTAAATTCTATTGGTTGAGTTGTTTTCGACCCATCCCCACCTTAAACTTTGAATAGTCAACTTTGGAGCCATTGGAAACCGATTATGAATTTATTATAAACTAATATCTCTAGCTTTTCCAAAGGTGCCCCTCACCCCTCTTATAAAAGGGCACTCCTCCTTCCCATTTCTTCACACATTCAAAGCCTTTTGGTTCGGCCAAACTCTGCCCAAATACTCTCCCAACATCCCTCACTACAACCTAGAGGCCTTAGTTTGATCAGAAATCCAACCTAAGGAGCCCTTTTGATCAAATCAAAAGGAAGAACCCGAAGAAGAGGTAATGATTTCACCACCCTTTTCTAAGTTCATTTCTTCTTCCACTTCTTCTTCCTTTGTTGTTACCATTATAAAATAATAAATCCAGTATCATATATATACTGTGATGTTATTATAAATATGGTACAACCATATTCAGTATTCTATCCACCCTTTGAATAACATGTCACCATACGTGCGTACGTACGGCTTACCGTCTCCACGTCGTGGTGTAATTATTATTCAATATAATATTATTTGGATGGGTATAATAATGATGTGTAACTCATGTAAATAATAAATATAACATGTTAATTATTCTGTATATATGATATACCATCCATTTATATATTATATTAATATCAAAAGAATGATATTGTCGCTCGTGCGTACGTACGGACTACCGTCTCCACGAACGCGATGAGATTCATTCTCCCTCGTATCCATTCAAGTATAATTATCATTTGATGATTTAAAAATGATGTTTAAGGACTTGATATCATTCTGATTATGAATAAGATATAATATATCCATTACAAACATGTCTTACGTAACCAAACATTTAAGAAGAACGAATCGATTATCACCCGAAACGACGATAATACTAAGATATTATGTTAAAAGATCATATATGATATCATATTAATATATATGATTCTTGTATAATTTAATAACAATTATTTCACCATTATACAGGATGTTAACCTACCCCAACCAAAGAAAAGTACAAGGTAAGGGGTTTTCATCTCACTCCTTATTCTCGTGAGATTCATGTCATATTGCCACCATCACCTTTTGTGTGGTGTATGTACTGTCCATAATTATATTCTTTGTGTAATACACTCTAATTTATGTGTATTTACATATTCATTGTATGATACCTCTTTCATGGGTTGTATGTTTCATAAGTTACCAAATTGGTAAGGGTTATTTCACAATCTCTTCATTATCCGAGGTTGTTTATACGTAATAATCTACTGGGATCTCGTTATCATCCACATCCATGTTTCTTCAAAATGTATTTCAAAACATTTTTAATATTTAAAAGAATATGGTTTAAAGTCATTTATACCCTTGTTTGACTTTTTATAAGAGGTTTATGAGGGAATCTTTCCGTCGTTTTCCAAACAAGGTGCTTTTTAACCTTTTCGACAGAATTAAGATAAGAATGTTTTTTTAACTTATACGGCGGGTGCGGTTATTTTCCGCCGTTATAAAATCGTCAAAGCTTCCCTTACAATCTTATAAGATTATTTTCAAAGAAAATGTTTTATTTTATATGGATCTTAAATGATTTCAAAATAAAAGGAGATATTTCTTTAAAAAGAATTTTGATTTCATCTATGTCAACATCCTTTGATGGATTTTAAGATTATTTGAAGTTGATTTATTATGATAAAAAACTTCTATATTGTTTTGAAGGTTTTGTGATATGTTTGACTGTGGATGTGATATTTTTATACCATTCATAGTTTATGGTGAAAGTATTGACATTTCGTATGCTAGTTCCAATAAGAATGTTTATGTTATATTTCAACCTTTACTTTATATGAATGTGTTGGAAAAGTATGTTCCAGGTTGGGGACTGGTTAAAGTAAGCCCTCCAGGTTGGGGACTGGTAAAAGTAAGCCCTCCAGGTTAGGGACTGGTAAAAGTAAGCCCTCCGGTTTGGTCTCCGGTTATTAGAGGCACTCCGGGTTGGTGTCCGGTTATTAGAGGCACTCCGGGTTGGTGTCCGGTTATTAGAGGCACTCCGGGTTGGGTTCCGATTACAGTTAGCCCCAAGGTCTTGGGACGAGGCCTTGAAAAGAAATTAAAGTTTAGCATTATGCATTCCAACATTATGAAAGTGGTTATTGATTTTTGCATGTGATTATTCGATTAGTAGAATATCCATGTGAATAAGTAAATGACATTATTTCATTTTATTTATGCCATACCATGTTGAAAGTTCATGTTTGAAAGGCTTTTGTTTTAGTTATACATTGCCTTAAATGTTTATTCTTATTTATGAAAGTTTCCACTATATTGTTATCCTTACTGGGCATTTGAGCTCACCCCTTTTTTATGTTTTATTTTTCCCAGGATGTGAAGAAGTAAGTTATGAATGACCTTCAGGGATATTATGAGGGGATTATAGTGTGGACGGTGGAAACATTATGTTGTTGTAGTAGTTTTTCATTTTATGATGTAATGTAAAACTTATGAAATATATCTAGTGTTTCCAAGGCTACTAAACCAATCGGTCTTTCGAGATTTGATCCTTCTTGTGATCATGCCAATGTTACGAAGTAATGCACCGACTCTGGGTAGCTGGGGTCGGGGCGTTACAGTTGGTATCAGAGGAAGTTTAGTACAAACCTTGGAAGCTAGATTTAGATAAACTCTGATTAGAGCACGTAGACCTAAGATGAACTTTGAGGATTAGTATAGAAGAACTTCCTAGAATTTTGGTATTGTAGAGATTTTGTGAGTTTTCCGAGCAATACATCCCTGTCTGGATACGAGCAGGTAGAGGCGGCTCTGGCACAAATGTACCTAGGGGTAAAACCCGAAAACACCGCTTTGAGCTAGACTCGAACGGGAACTGGTGCACGACAACGGGCCTTGCTGCACTCTTGGTTACGACACTCCCGGGGGATATGCTTAGGATAACTCTCATTTTCTTTACAAATCATTATGAAGGGTTTATGAGTATATACTTCCTCAAAGAAAACATTTTTATGATTATGGATTATATCCATAAATAGTTCAATTTATGTTAAGTGTTTTATAAGTATGGGATTATGTATTTTGATTCATAAACTGATCTTGTGTATGCCATTGTTTAGAAATGGCGCCCAGTAGAAGGAATGAGAACTCCAGAAATGCACATGATGCAAAGAGAAGGAAGGATCATATATTTCATGGTCTTAAGCTAGAATTTATAAGAGAAATAGTCTCCCATGTATTATCATCATATGAGGAAATAATATCATGTGTTGATAAGATAAGTAAAGAGTTTACTGAGTCCTATGGCTTTGAAGGGTAGCAAGAGAAGAAAAGGATGGAAGAGAGAAAGATGGATAAAGGGATGAGGGAAAAGAAGAATTTTCCCATATGTGGTAACTGTGGAAAGAAACACCCTGGAACTTGCCTGAAAGGAATGGGAGTTTGTTATAAGTGTGGAGGAAAAGGGCACAAAGTACATGACTGCAAGGGTAAGAAAATGGTTTCAAATGTACAATGCTACATTTGCAAGGAGTTTGGACACTACGCGAATCTATGTCCCAGTCATCAGACTATGCCGCAAATGATGCTATTGGATAATAATCATGTTATGATACTACCACAGATGAAGAGGAATGATTAGAGTTATTATGTTGATTATATCAATTGAGTGTTGTATCAACAATGTACTTGTTATAATAATTATGGAGTATATAAGGATTGTACTGCAGTACTATTTCATTAAGGACTTGAGATGGTGTGGAACAAAGAAAAGTGACTCAGTAGCAGGTTAAATGTTTGGAAAATATATGGTTGAGAGAAAGATAACCCATAATATAGTTTTGATACTGAGGTAGTGATTTTAGAATAATACATGATTGATTTGGATAAATTATATTGGATATTATTGACTACCTTGAAGCTGATTAATGATTTGTATATTCCATCATTGTTGGGGTTTAAAACATTTTTGGATTAATGAAGTATATCCAGCATTCTATATGGAATAAGGGAACATGAATGTAATCAATAAGGAATATGGTAATACATGATGAAGGTATTCATATTCTATTACGGGGTAAAAAGGATCTATATTATGTTTACCTTCCTTATAAATGTTGGACTGTGAGTTTGGATAGAAGTATTTTGGATAGTTCTAGTTTGGATTATTTTGGATTTCCATAAAAGGAAAACCTGGAGGTCGGGCGGCAACCCGTCGCGTCCGGCAAGACTGCGAGACTTGAACCCGCAACCGAAGGGCGACAAGGGTGTATCACCTACCACTGGCCCACGAGATGTCCTGGATTAAATAATGTTGTTTTTATTAAAAGATCTTGTAGATGAATTATAAATTCCTTTATTTTGGAACCCTATACGAATAGTGTAAATAGAATTTTTTTTACATTCTATTATCTTTTAGAGTGAAAGATGAGTTTGTGGTAGAAATTTATTAATGGATAAAACTATAATTATAAAGTAAGTATATCTCCTTATGATCTTAGCCAATCTCATAAATAAATTCCTCAATATTAAGAAAAGAAACTTAGAACAAAAATGTTTTCCTAGATGGTACCTTAAATCATCACTAATTTATGGATTTGGGATTGTTGGCTTTTTCATAGCCATGTTCTCTACCAGTATCCATCAGATAATTGATGGTTAGATTTTTCTTCCATATCCATATTTTCCTACATGGAACCCTAGTATGAGTTATTTTCGGTAATCTTCATACTTTCGACTCTTTATTTTAAATAGAGGCCTCATTAGTTCATTTTTCGATGTGGGATTTCAACTAAGATATTTTGAAACATAAAAAATGTGTTATTCTAATACCCTATGTTTTGTTGAACCGATGGTATTTCAAATCATCATAGATTGATGAATTTAAGGACCTCAATTTTATACTTGTTTGTGATTGATGACCTCAATCACTACCTATAAATATTTACGTTTTTCCTCCAATTATATGTCTCAAATTGCTACCAATGTTCTCCTAATCGAGATCATAATTTGGTGGTGACCCTTTCATTTCTCTTTTCCTCATATTAAGACTAAATTTTAGTAACCCAATTTCCGATGTGGGTTTTCCCACAAATATATTACCTATTTTCAACCTTTTATTTTCGAAGAACAATTTCAAATTGCGAGGACGCAATTTATTGAAGGAGGGGAGAATGTAACACCCCAAGATTTCATAGTGTGTTATTTCTTCAAAATAATTCAATAACTTGCACTACACGCAACACTGAGTTCAATCACACCATGACTTACAAAAAAAAAAGCCATTCAAAAGAGGTTATGAATAGTATTATCTAAATTTTAAACTTTATATAATCCTTATAATTTTAGAATCCATATTATGAGTTTCTTAGATATAATGCAAGAGCAAATTCATTTTCAGTATTGCACTTTTATCAACTTTTAATAGTGAACCCTTTTTAAATACAATATTTTAAACTTTTTGACTAAATGGGGACATCAAAAATTTAAAATGAAACATCCCAAGCTTCTACGGTACGCTTCTCTTTGAATAATGTGATAGCGTGTGTTGTACGCAACACCGAGTTCTAACAACCAATTAAACTAGCCGTTATGAATAGTAATAACTACTTTTTGAAATTATATATATTTTATATTTCAAAATGGACTTCATTTTTGGATTTAGAATATCAAAATTAGCCTAGGGTGAAATTTTGGTACTTTTCGGATAACTTTTATATTTTGATGAATAGTGAAAATTACTAAATTTTAATTAAAAACAACTTTTTTAATCAAAATAATTAATATTGATAAATTATGAATTTGAGTGGTTTTAAAGTATATTTAGAATATATTTTTACCATTTAATATAATGTTGGTCATTGGACATAATTTTACAATTAAACCAAACATAAACAAGTGTCAATCTTTTGATAGTTATTATCTCTTAAAAACACGCTTTTTGTTTTGACAGCGGGAATTAATTTTAAATTAATTTCTGCCACTTCTGTGTTTTGAATTTAGGAAAATGGATTACATATTTGGAATCAGTATGTTCAAATTGTGTAAATATGTAACTTTTATTTTTAGACATTTTGAATAATTACTGCGGTAAATATTTTATTTACCATGGTTAAGGGTAAATATGGTAAATAAGGGTTAAAAAAATAATATTATAATAATACTAAATTACCCTAAAACGTGTCTTAACCCTATTGGTTGATACATGGTCGACCATGGGCATCTTTGTGTCAATTTTGGGACCCCATGGATCCACTTGTAAGTGAGAATGACACTTTATTTTAATTAAGTTAAAATGAATACAAAAATGACACAAGCATATATCTTTTAGAAAAACAATTGTTACATAGGGTTATATATGTTGGCTTTTAGATTATAAATATTAATTAGAAGGATAAAAATATTTCCTACATAATGATATTTTATTTATAATTTTTAGACATTAAATAATTAATTTTATTTATGACACAATGATGATGCAGTAATTACTATAATAGTGAAAAATTAAAATAATTGATATTATAAATACCCAAATAAATATAATATGAAACTTTTAATGAATTAAACTAATTTTCTAGGATAATATGATATATTAGGATTGATTTAATTGACTTTTTTCGAAGTAATCAATCTGTTATGAGTTTCACAAAAATCAACTATTGAATAGTGTCAAAATTGACATAAAAGAGTTCTTAAAACAAATATTATATTATTAATTGATATTAAATTCCTAAAAATCTAATGTTCGGCCAAGAGACTTATATCATGATAGGTTCATCATTAATGGACCACTTGGGGGTCGCTTGGATGTATATAGTAAGTTTATTAACCATATTATATAAAAATACAAAGAGACATTGTAAAAGTGAAACTAATTAACATAGAGTTAATACTTAAAGATAAGGTTAATATAAGTACCCAAACCTGTCTAAATTCTATTGGTTGAGTTGTTTTCGACCCATCCCCACCTTAACCTTTGAATATTAAACTTTGGAGCCATTGGAAACCGATTATGAATTTATTATAAACTAATATCTCTAGCTTTTCCAAAGGTGCCCCTCACCCCTCTTATAAAAGGGCACTCCTCCTTCCCATTTCTTCACACATTCAAAGCCTTTTGGTTCGGCCAAACTCTGCCCAAATACTCTCCCAACATCCATCACTACAACCTAGAGGCCTTAGTTTGATCAGAAATCCAACCTAAGGAGCCCTTTTGATCAAATCAAAAGGAAGAACCCGAAGAAGAGGTAATGATTTCACCACCCTTTTCTAAGTTCATTTCTTCTTCCAATTCTTCTTCCTTTGTTGTTACCATTCTAAAATAATAAATCCAGTATCATATATATACTGTGATGTTATTATAAATATGGTACAACCATATTCAGTATTCTATCCACCCTTTGAATAACATGTCACCATACGTGCGTACGTACGGCTTACCGTCTCCACGTCGTGGTGTAATTATTATTCAATATAATATTATTTGGATGGGTATAATAATGATGTGTAACTCATGTAAATAATAAATATAACATGTTAATTATTCTGTATATATGATATACCATCCATTTATATATTATATTAATATCAAAAGAATGATATTGTCGCTCGTGCGTACGTACGGACTACCATCTCCACGAACGCGATGAGATTCATTCTCCCTCGTATCCATTCAAGTATAATTATCATTTGATGATTTAAAAATGATGTTTAAGGACTTGATATCATTCTGATTATGAATAAGATATAATCTATCCATTACAAACATGTCTTACGTAACCAAACATTTAAGAAGAACGAATCGATTATCACCCGAAACGACGATAATACTAAGATATTATGTTAAAAGATCATATATGATATCATATTAATATATATGATTCTTGTATAATTTAATAACAATTATTTCACCATTATACAGGAGTTTAACCTACCCCAACCAAAGAAAAGTACAAGGTAAGGGGTTTTCATCTCACTCCTTATTCCCGTGAGATTCATGTCATATTGCCACCATCACCTTTTGTGTGGTGTATGTACTGTCCATAATTATATTCTTTGTGTAATACACTCTAATTTATGTGTATTTACATATTCATTGTATGATACCTCTTTCATGGGTTGTATGTTTCATAAGTTACCAAATTGGTAAGGGTTATTTCACAATCTCTTCATTATCCGAGGTTGTTTATACGTAATAATCTACTGGGATCTCGTTATCATCCACATCCATGTTTCTTCAAAATGTATTTCAAAACATTTTTAATATTTAAAAGAATATGGTTTAAAGTCATTTATACCCTTGTTTGACTTTTTATAAGAGGTTTATAAGGGAATCTTTCCGTCGTTTTCCAAAGAAGGTGATTTTTAACCTTTTCGACAGAATTAAGATAAGAATGTTTTTTTAACTTATACGGCGGGTGCGGTTATTTTCCACCGTTATAAAATCGTCAAAGCTTCCCTTACAAGCTTATAAGATTATTTTCAAAGAAAATGTTTTATTTTATATGGATCTTAAATGATTTCAAAATAAAAGGAGATATTTCTTTAAAAAGAATTTTGATTTCATCTATGTCAACATCCTTTGATGGATTTTAAGATTATTTAAAGTTGATTTATTATGATACAAAACTTCTATATTGTTTTGAAGGTTTTGTGATATGTTTGACTGTGGATGTGCTATTTTTATACCATTCATAGTTTATGGTGAAAGTATTGACATTTCGTATGCTAGTTCCAATAAGAATGTTTATGTTATATTTCAACCTTTACTTCATATGAATGTGTTGGACAAGTATGTTCCAGGTTGGGGACTGGTTAAAGTAAGCCCTCCAGGTTGGGGACTGGTAAAATTAAGCCCTCCAGGTTAGGGACTGGTAAAAGTAAGCCCTCCGGTTTGGTCTCCGGTTATTAGAGGCACTCCGGGTTGGTGTCCGGTTATTAGAGGCACTCCGGGTTGGTGTCCGGTTATTAGAGGCACTCCGGGTTGGGTTCCGGTTACAGTTAGCCCCAAGGTCTTGGGACGAGGCCTTGAAAAGAAATTAAAGTTTAGCATTATGCATTCCAACATTATGAAAGTGGTTATTGATTTTTTCATGTGATTATTCGATTAGTAGAATATCCATGTGAATAAGTAAATGGCATTATTTCATTTTATTTATGCCATACCATGTTGAAAGTTCATGTTTGAAAGGCTTTTGTTTTAGTTATACATTGCCTTAAATGTTTATTCTTATTTATGAAAGTTTCCACTATATTGTTATCCTTACTGGGCATTTGAGCTCACCCCTTTTTTATGTTTTATTTTTCCCAGGATGTGAAGAAGTAAGTTATGAATGACCTTCAGGGATATTATGAGGGGATTATAGTGTGGACGGTGGAAACATTATGTTGTTGTAGTAGTTTTTCATTTTATGATGTAATGTAAAACTTATGAAATATATCTAGTGTTTCCAAGGCTACTAAACCAATCGGTCTTTCGAGATTTGATCCTTCTTGTGATCATGCCAATGTTACGAAGTAATGCACCGACTCTGGGTAGCTGGGGTCGGGGCGTTACAGCAGTAGGTTGAGAAACCTATGGTTCCTCAGGATTGAGATCACCAACATGTAAAAAAGACATTATCTATAGAATTGGTTTAATATTTAATTTAGATTTCATAAATTCAATAGCAAACATATAATAACATTAGGTAACATAGTTTATATTTCAAAAAAATATTACCTGATTATTGAACTCAATTTTTTAAAAGGTTCAATGAAATTTGTCCCCTCTATAGTGTATCCAAATACCTTCATTGTGATCTCTTCTAACTTACAAAACCCCGTCTACATTGGGAACACTGTAAAATAATTTCAACATCCCAATGAAAGTGTCATCCTTAGTTGAATTTTCATATGACCCTTCAGTGGATTTGGTCGATAACAGAACAATTGACCCCATTTGGTTTGTGGGATCTAGAATATAAAATAATTACACTACTTGTGATTCTATTATAAATGGGTCATCTTTGTACCCTTCCTTACTATAATCCACTTTCACGAATCCCAATTCATCTATTTTAACATCACTTCTGTAATCAACCCACTTGCATTGAAAAATTGGCACGTGGAATGTTGTATAATCCAAATCCCACATTTGTTTGATGATGCCAAGGTATGAAATATTCATATAAATTGGATTTCCATCATTAATATTAGAACCATTAATCACATCATCCACAACTATAACTACTGTATTTTTCATAATACAACCTTCATCATGTTCATTTCTATAGAACTTATAATCATTAATTACATAACCATTGTAAGATAAAACATACAGAGTTAGTCCTATGACTAGCCATCTAATTTGTTCTAAAACTGAATCTATATTTTCATTTGACTCCTTAAAAACATGGTCTCAAAACCATCCTATAAATTGTTGATTATGTGTATTTGATATCCATCTTTCAACCCTTGATGGATTCAAATGCCTAATATTTTATCTGTGGGTTTCAACATATGGGGAAACCTCAAAATTATTATGCAAAACATAAAGGTGGGATTGATCCTAACCAGTAATATTGATTGTGACGAGATATATTCTATAAATTATTTCACCCACAAGCCACCCAATGTGATGATATTTCGGTAGAACAATACTTTCCACACTGGATAGGTTGTCGGTACAGAATTAAACTGCTTCCTCAACAATATATTTCTCTAAAATAAAACCCTCTACTTGACTTCAGTTTTTGACATACCCTTTAAAAATATTCATATACCATTCAATGGGGTAGATCCATCTATAGTTTATAGGACCACATAGTCAAATATCTCTCACCAAGTGAACCGTCATGTGAACCATCTTATCAAACAATGATGGTGGGAAAAACATTTCTAATTCACATAATATGACTTCAATTTACATTTCCATAGTCGAAAATTTATCAAGGTCTATAACATTGTTGCATAGAGATTTGAAAAATAAATAGAGCTTTGTTAATGTATGAAATACATTCTTGGAAAAAATTCATCATAAAGCTACATGAATTTGGTCTTTCATAAAAACATGGAAGCCATGTGATTTCAAAAACATTAACTTTAAATCCTTCATTAACATGATATTCTTGATATTCAATGAATAACCCTATGGAATATTTATATCATTCAAGAAGTTAAAAAAATAATATCTATCATGCATGGAAAGAGTGTAAGCAACTAGAGGAAGAAAAGTTTTTTTCACCCTTTACTGGAACCAACACTTCCTATATTTCTATGTCAACCATGTGCAACATAACTTTAATTCCATCCTTTGATTTTCTGGGTTCATTTAGTAACGTTCTAATTACACTATCACATACATTTTTTTCAACATGCATAACATTAAGAAAATATACGACGTATAGAAAATTCTAGTATGGAAATTCAAAAAAAAACCGATCTCTTTTTCCAACCGATTTTTGTAAGGTTATTTGAAAAATGTTTTCCAAAATTAGTGTCCATATATTTTAATTTCTCAAGTATTTGATACCTTTTTAGTGGATACGATGTTGTACATTATTTTTAACTTCCATCAAATTACGTCTTCTAAGATCGGTAATTATGTCTTCTGGGTAGAAATCTACGATGTCCTATAAACACAGCCTTTGATGATTGTTTCAACCTAATTGACTGTGTACCTTTTTTTTCAAATGGGACACCCTTGAATTCCTTTAATACTATGTATCAATAAATTTCCATAAGTAGGAAAGTCATTTTTCATCCCATATAACATGGATCTCAATACGAAATATTTATTTCCTTAAGCATCATACAACGTAACACCTGAATCCCACAATAATTCCAAATCATCGATCAATGGAGCCAAATAAACATCAATATCATTCCCCGATTTTTTTGGGTCCTGATATAATCATATATAGCATGATGTATTTTCATTTCATGTATAACCATAGTAGAAACTTAAAGTTTACCAACATAACCGGCCATGTACTATGAGCGCTTCTTTGAAAACCAAAAGGATTCACTCCATCCGTAGATAACACTAGAAAAAGTAACTCAGATAGTTTCCAAATTCAGGATACTCATGATCAATTCTATTCCACTAAAGAGAGTTGATTGGGTGATGAAGTTTCCCATTATTATTTATTGTATTTGTGTGCCATGTAAATTTCCTTATAGTCTCCTAACTTCCATATAGGCTCCTAAACCTTTGAATGATTGGAAAATACCATAAAACATTTATTGGACCCAATTCACCTTTCTTATATCAAGAAGAACCATAATTTGGGAATTATTTAAGTGATTTTAGGTCCTTGAGAAATAGTATACAATCAATTGGGTAGGCATGCATTCTTTTATAGATCATACCCATTGAATGTAGAATTAATTTAGCATCGTATGTAACATCTCGTTACGTTTTTAGGTACTTTATGATGTTTCTAGGTACCCCTGTTTTGGAGTAAAGACTTGGGTTGCGTTTGGGTGTACATTTAAAGAAAAAACTAGAGGTCGGGGTGTTGTGCATGGTTTGCGCACGGTTTGACAAACCGTGCGACCAAACCGTGCCAGCCTTGAAACCTGGGCAGAAGCTTCCGCACGGGTAGCGCACGGTTTGTAGAACCGTGTGGCCAAGCCGTGTGAGAAGGGTGGCCAAGGAAGTATCTCGCGCATGGTTACCGCACGGTCTGTCAAACCATGCATATGAACCATGCAGTCACTTAAAACTAGATCCTTAAATTGTGGATCTCATCCGTTTTGCCTCTAAGTGCTTTGTTTTCTCTCCCATGCGGCCCTAACTTGGGATTTTTCTTCTCCCAAGGTTAGAGAAGGCTCTACCATCTTTTTGAAGGCAATACAGAGGCTCCTCTTGGTGAATCGAAGTGGGATTATCAAGGTATGTGATCGTTCTTCTTCTTTCTTGATCGGTTTCTTAGATCTTCTTAGATCTACTTCTCCTCTTCCCTTGGTTTCTTAGATCTACTCCCATTATGGGTAGATCTAAGTGTGTAGTTTCCAAAATGATGAGTTTTGGTCTTGATCTTGCTAGGATAAGGTATCTAGGATGGGTTTTTGGAGAATCAACTAGGATTCTTGAGTTTTCTTCATCTGTTGTGGTTTTGGTTCAAACCCTTGAGGTAGGTGGTTTCGTCCCAACTTTCCAAATTGATTAACATTGTATTTTCTTGGTTTA
Source organism: Viscum album (assembly GCA_963277665.1). NCBI lineage: Eukaryota > Viridiplantae > Streptophyta > Magnoliopsida > Santalales > Viscaceae > Viscum > Viscum album. The sequence continues at coordinate 840,455,763 of OY728167.1, forward strand.
TTTCATTTTTTGATTTAAATACAATTGCTTAAGTTTGTTTTTAATTTATTTGATAAAAACTCAATTCCATTGAATTGAGATATTTGAAATGATTTTGGCATGGAAATTTGGAAAAACCCAATTCCATTGAATTGGGTGTGATTATGGAAATTGGCCGATTTAAATTGTTGAATTTAAATTGTGAATTTGATGGAAATGTTTTTCAATTAAATTGTTGAATTTAATTGTGGAAAAGAAATGTGTAATGATGGAATTGGTTTTGAATGGATTTCAAACTTATGAAAATGGCTTAAAATAATTTCATAGAAACCCATTGGTTTTATCTTGTGAAAAATGAATGTTTTTGAATAAAACCTGTTATGGTTTTAAATGGAATGTAGTTGGCACTTTTGAAATGGAAGAATGGGAATGATCGTATTTTATGCATTCTTAAAATAGTTTTCCCATCATGTAAGATCCCATGGTAGCCTTAGATAGTTAGTGAGTTATTTGGATACACTCTACGATACGAAAACGTTCTAAAACATACTTGCGGTGAGTCACGTCCCCGATGGGTTGGTGACGAGTATCCTTTGGCCAGTGTCATAGGGACATGTGTATACACATCTTGATGAGTTCACATAGAGAGTGTGGAATCCTATAACTGGTTAATACTATCGTATCTTTTGGAAGATGACCATGTTTCTCACCTGAATAGTTATATTTGTGATATAAATGTATGCCAATGATTTTGAACTGTTTACCATGCCTTCTGAATTTATATAAACTATTTTATATAAATGTTTTATTTAAGCCATTGTTTTAGAAATATTCCATCATTTTGTAAAGTCTTTGTTTAAAGTATTTATTTCCATCATTTGAAAATGAATACCATGATTTGTTGAAATATGATTTTGAAATTGCCAAACCAGTTTATTTGAAAATTGAAAGCTTTTGTTTGGATATTCTATTTTTGGAGTCTGTTATGGAATATTTGGTGGTATCCTACTAGGCTTAGGCTCACACCCTACTTTTTCCTTCGGGTGTTTGTAGAATTTATTCTTCCAGGATCGAGCAAAGGGAAGAGACCTTTTGGAGGTGGTTAAGCTGCTGATCTTTGGACTTGGTGAGTTGTGTCCTTAGGGACCTTGGGACTGTTTTCCCTTTACAGTACTTGGGTTGTAGTACTTTGTCCTATTGTGCCTCTTTTTTTCTGGTACATTACTCCCAGTGGAGTTTTATTTTGTTATGCATACTGTTTTGTTTTACTCTTGCTTCCGCATTCTTGTGGAAAATTGCTCCCACTTGTATGTTGTACGATGCCAGGTGCTAGTCGCCGACCCGTGGGGATCGGGAATGCCCTTCGGGTTATGTTAGGACCGGCTCGGTTATCAGGTTACCAGGGTACCCGGGATGATTCTTGACAAATTGGTATCAAAGGGGGGTTTTTAATCATCTTGCCTTGATGACAGTATGCATTTGAAATTTCTTGTTGGGACTTAGGAGGTATTTGCGATTGAGTGCCTGGCCAGCTCTCACCGTAATGAACCTTAAGTTTCTAGGGGTGGTTAGGGAAAGACAACTTGTGGATTAGTTCTAGTATTTTACCTATTTTGATTTGGATAGAGTGGAATCCAAATCTTGTTATTCCTTCTATTAAGAATAGTTTTCCTCATTACTCGGGTTGAGTGTTAATATAATGTCTTCTTTGTTGTCTGATGATGTTGTGTAGCATCATGCCTCCGAGAAGACATGGAAATCAGATCCAAAAGAGGCTGCTGCTGAATCTTAGAAGCGAATCCTCCTATGGATCCGAGTCTGGTTGATTTGATTGTTCATACTATCCATGCTCTGGGATAGGCACCACCTCCAATTCCTGTTCAGAATCCAGCTATAGATCCTCATAGTGATATTATACGAAGTCATTCCCAAGAGTTCCTACTTCAGAAGACACCAGTGTTCAAAGGCTCCACTGACCCTCAACATGCAGAGGAATGGTTGAGCAAGATTGAACGTCTATTTGGGTTTTTGGAGACGCCAGATGCGATCAAGGTGAAGTGTGCCACCTTCGTACTAGAGGGACCAAGTAGGAGATGGTGGGACACAATGGTGACATTTGGGAAACATGAGGGTTTGGAGTAGAAAGACTTTAGGTTTCTTTTTACTGCTCAGTTCTATCTATAATATGTGGTGTTGGCCAAGGCTGTGGAGTTTTTCAAACTTGAGCAGACCAACAAAATCATGACTGAGTACTCAAATCATTTTTGTGAGTTGGTAAAATTTACTTCTGAGATTGTATCTAATGAGAGGATGAAGGCTCGACGATTTGAGTTGGGACTTCGATCAGATATCCATTCTCAGGTCTTCTTACTGAAGCTACCCACTTATGCTGATGTGTTGGATAGGGCGATGCTGGTTGAGATGGACCTGGCAGGAAAGTCAGGGTTGAAGGGAGTTTCTTTTCCTTCTTGGGACCGCGTTGGTCCCTTTAAATGGAAATAGAAGCGCGACATCTCATATGGTATTTCTCATCATTATAGTCATTCTAGAACTCCGGTAGCACCAGGAAGGTCTTCTTTAACTTGATATCAGTGTGGAATGCCGGGGAATTCTAAGAGGGTTTGCAATAAGGCACCCAAGAACTGTAGCTCCTGCGGACGTTTAGGGAAGTTACAGAGATTCTTCCATCACTTCTCTACTACACGTGGTGGAACAGGATCATCAACACCTCTAGAAACTGTGGGGAAATCAAATGCTTCACATGTAAAAAGGTTCTAGCCACAGGCTTCAGGAACGAAGATTCTTCATGCAATGGAAGAGTTTCCAGAAGTTGCTGATACATGTCCTACAACTGTGAGTGGTACCATTACTATAGCTTCATAATTAGTGACAAATCTTTCTGATACTAGTGCATCTCACTCTTTTATTTCAACCCATCCGGTTAATCTACTTAATCTGCATATGGAACTTTTATCTTGTGCGATGGATATTACTACACCCCTTGGTGTAATGATAGAGAAGGGCCTCCGTAGTCCTGCTTGCGTCTTCTTTCTATCAGATGTCGAGCTTGTTTGAGACTTTTTGGTTCTCGACATTAAATATTTTGACGTAATATTTGGTATGGATTGGCTCATCACCAATAAAGCCCAGATTTATTTTCACCTCTGACGGGTCTACCTTACTACACTCAGTGGTGTGCCTCTTTTTTTTCAAGGAGAATGGGACCCCAGGTCAGGAAGAGCCAGACCTTCTTATCCAGGGTTGGGGAAAATTATCTCAGTGCTTGCTTTGGACCTAGATAAAGATTCAACGAGTGGTGTTATTCCTCCAGTTGTCGCTAAGTTTCCTGATGTGTTTCCTTCTTACTTCTCTGGTATGCCATCGGTAAGGGAGATCGATTTTTCAATTGATTTAATGCCTGGTAATCAAACGGTTTCTATCCCTTCTTACCGAATGGCTCCAACTGAATTAAAAGAATTAAAGTCTCAGTTTTTATACGCCCAAGTGTATCACCTTGGGAAACACCTGTTCTCTTCGCCAAGAAGGCTGATGGTTCTCTTCTCTTACGTGTTGATTATCAAAAGCTCAATCAAGTTATGATAAAGAAAAAATATCCGTTACCACAAATTGATGATTTGTTTTATCAATTGAAAGGGGAAAAGTGGTTTTCAAAAATTGATCTTCAATCTGGTTACCATCAGTTGAGGATAAAGGAATCTGACATTCCTAAGACCGATTTTCGGAGTAGGTAAGGCCATTATGAGTACCTTGTCATGCCCTTAGGCCTAACAAATGATACTGCAGTTTTCATGGCCCTGATGAATCAGGTTTTCCACGAGTATTTGGATACTTTTGTGGTAGTCTATGTGGATGACGTCCTTGTATACTCCAAGTCTGAGGAGGATCATGTGCTTCATCTGAAAACAGTTCTGGGTCTTCTAAGGAATCACCGACTTTATGCCAAGCTTTCAAAGTGTTATTTCTAGATTCGGGAAGTGAGGTTATTGGGACATGTCGTGTCAGAACAAGGAATATCAGTTGATCCAGAGAAGGTTAAGGTTGTTATGACTTGGGAACAAACATGAAATGTTTTTGAGATTCAGAGCTCCTTGGTCTTACCAGGATATTATCGCCGGTTTGTTAAAGACTTCTCAAAGTTAGCTTGTCCAATGACTGCTCTGACTAAAAAGGGAGTGAGGTTTTCCTGGAACGATAAATGTCAGAGTTCTTTTGTTTAGATAAAGCATCTTTTGACTACTACGCCGGTGTTAACTCTTCCTGAGGCTGGGATAGGTTATGTGGTCTTCTGTGATGCATCGGGTTCAGGGTTGGGATGTGTCCTTATGCAAGGAGATCATGTTGTTGCCTATGGATCTCGTCAGCTTAAGCCTAATGAGAAGAACTATCCTACCCATGACCTTGACCTTGCAGCTGTAATGCATGCACTTAAGTGTTGGAGACATTCACTTTATGGAGAAAGTTTTACTGTGTATTCAAGCCACAAGATCTTGAGTTATATGTTCTCTCAAAAAGATTTTAATCTTCGCCAAAGGCGTTGGGTGGAGTACCTGCAATCTTTCAACTTTGACATTGCCTATACCCCAGGGAAAGGAAATGAAGTTGCAGATGCGTTATGCAGGAAACTTCCATCTCAGGCTATGAAAGAATCTTCAGAAGAGTAGAGGTTGATGGCTCTTTTTTCTCAGTTTCATATTGGAGTTCAATGGAAGGGGAATGAAGTTTATTTAGCCAGTGTCCAGTTGACATATGCTCTTCTTGAGTTAATTCTTCAGGAACAACAACTGGATGATGAATTCCATAGCATTAGGGACTCTCTTTATGGTGGGGAGACCGACACCCAGTGGTCTTTCTCTAAAGATGGTGTTCTGTGTTATCGAAACCAGTACATTGTGCCGTTATCAGCAAGGAAGGTTGGGATGGGGGATTGCCATAACTCTCAGTGGGCTGTGCGCCTGGGAACCACGAAGATGTTCTATGATATGCGGCGACAGTTTTGGTGGCCAGGTATGAGACGTGACATTGCTGAGTTTTATCTCGTTTCTATACATGCCAGCAGGTGAAAGCTGAGCACCAAAAACCTTTGGGTTTCCTTCAACCACTTACAGTCCCTACATGGAAGTGGGATGAAATCTCAATGGACTTTGTGGTTGGGTTACCTCAAACCCAGAGGAAGAAGAACATGATACGGGTTATGATCGACAGACTGACCAAGTAAGCTCACTTTATACTTATTCGAGATACAACCAAATTTGAGGAGTTGGGAAATATTTATGTGAAAGAAATTGTTCGTTTTCACGGAGATCCATCTTCTATAGTCTCTAGTAGGGATATTTAGTTTACTTCTCACTTTTGGAGTGGAATTCAGGAGGCACTGGGATCTTAGGTCCGTTTGAGCATGGCCTACCATCCACAGTCAGATGGCCAGATAGAGAGAGCTATTCAGATTCTTGAGGATATGCTCCGCGCTTGTGTTCTTGACTTTGGTGGGTCTTGGAATGGTCATCTGGGGTTAAATTAGTTTTCTTATAACAAAAGTTATCAATCTGCGATCAAAATGGCTCCTTTTTAGGCATTGTATGGCCGTCCTTGTAAATCTACTTTGTATTTGTCAGAGATTGGTGAAATCTCTTTGGTAGGACCGAGTTTGGTCCAAGAGACGACAGCTAAGATCCAGTTGATTCGTCAGAGAATGTTGACAGCACAGAGTCGGTACAAGTCTTATGTTGATCATCACCGTAAACCTTTAGAGTTATCAGTTAGTGACCAGGTGTTCTTGAAAGTTTCACCCCGATTGGGTCATCGATGGATTGGGAGGAAAGGGAAGCTTGCTCCTCGTTTTGTGGGACCTTTCGAGGTTATTGTCTTGTGGGAAAAGTTGCTTACTGTCTAGCTCTACCACCACAGCTGACGTCAAAACATAACGTGTTCCATGTATCGCAGCTGTGAAAGTATCTGTCTGATCCATCTCATGTTGTGAGATGGAGTGATCTAGAGATTTTACCAGATTTATCTGTTACTGAACGACAAGTCTGGGTTGTTGATTCTGAGACCGAGTTACTTCGTGGGAGAACGATACCTCTAGTCCGTGAACTCTGGTAGCATGGTTCTGATTCTCATGAGACTTGGGATATAGAGGCACTAATGAGAGATAAGTGGCCTCGTCTTTTTGACATGGAGGTTTCTTCATAGGCTTTGTGAGGGCAAAAATATCTTATGGTGGGGAGGTTGTAACATCTCGTTATGTTTTTAGGTAGTTTTTTATGTTTCTAGGTACCCCTGTTTTGGAGTAAAGAATTGGGTTGTGTTTGGGTGTACTTTTAAAGAAAAAACTAGAGGTCAGGGTGTTGTCCACAGTTTGCGCACTGTCTGACAAACCGTGCGACCAAACCGTGCCAGCCATGAAACCTGGGCAGAAGCTTCTGCACGGGTAGCACACAGTTTGTCTAACCATGCGGCCAAGCTATGCGAGAAGGGTGGCCAAGTCAGTAGATCATGCATGGTTAGCGCACGGTTTTTGAAACTGTGCGGCCAAACCATGCGGTCACTTAAAACTAGATCCTTAAATTGTGGATCTCGGCCGTTTTGCCTCTAAGTGCTTCGTTTTTTCTCCTCTACGGCCCTAACTCGGGATTTGACTTCTACCAAGGTCAGAGAAGGCTCTCCCATCTTTCTGGAGGTGATCCAGAGGCTCCACTTGGTGAATCAAAGTGGGATTCTCAAGGTATGTGATCGTTCTTCTTCTTTCTTGATCGGTTTCTTAGATCTACTTAGATCTACTTCTCCTCTTCCCTTGGTTTCTTAGATATACGCCCGTTATTGGTAGATCTAAGTGTGTAGATGCCAAAATGACGAGTTTTGGTCTTGATCTTGCTTGGAGAAGGGATCTAGGACAGGTTTTGGGAGAATCAACCAGGATTCTTGAGTTTTCTTCGTCCGTTGTGGTTTTGGTTCAAACCCTTGAGGTAGGTGGTTCCATCCCGACTTCCCAAATTGATTAACATTATATTTGCTCGGTTTATTTAATTTGTTGATTTAAATCCAATTACTCAAGTTTATTTTAAATTGATTTGATAAAAACTCAATTCCATTGAATTGAGATATTTGAAATTATTTTGGCATGGAAATTTGGAAAACCCCAATTCCATTGAATTGGGTGTGATTATGAAAATTGGCCGATTTAAATTGTCGAATTTAAATTGGGAATTTGATGGAAATGTTTTTCAATTAAATTATTGAATTTAATTGTGGAAAAGAAATGTGTAAAGATGGAATTGGTTTTGAATGGATTTCAAACATATGAAAATTTATTAAAATGATTTGATCGAAACCCATTGGTTTTATCTTGTGAAAATGACATGTTTTTGAATAAAACCTATTATGGTTTTAAATGGAATGAAGTTGGAACTTTTGAAATGGAAGAATGGGATTGATCGTATTTTAATCATTCTTAAAATAGTTCACCCATAATTTAAGAGCACATTCAAGCCTTAGATAGTTAGGGAGTTATTTGGATACACTCTACGATACGACAACGTTCTAAAACATACTTGCAGCGGGTCACATCTCCGATGGGTTGGTGACGAGTCTCCTTTGGCGAGTGTCATAGGGAAGTGTGTTTACACATCTTTTTGAGTTCACATAGAGAGTGTGGAATCCTATAACTGGTTAATACCATCGTATCTTTTGGCAGATGACCATGTTGCTCGCCTGAATATTTATATATGTGATATAAATGTATGCCAATGCTTTTGAACTGTTTTCCATGCTTGAGGAATTTATATAAACTGTTTTATATAAATGTTTTATTTAAGCCATTTATTTAGAAATATTCCATCATTTTGTAAAGTCATCATTTAAAGTATTTATTTCCATCATTTGAAAATTAATATGATGATTTGTCGAAATATGCTTTTGAAATTTCCAAACCTATTTATTTTAAAATTGAAAGATTTTATTTGGATATTCTGTTTTTGGCTTATGTTATGGAATCTTTGGTGGTATCCTACTGGGCTTAGGCTCACACCCTACTTTTTCCTTTGGGTGTTTGTAGACTTTCATCTTCCCGGATCGAGCAAAGGGAAGGGACCTTTTGGAGGTGGTTCTAGCTGCTGATCTTTGGACTTGGTGAGTTGTGTCCTTAGGGACCTTGGGACTGTTTTCCCTTTATGGTACTTGGGTTGTAGTACTTTGGCCTATTGTGCCTCTTTGTTTTCTGGTACATTACTCCCAGTGGAGTTTTCTTTTGTTATGCATACTGTTTTGTTTTACTCTTGCTTCCGCATTCTTGTGGAAAAATTGTTCCCACTTGTATGTTGTACGATGCCAGGTGCTAGTTGCTGACCTGTGGGGATCGGGAACACCCTTTGGGTTATGTTAGGACCGGCTCGGTTATCAGGTTACTAGGGTACCCGGGCTGGTTCGTGACATCATATGTCTATTTAGGGAGATCAGTATATTCTAGTAGCAGATCATTCAAGAGAGAAAATAGTTCAGCAAAACTAGAATCACTCTATCCATTTCCCACTTTCAAATTATACAGGTTCATTATGACTGAAAATGTTCTATATTTAGTGCAACTAGTATATAATACTATCATTTCACAAATCTTTAACTTCTCAATTTTTTTTTTCAATCATGAAGTTCATCTTCAATTTTCATTGTCATTTCCTCAATACGATCTTTATCATCATTCACACCTATAATCACATCCTTGATACAATTTTCTTTATTTTCCAAACTTGTAATCATATCATATGATCCATAAAACATAGTGTTATCCCAATCACTTACTACATTTACCTTTTATCTTTTTCAATTACAAAATTTATAACTTTGATCAATTCCGTGATAAATCCAGTGCTCTTTCAACCTCTCTGGACTAATTAGTGTTGAATAAAAACAACATACACATATACAAAGCATTTGAGAAGGTTCATATGCATGATATTTTTCAAAAATGATGAAATATTTCACCCCATCTTCATACACTTTTGTAATATGATTGGAATCCATTCATTACTTATTCATATGCATCCTATTTGATTTTGTAATACTAATATTTAACAAAATAAATACAGAAACTATTTCCAATATTAGATGGATCTCATGAAATTATTGAAATATAACGGAAATATTGAAAAATGGTTTATCATCCCACACGATCAAACACAAAAAAATGTTGGAGGAAATTTACAAATACAACCGTTGAATGTAATAATCGAAATAAAAAAATAAAAGCTATATTATTTTAAAACACTTTTAATAATAGTAAATAAAGCTATTTAATATGATATTGGATTAAAAAATAAAAAAATAAATTACTATATTTTTTAAAACAACAATCCGTACATTTGAGAAAATTTGGGTCATTACATGAGACCTAAGATATTTAATATAGTGATGTGGGTAAATGTTTTTTTGAATAGAAATAGTGACTAGATTTAAAATGTTGTGTGTAAACTAGAATTTGAAATTTTATAAGGGGTTTTGATGTGGAATTTTAAATGGATATAAATACTTCTCTAACTATTTTAGGAAGTTAAATTTTAGTTTTATGTTTTTGAATAAATCTTGGGAAATATTTTATTTTTGAAATTTTTGGATATAAAATGAGAGTTTTAAGTGAGTGTACTTTTTTAAAAATCATAGGGAGATAATTTTTATCAAAAACCATTTGATACAAAGATATTTTTCAGAAAATACTTGGATTGGATAACCCCACTCCTTAACCATATCATATCATCACCCTTTTGGGGAGGAGATACCCACCGTAGAACCATCTCAATATTCCATTTTATTATCACCCAGATGGAATAACACCCCACCCTAGAACCTTCCTCATAATCTCAAGGAAGATTAGTTCCCAATATAAAATTCCCAAAAATAAGATATCAAATAAGAACAAGGTGATTTAAGATCTTAATCATATTTCAAAATTAAATATAACAAGCTATAAATAGGTCACAATTCCATCCTATATTAAAATATCAATATTCAATCCAAGAGGTTGGAACTTTCCCAACAAAAGTTGAATATCCATAATCAACTTGGTTTACCACCTTTATTAATCATTTTACCACATGTTACCATCTTAGGGATTAGCATAGGGAATGTATTCTTGTATTACACAATAACATATTCACTTTTGTCACCCTTTGGGTTGCCTAATATAATTACTTTTTAATTAGTAGAAGGAAATCCTTTCTTAGCATCCAATTATATAAAATTTTAATTTTATTAGTAGACCCATAATAACCTAAATAAAGAAATTTCCACATGAAACTAATATATATACCATTTATTTAATTTTTATGTTTACCACACATTAAGTAGAGACAAACACAAATCATACACACATAGAACGAGAGTATCCTTGAAGGATATCTTAGGGACCACCTACTTTATATATGATGGGTGATTCTTATCGAATATCATTGGTTGATTTTCTCACACAAGATTGATATCAAGGAAAATAGAGAAAACCATTAAAATAGGCACAAATATGTTTAATTTTCCTAAATCAAAAAACAATGTGAGAAACCATGGAATAGATTCTCAAGGAATAGTAGATTTACCCATTGTTTTTACCTGTAATAAATGACATGATGATCTAATAATATTTTATGAATATATCAATTGGATATGAAATTAGGAATGATAGAAAAATTTAAGGTATGATCAATATATTATGTGAAAAATGGCCTAAAACCTATTTATATTTCTTGTCAAAATTTCATCCATATTTTATAAAATCAAAACCAAAATTGTAACAATAGATTTTCATAAAATAATGGGACTCTTAGGTATAGGGACCATTATAGATGGGACTCTTACATATAGGCATTGGTTATTCAACACCATCATCATCATCCATAATCAGAAGATAAATTATGAATTCTATACTTCTGGAACTTCTAACAATTAATTGGAAAAATGTTTTCCCAAAACTAGAAAATATGAAAATTATAACATTTAGACAAAATATGCATTATATATTTTTCATATTCAAGGTTTTTGACTAATCATAATTTTCAAAAAACTGCTAAAACTTAAAAATATGACCATATTCACCCCAAAACATTTCTAAACCCTTTTCACCACATAAACTGTTTTTATAAGCATTCCAACCACTAAACAATTGTAGTAAAATTAGTCTCAAAACATATCCACTCCAGAGAATTAATTCCCATCCCACATTGGAACCCCTAACACCTTCATTGAGTACCAATACATATAGATAATAAACAATCCAACTAGAATATTTTCAAATACCACAAAACCAAAAAGTACAACACTAAAAAAATCATGAATCTATAAAATTGAGAAGAAAAAAATATTTTACCTTAGAGAATCAATGATTTTATGATGAACAGTGGTGAAGGTTCAGTTGGGAGTGATGGAGGTAGAGAGTTACGGCGAGTAGAAAAGGTAAGAAGTGAAGAAGAAGGTGAGCGGTGGTGAAGTCTAGTTGCGGTGAAGGTGAGCGGAGAAAGAGAGCGGTGATAGCGAGTGGCAACAACAAGTGGTGAAGGTGAGTGGTGAAGGCGAGTGGAGGCAAAGGAGAGCAGTGGAGAAGGTGAGCAGTAGTGAATATGAAGGTGGAGTTGAAGCTGAATGTGAGTGGTGGCGGTAGCACAATGATTTTCTAAATTCTTGAAGGAACGAGGAAGATGAAAATATGTTAGGGATTTTTATAAGAATATATAAGGTTTTTATCAAATCTTTCAAAAAAGTGTTGATAAAGAGTAGTTTTATCAGTGCTAATATATAAAGTGCTGATAAAACAACTCTTTATCAGTGATTTTTTAGGACTGATAAAGATAACCCTTTATCAGTGCTATAAGTTTAACGTTGATAAATATTAGTAATATGAGCACCTTTTTATCACTGATAAAGAAATATCTTTAGCAGTGCTAAAAAATTTTCTAATAAAGTTGTATTGTTAAAAATTTATTCAATTTAATTATCCTTTACTAAATGGATTAATAATCACAACATAAAATGTGATCAAGAGTAACAAAGACATTATAATTATAACACTTTAAAAAAACAGTCAAGGAAGGTTATTTAATTTCCCAAATGGAACATAGGTCACATGCATAAAAGAAACACACACAATGGGATGGTTCAAGTTGAAAGGAACAACCTCTAATGGTTTAAATTTATGCAAAATGGATATATAAACATAGGAAATAATATATGAATATTTAGCTTTTAGTTTAAGAGGTGATAAACAGAGAATCCGACACATTGAAAAATGTCGTAATTTATAAAATAATGAGACTTTAGGGAAAAGAAACTAGACCAGCTACCTCAATATTAGGATGCTTCAGTGGTACATTATCGAGCCTTGATTTGAGTCGGTTTGAGAGAAATTTAAAGAATCAACAAACACTCGAGTGACTTCAAACACAATAGATATTGGGAGATTCCAATGAAGCATGAGGAAGAAGGATTGATTCCTAGAGGAGATCCCAAGGGAGGATTTGAGTGGCTGGTGTTCATGGGAGAAGAGGGAAATAAAGGAGGTAAAGAAGAAATAAGGAGGTAGGGGAAAATTGGAATTTCACCCCACTTTAATGAGGTGCATGATTTAGCCACACTGTTTGGAAATTCTTGTACCACCAATGCAGTGCTACTGTCTGAGAATCCCCTACCTTTCAGGGCTAGGCTCACGGTTAACCAAATCTTGTGCAGCTGGGGTGTCTCCCTCTATAATTTTTTGTAGACCACTCGCACGACCATATGACCTCAGTTTCACAGGTTAATAAACTATGTAAAACCCTCTCGCCCCCTGCACTAGGCCATACAGTTTCACCTACAGGGCCACACAGTTTTAAAAAAACTATTTCCCCATAGAAAAGAGTCCACACAGTTTGGTCTGAATAGTTATTACTAACCATTTTCTACTATCTTTTTTTTCCTAAAATGGAGTTTTCAGTGCCTGATGCTTCCAAAACTCAATGGAACTCCCAATAGAACACTTTATTATATAACTCCATCTAAAAAAAAATCACTTTTAAGTGTTATAACTCTCATATTTTATTTATGAATCTTAATTTAAAATTTGATTCATCCACCAATGAAAAGTTAAAATTCCTTTATAAATTTTTATAGTTAAAAAACACAGGACCTTACAATCTCCCCACTTTAGAACTTATCATCCCCAAGGAGACCTGGTGAATAATAAAACAAAACATGACTTACCTGGGTTGATGAATTTTCATTGAAATATCCACATTGTGTTTTAAATACCGAACATTTCTATAAACATTCACCCTTAAATACATGGTACTTAAGCCATGAATCTCAAGGCCACACTCACATCCAAAACAAAAACATAAATATGACACTTACCCAATGCCTTCTAACCCAAGAAATGATCACACCATCATCTCCTTTACAAACTAACCCATGGAACTTCCCATCAAAGATTCTAGTTTGGACGGATAATTTAGAATTCATGGTATCTCCACCATCAAAATTTTCCATTTAATCATGCCCTTAGAATTCTATTGAAGATCTTAAGCATGATTTTGAACTTTATTTAATGTTAAATTCACTATCAAACTCATTTGGCCTGGTCATGTTGAATTTTACATGAAAATCCTTGGCCAACCTTTTGTATTGTTCTCATCTCATCTTAATGACATGCCTGAAGTGGTCCTCATCGACCGCATTAAATAAATCAAGAGGAAGGAAAGTATATCCACTACCAACCATCTATCTCAAAAAACCTATCTTAGATATTTGGGGTATTACTAACTGAAACATGATGCCATTAATCAAACCACCTCGTGTTCATTTCAAGCATGTCCACCGAAACATATAACAGACATTCAGCTAAGTCTCCTGATAAAACTATTATCGATTCCTTTTATACAATTTAATATGAGTGCCCAAATGATTGTCCCATGAATATTCCGACATAAATATATCCCGTATCACTATAGGTTCTATATACTATAGTCCATAGTGGGAATTCCCAATGTAAGGTCTCCTTTAAACCGCTCAATGTGCACACTCCCTAGGAGTCCATTTATCGAGATGAAAAGGCATTTGAATTTATTTCATTAGCTCAACATATAACTAAATTTTCTATTAGAGTACTCTGGATGATTCTAAAATAAGGTCATGAATGTCACTAAGCCAAGAGTACACTAATAGGATATTAGTGATTACCAATAAGATACGAGATACTCTTTTCATATCCAAGAAAAATAGTTCGGCATGGTTTCCAACCAACTATACTTGACTATGCATACTAAAGAATAGTCAAACCACCTCTGGCCAACTCCCTTTAAAATACTTAGCTGCACCTGTTGATGCATCGTCATTTGACCGACCATTATTCCTTCACTACTGAGGAATATTTTTATTGTTTTAAAAAACCCCACTATAGTCCATCCCGAATAATAGCATCCAAAGGTTTCATACACATCCAACCAGTTTATCACCGTGTTTCCCTAAAATTATCGAAACATATCAGAAGTAATACTTACCAGGTCACTTAAATACTCATAGAATAAATCTATCATCTAGACTTGATTCTCACCCATTTAAAGGTTTTTTATCTCAAGCATAATCCCAATGAATAGAAACTCGAACTTACCAACCTTATGGGATTTCAAAATCTGTTTTTATCATTCCCTAAAGGACTTTTCTGGTTGCCCTCCTTTTACTTGGAAGGAAATTTTTAAACATTCTTGACGTGATGTACCTTAGGAGTGTCCTAGTAATCATTTACATAGAATGGGAACTCATCCCATTGCACACACTCCATCCACCATAGTACACTGGTTACGGATGTGTCCAACATGCTTTTACCATACCCCAAGTAGAAAATGAGGAAAACTAGTCACCTAAAAGAATGGTAGATCAAATTTACCCAATACATACAAATGAAACCCTCTCGAGTCACACTCATGCACATCATTATCATCATGCATTGAAGAGAAAACTAAATTGATCGGTAGTGTTATAACACGTGATCCCTTTACAATGTCATCCCACAACATAGGGATAACTCAAACTTCCTCTATTTCCTAGGACACTATCCTCCAAAGATGACATGAGAATGTAGCATAACAGCTCAAGGATTTAACAATTTCCATTGAAATCATAGACTTCACTACACCATTTTAACAACTTAATGGGTATCATGTGTATTGATTTGTACAACCCCGACATTTCATCAACACAATGAAACATCACATGATACTATACATAGGCCTATCGGCCCTATGAATCCCAATATCAAATGTTACATTCAAAATATTTATCCTAGACTCTTGTTATTCCATATGAATATTAATTTAGCTGAATGAACTCTCGATTCGTCCATCACTAAGGGTCACACGACCTACTGACTAGCTGACCATGCCCTATGAATGTATAACCTGCTTAATTGGAGCATTACATGATGCTCACTCCCTCAAAAATTCTAAATATACCAAATGACCACCCATCTATCTGGAGTGTGTCATCTCATCAATAAGAGTCATTCTCAAGAAAAATGTCACATGAACAACACCTCACATTTTAAATTCTTAATATGTATTTTACAAGGTTTAAATTTATAGAGGTTTTACCTACCCCAGGATAGACACTTACTTAAACATTAAGTGACTTCCCTAAAACTAGGAAACACCAAGAAGGTTACTAGGCTCTACCACCTATCCATTATATTTGAGTTAAAGTAGAAAATAATCCAACCTAATTTTAAGGGCAACACTCACACTCCTGTTCAAGTAATCTTTCGAGACAACATTTAGACTCCCCTTAGATGATGTTCAAAACTAAGATGCCACATTAAGGTTTCATTTAATCCATTAACCTAATTCCCATTTGATTTTAAACATTTAAAAGGCTCATTTTAAAGAAAAGTAAGTATTAGTTATGAAGGAAAATGATACTTGGTACTTTATTTAACTAGAACCACAATGAAATATAGGAATGTTATATCAAACTTCCTTTCAAGAATTATCTGTTTATCTGAAACCCTATCAAAAATTAGTATATTTATTTGATAAATTACATTTAACCATTTTATTCATCCATAAAGATCTCAAAATTGATCTTAGTTAAATAAAATGTCAAATTTTATGCTATAGAGGAAAACACCCTTTAGGTTGTAATTGGAATTTTAGTTAACTAAACCTCATACAAGTACATATAAAAAGAAGATAAAAGTTGTTATTAATTAAATGAGATCAGCATAGTAATATTTTACCATACATTTATATGTAACCCATATAGCTGGATGCTGACACTATAAATAACCATCTCACATAGCATGAATAGACCCCCATGGGGTCGATCTCTAAAACATAAAAGATAAATGTGACCTATGAGGGTATCCATTATACTAACTTGGTTCCATCTAGAAAAAACCTAGAACAATTGTTATATTCAATATTTAACACACCCTTAATGGGTTTATCTCATAAACAACATGCCCAAACTGACTTACTTGAGACCAGTTATGTATTTAAGAATATTCATACAGGTTGTCATGGCCAAGTCATAGAGGTACCAGTCTTTGTAATTAAAAATAACACTTAATTTTGAATATTCCATAATAATTAAATTTCAATAGGTCACAAATATCAGTGTCTAATTCAATACAACCTTTGGATATAAAATATAGAAATGTGAAATTATATCAATAAGAAATAAATAATTAAATGCAAATGAGTCAGGTCTGGGATTCTCAAAAGACACCTAGCTGGCCATACCTGCTTTGCTATAAGACAAAATACATCAGAATACGTATCACCACATATATAGGAATGTATATGAATATATATAAGTATGAATGCATATATATACACTATATAACTCAAACATAAGTGTAAAATATAATTTTCCCATATTATAAATAAGGGTCACGAAACTAGGGATAAATTAATTAGAGTCTCACCTCTAAAAGAAACCAGGTACGGTCATTTTTTCCTCCTCGATTGACAGAGGGAAGAAGGTACATGGTTGACATGATAGGGAAATAGAATTTCTATTGTTTCTATGTAAATCTTTCATCCCATGCTATTATTTAGTTGAATTAGTAGAATATGCAATTGAATTTGAAAAAAATAGATGGAATTTATATGGTTTCTATGTAAATCCTTCATCCAGTTATCTTATTAAAGTGCATCAGTAGAATAGGAAATTGAATTTTAAAAGCAAGGGATGGAATTTCTATTGTTTCTATGTAAATCCTTCATCCAGTTCTCTTCTTCAATTGCATCAGTATAATAGGGGATTGAATTTTAAAAATAAGGGTTACCATGACTAAGTATCATAATCAATAAAGAAGTCCATTTACTATGTCAACTTCATTGACCCATTTTATTTTAGAATATAGTGCTCCTCAGATGTGGTTTTTTTATAAAATAGTGGCTCTAATATCATACCAAATTCATCTAACTCAATTTAATTAAACCTTACAAGAAGTATTATTCATCACACCTCAAAAGGTGATCAATAGTAAGCAAGAAATTATAATTATAATCATTTAGAACAAAATCCATGGAGGAAGATTTAATTACATAGACGGAGCATAGGTCATGGGTGTAAAAATCAATACACCAAATGGGGTGGTTGGAGTTAAAGGGAATAACCTATGACTGTTTAAAT
Source organism: Viscum album (assembly GCA_963277665.1). Classification (NCBI taxonomy): domain Eukaryota; kingdom Viridiplantae; phylum Streptophyta; class Magnoliopsida; order Santalales; family Viscaceae; genus Viscum; species Viscum album. The sequence continues at coordinate 840,473,397 of OY728167.1, forward strand.
TTAAGCACAATGTATATCTAAAAATAGGCATTAACATATACATATTTAGTTTTTATTTTAAGATGTGATTCATGAAGAATCCAGCATGTTACACAATGGAATAATTTATAAAACAATGATAATTTTGGTAAAATCAACTAGACCACCTACCACAAGATTAAAATTCTTTACTTGTCCATTATTGAGCCTTGATTCGAGATGGTTCGAGAGAAATCAGAAGAATCTTCAAAAGTTTGATGGGACTCCAATGCGATAGATGGGGAGTGATTCTAATATTTCATGATGAAGAACCATGGATTCCTAGAGGAAAACCGAATGAAGGTGTTGAGTATCTTGCATTAATGGAAGAAGAGGGAAATAAAAGAGGAAAAGAAGAATTAAGGAGGAAAAAGAGAAATTAGAATTTCACCCCACTTTAATGAGATGTACAGTTTGACCACATGATTTTGAAAACCATACAACAATCGTGAAGTGCTACTATCCAAACACCCCCTTACCTCACAGGACTAAGATCATGGTTAACCAAAATGGCTCAACCCAGGTGTCTCCCCTTACAATTTTCCATAGACCACTCGCACAACCATGTATCCTCAGTTGCATGGTTTGATAAACCATGTGACACCCTCCATGATCTTGCACTAGGTCACATGATTTCCCATAGAATACATCATGGTTTCAACAAAAAATTTTCACATAGAAAATATAAAACATGGGTTGGCCCGCATGATTATTACTAACTGTGTTCCCATCATGCACCTTTTTTTGTTTTTCCAGAAAAAGAGTTTTCAGTACTTCATTCCCCAGAAACTCAACGGAACACATGATACACCTCTGAGAAATTTATCTAAAAACATCAATTTTATGTGTTCTAACTCTCATACTTTCATTCTAATGCTAAATTTAAGGTTTGTCATATATAATAATGAAAATTATGAATTCCTTCAGAATTTTCCATGATTCAAAAAACACGGGAACTTATAGTAACTTCCACATGAAAGTTACTAACAATAACACAACATAATATATTTATCCTCTTCAAAATAACATCTTACTTGATACCATATTTTCATGAAGACATAGAATTTTTTAGAAATAGATTCTTGGAAAAGTTAAAAAAATGAAATTTGACCTATGTTAATTCATCGCTCTGGACTTCCATTAGAAATTCCTTTTCCAACATCATGAATAACTCTAGATGGATGGTTAGATCAGAATCAAACATGAATTTCTGGCTTGACAACTGGACCAGAACCCCCATTATTTCCATGTTACCTTCTAATTCCCCTCCGGATAGCATCAACTGCATTATAAATGAGGTGATGAAATCTCATAACTTAGATCTCCCTGATTCCATCATGCATGTTGTGGATAATTATCCCTTCTCTAGTAGTGAAGATTTTATTATTTGAGAACCTACCCATAATGGTATTCTGTATTCCATAATTTTTACAATCATAAACTCACAAACTCTGAATCTAATTTTACTTGGATGAATTTTTTTGACAAACCCTAGATTAAACCCTCAAGACTTAACCAACCATCTATTTTTTCCTTGTGCCACAACCACTGCTCTTTGGAATTATATTACTGACATGTTTGACTGCAAATGATTATTCTATGATTCTATTTACTCTCAGCTAAAACGTTGCGTGGAGCTTGTTACCTCGTGAAAATTCAATAATTTTTTCTTATCCACTATTGATGATCTCCTTCACGTTATATGGTATGATAGAAATTCCATTATTCACAACAACTAATCACTTAACCTTAATTTAGGTTGGATGAGAATTCTCATCGCCATTAGGGATGCTGCCACACTTCAGAAAGCTTTTTGCGATAAATCGGTTGGTGAATTCATGATCTTATGATGACTTTGAATTGATGGAATATATAAACATCTGAGGCATCCATTTGAGGTGTTCTATCAAGCCTTGATTCCTGAATGGATCAAAATTAATGTTGATGGTGCTTCCAGAGGATATCCAGGACCGGCAGGCTATGGGGACATTTTTAGGGACTTTCTTGGACATTTCCTTGGTTGTTTCTATGGTAGTTGCAGTATTGCCTGTTCCCTAGAAGTGGAAATGTTGGCTATGATTCAGTCTGTTAACTTTGTTAATCTAAAAGGCTGGAACAACATCTGGATTGAAAGTGATTCCACCACCATTTTGCAAGCTATTTGGAATGGTGTGGTTCACCTGGCATGGCCTCTTACTGCGCGTTGGATGAGTTGCCTTAACTCGCTTATGGAGATCAGATACATTATCACCCATACCTATCATGAAGAAAACATGGTGGATGATGGTCTTGCTAACAAGGGAGTCAACCACGAAATTACGTAGAGCAATGATTATCTAGTTTATCTTCTCCCACTTTATGAAAATGATTGTAATAAGATTACCTTGTTTAGACTCATGTAGTTCCTTTCTTATTTTATATTATTAGTGTATTGGTCTTTGACCAAGGCATTTCCTTTAAAAAAATTAATCCAATACTATCTTAAACCCATGATTTACTATGATGGAACCCGCTTATATCACCAATAATATAACCCCAGAGGAGACAAAAAACACTATTGTAGGGAATAAAAAGGAATGAAACAATGTTCCAAAATGGTGAATAATGTTATTTTAGACACCCCTTATGAACTATGATAGGACAAACCATCATCATCAAATACTATACCTTTAAGGTAACATCATCAAATATCTCATGGGATCACAACCATTTCGGTGATTTCCTAAAAGGGAAGTCAAATGAATTTTGATCACCAAATAGAATGGTTATAGTGTTAATCATCTATTTTCTACTTCTGAATCATATAAATATATCATTATAAAGAAGATGTCACTTAAATGACCTATAGGAAAACATCTAATCAGACTCATCTGCTAAGGTATCTCCTTCCTAGCATAAATCCCACCACAAAAATCACTATGTCAATAACAAATCCCAAATGGATACACTATCCCCAAAACTGTAATTTCTATGATTTCACACTTAACCCTGTGGAAAAAAATAATTATCACATGTTAGACAAGTGTTTACTAACCATTAAGTTATAGTATAGGATCTACACTTGAGTGAGGAAATAGGTTTCCGTAGGGGGAGTACTCAAATCCAATGGGGTTAAACCCAAAATATCAAAAAAAACAAAAAACTAACAATTTTATACCTCCTATATATAACAATATTAGGAATTCGTTCCTCCTTAAGGGATATGTGTAACTATCCAAACTCTTTAAATGAAAATTGTTTCATAAATAAATGGGTCTTATATTATATTTATTAAGTATTATACACATAGAACATATAGAGGAACCAACGACACATTATTTCATTAATGGTAATTTTTACATTAGTTAATGAATAAACCATTAAAATTTTAATTATTATATAGGGAAAAAATAAAAAATAGAAAAACTACAATGGAGAAATATGGATCGCCCTTATCTGTTAGAATCATCCCCCTATAAACAACACTATAGAAAAGAGACAAAATATTAGTAAACTAATCAACGTTATAGAAAATGGTAATATATAACCTTGAGAGGAATTGTATTGAATAATGAATGAAGGAATGCAAAGATATTTATAGGAGGTAATGTGACCGTTGAAATAGTAATGTGATCATTGGAATAGTAATCTAACCATTATGAATAATTACATAGCCATTTAAATTGTAATTTTACATCAAAATAATAAATTGTGACACACATGATATTTATCATGATTAATTTAAGTAAATAAAAATATTATATTTTTTTAAAAAAAATTACCATGACTAAAAAACTCAAAGAAAATATGAGCACATTCTTAATAAACTACATTTTAAAGTATTTCATAAAAATCATGTTTTTATATAAAAAATTAAAATTAAATATGTTATAAAATTATTTTGATAAAATTAATTTGTTTTTTTTGAAATTAGTGCATTTAAATTTTTCATGGGTGAGTTTTTGGATTTTTTTTGAAATACTTTAATTTTCATGTGAATAGTAAAAATAAAGTTGTTCTCATAACTTTTGTATCTTAAATTACATCATTCATTTTTTAATAATGATATAATAATTTATAGAACTCAATCTTTAGAAAAAATATATTTAATTTCATAAATGATTCATTAAAATACAATAAACATAGTTTCCAAACCTAAAAATAATTTTCCAAATCCTAAAGTCAAAAGTCATCCCTTAAAATAACAAAATTTCCCTTTTTCCACTTTACTTTTTAATAAACTAAGTGAATTTGAATTATAAATGTGTTTAAATTATTAAAACCATTATATTATATTTATATATAAATTATATTGTAAAAAAGTCAGTATTACCAGTTTAACCTTTGATATAATATTTTATTTAATTTTTTATACAAAAAATACCCCCTCCTCAAGTATAAATAACTCATCACCCTCCCGTTGGAAAACCACTGCTACCTCACTTGAAAAAACTAATTATCAAGCCATATCCTCCCTCTTAATCCCCTTATAATAATTAGGTAGGTTATGGGGGTAAAAAAACACCAAACATCAAGAGAGTTTTAGTGTCATACAGGAGAAGCTACACCGAGGAAAGAGTAAGTTTCTATCAACTCTTCTTTTTTTTCTTCCTCTATTTATTTTTACCAATTAATTTTAAAAAATAAAATCATATAAAATTAATTAGTAAGTATGTTAAGATTGTGCTAATTATGTTAACCTAGTTTATGTATCATAATTATGACATATTTAAATTGCAAACTTCCCTTTTCCGCTCTTTTGACAATGCCCCGTTAACGGTCGATTAATCACCAATAAAGACATTACCAATCCTTTTATTATCACCAAACCTATGGTTTGTTAAAATAAATTATTTATATAAATATATTTACTTGAATATTATGGATTTAATTTTACTTATGCATAAATGACTTTAAACAATATAGAAAAATCAATAAAAACATGATTTTTTAGGAAAACATGATATAAAAATGACCAATCTATAACCAAGGAAATTAAGAAATACAATAAAATGATTATAATTGATAAATAGTGGTTTATATGTCAATAATTCACTTCTGTATCAATTTTTTAATAAACCTATGTTTATTATTTACAAGGCTGAAAAGTGACAAAATAAAGAGGGATTTAAGGTAAGGGGATCCTTAGACCCAACTCCTTTTCTTTGGGTTATCCCTCTTTTAATAAATATTTGATATAGATATTCCAATAATATTATTTTAATATCATTTCAATACTATCACATTTTATTTTCATGGATACACATGTTTCCACTTTTATTTATAATCAAAATACAATGATTTTCTAAAAATAATTTTCTTTTCAAAACCCATATTTTCCTCCTCTTGATTTGTTTCTTATTTAATAAAATATGATCATGTTTATGCCAAATATGTTTTCCATTTTTATTTGAGAACCCTAAGTTTATTCATGAGATAATTCTTTATGAAATCCTTAACTGAGGATGATTCTCTAAGAGATCAAAATTTTGAGAATGGGCTTGGTTCTGATCTTTCGTCAATGATGTCAGAGTTTAGTCTAACATCATTTTCTGATGCAGTGAGGAAAGATATTTGGGCTGAAGTCATATTAGAGGGAGTGATTGTGGTATCCAATCTTCCTTAAGCCTATGTAAAAAGGGAATAGATTTCTATTAAATATAAGGGGAAGCTATTAGAAGTTGTCTCTAGTGGTGGGAGAATTAAAAGTCCTGATTTTTTGTCAGCTTCTTCCGGGCATAGGACCCTCGTGTGTCATCAAACAAAAAATAAGGGTCACAATAAGAATTAATGTCCTTATACTATGAAGACGTATCATTCCAATGGGTTTTTGTGTTATAGTGACCAAAACTTAACATACATGGATATTACATTATTTTAGATGAATATTCAACACATTACAAAAATACATACCCAAGGACCATAATAGTTTAGTGTCTATGGAAGCTTTGAAACATAATATTATAACATAGAGAAAGACATTCAACATCCCCCTTAAAGATGTTGAAATTTTAGTACACCTACTTAAAACCTTTATTCATAACCCGGGGAAAGGAAACATAAGAAATAGGTGAGATCTCATGCTCAGTAAGGGTAAAAGAGGGAGATATATAATAAGAACATGAGCATAAGGGTATGATAACATGATCAGAACATTATAAGATCATACCCAGAATACGAAAGATCATAATAAAGAGTCATGGCATAAATATTGATAGTTTATAAGACATGAATCATAACGAAATAAGAGTATATTCCATGAGAGCGTAACTGAGGAATAAGACATGTAATTGTGGATACACATAAGCATAAAAAATCCTATGTCAAGTAAACCTACCAAAACCTTTAGAAATTTTTAAGATTAGGTTAATCACTTATGTACCTACTTTGGTCTTGATATTCCCTCTTGTGTACCCTCTTTTTTTCAGCTTCAGATACCCTCCCACGTACCCTCTTGGTCCTAGCATGGGATGCCCTCCCGTTTACCCTCTTGTTTCAATCTTGGAATTCCCTCCTATATACCCTATTGTTTCAGGATTGGGATGACCTCTTGCATTGTAATGTCCCAGAATTTCTATGTATGTTTTTTATATGGAATTATTTCTAGACCACACGCTTTGATGGAACGTGATTCCAAGGGCCAGTGATCCCAAAACAGAATTTTGAACTTTTTTTTAAGTTCACTTAAGTAAATGCGTGGGCGGGTATTTTATAAATTTTGAACCAATGCTCGGATAAAAAATCTGAGGGAACCATTGAACTCGAAATTATAGGATTCATCTATAAAGGAATTAATTTTGACCGACAAGGGTCAGACATAAAAGTTAATTTTCATACTTTTTGGAAAATAATAAAATAACGTAGAAAAGGTTATTTTATTTTCTTTAGCACCGTTGAGCGGTTGACGGTGGTGTTGCGATGCGACAACGAGGGGATGATGAGGCACATTAAATAAGGATATTTAATGTCTCATTTGTATAAGAGTAACCACCTTACTATTTGATAATGAAATAGCGTAACACCGCAACATTGAAGCGTAACATAAATGCTACAACGTGTTTCCATTTTTTGAAACTAATGCATTTGAGAGTTGATAATTAAACCCTATGGATTCTATGAAAAACGTACGGGGGAATTCCTCTCAAAATAAGAACAACGAACACTAGTGGAATGTTAACAACTTTAATGTACCTAAAATAAAGAAGCCGGGAAGCAACGAATTCCTTCGACTCTTTGAACATTCACGGGTGGACCACTTCAACTTCGATCGAGGTAGGGGTTTTGTTTTGGTTTATGTTTTCCCCGTTATTCATTTTTTTAAATTATGAACACAGATCAACCCATGAATAGGTCGATTCGCGGATCGTCTGTTCTTGCGGGAGGGTGAACTTTCTTGGGTTTTCTTTTTAGAATTGTTTTATTGTTGTAGAAACATCATGCCTAATCCTCCCCTGTTTTAAACATCTAATGTGGAGGGTGTAAGATGACACAAACAAAGTCCAAATCCCTCCTCCTTTTACGTTCTTGGTGGAAGAATTTTTAAAACGATGACGAGGAAAGTTAAAATCCTTCGCAGGGAATGAAATACCCCACGGAGGTAGTAGGCACCATCAGAGCGAATAACGGACCACCAGAGCAGGCCCGGTGGTCCACAGAGTATTTTGTTAGTGTGTTAGCACCAACAGCGGTGGCCATAGGGGGGAGGTGGTGCGTCGGGAGGAGCACCACAGTCAGCCCATGCCGAAGCGAGGTGAAAAGGCTGCTGGCTGTACCGACAGACGGTGGAGGTGGATGTGGCCGGATGATCGCATCGGTGAATCTGCCAGGCGGCCGCGTCGGTGGAGCGGCCGGGCAACCGCGTCGGTGGATCAGCCTGGTAACCGCGTCAGTGGAGCGGCCCACAACCGCATCAGTGGAGTGTCCCACAACCACATGTCTCGTTCTTTGGAGGCACGCGGTCAAACACCATGTATGGGAGTCTAGATGGATGGACTGGATGGCTGGGTGACACAAGCCATGATTTCTTGACCGCGATGGATGAAAATGCCCTGCATCGACCATGGGGAGAGCGGGGATCCAGACATGAATTCTAGCCATGTACTGGCAGGGAGAAAAATTGGTCTGCCTCTGGTGGACTGGGCAAAGCCGTTGGGCCATACCCACCCCACTTGGGTGGGTAAAGCCTGTTGGGCCAGACCCACGACCCATCAAACTGGACTCAGACCCAACTGACCCCCTTTTAGAAAAACGTCAATAACTTGAAAATCAGATGTCTGTTTAACAAGACGTTTACAACATTGTAACCCTCACAAAGAGGAAGATATTTTGGAGTATTATATGGTGGATTTCATGGATATTGATATTTGAAAAATGGATTGAGGAGAAGTTATCCCAAGATCAAGCATGCGACGTGTGGAAACCCTATAGTTGAATCAAAACTAAAGACTACTGTTGAGAGAACCTGTGCGTATCAGATACTATGGCCCAATGGGAAGCGGCTTCTGTGTGACCCTGTAGAACCACAGTGGGGATAAGCTTCTATGTGACTTGGTAGACCCACAGTACTTGGCGAAAGGATTACCTCAGTATGGCCATAGATTATTGGGAAGCGACTTTTGTGTGACCCATCATACCCAAGATAATTATGAGGGATGAGTACCACATCTATCCTAAGGTTAGTGGGAATCGACTTCTGTGTGACCCGGCGAACCCACTGTACTTAGGGAGGAGGAGTTCTCCAGTATCCCACAGTGTTCGATGATGTGACTAATGGTTCTACATTCCTACTCTAGAACATACCTAATGTGAGCTGTCTTCCTTCATGATCATTCTTGAGGATTATACTTTGTGATTTGTTTGTGGATTGCTTTGTGGTATTTCCTTTGTTTTTTTGGGGTCCCTATTGAGTATTTTGTTACTCAACCCTATACAAGCTTCTCCCGCACGTGTTGTGTCTGGTATAGAAGACCGCCTTCTTGAAGAAGGATTTGGTAACCCAAGACCTAGTGGTGCTCAGTGAGACTAGGCAGATGAGATGTGCTTCTACAACTTCCAATTTCTACTCTGTTCTACGCATCGGGTGGGGTTTCTAGCAGACAACTTCCAGAGTTTCTTTTGTACTTTCCTATTTTCCAATTGGTCATTCGTTGGGTTTGTATTCTGGCCCATTTGACTTTTTCAGTTGTACTTGTAATCTTTGGTTATTTATAGCAGAATACTTTTTTACTTTTCCAGATTTGGTATGTGGTTGTGTGTGCGTGCGTACAAGTACTCAATCAAATGCCTCCCACTTGCAGGTTTACGCATTTGGCGCTAGTCACCAACCCCTGGCCTTTGGGAGACAGGCTTGGGGTTTGTCATGGCACGAGCCTCGGGAGACGGGTTGTGCATGTGTACCATTTTTTTTCAGGATTGGGATTCCCTCACATATAACCTATAGTTTCCGGCTTGGGATGCCCTCCCGTTTACCCTATTGTTTCAGGCTTGGGATGACCTCCTGTATACCCTCTTGTTCTAGGCTTGGGATACCCTCCTATGTACCCTCTTGTTTCTGTCTTGGGATTCCCTCACATGTACCCACTGAGCACATAAAATATTTATTGTTACCCAATGAATTTGAGGGAGATATAGGTATGACCTATCACATAATGAAATCATACATATATGTGACATAAAAAGATATGGGTTTCATAAACATCATATAATAACCATTGAAATGAAATGGGTATCGTAATAATTTTATCACATAAAAACTTATAGAAAATAGATAGGTTTTGTAATCATTTCATCAAAGAATAACCCATGATAATAAGTGGGTTTCAGAAGAATATAACCTGTGGAAGAGAAATAGTTTTCATAAACATCAAAATATAAACCACGAAGAGAAATAATATGGATGGTATCCTTGTATCACATCCCTATTAAATCATAACTATATCAAAGGATTTCATCTTATATGGAGAAGGACTTTGAAAGATCACTGGGAATAGTTCTTAAGGAAAATAACCTTTCTTTGAAAAAAATTTTAAAAATCCTTTTCTTTGGAAAATAAATTTATAATTTATAAAGTAATATTTAAATATCATTTATCAAATTTCTTGAGAAAAATATCCTTTCTAATTTGGAAAACTCTTTTTAAAACATAAAACATTTTGAAAACATTTTTCTTTTAAAATAACCTTAAAAACTTATAAATAAATCTTTGAAAACAATTTTAAACAATTTTAAAGATAAAAAAATATTTTATAATCCTTTTCCTTGAAAAAAATATTAAGATATAATTTAAAAACATTTTTGATTTTTTCAGAAAACATGGTTTTGGAAGAAAATAGATTTCTGATCAAAGAGTGAAATACGGTCATATTTTCTTAGAAAAATTTTATTAATTATCTTAAGTACCAAAGAGTTGAAGAATGGTACCAATCCATGAAGATATAATGAAAAAAATAGGATAGTAAAAATAATTATAATTATTAAGATATGAATCATAATATTTCATCAATGGAATCATAATCATAAATAATCTCGATAAACAATGAGATTGTTGAAATAAACTGCTACCACTTTGGCGACTTTGAATCATAATCTCCATGAAAGAAAATTACATTTCATGAAGCTTAAAATATAATTAAAATAATTAGATTTATGATACAACATGTAAAAGGTTAGTATATACACCTAGTAAAAGGATATAGGTGCAAAACATAACATGTGTCACAAAGAAAAAAAATTTAGACAAAAATTACCTTATGATTTGTTAACTTTTGATCCATAAATGACATGAAATAGATATAATAAAATGGATATGTAAATACCAATAAATTTAAGAATAATAATACTAGAATACATTCATGTTTAGTGTATACACTACATAAAAGAAAAAAGTGGTGAATAATTCATAAGTCTTGTAGCCATAAAAGTTTGACAAGATATCCCCTTACTACTTAAATATCTTTTGAATTTTGAAATACATGAAACAATAACATAAATTAAAGCTTTTAATATTATTAAGTAAAGTATGTTCATTATATTAAATGTAATAGGGTAGTATATACACCACACAACAAGAATAAGTGGTATAGAGCATATATCTCACAAAAATAAAAGTGATATGGGAAAACCCTTACCTGAAGTCTTTAATTTCATTGTAAACATTCAAACCCCTTGTATTATAAGTATAATTTTATTATAAATCTAAAATATAAATATTATTATTATATATCATACCATATATTATTTTATTATGACTTTATATTTCCCATTTAATAACAATTTCATGTTAATGTTACGTTTTGGGTAATATCTGCTTTGTTTTTCGTATATGTTTTGACTTGATATTCATGATACTCTTAATTAGATAAGGATTGATTTATTTACATAATATAAAAAATGATTTAAATATCATATATATTAATTATATAAATATTTATAATAGTATATAAAATATATAAATTTGAAATGGAATACACCGTTCATGGAGATGGTAGGCCATACGTATGCATGGACGTTTTTCGTTTTCCTGACATATTGAATGAAATAAAGTAAATGAAATATATGTATATATATCATCATTATAGTAGTATTATTATTTCATATATATCATATAATTTTACTAAATCCATCCTTAATACAATTCATGTAAAGTGTGAATGAATTAAATCGCTTTGAGGAGGCGGTAGTCCACACGTCCACAAATGAAGTTATTGTATTACCACAAAATGGAAAGCATAAAGGTATGTATTATATAATAATTAAAGAATCATAAATATATAATAAATATAATATATATCATATAAAAACAAAAAAGCACATCATTATTTCCAACTTTGAGATTTGGTTACGGAAGAATGAACGACATCGGTTCGCAAGGCGGTAGTCCACCCTACACACGAATGATGATTGCATATCCCAATTGATGGAAGTGTGTGTGAGTGTAGGTAAAACCATTAACATAAAAAAAATATTATTATATTTATTATACTTATGTTTTTATATAATCATGTAATAATAATAACTAAATGGGTGGAGAAAGAAATAAAATATAAGTGCGCGTTGAAGAATGTTACCTATTTTTGGGTAACTCATTTTGGTTTGCACCAAAGGGCTTCCTTGGTAGGATTTATGACCAAATAGAGGATTCTAGGATGATTTTATGGTTTTTGGGAGCTTATTTTTTTGGGTTTTTGATGTTAATAATTTCTTAATATGTGTTAATAAGAGAAGTGGGGGGGGGGGGTGAGTGCATTTTTATAGTGGAGTAGGAGTGACATTCTTGTAAATATAAAAATCTAAACATTATTGAGAGGTATCCCTTACTTCATGTGCCTCCAATAATTTTAAATTTTTTAGAAAAGGGATTATATGTTCCAAATATGGATTTAAAATAGATTTTGTATAGTTTTCGAGGGTACTTGGCCCCTTAAGTTAAAGTTTAACCACTAAGTAAACTCGTTTTTACCTTAATCGTTGTAATTAATTTTAATTATTTTCACTAATATTTTTGATAAAAACTAAGTTAAACTTATTAGAAATTATAAATTATTCTGATTATAAATATTTAATACATTTTTCCAAAATCTAATCTCAGAAGTTGAAAAAATTAATTTAAAATTAATCCCCGGATGGGTTGATACGACGGGTTCTTAATGTAAAAAATTCAAAAAGTTTGAAATCTTTTTATATCCAATTTCAATGTCAAATTAGTTAAAATTAACTAAATTGGATTAAATTATTTATATTTTATCTAATTATACTTTAAAATAAAACTAAAATATAATTTAATTATATAATAAATTAGATGAAAAAGAATTTTTCAATTAAAATTCAGTGTTTTTTTCACTATTCAAAAAAAATGAAACTTCCCTAAAAAATACAAAAATTCACAAAAATTAAATTTTTATTTCCCAATTCCAAATATAAATTTAAATTTTCCAAATAAAAATTATAAAATTTTCAAAAAGTAGATTTAAAATGGATTTACTATTAAAAGACGTTGAAATTACCTTTTAGAAAAATACTTCTTTTTATTCATAAAATTAGATTTATTCTCATCTTATTACTATCAAAGCTATTGGACGAGTGTCAAAAAATTTGATTGAATATATAATATATAAATTTTATTAAAAACATTCATCAATAGTGTTTTTTTTATTTGCTGAGATAAAATGGTGTTTGTACCATGAAAAATAGTTTTCTTAGAAAATAAATTTCTTTATTTTCAAACAATTCTTACTTTAATTTCTAAATAATTGATAACCAATGGATACATTTTATACACATGTTTAAATCATATTTTCATAATTTATTTAATCTTATTCATAACTTATATTTTAATGGCTAGGTGAAAACTATAATAATATTTTAATAATAATATTAACAGCACGTTGCAGTTTGGTAAAACTTGGTCTTGCATGGAACACATGCTATCGAAGGAACTCAGTATTATGTGTAACATAAACCAAACATAGTGTTTCATGTACCATAATAAAATATAAGTGTTATGTGTATCACAAACTCAAATTGGTGTTGCGTAAAAAAGTAATAATAACATGGTGAATTCATATAACACAAGCTATATTCAGTTGTTTTTGAAATGAATAATATTAATTCAAAAAAAATTCACAAAATCTCACGCTGTTATATACGAGCCCCCTTAAAATGATTTTCTCCCAAAAAAATCAATAATATTATCAATGTTTTAATACTTGAAAGTTCGTTTCTTATAAACCCAAATCATAAAAATGAATACTAAAACATCTTTTTAAAAGGGAAAGTTAGAAACATAATGGTTACCAAAAGTGACTTATAACTAGGGTATAACATATTAGAACATATGTGGAAAGTGAAAATATGGATATGGAAGACTGAAAATTAATTTTTTATTTTCAAACACTTTTGAGGAAAAAGTGAGAGACCGTGAGTTCAAACACAGAAGGAAATATAATAGTTTTTAAAGAGAAATATAAGCCTACCAGAATTAGTCTCCCTAAATAATTTCCAAGATATGTTACAAACCTGAGTGTTTGGTTCATCCATAATGAGATATTCAAACCAAAAGGCTAACTTGTCCATGTACTGAATATATTATTCATGGATGATCTTCCCATTATTGAAGCCCCCAACTATGATCAAAACCTACATGTCGATCTGGTCTTATTGTTCCTCATTGAAATTCATCCTTAATGATCTCCCCATTATTTTAGTATCTTCCTCTTCAGTAGAATTGAGAGATAAAACTTGTTCAACTATTACTTCTTCTGTGCTAATGAGAAATTCCAAGGATTTCTCAAAAGAAACTCCTGACTGACACTGGTTGTACAACTTCTTAGCTTTAAAATTCTTCACTAAATGTGTCTCCATATAAATAGGTAAGGAGGAGTAATCCTTTCTCTCCTTTCAAATTCCCTTCCACCCATCCATGAAGGTCCTAACCAAAGAATCTTCCAACTCTTGAATCACAACCTCAGTATCGTTATGATCATTAACATGTTTAACATCTAAGTTGATGCCACCATCTTGTGAGTCAGCACACCCTATAAGAGTGGCCTCACCATCAATATGTTCATCGTGAGACTCATTCACCCCAATTTCTTGAAATTATTGTCTGGAAGAGGCCTCCTTAGTAGCAGAATCCTGATACATGACCCCCTCTAACTCTTTCCTTGGGTCATCAGCCACAAGAAACAGAAAACAGCTACATAATCAAACATTTGTACTGGCTATTTTTCATTTCATTCTACTTGGTGACTTCACCCAGTCTAAACTATCTGCATTTTTGGAATCTAAATCCTGCCTATTCTCAATATCTACCTCGACATTTGCCCATTCCATTGTAACCTCAATAGGAACCTCTACACTCCATGGGCTTATAGATTCATATATTGATAGACCAACAACTGTATTAGCAATAAATCTAGGTCCTTGTACCCCCCCTTCTATGAAACCAAAGGGGTAAACTCCAGATGGTTACCTAGCTTGAAGGTAACACCTCCTTGAGAATATTACTTCAGACGTACATTCAGACCAGAAACATCTCCACTATTTTGTCCCTCGATATTTTCTCCCACTTACACATAAATCTTCCATGAATTCCATCCAGCCAATGGTTCACCATGAATCATATCAACACCCTCTTATCCCAAGATTGAGGATCCATTTGCACGGCTGGTCCCAGACCTGTACTGTCTCGAACCAAGTCTACATGTCGCTGTCGAATGACCTAATCTCCTACATATAGAAAAAGTACACCCAAGATTTGTACACCACCTGTGGCCTATAAGGATATTCCTATCCAATTGTAATCCAAATAAAATCAAAAGGATTTCATGGAACATCAACTTCGGCACACACTCTTGGATTAACAGGATGTCACACTACTTTGGTTCGACTGTCAGAGCATAGGAATATACCTATGAGAAATCCAAGAATCCTAATAATTTAAGTTTTATGAAATGGTATGGTAAGATTAGGGAAACTCACCCAAGTCACCACTGAAGGGGAGTCTCGCTTCATGTGATAGTCATAAGTCCATCTGTGAAGGTAGACTCTGGACCCGTTACATCTACAAGGCACACACGACCAATCTTGTATCAGGTCTTCATTTGATGTGAAGCGGATCATGATGTTTCTATTGTCAAGAATACCAATAGTAGCCACATACTGTAGATCCCATGAAACAAATATGAATCTATCGAAAGTGTCCACTGATGGAATTCACTGAGAGAAACGTGCAATAAGAGTTTGATTGAGTAGTGATGAAGCTTCATAAAACTCTATGATAAAAAAATGGAATATTAGGGAATCCTTCATACAAGTTGGGGACCATAGGGTGTATGAAAAAAATGAAGGAATGGTGGAAGAATCTCAGGTTTGGAGAAGGGGTAGAAGGAAGACTCAACTCCCTTTAATGATGACGAAGGTCCCTACCCCACCGGTGGGGGGAGGGACCGAAAAGGTTTCCAACGCCGTCACGAGGCTGGAGAAGATGACACGGTGCTCCCACTGAAGGAAACCCATAAACCACTACCTCAAGCCCATGGACATGGAAGATAAATCTAACTATAAAATTCTGATGGAAAGTGATATAGAACATGTTCAGTATAAATTTAATGATCACAAATCCATAAACCAAATAGGCATAAAAAAGGTCATTGATTTTATAAAAAATGATGATAATAGGATGACATTTTATTTCAAGACCCTTTTACTAAAGTTGAATAATTTTCACTAGAAGATATACTTACTTTGTTTCAGCACAATATCACCCTTTGGTTATTTCTTGACCTATTTCCACATCATTTCATACACAAAAAATAATGGTTAATTTGTTATTCCTTTAGTAATAAGGGATCAACAGATTCATATGTAGAATGATAAGTCATTCAATTGGACTTTAGTTATCATCATAAAAAAAATGTTAGCATAGGTTTTCCAATATGAATAAATCCTCATATGGGGAGATAATACTTAAACCTCTAAAACCTCATCTGAAGTTTAACTTAAAACATTCCATTAATGGTCAAACTTGTAACCCTTTTGAAAGATGAAAATACAAAAAATTATAAATATGGTTACTAAATCATCTAAACATTGATCCCACATATATCATAAGGAATCTATTTGTTGAAACATTCAAAACATGTTAATACCCTCATAATATATTATCTTGAAATATGGTGATAACCTAAATTAGCACAAATCATTTTTGGAAAACATGCATTCTTCTTTATTCCAATGATTGCTATACATATTCCTTAAATCCAAGAAGTTTTAAACTTCATCCATGATAACATATAAAACTTTTTCAACAAATAAATAATCAGTTCCATGGTAATAAGTACTATCCAATTTAATTTATCCATATCAATCATCTCTTTATCCAAGATAAACACAAATTTCTCATCATCAAGAACACATTAAGGGATACCTTACCTTAATTAAAATATCACATTTAATTAAATCACTTTTCTAGTCCATCAGGATAATTCAATATGTTTTTTCAAATCCTTAATGAAAAACATGTACTTCATGATTCATATAAAAAAATTCTTGAAGTCCTATACATATACATTTCAATCATCCAAATTTATTCTTAAACCATTACTTAGACATCCCTAGAAATATCCATAGAAATATCATTAGGGATCTCACAAAAGTTTTTCCATCCTAGTTTCATAAGGATGACTAAACATTTCCTTTGATACTAACTATATTGACCCAGGATTAACATAAATGGATATTACATCATTTTTAATGAATATTCATCAAATTATAGAAATACATGCCTACAGACCTTAATAGTTTAGTGAATTTGGATATGTAGAAACAAAATCTTCTAACTTGGTGAAATATCTTCAACATATCCCTGAAAGATCTTACCCTTTTAGTCCGCTAATTAAAACCTTTATTCATAACATGGGGAAAGAAAACATAAGGAAAGGGTTATCTTAGATGCTTAGTAAAGATACATAAGGGAGATATGTAAGTATAACATGAGAATATGGGTATGAGAACAAGATCATAAGATTATAATATCACACCTTTCATATCAAAGATCATAATCAAGAGTCATGGAATAAAGATTGGAAGTTCATAAGTTATAAATCATAAGAGAATCAAGATCATAATCCATGAGAGCATAATAGAGGAATAAGACACGTAATTTTGGAATACACATAATAATATAAAATCCTATTTCAATTTTACATACCAATACCTTCATAACATGTTAGTATCGGGTTAATCACCTGTGTACCTACTTCAAGCCTAGGATGGCCTCCCGTGTACCCTCTTGTTTTAGGCTTGAGATTCACTCTAATATAACCTCATGTTTTAGTCATAGGATTCCATCCTGTGTACCCTCTTGTTTCAGGCTTGGGATTTTAACATCCTGAGTTTTTAAAAAGAGACAATATGTTCCATAGCATATATGATACGCTACATCGAACATAAGAGAATAACTAAATATTATCATTTAAATGTTACCATTATAACCTAGTTGTTAGAATGAAAGGAATGAATAGTATTAACTGAATAAATAAAATATGGTTTACACATATATATATTCTTTGGTGAATAATTAATTATAAATAAATGTAAAACTTTTTTAAAAAAGGAAATGTTTTTTCTGAAAAATAATTTAAATGTAAATAAGCGAGTTTATTTAATAATAAAATCACTCTTTATTGATTTTATTAATGAAATATATATTTAATATATTCAAATTATATTTAAAATCCATATTATATGTTTTATAGACATGATATAAGAAGAAATTTAATTTTTTTAGATAAAAGAAGTACTTTTCAAAAAATGTAGTTTTGTAACCTTTTGATGGAGAACCCATTTTAAATTTATTTTTCACATTTATATAAGTTATATTTGAAAAAAAATAAACCTATTATTTGAAATTTTGAAATAAAAATTTATTTTGGATAAATTTTTGGTATTTTTTTGAAAACTTTCATATTCTAATGAATAGTGAAAAATACTGTATTTTAATTTAAAATTGCTTTTTCATCCAATTTATTTATATTGTTAGATTAAATTATTAATTGGTTTTAAAGAATAATAAGATTATTTTTTTTATAATTTAATCCAATTTTGGTTATTTGAAGTAATTTCACATTAAAATTTGATATAAACACAATCCAATCTTTTGATGATTTAACTTTAAAAAAAACCTCTTTTCTCATTTTGTCAACAAGGATTTATTTAAAATTAATTACTGCAACTTCTAAAATTTAAATTTTAAAAAATGGATTCCATATTTGAAATCATTGGGTCCAAATTATGTTAATATGTTACTTTAAGTTTTTTAGATATTATGAATAGTAACTATAACAATTTTTATTTAACACGATTAAAGGTAAATCAGATAATTATGGTAACAAAATAATGTGATAAAGACAATAAAATTACCCTAACACCTGCCAAAATCTTATTGGATAAGTAACCATCGTCCCTTAACACATAATGATCATAATTGAATCATTTAATGTACTTGTTTATATGAAATTGATATAAATATTATTAAAATAAAAGAAATTGACTTAAAAGTAACCACATGTCACCCTATTCTTTCTTATAAGTATAAAAATTTTAATATAAGGATAAACATCATATAAATTAGATCCTAAATAGTCTCCATAAATATAATGAAATTATATAAATCATGTGAATTTATTTATAATTTTTATATATTATATAATTACCATAAATACTGACACAACCGTGATATAATAATTATTTTATAAATAGGAATATCAAAAAAATGATATGAAAAATATTAAAATAAATATAATTTGAATTAATTAGGGTACTAAATTCTTTTTCAAGGTTATTATGACATATTATAAGTCTATTAATTTTTTTTTTGAAGTTATCTCTCTGTCTGGATTTTATTTAAATTAAATGAAATGAATAGTGTCAAAATTGACACTATTGACATTTTATAAATTTAATATGTTATTAAATTATTTAATAATCCTAAATATATTTATAAATTAAAAATTGACTTTTATAAGCTCTAAAAGCTCATAAATTTTACAGGTTTTTGGAAATCTACCCCATATAAGTAAAATTTATATCTAGTTACTATTTAAACTATTGTTACCACAATTAAAATTAAAAGAGAATAATTAACGATAAAACGAAATGATAAGGTTTAAAATGAAATTATAACATTTATAAAAATTATTTTCTGAGAGGATTTAAAAAAATACTCATCTTATATTCTACATAACTAAATTTTGAGTCATTTGGAGTTAAAAATTAATTTATATTAATTTAATATTTTAAGAGTTTCCAAGGGTGCCCCTTCCCTCTCCTATAAAGAGGCTCCTACTCTTCTCTATTAATTACACTTAAAAAATATTTTGGTTCATCCAAGACCTGAAAAAAACCCTTCCTAGAATACCTCCCATAATTATTGAGGCCTTAATTTAGGTAGAACAATCTATTTAGAGGTGTTAAGGTGTTCTTGAAAGGTGATCAACTGAAGAAGAGGCATCATTATTTTTAAGTATTTCTATATTATTACTTCTTCCACTTCTTCAAATCTCCTTAAACCATGATGAAATAGTAAATCCCATATACTAAATATACTGAGATGTTATTATGTTAATATCATCACTTGAATCCATCTCCAATTTCATCAAATGGGAAATAAACTTTTCATTCATGTGAACGAAAGACTACCACCTCACGAACCGATATAGTTCGTTTTTCATCACCATATTTAAAGATTCATTATTTGAAGAAGAATTGTCTTTTTTGGAAATAATTATAAAGTTATAGATAACCTTCAGGGTTTATATGATTTTTGAAATAATTATGGGTTATTATATTTTGGGGTTTCAAAATTAAAGGTATGAGACAAAATAGATGATAAAACATGTTATGGTTATTTTTGAGAACATTCCCATATTCCATGACTGTTATAAGAATTATACAATATTATAAATAGTACAATCTGTAGGATGGGTGACAACCCGTTGTGTCTGATAAAGCTGTGGGAATCGAACCCACAACCAAAGGGGGACAAGGGTGCATCCCCCACCACTAGCCTACATGAATTCCCTGGTAAGTATGACTTCATTATTTTTAGTTAAATGATTTGATGGAATAAGAATAAGTTGATTTTGGAAACATATGTTTTATAAATGGGATATCATTTGTATTGAAAATGATTTTGAGATTAAGTGAATAATGTTATTAAGGAATACATTTACTATTTTTGGAAACCTATAAGATCAAGGTAAATAGAATACTAAGAAATTTTATTTGAGTAATAAAGGTTGAATTATATTTTGGAGGAAAATATAATGGACTTATAGTGATTCAATTTATTTATGGAAATGTTCAAAATATCTTGAATATTATTAGGACAATCACTTTTTTGTGTGAGACTTAAAGAGTAATTTTTTTTGGAGATAAATGTTAAAATATATCTTTGAAAAATGTGTTATCCAATCCTTCTGATTTTGGGTTTCAATAATACTTTGGATTATTTTGAAAAATTTTAAGGACAATTTTTTATTGAATGTTCTATGTAAAACTTGGGTATTATTATATAATATTGGATATTAAAATTATTTTTTCAGCATACAATGGTTTATTATTTTTGGAAATTATCTTCTCTTGTACAAACCATTTTGTTTTTTGTTAATGGATTAATATAAGAGAAATATATAGTTCATCTTTATAGATTATGTGATTCTCTAGAAGTTGATTCTAGAGCTTCAAGCATGAAAAATTCATCTTAAATACCCATCATTTAGAGAAAAATATGAGTTTATGGTGGAAATTTATTAAAGGATGAAACTATATTTTCCAAGTAATTATACCTCATTATGATCTTAGTCCAGGTAGTAATAGAATCCCTCAACTCTTTTAAAAGGATATTAAAACAAAAATGTTTTCCATTTACTTTTCCTACTACGAAATCAAAGACCATTTAACCCATCACAAATTTATGGTTTTATGAATGTTAAATTTCTCCTGATAATTTTTTCTATCACTGTACATCAGAACTTTATGGTTAGTTTTCTCTTCTATATCCATGTTTCCTACATGTAACCCTAGTATTTTTTATCTCTAGTGATCTTCGAACTTCTGTTTCTTTCTTTTAAAGTGATAGTTTTATTAAGCCTTTTTCTAAAGTGGGATTTCAATAAAGTTATTTTGAAAAGTCATACCTTAGTTAATGATCCCAAATTCAAATTGCGAGGATGAAATTTATTAAATGGGGTAGGATGCAACATCTCGTGTTTTTAAAAAGAGACATTATGTTCCATAGCGTATATGATAGGACACATCAAACTTAAGTGAATAACTAAATATTTTTATTTAAATGTTACCATTATAACCTAGACATTTTAATGGATGAAATGAAAATTATTAACTGAATTATAAAAATATGGTTTACACACATATATATTCTTTTGCAAACAATTAATTATAAATGAATGTAAAATATTTGTTAAATTAAAAGAATTTTTTTTATGAAAAACAATTTAAATTCAATGAAGTGAGTTTATAAAATAATAAAATCACTCTTGATTGATTTTATTAATGAAATATATAGTTAATAAATTAAATTTAATATTTAAAATTCATATTATATGATTTATAAACACGATAAAATAACAAATTCAATTTTTTCAGATAAAAGAAGTATTTAAAAAAAAATGAATTTTCTCGCCTTTTGATAGAGAACCCATTTTAAATCTAGTTTTTGACACTTTTATAAGTTCTATTTGACAAAATAAACTATTTATTTTAAATAGGTTCATAAAAATTTAGTTTCAAATTTTTTGGTATTTTTCTGATAACTTTCATATTTAAATGAATAGTGAAAAATATTGCATTTTAATTTAAAACCGCTTTTTCATCTAATTTATTTATATTGTTAGATTATCCTTTTAACTGGTTTTAAATTTTAATTAGATTATTTTTTATCATTTAATACTATTTTTTCATTGTAATTAATTTCACATTGAAATTTGATATAAACATATGTCAATCTTTCAATGGTTTTTACTTTAAAAAAACCTTTTTTCTCGTTTCGTCATTGAGGATTGATTTTAAATTATTTACTAAAACTTAATTATTTTAAATTATGAAAAACGGATTCCATATTGGGAATTATTGGCTCCAAATTATGTTAATAGGCTACTTTTATTTTTTATATATTATGAATAGTAATAATTTTTATTTAACGCGGTTAAAGGTAAATCTTGTAATTTAGGTAACAAAATAATATGATAAGGACAATAAAATTGCCCTAACACCCACCAAAATCCTACTGGATGAGTAAAAATCTACAATTAATACCTAAGGATTATAAATTACTCATTTAATAGACTTTTTCCCTTGAAAATGGTATAAATATTATTAAAATAAAAGAAAGTGACTTGAAAGTGAAAAATGTCACCCTATTATTTCCTATAAGTATAATAATTTTAATATAATGATAAATATAATATAAATTAAATTATAAATATTATCCTGAAATATAATGAAATTATTTACATCATGTAAATTTATTTATAATTTTTTTATATTAAATAATTTCCATAAATACTGACACAACAATGATAGAGTAATTATTTTATTAATAGAAATACCAAATAAATGAAAAGAAAAATATTAAAATAAATATAATTTGAATTAATTATGGAAATATACGAATTTTATAGGTTACTATGACATATTATAAGTCTATTAAATGATTTTTTTGAAGCTATCTCTCTGTTTGGATTTTATTTAAATTTAATGAAATGAATAGTGTCAAATTGACACTATCCAAATTTTATAAATATAATATTTTATTAAATTATTCAAGAATCATAAAAATATTTCAAAATTAAAAAGCGAAAATTTTAAGGTATCAAAGTTTATAAAGTTTTCATTTATTTTAAATTTACCCAATATAAGTAAAATTTACAGCCTTTTAATTTTTAAAATGTTGTCACAACAATTAAAATTAAAAGAGAATAATTAAGGGTAAAACGAAATGATAAGGTTTAAAATGATATCAAAAGGTGTATAATTTTTTTTTGGTTGATAGGTTTTAGAATAATACTCATCTTTTATTCTACATAACTCAATTTTGAGTCATTTGGAGTTAAAAATTAATTTATGTTAATTTAATACTTTAAGAGTTTCCAAGGGTTCCCCTTCCATCTCCTATAAAAAGGTTGCCACTATTCTCTAATAATTACACTTCAGAATTATTTTGGTTTGGAATATACCTACCCAAAACCCTTCCTAGAATACCTCCCATCATTCTTGAGGCCTTAGTTTAGGCATAACACCCTCATTAGAGGAGTTAAGGTGTTCTTCAAATGTGATCAACCGAAGAAGAGGTATCATTTTCTTTAAGTATTTCTTTATTATTCCTTCTTCAACATCTTCAAATATACTTAAACCCTGATGAAATAATAAATAAAGTGTATTAAATATACCAATATGTAATTATGTTAATATCGTCACCTGAATCCATCTCCAATTACATCAAACGGGAAATGAAAATTTCGTTTGTGTGTACGGCAGACTACCGCCTCGCGAACCGATATAGTTCTTTCTTACAACACCATATTTAAATACTAGTTATAATGCTTGAATTAATGTTCAGTAGTTATATTCATGAAATTTTAATCATTATAAGATAATAATATATCAATTATGCTCTTACTTTCTATGCACATAAAAATGATAGTGTCGTTTGTGTGTACGTGGAAACTATCACCTCCACGAAGTGATGTGATTCATTTTTATCCACTAAATCAATTGTATGATATATATATAATTATATATATATATTATTAATATGATATTAATTATTTTATTATCATTATTTAGAGATAAAGTATTATTTAACTTCTTTCCATAATGATCAATGAAAAATGGAAAACGTTACTCATGCATATGTACGACCTACTGTATCCATGATTATAATATTGTTCATTATTAATAACAATACTTAATGGTTTTATTTAAAAGTATAATTGATGTATAAAAATGATTTTAATTTCATGAATATTATTCTAGAGATGATGGACTTAGGACCACATGGACTATTGACATCATACCAAGTTCATTTTCGACTCAAGTACCGAATATCGACAAAAAATCTAATATGAACCTAAATAATTATTTAATTGTTATAACATGGTAATAAGTGATATAAAACGAATAATGAACATGAAAAATGTTTTCAGTAAATTAAATTATTAATCAGTTTTTATTATTCAGGAATATAAATAACATACTTGATGAATCAGACTCTAGGTAAGAGATTTTGTATAAATCTCTTTTCATTGAGGCATTTCTTGATATTATGCACCCTTATTATTTTATATGGAGTGTATACGTACTCTATGACCTTTCATATCCACATTTTATCTATAATAATGTTATTTAATGGTTTGGTAAATGTATTAATTCATTTCAATTAAGATTTAAATGTTTAAAGTGGTGTGAGGCACCTTGAACGTTTAAAGATTTAATTATCAAATATTTTTCTTCGTGATGTTAATTTACATATTTATTTATATGAATATAAAAGGATTATACGGGAAATTTTATATCTATTTTGAATTTCATTCAAAGGTTTTCATAAGTTATTCTTTTTATGGTTTCTATATGGAGCATTTGAATTTATTTTCAAAAGAAAAAAGGAATGATATTTTTAATGTATACAATGATAACGACTTCTCCACCACTGTGACCTTTATTTGATAATTGGATTCCTCTATAAACCATAATGTATTTGAAAGGAAAATAAATCCCTTATTTACTTTTTTTGGTATTTTGGTATTGAATATGGTTTTTAAAATTTATTGACTATTTCAATATCTTGAAATTATTTCTTATGATTGAAAATGTGATTTTATGAGTGAAATGTTGATAATTGAAATCTTTTATTTATTATGATTATATGATGGTACTTGGAAATTTGAAGGGTGGTTATGTGATAAATCAAATATGGGTGGTTCTATGATAAAACTATTATGGGTTGTTACATTTTAACCTCTAATGAATTGCGTTTGGAAGTCATCCATATGACTATTCCATTTGTAAGAGTGACATGTATAGAAGTTGACCGCATGATTATTCCATTTAAGTATGATTATTTTACATGTTACCTTTGCATGTTATATGTTCTTTATATAGGTTTTATTGTAATATTTTGATTACAAAAGAAGGTTAAGAAAGGAGATTATAATCAAAGGGAAGTATTTACTAATACTTAAAGGTGAAAAGTATTACATTATGATAAAGTATTCAGGGTTTACATGTTTTCGCAAGACTAACAATTTTCCTTACTGTGTATCCCTTATTGAGATTTTTATGATCATCCGCAGTTTTAAAATTATTTTCACAAGATTTAAGGGATAATAAATACAAGGATGGTATTAAGGGAATAATTTTGATGATTGAACATGAAAATCAATCATGTTTCACTTCAATAGTTTTGTTTTTTGAAAAAAATGGATACTGAGTAGGAGTGTCTACCTTGTAATATTTCGGTTGTTATGTAAGAATTATTGTCTAATTCTATAAAACTCTAAACTAAAAAGGTTTTGGTAATGTAAATAAGTGAATTATAAATTGAATCTACAATTTTATGTATTGAATAAGGTTAATTCCTTATAGGGATTCCCTCTCGTGTACCCTCTTGTTTTGGGCTTGGGATGCCCTTCGATTTCGGGCTTGGGATTCCCTCCCATGTACCCTCTTGTTTTGGGATTGAGATTTGTTATACTCACCTATTTTGATAATCCAAAATCATGTTTCATTTATGTGATAATAATGTTTCTATTCTATTCTAATAATATTACAATAATATTCCTCGTTTCTATCAAGTAATAACCATATAATTTTAATCTCACTACTCTCTTGTTTAAGCTTACAATGAAAAATTTATCTAAGTAGAATGGTCACCGATAAAAAGGTCACTGATACAAAGGTCACTGATGTAAGTTCACTGATGCAAGGACACCGATTCAAGGTCACTGATACAAAGGTCATCGATACAAAGGTCGCTGATACAAAGGTCACTGATGCAAGGTCACTAATGAAAGGTCACCAATGCAAGGTCATCGATGCAAGGTCACTGATGCAAGGTGACCGATGCAAAAGTCACCGATGAAAGGTCACCGATGAAAGTTCAATGATAAAGGTCACTGTTGGAAGGTCACTGATGAAAGGTTACCGATGAAAGGCTACCGTTGAGAAGACTACCGCTGAAGGCTATTGTTACCAGTCTGCCGATGCTTACTCTTCTACTCCATACTTTGTCAAAATTTTCAGATTATTCTAATGGTTATATTTGATAGATTAAATGATTTTGACATTAATTAATGATGATTATAGAAATATAAAGAGATCGTGTCTGGGAAAGTACGAGGTATGAGAAAGACCACATGTGGTGTACTTATTCCTATTTTCGGACGTCAAATATAAAAGAGAAGAAAAAGGAAGAAAAGAAAAGGGTGAAGTATGCATATATGTCTGTGTAAAAAGATAGAGGAATATATGTGAAGGAACTTACTTTCTATATCAAAGATAACATAGAATTACCACTTGGCTCTTACACTGTGAACTCAAGAACCACAAGAAGATCATTTTGGGAGAACAATTTCAAGGCTACCTTCTGTGCTTCATCAACTCTCGATCAAAAGAAGAAGCAGAACACCTCAATACCTGGAAGCTAGAACCTGGAGTTATGATAATCAGTTTTGGAGACAAATTCTAGAGAAAGACTCGAACTAAAAATTCTTCACTCCAAGGAGTCAAGAGATGAAATTCAAACACATAGAGCTTTCTAAACTCAATCCTATACTATTTTCTCAATGTGTTCTTTTATTTTACATTTCTGAGAAGTGTGTGTTTGTCTATTACACACATTGTCTCCTATAATTTAACTGGAGGATACTGAAAATCCTCACAACAAACTTCACTTATACCTTGTTTCCCATGTATAACTGTGGAAGAGACCATGTCTGGTCTGTATTGTTTGTTTTTACCATGAAAAACTGTGGAAGAGGGTGTGAACCCTGGACAGTTTGTGAAAACTGTTGTAAATCCCGATAGAGGCTGTGTATCAAATTTATTGTTAATATAAACTGCTTGGTGGAAGGTGATCACCAAGTGGGGTGGTTTAAGTCTCAACTTGAGACTGAACCTCTTTTTTAACTCTAATGTGTACTATACCTCTGTAATACTCTATTTTGTCTATTTTACGCTGAAAACAGAAAATTGTTTTGCATTAACTTTGATAGTTAGTTCTAGTTAGTGTGTGTATGTGTTTAATTTAGTAAACCTATTTCAAAAGTTGAAGAAGTGTTTTACACTAGCTCAACTGAGGACTAATCACCCTTTGAGAACCCTATTGACTAACTAAACATTTATATCCATACTACCTTAATTAACTAGGTCATTTTGAAATTGGGGTATCTTTATCATAACTTTATGAACAGAAATTTTATGTAGGAACTAAATTCACCCCCTCTTGAGATTCCACTATGACCAACATTTGGTATCAGAGGTTTTAAATTTTATTGCTACTATCTGAACTATTGTGCAAGTTGTCAAATTATTTTCAACTGTGATTTTAGTTGTATCTTTAAGATCTTAAAATTTATGTCATATCTAAATTTTTAGTTCTTTATAATTCAAAATAACAATGGATAATAGAGTTGAGGGTGTTTCTACAAACATTCCACCTTTCATTAATGGTAATAACTATGATCAGTGTAAATTAAAAATGAAAATGTATCTAGAGAGCATGGTTCCTGAAATCTGGGACACAATTGAAGAAAAATAGGTATTACCTGCTACTACTAGGGACCCATGGTCTCATTTGACTAAATATACATATAAAAATAACTGTAAATCAATAAATTCATTGTACTATTCTCTAGGCGATGAAGAGTTCAATAAAATGTCTACTTGTAAAACTGCGTATGAAATTTTGGACACTTTGGATATTTCTCATGAGGGAACAACCAATGTTAAAGAAATGAGATTAAATACTTATACTGTTAAATATGATAATTTTAAAATGAATCCTGATGAACTTATATATGAAATGTTTCTCCGATTCAATGAAATAGTAAATACTGTGAGTCTTCTTGGGAAAACAGTGGACAACAAGGATCATATTATGGAATTTCTTCGATGTCTACCTAACAGATGGAGAGGAACTTATGTTTTTATCTGAGAATCCTATGACATAGGCAGGCTAACAGTGAAAGAAATAATTGAAAAACTTATGATGTATGAAGAATAGATTAAGGTAAATCAAGAAGTATATGAATAACCACGAAAGAAATCTATAGCATTCAATACTGCTACCTCAAAGATAAAAGACAATGAAAAGGTTCAAGCTCATGTAGACACTTCCACTAGTGTAGACTCAGCTTCTGACAGTGATGATGAGATGACTCATCTTGCTAAGAGATTCAAGAAGTTCTACCACAAGAATAGGTTCTTTAGAAAGTCAAACTATAAAGGAAGGTATGATAATAAAGGATAGTGAAAAAATGATAGAAAATGGAATGATAACACAAATGAGAGAGTTTCCTATGAGTGTAAATGAAAAGGCCATGAGAAGGCTGATTGCCCCAAGTTGAAATTTAAGAAGAAATATGAAGACAAGGGAAAGTGTTATTAAAAGGATATGAAAGATACTTAGAGTGATTTAGAAGATATCTCCAGTGGATCTGACACTACTGATATTGGGAAGAACAAACATGAAATCCCGTGTTTCATGACAGAAACATCTGAGGTAATACACAATTCTCCAGTACCTAATGATTATAATTCTGGGAATGAAAGAGAATAAAATAATGCTGAGAATATGACTAAGGATGAACTATTTTAATATTGTGGAATGATTGAGGATACCATTAATGAGCTCAAGGATAAATATAAATTACTGAAAAGACAACATTCTTTAAATGCTAATTATAAGTCTGATCTAGATATTGAGAAAGAAAAATGTGCTCAGCTGTTAAAAGAAAATACTGAACTTAAATTATCAAATGAAAAATTAAAAAGGGATATTGAGAAGTTTACTATAGGTAGAGATACCTTGAATCAGTTTCTAGGGAAACAAATTTCTCTAAAATATACAACTGGTCTAGGATATTAACCAGGAAAGAGAAGGATTATTAAAAATAAAATATTTCCCAAATCTGGACAGTTCACTGCTAGTTCAAGTTCTGGACCATCTTTTGAAAAACAATTCTCTAAAAGACCTAACAAAATTTTCTTTTCTCAAAACATATCTATTGATTATAGGAAACCTGTGAGACAAGTATGGGTTCCCAATGTTTTACTTGCTAACCTCTCTGGACCTAAGAAAATATGGGTATGAAAGTTACCCTACACTTAATCTGTTTTATAGGAAAGTTGTTTAAAGAGATCCTATAGAAGTCTATGGTATTTGGACAGTGGATATTCAAGACATATAAAAGGAGACTATTCATACTTCAAGAGCCTAATTAATGTTGATGGTGGACATGTCACATTCGGTGATAATGCTAAAGGGAATATAATTGGCTTACGTCAAATTGGTAACCCTAATACTGTATTAGTTTCAAAATTAATTTTTGTTGAGGGGTTAAAATATAATTTACTATGTATCTATCAATTGTGTGATGATGGTTTTAATGTTAATTTTGAAAATGATTCCTGCAATTTTTTTAATTCTAAAAATGATTTAATATTTACTTCTCTTAGAAATGAAAATGTATATGATGTTGATTTAAATTCTTTTTCTACGCAAAATGTTTCTTGTTTAAATGATTTTCATAAGGAATCCTGGTTATGTAACAGAAGATTAGGACACTACAATGTGCACTCACGTAGGAAACTAACTAGGAAAGGTTTAGTTAGAGACTTACCTAAACTGGAATTCCCACTTAAGAAAGTTTGTAATCCTTGTCAAAAAGGAAAACACCACAAAGTTTATTTCAAACCAAAGAAAGAAGTTTCTACATCGCAACCTCTTGAGTAGGTTCACAAGGAATTGTTTGGACCATCTAGAGTTTTGAGTCTAAATGGGAAGAACTATGTTTATGTTCTTGTAGATGATTTTTCTAGATATAATTGGGTTTACTTTCTAGCTCACAAAATTGAAGCACGTTCTTACTTCATTAAATACTCCAAGTCTGTAGAAAATCTTAGTGGACTTAGAATTAAGACCTTGAGAAATGATCATGGCCGTGAGTTTGAAAATTATGAGTTTGAATCTTTTTTCTCACAAAATGGCTATAATAAAAATTTCTCTGCTCTTATAACACCTCAACAAAATGGAGTTATAGAAAGAAGAAATATGACACTCCAAGAGATTTCCTGGACTATGCCAAATGAGTATAATCTACCTATCTATTTTTGGGTTGAAGCTGTTAATACAACTTGTTATATCATCAATAGAGTCTTGATTAGACCTATTCTTAAGAAAACCACTTATGAGATCTGGAATAATAGGAAGCCTAAGGTTAATTAATTTATAGTTTTTGGTTGCAATGTATTTATCCTTAACACTAAGGATAATATTGACAAGTTTTATTTTTAAAATTGATGAAGTAATTTTCCTAGGTTACTCAATCTCTAGTAAAGCTTATAGAGTATTCAATAATAGAACCAAATGTGTGGAAGAATCAGTTTATGTCAAATTTTATGAGACTGATCCACATGAACCTAAAACCTCCATTGAACATCTTGAGGAAGATATAACAATTCTGGACCTTAATGATAAAGACAGTGAACCCTTAGTGAAAACAACTAGTTCTGGAAATTTTCCAATATCTGTGCATAATGAATCTGAACCTATAGAAAACCATGAGGAGTCTAGTTTAACTCTCTCTAGAGGTATTAAAATGGTCAAGAATCATACTTTAGATGCTATAATAGGAGATCTAAATATAGGAACACAAACTAGAGATTATCTAAGAAATAAGGTTAAACATCATTCCTTTCTTTCACATCTTGAACCCAAAAATATTAATGATGCAATCAATGATGAATTTCGGGTGATATCGATTCAAGAAGAATTAAATCAGTTTGAATGAAACAAGGTCTTGGAATTAGTAGAAAGACCTAAAGACACTTTGACCATATGCACTAAATGGGTGTTTAGAAATAAGGTTGATGAATCTGGAAACATAGTTAGAAACAAGGATAGACTAGTTGCACAAGGATATAGTTAAGAAGAAGGAATAGACTCTGAGGAAACCTTTTCACCTGTAGTTAGACTAAAAGCCATTTGGATACTACATGCTTATACAGATCATCTGAATTTCAAAATTTATCAAATGGATGTCAAAAGTGAATTTCAAAATGGGTACATAGTTGAGGATGTATTTGTAGAACAACCCCCGGGTCTTACAAATACCCATTTTTCAAACCATGTTTTTAAACTTTCTAAAGCTTTATATGGTCTAAAACAATCTCAAAGATCTTGGTATGATATAATTAGTTCTTTTCTTATTTCAAAAGGTTTTAATAAAGGAATAGAGGACCCTAATCTTTTTATTAAAAGGATATCCAAAGATGTTTTAATAGTACAGATTTATGTAGATGAAATTATTTTTGAATCCTATAAAAATTATTTAAGTACTAATTTCTCAAAAATGATGCAAGATGAATTTGAAATGAGTTCAATGGGAGAACATAAATTTTTCCTTGGATTTCCAATTTTTCAAAATAAAAAATGATATTATAATAAACCAAAGTAAATATAATAAATATCTTTTGAAATGTTTTGGATTGGACAACAATAAAGGTAGTGATACACCTATGAGTACCACATTTATGTTGGATGCTGATGAAACTAGTAAACCAGTGGATCAAACCAATTAAAGAGGTATGATTGGTAGTCTACTCTATCTTACTGCTACCATACTTGATATTATGATCAGTTTATTCATGTTTCCTTGTTTTCAATCCAATCCCAAAGAGTCTCATTTAACTGTTGTTAAAAAGATTTTTATATATCTCAAGTATACTACAAACTTAGGACTATTTTATCCAAGAGGACAATCATTTTATTTAATAATTTATTCGGATGCTGACTTTGATAGAAGCAAGTTAGATAGAAAGATCATCCCTGGAACATGTCACATTTTGGGAAAGTCACTTGTATCATGGTGTAGTAAGAAACCAAATTTTGTTGCATTATCTACTGTCAAAGCTAAATGTATAGCTGCTGGTAGTTGTTGTGCTCAAATTCTATGGATGAAACACACTTTACTAGACTATGGATACCAATTCAAACATGTCTCTATAAACTGTGAGAACACATGTGCTATTAACATCTCTAAAAATCTAGTATCCCATGCAAGGAAAAAGCACATTGATGTGAGACATCAATTCTTGAGAGATTATTATCAAAGAGGTGATATCACTCTTGAATTCATTGGTATTAAACAACAATTGGATGATATCTTCACAAAGCCTTTGAGCTCTAAGAGGTTAAGTTACATAAAATATGAGTTAGGTATGATAAACTGTTAAGTTAGGAACCTCACCGTTAAGCACCTCACCATTAGGAACCTCACTGTTAGGAACCTCACCGTTGGACCTCACCATTAGGAACCTCACCATTGACACCTTACCGATAGTCAATGTGTTTGGGACTTTAACATTTTTCTGATGGAATCTGAAACATTTTTAGTTTTACTTATTTATTTTACTTGATTTATTTTTCGATCTCTAAACGATAAAATTAAGGAAACCACCACATTTAGATCCACTTCTACTCTCTCCCAAACCTCTTAATCCCTAATCTTAGAACTTCATCTCCTGCCAAAACCCTCGAACTGCTTCATATTGATGGAAAGGGTAAAGAGACCGATGGTCAGTGATGAAATAGATGTGCTGAATCCTAAGAGACATTGAGTTGGGTCTAGTTGTAGAAGCCATGTAGTGGAAAATCTAATCAACCCACATCTGTTAAAGAGGGAAATCATGGTAGAGAAGGAACTAAGCTCGGAATGGCTGATTTCAAGAAGGTCTTTAGTGCCGAAGGCACTTGAAGCTCAAGGTTGGGATGAATGCTTTGAAAATAACAACGGGCTTTACTACCCGAAGTTAGTGAAGGAGTTTTATGAATTTCTGAGATTTGAGCAGTCAGAGGATGAGAACAGAATGTCTTTTAAGGTAAATGGGGTAAGTGTGAGATTCTCCTCTACTGAATGGGATGAATGTTTAAGAATTACAAATGAAGGGATTTTTTACTATTACTTGGGAGTGGTGACTCCCACTAGTGAGTTCTTATGTTATGAAGAAGCTCTGGCTAAACTTGCAGGAAATGGGATTCCTAGGAAAGTGATTATTGCTGAAATGGAAGGAGAAGATAGGCTGCTATTTAAATTTTTTCAGCATGTTTTGAGTCCCATGAGAGGGGACTCTACTACCTTGAAGTATCATGATGTATTTCTTTTATATCTATTGAAGCATGGATAGAAGATAATTTTTTTTAGGTTTCTAATTATTAAATTAGAAGATATGACATGGACTAGTTCCAAGTCCAATGCCTTATTTCATGCCAGATTAATATCCTTAATGTTGAAAGTAAATGGATTTTCTGGAAATAAAGAAGAAACAGTTGTTGTGAGAGATAATTTTTTCATTACCAAGATAATTTTCAAGTTTATGAATATCATCTGGAACCCTTGGCAAAGAATATGGGTAAATGATGGGGCTAAGAAATATGAGGAATTAAACCCAGTTACTCATCCTACTAGGACTAAGTATAAGATAGACCCTGGTCCGAAGCATACTGATGTGGAGCCTGCATACTCAGATGAAGAAGAAGAGTCTGCTATTGTAAAAGAAAGAGAGGATTCTCTTATAGATGACAGGAGTGATCATGACATTCCACATGCTGATATTGTATCCTTTGGTGAGACTAGACCACCAAAAAGACTGCCTATATGGGATACTATCCTAAGGGATAGTGATGAAGAAGAAACCATTGAAGAAGAAGGAGATCAAAATATCTTAAGAGACATTAGCGAGACCTGAGAGGATGAAGATGACACTGAATCTAGTCATGATGACTTCAAGAAAGCTACTGGTGAAAGTGAAGAAGAATGTATAAGTCTCAGTCCTCGGATAGGACATAATGAAATGGTAGAAATTATAAATGAAGAGGTTTCTGATTCGGTTGAAGTTGGAATTACAATGGTAGTAGTTCAAGATTCTGTAGAGAAAGTGGCAGTGGACTCTCCTGTTGATGTTGTTGATCAAGGAGGTATGACATAGATGAATGTAGTTGATCATGGGAATGCTCCAAGTGAGGGGGTAGAACCTATTGCTCCAGGTTCAGTTTTTGTTTCTCATGGGATAGATGATTGGTCATAAAACCCTGGATTTGTGGTCTTGGGCTTAGACTATGGATATTCTAATGATGACCAACCTATCAGAAGTACTCCAATTCCTTTAGTTATAGAGACTACTATTTTGCAACCAGTAGTACTTTTACATTGAGACTATGTGAAGAAGGATGATTTGGAATCATTGAAGTCAGATTTCAAAAGACACATTAATGATAAAACTACTGAGATAGAGATAACAGTAGACCTAATTCAAGAAGTTGTAGCATCTTACTTAGAGAGAGATTTCTCTACCTCTCTCTCAAGTTTGCTTCATGAAATAAAGGAATGTCAGAATAAAATTAGAACCTTGAAAAAGTCTATAGAATCTGTGAAACAGTCAATAGCCAGTTTAGAATCCTATATGGATTCAAGGGTGCAAGTGGAAAAAGATCTTAGATA
The DNA here is from genome assembly GCA_963277665.1 of Viscum album. NCBI lineage: Eukaryota > Viridiplantae > Streptophyta > Magnoliopsida > Santalales > Viscaceae > Viscum > Viscum album. The sequence continues at coordinate 840,508,688 of OY728167.1, forward strand.
TGTTAAAAGTGTGGTATAGAAGATGGTCACTGTGTTTGGGGACATTAATAAGTTTATGGAGAAACATGTGAGTGGCCAAGATGATGATGCAAAAAGGATGATCAGTGGGCTGACCAAATCTTTTAAGGAGACAATGGATTTCACTATGCCAGGTCAGTTGCCAGAGAAGAAGTGGAGAAGTTCTCTGGTGCTAGTACCTCATAATCTCAGTCTATTACTCAGGTCATTTCCACTACCATGGAAATTCAAAAGCTTGTGGGAGATTATCTAAAGGAAGCTACTCAAGATCAGAAGGCCATCAAAGAGCAAGTTGATTTCTATTACAAGGGAGTGTACACTAGGCATCAGATGGATGGTCACTTTAAGATACTGTTGGAGAACTTCCGAATCCCACCAGCCACTCAAGCTTTTAAGGATCAAGTTAGCAGGCTTAGAGAGTTGACTCCTACCTTAGAGAGATTTAAGGAGAATAAGGATGACTTTATCTCTGCTATGGAAAGAGGAGGAAGCATTATTATGGATTTCAAAAATATTCTTTTACCCTTCCTCCATGTGGACTACACTCCCATCATTGTTCCTCCAACCTTTCCTTCTTCCTCAGCTGCTTCAGGATCTATCAGTGTTGCACCCATGATGACTCCTAAATAGGCCATTAGAAGCTTCAAACCTATGATTCCTCAATGATCTACTCACTACAGGTCTACTGATGCCTCTATAGCAGCTCCTCTTAGTCTGCTTACTTATATCCCTCCTTCTTCAGAACATGCCTCCCCAACATCCAAAGACAAATCTCCCTTGGACATATCTGATGTGAATTGAATGTGGGATGTCTTAGTTGATAGGGATATTTTTACACTTTTTTTATACTGTACTCTTGCTTCTTTGATAATAAGATCCTCATTTTCCATTCTTTTTTTCTTACATTCTTTTTGTTAATCACAAAGGGGGAGAAAGTGTCAAGTTTCCTACAAAGGGGAAAAGTTTTTAAGTTAACTGTAATCTCTGCATATATATATATACTATATATAAAAACCATGGTTCAATTTTAATTATACACACCTCTGAAGATATTAGAAAATGTCTTTAGCCCTGATTAAAAAAATACTGACATAATTCGTGATTATCTAAAAGGGGGAGATTGTTGGACTCACCTATTTTGATAATCCCAAATCATGTTTCTTTTAGGTAATAATCATGTTTTTGTTCTATGCCAATAATATTCCAATAATTTTCCTCGTTTATATCAAGTAATAACCATATACTTTTAATCTCACATCCCTCTTGTTTAAGCTTACAGTGCAAAATTTATCTAAGTAGAAAGGTCACCGATACAAAGGTCACCGATGCAAGGTCACCGATGTAAGGTCACCGATGCAAGGTTACCGATGCAAGGTCACTGATGCAAGGTCACCGATGAAAGGTCACCAATTCAAAGGTCACTGATGCAAAGTTCACAGATGTAAGGTCACCGATGCAAGGTCACAGATGCAAGGTCACTAACGCAAAGGTCACCAATGCAAGGTCACTGATGCAAGGTCACCAATAAAGGTCACTTTTGGAAGGTCACCAATGAAAGGTTATATATGAAAGGCTTCCATTGAGAAATCTATCGCTGAAGGCTATCGTTACTAGTCTAACGATGCTTACTCTTCCACTCCATACTTTTTCAAATTCTTCAGATTATTCTAACGGTCATATTTGATAAATTAAATGCTTCTAACATTAATTAATGCTCGTTGTAGACATATCAAGAGACCATATTTGGGGTAGTACGAGGTAAGAGAAAGACCTCACATGGAGTACTTATTCCTAGTGTCATACTTCTAATATAAAAGAGAAGATCGAGGAAGAAATGAAAAGGGTGAAGTACGTGTATATGTCTGTGTAAAAAGATAGAGGAATATATGTGAAGGAACATACTTTCTAGATCAAATAGAACAAGGAAGAACCATTTGACGCTTACACTGTGAACACAAGAACCTCAAGAAGAACATTTCGGGAGAACAATTTCAAGGCTACCTTTTGTGCTTCATCAACTCTCGATCAACAGAAGAAGCAGAACACCTCAATACCTAGAAGCTAGAACCTGGAGTTGCGACACTCTATTTTGGAGAAAACTTCCAGAGAAAGACTTAAACTGCAAATTATTCACTCCAAGGAGTCAAGATAAGAACTTCAAACACAGAGAGCTTTCTAAACTCAATCCCATACTATTTTATCTATTGTGTTCGTTTATTTTACATTTCTGAGAAGTGTGTGTTTTTCTATTACACACACTATCTCCTGTGCTTGAATTGGAGGATACTGAAAATAATCACAACAAACTTCACTTACACCTTGTTTACCTTATATAACTGTGGAAGAGACTGTGTGTGGTCTGTATTGTTTGTTGTTCCCATGAAGAACTTTGGAAGAGGGTGTGAACCCTGGACAATTTGTGAAAACTATTGTAAAGTCCAATACAGGCTTTGTATCAAGCTTATTGTTAATATAAATTTCTTGGTGGTAGGTGATCACCAAGTGGAGAGGATTAAGTCTCGGCTTGAGACTGAACCTCTTGTTTAACTCTACTGTGTACTATACGTCTGTAATGCTCTGTTTGGTCTATTTTCCACTAAAAATAGAAAACTATTTTGCATTAACTTTGATAGTTAGTTCTGGTTAGTGTGTGTATGTGTTTAATTCAGTAAACCTGTTTCAAAATTTGAAGAGTTGTTTTACACCGTCTCCACTGAGGACTAATCACCCATTGAGAAACCTATTGAACAACTAAAAATTTATATCTCTACTTCCATAATAACTGGTCCGTTTTTAAATTTGGGGATCTTTATCATAATGTTTTGAACATAAATTTTAAGTTTGAACACAATTCACCCCCCTCTTGAGATTCCACTCTGACCAACAATATTTCCTCCCATGTAGCCTCTTGTTTTAGTCTTGGGATTCCATCCCACGTTCCCTTTTGTTTCAGGATTGGTATTCCCTCCTTTGTACCCACCTTTTTTGGGATTGGGATGCCATCCCATGTACCCTCTTATTTTAGGATTGTGATTCCCTCCTGTATACCCTCTTGTTTCGGTCTTGGGATACCCTCTTGTGTACCCTCTTGTTTCAAGCTTGGGATGACCTCCTGTGTATCTGTTGAGCTCATAAATTTTTTATCATTACTTAATACATTGTAGGGAGATATTGGTCTAACCCATCACATAATTAAATCATAAACACACGTGCCATAAGATAATAAAACATTCATCATATCATGACCCATAAAATGAGTTGGATTTTATGAACAATAAATCATAACTCATGAAATTAAATGGGTATCACAAACATTTCATCACATCCTGACTAATGTAAAAGAGATAACGTTTGTAATCATTTCATTAAATCATAACTCATGAAAAGAAGCGGGTTTCAAAATTATATAACTTGTTAAAGAGAAACTAGTTTCATAAACATCATGCCATCAAAATATAAACAATTCAGAGAAATAATATGAATGGTATCCTTGATTCATATCCCTATTAAAGCATAACTATATCAAAGTATGTCATTTAAGATGGATAAGGATTTTGGAAGATCACTTAGAATAGTTCTTAAGGAAAATTACCTTTATTTGGAAATCCTTTTCAAAATCCTTTTCTTTGAAAACCACATTGAAAACTTATTAAGTAATATTTAAATATCATTTAATTTTTTTTTCATAAAAATATCCTTTCCACTTTGAAAAACACTTTTTCAAACATAAAACATCTTGTAAACCATTTTCATTGAAGAAAACCTTTAAAACTTATAAAAGAATATTTGAAAACCATTTTAAACACATTAAAACATGAAAAAACCTTTAAAAATATTTTTACATTAAAATTAACTTAATATAAAATTTAAAAACATTTTTAAAAACATTTTTAGAAAACATGGTTTTGGAAGAAGATAGATTTCCGATTAAAGAGAGAAATAAGGTAAGATTTTCTTAACAACACTTTGTTAATTTTATAAGTACCAAAGTGTGGAAAATTGGTATAAATTCAAAAAATATCATGAAAAACTAGAGTATAATAAAAATAATGAGAATTATTGAGATATGGATCATAATATTTCATCAATGGAAGCATAATTATAATCAATCCTGATAAACGATGATATTATAGAAATAAATTATTACCAATTCGGTAACTTTGAATCACAATACACATGAAAGAAAATGACATTAAATGAAGATTTAATATCATGAAAATAATATGTTCCATGATACAACATGTCAAAGTTCATTACATACATCTCATAAAAGAATATAGGTGCATAACATAACATGTGTTTCAAAGAAGGAAAATTGAGACAAAAATTACCTTATGATTTGGTAACTTTTGAACTCTAAACCCCATTAAATGTAAATTATCAAATTGATATTTAAATAACCATAAATTTGATAACTTGAATATTACAATAAATTCATGGTTAGTACATACACCACACAAAATAAATGAGTGGCGAATAAGGCATAAGTCTCATAAAAATAAAAGTGAGACTACAAACCCCCTTACAACTTGATTATCATTTGAATTGTGAGATCCATGAATGAATAACATCAATTGAAAATTCTAATATCATTAAATAAATTATATTAATGATATAACATTTCATAGGGTAGTATATACCCCCACACAATAATAATAAGTGGTGAATATAACATATATCTCACAGAAATAAAAGCGAGAAAAGAAAACCCTTACCTCATGTATTGAATTTATTTGTACATGTTCAAAAATCATATATAATATGTATAATTTTATAATAAATATACCATTGAAACATATTATTATATATCACACCATTTATTATTTTATTATGACTTAATATTACCTATTTAATAAAAATTTCATATTAATGTTACATTTTGTTTAATATCCGGTTTGTTTTTTGTAAAGTATGAATGAAATCACATCGCTTTGAGGAGGCGGTAGTCCATACATCCACAAAAAAGTTATCATATTTCCAAAAAATGGAAAGGATAAAATTACATGTTATGTGATAATTATATAAGTATAAATACATCATAAATATCATATATATAAAATAAAAACATAACGTACATCATTATTTCCAACCATGATAGGTGGTAATGGAAGAATGAACGACATAGGTTCGTGAGGCAGTAGTCTATCATACACCATCCAAATATACATTTTTATTAAAAATCCACTTTAAGGACAAGTGGGAAACCATCATTCACAAAAAAATCACTACATGATGAAGGAAGCTCACAATGTTATTAAACACCTTTCAAAGGTTATTTGAATTATCCACTCTATATAATTCCCAGTGCAAAGTGCTAACCTGTGTGTTTGGATCCTCCCTGAGAAGTTCTTCGAGATGAGAGATAATCTTATCCATTGTCTGAATGAACTATTCTAAAAATGTAAGTATATTTATAATTTTTTTTTGTTATTATATAATCATGGAATAATAATAACTGAATGTGGTGAGAAAGAAATAAAACAGAAGTTGTCATTGAAGAACGTTACCTCTTTTCATGTAACTTCTTTTGGTTTGAACCAATGAGATTCCTTGGTTGTATTTATGCCCAAAGTGTGGATTATAAGATTATAGGAGGGATTTTTATTCTTATTTGGGATGTTTTTTTAATAAAAAAATTTCATTAGAGGTGTGAATAAGTGGGGGGGGGGGTTCCTTTTATAGTGGAGGAAGAGTGACATTCTTGTAAATATAAAAAGGTAAACAATATTGAGAGGTCTCCCTTACATCATGTACCTCAAATAATTTCTCTGTTTTTATAAGGGGGAATACATGGTCTAAATATGTTCATAAAATGACTTTTGGATATTTTTCTAGGGTATTTGTTCCCTTAAGATAATGTTTACCCACTAACTAAAATCATTTTTACCTCAATCACTATAATTAATTTTAATTACTTTCACTAATATTTTTGTTCAAAAATAAGATGAAATTATTAGTAATTATAATTTATTATTATTATAAATATGAAAAATATTTTTCCAAATTCTAATCATAGAAGTGGGATAAATTAATTTAAAATTAATCCTGTAGACGGGATGAGATGACGAGTTTTTAAAGTGAAAAAGTGAAGAGGTTTGAAATGTTTTTATATCCAATTTCAATGTAAAATTGGACCCAATAACCTAAATTGGATTAAATGATGTATAATTGACCTAATTATACATTAAAACCAAATTAAAATATAATTTAACTGTATAAATAAAGTATAATAAAAATCAGTTTTTAAATTAAAATTCAGTGTTTTTTCACTATTCCTCAAAAAATAAAACTTCTCAAAAAAATAAAAAAATATCCCCAAAGTGAATTTTTATATCTTTATTTAAAATAGTAATTTTAATTTTTCAAATAAAAATTATAAAAGTGTCAAATATTATATTTAAAATGGGTTCACCATTAAAAGACGATAAAATTACCTTTTAGAAAAATACATATTTTTGTTCATAAAATTGGATTTATTATTATATTATTGCTATAAAATCTATTTTATGAGTGTAAATTTTTTTATTGAATATATGATATATTAATTTTACTAAAAAAATTCATCAATAGAGGTTTTTTTTTGATTTATTGAGATAAAATGGTGTTTTTATATAGAAAATTAGTTTTATTAGAAAATGAATTTATATATTATAAATAGTTCTTAATTTCATTTCGATCTAATTGATTACAAAAGAATTAATTTTATACACATTTTTAAATTATATTTCCACAATTTATTTAAAATTATTCATAACTTCCATTCTAACTACTTGGTGACAACTATAATAATATTTTAACAATAATTTTAATAGAACATTATTGTTTGGTAAAACTAGGTCTTGCGTGTAACGCATGCTATTGAAGGAACTTGGAATTGTGTGTAAAAAAATCCAAACACAGTGTTGATTGTACCTAAAGATAAAATAAGTGTTTCTTGGAGTGAAAATCGACTTGGTATTTTATACAAATCAAGAATAACTTGGTTCTTTTATATAACACATGCTATATTCAGTGTTGTGTGAAATGAAGAATATTGAAAAGATTAAATTAATTCCAAAAACATTTATAGAATCTCAGGGTGTTATGTTGACCATCTCCAAAATTTCTATAAGTGTGTCACTCGAAATTAGAGTGGAGTCAGATCCACTCCCTCAAAGAAGCATGTTGTTCAATCGGATGAACGTGGCATTGGTGTGAGATCTGTTTGAGGTTTTTGATGTAAATGCTCTTTTTTTATAATGGTTGTGTCTTGTGGTGTTTTATTTTTCTTGGAATTCAAAATGTTTTTGTGTGTCTTTTGAATTCCTATTTTAATGGAAATTAATTTTGGGAAAATTCTGGGGTGAAAGCATGTTTTTTGTGTGTCTCATATCCACTAGCTTATTTCTTTTGGGAATTGTGTGTGGTTGTTTCGATTTAGAGGTTAAATGTATGACGGATGGTGTTGGTCAAGTAATTGGATAAAATACTAATATGGTGGGGAGTCTACCCGAACATCCAAAATCATTGAATTAAACCCTTGTTTCTACCCTACCATTTCTTCATCGTTTTTTCTTGGGTAGGTGTCCAGTGGTTATCCAATATCCTATTGGGTAATCTAATATTGATATGCATTTCTGCCATGGAAAACCTTGGTATTTTGGATCAGGAATGGTAGTTATGTTTATGGTGAGATGGTTGTGTTGTGGCTTGGTATTTTCTTCATCATTTGAGAAACGACTTAAGTCCATTGGGTTATTTCGTGTAGTAATGAAAGTCTTGTCCTAGTGGTTCTCAAGGTTTTCTTCAGTTTGAGGGGTTGAACTATGTGAGAGTGTGGACTTTTGTCTTTTACCCAATCAATTGGAAACATTAAGACTTTATGAGGGCATAAAGTGTTATGGTAGGGAGATTTGTCACACCCTTGTTATTATTTTCCGCATTTATCATGGTCTATAATTTTTTCTTTGGATTTTATCTTGAGTATCGAGTGTTTCTGATCAAAGTTTTGAGTTTTGTGATATTTTCCTCTATTTCATGGTTTAGGTGCACGATTCCTGGGAAACCATGCGACCTCCAAATGTTGAGTCCCTTTTCAGTTCATTTTTTCATGCACATTTAGGGTTGAATGGGTAGAACATGTTTTGATGCAAACTATGTGGACACAAGGAGTAATAAGGTAGGTCTTTGGGTGTCCCTGGATACACTGCATGACTTGAGCTCTATTAGTCCAAACCATGCAGGAAGCATGCACATGGATCTGTAGTTTTTTATAGAACCAAAGTGTATGATTGGTTCATGGTTTTCTAAAAAAATGAGACCAAACCATGCGGGTTTCCTATGATTCCAGTAAGGGATTCACGACTGGAGCATGATTTTACAAACCATGCGGCTTAACCACATGGAGTTCCTAGGTCCATTAAAAAAATGGCATTTTAAATTTCTACCCCTATCTGTATTTAACCCCAAAACACCTATCCCCCCTCACTTTGATTGTGTGACCCTAGGGATATACTCCCCTCTACCTCATGCCTCCCTTCATCCTCCCATGGTGGAATCAAGGAATTTATACAATTTTTATATATAATTTCTCAAGATAATATCCTTATTTCATCTCTCTCTTCTTCCTTCTTCCATTTTCTTATTTGTTCATCTTATCCCTTGGTATATTTGGTCTAGGGTTATTGTTTCCTTTTTTAAAAAAAATTGGGGGTTTTCTCATCTTAAGGTTTTTCTTGGGTGTTCTTTCCTCCTTAGACCCTTGTGCAGTTGTTTCAGGTTACCATCGTTCAACTGTCATAAGTTTAGGTAGACCCCCTTATGGCTTGGCCATTGAATTTATAGAATCATTGATTAAATGATTTTTTAACATCATTTTGTACTAATTAGTGATATATAAGTCTTAGAATAATTATTTTATTTAAAATAATGTGAATTTTCATTTTTATTTAATTTCATGATTTTTTTATTAAGATTCGAAACACCAAGTGTTTGAGAAAACCCCGATTAGACTTTGTAAATGTGTTTTTATTTACAAATGGAGGTTTGGGTTTGTCAAATGGGTTTCTAAGTGTTTTTTGGATTTATAAATTGTATGGTTAGTGTTAGTTGTAAATGTTTTTTCACTCAAATGTAGTGTGAGTCCTAGTTGGAACCTTTGGAAGTGGTTTTCTTTAGAAAACTCTCCTTGAGGTATCTCTCTTAACTTGTTTCTTTATTAAGGGGATTGTATGTTCCATGGCATGGTATGTACCATGTGAATTACTTATTGGGAAGGAAATAGGATTATTCCTTGAGTTGATTGAGGGGTTATTCTTGGTTATGTGAATCGTGTTGTGGTTTGCGCTTATTACATATGTATAGATGATTGATTAGAATTGATTCACACACCCCAATTTTAGACATGACAGAGGAAACTAGCATAGAAATCAGAAATATCTAAGAATTCTTATGGGACTAGTTTAGGACTATGATATATCTAGTGGCCCCTTAGTATGAACACTCTCTACATTGGGGAAGTTTCGCCTAGGTTAGGCCAGGTAGGGAGTGACCGAGCGTTAGGACTATTTGATTACATAAGGCATGCTGATAGGATGGATTAGGTTTCAGTACGTTCTATATTTTCTGCTGATCTCCTTGGAATTTCCATGTTCTACGACACTTGTTTATGTATGATGGATAATCTAGGTGCTATATATGGTTTTGTTACTTGAGTAATGCTTTCCCTTTTCCATCATTATGTTGTTATTTCTTATGTTACCTATTTATGGTTTGTATATTTGGTAAAGATATATATTTTGTTTTTTAAATATTTTATGAAATATGTTTTGAAAAATGTTTTGTAATCCCTTTCCCCTTTTCATAGAAACCCTTCTCCTTACTTTTCATCTCCTTATTTAAAATTCTCAAGACTCATTCTTATGCAAAAGAAACTAATTTTTAATAAATAGAAAAGTAGACCATGATTTGTTTTAAAAATAAATGTATGAAAAAACCTATGTTTGTATTTTTTATTTCAAACAATCAGTAAATAAATCTTTTATTTAAATTAAATGCATTGGGAATATATTACTTGGGAATTCCTACTGAGTTTTAATACCCATGCCTATACTTCCATTCCTTTTTAGCCTTATATTAATGTTCTATCTTGGTCTGGATCCCCATGGAGTGATGTTGGGTTTTGGGATCAGAGAGTGACATAAAAGGTCACATGGATATTTAGTGGTCTCAGGTTGAGTTCACATTTAATTTTAGTTTATGATTAGTTTCTTTGTTTGGTCCTTTTTATTTATTTGATATTCTTGTTTATCTTTTTTTTTCTTATTTTGTTTATTTATCTTGGGTGAAATAATTCTCACTGACTCTCTTTGATACCCATGGTGCTTGTCGCCACCATAGGGTGATTGGGAACACACCTCAGGGATGTCGTGGGTTGGCTTGGGATACCAGTTTGGGGTCAACCCAGGTTGGTTTGTGACATAAATAAAAAAGGAAGAAAGAGAATCCAACCACACACATGTTAGAAATGTGGGAAGATTCATCATGGGAATTTCGTCAAAAGGAATGGGGAAATGCTTTAAGTGTGGTAGAGAATGCCACCAAACTGATGAATGTCTAAGAGACATAAAAAATCCATCACACAAGATGGAGGAAAGTAAGGAACCTATTAATTCACCTCCTATGGTTCAATGATTCAACTATAGGTAGAAAGGGAACTGTGAAGGCTAGTGCACTAAACCATGGTTCATTTAGGGTAATCAACGTCAGTAACCACTAAATACAAAGGAGTAAGGAAACTTTTATGCCATCAATACTAATTTAGTGGATCATGAAAATGATGTACTACAAGTTAAACTTTCTATTCATTCAAGAATGGATTTTTTTTATTTGATAATAGTTCTATGAATTTATTTATTTCCTTTATGTTTTCTAGAATTGATAAATTTAATCCCTGATACCTTGAAGTAGAGATGTATGTAAAATCACTTAGTGGTGTGATCATTGAAACTCAAGTATTGGACTCTTCTCCTATTAACATATATAGGAATATTCTTACATCATATCTCAAAATTCATCCCTTGGTGGAATTTGATGCTATAATGGGCATGAATTGTCTCTCATTATATAGATCACAAATCAAATTTTAGGAAAAGTAAAACTTCTTTCATATTTTGAACCATCCCATGCTCCTCTATAAATTCAAGGGAGATCATGAATCTAATTTTGAAAATACTTCAATGGTGTGGGTGTTGATACCATGTGAAGAAGCATACCTCACTCAAATTGTTGATTCAAAGGAAGGTACTAACCTGGATGAAATAGCCATTGTGAAAAAATACATAGATGTATTTCCTGATGAATTACTTGTACCTTCCCCAGATCATGAGGTAGACTTCTCAGTATAACTTATAACTATATCCACACGTATATCTAAATTATCCTATAGGATGGCCCCGATCAAACTGGAGAAGTTAAATAAAAACTTTTAAGAGTATTTGGAAATGGTTTTCATACCCCCTAGTGCATCACCTTGGGGTGTGGCATTGCTCTAAGTAAAAACAAGTATGGATCATTATGGTTGTGTATCAATTACTGGGAGCTCAAAAAGATCACCATAAATAAAAAGTATCCATACCAAGTATTGATGACTTGTTTAATCAACTATGAGGTTCTCAATAATTCGCAAAGGGGGATCTTCATTCTGGATATCATCAGTTGAATGTGAAGAAGGAAGATAGTTAGAAGGTTTCTTTTTGTACAAGTTATGGGCACTATGAGTTCATCGTGATGTCTTTCAAACTTTCTAATTCCCCTGAAATCTTCATAGACTTTATGAATAGAGTATTTAGATACTACCTCTAAAAATTTGTGGAAGTGTTTATCAATGATATTCTCATATAATTTAATAGAAAATTGAAACAAGAATAACATCTAAGGATTTTTCTAGAAACATTAAAGAATGAGAAAATTTATGCTAAGTTCGGAAAGTTTGACTTTTGGATTCATAAGGTTTCATTATTAGGGAATGTCATCACAAGTGATGGAATTTCTATGGACCCTTCAAAGAGAAGGAAATTTAGGAATGCACCAGACCCACTAATTTCATGGATATCCATAGTTTTCTTGGACTATTAGGGTACTACTGATGATTTTTGAGAAATTTCTCACAATAGTCTAACTCACTAACTATGTTACTACAAAAATAGGTAATGTTTTTACGGATGAAATAATGTGAGTAAATATTTAAGGATCTTAAGAAGAGGTTAATCACTACGTTTATACTCACATTACCAATAAATGAAGAATGTTTTGTGACATAAGGTGATGATTCGAAGAAAGGATTTGGTTTTATACTCATGCATAATGATAAAGTGATGGCCTATGTCTCATGATATTTGAACTTCCATGAGAAAAACTACCCGATGTATGATATTTAATTAGCATCTATGATATTTTCCATGAAAATATGGTGGCACTATATCAATGGTAATAAGTTTTACATATATACTGATAACATGAGTCTAAAGTATATTTTCACATAGAATGAGATTAAAATGAATAAAATAATATGGTTAGAGATAATCAAGGGATATGATTACTCTATTCACTACCGTTTAGGAATGGAGAACAAGGTAGATGATGCTCTTAGGAAAAAAGAACCTGCTACTCTATCCATGATGTAGATTAAGAAAGACCATATCTTCATGGATATGAAAACGATGGATATAGATATCATAATGGTAGGGAATATATCCTACCTTTCCCTAATGATCTCCCAAACATCCATCCAGGATAAGATCAAGGAGGAAAGAATGGATCATTTTTAGATTCAAAAGAATGTTAAAGTAGTAAAGGAAGAAAATCTACATGAGTTACACATCAACAGGGATTGAATTATATGATTTGGAATTAGACTATGTGTGCTTTCATCACCGGAGATAAATAAATATATATTGGATAATGCGCATATCTCATATTTATCTATCCATCCCAGAGGTACCAAGCTATATTGTGATCTTTGAGAACACTTCTAGTGGGGAAACATGAAGAAATATATTGCATATCATATCTTAAGGTTTTTGGTACGTTAGTAAGTTAATGTAGATAAAAAAAATTTAAAATGGATAATGAAACCATTACCTATACCCATGTGAAAATGGGATAATGTCATTTTAGAAATTTCAATCAGTCTCGCAAATAGATCCAAAGAAAAAAAAATGAAATATGGGTCATGGTGGATTGAATCACGAAGACTTCCCACTTAATTAAAATTTGGTAATATTTATCTCTTGAAAAAAATTCCAAGATATATATCTAGGAAGTGGTAAGGATGCATGGGGTTACACTTTCGATCATCTCTGATCCTGATCCATGGTTCACATCAAAATTCTGGAGAAGTCTTCAACATGTTCTGAATACTAAATTGAATTTTTGCATGGTCTATCACCCCCAAACTGATAGACAATCTAAAAGGCATATTTAGAAAATTGAGTACATTATAAGATCATACTCAATGAAATTTAAATGATTATGGGATTGGTATCTCCCACTGGTTGATTTCTCATATTAAAATAGCTTCGAATTGAGTATTAAAATGGCTCCATATGGAGATATGTATAGAAAGTGATGTAGAACTCCGATATATTGGGATGAATTTGGTGTCCAAAAGATACTTGGACCTAATCTTGTGTATGATATGATAGAGAAGGTTCAATCCATCCAACAACATATAAATTATAATCAAAGTTGTAAAAAATGATATGTTGACAACCGTCAATGGGATTTGTATTTTGAGATCAGAGATAAAGTTTTCCTTTTAAAATCACCATGAAAGAGATTCATGTGGTTTGTAAATAAGGGGATTATTATCCCATGGTACATTGGCCCCTTTGAGATCATTTATTTAACATGAGTAGTATCCTATCATCTTGCACTTATATCAAATATGGATAAAGTTCAATATGTGTTCCATGTATATCTCTTGAGGAAATACATACTTGACCCCTCACATGTACTGAATCCATAGGTGGTACAATTGGAGAATGACCTCTCTTATGAGGAGTAGTTGGTGAAGATCTTGGACCATAAAGGAAAGGTTCTAAAAAACAAGACAACACACATTGTCCAAGTGTTGTGGTGGAACTAAATGTATGAAGAGGAAACATGAGAACTGGAGGAAACAATGAAACAGAAGCACCCTAACCTATTCTCAACTGATAATATGAGTTGAGATCTCAAGTTTGAAATTTCTAAAAGGAAGAATAATTTAATGACCCAGACTCATTAAATGATAATTGTTTCCAAAATAAATGTCTGTGTTTATTATATTATAAAACTATAATAAACATAAAACACATATAGAAACCGACAACATATTATTTTATTAATGAAAACTGTTAGATTATTCAGAGAATAAGCCCATTAAAATTCTTATTATTACAAGGGTACAAAAATTGAAAATTGAAAATAGAAAAACGGCAATGAGAAAATTTGGATTTTCTCAGTCTACTAGAATCATCCCTCCCACGAACAACGCTGTATAAAAGAAATAAAATATTAATAAACTAATAAATATTATAAAAAATGGAAATATATAACCATGATAGGAATTTAGTTGAATAATTATTTAATTAATGTATAGGTATTTATAAGAGCTAATATGATAGTTGGAATAGTTATGTGACTATTGGAATATTAATCTGACCATTGAGAATAATAACATGACCGTTGAGATTAATAACCTAACCCTTGGAATAGTAATTTTACCTAAAATAATAAATTGTGACATAAATAATATTTATTATGGTTAATTTAAGTAAATATAAATATTATAATTCCAAAAAATAAATATCATGATTAAAAACTCAAATAAAATATAAGCATGTTTTTAATAAATATAATTTTAAAGTATTTTCTAAAAAATATAATTTTTTTATTAATAATTAAAATAACCTATATTAGAAATTTATTTTGATAAAATGAATATCATTTTTGAAATTATCAAGTTAAAATTTTCAAATTGTTATTTTTTTGTAATTTTCTGAAATACATCAATTTTCAGGTGATTTGTAAAAATATAGTTTTTTCGCATAACTGGTGTATCTTAAATTATATCATTCTTGATTTAATAATGACCTAATAAATTATAGAATTTTAGTTTCATCAAAAATATATTTAAATTCATAAATGATTCATTAAAATATAATAATATAAATTTCCAAACCTCAAAAAGGATTTTCAAAATCTTAAAGTCAAAAGTGATCCCTTAAAATAACAATTTTTCCTTTTTAATAGACTAAGTTAATTTTAATTATAAATAGGTTTAAAGGCATAAAAAAATTCTATTATATTGATATATGATTTATATTATCAAAAATTCACTATTACAAGTTTTACCTTTGATATAATATTTACTTAATATTTTATTATAAAAATAACCCTCTCCTCAAGTATAAATAACCCATATCCCACCACTTAGAAAAATATTCCTCTATCACTTTCCAAAAATAATTTTCTATTCATATTATCCCTCTCAAGACTGTCCCAAACTAGCCCAAGTCGGCCCTGAACCGGTCCCCCAGGCCAGCCCGCGACAAGTCCTGAGAGGTGTTCCCGATCCTCTCGGGATGGAGACAAGCACCAAGGGAATCAATAGACTACACAAGGGAATGATTTCTCCCATATATAAACAATCAAACAAATAGTGGAAAGAAATGGACAGCCAAAAATTCAATTATATAAAAAATGAACTGAACATTATTTGTACAAGAAAGTAAAATTACAACTAAACCAAAAAATCAATTGACCGAACCAGATAACCAACTAACTCCATGTGACCCCGCTGGTCACTCTCCAATACAATGATCACACGTCAACCAAGGTGATCAAACTCAAGATGAAACCTACACAAGGGCTAAAATCAGAAGAAGACTATAGGCGTGATTATTAAAACTCAGTAGGTTAGTCCGATATTCTATTCCCAATGCACTTCCTTTAAAATAATTGAAACATAAATTTCAAGTTTTTAAAAACAAGATATAAAATTATTCTTTCCAAATGATGTTCCATGCTATAATAATTATCAAACAAAAACTTGCATGTTTTATAAAAAAATTCTAGTAACAATTTTTCAAAGTGGTGCAACTTCAAAATGAAAATAGTTTTCAAGAGGTATGATTTAAAGAACTTATAGTTTTAAATAAATCACATACGCTGCTGAATTTTCCAACCAAACACACCATATTCTGATGGTGAGTACAAAATAGCCAATGATCATAAGTCACGGGAGCACCCCTTGGCACTAGTTACTTGTGAGCCCCTGGTACCTCGTGTCTCGGTGAAAGTAACCATAATAAATATCTGTTCTAGTGCACACAACCCACTAGTTGGGAGCATACCCATAACCTAGTTGTAATGTCTTGAGTTTATTGTGTATTATTTTTAAATAATATATGGAATTATTACGAGACCAGGCGTAGAGACGACACATCATTTTGAGGCATGGTGATCCCGTAATGGCGGTTTGAACTTTTGTTTTCAAGTTAGTCGGCATATGTGTGCGGTTGTGTCAGTTTCCAAATGGATTCCCGAATTAAAAATATGAGGGCAGTGTTGTTTCTGGGATGATGAATTTACCTAAGAATGAGTCTAACCTCGACCAGTGCGGGTCGAGTAAAAAATTTAATTTTCGGACGTTTTTAGTAAAATAAAATAAATAAATTCGCAATGTTATTTTATTTTATTTGGAAACATCGGTTGCAACGCGGTGACAGGGCAGCTATTTCTTTAATTAATGTCATTTCATAATGACTCAGAAATTGCAATGTTGACTCATTAATACCGCTATGTAATTGAATGCCAAACACATTTCCCTTTTTATTGGGAGAATCTAATGTCGCTCGTTAGTAAGGATTGAGAGGAAACTCTGGAGGAAACTCTCTAAGACGAACGACGGTGAATCGAAGCTGTGTATCACTACACCAATGAAGTTGAAGGATCTCGACAATGACGGCACTGCGACCCCTTCGTCAAAGATTGATTCTTTCTTAAAGGTAGGGGTTGTTATTTTATTCCTCTTTCCTCATTTTTGAATTTAAATGACGAACGCAGATCAACCACGAACATGTTGATCAGCGGATTTGTGCGTTCTTGTGGGAGGGATTTGATTGGGATGATTCTGGTGAATTAATCCATATTGATTTTTGTTGTTGATTTCTGCTCCATTTAAAGCCTACTAACGTGATCGGATCAATGCTGTGACGAACGACGACGGAGGTTCATTCCTCAATTGGTTTTATTGGATTTTCTTTTCCCCTTTCCTTCTCGCACGTCCTTCGCATTATTTGCATTCCTCGCTGGGCGATGAAAAATGGATCTTTTTGCACCCGTCTTGCAATGCAATGATCCCACAATAGAGGTCCGACACTGCAATGGCCTTGCAGAGGTGCGACGACGACAATAGATGATGAATCAGCTTGGAACGGAAGGGACCATTCTTCGAGCATTCTTCGCGCGGGAAGATCAAAACATGTTTTCGGAGACGATCGGAGGTCCGAAAACAATGGAATCAGCTTTGTGGTGTTGGGGTGACCAATACCCGATAGTTTCATGGCGATCGGACAACCGGATCGATGAATGGGACATCAATGGAGGTGCGACGACGGAGGTCCGTGTTTCTGGAAATTTCTAGAATAGACGGCGTGTATCTCTGAAGAACACGCCGTGTTGACCGTCTTAGTGGCCACTAGGGTTTCAGGCATTAGACATGTATCACACGGTGTGAGACCCCGGTCACATGGCATGTATTTTGGAAAGTACATGGACATTGGAAGGACTAAACGGCTTCGAAGGCATGACGTGTACTCTCTACGCAGCTTGGTAGAAGCGACTATGCAAGACTCAGCATGTATCCAGGGGATACATGGACACGGGATGGAGTACACGTTCGTGTACTCTACCACACGTCCAGGTGAGGCCAGTAGCGGGAGTCACCCCATGTGTTTATTACACGGGTTGGTGTACATGGGTTGAAGCCATGTAGGGGCACACAGCCGCGAACCCGGAGCCGACCCCAGATGACTCAGACATGGCGTGTAATCTGAACGCGCGCCGTGTACTTAATTTTTCCAAATGACCAGCCTTACAACATGGGTCTTTGCACACGAGCAGTACTCGGGGTCAGAAGACACGACGTGTGACCTTTTTCTACACTCTATGTACTTTTTGCAAAACGTCTTGGTCTTCTTCTCCACTGTATCTTGGAAATGTTTTGTTTGGGTTAGTGCCCCTTCTTCTCATTCCCCTGAAGGTCAGACATCATTTCCTTCGACAAGAGTATGATCCCTTTAGTAGGTCTTTCTATGATAGAGTCAGTCATCCATCCAAGAGGCCCGGATCGAGATCCTCTATCCATTATTGACCCTAGGTAGGGTCCGAAATCGACGTGACCAACTCCACAGGACGTCGATACTCTACCTAGAAGGTGAAATTTAGATTATTTGTGGTATCCTCCATGGCCCGGGAAGTGATCTACATCTCTGTATCATGATTTTTCCCCACTCAGGAATGTGTCTCCCGTAATGAGAGTATCTATCTATTGTGATCTTTCCCACCCATGAGTGTGTCTCCCATAATGAGTGTGGATATATATCGTGTATTTTCCTAATGAACAATGTTTCTCGGACGGACGTCATCAGATCTATAAGACTCATAGAGAGAGTTCTCCCAGAATGAGTGCTTCGTGAAATCTTCGAACTGAATCCCCAATGGGGATATGCGGTTGTGTGACTTGTCTCTAGACTGCAGTTCTGGGTTTGAGTATATCTGGTTTGTGTTCTCTTTCTATATGATATCTAGACATATACTTTGCATAGATGGCTATACCTTTACTTCATGTATTGCTTTGTGGACTTTGGGGTCCTCTACTGAGTATTGTTATACTCACCCCTGCACGGGCTTTTCCCGCACGTTTCGTGTCTTGTGCACACAAGCAGACTTTTGATAGAGTCTAGGGTGGACTAGGACAGGACCGAGCTTTCTGAGTTCCCCACAGGCCGAGGTATTCCTTTGGCTATGAGCAGCAGTCCCAGTACCTCCTTGAGTTTACAGGTTGGACTTTGCAGTTTTCATAATCTTGTTTTGGTGGGCTTGTATTCTGGACCAGTTTACATTTCAGTACTTTACCTTTCATCGTACACTGTTGGTTGGGTTTAGTTGTATGCATTCATTTTGTTCCTTACTGTTTTTACATTTAAGCATTTGTGGGCATGGAGATGTGTGCATGTGTACAGGTACTTAGGCAATGCATCCCATGTTAGTAATATGCCTACTCGGTGCTAGTCACCAACCACTATCCTATTGGAGGCGTGTTTGGGGAGTCACGGCGCGGGCCCCACTGGGACGAGTTGTGACAGAGTGGTATCAGAGGTGGTCAGTTTTACCATAGGACCAAGAGTCTATGAGATTGGTTTGGGGAAATAGTGTTAAGTGTTTCGAGTTTGGATTTCCGGCCAGAGACTCCAGTGTTTGTGCGGCAGCCGACGTATCCATATGCGAGGACTCTGATAACCTTCTTTTCGACTTGGTTCATGAAAACACTAGTTTCGGGGAAGTAAAAGAATGGTAAATGCATAATATAGGAATGGTTTGTGTTTTCCATGTCCTTTGCATCAGCTATCCATATATACTCATTGACCATGGTACATCATATATCATTACAGGATGCCTCTATAACGCATACCCTCTAGGATTTAGAAGCGCGATCACGAGGATGACCCACTCAGTGATGAGGCTTCGATACATGGAACAGTCCCTCAAGCATTTCCACCCGGTGGTGCACCTTCTATACCACCACCAGTAGGGCATCCCGTGGTACCTGCATTACCGGCCGACGAGGAGTGCAGGCCGAGCGCGCTCCATGAGTTCCAAAGATAGAGACCCCTTAGGTTCCGAGGCGAGCCTGACCCTCAGGCGGCTGAGGACTGGCTTGAGGCGGTGACCATAGTTTTCCGTCTAGTGAGGACACCAGCAGACCAGATGTTGATCCTAGGAGCGAGCCTTATTCGTGGTTCAGCAGGACGATGGTGGAGTCTGACCACACAGACTCACGATGAGGAGACTCTTTCGTGGATAGAGTTCGAGCAAATCTTTAGGGAGGATTTCTCTCTAGTTATGCTAAGACCAGTGCACATCTAGGAGCTTCTCCAGCTCCAGTAGGGTAGTATGATAGTATATGACTATTCATCGAGGTTCACCAACCTCGCCCGGTACTCGATGGATATGGTCAAGGATCAGTACTTCAGAGCTAAGACATTCGAGAAAGGTCTTTGATGGGACATACGAGCTTGTGTCATGCCTCTGTACATTTTTACTTATGCTGGAGTGCTCGAGAAGGTCTTGGTGATCGAGAGCTTCCTGGCAGAACAGAGACAGCCGTCGATATTCAGCAGTAGGCAGACAGGTGCAGAGACCTTGACAGTAGGGAGCCGACATCAGGCATAAAGATCTGGACATGGGAAATGTCATAGGAGGACCCAAGACAGAGGATCGATAGTCCAAGGCTCTCAGGCTAGATCCAGTCATCCTAGGGAGAAGCGATGCTACGCGTGTGATGTTAGGGGACATCTCGCTAGAGATTGTCCGAACAGTCAAGCTGCTGACAGGGAAGTGGTGGATAGACCACCGAGGCAGAGGCAGAGAGTGGAGAAGGAAGACCCACCAGGAGGAGTACGTGGCAGAGGAGCACAGAGAGCTGCAGGTGGTGGCAGACGCTTCGACATACTTCCACCACCACCCCCATGAGGTCCACACTAGGCTCAGGGAGCTGGGGGACAAGGACGGGGACCACTGCATGCGGTTGAGGCGTATGACCCAGGGACTCCATGTATGATTTGAGGTATGATCTATGTCTTCTCTACCATATATTCCATACTCATAGACACAGGTTCCATTCATTCCTTCATCATCACATGTCTTGTGTGGATCCTTCAGATTCTAGTAGAGTCGTTGACTCGATCCTTATGCTTGGAGACACATACGAGAGGAGACTCGATGATCACGCACCTTTGCAGACAGTGTGATCTTACCCTTGGAGGCGAGACTTTCGGTTGGAACCTCTTGGTGGTAGCATCAACTCCCTACAACGTCACTCTCAGTATGGATTGGCTATCTTCGGTCCATTCCCAGATTGACTATCTTAGGCAAAGAGTGCGGTGTGTCCACATATACGGGACATGGTTTTCCTTTGTCGGAGAAAGGGAAACCCAGGCAGCATAGGATGGGCTCATGCATAGGTGGGTGCAGCCAATCACTTAGGAGTTGTCTAGCCTTTCCCTCGAAGCATTGGATGTTGTGGGCTCCCTTTTCCCAACAGTAGTGGCAGAGTATGAAGACGTCTTCCCCGAAGATGTTCCAGGATTGTCTCCCCGCTAAGAAATCGACTTCTGCATCCACTTCACTGCGGGACAACACCAATTTCCTCACCAGCATATCAGATGGCTCCCCCAGAGCTTCATGAGCTGAGGGTGCAGTTGGAGGATTTGCAGAGCAAGGGTTTCATAAGACCCAGCTTTTCACATTGGGTGGCCCCAGTCTTATTTTCCAAGAAGGCAGACGGGAGTCTGAGGTTGTGTCTGGATTACCGGTGCCTGAAACAGGTGACGGTGAAGAAGAAGTACCCACTGCCAAGAATAGATGACCTATTTGATCATTTTTTAGGGGAAAAGTGGTTCTCTAAAGTTGAACTTCGATCAGGTGATCACCAGTTGCGAGTATAGGATGAGGATATACCGAAGACGACTTTCAGATGCCGCTACGGTCACTATGAGTACCTGGTGATGCCTTTCGGTATGACGAACACCCCTGCAGTATTCATGGGAATTATGAACTGGATTATCCATCCATATTTAGACTAGTTCGTAGTGGTCTTCATCGACGACATGCTTGTGTACTCTGCGTTAGAGCAGGAGCACACGATACACCTACGGATGGTTCTAGACGTACTCCGGAAGCACCAGAATTACAAGAAGCTCTCAAAGTGCTAGTTCTGGATTTAGGAGGTCCAATTTCTGGCACATTTCAGCTCAACAGATGGAGTATCTATGGAACTAGTGAAGGTGGAGGCTGTGTTAGCATGGGAGCCACCTCAGAGCGTGATGGAGGTGCAGAGCTTCCTTGGGTTGGAAGGATATTACCAGAGATTCATTTCTGATTTCACCTGGATATCATCACTAATGATAGCCTTGACCAGGAAGGGGAAACCCTTCATATAGACGGGGAAGTTCCAGCAGGATTTTGAGCAGCTGAGATAGAGTCTGACGAGGGCCCCAATCTTGAGATTGTCAATGGAGGGTGTCGAGTACGTAGTTTTCTATAACACATAAGGGACCGGGCTCGCCTATGTCCTGATGTAGTGACATGTAGTGATTGCTTATGGTTCATGCCAGCTTGGGCCACATGAGCAGTACTATGTGACCCATGATCTCGAGTTGGTAGTGGTGGTAATCACATTGAAGATGTGGCAACACTACCTCATGGGCGAGCGGTTCATTGTCTACTCTAACCATAAGAGCCTCAAGTACATCTTCTCGCAGAAGGATATGAATTTGAGGCAGAGGTGTTGGATAGAGTTCCTCTCAGATTGTGATTTCGAGATCATCTATACTCCTGGGAATGGGAATAAGGTGGCAGATGCTCTTAGCAGAAGGTCGAGCTCATAACTTTTGAGTGAGGCGACAGAGCAGTTAGCCACGTTGCAGTTGTCCTTCGTGGACAAAGAGGACGCATCTTACCTATAGTCGATGGTTGTTTCCCCACCACTATTACAGTGAGTTAGGTAGGCACAGCTTGGGGATGATGAATGTGAGACCTTACATGCTCATTTATCCATAGGACATGCTCATGAAGGATATTCACAAGGTGGGGAGCACAAAATCCTTTTTAAAGGATGCACTGTTGTACCGGTGGAATTGCGGGGAGAGGTCTTGATGGAGTTTCATACATCTCCCTTGGAGGTACATTATGTAGTGGAAAAAAAGTACCAGGACCTTCGACGACAGTTATGGTGGTCAGGCATGAAGAAGGGAGTAGCAGAGTTTGTTTCTTGATGCCTTACATCCCAGCAGGTGATGGTTGAGCACCAGGTTCTAGTGGGATTATCTCACCCCTAGAAGTCCCAGAGTGGAAGTTGGATGGAATATCGGTGGAATTAGTTACAGTCTTACCACGAATGTCCAAGGGTCATGACTCCATCTGGGTGATCGTTGATCGAATCACCAAGTCAGACCACTTCCTAGCTATTAGGGAGCAAAGTTATGTAGTGAACTTGGGACGCCTCTACGTGCAGGAGATAGTTCGACTTCATGGAGTCTTTTCGACTATAGTCTCGGATCGAGACACCTGCTTCACATCCCGGTTGTGGAAGGGATTTCAGGAGTCTTTCAGGACTCAGCTACGCTTGAGTACAACGTTTCATCCCCAGACAGATGGTCAGATAGAGAGGACCATTTAGGTTCTGGAGGATATGTTGTGAGCCTGTATATTGGACATTGGTCACGGTTGGGAGGACCATCTACCCCTGGTGGAGTTTGCGTACAGCAAAAGCTACCACTCCACCATTGGTATGGCACCGTTCGAGAATTTGAATGGGAGACCCTTCCATTCACAGCTTTGCTGGACTGAGCCCGGAGAGTCAGCACTCATGGGTCCAGAGTTGGTACGAGCTACCATAGAGAAGGTGCAGAACATCTGGGAGCGGATGAAGAATTCACAGATCCAGAAGAAGTCTAGTGCTGACAGCCGACGGAGGCCTCTGGAGTTCGAAGAGGGAGAGCATGTCTTTATTTGGATCTCACCTTGAAGAGGGTTACAGAGATTTGGCCGAGGCGGAAAGCTATCTCCAAGGTTCATCATTCCTTTTCAGATATTATGCAGAGTCGGTGAAGGGCGTACCGCCTAGCTCTACCATCGCAGTTGCATCGGTTACATGATGTCTTCCACATGTCACAACTGAGAAGTTATGTGCCTGACCTGTCGCACGTCATCAACTGGGGAAAGATGGACATCGAGGTTGTAGTGACCTTTGGTATGTACCTGGTGGAGATCAAGGATCGGAAGGAGAGGATTCTTTTTGGGCGATCGATTCCCTTGGTGCGCGTCCGGTGGCCGCACGGGAATCTTCAGGAGAGCATGTGGGAGCGGGAGGCTAATATCCATGCCTAGTACCCTCATCTTTTTGAGTAGCCCAGTTTTGGATTTTCGGGGACGTAAAGCCCCAAGGTGGGGAGAATGTAATGTCTCAAATTTTATGTGTATTATTTTTAAATATTATATGGAATTATTACGAGACCAACCATAGAGATGACACGTTATTCCAAGGCCCGGTGATCCCGGAATAACGGGTTGAACTTTTTTTGTTAAGTGAGTCGGAAAATGTGCGCGGTTGTGGCGGATTAAAAATCTGAGGGCACCGTTGCGTCCGAGATGATGACTTTACCTACGAACAAGTCTAACCTCGACCAGCACGGGTCGAGGGAAAAAGTTAATTTTTAAACATTTTTAGTAAAATAAAATAAATAAATTCACAATGTTATTTTATTTGATTTGGAAACATACACTGCATCGCGGTGACAGGGAAATTGTTTCTTTAATTAATTTCATGTCATAATGAATCAGAAATAGTAATGCTGACTCATTAATACCGCCACGTAATCAAATTTCAAACACATTTCCATTTTTATTGGGAAAATCGAATGTCGCTCTTTGGCAAGGATTGAGAGGAAACTCTCGAAAAAACTCTCGGCGACGAATGAATACGAATCGAAGCTGTGGATAGCTGCGCCAACAAAGTTAAAGGATCTCGATGATGACAACACCACGACCCCATCATCAATGATCGATCCTTTCTTAAAGGTAGGTGTTGTTATTTAATTCCTCCTTCCCTGTTTTTGAATTTAAACGTCGAACGCGGATCAACCACGAACCTGTTGATCTGCAGATTCGTGCATTCTTGCTGGAGCGATTTCATTGGGATGATTCTGAGGAATTAATCAATGTTGATTTTTATTGTTGATTTCTTCTCCGTTTAAAGCCTACTAACGGGATCAGATCAACGCCATGACGAACGATGGTAGAGGTTTGTTCCCTAATTTGTTTTATTGGATTTTATTTCCCCATTTCCTTCTCGCGCGTCCTTCGCGTTCTTCGCATTCTTCACGGGGTGATGAACAAAAGATCTTTGCACACCCGTATTCCAACATAATGATCCACAATGGAAGTCCGACACCGCAACGGCCTTGCGGAGGTGCGATGACGATAACGGACGACAAATCGGCTTGGAACAGAAGGGACCATTTTTCCCGCAGGAAGATAAAAACATATTTTTAGAGCCGATAAAAGGTCTGAAATCAACGGAAGAAGCTTCGTGGTGTTGGGGCGACCAAAACCCAGGAGTTTCATTGCAATCGGATGACCAGATCAACGAAAATGACATCACTAGAGGCACGACGATGAAGGTCTGCATTTCTGGAAATTTCTAGAATACGCAGCATGTATCTCCGAAGAACACACTGTGTGGACCGTCTCAGTGGTGGATAGGGTTTCGGGTGTCAGACAGGTATCACACGGCATGTGAACTCAGTCACACAGTGTGTGACCCCGATCACACAACATGTATTTTGGAAAGTACATGGACACGAGAAGGACTACACGGCTTCGAAGGCACGATGTGTACTCTCTGCACAGCTTGGCAGAAGCAACTACACATGACTCGGTGTGTATCCAGGGGATACACGGACAGGGGATGGAGTACACAGTCATGTATTCCACCACACGGCCAGGTGAGGCCAGTAGCGCAAGTCACCCCATGTGTTTATTACACGGGTTGGCGTACATGGGTTGAAGCCGTGTACGGGCACATGACCGCGTATACAGAGACAACCCCAGATGACTCGGAAATGGTGTGTAATCTGAACACATTCCTTGTACTTACTTTTTCCACGCGACCAGCCTTAAGATAGAAACCATTGCACACGAGCAGTACCCGGGGTTAGAAGACATGGCATGTGATCTTTTTCTACACACAGTCTACTTTTTCGAAAACGGCTTGGTCTTCTTGTCCACCGTATCTTGGACATGTTTCGTTTGGGTTAGTGCCCCTTCTTCTCATTCCCCTAAAGTTCAGTCTTCATTTCCTTCTACAGGAGTATGATCCCTTCAGCACGACTTTCTGTGATAGAGTCAGGCATCCATCCGAGAGGCCTAGATTGAGATCCTCTACCCATTCTTGACCTTAGGTAGGGTCCGACATTGACGTGACCAAATCCACTGGGCGTCGATCCTATACCTAGTAGGTGAATTCCGGATGAGTCGCAGTATCCGCCATGACCCAGGTAGTGATCCTCATCTGTGTATCGTGATCTTTCCCCACTCAAGAGTGTGTGTCATGTAATGAGTGTATCAATCTATCATGATCTTTCCCACTTAGGAGTGTGTCTCCCATAATGAGTGTAGCTATATCTCGTGGATTTTCCCAATGAACAATGTTTCTCAGACCGACATCATTAGTGTTATCAGACTCGTGGAGTGAGTTATCCTGGAATGAGTGCTTCGTGAAATCTTCGAACCGAATCCCTAACGGGGGTATGCGGTTATGTGACTTGTCTCTAGACCGTAGGTCTGGGTTTGACTATATCGGGTTTGTGTTCTCCTTATATATGATCTGTAGACATATTCTGTGCATATATTACTTTATATTTACTTCGTTTATTGCTTTGTGTCTTTTGGGGTCCTCTACGGAGTATTGTTATACTCACCCCTGCACGAGCTTTTCCCGCACGTCTCGTGCCTTGTGCAGACGACCGACCTTTTGACAGAGTCCAGGGCGGACCAAGACAAGACTGATCCTTATGAGTTCCCCATAGGCTGAGGTGTTCCTATGTCTATGAGCAGCAGTCCCAGTACCACCTTGAGTTTACAGGTTGGACTTTACAATTTTCAAACTCTTGTTTTCGTGGGCTTGTATTCTGGCACAGTTTACTTTTCAGTACTTTACCTTTCGTCGTACACTGTTGGTTGGGTTTATTTGTATGCATGCATTTTGTTCCTTGCTGTTTTTACATTTCAGCATTTGTGGGCATGGAGATGTGTGCATGTGTACAGGTACTTAGGCGATGCATCCCATGTTAGTAATATGCCTACTCGGTTCTAGCCACCAACCTATTGAAGGAGGGCTTAGGGAGTCATGGTGTGGGCCCCACTAGGACGGTTCATGAAACTAGTGGTCCCCCAACATCATCATCATCATAGTTTAGTTAGTGTTGTCATCGTCAAACTTTCAACGTGAAACAAGGGCCAAAACCCACAGAATCACTAGCATACTAGTACACGTCCGCCCACCTAGATACCCAAGATTCCCTTTAGTGCTCAATCAAGTTACACATATTATCAAATACAAATTTCACTTCCAAATTCCATTATGAAACCATAAAAACAAAAACATCCTACAAACATTCTTCACATTTCTTTCACGAATCAATAAACCACTGAAAACCTTCGTAAAACAATTTCAAAGAGTGTATTGAGGCTTGGACATAAAACTCATTCAAAAACACTCTTTTAATTACTAACAGACAAAAAAACCATACCAAAACATATTTGGAAGCCCTAAATTTTTTTAATAAAATCATTTCATGGACCATAAAACAATATCAATTGACACAACATGGTACATAGAAGTAAAACACTCATTCTTCATTTTTAGGAAAGGGCCAACGGTCCTTTAATCATTTTATCAAAACTAACATTTGAAAAATTTATGCATTAAAATTTTATTAAGGAGGTGTATAAAAACTATTTAAATCATCAAACCACATTCATAAATCCCTTAAAAAACTCAGGTTAAATATTCAAAACACAACCATTTTCATAAGAATGTGAAACGGGCCATTTTCCGGCAACTCGGGCCAAAACATGTTGTAAACCAAAAAATATTGTTTGTAAAAACAAATACAAATTGGAAAGCCATAAAAGGATCCAAAATTATTTTTTTTACATTCTTACATTGTATTTATAAATCCAAACAAATCATTTTAAATTTCACTAGACACATAAAAGCCGACCAGACAATTTACTGAACACATGTCATGCACTCTTTAACAAAACAACTCACGTTAAGCAATTAGAAAGGGATAAAATACCATTTTTATTCCATAAAGTTATTAAAGATACCGAAAAATAATCAAAATTCCAAAAACCATGTATGAAAGCTCATGGAATAATTTATCAAACAAGAGGAGTGCACATTTATACCAAAATAACTATATTTTTAACAAAATAAGTCATAAAATATAATTTCCCCACAAATTCTTTAAAAACATGATTTCAAAGTAGAAAATATCATATAAATAAGGTTATAATAGAATTATAATGATTAAACTTAAATGATAAAGTCTTGTGCAAGGGATATCCTGCCTCAAATCCTTGGCGTAATCGAAACGCACACCCAAAATCACCATATGAGGGTTTAAAAACCCTAAACCTATGAAGACCAGCCCCAAAAGAACAAAAACCCCATTACAAATCATGGTATAACATAACCATAGGTTTATCATGACTAGAGGATATTATAAAATCATGAAATAATGAAAGGAGGAAGAAGAGGGAGGATAAAGGAGAAGGAATCTCACATTTTTAACTAGAAAACTCTTTGTATTCCATTATATCTGCACCATTAAAGAAAAGGGAATGTCTTGAAACATCTTGGAGAGTCTCCTAAGGTCTGGATGAACTAGGTAAATAAAATTTTGGGCAAAAATAGTACGAATTGAATGATTTATGAATGATACAATTTTCCTTCTCAATTTTGGATGATTTGAGAGACATTGAGAATATTTCCATAATACGCGACTAATCTGATCTCCAAAGAGGGAAAAAACTATAACGGGGGTGCAGATAGGGATATTGGGTTCGAGTGGTAGTTATAACCACCGAAAAATATTAAATATTTTATTATATATAAAAGAAACAAATTATTTTTTTAAAACTGGAAATGAGCCCATGGGATGGCCCAATACCTAAATAAGTAACCCTAATTCACAATGATTATGAATTCTATAGGGGTAAAAAAAGATTTGGTGGTTTGAATATATCAGTGGAGAAAAATTATGAAGTAGAATGGGTGAAATTTTTTAAAAACAAAGGATTTATAAAATAAACAAATTTGGTTTTGAAAATTGGGAATGGGCTCACGGTTGGCCCAAATCATGAAGTAACCACCCACTCTCCAAAAACTCCTAAACAAGCAATAGGGAACCCAAATTAGGGTGATCAGACATATATAGTAGTTCAAAACTCAAAATTAATCTCATCTAACTCACAAGAAAAGTATCTAGATTTTCGATGAACCGGATAAAACCAAGACATGAAAATAAAAGAAAAAAACCGGGTGTGACAATTCTCCCCACCATTAAAGCTTTCCGCCCCTAGAAAGCCATAACACATTACTGCTGCCATAAAAACACCTATGGATTCCTTATCAACATGATCCAACCTATTAATATAGGGAAATATCATTTTACATCAACATAACTTAATCCTATTTCCCAAACAAAGCACTAACTCACAACCACTTTGTGAAAATCAACAGAATGGTCAAGCCACCACCTCCACAACCAAGCCAAGAGCCAGATTGTTGGGCCGTCCCACAATGAATTAAACTATAACCCAAACCAATTTTCACTTACTAAAAATAATGACTGGGGGGGGGGGATTTTGGAATGGTCTCCCCACCATTAAATCACAACTACCAAATGAAAAATACTTAAAGGAAAGATCGTTGAGACCTGCAGTGGGTCTCCCCACCATTAGAGACCAACTAGAAATGAACAAAAAAAGAGTTCAACATGAACTAGAATTGGGAATCACCCACACATTACCACAAAAACTCTCCCACAACAACCTAAAAACCCAATGTTAATAGGGTTACGACATGAACATCTAAACCACCCACTTCTGAAAATAGGGGACAAGAACTAGGCCAACACTTTCTACCTGGATCCAGACCCCCACCACTCGGGGTGGGGAGAGAAGGTGACCGAATAATTATTCCACTTAAAACAAATAATAAACAAATTAGATACCCAAAATTATGCACCTATGAACAGGTAACACCAAGACTACACTCGATTTACACATGCGGTCCACACAGGGACATTGAACGGAAACCCACATCCATGAAGGCATAACTATAGACACTGTGTGAGCGATAAGTCCACCAGTCTTGTTGTGACAAATGGAAATTCATAGTAATGGGGAACCACAATAGATAAATAGAAAATACCATACCATAATGGTGGAGGAAAGATCCTGGTCAAGCTCCCCACACCTCTGTAGATTTCCAGACTGCGTGAAAAGCTTCACTCCGAGGATTATGGTTGGAGCCCTAAATCTTGAAGCATCTACTGAACCGCAGTCAAGTGCCACCCTAGGCACTCAAATACCATCCCATACCAGCCATTCATCCATATATCGATAAAACATTTCATGTGATAACTCACGAAAAGACAAAATGAAAAAAAAATCATCATTACAAAAATAATCGTGTACCTTCCAAAGGCACATTAACCACCAAATCAAAAACCATTTTCAGATTTCACAAGACAAGACACTCTTCATCAAGAACCATTTGATTAATAAATAAATCCATTTCATTTAATATAACTTCCAAAAACAACCATTGTATTCCAAATATCCCTTTCCCCTTTTAAAAAAAATCATCAAGGTCTATTTTCCTAATTTGACAACCACAAAGGCCAAAACCCCTTTCCTGAAAACACCAATCACTCATAACCAAACTTCCAAAACCAATTCATCAAATTCAAATACTTTTCAATAGCCCAAAAAACCCCATTTAAAACATTGTTTTAGAATTAATTTAAAATGATTCACACTTTCAAAACATTTTATTTGAACAAACCACATGTTTAGATTAGGGAAAATCCAATCCCGTTAAATCATTTCCACTTCCTTCCGAAAATTTGTTTTAAAAAAAAACAACCTTCCCAAAACCATTCTTATAATTAATTTTTGAAAACCCATTTTCCAATTTTCCAAATCCAATCCTTCCTTTAAAAACCATTTCCATAATTATCACACACGGATTTTCAAAACAAAAATTCAGAATTCATGAAAGGTCTAAGAAACCCACAAAAGGGAACTAGTGTTGGTGGGTGACTTGATCATATGGTTGGTGACCA
This sequence comes from Viscum album, assembly GCA_963277665.1. Lineage (NCBI taxonomy): Eukaryota > Viridiplantae > Streptophyta > Magnoliopsida > Santalales > Viscaceae > Viscum > Viscum album. Next base: position 840,539,932 of record OY728167.1, read on the forward strand.
TATTTCAAACACAAAACCATCAGAGAGAAACTTTTCAGGACCATGACCTGGCTATACATGGCTTGCCAGGCCCTGCGAGTTCACATAGGCCATTATTCAGACTCGCCTTGTCATATCCCAACACCAAACAACCAACAAGAACAAAAGACACTAATAAAACTGGACTTCCCATGGAAACCCGAGGATTAGAATGATAAAGAGTTCACGACGCTCTTCCCGCACTTACCCCTCAAGTCCCAACAATCCAACTCCATCTACCTTGACATCCCCCAAATAATAAGGGCACTCTAAAAATAAAGGTCTGTTAAGATCCGACCTCCTCTGATACCATTTTGTCACGAACCAGCCCGATTCGACCCTAAACTGGTCACCCAAGCCAGCCTGCGACAAGTCCCGAGAGGCGTTCCTGATCCTCCCGGGTTGGAGACAAGCAGCAAGGGCATCAATAGAGTACACAAGGGAATGATTACACCCATGAATAAGCAATCAAACAATCAAAATAAAGAAATGGACAGACCAAAATACATTTATATAAAAATTGAATTAGACATTATTTGAACAAGAAACTGAAGTTACAAATAAACCAAAAAATCAAATAACTGAACCCGATAACTGACTAACTCCGTGTGACCCCGCGGGTCACTCTCCAACATAATGATCACACGTCACCCAAGGCGATCAAACTCAAGATGAAACCCGAACAAGGGCAAAAAACAGAAGAATACTATATGCGTGAGTATTAAAACTCAGTAGGTTATCCCGATATTCTATTCCCAATGAAATTTCTTTAAAATAAAAGAAACCTCAATTTCAAGTTTTTAAATACACGATATAAAAGTATGATTTTCAAATGAGGTTCCATGCTATAATAATTATCACACAGAAACTTTCATGTTTTATAAAAAAAATGCTAGTAACAATTTTTCAAAGTGGTGAAACTTCAAAATGAAAATAGTTTTCAAGAGGGATGCTTTATAGAATTTATAGTTTTAAATAAATCACACACGATACTGAATTTACCAATAAAACACACCGTATGTCGACGGTGAGTAAAAAATATCCAATGAGCACAAGTCACGGGAACACCCCTAGGAACTAGTTAGTTGTGAGCCCTAGGTACCTCGTATCTCGGTGAAAGTAACCATAATAAATATCTGTTCTCATGCACATGAGACACTAGTAGGGAGAATAACCATAAAATAATGGTCCCCCAACATCATCATCCTAATAGTTTAGTTAGTGTTGTCATCCTCAAACTTGCTATGTGAAACAGGGTCCAAACCCCACAGAATCACTAGCATACTAGTACACGTCCGCCCACCTAGATACCCGAGATTCCCTTTAGTGCTCAATCAAGTTACACATATTATAAAATACACATTTCACATCCAAATTAAATTCTCAAACCATAAAAACACAAACTCTGAAAAAATTTCTTCACATTTATTTCATGAATCAATAAACCACTAAAAATATTCGTAAAACAATTTCAAGGAGTGTATTGAGGATTGAACATAAAACTCATTCAAAAACACTGTTTTAATAACAAACACAAAAAGAACATACCAAAACATATCTGGAATCCATAAAAACATTTAATAAAATCATATAATGGACCATAAAACAATCTCAATTGACACAACATGGTATATACAAGTAAAACACTCATTATTCATTTTTAGGAAAGGCCAAACGGGCCTTTAAACATTTTCTAAAAAAAACATTTGAAAAACTTATGCATTAAAATTTTATTAAGGAGGTGTATACACACCATTTACAGAATCAAACCACATTCATAAATCCCTTAAAACACTCAGGATACATATTCAAAATACAACCATTTTTATAAGAATGTGAAACGGGCCATTTTCAGGCAATTCGGGCCAAAACATGTTGTAAACCAAAAACAATTTGTTTTTAAAAATAAATACAAATTGTAAAGCCATAAAAGGATCCCAAAATAATTTTTTACATGATGACAATGTATTTATAAATCCAAACAAATCATTTTAAATTGCACTTGACTTATAAAATCTAACTTGGCAATTTACCCAACACATGGCATGCACTCTTTAACAAAAAAACTTAAATTAAGCACTTAAAAAGGGATAAAATACAATTTTTATTCCATAAAGTTATTAAATCTACTGAAATATATTAAAAATTCCATAAACCAAGTGCTAAATCTCTTGGAATAATTTATCAAACAAGAGGAGTGAACATTTATACCAAAACAACTATATTTTTAACAAAATAAGTCATAAAACATAATTTGCACACAAAACATTTAAAATCAAGGTTTCACAGCAGAACATATCATGTAAATAAGGTTATAACAGAATCATAATGATGAAAATTAAATTATAAAGGCTTGTGCAAGGGATATCCTACCTCAAATCCTTGGCGTAATCGAAACGCACAACCAAAATCACCATCTGAGGGTTTACAAACCCTAAACCTATGAAGACCAGCCACAAACAAAAAAAACCCCATAAAAATCATGGGATAAGAAAAACATTGGTTTATCATGACTAGGTGATATTATAAAACCAAGATATAATGAAAGGAGGAAGAAGGGGGAGGATAAAGGAGAAGGAATCTCACCTTTTTAACTAGAAAACTCTTCGTATTCCATTATATATGCACCATGAAAGAAAAGGGAATGTCTTGAAACTTCTTAGAGATGATCCTAATGTATGGTAGAACCGGGGAAAGAAAATTTCTGGCAAATAGAGTATGAATTGATTGACTTATTAATGATACAATTTACCTTCTCAATTTTGGACGATTTAAGATACATTGAGAATGTTTCCACAATCCGCGATAAATCTGAGCTCCCAAGAGGGAAAAACGATAATGGGGGTGCAGATAGGGATATTTTCTTTGAGTGGGAGGTGGAATCACCGAACAATATTAAAAATGAAATAAGATATAAAAGAAAAAATTTATTTTTTGAAAACTGGAAATGGGCCGATGGGATGGACCAATACCTAAATAAGTAACCCCAATTCAACATGATTATGAATTCTTAAGGGTTCAAAAAGGATATGGTGGTTTGAATATATCAGTGGAGTAAAATTATGAAGTGTAATGGGTGAAAAATGTTTAAAAACAAAGGAGTTATAAAAGAAACAAATTTGGTTTATAAAACTGTAAATGGGCTCACGGTTGGCCCAAATCATGAAGTAACCACCCTCTCTCCAAAAACTCCAAAATAAGAAATGGGAAAGCCAAATTAGGGTAACTAGACATATATGTAAGTTCAAAACTCAAAATTATTCTCATACAACACACACGAAAAGGATCTGTATTTTCAATGAACCAGATAAAACCAAGACATGAAAATAAAAGAAAAAAAACGGGGTGTGACAAAGACCCTTATAATAATTTGGGATTTTCTGATGTAAGAAAAGCCCAAACATCAGGGGATTTTGAGTGTCTTAAAATAGAAGTTACATCGAGGAAAGAGTAAATTTTTATAAATTCTCCTCTTTTTTATTATATTTCTTTTCCCCAACACCTTTCAAAACCAAATCATTTAAAATTAATTAGGAATTATTTTAAAACTATATTAATGAGTTTAAACTACTAGATGTATCATAATTATGATGTATATAAATTTCAAACATCAATTTTCCACACTTTCAATAAGGTCCCGTCAACGGTCGGTTAATCACCAATGAGGACATTTCCGATCCTTTTCTTATCACCAAACCTATGGTTTGTTACAATAAATTATTTATGATATATAAATATATAAATATATAAATATAATTATTTCAATCTTCAGGAAGTAATTATACTTATTTATAAACTAATTTTGGAAAAAATTGCAAAATTAAAGAAAAATGGGAAATTTTTAAGGGAAACATGATATCAAAATGTATTCCCTATAACCAAGGAAATTAAGAAATATAATCAAATGATTATAATTGAATTTTTTTTTAGAAATGAAAATAATTCACTTCTATATAAATTGTTTATTTTTATGTCGATCATGATTTCATAATATCCTAAATATAAACCATGATGTAAATATCATATATATTTCATATATATGTATTTTTATTAATCTATAAAATTTGGAGATAATAAATGGAATGCACTGTTCATGGAGACGGTAGGACATCCGTATGGATGAACACTGCTTACATTTTCTTGTCATATTTAAAAAGTAACTGATATATATTTATATATGTATATTATAATTCCAATATCATATTAATTTTATATATATCATATAGCAACCCTCGCTTTTCAAACATTAACATTACATAACTTTTGCGGAATATGAAAAACATTGCACAAACTGGTGCAAGAAGACCATAATATTTTAGTTTCATTGGAAACATGGAAACATAAACCCTGGTACATAAATGAGCCACATTATCTTCCACTAGGTTATTCTTGACAAGAACCCTTCTTATATATATCAAACATAACACCTATCTTCATAATCGGGGGAAGGAAACATAAAAAGGGGTGGGATCAAATACTCAGTAAGGGAAAGAAAAAGAGGCATATAAGAATAAACGTGAGCATAAGGGTATGAGAATGTGATCATGGAAATAGAGGATTATATCCTACATAACAAAGATCATATACATTAATCATGGCTTAAATCTTAGTAGTTAATAAGACATGAATCAAGTGGAAGTAAAGTATATAATCCATGAAATCATAAAATAGGTTTAAGACATTGAATTGTGGAAAACCCATAAGAATATGATTTAATTTACATAGTATCCAAGGCATCATTTCCAATACCATATTAGTGGACAAAGTCCTATACTGAACCAGGTAACCCCCGTTCTATCCCTTTATTACTAAAACGAGTGACCCTAATTCCAACCCTACATTACTAAACTGAGTAACCCTAATTCCAGCCCTATATTACTAAAATGAGTAACTCTTATTCCATCCCTATTTATCTCAAAAGATATAAATCTTTACCCAATGCATTAGAGGGAGATATAGGTCCCACCCATCACATAATGAAATCATACATACATGTTCCATAAGATCATAAATAGACACATCATATCCCATGGAATGAAGTGGGTGTCATAAACATGTAAACATATCATAACCAGTGGAAATAGATAGGTTTCATAATCATTTCATCATAAACAAAACCCGTGAAATGAAGCAGATTTCAAAAGCATATAACCCATGAAAAGAAGTGGGTTTCAAAAGAATATAACCTGTGAAAGAGAAACCGGTTTCATAACATCATGCTATCAAAACATTAATCCATTCAGATAAATAATTTGAATGAAAAAATTGAATATTTTCCCCATAAAGGCCGGAGTAACACCTCTAGATGTTATCTTAGATGGAAAATTATTTTGAAATATCTTTTAAAAACATTTCTTTAGGAAAATATCCTTCTTTGAAAAATTAGTTTTATTAAATAAAACCATATGAAAACATTTTTCTTTGAAAATATATTTGAAAAAATATAAATTAAGCTTTGAAACAATAAAGAATTTTTAGAATCCATTTTTCCTTGAAAATTATCTTCAAGAATCTTTGGAAAACATTTTAAAAAACATGTTTTTTGAATACAATATATTTCGGACAGAAGATACAGATGATCATATTTTACTAAAAACATTATCTTAAGTACCAAAGAGTGGGAAAATGGTAGTAAAAAAATGAGGATATATTTTAAAAAAATATAATAATGAAACTAATTAATATTCTTGAGAGATGGATCATAATATTTCATCAAAGGAAGCATAAACATAAACAATCCGGAAAAAATGATGAGATTATCTCAATAAACTCTTATTACTTGGTATCTTGGGATCATAACCTCCTTTTAAGGAAGGAAATTACATGAAGATTAAAATTATCATTAAAATAATTATATTCATGATATAACATGTAAAATGGAAGTATATACACCTCTAAAAAAGTTTAGGTGCATAACAAAACATGAGTCTCAAAGAAGGAAAATTGGGACAAAACATTTTTACCGATTTGGTAACTTTTGAAAGTTAAACCCCATGAAAGAAGAATAATAGAATGGATATGTGAATAAATATAAATTTAATTATAAGATATATATAATTAAATCAGGGTCATTACATAAACCATACAAAATAATAGAGTGGTGAACATAACATGTATCTCACAGAAATTAAAAGTGAGATGAAATAATCCTTACCTTGTGTCTTGACTCTCTTCGTACCCATTCAAGATTCCTATAAAATAAATATAAGTTTATTATAAATATTTTATAGAATCATATTTTTATATCTATTACCATATATTCTTTTATTATGACAATATATTACCTGCTATTTTACAATCCTATGTCAAGGTTTCAGTTCAGGTAATATTCACTTTGTTCTTCACATGTGTCTTAATTTGTTATATCATTGATCCTCATAATTATATCATGATTAAAAAATGTATAACATGGTATTAATATAAATTATATCCAGTATATTTATATTATAATAATCTATATCATAATGAAGTACATAATTGAATACACCATTCATGGAGACGGTAAGCCGTACGTACGCATGAACAATGTTTTCCATTTTTGTTGTCGTATTTAATGAAAGTATGTTAATGATATGTATATATATATCATTATTCCTATATCATTAATATATTATATATATCATATAATTTTATTAAACCCATCCTTAATAAATTCCATGTGGTGTTTGAATGAATCACATCGCTTTGAGTGGGCGGTAGTTCATACTTCCTCAAATAAGATTATTTTATTAACCCCAAATGGAAGGTAATAAGATGTATGTTTTAATAGGAATAAAGAAGATTAAATAAATAATAAATATAATATATTACATATATAAATAGATTTTTCATAATAATTTCCACCATGATAGGTGGTAAATGAAAAATAAACAATCATTGTTTCGTGAGGCCGTAATTCGCCATACACAGAAACATTATGTTGGATATCCATTAGATGGTGGTGTGTGTAAGTGTATCTTTAAACCTTAGTATAAAAAATAATAGTATATTTTGTATAATATTTTTTTCACACAATAATGAAATAAATATAGTGGAGGGGTGAAGAAGGAAAATAAAGGAAAGGAGCATGAGAGAGGATGTTACATATTAATCAAGTAACTCCTTTCAGTTTGTGCCAAAAGGATTATTTGAGTAGATTTATGACCAAAGGGAGGATTCAAGGTCAAAGTGATGATTTTTGTAAAGTTTATTGGGATAGTATTGGCCAAATATAAGATTTTTTAGATGTACGAGGAATGGGTAGAGGTTGTGGCCTTTTATAGTGGAGGAGTGACACTCTTGTAAATATTTGAAGAGAGAAGTCCACCCACGTTTTTCATGTTGCAAGTGGATCCAATAATGAAAAAAGGTCGATCAAATTGATTATAGTATCAAAATGTGGCCAGAAAATGGGTGTTGGACAAGTTTCTAGGTCTTTTGGTCCATTAATGATAAAGTTTAGTCCCTAAGTAAGCATAATTTGGTCTTAACCGTTGTGATTAATTTTAATCACTTCCACTAATCATTTTGGTCAAAAAAATTGACCTTATTAGAAATTAGAAATTATTATTATTACAAATATGGAATCCAATTTTATAAATTATAATCATAGAAGTGTCAGAAATTAATTTAATTTTAATCAAACTGTCGGGACGACACTATGGGTTTTTATAGTAAAATGGATCAAAAAATTGCGTAGTTTTTAAATCCAATTTCAATGTGAAATTGGTTCCAATGACTAAAATTGGATTAATTTATAAATATATTATCTAATTAAACTTTTAAATTAAATTAAAATATATTTTAAACATATAAATAAATTAAATTAAAAGGCAGTTTTGAATTAAAATCCGATAATTTTCACTTTTCATCCAAAAAATGATGTTTGTCAGAAAAATACCAAAAATTCATCCTAAAATAATTTAGAAATTATAAATTCAAAAATGAAGTTTATTTTATAAAATTAAATTTCTAAATGTGTCTAAAATTACTTCATTATTAAAATAGATTCATTCAAGAAAACAGTATATTTAAACATAAAATGGACTTTACCCAAAATCATATATTTCATTATCAATATGTTTTATTTATATAATAAATTGTAGAAAATATTTAAAATGTAGTTATTGCTAATAATAATACTATTTTTGAGGTCTAGGTTGTAATTATCTCATTAAAATAATTATATTACAAAAAGGATGTTCCGTAGACACTCAGTGTTCCATGTATCATACGCCAAGTTGTGTTGTGTGTAACATACTCTGAGTTGGTGTTGCATGTGAAAGGAATCTTTGACATAGTTAATTTCAATATATAAATGAAAATTTAAATTTATTCAAAAATAATAGGTCCAAAAAAACTCAAGGTGTTACATTCTACCCCACTTAAAATGAATTTCTACCTTGAAATTCATCACTTCAGTAAAAAATGAGGATACTTCTGATTCATCATATCCTCAAGTTCACACGTAGATTCCTCTAACTGGTGATTTCTCCACAAAACTTTGACTAGGTGAGTGGTCTTGTTTTTTAGAACATTCTCTGATCAGTGCAGAATTTCAACAGGTTTCTCCTCATAAGAAAGATCTTTCTCCAGCGGTATGACATTTGAGTTCAGTGCATGTGAAGGGTCAGGTATGTACTTTCTCAGGAGAGATACATGGAACACATCATGGACTTGAGAGAGATTTTAAGTAAGTTCCAAGTGATAGTATATAGTCCCAATACGATCAAGAGTCTCAAAGGGCCGATATACCTATGGATTAGTTTCCATTGCTTCAGGAATATCATAACTTTCTTCTAGGGTGAGATTCATAGAAACAGCTTTTCACCAACTTCAAACTCTAGATCACGTTGATGGTTATCAGTATAATGTTTCTTTCGAATTTGAGCTACTAAATGGTTCTAACCTTCTCGACCATTTATCTGGTGATCTCAGGTCCTAATAGGTTTCTTTATTAAACCCCATCCCAACATGTTGGATCTCTACATTTATTCCCATAGAGGGCTTCATACGGTGCCATCTAAATTCTGGAGTGAAATCTATTGTTGTAAGAAAACTCAACTAGATAAAGGTATTGATACCAACCACCTTTGAAATATAAATAAAAATATCTCAACATATCCTCTAGGGTTTGAATTGTTATTTTAGACTGGCCATCTATTTGAGGATGATAAGCCATGCTGAAAATCAATTCTGTATCAAGTGATTTTTGAAGACTTTTCCAGAACATTGTGGGAAACCTCAGATCCAGATATGATACAATAAAACATGGTGCTCTATGAAACCTTACCACTTCATTAATTTATTTCCTGGAAATATGATCAAGATAGATCTTCTCTGATAACAATGAACTATGATTACATGGTAAGGAGATCAAGTAACACCCATATAACATTAAACCCTTTAGAGGTTTGGGGTAGTCAAATGAAAAAATCCATAATGATGTTCTCCCATTTCTATTCTGGTATGGGTAATGGATGCAACATCCCTTTAGACTTTTTTCATTCAACCTTAACTTGTTGGCATATCAAACATCAAGTTACGAACTCCACAATATCTTTCTTCATTCCATCCCAACATAAGTATTCTTTCAAGTTGCTATACATCTTCGTACTTTTAGGATGAATAGAGAATGCAAAACTATGAGTTCCCTCTAATAGTTGCTTCTTTAAATATGGATTGGCAGGAACACATACACGATTAATAAACCTTATCATTTCATATTAATCAAGGTTAAACTTAGGAACATTTTTTACCTTATTTTTCATCTCTTCATCTTCCTTTTGTGCCTCCTTAAGCTTCACTTTGATAGAGGGTTGAAAATTCATTTGAGAAAGACAATATTTTTCTCCTTCCTTCAAGATTTCCAGATACATCCTTCGAAAATATATAAATATTGGATCTTTTTTATCCTCTTCATAGATAAGATAGCATGATCTTTTTTACTCAAAGCATTAACCACTTTATTCACCTTCCCAGGTTTCTAATGTATTGAGCAGTCATAATCCTTTATCAGTTCAAACCATCTTCTCTGGAACATGTTCAAATCCTTATGTGTAAATATAAATTTCATACTTTTATGATTGGTATATATATCACACAGTTCCCCATAGAGATAATGCCTCCATATATTTAATGAAAAATTTATCGATGCTAACTCCAAATCACGAGTTGGGTAATTTTTTCATGAATCTTCAACTATTGTGAGGCATAGGATATAACCATGTTATTTTGCATAATAACACATCTGAACCTCTTCTTGAATGCATCTATATTGATTAAAAACCCTTCTACACTACAAGGTAATGTAATCATAGGTGCACTGACCAACATTCTCTTTAGTTCGTTGAAATTTTCCTCAAATTCATCTGTCCAAAGGAACTTCACAACCTTCTGAGTTAACTTGGTCAGAGGATTAGATAGTCATGAGAAATTCTCCAAAAACTGTTGATAATATCTTGATAAACTAAGAATACTATGAATCTTAGTCACTGTGTTTGTTCTAGGCCAACTTTCAATAGCCTCCTCCTTTGAGGGATCTACTACTATACCATCTCTTGAGATTATGTGACCCAAAAATGAAACCTTTTGCAGTCAGGATTCAGAATTTGTCAATTTTACATACAATTTATACTTACTTAGGATCTTCAGTTCAATTATCAAGTGATCTTCATGTTCTTAATTTCTATTTTAATAGATAAGTATATCACCTATAAATAGTACCAGAAACCAGTCAAGGTAATCTCTAAAGAATCTATTCATTAAATCCATGAAGATAGAAGGGGAATTAGTAATACCAAAAGGCATCACTATATATTCATAGTGACCATACCTTGTATGGAATGTCGTCTTGGGTATAACCTCTTTCTTGACCCTCAATTGATGATATCCAGAATGAAGGTCAATCTTGGATAAGTATTGAGCTCCACACAGTTGATCAAACAAGTCATCAATATGGGGATGAAGATAATATTTCTTGATTGCGATCTTGTTCAACTCCCCATAATCAATGTAGAGTTGTATTGATCTATCTTCCTTTTTCAAAAAAAGAATTGGTTCACCCCAAGGTGACACAATTGGCCAAATGAATTCCTTATCAAGGTTTTCTTGGTGTTGATTCTTTAATTATGCAACTCAATCGGTTCTATTATATAAGGAGTCTTCGAAATTGGTGTGGAAACATGTACTAGTACTATTGAGAATTCAACTTCATGTTTTGGGGGAATACTAGGAAACTCTTCTGGAAAGACATATGAAAAACTCCAAACAATAGGCATATCATTGATGTTGATATTATCTCCAACCATTAGAGATAAAAAACCCTTTTGAATGGGAATTAGGACCCAATCATAGGTTGTAATCTCCACAGGAAGTTCATACTTATCATCACACTGATGGATGATTATAAGAGGATTTGAAATATCAAACGTAACTTCCCTTCCTTGACAATTGATGTGGGATTTATAAATAGAAATCCAATCCATGCCTAAGTTGACATCAAATTTGACCAAAGGAATAACGATAAGATTTGTAGGAAGTGCATTCCCACAAACTTCAACCATAGTGGAATCATAGACTTGAGATGCTATCATCATACCACTAGGGGTTTGGACTGCTAACTCCACCTATAATTTTTTTGGAGGAATCTTAAATCCCTTATAAAATTATTTAGATATGAAAGTGTGGGTAGATCTAGAATCAAATATGACAATAACGGTTCTATAGTGGATGTAAAGTGTACATTTCATCATGTCGTTATCTCACCCCTCATCAAAAATAGCGATTGCATGATATTTCCCCTTATCCATCATCTTAAAAGGTTGATTTAATCGATCATCATCCCCAACCATTGGTTTTGTCCAGTGGTTAGCATAATTCCCATTCTCCTTACACTTGTACCACTGAATCATGGGAGTTTAATTCTTTGTGACCTTTTCTCCATTAGTATATTGAGCTAACTTCTTCCCATCACTCTGACAATCAATTTCCTTATGGCATTCCTTTCTACACTTAAAACATTAATTAGACCCCCTAAGTCAATTTCCTCCCTGATTCTTCCCACACTTAGATCATAAAAGAAAGTTCATATTCTTTTATCCATGGTTCTTAGAGTTTTCTTTAAACTCCATCTTACTCTTCTTTTCAAAGATATGATATTGATATGTGGTTCCAACCCCCATTTAATCCTTGATTACACAATGTAAAATCTCTTCATATCTACTAAGGTCTATTGTGGAAAATTCCCTTTTCAGAAGTTATTTTAATCCACCAAAGAACCTATCAACTTTACTATCATGTTGGATGATAATTATTTAAGTGTACCTCACAAGTCTCATGAAATTAGCCTCGTAAGTACCAGTAGATTCATCATCCATTTTCTTGAACTCAAGGAACTATTTCTACATCTTGGTATGAAGTATTCAAGGAAATTACTTATTGAAAAATAAGTTCTTGAACTCATCCTGATGCATTGATTCAATATCATTATACTCCCTCCAATTCTTGATTACAGTCCACCACTGATCTGCTTCTCCTTCTAACTGATAAATAACCAGAATGAATTTATCATGCCCTGTACACTAAAGAATAGAGAATATATTTTTAGTGGTACTAATCTATTGTTCAACAACAAGTGGATCAAAAGACCCTCTGATAGAAGGTGGACATTTCCTCCGGAAATACTCAAAAAAGAATTTTTCCCTTTTTTTCTCATTTGGAAGTCCACCATGATTTATATCTTGAGAAATATGTGCAAGTATAGAAAAAAGATTTTTTATTCTAGATCCCATAGTATTCGGTTGCTCAGGAGGACAATATTTTCATTTTCCACCACAATCACCATTAACACAGTTCCTTCTGGTTCCAACCATTGACTAAAACCAAAAGCACAGAGTAAGAAATAGTTATCCTAATGAGGAACCACATAATCATGATAAATAACTTATAGGATGTATAAGGTATGAAACATTCCTTAATCAATGTAACCTTAGGTTTATCCTAGGTTATTCATAGCCAACCTATATTTAAATCCTTCATAGTGGATCGTGGAGAGTTTGTGAATTCCAAAAGTATATTCCCTGGGAGTTTCAAACCAGGTGTGCAACAAGGCCTATTGTCACATACCAGATTTTACCAAGTCAATCCCAAAACATATTGTTGGATTTGTTACCCCAAGGTACATCTTTTCTAGATCCAAATCCACTTGTAGTATCCAGGTAAGGATGTATTTCTAGGAAACCACTCACTCTATCCTTCACCAAAATTTCTGGACATTTTCTTATACTTTAACTCATCACTATACATATACTTAAGCATTTACTTAGGGTTATTACCAAGGTTTTATCATTCTAGATTCCAAATTTTAACTAAACCTTTCATTTTATACTAACTATAGCGCCCCTCCATTTTCAAACATTAACATTACATAACTTTTACAGAATACACAAAACCTTACACAAATAGGTGCAAGAAGACCATACTAGTCTAGTGAATTTGGAAACATGGAAAAATAAACATTGGTACATAAATGAGCTAAATTATCTCCCACTAGGTTCTTCCAGAATATAATCCTTGTTAGACACATCAAACATAATACCTATCTTCATAACCCGGGTAAAGAAACAAAAAAAGGGGTGAGCTCAATTGATAAGTAAGGGTAAACAAGGGATACATGTAAGGATAAACATGATCATAAAGGAATTAGAACATTATAATGAAAATATAAGATCATACCCAACATATAAATGTTCATATACATGAAACATGGAATAAATCTTTGCAGTTCATAAGACAAGAAAGAAATGGAAGTAAAAAATATAAGCCATGAAATCATAACATAGGAGTAAGACATGAAATTTTAGAAATACATAAGTTGATAATATTATTTATATAGTATCCAAGGCATCATTTCCAAGACCATATTAGGGGAAAAAGTCCTCTACTAAACTAGGTAACCTCCATTCCGGCCCTATATTACTGAACCGAGTGAAACTGCTTCCAACCCTATATTACTGAACTGAGTAACCATTATTCCGGCCTTGTATTACTGAACTGAGTAACCCTTTTTCCATCCCTATTTATCTCATGAGATATAAATCTTTACCCAATACATTGGAGGGAGATATAGGTCACACTTTTCACATAATGAAATCATACATACATGTGCCACAAGATCATAAATAGACATATCATAACCCATGGAATAAAATGTGTGTCAGAAACATGTAAACATATTATAACTTGTGGAAAGAGATAGGTTTCATAATCAATTCATCATAAATATAACTCATGAAAAGAAGCATATTTCAAAAGAATATAACCTACGAAAAGAAAAGGGTTTTAAAAACATATAACCCATGAAAGACAAATAGGTTTCATAACATCATGCCATCAAAACATAATCCATTTAGAGAAATAATATGAATGGAAACATTGAATAATTTACCCATAAAGGCCTGACTAATACCACTGGATGTTATCTTATATGGGAAATAATTTTGAAATGTTTTTTAAAGAAATTTCTTGAGGAAAATATCTGTTCTTATTTAAAAATGATTTTTATTAAATAAAACCTTTTGAAAACATTTTTCTTTGAAAATAGAATTTAATACTTATAAATAAAGCTCTGAAAAAAAAATCAGAATCCATTTTTCCTTGAAAATTATCTTCAAGTATCTTTTGAAAACATTTTTGAAATTTTTCTTTTAAATCATGTCTTTTGAATAAAATAGATGTCCGAAACGAAGATAGAGATGGTTATATTTTACTAAAAACATTATCTTAATTGCCAAAGATTAGAAAATTGGTACTAAAAAATGAGGATGTATTGAATAAAAAAAGGATAAGTAAACTCATGAATATTCTTGAGATATAGATCATAAGTTTTCATCAAAGGAAGCATAAATATAAACAATCTCAAAAAATGATGAGATTGTCTCAATAAAATCTTATAACATGGTATCATGGGATCATAAACTCCATGTAAGATAAGAAATTAAATAAGGATTAAAAATATCATTTAAATAATGAGATTCAGGATATAACATAAAAAATGGAATTATATACACCTCAATAAAAGTTTAGGTGCATAACAAAACATGAATCTCAAAGAAGGAAAATTGTTACAAAACATTTTTACCGATTTGGTATCTTTTGAAAGTTAAACCCCATTAAAGAAGGCTTATAGAATGGATATGTGAATAGCAATAAGTTTAATTATAAGATATATAGAGTTCAATCATGTTCAGTACTTACACTATACAAAAGAAAAGAGTGGAGGACATAAAATATATCTCATGGAAATTAAAAGTGAGATGAAATTCTCTTTACCTTGTGTCTTGACTCTCTCCATACTCATAAAAGTATCCTATATAATAAATATAAGTTTATTATAAATATTTTAAATAATAATAATATTATATATATTTCCATATATTCTTTTATTATTACCTCATATTACCCACTTATTAACAATCCTATGTTAGGGTTTCACTTCAAGTAATATTCTCTTTGTTCTTCGCATGTGTCTTAATTTGTTATATCGTTGATCCTTATTCTTATATCATGATTCCAGAATATATAACATGATATAAATATCAGGTATACCCATTATATTTATATTTTAATAATATATAGCATAATGAAGTATGTTATTGAATACACTATTCATGGAGACGATAAGCCGTATGTACGCATGAACGTTGTTTTCTATTTTTATTGTCATATTGAAAGAAAGTATGTAAATTAAATATATATATATATAATTATTACATTATCATGAATTTTATATATATATATCATATAATTTCATTAAACCCATCCTTAATACATTACATGTGGTGTGTGAACAAATCACATCGCTTTGAGGAGGCGGTAGTACACACTTCCTCAAACGAGATTATCATATTAACAAAAAATGGAACATAAAAAGATGCGTGTTTTAAAAGTAATAAATAATATTAAAGACATAATAAATATAATATATTACATATATAAATATATTTTACATCATAATGGGCACCATGATATGTGGTAAATAAAAAATGAACAATTATCGTTTCGTGAGGCAGTAATTTTCCATACATAGAAACCTTATGTTCGATATCCATTAAATGGTGGTGTGTGTACATTGAGGTTGAAATATTTGAATAAAACCATACTAGTATATGTAGGGTAATATTTTTTTCACATAATAATGGAATAAATATAGTGTATGGTGTGAATAAGTAAAATAAAAGACAGAATATTGAGAGAGGACGATACTTCTTAATCGGGTAGCTCCTTTTGGTTTGTGAAAAAAGGATTACTTTAGAAGATTTCTGCCCAAATTTTGGATTCAAGGTAGAATGTAGGATTTTGTGTAAGTTTATTGTGAAATTCTTTTCCTAAATTAAGAGGTTTGAGAGGTTTGGGGAATGAGTAGAGGTGGTGACCTTTTATAGTGGAGGTGGAGTGAAACTTGTAAATATTTGAAGAGAGAATTACACCCGTGTGTTTCATGTTTAAAGTGGATAAAATAATATAACAAAGTAGATAAAATTTATTATATGGTCTAGATATGGTGAGACAATGTGTGTTGGATAATTTTATAGGTCGTTTGGGCCCTTAATGTTAAGGTTTAGTCCTAAATTACGCATAATTGGGCCTTAACTACTGTGATTAATTTTAATCACTTTCACTAATATTTTTGGTGAAACACAAAGTTTAACTGTTTAGACATTATAAATTTTACTATTTACATTTATTGAATAAATTTTCCAAATTATAATCATAGAAGTGGCAGAAATTAATTTAATATTAATCCTGCTGTCAGGACGACACTGCAGGTTTTTATAGTAAAAGAATCAAAAGTTTGCTAAGTTTCTAAATCCAATTTCAATGGGAAATTGGTTATAATAACAAAAATTGGATTAATTGATAAAATTATTATCAAATTCAACTTATAAATCAAATTATAACGTATTTTAACCTTATAAATAAAATAAATTAAAAAGCAGTTTTGAATAAAAATCCGATATTTTTTACTATTCATCTGAAAATAAAGTTTGTCAGAAAATCCCAAAAATTTACCCTAAACTAATTTTGATATTATAAATTCAAAAATGAATTTTATTTTTATCAAATTAAATTTATAAATTTTTCTAAAATTACTTTCATTATTAAAATTAGTTCATTCGAGAAATGGTATTTTTAAACATAAAAAGGACTTTACTAAAAATCATATCTTTCATTATCATTAAATTTTATTTATATAAAATAATTGTAGAAAATATTTGAAAAGTAGTTATTAATATTAATATAATTATTTTTGATGGTTAGGTTTTACTTATCTAATTTAAATTATTATATTTCAAAAAGGATCATTTGTAGAAACTCAGTGTTGCATGTATCATACGTGAAGTCGGTGTTGCGTTTAACTTACTCTGAGTCAGTGTTTCATGTGAAAGGAATATTTGAAACATTTTATTGGAAGATATAAATAAAAATTTAAATTTATTAGAAATAAAAAGGTCCAAAAAAACTTAGGGCGTTACATATCACATATTGTTATTAAAACCATCCTTAATATATTCTATGTATAGCGTGAATGAATCACATTGCTTTGAGGGGATAGTTTTCCACACGTCCACAAATGATGTTATAGTTTCTCCAAAAAATGAAACTCATGAAGGTATGTGTTATATTAAAATTAAAGAACAATAAAGAAGTTATAAATATAACATATGCATTATATTAACTATAAATAGATCATTATTTGTAACCTTGAAAGGTGGTAATGGAAGATCAAATGACATTAGTTCACGAGCCAGTAGTCCTCCATACACACGAATGATGATTGTGTATCCCATTTGATGGATTTTTGTGAAATTGTATGTCAAAATCTTAGAATAATAACATATAAATATATTTAAGATAATTAGGTTATTATATAAGCATCATATAAAAATAATTTAAGGACCAACGAATTAAATGAAACAAAAATAATAGTGGAAGAACGTTACCTCTTATTCAAGTAAATCCTTATAGTTTATACCTAAAGATTTACTTAGTTTGATTTATTCCCAAAATGAGGATTATAGAACTATGGGATGGTGGTTGGAAGATTATTTGGTCAGATTTTGGATGAGACAAAGGTCTTGATAGGTGTAAATTAGTGGGAGGGGTGAGTTTCTTTTTATAGTAGAGGAATGACATTCTTGTAAATATTTGAAAGATGGAATTCCACCCACGTTTTTCCATGTCCAGTGGCTCCAATAATGGACTAAATTATAGAAAAGAGAGTATATGGTCGAAATATGTGCATCCAATTTCATTTTGAAAAATTATATAGGTTATTTTGGCCCTTAAGTTTATGGTTCAGTCCCTTGGTAAGCTATTTTCTCTCTTAATTGCTGTAATTAATTTTAATTACATTCACTAATATTTTTGATCAAAAAATAAGTTAAAATTATTAGACCTTATAAATTATTTTTATTTCAAATACGTAATCAATTTTTCGAAATTCCAATCATTTAATTGGAAGAAATTAATTTAAAATTAATCTCATAGATGAGATGTGAAAGTGGGTTTTTTAAATGAAAATGTTTAAAAGTTTGCTAATTTTTTGTATCTAAATTTAATATAAAAATGATTACAATGAAATAAATTATTTTAATATATGTAATAGTGAACTAATTAAACATTAAAAACAATTTAAAATATAATTTATTATTATAAACTGTATAGATGAAAAAAAAAATTTTCAATTAAATTTCACTATTTTTTCTATTCATAAAAAAATGAAACTTCACAGAAAAATACCAAAAAAAACCCTAAGATAATTTTGACATTATTATTTCAAAAATTATGTTCATTTTTAAATATAAAATTTATCAAAATTTCAAATTTCATTTTTAAAACAGGTGCACCATGAAAAAGAAACAAATTTTCCTTTTTAGGAAAATACAATTTTTAAGCGTAAAACTGAATTTATCCTTATCTTATGACTCTAAAATATATTGGATGAATATCAATAATATTTTATTGAATATTTAATATATATACTAAACTGATAAAATTCACTAATATTAATTTAATTAATTTATTAAGACAAAACTTGGAAGCAAAAAAATTGTTCTTTATAAAAACATTTCCTATATTTTCAATTGTTTATATTATTCATAACTAAAATATTAATGACAATGTTATATATTATTATATTAAATAATTATTTTTTGATAATATATTGTTGTTGAGTAAAACTCGGTCTTCCGTGTAACACAAACTATTGAACAGATTCATTACGTAAAACACAAGCTAAAATAAATGTTTCATGCATTGAAATATATATATTTATTGAATCTATTTAAAATATAAAAAATACTATAAATTCTATGGATAATAAATTCTCTTATGTACTTGGTGATTCCTGTTATACACGCTACCAATTACAATGTTCTTATTTTACAATTTTGGGGTATTATATAGTGTTTTCTCATAGGTTAATTAGTATGATATTATATGATGTGCACAAGAGACTTTTTGTATGAATATAATTATTATACTTATATAATCACCCTAGATATATACAAACTATTTTTAGGTTTCCAGAAGGACTTTGTGGACCATGCTGGACATTATTAGCTCCGACCTTTGGAGTTGTTGTTGAGTTGATGCTATGGGAAATTTCTTTTTGTGTATTTATTCAGAGATTACTTATATTTGTTTACATTATTCACGTACTATGGGATAGTTTTACTTAATTTATCTATATTATATGAGGATGTTTATTGATCATTGATTTCCTATCTCCCAATCCTATATTGTTATCGAGGGTAATGACTTCCACATGTGATATTTTTATACCCTTTGTGATAGTCAGCAACCAAGGCCCTAATAGAGGATAAACTCAAGGTTCATTATATTTTTTCCTTCATTACTAGATCGGGGGTACCTTTGGAGGGAGGGTTTTGTGACATTTTTCAACCCCAATCCATACTATAATAGTCCAACAGTCAATGACTTTCACCAAGAATGAATAATATACTTGGAGGCCTTAGCCTAATGAAAATATGTAACACACACAACTCCCACAATGGAAGTATAAGCTAACTTCAATCATGTTACAATATGAAATAATAAATAGTGGTATATTTCACAAATATAGATATCATCAATTATCTATGTATATTAAAGAAAAAACTCAAAATAGGAAAGAGAGAGATATGAATAGACCAAGATATTAAAGTCACAAACCAAAAATGAAATATACACCACATTGCTATTTTAGATTCATGAAACAGACATCATTGGTAGTCACCAGCACAAATAATCACAAATAACTAGCTTCCCCCTACTCTAAATCTTCCATGATCATCCTCGTTGTAACTCCATTGTTTTTTAAAATATATTTAAATAAAACCCATGTTCCAGATAGCTTGTGTTACATGCAACAATGAACTAAAGTGAACAATGTCTTATTCTATTAAGGTGTAATGTTTCAATTTTTGGTTCCATATATAATATAAATATTGGGATATCTATAGTGGATAGGTGTTTATTTTTTAGTTAGTATATATTATTTCGAGATATAAGGTTTCAATTTTTATACTTCAAAATGGTTCAATTTAATTTTTTGATATTATGGTTTTAGTTTTAAATAATTACTTAATATTATTTTGAATATTTTTTAGGCTTATTTCATTTTACATTAAATAATTTCTTACATATATTTTTTATATCCATCACCTCTATTTTTCTAATTTTGGTTACAATTTAATGTTCTAGATTACATGTTTAGCCCTCAACATTAGTATTAAGGTGATTATCTGGTTCATAGTGTTATGCATGTAGAAAATGGTTTTGTCTAAAAATGCAATTTATTTATTTTAATGGTAATAAGAGAATATATAATGTTATTTTTAGATCATATTATTTGTGGGAAAATAATAATAGAATCAAATACCTTTTTAATTTAATAATAAATAAATGGTTTTTAGATTTATCATAGTGTAATTAAATTGTGAAGAAAATATAAATTCATTTGTAAGAAAAATCATTTCAGAAAACTATAATAAATATTTTAATAAAGAATCAATAAATATATAATAACTTTATCATGATTCTTGTAACTCTCTAATAGTAAAGACATTATTAATTTTTATTCATGAAATTATCACTCATAATATTTAAGATTCGCTGGTATGTAATCTATAAGGTACCACACACCCCTGATAATTATACTTCCTTGGGTGACTAAGCATAAACTTTCCAGTGCATGGTATAGATTTCCACCATTGGTCTTTCAAATATTACCAATGAACTTATAATCAATAATCAGTTAGATTATACATTGGAATTATAAAAAAATATCAACAATATGGTATCTCATAAAATATTGATATAAAGACATAAAAAATTAAATAATAGTCCAAATTTTATATTAATTCCATGTTTGAACACACTGTAATTGAATTTTTAAATAATAAAACGGTAAAATATTTCATAGTGAATCGATGAATTTATTTATAATATAATAATTCTCTTTAATAGAATAAATATTTATATATCTTTTACCTTGTTAACGGAGGTGACCATGTAGGCAAACCATTGATAATTATTGTTTCTTGTATACTCTCTCTTCATTTACCTTGACAATAATTTCTATTTTTACCATATTTTTCCTTTCTATTATAAACACATCAATAAATATTTTCCTGAATTTCATTAGTCACTATATGTTAATTCAATTTATCTATATTATTTTTAATATTATTTAATCATTTAATGTGGATATATGGGAATTCATTAAATATGACTAGATGGTTTAGGGTTATATGTTCTATAATATTATCCTTCTTGATAGATATAATAATATGGTTAAATGTGTCCTACAATCTTACCTTGTTATGCCTATGATACTTGTACCATATATGAAAAAATATTATAAAACATTCCTTAATATTTTCTCACATGAATTCCTTCCCAAGATACTCTAAAACATAAAATAGTAGATAATATTTAGTCAAATTTCGTAACTATATAGACTGATTCAAAGTTTTATCTCATGAATTTAATAGTCAGGACAAGTGAAGAATATAGTCACCTATGTTTTCATTTATATGTAATTTTAGCTAAATTTATGTCTACATAACTTTATGGTAGGCTGAGTATCATTATAGAACCTTTCATTCCCTAATTTTATAAAAAATATTCCATACAATACATAAAAGTATAAATTTTCAATGATTTAAATTATTTACTATTTTTTAAGGGAAATATTTTAACGAATATACCATATTGTGATATGATCCACTAAATATGAACCCTTATACTCAAGAGAATATTTTTTAGTGCTATAGAATATATTAGTTCATTACATCTAACCATATTATTTCATTCTATGCCACATTTACTCATAACTAGACATTGAATATTGATTTTATGGGAACAAAATGTTTATATTTTGGTTACTAAATAATTTTTTTTATAAAATGTTTCTCCTCATAGGAAATTAAATATATAATTATAAGCGAAATATATGTATGCACAATTTATTCATAATTCTATTCATTTAGATAGTGAACATAATTTTTCACATCATTGAACATGTTTGTAATTTTTCCATAGATCATTTGATATGTTACTCCACATAACATATTCATGTAGACCACATAATATCAAGTCTAGTCACAAAACATGCACTTTTATTCATAGATCATTTCATTCATATTACATATCTATAGATTCAGCTTCCACCATAGATTTTTTACACTACTATCGTAGAATATATTATTTTACTTCCCAAATCCACTAAAAATATTCTAAATATAAAAATAAACATTGATTTTTCATTTAAAAAACATTTTATTTCTACCCAGATAACATATAAATTTGGAATATAGGAATACAAAATATCTTTTTCCTCAAACAAGACATAATTGTTTTCTAGGAAAAGATCATTTTCATTTTCCAGGGGATATATAATATTTATAAATTGAGTAAAAAACAAAATTATATAAAAATACAACATATTTAGTAGCTCTAACATGAAAAATTTCAAAATTCCATCAATTATTTCGATTAAATTCCAATTAAAAACAAAAAAAAAACAAAAAAATCGTAGCAAATCCTAAAATTAATTTAAAACCTATATTTTAGAGAATTTATTATTAGTTCATTAAAAAATACAAAAAAATACATTTTATTTATGTAAAAAATCTAACAATCAATAATCCCTAAACACAAGTCTGTCCTATCTCATTAAATATTGACTCGCAAAGGAATCATGCAATAAGTGGATCCAACATTAATAAATCTAAATTAAGTACTATTTTTCATGTATTTTTATGAAAACATTGACCTAATTCATTAAATTTATTATCAATTAAATAATTTAAATAAAAAAAATTATTCGATACACATTATACAAATTCAATATTTATTAAATTCAATGGTATTCAAAATATTTATTCTTCATTTATGATACAAAAAATAAACATCTTCAAATCTATCTTAAACCATTGACCCATACACACAGATTTTTTATTCACCTTTTTTAAATATCAATAATTTTCATTAAATGGTGTTAATACTACCACAATCAACTATTCCCATGATTAATTACCCCAAGAATATTTTTTATTTTCAAGGCACAAATGGAAGGGGTATATTAGCATTTTTTATTCCAAATCATAAGGTTTACATGGACCATGACAAAAAAATGAAACTAGAAACTAATTTCCATAATTTGTATTGTATTTAAGGCACGTGAAGTACAAGGATTTTTTTCCCTTAATATGTTTTTAAAAGTTTGATTTTAATTTTTTTATTTTCTATTTTATATTCAAACTATCCTAAATTAGATTTGAAAACATCAATTTGTTTTATTACATATTCTAATATAACCAATTCTTATATCGATTTCATATTTAAAATAAAGTTTTTAAATTTTTTAATTGCAAATGATGATCAACTCACCAAAACCAAGGTTTAAAAAAATCATTTATGTTATGAAAATAATTCTTGCATACATGAAAATTCACTTTATGTTGGGATAATTGGGTTTCCTTCATATCCATATCCTTGTTCTATTATTTAAATACACATAATCTATATAAGGGTTTTTTATTTCCCAAAAAACATAAAATAGTATATAAACTAGAAATAAATAGTAATCTCTGTAATATATATATAAATCATAAAAACATATTGTGTTATATCCTAAAAAATGATTAATTTATCATCCTTTGATAGATGCTTCGTGGAATAATATATATAGTCAAATAGTGGTTTTATTGTCCTGAACCATTAGGAACTCACATGTGTTAGTGGTTATATGAAGTATTCCACCAAAATATTACCCAAAATAGGTGATGATATAGTGTGTAACACCTTGAATTCATAACATAAATGGTATAATTTCACCAAATGAAAACATGAAACACATAAAAAAACACACAATAAAAATATATTAAAACTACCAACATAATAAAATATGGGACAACCAAGAGAGGAATTAAAAATGAATGCATATATCATCAACAGTTAATTCATGCGTCACCCTAAATCATGGATGAAGGGAACATAAAGAAATAATGGTATAGTAGACATCAACTATAATGGAAAACATATAACCTTTAATCACAATTCTTGTCATGAATTCATTCAGGGGTAACCACCACTAAGAAATACTAAGAACTAAGCCTACTAAATATATATCCTCTATATTTAGCCTAGAAGTATACACTATCTGAACAAACACAACACATGTGGTCATAGAATCTTATATAGGTATGAGTATAAACGTACCTAGTAGGATTCTTTAAAAAAGAAAGATAATATATAAGGTCAGTTCACTACCAATAATAAAACTTAACAATAACCCATAATAACCTAAAAGATAAATATAATAAGGAATGAACAAGGGTGTAAAATAATTTTATGAATTCACATTCTAAATGCACAACAACTACCCCCTTAATGGTGAGGGAGATTACTTGGTTATAAAATTTTACAATCAGTAATATAACCCTTTAATTGAACCCACTTTAGTCAAGGAAATCACTACCTCCTTGGTTACTCATTATAATGTAAAGTATAAATGTAATAAAAATGATTCAATGACATCAATGGCCAATATTGCATCTTGGTAAAAAAAGAATCTCATTTAAAAATGATCTTATTTAATCAATAAGTTACAAAAAAACCAATGTAGTCACCAATCAAACAATAATGAAGCGAAAATAGTCAGACACACTAGTGAATCATTATTATTAGAACAACATTTTGCGGAAAGAGAACCTATTAGAAAATGATTCCCTAAAAATATTTTATTGAAAATATGGTCACAATGTATGACCTATAACTCACTGAGGTAAATATCTTCCAGTCAAGGGAGTACCTACTATAGGGATAGAGGACTAAATCCCTTTAACAAGATAGAGGTACACAAACCCCATCAATTTTAGAAAAAAACTCACCTCATTGATAAACTAATGAAATAAAGGAGGATTTGAGAACTCCTAGTAAATATATAGAACCTACACCTCATCAATAATTCATCATATTAGGGAGTATCCAATCCTAGGTCAACACTGATCTCACTTCATAATCCCTGGATTGGTGGGTAAAGTGAATTGACTATTGATTGAAACACTAAATCAATACAATCTCTCTATCTCCAAAAGTTAATTAATAGTAAATATACAAGGGTTGGGAGGACCTAAACTTCTATAAAAAAGTATTTATTCTAATATTGGATTGTATCATGAATTGGAAACCAATCTTCTATATTTAAATTTTCAAATCTACATGAAAAAACCTCAACCAAGTAGCACATGGATAATAATGAATCCATATATTCTCTATATTGATCTACAAATCTCTTTAATCATTCATACTTTTATGATGGCACAAAATAAAACATAGCCTCTATATATGTGATTGTGACTCTACAGCCATTGATAAATCCATAACATCCAAAAAAACACAAAGTGTAATACAAAATATAACACACACAATATATCCATTTCCTATCATCGGTAGATTCCAAGGATTTACTAAAACCCATGTCTACCCCAATCATCTATCTAAAACCCGTTCATCTTCAATAAAGATATATGATAACCATACATGAAAAAAAATCATTCTAATGACTTATGATAATGAATATGACTCCAATAATACCATCTATATGGAATAACACTTATTAAATAAAATTGGTTTGCCTAATTTGGTCACCCAAGTGAGAAGATGTATAAACACTATGGAGATTAAAATACATGGAATATACTTTACAAAAAATGATGTATGAACTTTGAGCATTAGTTGGATGTGTATTGAAATCGTTTGGTCATATGGGGTAAACCTACATGACAATTCCCTTAGGTGACATGACATATGGGACTTATGATTTGTCTAGGATGTTATTTTAGAGTCTTGTATTTGCATCACACATTAACACAGTGTGTAATTCATCCAACATGGAATCTGTGACCAAGGGTATATTAATGCATATACTCTTATACAACCTATATTGTGTGCTATTAGACACATGAAATGCAACTTAAGTTTCAAACTCTTGTGTGATATTTAAGTAAATTTTGGAAACCATGTCATATATATATATAATGAATGATATAATGTTCTCATTGGTTATACACTCTTTTAATGAAAAATTGTTTCTAAGGATCCCTTTACACTAGAACTACTTCCGTCAATGCATGTCCCATCATCATTTCAACCACTAGATGTCTCATTATGTATTTCATATTCCCTATGATATTCATGATCCCCATACCACCGACTCTATCACTCATCATGAAATATAATTACTAATGATGCCACATGACATTGATCTCCATGTCCACTATTGTTTTCCCATAACACTAACCCCCATTTATAAATCTATTCTATTATCATCGTATTTACACTGAGCCACATCACAAAAATCTATCAAAACATCAACCAATGAAAAGGACAAGGGTGGTTGTTAATTTTGAGGGGAAAAGTGGTAAGAGAGAGGTTTCATGGTTGAGAGAAAGATTTCTGATTTCTATACTCTAACTATTCAACCATGTGATTACATGTCTCTAAAGGGAACCTCTATAAACCAACCTCGGTGCACCATGTGATAATGAATGTTTAATCAAACTAAAAATAAATAATTCATGATTAAAAGTTATTAAAATGATCATGTTGGACTCATCATCCTTTAATCATGTTTTAATGATCACAAACCCTATTAATCATGTTGAATCTATCTCAAATCATCTGTAGAAATGGTTGGTTTCTATATGATTTCAATAAACATCCACTATATTCTGATTCCTATAAATCATGTTTGATCATTGTAAACTTTATTTAATTTTTTTCTATAATGATTTATTATATGAATGATTAAGTATAATTCACTCTGTGAATATTACTATTTAAGACTGTTTACGGATATTTGGATAAGTCTGAGAAACCATGAGTCTGACACCGGTCCTGGTTTTCTAGAAAAGGACCCAGACACCATAACCCAAACACTGTGAACAAGACATCGTGACCCAAACATCGTGACCTAGAAATTGTGACCCAGACACCGTAATCTAGACACCGTGACCCAGAAACCGTAATCCAGACACCGTAACCCAAACACCATAACCCAACCATAGTGATTCACACACCGTAACAAGTTTCAGATCTCATGAAGTATGTGACACCGGTTCCTTTCTACCATCACCAAGACACCATTTGAGGTTTGAAAAAAGACCAGACACTATGATCCTAACACCACATATGTCCTATCGGTTCCTGACCTCAATAAAACTGTGGCATCATGACTATCTCAATACTCAAAGGAAAATAAGAAGACACCATTTCATGGTAACACCATTTCCACGTGATACCATTTTAAGAATGACTGTGACACTATTCTTTAGTCTTTTTTGTCATTTTCAATTTAATTTCTAATGGTCATATTTGAGTCATTTAAAGTCACTGACATAATTAATGTTTCTTTATAGACATGTCACCTGACAGTATGAGGTACAAGGTGTAGAATACATGAATCATGTTGGCTCCAACACATGCACTCCAAAATAAAAAGAAAAGTGTGGCACTGGAACAAGAGAGTAGCAGACGCGCAGGCATTTGAGCAGTGAAGTGATACATGTAATAAAGAAACAACTGAAGAACCCATGAAGCACTCTCAATTCCAAAGTCTGGACCACCGTAGATCAGATCCAAAAACATCTTCACAGTCCCACCTTCAAGAATAACACGAGTTAGAAAACTTACACCATCGAACTGGAAACCAGTGCACCAGACTTGCGATACTCTTTTTTTTCACAAGAAGACTCTATACTTTCATCTACTTCATCCTAGAAGTCCCGATCTGTATAGAATAACACTCATAGCACTTCTAAACTTTTCTCATCATCTTTGCTCTGTTGTGTACTGTTTTTATCTTTCGAGAAATGTGCATATGTCTGTATTAAAACACACACTCTCTCCTATACTAAACTGAAGAATACAAGATATCCTTCATCTCATATCTTTTTACATTTATTTATTCCCACAGATATGTGTGGAAGAGGTTCTTGTGTGACCTGATAGTTTATAACTACAAAGAACAATGGAAGTGGTCGTGTGACCTTGACAGTCTTGTGCACTGTTGTTTACCCCGATCCAGGGTGTGGATAAATTTTATTAATATAAATTGGTTGGTGGAAGGTGATCAATAAGTGGAGTGGATTAGGTCTCGGCTCAAGTCTGAACCACTTGTTTTATACACTGTTTCTTTTAATTTAGTTTTCCTCTACCTTACTGTAAATTTCAGAAAACACTAGAATTTACTTTGATAGTTTTTCTTGGATAGAATTTATAACTATTTCCCCCTATTATAATAGTTTCAAAAGTTTAATCAATAACTCATATTGATATTAATGAGAATTAATAAATATTATGAGAGGTTATTTGAACTGTAAAATTTTTATAACCATATTACCTTGATTAATTGGGATGTATTCATTTTTATTAGGGAAGATTTTTAAAAAAATAATATAAATTATAATAGATACTCAATTAAAACTCCTCTTGAGTACTCTAATATGACAAACATTTGGTATCAAATGATTTTATTCTTATTAAGACTATGTTTTCTAAATATGTTCAACTATGATTTTTAGTTTTACTTTAAAGATCAGTAAATTTCTATAAATTCTAAATTTATAGATCATTAAAAGTATTTCTTTATTATGGATAATAGAATGAAAGGTGTTTCAAAAAATAGTCCACCATTCTTTAATGTAACTAATTATACCCAATGGAAAATTAAGAAGAAAATTCATTTATAAAGTATGGGATTTGAAATTTGATCTTCAATTATAGATGAGTATAAGATTACTAATACTGATCGAATTACTTGGGATGACCCAACCAAGACTTCTTATAAAAAAAATTGCAAAGCCATAAATTCCTTATATTTCTCTTTAGGATATGAGGAATTTAACACAATATCTGCATATAAAACTGCCCATGAAATTTGGAATACCTTGTCTATTTCACATGAAGGAACTTATAGTGTGAAAGAAATGAGACTCAATACTTATACTATTAAATATGATAACATTAAAATGAATCTTGATGATCCTATTTCTGACAGGTCTCTTAGGTTCAACGAAATTGTTAACACAACGATATCTCTTGAAAGAGAAGTTACTACCAAGGAAAAAATCATGAGGATTCTAATATTCCAACCTGATAGATGGAGAGGAACCTCTATCTCAAATAGAGAGTCATACAACATCATCAAATTACCAGTAAAATAACCCATTGGGAAACTAATGATATATGAAGAAGAGATGAAAGTCAACAAGGAAAGGGATGATGAACCCAAAAGAAAATATGTAGCGTTCAAGACCACTACCTCTAAACACAAAGAAAATGAGAAATGCAAGTCTCTATATAAATTTCCAGAAGTGAACAATCTTCACCTGACAGTGATGAGGAGATAGATCAATTAGCTCAAAGGTTTAAGAAATTTTACAAAAGGGAGAAATTTTCCAGAAAGCCTAACTTCAAAGGAAGAAATGATCAAAAGGGAATCTTGAAGAAATATTGGAAAATTAATTACATGTCTGATGAGGTAGTATGTTATGAATTTAAGTGAAATGAAAATGTAAAGCCTGGTTTTCCAAAGCTCAAGTATAAAAAGAAATACGAGGACAAAGATAAAAAGTATAAAAAAGAAATTAAAGAAAATTGGATTGATTCTGAGGACAACTCAAGTGACTCAGAATCATCACATGATGAACATGATAACAATGGAAATATGTGTTTCATGAAAAAAAAATCTGAGGTAATCCTAGAATCTCCTGTAAAAAATTAAAATTATTCTGGAGATAAAAGTGATTCTGAAAATATGTCTAAGGAATAAGTGTTGGATTATTGTAATATTCTTTAAGAGACATGTAATGAAGTAAAATATAAATAAAAGTCTTTAGAGAAATAGTATACTCTTACCTCAACTATTAAATCTGAACTTGTTGTAGAAAGAGAGAAAAATTTCCAATTACTCAAATAAAATAGTGAAATAAAGTTATCTAATGATCAATTTAAAAAGGACATTGAAAGATTTACTAATGGAAATGATAACTCGGTACAAATTCCTGGTAAATATATTTCTCTTAAATACACTACTGTTATTGACTATAAACCTGGTAAAAGAAATTTTGGAAAAACCAATTTTGATTCTAAATCTAGAACATAAAGCTTTACTCCTAGTTCAGGAAAAAATTATGCTACTCAAATTTTGATACACTCTACTATTTCGAGTTTTTCTGGACCAAATAGAGTTTATTTTTAAAATATTTTACATAATGCTTATAGGAAACCTATGAGGTAGATGTGGGTTCCTAAATCACTAGTTACATATATTACTGGACCCAAAAAAATATAGGTACCAAAGTCTGTTTTTATTTGACTATTTTGTAGGAAAATTGTTTAAAGAGCTCATGTAAAATCTTATGGTACTTGGATAGTGGGTGTTCAAGATCCATGATAGGAGAAAATTCATGCTTCAAGAACCTAATAAAAATTGATGGTGGATATGTCACCTTTGGTGACAATGCCAAAGTAAAAATCATTGGACTTGGCCAAATCGGTAACTCTAAATCATTTTTAATTTCCAAAGTACTTTTTGTTGATAGACTGAAATATAATTTGTTTAGTATTTCACAACTATGTGATGATGAATTTCATGTTAAATTTGAAAATTATTCTTTCAAAATTTTTAATTTTAAAACTGAATTAGTATTTTCTGTATTAAGAAATGGAAATGTATATTCTGTTAACTTAGATTATTTAGTTTCTGAAAATTCATCATGTTTAAGTATATTGCGCAAAGAGTATTGGATTTGGAATAAAATAATAGAACACTGAAATATTCACTCCCTTATAAATTTAACTAGAAAAAATTTAGTCAAAGACCTACCCAAACTTGAGTTTCCAAATGATAAAGTGTGTAATCCTTGTCAAAAGAGAAAGAAACACAAAATTTCCTTCAAACCAATGAAATATGTGTCAACTTCTCAACCTCTTGAGTTGGTTCATATGGATTTTTCTGGACCATCTAGAGTTTCTAGTTTAAATGGGAAGCACTATGTTTATTTTCTTGTAGATGACTTTTATAGATATACTTGGAACTTCCTTTTGGATCAAAAAAGTGAATCCTTCTCTTATTTCACCAAATATTCTAAAACTATAGAAAATATTTGTGGACATAGAATTAAATCCTTAAGAAGTGATCATGACCATGAGTTTGAAAATCAAGAGTTGGAATCCTTTTTCTCACAAAACGAATATAATCATAAATTCTCTTCCCCTAGATCACCTCAAAAAAATGGAGTTGTAGAATGAAAAAATAGGACCTTGTAATAAATATTTAGAACCATGTTTAGTGAATATGACTTACCTATTTATTTTTGGGATGAAGCTGTAAATACAACATGATATATTATTAATAGAGTATTTATGAGACCTATTCTTCAAATAACTCCATATAAATTGTGGAATAATAGAAAACCCAAAGTAAGATACTTTAAAGTCTTTGGATGCAAATTCTATATCCTTAATACTAAGGACAATCTTGAAATTTTTTTATCCAAGAGTGATGATGATATTTTTCAAGGATACTAAATCTCTAGTAAATCCTATAGAGTGTTTAACAAAAAAAACTAAATGTGTGGAGGAATCTATCCACGTCAAGTTTGATGAGATAGAGCCACATGGGCCTAAGACCACTCTAGAGAATCTTGAGGATGATATGTCAAATCTAGACATCAATGCTAAACCCTCTAACCATCCTGTAAAGGAATCCGTGAAAACATCCAGTTTTGGAAATTCTCCAGATTCAAGTCAAAATGAACCCGAACCTGTTGAAGAACCTGGAATCACTAGCACCTCTTTTTCTAGAGTTGTTAGAACCCTTAAGAACAATCCTTTAGATGTTGTTTTATGAGATTTTGATAAAGTATCTCAAACAAGAGTTTCTCTTAGAAATCATGTTGAACATCAAGTTTTCTTGTCAAAACTTGAACCCAAAAACATTAATGATGCTATCAATGATGAATTTTGGGTGATGTCCATGCAAGAAAAACTAAACCATTTTGAAAGGAAAAAAGTTTGGAAACTTGTTGATAGACCTAAAGAAATATTTACCATAGGCACTAAGTGGGTGTTTAGAAATAAGGTAGATGAATCTGGAAATATAGTTAGAAACAAGGCTAGATTGGTTGCAGGAGGCTATAGAAAAGAGGAAGAAATTGACTATGAGAAGACCTTTACGCCAGTAGCTAGACTTGAAGCCATCAGAATCCTTATTTCTTATGATACACATATAAATTTAAAACTATACAAAATGGATGTCAAGAGTTCATTCCTAAATGGGTATATAGGTGAGGATGTTTTGGTTGAACAACCCCCTGGTTTAACAAATCATCACTTTCCAAATCATGTTTTCAAATTATCAAAAACTTTGTATGGTTTAAAACAAGCTCCAAGAGCTTAGTATGATAGATTAAGTACTTTTATTATTTCCAAAGTTTTTACCAAAGGTATAGCTGATCCAAACCTTTTTATAAAACAAATTTCCAATAATGTTTTAGTAGTTCAAATCTATATAGATGATATTATTTTTAAAAATTTAAAAAATTCCTTACCTATTGAATTCTCTAAAATGATGCAAAATTAATTTTAAATGAGTTTAAGGGGTGAACTAAATTTCTATCTTGGATTTAAAATATTTCAAAATAAAGATAGTATTATTCTCAATAAAATTAAATATACTAAATATATTCTAAAACATTTTGGCTTGGATAGCACTAAAAGTAGTGATACTCCAATGAGTACTTCTTGTAAGTTGGATCTTGATGAAGATGGAAAATCTGTTGATCAAACCACTTATAGTGGAATGATTGGAAGTTTACTCTACTTAACCGCTAGCCAACCTGAAATTATGTTTAGTGTATGTATGTGTTCCCGTTTTCAAGAAATCCCTATGGAATCTTGTTTAAATGTTGTTAAAAGGATTTTCAAATACCTCAAACATACACCCAATCTAGGACTATTATATCCTAGAGGACAATCATTTGATTTAGTTAGCTATTCTGATACTGATTTCAGTGGTTGTAATTTAGATAGAAAATGCACCTCTAGAACATATCACCTTTTAAGAAAGTCTCTAGTATCATGGTGTAGTTAGAAAAAAACATTGTTGCATTATCTACTACCAAAGCTGAATACATAGCTGCTGGTAGTTGTTGTGAACAAATTTTATGGATGAAACACACATTACTAGATTATGGATATCAATTCAAGTATGTAAATATAAATTATGACAATAAAAGTGCTATTAACATTTCAAAACATCCCGTTTCACACTCCAGGACAAAATATATTGATGTAAGACATCACTTTTTGAGAGACCATTATCAAAAAGGTGACATCACTCACACTCCAGGAAAAAATATATTGATGTGAGACATCAATTTTTGAGATACCATTATAAAAAAGGTGACATAACTTTAGAATTCATTAAAAATTAATATAATATTGTGGTTATATTCATCAAACCATTAAATTATGAAAGGATAGATTACATCATACATGAATTAGGAATGATAAATCTCAAGAAGAAAGTATACTATTTTAAAACTTACTATTTAACAGTTTACGGTTTCATTAATCACTGTCTTAATATTATTGTCTCACTCTCATAGTTCTACAAGTTACTCTCTTGAAGTTGTTATTTCATGTTTAGGTTCTCACAATTACTATCTCTCGGTTATTGTTTTTCACTTACTATTTCAAATGATACCGTCACATCATTTTTAAGTCACACAATAAATATGACACCGTGAAAATATATTTTGGTCTCACTATAATAACACATTTTCATTTTATTTGTATTTTATTACTCGTATCGCTGTGTCGATTAGTTTATTGTTTTTATCCCTCTCTTTTGAATTTGCGATGCTTGAAATCCCTAAATGATAAAATTTAAATATCTTTGACTTTTCTTCTTCACTCAAGCTCTCTTATCTCGAAACTGAAACCCTTTATCCCTATCTCTGTCTAGAACCCTTGTTGAATTCCCATAATGAAGCACCCATATTCATCAACTCCTAAGAAGTGCATATCTAAGAATAATGTAAAAAGGGCACCGAAGATAGCGCCCAAAGGAACATTGAACCAGAATATTGTTGATAGAAAATTAGTACCAGAAAATGAAATCTATCCTAAATGGTTGCTGACAAGTAAGTCTTTAGTTTTTAAAGTATTAGAAGAATAGGGTTGGTTGAACTGGTTCACAAAATAGAAAATGCCGATTTATCCAAATCTTATTGCTCAGTTTTATCAGTTTGTCCAGTTTTCTTTCAATGCTAAAGATGGTTTTGTTGTGAGAAGATGGATTAATGGCCAAAGATGCACTTTTTCTTTGGGGTTATGGGATTCATGACTAAGAATATCCCATGAAGGAATTTTTTAGTACTACTAGAGAGCTCCTCCTCCTCATAGTGATGTTTTTTTTCATAGAAGAGGCCTTGGGAAGCTTGACTGAAAATAAAAAGAAAAGAAGATAAATACCTACTGATATGGATAGTGAAACAAGATTTCTATTTTAGTTTATCCAGAATCTGATTATTTCAGGGAAAGGAGATTTTTCTACCCTAAAATATGAAGATTTATTCTTGATACATATTATGAAAAATGGACACAAGATTAAGCTGTGTATGTATTTTATACTTTATATGTGTGAGTTGATTAAGACAATTTCAAAGTCTACCTCCTTGTTCTACTCAAGGATAATCTCTTATATGTTGAATGATAAAGGAATGGTTGGACAAAATGATGAAATCATCAATGATTATGAATTATGTATATCAATGGTTACATCCAAAAGGATGAAAATAAGCTGGAATATGTGGAAATAGTCTTGGGTGGAGGATAATGAGGGGTTATATAAAAAGTTTAATCCTGTTGAGCATCCTTCAAGACCTAAAAATATATATGATCCTAGTTTGGAACCATATGAGATTGTTGACTATCATATTGAAAAGGAAGAAGAGGCGACAACTGCACCTATGGAAGAAACTATCTTGGGAAAAGAAGACAGTATTCTACCTATTTCACAAAATATAGTTGAGAATGAAGTTCCTATTATTGAAAGAAGTGTTGATTTGGAAGAAGAACCTACTTATGGAAAATAATATGATGTTAGTTTAAAAGAAAAGGTTGTTCCTAAGGAGAATCTAGAATAAGGCCTTACTATTGAGAAAGAGGATGTGGTTGGGGAACATTTAGAGGAATAAGATGATCCTAAAATTATCCTATTGGCTGAGGAAATAATGGAAAAGCATTCCTGCTGGCTAGAAAAGAAATGGGTGAGGCCATCAGAGATGAAATTTTAGAAACAGATCAAGGAACTGAAACTCTTAGTACTGTGAGAGATTCTCTTTTTGAGGGGGAGAAGCACCCAAATGTAGAAAGTATTAAAGTTCCTAATCTTGTGGATCAAATCACCATGGATACCTGGTATAAGTTCCCTGGCTACTTTGATGTGGATAATGCCCAGGATGCCTCGGTTAAAGGCATAGATCTTTATACTACGATTCAATTGAAACCAGTTTCTGCTCTGGAAGTCATATCTGCAGAGGAACATAAGCCTGTCTTAGCTCCTATTCCTAAACCTTCAAAATAACCTCCTACTTTCGTGATTCAAAGTGATTTGAAAGATTTTAGAGTTACTTTATTGGCTAGAGTTTAAAAGATCATGAACACACAACCTGCTCCTATGAAAAATCTTAGTGAATGGATGATGGCTTGTTATTAGAGAAAATCAAATGGAAGATTCAACTGAAAATGATTCATGAAATTCAATAGGTTAAAAATAAGAAAAATCAATTGAGTGATGAGGTGAAGTCTCTCAGATCTATGGTTGAAGATATATAAAAAGTTTTGCAATCAGGACAAGCTCCTCTTTCTCATCCTATTGATAATGTTAGTGGTCAGATTCCACAACAAGTTGCCTCTCTAGTTCAACCGAACTTGACTAAATTAGATGAAGAAGTGGCTAAGAGAAACAAGAATATATTCAATGAGATACGGGAACATGTTGGTGTTCTCAAAAAACAGAATAAAGAGTACAAGGTATTTTTATATAAATTTCTCAATCAGATCAAGTCCCTCACATCAGCTGTTACAACCTATAATGCCTCTGGACAGTCATCTCAGCACTTTTATAGTGATCTGCTTAGAACTGTCGTTAAGGAAGAACTTCAATCAGTGTTCAGTTGATTTTACAAGGAGATTTTATCCACAGTTGTCAAGAATAGTGACGGTGTTCTTAATTTAGTAAGGATTCATTCAATGATTTCAAATGATGTTTAGGAAGAAATTATTAAGAAATTGGATTTCTACTTTAATAACATTTTCTATAATTATGATATGAACAATCACTTCAAATATATTGTAGAAAATTTTAAAATCCCCCCTGCCACTCAAGTCTTCAAGACTCATGTTTAAAAGATGAAAGATTTAACTCTTTTATTGGACAAGTTCATGGAGAACAAGGATGATTTTGAGAAAGCAATGTAGTATGGTAGTGAGATTATTACTGACTTCATTCAGTTGTTGAAGACTTATCTTCATGTACAGAGCACTGCTATTTTGGATCTTGCAGCTACTCCTTTGCAGCCGGGTTTACCTCCATCCTCATCCACTGCGTTTATATCTACCACAATGTCTGTATCTCAGGCTCTGAGCTAGATCAGACCTGTTATCCTTAACCAAAACTTGCCTCAATCTTCTACCAAACCCACTTTCGCACCCTCTATTTTTGGAGGGACTCCTCTTCCTTCTCTGACAGTTGTCTCACTCCCTTCTTCAACTATTACTTCTTCTCTTATGGCTCATTCTGATGCTTCTACCAAGGGTAAAACGAAGACATCTAGTGCTAAAGAAAAGTGAAAAGTGTATCTTGATAGGGATGTTTTGTACGTTTTCCTACTGTTTTTAATGACACATATTTTCCCATCTAATGCAATGTGAACTCTTGTTATCCATTCTCTTATTTACATTGATTTTTTTTTCTCTTGTACTCTTTTTGATAATCCCAAAAGGGGGAGAACAGAACACTAAGGAACTAAGGGGGAGAAAGAACACTAAGAAAATAAATCTAATTAATATTATTTGTGATCATCAAAATGGGGGAGATTATTGGACTCCTCTTGTTTTAATCATGTTTTAGTTATCACAAATCATGTTAATCTTGTTTAATCTATCTAAAATCATTTTTATAAATGGTTAGTTTCTATATGAATTCAATAAACATCCACTAGATCCTAATTCCTATAAATTATGTTTGATCATTGAAAACTATATTTAATTTTTTTCTATAATGATTTATTATATGAATTATTAAGTCTAACTCACTCTGTGAATATTACTGCTTAAGACTATTTACAGATATTTGGACAAGTTTGAGAAACCGTGAGTTTTCCACTGGTTCTAGTTTTCTATAAAAGTACCCAGACACCATAACCCAGACACCGTGACCCAGACACCGTGACCCAAACACCGTGACCCAGACATCGTGAACTAGACACCATGACCTAAACACTGTAATCCAAACAGCGTGACCCGGACACCATAATCCAGACACCGTAACCCAGACACCATAACCAAAACACAGTGATTCAGACACCATAACCTGTTTCAGATCCCATGAAGTATGTGACACTGGTTCCTTGCTACCATCACCAAGACACTATTCGATGTTTGGAAAAGGACCAGACACCATGATCCTAACACCACATCTGTGCTTCCAGATCCTGATCTCAATACAACTGTGGCATCATGACCGCCTCACCACTCAAACGCAAAGAAGAAGACATTGTTTCATGGTAACACCATTTCAACATGATACCATTTCAAGACAGGTTGTGACACCATTCTTTAATCAATTGTTTCATTTTCAATTAAATTTATAGTGGTCATATTTGAGTCATTTAAAGACATGAACATAATTAATGTTTCTTTATAGACATGTCACCTAACAGTATGAGGTGTGAGATGTAGAATAAATGCATCCTGTCAGCTCCAACACATGTACTTTGAAATAAAAAGAAAAGTGTGGAACTGAAACAAGAGAGTAGAAGACGCGCGAGAATTTGAATAGTGAACTAATACATGAAACTTGAAACAAATGAAGAACACATGAAACACTGTCGATTCCAAAGGTTGGACCACTGTAGATTAGATCCAAAAACATCTTCATAGTTCTACCTCCATGAAGAACACAAGCTAGAGAACTTACACCATCGAAATGGAAACCAGAGCACCAGACTTACGAGACTCTATTTTACACAAGAAGACTCAATACTTTCATCTGCTTAATCCTACAAGTCCAAGGCTGCATAGAATAACACTCAAACCACTTCTAACCTTTTCTCATCATCTTTTCTCTATTTTGTACTATTTTATCTTTCGAGCAGTGTGTGTGTCTATATTAAAACACACACTATCTCCTATACTAAACTAAAGGATACAAGATATCCTTCCTCTAATATCTTTTTAAATTTGTTTACTCCCATGGATATGTGTGGAAGAGGTCCTTATGTGACTTGGTAGTTTATACCCATGACGAATAGTGGAAGAGGTCGTGTGACCTGGACAGTCATGTGCACTGTTGTTTTCCCAGATCCAGGGTGTGTATCAAGTTTATTAATATAAACTTCTTGGTGGAAGGTGATCACCAAGTGGAGTGGATTAGGTCTTGGCTTGAGACTGAAACACTTTTTTATCCTCTATGTCTTTTAATTTAGTTTTTCTATTCTTTACTATATCTTTCAGAAAAAACTAGATTTTATTTTGATAGTTATTCTTGGATAGAAGTTATAACTATTTTTCCTTATTATAATTGATTCAAAAGTAGTATCAATAACTCATATTAATATTTTTGAGAATTAATCATTCTTCTGAGAGGTTATTTGAATAGTCAAACTTTTATAACCGTATTACCTTGATTAACTGGGCTATATTCATTTTTAATGGGGAATCTTTTTAAGAAAAAATTTTAACATAAATTTTAATAGATACTAAATTCACCCCCTCTTGAGTACTCTACTCTGACCAAAAGATCACATGATGTGTCATAACCCATCCATATTAAAATCCTTTGTGAGACTATAGTGAAGCTGAGTGTGATGCTTAAATCCCACCTCTAGTATGCCATGGGTTAGCAGATAATACTAAGGATATAAAATTCACATTTTGGAGGAATTATAGTAAAAAATATCATAAAATATAAAATAATACCACCAATAATCTCTAAAAATATCACTAAATAAATAGTATTCCATATCCCAATGTTATCAAAATATTATTCTATAAAACCAAGACAAATTATATACAAGGATAATATCCAAAAAACTATTCAATCCACTCAAATAACGTCTATCAATCTACCTTAAAAATAATATAAAACATATCATGAAAATCTATGCATTGGTGATAAATTATAAGAACGCAATATAATAATTTTCTAAAAAAATTAGCATCAATGAGGAATAAATTTGTAAGAATGGGCATGTAATAAAACAACAATGAAATGGAGGAAATAATAATAAAGGAAAAAAGATAATCATATGAACTCATACAATACTATATTTCATCCATAACTCCACAATTTATTCTCCTCCTTACATCATTTACAACCATGAGAATCAAAAAAAATATCAATGTAGACTTCCATTTGAACGCAAAAGGAAAAAATTATCATAATCAAAAGAAAACATCTTATAATGGATATATCATCGAATTCCAAAATTCAATAATGAAATGAAAAGGGTTGGGAAATTTATTAATATTATTCTTGGGAACATGAAAATATTCCAAAGAACCCTCTAAACGATATCCACAGTGACATACATAGTATGAAATAATATACTTATTGTTGTGCTCATTCTATGGTGTCCAAGAAAAGAAGACAACATGATAAAATCACTACAAAGAAACACAAAAACCACTTCAACCAAAAACATAAAGGTGTATCAAAATAGTATAATTAAAAGAATAAAAAGTCATAATAAGAACATAGTTTACATGGTTTTAACATTATTCCTACCCCACAGGGGGAACACTACTTTATATTTCCCAAATAATCAAAAGATGATTACAATTTCTTGGGTGTCACTTATTGTCACATGTAAATCACCTTGATAAGTGCAGTAGAGTCTAGACTATGAAACTAGTAACTATATCTTCTGGTCTCCATTTACAATTCTTTGATGTATCTCACATCTTTATGGATATATCACTTTTTTGTTGGAAGCTCCCCCAATTTTAACTTATCTAAATAGGAAATCGTGTGTGCTTCCAAAACACTCAAATTTTTTCTCTGACACTCATTCGATGTTACTCATAATTTTTTCCAATTTCCATAAAATTCATTAGGGAATCATTTAGAAATAATATTTTGTTCTACCAGAGTTACTTTTACTAAAGTTCCTTGGGATTAATACACAATATCCTTTGAGTGAGTCAAGGGGTAATTTCATGTTTCCATCTTCCAGTTGTAATTTCCAATCATTTTGTCTATAAATTTTAGTTTTACATCATCCAAACGCTTTTAACCAAGTTGATACATGTCTACTACCACCCTTTGAATCATCAGAATCTAGAGATATATAATTACAACTTTTAGTAGTTCTTATTTATTAGCTAAAAAATGGGTTTCACAACAAATTATAATAATCTCTCACAGGAGAATCATTTTCTATGATCACCCCAAGTCCACTGTTAAATATTAAAGACCCCCTTTAATTAATTCTATTTACTTTTTACTTTCTTAGTTCCCCCATAATTATTTCCTTCATCCAAGTCCAATTAATGGGTCCTACCACCTCAGCACATCCCAAGCTATGTCCTTTGTCAGAATATCTAGCAGATTCCTAGATCCTTTCTATGTTCCATAGATCTAAAATTGTTTACACTAACAACTTCAAGATAAAATTATCCTTCAATTGAATGTTCTTTATTAAATAGTGAAATATTATAATTTTGGCTAGGTGAATCAAAATTTGTGAATAAAAAATAGCATCTTACTATCTTGCATGATTCTTATATATTCTAACTAACCCTTTATCTTGATAATATTATTCCTAGCTTTAATTTGTCATACATACCCTACTTCTCATATCAAGAGTGAGTATACTAGTTGAATATTTGATATCCAAATCACAACTACCCCTTCCAAAGTCAACACATATCCCATAGTGATCTTTTGACTATTTGTATATGCACCAAGTTTAGAGTCAGTATATCCCTATAATAACTCATCTATTTTAGAAAATGCACTTAGATTATAGAACCCATTAGGTACCAAAAATACAGTTACAATCGCCCCAAGTTTATATTTTCAACATTTTATAGGAACCTATAAATAATACCCACTAATTTCACATTGTTTGTTCAAGTATAAACTATAGAATACATTAGGCTTCCTACTACCAATGCTTAAAGAATATTTTCCATGTATACTATCTTACATTCTATTAATGGTTCCTCTTACTTGCTCATTTATAAATTTCTATCCAAGGGAGTTGTAACACCCCAAGCTTCCACGGTACATTTCCCTTTGAATAATGCAATACCTTGCATTGTACGCAACTTCGAGATTCTAACACACCACGACCAATCAAAGTAGTCGTTATGAATAGTAATACCCACATTTTGAAATTTTATAAATTTTATTATTCAAATTGGAATTTATTTTTGGATTATTAATATCAAAATTAGCTTAGGGTGATTTTATGGTATTTTTCTGAGAACTTACAATTTTTGATGAATAGTGAAAAATACTAAATTTTAATTAAAAACAACTTTTCTAATCAAAATAAATTATAGTGATAAATTATAATAATAAGTGGTTTTAAAAGATAATTAGATTATATTTTTACCAATTAATCCAATGTTGGTCATTTTTTATAATTTCACATTTAAACTGGACATAAACAAGTGTTAATCTTTTGATAGTTATTATTTCATAAAAACACGCATTATGTTTTGACAGCGGAAATTACTTTTAAAATAATTCCCGCCACTTCTGTATTTTGAATTTAGAAAAATGGATTACATATTTGGAATCAGGAAGTCCAAATTATGTAAATAGGTAACTTTTATTTTAAGACATTATGAATAATGACTTCGGTAAATATTTTATTTACCGTGGTTAAAGGGTAAATCAGGTAAATAAGGGTAACAAAATACTATTATAATAATATATAATTACACTAACACGTGTCCTAACCCTATTGGATGATACATGTCCGAACATGGAAATCCTTGGGTTTATTTTTGGACCACTTGGATCCACTTGAGAGTGATAATGACACTTTATATTAATTAATTTAAAGTAAAGGCAAAAATGACATAAACATATATCATTTAGAAAAACAATTTTTACATAGGGTTATATATGTTATATATTCGACTATAAATATTAATTAAAAATATAAAAATATTTCATACATAATGGTATTTTATTTATTATTTTTATACATTTAATAATTAATTTTATGTATGACACAATGATGATGCAATATTTTCCTTATTAATGAAATAATCAAATAAATGGTAATATCAATGTTAAAATAAATATAATTTGATAGTTTTGATGCCTTCCACGAATTTTATAGGTTACTATGACATGTTAGGGATGATTAAATGAATTTGTTTTGAAGTAATAATGATTTTATGAATTTAGAAAAAAATAAAATACCAAATAGTGTCAAAATTGACATAAAAGAGTTTTTAAAACAAATATTATATTATTACCTGATATTATATTCCTAAATATCTAAGGTTTGGAAAAGAGACTTATATAATTATAGGTGTATCATTAAAGAACAACTTGGGATTCTCTTTGATGTATATTGTATTATTATTAACCATGTAGTGTAAGAATACAAGAAGACACAGTAAAAGTTAAACTAATTAACTAAGAGTTAAAACTAAAAGATAAGGTTAATATAGTAACCCAAACCTGTCTAAAACATATTGGTTGGGTTTTTTTCGACCCATAACCACCTTATCATCAAAACAATCCACTTTTTAGCCATTATAAACCGAAAATTGTTTTATTATAAAATAATATTTCACTCTTTTCCTAAGGTTCCCCGCACCCCTCTTATAAAAGGGAACCCCCCTTCTCTCAATTTCACACATTCAAAGCCTTTTGGCTCGGCCAACCCCCTGCCCAAATATCCTCTTATATTCCCTAAAATCAACCTAGAGGCTTTAGTTTGATCATAAAACCAACCTACGGAGCCATTTTGATCAAATCAAAAGGAAGAACCCGAAGAAGAGGTAATGTTTTCACCACCCTCTTTCAAGTTCCTTTCTTCTTCCACTTATTCTTTCTTTTCTATTTTCATTATAAAATAATAAATCTAGTATCTTCTATATTATATGATTTTATTATAAATATGGTACAACCATATTCATCATTCTATCCATCCTTTTAATGACATGTCACCATACGTGCGTACGTACGGCTTACCATCTCCACGTCGTGGTGTAATTGTTATTCAAAATATTAATATTTGGATAGGTATGCTAATGATGTGTAATTGAAGTAAATAATAAATATAAAATTATAATGATTCTGTATATATGATATACCATCCAATCATATACTATTTTAATATCAAAATAATGATATTGTCCCTCGTGCGTACGTACGGAATACCGTCTCCACGAATGCGATGAGATTCATTCCCCATCGTATCCATTAAAGACTAATTTTCATTTTATGATTAAAAATAATGTTTAAGTGCATGATATCATTCTGTATATTAATTAGATACAACCTATCCATAACAAACATTGCTTACATAAAAAATCATATAAAGGAAAACGATTCAGTTAACACCCGAAACGACGATAATACTAAGATATTATTAACAAAGCAATGTTAAGAGATCATATATGATATCATATTAATGTATATAATTCTTTTATAATTTAATAACAATTATTTGACCATTATACAGGAGGTTAACCTACCCTCGACCAAGGAAAATTATAAGGTAAGGGGTTTCTTATCTCACTTTTAATTTCGTGAGATTTCCATTGTTCACCACTTATTTATTGTATGTGGTGTATTGTGTACTGCCATTTGATATATATTATCATTATTATCTTTATATTAATGATATTATATGATTCA
This sequence comes from Viscum album, assembly GCA_963277665.1. Taxonomy (NCBI): domain Eukaryota; kingdom Viridiplantae; phylum Streptophyta; class Magnoliopsida; order Santalales; family Viscaceae; genus Viscum; species Viscum album. The sequence continues at coordinate 840,584,684 of OY728167.1, forward strand.
TTTGGTGGTTATTTACTATTTTTCATATGAATCGATTAATTACAATGAGGTAAGAGTTTATTTCACAATCTCTTCATTATTTGAGGTTGTTTATACGTAATTATCTACTGGGACCTCTTTATCATCCACATCCATGTTTCTTAAAAATTACATTCAAAACAATTTTACTATTTAATAGATAGTGGTTTAAATTAATTTATACCCTTATTTGACCTTATACGTTTTTGAAAGGAATCTTTCCGTCGTTTTTCAAACAAGGTCCTTTATAACCTTTTCGACATAATTAAGGTAAGAATGTGTTTTTTAGATTTTACGGCAGGTGCGACTATTTTTATGCCGTTATAACATCATCGAAGCTTCCCTTACAATCTTATAAGAATATTTTCAAAGTAAAGGTTTTCTTTTATAATTTTATGACTTTTAAATGATTTTAAAAAGAGATATTTCTTTCAAATAGTTTTGATTTCATCTCTGTCAACATCCTTTGATGGATTTTAAGCTTATTTGAAGTTGATTTATTATGATAAAAAACTTACATATTTTATTGAAGGTTTTGTGATATGTTTGACTGTGGATGTGTTATTTTTATACCATTCATGGTTTATAGATAAAGTATTGACATTTCATATTATAGTTTTAGTATGAATATTTATGTTATATTTTAACCTCTTCTTAAGATGAATGTGTTGGGCTAGTATGTTCCAGGTTGGGGACCGGTAAAAGTAAGACCTCCGGGTTGGGGTCTGGTTACAGCAGACCCTCCGGGTTGGAGTCCGGTTATAGAGGCTCTCCGGGTTGGAGTCTAGTTACAGAGGCTCTCCGGGTGGGAGTCTAATTACAGAGGCTCTCTGGGTTGGAGTCTGGTTACAGAGGCTCTCCGGGTTGGGTACCGATTACAGTTAGCCCCTAGGTCTTGGCATGAGGCCTTGACACCGAAATTGAAGTTTGGAATTATGCATTCCATCATTGTGAAAGTGGTTATTGATTTTTCATGTGATTATTTGACAAGTAGAATATTCATGTGAATAGGTAAATGGAATTATTTGATTTTATCTTTTCCATATATTTCTAAAGTTCAAGTTTAAAAGTCTTTTGTTTTAGTTATACATTTCCCTAAATGTTTATGCTTATATATGAAAGTTTTCGCTATATTGTTATCCTTACTGAGCATCTGAGCTCACCCATTTCTATGTTTTATTTTTCCCAGTATGTGAAGAAGTATTTTATGACTGACCTGCAGGGATAGTAAGTGGGGATATGAGTGTGGTCTATGGAGACTATGTTGTTTTAGTTTTTCACTTTATGATGTAATGTAAACTTTATGAATGTATTTAGTGTTTCCAAGGCTACTAAACTAATCGGTCTTTCGAGATTTGATCTTTTGTGATCATTCCAATGATATGTAATAATGCACAGACTCTGGGTAACTAGGATGAGGGCATTATAGTTGGTATCAGAGGAAGTTTAGTAATAAACCTTGGAAGCTATATTTAGGTAAACTCTGAATAGAGCACATAGCCCTAAGATGGACTTTGAGGATTAGTATAGAATAACTTCCTAGAATTTTGGTATTGTAGAGATTTTGTGAGTTTTCCAAGAAATACATACCTATCTGGATACAAGTAGGTAGAGGAGGCTCCAACACAGATGTAAATAAGGGTAAAACCCGAAAACACCGCTTTAAGCTAGACTCGAATGGGAACTGGTGCACGAAAATGGGCTTTTCTGCACTCTTGGTTACAATACTCCTGGGGGATATGCTTAGGATAATTCTCATTTTTTACAAACCATTATGATGGTTTATGAGTATATAATTCCTCAAAGAAAACCTTTTTATGATTATGGATTATATCCATAAACTATTCAATTTATGTTAAGTGTTTTACAAGTATGGAATTATGTATTTCAATTCATAAACTAATCTAGTTTATGCCATTGTTTAGAAATGGTGCCTAGTGGAAGAAATAGAAACCGTATCAATGCACAGAATCTATGTAGGTATTTCCCTCCTACTAAATATAATTATAGTGGAGCTCGTGATATAACTGGTGTTGATCAGCTTATCACTATACTGGGACAACTCACTCAGGTTATGAATAAAAACCTTACCGTAAGGAGCACCCTGATCCACATCATGGAGGATTCATGTTAGATTGCTTCATGAGGATACAACCACCAATATTCAATGGGAGTACAAATCCATTAGTAGCTGAGCAGTGGATAAATTCCTTAGAGAAAATATTTCACACCTTGGGGAGTAGTGAAAGGGAAAAAGTTGTCATGAAAGTTTATCACCTCACTGGAGAAGCTGATCAATGGTGTTCATTGATACAAAACACAAAGGAAGATGAATAAGTATCAAGTATGGAATGGAGGGAGTTTAAAGAAATTTTCTTAGAAAAATACTTCCCTCATGACCATCAAGCTGATATGGAAAGGCAATTTCTGAGCCTGAGGAAAAAGGAGGATGAGAATGTTGCAAAGTATGAGGCTAACTTTACAAGGTTAGCAAGGCATGCAACAGATTATATACGTAACCCAAGGAGTAAGATTGAAAGTTTCTTTGATGGGTTAAAACCATTTCTATGTTGAGAATTAGTCTCACAATCTTTCTCAACATACGAAGATATAGTCGCAAGTGATATCAAGACAGAAAAAGAATTCTCTAAATCTTATGACCTTAAAGTAAAGAAAGAGAAGAAGATAACGGTAGAGCAAGAGATAGATAAAGGGAAAAAGGGAAAGAAATATTTTCCATTATGCAATAATTGTGGGAAGAATCACCCCGTTACTTGCCTAAATGGAATGATATTTTGTAATAAATGTGGAGAAAAAGGTCACCAGGATCGTGATTGCAAGAGAAAAAAAGAGGCTAACAATGTGGAATGCTACAATTGTAGAGAAATGGGGCATTATGAAAATGAATGTACTAAGTGTCATGGAAACATTCCTCAGAAAAGGCCAAGGGATCAAGGCCAAGCTTATGCTGTAACTATTGTTGAAGTGGAATAATTAATGCATTTGTGTTTTTTTTGGACTCAAGGATTATATTCTGGTTATTAGAAAAAAGTGATATATATAAGAATTGTACTGAAGTACTTGTTTTTTTCATTAAGGTTTTAATATGACTAAGTTAATCATATTTTTATTATCTTACAATAAGAGAAACATTACTTTGTTTGGGGAATCTGATGTAGCAATTGATTTTGGAATTTAGATACCTTTTACAGAGAGTCTGGACATAGGTAATTTGGATAACTATAATGTTTGGAATGGATTAAGTTGAACTTTGGATCGTATTGTTTAAGGTTAAAACAATTATTATGATTATTTTTGGAATATTATGATACTATAGTTTTTGGAAAAGAACAACCTGCAGGTCGGGAGATAACCCGTCACGTCGGAAAAAGCTGCAGGAATCGAACCCACAACCATAGTGCGATAGGCCTTTATTACCTACCACTAGCCAACAGGAAGTCCATGGTTACTACAAAATATGTTTCTTCATTATAATTGTATGTGTTAACATTTGGAACCATATTTGATTAGGATAAATATAATATTTTTGAGTTCTATTGTCTTTTGGAGTAAAAGATGAGTTTGTGGTAGAAATTAGTTGAAGGATGAAAGTCTACTTGTCAAGTATATATATATATATATATATCTTATTCTATGATGAAATTAATTCTTAAACTTTAGGGAAGGGATATTAAAACCAAAAATGTGTTATCCTAATACCTTATGTTTTGTTGAACTGATGATATTTGAAATCATCTTAGATTGATGGCTTTGAGGCCCTCAATTTTACACTTGTTTGTGATTGATGACCTCAAACTCCCTATAAATATTTACGTTTTTCCTCTAATTACATGTCTATAATTTCCACCAATGTTCTCTTATTTGAAACCCTAATTTGGTGGTGAAATTATCATTTCCCTTTCCCTCTTATTAAAAATAAATTTTATTAACCCTATTTCTAATATGGGTTTTCAAAAAAGGTATTTTCTATTTTCAACCGTTTATTTTAGAAGAATAATTTAAAATTGTGAGGACAAAATTATTTGAAGTATGGTAGAATGTAACACCCCACGCTTCCACGGTACGTTTCCCTTTGAATAATGCAATAGCTTGCATTGTACGCAACTTCGAGATTCTAACACACCACGACCAATCAAAGTAGACGTTATGAATAGTAATACACTCATTTTGAAATTTTATAAATTTTATTATTCAAATTGGACTTTATTTTTGGATTCTTACTATAAAAATTATCTTATGATGAATTTTTGTTATTTTTCTGAGAACTTACAATTTTTGATGAATAGTGAAAAATACTAAATTTTAATTAAAAACAACTTTTCTAATGAAAATAAATTATAGTGATAAGTTATACTAATGAGTGGTTTTAAAGTATAATTAGATTATATTTTTACCAATTAATCCAATTTTGGTCATTGTATATAATTTCACATTTAAACTGGACATAAAAAAGTGTAAATCTTTTGATAGTTATTATTTCATAAAAACACGCTTTTTTGTTTTGACAGCGGGAATTAATTTTAAATTAATTCCTGCCACTTCTATGTTTTGAATTTAGAAAAATGGATTCCATATTTGGAATCAGGGTGTCCAAAGTGTGTAAATAGGTAACTTTTATTTTTAGACATTTTGAATAATTACTACAGTAAATATTTTATTTACCGTGGTTAAAGGGTAAATCAGGTAAATAAGGGTAACACAATACTATTATAATAATATAAAATTACCCTAAAACATGTCCTAACCCTATTGTATGATACATGTATGAACATCGTAATCCTTGGGTCTATTTTGGGGCCACTTGGATCCACTTGAGAGTGGTAATGACACTTTATAGTAATTAATTTAAAGTAAAGGCAAAAATGACATAAACATATATCTTTTAGTAAAACATTTTTTACATAGGGTTATATATATTATATATTAGACTATAAATATTAATTAGAAATATAAAAATATTTCCTAAATAATGGTATTTTATTTATGATTTTTAGACATTTAATAATTAAGGTTATTTATGACACAATGATGATGGAGTATTCTCCTTATTAATGAAATAATCAAATAAATGGTATTATAAATTTTAAAATAAATATAATTTGAAAGTTTTGATGCATTAGAAGAATTTTATAGGTTACTATGATATTTTAGGGTTGATTAAATGAATTGTTTTTTAAGTAATAATGTTGTTATGAATTTATAAAAAAACAAAATACCAAATAGTGTCAAAATTGACATAAAGGGTTTTTAAAACAAATATTATATTATTAATTGATATTATATTCCTAAAAATATAAGGTTCAGAAATAAGACTTATATAATGATATTTGTATCATTAATGAACCACTTGGGGTTCGCTTGGATATATATAGTAAGTTTATTGACCATATAGTGTAAGAATACAAGAAGACACAGTAAAAGTTAAACTAATTAACTAAGAGTTAAAACTAAAAGATAAGGTTAATATAGTGACCGAAAACAGTATAAAACCTATTGGTTGGGTGTTTTTAGACCCATCCCCACCTTATCCTTGAAATAATACACTTTTGAGAAATTAGAAACCGAAAATGATTTTATTATAATATAATATTTCACTCTTTTCCTAAGGTGCCCTCACCCCTCTTATAAAAGGGAACTCCCCCTTATCTCAATTTCACACCTTCAAAGACTTTTGGCTCAGACAAAACCTACCCAAATATCCTCTCAACTTCACTCAATTCAACTTAGAGGCTTTATTTTGATCAGAAAACCAACCTAAGGATCCCTTTTGATCAAATCAAAAGGAAGAACCCGAAGAAGATGTAATGTTTTCACCACCCTCTTTCAAGTTCCTTTCTTCTTCCACTTCTTATTTCTTTGTTATTTCCATTATAAAATAATAACTCTAATATCTTCTATATACTGTTATGTTATTATAAATATGGTACAACCATATTTAGTATTCTATCCATCCTTTGAATGATATGTCACCATATGTGCGTACATTTTGTTTACCATCTCCAAGCCGTGGTGTAATTGTTATTCAAAAAATTATTATTTGGATGGGTTTGATAATGATGTTTAATTGAAGTAAATAATAAACATAACATTATAATGATTCTTTATATATGAAATAATATCCAATTATATACGATTTTAATATCAAAATAATGATATTGTCGCTCGTGCGTACGTACGGAATACAGTCTCCACGAACGCGATGAGATTCATTTCCCATCGTATCCTTTTAAGAGTAATTTTCATTTAATGATTAAAAATAATGTTTAAGGACTTGATATCATTATATATATGAATAATATACAACCTATCCATAACAAACACGGCTTACATAACAAAGCATATAAAGGAAAAAGAAGCAGTTAACACCCGAAACGACGATAATACTAAGATATTATTAACAAAGTAATTCTAAAAGATCATATATGATATCATATTAACGTATACGATTCTTGTATAATTTAATAACAATTATTTAATCATTATACAGGAGGTTAACCTACCCACGAACAAGGAAATGTACAAGGTAAGGGGTTTCTTATCTCACTTTTAATTCTGTGAGATTTCCATTGTTCACCACTTATTTATTGCATGTGGTGTATTGTGTACTGCCATTTGATATATATTATCATTATTATCTCTATATTCATGATATTCTATGATTCATTTGGTGGTTATTTACTATTGTTCATATGAATCAATTAAATTACAATGAGGTAAGGGTTTATTTCACAATCTCTTCATTATCTGAGGTTGTTTATCCGTAATTATCTATTGGGACCTCTTTATCATCCACATCCATGTTTCTTAAAAATTCCTTTCAAAACATTTTTACTATTTAATTAAAAGTTGGTTAAATTCATTTATACCCATATTTTACCTTATATGTTTTGGAAAGTAATCTTTCCGTCATTTTCCAAACAAGGTCCTTTATAACCTTTTCGGCAAAATTAAGGTAAGAATGTTTTTTTAACTTATACGGCGGGTGCATCTATTTTTCCCCCGTTATAACATCGTCAAAGCTTCCCTTAAAAGATTATAAGAATATTTTCAAAGTAAAGGTTTTATTTTATAATTTTTTGACTTTTAAATGATTTCAAAAAGAGATATTTCACTCAAATTGTTTTGATTTCATCTATTTCAACATCCTTTGATGGATTTTAAGCTTATTTGTAGTTGATTTATTATGATACAAAACTTCAATATTGTATTGAATGTTTTCTGATATGTTTTACTATGGATGTGTTATTTTTATACCATTCATGGTTTATGGATAAATTATTGACATTTCATATGCTAGTTTTAATATGAATGTTTATGTTATATTTTGACCTCTTCTTAAGATGAATGTGTTGGACTAGTATGTTCCGGGTTGGGGACCGGTAAAAGTAAGCCCTACGAGTTGGGTTCTGGTTACAGAAGACCCTCAGGGTTGGAGTATGGTTAAAGAGGCTCTCCAGGTTGGAGTTTGGTTACATAGACTCTCTGGGTTGGAGTCCGGTTACAGAGGCTCTCCGGGTTAGAGTCCGGTTACAGAGGCTCTCCAGGTTGGGGTCCGGTTACAGTTAGCCCCTAGGTCTTTGAACGAGGCCTTGAAATAGAAATTAAAGTTTGGAATTATGAATTCCCTCATTGTGAAATTGGTTATTGATATTCCATGTGAGTATTCGCCTAGTAGAATATTCATGTGAATAGGTAAATGGAATTATTTGATTTTATCTTTACCATATATTGTTGAAGTTCAAGTTTAAATGGATTTTGTTTTAGTTATACATTGACTTAAATTTTTATGATTATTTATGAAAGTTTTCGCTATATTGTTATCCTTACTGAGCATCTAAGCTCACCCCTTTCTATGTTTTATTTTTCCCAGGATGTGAAGAAATATTTTATGACTGACCTGCAGGGATAGTTAGAGGGGATATGAGTGTGGTCTATGGAGACTATGTTGTTGTAGTTTTTCACTTTATGATGTAATGTAAACTTTATGAATGTATCTAGTGTTTACAAGGATACTAAACTAATTGGTCTTTTGGGATTTGATATTTTGTGATCATTCCAATGATACGTAATAATGCACCGACTCTGGGTAACTGGGGTCGGGGTGTTACAGGAGTGGTTACCAATTTTTATTCACTCATGAAGAAATTATCATTACCTTCTTAATGAAATATGTTTAGTTCAGGTATAGATGACAAAATAACCCTTTTATGATATGATTCCACAATATCAGTTTATCTAAGTTGAGATTCTACATCTCAAATCGTCTAAAAAGTTCAATTTTCAGCTCATTAATCATTTCCTTTACTCGATTGGTAGTAATAATATCAAAATTATAGTGAAGTGGGATGATGAAACTACAATAATCAAACAACTAATAATAAAATAAATGATTTGAATTACTATAAGTAAACTTCTACTTTACCATGAAGTGATTAAACATCTAATTTCATTTCCTTGGAACCTACTTCAAAATTAAAGGCTCCATATCATCTTTCAAACTGGGTATAGTTTTGATGTTCCATGAAACCATCTTGTTTCTTAATTTAGATATACTCATCTCTATCCCCCCAATGAAATAATGTATTCATGTCTAACTGTACTCGATGAAAATTTTCCATGGAAATGGTACTATGCACCATCTGGATAGTCATATGTTTAACTACAAATGAAAGGAACTCTAAGAAATATACTCCACCAATTTTTTAAAACCCATTTAATATTATTTTTACCTTATACCACTATATACCCTTTTTTTCCTCCTTCTACTGAAAGACCCATTTATTCTAAAGAAAATTCTTCCCATTAGGACTTTCTAGTAGCTCTAAGGTTCTAGACACATGGAGGGAATCAGTCTCATATCTCATAACTAACTCCCACAAATTTGTGTCATTAAAATATATTTCCTCTTCCAGGAACTTGATATATACATTATTTTTTAGAATCAAATAATGTAGATCACTATAATAACTATGCACTTGGTTCCATACTCTGGTGGATCAACCGAAAAACCCTAGGGTCCGATCACACCAGCATTAATGCACTAGATCCCCAACCCAAAAACCCTTGTTTATTAGCTCTTTTTGGTATATAAACTTCCAAAGATACACATTTTGAAGATATTTATTCTAAAATTATTCCATTATATCATATTGTCCAAAATATTTTTGGAACTTCCTTCCTTTGAAACACCATCATAACATGAATATTTCTCATTGTAACTGTTGGATAGTTAGGTATTTATAGCTCTGATTTACTTCCAAAGCTATCTAGTACATATGTAACTTCTTCAAATCCTTTTAGTTGTGGTTTATCCTCTCATAAAACTTCTATATCATTAGAAACCTCATTTTTTTGGATCCTTCAATTGGATCCTATCATTGATGATAACATTAAAAATCTTAACAACCTTATAGAGGTTATTTTCCTAGATTCAAAAACCAAAGTCTTCATCTTTATATCCCCCAAAGTTACACACTAATTACTTAACCTATAGATTTCCATCTCATTGGCATTAAGATGTATGTTTGATAGTGCACAAAAGGTTTTGATATTTGTGACATCAACCTTCCTTTTGTAAAAACATACATTTGGTAGTTCCTTACCCATTAAAGAAAAGGGACTCATATTGATCAAGTATCTTTCACAATTCATACCTTCTTCCCAGAACACATTGGGGAATCCTATGTGAATTCTCATACACATTTTATTTTCAAATAATTTTTGGTTCATCCTCTGAATGAGTTCTTCATGTTTAGTGGTTCTTTGTATTATCTTCTATAATTATATTCCATTACAGAAGCATAATATCTATAAATAACTACTTTCATACTCCCCACAATTATCAAAAAACAAGAAATTTATCATGAACCAAATATCATTTCCACCATGGATCTCCAATAGAGGAATCTTCCAAACACCTCAAACATTTGTTTTTAAAATAACACCGACACTTTCTATGTCACATTATGATGATGGCTTCATAGAATAATATCCCTCTATGAGAATGGACCAAATTTTTCCCCTATAGATCATTATGAACAAAATATAACTTTTGGTTCTTCAGTGTTTTACCTTGAAATTGGAATGACAACTTAAACTAATTTTTAAAGGTAAAATATTTTTATGTATATACCCTACGATTTAGATCATCAACATAACTTTATTAGAAAGTTTTTTTATTTTTTTCTCATTCTTATGAACTATCCGGCGATTCTATAAATTTATAGAAGTTACACCTATAACATAAATCAAGAAATTCAATACACCCATGAGGTAGAATGACTTATCCTTCACACCATTGTAAATAACAATGGGACTGTGTGGAATTCATCACAATCTATCTATGAATGCTCTACAAAAACCTACACAATCTAACTATCCAATGATAATTACATCCTTCCGTAATCCCAGTATGTGATGAATGCCCCTAAAATATAGTGTAATTAGAATCCTTATTTATATAGAGATTACCCAAGACTATAATCCCATTATCAAGTGAACTGGAGGAACTCAAAATAAGAACACCCATGCACAAGAGCCTCAACCAAGTTGGTGAGGACTTGACAAGTTCATCCAAGAGACTCGAGTTCAAAACCAGGGGAGACATATTTTTGAGTACTGTAGCACTACTGTAGAAATACTATAGCAGATACTATAGTAGGAATTGTAGAAGACACTATTTGGTACTGTTGTTGACGGAATTATTCATACGTTTGGGCTTTTGGGCCACCGATTTGGTCCTCAGGTCCATTAAGGCATTCAGGACACCTAAGGCCATTAGGCTAGTAAGGCTTCTAGGAAACCTCAAAGACTTAGGGCCACCTCAAGGCCTTCGATCCACCTCAAGGCCTTCGGGGAACCTGAAATTGAGCTTAATGATTAGACAGACTCTACAAGGAGCAGACTCCAGATAAGGATTCGAAGTACGCGCATTCATCATAGCAGAAGCTAATCAGATTTTTCAGAAAGAGAGGGAATGAGATTGCCATCAGGACTAGCCTATGCTTGCATGGGAAGCCTAGCCGAACATCCATGTGATGGTGGAGAGCTGAAATCACAGTAAATTATCTTGGAGGAGGAGTTTCAAGTATAGTCTATATATTTCCTAAGACCTACGAGTCATGTAATATTTGATCCTACGGGCCTTGTAAGGGTTCCCCCTCATCCCGTGAAAGGGGGGTTATCAAAAATAAATAAAAAATAAGGCCTTAGAGCCATTTAGGTAAAGAACACCCATATAATTTCATAAATTATTCATATATTCACATCTAGAAGTGTATCTTCTACAATTCACACATCACTCATTATAATCTTTCTACAGGTTTCCTTTCTCCCCACAATTCCAATACATGAAACCATGTTACACTGAGTTGTTCCTACTATGAGTTCTTCATCACATCCATTTTTCTAACCTTTATATATTATATATATATATATAACACCCACTTCCTTTTTTATAACAGGAATTTAACGAATATTCATGGATCTATTTACAATAATGTTCCTCATTCAAGATTAGGTCTCTCGCGTTCGCAAAAACTTAGTAAGTATTACCAGTTGGTTTTACCACTATAGTAACCATAATATACAAATAACTATAGAGGGATGATATGAACAATATACCCTATCTAGGAGTGTTTTTTAGTGAATAGTTATAATTACCACTTTTTTGTAAAGCAGCCATTTTTATTCAATAAATTAAGTAATTTAAAAGTCCTATTATGATTTTAATTTGATTCCAAAGTAATGTAAGTATTATTTTGATATATTTAATTTAGTTAATTAAATTTTAATAATATTTATAACATATTCTACTATAATTTAATTTTTATGCTTAAAAATATATTTTTCTTAAAACTATTTTTAAGTGCATAATGTTTCTCAATTTGAATTAATTTAAATAACCCCTAATTAAGAATTATTTAAATTAAATTCATGTGTATGTATATTATATATATATATATGAATTTAAATTCATATAAATAATATTTCTAGTTATACATTTAATTTAAAATAAACTTTTCCTTAAAGAATACATTTTTCGAAAAATCGATTTACATAGCTCTTACAAGTTTGATTTTAAATTAAATTATGCTAATTATATAAATTTAAATTGATAAAATAGATTAATTTTTTTAATAAGAAAAATTAATATTAGTTAATAAGTTTAATTAATTTTTTTTCATAATTAATAGTAAAAATAATAAAAATCTGTTACCACAATTAAGGGTAACACTGGTTTTCAAGGGTTAAACAAACCATATAAGGACTATGATGTCCTAAAAACATGTATAATTTATACTTATGGCCATATTTAGACCCTATATCATAGAAATTATATATATTTTCCATTTTTTCCACATGTCTATGATTATGACCTTTATAATAATTTATGTAAATAAATGGACATAATTCCACTCACTTACTTTTAAAAATCTATAATATGATCACGTAGGGATAAAAATAAGTATGTTTTGTTAAAAATATTCATATTAAGTATAAATAATTTTTCATTATCATGGTATTTAATTTTTGATTTTTAGTGATGAAATAATTACTTTAAATTCTTATGCAACACCGATATAGTAATTATTTAATTAAAAGAAAAATATAAAAAATGATTTAAAAATATTAAAAGTAATATAATTTGAATAAATTATAGTGTTATATAAATATTATAGATAAATATAACATGTTATGGAGGTTTTAAAGGTAAAATTTTAAATTCTCTATTTCTCATAATGTTTCGAAAATCAAACTAAATAAATACTGTCCAAATTGATGTTAATGATATTTTAAAATAAAAAATGTTTTATCAAATGATTTAAAATTTATAAAAAAATATATTATCCAACTTAATTTTAAATGGTTTAAAATATCAAACATGGTCTATTTATGGGCCATTTTCCTCTTTTATAAGAGTTTTCTTGACCCCGAAAGACTAAAAACATAAATACCATTGTAATTATCAAAAAGTCCTAAAAGGGGTTATAAATAAGAATAAAAACCAAATATAAACTTTTCCAAATTTTATTTTCATCTTTCCAGATTATATTTTTTTTATACATATTAATATGAGAATTAATTTATACTTTATGAAATTCAAAGTGTGCTCCTCCCCACGCTTATAGAAGATAACCTCCTCTCCTCTCCTATACATAATTAAAGAGCCTTTTGGTTCAGAGAAATTTACCAAATACCTTAATTAATTACCTTAACATGTCCAAGAGTCATTGGTTAGATTATAAAACCCTCATAGGAAGGATTGTTGTGAAAAACTAAAAAAGTTGTCAAGAGAAGAGGTTTTGTTTTGAACAAACCATTTTTGTTTTATTTCTTCTTACCAATCCTAAAAATATTATTAAACCATGATTATTTGATAACATAATTATCTAACATATAATTATAGGTTTTCATTTTAATTTAATACACTATATCCTCTTCCATCAAATGGTAAAAGAAACCATCGTTCATCTGTACAACAAACTACCACCTCGTAAACTGATGTAATTTTTTTCCATCACCACTACCCATGGATAGTTTTAATGATGGATATATATATATAAATATATAAAATATTCATGACATATTTATAATTCTGAGAAGATAATATATCATTTAATTTTTTTCCTTTCCATTCACTAAAAAATGATAACGTTGTTCGTACGTACGTGCGGACCACCACCACCATGAGGCAATGTGATTCATTATTCTTCACCACATCACATTTATGATATATATAAGTATATTATAAAAAAATATTCAATTTATTATATAATTAACATTATTTTAAGTTTAAAAACACTTACATTCTTTCCATAATGATCGTAAAAAATGGAAATGTTACTCATTCGTATGTACGACTTACCATCTCCATGATTGCAACGTCATTAATTTTTCATGATCATATTTCATGGTTGTTTTAAAAAGTATAATTGATGAAAAAAATTATAATTATCTAATTATTATTATTATGGTGATGATGTAACAATTAAATCCTTTTCCATAGTCAAACTACTGATGTCATTTTAGATATATGAACTGAATACTGTCAAAATGTCTGACATGGACAGAATTAATTAAGTAATTAATTATAAAATGGTATTAAATAAAATAAAAGTAATAATAAACATAAAAAGGGTTCTTAATAAAGTAAATCATTAACATATTATTATTATTTAGTAATATAATGAACGTACGTGATGAGTTAGACCTGAGGTAAGAGATTTCGCCTCAATTTTAATTCATTATGGCATATTTTAATTTTATGCAACTAATTTCTTCTATATGGTATATATAATTCCCCTTTTAAATTTTATACCATTAATCCTTAAAACTTCATTTTATTTAAAGTTTCTTTACAATTTATTTCCTCTAATAATATTTGACTTTAATGTTACCAAGTGGTAAGTGATTCATAACTCAATTTTATTTTATTGGGTTATATCACTTCTTAATTGATTATAATATGTAAATATTATGTGTGAAATGTAATTTCTTTGATTTATGTTTTAATTAAATTTTTTTTTTAATTTTTTACACATAATAACCTCATTGATTCATTCTCACTTTGAAGTTATAATCATTGTAAGGGTTCTTTATATCAAATTGTCTTCTTTAGGAAATATGTTATGTTATACCCCTATATTATTTTATGAGTTGTATATACTTACCATTTGTTATGTTATATCATGAATATATTTATATTCATTATATTTAATGTTTGAATTTATGTTATTTCTTTCATTGGGGATATGATTTGAATGTTACCGGTGTGGTAGGAATTTATTTCACAATCTCATCACTAATTAGTATTGTTTATGTTTAAGTATACTTTGGGGAAATTATATGATCTTTCTATATTAAACCCAATATATTTTATTTTCCACTATTTAATTTTGAAATTCATTTGTTTTCCTTTCATTTTCTTCATTTAATTAATAATTAAATTAAAATAATGTTTTTAAAGAAAGCTGACTATGTTTTTCTACTCAATCAGCAATATTGTTCTTCCATGTCCATATTTTAATTAAAATGTTTTAAAAAAATATTTTACTATTACACAATGATTTATAAAATGAATTATTACCAATTTTTTAATTTTTAAAAGAAATCGATTAAAATTAATCTTTGTGTCATTTTATAAATAAGGTATATTTTGAATTTTACCAAAAATGTGAAAGGAGTATTTGTTTTAACATACTAGACATGAATGGAATTTACCACTGTCATGATTGATCAATACATCAAAGCTTCCATTACAGTTTTCTAGGTATCGTTTCAAAAAAATCTTAATATTTTGAAATTTTTAGTTTTTGAAAGTTATTTTCTTATTGAAAAGGGTATTTTCCACAAGAATGTTTTTAAGAATATTTTTATGGTAAATCTATTAATTTGTAATAATAACCCTTTATTTTACTCCATTGGGGATATGATGTGATGATATGATCCTTATTATTTCTCTGGATGTTTTATGATATGTTTGACAAGGATATGTATTAAACTTTCATATTCTAAATTTTCAATACAGATGTTTCTATAGATAATGTATTGAATTATAATTATCCTTTCATATGATGAATGCATTGGACTTACTATGTGATGTATGGGGTATTCTATATCCCCTTGATGCATCAGTAGATCTTAGGGGACAAACTAGTTTGGGTATTTGGATGAGGCCTTACCTATTTATGTAATATGTCTTGGAATGAGGCATTGATGTTATGTTTACGATGTTCAACAATATTAATTACATCATTATGATATTAGTTATTCATGTCCATGTGATTATTCGAATAGTTATGATATCCATGAATTATTTTCAAACTCATGTGATTAGTTTTATGGAATTATTTGATCATCATTTATCTCTTCCATATTATTCTTCATGCTCAAGATATTGATTAAATGGACTGTGTTTCCAGTTATTTACCTTTCCAAATAGATTATTACTTATTTAGTCATGATATATTCAATTTCACATAACCCTTAATGAGAATTTTATCTCCCCCATTATTTTTTTCCTTTCCATATGATATGAAGAAATAATCTTTGAATAATTTCAAGGATACAAAATCTTTACTTTCACTATGTTTTCTTTTTAGGTTTTCAAATGTAATGAGAGATTCAATTATGTATCTATTTTACCAAGACTAGTAAACTATTTAGTCCTTTGGGATACTATCACTTGTATCTTACACCAATTTAATAAAGTACCACCAGATCTAGTCTACTATGGTCAGGGTATTTATAGTTGGTAGCAGAAAAAGTTTATTAGAAAATTCTAGAACCACATTTAAGAAAACATAGATTAGGGAACATAAACCTATGATGTACATTTAGAAAATTGCCCAAAGACAAAGATTTTATGATTCAAATAAGGATATTTTAAGATTTTAGGCACCATCATGGGTTAATAAATATAAATATGATTATAAGTTTAAAGGCATAGTTACCCCTTCTGAGGTTCTATGTGATGAAAGTAACTTGGATGCATTTATTGAATTTTAATATATGGTTGATGTATATGAAACCCTTATGTATAAATTATTTTTAATGAAAAGGTTATTTTTGGAATAATGTTTTTATATTTTTTGACAAAAGTTTAACGTTATTGGTAACCTTTAAGGATAATATTATCATTGATTTTAAGGGAATAATAGTCAATTAAGATTATTTTTTACGAAATAAGACATGTAGAAAACATTCATGGTTAAAAATTAATTTGATGATTAATTTTATTTTGAGAATGTTCATCATATTTTTGGAGATTTATAAGATATATGTTAATGTAGTTTTAGAAAAATGAAAACCCACATGTTGAGAAACAACTAGTCACATCTGACAAGGTTGCTGGGCTTGAACCCACAACAAAAGGGAGAAAAGGTTGCAATGCCTACCATTGGACAATGTTGTAACACCACAATATTTTATGGTTTGTATCTTTTAAATTTAATCTCTTAGATAGATTTTGTTTCACACAACACCCAACTTAAACGAATGATGAAATAATATTATGTTATCATTATAACCTTGGCATTAGAATGGCAGGTATGAAATAGATTAAATAAATTATGAAATGAGTGGATCTAGATTTTATGGGAATAATGGAGTCCTTACCTTTCATTTAAATGGTCCAAAAATAAAAAATTAATCAAATATGGATTCCAAAAGTTTAGGATTGCCCAAAAATCAACTATAGGATCCCTATGTTCTAGAAATACGAGCAGAAATAAAATAAAGCTAAAAGGGTTATGAGATTGTTAAATTGGATAAAACATACATTTTTCATGTTGTAACAGAATAGTTCATGCTATGAATATTTGTGATTCCACATATTCCAAAATTTAATTCACCTCATCTTTAAAATATTTCAAACCCATTCACATTATGAATTACATTTCACACCATGAATGGATTGAGATAGTATCCTGATTAAACTGCCCAAAAAATCATACATTCCATGAATTAAATTCCTAGCATCATCCCCAAAACCATTCATGTAATGAATAAATATTCATGATGTGAACCAGCTCCCATAGACATGTTCCAAATTTTTAGATACTTTCTTATTTGAACACCACTAGAAATTAAACCCATGCACTCCAAAAATAAAAGAAACCATGTACAAAAAAGACATAACAGCAACTGGGGGTGTCATATTCTCGACACCATTTAGATTTTCATCCCTAAAAGATGAATACTTGTGAAATCATCGAAAAATGCATGCCATTACTCTAGAATGAACTCTTCTCATTCCCAATTCTCTTCTTGAATCTAACCATGGTGTTATACCACTCCTACTTTCCCCATATATCTAGAATCCAAATAAGTTCATGTAAAAATGGCCAATCTGGCATGATGGTCACATGATACCATATAATCACATGATTAGGATCTGAAAGGTACTTATTCAGTGGAGAGAAGTGGAAAAGATTATAGACAATGTTGAATCTTAGTGGTAAAGATAATTGATATGCAACATTTATAATACGTTCCCAAATCTCAAATTGTCCCACATATTGAGGACTTATTTTTCCTTTCTTTCCTAAATGATGATTACCCAAATGCTGTGAAACTATAATAAATACAAGTTCACCATAAAAAAAAGATAATGTGTGGTGATGAGGAGCTATATATTATTTCTGATATCTCTGGGCCATATCCACCCACTTCCTGGTCATCTAAATATTTTATGTAGTCTCCTTAATAAGAGTAGGTAAAATTAGTAAATTTTCTCCCATTTATACCCAAAAATGTGGAGAGAGATAAGGATAACCCTACAATGCATCAAATACAGACATATGTATTATATCATGATAACTTTTATTATACAAGAACTCCACTAATGGTATACAATCTTCCCATGAGCTGCCAAAGTCCATGGCACAATCTCTTAGCATATCTACTAATGTTGAATCATACAATATGACTACCCATCCATCTAAGGATGATAGGTCATACTCATGGTCAACTCGGTTCCATCAGACTCATAAAAAAAGTTCAAAAATTGATAAGTAAACCGAAGATATCTATTATAGAAATTAGATATTAGAACTCCATGTAACTTAACCACCTTTTGAATATACTACATTTTGGATACTTTACCATATTGGACTCCAAAATTGGGGGAAAGTGTGTCAACTTCAAGGGTAAATATATTTGTTTTGGGTTTTCATTAGAATCCATTTGGATGGGAAATTAAAAATTTTCTTCATAAAATCAACAATACTTCATCATATTTGGAAATACGAACCCCGGTAGAGGTTTAAGGATCTCATATAATTTTAATAAGAATAAAAATAAAACTGAATGGTTAACTCATTCAAATAAAAGTACGATTGACTAAAGCTCATCATGCGTGATAGTTTCTTTAAAGATAAAAATTTTAACCCCTCAATATCATCTACACATGTTCGTATAATCTGAATGTATTATGATCATTGAATTTTGAGTACTATCATAAAGCTCCAATGATTCCTTAAATATCACCATCATCCCCTCCATCTCGTATATTTGCTCCATCGAAGGCATTCTCAAATAGATCACTCAGTGAGATAATTTATTTCTCTAGGAAGTTGGAGGATATAGAGTCTCTCATTCCATTGGAATAAAAAGTTACTAAATGAGAGTCTCTCTCCTACTTATATATTGGGAGGCTTGAATACTCGGAATGGGTTCCCCGACCCCCCAGAAATAAAATGCCCACTAAATAAGGAGTAAATGACACATTATGATGAAATGACTATGTAATTAATGTCATTTTTATTTTACGACCTCCTTATAATAAATAAAAAATATATTAAATGATAAAACTTGAGTCATTAACTCAACTCATAATTCCAACAATATTAAACAAACCTTGAATATAATATTCATTTATATAATATTTCATTGAATTCACTCAATACCCTGTGAATACTTTTAATAAATAAATTCAACCCATTTATTCTATAATCAAATAATAATTAATTCATTTATTCATTAGTGATCAATTACTTAGAGAACTCTCAGACACTGTGGTGGGGCCCACCATGTCCAATACACCTATTCCCTAGAATAGGGAAGGTTTTTAAATACGCTATTGTTTGTGACCCTCTAGGACCTTATCTCAATAGTAGTGATGACCATTCATAGACCAAGAGTGGATTATAGAAACCCATTATAGACCCTAAGGGGATAAGGAAAAGGCATATCAACAATAACCTTTCCTACAAACACACCATGTGTAATACAATCTCTTTGTCTCATGATAGCTAATAAAGTAGGATGCACACTTGTAACACCCCAAGATTTTATGAGATAGATTATATTTTATTTATTTGATGTATTGTGTTGTACGCCACACTAAGATTATATTTCACTATACGCAACACTGTATTAGCTTGCAGTATACGCAACAATATACATGGAATGTGTTGCACACAATTTCAAGTTATTTTGATAAAATTCATTTCACACAACACTGAGTATAGATTTTGTTCAGTGTATAATTGAAATATGTTTGGATTATGTTATACGAAACACCAAAGGAAGCTTTCACTACATGCAACACTGACATGGCTTGCGTTACACATAAGAGCGACCTTCCTCGATAGCTTGCGTCGCACGCAATACAGAGTTTCACTACGCAATGATATATTATTATAATATTATTATGAACTAGCCGTTATGAATATTATTAACCACATTTTTAATTTTATAAAATTATCATTCATATTACACATTTTCTAGAACATGTTATGAGAACAAAATAAAATTTTCAGATAAAATAAGTATTTTTTAAAAAATGCAGTTTTTCTATATTTTGATGGAACACCCAATTTAAATCTAGTTTTTAACACGTTTATAAGTTCAATTTAAAAAATAAAAATATTATTTGTAATCAGGATATAAAAAATTACTTTGGACATTTTTTTTGATGTTTTTTTGATAACTTTCATATTTTGATGAATATTAAAAATATGGTAAATTTTAATTAAAAACAAATTTTTTCATCTGGATAATTTATATGGATAAATTATAATATTGAATGGTTTTAAATTATAACTATAATATATTTTTACCATTTAATATAATTTATTTCATTATCATTAATTTTATATTGAATTCATAGGTAAAAACATTTCAATCTTGTGAAATGTTTTAAACAAATACCCGTTTTGTTCAATAGGATAACTTTTAAATTAAATACTAAAAATTATGTGTCTTGAACTTTTAAAAATGGATTCCATATTTGGAATCATTATGTCCAAATTCTGTTAATAGGATACTTTTATTTTTGGGCATTATGAATAGTAACTACGGTAAATTTTATTTACCATAGTTAAAAGTAAATCGGGTAATTAGGGGTAAAAATAATATTATAAAATGACCCTAACTCTTGTCTTAATATAATTTGATGATTATATTTCGTCCTAAAAGATACTTGGGTCTAAATGGTATCTATTTTATCCCACTTGGATGAGATTAATACAATTAATTTATTTTATTTAAGGAAAAGTGAAATATGTCTCACACAAACTTTAATAATTAAATTATTTTTAATATATGGTTATACAGAATATAAATTCAATAATAAATACTCATTTTAAATATAGAATGTTTTTATTTATCATGGTAATTTATTTTTAATTTTTAAGAAATAAATAATTACCATAATAGCTTATACATTAATGATGCGGAAATTATTTATTTAGTGAAAAATCAATAATATAGTTTTTATTAAAATAATAATACCGATAAAAAGTCCCAAAAACTTGACCAAAACTTATTGGTAGAGTATATATAAACCATAATCATCCAAGGGTTGACTTTTAGACCATTTTGAGACTTATAAAAGAGATTATGACACTTATATTATTTTATTTTAAATGATGTCAAAGTTGTCACCTTCATAATTTAATAAATATAACATTTTAAAAGTTGGGTTTTTTAGAAGGTAAATTAGAATAAAAGTATTATTATGAAATATATTAGATTTATATTCATAATCGTATTTTTTTTAATTTTTATGCAACAAATACGTATATTAAATAATTATACAAAAATGTTGTAGTAATTATTTAATTAAGAGAAATATCAAATAAATGGTTTTAAGAATATTAAAATAAATATTATAGGAACTAATTAATATTCTAAAAGAATTTTATAGATGAATATGACATCTTAAGAATCTATTAAATATTTTTTTTTGAATCTATCTTCTGTGTAGATTTTATTTAAATTCAAATAAATGATTAGTGTCAAAATTGACACCATTGATATTTTATAAAAATAACATATTATTGAATTGTTTTAAATTCATAAAAATATTAAAAAATTACAAATTTAAAATTATATGGTCTAAAATTTCATAAATTATCCAATTATGTACAATTCACAACACATAAGTAAGTATATATAACCATTTAAAATTTAGAATAATATTACCACAAATAAAATTAAATAGATTAAATAAGGATAAATCAAAATGATAAGGTTTAAAATAAAATAAAAACATGTCTAAATTTTATTGTTTTATGATATTACAACCCTATCCCATATAAATTCTAATTTGAGTCATTTTGGTGGTTTTTATGTGGGGTTTGAGTTTATTATAAATAAATATTTTTGAGGTTTCCAAAAGTGCCCCTCTCTTCTCTTATACAAGGGAACCTCCTCCCTCTCCTCTTAACTACATCTTGAGCCTTAAAACTCTCCCAAAACATGTACATTTTTATTATACAGTTACCTAGAAACATACTAGAGGTCTTGGTCTTCTTCAAAGACCAATTTTAGTGCCCTAAAAGGAGGTTTAGAAGGGGCACGTCGAAGAAGAGGTAATATCCTTTACCGATTATTTCTAACTTCTTTCTTCTTCTACTTCTACTATATGATTTGTTTAATTATTAAATAATAACTCCAGTATAACTTGTATACTGATACTTTATTATGAATATGAAACAACAATATTCTATCTTTTATCCATCCTATGAAAAATTAAATTACCACGCGTGAGTACGTACGACCTACCATCTCCACGCCGTGGTGTATTTTTTTTCATCACCAACATACATGGATGGGTATAATGATGGAAGAAATAACTATATATGATTATTGTAAAATTATATTTATTCTTAAATATTATACACATCAATACAATTCCATAATCATGGGAATTATATCGTCGCTCGTGCGTAGGTATGACCTACCGTCTTCATGATGTGATGTGATTCATTCTACATGATCTTCATTGAAGAATGATTATATAAATGAATTGAATGAATCAATATGATATATATTATACTAATAAAATTATTTAAATGATATAAAAATAACCTAAAAAATATGAATATGAATTTATTCGACAAAACATGCATAAGAACATAAAGCAGTTAACACCTGAATAACGAGTAACAATGAAGTTTTACTAATAAACGGATAAGAATATGACAATATATGATATCATAAAAATTACTATGATTATTTAATAAGTAAATGAAATTATTTAAATAATTATACAAGAGTTTTAGATACATACAAAGCATATCATACCTAAGGTAAGGGAAAATCTCGCAATCTCATTTTTATCTGAGATTGTTTATACTTAAGTATTTAATGGAGAATATTTATCGTCCACAACCATGTTTAATAAATATATAATATTATTTATATCCCCCTAAAATTGTTTAAATCCAATTTTATCCACTGGTAAATTTTTATTACAAGATATGAAAGGGATTTTTTTGTCATTTTCGGTACGGGATACTTTTTGACTTTTCAGGCAAAAGTACAAGAAGAATGTTTTTTTTAACTTATACGGCATGAACAAATTTTTACGGTTTCATAATGCCTTTTTTCCACGAATCTTACTCTACAAGATTTCATGATTCTTTTCAACAAAATTATTTTCATTTAAAATTGCATGAAATTTTGAGAAAATAAAATGATTTTGAAGAAGAAAAGATATTTTTCTCAAGAATTCATTTCAAGTGTTTTATCAAAACTATTTTCTATCTAAGATGAAAATAATTAATATGATTATGTTTCAAGTATAATTTACCTAGTATTCACATGTTTTGATTTTGTTTATGGTGAAATTATTTCCATTTTTTTATATTTATTATGCATTTATGGGATGATGTTTATGAAACCCATTTTATTTGTTGGTTTATGATGATTGATTTATGTTATTTTTTGGCACACATAAGAAAGATTTCATTATGAGATGGGTGAGACCTATATCACCCTCCAATTAATTGGGTAAAGATTTATATCTCATGAGATAGACATGGATGGAATGACAATTAAATTCGGTTCAGTATTATAGGGCTGGAACGAGGAGTGAACTCAGTTCAGTAATGGAATTTGTACACAATGATGGTCTTGGAAACGAGCCTTGAAAAATATGAAATGATTTTCTATGATTATGTGTGTATGCCACAAAGTTTTATGTATTATGTTCTTATTATTGGGATTACATTTCACTTCTATGATTTATCCCATGACATGATATTATGATCTCTCATATGCAGGATAATATTTTGAAATGATTGATATATCTTTTGTTTACCCTTACTGAGAATTTGAGCTCACCCTTTTTATGTTTTCTCTTCCCCATGATATAAATAATGGTTTTAGGTTGGAAAAAAAGGGAATATCACTATGAGAGATGTTGAAGATCTTTCACCATAATTAGAATTTTATGTTTTGAGTTTTCAAAGACACTAAACTAACACGGTCTTTGGGCATCTATTTGTGTCATGTATTATGTTTTCGGAAAAAGGAATGTAATGTCCATGTACATAAATCTTGGGTCTCTATAGTTGGTATCAGAGTGAAGATTTAGTGAACCTTTGGAAACTAGGATGCGAATACTTTAGTGAGATCCCTATAGTTATTTCTAAGGTACGTATAGGGAAGTACGTAAGGTTAATTATAAGTATAGGATTATAGTCCTAGAATTATGGTAATTATAATGAATAAACTAGGATTAAACCTAAGATGATAGATATTGAAATTACTCCCCAGGATTATGTTGTTTTCCAAGTACAAATTTTTCCTCTCACACTGTTCTTTTTGGGTTTTAGACAATGGATGAAACCTGAAGGAACCGTGTTAATGATCAATGCAATGGGCAATGCAATGATTGTCCTTCTAAACAACCAAATGTTATGGGATATAGAGTGGAAAATATTATTGCTATTCTTACACAAGATATGAATCATTCTGTACTTCCAAATGAGAAGAGGAGGGAACAACATTCTATTGAGTCCTTCATAAGGAAACACCCACCTTCTTTCAGTGGGTCTTCTGATCCACTTGTTTCTGAACAATGGATCAGTACCATTGAAAATATATTTTCCATCCTTCACTGTGTAGAACATGAAAAGTTAATTTTGGTTGTCTATCATTTAGAAGGTGAAGCAGGCCAGTGGTGGACTCTAATTAAGAATTCAAGGCAGCAAGATGAAATTGAATCCATGGAATGGGAAGAGTTCAAGAACTTATTTTTCAATAATTAATTCCCTCGTATTCTTCAAAAAAATATGGAAAAGGAGTTCGTTGAGTTTAAGAAAAAGGATGATGAATCTATTGGTACATATGAGGCGAATTTTACAAGACTTGCAAGGTATGCTTCTGTCTTTATCATCCAACCTGAAAGTAAAGTTGATCGATTGTTCAGTGGCATAAAACCAAGTCTTCTAAGGACATTAGCTATAAGAGACTTCAGTAGCTATGAAGAGATTGTGTGTTGTGATATCAAGGTAGAACTAGAATTCGGTGTTACATATCTATCTCATGGTTTTGACAAGAAATGAAAGATGGAGTTAAAGGGAAAATCTCAAAACAACGATGAAAAGAAGATAAATGTTTCTTTATGCTCAAAGTGTGGAAAGGAGCATGGTGGAGATTGTCTTAAAGGGACTAGAAAATGTTTTAAGTGTAGAAAATAATTTCATCGAGTAGCTGAGTGACGAAGTAATGGGAAAAAGGTTTCTAATGATGTGAATGGAGAAAAGACTATAGAGAATGCACCACAAACACTTCAATGCTATATGTGCAAGGAAATGGGGCATTGTGTTAACCAATTCCCTAATCAAAGGGTTAATGATGATCGACGTCAACAACCTCTTAAGGAAAAAGACAAAGGGAAGTCACATGCGATCACAATTGGTGATATTGAGTATGAAAATGAAGTGGTGAAATGATTAAGTGTTTATGTAATGGGATTCCAAAATAGTGTTATGGAATCTCTTTTATAGTATTGTGGAATATTGAAATATCTATGTATTGGTTTATTGTGGTTTTAAATAATTATATGGTACCAGTAACCATGAAAAGTGATTGAAATATTTTTGGAAAACACATGACATGCAGGATAAAGAGTTATTTAGATGTTTGATAGTATTAATGACCTTATGAATCATATAAGGAAAAAGTGATATAGTGGTTTGTGTATATATAATTTTTGGTATTTTTGAGTGTGGAAAAGGTTAATTTTGACAGAATGCATGTTTTCACTAAGGTTCTATAGTAATTCATGTTATTATCATGTTTCAAAAGAATACATGATTAAGGTATTCACATGTTTGGAATGTGACCAATAAGATATATCTTATGATATATGGGGGATAAATGATAGTATTTACATGGTTGGTATATGAACTTTATGGTAATTGTTTTTTGGTAATTGTTTTATTTGTACTATGAGATTGGACAGAAGTATTTTGGGTAAGCCTAATGGTTGGAATGGATTTAATTGGACATCATATAGTATTGTTTAAGGATATTTTTTTTATTTTATATATGGAATGTTATAATAGTATAGTTTTAAAATAAGGACAACCTGTAGGGTGGGAGATAACCCGTCGCGTCAAACAAGGTTGCGGGAATCCAACCCAAATCCACTGTACGACAGGCTTGTATTGCCTACCACTGGCCTACAGGAAGTCCCTAGTTAGTAAAAATTAGTTTTATTTTATTAATCGGTATGACAGATGAAGTATAAGTCCATTTTCTGAACCATATATGATTATCTCACCATAGATGGACTTACGTATATTTAATAACTTATCTTATCATTTTTGTGAGAGAGATAGATGTAACGAACTATCATTCTATCACACGATCTGATAAAACTTCAATAATGACAAATTCAACTTCATTTCTTTAAAAAAGAGATGAAGTGGAAATTGTTCAAGGCACGAACAACAGTGAAATTGTACCAAAATAAAGAAGTATTTATGAAAAGTTATGAAACTTTTGGGAAAGGATCTTAAAAACCAAAAATGTTATCCTAGTAATTTATTATCTGATGATTCAGATGGTCCCTTAAATCATCGTAGATTTATTTATTTCTAGTAGTTAACTTTCTCGAAACCTTATTATTTATCCCTATCCATCAGAACATGATCATAAGATTTCTCTTACATATACATATTTTCACTTCCCCACCTAAGTTCTCCCATTTGGAAACCTAGTGATGAGTTACTTTGGGTAACCGTTATGTTTCTAAGTTTCCTTTTTAAAATGATGTTTTAGTATTCCTTTTTACGATGTGGGTTTCTATGAAAGAAACTTTTTAGTAGAAAACCATTTATAACACCGACAAATTTTGAGGGCGAAATTCATTTTAAGGGGGTAGAATGTAACACCCCGAGATTTTATGAGATAAATTCATTTTAATTTCTTTGAAGTATTGTGTTGTACTCTACACCAAGATTATCTTGCACTGTACACAACACCGTATTATGTTGCAGTATACACAACAATATACTTGGCTTGTGTTGCATAAAATTTCAAGTTATATTGATAAAATTCATTTCATACAACACTGAGTATAGATTTTGTTCAATGTATAAATGAACTATGTTTGGATTATGTTATACGCAACACCAAAGGAATCTTTCACTACACACAACACTAACATGACTTGCATTACAGGCAAGAGAGACCTTCTTCGATAGCTTGCGTGGTACGCAATACCAAGTTTCAATAAACAAAGATATATTATTATAATATTATTATGAACTATCCATTATGAATATTATTAAAAAAATATTAATTTTATAATATTATCATTCATCTTACACATTTTCTGATAAAATAAGTATTTTTCAAAAAATGCAGTTTTACCGCCTTTTGATGGCGCACCCAATTTAAATAGATTTTTTGACATATTTATAAGTTAAATTTGAAAAAATAAACATATAATTTGAAATCAGGATATAAAAAATTTACTTTGGATATTTTGTTTAATATTTTTCTGATAACTTTCATATTTTGATGAATAGTAAAGATATGCTAAATTTTAATTAAAAAAAACTTTTATCATCACGATAATTTATATGGTTAAATTATAATATTAAATGGTTTTAATGTATAAATAGAATATATTTTTACCATTTAATATAATTTATTTCATTATCATTAATTTTACATTGAATTCATAGGTAAAAACATTTCAATCTTTTGCAATGTTTTAAACAAAAACCCATTTTTTCGACAACGGGATAAATTTTAAATAAATTACTGAAACTTTTTTTATCTTGAATTTGGAAACATGGATTCAATATTTTGAATCATTAGGTCCAAATTATGTTAATATTCTACTTTTATTTTTGGGCATTATGAATAGTAACTACGGTAAATTTTATTTACCATAGTTAAAGGTTAATCGGGTAATTAAGGGTAAAAATAATATTATAAAATCACCCTAAAAATTGTATTAATATAATTGGATGATTATATTTCGTCCTAAAACATACTTGGGTTTAAATGGTATCTACTGGAACCCACTAGGATGAGATTAAGTCATTTAATTTATTTTATTTAAAGAAAAGTGAAATATGTCTCACTCAAACATTAATAATTAAATTATTTTTAATATAAGGGTATAAAAAATATAAATTCTATTATAAATACTGATTTGAAAGCTAATTGTTTTTTTTATATTGGTAATTTATTTGTAATTTTTATGAAATATATAATTACCTTAACATCTTATACATTAATGATGCAGAAATTATATATTTAGTGAGAAAGCAATAATATAGTTTTTATTAAAATAATAATACCCATAAAAGGCCCAAATACTTGACCAAACCATATTGGTCGAGTATATATAAACCATAAGCATCTAATAGTCCACTTTTTGACCATTTGGAGTCTTATAAAAGAGATTATGACACTTATATTATTTTATTTTAAATGAGGTCAAAGTTTTCACCTTCATAATTTAATAAATATAACATTTTAAAAGTAGGGTCTTTTAGAACATAAATTAGAATAAAAGTATTATTATGAAATATATTAGATTTATAATCATAAAACTATTTTATTATAAATTTTTATACAAGAAATAATTATATTAAATAATTATACAAAAATGTTGTAGTAATTATTATTTTAAGAGAAATATAAAATTAATGGTTTTAAAAATATTAAAATAAAAATTATATGATCTAATTAATGTGATAAAATAATTTTTTATATTAATATTACATTATAGGAATCTATTAAATATTCTGGTTCGAATCTATCTTCTGTGTGGATTTTATTTAAATTCAAATAAATGAATGGTGTCAAAATTGACACTATTGATATTTTATAAAAATAACATATTATTAAATTGTTTTAAAATCACAAAAAAATTTAAAAATTAAAAATTGAAATTTAGATGCTCTAAAATGTCATAAATTATCCAATTATGGAAAATTTACAACCCATAAGTAAGTATTTATAACCATTTAAAATTTAGAATATTATTACCAAAAATAAATTTAAATAGATTAAATAAGGATAAATTAAAATGATATGATTTAAAATAAAATAAAAACATATATAAATTTTATTTATTGATGATATTAGAACCCTATATCATCTCATATTTGAAGTTGAGTCATTTCAGAGGTTTTTATGTGGGGTTTGAGTTTATAATAAATTAATATTTTTGTGGTTTCCAAAAGTACCCCTCTCCTCTCTTATAAAAGGGAACCTCATCCCTCTACTCTTCACTCCATTTTGAGCCTTAAAACTCTCCAAAACAATATCCATTTCCCTTATACACTTCCCTAGAAACATACTATAGGTATTGGTCTTCTTAAAAGACCAATTTTAGTGCCATAAGAGGAGGTTTAGAAGAGGCGCGTCGAAGAAGAGGTAATATCCTTTACCGATTCTTTCTAACTTATTTCTTCTTCTACTTACTCTATATGATTTGTTTCATTATTAAGTAATAAATAAAGTATCACTTGTATACTGATATTTTATTATTAATATGAAACAACCATATTCCATCTTCTATCTATCCTATGAAAAATGAAATCACCACGCATGTGTACGTACAGCCTACCGTCTCCACACCATGGTGTACTCTTTTTTTCATCCCCAACATACTTGGAGGGGTATAATGATTTAAGAAATAACTATATATGATTATTGTTAAATGATATTTATTATGAAATACTATACACTTCAATACAATTCCACAATCATGTGATCAACCCTTTTTGGCCATGTGAGAGAGGGATAGATTGGGGGACATCACAAAGTGGTATCAAAGGAGTAGGTTTTGTTTTATTTTTCCTTCCTATTTAAGAAAGGTAGGAAAGAGAGTATGATGTTTCAATACCTAGTAATGATCTTGTACATGGGAGTAGCTAAGCCATATATGGGGGAAATCTATGTACCTAGGGATGGGAATTGCTATTTGTGATGATTTCTTATTACAGTTGTTGTTATTTCACCTTGGGTGATTCACATGTTATGTGAGGTTATTATTTTATGATGATGATACATGTTGAGAATCATAATAATGGCTAGGTATATTGAAATATGAGAATACATGAATCCTAATAGTCATATAGAAATATATTGACATGCATTTTTCATGATTGGGACATATATTTTTTTTATGTTATATATATTTGCCTGTTGAACTATGATATGAGATATTTGTTTCACTAGATAAATAAAATAGGTTTTCGTGTCATGCTAAAATACTTGAAATCCATGTCTAGAGATACTAAGAGTGAGTGGTTCTCTATTGTAGTCACATGTTTAGGTTGACCTTGTTGCTAGCCAGTTCTCTAAGGTGTAAATATTTCTTGTGGAGAAAATGAATCCTCATCATTTTTGACTAGAGTGTCAAGAGAATGGAAATTAGCATTCTCCTAACATATATGAACCCGCGCTTCGTGTAGTTCATGAGGATCCAATAGATCATACTAATGCCCACATTATTGTAAAATGATATTGATTATGAAATACTATATGCTTCATGGACCTAACAAGCATTGGTCGGATATTCTAGAATAACATGGGCATCAATATGATCTATCTTGGAAAGATTTAAAGATGAAGTTCGTAGTCCATTTCTATCTCTATACCTTCAGGGATGAAAAATATCATGAGTTCATGCATATGACACTTAAAGGCTTGTCATTGATGGACTATGCTGGACATTTTACTGACCTACAATGCTTTTCACCATATTTGGCAGGTGATGAGACCTCTAGGGCGATGCGTTTTCATGATGGCATTCGCTATAAGATCGGATCATAGGTAAACATTTTATGTTTAATAATCATTGAGGATATGATGAACCAGAAACTCATCATGAAAGTGAATATGAGATTGGCCCCAACTATAGGACAAGATGATTCAGAAATTTGATCATGGATTTCTTATTCAATTTTTAAGAATCACCATTTTGATAGTTCCTACCAAGGTAGTAGTGGGAAGAGCAGTCGGGGTAGTGGAAAACCATCTAAAGACCATGTTTCGTAGCAGTTCTATCAGCGTGTAAAGTTCGGTCAAAAGTGAACATAGTGTCCCTACCCCACAGTCGAGTGTCATATATGTGGTAGATTGTGTCATCTATAATGGTTTTTTGAGAAATTTACATAGCAGACCAGTGGTAGAGAATCAAGATAGGCACTGGAGTTAAGAAGGGGAACACCTACTCCTCAGTAGGCTGGTATAAGGAGTTCCATGGGCTGTTCAAGATGAGGCAGGGGATGTGGTACCCTAGTAAATTATCATTAGTACAATGTAATGGAAATAATGTAGGGTAGTCATACTGAAGCCTAGGGTAGAGGAAAAATTCATTTTCACATTATGCAGACTACTTCGACTAACGTTGATACGAGACCATATACCATCAGAGGTACAATTCTTATATCATCTACCTTATCTTGTGTTTTGTTTGATATAGGATCGTCACATTATTTTCTATCATCTCTTTTTTAAAATGGTTTTTCATTGGATGTGGAAGGAATATATGCGGTTTAAACCATTGACACAACATTGGGACTACGGTCATAAATTATCAAACTTTGTAAGTCATGTTCTCTAGAGATTTTTGGTTACCATTTCTTTTGTTTACCATTCATATTAGAAGTGACTGGATTTTAATTGATTCTTGTTATGGATTGGTTAGTTCTATACCAGGATTATAAAGACTATTTTAGGAGGAGATTTAACTAATTTTCCCTAGAAGGAGGTAGCTATTTCCCCCAAGGTTAGTTGGATCTTCAGGCCGGTCATGTAGGACCAAATCAGTGCAGATTGGATTGTCTCATGACTCAAATAGTGGATCTTGATCTAGATGATGTTGGAGTATAGTAGAATTATTTTCCTCCATTTTTAGAACTTTTTTCAAATATATTTTGTTGATTGGTTTTATGGATTATCACCCAAGAGAGAGATCGACTTCACGAATGGATTTTGTGTCAGGAGTATATTTGGTTTCTATCTCGCCTTACAGAATGGAACCAAAATAGATTCGGGAGTTGAAAGTCCAGTTAGAAGATCTAGAATCTAAAGGCTTCATATATCCTAGTACATCTCCTTTGGGTTCTCCAGTTTTATTTTTCAATAAATATTATGGTTCTTTGCACTTATGTGTGAATTATTCTAGGTTGAACTGGATGATGGTCAAGAATAAGTATCATCTTCTACGCATTGATGATATTTTTAATTATCTGAGAGGTGCTAAGATCTTATCCAAGACTTATTTGAGATTAGGTTACCACTAGTTGAGGGTAATACCATCACACATAACTCAGACTACTTTTAAGAGAAAGTATGGCTTGTATGAATACATAATGATATTTTTTGGGTTGACTAATGCACATGAAATATTCATGGCCTTAATGAATAGGATCATTCATCCATTTATAGACCAGTTTGTGGTGGTTTTTGTTGATGATATCTTAGTGTACTCTAAGTCATCAAACGATCATGCTAAAAAACTTGACATTTTTTGAGTATATTTAGAGAGCATCAGCTTTAAGCCAAGATAACCAAATGTAGTTTCTGGATAATAAAGTCCACTTCTTGGTCCTTGTCATCTCAAAGGTTGGATTGTTAGTATACCCAAAAAAAGTAAGAGTCGTGATATCTTGTGAACAACCCAAGAAAATATTCTAAGTCCCAATCTTTCTGGATTTAGTAGGTTATTATTAGTTTTTTATCCAAGATTTATCCCATTTTGAAGCACCAATGTCTGTGATAACCAAGAAAGCGATGAATTTTGTTTTATATGATTCTTGAAAAAGAGATTTTCAGGACCTAAAAGGAAGTATAACCACAACACCTATCCTCACTTTACCTATTCTAGGTAAATCATATACCATGTACTATGACACATCTAGATTTGGACTCTGGGAAGTTATAATACAGGAGGATCGTGTGGTTGCTTATGGCTCCAGGCAGTTGAGACTATATAAGAGGAATTACCCTACTCACAATATAGAGTTATAAGTAGTGGTACATGCCTAGAGTTGTTGGATACACAATCACATTGGTGATTGGTTTGTGGTATACACGGGTCACACGAACCTTGGGTACATATTTTCTTAGTGGGACTTAAACTTTTGACAGAGGAGTTGGGTTGAGTATATACAGTCTCTCAACTTTGAATTAGATTATACACTAGGAAAGGGAAACATCATTACAAACACTTTGAGTGAAAAGACAGTGACATAGGTAGTATGGGAGTCTTATTATGGGTCGCAAATAATGTATCTTTTTGCAGACATGCATCTACATGTTCTAGAGTCTTAGGAATGAATCAATCTGACTTAAAAAACTTTTATACCCATGATTTTGGATCGGAATAAGACCGATAAGTTGTCTATTATAGAGGGATCAGTTTTGAGGGAAGAATTATATAGTGGAGAGACACCATTAGGATGGAATCTTAGTAGTGGAAATTATATTCTTTTATATGGATGAGTATGGGTTCCTACGGGAATCTGCGATGAGCTGTTGAAGGATTTCCATGCATCTATATGGGTAGTTCATTATGGTTTGACAAAGATATATCATGATCTTCATAGATAGTAATGGTGGTCAGGAATGAAGGAGGTGGAAAGATTCATGGCTAGATGCTTCACTTGCTAGTAGGTGAGAGATGATCATTAGAGGCCAGTTGGGATTTTGTATCCTTTACCCATTCCTAAGTGGAAATGGGATGATTTCATGATAGATTTTGTGACAGGATTACCCAAAACAACCCAAAAGAATGATGTTGTATGGGTGATTGTAGATCAACTAACTAATGTATCCTAATTCTTACCTATTAGGGAGAACTTTATAGTTGATGATCAGAGTATTCTTTACGTGCGCGAGGTAGTTCGGTTGCACAGTCACTACTACAGAGAGTGCTTTTATCAGCGCTAGAAAATGATTTCAACAGCACTATAAAAGAACTATTATTCTCAGCGAAGATAAGGGGGTCCCCTTTAACAGTACTAAGAAGTGCTGTTAAAGGGTGTCCTTTATCTTATCTAAAAAATAACTGATAGAGGCCCCCATTATCCACACTATTTTAACGTGGATAAAAGGATTTTTTATCAGCGCTTTAATTAGTGATAATAAATGGTGAATTTATCAGCGTCAAAATAGCATTGATAAAGGCCTAGCTGCCTGTGATGTATTGTTTATATAACAACACACCCACCAGTAGCACCTGTACGAGCACAAAACACACACCACCTATAGAAAACAACACTTGTACAGTACACCCAAGAACAAATCAGCACACACAAAGGTTTGAAAAACAATTCTATATATATTTCAAATAATGTTTTATATAATTACATTTAAAATTATCCAATAAAATGTTAAAAACATTAATGTTTCCTCCTTTGACATCTGTGATCCACTCTAAAAAATGTCCGACCATGTTATTAATTACTGAAAAAATCATCCCAACTCAAGAAAAAGGTCCCACCTACAAAAGAAAACAAATATTATGTTAGTAATACTTTAAAGAAATAAATTAAACATTAATATTAAAGAATGCATTAATAAAATGACAATTTTTAATAAAAAAGACACATTTAGAGTTATAGAGGTTACACAATGCATTGTAATGAGGTGGGGTTGATTCCTACACATCACAAAGGAGTTATGGATCGTTTTCCTAAAATATCTAAACAATCCGAATGGGTTTTCTTGATTTTAGTATGTCCCCTGTTTTTTTACAAAAATTCATATCAAATTTAAATGACATATTTGGATTTATATCGGTCACTTTGTTTGTTTTATTGATGTGTGGTTGATTCCTACACGTCAAAAACAAACCATGGATCACTGTACTAAAGTATCAAAACAATCCCAATGATTTTGCCCAGTTTTGGTATGACAGTTGTGTTTTTTTACTAAAATATCATTTAAAACCGAAAACACCCATTTGAGTCATACCGGTCATATCATGTGTCATTTTGAGGTGAGAATATTTCATACACGTCACAAAGGAATTGAAAATCACTCTCCTAAATTATGAATACAATCAGAGGGTGTTTTATTGGTTTTCAGTGAGTGAAACGTTTTGAGCTAAAATTTCAATTTTAAACTGATAATGAACACTTTTAGTCATACTGGTCACACTGTGTATTAGATTGAGGTGAGTTTAATTCCTATGCATCAAAAATGACTCATGGATCATTTTATTAAAGTATTAAAATAATAAGAAAGTGTTTCCTTGGTTTTTAGTATGTCACTTCATCTTTTTTACTTAAATTAATGTGAATTTTAAATAAAAAAATATTTTGTATTTATATTGGTCTCATCATTCATCATATGGAGGTGTGGTTGATTCCTACATGTCACAAATGACTCATGGATCATTTTCTTAATGTATCAAAACAATCCAAATGTGTTTTCTCAGTTTTCAGTATGGTAGTTGTGTTTTTTACTAAAATATCATTTCAAACCTAAAACACACTTTTTGAGTCATACCAGTCACATCGTACATCAATTTTTTGTGATACTACTTCATACACATAAGAATGGACTTAAAAATCATTGTACTATATTATGATGAAAATCAGAAAATGTTTACTTGGTTTTTAGTGAGTGACACCTTTTGAGCTAAAATGTTAATTTTAAACTGATAATAGACACTTTTAGTCATACCAGTCACACTGTACGTCGGATTGAGGTGCGGTTGATTACTACACATCAAAAATGACTCATGTATCATTATTCTAAATTATTAAAACAATATGAATGCGTTTTCTTGGTTTTTAGAATGTCAGTTGTTCCTTTTACTTAAATGAATGTCAATTTTAAATAAAAAGACACATTTTGATTTATAGCAGTCACATCGTGCATTGTATTGATGTGGGGTTGATTCCTATATATAAAAAATAACTCATGGATCATTTTACTAAATTATAAAGACAATTTTATTTCATTTACTCTATTTTTAGTATGCTATTTGTGTTTTTTTACTAAAATTAATGTCAACGTTAAATAAAAAGATCCACTTTGAGTCATATCGATCACACTGTGCATCATATTGAGGTTTGGTTGATTCCTAAATGTTCAAACTACTTATATATCATTGTACTAAAGTATCAAAATAATCTGAATGCATTTGATTAGTTTTTAGTTTTCCAATTGTGTTTTTTTACTAAACTATCATTTCAAACTGGAACCACGTATTTTGAGTCATACCAATCACATCGCGTGTCAGTTTTACATGATACTTATTAATACACATCCCAAAGAACTTATGAATCATTTTCCAAAATTCTGAAGACAATCAGAGTGAGTTTTCTTGGTTTTCATTGAGTGACACTTTTTGAGCTAAGATGTCAGTTTTAATATGATAATGGAGACTTTTAGTCATATCAGTCACATCATTCGTCGGATTGAGGTGTGGTTGATTCCTAAAAGTCGCAAATGACTGGTGGCTCATTGCCCTAATGTATTAAAACAATAAGAATGTGTTTTCCCAGTTTTTAGTATGTCACATGTTCTTTTTTCTAAATTTATTGTTAATTTATTATAAAAATACAAATTTAAAGTCATAATGGTAACAAAATTTGTAGGATATAGGTGCAGTTTATTCCTACACATCACAAATGACTTATAGATCGTTTTCCGGAATTATCAAAATAATCATGAGGTGTTTTCTTAGTTTTCAGTATGAAACTTGTTCTTTTTAATAACAATACTCACAATTTTAAATACAAATAGACACTTCGAGTCATACCGGTCACATATTCATGTTATTTTTGTACAGTCTTCCAATATGTATGTTTCCAATTCGTTTCGAAACAAATCTATCTCATCTTGTGAATGCGATTATTTTCAAAAATCAAGGTTGTACTAAAAAAATATAAATACAAAAAGGATTAATAAATATTTTAAATGAAATAGTAATTATCTTCGAAGATACCTCTTCTGGGATGTTTGTTTGATCATTGAATAAGATATCTTTAATAAATTTACAAACCTAATAACCATAATCTCTATCTTTTGTTTTTTCAGACACTACAGAATCATTGAGAAAAATAAGTAATTTTTTTCTATGTGTTTGGATAGTGAAATATTATTATATAGACCATGATTTATATCCAGCCATTGTATATGTGATGTTTATTTATCTTTTCCCCTATCCTCATTCCATGATGTAAATGATATTCACACACTTCCCTATCATAACAGAATCCTCATTAAAAGATAATATAAATTATACAACCAGATGTTTAGTTCTAAAATACTGGATGTAGTGTATTACAAATTGAAAAACACCATCATTTGTTGTCAGTTTTTTGGATATCCATGCATTGAATCCAAGAAGTAAATCTTTGGCGTATCCAAATTGACCGCAATGAGAATCCAATGCTTCCTAAAAACACAAAAAGGAGTAAGTAATAAAATAAAATAAAATAAAATTGATATGATTAAATTGTACAGTTTTACCCCTACATCATTGGTATTAAGAAGAGTCTGTCATCCATATTATTACTATTAAATGATTTGAATAGGCCTGCCACTATTTCACCCTCTTTCTTAGATTCTATATCTGTTTGTTCTGTAGAGTTGACTTGATGACTAACGAGTCCAAATTTTTTTTCATGGGGAAATTCCTTCAATTGTTTTTCATATATACGCTTGAGAAAAATATGAAATGTTTTTACTCATAATTATTATAGTATATCCGATTTTGGAAAATAAAATCATGAAAACATACCTCATGTGTACATTTATAACTGAGCTACCTAACAAATCATGCTTGAGGATCTCACTTACATTGTCAACACCAATGAAATATGAATCTTCCCCTATATACATAATTTTATCAAAAATAATTGTGTGAAAAATACCACCTGTCAACTTTGTATTCACATGAGCCTGTAATGATAATAAATGTGGATATAGAATGAGGAGGTTTAAGGTGATTTCAATAGATCATTGTGATTTCTCGGTTGATCCTTGAGATGGTTTTGAGTCGGTCTTTATTTTCACCCACTTCCTTGTTCCTGTATGTAATAACATTCACCGGTTCAGTCCTTTTTTCATTAAATGTTAAAGTTTTATCTTGAAAAATAAATTGTAAATGAATAAGTCCTTGTTGACATGTTTTTTTACAAGCTGTGACGACCATGCGATGAATGTTCCAAGTGCTTGTTCAACCTTATGAATATATTCATCATCAATTGGAATAGGTATCTCGGAGCTCAGCTCATAAGCAATATTAATCAACACTTTGACATGCCCTACTAAAGGCGGTGATGTATGTTCATATGAACTTATATCGAATGATGTCTTCTAAGATCGGTACTTATGTTGTCGGGGTAGAAATATGTGATGTCCTAGAAACATAGTTTTCAATGAACGTTTCAACCTAATTCACTGTGTACCTTTTTCGACGATAGTACACCCATGAATTCCTTTAATGTTATATCCTAAAAAATTCACAAAATTAGGAAAGTCATTTATTGTTCCATACAACATGGCACTCAATGTGAAATATTCATTTCTATAAGCATCATACAATGTAACACCTGAATCCCACAATAATTTCAAATCCCCGATCAATGGATCCAAATAAATATCAATATCATTACCCGGTTGTTTCAGTCCTAATGTAAGCATAGATAGCCTGATGTGTTTTTTTTTCATGCATAACCATGGTGGAAATTAATAATTTACAAACATAACAGGCCTTTTACTATGAGTACTGCATTGAAAACCAAAAGGATTCACTCCATCTGTAGATAATGCAAGATAAAGGTTTCTCGGCTCATTTAAAAAATCAAGATACTCATGATTGGTTCTCTTCCACTGAGGAGAGTCTGTCGGGTGACATAGTTTTCCATGTTCATTTATTTTGTCTGCATGCCACATCAGTTTCCCTATGGTCTCCTCACTTCTATATATGCACATGAACCTTGGAATGATTGGAAAGTACCATACAAATATTTTAGGACCAGATTCATCTTTCTTGTATCAAGAATACCCACACTTTTGGAATTATATAATGTTGGAACCACTTTGTGTATAGGTTTGTATTTGTTGTCAATAGTTGTCAGTGGAATATCAAAATGAAAGAGATCAAGAAGTACTTCAATAAAATGGAGTAATGGAAGCTCACAATGAGGGAGATCATGAAGTACTCCGATGAAGTAGAGGAGTAGTGATTCAGACGATTGTTGTGCTGATCGTAAGTTCAAAGAACATGTGTCAAAGGTGATACATTTTTTACATCAATGAAGAATGTGAGGAGTAATCCATCCAAGGATGATTAAAGCAGGATGGTGTTTTTGGATGAAGACCATGCAATTCCTCATTATTGCATGAGAACAATGGGTTATGATGAAGACCATGCAATTACTCATGATTGCATGAGAACCATGCTAGAGACTTCCTTGATGGATTGAATCACATGGTTTGCATGAAGTTTATCATGACGGTTGATGAAGGAGGAAATGTGCCAATGAGTTGACTTATGAAATGGCCATGCACATAAAATTGTCATAGAAGATGATGGTACTAAAGTTGTTCCATCAAAGAATACATATCACAATAGTGGAGTTTGTGATAAAATCAAAAGAGTTGCTTAAGGATACAGATCACCAAGAAGAAGTGCTGTTGAGGTGATTGTGCTTGTCGACAAAGCAAACAAACGATATAAAAATTTGTTGAAAAAGGAGACTCCATGGTGACATGTTGAGTTCAAGAGTTTTGGTCAACGATCTATGTTTGATTCAGGAACATCGACAGAGGAATGGATGATCTGGAGGCGGTACAAAAAGAGCAGATACAAGGTGGCGCCGTTTTCCAGTGTTTGCCAAATTTCAGGGCCTCAAAATCAACAAATGAAGAAGAGTGATTTTGGAAAAGGGAATTGCGCGCCATACTCTTGGAGGATAGGAATCTTGCGCGCCATATGTTTTTGAAGATCAGAGCATCAAAATATGGCAAAGGGATAGGGGTCGCGCACGTTTTGGTGAGGTCACGTAGGTGAATTATGTGTCGGGAAGAGACTTGCGCGCCGATGCCTTGAATGCATTATAACTTGCGTGCCTATAGTTTTTTGAGATCAGAAGATCCAAATTTGGCAAAGGCAAGATGTTCGCACAAGTTTGGATGTTGACCGCGCAAGTGCCTAGCAGGGGTTGAGACTTGCGCGCCGATGAATGACTTGCGCGCCGCCGCACAGGGGGTCTAGTTTGCCTATAAATACCGGACCACCCCTCCTCATTTCGAACGGAGCTCAAGACTTTGAGATTGTTAGAGCTCTCGTCGCGCAGGTGGTTGAACCGCGCAAGTGGTAGTTGGGTCGCGCAAGTAGATGTTGCACGCGGACTGATGGTTGAGCACCCCAGGTGATTTGGGAAAGGAAGGAAGTGAGTCGCGCAGGTTTGAAGTTCAAGAAGGCAGAGTCGCGCAGGTGCTTTGGAGACACTTGCGTGCCAGGTTATACTTGCGCGCCTAAGACTTGCGCGCCAGATGGAGACTTGTGCGCCGGGCTTGAAAAGGAGAGCCAAATATTGTTGAAGCACGCCCTCCTTTCTGGAGCTGCACAAGAGCTAATGATTGCCTGATACTTTCAGTGCAAAGAGAGATTGAAGAAGAAATCTAAATGATACATGCATGATCTCATGCATACATGGAGAACTGATTCTGACAACGTCGAGTAAGCTGAGATTCATTAAGTAAGCAATCACATCAGTGATTGTGATTCCGGAAAACGAAGACAAGGGGATCTAGTGCATTCAGTCATTGCACTAAAGAAGAAAGATTGAACTATAAAGAGCATCAACTCTGAACCCTGATGCAAGAAAAGTCTCATGCTGAACAGGTGATAAAGAACATCAATGCACATTTATTGAAGATACCTTCACGTCTATAAACTGAGTGAGACTTCACCAATGGCAGTGAGCCAGGGGGAGTCAACGGGGGTGACCCGAGGGACGCAATGAGCTATCCCTGAATAATTGTAAAGGCAGTGAGCCTGGGACAGAGTGTCTGTACCCGAAGATTTGTAATCCGCAGCTAGTGAAGCATAGTGGATTTAGGTACGACCGACAACCTGTCGGCGTATGCTCCTTGGACGTAGCCTTTAGTGGTGAACCAAGTAAAAATAGCTGTGTCATCTCTCTACATGTGAATGTTTAGTTGCTGTTTATATCAATCAAACAAGTTTAAGTAGTTCCTACCAACGTGGGAACAAGATCCACAACTAAAAGAAGAAAAAGTTACCACCCTGATTCACCCCTCCCCTCTCAGGGTGTCCCGGGGTCCTACAAGTGGTATCAGAGGGAAAGGTTAACGTATGTTGGATATTCTCCAGTAATTCTATTGAGAAGAGGATTTGAGTTTCCTTCCTAGAGTCAACAATGAAGAGCAGTCTTGATAATGACGCAGTTATTTCTG
The DNA here is from genome assembly GCA_963277665.1 of Viscum album. Lineage (NCBI taxonomy): Eukaryota > Viridiplantae > Streptophyta > Magnoliopsida > Santalales > Viscaceae > Viscum > Viscum album. The sequence continues at coordinate 840,626,390 of OY728167.1, forward strand.
AGCAGAAATCTATATCCACCAAGACTTTGACAAATAGGAAAAAGAAAGAGAAGAAGATGATGAAGAATTCCCCCACATCCAAAGAAGATGCAGTGTCTTGTTCTCCATGCCATTCCAATAATAAAGAAACATTAGGCTTGGAAAGTATCAAGCAGGTGGCTCAAAACTCATCCAGAGGAAAGGATGATACCCCTAATTCAGGCTTTCAGGAAAAACTCAGAATATATCTACATGATATTCTAGAAGAAAGGGTTGCTATTATTTTTAGCCTATTCCAATCTATACAGGTTGAGATCAATCGATTAGAAAGGGAAGCTGACAACATGGAAAAGGGGTTGGAAAGAAAAGTTATGGAAAGTATGAAGCTCATCAAATGGTTGAAAGTGTTTGAAGAAGAAGAGGAAGTCAATAATACTTTAAAAGAAAGGATCCATGCACTTGAAGCTAGGCTGAAGAAGAGCAATGAAGTCAAGAATTTTTGTTTGGAAGAAACTTCCATTAAATTCAGGGAACTTGACTCTTTGTTACAAAACAATGTTAAGATGCATGAAGATGAGGTTGAAAGGTTGAAGAAGACTTGTGACGATAAGATGATCACGATTGAAGATCAGAAGATCATCCTCAATATTATGGGTCAAAAATTGGAAGCTCAGTTGACCAAGATTGAGAACACACATATTGAGACTTCACAAAAGAATGAAATGAGTGATGCTTGCACTCAATGTTCGTTGGAGGAGTCTAAAGCTGAAATGCCTCCAACATGTGATAAGAAGATTATGATAACTCTTGATTATCCACATCAAGAATCAGTTGCTGCTGGTACTCAATGCTCACTGGAGGATTCTATTGTCAAAAGGCCTCCAACATGTGATAAGAAGATCATGACTTCATGCTTTGATATATCACAAGCAACTAAGAAATTGAAGGTACCATCCAAACCATCTTGTACTCATATTTATAAATACACTCCTACAATCAGTGCAGGTGGGAAGAAAAGTTCTAAACAAGTATGGATGAGGAAAGGTGAGAAGAAGAAACCTACTACCATGGCTAGGGTGGATGGGAATAAAAAGGAGGAAGTGAGTTCCTCAAATAGAGCACAAAAATTAAGAAGATGGCCCAACAACTTAATACAGAAGACACAAAGAAGAAAAGATTTGTGGGTCAATGTTGGTGCTACAACAGATTTGGGCACTGTGCACTGGATTGTCTTTATAATCCCATACATGGAAAAGCACAGAGAATGCCTATATCAAAGAGAAGGAAGCCAGAGAAAAAGAAGCAACATCAGCAGGTCCAGAAGCATCTATTTACTGCAAACAGATTTGGAATTCTTGATAACATCTGTGATGTATGCAATGGCAGCGGTCACAATGCAGGCACATGTCCATATCAACATGCTTTCACTGTTAAAAAGAAAATAATACCTCTGATGCCTTCAAAGAATGAAGAAGCTACCTTGGGGAGAAATCAGAAGAATGTTGTGAACACACATTTCCCCAAGAAGATCTCAAGTAGGGAAGCTGAGAAGACTCAGGATTTTAGATCCATGAAATTGAAGGGTCATTCATCCAAAAGAAACACTAAGTGGGATGAATCTCGGATGAACCCATGTGGAAGACCTAAACCAGCTGCAAAAGTTCCAAATGATATATTGGTCATCTGGCCAGAATATTTGAAAAGAATAAGGAAACTTGAAGATGAGAAGTCCAAGGCTGGTGAAAAAGGAAAAGAAAAACTTTCACATGATGTAGACACAGTGTAGGAGAGATTGCAAACAAATAGAAACACACGTGTCAAAGAAGTTCTGTGTGAGAGATGCAAGAAGTATGGTCACATTGCAAAAGGTTTCCTAACCTTAATACCAGAGCAAGAATCAATCCTTAAGAGGAGTAAGAATGTATCATTCATGATGGCTGCTAAGCAGAACAATTCTCCACACAAAGCAGAAGAGAATGTGAACAGAGCCATGCCACACTGACAGATGTCAGAACATATGTTCAAATGTTCAGGCATGAAGACTGGAGTGAACAGAGGAACTTGGTTGAGAAAAGAACCTCAACCAAGCAAGTCTTCTTGATGAAGCAAGAAGGAACCACCTTATTCCCGTAATCATTTGTGTATTGTATTTGTGCTAATAATGCAGGGAATTGAAAGTGAAGCATGCTCTCAGGGGGAGAACCTGAGAAGTAGTGAATACTGTCAACTCTTGATAGCCAAGCTGAAGAAGTTTCCATCTATAGTAGATTCTTCAATTGATATTCAAAGATTATGATGATGAAGGATCACTCTTGATGAAGATGATGAGGAGTGTTTCCCTTAAGGGGGATAAGAATGAAGAAGCTTCCATAATCACTGTTTCAATCAATATCAACTCCAGCTGGACTCAAAAGCAGTTACTCTGTGAATTTCTTAAAGAACACGTCAATGGAGAAGGAGTTTTAGTTTGATTATTCCCTATCATAGTTGTTCTTCTTCTACCTGGAATTAAAGTGGTAAACCCTTGAAGACAAGATACATGAGTTATCATCTCATGTTGGTATCATGATCTGTGGATAATGGACAACCTTGTTGACTTAATCAAATCCTCTTGTTTTCTACATCGAGCGTTGCTCAAGTAGACTTAGAGTGAAATGATTAATGAAACATTGCTTATGTGTGGATTGATACCCTCCATATCATGTGCTTTGTATTTCTTGTCAATAAGGGGGAGAGAATGTGAAATGAACGTTTGAAAAGAAAAGTTGATGAATAGAAGATTCTCATTTTGACATTGACAAATTCATTTCAGAAGATGTATAAGGTATTGACAACAAAATACAAAGGGGGAGATTATTGGAACCACTTTGTGTATAGGTTTGTATTTGTTGTCAATAGTTGTCAGTGGAATATCAAAATGAAAGAGATCAAGAAGTACTCCAATAAAATGGAGGAATGGAAGCTCACAATGAGGGAGATCATGAAGTACTCCGATGAAGTAGAGGAGTAGTGATTCAGACGATTGTTGTGCTGATCGTAAGTTCAAAGAACATGTGTCAAAGGTGATACATTGTTTACAAAAATGAAGAATGTGAGGAGTAATCCATCCAAGGATGATTAAAGCAGGATGGTGTTTTTGGATGAAGACCATGCAATTCCTCATTATTTCATGAGAACAATGGGTGTTGATGAAGACCATGCAATTACTCATGATTGCATGAGAACCATGCTAGAGACTTCCTTGATGGATTGAATCACACGGTTTGCATGAAGTTGATCATGACGGTTGATGAAGGAGGCAATGTGCCAATGAGTTGACTTATGAAATGGCCATGCACATCACATTGTCATAGAAGATGATGTTAATAAATTTGTTCCTTCAAAGAATACATATCACAATAGTGGAGTTTGTGATAAAAGCAAAAGAGTTGCTTAAGGATACAGATCACCAAGAAGAAGTGCTGTTGAGGTGATCGTGCTTGTCGACAAAGCAAACAAACGACATAAAAATTTGTTGACAAAGGAGACTCCATGGTGACATGTTGAGTTCAAGAGTTGTGGTCAACGATCTATGTTTGATTCAAGAACATCGACAGAGGAATGGATGATCTGGAGGCGGTACAAAAAGAGCAGATACAAGGTGGCGCCGTTTTCCAGTGTTTGCCAAATTTCAGGGCCTCAAAATCATCAAATGAAGAAGAGTGATTTTGGAAAAGGGACTTGCGCGCCATACTCTTGGAGGATAAGAATCTTGCGCGCCATATGTTTTTGAAGATCAGAGCATCAAAATATGGCAAAGGGATAGGGTTCGCGCAAGTTTTGGTGAGGTCACGCAGGTGAATTGTGTGTCAGGAGGAGACTTGCGCGCCGATGCCTTGAATGCATTATAACTTGTGCGCCTATAGTTTTTCGAGATCAGAAGATCCAAATTTGGCAAAGGCAAGATGCTCGCGCAAGTTTGGATGTTGATCGCGCAAGTTCCTAGCAGGGGCCGAGACTTGCGCGCCGATGGATGACTTGCGCGCCGCCGCGCAGGGGGTCCAGTTTGCCTATAAATACTGGACCACCCCTCCTCATTTCAAACGGAGCTCAAGACTTTGATATTGTTAGAGCTCTCGTCACGCAGGTGGTTGAACCGTGCAAGTGGTAGTTGGGTCGCGCAAGTATATGTTGCGCGCCGACTGATGGTTGAGCACCCTAGGTGATTTGGGAAAGGAAGAAAGTGAGTCGCGCAGGTTTGAAGTTCAAGAAGGCAGAGTCGTGCAGGTGCTTTGGAGACACTTGCGCGCCAGGTTATACTTGCGCGCCTAAGACTTGCGTGCCAGATGGAGACTTGCCCACCGGGCTTGAAAAGGAGAGCCAAATATTGTTGAAGCACGCCCTCCTTTCTGGAGCTGCACAAGAGCTAATGATTGCCTGATACTTTCGGTGCAAAGCGAGATTGAAGAAGAAATCTAAATGATACATGCATGATCTCATGCATACATGGAGAACTGATTCTGACAATGTCGAGTAAGCTGAGATTCATTAAGTAAGCAATCACATCAGTGATTGTGATTCAGGAAAACGAAGACAAGGGAATCTAGTGCATTCAGTCATTGCACTAAAGAAGAAAGATTGAACAATAAAGAGCATCAACTCTGAACCCTGATGCAAGCAAAGTCTCATGCTGAACATGAGACAAAGAACATAAATGCACATTTATTGAAGAGACCTTCATGTCTATAAACTGAGTGAGACTTCACCAATGGCAGTGAGCCAGGGGGAGTCAACGGGAGTGACCCGAGGGACGCAGTGAGCTATCCCTGAATAATTGTAAAGGCAGTAAGCCTGGGACAGAGTGTCTGTACTCGAAGATTTGTAATCCGCAGCTAGTGAAGCATAGTGGATTTAGGTATGACCGACAACCTGTCGGCGTATGCTCCTTGGACGTAGCCCTTAGTGGTGAACCAAGTAAAAATAGTTGTGTCATCTCTCTGCATGTGAATGTTTAATTGCTGTTTATATCAATCATACAGGTTTAAGTAGTTCCTACCAACGTGGGAACAAGATTCACAACTAAAAGAAGAAAAAGTTGCCACCCTGATTCACCCCTCCCCTCTCAGGGTGTCCCGGGGTCCTACATATAAGTGATTTGTGGTCCTTGTGAAATAGTATATAGTCATTCGGGAAGTTGTGTATTCATTAAAAAATCATACACATCAAACGTAGCATTCATTTGGAACTGTATGTTCGGATTGAGAGCTCATTATCTTCTGGGATTATGTCATTCAAGAGATAAAGTGATTTGGTAAAACTAGAGTCACTCCATCCATTTATTAATTTTAAATTATACAGCTTCAATATGGCTGAAAATGCTATATATTTAGTGCAACCACCATAAAAAGGCATCTTCGCACAACTCTCTAACTACTCAAAAAAATTTGGGCAATCACAAAGTTCATCTTCAACTGTCCTTGTCATTTCTCAATATGATCTTCATAATCATTCACATGTGTAATCACATCCTTGATAAGGTCTTCTTTATTTTCCACAATTGTAATCATATCAAATGATCCATAAAACTCAATATTATCCCAGTCACTAGATACATTCATTTTCCCCGTGTTTATTACAAAAATTAAAACTTTGATCTATTCCGTGATAGATCAAGTGTTCTTCCAACACCTCTGGACTAACTTGTCATGAATAACAATGGCATAAACATGGAAAAATAATTTTAGAAGGGTCATATTCATGATAATTTTCAAACTTTATGAACTCTTTCACTCCATCTTTATACTCTCTTGTTAAACGATTGGAATCCATCTGGTATTTATTCATATCCATCCTATTTGATTTGGTGATATTAGTATTTAACAAAATAAATACATAGAATATTATATTGATATAATTTAAGGGTTTTCCTAATTCTATAAAAATCTAAACTTAAATTATTATGAAAAAACTAAAGTTCAAATATCCTTTGAAAACTATTTAAAAAATCAAACTTGAAATCCCATTAAAAAAACCAACCATTTACACAAATTCCTCTTTAAAATAATACACCCTTTTGAAAATAAATCAATCAATTCCAAACACTCTTTCACAAAACCACAATTCATATTTTTTAAAGCATTCAAGACAGCTTCATGACCCAAGAATCTTAATCATTTAAAATGAGCGACATCCCTCTAATAAAAATTTCAAAACACTTGAATAATTTTAAAACAACCACTTATTAATTTTTATAAAGACATAGATCTCAATAGATACACTTTATAAAAGATATATTGAAAACACCTCGATTCATCCCAAATCAATTAGTGTTGTATGATTCCATCACATTATTTCAAACTTAGGTGTAATAATAATTTTTTTCAAAAAAATTTGATATTATGCTCCCCACAATTGGATATCCCTTATTCATGTTTCCATTTTCCAGTTATATCAATTATCCTTATCCACAACACTAGATTCCCAATGGATATGTTCTATAGTCAGCGACAACACTCGCAACCATGAAACACTCATGTTCTAGTTTACAACAAACACTGCATTATCCCAATGATCCTTGGATCACACCAAATCAATTAGTTGTACACCCCATGAAAAATGTATATGGCTCTCACATGAAGTACTATTGGTTCCTTCCTTTATAAATACACCTATGAAAATCTATAATCATGAACCCATTACATAATAAAAAATTTCTCAAGTGTCATTCCTTTCACATAATGAATTTCCCTATGCCACTCATCACTAGAAGAAACTATGTTTTTTTCCCGATCCTTTTAAGTACATCATGTATCAAATAAAAATAGGAAAATAAATATGGTACTAAACTAATAGATGATATGATTTTCCATAGTCTATTTTCTAAAATCTTCAAAAATACTTTATAAATGACATTACAAAGACTATTCATTCTAAAATTATTAACTAAACACATATCAGTAACCTATAGAATTCAAGTGATGAGAGTATCATTATAAGTCTCAATAGAATTCTCACCTCTACAAAACTCATTCATGTGGTTAACAACATCATGTCCCAAAATAGTCAATAACCTTTTAAAGAAAAGTTCATAAAGAAAATCTAGGTTTGTTACCTTTTATGGATAAATCAACTTAAATGTCATGACCAATTCATAAAATTGAATATCGATAGTTAATGATTCATTCATATAATTTTTTGAAGTATTAATAAAATAATAATTTATATATTTATACATAAAATTATGCTAAGAAGAAAATATGATTTGATAATCACTTGAATTATATCATTGTTCCCTTTGAGGGGATTCACCATAAAGTGATTATGGGTGGAAGGATTCATTACATGTGTTATTATGATTATTTGACTAGGGTGTCCAAAAACTGTCTCATGTAGTTTTGGATAGGTAGGGCTGACAAAATATATGTTTCCCTTATAACTTAATTTATCCCAATATTAAACAACATCTACATTTCTTATTTTATACTCAGTCATCAAATCATGTAGGGTTTTCTCCACTAACAACATCTAGATTTATTATTTTATACCCAGTCATCAGTTTCACCCTAATTAAACTCCAAATTAAACTTGGTGTATGATACTTCATCAACTCATGTAGGGTTTTCTCCACTAACTCATCACTAAGACAAGACAATGTCACATTGCTTATGATCTAGATATGTGAAAATCCATTTTCTAAAATTTCTTCATCATATGATATTCAATTTCACTCAATACAATTCCATTTCAAGTAAATTTGAACTACATTGCATATAGTTCATCTTAGAAGACATTTAAAATTCTTATAAAGGTCCATTGGATATGTCCTGACACCCCAACCACCAATATTAGACCCATTGAATGACTTCATAAGATTCATACCCCCTTCCTGATAATATAGTAACCTCATCGATATATGGTCTTGAAATATTAGACATTAAACATGGATAAAATATATTTAAATAAAACTACATTCCAATTCAAATAGCATGACTTATTATTTACATTGTTCTCATTCCTTGTTCAAAGGTGTTATAGAACACCTAGATCTTGAGGCCCATTTTGGAAGTAACATCATACCATTCATAATTGGATTATGAAATATGTCCGTAAACTACATACACCCCTTCCTGAGGTTGTTTATACTAATATAGTACACTAATCATTCATGTTGAGTTATCACCTTGCACATACCATTAAATAAACTACCTCACCTTTTCTAGAATAATAACTATAACCATAAACTATGTGAACCTCTCTTAAATGATTTCTACACTAATATTGGGTTCTCTATTCATGAAATGTTTACCTAAAATACATTATTATCTATATCACCACATCTTTTTTATAAAATTTCTATGAAATTAAACACCGGCCTCATTTTGGTCGAAGTTTTTTGATCATAAACATCAGTTTCATTAGTCCATCTTGCATGACCTCAAACTTGAAAAGGAAAGAGACATGGTATTTACCCTATTTAAAACATTCAAATGGAATACTACGAAAAATTCAAGTCCCCACCCACTAGGTATACTCATATCCTAGTTCACAATTTATCATTTTAGAAATAAAGGGATTTGGTATGAAATTGATGGAATTGGAAGATTCATTTTGAACGGATAACTTCCAAAATATTCTTAAAATCCCATTGGTGACAAATGATGGATAAATTTATATCTAGTGTTTTTCATCCCACAAATCAAGGTCTATTGTATTTAGGGTTTATCACCACTCTTAACATCTAAGAATAAGAAGCATATTCTTTATCCATGAAGTTTCGATTATGATGCTCTGATTATTATTGGAGAAGTGGTGGAACTATCATTAACAATAGAAAACAAAATTAAATTGATGTAACGTGTCCATGAAATGTAAAAAGTGATGAAAAAATGTGTGTTGTGGTGATCTCAATTCTAATATCATCAATTAAAAAAACATCATTGGAATCTCACTAGATCCTAGGATGTGAAAATATTAGAAATATATCAGTAGAATCAGAAACCCAAGGGTTACCATCTATACCAACACCATAAACAAAGATATAAGGCTATCACATCCCAAAAACTATAGGTGAAGCAACATGGGAATTACATCACTAACTATATGGGAAAAGAAATAAGGGAATCATGTTTAGTCACTATAACACACAAAATATCAGTAACATAGTTACCTTGAGTTCCTATGGCATAGTAAAAGCAGAGATAAGAAAAAATTTGAACCTGATAAAATTATAAATTGATAATAAAACAAATGCAGTAAACCTCATCACACCTCCAACACCCTCTAAAGAAATATCCACCAATAACATCATACAAGCATGAAATAATATAAATAAATGCTCGAAATAACCTATAGAAAACACTAACCCAAGCGTTTCCTAGTAAGTGTGATAAAATTATAATGGATTTTTTTTAAAAAGTGATAGCATACCCTTTCGGTGGCAGGAGTAGGGTCCGGTGATGGTGACGTTGAGGTAGGCAGTAGTGACAGCGGAAGCATAGGGCTTCACAACAGAGGTGGGGTTCACGGCGGATGAGTAGAGGAGGATCGACATGCGAGTGTTAGAGGTGGAGGTGGGTTCGCAGTAGAGGATCAACGAAAGAGAAGTGTATGAGGGCTCACGGTAGAGGTGGGTTCATGATAGAGGAGGAGTTCGCGGTAGGGGAGGAGGGGTCGGCGGTGGCTGAGATGGGGACGGGGCACAGCAGAGGTCGACAACGCAGGGGTCAGCTTCCGCGAGAGCTTGAGGGGAGCGAGAATAAAAGAGACTGTTAGGGTTTTCTATGAAACCCAGTGAGCCTTTTATCCGTACTAGCTAAAAAGAGTTGATAAAGTATGTTTTATCTGCGCTAAAACAGAATGTGCTGATAAAGATAGGCCTTTATCAATGCTAAACAAGCGTTGATAAAAGGTGTATTTATCAATACTGATAAAGGCACCTTTTATCAGTGCTAAAAAAGAACCGATAAAGATATTATGTTAATAAATTATTTATATTAATATATATATATTTATAAAATTATATATATGATAAATAAATGAATAAATATTTATTTATAATTATAACTACAAATAAATATATATATATCTTTATACTTATAAAATTATAATTTAAATAATTATAAAAGTATAAGAAATATACTTATTATATTTATAATATTAGAATATATATAATAAATATATTAATTATATTTATTTATAAGATTATAGATATATAATACTATATTTGTTCAAATTTTTTAATTATTTATAGGAACATATATTTATTTATAATTATATGAATTTATATTTATTTATAATTATAATTTTAAATGAATATATATATATTTATTTAACTAATTATAAAATTATTAAAAATTAATATTTCTAATTTTTATAATTTTATAGTATATATATATTTAATATATTAATTATACTTTTATAAATATTTAAATGTATCTATATTTAGTTGTAGCTATAAATATAAAGATTTGTATTTATTTATCAATATTTATATATATTTATAAATATATCTATTTAATTATATATAACATTATATATGAAAATAATAAATATATTTTTTAAAAAATAATAACTATTTAAATAAAAAAATATTTATTTATATTCATAACTAATAAATAAATATATATTTATTTGTAATTAAAAATGAAATAAAATAAGTACTTATTTATAGTTTTAAGTATATGTATATATATTTAAATAATTATATAATTATAAAAAATATATTTATAATTTTATAAATATATATAAGTATATTTATTATAATTTTTTAACTATTTAGATATATCTACATTTATTCATAATAAGATTTATTACTATTTGTATTTATTTATAAATATTTGATTATAAATATAAATAATTTATTTATTTATTATAATTTCTTAATTATTTAAATATTTCTATATTCATTAAATAATTATAATTATAAATATTTGTATTTATTATAAATATTTTTATATATTTATCAATATATTTATTTAATTATATTATCACATTATAAGTAGTATAATAAATATATTTATTACAATTTTATAATTATTTACATATATATAGTTATTTATAGGGATAATTACAACTATAAACAAATATATTTATAAATATTTGAATATAATTATAAATAATTAAATATATAAATATATATATTTATAAAATTAAAATATATGTATTTATTATAATTTTATAATTATTTAAATATATATATATATATATAGTTGTAATTATAATTACAAATAAATATATTTTAAAATTATTTATATATAATTAAAATTTAATAACTAAAAATATAATAATTATATTTATTATTTAAATATATTTAATGTAATTTTATAATAATTTTTGAGAACATAATTGTATATATGGGTAACATGAATTAATCATATACCTAGTAAATATACAAAATAAAAAACAAGTCATCAATGGACTACATGAATAATAAGAAAGGGTGTAATGTAAAAATAAACATTATGATACATAAAATATGCATGAATGATCAATATATTTATTGACCAAATTCATTGTAAACAGATATATATATTTAACATTTAATATATATATATATATATATATATATTTAAAAATGTATTTATATATATTAATTATAAATAAAATAAATGTATTAAATATATTGAATATAAAAAATATAAAAATATAATTAATCTAATAGATCTAATAAATCTAAAAAAACATAATTATTTAATCTAATAAATATAATATATATAAATCTATTAAATCTATAATAAATCCAATAAATATAATAAAATCTAATAAATCTAATAAATCTAATCAATCTAATCAATCTAATAAATCTAATAAATCTAATAAATTTAATACATCTAATAAATATATTTATTATTTAATGAAATTTATTATTATCTTATAATTATATATATATATATAATTATAATCTTATAAATGCTTTTTTTAAAGATTATATATAAATTTTTGAATTATTTAAAAAATATATATTAATTATAAACATGAGTTTTTTAGTTAATGTATACAAATAAATATTATTTTTTAATATAAATATAATAACTTTATATAAATTATTAAAAACTTTTATCAGTGCTTTTCTTAGCGTAGATAAAGGATACATATATCAGCGCTTTTATCTAGGGCAGATAAAGCCCCCCTATCAGCACTTTCTGCTTAGCGCTGATAAAACGAGGCGCTTCCCTTGTCCCGTTCTGTGGTAGTGGATGTTCTAAGGATTATCATTTCAGAAAGACATCCTCATTTAAAAACATGTTTCTAGAAGGGTATTTAGAAGGCACTGGGATCACGAGTTCTTTTGAGCACAATCTCTCATCCATAGACTGATGGTCAATCTGAGCAGATTATTCAGATTTTGGAGGATATGTTACAAGCATGTGTTTTAGATTTTTTTTTCATGGGAGAAACATATGGAACTTGCGGATTTTTCATATAATAATAAATTCCATGCATCGATCCAAGTGGAACCTTTTTAGTTTTTGTATGGATGGTCGTGCAGTTAGCCTCTTTGTTGGATGGAGTTAGGCGTATCCGCACTTGTTGGGCCTAGTCTCATGTATGTACATTAAAGAAGATTTAGTTGATCAGACAGAGTTTGGTCACTACACAAAGTAGGCACAAATCATATACTAACTATTAGATATGACCTCTTGAATTAGAGTTTTATCATCATGTTTTCCTCTGGGTTTCACGTAGGTTGGGGCAACGACCTATCATGAAATAGGGAAAGGTAAATCCTAGGTTTGTTGGGCCAGTTGAAATAGTGGCAAGGGTTAGTCCAGTGACATACTGTTTAGCCCTTCCACAGAGGTACAGGTCCATGTATGACATGTTCCACATGTCACAACTACGAAGATATTACCAGACCCTTCCCATGTGATAGTCGTAGCAGACATCAAGCTTTGTGTAGATGTGTCCTTTTAGGAGCATCTGATACGAGTTGTGGATCATAGTGAGAAATATATTTGGGGTCGGACTATAATATTAGATTGAGTGAAACATCAGCACGGAGGAGTTCAAGAGGAGACCTAGGAGAGGGAGTATGATATGAAAACATAGTGGTCAGACTTGTTTGCTAGGACCTCACAGTAATGCTTAGAGCAGCTTGGGGATGAGATGTTATAAGGTGGGGAGGTTGTAAGATCCCATCTTTTTCTAGGTATGTCCCTCTCTAAGTTTTTCATTAACTTTTTATTTAGGTTGTTTTTAATTCCTGAAAGTCTGTTGTTTGAATAAAAACGGCCTTGGGTTGTGAGGAAACTTTGGAAAACTGAAGTGGATCCACGTGGAATTTTTTTGAGTAAAATAACATATACTTCCGGGGTGTATGATTTTTTGAGTTAATGGAGTCTCAGTACAAATGGGTTAAAGTGTTTCATGGGTTATTGTTAATTTGAGAATATTTAAAGTCATTTAAGGTCATTTAAAGTTAAAATGGGCTATAAAATCATCTGTTGAACAATTACACATCATCTAAGGGTATTACACATAGTGTAATTGTTCAGGTGTTTTATCAAAATAAATTTAAGATGACAGTTTTTTCATTGTATTACATTAAAAACATTAAAACAATGTGTAACTATATTGAATTTGATGTAATTATCTAATCCTTTATTTTAAACATGTTGTGCAGCTGAATTCTGATTTTTTTGGCAGCAGCTCTTCTCTTTTTGACCATAGGACATTCTCCAGATGATTTTTGAGTACCAACATCCCTTATAAACTTACCGTTTGTTTGATAAGACCCTTTTTTGATATAGGTTACTATTTTAAACCATTTTAACCTTCTTCCTCATGAGTTTTTGTAGTTTAAAGCATTGTTGGATCATTGATTAAAGGTATGGGTTGAAATCTTAACCCTATGGTTTTATAATTTCCAAATTTTATGCTTTATTATGATTACGCCAATGTAGTGTGAACGAGAATCTATTAAACAAATGAATGGGATTATTCCTTTAATTTCTTTTGTTTTCAATTGGATTCTGACCTAGAATATGGTTACTCGTGATTTGATAGAACATGAATAAATTGAATTGGCTAATGGTATAAAGTATGTTTGGAATGACAAGTGACCTTAGGTGATTTCTTGATATAAAGTCCCTAAATAATGGCTCATTGCTTCTTGATATAACTATGAATCAAGGGTTATATAATTTCGAGTTCCATATGAATGAAAAATGGTAATTCACATAATTAACCATTGGTAATTGTGATGTGATATTGTGATGTCCATGTTGTATGACATGAATTGTGCTCCATGCTATAATGCTTATATATTAGGCTCATCCCTAACAATTTCACACTTATATACTGTAATGATGACATCCAGCGGGCTCGGGCCAGCCCCATGTTGTAATACTTATATAGAGTGGGCTATACCCAGACCCATGTTGTAATGCTTATAGGTATTTAACTTAGATGATGTAATGATTTTAGGGCTGTGACCAGAATTTTTGTGAGTATACCATGGTTATATGGTTGTGGTTGGCATGGTCATAAGACATGCTCAGAGATATTCTGTCACGGATCCAAAGTAGGTAATTTTACCATGGTTATATGGTTGTGGTTGAAAGGTTTGTAAGACATGCTCATAGATATTCTGGCATGGTGTCGAGGAAAGTTATTTTACCTTGGTTATAGAGTTACAATTGGCATGGTCGTAAGGCATGATTAGATATAAACCATCACAATGCCAAAACAAGTTGTTGTTGTATTTTATTAATTTTTTAATTAATGAATACAGCTATTTATCTCCTTATTGCATACACTTCTTATCAGAATGGTTTTTTAGACACAGTGGTGTCGAGGAATTGAGTTATACTCACACCGTATTCAGGTCATCATTTGGTACCTGAGTAGATTACGTGGATGTATGTTTGGACAATGGAAAAGGACCTTGAAGTTTATTTCTTGTTTACTGATTGTCTAGAGTTTGGATATGGGACCAATGTGGGGTTTGAGAACGGGGACTTTTGGGTCTTCTTTGAGTTTTCCAGTATTTTTCTTGTATTGTTCTAGCATGAAATTTAGTTACATTCCATCACATCATTATATTATTCCTTTATAATTTATTAGATATTTCAGTTGGATTTTATTGTTGTCTTCCTCTATGTTTTTACTTTGAGTATTTTTATTTATTATGGTTTGTTTATACTGCTATGAAACTTAATACAATGGTGTATAGTCTCCCCACTATACACTTTACACCCCTGCTACTAATCATCAGCCTCTGGCATATGGGGAGGTGTGCTTGTGGTTTCTTGATCAACCCTTTTTTGCCACATGGGGGAGGGACGGATCAGGGGACATCACAACATATGTTTAAGATTAATTCCATAGTATGTCAAAGATCTCAGTACAATTAAGGAAATACTATAAACTTTTGATACAAAAAATAATCTATTTAAATTACTATTTAAATAGTAGATTCAAAAATATAAACACTATAATGGTAAGTATACATCATTCATATCTCAATGCATATATGAATTGGTAATTGAAAAGTACTATTTAAATTGGGTCTGGGCACCCACTGTTACAACTCTCAAACTTCCATTAGAGGCAACTTTCTAACTATCCTTGTTATCTCTCACATGATTAAGATCATGTTTCTGCTGAGTTATGGCTTTAGTCATGGGACAACCATGTTTCCACTGTGTAGTAATTATTCTATCTATGACTTAACCTCCTTGAGTAAGACTCCTCAGGATATGTAAACCCCGAGTAGATATCATTTTCCCACAATGTAAACATGATTTCTTGTCTAGTACTAGTAATAAAATTATCACAATTTATATGGTGGTAAAAATTTAATTACTAGGTCTGATTCCAAGAATTGGAACAAATTGTTGTGTATTATATACTACTTCTTTAGGTGCATCAGAAGATACAACACACTCAATATTTAAATATATGGATAACAATATCTTGAAAAATCTTTTCTTTCTCGTTACCTTATCCCCACTATGATATTAGATGATGTTGTTCTATAGGAATAATCTTTTTTCTTCCTTTATAACTAGTATCCCTTTCTCTCCACATACCAAAAATATATCCCTTATTTATACTTATGTACAATCGGATAGTTTTGATGGTTTCCTGTGAAGTTCTCCTAGATTATACTAATATTTTCCTAATATATAATCTATACTGGAAATATCATTTCTTGTACATATCATGAAATATTTGATTGATCTATCACAGATGAGTATGGAATTAAACTTACTACATTAATCTCCTCCTATGTCTCATACATGTATTCTTCGAGAGAATTATGCCATGTGATATTGGTAACAATTATCTCTAAAATTGTTCCAACTTGTCTTTTTGTTAATACATTGTCAGTATATATACAATTGACTAGGTCTAATAAACTGTTGGATCCACCTTATTAGATCTTATTCCCTAGAATTTTGGTTGCTACTTTAAGTCAATCTCTATAGAATTTTACTTTGATTATGGTCTTAACTAACTATAAGAACAATAGTTGTTTTCCATATGTTATCAAACACTTTATCCTTGGGAAATGAGTGGTGCTCACACTGACCTCTTATATACACATAGAAAAAATTCATTCCAAATGAATATTCTATTATCATAATGCTTAATTCAATAAAAAACTAGATTTCAGTAACTTACACCCTTATTTGGAAGTCTATGGTGTCATAATCCCTTTTCATTTGCTTTTTATAGACACCTTCCATGATTGGTAGTCTTGACATGTAATTCCCAAATTAATGATCATAGAAAGTAGCTATGATAAGTAAAATTATAAAGGATTTGGTCCTAATGAATTAGTGTTACCAATCGATCCTTTTTGGTACAACACTTGTACCATCCAAGTATATTCTCACTTGAATACCCACTACAATATTCAAAAAAATCCCTAATTTCTTTGACACATGAAACCAATTATTGAATTTTAATTGATCCTGTCAATTTTAGCTAAATTCCATACGCTACTTACTTGTAGGAATTATTATTCTCAGTTAAACATGTATCACTGGATGTGGTGACTATAAAACCATTACCATGGTTTAATTATTCCTACATAGTATCTGTCTCTAGAACAATCCTTTTCCACATTCTCTTGTGGAACTGGTTCCTATGTCATCTATTTGTTCATTTATAACATTTAATAAACCCAATTTAAAATTTCTACCACTATCTTGAATATATATTTTCACCCTTTTATGGAATTATAGTCTATAACATGATTATAAGTTTTCTATCCTATGGATTATTTCAATATCTTAAGAAACCTTTTGGATAATTACTTTAGATGCACAATGTGTTTTTCTTAATGCATGTTTGTTTATATCATCAACAAACTCTTTGCGTCTAAACACATTTTCTTATGTTATAATGGATTTTCATCATAATATAACTCATATAAAATCCATTTTTCATGATTATTGGCATTTTTTAATTAGATAACATCATTATTTGGGATGCATGTCTTGAAAAATAATGGAAGTATCCATAATATATATAAGTTTCAAAATTGATACTCATTTTACTTACATCATGACTCTGATGTTTATAAGGAAATCGTCATTTTGGAAATATTCCATGCTACATTATATTGATCAATTTAAAATGTAAGAATATTCATAAATCCTCCCTATTAACAACAATGATTTGATGTGTATAAGGTAATCTGCATTTAGGAATTACACCACGTTACAGTATAATGATCGATGAGTGGTTGGTAATGATATTATTTGTCACATGGGTCCAAAGTAACACATATCTTCTGACCATTCATATACCATAAATCATTTTATATTCCTTAATAAACTTTTAAAATAATATTTTGAGGTATATTTACCACTATCTTACCCTTGGAATGGTTCACACTCTCTAGATGAACTTATTCTAAAATCTCTGTGGAATACCTTTATTTCTAAATCTTTCTTTATGAAAAAGTAAATACATAATTGTGTCAATAATACCTAAGGTATTTAACTCCAAAGACTCTAAAACCATACTCGATATATCCTCAGAAACTATTTATTTTTTCATTAAAATTTATTATCATGCCACAACTAGGTATATTTGTCTTACATTATATATTGATCAGGTATTTATAATGATTCATACATTACTAAACTATTGGTTG
The DNA here is from genome assembly GCA_963277665.1 of Viscum album. Lineage (NCBI taxonomy): Eukaryota > Viridiplantae > Streptophyta > Magnoliopsida > Santalales > Viscaceae > Viscum > Viscum album. The sequence goes on from OY728167.1 coordinate 840,644,457, forward strand.
AGTATTAAATACCACAAACAACATTCATTCTAGAACTTGAATAATGTCCCCTTAAGTCCAATGGACACATGAGATAGTTTTTCTGGCTGTACTCAATAAAATATATATTAGAATCATTAAACTTGTAAATTAGAAGCTATGTAATTCTCACCAATGACTTTGGAACCTCCCTTTCTCAGTAACTTGTATAAAATTCCTTAATTATTATAATGTTTCTTTTCTTACATGGTTACATAATTCAAATAAATATATTTGATTGGAAAATTGTATTTAATACCCAAGAAGTATAACAGAAACATTACTTTAAATTGATGAATATACCTGAATAAGAAGCAGATATTTTCTTCTTATATTCAATTTTTTGCATTTAAACATTCACAAACAGATTTAATGACACATAATGAAAATAACCTCATTATTAATTTCTTTCCTATTTTATTTGAAGTTCATTTTGAAGGTTTATTTGGTGTCACTCTCTCCATTGAACATTTTTCTTTTTCTTTCAACACGTTCACCATACAAACTAATATATTCATTAAGTTATTATTTACTTGGTGGTGAGAAGCAAACTAGGTTGCTGATGCTCTATCCAAGAGGGCGGTCATGGAGGTCTCCTCACGATGGTCCTTTGTTATCCCAGAATTTTCCTAACATCTTGTTGACTTCCATCAAATGATGTCATCCAAGATTGGTACTTATGTTGTCCGGGTAGAAATCTATAATGTCTAGAAACACATTCTTTGATGAATGTTTCAACATAATTTACTATGTAACTTTTTCTCAAATGGGAAATCCTTTATTTCCTTTAATAATATATCTTGGAAAAGTTACATAAGTAAGAAAATCATTTATCATCCAGTATAACATGTCTCTAAATGTGAAATCTTCATTTTTGTATGTATCATACAACATAACACCTATATCCCACAATAATTTCAAAATCTTAGATCAATGGATCCATATAAACTTAAATATCATTACCCCAATTGTTTTAGTCCTGATATAAACATAGATAACATGATGTGTTTTCATTTCATGTATAACCAAGGTGGAAAGTTATAATTTACCAACATAAGTAGCCATGTACTCTGAGTGATGCTTTGAAAACCAAAAGGAATCACTCTATCCAATATAACTCACATAGAATGTTTCTCAGATCATTTCCAAATTTATAATACACATGATCAATTATCTTCCACTGAGAAGATTCTTCCTGGTGATGAAGTTTCCCATATTTATTTATTGTATCTATGTGTCACATAAATTTCTTTTTAGTCTCCTTACTTCCATATAGGTTCCAAAATCATGGAATGATTAGAAAGTACCATAAAACTTTTGCAAGACCAGATTCATATTTCTTAAATCAAGAAGAACCACAATTTGGGCATTCATTAAGTGATTTTGGGTCCTTATGAACCAGTATACAGTCATTTGGGAAGGCATGTATTCTTTTAGAGATATTTCCCATCAAAAATTGCAATAGTTTAGCATCATATGTTCATCTTGGGAGATCATTATATTCTGGTATCATATCATTCAAGAGAGACAATATTTCAGTAAAACCGGCATCACTCCATCCATTTCCTTATTTCTAATTATACAGCTTTAGTACGGCTGACAATTTTATATATTTAGTGCAACTAGCATACAATGAAATATTTTCAAAACTCATTAACATCTCAATTTTTTTTTGGAAAATCATGAAGTTCATCTTCAACATTCATTATTCTTTCCTCAATATAATTTTCATGATCATTCACACCTGTAATCACATCCCCGATATGGCCTTCTTCATTGTCCACACCTGTAATCATATCATATGATCCAAGAAAGATAGTGTTATCCAAATCACTAGATATATTCACTTTTTCCCCGTGTATATTCCAAAATTTATAACTTAGATCAATTCCATGTCAGATCATGTGTTCTTCCAACTTCTCTAGACTAATTAGTCTTGAATCACAACAATATAAACATAGACAAAGGATTTGAGAAGGTTCATATGCATGATCTTTTGAAAACATGATGATCTCTTTCACAACATCTTCATACTCGTTTGTGATTCAATTAGAATTCATCCATTATTTATTCATATTCATCCATTATTTATTCTGTAATACTAATATTTAATAAAAAAATACAAAAAATATGTTCAATTGTAGATGAATATCATGAATTGATTCAAAGATGTTGAAAATATTGAAAAATGATATTGAATCCCACATGATGAAACACAGAAACTTATTGGAGGAAATTTATAAATACAATTATTTAATGTAATAATGGAAATAAAAAAATAAGATATATATTATTTGAAAACCCTTTTTGTAACAGAAAATTGGCTATTGAATATAATAATGCTTTCAAAAATAAAAAAAAATTATTAAAAATTTTAAAACAATAATCCATACCTTTAATAAAATTCGGGACATTACATGAGACACAAGGGATTTAATATAGTGTTGTGATTAAATGTTTTTTTTTAAAAAGTTACTAGATATAAATTACTGTATGTAAACTAGAATTTGAAATTTTAAAAGGGTTTTGGAAGTGAAATTTTAAATGGATAAAAATACTTCTCTAACTCTTTTAGGAAGTTAAATTTTAATATCATGGTTTTGAATAAATCTAGGGAAATATTTTTTTGGAAAGTTTAGGATATAAATTGAGAATTATAAATGGGTGTACTTTATTAAAAATCATAGGGAAGAGCAATTTTATGAAACAACATTGGATACAAAGGTATTTTTTAAAAACTCCGTGGATTGGAGAGCCCCACTCCTTAACCATCTCATATCAGTACACTTTGGGAGAGGAGATCCCCACCCCAGAACTATCTCAATATTCGATTTTCTTATCACATAGAGGGAATAACTCCCCACCCTATAATCCTCCTCAAAATATCACAGAATATTAGTTCCCAATATATAATTCCCAAAAATAATAGTTCAAGTAAAAACAAGGTGATTTGAGATCTCAATCATATTTCAAAATTAAATATAACCAAGTTATAAACACGTCACAATTCCATCCTAGATTAAAATATCAATATTCAATTCAAGAGGTTGGAAATTTCCCAACCAAAGTTCTATATGCATATTTAACTAGGGTTTCCACCTTTATTACCCATTTTACCACATGTTCTTATATTAGGAATTTTCATAGGGAATCTATTTTTGGATTATATGGTAATAGATTCACTTATGTTACCCTTCGAGTTGCCTCATATAATTCCTTTCTCATTATTATAAGAAATTAATTTATTAGTTTCCAATTATCTAAGATTTAATTTTATTAATGGACCCCTTATAACCTAAAAAAAAAATTCCACATGAAAATAATATATATACCATTTATTTAATTTTTAGCTTTATCACACATTAGGTAGACACGAACGCACATCTTATGCACATAAAAGGATAATAAACTTGAAGGTTAACTTCGGGACCACCTACTTTATTCATGTTGGGTGATTCTCATCGAATATCATTGGTTTATTTTTTCAGACATGACAAAAATCAAGAAAAATAAAAAAAAAATTAAAATAGGAATAAATAGGCTTAATTTTCCTAAATATAAAAAACAATGTGAGAAAACATGGAATAGATTCTCAAGGAATGGTAGCTTTACCCATGGTTTCTACCTACAATAAATGACATGAATATCTAACAATATTTTATGAATATCTCAATTGGAGATGAAAATAGAAATGAGAGAATAATTTAAGGTATGCTCACTATATTGTGGACAAAAATGGCATAAAAACTCATTATATTTCTTGATAGAATTTTATCCATATTTTTAAAAATCAAAATGAAAATTGTAACATTATTTTTTTAGAAAAAAAGGGACTCTTATGTATAGATACCCTTATATATTAGACTCTTACATATAGGCATCACCTATGCCACACCATCATCATCATCTGGAATCAAAAGATAAATTATGAATTCTCAACTTCTGGTAGTTCCAATAATTAATTGGAGAGATGTTTTCACACAACTAGACATGATGGAAATTATTTCATTCATACAACATATGTATTATATTTTTTTTAGATATGCAAGGTTTTTGACTAATCAAAATTTTATGAAAACAAATAAAATATAAAAATATAATCAAATTCACCCCAAAACATTTCTAAAACCTTTTAAACACATTAAATTTTTTTATAATCATTCCAACTAATAAAAAATTGAAGTAAACTCGACCTCAAAACCGATCCACTCATAAGACTTAATTCCTAACCTAAACGAGTACCACTAACCTCTTAATTGATTCCCAATACACATGGATAATAAAAAAATACAACCAGAAAATTTTCAAATACCCTAAAAACAAAGATTTCAAGACTAAAAAAATTCATGAATCTACAAAATAGAGAAGAAAAAATCTCATACCTTAGAGCAGCGATGATTTATTGATGAATAGTGGCACGAGTTCGGTTGGGAGCATGATGGCGGGGAGCTACGGTAAGTGGAAAAGGAGAGTGGAGAAGAAGAATGTTATTGGATCTAAAGGATAGTGGCAATGAAGGCGAGTAGTGAAGGAGAGTGGTGATGGAGAGTGGCGACAGTGAGTGGTGAAGGTGAGAAGAAAAGGTGAGAGGAGGTGAAGTCCAACAGTAACAAAGGTGAGTGGTAGGGAATGAGAATGAAAAGGTAAAACCGAAGGTGAGCGGTGGTGGTAGCACTGCAGTTTCGTGAATGGTTGAAGGCACGATGAAGATGGTGAATTGTTAGGGTTTTTTTTATAATAATACACAAGGTTTTTATCATATCATTCAAAAAAGTGTTGATAAAGAGTTGTATTATCAGTGCTAATATAGAAAGTGCTGATAAAAATGATCTTTATTAGCACTAAAATTTTAGCACCAATAAATAATTGTATTATTAGAAATTTTTAGCGTTGATAAAGGGATATCATTATCAGTGCTACAAAATTACTAATAAAGATCTAATTTTAATAATTTATTCAATTTAATTATCCCTTACAATACAAATTATTCATCACACCCCAGATGGTGATAAAGAGTAATAAAGACATTATAATTATAAAAATTTATAAAAACACTCAATTAAGGTGATTTAATTAACCAAATGGATCATAGGTCACAGGCATAAAAGAAACACGCCATATGGGATGGTTCAAGTTGAAGGGAACAACTCCAATGGTTTAAATTTTTCCACAATGGCCGTCTAAACATAAGAAATAATATATAAATACATAGCTTTTTGATTAAGTGGTGGAACATAGAGAATCTGACACATAAAAAAATGGAAAAATTTAAAAAACAATGAAACTTAGGGAAAAGAAACAAGACCGCATACCTCCAGCTTAGAATGATTCACTTTTCCATTATTGAGCCTTGATTCGAGCTAGTTCAAGAGAAAATAGAAGAATCATCAAACACATGATTGACTTCCGACATGATATATGGTGAGAAATTCCAATGATGCACGAGGAAGAACCATGGATTCTAAGAGGATATCCCAAGGGAGGATTTGAGTGGATGATGTCCAAGGGAGAAGAGTGAAATAAAGTATGGAAAGAAGAAATAAATAGGTAGTGGGAAAATTAGAATTTCACCCCACTTTAATGAGGTGCATGGTTTGATCGCAATGTATGAAAAGTAATGTACCACCCATGAGGTGATATTATCTAAGAACCCACTTACCTCACATGGATAGGTTCACTATTTACCAAACCATGCATAGTTGGTGCATCACCCTCTGTAATTTTTTACAGACCACATGCATGACCATACGACCTTGGTTTTATAGTCTAATAAATAGTGACACCCTCTAGGTCATTGAAATAGGTTTCAAGGTTTCCTCTAGAGGGTCGCAAAATTTCAAAAAACAATGTCCCCATAGAAAATAGGCCACACATTTTGGGCCACATGGTTATTACTAACCATGTGCCTTTATCTGTTTCTCCCGAAATGGAGTTTTCAGTACCCGATGCCCCCAAAACTCAATAGAACTCCCAAAAAACCAAAAGAGAATTTAACCCCATCTAATAAAATCACTTTTAGGTGTTCCAACTCTCATACTTTCTTTATGAAACTCAATTTAAAATTCCAATCATCCACCAATGAAAAGTTATAATTCCTTTGTAAATTTTCACAGTTAAAAAATATGAGACCTTAAAATCTCCCCAACTTAGAAATTCTCATCCTCGAGGAGACTTGAAGAATAAAAAAACAAAACATGACCTACCTGGGTTGATGAATTTTCATTTAAATATCCACATTATGTTTTAAATTCCAAAACCTTCCTCTAAACATTCAACCTTAAATACATGGTTCTTAAGCCAAGAATCTTGAACCAATACTCACATCCAGAACCAAAACATAAAGATGACACTTACCCAAGGTTGTCTAACCTGAGACACAATCATTCTATCATCTCCATTACTAATCTACCCATGGAAGATCCCATAAATGTTTCTAGTTTCAATGGATAATTATGAATTAACGGTATCTCCACCATCGGTATTGTCTATTTATGCATGTCCATAGAATTCTAATGATTCTCTTTAGCATGATTTTGAATCTGATTGAATTCTAAATTCACTATCAACCTCATTTGGCCTGGTCATGCTAGATTTTTCATGAAAAACCTTGGCCAAACTTTTACACTACGCTCATATCATCTCAAAGACATGCCTAAATTAATTTCTCACTGACCGCATTCAACGAAATAAGAGGAAGGAAAGTCGGTCAACTACTGAGAAACTATCTCAAAACACTCAGCATAGATTTTCAGTGAATTATTAACTGAAACATGATGCCTTAACCTAAGGAATGTCATGTTCATTTCAAGTATGTCCACTAAAGCCTGTAACTAACATTCAACTATGTCTCTTGATCATATTATTCTCAGTTCCTTTTATTCGATAGAATATGAGTGCCCAAAGGATCATCCCATAACTTTTCACACATAAATAGGGCCCATATCACCATAGGGTTTATCTCCCATATTCCATAGTTGGAATTCAAAATGTAAGGTATCCTTTAAACTTCTCATCGAGAACACTCCCGAGGAGTCCATTTTTTAATCCAAAAAGCATTTTAATTTATTTTATTAGGTTAGCATATAACTAAATTCTCTTTCAGCATACCCTGGATGATTAAAAGAATAAGGGAATGATAGTCACTAAGCTAAGAGTACACTAAGTGGATATTATCGATTACTAATAAGACTTGAGAGACTCTTTTCATATCCAAAACAAAGTTTCTATCATGGTTTCCAACCATTCATACTTGACTATGAATAGGAATGAATAGTCGAACCACCTTTGGAAAACTTCCTTTAAAGTGATTAGCTACACATATTGATGCATCATCATTAACTGAACATTATTCCCTCACAAGTGATGAATTTGGTTATTGTTTCAAAAAACACTACTATAGTCCAACCTGAATAATAGTGTCAACGGTTTCATACACAACCAACCATTTTATCATCACGTTTCATTGAAAGCATCGAAAGATCTAAGAAGTCCCACATCCTCGGTCACTTATATAATCCTTGACCATATTAATAATATAGAATTGATTAACACTAATAATAGGGTTTTTTATCTCAAGAATCATCCCAATTACTAGAAACTCGAACATACCAGCCTTATAGGATTTCAAAATCTATTTTGACCATGTCTAGAAGGCCTTTTCAGGTTGCGCTCCTTCAACTTGGAAGGAAATTTTTAAACATGATTGACTTGATGATCCACACCATAGGAGTTTCTTAGTCATTATTTACTAAGAATGGGAACTCATCCCATTAGAGACACTCCAACAACCACAGAACATGGGTTAAAGATGTGTCCAGCATGCTTTTACAAGACCCCATCTAGAAAATGAGGAAAACTAGTCACCTAAAAGCATGGTAGATAAACTTTTCTCTAAACATACACATGGCACACTCTCTATAAAAAAAACAAATGGATACACTATACCAAAAAATAAATTTTATGGCATTTCACACATAACCCTATATAGAAAAATATTATCATATGTTAGACAAGTGTTTACTAACCATTATGTTGTAGTGGAGGATCCACACCTGAGTGAGGAAATAGTTTTCAGTACAGTGAGTACTAAAATTCATAAGGGTTGAGCCTAAAATATCTAAAAAACCCAACATATACAAATTTTATAGATCCTATCTATAATAACAATAGGAATACATGCCTCCTTAAGGGATATGTGTAATGATCCAAACTCTTTAAATGATAACTTTTTCCTAAATTAATGTGTCTTATATTATATTATCTAAGTATTATACACATAGAACACATAGAGAAACCAAGAACTAATTATTTAATTACTAAAAATCATTAAATTATTTAATGAATGAACCCATTAAAATACCAATTAATATATGGGGAAAAATAAAAAAAAATATAAAAACTATAGTGGAGAAATATGGGTCACCCCAAGCTTCTAGAATCAACCCTCCCATGAACAAAAGTATAGAAAAAAATAAAATATTAGTAAACCGATAAACATTAAAGAAAATGGAAATATTTAAACTTGAGAGGAATTGAGTTGAAAAATAAATGAAGGAATGCATATATATTTATAGGAGGAAATGTGACTGTTGAAATAGTAATGTGATTGTTGGAATAGTAACCTTACCATTGGGAATAATACCATGTATGTTTGAATAGTAATTTTACATAAAAATAATAAATAAATAATATTTATGAAGACTAATTTTAGTAAATATAAATATTATAATGGTAAAAAAATATCATGATAAAAAACTCGAAGAACATATAAGCACATTTTTAATAAACTGCATTTTAAAGTATTTCATATTTTTATATTAAAAATTATAGTTACCTATGTTATAAATTTATTTCGATAAAATGAATTTCATCTTTTTAAATTAGTCCATTTAAATTTTTCATAGGTTATTTTTTGGTAATTTTTTGAAATACTTCAATTTTTAGGTGAATAGTAAAAATACAGTTTTTCTCATAACTGGTTTCTGTTAAATTAATTGATTCATTATTTAATATTTTCTTAATAATTTATAGAACATAATATATGGAAAAAAATATATTTAATTTCATAAATTATTCATTAAAAAACAATATTGATAATTTCCAAACCTAAAAATCATTTTCCAAATCCTAAAGTGAAAAGTGATCCCTTAAAATAACATTTTCCCCCCTTTTCCACTTTTCTTTTTAATAAGTAGTGTGAATTAGAATTATAAAGGGGTTTAAAGTCTTAAAAAAATTATAATATATTTATATATTATTAATATTATAAACAATTCACTATTAAAAGTTTTACCACTGATATAATATTTTATTTAATATTTTATTCTAAAAATACCCCCTTCTCAAGTATAAATAACTCCTCTCCCTCCCCCTTTGAAAACCACACCACCCTCACTATAAAAAAATAATTCTCGGAAAATATCCTCCCTATAAATCCCTTTATAATAATTAGCGATGATATGGGGTAAACAAACATGAAACATCAAGAGTTTTTTAGTGTCCTACAGGAGAAGATACACCGAGGAAAGAGTAAGTTTCTATCAAATCTTCTCTTTTTATTCTTCCTCTCTTTCTTTTTAACAATTAATTTCAAAAAAATCTTATAAAATTAATTATTAAGTATGTTAAGATTATAATAATTATATTAACCTAGTTTGAGTATAACAACTATGACATATATAAATTTCAAGCATTCATTTTCTTCTCATTCGATAATATCATATCGACTGTCGATTAATCACCAATGAGGACATTACCAATCCTTTTATTATCACTATAAAAAAGGTTTGTTGAAATAAATTATTTATGATATATAAAATTATAAATATATTTATTTTAATTTTATGGAATTAATTGTACTTATGAATAAATGACATTCAACTATATATCAAAATCAAAGAAAAATAGATTTTTTTAAGGAAAACAGATATTAAATGACCAAACTATAATCAAGGAAATTAAGAAATATAATAGAATAATTATAATGGATAAATAGTGGTTTAAACTGAAATAATTCCGTTCTAGATTAATTTTTTAATAAATCTATTTTTTTTATTTAGGAGGTAGAAAGGCGACAGAATAAAGATGGATTTAAGGTAAGTGGATTCTCAGAACCAACTCCTTTCCTTTTGGTGATCCCTATTTCAAGACATCTTAAATTTTTATATTCATAAAATATTACTTAAATATCATTTCACTATTATTCCATTTTATTTTCATGGATATACATGTTTCCACTTTAATTTATAATCCAAATACAATGATTTTACAAAAAAAAATTCTTTATAAAACAGATCATTTACTCCTCTTGATTTGTTTCTTCTTTAATCAAGAATGGTTATATTTATGCCAAATATGTTTTCCATTTTTATTTTGGAACCCAAATTTTATTCATGAAATAATTATTTATGAAATCCTTACAAAACTCATTCATTTCCATGAGATATTTTATGACTACGATTGTCATATTTTCTATGTGGTATGAATGATTATGTAAATATTATAATGTGATGGGTGGGGCCAGAATTATATATCCCTCAAATTCATTAGTTAATGTGATTCATCTCATGAGATAATGTGTATTATGAGTAAACATGATTCTGACTTTGTAAAAAATGATGATTTTATGATTATACACATATGTTATGCCTGGACATGATGATAGCTTTGTTCACAGCTATGTGTGGTATTTGACCACTATTATAAGGCCTCATCCTTAAACATTACATAATCATGAATTTTAATCAATATTTTATGTTCTATCACATTTAGAAAATTTTTAGGTTTATATTTTTAGAGAATTATGCCATAACTTTTACATAACAACTCAAATTTATACAAAGTGGACACAACTAATACAGTACCCATTTCTTCCACAATATAAAACATTTTAAAAATAAACATGATTTATTTCCTTGATTTAATTATTCTTCATTTCTTCCTTTATCTTTCTCATCCTTATACCCTCTGGAAAATATTTCCAAAAACTAGGGATGAGCACAAAAAGCTAAGTAAGGGATATTAAATAAGGAATAAAACCATTAATCCATGAATATTTAAAACTCATGAAAACATTTTCACAAAAATCATATTTTACACCCATAAAACATAAAATATTTAACATACCTCATGAAACCATAAGATTCCTAAAAAAATTCTTAGAAATCATAATTCATAAAGGTGTCTTTTGGAATCCATATCATACGTACATCGTAGATATCATAGCTATACAAGTAGTGACCATCATGGTTACATTTGGAATACCCATCATAGTATATTCCAAAAATATCTTAAGAGAAACCTTATTGTTTAACTCACTCTCATTACCCAATTCATTGGAGAGCTACCATAAGCTCACCCAACCTCGTTTTATCATGTAACTACCCATATACATAAATAATTCCCAAGAACAATAACATAATCAGAACACATAAAACAAGCATAAAATAAAAATAATATTTCCACATTGCAATCGAAAGATATAATTTTAAGATATTGAAATAATTAGTCCCTTCTAAAAACCATTTTCAATACAAAAATTAATGAAAAGGGAATATGGTATTATTTTTCATTTAAAAACATTACATCTTGTAGGGAAAGACAAATATCAAATAATGGTCACAGCGGTATAAATTTCATTGTTGCCACCTACGTTAAAATAACATTCATTTTTTTCTTTAGTAAAATGATTCATAGAAAAATATTCCTTTCAAAAACATTTGAATAAAATTAAATCTCAAAAGATGTTATTTATGCACCGTATAAAATAAGATGGTGGATATTATCAAAATATGCCACAATGAAAGGTGATTGGGATGAAGTCCCTTATCTTGAGTCTGATTAATCAAGTACAATAGTTATATTCATGAATAATAAACATAGAATAATCTATACTTATTTGAGAAGCTATTTAAAGTTAATTATTCCTTTTATATAACTTATTACCATGTTATAAAAATTACATAATTATTTATGTTCATATCAGACGTTTTGTTGATATTTGGCACGTGAGTCAAAAATGAACTTGTTTATGATGGAAATTGTCCATGTGGTCATAATTCCAACATCTACAGAATAGTATTTAGTACATTTTCATCACTTTTATACATTAATCATACTTTTCAAATCATACTATTAATTTGTTTTTGAAAAATTAACAATGTTATATTCATGGAGATGGTAGGCTATACGTACGCATGAGTAACATTTTCCATTTTTCATTGATCATTATGGAATTAAGGTAATTATTATTTTTATATTTCCAGAATTATATTAACATTATTAAATTCATAATAATAATTTAAATATATTTATATATACATCATAAAAATTATGTGGTGAATAAAAACGAGTCGCATCGCTTCGTGGAGGTGATAGTTCACACATACGTACGAACGATGTTAGCATTTTTATTCACATAGAAGTAAGAACACCGTTTATATATTGTTATCTTATAATTATTAAAATGTCATTAATATGAAATATGAACATAAATTCCATCAATATAACCCATTATGAGAGACAGTTATGGAAAACGAATTAGATCGATTTGTGGAGGTGATAGTTTACACGTACGCATGAACGATTAACTCCATTACCATTTAATGTAATTGGAGATTGATTTAGGTGATGATATTAACATAATAAAATCTTAGTATATTTAGGATATTGGAGTTATTATTTCATCATGGTTGGAGGGGATTTTAAAGAAGTGGAAGAAGAAATAAGATAGAAATGCTTAAATAAAAACAATACCTCTTCTTCAGTTGATCACCTTTGAAGAACACCTTAACACCTCAAAGAAGGGCTTTATTACTAAAATAATGATTTTAAAACATGGGTATGTATTTTATGAAGAGTTTTGGTCAGATCCTTCCCGAACCAAATGGTTTTGGAAGTGTGTTTATTAGAGAAGAGTGGGTACCTTTTTATAGGATAGGGGAGGGGCACCCTTGGAAACTCTTAAAATATTAAATTATTATAAATTATTTTTTTAATCCAAATGACTCCAAAATTAGATATGTCTACGATAAGATTATTATAGTTCGAAATAATATCATCCAATAATTTTTATACATGTATTTTGTTTATTTTAAACCTTATCTTTTCATTTTTCCCTTAATTATTCTCTTTTAATTTTAATTGTGGTAACAACATTTTAAATATTAAGAGGCCCTAAATTTTATTTATATGGGGTAAATTTGACATAATTGGACAATTAATGAAATTTTGTACCTTATAATATCCATTTTGTTATTTTAAAATATTTTTAGTATTTTTAAATAATTTAATAAATTATTATTTTTATAAAATATCAATTATGTCAATTTTTACACTATTCATTTCATTGAATTTAAATAAAATAAAAAAGAGAGATAACTTCGAACCAAACCATTGAAGAGTATTATAAAATGTAATATTAACCTAAAAAATTAATGGATGACATAAATTATGTCAAATAATATTTATTTTAATTATTTATAATATCATTTATTTGATTCTTTCATTAATAAGGAAATCACTTCATCATCATTGTGTCATAATAAAATTTAATTATTTAGTGTCTAAAAATTATAAATAAAATACCATGATGTGGGTAATATTTTTAGATTTCTAATTAATATTTATAGTCTAATATATCACTTATATAACTCTATATTAATATTATATTAATAATAAGATTCATGTTTATGATATTTTTGCCTTTACATTAAATTAAATGTTATAAATATCACAATCACACCCAAGTGGCTTTAAAATTCAATATTTTTGTCCTAAGGGTTGTCTTGGTCAGATATAACTCATAAAATAATATTATTACAAGTGTTATGGTAGTTTTATATTATTGTAATATTATATTTACCCTTATTTACCATATTTACCCTTTAACTATGGTAAATAAAATAATAAAGTTATTATTCACCAAAAAAATATTTTGATCCTATTAAATAAAAATTTCATACTTATTAATACCATTCATGTTATTTTTTGAAAATTCAATTAATAGAATTAGAAAAATTATATTTAAAATTAATCATGTTGTCTAAATGAGAAAGCAGGTTTTTGAAAACCATCAAAAGATTGACATGTGTTTATATCAAATTTCAATGTGAAATTACTTCCAATAACAAAAATTGGATTAAATTATAATCATATAATCTAAATATAATTTAAAACCAATTAAAAGGATAATCTAACAGTGCAAATAAAATAGAATAAAATGAACTTTTGAATTAATATACAGTGCTTTTCACTATTCGTTAAAATAAGAATTTTAGCAGAAAAATAACAAAATTACCACCAAAGATAATTTATATATCCTGATTCCATATAGGAATTTTATTTTGTCAAATATAACTTATAAAAGTTTCAAAAAAATATATTTAAAAAGTTTTCTCAATTAAAAGGTGTTAAAACTACCTTTTAAAAATATTAGAGTATTTTATGCTTAAAATTGGATTTATTTTGGTTTTAATCCTCTAAAATTTATTATAAGAAAGTAAAAACATTTTATAAACATATGTAAACATAATATAGTTGGTTATGTTCATTCCCACTAATATAATAGCTAGGCGATAACTACCATTTAAAATAATAATATAAATAATTTATTATTTTTCGGTATATCTCTGTCTTGTGTGCAATATAAGATTTCATAGAAACCCATTATTGTGTGTTGGGTATATTGTCCCCTATAGTTTCCCCATTAATCTAAAATTTTATATCTAATTCGGGGTTATTAACTAAGTTATGACTTTTAAAAATACCTTTATTGAAATACCCCATCGGGAAATGAGTCAATAAAACTTACACATTAAAATAAAGAAAAGGAAGTATGATGGTCAAATGAGATAACACATACTAGGATTCCATACAGGAAAACATGGATATGGAAGAATAAATAACCATCATGTTCTGATGGAGAGTTATAGAAAACATTTTCAGGAAAAAGTTAATAATCACAAGACCACAAATGTGTTATTGGTTAAACGGTCTTTGAATTCGTAGTAGGAAAATTAAATAGATTTTTTTTAAGATCATTTTCATAAATTTGAGGAATTACTTTACTACATAGAATATGAACATATTTAAATATAATTACTTGAGAAGTATAGTTTCATCCATTAATAAAATTCCACCACAAAATCATCTTTTTCTCCAAATGATGAGTATTTAAGATGAATTTTTCATGACGGAAGCACTATAATCAACTTCTAAAAACTCATACCAACCACAAAAGGTTAACTATCTATTTATTCTACCTTTAAACTTTAAAAAAACAAAATTTTTAGTACAAGATTAGATAATTCCACCAAAAATAGTAATCCTTTATAAGGAGAAGGATAACTTTTAATCTCCAAAATTCAACAATAATACCCAAAGTTCAACATAGACCATTCAAAAAATAATTGTCTATAAAATTCCTTAAAATAATCCAAACTATGATTGAAACCCAAAACTCAGAATAATTTGATTAGATAATCATCCAAGATAAATTTTAGCATTTATCTCCAAATAACATCAACCACTCTTAATGTCCCATACCTAAAATTATTTAACCTAATCACATATTCTCCATGATAGGTAAATCGTTTCCATAAATAACCTAAATCACCATATATCCACAATTATACTGATAGATTCATCAAAAATATATCCTAACTATTACTCCTCAATTAAAACACCATATTATCCTATTTACCTCAATCATATAAAGTTTCCAAAAAAAAGTGAACCTCTTCCAAAATAACATTTATCACTTAATAACCAAATAATTTTCCAATACCATGGTTATATATTCAATAAAATATATGTAAAACAAATCAACTTATTCTTAATAAATAAAATCATTTAAGTAAAAATAATAATCCATACTAACCAGGGACTTCAGATAGGCCAGTGGTAAGCGATAAAGCCTTATCACACTTTGGTTGTTGGTTCGATTATTGTAGCATTGTCCGATGCGATGGGTTTTCAAACAGTCTGCATGTTTTCCTTTTTCAAAAACTGTATAATTATTATAAAATTCACAAAATATGATAAATTCCTCAAAAATAACCATAATATGTTTTAACATCAATGTTTATCTCATACCTTTCATTTTACATCCAAAAAGTAATAATCCATAATTACCTCCAAAATATATAAACCTAAAGGTTTTCCATAATTATGTCCACAAAAGAAAAGTTAATTCTTCCTTTACTATAATTTTCACATAACAAACTTTAGGGTTACCCATACTAGAAAAAATTCTTCCAAAGTAATCCCATCATCAAAAGTGCATTAATACTTTTAAACATTTTATCATTAATAGATCTAAAATAACTCTCAAATTCCTAAAATTTAGACATCTTAATCATCCATAATTCTCTATGATCCCTTAATAATGATTTTTTATTCCTTAATAATTCTTTCCTACAAAAAATATATGAATCATATCCTAAGATTCAATAATGAAAAAACACGAGACAAGAAATAATGGATACCATATAGGTCATTTTTAGTTTCTTCATCTTCTATTATAATGGAATTGGGTATTGCTAAAATTATATTTTTATGGTCCCCCTGATTGCATTCACAAACCTTATTCATAAGACTTTGATTTTCATATTGACCATACTCCCCACATTTGAAACATTCAATTGATAACTCAGAAATAACTTCTTTCCCTTTCCTGGAGTCGACTGAATAATTACTTTTTCCATGTAAGGTTATTTCTTTATGACCTTCATTACCAAATATATAATATATTCTCATCCCTTTAAAACATTTTACTAGGAGTTTCATTCAACATCCTTAAAACATATTTCGTTGGATATACATACCTTTATGATTATTAACTAAACTTCCACAGGGATTCATTTCTATCGTATATGATGTGTTAGAAAAATCACCATGGTTCAAGTGGTCAATCATGAATCCTAATAGTTGGTTTAGAATAACCACAAGAGTTCTCAATGCCGCTACCATTTCATCTGGTTTCTTATTCATAGAACCACCACATTTTCAATCACATACATTGTTACTTTGATGCCTACTGGATTCATCTATTTACTAAAACCAAAAAGGTTAGTATGAATATATCAATAAAACCATCATATACTAACTTATGAGGAATATAAAAACTAACATATATTTATTCATGTTATATCAAAATCTTTCAATTTTTCCAAAATAACTATGACTCTTTATAATATGATAACCATTGTGGGTATATACAACCTAATACTTATGCTTAAATAACACCTGGACCTCTAAAGTTATCTAAAACTTCCTCTGATACCAACTATAAGGCCCCATCCTTAAACATTACATAATCTTGAGTTTTAATTAAGATTTAAATTTCTTTCACATTAGGATCTTTCTATTTTTATAGTTTTATATAATTGGGCCATAACTATTACATAATAACTCAAATTTATACGAAGTGGATACAACTAAAACAATATCCATTTATTCCAAAATATAAAACCTTTTAAATATAATCATGATTTATTTTCTTGGTAAATTTTTTCTTCATTTCTTCATTTCTCTTACCCATCCTTATACCATATGGAAAACATTTCAAAACACCTGGGATGATACCAAAAAATATTAGTAAGGAATATAAAATAAGGAATAAAACCATTAATCCATGAATATTTAAAACTCATGAAAACATTTTAACAAAAATCAAATTTTACACCCATAAAACATAAAATATTTAACAAACCTAATGAAACCTTAAGATTCCTGAAAAAATTATTAGCTATCATAAATCATAAAGGTAACTTGTGGCATCCATATCATACTTACATCATAACTATCAAAACTACATAGGGAGTAACCTTTATGGTTACGTTTGGAATACCCATCACAGTATATTCCCTAAATCTCTTAGGATAAACCTTATTGATTAACTCTATCTTGTTACCCAATTCATTATATATCTATAATGGTCTCACCTACCTTTTTTAATCAAGGAACCACCCATGTACATAAATAATTTCCAAGAACCATAACATAATTATAACGCATAAAATAAGCATAAGAAAAAATAATATTTTCACATTGCAACCAAAATATATCATTTCAAAAAATTGACATAATCAATCTCTTCTCAAAACCATTTTCTACACAAAAAACATGAAATGGGAATATGGTATTTATTTTTCTTTTAAAAACATTACATCTTGTAGAGAAATCCAAATATAAAATAATGGTCACAACGACAGAAATGTCATTGTTGTCACGTACATTAAAAAAAATTCCTTTTTTGTTTAGTAAAACACTTCGTAGAATAATACTCCTTTAGAAAACCATTGAATGAAATTAAATTTAAAAGGTTTTATTTATACACCATATGAAATAAGGTGGTGCATATTATCGAAATATGCCTCAATGAAAGGATATTGAGACGAAGTCCTTTACCTTGAGTCTGACTCATCACGTACAATCATTATATTACTGAATAATAAAATTAGGTTAATTTATACTTATTTGATAAACTTTTAAAAGTTTATTATTCCTTATATATCACTTATTAACATGTTATAAAAATTACATAAATATTTAATTTCATATCGGACGTTTTGTCGATATTCGGTACTTGAGTCGAAAATAAACGTTTTTATGCTGTAAATTCACTACTAGAAAAACAGGTATTTGCGACGGGGGCCCGTCGCAAATAGCCCGTTGCTGAAAACGGCGTCACAACAACACTTATTTGCGACGGGCCCGTCACTAAAGCCTTTTTTTGCGACGGTCATTCTCCCCGTCGCAAATAGTATTCCGTATGTTTGTAAAAAACTTTTAAAATAGTATTTTCGACGGGACCCGTCGCAAAAGGTATTGCGACGGGTCCCGTCACAAATACCTTTTCCGACGGTACCGTCGCAAAAACTATTTTAAAAAAAAAATAAAAAACTATTAATAATACTAGTATTTGCGACGGGTATAGTATCCCGTCGCAAATACTATTTTTTATAAAAAAATAAAAAACTATTAATAATACTAGTATTTGCGACGAGCATCGTATCCCGTCGCAAATACTGTAAAAAAAATAAAAAAAATAAATTATTAATAAATTATTTTAATTAATATAATAACAGAATTATAATTCACAAATAAAAATAATTAATTATTTTAATTAATATAATAATAATAGAATTATAATTCAAAAATAAAAAATAATAGAATATTAATAAATGATTTAATTAATATAATAATATTAGAATTATAATTAATAAATACAAAAAATATTAATAAGTTATTTTAATTAATATAAAAATAATAGAATTATTTTACATTCAAATATTTTAATTAATATAATAATATTAGAATTATAATTCATAAAAAAAAATATTAATAAGTTATTTTAATTAATATAAAAATAATAGAATTATTTTACATTCAAATATTAAAATAATTCAAGTATTACAAAAAATATAATTAAATTATAATATTATAAAATTTTAATATATATATATATTTTAATATTATAAAATATAAATAATATTATTATTCATATTAATATTGTTATTTAAAAATATAATATTATTAATATTTTATAATGAGACAAAAACTAAGAATAGAAAAAAAAATTGATTTCCCAAATTTTATAACATAAATACAAACTCTAATCTGAAGGAGGGGGGGAGGTGAGAGATCTGCAGATGGTGGTGGAGAAAACTCCATCCCTAAAGCATGAGTGAGTCGGCGCATGTACTCCATCTGCTCCTGATGCTGCTGCTGCCACCGACTCGTCTGCTCCTCGTACAACTGCTGCTGGCGTCGACGCTCCTCCTCATGCTGCTGACGCATCTGCTCCTGCTCCTGTCGGAGACTCTCTATCTGTGCAGTCTGAGATCGCAACTGATCCTCATACTGTGTAGTAGAAGAAGATGCACGAGCTCCTCTCGAGCTGGACGCCGACATCGCAGCACTGCCATAATAATCTCCGGGAGTCAGTCGAGAGCCGATACCAACTACCCGGCCGTTCTCGAAGGCATACTGGGTGGCCTGCATCCATGCCGCCTCATCAAACTGACGGGCATTGGTCTGATCTGATGACTCGGCCTGACTCTCAGGCCGTGCCTGTGACGCTGTGGTCTGATCTAATTGACTGTCGATTTCATCAATATTCCTCTCGTTCCGTCCCATTCGGTTGTGTTTTGAAGGATACCCAATTCAAAATAATAGGAGCAGAAAAAAGATATTTCCTCTTGCACATAAGCTTCTGCAATAGATCCTTCAACAGATGCTTTGTTACGTACTTTTCTTTTCAATTTTTGCATGCATCTTTCAAAAGGGTACATCCATCGAAACTGTACCGGACCTCCACATTTGGCTTCATATGGAAAATGTAACATCAAATGTTCCATTGAGTCGAAGAAAGATGGCGGAAATATTTTTTCCAGTTTACATATAATTACAACAACATCTTTTTCAAGTTTTCCTAGAGCATCATAATCTGCCGTAGCCGCAAAAATTTCCCGAAAAAAATGAGACATGTCTGTTATGGAATCCCAAATCACAGAATTCAACAGACCTCTTAATCCAATGGGTAGAAGTCTCTCCATTATAACATGACAATCATGAATTTTTAATCCAGTAATATGACCATTCTTTACACATCTACCCAAATTAGAAGCACAGCCATCTGGAAGTCTCAAATCTGCAATCCACTGACAAAATAATAAACGGTTTTCTTTAGACAGTGTATAAGCTGCTTTTGGTTTCAGTAACCTTTCTGTTCTGACATTCTCAAATAGTTCCAATTCTGGACGCCAGCAAATTTGGGCAAGATCTAAACGTGCATTTACATTGTCTTTGCTCTTTCCTGGCGTATCCAAAACTGTATGAAACAAATTATCAAAACATTTCTTCTCAATATGCATGACATCTAACATGTGTCGGACCAACAAATCAGACCAATATGGAAAATCCCAAAATATGCTACGTTTAATCCAATTGTGTTCTTTCCCAAAACCAGAAATTTTCTGTTGGTTTATTGTGGGACCAAAAGTGATGGGAGGTAATGAAAATACAACTGATTTTAACTCCAAACCTGATAGCATTTTTGGAGGTCCATCCCTTTCAACTGTTCCTTTTTTGAAATGAGATCTGTTTCTGCGAAAAGGATGATCAGCTGGAAGAAATCTGCGATGACAGTCAAAATAACAAGGTTTCTTTCCATGAATGAGCATAAATGCTTTGTTCTCTCCCATACAGTAAGGACATGATTTCTGACCATGTGTACTCCAGCCAGATAACATCCCATAAGTCGGGAAGTCGCTTATTGTCCACATCAATGCTGCTCTCAGTATGAAATTATGTTTCGTTGCAACATCATATGTACTGACACCAGTACTCCACAATAAATTTAATTCATCAATCAATGGATTCAAATAAAACATTTCCTTCGGGTAACAGTGTTTTCAGCAAAGAAAATATCTGGTCAAAACAGGTGTTTGACTTCCGTTATCTGATTTGATAGCCATAAATTTTGCAACTGCTTCTAATTTGCTCATCTTGCAGCCAGGATATAATGCATCCTCAGCAGATTTCAACAACTCATAAAATTCAGACGGTGCCAACTCAGGATTTGAAGCTATATCAGCCGGAGTTTCTGTATATTGAACAGATGAACCTGCAACATCATGTACTAAATCTTGAAACCGGGATGGATCCGGAATCAAGTTGGTATCACCTGCTCTGGAACTGCGTTCACCGTGTTGATACCAAAAAACATAATCTGGTTGAAAACCAAAACGCAAGAGATGTCCTCCCACTTTGTCAAACGTGTCAAACGTTCTCAATGCACATTTTCTGCAAGGGCGTTTTATTTTTCCTTCTGAAACAAATTCTGAATTTGATGCCACAAATGATAAAAAAGTCTCCACACCCTCAACATATACTGGATTTAAACCAGAACCGTTTGGATTTCTACGTTGATTTATCCATACGCGGTCACCTAATTATGATTTTTGACGAACTCGTTGTTCCATATTTCTCTATAAAATATAAAAGCATTACTGGTTTTGAATAATTTGTTAGAAAAAACACTCAAGTAAAGATTGAATATATTGAGAATAAAGCAAAACATGTTACAAATATTGATAATTTTAATATTATATTGATTTTTTATTATTTTAATAATACTAATATAATTTTTTCATAAACATTAATATTTGTAATTAATACCAATTATTGGTAATTAATACCAATTATTGGTAATTATCGGTAATTATTACTAATTATTGGTAATTATTGGTAATTATTGGTAATTGTTGGTAATTATTGGTAAATATTGTTAATTATTACGAATTATTGGTAATTATTACTAATTATTGATAATTAATACTAATTATTAGTAATTAATACTAATTAATGGTAATTAATACTAATTACTGGTAATTAATAATAATTATTACTAATTATTGGTAATTATTACTAATTATTGGTAATTAATACTAATTATTGTTAATTAATACTAATTATTGGTAATTAATACAAATTATTCCTAATTATTACTAATTATTACTAATTATTACTAATTATTAGTAATTATTGTTAATTATGATTAATTATTGTTAATTATTACTAATTATTACTAATTATTAGTAATTATTACTAATTATTAGTAATTATTACTAATTATTAATAATTATTACTAATTATTAGTAATTATTGTTAATTAATAATAATTATTGGTAATTAATACTAATTATTCTTAATTATTACTAATTATTACTAATTATTACTAATTATTCGTAATTATTGGTAATTATTGCTAATTATTACTAATTATTAGTAATTATTACTAATTATTAGTAATTATTACTAATTATTAGTAATTATTACTAATTATTAGTAATTATTAGTAATTATTAGTAATTATTACTAATTATTAATAATTATTACTAATTATTGGTAATTATTAATATTTATTATTAATTATTACTAATTATTGGAAATTATTAGTAATTATTACCAATTATTGGTAATTATTGGCAATTATTACTAATTATTGGCAATTATTACTAATTATTGGTAATTATTGGCAATTATTGTTAATTATTACTAATTATTGGTAATTATTGGCAATTATTGGTAATTATTGGCAATTATTGTTAATTATTGGCAAGTATTGTTAATTATTACTAATTATTGGTAATTATTGGTAATTATTACTAATTATTGTAAATTATGACTAATTATTACTAATTATTGGTAATTATTACTAATTATTGGTAATTATTACTAATTATTGGTAATTATTACTAATTATTACTAATTATTGTTAATTATTACTAATTATTGGTAATTATTCCTAATTCTTACTAATTATTGGTAATTATTACTAATTATTGGTAATTAATACTAATTATTGGTAATTAATACTAATTATAGGTAATTATTACTAATTATTGGTAATTAATACTAATTATTGGTAATTATTACTAATTATTACTAATTATTACTAATTATTGGTAATTATTCCTAATTTTTCCTAATTTTTCCTAATTTTTCCTAATTTTTCCTAATTTTTGGTAATTATTGCTAATTATTGGTAATTATTGCTAATTATTGGTAATTATTTGTAATTATTTGTAATTATTGGTAATTATTAATTATTACAAATTATTACTAATTATTACTAATTATTACTAATTATTACCAATTATTACCAATTATTACCAATTATTACCAATTATTCCCAATTATTCCTAATTATTCCTAATTATTACTAATTGTTACTAATTGTTACTAATTGTTACTAATTATTCCTAATTATTACTAATTATTACTAATTATTACTAATTATTACTAATTATTACTAATTATTGGTAATTATTGGTAATTATTGGTAATTATTACTAATTATTACTAATTATTGTTAATTATTGGCAATTATTCCAAATTATTGGTAAGTATTACTAATTATTGGTAATTATTACTAATTATTGATAATTATTACTAATTATTGATAATTATTACTAATTATTGATAATTATTACTAATTATTGATAATTATTACTAATTATTACTAATTACTGGTAATTATTACTAATTATTACTAATTATTCTTAATTATTGATAATTATTGATAATTGTTCCTAATTATTAGTAATTAAATTAATAATTATCAATTATTAGGAATAATTACCAATAATTAAAAATAATAACATTATTAATATATTTTATTATTAATATTAAAATAATATAATTTTCTAATTTATATACAGTTCTCCTTTCATCTGTGCGTTTTCTATCTCCACATACAAATAATACATGTGAAGACAGCAAACACACAGATGAAAAGAGAACTGTATATATATAAAAAATTATATTATTTTAATATTAATAATAAAATAGACTAATAATGTAATAATGTTATTATTCCTAATTATTGGTATTTATTACTAATTATTAATATTTATTCTTAATTATTAAAAATTATTACTAATTATTCCTAATTACCATTAACTATGAACAATACTAATAATTTAAATTTATTAAGTAATAAAACAATGTAAACATAATTAAATTACAACTAATTAAGAATAATTGAAACGAATAAAAAATTTAAAATAAATATTAAATTAAAATGAAAATAAATACCTTGAAAATTGATCTGCTCTGATCGTTCTTCAAAACTTTAATATCAGCTCCGGAGAAAAAAATTAAACTGGAGAAAAACTGAACTCTAGAAATATATTTTTGAGAGAAGGAGAAGATAGAGAATGAGAATGAAATGAAAAAAACGGATGGGGGTATTTATAGGTTAGATTATTTGCGACGGGCCCATTTGCGACGGGATACCTGTCGCAAATAGTATTTTTTGCGACGGTACCCGTCGCAAATAACCACCTGCCGACATACTATTTGCGACGAGGGAATATTCCCGTCGCAAATACCTTTTACCGCCGCCGGTTATTTGCGATGGGAATATTCCCCCGTCGCAAATAAGTTTCCCGCGATTTGGCGCGCAAACCGCGCCAGGCCTTTTGCGACGGGGAAAGTTGTCCCGTCGCAAAAGGCTACTTATTTGCGACGGGAAAATAACCCCGTCGCAAATAAGTTTTAAACAGGACTATTAGCGACGGGATTTATTCCCGTCACAATTAACCCGTCGCAAATGCCCTTTTTTCCCGTAGTGATTGTCCATGTGGTCATAAGTACAACATCTCCAGAATAGTATTAATGACATAATCATTACTTTATAAATTAATTGTAATTCTTAAATCAAACCATTAATTATGGTTATGAAAAATTAACAATGTTATATTCATGGAGACGGTAGGTCGTACATATGTATGAGTAACATTTTCCATTTTTCATTGATCGTTATGGAAATAAGGTCATTATTATTTTATCTTTACAAAATTATCTTAACATTATTAACATCATAATAATCATTTAAATACTTATATATATCATATACCTGATGTGGTGAATAAAAATGAGTCACATTACTTTATGGAGGTGATAGTTCACACATATGCACGAATGACGTTATTATTTTTATGCAGATGGAAGTAAGAAAATAATTGATATATTATTATATTATAATGATTAAGATATCGGGAATATCATATATGAACATTAATTACATTATTATAAACCATCATGAGATACAGATATGGAAAACAAATTAGATCGAGTCGTAGTGGCGATAGTTCACATGCACGCTCGAACGGATAATTAGTTTCCCATTTAATGGAAGTGGAGATGGATTTAGGTGATGATATTAACATAATAAAATCAATGTATATTGATGATACCGGAATTATTATTCCATCACGGTTGGAGGGGATTTGGAAGAAGTGGAAGAAGAAATAAGATAGAAATACTTAAATAAAAACAATACCTCTTCTTCAGTTGATCAACTTTGAAGGACACCTTAACACCTCAAAGAAGGGTGTTTTACCAACAATAATGACTCAATAACATGGTGAGGGATTTTAGGAAGTGTTTTATAAAGATATTGGCCGAACCAAATGGTTTTTGGAGTGTGATTTTTAGAGAATAGAGGGTACCATTTTACTGGAGGGGGAGGGACACCCTTGGAAAATATTAAAATATTAAATTAATATAAATTAAAATTTTAATAAAAAATACATAAAATTGAGATATGTTTAATATAAGATTATTATAGTTCTAAATACTCTCATACAATAATTTTTAGACATTTTTTTTTCATTTTCAACCTTATCTTTTCATTTTCCCCTTAATTATACTCTTTTAATTTTAATTGTGGTAACAACATTTTAAATATTAAGAGGCCATAAATTTTACTTATATGGGTTAAATTTCCCATAATTGTAAACTTAATGAACTTTTAGACTTTATCATATCCTCTTTGTAATTTTAAAATATTTTTAGGATTTTTAGATAATATAATATAATATTATTTTTATAAAATATCAATTATGTCAATTTTTAAACTATCCATTTCATTGAATTTAATTAAAATAGAACATAGTGATAACTTAGAAAAAAACCACTTAATAGTCTTATAAAGAGTCATTTTCACATATAAAATTCGTGTATGACATAAATTACATCAAATAATATTTATTTTAAAAATTTAGAATGTTATTTATTTGATTCCTTCATTAATAAGGCAGTCACAGTATCATCATTATGTCATAATTAAATATAATTATTTAATGTCTAAAAATTATAAATAAAAAAACATGATGTATGTAATATTTTTATCGTTCTAATTAATATTTATAGTCAAATATATCAGTTATATAACTCTGAAATAAAATCTTTTTAGTAATAAGAGTCATGTTTATGATATTTTTGACTTTACTTTAAATTAAATGTTATAAATCTCATAATCACAACCAAGTGGATTATAAAGAAGAAATTTTAGTCCTAATTGTTGTCTTGGTCGGTCATAACTCATAAAATAATATTAGGACCAGTGTTACGGTAGTTTTATATTATTATAATATTATTTTTACCCTTATTTACCTTATTCACCCTTTAACCGTGGTAAATAAAATACTAAAGTTACTATTCAACAAAAAATATTTTTATCCTATTAAATCAATTTTTTCATACTGATTACAACAATTTATTTTATTTTTTGAAAATTAAATTCACAGAAGTAGCAAAATTAAATTTAAAATTAATCCCATTTTCGGAATGAGAAAACGGGTTTTTAAAAACCATCAGAAGATTGGCATGTGTTTATAACAAATTTCAATGTGAAATTACTTCTAATGAACAATATTAGATTATATTATAAAAAAATTAATCTAAATATACTTTTAAACCAATTCAAATTATAATATAGAAATACAAATAAATTAGATGAAAATGATTTTTGAATTAAAATGCAGTGTTTTCATTATTCATTAAAATATAAATTTATTCGAAAAAATACCAAAATTTCATCCAAAGTAAATTTTTATATCCCAATTCTAAATAAAAGGGTTTATTTTTTCAAATATAACTCATAAAAGTGTCAAAAACTAGATTTAAAAAGGGTTCTCCATTAAAGGGTGATAAAAATAAATTTTAAAAATATTAGAGTATTTTATGATTAAAATTGGATTTATTATGATTTTGAGCCACTAAAATTTATTATAAGTAAAAACATTTAATAAACATGTGGGAACATAATATAGTTAGTTCTCTTTATTCCCACCAATATAACAGCTAGGTGATAACTACCATTTAATATAATAATATTAATAATGTATTATTTTACGGTATATCTCTGTCTTGTGTGTAACATAAGATTTCGAAGAAACCCATTGTTGTGTGTCCTGTACGCTATCTCACATAGTGTCCCCTTTAAACTAAAATTAATATCTAGTTCAAAAATATTAATTGATATGAAAATTTATTATTCTATAATTACCTGGGATGTTACAACTATGACATGATGTTTCATTTTTATGCATTGCCACAATCCATTCCTTTTTCAAATGTTTCCATCATGATTAATATTATGATCCTATTATTATGATTTGATGATAATGATTATGCACAACCATGTTATATTGACTCATTTCAATTATTCCTCATCTTACTAGGATTTTATTTTATCCATTTCTTATATATATATACTCAGTAGACTACATGTACTAAGGAGAACGTGTGATTTTATAAGTACAAAGAAGAAGTATTTAAATAAATATTTTATGTTTTACTATGAATAAGTGATGTATGATCATAATTTTCCAAAGATACTAAAACTTTCAATTCTCAAATATATAACTAATAGGTTTTTTATAAAATGAAGTAATTGTCTTGTAAAAGAAAAAGTTGGGTTTCTATATTTGATATTAGAGGTACAATTTAGTTAATTTCACAATTAGGATTAGAAAATTTTGTGACAACCCTTTGGATATGTCTAACTATATCTAAACTTCCAAGAATATTTTTCATAGAAAAAAGATAAACATAGGGATCCCATAAGATGTGCCTTTAGAGTAAATTTTGAAAAAGAAGAAGCTATTTATTAATGATTTTTTCACTTATGTTTTGTTCAAAACATTTATATTTTAGAAAATGGTGGGAACCAGGAGAGACCATGCCTATAACCTGTATGATGTACAATGCAAAAATTTTCCAAATGACATTCCTAATTCTATAAGAGGTGGAGTTCAAAACTTCACGGAGATGCTTACTCAGTTGTCTCGGGATATGAATAATAATATGAACCATGTATAATGTTCCCTTCACCAAAGAGTGGTCAACTGGATATTGGAACCTCTATACAGAAATGATCACCAACATTCAGTGGATCTTCTGATCCACTTGTCTCATAATAGTGGGTTGACACAATAGAGATGATATTTTATGTGCTCTACTATTCTGAGAAGTAGATGGTGACTCTAGTAATCTTTCATTCGGATAGAGTGTCTGATCAATGGTGTACGTTGATAAAGAACACCAAACTGAATGATAAAATGGAAGATATGGAGTGGTAAGAATTTAATAAAATATTTATAAAAAAGTATTTCCCTCTAACTCTTTGAACAAATATGGAGATAGAATTCATAGAGCTGAATTAAAAGGAATGAGAATCTTTCATTACTTACGAGGAAAAATTCACAAGTATTACAAGATATTCCTCGGTTTTTGTTATCGGCGTTGATAAAAAATAGATAGATTATATAGTAATTTAAAACTACACATTTTAATGGATCCAGCTATCTAATACCTCTAGAGTTATAAATATTTTGTTTGATTTTCTCTTGAAATAGAGATGGAGTTCAGAGATTAGTCCTTTCAAATTGGGGATAAGAAGAGTAGAATGGAGTTTCAAGCTGGTGCGTCACATTTTCACACAACAATTTTTATTTCCATATTTTATCATGGTTTATCATTTTGTCTTCAGATTTTCTCTTGAGTCTCATGTGTTTCAGATAATTTTTTTAATTTTTGTGATGTTTTTCCTTTGTTGCATGGTTTAGGTGCATGGATAAGGGGAAACTATGCGACCTTCTAATGTTGAGTCCCTTTTTAGTTCATTTTTTTCTTTCATGATTAGGGTTTCATCGGTACCACATAGTTAAACCCAAACCGTGCAGACACAAGGAGTAACAGTTCCAATATTTGGGTGTCCCTAGATGAGGGTGCATGACTTGAGCATGGTTAGTCTAGACCATGTGAGAAGCATGTTCTTGGATCTGATGTTTTTGATATAACCAGACTGCATAGTTGGTACATGGTTTTCCAAACTATGTGAAACAACTCTTTGGGTTTCATATGAGTCTATTAAGGGATCCACAGCTGGTGCACGGTTTTCCAAACCACATGGCCTAATCATGCGTAGTTCCCATGTCCATTAAAAAAATGGATTTTACCTTTCTAATCCTCTTGGTATTTAACCCCCAAACACCTCTCATCCACCTCATTTTTATTGATCAACCTTAGGGAGATCCTCCCCTCTTTTTCAATCCTTCCTTCCTCCTCCCATGTTGGAATAAAGGAATATATTCATGTTTTGTGGATAATTTCTCATGTTAATCTCATTATTTCTTATCCCTCTAATTCCTACTTCCATTTTCTTATTATATCCTCTTATTCCTTGGTCTCTTTGGTATAAGGTTATTGTTTAATTTATTTATAATTGGGGGTTTTATTATCTTAAGGTTCTTCTTGGGTGTTCCTTCCTCCTTAGGCCCTTGTGGAGTTGTTTTGAGTTTCCGCCATTCAAACACCGTGAGTTGTGGAAGGTCATCTTATGCATTAGTCATTAAATTTAAAAAATTATTTATTTCTTGTCTTTCCCACCATGTTTTAATACAATGACTGATGTATAATTCATATAATAATAATCTAATATTAAATAAGGTGAATTTCTCTTTGTATAGAATTGCATGAATTTTTTTATTAAGCTTCGTACACTAAGTGCTTGAAAAAATGGCCAATTGGAATTTTAAAATGTGTTCTAATTTCTAAATGGTAGTTTAGATTTCACAAATGAATTTCTAAATGGATTTTGGATTTATAAATAGTGTGTTTGATATTTTTTTAAATGGTTTGTCTTCCAAAGGTTTTGTGATGCTTGGTTAACACCTTGGAAAGTGGTTTTTTAATAACACTCTCCTTGGGGTATTTCTCTTGCCTTGTTCATTGTTAGGGGGATAGGGAAGTCCTTATCATGGGAATTACCTTGTGAATTAATGGTTGGAAATGAAATAGGATTATTTCTTTGGGTGATTCGAGGGTGATACTTGGTTCTGTGACTCATGTGGTTGTTTTCCCCCATTACATATGTATATTTGATTGTTTAATATTTCTTTAGTCACCCCCATTTTAGATATGACATGGGAACATAACATAGAAAGAAAAAATATACTAGAATTATTTTTTCACTAGTTTAGTAGTATTCTCTGGATTTTGTCCCATTAGTATAGACACACTCTACTTTAGGAATATTTCCCCTCGGCTAGGCCAAGTGGGGTACAACTAAGAGTTAGGGTTGTTTGATTGCATTAGTCCCACTAACATGATGGATCAAGTTTTTGTATGTTCTATATTTTCCCCTAAGCTCCTAAGTATTCCCATGTTCCCGTACACTTTTTTATCTACAATAGATAATCTAGGTGAAATATATGGTTTGGTTACTTGAGTACTACTTTCTCATTTCCCTTTTCAGGTTGTTATTACTTCTCCTACCTGTTTATGGTGCACCTCTTTAGTAAAGATAAATATTTTTTTTAAATGTTTCATGAAAAATGTTTTCAAAAGTGTTTCATAATCCCTTTACCCTAACCCTTGTCATTACTTTCCCTCTCTTTCTTTAAAATCCCTTTCCCATAACCCTTGTCATTACTTTCCCTCTCTTTCTTTAAAATCCTAAATCCTCCATCTTTTGGAAAAGAAACCGATTATTAATAAAGAGGAAAATGGACAATGATTTTATTATAAAATAACTGTATGAAAAACATTATTTTGTCTATTGTATTTCAAACTAGAAATAAATAAATTTTTTATTTAAAGTAAATTCATAGGGAATATATTACTTGGGAGATTCTACTGAATTATAACACTCACGGATATACATCCATTATTTTTTTATCCTCCAATGAATGTTCCACCATTTTCTCAAAAATAGTGGATCAATGTCAGGTTCTGTGATCAGAGAGTGACCCACAGAGTCACATGGAGATTTATTGGTCATCAGGTTTGGTTCAAATTTAATTTCAGTTTATGTTTAGTTTCTATGTTTTGTCCTTTTTATTAATGTTGAGATTCTTTTTTATCTATCCACAGATCTTGTTAATTTATCATAGGATAAACCATTACCACTAACTCTTTTTGACACCCTTGGTGATTTTCTCTATCCCCGGGTGATCAGGAACGAGCCTCAAGGATGTCGTGAGCTAGATCAGGTACCCGTTTCATGGTTGAACCAGGTTGGTTCATGATAAAATAGAATCAGATCATAGGTTATTTAGAGGACTAGATTTCAAGTTACCTTTTTTATTTGGGTTATCATGATAGAAGTTGTAAGACCATTGGAACTTGGAGTGTATGTGTGAGGAAGTGTCTGGACAACACTTTTCGGTCGAACATAGGGTTACCATGGGATATTGGGCATTGGGTTTTGCTTTTTTATTTTTTTTGTTTGTTCTTTTATTGGTATTTTCTTTATCATTGGTTGATTTAGTTTGGTTTAATTAGTTATTATGGATTTATATGTGTTGTTTTGTACATGGGGAATTAAATGGCAGTTGGGCTAGTGGTCTCTGGGGAGCTCATAGGGCCTAGAAAGCCATGTGCATCTTGGGGATGTGGTTCCAAATAACTCTCCATACTATGGTGTGATTGTAATATGACCACAAATAATATGGCCAAGTCGGCCATCGACAATAGTCCCTCCCTCATGAAATTACTTTAGGTCATCCTAATTTTCAAATTGTTTTGAAAACCTTGTTTTGGATTATAAAGCTTGGATTCTAAATAGTATCATGTTGGTTCTCTAAAATGACAAATTATTATTTTTAAACCTATTTAAAAAATGTTTTGGAAAATGGATTTATAATTTAATTTTTTTATGATATAAATGGTTTATAAAGATGGTTTCACTCATTATTTTCAATTTTAAAATATGGTGTGATATATTTCAATGGGGTATATTGGGTTTGTTTTAAAATGATAAGGAGATGTAATAGAAAAATGGTCAGATTTATTGAAAAAAATCAATGTATATTTTGATAATGAAATGAATTGGAGCGTGGATATTGAAAATTGTTTATTTAAATTTATTTTTAGTGATATTTTTGAAAATGTTTTTTGGAATTTGTGGGTCAATTTTTTTTTGTTTTTCTTTAATTATGTCAAGTTTTTAATGGTAAGTTGGTTTTAATTGAGTTGTTATTTTATTTTTATTTAGAGTACACCCCCAAAAATGATTTAATGGAAATTTGAGGTGGAGTTATGTGTAGTTCACCATTAGTGGACCCTATAGTTGGTCAATCCAAATAGTTCCTCCTTGAGTTCCAGAAGTTGAACCCTCCTTTATTTTATGGTCAGATGGATCCTTTTGAATAAAAAGAGTGGATGTGAAAAACCGAAAGTATCTATGGTTAACTTGAGTTTCCTAAGTCTCTAAAAGTAATTTTTATACCTTTATGCTCTAAGGTATAAGTTATAAGTGGTGGGAGTTGGTCATTAGGACTAATATTCATGAACACCACTCCTAAGAATTATTTAAAGCTTCGTTCATCTGAAAAACTTTCTCTGAGGTTTGGATGTCACAAGGGCGATGGAGATGTGACTACTTCAATAAGGTAATGGATCGATGTTGTATTTTGATCATCTTTTTTTCAATCGAGTCCCATATCTCCTAGATTTAACTGAAAATTAATGTAACACCCCGAGATTTTATGAAAAATATTCTTTTCATTAATGTATTGTGTTGTACGCTACACCAAAAGGAGCTTGCACAACACGCATCCGTGACTTGCCTTGCATTACACGCCATCGCGACCTTCCTCGATAGCGTGTGTAGTACGCAATAACGAGTTTCACTAAACAATAATATGCTATTAAAATATTATTAAAACTAACCGTTATGAATAGTAATAACAAATTTTTTAAACTTTTTAAATTTTATTTTTCAAAATGGACTTTATTTTTGGATTTTGAATATCGAAATTATCGTAGGGTGAAATTTTGGTACTTTTCGGATAACTTTCATTTTCTAATGAATAGTGAAAATTACAAAATTTTAATTAAAAACAACCTTTTTAATCGAAATAATTAATAGTGATAAATTATTAATTTGAGTGGTTTTAAAGTATATTTAGAATATATTTTTACAATTTAATACAATTTTGGTTATTGGATGTAATTTCACATTTAAACCAGACAAAAACAACTGTCAATCTTTTGATAGTTATTATCTCTTAAGAACACACTATTTGTTTTAACGACGGGAATTAATTTTTAAATTAATTAATGCAACTGATGTGTTTTGAATTTGATAAAATAGACATCATTTTTGAGTTCATAATATCAAATATATCTTAGGCTTAATTTTTGGTATTTTTCTGGAAACTTTCATTTTTTGATGAATAGTGAAACCACTAAGTGGTAGTTTAAAAAAATGAATTTTTCATAAAACTTAATTTTACCGCTTCTGTGAGTGGAATTTTAAAAATCCGAGAGACACAGTTGATGTCAGTAAGTAAAATGTGGTTCAATGAGATGAAAATAATTTTTGGGGAATAGTAACTTTTTACTTTTTTTTACAACGGTTAAAAGTAAATAGGGTAATTATGGGTAAAAATGATATTATTATTATCCTAACACATGTACTAATTCTATTGGATAAGTGTAATTCGACCAAAAACAACCTTAGGAATAAAATATGACCATTTAGGCCCACTAGGATTAGATTAGGACATTACTTATTAATTTATTTAAAGAAGGGTTAAAATAGTTAAAATCAAAGTTTAATAAGAAAGAGATTTTTAATATAGGGTTATACATAAGATAAATTAGACTATAAATATTAATTAGAAAGATAATACGATTTCCTATATAATTATATTTTATTTGTAATTTTTATACTTTAAATAATTTAATTTATTTATGACACAAAGATGATGCAGTAATTATCTTATTAATGAAATATTGACATAATTGATGTTATAAATACCCAAATAAATGTAATTTGAGACGTTTAATGAATTAACCTAATTTTATTGGTTACTATGACATGTTATTATTGATTTAATTAACTTTTTTCTAACTAATCATTCTGTTATGATTTTCAAAAAAATCAATTACTAAATAGTGTCAAAATTGACAAAAAATAGTTTTTAAAACAAATATTATATTATTAATTGTTATTTTATTCATAAAAATCTAAGGTTCGGCCACATGACTTAGATAAGGTTATATATATTAATAATAAACAACTTGGGGTTCTTTGGGCTTGTTATAGTAAGTTTATTAACCTTATAGTGTAAGAACACAAGAAGACACGGTAAAAGTAAAATTATTTAACTTATTGTTAAATCTAAATGATAAGGTTAAAATAGGAACCTAAACTTGTCTAAATTCTATTGGATAAGAGTCTTTTGACCCATCCCCACCTTAGCTTCTAAATAAATCAATTTTGAGCTATTTAAAACCGAATATGGTTTTATAATAAAATAATAGTTTTAGTTTTTCCAAAGGAGCTCCTCTCCTCGCTTATAAAAGGGTACCTCCTCCCTCTCTTCCTCACACCACTTTGTGCCTTCAAGCTCGGCCAAACCCTACCAAATTATCTTCTCCACTTCACTAGAAACATCATATAGGTCCTAGTCTTCTTAAAAGACCAATTTTAGTGCCCTAAGAGGTGGAATCAAAGAGGCACTTCAAAGAAGAGGTAATGTCTGTTACCGATTCTTTCAACATTATTTCTTATTACACTTATTCTTCTTAGGTTGTTTCATTATGAAGTAATAACATGAGTATCACTCATATACTGATATGTTATTATAAGTAAGAAACAACCCTATTTCACCATATATCCATCCTATGGAAAACGAAATCACCGCGCGTGCGTACGTACGGAATACCGTCTCCACGCCGTGGTGTAATCTATTTTCCATCACCACCTTACTTGGATAGGTATAATGGTGTACATAATAACTATATATGATTATTATAAAGTGATATTGATTCTGAAACAGTATACATACACTCCAATACAGTCCCATGATCATGAGAATGATATCATCGCTCGTGCGTACGTACGGACTACCGTCTCCACGACGCGATGAGATTCATTCTCCACGTTAACCATTCATGAATGATTATAAAGTATATATAATAAGTAATCATGAAATATATGACATAATAATGATACTGTATTTATGTGTATATATATGTATGTCATCTACTTAATTCCATTCAACTCAATAAGGAAACGAAAATAGCGTTCATGCGTACGTACGGCCTACCGTCTCCATGAACGGTGTATTTCATTCCATTTACTGATCTATTATATATGTATATTCTGAATATATATTATATATAAATCATGTTTTATATTCTGGAATTAAGTATTCATGATCTAAGTAATCATATGAATAATTACAAGTCAAAACACGCATGACAAATGAAACGATTTTACCCAAAACGCTCTTTAACATGGAATTTACAAAAGAATGGGTAATATAAAGTCATAAGTGAACCATATATGATATCATAACAATGAGTATGATTCTGGAATAATTCAATGACATTATTTAAATAATTATACAGGAGGTTCGGACACTTACGAAGCAAATCGGACCTAAGGTAAGGGAAATATCACAATCTCATTTTTATCCGAGATTGTTTATACTTTGGAATTTACTGGGGTGTATTTTATCATCCACATCAATGTTTCCTTAATATGTAATATTTATATCCTTATACAATGGTTTATATCCAATTTTACCCTTCGGTGAGTTTTTAGTAAAAGATATGAAAGGAATCTTTTGTCGTTTTTCATAGGAGGTACTTTTTGACTTTTCTGAAAAAAGTACGAGAAGAATGTTTTTTTAACTTATAAAGCATGAATGGATTTTTAAAACATTATTTCCAAGAATCTTCCTTTACAAGTTTTCAAGTTTATTTTTAATCAACTTCTTTTAGCTTAAAATTGTATGACATGTTAAGAAAGGAAAATGTTTTTGAATTTGAAAGGATATTTTCCTCAAGAATGGAGTTCAAGAGTTTTATCAAAATTATTTTCCATCTAAGATAATATAGGGTTTTGTTTATATCCCTATTATTACATTTATTTTATTATGTCGTGATGGAATTATTTTTATGAAATCATTTATCATATATGAATTGTTTTATGAAGTCATGTTGTTTAAGAATCCCGTTTTTATTACATGGGTTATGCAATGATATATGATTTATGATTTTGTGGCACACATAAGAATGGTATCATTATGAGATGGATGGGACCTATATCTCCCTCCAATGAATTGGGTAAAGATTTTATATCTCATGAGATAGACATGGCTGGAACGGCGGGTTAAACCGGTTCAGTGAAACAGGACTGAAACGAGGAGTGAAATCGGTTCAGAAATGGACTTTGTCCGCTAAGATAGTCTTGGAAATGAGTCTTGACTACTAAGAAATGATTCCCTATGATTATGTGTGTATGCCACAAAGTTTCATGTTTTATGTTATGATTATTCAGATTACATTTCACTACCATGATTTATCCCATGTTATGAAATTATTATCTCTTTTGCAGGGTAAGATTGCCAAATTGTTATGTTCTTATGAATATGATGTGATTGATATTTCTTTTGTTCACCCTTACTGAGCATTTGAGCTCACCCTTTTATGTTTTCTTTTCCTCAGGACATAAATAAAGGTTTTAGGTAAAAAAAAAGGGGGAATATCTTTATGGGAGATGTTGAAGATCTTTCACCATGATTAGAAGATTATATTCCGAGTTTCCTAAGACACTAAACTATTACGGACCTTGTGCGTGTGTTTTTGTAATGTACTAAGTATTCCGCAAAAGTAATGTAATGTCCATGTACGTCAAGCTTCAGGTCTCTAAAATTGGTATCATAGGAAAGGTTTAGTCAACCTTTAGAAACTAGGATGTGATATGTAACGACCCAATCTTTTTGAGTAGTATATTAACTTACTCTTAATGATTTAATAAGATGTTAATGGTTAATGCAGAAAGAAGAGTCGATGGCTTCATCCAGTAGACTCGACCCTTATGAAGCCCACTTATCAGAGCTTGGGAAGGAGGTAGCATCTGTGGGCTTCGCTTTGGACTAAGCCCAAGCCGAACTCCAGCGTGTCAAGCTTGAACGGAAACGCCTACGGGAGAAGTTCAAGTTAGTAGAGATTACTACTAGGGCAATGTTATCTGAGCCTCACTCAGATTCTCTCACCATAGCACACCTTACACTTAGGTCTTATGCCGGTGTTATAAGGGGCTATGTGACGAGACCCTAGCTTCCTTGTGTAATCCTTTCGGGTGAATAAATTGAGATATCATCCTTTAGTGATGTTTGTGAAATTTCAAATGTCCAGATAATTTTAGAATGTATTTTATTGATGAATTTTGAAAAAAAGGATATTTTAAAATATTTATGTAAACCCTAAATAACTAATGATGTGTAATGATTTTCAAAAAATGGTGTTCTACAAAAGTGTTCAGTAAGGAATTTGGAGTCTAATAAGATCAACTTAATTTTTGAAGAATAATAAATTATGAATAGTGATTTTACGCTTAGGATTAGTAATGTGACCAAATGGAATAGTAATTTCACTCAAAGAAAGTTTTAATATAATTTGGATACCTAGATTAAGTAATGTGATTCAATAAAATGGGTAAATAACGGTTTCATAAATTATTAGTCAAGTATTAGTTTTTTCGGATGAATAGTGTTTTTTAATTACAAATTTAATTAAAAATAATTAGAAATTTTTTTTTTATAAAAAGGACTTTATTTTTGAACTCAGAGCATCGATATTATGTTAAGGTAATTTTTGGGGATTTTTCTGAAAAAAATGAATTTTCGATGAATAGTGTTAAATTAAAAATATTTAGAAAATTATTTTTATAAAATGGATTTCATTTTTGAAATTAGAGCATTGATATTTGGTTAAGGTGAAATTTTGGGATTATTCTGAGAAAGTTGGACTTTTGATGAATAGTGAAAATATAGTTTTTATGTTATGGGTGTTTAATGACATCATTAAATGATGTATTAAGTATATATTCAATATGGTTGAATTATGAATAGTAAGATAAGGTATGAGGTGTCCCAAGTGGCCAATACCATGGGAAAATACCATGGGCAAGCCCATGGTTTTGCCAAAACCACTAGTGAGGTGTCCCTTGGCCATTATTGCCTTGTCACCTCACTTTCCCTATAAATACCCACCCTTTCCTCCTTTAGTTTTCACTCCCAACTCTCCCCCAACAAAGTTATGGTCTCCTTACCTCCCATGGAGTCCTCCCAAGGTGCCCCCAAGCCCTCAAGGTCCAAACCATTGAGTTTCAAGAGTCACGTTTTAAGGTAAGGGATCCGACCTCTCTCTTCTTTTCATGTAATCCTTTTTATGTCATTCCTTTTATGCTCCATGTTATTATGTGAGAGGATGTTCTTTTATATTCCTCTTACTTCCCTTATCATGTTTATATGATGATAGATCCCCTCTTACTCTCATCATTTCGTTTTATGAATGTTTAAGTGACGCCGTTAGGCTGCCGAATTTTTAAGGGATTCTTTCACCCTTCTCATTTTTCAAGTTCGATTTTCATTTCAAGTCTTTAAAGTTCCTTTTTTATGATGGGGTATGATCTCTATATCTATCATACTGATCTATTATTATCATATGATGAGGGGCCCTATTTTATCTTGTCAATTCTTTTTTATTGAAGTTTAAGTGACGCCGTTAGGCTGCCGAATTTTCATAAGAGAAATCTAATTTTTGTCTTCCTTCCATGTTTTTCATTTCAAATGGTATTTCCTTCAAATTTCATTACCATGTCCATATATCCTTCTTATTATGTCCCCTTACTGTTTTATGGATCATTTATGAGTGGGTGACCCATGTCCCCTCTCTTTTCAATGTTTTCTAAAACCCCGAAACATAGCCGTTATGCTGCAGAATTTTCGTCTCAAAATGCCTCTCTCTCTTTTCTCAAAATTATTTTATGTTATAAAGTGAATACTCAAAGCTCTTATTTCTACAAGGGTATTCAAATATATATCAAAATGTTCTATTTTAAATTCTGGGATTTACATACATGAGACCCACTTTCCCTTCCGTGGGTTTAAAATGCCGTAAAGATCATGTCTTTAAAGCAGTTTTTAAAACGTTATGATTATGAAATGAAACCCATTTATTTTATGCTATGTGGGTTATTAATGAAATTTTTGAGGATGATATATGTGGCTCACATTATAATAAAGGAAAATTTAAGGGTGCTCCCTGATAGCGCCCCAATGCATTGGGTAATGATGTAAGCACTAGAGATTATAATTTTCACGATACCTTGGTGAATAACCTTGGTAATTTTCAAATGACACCTTGGGGATGGACCTTGGTGATATATTCATGATTTTCTATGTTTAATGATGTAGCCACATCTTCAAGTTATGGAAAATGTTATTTTTATTATGAAATGCCTCATGATTTCTTTCTCATGCCTTAAAGTTCGTTTAATGTCCTTATTGAAGTATCTCAAGTTCACATGTAAAATGTTCCTCTTGTTTCCCTTACTGGGCCTTCTGCTCACCCTTTCTTTGATGTATGTCCCCAGGTCATTAGATGCAGTAATGAACCTAGGATTAACTTAAGGAGAAGCCTTTCAAGTGTTTAAGAAGAATGTTTTATGTTGTTTTCATGTTTTATGTTCCTGGTTTCCAAGACACTAGACCTTAAAGATCCTCAGTTTTGTGTAATGTAATGAAAGTTTATGTTATAAAATGGCGGGATGCTATAGTTGGTATCAAAGGATGGTTTAGTTATTTGTGGAAATTAGGATATAGAAACTTTAGGAAGAACCCTATAGAAAAGTTTAAATATAGGAAAACTTCCTGGTATTTTGGTAAGTATTGAGTAAGTGGTTTATCAAACAAATACATCCCTATCTGGATACGAGCAGGTAGAGGCGGCTCTGGCACAGATGTACATAGGGGTAAAACCTGAAAACACCGCTTTGAGATAGACTCGAACGGGAACTGGTGAACGATAACGGGCCTCGCTGTACTCTTGGTTACGACACTCCCGGGGGATATGTTTGGTTAATCACAAGCTTTTTATGAATCATTATGAAGGAATTATAGAAAAGTGTAATTGTCTAAGCATGAAGTCTTAGTTAAAAGATTCATAAATGAAATAAGTTTCTCACTAAGGTTTTGTTCTTTTAGAAGATGGCGGGCAATAGGAGGAACCGTGCCGATGGTGACTGCAATGCACCATGTGCTGACAGCCCTCCAATGGAAGCCGGAATGGAAACATTCATGCGAATGATGAACCAACTGACTCAAGTTATGAGTAATAACTTGAATCAAGCTGAGAGGCCGACCTCACCACGAAGGGAACAACTTTCTGTTGAGTCCTTCATGCGCCAACGACCACCAACATTCAGTGGATCTACTGACACATTGGTTGCGGAACAATGGATAAGCGCCATTGAAAAGATCTTTTCTGTACTTCATTGTTCGGAACAAGAAAAAGTCACCCTTTCTGTTTACCGCCTAGAGAGAGAAGCTGATCAGTGGTGGTCACTGATCAAAAACACGAAGCCACGAGGAGAAATGGAAGCTATGGAGTGGGAAGAGTTCCGGGGAATATTCTTTAATAAGTATTTCCCTCGTTCGATGAGAACGAGAATGGAGAAAGAATTTCTCAAGCTGAAGCAAAAGGAGAATGAATCAGTTGGAACCTATGAGATGAACTTCACAAGGCTTTCCCATTATACCTCAAGTTTTGTCATGGACCCTAATGGGAAGGTTGATAGATTCTTTGGTGGACTACGACCTCATCTGCGGAAGAATCTAGCCAACAAGGACTATGATAGCTATGAATAAATAGTTCGAAGTGCCATGAAAGTTGAACTAGAGTTTGGGGAGACACAGTGGTCTCACAAATCTAATGAGAAGAAGAGAACTCTAGAACCAAGCCTGGGAAGAAGTCTTGATCAGGAAAGAGGTGTAAAGCATATGCAACATGCCACATGCAATAAATGTGGGAAGAAGCATTCGGGGAACTTCTTGATCGGAAGTGGTAAGTGCTATAGGTGTGGAAAAGAAGGCCATATTTCTCGGAATTGTCGTAGTGATGTGAAGCCTCAACTTCCCAACACTAACGACAGAGGAAAGATGGTTCTTGCCCTACCCAAAGTCACATGCTTCAAGTGTGGACAGCTTGGGCACTTTGCTAATCAATGTCCAAATCCGAGGGCGGTGGAGGGGAATCACCATCAACCTCAGCAGAGGCCAAGGGAGCAAGGTCGTGCTTTCACTATCACAACAACTGAAGTTGAAGTTCCGAACGATGTGGTAGCAGGTACTCTTGTTGTCCTCTCAAAACTAGCAAGTACTTTATTTGATTCTGGTTCTACACATTCCTTTATTTCCTCCAAGTTTGCAAGGAATATAGAATCAATCCCCGAACTGCTAGAGGTATAGTTGTCAGTCAAGACTCCAAGTGGGATTATCCATGCTTCAACAGTGTTTAGAGACTCTAGTGTTTACTTTGGTGAGCACAATCTTATCTCAAATCTAGTAGTCCTTCCCATGATGGAATTCGACATTATACTAGGGATGGACTGGCTCTCAAAGTATAATGCTAAGATCAAATACAGAAGTAAGGAAATCTCAGTAGTCTTGAATGAACGACCTACAGTTATCTTCCAAGGATAGATATCCCGAACTGATCCCTATCTAGAAGCACCTCCTATAGCTTTCTTTATGGAGTTAATCAGTGATGAGGAAGAAGGGAAAGGGAGCATACA
Source organism: Viscum album (assembly GCA_963277665.1). Taxonomy (NCBI): domain Eukaryota; kingdom Viridiplantae; phylum Streptophyta; class Magnoliopsida; order Santalales; family Viscaceae; genus Viscum; species Viscum album. The sequence goes on from OY728167.1 coordinate 840,686,932, forward strand.
AATTGAAGATGTTCCGATTGTTCAGGAATACATGGACGTATTTCCTGAGGAGTTACCTGGACCTCCCCCAGAAAGAGAGGTAGAGTTCTCCATTGAACTCGTACCTGGGTCTCAACCGATATCAAAGACTCCGTATAGAATGGCAAATGTGGAGCTATAAGAGTTAAAGAAACAACTCCAAGACTTGTTGGATAAGGGGTTTATCCGACTGAGTGTGTCTCCTTTGGGAGCACCAGTTCTCTTTGTGAAGAAGAAGGATGGATCAATGCGGCTATGCATTGATTATAGAGAACTGAACGGGATCACAGTGAAGAACATATATCCTCTTCCAAGAATTGATGATTTATTTGACCAACTTCGCGGGGCTCAATTATTCTCTAAGATTGACCTTCGATCTGGTTATCATCAACTGAGGGTGAAGAAGGAAGATATTCCAAAGACTGCCTTCCGATCAAGATATGGGCATTATGAGTTTACTGTTATGCCCTTCGGCTTGACTAATGCTCCTGCTATTTTCATGGATTTGATGAATAGAGTCTTTAAGGACTACCTTGATAACTTTGTGGTAGTTTTTATTGATGATATTTTGATATATTCAAAAAGTCGTGAGGATCATGAAGTTCGTCTAAGGGTTATATTGAAAACTCTGCGGAAGGAGAGGCTCTTTGGGAAGTTCAGCAAGTGTGAGTTTTGGTTACAGCAAGTGGCTTTCTTGGGGCACATCGTAACCAATGAAGGAATCTCGGTTGACCCTGCAAAGACAATGGTTGTGGAGGAGTGGCCTCAACCCACAACAGTAACTGAGATTCGTAGTTTCCTTGGTTTAGCGGGCTATTATAGGAGGTTTGTGAAAAACTTTTCATGACTTTCTAATACACTAACCAAGTTGACTCGAAAAGGGGTTAAGTTCATCTGGACAAAGGAATGTGAGGAAAGTTTCCAAGAGCTGAAGAAGAGATTGGTTACTACACCTGTGTTAACTCTACCCTCTATCAGAGAAGGATTCATTATTTTTAGCGATGCATCTCTGAAAGGGCTTGGGTGCATCCTCATGAAAAATGACAAGGTAATTGCTTATGCATCTCGACAGTTGAAGATTCATGATCAGAATTATCCTACGCATGATCTAGAGCTGGCGGCAGTTGTTTTTGCTCTAAAGATATGGAGGCACTATCTTTATGGGGAGAAATGTGATATATACACTGACCACCAAAGTCTAAAGTATATTTTCACTTAGAAAGAATTGAACATGAGACAAAGGAGATGGTTGGAGCTTATTAAAGACTATGATTGTTCAATTCATTATCACCCTGGAAGAGCAAACAAAGTCACAGATGCGTTAAGCAGGAAAGATCCTGTTGTTCTGGAAACAATGAGGATCCTAGGAGATCCCTTGATTAAAGATCTAGTAAAACTGGACATGGGAATTATAAGGAAATGGAAATCATCAACCCTATCCCAAATGATTTCTCAACCTTCATTACTAGAGAAGATAAAGAAGGCTCAAAAATTAGATCCTTTGCTGCAGGAGAAGTTCGAGGCTGTAAAGGATGGGAAGTTCCCTAATTTTAATATTGATCAAGAAGGTGTATTGAAATTTCGTAAAACACTATGTGTTCCATCTATTCCGGAGATAAAGAAAGAACTGATGGATGAAGCTCATAGCTCTACTTTCTCTATACATCCGGGAAGCACTAAGATGTATAGAGACCTTCGTGATCATTATTAGTGGGATAACATGAAGATGGAGATTGCTGATTAAACTACAAGGTGCCTAGTGTGTCAGCAAGTAAAGGCAGAACGATAACTTCCTAAGGGGGTATTACAACCGCTACCCATACCAGTATGGAAGTGGGATAATATCACTATGGACTTTGTAACTGGTCTCCCGGAAAACATCCAAAGTAAACAATGCGATATGGGTTATTGTTGATCGTCTCACCAAGACAGCCCATTTTATCTCTATTCTGGAAGATTTCTCTCTGGATCAGCTTGCCAAGATATACATGACGGAAGTGGTAAGGCTGCATGGGGTACCACTATCCATCGTATAAGATTGTGACCCAAGATTCACATCAAAATTCTGGAGAAGTCTGCAACATGCTCTGAATACTGAATTGAATTTTAGTACGGCCTATCATCCTCAAACTGATGGCCAATCTGAAAGGACTATTCAGACACTTGAAGACATGTTGAGATTATGCTCAATGGAATTTAAGGGTGGATGGGATCAACACCTCCCATTAGTGGAGTTCTCCTATAACAACAGCTTCCATGCGAGTATTCAGATGGCACCCTATGAAGCTTTGTATGGAAAGCGGTGTACAACTCTTACTTGCTGGGATGAAACTGGTGAGAGGAAGCTTCTTGGGCCTGATCTCGTGCAAGAGATGACGGAACAGGTTCATGCCATCCAACAACACATAAAGGCAGCTCAGAGTCGGCAGAAGAGCTATGCTGACAATCGTCAAAGGGACTTGGAGTTTGGTGTTGGTGACAAAGTCTTCCTTCAAATTTCTCCATGGAAGAGAGTCATGCGGTTTGGGAAGAAAGGGAAGCTCAGCCCTAGGTACATTGGCCCCTATGAAATCCTTGATCGCATAGGAGCAGTGGCCTATCGTCTAGCACTTCCACCGAACCTAGCTCAAGTTCATGATGTCTTCCATGTATCTCTCTTGAGGAAGTACATACCCGACCCTTCGCATGTACTGAACCCATAGGTGGTACAACTAGAACATGACCTCTCTTATGAGGAGCAGCCAGTGGAGATCTTGGACCGTATAGACAAGGTCCTACGAAACAAGACTACCCACCTTGTGAAAGTGTTGTGGAGGAATCATAAATATGAAGAAGCGACTTGGGAGCCTGAGGAAACAATGAAGAAAAAGTACCCTCACCTTTTCGACTAGGCCTCAAGTGTAAATTTCGGGGATGAAATTTCTTAAGGGGGGAAGAATGTAACGACCCAATATTTTTGAGTAGTATATTAACTTACTCTTAATGATTTAATAAGATGTTAATGGTTAATGCAGAAAGAGGAGTCGATGGCTTCATCCAGTAGACTCGACCCTTATGAAGCCCACTTATCAGAGCTTGGGAAGGAGGTAGCATCTGTGGGCTTCGCTTTGGACCAAGCCCAAGCCGAACTCCAGCGTGTCAAGCTTGAACGGAAACGCCTACGGGAGAAGTTCAAGTTAATAGAGATTACTACTAGGGCAATGTTATCTGAGCCTCCCTCAGATTCTCTCACCATAGCACACCTTACACTTAGGTCTTATGCCGGTGTTATAAGGGGCTATGTGACGAGACCCTAGCTTCCTTGTGTAATCCATTCGGGTGAATAAATTGAGATATCATCCTTTAGTGATGTTTGTGAAATTTCAAATGTCCAGATAATTTTAGAATGTATTTTATTGATGAATTTTGAAAAAAAAAGGATATTTTAAAATATTTATGTAAACCCTAAATAACTAATGATGTGTAATGATTTTCAAAAAATGGTCTTCTACAAAAGTGTTCAGTAAGGAATTTGGAGTCTAATAAGATCAACTTAATTTTTGATGAATAGTAAATTATGAATAGTGATTTTACGCTTAGGATTAGTAATGTGACCAAATGGATTAGTAATTTCACTCAAAGAAAGTTTTAATATAGTTTGGACACCTAGATTAAGTAATGTGATTCAATAAAATGGGTAAATAACGGTTTCATAAATTATTAGTCAAGTATTAGTTTTTTCGGATGAATAGAGTTTTTTAATTAAAAATTTAATTAAAAATAATTAGAAAATTATTTTTTAAAAAAGGACTTTATTTTTGAACTCAGAGGATCGATATTATGTTAAGGTAATTTTTGGGGATTTTTCTGAAAAAAATGAATTTTCGATGAATAGTGTTAAATTAAAAATATTTAGAAAATTATTTTTATAAAATGGATTTCATTTTTGAAATCAGAGCATTGATATTTGGTTAAGGTGAAATTTTGGGATTATTATGAGAAAGTTGTATTTTTGATGAATACTGAAAATATAGTTTTTATGTTATGGGTGTTTAATGACATCATTAAATGATGTATTAAGTATATATTCAATATGGTCGAATTATGAATAGTAAGATAAGGTATGAGGTGTCCCAAGTGGCCAATACCATGGGCAAATACCATGGGAAAACCCATGGTTTTGCCAAAACCACTAGTGAGGTGTCCCTTGGCCATTATTGCCTTGTCCCCTCACTTTCCCTATAAATACCCACCCTTTCCTCCTTTAGTTTTCACTCCCAACTCTCCCCCCACAATGTTCTGGTCTCCTTACCTCCCAAGGAGTCCTCCCAAGGTTCCCCCAAGCCCTCAAGGTCCAAAGCTTTGAGTTTCAAGAGTCACGTTTTAAGGTAAGGGATCCGACCTCTCTCTTCTTTTCATGTAATCCTTTTTATGTCATTCCTTTTATGCTCCATGTTCTTATGTGAGAGGATGTTATTTTATATTCCTCTTACTGCCCTTTTCATGTTTATATGATGAGGGATCCCCTCTTACTCTCATCATTTCCTTTTATGAATGTTTAAGTGACGCCGTTAGGCTGCCGAATTTTTAAGGGATTCTTTCACCCTTCTCATTTTTCAAGTTCGATTTTCATTTCAAGTCTTTCAAGTTCCTTTTTTATGATGGGGTATGATCTCTATATCTATCATACTGATATCTTATGATCATATGATGAGGGACCCTATTTTATCTTGTCAATTCTTTTTTATTAAAGTTTAAGTGACGCCGTTAGGCTGCCGAATTTTCATAAGAGAAATCTAATTTTTGTCTTCCTTCCATGTTTTTCATTTCAAATGGTATGTCCTTAAAATTTCATTACCATGTCCATATATCCTTATTATTCTTTCCCCTTACTGTTTTATGGATCATTTATGAGTGGGTGACCCATTTCCCCTCTCTTTTCAATGTTTTCTAAAACCCCGAAACATAGCCGTTATGCTGCAGAATTTTCGTCTCAAAATGCCTCTCTCTCTTTTCTCAAAATTATTTTATGTTATAAAGTGAATAATAAAAGCTCTTATTTCTACAAGGGTATTCAAATATATATCAAAATGTTCTATTTTAAATTCTAGGATTTACATACATGAGACCCACTTTCCCTTCCGTGGGTTTAAAATGCCGTAAAGATCATGTCTTTAAAGCAGTTTTTAAAACGTTATGATTATGAAATGAAACCCATTTATTTTATGCTATGTGGGTTATTTATGAAATTTTTGATGATGATATATGTGGCTCACATTATAATAAAGGAAAATTTAAGGGTGCGCCCTGATAGCGCCCCAATGCATTGGGTAATGATGTAACCACTAGAGATTATAATTTTCACGATACCTTGGAAATTTTCAAATGACACCTTGGGGATGGACCTTGGTGATATGTTCATGATTGTCTATGTTTAATGATGTAGCCACATCTTCAAGTTATGGAAAATGTTATTTTTATTATGAAATGCCTCATGATTTCTTTCTCATGCCTTAAAGTTCTTTTCATGTCCTTATTGAAGTATCTCAAGTTCACATGTAAAATGTTCCTCTTGTTTCCCTTACTGGGCCTTCTGCTCACCCTTTCTTTGATGTATGTCCCCAGGTTATGAGATGCAGTAATGAACCTAGGATGAACTTAAGTAGAAGCCTTTCAAGTGTTTAAGAAGAATTTTTTATGTTGTTTTCATGGTTTATGTTCCTGGTTTCCAAGACACTAGACCTTAAAGATCCTCAGTTTTGTGTAATGTAATGAAAGTTTATGTTATAAAATGGCGGGATGCTATAGTTGGTATCAAAGGATGGTTTAGTTATTTGTGGAAATTAGGATATAAAAACTTTAGGAATAACCCTATAGAAAAGTTTAAATATAGGAAAACTTCCTTGTATTTTGGTAAGTATTGAGTAAGTGGTTTATCAAACAAATACATCCCTGTCTGGATACGAGCAGGTAGAGGCGGCTCTGGCACAGATGTACATAGGGGTAAAACCCGAAAACACCACTTTGATCTAGACTCAAACAGGAACTGGTGCACGATAACGGGCCTTGCTGCACTCTTGGTTACGACACTCCCGGGGGATATGTTTGGTTAATCACAAGATTTTTATGAATCATTATGAAGGAATTATAGAAAAGTGTAATTGTCTAAGCATGAAGTCTTAGTTAAAAGATTCATAAATGAAATAAGTTTCTCACTAAGGTTTTGTTCTTTTAGAAGATGGCGGGCAATAGGAGGAACCGTGCTGATGGTGACCGCAATGCACCATGTGCTGACGGCCCTCCGATGGAAGCCGGAATGGAAACATTCATGCGAATGATGAACCAAATGACTCAAGTTATGAGTAATAACTTGAATCAAGCTGAGAGGCCGACCTCACCACAAAGGGAACAACTTTCTGTTGAGTCCTTCATGCGCCAACGACCACCAACATTCAGTGGATCTACTGACCCATTGGTTGCGGAACAATGGATAAACTCCATTGAAAAGATCTTTTCTGTACTTCATTGTTCGGAACAAGAAAAAGTCACCCTTTCTGTTTACCGCCTAGAGGGAGAAGCTGATCAATGGTGGTCACTGATCAAAAACATGAAGCCACGAGGAGAGATGGAAGCTATGGAGTGGGAAGAGTTCCGCGGAATATTCTTTAATAAGTATTTCCCTCGTTCGATGAGAACGAGAATGGAGAAAGAATTTCTCAAGCTGAAGCAAAAGGAGAATGAATCAGTTGGAACCTATGAGATGAACTTCACAAGGCTTTCCCGTTATACCTCAAGCTTTGTCATGGACCCTAATGGGAAGGTTGATAGATTCTTTGGTGGACTACGACCTCATCTGCAGAAGAATCTAGCCAATAGGGACTATGATAGCTATGAAGAAATAGTTCGAAGTGCCATGAAAGTTGAACTAGAGTTTGGGGAGACCCAGTGGTCTCACAAATCTAATGAGAAGAAGAGAACTCTATAACCAAGCCTGGGAAGAAGTTTTGATCAGGAAAGAGGTGGAAAGCATATGCAACATGCCACATGCAATAAATGTGGGAAGAAGCATTCGGGGAACTGCATGATTGGAAGTGGTAAGTGCTATAGGTGTGGAAAAGAAGGCCATATTTATCGGAATTGTCGTAGTGATGTGAAGCCTCAACTTCCCAACACTAACGACAGAGGAAAGATGGTTCTTGCCCTACCCGAAGTCACATGCTTCAAGTGTGGACAGCTTGGGCACTTTGCTAATCAATGTCCAAATCCGAGGGCAGTGGAGGGGAATCACCATCAACCTCAGCAGAGGCCAAGGGAGAAAGGTCATGCTTTCGCTATCACAACAACTGAAGTTGAAGTTCCGAACGATGTGGTAGCAGGTACTCTTGTTGTCCTCTCAAAACTAGCAAGTACTTTATTTGATTCTGGTTCTACGCATTCCTTTATTTCCTCCAAGTTTTCAAGGAATATAGAATCAATCCCCGAACTGCTAGAGGTAGAGTTGTCAGCCAAGACTCCAAGTGGGATTATCCATGCATCAACAGTGTTTAGAGACTCTAGTGTTTACTTTGGTGAGCACAATCTTATCGCAAATCTAGTAGTCATTCCCATGATGGAATTCGACATTATACTAGGGATGGACTGGCTCTCAAAGTATAATGCTAAGATCAAATGCAGAAGTAAGGAAATCTCAGTAGTCTTGAATGAACGACCTACAGTTATCTTCCAAGGAGAGATATCCCGAACTGATCCCCATCTAGAAGCACCTCCTATAGCTTTCTTTATGGAGTTAATCGGTGATGAGGAAGAAGGCAAAGGGAGCATACAAATTGAAGATGTTCTGATTGTTCAGGAATACATGGACATATTTCCTGAGGAGTTACCTGGACCTCCCCCAGAAAGAGAGGTAGAGTTATCCATTGAACTCGTACCTGGGTCTCAACCGATATCAAAGACTCCGTATAGAATGGAAAATGTGGCGCTAGAAGAGTTAAAGAAACAACTCCAAGACTTGTTGGAGAAGGGGTTTATCCGACTGAGTGTGTCTCCAGGGGGAGCACCAGTTCTCTTTGTGAAGAAGAAGGATGGATCAATGCGGCTATGCATTGATTATAGAGAACTGAACGGGATCACAGTGAAGAACAGATATCCTCTTCCAAGAGTTGATGATTTATTTGACCAACTTCGCGGGGCTCAATTCTTCTCTAAGATTGACCTTCGATCTGATTATCATCAACTGAGGGTGAAGAAGGAAGATATTCCAAAGACTGCATTCCGATCAAGATATGGGCATTATGAGTTTACTGTTATGCCCTTCGGCTTGACTAATGCTCCTGCTATTTTCATGGATTTGATGAATAGAGTCTTTAAGGACTACCTTGATAACTTTGTGGTAGTTTTTATTGATGATATTTTGATATATTCAAAAAGTCGTGAGGATCATGAAAATCATCTAAGGGTTATATTGAAAACTCTGCGGAAGGAGAGGCTCTTTGGGAAGTTCAGCAAGTGTGAGTTTTGGTTACAGCAAGTGGCTTTCTTGGGGCACATCGTAACCAATGAAGGAATCTCGGTTGACCCTGTAAAGACAATGGTTGTGGAGGAGTGGCCTCAACCCAAAATAGTAACTGAGATTCGTAGTTTCCTTGGTTTAGCGGGATATTATAGGAGGTTTGTGAAAAACTTTTCACGACTTTCTAATCCACTAACCAAGTTGACTCGAAAATTGGTTAAGTTCATCTGGAAAAAGGAAGGTGAGGAATGTTTCCAAGAGCTGAAGAAGAGATTGGTTACTACACCTGTGTTAACTCTACCCTCTATCAGAGAAGGATTCATTATTTTTAGCGATGCATCTCTGAAAGGGCTTGGGTGCGTCCTCATGAAAAATGACAAGGTAATTGCTTATGCATCTTGACAGTTGAAGATTCCTGAGAAGAATTATCCTACGCATGATCTAGAGCTGGCGGCAGTTGTTTTTGCTCTAAAGATATGGAGGCACTATCTTTATGGGGAGAAATGTGATATATACACTAACCACCAAAGTCTAAAGTATATTTTCACTCAGAAAGAATTGAACATGAGACAAAGGAGATGGTTGGAGCTTATTAAAGACTATGATTGTTCAATTCATTATCACCCTGGAAGAGCAAACAAATTCGCAGATGCGTTAAGCAGGAAAGATCCTGTTGTTCTGGAAACAATGAGGATCCTAGGAGATCCCTTGATTAAAGATCTAGTAAAACTGGACATGGGAATTATAAGGAAAGGGAAATCATCAACCCTATCCCAAATGATTTCTCAACCTTCATTACTAGAGAAGATAAAGAAGGCTCAAAAATAAGATCCTTTGCTGCAGGATAAGTTCGAGGCTGTAAAGGATGGGAAGTTCCCTGATTTCAATATTGATCAAGAAGGTGTATTGAAATTTCGTAAAACACTATGTGTTCCATCTATTCCGGAGATAAAGAAAGAACTGATGGATGAAGCTCATAGCTCTACTTTCTCTATACATCCGGGAAGCACTAAGATGTATAGAGACCTTCGTGATCATTATTAGTGGGATAACATGATGATGGAGATTGCTGATTACACTACAAGGTGCCTAGTGTGTCAGCAAGTAAAGGCAGAACGATAACTTCCTAAGGGGGTATTACAACCGCTACCCATACCAGTATGGAAGTGGGATAATATCACTATGGACTTTGTAACTGGTCTCCCAAAAAAATCCAAAGGAAACAATGCGATATGGGTTATTGTTGACCGTCTCACCAAGACAGCCCATTTTATCTCTATTCGGGAGGATTTCTCTCTGGATCAGCTTGCCAAGATATACATGAAGGAAGTGGTAAGGCTGCATGGGGTACCACTATCCATCGTATAAGATCGTGACCCAAGATTCACATCAAAATTCTGGAGAAGTCTGCAACATGCTCTGAATACTGAATTGAATTTTAGTACGGCCTATCATCCTCAAACTGATGGCCAATCTGAAAGGACTATTCAGACACTTGAAGACATGTTGAGATTATGCTCAATGGAATTTAAGGGTGGATGGGATCAACACCTCCCATTAGTGGAGTTCTCCTATAAAAACAGCTTCCATGCGAGTATTCAGATGGCACCCTATGAAGCTTTGTATGGAAAGCGGTGTAGAACTCCTACTTGCTGGGATGAAACTGGTGAGAGGAAGCTTCTTGGGCCTGATCTCGTGCAAGAGATGACGGAACAGGTTCATGCCATCCAACAACACATAAAGGCATCTCAGAGTCGGCAGAAGAGCTATGCTGACAATCGTCGAAGGGACTTGGAGTTTGGTGTTAGTGACAAAGTCTTCCTTCAAATTTCTCCATGGAAGAGAGTCATGCGGTTTGGGAAGAAAGGGAAGCTCAGCCCTAGGTACATTGGCCCCTATGAAATCCTTGATCGCATAGGAGCAGTGGCCTATCGTCTAGCACTTCCACCGAACCTAGCTCAAGTTCATGATGTATTCCATGTATCTCTCTTGAGGAAGTACATACCCGACCCTTCGCATGTACTGAACCCAGAGGTGGTACAACTGGAACATGAACTCTCTTATGAGGAGCAGCCAGTGGAGATCTTGGACCGTAGAGACAAGGTCCTACGAAACAAGACTACCCACCTTGTGAAAGTGTTGTGGAGGAATCATAAATATGAAGAAGCGACTTGGGAGCCTGAGGAAACAATGAAGAAAAAGTACCCTCACCTTTTCGACTAGGCCTCAAGTGTAAATTTCGGGGATGAAATTTCTTAAGGGGGGAAGAATGTAACGACCCAATCTTTTTGAGTAGTATATTAACTTACTCTTAATGATTTAATAAGATGTTAATGGTTAATGCAGAAAGAGGAGTCGATGGCTTCATCCAGTAGACTCGACCCTTATGAAGCCCACTTATCAGAGCTTGGGAAGGAGGTAGCATCTGTAGGCTTCGCTTTGGACCAAGCCCAAGCCGAACTCCAGCGTGTCAAGCTTGAACGGAAACGCCTACGGGAGAAGTTCAAGTTAGTAGAGATTACTACTAGGGCAATGTTATCTGAGCCTCCCTCAGATTCTCTCACCATAGCACACCTTACACTTAGGTCTTATGCCGGTGTTATAAGGGGCTATGTGACGAGACCCTAGCTTCCTTGTGTAATCCTTTCGGGTGAATAAATTGAGATATCATCCTTTAGTGATGTTTGTGAAATTTCAAATGTCCAGATAATTTTAGAATGTATTTTATTGATGAATTTTGAAAAAAAAGGATATTTTAAAATATTTATGTAAACCCTAAATAACTAATGATGTGTAATGATTTTCAAAAAATGGTCTTCTACAAAAGTGTTCAGTAAGGAATTTGGAGTCTAATAAGATCAACTTAATTTTTGATGAATAGTAAATTATGAATAGTGATTTTACTCTTAGGATTAGTAATGTGACCAAATGGATTAGTAATTTCACTCAAAGAAAGTTTTAATATAGTTTGGACACCTAGATTAAGTAATGTGATTCAATAAAATGGGTAAATAACGGTTTCATAAATTATTAGTCAAGTATTAGTTTTTTCGGATGAATAGTTTTTTTAATTAAAAATTTAATTAAAAATAATTAGAAAATTATTTTTATAAAAAGGACTTTATTTTTGAACTCAGATGATCGATATTATGTTAAGGTAATTTTTGGGGATTTTTCTGAAAAAAATGAATTTTCGATGAATAGTGTTAAATTAAAAATATTTAGAAAATTATTTTTATAAAATGGATTTCATTTTTGAAATCCGAGCATTGATATTTGGTTAAGGTGAAATTTTGGGATTATTATGAGAAAGTTGGATTTTTGATGAATAGTGAAAATATAGTTTTTATGTTATGGGTGTTTAATGACATCATTAAATGATGTATTAAGTATATATTCAATATGGTCGAATTATTAATAGTAAGATAAGTTATGAGGTGTCCCAAGTGGCCAATACCATGGGAAAATACCATGGGCAAACCCATGGTTTTGCCAAAACCACTAGTGAGGTGTCCCTTGGCCATTATTGCCTTGTCCCCTCACTTTCCCTATAAATACCCACCCTTTCCTCCTTTAGTTTTCACTCCCAACTCTCCCCCAACAAAGTTCTGGTCTCCTTACCTCCCAATGAGTCCTACCAAGGTTCCCCCAAGCCCTCAAGGTCCAAACCTTTGAGTTTCAGGAGTCACGTTTTAAGGTAAGGGATCCGACCTCTCTCTTCTTTTCATGTAATCCTTTTTATGTAATTCCTTTTATGCTCCATGTTCTTATGTGAGAGGATGTTATTTTATATTCCTCTTACTGCCCTTTTCATGTTTATATGATGATAGATCCCCTCTTACTCTCATCATTTCGTTTTATGAATGTTTAAGTGACGCCGTTAGGCTGACGAATTTTTAAGGGATTCTTTCACCCTTCTCATTTTTCAAGTTCGATTTTCATTTCAAGTCTTTCAAGTTCCTTTTTTATGATGGGGTATGATCTCTATATCTATCGTACTGATCTCTTATGATCATATGATGAGGGACCCTATTTGATCTTGTCGATTCTTTTTTATTAAAGTTTAAGTGACGCCATTAGGCTGCCGAATTTTCATAAGAGAAATCTAATTTTTGTCTTCCTTCCATGTTTTTCATTTCAAATGGTATGTCCTTCAAATTTCATTACCATGTCCATATATCCTTCTTATTCTGTCCCCTTACTGTTTTATGGATCATTTATGAGTGGGTGACCCATGTCCCCTCTCTTTTCAATGTTTTCTAAAACCCCGAAACATAGCCGTTATGCTGCAGAATTTTCATCTCAAAATGCCTCTCTCTCTTTTCTCAAAATTATTTTATGTTATAAAGTGAATACTCAATGATCTTATTTCTACAAGGGTATTCACATATATATAAAAATGTTCTATTTTAAATTCTGAGATTTACATACATGAGACCCACTTTCCCTTCCGTGGGTTTAAAGTGCCGTAAAGATCATGTCTTTAAAGGAGTTTTTAAAACGTTATGATTATGAAATGAAACCCATTTATTTTATGCTATGTGGGTTATTTATTAAATGTTTGATGATGATATATGTGGCTCACATTATAATAAAGGCAAATTTAAGGGTGCGCCCTGATAGCGCTCCAATGCATTGGGTAATGATGTAACCACTAGAGATTACAATTTTCACGATACCTTGGTGAATAACCTTGGTAATTTTCAAATGACACCTTGGGGATGGACCTTGGTGATATGTTCATGATTTTCTATGTTTAATGATGTAGCCACATCTTCAAGTTATGGAAAATGTTATTTTTATTATGAAATGCCTCATGATTTCTTTCTCATGCCTTAAAGTTCTTTTCATGTCCTTATTGAAGTATCTCAAGTTCACATGTAAAATGTTCCTCTTTTTCCCTTACTGGGACTTCTGCTCACCCTTTCTTTGATGTATGTCCCCAGGTTATGAGATGCAGTAATGAACCTAGGATGAACTTAAGGAGAAGCCTTTCAAGTGTTTAAGAAGAATGTTTTATGTTGTTTTCATGTTTTATGTTCCCGGTTTCCAAGACACTAGACCTTAAAGATCCTCGGTTTTGTGTAATGTAATGAAAGTTTATGTTATAAAATGGCGGGATGCTAAACGAGAACTTTAGTTCGATCCCTAGATATATTTCTAAGGAATGTCTAGGGATGTCCCTAAGGTTAAGTAGACGTATAGGTTATAGTCCTAGAATTACGCTAACGATCTTAGAATTAAACCTAAGATGTTAGATATTGAAGGTACTACCCCTTTATTTTGTTGTTTTCCCTAGCATGATTTTTGCCTCTCACACTATTCTTTTTGGGTTTTAGAAAATGGCTGGAAACAGGAAGATTCATGATAAGGGAGGATATTATGGACAATGGAATGATATTATTCCCAAGAAACCAAATGAAATGGGATTTGGAAGTCCAAACATCATTATTATGCTGAATGAGAAATCTCATAATATGATCAATAAACTCAAATTTGGTAAGTTTCCCAACTCAGATAATAACAGAAAGATGGAGTTTCATGATGATCATAGAGGAAAGAAAGTTCAATTTCCCCTATGTAAATCATGTGGGAAGAGGCATCAAGGAGAATGTTTCAAAGGAACTGGAAGATGCTTTGGGTGTAAAAAAGAAGGACACAAAGCTAGTAAGTGCAAAGGAAAAGGTTCAGTTAACACCTTGGATGAGGATAATGGTATTGATACGTCATCAACAATGGTTAAATGTTTTAAATGTGGAATGTACGGGCATTATGAAAACCAATTCTCTAAGGGAAAGTCTCATGAAGAGAATCGGTATGGTCGTATGGGTAGTATTTATGTTGATGATGATGAAGAGACTACAAATGATATGTGAGATGAAAGAATTGTTGAAGATCGGCCAATGTTTTAAGAAGGTTGTGGAATGATTACATGTTTATCAAGTGTAATGTTGCATAAGTAATCTCACGGTACTATGGAATAAAGAGACATCTAAGGATTGTTACACTGTTGTCTTTCCTTAAGTTTTGAAAGTGTGTGATGAATGGTACCAGTATTTTTGGAAAGTAGATGATATGCACATAATTAAGGGATAAGGAGAAAATTAAATGTTTGATAGTATTCATGAGCTCATGACTGATATAAGGAGAAGGTTATATCATGGTTTGAGTATATAGAATATTTGGATTTTGGTATGTGGAAAGAGTTAACTTTTGACAGCATTTATGTTTTCACTAAGGTTTAATGGATATTCATTTTTCAAGAGAATACATGATTAAGGTATTCACAAGATTGGAATGTGACCAACATGATAATGGGGGATAAATGATGGTTGGTTGATGACATTTCAAGTAATCGTTTTATTTATACTATGAGCTTGGACCGATGTATTTTAGATAAAGATTGGAATGGATTATGTTGGACATAAGATAGTATTGTTTAAGGATAGAAGTTTTTTTCGATATTATTGATGGGATGTTATAGTAATGTAGTTTTAGAAAAAGGACAACCTGCAGGATGGGCGACAGCCCATCGCGTCGGACAAGGCTATGGGAATCGAACCCACAACCGAAGTGCGACTGGCCTTTATCGCCTACCACTGGCCTATAGGAAGTCCCTGTTTAGTAGAAACTAGTTTTTTTATATTAAGCAGTATGATATATGATGTATAAGTCCATTTTAGGAACCACATATCATTAATCTCACTATAGATAGACTTATGTATTTTTTGATAACTTTTTTAACCTTTTGTTTGAGACAGATGAAATGACCCATCTTTCTATCACATGATCTGCTAAAACATCAAGAATGACAAATTCAACTTCATTTCTTTAAGAGATGAAGTGGAAATTGTCCAAAGAACGACCAACGGTGAGACTATACCGAAATCACGAAAGTATTTCTTCTAATTCCAATTTCATCAACTTTAGGGAAACGATCTTGAAAACCAAAAATGTTGTCATAGTGCTCTTATATATGATGAATCAGATGGTACCATAGATCATCACAAATTTATGGCTTTGTGATTGCTGGCTTTTCCATAGCCATGTTCTCTACCACTCTCCATCAGAACATGGTGGTTAGATTTCTCTTCCATATCCATATTTTCACCTATGTGGAAACCCAGTGATTAGTTGATTTGGGTAACTGTTACGTTTCATACTTTTATTTTTAAATATTGGTTTTGTTATTCCTTTTTAGGATGTGGGTTTCTATCAAAGAAACGTTCGAGTAGTGAACCATTTATAACCCCGACGAATTTCGACGGCGAAATTCATTTTAAGGGGGGTAGAATGTAACACCTCGAGATTTTATGAAAAATATTCTTTTCATTAATGTCTTGTGTTGTACGTTACACCAAAATGAACTTGCACAACACACATTCGTGACTTGCCTTGCATTACACACAATCACGACCTTCCTCGATAGCGTGTGTAGTACGCAATAACGAGTTTCACTAAACAACAATAAGCTTTTAAAATATTATTAAAACCAACAGTTATGAATAGTAATAACCACTTTTTGAAATTTTTGAAATTTTATTTTTCAAAATGGACTTCATTTTTGGATTCGGAATATCGAAATTAGCTTCGGGTGAAATTTTGGTACTTTTCGGATAACTTTCATTTTCTGATGAATAGTGAAAATTACTAAATTTTAATTAAAAACAACATTTTTAATCGAAATAATTAATAGTGATAAATTATTAATTTGAGTGGTTTTAAAGTATATTTATAATATATTTTTACTATTTAATACAATGTTGGTTATTGGATGTAATTTCACATTTAAACCAGACATAAACAACTGTCAATCTTTTGATAGTTATTATCTCTTAAGAACACGCTATTTGTTTTGATGATTGGAATTAATTTTTAAATTAATTAATGCAACTGATGTGTTTTGAATTTGGTAAAATAAACATCATTTTTGAGTTCATAATAACAAATATTTCTTAGGCCTAATTTTTGGTATTTTTCTGGAAACTTTCATTTTTTGATGAATAGTGAAACCACTAATGGTAGTTTAAAAAAATGAATTTTTCATAAAACATAATTTTACTGCTTCTATGAGTGGAATTTCAAAAATCCGAGAGACACGATTGATGTCAGTAAGTAAAATGTGGTTCAATGAGATGAAAATAATTTTTGGTAAATAGTAACTTTTTACTCTTTTTACCACAGTTAAAAGTAAATAGGGTAATTAAGGGTAAAAATGATATTATTATTACCCTAACACATGTCCTAATTCTATTGGATAAGTTTAATTCGACCCAAAACAACCTTAGGAATAAAATATTACCATTTAGGCCCACTTTGATTAGATTAGGACATTAATTATTAATTTATTTAAAGATGGGTTAAAATAGTTAAAATCAAACTTTAATAACAAAATGATTTTTAATATAGGGTTATACATAAGATAAATTCGACTATAAATATTAATTTGAAAGCTAATAATCTTTCCTATATAAGGATATTTTATTTTTAATTTTTATACTTTAAATAATTTAATTTATTTATGACACAAAGATGATGCTGTAATTATCTTATTAATGAAATATTGACATAATTGATGTTATAAATACTCCAATAAATGTAATTTGAGACTTTTTATGACTTCCACTAATTTTATAGGTTAATATGACATGTTAGTATTGATTTAATTAACTTTTTTCGAACTAATCATTCTGTTATGATTTTCACAAAAATCAATTACTAAATAGTGTCAAAATTGACATAAAATAGTTTTTAAAACAAATATTATATTATTAATTGTTATTTTATTCCTAAAAATCTAAGGTTCAGCCAAATGACTTAGATAAGGTTATATATATTAATAATAAACAACTTGGGGTTCGTTTGGCTTGTTATAGTAAGTTTATTAACTTTATAGTGTAAGACCACAAGAAGATACGGTAAAAGTAAAATTATTTAACTTAATGTTAAATCTAAATGATAAGGTTACAATAGGAACCTAAACTTGTCTAAATTATATTGGATAAGAGGATTTAGACCCATACCCACCTTAGCTTCTAAATAAATTAATTTGGATCTATTTAAAACCGAATTTGGCTTTATAATAAAATAATATTTTTAGTTTTTCCAAAGGAGCCCCTCTCCTCCCTTATAAAAGGGAACCTCCTCCCTCTCTTCCTCACACCACTTTGAGCCTTCAAACTCGCCCAAACCCTACCAAATTCTCTTCTACACTTCCCGAGAAACATCCTAGAGGTCCTGGTATTCTTCAAAGACCAATTTTAGTGCCCTAAGAGGAGGACTCAAAGAGGCACTTCAAAGAAGAGGTAATGTCCGTTACCGATTCATTCAACATTATTTCTTCTTCCACTTCTTCTTCTTAGGTTGTTTCATTATGAAGTAATAACATCAGTATCACTAATATACTGATATGTTATTATAAGTATTAAACAACCCTATTTCACCATCTATCCATCCTACGGAAAACGAAATCACCGCGCGTGCGTACGTACGGAATACCGTCTCCACGCCGTGGTGTAATCTATTTTCCATCACCACCTTACTTGGATGGGTATAATGGTATACATAACAACTATATATGATTATTGTAAAGTGATATTTATTCTGAAATAGTATACATACACTCCAATATAGTCCCATGATCATGAGAATGATATCATCGCTCGTGCGTACGTACGGACTACCGTTACCACGACGCGATGAGATTCATTCTCCACGTTAACCATTAAAGAATGATTATAAAGTATATATAATAAGTAATCATGAAATATATGACATAATAATGATACTAGATTTATGTGTATATATATGTATGTCATCTACTTAATTCCATTCAAATCAATAAGGAAACGAAAACAGCGTTCATGCGTACGTACGACCTACCGTCTCCATGAATGGTGTATTTCTTTCCATTTACTGATCTATTATATATATGTATATTCTGAATATATATTATATATAAATCATGTTTTATATTCTGGAATTATGTAATCATGATCTAAGTAATCATATGAATAATTACAAGTCAAAACACGGATGACAAATGAAACGATTTTACCCAAAACGCTCTTTAACATGGAATTTACAAAAGAATGGGTAATATAAAGTCATAAGTGAACCATACATGATATCATAACAATGAGTATGATTCTGGAATAATTCAATGACATTATTTAAATCATTATACAGGAGGTTCAGACACCTACGAAGCAAATCAGACCTAAGGTAAGGCAAATATCACAATCTCATTTTTATCCGAGATTGTTTATACTTTGGAATTTACTGGGGTGTATTTTATCATCCACATCAATGTTTCCTCAATATGTAATATTTATATCCTTCTACAATGGTTTATATCCAATTTTACCCTTCGGTGAGTTTTTAGTAAAAGATATGAAAGGAATCTTTTGTCGTTTTTCGTACGAGGTACTTTTTGACTTTTCCGACAAAAGTATGAGAAGAATGTTTTTTTATCTTATACGACATGAATGGATTTTTAAAACATTATTTCCAAGAAGCTTCCTTTACAAGTTTTCAAGTTTATTTTTAATCAACTTCTTTTAGTTTAAAATTGTATGACATGTTAAGAAAGGAAAATGTTTTTGAATTTGAAAGGATATTTTCCTCAAGAATGGAGTTCAAGAGTTTTATCAAAATTATTTTCCATATAAGATAATATAGGGTTCTGTTTCTATCCCTATTATTAAATTGATTTGATTATGTTGTGATGGAATTATTTTTATGAAATCCTTTATCATATATGAATTGTTTTATGATGTCATGTTGTTTAAGAATCCCATTTTTATTACATGGGTTATGCAATGATGTATGATTTATGATTTTGTGGAACACATAAGAATGGTATCATTATGAGATGGGTGGGACCTATATCTCTCTCCAATGCATTGGGTAAAGATTTTATATCTCTTGAGATAGACATGGCTGGAATGGCGGGTTAAACCGGTTCAGTGAAACAGGACTGAAACAAGGAGTGAACTCAGTTCAGAAATGGACTTTGTCCGCTAAGATAGTCTTGGAAATGAGTCTTGACTACTAAGGAATGATTCCCTATGATTATGTGTGTATGACAAAAAGTTTCATGTTTTATGTTATGATTATTGGGATTACATTTCACTACCATGATTTATCCCATGTTATGAAATTATGATCTCTTTTGCAGGGTAAGATTTCCAAATTGTTATGTTCTTATGAATATGATGTGATTGATATTTTTTTTGTTTACCCTTACTGAGCATTTGAGAGCACCCTTTTATGTTTTCTTTTCCCTAGGACATAAATAAAGGTTTTATGTAAAAAAAGGGGAAGATCTTTATGGGAGATGTTGAAGATCTTTCAACATGATTAGAAGATTGTATTCCGAGTTTCCAAAGACACTAAACTATTACGGTCCTTGTGTGTGAGGTTTTGTAATGTAGTAAGTATTCCACAAAAGTAATGTAATGTCCATGTACGTCAAGCTTCGGGTCTCTACAGTTGGTATCAGAGGAAAGGTTTAGTCAACCTTTGGAAACTAGGATGTGAGAACTTTAGTTAGATCCCTAGAGATATTTCTAAGGCATGCCTAGGGATGTCCCTAAGGTTAAGTATACGTATAGGTTATAGTCCTAGAATTACGCTAACGATCTTAGAATTAAACCTAAGATGTTAGATATTGAAGGTACTACCCCTTTATTATGTTGTTTTCCCTAGCATGATTTTTTCCTCTCACACTATTCTTTTTGGGTTTTAGAAAATGGCTGGAAACAGGAAGATTCACGATAATGGTGGATATTATGGACAATGGAATTATATTCTTCCTGAGAAACCAAATGAAATGGGATTTGGAAGTCCAAACATCATTATTATGCCGAATCAGAAATCTCATAATATGATCAATAAACTCAAATGTGGTAAGTTTCCCAACTCAGATAATAATAGAAAGATGGAGTTTCATGATGATCATAGAGGAAAGAAAGTTCAATTTCCCCTATGTAAATCATGTGGAAAGAGGCATCAAGGAGAATGTTTCAAAGGAACTGGAAGATTCTTTGGGTGTAAAAAAGAAGGACACAAAGCCAGTAAGTGCAAAGGAAAAGGTTCAGTTAACACCATGGATGAGGATAATGGTATTTCCACGTCATCAACAATGGTTAAATGTTTTAAATGTGGAATGTACGGGCATTATGCAAACCAATTACCTAAGGGAAAGTCTCATGAAGAGAATCAGTATGGTCTTATGGGTAGTATTTATGTTGATGATGATGAAGAGACTACAAATGATATGTGAGATGAAAGAATTGTTGAAGCTCGGTCAATGTTTTAAGAAGGTAGTGTAATGATTACATGTTTATCAAGTGTAATGTTGTATAAGTAATCTCATGGTACTATGGAATAAAGAGACATCTAAGGATTGTTACACTGTTGTCTTTCCTTAAGTTTTGAAAGTGTGTGATGAATGGTACCAGTATTTTTGGAAAGTAGATGATATGCGCATAATTAAGGGATTAGGAGAAAATTAAATGTTTGATAGTATTAATGAGCTCATGACTGATATAAGGAGAAGGTTATATCATGGTTTGAGTATATAGAATTTTTGGATTTTGGTATGTGGAAAGAGTTAACTTTTGACAGCATTCATGTTTTCACTAAGGTTTAATGGATATTCATTTTTCAAGAGAATACATTATTAAGGTATTCACAAGATTGGAATGTGACCAACATGATAATGGGGGATAAATGATGGTTCATTGATGACATTTCCAGTAATCGTTTTATTTATACTATGAGCTTGGACCGATGTATTTTAGATAAAGATTGGAATGGATTATGTTGGACATAAGATAATATTGTTTAAGGATAGAAGTTTTTTTTTTGATATTATTGATGGGATGTTATAGTAATGTAGTTTTAGAAAAAGGAAAACCTGCAGGACGGGTGACAACCCATCGTGTCGGACAAGGCTGTGGGAATCGAACCCACAACCGAAGTGCGACTGGCCTTTATCGCCTACCACTGGCCTACATGAAGTCCCTGTTTAGTAGAAACTAGTTTTGTTATATTAAGCAGTATGATATATGAAGTATAAGTCCATTTTAGGAACCATATATCATTAATCTCACTATAGATGGACTTATGTATTTTTTGATAACTTTTATAACCTTTTGTTTGAGACAGATAGAATGACTCATCATTCTATCACATGATCAGCTAACACATCATGAATGACAAATTCAACTTCATTTCTTTAAGAGATGAAGTGGAAATTTTCCAAAGAACGACCAACAGTGAGACTATACCGAAATCACAAAAGTATTTCTTCTAATTCCAATTTCATCAACTTTAGGGAAACGATCTTGAAAACCAAAAATGTTTTCCTAGTGCTCTTATATCTGATGAATCAGATGGTACCTTAGATCGTCACAAATTTATGGCTTTGTGATTGCTGGCTTTTCCATAGCCATGTTCTCTACCACTCTCCATCAGAGCATGATGGTTAGATTTCTCTTCCATATCCATATTTTCACCTATGTGGAAACCCATTTATTAGTTTATTTGGGTAACCATTACGTTTCATACTTTTATTTTTAAATATTGGTTTTGGTATTCCTTTTTACAATGTGGGTTTCTATCAAAGAAACTTTCGAGTAGTAAACCATTTATAACCCCGACGAATTTCGAGGGAGAAATTCATTTTAAGGGGGGTAGAATGTAACACCCCGAGATTTTATGAAAAATATTCTTTTCATTAATGTCTTGTGTTGTACGCTACACCAAAAGGAGCTTGCACAACAAGAATCCGTGACTTTCCTTGCATTACACGCAATCACGACCTTCCTCGATAGCGTGTGTAGTACACAATAACGAGTTTCACTAAACAATAATATGCTATTAAAATATTATTAAAACTAACAGTTATGAATAGTAATAACCACTTTTTGAAATTTTGTAAATTTTATTTTTCAAAATGGACTTCATTTTTGGATTCGGAATATCGAAATTAGCTTTGGGTGAAATTTTGGTACTTTTCGGATAACTTTCATTTTCTGATGAATAGTGAAAATTACAAAATTTTAATTAAAAACAACATTTTTAATAGAAATAATTAATAGTGATAAATTATTAATTTGAGTGGTTTTAAAGTATATTTAGAATATATTTTTACAATTTAATACAATTTTGGTTATTGGATGTAATTTCACATTCACACCAGACATAAACAACTGTCAATCTTTTGATAGTTATTATCTCTTAAGAACACGCTATTTGTTTTGACGATGAGAATTAATTTTTAAATTAATTAATGCAACTGATGTGTTTTGAATTTGGTAAAATAGACATCATTTTTGAGTTCATAATATCAAATATATATTAGTCCTAATTTTTGGTATTTTTCTGGAAACATTCATTTTTTGATGAATAGTGAAACCATTAAGTGGTAGTTTAAAAAAATGAATTTTTCATAAAACTTAATTTTACCGCTTCTGTGAGTGGAATTTAAAAAATCCGAGAGACACGGTTGATGTCAGTAAGTAAAATGTGGTTCAATAAGATGAAAATAATTTTTGGTAAATAGTAACTTTTTACTTTTTTTTACCACGGTTAAAAGTTAATAGGGTAATTAAGGGTAAATTTGATATTATTATTACCCTAACACATGTACTAATTCTATTGGATAAGTGTAATTCGACCAAAAACAACCTTAGGAATAACATATGACCATTTAGGCCCACTTGTATTAGATTAGGACATTAATTATTAATTTATTTAAAGATGGGTTAAAATAGTTAAAATCAAAGTTTAATAAGAAAATGATTTTTAATATAGGGTTATACATAAGATAAATTCGACTATAAATATTCATTAGAAAGCTAATACGATTTCCTATATAGGGATATTTTATTTGTAATTTTTAAACTTTAAATAAGTTAATTTATTTTTGACACAAATATGATGCAGTAATTATCTTATTAATGAAATATTGACATAATTGATGTTATAAATACCCAAATAAATGTAATTTGAGACTTTTTATGAATTCCACTAATTTTATAGGTTAATATGACATGTTATTATTGATTTAATTAACTTTTTTCAAACTAATCAATCTGTTATTATTTTCACAAAAATCAATTACTAAATAGTGTCAAAATTGACATAAAATAGTTTTTAAAACAAATATTATATTGTTAATTGTTATTTTATTCCTAAAAATCTAAGGTTCGTCCATATGACTTAGATAAGGTTATATATATTAATAATAAACAACTTGGGGTTCTTTTTTATTGTTATAGTAAGTTTATTAACCTTATAGTGTAAGAACACAAGAAGACACGGTAAAAGTAAAATTATTTAACTTAATGTTAAATCTAAAGGATAAGGTTCAAATAGGAACCTAAACTTGTCTAAATTCTATTGGATAAGATTATTTAGACCCCTCCCCACCTTATATTTTAAATAAATCAATTTTGAGCTATTTAAAACCGAATTTGGCTTTATAATAAAATAATATTTTTTGTTTTTCCAAAGGAGCCCCTCTCCTCCCTTATAAAAGGGCACCTCCTACCTCTCTTCCTCACACCACTTTGAGCCTTCAAGCTCGGACAAAACCTACCAAATTCTCTTCTACACTTCCCTAGAAACATCCTAGAGGTCCTGGTCTTCTTAAAAGACCAATTTTAGTGCCCTAATAGGAGGACTCAAAAAGGCACTTCAAAGAAGAGGTAATGTCCGTTACCGATTCTTTCAACTTTATTTCTTCTTCCACTTCTTCTTATTAGGTTGTTTAATTATGAAGTAATAACATCTTTATAACTCATATGCTTATATGTTATTATAATTATGAAACAACCCTATTTCACCATCTATCCATCCTACGGAAAACGAAATCACCGCGCGTGCGTATGTACGGAATACCGTCTCCACGCCGTGGTGTAATCTATTTTCCATCACCACCATACTTGGATGGGTATAATGGTGTACATAATAACTATATATGATTATTTTAAAGTAATATTGATTCTGAAATAGTATACATACACTCCAATACAGTCCCACGATCAGGAGAATGATATCATCGCTCGTGCGTACGTACGGACTACCGTCTCCACGACGCGATGAGATTCATTCTCCACATTAACCATTCATGAATGATTATAAAGTATATACAATAAGTAATCATGAAATATATGACATAATAATGATACTGGATTTATGTGTATATATATGTATGTCATATACTTAATTCCATTCAACTCAATAAGGAAACGAAAACAGCGTTCATGCGTACGTACGACCTACAGTCTCCATGAACGGTGTATTTATTTCCATTTAATGATCTATTATATATATGTATATTCTGAATATATATTATATATAAATCATGTTTTATATTCTGGAATTAAGTAATCATGATCTAAGTAATCATATGAATAATTACAAGTCAAAACACAGATGACAAATGAAACGATTTTACCCAAAACGCTCTTTAACATGGAATTTACAAAAGAATGGGTAATATAAAGTCATAAGTGAACCATATATGATATCATAACAATGAGTATGATTCTAGAATAATTCAATGACATTATTTAAATCATTATACAGGAGGTTCAGACACTTACGATGCAAATCGGACCTAAGGTAAGGGAAATATCACAATCTCATTTTTATCCGGGATTGTTTATACTTTGGAATTTACTGGGGTGTATTTTATCATCCACATCAATGTTTCCTCAATATGTAATATTTATATCCTTCTACAATGGTTTATATCCAATTTTACCCTTCGGTGAGTTTTTAGTAAAAGATATGAAAGGAATCTTTTGTCGTTTTTCGTACGAGGTACTTTTTGACTTTTCCGACAAAAGTATGAGAAGAATGTTTTTTTAACTTTTACGGCATGAATGGATTTTTAAAACATTATTTCCAAGAAGCTTCCTTTACAAGTTTTCAAGTTTATTTTTAATCAACTTCTTTTAGTTTAAAATTGTATGACATGTTAAGAAAGGAAAATGTTGTTGAATTTGAAAGGATATTTTCCTCAAGAATGGAGTTCAAGTGTTTTATCAAAATTATTTTCCATATAAGATAATATAGGGTTCTGTTTCTATCCCTATTATTACATTGATTTGATTATGTTGTGATGGAATTATTTTTATGAAATCCTTTATCATATATGAATTGTTTTATGATGTCATGTTGTTTAAGAATCCCATTTTTATTACATGGGTTATGCAATGATGTATGATTTATGATTTTGTGGCACACATAAGAACGGTATCATTATGAGATGGGTGGGACCTATATCTCCCTCCAATGCATTGGGTAAAGATTTTATATCTCATGAGATAGACATGGCTGGAACGGTGGGTTAAACCGGTTCAGTGAAACAGGACTGAAACGAGGAGTGAACTCGGTTCAGAAATGGACTTTGTCCGCTATGATAGTCTTGGAAATGAGTCGTGACTACTAAGAAATTATTCCCTACGATTATGTGTGTATGCCACAAAGTTTCATTTTTTATGTTATGATTATTGGGATTACATTTCACTACCATGATTTATCCCATGTTATGAAATTATGATCTCTTTTGCAGGGTAAGATTTCCAAATTGTTATGTTCTTATGAATATGATGTGATTGATATTTATTTTGTTTACCCTTACTGAGCATTTGATCTCACCCTTTTATGTTTTCTTTTCCCCATGAAATAATAAAGGTTTTAGGTAAAAAAAGGGGGAAGATCTTTATGGGAGATGTTGAAGATCTTTCACCATGATTAGAAGATTATATTCCGAGTTTCCAAAGACACTAAACTATTACGGTCCTCGTGTGTGTGTTTTTGTAATGTACTAAGTATTCCGCAACAGTAATGTAATGTCCATGTACGTCAAGCTTAGGGTCTCTACAGTTGGTATCAGAGGAAAGATTTATTCAACCTTTGGAAAGTAGGATGCGTGAACTTTAGTTAGATCCCTAGAGATATTTCTAAGGCATGTCTAGGGATGCCCCTAAGGTTAAGTATACGTATAGGTTATAGTCCTAGAATTATTCTAACGATATTAGAATTAAACCTAAGATGATAGATATTGAAGGTACTACCCCTTTATTATGTTGTTCTCCCTAGCATGATTTTTGCCTCTCACACTATTCTTTTTGGGTTTTAGAAAATGGATGGAAATAGGAAGATTCACGATAATGGAGGATATTATGGACAATGGAATGATATTCTTCCTGAGAAACCAAATGAAATGGGATTTGGAAGTCCAAACATCATTATTATGCTGAATCAGCAATCTCATAATATGATCAATAAACTAAAATTTGGTAAGTTTCCCAACTCAGATAATAACAGAAAGATGGAGTTTCATGATGATCATAGAGGAAAGAAAGTTCAATTTACCCTATGTAAATCATGTGGGAAGAGGCATCAAGGAGAATGTTTCAAAGGAACTGGAAGATGCTTTGGATGTAAAAAAGGACACAAAGCCAGTAAGTGCAAAGGAAAAGGTTCAGTTAACACCATGGATGAGGATAATGATATTGCTACGTCATCAACAATGGTTAAATGTTTTAAATGTGGAATGTACAGGCATTATGCAAACCAATGCCCTAAGGGAAAGTCTCATGAAGAGAATCA
Source organism: Viscum album (assembly GCA_963277665.1). Taxonomy (NCBI): domain Eukaryota; kingdom Viridiplantae; phylum Streptophyta; class Magnoliopsida; order Santalales; family Viscaceae; genus Viscum; species Viscum album. The sequence goes on from OY728167.1 coordinate 840,714,074, forward strand.
GTATGGTCGTATGGGTAATATTTATGTTGATGATGATGAAGAGACTAAAAATGATATGTGAGATGAAAGAATTGTTGAATCTCGGTCAATATTTTAAAAATGTAGTGGAATGATTACATGTTTATCAAGTGTAATGTTGTATAAGTAATCTCATGGTACTATGGAATAAAGAGACATCTAAGGATTGTTACACTGTTGTCTTTCCTTAAGTTTTGAAAGTGTGTGATGAATGGTACCAGTAGTTTTGGAAAGTAGATGATATGCGCATAATTAAGGGATAAGGAGAAAATTAAATGTTTGATAGTATTCATGAGCTCATGACTGATATAAAGAGAAGGTTATATCATGGTTTGAGTATATAGAATTTTTGGATTTTGGTATGTGGAAAGAGTTAACTTTTGACAGAATTCATGTTTTCACTAAGGTTTAATGGATATTAATTTTTCAAGAGAATACATGATTAAGGTATTCAAAATATTGGAATGTGGCCAACATGATAATGGGGGATAAATGATGGTTGGTTGATGACATTTCAAGTAATCGTTTTATTTATACTATGAGCTTGGACCGATGTATTTTAGATAAAGATTGGAATGGATTATGTTGGACATAAGATAGTATTGTTTAAGGATAGAAGTTTTTTTTCAATATTATTGATGGGATGTTATAGTAATGTAGTTTTAGAAAAAGGACAACCTGCAGGACGAGCGACAACCCATCGCGTCGGACAAGGCTGTGGGAATCGAACCCACAACCGAAGTGCGACTGACCTTTATCGCCTACCACTGGCCTACAGAAAGTCCCTGTTTAGTAGAAACTAGTTTTGTTATATTAACCAGTATGATATATGAAGTATAAGTCCATTTTAGGAACCATATATCATTAATCTCACTATAGATGGACTTATGTATTTTTTGATAACTTTTCTAACCTTTTGTTTGAGACAGATGGAATGACCCATCATTCTATTACATGATCTGCTAACACATCACGAATAACAAATTCAACTTCATTTCTTTTAGAGATGAAGTGAAAATTATCGAAAGAACGACCAACGGTGAGACTATACTGAAATCACGCAAGTATTTCTTCTAATTCCAATTTCATCAACTTTTGGGAAACGATCTTGAAAACCAAAAATGTTGTTCTAGTGATCTTGTATCTGATGAATCATATGGTACCTTAGATCATCACAAATTTATGGCTTTGTGATTGCTGGATTTTCCATAGCCATGTTCTCTACCACTCTCCATCAGAACATGATGGTTAGATTTCTCTTCCATATCCATATTTTAACCTATGTGGAAACCCAGTGATTAGTTTATTTGGGTAACCGTTACATTTCATACTTTTATTTTTAAAGATTGGTTTTGGTATTCCTTTTTACGATGTGGGTTTCTATCAAAGAAACTTTCGAGTAGTAAACCATTTATAACCCTGATGAATTTTGAGGGCAAAATTTATTTTAAGGGGGGTAGAATGTAACACCACGAGATTTTATGAAAAATATTCTTTTCATTAATGTCTTGTGTTGTACACTACACCAAAAGGAGCTTGCACAACATGCATCTGTGACTTTCCTTGCATTACACGCAATCACGACCTTCCTCGATAGCGTGTATAGTACGCAATAACGAGTTTCAATAAACAACAATATGCTATAAAAATATTATTAAAACTAACCGTTATGAATAGTAATAACCACTTTTTGAAATTTTTTAAATTTTATTTTTCAAAATGGACTTAATTTTTGGATTCGGAATATCGAAATTAGCTTAGGGTGAAATTTTGGTACTTTTTGGATAACTTTCATTTTCTGATGAATAGTGAAAATTACTAAATTTTAATTAAAAACAACCTTTTTAATCGAAATAATTAATAGTGATAAATTATTAATTTGAGTGGTTTTAAAGTATATTTAGAATATATTTTTACAATTTAATACAATTTTTGTTATTGGATGTAATTTCACATTTAAACCAGACATAAACAACTATCAATCTTTTGATAGTTATTATCTCTTAAGAACACGCTATTTGTTTGGACGACGGGAATTAATTTTTAAATTAATTAATGCAACTGATGTGTTTTGAATTTGGTAAAATAGAAATCATTTTTGAGTTCATAATATCAAATATAGCTTAGGCTTAATTTTTGGTATTTTTCTGGAAACTTTCATTTTTTGATGAATATTGAAACCACTAAGTGGTAGTTTAAAAAAATGAATTTTTCATAAAACATAATTTTACCGCTTCTGTGAGTGGAATTTCAAAAATCCTAGAGACACGGTTGATGTCAGTAAGTAAAATGTGGTTCAATGAGATGAAAATAATTTTTGGTGAATAGTAACTTTTTACTTTTTTTACCACGGTTAAAAGTAAATAGGGTAATTAAGGGTAAAAATGATATTATTATTACCCTAACACATGTCCTAATTCTATTGTATAAGTGTAATTTGCCCAAAAACAACCTTAGGAATAAAATATGACCATTTAGGCCCACTTGGATTAGATTTGGACATTAATTATTAATTTATTTAATGATGGGTTAAAATAGTAAAAATCAAAGTTTAATAAGAAAATGATTTTTAATATAGGGTTATACATAAGATAAATTCGACTATAAATATTCATTAGAAAGATAATAAGATTTCCTATATAAGGATGTTTTATTAGTAATTTATAAACTTTAAATAATTTAATTTATTTATGACACAAAGATGATGCCGTAATTATCTTATTAATGAAATATTGACATAATTGATGTTATAAATAACCAAATAAATGAAATTTGAGACTTTTTATGAATTCCCCTAATTTTATAGGTTAATATGACATGTTAGTATTTATTTAATTAACTTGTTTCGAACTAATCATTCTGTTATGATTTTCACAAAAATCAATTACTAAATAGTGTCAAAATGGACATAAAATAGTTTTTAAAACAAATATTATATTATTAATTGTTATTTTATTCCTAAAAATCTATGGTTCGGCCAAATGACTTAGATAAGGTTATATATATTTATAATAAACAACTTGGGGTTCTTTTGGCTTTTTATAGTAAGTTTATTAACCTTATAATGTAAGAACACAAGAAGACACGGTAAAAGTAAAATTATTTAACTTAATGTTAAATCTAAATGATAAGGATAAAATAGGAACCTAAACTTGTCTAAATTCGACTGGATAAGAGGATTTAGACCCATACCCACCTTAGCTTCTAAATAAATCAATTTGGAGCTATTTAAAACCGAATTTGGCTTTATAATAAAATAATATTTTTAGTTTTTCCAAAGGAGCCCCTCTCCTCCCTTATAAAAGGGCACCTCCTCCCTCTCTTCCTAACACCCCTTTGAGCCTTCAAGCTCGGACAAACCCTACCAAATTATCTTATACACTTCTCTAGAAACATCCTATAGTTCCTGGTCTTCTTCAAAGACCAATTTTAGTGCCCTAAGAGGAGGACTCAATGAGGCACTTCAAATAAGAGGTAATGTCCGTTACCGATTCTTTCAAATTTATTTCTTCTTCCACTTCTTATTCTTAGGTTGTTTCATTATGAAGTAATAACATCAGTATCACTCATATAATGATATGTTATTATAAGTATGAAACAACCCTATTTCACCATCTATCCATCCTACGGAAAATGAAATCACCGCGCGTGCGTACGTACGGAATACCGTCTCCACGCCGTGGTGTAATCTATTTTCCATCACCACCTTACTTGGATGGGTATAATGGTGTACATAATAACTATATATGATTATTTTAAAGTGATATTGATTCTGAAATAGTATACATACACTCCAATACAGTCCCACGATCATGAGAATGATATCATCGCTCGTGCGTACGTACGGACTACCGTCACCACGACGCGATGAGATTCATTCTCCACGTTAACCATTCATGAATGATTATAAAGTATATATAATAATTAATCATGAAATATATGAAATAATAATGATACTGGATTTATGTGTATATATATGTATGTCATCTACTTAATTCCATTCAACTCAATAAGGAAACGAAAACAGCATTCATGCGTACGTACGGCCTACCGTCTCCATGAACGGTGTATTTATTTCCATTTACTGATCTATTATATATATGTATATTCTGAATATATATTATATATAAATAATGTTATATATTCTGGAATTAAGTAATCACGATCTAAGTAATCATATGAATAATTACATGTCAAAACACAGATGACAAATTAAACGATTTTACCGAAAACGCTCTTTAACATGGAATTTACAAAAGAATGGGTAATATAAAGTCATAAGTGAACCATATATGATATCATAACAATGCGTATGATTCTGGAATAATTCAATGACATTATTTAAATCATTATACAGGAGGTTTGGACACTTAAGAAAATCGGACCTAAGGTAAGGGAAATATCACAATCTCATTTTTATCTGAGATTGTTTATACTTTGGAATTTACTAGGGTGTATTTTATCATCCACATCAATGTTTCCTCAATATATAATATTTATATCCTTCTACAATGTTTTATATCCAATTTTACCCTTCGGTGAGTTTTTAGTAAAAGATATGAAAGGAATCTTTTTTCGTTTTTCGTACGAGGTACTTTTTGACTTTTCTGACAAAAGTACGAGAAGAATGTTTTTTTAACTTATACAGCATGAATGGATTTTTAAAACATTATTTCCAAGAATCTTCCTTTACAAGTTTTCAAGTTTATTTTTAATCAACTTATTTTTTGTTTAAAATTGTATGGCATGTTAAGAAAGGAAAATTTTATTGAATTTGAAAGGATATTTTCCTCAAGAATGGAGTTCAAGTGTTTTATAAAAATTATTTTCCATCTAAGATAATATAGGGTTTTGTTTCTATCCCTATTATTACATTGATTTGATTATTTTGTGATGGAATTATTTTTATGAAATCCTTTATCATATATGAATTGTTTTATGATGTCATGTTGTTTAAGAATCCCATTTTTATTACATGGGTTATAAAATGATGTATGATTTATGATTTTGTGGCACACATAAGAATGGTATAATTATGAGATGGGTGGGACCTATATGTCCCTCCAATGCATTGGGTAAATATTTTATATCTCATGAGATAGACATGGATGGAACGGCGGGTTAAACTGGTCAGTGAAATAGGACTGAAACGAGGAGTGAACTCGGTTCAGAAATGGACTTTGTCCGCTAAGATAGTCTTGGAAATGAGTATTGACTACTAAGAAATGATTCTCTATGATTATGTGTGTATGCCACAAAGTTTCATGTTTTATGTTATGATTATTTGGATTACATTTCACTACCATGATTTATCCCATGTTATGAAATTATGATCTCTTTTGCAGGGTAAGATTTCCAAATTGTTATGTTCTTATGAATATGATGTGATTGATATTTCTTTTGTTTACCCTTACTGAGCATTTGAGCTCACCCTTTTATGTTTTCTTTTCCCCAGGACATAAATAAAGGTTTTAGGTAAAAAAATGGGGGAAGATCTTTATGGGAGATGTTGAAGATCTTTCACCATTATTAGAAGATTATATTCTGAGTTTCCAAAGACACTAAAATATTACGGTCCTTGTGTGTGTGTTTTTGTAATGTACTAAGTATTCCAAAAAAGTAATGTAATGTCCATGTACGCCAAGCTTCAGGTCTCTACAATTAATCTCTAAGAGACCGATATTTTGAGAATGGGCTTGGTCCTGATTGTTAGACAATGGTGTCTGAATTCGGTCTAACATCCTTTACTGATTTAGTGAGGAAATATGTTTGGGTAGAAGTCATGTTATAGGGATTAATTGAGGTATCCAATCCTCATTCAGTATCTAGACTTGGTGAAGCGAGTTTCAGTAAATAGAAGTTGAAGAAGTTATAAGTTGTCTCTACTGGTGGTTAAATTAAGAGACATTCTAATTTTTATCAACTTCTTCTATTCACAGGACCATTTTATGTCATCAATGGGAAAATAAGGGTCACATGAAGCCTTTATGTCCTTATAATCTTAAGACCTGTCATGACAGTGGTTGTTTGGGATATAGTGACCTAGACATAACATACATGGATATTGCATCATTTGAGATTAATATTCAGAACATTACCAAAATACATGCCCAAGGACCATAATATTTTAATGTCTTTTGAAACTTTGAAACATAATATTTTAATATGGAGAAATGTCTACAACATCCCCCTTAAATATACTGACCTTTTAGTACTCCTACTTAAAACCTTTATACATAACTTGGTGAAAGGAAACATAAGAGAGGGGTGAGGTCTGATGCTCAATAAGGGTAAACGTGGAAGATATATAAGCATAACATGAGAATAAGGATATGAGAACATGATCATAATAATATAATATCATACATTGCATATTAAAGATCATAATAAAGATTCATTGAATAATGATTTTCAGTTCATAAGACATGAATCATATGGGAATAAGAGCATAACCCATGAGAGAATAAAAAATGTATAAGACATGGAATTGTGGTATACACATAAGCATAGAAAATTATATGTCAAGTAAAACTACCAAGACCTTAATAATAATTTAAGATCAGGTTAATCACCTGTGTACCTTCTTTAGGCTTGGGATTCCCTCTCATGTACCCTCTTATTTCGGGCTTGGGATGCCAACCCGTGTACCCTCTTGTTTCTAGATTGGGATGACCTCCCATTTTACCTCTTGTTTCGGGCTTGGGATACCCTCCCATATACCCTCTTATTTCTGTCTTGGGATTAAATCTTGTGTAACTTCTTGTTTCGGGCTTGGGGTGGCTTCCCATGTACCCTCCTATTTCAGGCTTCGGATGCCCTCCAGTGTACACTCTTGTTTCAGGATTGAGATTCCCTCAAGTGTACCCTATTATTTTGGTCTAGTGATTCCCTCATGTGTAGCCTTTTATTTTGGTCTTTGTATTACCTCCCATGTACACTTTGAGCTCATAAAACGTTTATCATTACTGTAACGCCCGACCACAGTTACCCAGAGTCAGTGCGTTATTGCGTAACATTGGCATGATCACAAAAGATCAAGTCTCGAAAGACTGATTAGTTTAGTAGCCTTGGAAACATTAGATACATTCATAAATGTTACATTACATCATAAAGTGAAAAACTAAAATAACATGGTCTCTATAGACCAAACTCATATCCCCTTCTGACTATCCTGGAATGTCATTCATAAAACACTTCTTCACATCCTGGAAAAATTAAAACATGGAAAGGGGTGATCTCAGATGCTCAGTAAGGATAAAAATATACCAGAAGCTTTCATAAATAAACATAAACATTTAAGGTAATGTATAACTAAAAGAAAAGCCTTTTAAACTTGAACTTTAGCATAATATGGAAAAAGTAAAATGAGATAATTCCATTTAATTATTCACATGGATATTCTACTAGTCGAATAATGACATGCAATATCAATAACCACTTTCATAATGATGGAATGCTTAATGCCAGACTATCATAACCACGTAGCCAAGGCCTCATGTCAAGACTAAAAATAAGATTTTGTGAAGGCCTCGTGCCAAGACACTAGTTTGTCTCATGAGACCTGCCGATGCATCGAGGAGCTATAGTGGGCTCCACCCGTCACTTATTAAGTCCAATGCATTCCTCATATGAACAGGTTTAAACATTTCATAAACCATAACATAATCATATCACATAAAACATGCATAAAGTAAACATAACATTTGCACATTTAAATCACAAGATATCAATACAACACCTTGATATAGTAAAAAACACTTTCAAAACCATTTTTAATACCGAAATAATAGAAAATTAAAACTTTGTATTTATTTTTTATTTAAAAATAAGTATGGCTTGTAGAGGAAGACGAAATTCAAATAATGGTCACAGCGGTAGAGAAGTCATTGTCGCTGCATATGTACGAAGAAAAAACATTCCCTTTTTTCATTTAGTAAAACGCTTCGTATAAAAAATATTCCTTTTGAATAAATGTAAAAATCAAAGGGGTTTGTACACCGTATAAAAGAAAGTTGTGTATAAAATAAATTATGCCTCAATGAAAGGAGATTGAGACGAAGTCCTTACAAAGATCATTTTTTAAATAAAATACATCTATTATGTGTATTCACTATAAGTACACATAAAGAGATTAAAAATACAAGATATGACATAATAATATCATGACATAATTTGAAAGTAGGAGATTAACCCAAAGAACGGAAATTGGGTTAAGAAGTTCCCTTACCACGTGTCTGACTTGACTCGACCGATCTTTAACCTCCAGAATAATAAACTAGAGTTAATTTCTACTTGATTAAGAACCTTTTTCAAGTTCATTATTCATTTTATATCATGTATTACCATGTTATGAAAATTATGTAATTATTTAAGTTAATAATGGTCGTTTTGTCGATCTTTGGTACTTGAGTCAAAAATAAACTTCTTATAATTACAATTTGTTCATGTGGTAAAATATCCATTGTATCTAGAATTATATTCATGATGTATATATCATATATATCATATATATATAGTATATTCTTTCCTTTATAGTATTACATAACATTTAGAGGTAAGAAATGAAATGCACCGTTCATGGAGACGGTAAGCCGTATGTACGCATGAACGCTCCTTCATTTCTATTTATTAATTAATGGAATAAAAACCAAATGAGAGAGATATATATATTATATGTTATATTGGTCACATAAGTTCATTAATTTCATTCTTTATACATTCCATGTATTGCATGAACGAGTCACATCAGTTGAGGGGGCGGTAGTCCACACTTCCACAAATGAAATTATCGCATTTGCACAACATGAAAAATCATAAAGGTATGATTTAAATGTAAAATACAGAAGAATTGAGAGTAAATAAATATAATATATATCATAAATAATAATAGTTTCATCATAATGGCCACCATGAGAGGTGTTAAAATAAGATTGAACAATCATCATTTCGTGAGGCAGTATTTCACCACCCACAGAAACAGTATGTTCTTTAACCATTAGACGGAGGTTTGTGTAAGTGTAAATCAAATAATTATCATAAAAACATCCTAGTATATTTTATATACTGGTTTTGTTACAAAAGAAAGTAATAAAAATATTTTAAGGGGTTGGAGAAGCAAAATAAAACAAAAGAACATAAGAGAAGACATTACCTTAAAATTGGGTAACTCTTTTTGATTTGAGCCAAAGGCTTCCTTGGGAAGACTTCTGCTTAATGTGAGGCTTCTAAGAGTAAGATAGGGAAGTGGATAGAGTATTTGGGCAGAGGTTGGCCAAGAAAAATGGCTTGGAATGTGTGAATAAGGTGGTAGTGGTGGGGGCCTTTTATAAGAGGAGAGGAGGGGCACTCTTAGAATGTCATGAAAATTTACATTATTATATAATGTGTTTAGGATTTTAAAGGTACCACACTTATATATTTCAATTATAAGGTGATAAGGGTTCGAATGCTACTCATACAATAAGTTTTTGACAAGTTTAAGTCTTAGATTTTACATTAGATTTTCATTTTATTTAAATCGTTAATTAATGAGGTAATCGCTGCATCATCATGGCATCATAAAATATTAAATTTATTTAATTTAGAAAAATTATAAAAAAAATATCATGATGTAGGAAATTTTTTTATATTTCCAATGAATATTTATAGTCGAAAAGTTTACTTATATAACCTCATGTAATAATTGTTTTAGTAAAACAACACATGTTTGTGACAATTTTATTTTTACTTTAAATAAAAAGTTATTAATGTCATTTTCATACCCAAGTGATTCCATGGGGTCCCCAAGTTGACCCATGGATTGTCTTGGTCGGCCATGACTCATCCAATAAGGGTAGGACAAGTGTAAAGGTATTTTCATATTTTTATAATATCATTTTTAGCTTAAATTTCACTAATTACCTTTAATCGCGATTAATTACACTTAAAATTTACGATTCAACAAAAATTATTTTAATCCCATTGAACCAAATTTTACTTTATAATGAAAACCATGTATGTCAGATTTTTGAAAATCAAATCACAGAACTGGTAATGTTTCATTTAAACGAAAAATCAGTTTTTTAACTACTACTTAGTGGTTTCACTATTCATCAAAAATTGATGTTTTTCAGAACAATGCCAAAATTTAACCCTAAGATATAATTGATATTCTGAAATAAAAAATGATGTATATTTTAAAAAATTCCAAACATATAAGTTGCATTAATTAATTTTATAATTAATTCCCGTTGTCACAACAAATAGCGCGTTTTCAAGAAACAATATATATCAAAAGATTGACAATTGTTTATGTCCAATTTCAAAGTGAAATTAAATCTAATGACCACCATTCAATAAAATTATAAAAATATATTCTAATTATACTTTAAAACCATCAATATTATAATTTATCACTATAAATTATTTTGATTAAAAAGTTGTTTTTAAGTATTTTCACTATTCATAAAAAATTGGAAGTTCTCAGAAAAATACCAAAAATTCAACATAGGCTAATTTTGATATTACGAATCCAAAAAATGAAGTCCATTTTGAAATATAAAATATATATAATTTCAAAAAGTGGGTATTACTATTCATAATGGCTATTTTGATTGGTCACGGTGTGTTAGAATCTCGAACTTGCGTACAATGCAAGCTATTGCATTATTGAAAGAGAACCGTATCTTGGAAGCTTGAGGTGTTACATTATCCCCTCCTTCAATAAATTGCGTCCTCACAGTTTGAAATTTTTCTTTGAAAATAAAAGGTTGAAAATAGAAAATACCTTTGTGGAAAACCAACATCAGAAATAAGGTTAATAAAATTTATCCTTAATAAGAGGGAAAGGGAAATGAAAAATTCACCACCAAATTATGATCTCGATAAGGAGAAAATTGGTGGTAATTAGAGACATATAATTGGATGAAAAACTTAAATATTTGTAGGGAGTGATTGAGGTCATCAATCACAAACAAGTGTAAAATTGAGGGCCTCAAAGCCTTCAATCTATTATGATTTAAAATATTATCAGTTCAACAAGACATAAGATATTAGGATAACACATTTTTTGTTTTAATATCTCTTTACTAAAGTTTAAGAATTAATTTATTCATAGAATAAGAGATAGGTTTATATATATTTATGCTTGACAAGTAGAGTTTCAACCTTCAACTAATTTCTACCACAAACTCATCTTTCACTCAAAAAGATAATAGAACTCAAAAATATTATATTTCTCCTAATCGTACAAGGTTCAAAATATTAACACATACAATTTAGATTAGGAAAATTATTTTGTAATAACCAGGGACTTCCTGTAGGCTAGTTGTAGATAATAAAGGCCTATCGCACTACGGTTGTGGGTTTGATTCCTACAGCTTTGTCCGACGCGACGGGTTATCCCCCAACCTACAGGTTTTCCTTTTCCTAAAACTATAGTATTATAATATTCCAAAAATATTATTTAGAAATTTTTTAACCTTAAACAATACTATCCAAGGTTCAAATTAATATATTCCAACCTTTATAGTTATCCAAAATACTTCTGTCCAACTCACAGTCCAAATTTTATAAGGAAGGTAAACATAATGAAGATCCTTTTTTCCACGTAACAACATGTGAACACCTTCATCATGTATTATTTTAAAACACTGCAATATCCTGAATTAACATAAATCCTTATTGATTACATTCATGATCCCTTATTCCTTATATAATACTAGATATACTCCTTATATCCAAAAATGTATACAAATCATTAATCAGTTTGAAGGAAGTTAAGAATATCCAATATAATTTATCCAAATAAATCATGTATTATTCCAAAATCACTATCTCAGTATCAGAACCATATTATGGTTTATCTTTCTCTCAACCATATATTTTACAAAAATTTAACCTGCTATGGAGTCACTTTTCTTGGTTCCACACAATCTCAAGTCTTTGATGAAATAGTACTGTAGTACACTCCTTATATACTCCATAATTATTATAACCAGTACATCATTGATACAACACTCAAATGACAAAATTCTTTAATAACAACATAAGAACTCTAATCATTCCTTCTCATCTGTGGTAGTATCATAACTTGATTATTATCCAATAACATCATTTGGGGCATACTCTGATGATTTGGACATTGGTTTGCATAGTGTCCCCACTCCTTGCAGATGAAGCATTGTAAATTTGAAACCTTTTTCTTACCCTTGCAGACAAGCACTTAGTGTCCTTTTCTCCACAATTATAACAAACTCCCATTCCCTTCAGGCAAGTTCCAAGGTGTTTCTTCCCACAGTTACCACATATTGGAAAATTCTTCTTTTCCCTCGTCCCTTTATCCATCATTCTCTCTTCCATCCTTTTCTTCTCTTTATTCCCTTCAAATCCATAAGACTCCAAGAATTCTTTACTTATCTTATTAACACATGATACTATTTCTTAATATGTTGATAACATATGAGAGACTATTTCCCTTATAAATATTGTATTAATACCGTGAAAGATATGATCCTTCTTACTCTTTGGATCATACGTATTGATGGAGTTCACATTCCTTCTACTGGGCGCCATTTCTATACAATGGCATAAACTAGGTTAGTTTATGAATTGCAATGAATAATTACAAACTTGTAAAATACTTAATGTAAATTGAACGGTTTAGGGATTTAATCCATAATCATAAAAAAAGTTTTATTTGAGGAAGTATATACTCATAAACCCTTCATAATGGTTTGTAAAAAAATGAGAATTATCCAAAGCATATCCCCCGGGAGTGTCGTAACCAAGAGTGCAGTAAGGCCCATTGTCGTGCACTAGTTCTCGTTCAAGTCTAGGTCAAAGCGGTGTTTTTGGGTTTTACCCCTAGGTACATCTGTGCTAGAGTCGCCTCTACCTGCTCGTATCCAGACATGGATGTATTGCTCGGAAAACTGACAAAAGTCTCTATAATACCAAAATTATAGTAAGTTCTTCTATACTAATCCTCAAAGTCTATCTTAGGGATATGTGCTCTAATTAGAGTTTATCTAAATCTAGCTTCCAAGGTTAGTACTAAACTGCCTCTGATACCAACTGTAACGCCCTGACCCCAGTTACCCAGAGTCGGTGCGTTATTGCGTAACATTGGCATGATCACAAAAGATCAAGTCTCGAAAGACCGATTAGTTTAGTACCGTTGGAAAAACTAGATACATTCATAAACGTTACATTACATCATAAAGTGAAAAACTACAATAACATGGTCTCCATAGACCACACTCATATCCCCTTATGACAATCTCTCCAGGTCATTCATAAAATACTTCTTCACGTCCTGGAAAAATTAAAACATGGAAAGGGGTGAGATCAGATGCTCAGTAAGGATAACAATATAGCGGAAGATTTCATAAATAAACATAAACATTTAACGCAATGTATAACTAAAACAAAAGCCTTTTAAAATTGAACTTTAGAATAATATGGAAAAAGTAAAATGAGATAATTCCATTTACTTATTAACATGAATATTCTACTGGTCGAATAATCACATGCAATATCAATAACCACTTTCATAATGATGGAATGCATAATGCTAGACTATCATAACCATGTAGCCAAGGCCTCATGCCAAGACTACAAATAATATTTTGTCAAGGCCTCGTGCCAAGACACTAGTTTGTCTCATGAGACCTGCCGATGCATCGAGGAGCTATAGCGGGCTCCACCCGTCACTTATTAAGTCCAATGCATTCCTCATATGAATAGGTTTAAACATATCATAAACCATAACATAATCATATCACATAAAACATGCATAAAGGAAACATAACATTTCCACATTTCAATCACAATATATCAATACAACACATTGATATAATGAAAAACACTTTAAAAACCATTTTCAATATAAAAATAATATAAAATTAAAACTTTGTATTTATTTTTTATTTAAAAAAAATATGGCTTGTAGAGGAAGCCTAAAATCAAATAATGGTCACGACGGTGGAGAAGTCGTTGTCGCCGCATACGTATGAAAAAAAACATTCCCTTTTATAGTTTATTAAAATGATTTGTATAAAAAATATTCCTTTTGAATAAACGTAATAGTCAAAGGGGTTTGTACACCGTATAAAAGAAAGTTGTGTATAAAATAAAATATGCCTCCATGAAAGGAGATTGAGACGAAGTCCTTAAAAAGATCATTTTTTAAATAAAATAGATCTATTATGTGTATTCAATATAAGTACACATAAATAAAGTAAAAATTAAAGATAGGAAATAATAATATCATGACATAATTTGAAAGTAGGAGATTAACCCAAATAATGGAAATTGGGTTAAGAAGTTCCCTTACCTCATGTCCAACTTGACTTGACCACTCTTTAACCTCCTGAATAATAAACTACAGTTAATTTCTACTTGCTTAAGAACCTTTTTCAAGTTTGTTATACCTTTTATATCTCTTATTACCATGTTATGAACATTATGTAATCATTTAAATTAATAACGGTCGTTTTGTCGATCATTAGTACGTGAGTCAAAAATAAACGTCTTATAATTACAAGTTGTTCATGTGGTAAAATATCCATTATATACAGAATTATATTCATGATGTAGATATCATATATATCATATATATCCATTATATACTTTCCTTTATAATATTACATAACATTTAGAGTTAAGAAATAAAATGCACCGTTCAAGGAGATGGTAAGCCGTACGTACGCATGAACGCTACTTTCATTTCTATTTCGTAATTAATGGAAAAAAATGATATATATATATATATTATATGTTATATATGTCACATATGTTCATTAATTTCATTCTTTATACATTCCATGTATTGCATGAACGAGTCACATCAGTTGAGGGGGTGGTAGTCCACACTTCTTCAAATGAAATTATCGCATTGGAACAACATGAAAAGCATAAAATTATGATTTAAATGTAAAATAAATAAGCATATAGAGGAAATAAATATAATATATATCATAAATAAATAATAGTGTCATCATAATGGCCCCCATGAGAGGTGTTAAAAGAAGATTGAACAATCATCGTTTCGTGAGGCAATATTTCACCACCCACAGAAACAATATGTTCTTTAACCATTAGACGGAGGTGTGTGTAAGTGTAAATCAAATAATTATCATAAAAACGACCTAGTATATTTTATATACTGGTTATGTTACAAAATAAAGTAATAAAAATATTTTAAGGGTTTGGAGAAGCAAAATAAAACAAAAGAACATAAGAGAAAACATTACCTTAAAATCGAGTAACTCTTTTTGATTTGAGACAAAGGCTTACTTGGGAAGACTTCTGCCCAAAGTGAGGCTTCTAGGAGTAATATAAGGAAGTTGAGAGAGTATTTGGGAAGATTTTGGCCGAGAAAAATGGCTTGGAAGGTGTGAATAAGGTGGGAGTGGTGGGTGGCTTTTATAAGAGGAGTGGAGGGGCACTCTTGGAAAGTCATGAAATGTTACTTTATTATATAACGAGTTTCGGATTTTAAAGGTACCACACTTATATATTTAAAGTATATGGCGATAAGGGTTAGAAAACTACTCATCCAATAGGTTTTTGACAAGTGTAAGTCTTAGATTTTACATTATCTTTTCATTTTATTTAAATCGTTAATTAATGAGGTAATTGCTGCATCATCATGGTGTCATAAAAAATTTAATTTATTTAATGTCTAAAAATTATAAAACAAATATCATGATGTAGGAAATCCTTTTATATTTCCAATGAATATTTATTGTCGAAAAGTTAACTTATATAACCCCATGTAATAATTGTTTTAGTAAAACAACACATGTTTGTGACAATTTTATTTTTACTTTAAATAAAAAGTTATTAATGTCATTTTCTTACCCAAGTGGCTCCATGGGGTCCCCAAGTTTACCCATGGATTTTCTTGGTCGTCCATGACTCATAAAATAAGGGTAGGACAAGTGTAAAGGTAATTTCATATTTTTATAATATCATTTTACCTTAAATTTCACTAATTACCTTTAATCGTGATTAATTAAACTTAAAAGTTACTATTCCCCAAAAATTATTTTAATCCCATTGAACCACATTTTACTTCCTAATGACAACCATGTATTTCAGATTTTTGAAAATAAAATCATAGAAGTGGTAATGTTTCATTTAAACGAAAAATCAGTTTTTAACTACCACTTAGTGGTTTCACTATTAATAAAAAATTGATGTTTTTTCAGAACAATGCCAAAATTTCACCCTAAGCTATAATTGATATTCTGAATTCAAAAATGATGCCTATTTTAAATAATTCCAAACATATAATTTTCATTAATTAATTTTATAATTAATTCCCGCTGTCACAACAAATAGTTTGTTTTTATGAAACAATATATAACAAAAGATTGACAATTGTTTATGTCCAATTTCAAAGTGAAATTAATTCTAATGACCACCATTCAATAAAATAGTAAAAATATATTCTAATTATACTTTAAACCCATCAATAATATAATTTATCACTATAAATTATTTTGATTAAAAAGTTATTTTTAAGTATTTTTCACTATTCATAAAAAATTGGAAGTTCTCAGAAAAATACCAAAAATTCAACATAAGCTAATTTTGATATTCCGAATCCAAAAATGAAGTCCATTTTGAAATATTAAATATATATAATTTCAAAAAGTGGGTATTACTATTCATAATTGCTATTTTGATTGGACGCGGTGTGTTAGAATCTCGAACTTGCGTACAATGCAAGCTATTTTGTTATTGAAAGAGAAGAATATCTTGGAAGCTCGGGGTGTTATATTTACCTAATGAATTGGAATGATATATAGGTCCCACCTGTCATATAATGAAATCATACATACGTTTTCCAAAAAAATATGTGGTTTTAATAAACATCATATTCTAAACAATGAAATGAAATGGGTATTATAATAATTTTAACACATAATAACATATAGAAAATAGACAGGTTTTGTAATCATTTCATCAAATCATAACCTAGAAAAAGAAGTGGGTTTTAGAAGTGTATAACTCATGGAAGAGAAATAGTTTTCCTAAACACCATCCCATAAAAACATAAACCATTAAGATAAATAATATTGATGGTATACTTGGATCACATCCCCATTAAAGAATAATTGTATCAAATTATTTCATCATAGATAGAGAACAAATTTAAAAGATCACTTGGAACAGTTCATAAGAAAAATAACCTTTATTTTGAAATCATTTTTAAAATACTTATCTTTGAAAACCACATTAAAAATTATGAAGTAATATTTAAATACTATTTAAAAAATTTCATGAAGAAATATCCCTTCCACTTTGAGAAACCCTTTTTAAAACAAAAAACATTTATAACATTTTTCTTTTAAAATAACCTTGAAAACTTATAAAGAAATATTTGAAAACCATTTTAAAAAATATAAAACATAAAAAATTTCTTTAAAATAATTTTCCTTTAAAATAATCTTAATATATAATTTTATTTATTTTATAAAACATGGTTTTGGAAGAAAAGAGTTTTCTAATCAAAGAGAGATAAGGTCAGATTTTCTTGAAAACGCTATCTTTACTATCTTAAGTAACAAAGTGTAAAAAATGGTACCAATACATAAAGATATCATGAAAAACATAGGATAATAAAAATAAGTAGAATTATTTTCAATCAATGGAATCATAATCAAAAATAATTTCCACAAACGACGAAATTATAGAAATAAACTGTTACCACTTTGGTAAATTTTAATCATAATCCGTATGAATGAAATTGAAATTTCATGAATATAAAAATATCATGAAAATAATTATATTTTTGATATGATATGTCAAAGCTTAGCATATACACCTTGTAAAATAGTGTAGTTGAAAAACATAACTTGTGTCTCAAAGAAGGAAAATTGACACAAAAATTACCTTATGATTTGGTAACTTTTAATCCATAAAAAAAATGAAATAGAGATCATAAAATGGATATTTAAATACCCATAAATTTAAAAATAATAATAATAGAATATATTCATTGGTATTTTATACACCACAGAAAAGAAACGAGTGGTGAATAATTTATAAGTCTCACAGTAAAAGTGTGACAAGATATCCCCTTACTACTTGAGTAACTTTTGAATCATGAAATTTGTCAAATAATAACACCAATTGATACTTTTAATACCATGTAAAAAAATATATTCATGATATAACATGTCATAGGTCCATATATACACCACACAACAATAATAAGTGGTGATATAGCATATATCCCGGGGAAATAAAAGTGAGATGAGAAAACCATTACCTTAAGTCTTGAATTTCTCCATACATGTTCAAACCTCTTGTATTATAAGTATAAGTATATTATAAATCTAAAAAATAACCATATTCTTATATATAATACCATATATTATTTTATTATGACATTATATTTCCCGTTTAACAACAATTTCATATTAATGATATATTTCAGGTAAAATATTCTTTGCTTTTAATTTATGTTTTGAATTGTTATTGTTGATACTCTTACTTATATCATGATTTAATTATGTAAATAATTTCAAACATGATTTAAAAATCTTATATATTTAGTATATAAATATTTATAATAATCTATAAAATATAGAAATATAAAATATAATACACCGTTCATGGAGACGGTAGGATGTACGTAGGCATGAACGGTGTTTTTATTTTCTTGTCCTATTGAAAGAAAGAATATAAATGAAATTAAAATATAAATATTATAATTATAGTAGAAATATTTTTCCATATATTTCATATTATTTTACTAAACTCATCCTTAATACATTTCAGGTAAAGTGTGAACGAATTATATCACTTTGAGGAGGCGGTAGTCCACACATCCACAGACGAAGTTATCGTATTCCCAAAAATGGAAAGAATAAATTTGTATATTATATAGTAATTATAGAAGAATAAATATATCATATATATCATACAAAAAATTGCATCATTATTTCCAACCTTGAGAGGTGGTAATGGAAGAATGAACGGCAATGGTTCATGAGGCTGTAGTCAGCCGTACACACGAACGATGATTGCATATCCCAGTTGATGGAAGTGTTTTTGAGTGTAGGTAAAACCCTCAACATAAAAACATATTAGTATATTTTTAATTCTTATGTTATTATAAAATAATGTAATAAGAATAACTTAATGGGTGGTAAAAGAAATAAAATAGAAGTGCACGATGAAGAAAGTTACCTCTTTTTAGTTAACTCCTTTTTGGTTTGCACCAAAGGGATTCCTCGGTTGGATTTCTAAAAAAATATAGGGTTATAGGATTATAGAATTAATTTTGGATATTATTTTTATGTGTTTTGGATGATATAAATGGATTTACAGTTGCGAATAATTGAAGGCGGTGAGTGCCTTTTTATAGTGTAGGAGGAGTGACATTCTTGTAAAAATAAAAAGATAAACACTATTGAGATGTCTCCCTTAAATCATGTGCCTAAAATAATTTTAAATTTTTGAGAAAAGGGATAATATGGTCAAAATATGTCTATAAAATAGCTTTTGGAAATTTATATATGGTATTTTTACCCTTAAGTGGAAGTTTAACCACTAAGTAAACTCGTTTTTACATTAATCACTGTAACTAAATTTAATTAATTTCATTAATATTTTTGGTAAAAACTAGGTTGAACTTATTAGTAATTATAAATTATTCATATTAAAAATATGTAATCCATTTTCCAAACTCTCATCTTAGAATTGGTATAAATTAATTTAAAATTAATCCCACAGACTAGATGAGTGGATAAGTTTTTAAAGTGAAAATGTTTAAAAGTTTGAAATATTTTTTATATCCAATTTCAAAATGAAATTGGTTCAAATGAAATAAATTGGATTAAATTATGTATAATTTTTTTATTTATTCTTTAAAATATAATTAAAATACAATTTCACTATATAAATAAATTAAATTAAAAAGCAGTTTTCAATTAAAATTCAGTGTTTTTCAATATTCATCATAAAATGAAACTTCTCTAAAAAATACAAAAAAATAAACCAAAGTTAATTTTTATATCCATATTCCAAAATTAAATTTTATTTTTTAATATAAAATTATAAAATTTTCAAAAAGTAGATTTAAAATGGGTTCACCATTAAAATATGATAAAATTACCTTTTAGAAAATTACATATTTTTGTTCATTAAATTGGATTTATTCTCATCTTAATACGCTAAAACATATTGGATGAGTGTAAAATTTTTTATTGATTATATAATATATAAATTTTGTTTAAAACATTCATCAATGGTGGTTTTTTTGATTTATTGAGATAAAATGGTGTCTGAACATAGAAAAATAGTTTTCTTAGAAAAGAAGTTTCTTTATTTTCAAAAAGTTATTACTTTCAATTATAGCTAATTGATAACTAAATGATTCATTTTATACAAATTTTTAAATCATATTTTCAAAATTTAGTTAAACTTATTCATAAAATTTATTCCAACGACAAGGTGAAAACTATAATAATTTTTTAACAATAATATTAATATTACGTTGTAGTTTAGTAAAACCATATCTTTCATGTAATGAAAGATATTGAAGGAACTTAGAATTGTGTGTAACACAATCCAAATATAGTTTTTCCTATACAATAATAAAATCTATGTTTTTTGTGTGGAAAAAACTCAACCTGGTGTTGTGTATAAAGAAAGAATAATATGGTGCTTTCATATAACACAAGCTATATTCAGTGTTGTGTGAAATAAAGAATATTGAAAAGATTAAATTAATTCAGTGAAAATTTACAAAATATCATTTTGTTTCATTCAGGACCCCTTAAAATGAATTTCACCTTCAAAATTCATCTAGGTTATCATGGTTTTAATATTTGAAAGTTCCATTCCTAGAAACCCGCATCATAAAAATTAATACTAAAAATTATTTTAAAAAGGGAAAGATGGGAACATAACGGTTACCCAAAGTCTCTTATAACTAGGTTTTCACATATGAGAACATATGTGAAAAGTGAAATCATGGACATGGAATATAAATCAAACTATCAATTTTTGATGGAGAGTGATAGGGAACATATTCAGAAAAAATTTAAAGATCACAAATCCATAAACCAAAGAGCCGTGAAAAATGTCATTGATATCATAAAATGATGATAATAGGACAACATTTTATTCGAGACCATTTTCCTAAAGTCGAATAATTTTCATGAGATGATATTCTTTATTTCCGCACAATCTCACCCTGTGGATATCTCTTGGCCTATTCTCACATTATCTCTTACTCCAAAAATGAAGGTCAATTTTTTATACCTGAAGCACTAAGGGATCATAAGATCCAAATTTATAATGATAAGCTTTTACATTTGACTTTAGTTATCATCACAGTAAAAATTTTAGTACAAGTTATCCAATATGAATAAATCCTCATATAGGGAGATAATACTTTAATCTCAAAAACCTCATCCAAAGTTTAACTTAAAACATTACATAAAAGATCAACCTTGTATTCCTTCTGAAAGATGAAAATCCAAAACTTTAGAAATAAGGTTAATAAATAATCTTAACATTGATCCCCCATATGTCATAAGGTAGCTCTTTGTTTTCACATTCCAAACATTTGAATACCCTCATCATATATTCTATTGAAACATGGTGATAACCTGAATCACCATAAATCCTTTTGGAAAACATGCATGCTTCCTTATTCCAAAGATTACTAGACGTATTACTTAAATACAAGAAGATGTAAACTTCATCCATGATAACATAGTCCTCTTTTAAAAAAATCAATAATCAGTTCCATGGTAATCAGTACTTTTGAATTTACATTATCCATATCAATCATCTCTTTATCCAAGATAAACATAAAGTTCTCATCATTATGAACACATTAAGGGATACCTTCACTTAATCAAAATATCACTTTAATTAAATCACTTTTCTAGTTCATCAGCACCATTAAATATATATTTTCAAATCCTTAATGGAAAAAATATACATCACAATTCATATAAAATAATTCTTGAATTCCTATACATATACACTTCAATCATCCAGCTTTATTCTTAAGACATTACTTATGAATCATAATCTTATTCCTTAATACCCCTTTACTATATTATAAAATATGAATCATTTCTTAAGGTTCCTCAACCTCAATTAAATAATGCTTCTTGTGTTTAATGTAAACAATACCATTAGAACATCCCATAACTTTCACATGCAGTTTGCGGTCTCTTTATCATCTGTGGTATAACCAATGCTTGTACAATGTTCCATATTGTCTTCACGAGATTTCCACTTAAGACACCGTTATTTATAATTCTCATACTTTCCGAATTTGAAATATTCAATTTTAACCCCGTACCTTCTAGTTCCTGCTATTAACTAAGACAAAAAATCATAGTGTGAGAAATAATTATCATAATAGAAAGCCACATAATCATAAAAAATTACTTATAGGATGTCTAAATCATTACACATTCATTTAAATCTATGAAACCTTCGGCTTATCCTTAGATACATCCCTATAAATATATATTTCAATATCACTAGGGATGTCCTTAAAGTTTTCTGATACTAGTTTCGAAATATTGACTGAACCTTTCTTTTGATACTAACTATTGACACCCAAGATTAACATACATGGATATTAAATCATTTTAGATGAATATTCAGCACATTACAAAAAGTAAATTCGGAAGAACCATAATAGTTTAGTGACTCTGGAAACTTGGAAAGAAAATATTCTATCTCGGTGAAAGATCTTCAATATCTACCTTAAAGATATTACCCTTTTATCACTCCTACTTAAAACCTTTCTTCAACCTGGGTAAATTAAATATAATAAAGGGGTCATCTCATATGCTCAGTAAGGATAAACAAAGGAGATATGTAAGTATAACATGAGAATAAGGGTATGATAACATGATCATAACATTATAATATCATACCCTACATATCAAAGATCATAATCAAGACTCATGTCATAAATATTATATGTTCATATTCTATGAATCATAATGGAATCAAGATCATAATCCAAGAAATCATAATAGAGGAATAATTCATGGAATTGTGGAAAACACATAAGCATAGAACATCCAATATCAAGGCTACCTACCAAGACCTTAATAACATGTTATTCTTGGGTTAATCACTTGTGTACCTTCTTTGGGATAGTATTCCATCCTGTGTACCCTCTAGTTTCAGTCATAAGATTCCCTCTAATTTACCCTCGTGTTTTAGGCTTCAAATTCCCTCTCGTGTACCCTCTTGTTTCGGTCTGGGGATACCGTCCCATGTACCCTCTTGTTTTAGGCTTGGTATGCCCTCCCATGTAGCCTCTTATTTTGAGCTTGGTATACCCTCCCATGTACCTTATTATTTTAGGCTTGGTATTCCCTCCCATGTACCCTCTTGTTTCGGGATTGGGATTCCCTCCCATGTACCCTCTGGTTTCAACCATGGTATTCCCTCTCACGTACTCGCTTGTTTCAGGATTGGGGTGACCTCCCATGTACCCTCTTGTTTCTATCTTGTGATGACCTCCTATTTACCCTTTGAACTCATAAAATATTTATCATTACACAAGCCATTGTAGGGAGATAGAGTTCCCACCCCTCACATAATGAAATCATACACACATGTTCCATAAGATAATATAATATTCATCATATCATGACCCATAAAAAGATATGGATTTCATAAACATAATATAATTACCCATGAAATTAAAAGGGTATCACAAAAATTTCATCACATCAATACCTATGGAAAAGAGATAAGTTTCATAATCATTTCTTTGAAGAATAACCCATGAAAAGAATCAAATTTCAAAAGAATATATCCCGTGGAATATAAATGAGTGTCATAAACATCATGCCATCAAAACATATACCATTGATAGAAATAATATGAATTATATTCCTTAATCACATCCATGTTAAAGAATAACTACATCAATGTTGTTCATCTTAAATGGTGAAGGATTTTGGAAGATCACTTTGAATAGTTCATAAGGAAAATAGCCTTTATTTGGAAATCATTTTCAAAATAATTTTCTTTGAAAACCACATTTAAAACTTATGAATTAATATTTAAATATCATTTAAAAAATTTCTTAAGAAAATTATACTTTCCACTTTAAAAAACACTATTTAAAAAATAAAACATTTTGAAACCCTTTTTTTTAAAATAACCATGAAAACTTATAAAGGAAGGTGTGAAAACATTTTCTTTTTAAAATAACGATGAAAAATTATAAAGGAAGCTGTGAAACCATTTAAAACACATTAAACCAAAAGAAATTTCATTAAAATACACTTGAATAAAAATTATGTAAGAACACAGATCTTCTTTTCTGGTATGTTTTCCTTTTCTGGTCATTTTTGAGAAAAAGAGGAAAATCTGGAAATATTCAAATTACATGCCGTGTACTTCGATGTCGCGCAAGGCGGTGTGCTGGACGTGTTTAGGCCACACACATGGTGTGTAGGGGAGACGTGGAGGCCACTTAATGCGAAGTACAGAAAATCCTAGTACATGCCGTGTACTCCATAAGTACACGCCGTGTACTTTCTTTTTATCATTAAATGGACTGGGGTCACGTCTAATCGTCAGAATTGTCTTATTCCCCAGGTTCTTTGACTGAGAGCATCCCGTACGGCCACGAACATCCTCTGAACCCCCGAGCCTCCATCTATTTTCCGAATCGACCACTGTCGATTGCATTGGAACCGCAACGGTGAGCTCTTCCTTCTTCATGAGTTTCATTCCTTGATTTTCCTTCATTCTCATGATATCGTGGGTTGAACGTTTTGTTCATTTTTGTATATCTACGATGTTCTAAGGAGAATCAAGCCACGTGGTTCAAGTATATTGATCTCCTATCATCAAGGTAGGTGGTTCGTGCCTAACCTTTCAAAGTCTTTGAGTTTTATGTGCAAATTCCCACCAATACCCATGAACTAAGTATTGTGTGTTTACCTTTTTTCCCCTTTTGTTTTTTTCCTTACTTGTATTCTTGTGTTGAGGTAATTTGATCGTGTATGATGATAATTTCTATGCTTGGCTGTTTTTCCCATGCCTTGTTCTGTTCACGACCTTTGGGTCTTGTTAGCCTTTGGCCGTTATACCTGTTTTCCATGCCTTGTGATCGTAGGATGGAAAGATATTCTTGACATGATTGTTATGCTGTAGAATGGTTAGCCAAGTAGCTCTAGAGGTTTACTTTGGCCTTATATCATTATTATGCACTGAATGGCATGGGACCGTGAGAACATGGTGCAATAGACTATAAGGGATGGATCGAGTGATCTTCCTAGAGAGTCTTGGACATTGTAGACTACAGGGGATAGATCGAGTGAGCTTCCCAAAGCATCTTGGATATTATAGACTACAAGAGGGTAGACCGAGTGAGCTTCCTCAGAAAGTCTTTACCTGTTTGATTTTTCCTTAAACCATTCCAGGCTAGAGAAGGAATTGACTGAGTGAGCTTCCTCGGAGACTCTATGATAGACCTGAGGATATAAGAGGAAATGGACGAGTGAGCTTCCTCAGAGAGTCTCTAGACCTTAGTGCTATAAGAGTGTTAGACCGCGTGATATTCCTCAGAGAGTCCCTGACTACCCTAGACTATAAGAGGAATTGACCGAGAGAGCTTCCCCAGAGAGTCTTATAATTTCATATGACCAAACCAGAGGGGTTAGGCTGAGTGCACTGCCCAGAGGGTTGTTGGTACTTCTTGGATAGGACTATAGGGGTTGGATGTGAGTACTTCCCAAAGGGGTTCCTATTATGGTTAGCTGTTTACTTCACTGCTGCTTGTTGATTTGTGGATTGATAACTGTTTTATATCATCCCGGTTTACTGCTTACTGTTTACTGGTTGCTGTTTACTACTTACTATACTATTAACTTCCATATACTCACTGATTGTTAGGAACAGATCTTCGGGTGGTTGCCTACTAGGATTTAGTCTCACACCCTGTTTGGGCCATGCTTTTGGGCCCAAACAGACTATGTTGTTGTAGGTATAGAGAAGGGAAAGCACCCTTCGACTTCTGGTACTTGATTGCTTGGAGTAGGAGAGCATGGGACCAAGCTTAGGCTTGCAATGCTGTGGAGCTGTTTATCTATTCTTTTATACTTGTTTTGGTACTATTTGTATTTCCATCATCGTGACCTGTTTGGATTCTTTCCTATATACATTTATCATGCATCATTTCATATATACATATGTGCTCCAGTTGTTTATTGTTTTAGACTTATATTATGCATTGTTGTTGGATATTTACTGCTTCAGCTATTGTATGCTTTGTTTACTTCCATTGTGTACTATTCCAATGAGGGAATAGTTTCCCCACTATCACACCCAAGGACCTCACTGCAAGTCGGCAGACTCTGGCGTTTGGGGAAATGCGCTTGAGGCCATGTGGCCAACCGGGTACGGGGCGCCTCAGGGTGGCTTCTGGAACCGGGACGTTACAAAGTGGTATTAGATGGTTTCTTTTCTCTTGATTTACTGTTTGGAGCCTTTATCCAGGGATAGGATGGATTCAGTAATTAGTAATAAGCTGTTCCTGGGAGTAGCTAACCCGTGTACAGGGAAAAGCCAATCTACCTCGTTTATTGCAGTTTTCTGGTTTTGAGATTTTACGGTTGATATGATTTCACCTAAAGTGATTCACATTCCTTGTGTTGTTATTGTTGTTACTATTGCGATTCTATTTCTGCCGCAACCCGATGAGATGAGGGTATTCCATCTCATGCATTACATAGGCACTTGCTAGAAATCAAATTCCATGCATTCTTACCATGCCATCTAGGGTGCGTTAGTGATTTCATGTTGTTTTGATAGACGTTGTGTAAATTATGCATGTTTTTGTGATAGATGATTGATAGAATCCCTGTTATTTAATAGAGAATTTGTTTGTATTGTACCTTTCTTAAATAAATGCCAAATTTTGATTCTTGAGGTGTTATGGTCCCTCGTGAGTCGGAACTTGGTGGATCGTTGACTTGTTTTTCATTATAAATGACTGTATAAGATGCCACGATTTGACTCGTGGGGAGTATGGGCCCTCCCAGATCGGAATTTGGAACCTCCATGATTGTTTTTCAGTGTTTTCTGGGCTTTGGTGTAGTTTCTGAGCTACTGCCCGGAAAAACCCAGAATACACGCCGTTTACTTTATGACTACATGCCGTGTAGTTTTAAACCGTTTCATTGACCGTGTGAGCAAAAACACGGGGTTGTAAAAAGTCTTCAGAAACACACCGTGTACGGTAGGTACACACCGTGTAGTATTGAGTCGTGTACCCGGTTGTTTCACTAACAACACGGGTCAGGGGAGTTCATGTAGTACACGCCATGTTTGGTATGAACACGCCTTGTATCCTTCTTCTAGGTACCCAGCCGTGTCATGAACAATACAGGTTGGTGTTATCTTCTCATATACACGCCGTGTTTGTTCGGAACATGTTGTGTAAGGGTCATCTGTGTAGCCGGCCGTGTAACTAACAACACGGGTCATCTAAACCTTGTATAGTACACACCGTGTCCTTGGTAAACACGCTATGTAGTCTAGGATTTAGAAGACCGTGTGGGCTTGCCGTGTAAGGAGACTTGGGTGGGGGAATGGAGTTCAAGTATACAACGTGTGTCGGGACAACACACCGTGTAGTCCGGGGTGTTACACGACAAGAGGAGGCATAAGTACACACCCATGTGAATGGATTTAACGAACACATCGTGTAGAATATATATATGTCGTGTAGTCATGTTTTTCAAAGCTTGAATGTTTCTCTATCCTGTTCCCGTTTTGTACTCTTGTGTTCTCAGTCCTTGATAATCCTGATATAAGGTGTGCTTTGATCTTTCAGAGCTATGCCACCGAGACATCCTCCGGTTGTACGTCAGCTGCCAGATGGTGATCAGACACTGGATATGGCCGATCAGAGTCCTCTTGTAGATCCTCCTACTGTGTCAGCCTTGGAACCAGCAGTTATACCCATTGCAGGTGCCGATGCGCAGTTTAGGGAGGACTTCCTGAGGATGATGGAGACCCTTCAGGGATCGTCGCCTCCAGCCCCGTCGATGGGTGAGTTGACGTGGGTTTTCCAGCAGCGTCATCCTCATACATTCTCATGGGATGGAGGACCTCAGGCTACAGAGTCGTAGCTAGAGGCCACACTGATGATCTTCGAGAATCTGGACATACCTACAGAGAAAAGGATAAATCTTGCTACTTATATGCTCCGAGACACCGCCAAGAGGTGGTGGGAGGTGATCTCAAAGTCAGGGCACCAGTAGAGTATGACTTGGGATGAGTTTCAGTGAATATTCTACGATTAATTTTACCAGGAGACCTTGAGGGATTATCAAGCCCAGGTGTTTATGAGTATGGAGTAGGGAACTCTTTCTATTATGGAGTAATCGTCTCGTTTTACCAAGCTGCAATGCTTCACGCCGATTTCAGCAGGTGATGAGTTGTTCCTTGCTAGGAAGTTTGAGGACGACCTCAGGCAGAAGATCTGTTCCCAGGTGAATATCTTCAGGTTGACTTCCATATCATTTATCGTCAATCAGGCACTGATCTCTGAGTGCAATATGAGGGATTCCAGAGCAGTGAGCCAGGGTGGTTCAACATCCAAAGTCAGTGTTCCTCCTACTAATAGCAGGAAGCGCTGTAGAGAGTCTGGTCAAGGAGATCAGAGTAGGCGGAATGTATCTTTGGGCAGCCAGGTTGTATGCTACCAGTGTGGTAGGAGCAGGAATACTAGGCCTTAGTGTCAGAGAAACCCTACGGAGTGTTGATCTTGCGGCAAGATGGGCCATCTTCGGCATTTTTGTCATATCTTCTCACCTACAGCTGGTGGTAGGGGTTCTACTATGACCCCACATGCAAGAGATGTATCACCAGTTTCTCACCAGTCTGGGAACTGGAGTTCTTCCGGACGTTTGGGCCGAGGTGGAGGTCGTGACCATGGTGGTCAGTCACCAGGTTACCCGCGACAGTAGAGTGGATCAGCTCAGAGTGGTCAGCCAAGGGCGTAGGGCCACAATACATGCCAAACTTTCTCCATGGAGCAGACCTATCAGGAGTAGGATCCTGGCCCTTCCACATTTTGAGGTATGATCTTAGTAGCCTTAGTTTTATCTTCAGCCCTTTTTGATACTGGTGCTTCACATATCTTTATCTCTGTTGCTGTTGTGGAGAGCCTTGCGCTCTGTATCTTTTCGTCTCCCGACATGTTGACCCTTGATACACCGTTGGGAACGAGGACATCTAGCGTACGTCAGTGTCAAGAGTGCCCTCTTGAGGTTGTTGGGTTTCACTTCTTATGGGACTGCTATGTCCTATAGATGGCAGACTATGATGCCATTCTCGGTATGGACTGGTTAGTTCCCTTCTAGGCATTCGTCGATTGTTATCTCCATAGGGTGAGTTTTGTATCACTAGAGGGAAGATCTTTTCTTCATAGAGGTGAGTGGTATGTCCAGGCGGGAAGAGATGGACTAGAGAATCATGGGCTAGGAGAAGTTACATCCCAGATTTCCAGTTATTATCTGGATGACCAGGGGGCTTCGTAGTTAGACTTTCCTCCCATGGTGGATTGTTTCAGGGATGTCTTTCTAGAGGAATTTTCAGGTTTGCCTCCGGAGCGTGAGGTAGACTTCTCAATTGAGCTCGTGCCAGGAGTGGCACCAGTTTCAATTCCTCCTTATAGGATGGCTACACCTGAGTTTCAGGAGCTCAAGAAGCAATTGGAGGAGGTGCAGGAAAAGGGTTTCATCCGACCCAGTACTTCTCCTTGGGGTTCGCCTGTCCTGTTTGCGAAGAAGGAAGACGACACCCTTAGGCTTTGCGTGGATTATCCGAAGCTGAACCAGTTGACGGTCAAGAACTGATATCCCTTGCCAAGGATCAATGACCTCTTTGATCAGCTTCGAGGATCCCGGGTGTTCTCAAAGATAGATTTGAGGTCTGATTATCATCAGTTGCACGTTAGAACATTAGATATACCTATTACAGCTTTCAGGAGCAGGTATAGTCTATACGAGTATACGGTCATGCCATTCGGTCTCACAAATGCGCCAGCAGTTTTTATGGCACAGATGAACCGAGTGTTCCATCCATTCTTGGATTTCTTCATGGTGGTTTTCGTGGACGATATCTTGGTGTACTCTCACACTCAACATGACCATGTTACCATCTTGAGATCATTCTGAGTATAATGAGAGTGCATCAGTTATATGCTAAGCTCTCGAAATGCCACTTTTGGATGGATTAGATTCACTTCTTGGGTCATGTTATCTCAGAGGCAGAAGTATCAGTAGACCCAGAGAAAGTGAGAGCTGTAGTTTCCTGGGAGCATATGAAGAATTTCTTTGAGGTTCAGAGTTTTATAGTGCTGTCTGGATACTACAAGCATTTCATACAGGACTTTCATGCCTAGCAGCACCGTTGACAGATCTGACCAAGAAAGGGGTGAAGTTCTTATGGTCAGATTCTTGTAAGACAACCTTTTAGGAGCTGAAGGGGAGGTTGATGTCAGCACCGATACTAGTCTTTCCCGAGCCGGGAAAGAGCTATACAGTCTACTTTGATGCTTCAGGTGTCGGACTAAGAGCTGTGCTTATAAAGGGAGATGGAGTTGTTTCGTACGGGTCTCGGCAGCTGAGGCCACATGAGAGGAACTACCCGACACACGATCTGTAGTTGGCAGCTGTTGTTCATGCCTTATGCTATTGGAGACACTATCTTCTAGGAGATCACATTGTGGTGTTTACCAACCACAATATTCTCAAGTATATCTTCACTCAGTGTGATCTAAATCCGAGACAGCGCAGGTGGGTTGAGTATCTTCAGTCTTTTAACTTTGAGGTTGCCTCTATGCCAGGAAAGGGCAACCTAGTTGCTGATGTGTTGTGCAGGGGAACTCAGATTCAGGCAGTTTAGGAGGCCAGTAGTGAGTGGTAGGTTATGGCTCTGTTCTCTGAGATTCATTTGGAGGTGCATGACAAAAAGGGGAAAACATTTCTATCTTCTATAGCTGTTACCTCTACCCTTCTTGATCGGGTACGAATAAGGAAGCTATCAGACTCAGAGGGCCTAGTCCTACGGGAGAGTGTGTCCGGAGAGGACCCTCTTCCTAGATGGACAGTGGGCGAGGATGAGATCTTGCATTTCCAGGGACACGTATGGGTTCTAGTTGACATACGCGAGGAACTGATGTGGGGTTTTTATTCTTTAGTTTGGGAAGTTCATCCTAGCATCACCAAGATGTATTGTGATCTACACCGCTAGTACTGGTGGCTAGGTTTGATGAGGGATGTTGCTGGTTTTGTCTTGAGGTGTTCCACTTGTCAGATAGTGAAATCGGAGCATCAACAAAGAGCAGGGCTTTTTCAGTAGTTACCCATTCATGAGTGGAAGTGGAACGATGTCGCGATGGACTTCGTGATCAGTTTTCTGAGGTCACCTCATGGGAATGGTGTTGTTTTGGTTGTCGTGGACAGGCTTACAAAGGTTTATCACTTCATGTAGATCAAGGAGACCTTCAGTGTTGATGAGATGTGGCAGTTGTACATCTGAGAGATTGTACGTTTTCATTGAGTTCCACACTCCATTGTTTCATAAGGGGATACATGTTTTACTTCTCGGTTCTGGTAGGGGCTTCAGAAGTCTTTGGGTACACAGGTACTTTTGAGTACAACATACCATCCCCAGACCGATGTCCAGTCTGAGCGCATGATCCAGGTGCTTGAGGATATTCTCAGAGATTGCATTCTAGACTTTGGCGGTTCTTGGGAGAAGCATATTCCTCTTGTGGTGTTTGCCTATAACAACAGTTTTCAGGCGTCAATTCCGATGGCACCTTATGAGGCTCTGTACGGTAGGCCATGATGATCTCCTTTGTGTTGGCTAGAGACAGGAGAGGAAGCTTTGCTGGGACCTTTTCTTGTTCAGGAGACCTAAGAGTAGATAGATTTGATTCGTAAGAGGATGGATACAACACAGTTTCGACATAAGTCTTATGCTGATCAGCGGAGACGACCTCTGAAGTTCGAGGTCATGGATCAGGTTTTTATGCGTGTCTCACCGAGGTTAGGAAAAAAGAGGATTCGGAGACAGGGTAAGCTTTCACCATGGTACGTCGGGCCATTTGAGGTGTTGGAGAAAGTTGGGCCAGTTGCCTATTGGTTGCAGTTACCTTAGAGGTATCGGGCTATGCAGGACGACTTACACGTCTCTCAGCTCCGATGTTACTTTTTAGACCCGTCTCATGTCTTTCAACCCGAGGAGGTTGAGCTCGAAGCGGATGTGTCGTTTGAGGAGCATCCAATCTGGATTTTCGATCGTAGTACGAAGGTCCTCTGTGGCCGGTATGTTTCTCTGGTATGGGTTCTTTGGCAGCATGGGCAAGTACAGGACGAGTCCTAGGAGAGGGAGACTGAAGTATGATCGCAGTGGCCGGAGATGTTCTGGGTTTCTTCTTCTATTCCTCTCTAGGGAAATTTGGGGACAAAATTTTTTAAGGGGGGAAGTTTGTAAGAACCTGGATCTTCGTTTCAGGTATGTTTTAATTTTCTAGTCATTTTTGAGAAAAATAGGAAAATATAGAAATTTTCAAAGTACACGCCATGTACTTTATAAGTACACACTGTGTACTTCGATGCCGCGCAAGGCCGTGTGCTGGCCATGTCCAGGCCACACACATGGTGTGTAGGGGCGATGTGGAGGCCGCTTAATGCGGAGTATAGAAAAGCCTAGTACACACCATGTACTCCAGAAGTACACGCCGTGTACTTTCTTTTTTTTCATTAAACGGACTGGGTTCATGTGTAATCATCAGAATCATATTCTTCTCCACGTTCTTCAACCGAGAGCATCCCTTACGGCCACAAACATCCTCCGAGCCCCCGAGCCTCTTTCTGTTTGCTGAATTGACTACCGTTGATTTCCTTGGAACTGCAGTAGTGACCTGTTCCTTCTTCTTGAGTTTCGTTCCTTGTTTTCCCTCTTTCTCAAGATATCGTGGGTTCAACGTTTTGTGCATTTTTGTAGATCTATGAATTTCTAAGGAGAATCAAGCCTTGTGGTTCAAGTATATTGATCTCACATCATCAAGGTAGGTGGTTTGTGCCTTACCTTTCGAAGACTTTGAGTTTTATGTGAAAATTCCCACCAATACCCATGAATGGGGTATTGTGTGTTTACCTTTTTTCTCATGTTGTTTTTATGCCATTCTTGTATGCTTGTGTAGAGGTAATTTGATCATGTATGAGGATAATTGCTATGATTGGATGTTTTTCCCATGAATTGTTCTGTTCACGGCCTTTGGGTCTTGTTAGACATTGGCTGTTATACCTTTTTTCCATGCCTTGTGATGGTAGGATGGAATGATATTCTTGACATGATTTCTAGGCTATATACTGGTTAGCCAAGTAGCTCTATAGGTGTACTTTGTCATTATAGAATTATTATGAATTGACTGGCATGGGACCGTGAGAAACAGGTGCTACAGACTATAATGGATAGACCGAGTGAGCTTCCCAGAGAGTCTTGGACATTATAGAATATAGAGGATAGACCGAGTGAGCTTCCTAGAGAGTCTTGGATATTATAGACTAAAGGAGGGTAGACCGAGTGAGCTTCCTCAGAGAGTCTTTACTTGTTCAATTTTTCCTTATACCATTCTAGGCTAGATGAGGAATTGACCGAGCGAGCTTCCTCAAAGATTCTGTGATGGACCTGAGGCTATAAGAGTAAATGACGGAGTGATCTTCCTTAGGGAGTCTCTAGACCTTGGGGCTATAAGAGGGTTATACTGTGTGATCTTCCTCAGAGAGTCCCTGACTACCCTAGAATATAAGGGGAATTGAACGAGCAAGCTTCCCCAGAGAGTCTTATAATTTCGTATGACCAAACAGAGGGGTTAGGCTGAGTGCACTGCCCAGAGGGTTGTTGGTACTTCTTGGATAGGTCTAGAGGGGTTGGCTGTGAGTACTTCCCCGAGGGGTTCTAGTTGTGGTTAGCTGTTTACTTCACTGGTTCTTGTTAATTTGTGGATTGATCAATGTTGTATATCATCCTGTTTACTGCTTACTATTTACTAGTTGTTGTTTACTTCTTACTGTACTATTACCTGCCATAT
This sequence comes from Viscum album, assembly GCA_963277665.1. Lineage (NCBI taxonomy): Eukaryota > Viridiplantae > Streptophyta > Magnoliopsida > Santalales > Viscaceae > Viscum > Viscum album. The sequence goes on from OY728167.1 coordinate 840,748,209, forward strand.
ACTCATTTACTATTAGGCACATATCTTTGGGTGGTTACCTACTGGGATTTAGTCTCAAACCCTGTTTGGACCATGCTTTTGGGCCCAAATAGACTATGTTGTTTCATGTATAGATAAGGGAAAGCGCCCTTTGACTTTTGGTACTTGATTTCTTGGAGCAGGAGAGCATGGGACAAAGCTTAGGCTTGTGATGCTCTGGAGCTGTTTATCTTTTATTTTTTACTTGTTTGGGTACTGTTTGTATTTCCAGCATTGTGACCTGCTTGGCTACTTTCCTAGAAAGATGTATCATGCATCATTTCATATATACATTTTTTCTCCAGTTGTTTATTGTTTTAATCTTCTGCTGTGCATTGTTGTTGGATATTTACTGTTTTCTCTATTTTATACTTTGTTTACTTCCACTTTGTACTCTTCCAATGAGGGCATAGTTTCCCTACTATCACACCCAAGGCCCTCACTGCTAGTCGGAAACCTCTGGTGTTTGGGGAAATGCGCTTGAGGCCATGTGACCAACTGGGTATGTGGAACCTGAGGGTGGCTTCCGGAACCGGGACGTTGCAAATTATATGAAGATATCAGTTTAAAACATTTTTTAAAACATTTTTAGAAAACATGGTTTTGGAAGAAAAAATATTTCTGATCGAAGTGAGAAATAAGGAAATATTTTATTAAAAACACTTTATTAATTATCTTAAGTACCAAAGTGTAGAAAAATGGTACCAATACATGAATATATTGTGAAAAACTATAGGATAATGGAAATAATTATAATTATTGAGATATGGATCATAATATTTCATCAATGAAAGCTTAATCATAAATAATCCTGATAAATGATGAGATTATATAAATAAACTATTACCACTTTGGTAACTTTGAATCACAATCCCCATGAAAGCAAATGAAATTAAACGAAGATTAAAATTTCATGAAAATAATTAAATTCTTGATACAAAATTTCAAAGCTAATTATATAGACCTCGTAAAATAATGTATGTGCATAACATAACATATGTCTTAAAGAAGGAAAATTGAAACAAAAATTACCTTGGGATTTGGAAACTGTTGAACCATAAAACCCATTAAATACAAATCATGAAATGTATATGTAAATACCCATAAATTTACAGACAAGAATATTATAATACATTCATGGGAATAATATACACCACACAAAAGAAATGAGTGGCGAATAAGGCATAAATCTCGCAGAAATAAAAGTGAGACTAAAACCCCCATTACAACTTGAGTATCTTTTGAATCGGGAGATCCGCAAATGAATAAAATCAATTGAAACTTTTAATAGTATTAAATAAATTATATTCATGATATAACATGTCATAGGGTAGTATATACACCACATAATTCAAATAAGTTGTGAATATAGCATATATGTCATAGAAATAAAACTGAGACGAGAAAACACTTACCTCATGTCTTGAAATTATTCGTACACATTTAAAAATCATATATAATAAGTATATGTTTATTATAAATATACCATATAACAATAATCATTTATATCATACCATTTATTATTTTATTATGACTTCATATTACCCTTTTAATAACAATTTCATGTTAATGATATGTTTTATGTAATATCTGCTTTCTTTTTCATATATGTTTTTACTTGTTATTATTGATCAACTTACTTAGATTATGATTTACTTATTTAAATAATGTAAATTATTATTTAAATATAATTTATATTTAGTATATAAATATTTTTAATAATCTATAAAATATATAAATATAAAATGGAATACATCGTTCATGGAGATGGTGGGATCTACGTACGCATGAATGTTGTTTCTATTTTCTTATTGTATAGAAATAAAAAAAGTAAATTAAATATATATATATAACATTATATTATAATTTTTATTAAATATATATCATAGATTTTTACTAAACCCATCCATAATATATTCCATGTAAATTATGTATGAATCACATCGCTTCGAGGAGGCGGTAGTCCACACGTCCACAAAGAAGTTATCATATTCCTATAAAATGGAATGGATAAAGTTACATGTTATATAATAATTAAAGAAGAATAAATAAATAATAAATATCATATAAAAATTTAAAGTACATCATTATTTTCAACCTTGAGAGGTGGTAATGGAAGAACGAATGATATAGGTTCATGAGGCGGTAGTCTTCCGTACACAAGAATGATGATTGTGTATCCAATTTGATGGAAGTGTGTGGGAGTGTAGTTCAAAAAATTAACATAAAAACATATTATTATATTTATAATACAATATTTACTAAATAATAATTTAATAATAATAACTTAATGTAGGGAGACAAAAATAAAACAGAAGTGCACATTGAAGAACATTACCGCTTTTCGGGTAACTCTTTTTGGTTTGCACGAAAGGGCTTTCTTAGTTGTATTTTTTACCAAAGTGCATTGTCTAAGAAAATATAATGTATTTTTGAAGATTATTTTGGAATGTTTTTTAATATAAAAGGGTTTTATAGGTGTGAATAAGTTTGGGGTTAGTGCCTTTTATAGTGGAGGAGGAGTTGCATTCTTGTAAATATTAAAAGGTAAGCACTATTGAGAGGTCTCCCTTACATCATGTTGCTCCAATAATTTAATTTTTTTATAAAATAGATTATATGGTCTATATATGGCCTGAAAATAACTTTTGGAGAGGTTTATATGGTATTTGTATCCTTAAGCTAAAGTTTAACCACTAAGTAAACCCATTTTTACCTTAATCACTGTAATTAATTTTAATTACTTTCACTGATATTATTGTTCAAAACTTAGTTGAAATTATTAGTAATTATAAAATTTTATTATTATAAATATGGAACCCATTTTTCCAAATTCTAATCATATAAGTGGTATAAATTAATTTTTAATTAATCTCACAGATGGGATGAGGCAATCAGTTTTTGAAGTGAAAAAGTGAAAAAGGTTGAAATGTTTTTATATCCAATTTGAATGTGAAATTGTTCCCAATGACCTAAATTGGATTAAATCATGTATAATTGATCTAATTATACTTTAATACAAAATTAAAATATAATTTAACTATATAAATAAATTATATGAAAAAGAATAATTTTAATTAAAATTCAAGGTTTTTAACTATTCATCAAAAAAATGAAAAATCTCTGAAAAATATAAAATATTACCCAAAAGTAAATTTTTATATCATGATTTCATATATGATTTTTATTTTTACAAAAAAATTACACATTTTTCAAATATTATATTAAAATTGGGTTCACCATTAAAAGGAGTTAAAATTACCTTTTAGAAAAATATATATTTTTATTCATAACATTGGATTTATTCATATCTTATTACTATAAAACCTATTGGATGAGTTTCAAAAAAATTGATTTAATATATAATATATAAATTTTACTAAAAACATTCATCAATAGTGGGTTTTTGATTTATTGAGATAAAATGGTGCCTGTATATAGAAAATGATTTTATTAGAAAAGGAACTTATTTATTTTCAAAGAGTTATTACATTAATTTATATCTAATATATAACCAAATGATTCATTTTATATAGTTTTTAAATCATGTTTTCAAAATTTAGTTATTATTGTTTATAAATGGCTAGGTGAAATCTATAATTATATTTTAACAATATTATTAATAGTTCGTTGTAGTTTGGTAAAACTAGGTATTATGTGTAATGGAAGATATTGAAGGAACTTGGAATTGTGTGTAAAATAGTCCAAAAATAGTCTTGCGTGTACCAAATGGTAATTTAACTGTAGTGTGTAGTGAAAAATCGACTTGGTGTTGCACACAAATCGAGAATAACATGGTACTTTTATATAACACAAGAAATATTAAGTATTGCGTGTAATGAATAATATTGAAAAGATTAAATTAATTTAAAAAAATCACAGAATATCATGGTGTTACTTGTGCCATCTTCAAAAGTTCTATAAGGATGTCACTTAAAAAAAGAGTGGAATCAGATCTAATCCCTAAAAAAGAAGCAGGTAGTTCAATCGGATGAATGTGGCACTAGTGTGAGATATTTTTGAGTTTTTTTATGAAAATGATCTTTTTTTTAATTGTTGTGTCTTGTGGTGTTGTATTTTTCATGGGATAAAAAAGGATTTTGTGTGTATTTTTAATTTCTATTTTAATGGAAAATTATTTTTGGAAAATTCTCATGTGAAATAATGTTTTGTTGTGTGTCTCAAATCTGCCACCTAATTTCTTTTGTGAATTGTGTGTAGTGGTTCTGGTTTGGAGGTTCAATGTCTAATGGATGGTGTTGGTCATGTATTTGGATAAAATCATAATATAGTTGGGATTCCACCCTAACCATACAAATCATTGAAGTAAAAATTTATTTCTAACCTATCATTTCTTCCTCATTTTTCTCCAGGTAGGTGTCCAGAGGTTATCCCCTATCCTCTTGGGTCATCCAATATTGAGTTCCATTTCTTCCGTGGAGAATATTGGTATTTTGGAGAAGGAATGATAGTTATATTGATGCTTTGGTGTTTGTCTTGTGTCTTGGGATTTTCTTTGTTGTTTGAGAAATGGTTTATTTCCAATGGGTTATTCCAGGTAGTAATGAAAGTCTTTTCCTAGTGGTTCTCAAGATGTTCTTTGGTTTGAGGGGTTAAACTATGTGTGAGTGTGGAACTTTGTCTTTTACCCAATAAAATGGAAACATTGAGGCTTTCTAATGTCATGAAGCATTATGGTGGGGATAATTTTCACACCACTATTTTTATTTTCCTCTTTTATCTCAGTCTGTAATTTTTTCATTGGATTTTCTCTTGAGTATCGAGTGTTTTTTATCAATGTTTTGAGTTTTGGGATATTTTTACTCTATTTTATGGTTTAGATTCACGTTTTAGGAAAAACCATGTTACCTCCTAATGTTGAGTCCCTTTTTAATTATTTTTTTCTTACTCGGTTAGGGTTGAATAGGTAGAACACATTTAGATAAAAAATGCATGGAACCAAAGAGTAACCATGTAAGTCTTTGGGTGTCCCTGGATATGCTGAATGACTTGAGCACTATTAGTTCAAATCATGTGAAAACCATGTCCATGGATCTATAGTTTTTGATATAACCAAACTGCATAGTTGGTGCATGGTTTTCCAAAACGTGTGGAAAAACCATGTGGGGTTCTTCTGATTCTAGTAAGGGATACATGATTGGCACATTATTTTTAAAACAGTGCGGCCTAACCGTGCGTAGTGACCAGGTCCATTAGAAAATTGATTTTTACCTTTATCTGCCTCTCTGTATTTAACACCAAAACACATATCCACTTCCTAATTTAGATCGTGTGACCCTAGGGAGACCCTCCACTCTTAATCACGCCTCTCTTCCTCCTCCCATAGTGGAATCAAGGAATTTATTCAATTTTTGTGTCTAATTTCTCAAGGAAATCTTCTTCATTCATATCCCTCTTCTTCCTTCTTCAATTTTATTCCTAGTTTCTCTTATCCTTTAGTCTCTTTAGTCTAGGTTTATTGTTTCCATTTTTTCAAATTTTTGGTTTTTTGTTATTAAGGTTCTTCTTGGGTGTTCTTTCCTCTTTAAACACTTGTGGATTTGTTTCGGGTTACCATCATTAAAGATCTATGAATTGAGTTAAATCCCCTTATGTATTAGCCTTTGAATTTATAAAATCATTTATTACTTTATTTTTACACCAATTTTATACTAATGAGTGATTTATAATTATTATAATAATTATTTGATATGAAATAAAGTTAATTTCTATTTTTATTGAATTTTATGAAATTGTTTTATTAATATTTACACAACACGTGTATGAAAAAAATCCTGAGTAGACTTTGTAAATGTTTTTTTATTTCCAAATGGAGGTTCAGGATTCTCAAATGGGTTTCTAAATGGTATTTGATTTTATAATTGGTGTGTTTGGTATTTTTGGAAATTTTTTGTCACCCAAATGTTGTGTGAGGCCCGATTGGAACCTTTGAAATTGGATTTATTTAGAAAACTCTCCTTGGGGTATCTATCTTACCTTATTCATTATTAAGAGGATTGGGAGGAACTTGGAATGGGACTTACCATTGGAATTACTTTTTTGGAAGGAAAGATGATTATTCCTTGGGGTGATTAAGGGTTGATTCTTGTTTTTGTGACTCCTGTTTAGGTTTTCACCTATTACATATGTATGGATGATTTTTTCTAGAATTGATTCACTCACCCCATTTTAGATAAGATATGGGAACCTATCATAGATAGTGTAAATATATTAAAATACTTATTGGACTAGTTTAAGACTATGCTTTATCTAGTGACCCCTTAGTATGGACAGTCTCTCCTTTGGGGAAGTTTCCCCTTGGTTAGGATAGGTAGGGTATGACTGATAATTAGGCTTATTTGATTGCATTAGGCATGCAAACGAGATGGATTAGGTTTCAGTATGTTCTATATTTTCCCCTAATCTCCTAGAAATTCCAATTTTCTATGAAACTTTTTTAACTATGGTATATAATCTAGGTGTTACATCTGGTTTGGAGTCTTTAGTATTGCTTTCCTATTTCCCTCATCATGTTGATATTTATTTTATTACCTGTTTATAGTGTGTGTCTTTGGTAAAGATAAATATTTGGGTTTTTAAATGTTTCATGAAATATGTTTTGAAAAAAATCTGTACTCCCTTTACCCTTTTCCCAAAAAACCGTCTCCTTAATTTCCATATCATTATTTAAAATTCTCAAGCCTCATTATTTTGAAAAAGAATCTAGATTTTCATAAATAGGGAAATAGAATGTGATTTTAAAAAAAATAAATGTATGAAAACCCAATGATTTTATGTTTTATTTCAAAAAAGTAGAAAATAAATCTTTTATTTAAAGGAAATTCATTTGGAATATTTTAATTGGGAATGCCTACTAAGTTGTAATACTCACGCACATACATCTATTATTGTTTTTAGACATTGATTCAAGTTTCAACTTGGTCTAAATTTGTGTAGAGTAATGTTGGTTTTTGGGATTAGAGAGTGACATGTGGGGTCACATGGAGATTTAGTGGTCATCAGGTTCATTTCATATTTAATTTTATTTTATGATTATTTTCTTTTCTTGGTCCTTTTTTTATATTGACTTTATTATTTAACTTTTCAATTGTTTTTTATATTTATATTGGGTGAAATCATTTCCACTTACTCTCTTTAATACTTATGGTGATTTTTTCCATCCCGGGTTGATTGGGAACAAGTCTTGGGGATGTCACAGGCTGGCTCAGGTGACCAGTTTGGGGTTGACCTGCGATGGTTCGTGACACAAATGGAAAAGGAGGAAATAGAATAAAACCACACGCATGTCAGAAATGTGGGATGAAACATCATGGTAATTTACTCAAAGTAACGGGGAATTGCTTTAATTATGGTAGAGAAGGCCACCAAACTCATGAATGTTGAAGATTCATGAAGAATCTAGCCCACAAGAAGGAGGAAAGGAAGGAACCTCTTAATTCACCACCCATGGTTCAATGCTTAAACTATAGGGATAAAGGGAACTATGAAATCTAGTGCACTAAATCATGTGTCCTTAAGGGTAATCAATGTCAGCAACCACTAAATCCAAAGGAGTAAGGGAAATATTTTTCCATCAATACTACTAAAATGAAGCATGAAAATGAAGTCATAGAAGATACACTTTCTATTCAATCAAGAATGGATAAAAATATATATTATTCTTATTCTATACATTCCTTTATATACTACACTTTTTTTTATAATTTCTTAATTGAAGCCTGATACCTTGATGTATAGATGTCTATAAAATAACCTAGTGGTATGATCATTGCAACTCAAGTATTGTACTCTTCTCCTGTTAATGTATGAAGGAATATTATTCCATAATATCTCATAAATATTCACTTGGTGTAATTCGATTATATACTAGGCATGGATAGTCTTTCATTTTATAGATCACAAATCAACCGTTAGGAAAATAAAATATCCTTTCATATTATGAAACATATCATGCTCCTCTATAAATTCAAGGAAGATCATGAATCTCCTTTTTAAAATCCTTCAATGGTGTGGGTGTTGATACCTTCTAAATAAGCATGCCACGATCAAATGGTTGAGTTAAATGGAGTTATTAACCTGGATGAAATGTCCATTGTGAGAGAATACACTAATGTATTTCTCAATGAATTGCTCAAACGTCCCCTAGATCATGAGGTATAATTATTAATAGAACATATATCTAGAGCCAATAGTATCTCTAAATTCCCTTATAAGATATCCCTGATCAAACTGGAAGAGTTAAATAAGCAGCTGTAAGAGTATTTGTAAAGGGGGTTCATATGCCCTAGTGCATCACCTTGGGGTATGGTAGTGCTCTTTGTCAAAAATAAGGATGGATCAATGTGGTTGTATATTGATTACAGGGAGTTAAAAAATATCACCATAAATAACAAGAATACCTTTAAAGTATTGATGAATTTTTTGATATATTATGAGGAGCTCAATACTTCTCAAAGGTGGGTCTTCATTCTGGATATCATCAACTAAAGGAGAAGAAGGAAGATATTCAAAATATTGATTTCCATACAAGGTATAGGCATTATGAGTTCATCATGATGTCTTTAAGACATACTAATGCCCTTAAAATATTTATATATTTTATGAATAGAGTCTTTAGATACTACCTAAAAAATTGTGGTAGTGTTTATCGATGATATTATCATATACTACAATTGAAAAAAGAAGCAAGAAGTGAATTTGAGGATTTTTCTAGAAACATTAAGGAATGAGAAAATGTATTCTAAGTTCATCAAGTGTGGATTTTGTGTGCAGAAGGTCACATTCTTCGGGATGGTGATAACAAGTGGGGGAATTTCTATAGATCCTTCAAAGACAAAGGAAATTTAGTAATGGCCTAGACCCCCCAATTTCATGGAAATCCATATTTCTCTTGGTCTATTATGGTATTAACGATGATTTTTTAGAATATTATCACAATTTCCCAGCTCTCTAACTAAGTTAACACAAAAGGGGTAAAGATTATATGGATGTAAGAATGTGAGTAAATATTTAAGGATCTCAAGAATAGGCTAATCATTACACTTATACCCACATTACCAATAAGTGTAGAATATTTTATGATATATACTGATGCTTCAAAGAAAATCTTGGTTTGTGTACTCATGAATAATGATAAAGTGATAGCCTATGTATCACGATATTTGAACATCTGTGAGAAAAACTACCTGATGTATGATATGGAATTAACAGTTGTGATCTCTTCCTTGAAAATATAGCGGTACTACATCTATGGTGAGAAGTGTGATATATATATTGATAACACAAGTCTAAAGTATATTTTTACAAACTAGGAGCTCAATATGCATAAAAGAATATGCTTAGAGATAATTAAGGGATATGATTTATCTATTCAGTACCATCTAGGAAAGGCGAACAAGGTAGATGGTGCTCTTAGTAGAAAATAACCTACTACTCTATCCACCATATAAATTGAGAAAGAGACTATCTTCATGGAAATGAAAAGGATGGATCTTGAAATCATAATCGTAGGTAATAAATCCTACCTTTCCCTAATGATCTCCCAACCATCTATCCAGGAGAAGATCAAGTAGGAAACAATGGATCATCTAGAGATTCAAAATAATGTTAAAGTAGTAAAGGAAATTTACATGAGTTCCAACATCGATGAGGATGGAATTATCTGATTTGGAATGAGACTATGTGTTCTTTCATCACCTGAGATAAAGAAAGTGATATGGGATAATTCACATAGTTCATATTTTATTATCCATCATCGAGGTACCAATATGTACTGTGATCATCGATAACAATTCTAGTGAGAAAACATGAAGATGGATATTGCAGAGTATATCTCAAAGTGCTTTATATGTCAGTAAACTAAAGCAGAGAAACAAAATTCAAAAGGGATGATGAAACCATTTCCTACACCCATGTGGAAATGGGATAATTTCATTATGGACGTTGTCATCGGTCTCCCAAAGAGTTCCAAAAAAAATAATGAAATATGGGTAGTGGTGGATTAACTCACCAAGACTTCCCACTTAATTTCCATTTGGTAATATTTCTCTATTGAACAACCATCCAAGATATATATCAAGTAAGTGGTAAGGATACATGGGGTTCCACTTTCAATTATCTATGATCGAGATCCAAGGTTCACATCAAAATTCTGGAGAGGTCTTCAACTTGCTCTGAATACTGAATTGAATTTATGCATGGTCTATCACCCCCAAACTTATGTCCAATCTAAAATGAATATTCAAATGCTCGAGGAAATTATAAGATCATAATAAATGAAATTTAAATGGATATGAGATCAGAGCAACAGGAGTAGCATCCACCAGATGCAGAGCTAATCGTATTAGAAGAATCAGAGGGAATGGCAGCCGCCATCGGGACCAGGCGCCGTGCAGCTTTGTACGGGGAAATGCTAGCTGATCAGCAATGCAAGGTGGGGAGCTAGGTGATCAATGACACATAAATCTGGGGAGGGGAAGTTCAAGTGGGTAGGGCCTACGGGTCATGTATTGGTCATGGTATGCCACTAGGCCTTCGGGTCATGTATTGCGAGTTTTTCAGGCCTTGTGCCTTGGGCCTACGGGTCATGTATGGGTTCCCCTTGAACCCATAAAAGGGGGATTATCCATAATGAAATAAAAAAGAAGGCCTTTAGGCCATTCGGGCTAAATTTGGTGAACAAAAGCTACTTGGACCTAATCTTGTGTAAGAGATGATATAAAAGGTTTAATCGATCTAAAAACATATAAATGTTTCTCCGAGGTGAAAAAATAGATATGTTGAAAACCATTATGGAGGCTTCGATTTTGATATCAAAGATAAATTTTTCCTTTGAACATCATCATGAAATAGATACATGTGGTTTGTAAATAATGGGATAATTAGCCCAAGATACATTGTCACCATTGAGATCGTTGATCACATATGAGTAGTGGTCTATCATCTTGCATTTACATCAAGTATAGATCATGTTCATGATATGTTTCACATGTATCTCTTAAGGAAGACCATACCTAACCCCTAACATGTACTGAATTAAGAGGCGGTACAACTAGAGAATGACATCTCATATGAGGAGTATCTGGTAAAGATCATGGACCTCAGAGACAAAGTTAAACAAAATAAGACAACACAACTTGTCAAAGTGTTGTGGTGGAACCAAATTTATGAAGAGTTGACATGAGGGGTAGAAGAAAAAATGAAAAAAAAGTACCCTTACCTATTCTTAATCGAGAATATGAGTTTTGATTTCAAGGATGAAATTTCTAAAAGGAAGAATAATTGAATGACCTAGACTCATTAAATGATAATTTTTCCCAAATAAATGTGTGTTATAATATATTATATAAGTATAATACACATACGGCACATATAGAAACCAGCAATACAATATTTCATTGATGAAAATTGTTACCTAAATCAGTGAAAAAACACATTAAAATTCCAATTATTATAAGGGAAAAATATAGAAAATATAAAAACTACAATGGGAAAATATGGATTGCCTCAATCTACTAGAATCATCCCTCCCATGAAACAAACTATAAAAAATAAATAAAATATTAGTAAACCAATTAAAATTATAGAAAATTGAAATATATAACCATGATAGGAATTGAGTTGAATAATTAATGAAGTAAGGTAGAGGAATTTATAGGAGGTAATGTTACAGTTGGAATAGTAATGTGACTATTGAAATAGTAATATGACCATTGACAATAGTAACATGACCATTGAGAATAATAAACTGACAGTTGGAATAATGATTTTACCTCAAAATAATAAATTGTGACATAATTTTTTTTTTCGTGATTAATTTAAGAAAATATAAATATTATAATGGAAAAAAATAAACATCATGATTAAAATGACTCAAAGAAAACATAAGCACATTTGTAATAAACTAAATTTTGATGTATTTTATAAAAATCATAATTTTTATATTAAAAATTGACATTACCTATGTTATAATTTTTTTTGATAAAATTAATATCATTTTTTAAATTATCATATTAGAATTTTCAAATTTTTATTTGTTCTAATTTTCCATAATACATCACTTTTTAGGTGAATTGTAAAAATACAGTTTTTCTTATAATAGGTGTATCTGAAATTACATCATTCTTAATGTAATAATGACTTAATAATTTATAGAATTTTAGGTTCACCCAAAATATATTTAATTTCATAAATGATTCATTAAAATATAATAAACTTAATTTCCAAACATAAAAAAATCATTTTCAAAAACCTAAAGTAAAAAAGTGATCCCTTAAAATAACAATTTTACTTTTTAATATACTGTAAGAATTTGAATTATTTAGTGGTTTAAGTCTTAAAAGAATTCTATTATATTGATATAAAATTTATATTTTCAAAAATTCACTATTAAAAGTTTTACCTTTGATATAATATGTACTTAATATTTTATTCTAAAAACAACCCTCTCCTCAAGTATAAAAAACCCATCTCGCACCCCTTAAAAAACCACACCTCTCTAACATTCAAAAGAAAATGATCTATTTATATCATAGCTCTAACAACACGTATAATAACTAGGGATTTTATGATCTAAGAAAACTTCAAACATCAAGGGATTTTGAGTGTCGTACAAGAGAAGTTACATCGGGGAAAGAGTAAGTTTCTTTCAATTCTCCTTTTTTTATTCTCTTTATTTTTCCCAATTCCATTCAAAAACAAATTGTATAAAAATAATTATGAAGTATTCTAAAACTATATTAATGATTTCTACCTACATAAATTATAATAGTTTTGACATATATAAATTTCAAACTTCCCTTTTCATATCTTTTGAGAATGTCCCGTCAACGGTTCGTTAATCGCCAATGAGGACATTGCCAATCATTTTCTTTTCATCAACCCTATAGTTTGTTACAATAAATTATTGATTATATATAAATATATAAATATATTTATTTCAATATCCTTTAAGTAATTATAATTATGTATAAATTACTTTTAAAAAAATAGAAAAATTGAAGAAAAACAAGAAATTTTTAAGGAAAACATGATATCAAAATGTATTCCCTATAACCAAGGAAATTAAAAAATATAATCAAAAGATTATAATTGATAAATAGTGGTAGAAATTAAAACCATGAACTTCTATATAAATGTTTTAATAAATCTATTTTTATTATTTAGGAGGTGGGAAAAGGGATGAAATAAGGCATGCTTTAATGTAAGGAGATTTTCGTACCTAAGTGTGTTTCTTTGGGTTATCAAACATTCACAACATATTTGGTATGGTTATTCCTCTAATATTCCTTAAATATAATTTCACTATTATTGAATTTTATTTTTTGGTATATACATGTGTCCACCATGATTTATAATCCAAATTAAATGATTTCTTAAAAAGGCGTTTCTTTCTAAAACACATATTTTACTCCTCTTGAGTAGTTTCTTCTTTACTGAAGAATGATGATGTTTATGCCAAATAATTTTTCATTTTTCATTTAGGAACCCCAATGTTATTCATTAAAAAATTATTTATGAAATTATTATAAAACCAATTCATTTCCTTGTATTTTTTATGACTATTATTTTTATACGTTTTATGTGGAATTCATGACTATGTAAATATTATAATGTGATGGGTGGGTCTGGAATTATATAGGCCTCTAATTAATTGGTTAATTCGATATATTTCATGAGATAATGTGTATTATACATATAAATGATGTTATATTTTTCACTATGATGATGTTATGATTATGTACATTTGTTATGAATTGGCATAATGCTAGATTTGTTGACAACTATGTGCGGTATTTGACCACTATGACATGATGTTTCATTTTTATGAATTGTCACATTATGTACCTTTAAAAAATATTTTCCTCATGATATGATGATGATACTATTATTATGATGTGATAATGATGATTATGCTCAAACATGTTATATTGATTCATGTCCCTTATTCCTCCTCTTACTAGGATTTTAGCTCACCCCTTTCTTTCATGCATATTCTCATGTGACTATATATACTAATGAGAAAATGAGATTATAAAAGGGTAAAGAAGAAGCCTTTAAATAAATGTTTATTTTTTTTTACTTTGTATAAGTGATGTATGATCCTAGTTTTCCCAAGATACTAAAACTTTTTATCCTTGAATGTAAAAATATTATGTTGGTTTTCTTTAAATTGATGTAATAGTAATGTGAAAGAAAAATTCTAGTCTCTATAACATGTGTATCAATCAACTAAGTAATAACCCCTATGGATGATTTCACACCAGTACATAGGGGTGTATTGATTCAATGAATGGGGGACTATATTGTGACACATGGGGGGTATTTGAGCTCCATATATTATATGGTGGATCACACCCTATCATGAGTATGTTTCCAAGGGGGTAACTAAACACTAAATGTGGACCATTCCCTAACACATAAAAAATTGCCAACTCCATATATGGAGGACCACACCCAGACACATAAGGTAGTATCGTCTTTTTTAATGGATGGTCGGGCTGTGAAACATAATAGAGTGAAAACTATGTAGATGGAAGATTGTACCATTCATGAATTATAGAACCTTAAATATATATGTTTCATGGGTAACCCAAACTTAATCATTGAAATATCAATAGGAGGATACATAACCCAATGACTATACTCAACAGTCATGGATACCGGGACCCCAATCTGTATACTAGGGAAACACTTATATGAATACATTGGTGTTGGTATACTAGAATACAAAAAAATTACACTATAGAGAGTATTTAAAATTTTCATTTTATCCTTATAAGTTTTTTGATTCATCTCTAACAAACACATAACAATGTGAATATCTACAACGTCTTCATAAAAATCCATCACTACTCGTGGTACACAAAACTATGAGGAAAACAATGAACCAACATATATATGATTCATAAACCAATTAATTATACACTATGAATAATTAAATAGTTTAAAAATATGGTTAGTATACAATCATAGTTCTTACGTAGAAATATATTAGCCACCAAATCATACAGTCAGTGTCTCAAGTATGAAGACTAGAGTTAAGAAATTTAATTATTTTCCTATAATTTCCCAATCCAAAACTTATAGGTATTAAAATTATATTCATATTTCTTCAAAAATTTCTTATACTAATGGTTTATATAAATCTTATATATTTAATTTTAGATCTTGGATCAACAAGCCTCTCTTATTCCACTCTAACACTACCTGACTAACCACCACCCCATGAGGGAATCCAATTAGGACATGTTTTTTATAATGGTCCAGACCTTCTAACCTATTAATTTATTGGAAATATGGGGGTGGAGGTATCTAGGGGTGGTCCTAATGAGTTTGGAGGGTAAATTGAGGAGATGGAGATGAGATTTCAGCATAGGAGGTTTTTACGGTGTGGAGTGATAGGTTGCAATGTAAGGTTGGTTGTTGAGGTATAGAGAGGTCGGAAGCAACATAGAATATCATGAGATGGCTTTTGATGATACTTTTATTTTCTTCATAGATACAGTGCGGAGTCTCTGTATATGGAATGTAGTCCTCGGGATGATTTTTAAGAGGTTTTACCATTTTTGGAAAAGTTGTGTCAAGGAGCGGGATTTTGGAATAATCCTTTCCTAGCATGTGGGTGTTATGATGTGGCGGTTTCCACTATACATTGGTCTTCTTACTATTTAATAGGATATGAAACTTGTCCCATCCCATTAAACTGTGGTCTTTCCCTTTTCAAATAGTTCTACTGTGTATAGATGGGGTTTTTATCGTGGTCTTTTGTTTTTAAGACTACCTATAAATTACAAAAAGTCCCCTTGAAACCAATTTTTTTATCTATTTTTTCTCATTTCTTGGTCGGCCTAAGTGAACAAAAGGTTTTCTTTCTTCCCCATTATAGTGTATTTCAACCCCGACCATGGGGGATCAATATGTGGTGGTTTTAGGTAAGTTCCTTTATTTCCTCCTCCATGTTTTCTTCATGTTATTCATTCAATAATAGTTTTTTATGGAATCATTGGTTTTAGTGTTGTATTGTTAAGGGGATAACCTTGGGTTGATGTGATCTAGGCTTGTAAATATGGTATCCTTCATTGTGGTGCCCAGTGGTTATCTTCCTCTCATTATAACCTCAATTACTCCCTATAAATATTTATCTTTTTACTCCATGTATGTATCTCTACTTTCCACTAATGTTATCCTATTTGAAAGCCTATTTTTTGGTGAATTTTTTATTTCCCTTTCCCTCTTATTAAGAGTATATTTTATTAATTCATTTTCTGATGTGGGATTTCAATAAAAATATTTTGAAATGTCCTACCCATAGTTTTCAATTCCGAGTATAAATTAGAGGACATGATTTATTGGAGGAGGGGAAAATGTAACACCCCATTATTTCACAGTATATTATCTTCAATATCTTTTGTTCCAAACAACACCGACATGGATTTTGTAACACACAAGATTGAGTTATTGTGAAACAACACTTTAGTGTTAAAATTATTTAAATGATATATTTATAACTTATCCATTAAATATAGTAATATAAAAAGTAATAAATAATTTTTAAATGTTATTTATACTTTTTAACATAAATAAAACATATTTATAATGATATGTATAAGTTTCAGTAAAATAGTTGTATGTTTAGAAATACTATTTTCTTAATGGAATTTCTTTTTATGTCCTTTAGTGAACAATAATAAAATTAATTTTACACACAATTAGAAATTGAATTCGGTAAAAAAGACTTCATTTTTGAATTTGGAATATCAAAATTATCTTACGGTGAATTTTTGATATTTTTCTAAAAACTTTTAATTTTTGATGAATAGTGAAAAACACAATATTATTATTTGAAACTTACTTTTTCAATTAAATAATTATTTTAATTTTAATTTATTTTAAAGTAAAAATATATAAATAATACATATATTAACCTAATTTATATCATTAGAATCATTTTTATAATTGAATTAGATAAAAAAATTCATTGAACTTTTCTTAACGTCTTTTTACCCACCTTCTAACCACATTTGTGCATTAGTATTAAACATAATATTACCACTTCTATGAATTTAGTTTTAAAAAATGGAAATACATGGTTGTAATATGTATGAAGTTTTTTTTCAATAGGATCAAAATAAATTTTGGTGAATAGTAACTTTTGAATTTTATTTACCACGGTTAAAGGTAAATAGGGTAATTAAAGGTAAAAATAATGTTATAATAATATAACATTACCCTAAGACTTGTCCCAATTTGATTGGATAAGTTTTTCTCGACCAAAATAAATCTTAGGTCACAAATATTTTCATTTTAAGCCCCTTTTATTAGAATAATAAATTTATTATATTTTATTTAAATAAGGGTTAAAAGTGTCATATTCAAATTTTAATAAATAAATCATGTTTAATATAGGGTTATACATAAGATAAATTCTACTATAAATATTCATTATAAATAAAAGAAATTTGTCTACATCATTATAATTTATTTATAATTTTTATAAATTAAATAATTAAATTTATTTTTGACACAATGATGATGTAGTAATTGATTTATTAAAGGAAGAATCAAATGAATGGTATTAATAATATGAAAATAAATATAAATTGACACAATTAATTAAATACACTAATTTTATAGATACACTGGACATTTTTGAGGCATATTTGATGTATTGTTTTGAAGTTATCATGTTGGGTTGATATTTTTTAAAATGAAAATATTGAATAGTATTAAAATTGACATAAATGATATTTTAAAAAAAGTACTATTTTATTATATGATATAAAAGTAATAAAAATATAAAATTTGGAAAAATAACTTCTATAATGTATAATATGTTAATAATGATCCAATTGGGGTTCATTTTTCCTTTTATAGTTATTATATTAACCCTATACTATAAAAATACAAGAAGACATGGTAAGAGTTAAACTATTTAACTAAGAGTTAATTCCAAAAGATATGGTTAATTTTATGCCCTGTACATGTCTAAAATTAATTATTTGAGGGAATTATTACCCATAATCTTATTATACTCAAAATAAGTTACTTTTCACCAATTTGAAATGGAAAATCAATTTTTAATAAATTAATATTTTAAGATCTTCCGAAAGTGCTCCTCACGTCTCTTATAAAAGGGAACTTCCCCTTATCTTTAATTCACACCTAAAAATAACTTTATCTCAGAAACACACTGACAATTTCCTCTCCCAACTTCCCTCAATTCATTCTAGGGGCTATACTTTGATCAGAAATCCATCCAAATGATTCCTTTTGTGCAAATCAAAAGGAGACACCTCAAAAAGAGGTTATTATTTTATAACCTCTTTCAAAGTTCTATTCTTCTTATACTTCCTCTTTATGTGTTGCTTCCGTACAAAAGTAATAAATACAGTATAATAAATATATAGATATGTTATTATAATCATTGGAAAACCATTTTCCTCATTTTATCCATCCTACGAATAACAATATCACCATGCGTATGTACGTACGATTTACTGTCTCCACTCTATAGTGTAATTTTTTATTCAATACTAATTTATTGTTATGAGTATAATGATGATTATAATGGATATAAATAATTAATTTAACATGATAAATATTTTTTATAATTAATACATCCCATTATATTCTATTTAACAATCAAGGGAATGATATCGTCGCTCGTGCGTGCATACAACTTACCGTCTCCCCAATCCAGTGATATTCATTATCCACATTAACAATTAAATAATGATTATCAAATATATATATTATGATTAGTTATAAAATATATGACATAATAATTCAACTTGAATAAAATATATCTACATATATACATATATTCCATTTACCTGCTTCTATTCAATACGATAAAAAAACAGAAACAACATTCATGCGTATGTACGGTCTACCGTCTCCATGAACGGTGTATTCCATTTTATATATGTATCTACTATATATATTTATATTCAGAATATTTATTATTTAAAAATAATTTTTTACATTATGGAAGTAATTAAATCATGATCTAAGTAATATGATCAAGAATAAAAAGTCAAAGAACGTACGATAAACAAAGCGATTATTACCCATAATGATTCTATAACTTGGAAATTATTGATAAATGAGTAATATAATGTCATAAATGAATAATATATGATATCATAAATATTATTATGATTCTTTTACAAGTTAATAAATTGTTTAAAACCATTATATAGGAGTTTCATACATGTACGGAGAGTATTGGGCCTATAGGGATGGAATTCATTATCACTTTTAATTTTCATGAGATATAAGCCAAGTTCACCACCTATTTCATATGTGTGGTGTATGCAATGCACCTATTATATTTGATATCACGAATATATTTAACTTCATGGTATTTAAATGATTTACTTGATGATATTGAGCTTATAATTTAAATATTCATAGTGGTATGGGATGCTTTGAATGGTTAAAAATTAATCCTTTCTTCATTTCAATATTTTTGATATTATTTTACATAACTATTTATATGGACATAAAAGGATTATAATGGAAATTTTATGTCTATTTTTAAGTTCATTAAAATGATTTCAAAATTGAATCTTTTTAAGGTTTTACTTAAGATACTCTTTAACTAAAACATTGTTTTAATGGTTTTAAAAATTTATCCTTCTAAATATTTCTCATAAATGTTCGTGTTTTCAAAATGGTATTAAGGATTTATTTATATGGTCATGAATGTTTTAAAATGTTAATTATATTAAAAAAATTCAAAGTGTTATGGGACACTTTGAATCAAAAATCTATTTTTAAATGTCTTCTTTTATAAGTGTGTGGCTTTTGAATAAATGATTTCAAAGAAAAAGAAGGTATTTGCCTCAAGATATTTTTATTGATTTTAATAGATTATTTTCATCGATGTCAACATCCATTATTAGATATTATTCTTAATTGAGGTTGATATCTTATGATATCATTTACCATATATTATTGAATGGTTTATGATCAGTTTGATTGTGGATATACTATTTAGATACCATTTTTGGTTTATGGTTAAAGTATTCATATTTAGTATACTAGTTTTAATACGAATGATTGTGTTGTTTATGTTTCAACATTTTCATATGAGGAATGTATTGGACTTGGTAAGTGACAGGTGGGGCCCTCTATATCCCCTCGATGTATCGATAGGTCTTATGAGACAAACTACATGTGGACTTGGCCAAGGCTTTCCCCATTTATTTTCAGATATGGATTTGGCCAAGGCCTTAACCATTTATTTTCAGATGTCTTTGATGAGGCTTTGATGGTTTGCATCAGATGTCTAGCATTATACATTACCTCATTATGACATTAGTTATTGATGTTACATGTGATTAGTTGACACGTAGAATATCCATGTGAATGTATAAATGGAATTGTTTTATTTATTATTTCTATATTATGCTAAAGATTGTGTTTAAAAATCTTGTTTTCAGTTTTATAATCCCCATAAAGATTATGGTTATTTATGAAAGCTTAGAATATATTTTTTAAACTTAATGAGCATCTAATTTCACCCCTTTCTTATGTTTTATTTTCCCAGGATTCCAAGAAGTTTATTATGATTTATATGGAGGGTTAATCTAGAAGAATAATGGAGTTCTCAAAGAATTATTTGTGTTGTATTTTATGTTTTTAATTGTAATGTAAAGTTCATATATGTAATCTATTATCCAAGACTGATAAACTGATTGGTCCTTTGGGATTTTATTCCTTGTAATCATGGAAATTTATTAAAATAATGTAATGGCTTCGAGCATCTAGGGTCGAGGTGTCATAGTTGGTATCAAATGAAGTTTAAAAACCATGGAAATGGATTTTGAAAAACCTATATTAGGAAACATAACACTATGAATGAATTTTTTGATAAGCCTAATTATATGATATCATCCTTTAGATTTGGTAATGTATAACCTAGGTTAATCCTATTCAATTATGGATTGAAAACAATATGTCATTATTTAGAGATCCTACAAATTATTCTTTAGAAAATATCACTATGGTTAGGGTTTCTTACATGGTGCTTTGATTTTTTTTAAATGGTTAGAATCAGGAAGGTTATATAAGCAATGTTTATACTATTGATGATGAAGAGACTACAAATGGAAAATGAAATTAAGGAGGTATTAAGGAATACGATATTTAAGCATAGTTAATGGTTTAATAGTGAAGTGGAATGATTAAGATTATTTTATATTTGGATTCAAGAATTATTACATCAATGTTCCAATGGTTATAAGATTAATGAGATATGTAAGGATTGTATTACAATACTTCTACTTTAAGGATTTAGAAGCATAATAGTTTTCATTAAGGATTTAAAGGTGATAAAATATTTGGTATTTTAAAATAAGAGTTACAAGACATTGTTTATGGAATCTGATGTTATGATTTATCTTAGAAATTTAGATACCTTTTTGGATGGTGAATTTGGATGGATGTATTTTGGTCGAGTCATAAGGTTGTAATGGGATAAGTTGAGCATTGGAAATTATTGTCTTGGGTTTAAGTATGATTTATTGGATATTATGTGGTAACATTTTTGGTTTTAGTAAAAAATTTAAGGATGAATGAAATACTTATGGATCATATGATTTGTTAAAAGTGCTTCATTCATTAATAATCATCTTGAATATCTATGTCTAGGTGGGTGAAACAAAGTGAAAATAGACCCAATCACAACCAAAGGAAAACATTAAGACATGGAATGAAATCAAGTAAGTTTTCTTAAGTTATTATCTAGGTAGTAAAATAATCCACCAACTCTCTGAAAAAGTATCTAAAAATGTGTTATCATAATACCTTAAGTTTTGTTAAACTAGTGATATTTTAAATCATCGTAGATGTATGGCTTTGAGGCCCTCAATTTTCCATTGATTGTTCAGCTGTCTGTGATTGATGACCTCAATCACTCCCTAAAAATATTTATACTTTTCCTCTATATAAGTATCTATACATTCCACTAATATTCTCTTATTTGAAAGCCTCATTTATTGGTGGAATTTTTATTTCCCTTTCACTCTTATTAAGAGTATATTTTATTAATCCATTTTCTGATATGAGATTTGAAAAAATATATTTCAAAAAGTCCAACCCATAGTTTTCGATGTGGAGTTTAAATTTCGAGGTTGAAATTTATTGAAGGAGGTTAGAATGTAACACCTTAATATTTCATAGTATGTTATCTTAAATAGCTTGTGTAGAATGAAACATCGACTTGGCATGCATAACACACAATATTGAGTTTCTACGAAACAACAATTTAGTGTTAACATTATTTAAATGATATATTAATAACTTATCAAATAAATATAGTAATATAAAAAGTAAGAAATAATTTTTAAATTTTATTTATAATGTTTTTACATAAATAAAACATATTTATTATGAAATGTATAAGTTTCTATAAATTAGTTAAATGTTTAGAAATACTATTTTCTTAAAGGAACTACTTTTTACATCCTTTTGTGAATAATAATAAAATAAATTTTAGACACTCTTAGAAATTTAATTTGGTAAAATAGTCTTCATTTTTGAATTCATAATATCAACATTGGCTTAGGGTGAATTTTTGGTATTGTCACGACCCATCCCCCGGGGCCCGTGCCGTGACTACCCCAAGCCCACCTTCCATAGGCCAAGGCCTGGTGACTAGCACTGAAAGGCGTATTCCCTAAAACCAGGAAGGCATTGCCTTTATATCTTGTAACTCACACAACCAAGAACACAACAAGTTACAAACACAAGTAAACTGTATAGTAAAAGAGTGTGTACAATAAGTAAAAAGGGGCCAGAATACAAGCCCAACTGGAAAGTACAAGAAAACTGGAAAGTACAAGTAAACTGAACAGCTCCTGTGAATACCCGCCAAGGATCCTAACTGAAGGGTAGGTACAACTCTCGAACGGTATTCTCTATGGTATGCCTCATCTAAGGTCCACCTCCGAGCTACCTCCAGTCCTGGTACCCTCTTCCTCAGTCAGCATAGTGTGTCGTCTGCACCAAACACCACAAGTTGTGGGAGTAGCCCATACAGGGGTGTGTATAACGATACTCAGTAGGGACCCCGAGACCCTCAAAGGTCTCTCAAACCCACAAAGGATAAAACACAAGGCATGAAATCAACTGAAAACCCTACTTAGGTATATTCCCATACATATAAATACGTTATCAATTATACCCATTTCATTCATGAGGAAATATAAGGCCCAACTCAAAAGCCCAAAGCTCAACTATCCCATAAAGGAAAGAATACCACGAAGGTAACACCACAATGATAAGTACCATGATGATAAGTACCAAAAAGGTAACGCCACACAAAAGAATACCACAAAGGTATCACAATGAAGGTAAGTACCACAAAAGTACTCCAAAAAGAATATTACCACAAAGGTATCACCATGAAGGTAAGTACCACAAAGGTACGCCACATATAAGATTACCACAAAGGTATCGCCATGAAGGTAATTACCACAAAGGTACGCCACACAGAAGATTACCACAAAGGTATAGACTCATATCACACCAGGTATGACATATTCATGGTAGTAAAGATGATTAGATGTAACTACTGAATCATCTTACTATGTTAAGAGGAAGACCCACGTAGGATCCTAAATCATCAGACCCACGTAAGATCCCAATACATCAGACCCACGTAGGATCCTAGAGTAGTCCCATGTGAATTTCCTAGAGCAGATCCATTTGGAACTCTTGAACATATACCCACATAGGATCCCAAAGAATAGACCCACATAGGATCCCAAAGCACAGACCCACATAGGATCCCTTTCTCATGTTACATCCAACTACAGGGTTCCCGCACTAAGCTTGCTTGATTTTCGGGAGGGTCCGATCCTCAAGCCATATTTAGACACTCCAAATGCCATCAAGTGCCATGAAGAAGTATCTCAAATGACTGCCACATAATATGGGTCTTAATGCAACAGACGGTGCATGAATCAGACGCCTGGTCTGTAAGTTATTGGCCTTTTAGTCCCGAGGGACCAGTTGGATTCGTGTCTGATCCAACGTGGCTATACCCCAACTTTATCCAAATATCAATTGGAGTATACCAAAAGGACCTAGTTAATCCAAGGTTTCTGGTACTGCAGACGGTTCGTCAAACAGATGCTCGTAGCTCAAGATATGGTTGAAAGAACGAAGGGGTCGAAGTTGGTCCGGGTCTGGTCCGACCCGGTCGGACCCGGCCCGCGGGATCTGACCCGGCCTTCTGGATCTTGCCTGGCTCGCTAGGTCCGACCCAGCCCACGGAATGACCTGTGGTGGTGTCCCAATACGCGGCTGGCCGGTCGGCCAGCCCTCTTCCTCCGCGCACTGCGGTCGCATGTCGTGCCATCACCGGTGTGAGCTGAGTCCATACCTGTGTGGTAATTTCCTTCATGGTAATACCTTGGTGGTATTCTTCAGTGTGCCATACCTGTGTGGTACTTACCTTTGTGGTGATACCTTTGTGGTATTCTTCTGTGTGGTGTACCTGTGTGGTACTTTCCTCGTGGTGATACCTTGGTGGTATTCTTCTATGTGGCATACATGTGTGGTACTTTTCTTCATGGTGATACCTTGGTGGTATACTTCTACGTGGTGTACCTTTTTGGTACTTACCTTCATGGTATTTCTTCCTTTGTGGAACAATTGAGCTTTGGGAAAATCAGTTGGGCCTTGTGTTGCCTCATTATTGAGATGGGTTTACTCGATAACTTAGTTATATGTCTGGGCATTTACCTAAGTAAAGTTGCCACTGGTTTACATGCTTTGTGGTTTTACTTTTGTGGATTTTGTGAGACCTTGAGTTTCTCGGGGTCCCTACTGAGTATCATTATACTCACCCTGCACGGGCTAAGACCGCACCTTATTGTGTTTGGTGCAAATGATGGACAACACTGACTAAGGATGAGGGTACCAGGACTGGAGGTAGCTCAGAGGAGGAACTTAGACAAGGCGTACCGCAGAGACGACCGTTCGATATCTATACATACCCTTCAGGTAGGATCCTTGGCTGGAGTTCACAGGAGCTGTTCAGTTTACATGTACTTTCAGTTTCTTGTACTTTCCAGTTGGGCTTGTATTCTGGCCCCTTTTACTTACTGTACTCACTCTATTCACTATACAGTTTGCTTGAGTTCGTATTTTTTTGTGTCCTTGGTCGTTTATGTTTATAGGTTATAAAGGAAATGCCTTCCCGGTTTTAGGGAATACGCCTTTCGGTTCTAGTCGTCAGCCCCTGGCCTATGGAAGGCGGGCTTGGGGTAGTCACGACACATGCCTCGGGGGACGGTTCGTGACCCCTCATTACATAAATAACAAAATTTCCACATGAAACTAATATATATACAATTTATTTAATTTTTAGGTTTATCGCGCATTTGGTAGACATGAACACACATCATACGCACATAGAATGAGAGTATCCTTGAAGGATAACTTAGGGACCACCTACTTTATTCATGTTGGGTGATTCTCATCGAATATCATTGGTTTATTTTGTAACAAATGACCAGAATTAAGAAATATAGGTAAAACCTTTAAAATAGACACAAATGGGTTTAATTTTACTAAATTTAAAAAACAATGCGAGAAACCATGGAATATATTATCAAGGAATAGTATATTTACCCATGGTTTCTACCTTCAATAAATGACATGAAGATTTAATAATATTTTATGAATATCTCAATTGGAGATGAAAATAGGAATGAGAGAACAATTAATAGTATGCTCACTATATTCTAGACAACAATGGCCTAAAACGTCTTCATATTTCTTGTCAACATTTTATCCATATTTTAGAAAATAAAAACCAAACTTGTAAGTCTAAATTTTCAGAAAATAACAGGACTCTTATGTATAGGGACCCTTATATATGGGACACTTATATATAGGCATTGGATAATCCAAACCATCATCATCATCTAGAATTAGAAGATAAATTATGAATTATTTACTTATTATATATTTTTTCACATGCAAGGTTTTTTACAAATCCAAATTTTTAGAAAACTACTAAAACTAAAAAATATGACCAAATTCATCAAAAAAATTATGAACCATTTTCACTACATACACAATTTTTATAAACATTTAAAATAAGCCTCAAAACTGATCCACTCTTGAGACTGAATTCCTAGCCTCCACTGGAACCCATAACACCTTGATTGGGTCCCAATACACATGGCTAATCAACGAGCCAACCGGAACATTTTCAAATACCCCAAAACCAAAAATTATAGGAATACAAAATTCATGAATCTAAAAAATGGAGAAACATAAATCTCATACCTTTGAGTGGAGATGTTTAGTTGATGAACAGTGGTGCAAGTTCAGTTGGGAGCGACGATGGCTGGGAGCTATGGTGAGCGAAAAAGATGAGCGAGGAAGGTAAAGGAAGGGGGTGGTGAAGGATAGCAGTGGTGAATGTGAGCGGTTAAGGACAGTGGTGATGATGAGTTGTGGTGGTGAGTGGTGAAGGTGAGTGGTGAAGGCGAGTAGAGGAAAAGGCGAGCAACAGTGAAGGCGAGCGACGACGAATGCGAAGGCACAACCAAATCCAAAGGCGAGCGGAAATGGTAGCACTACGGTTCTGTGAAAGCATGAATTCACAAGGAATATGGTGATATATTGGGGTTTTTATAATAATATATATGGTTTTTGTCAGCAATAAAATTTTTTCACAAATAAATATTAGTATTATTAGTGATTTATTAGTAATGATGAAGGGATCTATTTATTGGTGCTAAAAAAATCACTAATAAAGATCTAACATCCATAATTTATTCAATTTAATTATCCTTTAAAAGTTAGATTATTCATCACACCTAAAAAGGTGATCCAGAGTAAGAAAGACATTGTAATTATAATAATTTAGATAAACACTCAAGAAGGTGATTTAATTACCCGAATGGAGTATAGGTCATAGGCATAAAAGAAACACAACCAACAAGATGGTTTTAGTGGAAGGGAACAACCTCTAATAGTTTAAATTTATGCACAAAGGCTATCTAAGCATAGGAAATAGTATATGAATATTTATCTTTTAGTTTAAAAGGTTAGACATGGAGAATCTGTCACGTGGAAAAATGGAATAAATTATAAAAAAATGAGGCATTAGGGAAAATAAAATAGTCTACCTACCTAAAGCTTAGGATGCTTCACTTGTCCATTTTGGAGCCTTGATTTGATATAGTTTAAGAAAAATTAGAATAATCATCAAACACTCCAACAACGACCAACACGATATATGGTGAGAGATTCTGATGATGCATGAGGAAGAACCATGGATACCTAGAGGATATCCCAAGGGATGATTTGAGTGGATGGTGTGCACGGGAGAATAGGGAAATAAAGGAGGGAAAGAAGAAATAAGGTGGCATGGGGAATTGGAATTTCACCCCCACTTTAATGAGGTGCATGGTTTGGTCACATGTTTTGGAAATTTGTGCACCACCCATCCAGCGTTATAGTCTAAACACCCCCTTACCTCGCATGGATGGGTTCACAGTTAACCAAACCATGCGCAGTTGATGTCTCTCCCTCTGTAATTTTCTGTAGACCACTTGCATGTCCATATGACATTGGTTTCATAGTTTAATAAATTGTGTGACACCCTGAAGACCGCTTCACTTGATGTCACGGTTTCCCCTAGAGGTCCTCACAGTTTAAAAAAAATTGTTTCTCCATTGAAAAAAGTTATCACGGTTTGGGCGACATGGTTATTACTAATAGTTTTCCTCTATCTATTTATCCTGAAATTGATTTTTCAGTGCCCGATGCTGCCTACACACAACTGAACTCCCAACACATCACTCGATACTTTAACCCCATCTAATACATCACTTTTATGTGTTCTAACTCTTGTATTTTCTTTATGAAGCTCAATTTAAAATTCAGGCCATCCACCAATTAAAAGTTCAAACTCATTTGAAATTTTTCACAGTTCAAAAACATGAGACCTTACAATATCCCCACCGTAGAAATTCTAATCCCCAAGGAGACTTGTGGAATAACAAAACACAACCTAACCAACCTCGGTAGAAGAATTTTCTTTGAAATAGCCACATTTTGTTTTAAATTCCAAATGTGCCTCTAAACATTCCTCCTTAAATACATGGTATGTAAGCCATGAATCTTGAGCCAACAATCACATCCAAAACTAAAACATCAATATGACACTTAACTAAGGTTGACTAACCCAAGACAAGATCACATCGTCATCTCCGTTACTAAACAACCCATAGCACTTCCCATCAATGCTTCTAGTTTGAATGGAAAATTATGAATTCTTGGTATCTCTCCTATAATAATTGTCTATTTAAGAATTCCCTTATAATTATATTGACGCTCTTAAGCATGATTTTGAACTTGATTGAATGTTCTATTCATTATCAACCTCATTTGGCCTGGTCACACTGGATTTTCCATGAAAATCCATGGCCAACCTTTTTCACTGTTCTCATCTCATCTCGACAACAAGCATGAAGTGGTTCCTCACCGAATGTATTCAAAAAAAGTGGAAGGAAAGTCGATCCACTACCGAAAAAAATATCTCAAAACACTCATCTTACACAATTGGGGAATTACAAACTGAAACATGATGCCATCATCCAAGGAACCTTGTGTTTATTTCAAGCATGTCCACCAAAGCCTGTAACTGACCTTCAATTTAGTCTTCAGATCAAGCCATTCATGGTTCCTTTTATCCAATGGCATATGAGTTCCCAAATGACCATTGCATGATTGTTCCCACATAAATATGAACCATATCACAAAAGGCCCCACCTATTATAGTCCACGGTGGGAGTTTTATGTGGCTCTATTTTTACATAGTTTTGTCACATCTTTTTACTTAATTTTTAATGATTTAATTAATTATTTTATCACTTTATACTAAATATTTGTACTTTTGAATTTTTATAGTAAACTTTGTTAATTAATAAATTTTTATAATTATTTTTAGTTATCAAAATAACAATTTTAATCTTACTAAATTTTTCTACTTTAATTTTGTCTTATTTAGTTTGGTTAATTTAATTCTGCTTGACTTTTTAATAAGTTAATTTATATTTTAAACAATTATTTAATCGTTGTAATTTTATTTAATTAACTTAGTCTTTATTTTTATATTTAATCTTTTAATTAAGTTACATTAGAATAAGTTAACTAATTAAATTGATTAGTTTAGTCATCCTGCCAAGCATTTAAGTAAATATTTTATGTTTTAAGTTAAATTGAATAGTTCACTTTTAATTATCTTAATTAAATTAGTTAATTAATCAATTAATTATGAGTTTTTAAACATTAATTATATTATTTTATGTATGCAGAATAATTATTAAGTCATCAAATTTTGTTTTAGTCTACCGATGAGGTATACGAGCTCTAGCGGTGACTTATTTGGGTCACTATTGCTCTTCTTTACTATTTTTTGTTACCCTGTAATTATCTTGATTGATTATTTAAATTTACGATTTTTAGCATCTTAGTTTAACAATTATTTAGTTTATAATTTAAGTGTTTTCAATTTATAAATTTAACGTTTAAAGGTTAATAAAAATAATGTGTTTAATTAATGGTCTTTGGTTTTAATTTTTATGTTCTTTATCACAAGGGTCACCATTAGTATTTTACCTGTAACACCCTCACTGGTAGTTTTATTCTAATGGAGACCTTTTCTGCAACTTCTCTTGATTTCCTCGTCAGTGACCCTCACCATTACCCTCTTTTTCCTCACAGTTACCTTGTACCTCTCTGGTTCCTTTACCTCACTGTTATACTTTTCTTCATCCTCACTGTTACAGCCTTTCTTTTTCCTCACCGTTATGAAAACTCACTACCCGCCTCACTGTTAGCCTCTTTTCTCATTTCACTTCACTGTTACCTCACTCTCACCGTTACCCATCATTTTTTACCTCATCGTTATCTCATCCTTATTGATAGCCTATCAGTTTTCTTCACCTCTTCCCTCTCTGCGCATCGGCCCTTGAAACTATAATACCTGAAAGCAGTCGTGAATCCCATGGTGTGTCCGACACCTCTTGAACATGTTAAATCAGGAAGGCCGATGGACAACACAGAGCTGAAGTGAGTGTCTCAGATGTTCGACGGGAATGACGACGGTCGGATCACGAGGAAGGAATTGAACGATTCGCTGTGAAATTTGGGCATCCACATTCTGGAGAAGGAGCTGGTGCAGATGATCGAGAAGATCGACGTGAATGGCGACAGGTGCGTGGACATGGAGGAGTTCCGGGTGCTGTATTGGAATATAATGGAGGAGCACGACGGGGAGGGGGACAATGCAAGGAGGTCTACGCTAAGAAAGGGAGACTGCATCGCGCCACTGTTGTGCACAGGGGAAGTCGCGTCGTGCCACTGCCTTCCTCGGAGGAGAGGAGATTCGCGAGCCGTTGCACTGGGTTCAGGAGGAAGAAACACTTCCTCACTTTCTGCGCCGTGGAGAAAGGGGGAAGAAGGGGAAGATAACACAAAAAAAAGAATGAATAAAAAGATATAATAAATAAAGTATAATAAAAGTAAAGTAGAAAAAAAGAAAAAGAAAAAGTTAAATTAAAGTAATCTTTTAAAAGTCAAATTAATATAATTAAATTTATTAAAGTTATTATTTAAAACAATTAAAATTTTAATACATAGATAAATTATAAATTAAAATATAAAAATTAATTAATAATAAATGATAATAATAAATTAATTTAGTTTTAATAGAATAAATTTAGAATTAATAATAATTGTAAATAAAATATAAAATATTCTAATTAATTTAAAATATTAAAAACTTATGTATTAATTCTAATTACTAAATTAAAATAAACTAATGGAATAATTTTATTTCTTAAATAGTAATTACAATAATAATTAACGAAGTGAATAAAAATAACTAATACAATATAAATTACTAAATTTTTTATTACTTCTTTACTAATGTCATAACTTTTAATAACTTAGTAAAAAATGATAAAATTAATCGATTACTAACTATAACTATTAAATTAATTTATTTAGTGGATAATTGTATAAATAATATAAAAGTAAATAATTATCAATTAACATTAGTTAAATATTAACGAGTAAAAATAACACTTTAAAAAAACCATTTATCATTGTTTGTGTTCATTTTTATTTTTCTTTTATAACTTTGTAGATTCATACCAAGTTCTAGTTCACATCCATATGCATGTAACTAACTCAGCCGAAGTTAGTTACGAGGGTAAAATTAGAATGACGTGCTTGTCGCGAAAAAATGCACATTTTGTAGTGCGTATGTGAAGAACTTTTGGAGTCGGTGAAAAATGTCCGGTGACAACAGAGCAAGCAACAGATTTGAGTAGGACTCTCATTTTTCCATTCCATGAACACATCAGACGAGAGCGAAGATTCCACGGAGATGAAAGAGTCAAGCTGGAGATTAAGGATCCCAAAGGCAGAGCAACATTTAGGGAGTCTTTCTTCCTCTATTATTTAAGTCTTGTAATATGTTTTTGGTTGTTTTCAATTATAGATTTCATTATGAAAATGAGCTGATTTTCCATCTCATGAGTTTTAAAAAAAATTGGGTACAACCACGAAAGCGGCACACACGCAAGAAAGAAAATTACAGTAAATCGCAAGCCCTTGGACTTGACCCCGTGACCTACCCCTCACCCCCCCAAACCATTACCACCCCACCACCAACGGTGGGTCCCATCTCAAGATCTTTAAGCTTTGTTGATTTATTTGTTTAATTTTTCACTTACTATTTGATTGACATCAGAGTTAATCGGTGAGGTCAACTCTGATGTTAAGTAAAATTGTTCACACCTTACTGCAAGAATTTCATAGTTTCAAGTTCAATTGGTGAGATTGAACTTGTTCATCATTATGTTGATGCATTAATGTTGTTATAGTTGGAGTTTTATGGTGAGTTTAATTTCAACTATATTCTTTTTCAAACTTTTAACAGGCGATGATCTTTTGAGTGGCTAACTCTAAAAGTCATACCTCTGTTTGATGTTTTTTCTGGCGAGGAGGATATATCAACCAATTTCTAGGGTGTTATTCAATAAAATTTAGTGGAGAATTATCCTTTTAACAATCAAGTTTGGAAATCCTAAGAAAAAATTGTTTTTCTTAACTCCTTTGTCTTTTCTTCTTAAAATAGTTCGATATAATTCTTAGTTTAACTGTACCTAGTGTAATTTTAGCTCCTTTATAGAAAATTTGGTTTCCTCTTCCTGTTTTCACTTCATCATCGCTTAAAAAATTTTAAAAAAATAAAAAGTTCTTTACCTCATTGTTGACAACAGTGAGGTCTTTAGTTTAAAAACCATAGAATTTTGCTCATATGCCTTCTCTGTGGTTCGACCCTACACCAATGTGCTAGTGTAGGTTAATAAATGTAATTTTGAGGGTCGTGACGACCTCCGACCTATTCAGAGTTCACACTATAAGGTATCCTTTAAACTGCTCCATGAGCACACTCCCCGAGAGTCCATTCATCAAGCCAAAAAGGCAATTTAATTTATTTATTTAGCTCAGTGTATAACTAAATTCTATCTCAACATACCCTGGATGATGTTAAGATAAGGTCATGATTGTCACTAAACCAATAGTATAATAAGATTATATTAGCGATTAACAATAATGTTGGACTCCTCATGTTTTAATGATCACAAATCAGGTTTCACATATCAAAAATCATGTATGAATCTTATAAAGTATTTTTAATCTTGTTCGATTATGTTTCAGCATGATTATGTTTAATATTAATCCATTCTGTGAATATTTCTTTTTAAGATAGCTTACAGATATTTGGCTAAGTCATTGAAACTGTAAGATTTCTACTGGTTCCATATTTTCACAATGTCTGTGACACCGTAAGCTTGCTACCGATTCCAGATTCTCGCAAAGGCACTAACACCATTTCGTTTCTACCATTTCCATGACACCATAACAAGGCATTGTTCAGAATTTTGACAAAGGACTAGACACTTTTACCTGAGATAGCATTCACTAGACACCTTAGTCTTGCTACCAATTCCAGAATTCACAAAGGACCAGACACCGCAACTTTGCTACCTATTCCAAATCTCACTGAGACTATCTTGCCATGACCGTCTTACCATAACTGTGGTACCATGACCGTCTCACTGAAACTGTGACACCGTTTGATACTTTAACATTTTTCTGTCTTTTCCAATTGAATTTAAAAGTTATTTCTAACATTTATATTTGAGTTATTTAATAAAACTAATATAATTAATGACCTTTTGAAGTCCTGTCAGCAGACAGTATGAGGTACAAGGTGTAGATATTGTGCTCCCTGTCGACAATAAAAAGACACCCTGATGATAAAATATGTGTTGGTGCACGAGCTGAAAATATATCAAGAATCGGATTTCACTAAAAGATATAAGAACACATTGAAGAACATACGAAGAACTCTCAATTCCTAGTAGTTCAACTACGGTGGATTAGAACCTTAAACATCCTCACAACAGCAACTTTAAGAAGAACAAGAGCTACAAAGCACATCTCATCAAACTGGAAACCAGAACACGAGACTCACGACACTCTGTTTCCAAAAGAGGACTTGAAAATCACATCTTCTACATCCTACAAGTCTGGAGCTGCATAAAACAACACTCATAGCATTTCTAATCCTTTCTCCTTATCTTTGCTCTAATGTGTACTGTTTTATTAATCTTTTAGAGTAGTGTGTGTATATGTATTAAAAAAACACTCTATCTCCTACACCTAACTGAAGGATACAATATATCCTCACTCAAATATTTTTCTACACCTTGCTTCACCAACTTATAACTGTGGAAGAGTTCATGTGTGACCTGGCTATTCATTTTCCCATGTAGAACAGTGGAAAAGGTCTTGTGACCTAGACAGTCTTGTGTAGTATTGTTAAACCTGATCCAGGGTGTGGACCAAGCTTTACACACACACACACATATTTTTCTGGTGGTAGTTGATCAACAAGTGGAGTGGATTAGGTATCATCTTGAGACTGAACAACTTGTTTTTATCTTCTGTGTCTTTCAATTTAGTCTTTCTCTAGTTTAACTCATATTCCAAAAAACTAAATTTTACATTGATAGTTAGTCTTGGATAATAGTTATAATTGTTTTTTTCTTATTTGAGTAGTTTCAAAAGTTGTATTGATATCTCTTATTGTTATGAATAAGAATTAATCAATCTTCTGATAAACTATTTGAACAGTCAAACTATTATAATTTTACTACCTTTATTAACTGGAATGTTTTTTTAATTTAGGGGATCTTTTAAATAAAAATCTTCAACAAATTTTTTTATAGGACCTCAATTCACCCCCTATTTAGTGTCATAATCCGACAAATATTTAGTATCATAGGTTTTTTTCTAGTTACTATTTTTAAATTTTAAATCTGTTTTAAACAACCTTTTCAACAGTAATTTTAGTTGTGTTTTAAATAACATTAAAAATTTTTTAGTTATAAATTTATATACCTTTAAAAGACTATTTCATTATCATGTATAATAGATTAGAAGATTTTTTTACCAACATAACTCCTTTATTTAATGGAACAAATTATGCACAATGCAAAATGAAAATGAAAATGAACTTAGAAAGTATGGGTTTTGAGATTTGGTAGTCAATAATAGATGAATATAATATTACTTCTACTACTAGAAATACTTGGTATGACCCGAATAATGATTATTATAATAATAATTTCAAATCCATGAATGCCTTATACTATTCTTCAGGATATGAAGTGATTAAGAAGATTTCTGCATGAAAAAAACCCATGAAATTAGGTATACTTTATCTGTTTCATAGGAAGGAACCTCTAGTGTTAATGAAATGAGACTTAAAACATATAATATTAAATATGATAACTTTAAAATGAATCCTTATGAGCCTATTTCTGACATTTATCTCAGGTCTAATGAAATTTTGAACACTCAGATCTCACTGGGAAGTGATGTTACATCTAAGGAACAAATTATGGGAATAGTTAGATGCTTACCAGATAGATGGAGAGGGACCTATGTCTCAATTAGAGAATCTTGTGATATCAACATGATTCTAGTCAAGGAGCTTATATTGAAGTTGAGGATGTATGAGGAAGAATTAAAAGTCACCAAGGAAGAGGAAGATAAAACGAAGAGAAAGAAAGTGGCCTTCAAAACCAGTACTTCCAAAACTAAAGAAAATGAAAAGATATAACCACATTATGATAGTAAAAGTAATGAACATTCACCATCTGATAGTGATGAGAAAATTTCTCAATTATCTGGACGATTTCAGAAGTTTTGTAGAAGAAAGAAATTTTTTAGAAAGCCCAAATTTAAAGGTAAATATGATAAGAAGGGAAACTGTAAAAAGGATTAGAATAAAGGTGATACTTAAAGTGAAATAATATTCTATGAATTTAAGAGAAAAGTACATGTAAAGGGTGATTGTACCAAGCTAAAATATAAGAAGATGTATGAGGACAAATATATAATGTATAAAAAGGCTATGAAAGCAAAATGGAATGCTTCTGAGGACAGATCAAGTGGCTCAGAGTCTTCACATGATAAAAAGGCTGAAAAATCCAATATATGTTGTATGAAAAACACATATGAGGTAACCCTTGAGTCTCATATAAAAAATTCCAATTATTATGGAGATGAAAGTGATTCCAAAAATATGACAAATAAATGAATTTTTTAATACTTCCAAATGCTAGAAGACAGTTGTAATGAGATAAAATATAAATACAAATCTTTAAATAAATAGCACTCTTTGACTACTACTATCAAATTTGATCTTGATGTAGAGAAAGAGAAAAATGTTCAATTAGTTAAAGAGAACACTGAACTTAAGTTATCTAATGAGCAATTCAAAAAGAGCATAGAGAAATTTATTGATGGAAAAAATACTCTTACACAGATTCTTGGTAAACAAATTTCCCCTAGATATACGAATGGAATAAGATACCATCCTGGGAAAAGAAATCTCACCAAAAACAAGTTTGTAACTAAATCTGGAAAATCTATTTTTCTACCTAAAAATGAAAAATTATACTGCTAGTTCCAGTTATGAAAAGTATTTTTCTACCTCTAGTTTTCTGGACCAAATAGAGTCTATTTTTCAAATATGTTACATAATTATTATAGGAAACCCATAACGTATATGTGGGTTACTAAATCACTGATTACTAATGTTACTAGACCCAAACAAATCTGGGTACCAAAATCTGTTTTTGTTTGAATATTTTTCAGGAAATATGTTTGAAGAGATCCTGTAAAATCTTATAGTACCTGGATAGTTGATGTTCAAGACACATTACAGGAGATTACTCATGATTCAAAAATTGAATAAAGATTGATGGTGGGAATTTCACCTTCAGTGACAATGCTAAAAGAAAAATAATTGGCCTCATCCCGATTGGTAACACTATCTTAGTTATAATTTCTAAAGTAGTTTTTGTTGATGGATTAAAATATAATCTTCTTAGTATTTAAAAATTATGTGATGATGTATTTCATGTTAAATTTAAAAATGATTCTCGTAATATTTTGAACTCTAAAAATGAATTAATATTCTCTACATTTAGAAATGAAAATGTCTATGCAGTTAATTTAGATTCTTTAATCTCGCAAAATGTTTCTTTCTTAACTTTATTTCACAAAGAGTCTTGGATTTGGCATAGAAGAACAGGGAACTACAATATACACTCCCTTAGAAAGATTACTAGAAAAGGTTTAGTCAAGGATCTACCCAAACTTGATTTTCCAAATGATAAAGTCTCTAATCCTTGTCAAAAGGGTTAACATCACAAAAAAGATTTCAAACTAAAGAGAGAAGTTTCAAATTATCATCCTCTCGAGTTGGTTCACATGGATTTTTTGGACCTTCTAGAGTCTCAAGTATAAATGGGAAGCACCATATCTATATTCTTATAGATGCCTATTCTAGGTATACTTGGACTTACTTTTGTGATCACAAAAGTGAAGCATGTAATTATTTCACCAAGTATGCTCAGTCTGTATAAAATCTTAGTGGACTTAGAATTAAATCTATAAGATGTGACCATGGTCGTGAGTCTGGAAACCAAGAATTTGAATCATTTTTCTCACAAAATGGCTGTAGTCATAACTTCTCTACCCCTAGGACACCTTAATAAAATGGAGTTGTAGAAATAAGAAATAGAACCTTATAAGAAATTTCTAGAACAATTATTGATGAATATGACCTACCTATTTAATTTTGGGATGAAGCTACTAATAAAACATTATATATTATTAACAGAGTGTTAATCAGACCTTTTTTGAAGAAAAAAACTTATGAGTTTTGGAACAATAGAAACCCAAAGGTTAATTACTTCAATATTTGTGGTTGTAAAATATATATTCTTAATACTAAGGATAATCTGGAAAAATGTTCCTCCAAAAGTGATGAAGTAATTTTTCTAGAATACTCAATCCTTAGTAAAGATTATAGAGAATTTATCAAAAGAACCAAATGTGTGGAAGAATCTGTACATGTCAAATTTGATGATACATATCCTCCTAAACCAAAAACCTCTCTAGAGAATCTTGAGGATTATGTGTCAAATCTGGAGATTAATATTAAATCTTCTGACCATCCTATAAATGAATCTGTTAAAACTTCCAGTTCTCGAAATTCTCTAGATTCAAGCCATAATGAACCCAAACCTATTGAAGAATCTAAAATTACCAATACTTCTTTTTCTTGATCTATTATAACTCTTAAGAACTATCCTTTAGAAGAAATTTTTGGAGACATAAATAAAGGAACACAAACTATAGCTTCTCTAAGAAATCAGTTTAAACATCAAGCCTTCTTGTAACATCTTGAACCTAAAAACATCAATGATGCTATCAATGATGAATTTTGATTGATGGATATGCAGGAGAATTTAAATAAGTTTGAAATAAATAAATTCTATAAACTTATGGATAGACCTAAAGACACCTTGACCATAGGAACTAAATGGGTGTTCAGGAACAAAGTAGATGAAACTGATAAAATAGTCAGAAACAAAGCTAGATTGGTACTACAAGGTTATATTCAAGAAGAAGGAATTGAGTATGAATAAACTTTAGAACCATTTTCTAGACTTGAATCCATTAGAATCTTTCTTGCATATGTAGAAAATATCAATTTCAAACTTTATCAAATGGATGTAAAGAGTGCATTCCTAAATGGGTATATACTTGAGGATGTTTTTGTTGAACAAGCCCTCATTTTTACAAACCCTAATTTTTAAAATAATGTTTTTAAATTAAAAAAATATTTATATGGTTTAACAAAAGATTCAAGATCGTGGTATGATAGATTAAGTAGCTTTACAATTTCCAATGGTTTTAAAAAATGTATAGATGATCCGAATATTTTTTTAAATGAATTTCTAAAGATGTTTTATTTATTCAATTTGGATCTTCAAGAAATTATTTATGTACTGATTTTTCAAAAATGATGTAAAATGAATTTGAAATGAGTTTAATGGTTGAACTCAAATTATTTCATGGATTTCAAATTTTTCAGAACAAAGAAGGTATTTTCTTAAATCAATGAAAATATAAAAAATATATCATAAAACATTTTGGATTGGATAGCACTAAAAGTAGTGATACTCCAAGGAGTACTATCTGTAAGTTGGATCTTGATGAAAATGGTAAATCATTTGATCAAACCTCTTATAGAGGAATGATTGGAAATTTACCCTACTTAACTATTATTCAACAAACAATTATGTTTAGTGTTTTCATATGTTCATGTTTTCAACAAAACCCTAAATAGCCTCAATTAAATGTTGTCAAAATAATTTTCAAACACCTCAAACATACAACCAATTTTAGATTGTTCTATCCTAGAGGACGATCATTTGATTTAGTTAGCTATTCTGATGATGATTTTGGGTTTTGTAATTTATATAGAAAAAGAACCTTTGGAACATGTCACTTTTTTGGAAAGTCTCTTGTATCATGGTGTAGTTAAAAGAAAAATTTGGTTGCATTATCCACTGTCGAGGCTAAATACATAGCTGCTGGTAGTTTTTGTGCACATGTTTTGTGGATGAAACACACTTTACTAGATTATGGATATCAATTCAGACATGTACCTATAAATTGTTACAATTCAAGTGCTATTAACATTTCAAATAATCCTGTTTCACATTCCAGGACTAAACATATTGATGTAAGACATCACTTTTTGAGAGGTCATTATCAAAAAGACGATATAACTTTGGAATTCATTGGAACTGAACATCATCTTGCTGATATATTCACTAAGCTATTAAATAATGAATGAATAAATTACATCATACATGAGTTAGGGATGATAATCCTTAAGTGAGCAGTTCAATGTTTCACAGTTTACAGTTTCACGATTCATAGTTTCACAGGTTACTGTCTTATAGTTACAGTCTCACACTTACGATCTCACAATTTTTGTCTCTAAGTTATGGTCTCATATTTATTGTATCAATGATACGATCGCACGGTTTGGAGTCACACCATAATACTGACACTGTGACTACCTGTTTCAGTGTCATCGTAATAACTCGGACTTATTTTTTTAGAATTTTATTTCCCATATCATTGTATCAATTTTTTTATTTATTTCACACTGTGTATTTGTGTTTGCGATTTTTGAAATCCCTAAATGATAAAAACTCAATATTTTTCACTCCTCCATTCACTCAAGATCTCTCATCTTAAAACCGAAACCCTTATCTCTCAAACTGTTATCCCTATTTCAACTCTTCCAATTTCTTGAACCCATATTGGATTCCCATAATGATGTGTATGTCTTCCTCAACTCTTGATAAGAATCGGTCTTCAATGTAAGTAAAAAAGGCTCCTATTTTAATACATGAGAAACCACTAAACCAATGTCTTGAGGATCGCAAAGTCATACCAGAAAAGAAAATATGTGAAAAGTGTCTCTTGACCACTATGGTTCTAAGAGTTCTAAAAGAAGAAGTGTGGTTGGACTGGTTCACAAAAGAGAAAAGATCCAATTATATAAAGATAGTTACTGAGTTTTAGCAATATGATCCGTTCTTGTTCAATTCTGAAGATGATTTTGTAGTAAGAAGTTGGGTAAATAGTCAACAATATACTTTTTCTTCAAGGTTGTGGGCTTCCGACCTAGGAATTCCCCCTGAAGGAATTTTTGAGGACTACCAAATAAGTCCTCCTCCACCTAGTAATGTGTTTATCCTAGAAGTGTCTTCAAAATGTTTAACTGAAAACAAAAAGAAGAGAAGGTCGATAGCATCTGAGCTGGATAGTGAGACAAGACTGTTGTTCAAGTTTATTTAACATCTTATTTGTCCAAGGAAATGATTCTTCACTACCCTAAAGTATTAAGATGTGTTATTGATAAATCTTATGAAGAATGGGTGATGTGGCTCTATTTTTACATAGTTTTTCCACATCTTTTTACTTAATTTATAATGATTTAATTAATTATTTAAACACTTTATACTAAATATTTTTAATTTTCTATTGTTATAACTAATTTTGTTAATTAAACAATTTTTTATAATTAAATATGTAGTTTTAGTCTTTAAAATAATAATTTTAATTTTACTTTACTTTTCTAATTTATTTATTTTATAATTAGTTTGGTTAATTAAAAATTGGTTTGACTTTTTAATAAATTAATATCTATTTTAAACAATTATTTATTCATCATATTTCTATCTAATTAACTTATAATTTATCTTAATATTTTATCCTTTAATTTAAATTTATTAAAATATATTATTTTATTAATTAATATGATCAATAATCCTGCTAACTAACTAGGTTAAGTGTTTTAGTTTAAATAAAATAAAATAATGGGTTTTTAATTTTAAGTATTAAAAAAGTTGATTAATTAATCAATTTAGATTTTTAAAACATTAATTATTTAATCTTAAGTATGCAGTTAGATTATTTATTCATTACCTTTTGTTTTTAGTTTACCAGTGAGGTACACAAGAGCCATCGGTGACCTATTGGGTCACCGATGCTATATTTTTTCACTCACTGCTTACCCTATAATTAATTTATATAGTAATTTTACTTTAAGTCTTTTATCAATTTAGTTTATTAATTATACAATTTATAATTTAAGTATTGTCAACTAATAATTTTTATTGTAACTTTTAAGTTTAATGTTTAATAATTCAATTTTTAATTTATGTTGTTTAGTCTTTGTTCCAATTTTTATTTTTAATTAACTTAAGTTTTAATTTTAAGTTCATTTTATGTTTTTTAAGGTCACCATTAGTTCTTTATTTCTATTCTATCGGTGACCCTTTTCTTTGTGCTCATCGGTGAGCATTTTATTTATAATTACCGGTGACCTTTTGTCATTGGCGACCCTTCTATTTAATCTGCAACTAATGGTGACCCTTTTGTGTATAGGTGACCTTTTTCTATTATAAACACTAGTGACCTTTAAGTTATCCCCAACTGTGAGATTTATTTCACACCATCGGTAACCTTAATTTTAAAAGCATCTTTGGCCCGCAAATTTAAAGCTGACAGTGAGCCTTTAATTTTATTGCCAACTAGTGACCTCTCTTTTTGTTCTAATGGAAGCTTTTATTTTAATAATATCGATGATATTTTTTGTCATCGGTGAACTTTTTATGCAGTACAACGGTGACCTTTTGTTTTGTGCATCGGTGACCCTGCACTGCTACCAATCTCACTGTTCTGCCCTGTACCTCACCGTTGTCGCTACGCACTCACCTATACGTCCCCATTTCACACTATTTCACCTCATTTTCTTCTCATTACCTATAATGTCATACTCAAACCTCATCCACCACTACAGATACATACTCTTGAACCAGAATTTCAATCCAGACTCAATCAAAGCAGCATTTCAGAATCGTTGAACCACTGTGAATGCTTTACACTATTGAGACGGGAGAGGTTTTGCGCTGTCAAGTTGGAAGAAATTTAACGGAGCCGCTGAGGATTTCGACATGAAGCTAAGGAACTGCCGTCACTGTGTGAAGAGGACCGGATCACCACTGGTCAACGTCGGCGAAGTGATTTTCCATCGTTTTCAAGGAGAGGGGTCGTGCCATAGACCAAGGCCAATTTAGGCCGTGCCAAGCTAAGGAGAGAAGCACTGTAAGGAGAGGAGTCATGTCGCCTTACTGAGGAACCTCACCAGCCCGTTGTTGGTTTAATGCTGCCGTCGCACGAGATGAACCCTCCACTGAAGCCGAACAGGTCA
The DNA here is from genome assembly GCA_963277665.1 of Viscum album. NCBI lineage: Eukaryota > Viridiplantae > Streptophyta > Magnoliopsida > Santalales > Viscaceae > Viscum > Viscum album. Next base: position 840,790,522 of record OY728167.1, read on the forward strand.
CACTGCCTGTAGCCTAACCTCTCCCACACTGATGGAAGGAGGCTACCGTTAGATCCTGCACACCCGATATCATCGCTGGGAGGAGAAGGGGCCAACATCTTTCGTTGGGAGGAAGAGGAAACCTACCCCTCCCCTGTTGCACTGTAGAGAAGGGGAGGGGGAAGAATAAAAGTGATTTTTTATTTAATTAATTAACTTAAACTAAAACATAAACTTAAATAAACTTTTAAAATAAAATAATAATTGAAATAATATTTTAAATAGTAATAATTGTTAATTCAATACGTTAATAAAATAAATCATTTAATAATTATGTAATTATAATTTAAAAAATTAAAATAACTAATAACAAGTAATAAATTAAGGTGTTTACTTAAATATAATTATAATAATGAGAATAATTTATTTATACAACTAAAATAAACATTAATAATATTAATTAATCAATTACTCAATTAATTAATAACATTAAAATTATCAATAATAAAATAAATTATTAAATTAATAATAAGAACCTATAGAATTTATTAAACTAATCTGTTTAACTAATTGTTACTTAAATATTTAATACTAAACATTGTTAATAAGTTATAATAATTGGATTTATAATTAAAATATTTTAATTAAATAATAACTTATTATTAATAATGTTAATAAAATAACTTATTTATTAATTTCTAATTTAGAAAATTTATAATTCTTTTAAAGATTTCTTAATTAACTAATGACTATATTTATATTTTAATTAAACTTTCTTTGTGTTTTTGACTATTTTGTCTAGTTTTTTCTTTTGTTGGTTCATACCAGAGATGAAAAAACATACAAGTTTCTCCAACTAACTCACCAGGAGTTAGTTACGAGGGAAAAGCTAGCACGATGTGTTAGTCGTGAAAAAATGTATGTGTGCGGTGCAATAGTAAAAGATGAATTCAAGTCGGTAGAGAGTGGAGGTGATGAGCATCAGAAGATAGTGGGTACTTAAGACAGAGCAAGAATTAGATTTATGGGGGGGATTTTTATTCAACACATTCAATGATCGAAGTCTGAGCAGAGGAAGGCCATAGGGAGACTCTGGAACCACTTCTTGGAGCTGGAGGAGTTCAGGAGGAGAGCATCATCTCTGGAGTTTATCTTTCATCTTAATTATAGTTTCAGTACTCTGTTCTAATATGTTTCTAGTTTCTGTATTGATAATAGAGACAATGTCTAGTTAAATCATTTAGTTCGGGGAGAAATTGAAGTTCCACTGGTTATCTTTTAATGTTTTTTTCACTTCATCATTTGATGTATTCAGTATTGATCGGTGAGATCAATATTGAATTCATTCAATTACTTCTTCCACCAAAACTTAATTTCAAATTTCACAGTCAATTGGAAAAATTGATTATGGAAACACTTTCCAAAAGATAATAAATTCAAAAGACTTCAGGACTTACGGTGATTTCATCATTTTTTCATTTTTCAATTAATGATGTTCACAGTTGATATGTTTAGAGTGGCGAACTCTGTTCTCGATCAATCTATCAGACTTAACTTCTGGAGAGGGAAATATGTCACTCTCTTTAAGGTGGTACTCTTCAATTTCTTTTAAGTGATTTGAATTACTTTTAAAACCAGCAGAATAGATATTTTTTCCCTGAGTGTTTCATTAGATTGTTCATTTATCAGCATACTATATCTTTGTGTATCTTTGTTTTCAACTGTTCCTTGATTCAAATTAGTTTAGATACACGTTTTGAAATGTTCTATCACTCTACTGCTTAATAAAAAAAATATATAAAAAGTAAAAAATAGAAAATCTACTCTGCTACTGACAACAATGGGGTCTTTTGTAGTTTTTTAGAAGACTAGTGGACATAATCACCTTACCTGTGGGTTCGACCCTACTTTCCACTTATATAGTAGTTAGTAGGATTATAAATTTTAAACTTTGACCAGATTCAATGATATTTCAGTTCAATGGGAACAATATTAATCTATCTAATATATTATATACTTCACATGTGTGACATGGTCAAGACAACTTCAAAATCAACTTCTCTATTTTATTCAAGGTTAATTTTTACAATGATGTTATCCAAGAGAGTAATTGGTCCGAATGAAGAAGTATTTTAATTTTATGATTTTTGAATCTCAAAGGATACAACTATATGGTTGAAAATTAGATGTAACCCATGGAAGAAATCTTAGGTGGAAGATAATGACAGAATTTATGAAAGTTTCAATCCTATTGATAATCCCTCCAGACCAAAAAATGTAATTGATCTTGGATTGGAAGCTGATGAGATTGTGGAATATTTTGATGGATAAATATATGATGATGATGATGAAGGTTGAGTGAGAGTATATCCTGAGATATCACCTCTCCCTAAAGGTGATATTGATGTAAGTGAAAATGTTAAATTTGTTGTTACTATAGAGAAAGAGCCTGCTGTAGAGGCAGAACATACCGTAGAAAAAGAGTTTGATGTTGAGGAAGAGGCAACTGCTATGGAACAGTCTGAAGAACAAGTTGAACCTGAAATAATCCTATCTAATGAGGAAAGAATGGAACATGCCTTTCATCCAGTTAGATATGATATTGGTGAACCTGACAGATCTGAAAATTTGGGAATGAGTCAAGAAATTGAGTCTCCTAGTCCCAGAAGAGATGAACCTGTTGAGGGGGAGCAGCACCCAAGCTTAGAAAGTGTTCAACTTCCAAATCTTGTTGAACAAAGCTTTGTGGATACCTAGTATAGGTTTTCCAGTTATTTTGATGTAAAAAATACACAATAGGTCTCAGTAAAAGGGATTGATATTTCTACTATGTTTCAGTTGAAACCAATTTCTTCCAATGAAGTATCTCTTGCTATAAAATATGAACCTAAATCAGTTTCTACTTCTAAAACTACCCAATAAAATCCTTTTTATGTAAGTAAATATGACTTAAAAGAATTTGAAAAAACCTTGTTATCACGATTTGAAATGGTCATGAAGTCACAGCCTTCCCCTATGACTAATCTCAGTGAAAGTGATGTTGCACTACTATTAAAGAAAATTATATGGCAGATTAAATTGAAGATGCTTCATGAAATTTAGTAAGTTCGGATGGTGAACAAACAATGGAGTGATGAGTTGAAGTCTCTAAAATCTATGGTTGAAGATATACAGAAAGTTTTGTCAACTGGTCAAGCTCCTATTTTTCATCCTGTTGAGGATGTTGGTAATCAGATCCCACAGAAGTTTGTATCTCTGATTCAACCAAACCTGATTACAATATAAGAAAAATTGGTTGAGAGAACCACCGAGATAGCCAATGAGATGCATGTGGTTGTTTTTGGACTTAATAATCAAACTGATGAATATAAAGGTTGTTTAAAAAAGGTTCTAAATTAGATTAAGTCTCTCACATCATCTGTTACAACTTCAACTGCCTATGGACAGTCATTTCATTCTATAGATAGTGACCTGATCAAATTATTTTTCAGAGTAGATATTTAGTCAGTCTTGATTGGTGTTGATAAGGAAAGTTTCTCTACTGTCATCAATAATAGTTACCATTTACTTGACTTGGTGAGGTTCCATTCAAATATTTCCAATGATGCTCAAGACGAAATCTTTATGAAATTGGACTACTACTTGAAAATTATTTATTCAATGAATGATCTGAAAAGAAATTTAAAATATATTGTTGAAAATTTGACCATTATTCCTATTAGTAAAGCCTTTAAGGATAAAGTGTAGAAGATCAAGGAATTAAAACCCACTCTAGAGAAGTTTCTTGAAAACAAATATGACTTTGAGAAGGCTCTACAGTATAGAGGTGAGATCATAATAGATTTCATTATGTTGTTGAAGCCTTATCTCTATTTGCAAAGTACTTCCATTGTGGCTCCTGAAGCTATCCCTTTGTAGCCTGGTCCAACTCCTTCCTCCTACACTACCTTTTCTCCTTCTACCGTGTCTATATCTTAGGATCTGAGCTAGATTAAACATATTATTGTTGAGCAACCATTGCCTTGGTCTTCCACCAGACCATCTCTTTCACCCTCTATCTTTGAATTAATACCTTTTCCTTCTCTCATAGTTGGATCAATCCCTTCTACGACTTCTACTTATGCTCCTATGGCTCCCCTTGATGCCTCTACCAAGGGAAAAGAAAATATTTATGTCTCTGAAGAGAATTGGAGCTTGTATTTTGATAGGGATGTATTTTATTTTTCCTCATGCTTGTAATGAATTCTATCATTCTATTCAATACAATGTGCACTGTTTCTGCTTATTCTCCTAGTTTTATTTATTCAGTGTTTATTTTTATTTTTATTTTTTTGATATTCCAAAAAGGGGGAGAAATAAGAAAAGGCATTTATGAAAGAATTTATGGAAAAAGGATATTCATGGGAGAATAATGGTTTTTATACAGCCTATCACATATATACTCAAATATCTTATCTTTACTAAAATATATGGCTTATAAATTCCACGATTTTTGATCATCAAAAGGGGGATATTGTTGGACTCATCAAGTTTTAATGCTCAAAAATCATGGTTCACATATCACAAATCATGTATGAATCTTGTAAACTATGTTTAATCTTGTTATATTATGTTTTATTATGATTATTTTTAATCTTAATTCATTTTATGAATATTGCTTCTTAATAGAACTTACAAATATTTGGATAAGTCTGTGAAACCGTAAGATAGCTACCGGTTTCTGACTTTCAGACAGTCTGTGACACCATAAGCTTGCGACTAGTTCTAGATTCTCACAAAGGCACTGACATCATTTCCTTGCTACCTTTTCCAAGACACCATAACAAGACACCGTTTATAATTTTGACAAATGACTAGACATTGTTACCTAATACATCATTCACCAAACATCGTAGTCTTTCTACCGGTTCTAGAATTCACGAAGGAACAGACACCGCACCTTTGCTACCAGTTGCAGATCTCACCGATACTATCTCACCATGACTATCTTACCATGACTGTCTCATCGTAACTGTGACACCGTTTCATACTTTACCATTTTTCTATCTTTTTCGATTTAATTTAAAAGTTATTCCTAATAGTTATATTTGAGTTATTTAATGACTCTGATATAATTAATTACCTTTTGCAGTCCTGTCAGTAGATAGTATGAGGTGTAGAGATCATGCTCCCTAATGACCATAACAAGGACACCCTGAAGATAAAATATATGGTGGTGCACGATTTGAAAATATATCAAGCAGTGGATTTCATGAAAATAGAGAAGTACACACTGAAGAACACACGAAGAAATCTCAATTACTAGTGACTAAACTGATGTGGATTAAAACCTCAAACATCCTCACACTAGAAACTATAAGAAGAATAAGAGCTAAAAAGAACATCTCATCGAACTGGAAACCAGAACACGAGACTCACAACACTTTGTTTCCATAAAAGGAATCGAAAATCACATATGCTACATCCTAGAAGTCCAGATCTACATATAACATAACTCAGAGCATTTCTAATCCTTTCTCATTATATTTCCTCTGTTGTGTACTATTTTATTAATATTTTCTAGTAGTGTGTTTATCTATATTAAAAAAAACACTGTATCCTTCATGAAATTGGAGGATACAAGATATCCTCACTCAAATATTTTTCTACACCTTGTTTCACCCATGTATACCTATGGAAGAGGTCATGTGTGACCTGGATATTAGTTTTCCCATGTAGAATAGTAGAAGAGGTCCTGTGACCTGGATAGTTTTGTGTACTTTTTTGAACCCCGATCCAGAGTGTGGATTAAAGATATATATATATATATATATATATATTTCATGGTGGCACATGATCACCAAGTGGAGTGGATTATGTCTCGTCTTGAGACTGAACCACTTGTTTTATCTACTGTATCTTTCAATTTAGACATTCACTATTTTAACTCATATTTCAGAAATCTAATTTTACATTGATAGTTATTCTTGGATAGAAGTTATAACTATTTTTCCTTATTAGAGTAGTTTGAAAATTTGTATCAATATCTCATATTACTATAACTAATAATTAATCAATCTTCTTAGAAACAATTTGAATATTCAAACTATTATAATTTTACTACCTTGATTAACTGGCATGTTTTATTTTTAATTGAGGGGATATTTTAAATAAAACTTTTTAATCAAAATTTTTATAAGAACTCAATTAACCCCCTATTGAGTGTCCTACTCCAACCAACAAATAAGACTCAAGACACTCCCGTCATATTCATGACAAAGTGTCTGGCATGGTTTCCAACCAACTGTATTCGATTATTCATAGGAAAGAATAGTCATACCACCTTTGGCCAATTCCCTTTAAAGTGATTATTTGCACCTCTGGAAGCATCATCATTAAATGACCATTATTCCCTCACTACTGAGGCATTCTACGATTGTTTAAAAAAACCCACTGTAGTCCAACCCAGATAACGGTGCCCAAAGGCTTCATACAATTCCAACCATTTTATCATCGTTTTCCCTTGAAGGCATCGACATATCTCTGAACCACCACTTCATAGGTTTCTTGTAGCTTTCGGGCACAGCGGAAGCACGTTGGTGGGTTTTCCCAACATTAATTTTAGCGTTAAACAACATTCAATCCGAGATCCGTCATGATATAAAACACCGGATCTTTGGAATGGAACTAAGAACATAAAAGAAAAGAGGAGTCCTAGAACCATTGAGATAGGATCATCATATGTTGGTTATAATTAATTTAATTAATTCACAAGAATTACCTTGGTGGAATTATTTCGTCGTTGATGTCTCTGGTCACGATCCTGTGATCTATTTTTTCGTCGTAGAATCCAAGTATAGGATTCCTCTAGCGGTTATCCACATGTGCTCCATGTATCTTTGGACGTCGCTAAAGAGATCTCTGGGTGCTAGCGCGGAAGAACCTTCGCTTGCGATGTCCGCCTTAGACCACCTTGATCCGGTGGAGGATCTCGCTCTCATAAATTGAGGGTGTTCATGGTGGAAATGGAATTATCTCTTGGCTTGAGAGTATTTCCAAATCCGTTGTGCACAACAATGGATCAAGAAAACTGTTGGGGTTGTGAGGATATTTATAATCAGGTTGGAGGTTAATAGAGTTATGACAATAAATAAACGCGTTACACGTTTTATTTATTTCATTTACTCTTATTGAAACCCCATGCAGAATTATTAATTCCTTGACATGCGCCCATGCTGATTATAATTAATATCATTTAATAAAACAATATTATTCCTCAAAATCCCGACTGGAAAACTACACAGCGTGTAATAATTAATACATGGCATGTACTTATTTTCCATAAAACTACACGGTGTGTATATTTAATATATACGGCGTGTACTTTAATTTTCCATTTTTCTCCACCACATTTATTATACCTTGAGTAATGGATATTTACTTCTTAAATAATTGTAACTGCATTACTCACTAATAAATATATTATTTGGCCCACAATATATTATCTCGAATAACTAGTGTCGAAATAAATGCGATCAAGCAGCCTTAAATAATTATTAAACCACAGTCGGGAATTATATTTATTTAACTTGTTAAATTAATATTTAACAGAGATACATGGACACACTTAGTGTGTGACCCTCTAGGACTCTTTCTCCGTGGCATTAGGCAGAGCCTGCCTAATGTCCAAGGTTAGGGTCAAGCAACCCGCCAAGTCACCCATAGAGAAAGAAGTTAATGCCAGAATGACATGTCACCTCCAACGAATGCTTACCATGTAATATAATCCCTTTGTCTCGATATCTCTAATCAAGTGGGTTGCATGCTAGTGCCATCAACCCATGTGCTCGATTATTCTTTCTTTGACTTCCCAGAATTGAACTTTCCCATACCTTACCATCGCCATGGATTTATTTAGGCTATATCAATTCCATAAAAGGGCTTGAGATATCTACTTCCGTTATGGAACAGAAGGGAAATATCCTTTCTTGCATTATCTATTAATGCAGTATTACTCGTGACGTACCCAACGTATCCTACCTCGCTACGAACAGTGTTTCGTCACATTTTTCGTCAATACATCATAGTGTGAAAGTTGTAATACCCATTAATAATAATCTTAAAGTCTAAGGAACAATACACACATCCACAGATAGGAACATCCAATGACACTACAAAATGTGGATTTCCTATTGGCGGGTCTCGTTCTCATAATATCCTCCTAGATATTACCAGGGGCGTACACCATGGGAAGGTGCCTCAAAATTTTATGAGTCCTCACCCATAATGACCTGTATTATTTGTGTCCCTCAAATAATATCATCCGGCCATAGAACATATATTAAAGAACAATGTTATGGCACTTCTGGGTTCTCATCCTAGCAGGGATCCACTATGACCCTTTAATGCAACATCTGTCCTTAGGACATTATCACTTGCATTGTCACGCAAAAGAAGAATCAAGATGTGATAAGACTTTTATTAATGAATAAAGTACAAAGTAGTTGGTTCTAGACCACCAAATCCAACAAACTCCCACTTGGACTAGATCCAACTGCTAACAACCTTTAACCCGCCAGCTCTCACATGATATTCATGCTTCTGCAGAGATAGGCCTTTAGTCATGGGGTCTTCCACGTTCTCTTCTGTGGACACTCTACTCACAACAACTTCACCCCTTTGATAGAAATCCCTCAAGAGGAGATACTTTCGGAGTATGTGCTTTGTCGGTTGATGTGAACTTGGTTCTTTTGCAAGAACCACCACTGTAGTATTATCACAATACAATGTAATAGGATCTTTACTGCTAGGCACCACATCAAGATCCTAGACAACGTTCCGAATCCAGATGGCTTCTTTGGCTGCATCAGAAGCCACTATATATTCGGACTCCACTGTAGAATTGGCGACAACTGGCTGCTTTGAACTCTTCTAGCTCACAGCTCCTCTATTGAGACAGAAATCATATCCAGATTGCGACTTCAAATCATTCTGATCTGTCTAAAAACCAGCATTAGCATTCCCTCTGATGATAAGCTCTTCATGTCCTCCATACACCAGAAACATATCCTTAGTTCTTCTCAGATACTTAAGGATAGACTTAACAACAGTCCAATTTTGTTCTCCTAGATCTACTTGACATCTGGCTACCATGCTCAGTGCATAGACAACATCAAGCATGGTACATAACATGGCATACATGATGGATCGTATAGCCAAAGCGTATGGGATCTTACTCATTCTATCTTTCTCTTTTTGTTTCTGAGGACACATTTTCTTAGAAAGATGTAGGTCATGTGACACTGGAACCAATCCCCTCTTGGAATGTTCCATACTAAATCTCTTTAGAATCTGGTCAATGTATGTACCCTAACTTAGTCCAAGCAACCTCTTGGATCTATAACAAATGATCTTGATCCCTTGAATGCAGGCTGATTCTCCTAAGTCCTTCAGGGAGAAACAATTGTTCTACCAGTCCTTAATTGACTGTAAGGCTGGTACATCATTTTCAATAAGTAATATGTCATCAACATATACTACTAGGATAATAATCTCATTCCCATTAAACTGCTTATAAATACATTGCTCACATTCGTTCTTAATGAAACCAAATTTCGTTATGGCTTCATCAAATCGAATGTTCCATGACCTGGATGCTTGCTTCAATCCACAAATGGATTTTTGCAACTTGAAAACCCATTTGGATTCACCTGGTGTCACAAACCCTTCTGGTTGTGTCATATAGACATCTTCCGGAAGTTTCCCGTTAAGGAATATTGTTTTGACATCCATTTTCCAAATCTCATAGTCATGGTAAGCTGCTATGGCAAGTATGATTATTATGGATTTAAACATGGAAACTGGCGAGAAGGTTTCATCATAGTCAATTCCTTGATGCTGTCTGAATCCTTTTAGCCACTAGCCTTGCTTTATAGGTGCTAACTTGACCTTCCATGTCCAACTTTCTCTTGAATACCCATTTGCATCCAATAGGATTTACATCAACTGGCTCATTGACCAGAACCTAGACTTGGTTCTGATACATGGAATCCATCTCAGAATTCATAGATTCTAGCCATCTTGAAGCTTCTATTCTTTCTACTGCTTCCTTGTAGGAGATAAGTTCATCATTGTCCAACAATAATGATTCACCATCCTCAGTGACTAGGAAACCGAATCTCTCTGGTTCCCTTACCTCTCATAAGCTCCTACGCAGTACTTGTGTTTCTGGAACCTATTCCACAGGGACCTGTAGAACTTGTTCTTGTACCAACTCCTGTGTATCTTGAGCATCAACTTCGTCGAAGTCAATCTTTCTCCTGCTATCCTTTTTGAGGATGTGCTCCCTCTCAAGAAAGATGGCTTGTCTGGTGACAATCACTTTCTTTTCCTGGGGATTATATAGGTAATATCCTTTCGTTTCTTTAGGATATCCTATAAAGATACACATCGTGCTCGGGTGTGCTATTTTGTTGCCTAAGAAGGCCTTAACAAATGCCTCACATCCCCATACACGTGTATGCGACAAAATGGGTTTCTTTCCATTTCATAACTCGGAGGGAATTCCATTGGCCACCTTAGTTGGTACTCAGTTTAATGTGTATACTACAGTTTGTAATGCAAATCCCCAAAAGGATAATGGAAGATCTACATGACTCATCATCGTCCTCACCATGTCCAATAAGGTGTGGTTCCTCCTTTCACTAACACCATTCTACTGTGGTGTATAAGGAGGAGTGATCTGAGATAGAATCCCAGACTCCCATAGAAGATCGATGAACTCTTGGTTCAGATATTCTCCACCTCGATCCGATTGAAGTTTCTTTATCTTCTTACCAAGATGATTCTTTACTTTATTCTTGAATTCCTTAAATTTCTCTAAGGCATCTGACTTATACCTCATTAAGTAGACAAATTTGTATCTACTCAAATCATCAGTAAAAGTAATGAAGTAAGAATATGATCGTCTATCTTCAACTAGAAATGGTCCACAGACATCAGTGTGTACCAATACTAGAAGCTCTGTGGCCCTTTCACCCTATCCACCGAAAGGTGGCTTGGTCATTTTACCTTGTAAACAAGCGTGACATCTATCACGTGGTTTTATCTCAGTAGAGTCTAAATAGCCATCTTGGAAGAGCTTTGTCAAGACCTTCTCGTTTACATGACCGAGACGGTGATGCCACAACTAGGTGATGTATGATTCATGTGAGTTTGTTTCGTTATTGATTTCCAAAACTTGGTTTTAGTAATTTAATACATGAAAACCATTATTTAAATGTGTCATACCATAACATACGTTGTTCTTATAAAAGAGACAACCCATACTTCCAAACTTGAAAATAAATCCATTCATAACCAAAAAAGATACAGAAATTATGTTCTTGGTAACACTAGGCACATAATAATAGTTATGTAAAACCAAAATCATGCCAGTCGGTAATGAGAGGTGGTAGTCACCAATAGCTAACACAGCCAGCCTTGCGCCATTGGCAGCTCGAAGATCCACCTCTCCTCTGGAAATCTTTCTAAATCTACTTGTTTCCTGCATTTGAATATATATGTGAGCCCCAAAAGCTTTATCTAATACCCAATGTGTAGAAATGGAAAGATTACACTCGATAACGAACACACCTTTAGCATCCCCACACTTCTGGGTGCAGTTCCTCTTCCAGTGGCCCTACTTGCCACATGCAAAACACACCGCCTCCCATTCCTATCCCTGCCTCTGGATCTTCCCCTTCTTGGAGGGACAGTGCTCGGGGGCTTCATACCATTTATAAGTCTTTTCCCCTATTCCATGTCCTTCCTTTTCTTATTCACCATAAGGACTGCGGTTTTGTCACGCCCCATATCCTTGTCTACCTGGCGAATCAAGGTCAAAAGCTCCGATAGACTCTTCTCATTGACACTAATGTTATAATTCACAATGAAGCTAGAGATGGTATTGGGAAGTGATGATAGGATGATATTTGTACGCAAATCATCCGAGAATTTAATCCCTAAGATTTCCAGGCGTTTAATGTAGCGAATAAGCTTGACTACATGAGGCCCAGTTGGCGCATACTCGCCAAGATTAGTTGTAAACAAATCATTGGAGATCTCATACCTCTCATGTCTCGCCTTCTCTTGGTAGAGATCCTTAAGTTGAGACATCATGCTATACGCGTCCATGTTTTCATGTTACTTCAAGATCTCATTGGACATGCCTGATAGCATGAAACACTGGACATCTGTGGCATCATCCCTTTGTTTCATATAGATAGATAATTCCTTGTAACACCCGAGATTTTTATGAGTAATATTTTGTTTTTATGTTATATATATATCATCAAAGGAATCTTTCACTACACACTATCTTGACTTACTGTACACGCAATCGCGACCTTCCTCGATAGCTTGCGTTGTACGCAATACCGAGTTTCACTAAACAACGATATGCTATTAAAATATCATTAAAACTAGCTGTTATGAATAGTAATAACCACTTTTTGAAATTTTATAAATTTTATTTTTCAAAATGGACTTCATTTTTTGGATTCGGAATACCGAAATTATCCTAGGGTGAAATTTTGGTATTTTTCTGAAAACTTTCAATTTTTGATGAATAGTGAAACCACTAAGTGGTAGGTTAAAAACTGAATTTTGCATAAAACTTAATTTTACCGCTTCTGTGAATGGAATTTCAAAAATCCGACAGACACGGTTGATATAAGTAAGTAAAATGTGGTTCAATGAGGTAAAAATAATTTTTTGGTGAATAGTAACTTTTTACTCTTTTTTACCGCGGTTAATAGTAAATAGGGTAACTAAGGGTAAATATGATATTACTATTACCCTAACACATGTCCTAATTCTATTGGATAAGTGTAATTCGACCAAAAACAACCTTATTAATATAATATGACCATTTAGGTCCACTTGGATTAGATTATGACATTTAAGATTATTTTATTTAATGAATAGTTAAAATAGTTAAAATCAAAGTTTAATAACTAAACCATTTTTAATATGGGGTTATACATAAGATAAATTCGACTATAAATATTCATTAGAAAGATAAAACGATTTCCTACATAATTATATTTTATTTATAACTTTTAGACTTTAATAAAATTAATTTATTTATGACACAACGATGATGCAGTAATTACCCTTTTAAGAAAATGTTAACATAATTGATGTTATAAATGCTCAAATAAATGTAATTTGAGACTTTTTATGAATTCCACTAATTTTCTAGGTTACTATGATATATTAGTGTTGATTTAATCAACTTGGTTCGAACATATAATTCTGTTATGACTTTCAAAAAAATCATATATCAAATAGTGACAAAATTGACCCAAAATAGTTTTTAAATCAAATATTATATTATTAATTGTAATTTTATTCCTAAAAATCTAAGGTTCAGACAAATGACTTAGATAAGGATATATATATTAATAATAAACAACTTGGGGTTCTTTTGGCATGTTATAGTAAGTGTATTAACCATATAGTGTAAGAAAACAAAAAGACACAGTAAAAGTTAAATTATTTAACTTAGAGTTAAATCTAATTGATAAGGTTAAAATAATAACCTAAACTTGTCTAAATCCTATTTTTTGATAGGATTTAGACCCAGACCCACTTTACCTTACAAATAATACCCTTTGGAACCATTATAAACCGATTTTGACTTTAATATAAAATAATATTTTGAGATATTCCTAAGGTGCCCCTCTCCTCCCTTATAAAAGGGCACCTCTTCCCCCTCCTCCTCACACCAATTTGAGCACTCAAGCTCGGCCAACCAATGCCAAAATCCCTTCTCCACTTCCCTATAATAATTCTAGAGGTCCTGGTCTTCTTCAAATACCAATCTTAGTTCCCTAATTGGAGGATTCAAAGAGGCGTTTCAAAGAAGAGGTAATATCCATTACTGATCTTTTCAATTTCTTTCTTCTTAAACTTCTTCTTATTTAGTTGTTTCATGATAAAGTAATAACATCAGTATTACTTACATACTGATATGTTATTATAAGTATGAAACAACCCTAATTCACCTTCTATCCATCCTACGGAAAAATGAAATCACCGCGCGTGCGTACGTACGGAATACCGTCTCCACGCCGTGGTGTAATCTATTTTCCACCATCACCTTACAAGGATGGGTATAATGGTGTAATGAGTAACTATATATGATTATTATAAAGTGATATTGATACTGAAATAGTATAAATACACTTAAATACAATTCCATGATCATGGGAACAATATCATCTCTCGTGGGTACATACGGAATACCGTCTCCACGATGTGATGCGACTCGTTCTACATGATCATCATTACATAGTAATTATATAAATGAATTTAATGAATAAATATTATATATGTTACACTAATACCATTCTGGATATAAGGTATCAATAACCTTAAAATAAGAATAAGAATTTATTCGGCAAAACACGCATAAGAACAAAAGGCAATAAAGACCCGAGTAACAAGTAACAATGAAATATTACTAATAAGAATCTAAGAATATGACCATATATGATATCATATCAATATGTATGATTCTGGAATAAGTCAATAACATTATTTAAACCATTATACAGGAGCTTCGGACACGTACAAAGCAAATCGGACCTAAGGTAAGGGAAATGTCACAATCTCATTTTTATCCGAGATTGTTTATACTTTGGTATTTACTGGGGTGTATTTTATCATCCACATCCATGTTCCCTCAATATGTAATATTATTTCCATCCTTCTACAATATTTTATATCCAATTTTACCGTTCGGTAAGTTTTTTGTAAAATATATGAAAGGAATCTTTTTTCATTTTGCGTACGAGGTACTTTTTGACTTTTCCGACAAAAGTACGAAGAATATTTTTTTAACTTATATGGCAATAATGGATTTTTAAAAAATTATTTCCAAGAATCTTCCTTTATAAGTTTTCAAGTTTATTTTTAATCAACTTCTTTTAGTTTATAATTGAATGACATGTTAAGAAAATAAAAGTGTTTTTGAAGTAGAAAGGATATTTTCCTCAAGAATGGAGTTCAAATGTTTTATCAAAATTATTTTCCATCTAAGATAATATAGGGTTCTGTTTTTATCCCTATTATTACATTGATTTGATTATGTTTTGAGGGAATTATTTTTATGAAGTCATTTACCTTATATGATTTGTTTTATGATGTCATGATGTTTCAAGAATCCCATTTTTGTTAATGTGTTATGCGATGATGTATGATTTATGATTATGTGGCACACATAAGAAAGGAATCATTGTAAGATGGGTGGGACCTATATCTCCCTCCAATTCATTGGGTAAAGATTTATATCTCATGAGATAGACATGGCTGGAACGGAAGGTTATTTCAGTTCAGTGATACAGGACTGAAACGAGGAGTGAACTCGGTTCAGAAATGGACTTTGTTCGCTAAGATAGTCTTGGAAATGAGTCATGACTAACAAGAAATGATTTTCCATGATTATGTGTGCATGCCATAAAGTTTCAAGTTTTATGTTATGATTATGGGGATCTCATTTTCACTTCTATGATTTGTTCCATGTTAAGATATTATGATCTATTTTGCAGGTTATGATTTTCAAGAAGATATGATATGATTTTTATTTCCTTTATTTGCCCTTGCTGAGCATTTGAGATCACCCTTTTTTTGTATGTTTTCTTTTACCCAGGTCAGGAAGATGGATATTAAGTAGAATATGCTAAAAGGGACCCTAGATATGATGAAATAAATGGGAGACACTGTAGAAGATTTATGAACCAGTTGTTTATGTTTCCCAGTTTCTAAAGACACTATACCTATACGGTCCTTTGTGGTTTTGTCATATGTTGTAATAAGTGTGCTTCAATTTTGAAGTATTAACAATGTATGTAAATTATGGGTCGTTATAGTTGGTATCAGAGGAAAGGTATAGTCAAACTTTGGAAACTAGGATGTGAAAGCCTTAGTAAGAACCCTAAGGATAAGTCTAAGCATAGAACACAATCTTAGTGTTTTAGAAATGGACATGAATAACCTAAGATAAGACCTTAAGCGTGAAAATTTTATTCTTGAATTATGTGGTTTTCCTATTATAATTAGTGTTGCTCACACTATTCTTCTTGGTTTTAGTCAATGGCTGGAACCCGAAGGAACCGTGTTAATGTGGAATGCGATGGGAAATGCAATGATTGTCCCCCCGAGCAACCAAACGATATGGGATATGGAATGAAAAATCTTATAGCCATGCTCACACAACTTTCTCAAGCTATGAATCATGCAGGACTTCAAAACGAGAAAAGGAAGGAGCAACATTCTGTTGAATCCTTCATGAGGCAGCGTCCACATTCTTTCAGCGGGTCTACTGATCCATTAGTTGCTGAACAATGTATTAGTACTACTGAAAATATATTTTCAGTTCTTCAATGTTCTTAACATGATAAAGTCATCCTAGCAGTGTATCGTTTGGAAGGAGATGATGATCAATGGTGGAATCTTATTTAGAATACGAGGCAAAGGGATGAAATTGAGTCCATGGAATGGGACGAGTTCAAGAACTTATTTTTCAATAAGTACTTCCCTCGTATTCTCCGAACAAAGATGGAGAAAGAGTTTCTTGAACTAAAGCAAAAGGATGATGAATCTGTTGGTACCTATGAAGAAAATTTTACAAGACTTGCAAGGTACGCTTATGGTATTATTATCCAACCTGAGAGTAAGATCGATCGATTCTTTAGTGGCTTAAAACCAAGTCTTCGAAGGGCTTTAGCCATAAGGGACTTCAATAGCTATGAGGAAATCGTTCGATGTGCTCTCAAAGTCGAGATGGAGATTGGAGTCACCCATCAGTCATATGGGTTTGATAAGAAGAGGAAAATGGAATTCAAAGGGAAATCTAAAGAGCACACTGAAAATAAGATGAGCTTTCCCTTATGCTCAAAGTGTGGAAAGAAACATGGAGGGAGTTGTCTTAAAGGGACAAGTAAATGTTTCAAATGTGGAAAGGAAGGTCATCGGGCATTTGAATGCCGCGATGATGGGAAGAAGATGTCTAATGATGCAAACAAAGGAAGGGATACACAGAAAGAACCTACTACACTTCAATGTTTCAAGTGCAAGGAGATGGGGCATTATGCCAATCAATTCCCAAATCCAATGGTTGATGATGATGGTCGACGTCAACAAACACTTAAGGCTAAAGACAAAGGAAAGTCACATGCAATTTCTATCAGCGATGTGGAGTACGATAACAAAGTGGTGAAAGGTACACTTACCATCCACTCTAAAGTAGCAAATGTTTTATTTGATTCTGGATCCACCCACTCTTTTATTTCTGAAGAATTTTCTAAGGGTATCACCGTATTACCTCAACAATTAGATGTTGAGTTAGCTGTGACAACACCTAATGGCACATCAATCACATCAAAAGTTTATAATTCTTCTCCGATCGAAGTTTGTGGGAAAGTGCTTCCTGCAAATCTTGTGATCCTTACTATAGTGGAATTTGATGTGATTCTTAGCATGGATTGGCTTTCTTTATATGGAGCTCATATCAATTTCCAAAGAAGGGAAGTCACATTTCATATTCCAGATCAATCTATGATCGTCTGTCAATGCAAGGATGAACATAACCTTCCAGTGGAAATTTCTTCCATTTTATGGGTATTGATTCCACTAAATGAAGGTTATTTATCTCAAATGGTTGGTGAGAAACTCGCGATTAAGAATATGCCCATCGTACGGGAGTTTGATGATGTCTTTCCGGAGGAATTACCGGGTCTTCCACCAAATCGTGAAGTTGAGTTTTCAATAGAACTCGTACCGGGTGCTTTGCCTATTTCAAAGACACCTTATAGAATGGCCCCAATTGAGTTGCAGGAATTGAAGAAGCAACTCCAAGAGAATCTTGATAAGGGATTCATACGCCCTAGTGCGTCACCTTGGGGAGCACCTGTTCTATTTGTTAAGAAGAAAGATGGATCAATGATACTCTGCATTGATTATCGAGAACTTAACAAGATCACTATCAAGAACAAATATCCTCTCCCATGCATTGATGACTTATTTGACCAACTACGTGGAGCTCAATACTCTTCCAAGATTGATCTTCATTCAGGGTTTCATCAATTAAGGGTCAAAAGGGAGGATATACCAAAGACGGCTTTCCGTACAAGGTATGGACACTATGAATTTATAGTGATGCCATTTGGTCTTACTAATGCCCCTGCTATCTTCATGAATCTGATGAATAGAGTCTTTAGAGACTATCTTGATCAATTTGTGGTAGTCTTTATAGACGATATTCTTGTCTATTCAAAGAGAAAGGAAGAGCATGAAGATCACTTGAGAATTATATTGAAGACCCTGAGAAAGGAGAAGCTTTATGCCAAATTTACCAAGTGTGAATTTTGGCTTCAAAAAGTTGCATTTTTGGGTCACATAATCTCAAAAGAGGGGATATCTATGGATCCAGCAAAAACAGAGGTTATCGAAAGATGGTCGAGACCAACAACAGTAACTGAGATCCTAAGTTATCTTGGTTTGGCTGGATATTATCGACGTTTTGTAAAAGATTTTTCACGATTATCTAATCCACTCACCATGTTGACTCGGAAAGGAGTTAAGTTTTTTTGGACAGAGGAATGTGAAGATAATTTCAAGGAGTTGAAAATAAGGTTATCCAGTGCACCTGTGCTCACACTGCCTTGTAGTGGAGAAAGGTTTGTGATCTACAGTGATGCATCCAAGAAGGGATTAGGGTGTGTTCTTATGCAAAATGATATGGTGATAGCTTATGCCTCACGACAGTTGAAAATACATGAGCAAAATTACCCAACAAATGATTTGGAGTTAGCTGCGGTAATCTTTGCATTAAAGATTTGGAGGCATTACCTTTATGGTGAAAGGTGTGATATTTATGCTGATCATAAAAGTTTAAAGTATATTTTCACACAAAAGGAGCTGAATATGTGTCAAAGAAGATGGTTGGAGCTGATTAAGGATTATGACTGTTCAATCCATTACCACCCTGGGAAAGCAAACAAGGTGGCAGATGCATTAAGTCGACAAGACCATGCTAGTTTATCCATGATAAGGATCACAAAAGATCCAATATTTATGGATTTACAAAGGATGGATCTTGGAATTATAATGGAAGAGGAAAAATATTATCTTTCTCAAATGAATGTTCAACCATCTATACATGTGAAGATTAAAGAGGCACAAAAAGAAGATGTCGAGTTACAAAAGAAGGTGAGAAATGTTCCTGAATTCAACCTTGATTGTGATGGGATAATAAAGTTCAGGAATCAGGTTTGTGTTCCTCCCATCCCCGAGTTAAAGAAGGAGCTGCTGGATGAGGCTCATAGTTCTTCATTCTCTATTCATCCTGGAAGCACGAAGATGTATAGGGATCTGAAAGAGTACTTCTGGTGGGATGGCATGAAAAGAGATGTTGCTGAATATGTCTCTCGATGCTTGGTTTGTCAACAAGTTAAAGCTGAGAGACAGAAGTCTATGGGGATGTTACAACCATTACCCATACCCGAATGGAAATGGGAAAACATTACTATGGACTTTGTCACAGTACTTCCTGAAAAATCCAAAGGCAATAATGCTATCTGGGTCATAGTTGATCGTCTTACAAAGTCTGCACACTTCATTTCTATTAGAGAGGATTTCTCTCTGGATCAGCTTGCCAGGATATATGTAAAGGAAGTGGTAAGATTGCATGGAGTACCAATTTCTATTATATCTGATCGGGATCCGAGATTTACCTCGAAGTTCTGGCGAAGTCTTTAGCATACTCTGGATACAGAGTTGAGTTTCAGCACTGCTTATCATCCTTTGACAGACGGTCAGTCTGAGAGAACAATTCAAACCCTAGAAGATATGTTGAGAGCTTGCTCTATGGATTTCAAAGGAGGTTGGGATCAACACCTACCTTTGGTGGAATTTTCTTATAATAATAGCTTTCACTCCAGTATTAAGATGGCTCCTTATGATGCTCTCTATGGAAAGAAATGCAGGACTCCAACTTGCTAGGATGAAGTTGGGGAAAGAAAGCTATTAGGACCTGATCTCGTTGATGAAATGGCAGAAAAGG
This sequence comes from Viscum album, assembly GCA_963277665.1. Classification (NCBI taxonomy): domain Eukaryota; kingdom Viridiplantae; phylum Streptophyta; class Magnoliopsida; order Santalales; family Viscaceae; genus Viscum; species Viscum album. The sequence goes on from OY728167.1 coordinate 840,810,587, forward strand.
TCAGATCTATTCAACAACACATAAGAGCAGCTCAGAGTCAACAAAAAAGTTATGCCGACAACCGAAAAAAAGACCTAGATTTTGAAGTGGGTGATAATGTGTTCTTAGGAATATCTTCCTGGAAGAGGGTTATGAGATTTGGAAAGAAGGGGAAGTTGAGCCCTAGATATATCAGTCCTTTTGAAATACTAGATCGTGTTGGAAAGGTAGCTTACCGATTGGCGCTTTCACCGAATATCTCTCAAGTTCACGATGTGTTCCATGTATCTCTCCTGAGAAAGTACATGCCTGATCCTTCACATGTACTCAGCTCAAAAGTTGTACCACTGGAGCAAGATCTTTCTTATGAAGAACAACCGATAGAGATTCTGGATCGTAGCGAAAAAGTCCTACGAAACAAGACCACTCGATTGGTGAATGTTTTATGGAGGAACCACCAACTTGAAGAAGCTACATGGGAGCTTGAGGATATGATGAGGGAAAAGTATCCTCATCTGTTTGTTACAAAGTGACGAATTTCGAGGGCGAAATTATTTTTAAGGGGGGTAGAATGTAACACCCGAGATTTTTATGAGTAATATTTTGTTTTTATGTTATATATATATATCATCAAAGGAATCTTTCACTACACACTAGCTTGACTTACTTTACACGCAATCGCGACCTTCCTCGATATCTTGCGTTGTACGCAATACCGAGTTTCACTAAACAACGATATGCTATTAAAATATCATTAAAACTAGCCGTTATGAATAGTAATAACCACTTTTTGAAATTTTATAAATTTTATTTTTCAAAATGGACTTCATTTTTGGATTCGGAATATCAAAATTATCCTAGGGTGAAATTTTGGTATTTTTCTGAAAACTTTCAATTTTTGATGAATAGTGAAACCACTAAGTGGTAGGTTAAAAACTGAATTTTGCATAAAACGTAATTTTACCGCTTCTGTGAATGGAATTTAGAAAATCCGACAGAAAGGGTTGATATCAGTAAGTAAAATGTGGTTCAATGAGATAAAAATAATTTTTTGGTGAATAGTAACTTTTTACTTTTTTTACCGCGATTAATAGTAAATAGGGTAACTAAGGGTAAATATGATATTACTATTACCCTAACACATGTCATAATTCTATTGGATAAGTGTAATTCGACCAAAAACAACCTTATTAATATAATATGACCATTTACGTCAACTTGGATTAGATTATGACATTTAATATTATTTTATTTAATGAATAGTTAAAATAGTTAAAATCAAAGTTTAATAACTAAAACATTTTTAATATGGGGTGATACATAAGATAAATTCGACTATAAATATTCATTAGAAAGATAAAGAGATTTACTACATAATGATATTTTATTTATAATTTTTAGACTTTAAATAAATTAATTTATTTATGACACAACGATGATGGAGTAATTACCCTTTTAAGAAAATGTTAACATAATTGATGTTATAAATGCTCAAATAAATGTAATTTCAGACTATTTATGAATTACACTAATTTTATAGGTTACTATGATATATTAGTGTTTATTTAATCAACTTGGTTCGAACATATAATTCTGTTATGACATTCACAAAAATCATATATCAAATAGTGACAAAATTGACACAAAATAGTTTTTAAATCAAATATTATATTATTAATTGTTATTTTATTCCTAAAAATCTAAGGTTCTGCCAAATGACTTAGATAAGGATATATATATATTAATAATAAACAACTTGGGGTTCGTTTGGTATGTTATAGTAAGTGTATTAACCATATAGTGTAAGAAAACAAAAAGTCACAGTAAAAGTTAAATTATTTAACTTAGAGTTAAATCTAATTGATAAGGTTCAAATAATAACCTAAACTTGTCTAAATCCTATTGGTTGATAGTATTTCGACCCATACCCACTTTACCTTCGAAATAAGACCCTTTGGAACCATTATAAACCGATTTTGACTTTAATATAAAATAATATTTTGAGATATTCTTAAGGTGACCCTCTTCTCCCTTATAAAAGGGAACCTCTTCCCCCTCCTCCTCACACCAATTTGAGCACTCAATCTCGGCCAAACCCTGAAAAAATCCCTTCTCCACTTCCCTAGAATAATCCTAGAGGTCCTGGTCTTCTTCAAAGACCAATCTTAGTTCCCTAAGTGGAGGATTCAAAGAGGCGTTTCAAAGAAGAGGTAATATCCATTACCGATCTTTTCAATTTCTTTCTTCTTCAACTTCTTCTTCTTTAGTTGTTTCATGATAAAGTAATAATATCAGTATTAATTACATACTGATATTTTATTATAAATATGAAAAAACCCTAATTCACCTTCTATCCATCCTACGGAAAAATGAAATCACCGTGCGTGCGTACATACGGAATACCGTCTCCACGCCGTGGTGTAATCTATTTTCCACCATCACCATACAAGGATGGGTATAATGGTGTAATGAGTAACTATATATGATTATTATAAAGTGATATTGATACTGAAATAGTATAAATTCACTTAAATACAATTCCACTATCATGGGAACAATATCATCGCTCGTGCATACGTACGGAATACCGTCTCCACGATGTGATGCGACTCGTTCTACATGATCATCATTACATAGTAATTATATAAATTAATTGAATGAATAAATATGATATATGTAACACTAATACCATTCTGGATATAAGGTATCTATAACCTTAAAAGAAGAATAAGAATTTATTCGGCAAAACACGGATAAGAACAAAAGGCAATAAAGACCCGAGTAACAAGTAACAATGAAATATTACTAATAAGAAGCTAAGAATATGACCATATATGATATCATATCAATATGTATGATTCTGGAATAAGTGAATAAAATTATTTAAACCATTATACAGGAGCTTCGGACACGTACAAAGAAAATCGGACCTAAGGTAAGGGAAATGTCACAATCTCATTTTTATCCGAGATTGTTTATACTTTGGTATTTACTGGGGTGTATTTTATCATCCACATCCATGTTCCCTCAATATGTAATATTATTTCCATCCTTCTAAAATATTTTATATCCAATTTTACCCTTCGGTATGTTTTTTTAAAAGATATGAAAGGAATCTTTTGTCGTTTTTCGTACGAGGTACTTTTTGACTTTTCCGACAAAAGTACAAAGAATGTTTTTTTTAAATTATACGGCAAGAATGGATTTTTAAAAAATTATTTCCAAGAATATTCCTTTATAAGTTTTCAAGTTTATTTTTAATCAACTTCTTTTAGTTTATAATTGTATGACATGTTAAGAAAAGAAAAGTGTTTTTGAAGTAGAAAGGATATTTTCCTCAAGAATGGAGTTCAAATGTTTTATCAAAATTATTTTCCATCTAAGATAATATAGGGTTCTGTTTTTATCCCTATTATTACATTTATTTGATTATGTTTTGAGGGAATTATTTTTATGAAGTCATTTACCTTATATGATTTGTTTTATGATGTCATGATGTTTCAAGAATCCCATTTCTGTTACATGTGTTATGCGATGATGTATGATTTATGATTATGTGGAACACATAAGAAAGGATTCATTATAAGATGGGTGGGACCTATATCTCCCTCCAATGCATTGGGTAAAGATTTATATCTCTTGAGATAGACATGGCTGGAACGGAAGGTTATTTCGGTTCAGTGATACAGGACTGAAACGAGGAGTGAACTCGGTTCAGAAATGGACTTTGTCTGCTAAGATAGTCTTGGAAATGAGTCATGACTAACAAGAAATGATTTTCCATGATTATGTGTGCATGACACAAAGTTTCAAGTTTTATGTTATGATTATGGGGATCTCATTTTCACTTCTATGATTTATTCCATGTTAAGATATTATGATCTCTTTTGCAGGTTATGATTTTCATGAAGATATGATATGATTTTTATTTCCTTTATTTGCCCTTGCTGAGCATTTGAGCTCACCCTTTTTTTGTATGTTTTCTTTTCCCCAGGTCAGGAAGATGGATATTAAGTAGAATATGCTAAAAGGGACCCTAGATATGATGAAATAAATGGGAGACACTGTAGAAGATTTATGAACCAGTTGTTTATGTTTCCCAGTTTCTAAAGACACTATACCTATACGGCCCTTTGTGGTTTTGTCATATGTTGTAATAAGTGTGCTTCAATTTTGAAGTATTAAAAATGTATGTAAAGTATGGGTCGTTATATTCCTCATCACTGGCCTCTTTCTGAGGCACAACTGGAATAGTCTCTTCCAGCATATACAATTTCCTTTCGTGGCGAAGGATGACGCGTAAACCCCTCTGCCACTCTTGGAAATTGGTGCCAGTGAGAAGGGTTTCCTCCTCGAGTATGGTTCGCAATGATATTTTTGAAGTCATTTTCTTTTCATTTCTACAAATTAAGATGAGGAAAGGTTTAGTACATTATTACAAAACTGAGACAAATAAATAAATTAATACTTATTAGTCTCCCACTATTTTATCAAAATCCAATATCCCTCACCATTGATTTCAGAATATTTTGTTGCCCGAATATTCTAGTGGAAAGGATCCATGTTGCCCTTCGCATTACCCCAACTAGGGTTGGTCAAGAAACTTGAAGTGTTTTAGGTAGGCATCCCAAACTCCAACTTCATTAACTCGCATCTCCTTGATCCGCTGAGTGGACTCCCCAATCCTGAAATCCTTTTATTTTGGATTTACTCAACCTTTGCCTCTTGGTCACACCAAGTCCTCCTGTGGCAGTCAACCTTTTATGCGAACCAAGTCAAGTCAACCCAAAACCTTGAATTAGAATTCCCCAACAATTGAAATCACCCCAACTAGGGTTGGCCACAAACTTTTAACTATGGTTTGATTCTAACCGAGATTATGGAAGGCTATACCGACTTAATATTTCTTTTGAGGGATTTTATCCTTATATGTAAATTTCCATTTTATTATATTTGATTACATGCTTGTTAATAATAAGTGGGATATACTTAAGTGATTAACCATGTCTAAGATAATATTTAGGTATAAGCCAGTTTTATTTTAGTTCCATCTTTCATGCTCGTTTAATTCATTAATTGTGTGATCGTGACAACACACCCACAATAAATAAACCATGCAACAGACAGAAATAAAATAAATGGTATGATCATGATATTTTTCTATTGGTTAGTTTATCTAGAGGTTGATAAACAATCCCAAGACCTAGGGTAGAAACACCTTGAACCTTTCGTGTTCGTGTTTACAGCTTTCCACCTGTCCACATTTGTATCTCCTTGGATTGGTTTCACCTTGGCTCTTGACTTGAGCCGCCTCCACTAGCTTGTGATCTCCATCCATTACATATGCATTTATCTCACATGCAGGTGAGGGGTAAAATGGGGTTTTACATAAAAGAATCCTTGGGTGCGCAGACCCTACATATTAATAGGGAGATGGCTCGCAGGCCAACAAATTTAATTTAAATAAATAAATTAAAAGAAACCATTCAAATAAAAAGGTCTCGGTCTAGCTCATGATAATCCATACATGAAATGATATTTACGCATAAATAAAACTAGCATTCAATTCTTCAATCGTTCTTGTTTAAGATAAATCACGCTTGAATTAATTAATTATCTTTAATTAATCAATCCATTTATCTTAAACTCTTTTTTTTGAACTTTCTTTAGATTATCATCCATCATAATTTAAAACAAATAAATTCATTTAAAATTATCCTTGTACATAACTTGTACCTTGGAGGCAACCTGGTGAATTCTTGTTCATTACGCAGATGTTAAATTAAACACATATATATAAAACACCTATCACGTATTGTGCCTTAGCTTTTTGCATGCACCATGGTACACGTCTCAAGGGTTTGTATAATATAATGATAAATTTTAATAAATCTGTGTAATTTCTGTGAGTACACGACATGTAGTTTTCTTCACCGTCCATCTGAAGTACACGCCTGGGGACATGGTGTATTAATATACTTCGGAAATTTTTGGAGTACACGATGTGTTCTGTGGGACACACGCCGTGTAGTTTCCGCGTTACACGGTTTCCAGCCGGGCAAGCCATGTATGGGGTACATGGCCCAACCCTAACCTGAAGGGACTACATGCCGTGTTCATTAGACCACACTGTGTGTAATCTAGAAATTGTGTGCCACCTGTTTTTGGTCAACACACGGTGTCTTAAATTCTTAGAAAGAATCCAATACACGGCCTAATTTGGCGGATCAGTCAATGCATTGAACCTAGACTACATGACGTTTAATTCTGAATACAAGCCGTGTATTCTGGTGTTGTACGACCAGAAATGTTTGGCTCCCCTGGATGAGTTCCTTTATTTTATTTTAATCAAAATTAAAAGAAAAATTCGTTTTCGTTGAGGTGAACTAGGAACGAGGGAGGAGGAACAGATCTCGAGATTCCGATTTCCAGAACGATTAAACATGAATTGAAATAACTAATTTATTAAATGCGTAAATCACCAATGAAAAACTAAATAATTATAATCAACAATATGACCGCCTTGATACCACTTGTAGGTTCCGGGCGCAGGAGAAGCGCGTTGGTGGGTTTCCCAACATTAATTTTAGCGTTAAACAACGTTCAATCCAAGATCCGTCACGATATAAAACACCGGATCTTCAGAATGGAATGAAGAACTAAAAAGAAAAGAAGAGTCCCAGAACCATTGAGATAGGATCATCATATGTTGGTTATAATTAATTTAATTAATTCACAAGAATTACCTCAGTGGAATTCTTTCATCGTCGATGTCTCCGGTCACGATCCTGTGATCCGTTGTTGCATCATAGAATCCAAGTATAGGATTCCTCTAGCGGTGATCCAAACGTGCTCCACGTATCTCTGGACATCACCGAAGGGATCTCTGGGTGCTAGCGCGGAAGAAACTTCACTTGCGATGTCTGCCTTCGACCTCCTTGATCTGGTGGAGGATCTCGCTCTCGTAACTTGAGGGTGTTCTTGGTGGAAGGGGAATTCTCTCTTGGCTTGAGAGTATTTCCAAATCCATTGTGCACAACAATGGCTCAGGAAAAGTGTTGGGGTTGTGAGGGTATTTATAATCGGGTTGGAGGTTAATAGAGTTATGACAATAAATAAATGCGTTACGTGTTTTATTTATTTCATTAACTCTTATTGAAACCCCATGTTGAATTATTAATTCCTTGACATGCGCCCACACTGATTATAATTAATATCATTTAATAAAACAATATTATATCCTCAAAATCCCGACTGGAAAATTACATGGCGTGTAATAATTAATACATGGCGTGTACTTGTTTTCCATAAAACTACACAACGTGTATATTTAATATACACGGCGTGTAATTTTATTTTCCATTTTTCTCCACCACATTTATTAGACCTTGAGTAATGGCTATTTATTTATTAAGTAAATGTAACTGCATTACACGCTAATAAATATATTATTTTTCCCAAAATATATTCTCTCGAATAACTAGTGTTGAAATAAATTCGATCAGGCATCCTTAAATAATTATTAAACCACAGTCGGGAATAATATTTATTTAACTTGTTAAATTAATATTTAACTGAGATACATGGACACACTTAGTGTGTGACCCTCTAGGCCTCTTTCTAAGTGGAATTAGGCGAAGCCTGCCTAAATTCCAAGGTTAGCATCTAAAAACACGCCAAGACACCCATAGAGAAAGAAGTTAATGTCGCAATGACGTGTCACCTCCTACGAATGCTTACCGTGCAATATAATCCCTTTTTCTCGATATCTCTAATCAAGCGGGTTGCATGCTAGTGCCATCAACCCATGTGCTCGATTATTCTTTCTTTGAATTCCCGGAATTGAACTTGCCCATACCTTACCATGGCCATGGATTTATTTATGCTATATCAATTCCATCAAAGGGCCTAAGATATCTACTTCTGTTATGGAACAGAAGGGACAAATCCTTTCTCGCATTATCTATTAATGCAGTATTACTCATGATGCACCCAACATATCCTACCTCAATATGAACAATGTGTCGTCACAGTCTTCATCAATACATCTAAGTGCGCGATTTGTAATACCCATTAATAATATTCTTAAAGTCGAAGGACCGATACACACGTCTGCAGATTGGAACATCCAATGAAACTATGAAATGTGGATTTCCTATTGGTGGGTCTTGTAATCATAATATCCTTCTCGATATTACCAAGGGCGCACACCATGAGAAGGTGCCTCAATGTTTTGTGAGTCCTCACCCCTAATGACCTGTATTATTTTTGTCCCTTAAATAATATCATCCGGCCATAGAACATATATTCAAGAACAGTGTTATAGCACTTCTGGGTTCTCATCATAGCTGGGATCTGGTATGACCCTTTAATGAAACAGCTGTCCTTAGGACATTATCACATGCATTGTCACGCAGAAGAACAATCAAGATGTGATAAGGCTTTTATTAATGAATAAAGTAAAAAGTAGTTGGTTCTAGACCACCAACTCCAACATTTCTTACATAATCCTAGGATAATTCTAGAATCCAAACTTCATTCACACCCATAATAGTGTTTTTTATCTAAATCATCGTCCCAAGGACTAGAAACTTGAATATACCAGCCTTATAGGCTTTAAAAATATGTTTTGACCATGTCCAAAAGGCGTTTTTTGGTTTCAATCCTTCTAATTTGAAGTAAATGTTTAAACACACTTGACACAATGATCCCCATATTAAGATTGTTACAATCATCATTTACTAATAATGGAAACTCATCCAATGGAAGACACTACGTTGACCACCAAGAATGGGTTAAAAATGTGTCCAACACACTTTTACTAGACCCCAAGTAGAAAAAGAGGAAAACCAATCACCTAAAAGCATGCTAGATCAAATTTATTCTAGACATACACCTAACACTCTTTGAAGCCACGCTCATGAACATCATTAGCATCAGTCATAGAATCCGAAACTAAATTGATCGGTAGTGTTATGACACATGATCCCTTTGCAATGTCTTACCCCAACATAAAGATAACTCAAACTTCCTCTATTTTCAAGGTCACTCTACTCCAAAGATAACCAGAGAACATAGTGTAATAGCTCAAGGATTTAAGGATTTCTACAAAAAAAATTCAGTTCACTACACCATTTTAACAACTTAATGATTTATAATTGATCAATTTAGCTAAAAACATTCACAAATTAAGCAATTTATCTGATAAATTCCATTTAACCATTTTATTCATCCATTAAGATCTCACAATTGACCTTAGTGAAAGGAAATGTTTATTACAAGCTATAGAGGAAAACACCATTTAGGTTGTAATTGCAATTTTAATTAACCAATGCCTTGTATAAGTACATCTCATAATCATATAATGGACCATTATTAATTAAATGGGATTAGATCAGTAAAATGTCATCATACATTTATATGTAACCCGTATAAGTGGTTGTTGGAACTATAAACAACCATCTCACATAGCATGGAAAGACCCCCATGGGGTAGAGCTCTAAAACATAAATGGTAAAGGTGACCTATGAGGGTCCCCATAATACTATCTTGGGTCCATCCACTACTGGAAATAGTATATTTCCCAACGGTTTAGAACCGTTGGGATAGGCTGCAGAACCATTGGTATATCTTATACCAACGGTTCTGCCAACCATAGGGAAGTAAGCCATTGGGAAAAAGTTTTCCCAATGGTTTAGGTAGAACCATTAGGATAGGTTAGTTACAGTAACCTATCCCAATGGTTTGGTTGAACCGTTGGTATAAGTTTTCCAACGGTTCAACCAAACTGTTGGTAAAAACCTCTTCTAGGAACCTTTTCCAAAGGTTTACAAAACTGTTGGGAAAGGGTTTTTACCAACGTTTCTCTAAGAACCATTGGTAAAAACATCCTACAAATTGTATGCCAATGGTTTGAAACTGTTGGCATAGGCTATGCTGTGCAAATTACACAGCAGCCTCCAATTTGCACAGAAGGGTCTACAATCCCATTCCTACATGCTGTAATTCTGTCCATTGTGCTATAATTCTCCATTCCCTCTCCTTTCCAATTATTTAACAAATAATGCATACACATTTACCATTGCACCCAAAAACTATAGACACCCAGAATTAAATCATAATTCATAATGTAATTATAAACATGCATAATTGATTTAGAATTCAATTTAAAACATAGATGACAATTATATGTCGAAACCAGAATTAAATTCATAATTGAGTACATACATAATTTAATTATCAATTATCAATAAAATACATAAAAACTGAATAAGTAATTATATGTGTTATACACAATTAAGAATACATACAAGTGGTTTTTACTAAAAATGATGTCCATTTTAAACATTATACATACACTTGGAGTGATACCGGCCAAAACGTGTCTCGGATTGAGGCGGGGTTGACTCGTACACGTAACCATGGATTGTTTTACTAAAGTATCAACATATTTCGAAAGCATTTGGTCAATTTTCCGTATGCTAGTTGTACTTTTCACTTAAAATGTTTTCCATTTCAAATAAAACTGAGGCACTTCGAGTTGTGACAACCACACTGCGCCTCGGATTTTGGCAGGGTTGATGCATAAACATCACATATAACCCATGGATCGTTTTCCTAAAGTTTCAATGGAATCCGAATTCGTTTGGTCAGTTTACCATATATCAGTTGATGTTTTCACTCAAAATGATGTCCATTTTAAACAAAAGAGAGACACTTTGAGTGGTTCTGGCCACAACGCACCTTGGATTGAAAGGGGGTTGACTTTTACATGTCAAATATGACCCATGTATCATTTTAATAAAGCATCAACACATTCAGAAATCATTTGGTCAGTTTTCAGTATGTCAGTTGTTGTTTTCACTTAAAATGTTGTTCATTTAAAAAAAATGAGACACTATGAGTGGTTTCGATCACACCATGCCTCAGATTAAGGAAAGGTTGACTCATAAATGTCACATATTACCCATTAATCATTGTTCAAAACATTCAACACATTCTGAATGCGTTTGGTTGGTTTTCCGTATTGCAGTAGTTGTTTTCAATTAAAATGTTGTCCATTTCAAATAAATGTGAGACACTTTGAGTGGTTTCGGCCACATCAGGCTCGGATTAAGTCGGGGTTGACTTGTACATGTCACATATAACCCATGGATAGTTTTTCTAAAGTTCAAATGGAATTCGATTGCATCTGGTCGGTTTTCCGTATGTCATTTATTGTTTTCACTTAAAATGAAGTCCATTTTAAACTAAAGAGAGACACTTTGAGTGGTGCCGGCCACACCACACCTCGGATTGAGGCAGGGTTGACTTGTGCACGTCATATATGACCCATGGATCATTGTGGTAATGTTTCAACACAATCAGAATCCTTTTGGTCGGTTTTCTGTATGTCAGTTGATGTTTTCACTTAAAATGAAGTACATTTTAATCTAAAGAGAGGCACTTTGAGTGGTGCTGGCCACACAACGCCTCGGATTGAGGCACGGTTGACTCGTGCATGTCATATATGACCCATGGATCGTTGTGCTAAAGTATCAACACAATCAGAATCTATTTGGTCAGTTTTCCGTATGTACCTAAAATTTTGTCCATTTTAAACAAAAGAGAGACACTTACAGTGATCTCGGCCACAGTGCGACTCATATTAAGGCAGGGTTGACTCATACCCGTCACATATGACTCATTGATCGGTGTTCTAAACTTTCAACACATTCTGAATGTGTTTGGTCGGTTTTTCATATGCCAGTAGTTGTTTTCAATTAAAATGTTGTCCACTTCAAATAAATTTGACACACTTTGAGTGGTGTCAACCACACCAGGCCTCAGATTGAGGCGGGGTTGAGTTGTACATGTCACATATGACCCATTGATTTTTTTTCTAAAGTTTCAATGGAATCTGAATGCATTTGGTTAGTTTTCCGTATGTCAATTATTGTTTTCACTTAAAATGAAGCCTATTTTAAACGAAAGAGAGACAATTTGAGTGGTTCCGGCCACACCGTACCTCATATTAAGGCGAGGTTGACTCTTACACGTCACAAATGACCCATGTAAAATTGTAATATTTCAATAGAATATGAATGTGTTTGGTCTGTTTTCAGTATGTCAGTTGCTGTTTTCACTTAAAATGAAGTCCATTTTAAAATAAAGAGAGACACTTTGAGTGGTGACGGCCACACCGTGCCTCAGATTGAGGCGGAGTTGACTTGTGCACGTCATATATGACCCATGGATATTTTTTCTAAATTATCAACACAATCAGAATCCATTTGGTTGATTTTCCATATGTACTTAAAATGTTGTCCATTTTAAACAAAAGAGAGAAACTTAGAGTCATCCCGACCACAATGTGACTCCTATTGAGGCTTGGTTGACTCGAACACGTCAAATATGACCCATATATTATTTTACTAATGTTTCACAGAATCCAAATGCGTTTGGTCGGTTTACCGTATGGCAGTTCTTGTTTTCAATTAAAATGAAATCCCTTTTAAACTATAGAGAGACACTTCTAGTGGTGCCGGCCTCTCCCAGCCTCGTATTGAGGCTGGGTTGATATTTACACGTCACATATGACCCATGGATCGTTTTCCTAAAGTTTCAACTAAATCCGAATGCGTTTATTCAGTTTTCCGTATGTCAATTGTTGTTTTCATTTAAAATGTTGTCTATTTCAAATAAACCTGAGACACATTGAGTGGTTCTAGCCAGACCTGGCCTTGGATTGAGGTGGGGTTGACTGTTACTCATCACAAAGGACTCATGTAACGTTTTCCTAAAGTTTCAACAGAATATTAATGCGTTTTGTCGGTTTTCTGTATGTTAGTTGTTCTTTTCAATTATAGTGAAGTCCATTTTAAACTATAGAGAGACACATCGATTGGTGGCAGCCACACCAGGCCTCTGATTGAGGCCGGTTTGACTCATACATGTCACATATGACCCATTGATCATTGTACTAATGGTTCAATAGAGTCCGAATGTGTTTGGTTGGTTTTCCATATGTCAGTTGTAGTTTTCACTTAAAATGAAGTCCATTTTAAACTAAAGAGAGAAACTTTGAGTGGTGCCAGCCACACCGTGCCTCAGATTGAGGCAGGGTTGACTCTTGCACGTTATATATGAACCATGGATCGTTTTTCTAAAGTATCAACACAATCAGAATCCGTTTGGCTGGTTTTCCGTATGTCAGTTGTTGTTTTCACTTAAAATGAAGTCCATTTTAATCTAAAGAGAGACACTATGAGTGGTGCCGGCAACACCGTGCCTTGGATTGAGATAGGTTTGACTCTTTCATGTCATATATGACCCATGTATCTTTGCGCTAAAGTATCAACACAATCAGATTCTATTTGGTCGGTTTTCCATATGTACTTAAAATGTTGTCCATTTTAAACAAAAGAGAGACACTTAGAGTGATACCGGCCACACTGCGACTCGGATTGAAGTGGGGTTGACTCTTACACATAAAATATAACCCATGGATCATTTTCTTAATGTTTCAACAGAATCTGAATGCGTTTGGTTAGTTTTCCGTATGTCAGTTGTACATTTCACTTAAAATGTTGTCCATTTCAAATAAAACTGAGACACATAGAGTTGTGACAGCCACATTGTGCCTCATATTTAGGCGGGGTTGACACATAACCATCACATATGACCCATGGATTGTTTTACTAAAGCTTAAATGGAATCAGAATGCGTTTGGTCAGTTTACCGTATATCAGTTGTTGTTTTCACTCAAAATGATGTCCATTTTAAAGAAAATAAAGACATTTTGAGTGGTGTCAGCCACACCGCACCTTGGATTGAGGTGTAGTTGACTTTGACACGTCACATATGACCCATGGATCATTTTACTAAAGGTTCAACAGAATCCGAATGCGTTTGGTCGGTTTTCTGTATGTCAGTTGTTGTTTTCACTTTAAATGAAGTCCATTTTAAACTAAAGAGAGACCCTTTGAGAGGTTTCGACCACACCGTACCTTGAATTGAGGTGGGGTTGACTCATTCACATCATATATGACCCATTGATCATTTTTCTAAACTTTCAACACATTCCGAATGCGTTGTTCGGTGTTCTGTATGCCAATAGTTTTTTTCAATTAAAATGTTGTCCATTTCAAATAAATGCGAGACACTTTGAGTGGTGTCGGCCACACCAGGCCTCGGATTGAGGTGGGGTTGAATCTTACACGTCAAATATGAACCATGGATCGTTTTCCTAATGTTTAAAAGGAATTCGAATGCATTTGGTCAGTTTTCTGTATGTCATTTATTGTTTTCACTTAAAATGAAGTCCATTTTAAACTAAAGAGAGACACTTTGAGGGTTTCTGGCCACACCGCACCTCAAATTGAGGCGGGGTTGACTCTTACACGTCATATATGACCCATGGATCATTTTTATAAAGTATCAACACTATCAGAATCCGTTTGGTCAGTTTTTCGTATGTCAGTTGTTGTTTTCACTTAAAATGAAGTCCATTTTAAACTAAAGAGAGACACTTTGAGTGGTTCCGGACACACTACACCTCGAATTGATGTGGGGTTGACTCTTTCACATCATATATGACCCATGGATCGTTGTTCTAAAGTATCAACACAATTAGAGTCCATTTGGTCAGTTTTCCGTATGTCAGTTGGTGTTTTCACTTAAAATGAAGTCCTTTTTAAACTAAAGAGAGACATTTTGAGTGGTTCCGGTCACACCGCACCTCAGATTGAAATGGGTTTGACTCGTGTACGTCATATATGACCCATGGATCATTGTGCTAAAGTATCAACACAATCAGAATATGTTTGTTCAGTTTTCCATATGTACTTAAAATATTATCCATTTTAAACAAAAGCGAGACACTTAGAGTGATCCCTGCCACACTACGATTCGGATTGAGGCTCGGTTGACTCATACACGTCACATATGACCTATGGATCGTTTCCCTAAAGTTTCAACAGAATATGAATGTGTTTGGTTGGTTTACCGTATGTCAGTTGTTGTTTTCAATTAAAATGAAGTCCATTTTAAACTATAGAGATACACTTTGATTGGTTCCGGCCACTCTGCACCTCGGATTGAGACTGGGTTGACACTTACTTGTCACATATGACCCATGGATCATTTTCCTAAATTTTCAACTGAATCCTAATGCGTTTAGTTGTTTTTTCGTATGTCAGTTGTTGTTTTCATTTAAAATGTTGTCTATTTCAAATAATCTTGAGACACTTTGAGTGGTGCTAGCCACACCTGGCCTCGTGTTGATGCGGGGTTGACTTATACACGTCACAAATGGCTCATGGAATGTTTTCATAAAGTTTCAACAGAATATGAATGCATGTGGTGGGTTTTTTGTATGTCAGTTTTTGTTTTCAATTAAAATGAAGTACATTTTAAACTACAGAGAGACACTACGAGTGGTGCCGGCCACTCCACACCTCGGATTGAGGCTGGGTTGACTCTTACTGGTCAAAAATGACCCAAGTATCATTGTCCTAAAGTATCAACACAATCTGAATGCGTTTGGTCGTTTTTCCGTATGTCAGTTCTTGTTTTCAATTAAAATGAAGTCCATTTTAAACTATAGAGAGACACTTCGAGTGGTGCCGGCCACTCCGCACCTCGGATTGAGTCTGGGTTGACTCGTACACGTCAAAAATGACCCAAGGATAATTGTCATAAAGTATAAACATCCATAAAAACAAAAAATATATAAAAATAACTCAACTCTAATACTATGCTACGGGTCTAGATAAAACCAACAAGTAGAATAGATTAAACATTAAATCTCAGTAATATTTGTCAAAAATGTAATGGATCAACTTGTCCCACATCAGCATCACCATCATCAACATCAGCATCACCCTCGTCCTCATCCTCAGCCTACTCAACTCCCTCCTCCTCACCCTCGCCATCCGCCTCACCCTCCTCCTCACCCTCGCCATCCGCCTCACTCTCCTCCTCTCCCTCCTCTTCCGCATCAGACTCCACGCCATCATCATCATCAGGCTAGAAATCATTTTGACCACCACTATAAATGCCACCTGGTTCACTATATATAGAACGTATTGACGACATATATTCATCAATAGATGGGATGGCCTCTGGTGGAAGTGTTGGACGTAGAACTTCAATAAATTTCATAAATGCACTGTTTTCCCTAGAAGACTGTTCTACCATCTCTATGGCCCTTATTTCAGCCTATGCTACCTGTTCCCTAACTTATTGCAGCTTGGTGGCACTACAACTCGTACCTGAGGAGGGCCAATACCTCTTCGGGGCTATCCTAGCTCGGCAGCGTACTCTGCCAGGATGCTCCTTTCCCAACACATGATGTAAGTGATCAGTTGGCCCAAAATTGTCTGGTTCTTGGGCATCGAGGGCCTGTAAAGCAACCTATTAAAAATATAAATATATTATTAAGTTTCAAAATAGATATTAAAATATAAAATCGACAGATTAAAACTTACATTCTACTATTGAGTCGCTTCATTTACGACACTTCCATCCTTTTTTCTTCTACTCGAGCAAAATAGTTTTGCTCGAGGCACACGTCCTTCAATATTCTGTATTTGCCTCTACAATGACATGAAAACTAAAGTTACTTGAAAATTTTAGGAAACGATTAAATAATTGACAAAACAAAATAAAATGTAAGTCGTAAAGAAAACTTATAAACAACTGTCAAACCTGCTTCCTCTCATGATCTGACATCGTAGTACGTCCCAGTGTGTGGAGGTATTTTTTTGCATCAATGTTTTTTTTATTTTTTCCAGATGATTCCTAAATAAAATTCGATAATGCAAAAGATAGTATTAATACAAAAAATGAATGTTATTATTTAAATACCTCAAATGTAATTAA
The DNA here is from genome assembly GCA_963277665.1 of Viscum album. Lineage (NCBI taxonomy): Eukaryota > Viridiplantae > Streptophyta > Magnoliopsida > Santalales > Viscaceae > Viscum > Viscum album. The sequence continues at coordinate 840,827,429 of OY728167.1, forward strand.
TACCTTAAACCGGGTAGTGGTCCAATGAGAAATCATCTGACGGTACTACTCTATAGGACAATCATCCACGAATGGTACCGCCTCTAACTCAGCTCCAACTCTAGCACGCCAACCAATATACAACTCATGCTTGTAGGCTCTCTAAAGCTCACTTAAATCATTTAGACATTCCGATCGTGCACCCTCAACATCGGGAAAATTAAATCGAAGCTGACATCAAAACAATAATTCATATAAATACAAAAATAATTCATGGAATTAAATACAACAGATTTTTTACCCATATCTCTGCCCAATCTCTATCCTTGACCTCATGTGGAAAATGTCTCCACGATAGCGGGCTATCGGGAATGATGTCGGAGTATTTGGCAAGCGTCACCAAAAAACTCCGACATTGCTGCCCTGTTTTCTCAACAATTTGGTTGTCTTCATTGTAATCCACCATAACCTGCGTGTGGCGATTCCACACCGCACGCATGCGTGTACGCCCCCGCCCCCGCCCCCGCCTCCTATAAGTAGATGTATCATTCATGAAAGACAAACAAATATTTTATCAAAACATGTTATAATGAAAATAAATATTTCTATAAAAATTTGTTTGGGTTCTATAAATATACTTGCGCCAGTCTGATCGCTGATTACCGTTGGATCCACAGAAACTGATGGAACACCCTATGGTGGAACAAGAGTCGAAGACGATGGAATATAGATGCTCGGAGAGACAAAAGTAGAAGGAAAAGAAGATAAGACAGCTGTATGACCAGATTCTGACTGGGGAGTGGGAATCATCATGGGATATGAAAAAGATGGGCCAGAAGATGCAAAAGGTGGCGAAAAAATTGGAGGCCTAAATATCCCATGTGTCGATAATGACACACTGAGATCAGAATGTGGGAAGGATGACATGTTAGTGGGAGGGGCAGGGTCTAGTCTGGTACGCGAAGATGCTCATCCAACTTTAGTACGAACCCTCCTTATACCACCGGTATAAGTACTAGGACCAATACTAGGCTCCTCGTCGAATAACTGTCGACGTATAGGTGGATCCTACAAAAATGTTTACAAAAATATTAATCAGATGACATTATATAGTCTTTAAATATATATATTTGAAATAAAGTACTCATTGTAGGCCCTAATGGTGGAACGCCCATCTCCGCCATTCGACGATTATTCTCCATCGTTTTTTTCTTTCGTCTCTCTTGAATTGGCTGCATTTCCTTCTTTTGAAAACAAATATATAATTAATTAGAAAAAGGAAACTAATGTGTAATAAAGTACTCACTATAGGAACATGTTTAGCACTAATTATATTCCTTAATCATGAACCACCTCTATAGCTCCCAGTTTTCACCAATAAACATATAATATCCCCCATGATCACTGTATGACTTAACACCAATAGGTAAATATCTCAAAATATCTTTAAAACAACTCATTAATAGGATCAAAACGTAAATATAATCTTGAACCAACCATGGAATCTCTTTCACAACACATTACCACACACATTCTCACACACCAGTTATCTCATGTGTTACTAAATACCAAACATAGTCACATAACAAGTGTACTATAAAAAAATACATTACACAAGCCTTATTAAAAAAAATCCAATTTGAATAAAAAACTTTCCTCAAGATTAAATCATTTCTAAAATATCTTTCGAAATCAATTTTAAATAATAAAATCCCTTTGAGCATTTTTAACAAATATTTGGAGTATTCTCAAGGAAACCCCATCTGAAAAAGTCACATTAAATGCCCAATTTCCATGCCAAACCATTGAAAACAATTAACATGTGACAATCATCAACCACAAATAACTTAACTATAAATTAAAAAAACAGAAACCAAATGTGATATAGAATTAAATGTTAAGTTAGGGTAAATGAGATTAAATAGAGACAACATCATCATAAATGGTTCCAACATCATAAAATTTGATTAAAACCACCCATAATAGGAATGGGAATGCCTCATACACCTAATCACTAATAAAACAAACCAAATCTCCAATTAAAACATTAAATTTTGGGTTTCCACCTTCAATAAAAATTGATAAATATGTAAGATAATAGGAAAATGATCAATAAGACATTAAGATTTGGAATTATCCCATCTAACCTCATGGGAGAGTCTCACCAGATTTGATGGAGTTCACCTGGGGGCCGCGCGTGAGGGTTCTGAAAATCGGGGTACATGGGTTCTGGAAATTGGGGGAGAAATGCGATTGGAGGACCGACTGCCCGATTTGAGTATTTCTGGACAACTTTTCCCAACGGTTTTTAAAAACCGTTGGGAAAAGGATGCTTTCCCAATGGTTTGAACCAAACCATTAAGAAATCATTGTGAAAGTGAATATTTCCCAATGGAATTCTTAAACCGTTGGGAAATCATCATCCTTTCCCAACGGTTTCATCAAACTGTTGGGAAAGGGAGCATAATTGGTAGAATTACCAACAGTTTGATAAAACCGTTGGGAAATCATGCCAAAACTCACCTATACCAATGGTTCATTGGAACCGTTGGTATAATACCATTGGGAAAAACAAGATTCCCAGTAGTGATCTAAAAGAAACCAATAACAATTATTACATTCAATATTTAACATGCCCTTAATGGGTTTATCTCATAAACAGTATGCTAAAACTGACCTAGATTGGTCCAGTTATGAATTTAAGAGTGGTCATACGGGTCTTCATGGACAATTAATAGAGGAACCAGTCTTTAAAATTGAAAATAACAATTCATTTTGAAGATTCCATAAGAATTTCATTTCAATAGGTCACTATTAATGGTGTATAACACAATCCAGTCTGTGGATATAAAATAAAGTAGTGTGCAAGTATATCAATAAGAAATAAATAATTAAATGTAAGTGATTTGGGTCTGGGATTCTCAAAGGACACCTAGCCGGCCACACCTTCTTCGGTATAAACCAAAATACGTCGGAATACATATCACCATGTATATAGGTATGTATATGTACATATATACACTATATAACCCAAACATCTGTGAAAAATATAAGTGTCCCATATTATAAATAAGGAAACATGTTTAAACATTCTTGACGCGATGCTACCCACCTTAAGAGTGTTGTAGTCATCATTTACTAAGAATGGGAACTCATCCCATGGAACACACTCTATCCACCGACAAAAATGGGTTACAGATGTGTCCAATGAATTTTTACCAGACCCCAAGTATAAAAAGAGGAAAAATAGTCACCTAAAAGCATGATAGATCAAATTTACTCAAGACACACACATGGAACTCTCTCGATCTGCACTCATTCACATCATTATCATCGGGCATAAAAGCCCAAAATATATTTGTATCATCTTAGGTATTTATAGAATAATAATTTTTCTTATTTATTAATATTTATGAATTAGATGGTAATTTTTCCTTAAAGGGGTGCTATGTTCGATAGAATAATTGACATGGAACATTAGGTTTCCTCGAAATCTTATGTTACACACAAGATTAAGATATACCAAAAAATAATACATTATTAATATTATTAGTTTAAATAGTAGTTATCACTTAGCCATTATATTGGAATGAATGAATAAAACTAACTATATTATGTTTATAGATGTTTATTAATTTTTTTTACTTTCTTATAATATATTTTAGAGGCTCAAAATGAGAATAAGTCCAATTTTAAGAATAAAATACTCTAACATTTTTAAAAGTTAGTTTTACCGCCTTTTGATGGTGAACCCTTTTTAAATATTGTTTTTTTCACATTTATATGTTCTACTTGAAAAAAATAAACTTATTATTTATAAGTGGGACATCAAAATTTACATTGGTTGAATTTTTGGTATTTTTCTGATAAAAGTCATTTTTTATGAATAGTGAAAGTAATATTGCATTTTAATTCAAAACTACATATTTTTCTAATTTAATTATATAGTTAGATCATCCTTTTATTGGTTTTAAATAATGATAAAATAATGTTTTTATCATTTATTAAAATTTTGGTCATTAGAAGTAATTTCAAATTCTAAGTAATTTCACATTGAAATTAGGTATAAACGCATGTCAATCATTTGATGGTTTTTACTTGTAAACAAACACGTTTTCTCATTTTGACAAAGGGGATTAATTTTAAATAAATTATTGAAAATCTTGTGTTTTGAATTTGAAAAAATGAAATCCATATTTGTAATCATAAGGTACAAATTATGTAAATAGGTTCTTTTTATTTTTTGGACATTTTGAATAGTAACTTTAGTAATTATTTTAATTGTCATGGTTAAGGGAAAATCATGTAATTTTAGGTAAAAATAATATTATAATAATATAAAACTACCATAACACATGTACTAATCTAATTGGATAAGTGTATATCAACTATGAGAATCCTTGGGTTAATTTTAGGACCATTTAAGGCCACTTGGATGTGATTATTAAACTTATAAACATTTTATTTAAAATAAAGACAAAGTTGACATAATAATGTCTCACAAAACTAAAAAAATGTTAATATGGGGTTATAAAATAGATATATTCGACTATAAATAGTCATTAGAATTTTAAAAATATTACCTACATCATGGTAATTTATTTATAATGTTTAGAAATTAAATAATTAAAAAAAATGGTGACACCAAGATGATGTAGTAATTTATTAATTAATGAAAGAATAAAATAAATGATATTATAAATATTAAAATTAATATTATCTGACATAATTTATTCCATCCAAGAATATTTTGGGTAATTATGATATGTTTTTTATGATTTGAAAGAGTTTTTTTGAACTTAACTTCCTGTGATGATATTTTTTAAAGTCAACTAATAAATAGTGTCAAAATTGACACTATTGATATTTTAGAATATAGAATATTTTATTAAATGATATTTAATTCCTAAAAATATAATATTCAAAAACATGTTTAGGATAAGTCCGAATATGTAATAAATGACAATTTTTTTTTTCATTTTACATGTTATGGTAACTACATTAACCCACAAAGTGTAAATAACATAATATAATGGTAAGATTAAAAAGGGTAAAATAAGGGTTAAACCAAAAACATAATGATTAAAAAAATATTAAAAACTTTAAAAATCTTAATTAGATGATGGTTATTTAACCTAGAATCATATTATCTTCGAAATAAATTATTTGGGGACCATTTGGAACTGAAATTATATTTATATTAATTTAATATTTTATGAGTTTCCAAGGGTGCCCCTCCAATCTCCTATAAAAAGGTACTCAATCTTCTCCAATACACACACTTAAAAATCCTTTTATTTCATCCAATATCTTCCCAAACATATTCCTAGAATCTATCCCCATGTTATTGAGAGATTAGTTTAGGCAGAACACCATTCTTAGAGGTGTTAAGGTGTTCTTCAAAGGTGACCAATCGAAGAAGAGGTATCATTTTTTTAAGTGTTTCTATTTTATTTCTTCTTCTACCTCCTCTAAATATTCTAATTCTAAGATGAAATAATAACTCCATTATTACCAATATACTATGATTTTATTATGATAATATCATCACCTAAATATATCTCCAGTTATATCAAATGGTAAATGAATATTTCGTTTGTGTGTATGGAGGACTACCGCCTCGCAAACCGATATAGTTAGTTTTTCATTATCATCTATAAAGACCATTTATAATAATAGAATAAATGTTTATATATGATATTAATGACATATTTATCATTTTAAAAGAATAATATTTCAATTATGTTGTTTCCTTCTATGCACATAAAAAGGATAACGTCGTTTGGGCGTACGTGTGAACTATCACCTCCACAAAGCGATGTGAATCATTTTTTTTCACCACATCACTTGTATGATAAATATATATAAGTATATTTAAATGATTATTATGATGTTAATAATATTATGATCATTAGGAAAAGGTAAAATAATAATTATCTTATATTCATACTTATCAATGAAAAATGGAAACGTTACTCATGCGTACGTACGACCCATCGTCTCCATGATTATAACGTTGTTCAATTTTCATACCATAAATGAATAGTTTGATTTAAAAGGTATAATTTATGTATAAAAGTGATTATTATTTCAGGAATTGTATTCTAGAGATGATTTACTTATGACCACATATACTATTGACATCAAGCCATGTTTATTTTCGACTCAAGTACCGAATATCTAGAAAAAGTTCGATATGATCTTAAATATTTATGTAATTTTTATAACATGGTAATAAGTGATATAAAAGGAATAATAAAATTGAAAAAGGTTCTCAAGAAAGTATAAATTAACATAATATTATTATTCAGGAATATAATGAGTTTACTTGATGAGTCAGAATCAACATAAGGGACTTCATATCAATCTCCTTTTGTTGAGGCATATATCGATAATATATACCAAATTCTTTTATAAGGTGTATATTCAACCCCTTTGACTTTTAATTTCATTCAACAGTTTTCAAAATAAATCTTTTTTATATGAATCATTTTACTAAATGACAAAAGAAATGTTTTTTCTAACATATGTGTCGACAATGACCTTTCCACCGACGTGACCATTATTTGGTATTTGGATTCCCCTACAATCCGTAATTATTTTAAAAGGAAAGTAAATACCATATTTCATTTTTAGGTATTCTGGTATTGAAAATGGTTTTGAGAATGGATTTATTATATCAATATCTAGAAATGTTATCTTATGATTGCAATGTGGAAATGTTCTTTTTTACTTTATGTTTGTTAATGTGTTATGATTATGTTATGGTTTTTGGGAATTGATTATGTATATGGGTGGTTATGTAATAATCTAAGGGTGAGTGAGACCATGATAGCTCTCAAATGCATTAGGGAATGAGATGGAGTTAAACGATAAGGTTTATCCTAATAGATTTAGTTAATTTCCTATGATGGTTATTCCAAATGTAACCATGAAGTTTATTCCCTGTGTAGATGTGAAATATACAATGTAAGTATGATATGGATTCCATAATTTACCTTTATGAATTATGTTTTCTATATAGGTTTTCCGGATTCTTATTATTTCATGGGTTTATAAATATTTTTGGATTAACATTTTCTTCCCTTATTTTATATCCCTTACAGAGAGTTTTGTGCTCATCCCATGTTTTAAAAATGTTTTCATAGGGTATAAGGATGGGTAAGAAAAAGGAAAAAGTCAGGAAGATTTTTATCAAGAAAAGAAATCAGGTTTTATTTTTAAAAGGTTTTACTTTGGTGGAAAAAATGGATACTCTTTGGTAGTATCATCTTTTATGATTATTGGATGATATGTATTAATAATGGCCTAATTATATAAAACTATAAACCTAAAAAGACCCTCAATGTGAATTCTTGACTTAAATCAATATTATGAAATGTTTAAGGCTAGGGCCTTATAGTTTGTACCATATATTAGTTTAGATAAATTTAAGGGTTAGGATATTGTTGATATAATATTCATAAATAAATTTTTATTTTATTTTCAAATTAAAATGATATTGAATTTGAGGATTACCATGTTGCTTCATCCAAGATATGTTTGTTTAGAATGGTTTTCCTCAGAGGAAACATGGAAGTTATGTTGGGGTGACATCCATAATAAAATATCCTTCCAAATCATCAACTTAATTGTTAGAATCATAATTGAATAGTCTGTTGTAGTGATGGAGGAGTTGAATCAGGCTATAAATGGTGGTGGTATCCATGCACGAGATCAGTCAGATCAACCACAGAGGGAAATTTCGGTATTAGAGCATTTAATGAGGAAAAATCCCCCATCATTCAAAGGATCATCTGACAACATGCTAATTGAAGGGTGTATTAAAGTACTAGAAAATAATTTCAATGTCATGGGATGTTCATAACATCAAAAGGTTAGTCTTTTTGTTTACCATTTTAAAGGTAAAGTCGATCAGTGGTGGTCGATGGTTAAGAATATCAGGAACATTGAGGAGATTAATGCTCTTGATTAGGATGAATTCAAAGGTATGTTTATTGAGAACTATTTTTCTAATTTGGTTCAACTTAGGATGGAAAAACAATTGTTGGAATTGAGGTAGGAGGATGAATCAATGGCTGCTTTTGAAGAACAATTTACTCGACCGGCATGGTATGCTCCTAATTTCATCTGGGATCTTGATAGTAAAATCAATCATTTTTACTCTAGATTATAGCCTATGTATTGAAGGTAATTGGATTTTCATGAGTTCGAATTTTATGAAGAACTTGTTTGATGTGAGGAGAAGGTGGAAATGGTGTTTATCAATGATCATGGGTTATTTTACAACAAGCAAGAATAATAGGTTGATATGGAATACCAAAGGGAAACATTCTTCCAAAAAGCCTGATGGTAAAAAAATTAAGTTTAAATTTTGTGAAAATTTTGGTAAAAAGTACACTATGGAATGCCTTTTGAATTCTGTAAAGTGATTCCGTTGAGGTAAAATTGGAAATAGGACGCGTAATTGCAAGGAAAAAGATCAAGGTAGTGGTAAGACAAAATCAAATTTACCGTTAGTGAAATGGTGCAATGAGATGGTTCATTATGTGAATGGGTGTCCAATATAAAACTAAAATTACGGGAATCATCCAGACTATAAGCAGAAGGGTGTGGTAAAATCCTTTGAAACTACTTCATCAGATGTTAGTCCATCAAATTAAGTTGTATCATGTACTTTTTTTATTCAGACTATACCAATGTGTTTTTTGATTCAGGGTCTACAAATTCTTTCTTTTTTAATAAATTTTCTAGTAAATTGGGAATTTCCACTCAAGAAATGAATCTATAATTTAATGTAAGAAAACCTGGGAGAAATGTTGATGCAAAAAATAAATTATAAGAATATTCATGTCCTTGTATGTGGAATGAATCTACCTGAAAACCTTATAGTTTTGAATTTATTAGATTTTGATGTTATTCTAGGTATGGGTTAGCTTTCTATTTACCATGCTAATATTGAATGTAGAGAGAAAGAGGTTTATTTTCAAATAGACATTCATTTTGTGTACAAGAACCAACCCTTACCATTGATAATATATCATGAAGTTGAGAAACTATTTAAAGATGGGAATTAATGTTACCTTGCACATATTGTTGAAAAAAAGAAACTATTCATATTAATGATGTTCAAGTGGTAAATTAGTATCTTGATGTTTTTCCTAATAAGTTGCCTAGTATTATACTAGATTAGGAAGTTGAATTTATTGTTTACTTAGTTCCTGATACTAAGACAATTTCAAAACCACCTTATCGAATGGAACAGATTAAACTTTTAGAGTTAAAGAAGAAATTGCAAGAGTTATTAGATAAAGGTTTCATTCGACCAATAACATCACCTTGGGGTGATCCTATCTTTTTTTTAAAAAGAAATATTGTTCATTGAGACTTTTCATTGATTATAGATCCTTGAATAACATCACTGTTAGGAACAAGTATCCTTTTCCTCATATCGATGATTTTTTTGATCGAATCCAGGGAGAAAAATATTTTTCAAAGGTTTACTTGAGTTCGGGATACCATAAGTTGAAAGTAAAGTACTCATACATTCCAAAGACAACATTTTATACTAGATAGGTCCATTATGAATTTTTAGTTATGCCATTTGGGTTCACTAATTCACCTGATGTATTCCTAGATCTTATGAATAGAATATTACGTGAGTTCTTGGATAAGTTTGTGGTTGTGTTTATTGATGACATTTTTATATATTCTAAAAGTAAAGAGGAACATCAAATTCCTTTAAGGTTTTTCTTGAAAACCTTAAAATAAAATAAAATGTTTGGGAAATTCAGAAAGTGTGAGTTTGTAACACCCGGAAAACATGCGTTTCATATAATGGTAATTTTTATTTTTTTATGTTGTCTATTAATCGAACAAAACTAGTTTCTTATGGAAAAGTATTAATAAGATTTTAATTTATTTTGTTATTAAATGGAATAAAACACATGAAATGGGCATAAGGCTCTTTATTAAAATAAGAACACCGTAGTGTTTACAATAAACTGAGATTAAAAGGGAAATCAAGCCAACCAAAGATACATATTAATAACCCTATTAAGATTATAGGGAGAACACCCAAAACAACGAGAACCCTGAGAAGATAATATGGGTCCTTGGTATCTGTCATAACGAACATAAGAACAACCAAAGACACTGCGGCCACGCTAAGCACCAAGGGTATGACGAGAACCATTTTCCTTTTTTGGAGTTTTATGGCACCCTAAGGCTTGGTTTCATATGATACTAATTTGACTGTTGCCCTCGGTGACCATGGAATCCTAACAGCTATAAATATAGTTCTTGGCCATGTTGGATAAATAATTGAAAACATATGAGTATATTTTAGTTCTCCAATTAATTAGGTTATAAGTTGAAAAATTATAATACTACTCATAACCATGAACTTTAAAAGGGAATAGTGAAATGTTTTGAATTATACATTGGTGTTTTTGAAATGTGATAAGTAATTCAAAACATGTTGCAATTAATTCAAATGTATTCCAGAGATTTTCATTCATTTTTTTTTGAAATATGTTTAATTTCTTTTAATTAAACAATATTTTTTTTGGTTAACATAGTTTTGGCTACTATAATATTATTGAAATAAATTTTACGAGGATATAACGATTTATGTTAAAGCTTTGGGGTTTATAAATATTTCTAGAAATATTGTTAGACAAGGTATAATTAGGTGTTCATTAATTTTTCTTAAACTTAAATAAAGATTATGTTTGAATAGATAACTTTCTATATATTATTTTTTACCCCTAAGACTTTATATATTTATTTTGGTAATTTTTTATAAAAAAAATTGGGCATATTAGTGTTAGACGATTATGGGTGGCCCAAGGGAGGAAAGATCACGCTAGTTGGCTGAGCCTAGCCCTCAGCCCAAGCTTGGGCCATCCCGAGCTCGGGCATAACTCTCTCGAGGGGAACACAGGAGCATGGGAGAGTAGGAGCACTTGAGTGCGCACAGCACGAGAGCAAGGCCGCGGTGGGCATGGGTAGTCCAAGGCCTGTGGGGGACGCCAGAGCCCATGTGTAAGTCCCCCTGAGTGTGTGCTGTGTAATTTCTGAACCATGGACCGGGGGATGAGGCTTATAAAGGAAGCACAAACACCCCACCATTTCGATGTGGGATGTGTTTTTTCAGGCAAAACATGATCTGGACCATTGGATCATGTCGCGCGCAATCCGGTTCGTTGATCCTGATCCCGTGTTCGACCTTCAGTGACTGCAGAGCTCAACCGGGTTTTTGTGGTCCATTCAATCTGGCACGTTCTAATAATGGCCGTTCAATGTTTTTAAAACACCACATTGATCTCCTGTCATCCAATCAGGCTCGGATTTAATCTTATCCATCCATTACCTTTATAAACCAGGAACGCATCCCGACCCTTGAATCCAAGATAGGACTGATCCTGGCCATCGAAATTCCTCCCATTTTCTACCTGTAGCGTTGTCTTCTTCTCCGTTGCATTCTCTAAACCAGTAACCCTACGCCCTATATTTCATCATTTTTCTTCTCCCGTGACAGCCACTCATCTCCCTCCTTCACGCGGCTTCCACAAGAGCTGACTATTAGTTTTTTATGGCCACTTGGGCCTCAGATTCCATACACTTGCATTAAATTATTCAGTATGGGTTATAAAAAACACACCTGGGGCATCCCAAACCTCTCAACCCTTCACTCTCAGCTTCCAGCATACCCCAGCAAGTCTCCTATGGGATTTCCACTGCCTTCCCGAGCTCCTCCTCCTCCTCCTTCTCAAGATACGGTAGAGGATTAATCTTTGTCTTGCTTTTTGGGTTTTAAGCTGTGTATATATATATATACAATTGTAATATAAATATACATCATCTTACGGTTTGAGGTTAATTCCTTCTTTAAGAGTGGAAAGATCTTCAGTTATAGGGTATTAATGGATCCTAATTATGGAAACCCCATGCAAATTTATTTTATGACTTAAATACATAATCGGTTATATATATATATAGATGTATATGAAAATATATAGGTATAATATACACAACCCTCAGATTTTCATAAACATCATATGCCTAGGTTAAATATTTCTATGTTTGAGTTTCATGTTAATGAAGAACTAAAATGCATAGGGTCACTTTGTGTAGGAAAATTTTATATCTAATCATGTATGTTCTTATATATGAATAGACATAATATAAATTCTGTTTTTTAAACAATTCAATAATTGTAAGCTAATATATAAATACATATTTTTGATAAATTTACAAGTGTCAAATTAACTTAGAATGAGAACCTTACGTATACTTTCTATGTATAATCGAGTATGTGGGTACATGTGTATGAATTCCAACTTGATCCTCATTTGTATTTATAAATTTCTATGGTTTGCAAAGGAAGTACTAAACATGCGTATTCAAATGTTTTTTGCTTGAATAAAAACTACTTTTTATGCACGCCCCGTTGAATGAATGTTTTACACAACATGAAACCCTAATCTTAGTTTTCCAAAATCTTTCTTTTAATGTTCTTCGTTCATGTGTATAGATATTGGAAGCTTGTGACTTCATATTTATATTTACTAATTACTCTTCAATCTTTATATTAAATGATAATGTTTAAGGTTGAGTTTTATACTTTCAAGTTTTAACATTTAATTTAGTAAACAAAATCTTATTTATAACAAATGTTTTAGATAATGTGAGTTTAGTACCCCGCATGAAATGTTAAGTTCACCTCATTATTTATTATGTTAAGTTTACCGATTTATTTAATCATGAATGTTCTTGATTAATATGGTTCTAGGATTTGTCATTTTATGTGATCAAGCTTGTATTTCTTTTGTGTTAGTTATCATCACACGTACTTTTAACTTATGTACCATTTAATGACTTGACCACATAATTCATAGAATTGTTCCAGACTCACTACATATGCATAAATATGAATGATTGTAATATTAAACCATTATGCCCTTTCTTGAGTTTATGGATTTAATTGTTCAAGGTGGTGTGGGACAGCTTGAAAAAAATGAAAAGTGAAATAAGAAAACAAGTAATTTTTAATTTTGGTATGAAAAGTAATAGGGGATTTGATAAATCAAGTGGTATGTGCACTTTTATTTAAGCAGTATGGGGAATTCATTGGAATTTTTATGTCACGGTTGGGGACCCTTATAGCCCCTCGATGCATCGGTAGGTCTCATGAGACAAATAGTAGCATAATTGGCCGAGGCCTTTCCCAGTTATGAGTTATGGATTTTGGATGAGGCCTTAATCATTAGACGTCTTGGACGAGGCCTTGACACAGTCAGGTATATGAACATTCCTCATTATGACTAGGTAAATTAATTAACCAGAGGAATATTCGACTAGTAGAATATTCCTGGTTAAAGAGATTATGATTATTAGAATCACTAGATGTTTAAGTATGGCATATTATTTATGCAATATTCCGATATTTTATGGCTATAGTATGTATCACTATAGAAAATGATGAAATTGAAGCTATTATTTTAATCCCAGCTCTGATCATGCATTACACTTAGTTATTAATTTTGTACTTGCATTATAACATGAATTGTATTTTACTTATTATTCTGAATGAGCATGTCTATAATTAAATCATGTTTCCTTTTAATACCAATAGCATTTTTTTGATTGAGCATTTTTTATGATGTGTACTAGTGTTATAGCTTTTCTTTAAGAAAAATTATTTATGGAAATTTTAAATAATGTTTTCAAATGTTATTTTGGGTATAGTATGTTATTTTTAATCCCCTTGATGGGAATTTGTATGCTCACTCTATGTTTTTGAAATAAAATTTTCAGGTAAAAGTTTTATTAGAAGAAACATTTCAGAAGAAGCTGGTTTCATAGAGCCCAAACTAAATTAGATCCTCTATATGGCACCGACTCCGGGTACTCGGGAGATGGGGCGTGACAGTTTGTATTAGAGGATCCGGTTTGGATAACTTTGGAAAACCAGAACTGAACAATAAAACAACTAACTTATGTAATACTATGAATGATGTTTTCTTAATTTTTATATGGAAAATGAAGCTACTAATATTCTATCTCTTCCCAATGAGGTCATAGAAACCATAATTTCAATATCCATCGATGAAAATTATATAAACTATGCTCATATCTGTATGTCATGCAAACATCTCTAGGACATATCCAATTTTCCCCGGGTACTTCAACTCCACCGAAGAGCGGGCCTCGATTACTTCTGTTTGATGAAAGCTTAGTTTCCATCCTATGAATGATGGGGAAAATACTCCAAGGGACTTTTTAGATACTTCACCACAGAGGAAGGTATCCAGTCCCTTATGGATTCCCAAGAAGCTACAGCAGCGGGAGACCTCTACACTACGTACATGTGTCAAGTCTTGTCCTATGGCCATTTTGGTCAGGTAATGGACTCTGACATCCTTGAGTATGAAGCCTCCCGTTCGGTATACAAACAACAAGTATATACGGATGTCTCATAGTTGTAAACCCCATATGTCTGACTCTGGAGACAACACAAGTGCACCCACGATATTAAACCAGATTTCTCAGGTTGCATATGGTTCCGGGAGATTGAATGTTTTAAACTAGTTTTGGGGATTCGTGTATCAGTGAACTGGGGAAACCATTATCCATGTTTTAATTTTTTTACCAGTGTTTATATAAGAATATAACTTGTTATATATTATTTTTGTTAACCTTTCCTCGGTTATACTTTTGAATGTGTATCACTAAGTGAAATTTTAAAATAAATTTTCAGATGGAAGGACATACCCATATGTTATCTCTTTCTGTTGAGGTAGTAGAGATTATTATGATCAAAAACTATGAAGAGGAGTACCTACCTCTCGAAAACTTGAGAAGAATGTGCAAACAACTATATGAAGTGACAAATAGTCTAGACATTCTCTGCACCTGTCAAGGGAATTCTTCCATTTACTACTGCATAGCCACGACACAACTAGCTGAGTATAGGCGAAGAAGAAAATACCTCGAAGGGATTTTCCTATGTTTCACCGTCGGCTGGAACTACACAGCCAGGTTATGTTTTCAAGAGGCTTCTTTGGAGGGAAACCTTTACGTGGCCTACATGTACCAACTCCTTAGTTTTAGCCTGTATGACATTGTCTATGACTTAGATGTTCTCAGTCGAGACATAGTTCATCGAGTTCTTCGTGTGTTGGTCCATTCAAACAATTCCAAAATTTCTACCATTTGAGCCTCCCTCTGGAAGCCCGAATTTTCGATGAAAGAGTTCAGTCCCTACTATCCAAGGTGTGTCTGGGTCAGAGAACTAGAGGCGTTGAGCATCAATTTAGGTTTTCCGCTGAATGCACTTGAGGATCCTCTACGATGGGGGATGTGGTAAGAACATCAGAGAGCTTTGTTTTGTGGTTATGAAATGAATTTCGAGGACACAATTCTTCGTAGGAGGGAATAATGTAACACCCCGAAAACATGTGTTTCATATAATGGTAATTTTTATATTTCTATGTTGTCTATTAATTGAACAGAACATGCATCTTATGGAAAAGTAAAAATAAGATTTTAATTTATTTTGTTATGCAATGGAATAAAACACACGAAATGGGCATAAGGCTCTTTATTCAAATAGGAACACCATAGTTTTTACAATAAACCGAGATTAAAAGGGAAATCAATCTGACCAAAGATACTTACTAAAAACCCTATTAAGATTACAGGGAGACCAACCAAAACAACGAGAACCCCGAGAAGATAATAGGGGTCCTTGGTATCTGTCATAATGAACATAAGAACGGCCAAAGACACCGTGACCACGCTAAGCACCAAGGGTATAACGAGAACCATTTTCCTCCTTTTGAGTTTTATGGAACCCTAAGGCTTGGTTTTATACGATGCTAATTTGAACATTTCCCTGGGAGACCATGGAATCCTAACGACTATAAATATAGTCGTTGGCCATGTCAAATAAATAATTTAAAACATATGAGTACATTTTTGTTCTCCAAATAATTAGGTTATAAATTGAAAAATTATAAAACTACTCCTAACCATGAACTTTAAAAGGGAATAGTGAAATGTTTTGAATTACACATTAGTGTTTTTGAAATGTGATAAGTAATTCAAAACATGTTGCAATTAATTCAAATGTATTGTAAAGTTTTTCATTCAGTGTTATTGAACTATGTTTAATTTTTTTTAATTAAATTGTATTTTTTTGGTTAACTTAATTTTGGCTACTATAATATTATTACAACAGATTTTATGAGGATATTCTGATTTATGTTAAAGCTTTTGTGTTTATCAATATTTCTATAAATATTGTTAGACAAGGTATAATTAGGATTTAATTAATATTTCTTAAACTTAAATAAAGGAAATGTTTGAAAATATAAATTTCTATATAGTATTATTTACCCCTAAGATTTCATATATTTATTTAGGATAGTTTTTATAAAAAAAATGGGCCTGCTAGGGTCATCCCTTTATAGCTTGGCCAAGGAAGGCAGATCACACTAGGTGGCTGAGCCTAGCCCTCATCCCAAGCCTAGGCCAGCCCGATATCAGGAATAAGTCTCCCGAGGGGCACACAGGAGCATGGGAGAGCAAGAGCGCATGAGTGCGCGCAACGCGAGTGTAAGGCCACAGTGGGCATGGGTAGGTAGAGGCCTATGGGAGAAGCGGGAGCCCGTGTGTAAGGCCCCCTGAGTGTGTGCTATGTGATTTCTGAACAATGGATCGGGGGATGAGGCTTATAAAGGATGCGCAAACACCCCACCATTTCGATGTGGGGCACGTTTTTTCAGGAGAAACAGGATCTGGGCCATTGGATCATGCTGCATGTGATCTGGGCCATTGATCCCGATCCTGCATTCAACCTTCAGTGACCGCAGATCTCCACCAGGTTTTTGTGGTCCGTTCAATCTGGCACGATCTAATCGTGGCCGTTCGAATTTTTTAAAATGCCGCATCGATATCGTGTCGTCTGATCTGACTCTGATTTAATCCGAGCCATCCATTACCTTTATAAATCACGGATTTATCCCATCCCTTGAATCCAACCTAGGTCTGATCCTGGCCGCCGAAATTCCTCTCGGTTTCTACCCATAGCTCTGTCTTCTTCCCCACAGCGTGCTCTGAACCAGTAACCCTACAAACTATATTTCATATTTTTTCTTCTCCCATGATAGCCTCTAGTCTCCCTCCTTTACGTAGTTTCCACAACGACTGACTATTATTATTTTTTAAGGCCACTTGGGCCTCGTATTCCATACACTTGCATTAAAGTATTCGGTATGGGTTATACAAAAACACACCTGGGGCATCCCAAACCTCTTGGCCCTTCACTCTCAACTTCCAGCGTACCCCAGCAAGTCTCCTTCGAGATTTCCAGTGCCTTCTTGAGCTCCTCCTCATCTTCCTCCTCAAGATAAGGTAGGGGATTAATCTTTGTCTTTCTTATTGGGTTTTAAGTTGTGTATATATATATTTATACTTTTAATATAAATATTCATCATCTTAGGGTTTGAGGTTAATTCTTACTTTAAGAGTTGCTAGATCTTGAGTTATAGGGTATTAATAGACCCTAAGTATGGACACTGCATGAATTTTTTTTTTATTCCTTAAATACATAATCGGTTATATATATATATTTATATGGAAATATATAGGTATAATATACAAAACCCTCGGATTTTCATAAACTTCATATGCCCAGGTTAAAGATTTCTAAGTTGGAGTTTCAAGTTAATGAAGAACTAAAATGAATGGGGTCACTTTGTGTAGGAAAATTTTATATCTAATCATGTATGTTGTTATATATGAATACACATAATATAAATGCTGTTTTTTAAACAATTCAATAATTGTACCCTAATAATTAAATACATGTTTTTATAAATTTACAAGTGTCAAATTAACTTAGAATGAGAACCTTGCATATACTTGTTATGTATAATCGAGTATGTGGGTACGTGTGTACGAATGCTAACATGATCCTCACTTGTATTTATAAATTTCTATGGTTTTCGAAGGAAGTACTAAACATGCGTATTCAAATATTTTTGGCTTGACTAAACAATACTTTTTATGCATGCCCCGTTGAATGAATGTTTTACAAAACATTAAACCCTAATAATAGTTTTCAAAATGCTTTCTTTTAATGTGCCTAGTTTATGAGTATAGATATTGGATGCTCGTGACTTCATATTTATATGTACTAATTAATCTTCACTCTTTATATTAAATGATAATGTTTAAGGTTGAGTTTTATACTTTCATGTTTTAATATTTAATGTAGCAAAAAAAAGATTATTTATAACAAATGTTTGAGATAATGTGAGTTTAGTACCCCGCATGAAATTTTATGTTCACCTCTTTATTTATTATGTCAAGATTACCTCTTTATTTAATCATGAATGTTATTTATTAATATGGTTCTAGTATTTTTAATTTTACATGATCAAGTTTGTATTTCTTTTGTGTTAGTTGTCATAAAAAGTAGTTTTAACTTATGTACCATTTATTGAATTGACCACATAATTCATAGTCTTGTGCCAGACTCACTAGATATGCATAATATGAATGATTGAAATATTAAAATTTTATTCCCTTTCCCGAGTTTATGGATTTAATTGTTCAAGGTGGTGCGGGACATCTTGAACAAAATGAATAGTGAAATAAGAAACCAAGTAATTTGTACGTTTGGTATGAAAAGTAATAGGGGATTTGATAAATCAAGTGGTATGTGAACTTTTATTTAAGCAGTATGAGGAATGCATTGAACTTATTATGTGATGAGTGGGGCCCGGTATAGCCCATCGATGAATCGGTAGGTCTTAGGAGACAACTAGTAGCGTGATTGGCCGAGGCCTTTCCCGGTTATGAGTTATAGATTTTGGCTGAGGCCTTAATCATTAGATGTCTTGGCCAAGGCTTTGACACAGTCTGGCATATGCAGATTCCTCATTATGACTATGTAAATTAATTAACCAGAGGAATATTTGACTAGTAGAATATTCCTTGTTAAAGAGATTATGATTATGAGAATCACAAGAAGTTTAAGAATGGCAGATTATTTATGCAATATTCAGATATTTTATGGCCAGAGTATGTATCACAATAGTAAAGGATGAAATTTAATTTATTATTTTAAGCACAGCTCTAATCATGCATTACACTTAGTTATTAATTTTGTACTTGAATTATAACATGAATTTTCTTTTAATTATTATTTGTAATGATCATTTCTATAATTGAATCATGTATCCCTATAATTCCAATAGAATGTTTTTGATTGGTAATTTTTTTATGATGTGTACAAGGGTTATAGCTTTTATTTAAGAAAAATGTTTTATAAAAATTTTAAAGAAGGTTTTCAAAAGTTATTTTCGGTATAGTATGTTATTTTTAACGCCCTTAATGGGCATTCTTATGCTCTCCCTATGTTTTTGAAATAATTATTTCATGTAAAAGTTTTAATAGAAGAATCATTTTAGAAGAAGATGGTTTCACAGAGCCCGAACCGAATTCGATCCCTTGTATGGCACCGACTCTGGGTACTCAGGAGCTGGAGCATGAAAAAGTTTTTATTACAAAAAATTTCTCTCATTGGTCGCATTATTTCTAAATATGGAATAACTATTAATCCTACTAAAACAAAAGTTTTTGAAAAATGTTCAAGACCCATGAATATAACCAATATTCATATTTTTCTTAGTTTAGTGGGTTATTACATCAGGTTTGTTGAATATTTTTCATGGTTATCGTTACCACTGAGTAAGTTATCTCAAAAGGGTGTTAAGATAATCTGGAAAAAAGAATGTGATGACTATTTTCAAGAATTGAAAAGAATATTGGTGAATGATCCAATTTTGGAATTGCCTTCTAGAAATAGTGAATGTTTTATTTATAGTGATGCTTCATTTAAAAGACATGGTTGTGTACTAATTAATAATGATCAGGTAATTTCTTATGATTTACGTCAGTTAAAAAATCATGAGTTAAATTACCCAAAACATGATTTGGAATTAACTGATATTGTTTCTGCTTCAAAAATTTGGAGGGATCATCTGTATGGAGTAAATTTTAAAACATATACAGACCACAAAAAGCTTGAAGTATATATTAACTTATAAATAATTGAAAATTATACAGAGAAGATGGTTGGCAGTAATCAAGTATTATGATTTCACAATTCATTTCCATTCTAGAAAAGAAAAAAAAGTGGTTGATTCTTTGAGTCGTAAAAGTAACGCTACATTAACCATGTAAAATTATGATTGTGAACCTTTGATTAATGATTTCATGAACATTGGAATGGAATTTGTTGGTGCTGGAAATTCGTATGTTTTTTTTAGGTTTCAGTGCAATCATCTCTATGAGACAAAATTAAGAAAGTGTAGAAGTAAGATAGTGAATAGAAGAAAAAGGTATAAGTGGTTCAAAAGGGTAAGTTGCATGAATTTAAAATTGTAAATGATTGTGTTTTGAGATTTTGGAAGAGATTTTGTGTGCCTTGTGATTCACAGTTGACAAAATATTTGTTATTTGAAGATCATAGTTCTCCATTTTCAGTTCATCATAGCGGTACTAAGTTGTATAGAGATATTTGAGAATATTACTGGTGGGATGTAATGAAAAGAGATATTACAAACTTTACTATGATGTGTTTGACTAGTCAATAGGTTAAAGTAGAGTAGCAGTTGCTGAAAGGGATGATTTATCCTTTTCCAGTACCAATGTGAAAATGGGAAAATATATCCAAATATTTAATTGTGGGATTACCAAATACTTGCAGAGGTAAAAATTTGATTTGGGTTATTTTTGATAGATTGATTAAATCTTCTCATTTTTTTCTTATTAGAGACACATTGTATCTATATAAACATTCTCGATAGTATCTAAATAGATATTCATGTTACATGGGGTTCCCCTCTCCATTGTATCTGTTCATGATCTCAGGTTCACTTATATCTTTTGGAAAGTCCTTTAGAAGTCATTGAGAAGTGAATTAAATTTTAGTACATCTTTACATCCTCAATTATATGGGAAGACAGATCATTAATTCAAACATTTTATGATATGCTATGTGCCTGTGAAATGGATTACCAGATAATTTGGGACCATCATCTTTCTTTATTTGAGTTTTCTTATAATAACAATTTTCATTCCAGTATACAAATAGTGTTTTTTGAGGCAATGTATGGAAACCGGTGTCAAAATCCACCATTTTGGGACTAAGTAGGTGAAATGAAGTTGATGTGACCAAAATTATTAGAAGAGATGGCAGAAAAAGTTCATTCGATTCAGAAACACATGAGGAAATATCAAAGTAGGCAGAAAAGTTATGTGGATAACACGAGGAAGGATATTACGTTTGAGGTAAGTGATCATGTATTTCTCAAAGTTTCTCCATGGAAAAGTGTGATGTGTATTAGTAGGAAGGGAAATATGAGTCCACAGTTAATTGGACCCCATAAAATCCTTGAGAAATTTGGATTAGTTTCCTACTGAGTAGGCTTGCCTCTGATTTTATCCCAGGTACACAATGTTTTTCATGTTTTAATGTTAAGGAAGTATATTTCAGATCTATCGCATGTTTTGACTCTAGAAGTAGTTTAGTTGGAGGAGAATCTCTCTTATGAGGAACAACCAGTCTAGAATCTTGACCATAGAGAGAAAGTGTTGTGGAATAAGGTGATTCACTGGGTTAAGGTTTTATGGAAAACCATATGGTTGAAGAGGCCACATGAGAATCTGAAAATGCTATGAGAGAGAAATACCACCACTTTTTTGATAAGTAAATAAAAGCGCGGGGACAAAATTTCCAATCGGAGAGAAGGATATAACTTCTAAGATATTTATATAATAACACTTTTTCATATTTATTAAAATTTATGAATTAGAAGGTAATTTTTCATCAAAGGGGCGCTATGTTCGATAGCATACTCGACACACAATAATGGGTTTATCAGAAATCTTATGTTTCACACAAGATTAAGATATACCGAAAAATAATACATTATTAATATTATTAATTTAAATGGTAGCTATTGTCAAGATGTTGTATTGGTAGGAATGAACAAAACTAACTATATTATTTTTACACATGTTTATGAAATGTTTTTACATTCATTTAAAAAAATAGAGGATTAAAATGAGAATATATCCAATTTTAAGTATAAAATACTCTAATATTTTAGCATCGGGAATAGTATCACAAAATAAATTGATAGGTAGTGTTATAACACATGATCCCTTTGCAACGTCATCCCCCAACATCGGGATAACTCAAACTTACTCTATTTCTTGGGTCACTCTACTCCGAAGATGACCTGAGAACATAGTGTAATAGTTCCAGGCTTTAAGGATTTCCACCAAAAACATATGGTTCGTTGGACCATTATAACAACTTAATGGGTATCAAATGTATCGACATGTACTACCCCAAGATTTCAAACACACAACAGAACATAAAATGATTCTATCTCTAGGCCTATCGACCATATGCACCCCAATATCTGATGGTCCATACAAAAGATTTATCCTAGAGTTGTATTATAGAATATGATTGTTAATCCAGCTGACAACCTCTGAATTCGTCCATCACTGAAGGAGGATAAGGGTTACATGACCTACTATGTGGACTGCTATTCTCTAGGAATGTTGACCCTATTAAAGTGGAACATTACATGATTCTCACTCCCTCAACAAGGATCCACTTACCAAATTGCCACCCATCTATCTGGGGTGTGTTGTCTCATCAGTATGAGTCCATCTCAGGACAAACGACACTCGAACGACACCTAATATTTGAAATTATTTATAATTATTTAACAAGGTTTTTAATTTATGAGGGTGTTACCTACCCCAGGCTAGACTCTTACTTATATATTAATCATCGTCCTTGATCCTGAACCTACAACCACTAGGTCTGTTCAGGTACCACAACGTAATGGTGACCTGAACTGGGTGTGACATATACTCACCATGTCACCACCAACAGTGTTTATTGAAATCCAGTCTGTGGATATTAAATATAGCAGTGTGAAATTATATCTATAGGAAAGAAATAATTAAATATAAATGAGTCGGGTCTGGGATTCTGAAAAGACACCTTGCCGGCCACAACTACCAGCTCTGGTATAAACAAAAATACCCCGGAATACGTATCACCTTGTATATAGGTATTTGTCTGTATATATATATACCAAAATATAAAAACCTATATGTACATATATACACTATATAACTCAAACATCTGTGTAAAATATGTGTCTCGTATAAAAGGAGGTAGAGGGAGAAATTACGATACTAGAGTTATCATACCATTTTTCTTGTTTCTTTCCTCATCTCTGACGGTATTTTCATTTATTGAATAAATGGAGGGTGAGGGAGAGACTATGATAAAATATACAATTATCACAATCAAATTATAGTAAATGTATGTTACTGGAGTTATCATACCATTTTGGTGAAGGGAGGTGAGTGAATAAACAAGAAATGAAAATAACTTGAAAGAAAATAAAAGAATCGGAAAGAGGAATTTACCTCTTGAGTTTATCTCCTTTGAATGCCTCTTATGGGGAGAGGATTTGGTCTTTTGAGGGGGAAAAGGGATTTTGGATGTGCAGTAGGATCTTGGGGAGTGATATGGGATAGCTTTTTCAAGGCAGAAGTCTTGAGATGAGTGAAGAGAAGATGGGAGTGTGGGTGGTTTTTATAGTGGAGGGGAGGAGGCTTTTCTTAATATTTAATTCCATAGTTTATTAATTTCCCTCAAGACCAACAATAGTGATGATTCCATGACCAAAAATAGTAATAAGTGCATGTTAGTTCGAGATTTGGGTGCCTACAACACCTATGATGTTAGGAATAGTGGATTTAAATTATAATGTATTTATATGGTAAATTAATATATTTTACTATTCACCAAAAATTAATGTATTTCAGAAAAATACCAAAAATTTACTCTAACCTTTTAGACGTTTAGAATCCAAAAATAAACTCTATTTTTCAAAAATAATTTTCTAAATATGATTAATTTAATTTTTATTTAAAACCATTATTTACTTGAAAAAATACAGATTTTAAAACTATAACTGATTTTATAATGCTTTACGAAATTACATAAGGTATAATAAAACTATCTTAAAACAAGAAGACTTAAAAATTTTAATTTATGAACACCATTTAGGAAAATATATTTAATTTTAAATTAATTAATTAATTATAATTATATATTTATTTCTTACAAAAATACCAATACTTTTACTATTGTCATATTAACAATTATAAGATGCCTAAATTTTATTTATACATTCATGGGTGAGGTTACTATTCTTTTTGATACTATTCATAATGGTAGGTTACTATTCAAAAAAAATTAAGTTTTTTCTATTAGAATCCAAACATCTTATTGATCGCAACCATGTATGTCAGATTTTAAAAATTCAAATCCCAGAAGTGACAATATTATGTATAAAGGTCACATAGTACTTAGTAGTTCATTGTGTTGTAATTTAATATTATCATATGACATAATTATAAGAAATAAATTTCCATTGATAAAACAATGGGTCATTAAACAATCCATTTGTCTCCCCCTGAAATTTTTAACAGACCACTCGCACGACCATGCAACCTCAATTTCATGGTCTGATAAACCGTGTGACACCCTCTGTGCTCTTATACCAAGTCACACGATTTCCCCTAGAGGACTGTACAGTTTCAACAAACAATGTCCCCATAGAAAATAGACTGTATGGTTTTGGCTGAATGGTTATTTCTAATTATGCGCCAACTGGGTGCCTCTGTCTATTTTTCTTGAAACAGAGTTTTCAATACCTGATGCCCCAGAAACTCAACGAAACAACCTTGACACTTATCAAGCCTTCAACCCCATCTAAAAAAATCAGTTTTAAGTGTTTCAACTCTCATACTTTCATTCAAAATATAAATTTATGATTTTTCCTATCCACTAAAAAAAATTTAAAACTCCTTCAAAAATTTCCAGGATTCAAAAACATGAGACCTTACAGTCACTTCCTAATGAAATTTACTAAAAAACAAACTACATAATATATTTATCTTCCTTAAACTACTAACTATCTTGATACTATATTTTCATGAACCCATTATAAAATATTCCAATGTTAATGGTCCTTACCCTTGTAAATGACCCCGATCGATCTTCTTTGGACCCTTAAATAACAATTATTTCAAAAATCAAGAGATCCCAAACCCAACCAATGGAATTGGAGATAAGAATAGAATAATGGAGTTTAAAGCTGGTGGTTCAAATTGTCACACCTCGATTTTTATTTTTTATATTTTATCTTGGTTTATCATTTTATCTATAGATTTTATCTTTAGTCTCAATTTTGTTAGATCAATTTTTGATTTTTGGGCTGCGTTTCCTCTATTTCATGGTTTGGGAGCACAGTTAATGGGAAACTTTGCAACCTCCTGATGTTGAGTCCCTCTTAAATTTAGTTTGATCTTTCACAGTTAGGGTTTCAATGGTATAACACGATTATATCCAAACCATGAAAACCCATCGATTAATAGTTTTGGTCTTTTGGTACCCTTGGATGAGGGTTCATGGCTTGAGAAATGTTACTCTAAACCATGTGAGAAGTATGTGCTTGGATATTTCATTTTTGAAAAAACTAGACCGCACGATTAGTGCATTGTTTTCCCAACTCTGTGGAAAAATCATGTGGGTTTATTATGAGTCCATTAAGGGATGCACAGTTGGTGCATGGTTTTCCAAACCACGTGGCCTAATCGTGCATAGTTCCAATGTCGATTAAAAAAATGGATATTTACCTCTCTACCCCTCTTGATATTTAACCCCAAAACACCTATCCTCCACCTCATTTGGATTATGAAACCTTAAGGAGCTCCTCCAATATTATTCATTCCTCCCTTCCTCCTCCCATGGTGGAATCAAGGAATTTCTTCAAGTCATGGGGATAATTTCTAATGTTAATCTCCTTCTTTATTCTTCTATTTTCTTCTTAGTTCCTCTTATTCCTTGGTATATTTGGTCTAGGGTTATTGTTTCATTTATTTTAAATTTGGGGTTTTGTCTTCCTAGGGTTCTTATTTGCTGTTCTTTCCTCCTTATACCCTTACAGAGTTGTTTTGTGTTTCCATCATTAAATCGTCGAGATTTGAGGGAGGTCCCCTTATGGATTAGTATTTAAATTTAAAAACTAATTTATTGTGTGACATTAACACCATGTTTTTATAATAACAAGTGGTTTATAATTCATATAATAATTATTTGATATGAAATAAATGGAATTTCTCTTTGTATTGAATTTCATGAAATTGTTTTATAAATATTTGAACCCTAAGTGTTGTAAAAAATTCCTTGTTGGACTTTGTAAATGTGTTTTTATTTCTAAATGGTGGTTCGGGTTTCTCAAATGGGAATCTAAATTGATTTTGGATTTATAAATGGTTTGTTTGATCTTTTTGGAAATGGTTTGTCTCCCAAAGGTTGTGTGATGCATGTTCAACACCTTTGAAAATGGTTTTCTTTAGAACACTCCCCTTGGGGTATCTCTCTTGCCATGTACATTGTCAGGGGGGTTGGTATGTCCTTGTCATGGGATTTCTGATGTAAATAATTATTGGGAAGGAAAGAGGATTATTTATTAGGGTGGTTTGAGGGTGATTTTTGGTTATATGACTAATGTGGTGGTATTCACCTATTACATATGTATATAAGATTATTTGATATTGCATTACCCACCCCCCATTTTAGATAGGATATGTGAATATTTCATATCTAGCAGAAATATCTGACAATTATTTCTACACTAGTTTAGGAGTATTCTCTGGCTAGTGGCCCCATATTATGGACATTCTCTACTTTGGGGATGTTTCTTCTCTATTACACCATGTTGGGTAGGACCGAGCATTATATATGTTTGATTTCATTAGGCATGCTGACAGGATGGATCAATTTTCAGTGTATTCTATATTTTCCCATAAGCTCCTAGGTATTAGAATGTTTCCCAAAACTTTTTTATCCACGACAGATAATCTAGGTGAAACATCTGGTTTGGTTACTTGATTATTACTTTCACATTTCCCTTTTCATGTTGTTTTTTCTTCTACTACCTATTTATGGTGTGTCTCTTTGGTAAAGATAAATATTTGGTTTTTTAAATGTTTCATGAAAAATGTTTTGAAAATAGTTTCACACTCCCTTTCACCTTTATATGAAAACCCTTATCATTACTTTACCTCTCTTTCATTAAAATCCTCAAGACTTATTTTGGAAAAGAAACTAATTTTTAATAAAAAAGGGAAATGGGACATGATTTGTCTTAAAAATACATGTCTCAATTTTTTTTTATGTTGTATTTAAAATTAGAAATCAATGAATCTTTTCTTTAAAGGAAATTAATTGGGAATATATTACCTGGGTGTGCCTACTGATTTTTATTACTCACTCTTATACTTCCATTCTTGTTTTTAGCCTCAGATGAAAGTTCTATCATAGTTTCGATTGTCATGGAGAAATGCCAGTTTTTGTGATCAGAGAGTGGCCCATAGATTAAAATGAATATTTATTAGTTGTAAATTTTGGTTCTGATTTAATTTCAGTTTATGTTTATTTGATTTTTTAGTCCTTTTTATTTATGTAGATATTATTTTTTATCTTACCACTACTTTTGTTTATTTATATTGGGTGAAATCATTCCCACAAACTCTCTTTAACGACCTTGGTTCTTATCACCACCATGGGACGATCGAGAATTAACCTTGGGGATTTCTTGATCTAGATCAGGTGACCATTTCAGGGTTGAACTGGTTTGGTTTGTGACACAATGGTACCATATCATAGGTTATTTAGAGGGCCTAGATTTTAGGCCACCCATTGTTATTTGGATTGTCAAGGTAGATAGAATAAGAGTGTTGGAACTTGGGGTGTATGTATGAGGAAGTGTCATGCCAACACATTTTCTACCGAAACTAGGGTTACCATGTAATGTGTGAAGGAATTACATCGCTTTGAGGAGGCGGTAGTCTAGACATCCACAAACGAAGTTATCAAATTAGAAAAAATGGAAAGAATAAAGGTATGTATTATATAATAATTAAATAAGAAAAAATATATCATAAATATAATATATATAATATAAAAATAAAAATAAAAATCATTATTTCCAACCTTAATAGGTGGTAATGGAATAATGAACGACATCAATTCATGAGGCGGTAGTATTTCGTACATGCTAATGATGATTGCGTATCCCATTTGATAGAAGTGTGAGTGAGTGTAGGCCAAACCCTTAACATAAAAACATATTATTATATTGAGGATACTTATGTTGTTATATAATCATGTAATAATAAGAACTTAATGGGTGAAAAAATAAATAAAACAGAAGTGCACATTGAAGAACATTACCACTTTTCAGGTAACTCCTTTTAGTTTGCACCAAAGGGCTTCCTTTATTGGATTTATTCCCAAAGAGAGTCTTATAGGATGATAGGATGGTTTTTAGGATCTTATTTTTATGGATTTGGTCTTAACCAAAGGTATTTATAGGTGTGAATAAGTGAAGGGGGGTGAGTGCCTTAATATAGTGGAGGAGGAGTGACATTCTTCTAAATATAAAAAGGTAATCACTATTCAGAGGTCTCCATTACATTATGTGATTCTAATTATTTTCTAATTTTAGAAAAAGGATTATATGTTCCAAATAAGTATAAAAAACGGATTTTTTATATGTGTCTAGGGTATTTGTTCCCTTATGTTATAGTTCAACCACTTAGTAAACTCGTTTTTACCTTAATCACCGTAATTAATTTTAATTACTTTCACAAATATTTTTGGAAAAACCAAGTTGAAATTATTAGTAATTATAAATTATTGTTATTCCAAATATCGAATCCATTTTTCGATACTCTAATATCAAAATTTGTAGAAATTAATTTAAAATTAATCCCGTAGACGGGATGAGACGATGGGTTTTAAAAGTGAAAAATTCCAAAAGTTTGAAATATTTTTATATCCAATTTCAATATGAAATTGGTTAAAATGAACTAAAATTGATTAAATTATGTATAATTGATCTAATTATACTTTAAATAAAATTAAAATATAATTTAATTATTTAAATAAATTATACGATAAAGAAATTTTGAATTAAAATTTAGTATTTTTTTAATATTCATCAAAAAATGAAACTTCTCTAAAAAATACCAAAAAATAACCCAAATTAATTTTTGATATCCCACTATCATATATGGATATTATTTTTTCAAATAAAAATTATGAAAGTTTCACAAATTATATTTAATATGGGTTCACCATTAAAAGCCGGTAAAAATACCTTTTAGAAAAATGCATATTTTTATTCATAAAATTGGATCTATTCTCATCTTATTACTATCAAACCTATTGGATGAGTTTCATTTTTTATATGTAATATATAATATATTAATTTTATTAAAAACATTCATAAATAGTGGTTTTTTTATTTAGGGAGATAAAATTTTGTCTATACATAGAAAAATAGTTTTCTTAGAAAAGAAATATCTTTTTGTTGAAATAGTTATTACATTCATTTCTAGCTAATTTATAACCAAAGGATTAATTTTATACACATGATTAAATAATACTTTATGAAATTTATTTAATATTATGCATAACTTCTATTATAATATCTATTTGAAAACTATAATAACATTTTAACAATAATATTAATATTATGTTACAGTTTGGTTAAACTAGGACATTCATGTAATGAAGGATATCGATGGAACTCAAAATTGTGTGTAACATAAGTCAAACATAGTCTTTCCTATACCATAAGAAAATCTAAGTGTTTTGTGTAACACAAACTTGGCTTGGTGTTTCATACAAAGCATGAATAACATGTTGATTTTGTATAACACAGGCTAGATTTAGTGTTGTGTGAAATGAAGAATATTGAAAAGATTAAATTAATTCAAAAAAATCAAAAAAATCTAGATGTGTTACATTCAAGTCCCCTTTAAATGAGTTTCTCCCTAAAAATTAAACTCGGTTATCGAAGTTTTAATAATTTAAAGTTTGTTTCTTAGAAACCCACATTTTAAAAATGAATACTAAAACTTATTTTAAAAATGGAAAGTTAGAATCATAACAGTTACCAAAAGTGACTTATAACTAGGTTTTCACATATGAGAACATATGAGGAAAGTGAAAACATGGAAATGGAAGAGAAATATAACTATCAATTTCAGATGGAGAGTGATAGATAACATGTTTAGGATAAATTTAATGATAATAAATCAATAAACCAAAGATGCATGAAAATGTTTATTGATATCATAAAAAATGACGATAAAAAGAGAGCATTTTATTTCAATAAAATTTTCCTAAAGTTGAAGAATTTTCACAGGATTATATACTTATGTTATTTCAGCACAATCACACCCTTTGTCTGAGTTGTGACTTATTCCCACATAATCTATTACTCCAAAATGAAGGTTAATTTTTTATTCTTAAAGCACTAATGAATCATAAGATCCATATGTAGAATGATAAGTCATTACATTTGACTTTAGATATCATCACAACAAAAAGGTTAGAATAGGTTATCCAATATGAATAAATACCCATTTGAGGAGAAAATACATTAATCTATAAGACCACATCCGAAGTTTAACATAAAACATTCCATAAATAGTCAACCTTGTAACCCTTCCGAAATAAGAAAATCCAAAACTTTTGAAAGAATTTTAGTAAATCAGTTTAACATTCATTCCCCATATATCATAAGGTATCTCTTGGTTGTCACCTTCCAAACATATGAATACCCTCATCATATATTCTCTTGAAATACTGTGATAACCTGAATTACCATAAATCCTTTTAGAAATCATGAATTATTCCTTATTCCAATGATTAATTTATATATTACTTAAATACAAGAAGTTAAAAACGTCATCCATGATAACATAGACCACTTTTTCAAAAAATAAATAATCAGTTCCATGGTATTAAATACTATCTAATTTACTTTATTCATATCAATCATCTCTTTATCCAAGATAAACACAAATTATTAATCATCAAGAACACATTAAGGGATAAATTCCCTTAATGAAAATATCACCTTTAATTAAATTAATTTTCTAGTTTATCAGCACCATTCAATATATTTTTAGAAATCCTTAATGGAAACATATACTTCATGATTCATATAATATAATTCTTGAATTCCTATACAAATATAGTTCAGTCATCCAACTTTATTCTTAAACCTTTAATTAGGATTCATCATCTTATTCATTAATACCCCTTTACTAGATTATGAAATATGAATAATTTATTAAGGTTCCTCAACCTCAATTTAATCATGCGTATTATGTTTAATATAAAAAATACCATTATAATATCCCATACCTTTCATATATTGTTTTTAGTCTCTTTTTCTTAAGTATTATAACCAATACTCGAAATACCTTCCTAATTTTCATCATGATATTTCCACCTAGGACATCTATTTTTATAATGCTCATACTTTCCACATTTGAAAAAATCAATTTTAACCCTGACCCTTATAGTTCCCATTATGTACTAAGACCAAAAAGCATAGTTTTAGAAACAATTATCATAAATGAAAACCACATAATCATAAAAAATTACTTATAGGATGTATAAATCATGAAACATTATTTTAAATCCAAGAATCCTTAGGCTTATCCTTAGATACATCCCTAGACATATCCATAGAAATATCACTAGGGATCTCACTGAAGATTTCTCATCCTAGTTTCTAAAGGTTCACTAAACCTTTCATTTGATACTAACTATATAGGCCCAATCTTAACATACATGGATATTACATCCTTTTAGATGAATATTAGGCACATTACAAAAATAAATTTCAAATGACCATAATATTTTAGTGTCTTTGGAAATGTGGATTTAAAATATTCTAACTTGGTGAAAGATCTTCAACATATCCATTAAAGATCCTCCCCTTTTATTAGTCCTACTTAAAACATTTCTTCCTAACCTAGGTAAAGGAAACATAAGAAAGGGGTGATCTAAGATGCTCAGTAAGGATAAAAAAGCGATATATGTAAGCATAACATGAGCATAAGGGTATGATAACAAGATCATGATGTTAGAAGATCATATCATGGATATTAAAGATCATAATCAAGAGTCATGGAATAAATATTGGATCTCATAAGATATTAATAAAAAGGGAATCAATGACATAATCCGTGAGAGAATAACAGAGGAATAAGACATGTAATTGTGGCATACACATAAGCATAGAAAATCCTATGTCAAGGCTACCTACCAAGGCCTTCATAACATGTTATACTTGGGTTAATCACCAGTGTACCTGCTTGGGCCTAGGATTCCCTCCTGTGTACTCTCTTGTTTCAGGATTAAGATTCCCTCTAAATTACACTCATGTTTTAGTCTTGGGATTCCCTCCCATGTGCCCTCTTGTTTTAGACTTGGGATGCCCTACCGTGTACCCTCTTGTTTTGGGCTTGAGATTCCCTCATATGTACCCTCCTATTTGAGATTGAGATTCCCTCCAATTTACCCTATTGTTTAGGGATTTGGATGCCCTCCTGTGTAACCTCTTAATTTGGGATTAGTATGCCCTTCCATGTACCCTCTTATTTCAGGCTTGGTATTCCCTCCCATGTACCCTCTTATTTTTGGCTTGGGATTCCCTCATGTGTACCCTCTTGTTTCAGGCTTTGTATTCCCTCCCGTGTACCCTCTTGTTTTAGTCTTGGGATTCCTTCCTGTTAACCCTCTTTTTTTGGGCTTGGGATGAACTCCCATTTACCCTTTGATCCCATAACATTGTTATCATTACTAAATGAATTGGCGGGAGATATAGGCCCCACCAGTCACATAATGAAATCATACACACATGTGTCATATGATAATAAAACATTCATCATATCACAACCCATTAAAAGAGATGTATTTCATAAACATCAAATCATAAACCATGAAATTAAATGGTCATCACAAAAATTTCATCACATCATGACCTATATAAAAGAGATAAGTTTCATAATCATTTCATCAAAGTATAACGTGTGAAAAGAAGCGGGATTCAAAATCATATAACTAGTGGAAGAGAAAAGAGTTTCATAAACATCAGGCCCTCAAAACATAAACCATTCATATAAATAATATGAATTGTATCCTTGAACCACATCTCTAGTAAATCATAACTATATCAAAGGATGTCATCTTATATGAAGAAGGATTTTGGAAGATCACTTGTAACAATTCTTAAGGAGAATAAAATTTATTTGGAAATAATTTTCAAAATACTTTTCTTTGAAAAACACATTGAAATTTGATGAATTAATATTTAAATATAATTTAAAACATTTATTTTTAAAATTATCCTTTCCACTTTGAAAAACTCTTTCTAAAACATAAAGAAAATTTGAAAACCATTTTCTTTGAATAACCTTGAAAACTTAAAAAGAAACAATTTAAAACCATTTTAAACACATTAAAACTTAAATAATTTCTTTAAATTAATTTTACATGAAAATGATATTGATATATCATTTAAAAACATTTTTTATAACATTTTTATAAATCTTGGTTTTGGAAGAAAACAAATTTCCAATCAAAGAGAGAAATAAGGCATGATTTTCTTAAAAACACTTTATTAATTATCTTAAGTACCAAAGAGTGAAAAATTGGTACCAATAAATGAAGATAACATGAATAAATATAGGATAATATATATGATGTGAATTATTGAAATATGAATCATAATATTTCATAAATGGAAGCATAATCATAAACAACCTTGATAAACAATGAGATTGTAGAAATAAACTGTTACCACTTTAGTAAGATTGAATCAAAATCCCCATGAAATAAAGTGAATTTAAATGAAGATTAAAATATAATTAAAATAATAATATTCATGATACAAAATATTAAAGTTCATTCAATAAAACTCATAAAATAATTTATTTTCATAACAAAACATGTGTCTTAAAGAAGGAAAATTGAGGGAAGACAATTACCTTACGATTTAGTAACTATTAAACCGTAAAACCAAATAAATAGAGATCTTAAAATTGATATGTAAATAACCATAAATTTATGATTAATAATATTATAATAAATTCATGTTCAGTATATGAACCACACAAAATAAATGAGTGGTGAATAAGGCATAAGTCTCGCAGAAATAAAAGTGAGACTAGAAACCCCCTTACTACTTCTGTATCTTTTGAATCATGAGATCTGTGGAACAATAACATAAATTTAAAATTTTAATATCATGAAATAAATTATATTTATGATATAACATTTAATACGGTATTATAAACACCACATAATAAGAATAATTTTTGAATATAGCATATATCTCAGAGAAATATAAGTGAGACTAGAAAATACATACCTCAAGTCATGAATTTATCTGTACACATTCAAAAAACCTATATATTAAGTATAATCTTATTATAAATCTACCATATAACCATATTATTGTACATAATACCATTTATTATTTTATTATGACTTTATATTACCTGTTTAATAAAAATTTTATGTTAATGTTACATTTCATGTAATACCCGCTTTGTTTTCCCTATATGTTTTGACTTATTATTCTTGATCCTCTTTATTAGATCATGATTTATTTTTTAAAGAATTTAAAACATTATTTAAATATCATATATATATATATATTAATTATATAAATAATTATAATAATCTCTAAAATATATAAATATGAAATGGAATATACCATTCATGGAGAAGGTAGGTCGTACAAACGCATGAACACTGTTTCTGTTTTCTTGTCGTATTGAATGAAAGAAAGAATATATATATATATATATATATGTATTATTAAATTATAATTATTATTCAATATATATCATATAAATTTACTAAAACCATCTTTAATACATTCCATGTAATGTATGAACGAATCACATCGCTTTGAGGATGCGGTAGTTAACACGTCCAAAAAGAAAGTTATCACATTCCCCAAAAATGAAAGGATAAATGTATGTGCTATATAATTATTCTAGAAGCATACATATATCATAAATATTATATATATAATATAAAAATATAATTTAATTCATTATTTCCAACCTTAAAAGGTGGTAATGGAGGAATGAATGACATAGGTTTGTGAGGTGGTGGTTTGTCGTACACATGAATGATGATTGTGTATCCCATTTGATGGATGTGTGTGTGAGTGTAGGTCTAAAAATTAATATAACATAATATTATTATATTTATAATAATTTTGTTATTAAATATTCATGTAATAATAATAACTGAATGTGCGGAGAAAGAGATAAAATAGAAGTACGCATTGAAGAACGTTTCCTCTTTTCAGGTAAATCCTTTTGGTTTTCACCAAAGGGCTTCTATGGTGGTATTTCTGTATAAAGTGTGGCTTATAATATTAGAGGTGGGATGTTGGAATATTAGTTTTTCAGGTTTTTAAAAATAAAAATTTCTTTATATGTTTGTGTAACACCCGAGATTTTTATGAGTAATATTTTGTTTTTATGTTATATATATATCATCAAAGGAATCTTTCACTACACACTAGCTTGACTTACTTTACACGCAATCACGACCTTCCTCGATAGCTTGCGTTGTACGCAATACCGAGTTTCACTAAACAATGATATGCTATTAAAATATCATTAAAACTAGCCGTTATGAATAGTAATAACCACTTTTTGAAATTTTACAAATTTTATTTTTCAAAATGGACTTTATTTTTGGATTCGGAATACCGATATTAGCCTAGGGTGAAATTTTGGTATTTTTCTGAAAACTTTCAATTTTTGATGAATAGTGAAACCACTAAGTGTTAGGTTAAAAACTGAATTTTGCATAAAACATAATTTTACCACTTCTGTGAATGGAATTTCGAAAATTCGACAGAAACGGTTGATATCAGTAAGTAAAATGTGGTTCAATGAGATAAAAATAATTTTTTTGGTGAATAGTAACTTTTTACTTTTTTTACCGCGGTTAATAGTAAATAGGGTAACTAAGGGTAAATATGATATTACTATTACCCTAACACATGTCCTAATTCTATTGGATAAGTTTAATTCGACCAAAAACAACCTTATGAATATAATATGACCATTTAGGTCCACTTGGATTAGATTATGACATTTAATATTATTTTATTTAATTAATAGTTAAAATAGTTAAAATCAAAGTTTAATAACTAAAACATTTTTAATATGGGGTTATACATAAGATAAATTCGACTATAATTATTCATTAGAAAGATAAAATGATTTCCTACATAATGATATTTTATTTATAATTTTTAGACTTTAAATAAATTAATTTATTTATGACACAACGATGATGCAGTAATTACCCTTTTAAGAAAATGTTAACATAATTGATGTTATAAATGCTCAAATAAATGTAATTTGATACTTTTTATGAATTCCACTAATTTTCTAGGTTACTATGATATATTAGGGTTTATTTAATCAACTTGGTTCGAACATATAATTCTGTTATGACTTTCACAAAAATCATATATCAAATAGTGACAAAATTGACACAAAATAGTTTTTAAATAAAATATTATATTATTAATTGTTATTTTATTCCTAAAAATCTAAGGTTCGGCCAAATGACTTATATAAGGATATATTTATTAATAATAAACAACTTGGGCTTCGTTTGGCATGTTATAGTAAGTGTATTAACCATATAGTGTAAGAAAACAAAAAGTCACGGTAAAAGTTAAATTATTTAACTTACAGTTAAATCTAATTGATAAGGTTAAAATAATAACCTAAACTTGTATAAATCCTACTGGTTGATAGTATTTCGACCCATCCCCACTTTACCTTCGAAATAAGACCCTTTGGAACCATTATAAACCGATTTTGAATTTAATATAAAATAATATTTTGAGATATTCCTAAGGTGCCCCTCTCCTCCCTTATAAAAGGGCACCTCTTCCCCCTCCTCCTCACACCAATTTGAGCACTCAAGCTCGGCCAACCCCTTCCAAAATCCCTTCTCCACTTCCCTAGAATAATCCTAGAGGTCCTGGTCTTCTTCAAAGACCAATCTTAGTTCCCTAAGTGGAGGATTCAAAGAGGCGTTCCAAAGAAGAGGTAATATCCATTACCGATCTTTTCAATTTCTTTCTTCTTCAACTTCTTCTTCTTTAGTTGTTTCATGATAAAGTTATAACATAAGTATTACTTACATGCGGATATGTTATTATAAATATGAAACAACCCTAATTCACCTTCTATACATCCTACGGAAAAATGAAATCACCGCGCGTGCGTACGTACAGAATACCGTCTCCACGCCGTGGTGTAATCTATTTTACACCATCACCTTACAAGGATGGGTATAATGGTGTAATTAGTAACTATATATGATTATTATAAATTAATATTGATACTTAAATAGTATAAATACACTTAAATACAATTCCACTATCATGGGAACAATATCATCGCTCGTGCGTACGTACGGAATACCGTCTCCACGATGTGATGCGACTCGTTCTATATGATCATAATTACATAGTAATTATATAAATGAATTGAATTAATAAATATGATATATGTTACACTAATAAAATTCTAGATATAAGGTATATATAACCTTAAAAGAAGAATAAGAATTTATTCGGCAAAACACGCATCAGAACAAAAGGCAATAAAGACCCGAGTAACAAGTAACAATGACATATTACTAATAAGAAGCTAAGAATATGACCATATATGATATCATATCAATATGTATGATTCTGGAATAAGTCAATAACATTATTTAAACCATTATACAGGAGCCTCGGACATGTACAAAGCAAATATGACCTAAGGTAAGGGAAATGTCACAATCTGATTTTTATCCGAGATTGTTTATACTTTGGTATTTACTGGGGTGTATTTTATCATCCACATCCATGTTCCTCAATATTTAAATTATTTCCATCCTTCTACAATATTTTATATCCAATTTTACCGTTCGGTAAGTTTTTTTTAAAAGATATGAAAGGAATATTTTGTCATTTTTCGTATGAGGTACTTTTTGACTTTTCCGACAAAAGTACGAAGAATGTTTTTTTAACTTATACGGCAAGAATGGATTTTTAAAACATTATTTCCAAGAATCTTCCTTTATAAGTTTTCAAGTTTATTTTTAATCGACTTCTTTTAGTTTATAATTGTATGACATGTTATGAAAATAAAAGTGTTTTTAAAGTAGAAAGGATATTTTCCTCAACAATGGAGTTCAAATGTTTTATCAAAATTATTTTCCATCTAAGATAATATAGGGTTCTGTTTTTATCCCTATTATTACATTGATTTGATTATGTTTTGAGGGAATTATTTTTATGAAGTCATTTACCTTATATGATTTGTTTTATGATGTCATGATGTTTCAAGAATCCCATTTTTGTTACATGTGTTATGCGATGATGTATGATTTATGATTATGTGGCACACATAAGAAAGGATTCATTGTAAGATGAGTGGGACCTATATCTCCCTCCAATGCATTGGGTAAGGATTTATATCTCATGAGATAGACATGGCTGGAACGGAAGGTTATTTCGGTTCAGTGATACAGGACTGAAACGAGGAGTGAACTCGGTTCAGAAATGGACTTTGTCCGCTAAGATAGTCTTGGAAATGAGTCATGACTAACAAGAAATGATTTTCCATGATTATGTGTGCATGCCACAAAGTTTCAAGTTTTATGTTATGATTATGGGGATCTCATTTTCACTTCAATGATTTATTCCATGTTAAGATATTATGATCTCTTTTGCAGGTTATGATTTTCAAGAAGATATGATATGATTTTTATTTCCTTTATTTTCCCTTGCTGAGCATTTGAGCTCACCCTTTTTTTATGTTTTCTTTTCCCCAGGTCAGGAAGATGGGTATTAAGTAGAATATGCTAAAAGGGACCCTAGATATGATGAAATAAATGGGAGACACTGTAGAAGATTTATGAACCAGTTGTTTATGTTTCCCAGTTTCTAAAGACACCATACCTATACGGTCCTTTGTGGTTTTGTCATATGTTGTAATAAGTGTGCTTCAATTTTGAAGTATTAACAATGTATGTAAAGCATGGGTCGTTATAGTTGGTATCAAAGGAAAGGTATAGTCAACCTTTGGAAACTAGGATGTGAAAGCCTTAGTAAGAACCCTAAGGATAATTCTAAGCATAGAATACAATCTTAGTGTTTTAGAAATGGCCATGAATAACCTAAGATAAGACCTTAAGCGTGAAAATTTTATTCTTGAATTATGTGGTTTTCCTATTATAATTAGTGTTGCTCACACTATTCTTCTTGGTTTTAGTCAATGGCTGGAACCCGAAGGAACCGTGTTAATGTGGAATGCGATGGGCAATGCAATGATTGTCCCCCTGAGCAACCAAACGATATGGGAGCTGGAATGAAAAATCTTGTAGCCATGCTCACACAACTTTCTCAAGCTATGAATTATGCAGGACTTCCAAACGAGCAAAGGAAGGAGCAACATTCTGTTGAATCCTTCATGAGGCAGCGTCCACCTTCTTTCAGCGGGTCTACTGATCCATTAGTTGCTGAACAATGGATTAGCACTACTGAAAAGATATTTTCAGTTCTTCAATGTTCTGAACATGATAAAGTCATCCTAGCAGTGTATCGTTTGGAAGGAGATGCTGATCAATGGTGGAATCTTATTAAGAATACGAGGAAAAGGGATGAAATTGAGTCCATGGAATGGGACGAGTTCAAGAACTTATTTTTCAATAAGTACTTCCCTCATATTCTACGAACAAAGATGGAGAAAGAGTTTCTTGAACTAAAGAAAAAGGATGATGAATCTGTTGGTACCTATGAATCAAATTTTACAAGACTTGCAAGGTACGCTTCTGGTATTATTATCCAACCTGAGAGTAAGATCGATCGATTCTTTAGTGGCTTAAAACCAATTCTTCGAAGGGCTTTAGCCATAAGGGACTTCAATAGCTATGAGGAAATCATTCGATGTGCACTCAAAGTCGAGATGGAGATTGGAGTAACCCATCAGTCATATGGGTTTGATAAGAAGAGGAAAATGGAATTCAAAGGGAAATCTAAAGAGCACACTGAAAAGAAGATGAGCTTTCCATTATGCTCAAAGTGTGGAAAGAAACATGGAGGGAGTTTTCTTAAAGGGACAAGTAAATGTTTCAAATGTAGAAAGGAAGGTAATCGGGCATTTGAATGCCGCGATGATGGGAAGAAGATGTCTAATGATGCAAACAAAGGAAGGGATACACAGAAAGAAAATACTACACTTCAATGTTTCAAGTGCAAGGAGATGGGGCATTATGCCAATCAATGCCCAAATCCAAGGGTTGATGATGATGGTCGACGTCAACAAACTCTTAAGGCTAAAGACAAAGGAAAGTCACATGCAATTTCTATCAGCGATGTGGAGTACGATAACGAAGTGGTGAAAGGTACACTTACCATCCACTCTAAAGTAGCAAATGTTTTATTTGATTCTGGATCCACCCACTCTTTTATTTCTGAAGAATTTTCTAAGGGTATCACCGTATTACCTCAACAATTAGATGTTGAGTTAGCTGTGACAACACCTAATGGCACATCAATCGCATCAAAAGTTTATAATTCTTCTCCGATCGAAGTTTGTGGGAAAGTGCTTCCTGCAAATATTGTGATCCTTTTTATAGTGGAATTTGATGTGATTCTTGGCATGGATTGGCTTTCTTTATATGGAGCTCATATCAATTGCCAAAGAAGGGAAGTCACATTTCATATTCCAGATCAATCTATGATCGTCTATCAATGCAAGGATGAACATAACCTTCCAGTGGAAATTTCTTCCATTTTTTGGGTATTGATTCCACTAAATGAAGGTTATTTATCTCAAATGGTTGGTGAGAAACTTGTTATTAAGAATATGCCCATCGTACGGGAGTTTGATGATGTCTTTCTGGAGGAATTACGGGGTCTTCCACCAAATCGTGAAGTTGAGTTTTCAATAGAACTCGTACCGGGTGCTTTGCCTATTTCAAAGACACCGTATAGAATGGCCTCAATTGAGCTGTAGGAATTGAAGAAGAAACTCCAAGAGAATCTTGATAAGGGATTCATACGCCCTAGTGCGTCACCTTGGGGAGCACCTGTTCTATTTGTTAAGAAGAAATATGGATCAATGAGACTCTTCATTGATTATCGAGAACTTAACAAGATCACTATCAAGAACAAATATCCTCTCCCACACATTGATGACTTATTTGACCAACTACGTGGAGCTCAATACTTTTCCAAGATTGATCTTCATTCAGGGTATCATCAATTAAGGGTCAAAAGGGAGGATATACCAAAGACGACTTTCTGTACAAGGTATGGACACTATGAATTTATAGTGATTCCATTTTATCTTACTAATGCCCCTGCTATCTTCATGGATCTGATGAATAGAGTCTTTAGAGACTATCTTGATCAATTTGTGGTAGTCTTTATAGACGATATTCTTGTCTATTCAAAGAGCAAGGAAGAGCATGAAGATCACTTGAGAATTATATTGAAGACCCTGAGAAAGGAGAAGCTTTATGCCAAATTTACCAAGTGTGAATTTTTGCTTCAAAAAGTTGCATTTTTGGGTCACATAATCTCAAAAGAGGGGATATCTGTGGATCCAGCAAAAACAGAGGTTATCGAAAGATGGTCGAGACCAACAACAGTAACTGAGATCCGAAGTTTTCTTGGTTTGGCTGGATATTATCGACGTTTTGTAAAAGATTTTTCACGATTATCTAATCCACTCCCCAAGTTGACTCGGAAAGGAGTTAAGTTTGTTTGGACAGAGGAATGTGAAGAGAATTTCAAGGAGTTGAAAAGAAGGTTATCCAGTGCACCTGTGCTCACACTTCCTTGTAGTGGAGAAAGGTTTGTGATCTACAGTGATGCATCCAAGAAGGGATTGGGGTGTGTTATTATGCAAAATGATATGGTGATAGCTTATACCTCACGACAGTTGAAAATCCATGAGCAAAATTACCCAAAACATGATTTGGAGTTAGCTGCGGTAATCTTTGCATTAAAGATTCGGAGGCATTACCT
This sequence comes from Viscum album, assembly GCA_963277665.1. Taxonomy (NCBI): domain Eukaryota; kingdom Viridiplantae; phylum Streptophyta; class Magnoliopsida; order Santalales; family Viscaceae; genus Viscum; species Viscum album. Next base: position 840,869,539 of record OY728167.1, read on the forward strand.
TTATGGTGAAAGGTGTGATATTTATACTGATCATAAAAGTTTAAAGTATATTTTCACACAAAAGGAGATGAATATGCGTCAAAGAAGATGGTTGGAGCTGATTAAGGATTATGACTGCTCAATCCATTACCACCCTGGGAAAGCAAACAAGGTGGCAGATGCATTAAGTCGACAAGACCATGCTAGTCTATCCATGATAAGGATCACAAAAGATCCAATATTTATGGATTTACAAAGGATGGATCTTGGAATTATAATGGAAGGGGAAAAATATTATCTTTCTCAAATGAATGTTCAACCATCTATACATGTGAAGATTAAAGAGGCACAGAAAGAAGATGTTGAGTTACAAAAGAAGGTGAGAAATGTTCCTGAATTCAACCTTGATTGTGATGGGATAATAAAGTTCAGGAATCGGGTTTGTGTTCCTCCCATCCCCGAGTTAAAGAAGGAGCTGCTGGATGAGGCACATAGTTCTTCATTCTCTATTCATCCTGGAACCATGAAGAAGTATAGGGATCTGAAAGAGTACTTCTGGTGGGATGGCATGAAAAGAGATGTTGCGGAATATGTCTCTCGATGCTTGGTTTGTCAACAAGTTAAAGCTGAGAGACAGAAGTCTAAGGGGATGTTACAACCATTACCCATACCCGAATGGAAATGGGAAAAAATTACTATGGACTTTGTCACCGGACTTCCTAAAACATCCAAAGGCAATAATGCTATCTGGGTCATAGTTGATCATCTTACAAAGTCTGCACACTTCATTGCTATTAGAGAGGATTTCTCTCTGGATCAGCTTGCCAGGATATATGTAAAGGAATTGGTAAGATTGCATGGAGTACCACTTTCTATTATATCTGATCGGGATCCGAGATTTACCTCGAAGTTCTGGCGAAGTCTTCAGCATACTCTGGATACAGAGTTGAGTTTCAGCACTGCTTATCATCCTCAGACAGACGGTCAGTCTGAGAGAACAATTCAAACCCTAGAAGATATGTTGAGATCTTGCTCTATGGATTTCAAAGGAGGTTGGGATCAACACCTACCTTTGGTGGAATTTTCTTATAATAATAGCTTTCACTCCAGTATTCAGATGGCTCCTTATGAAGCTCTCTATGGAAAGAAATGCAGGACTCCAACTTGCTGGGATGAAGTTGGGGAAAGAAAGCTATTAGGACCTGATCTCGTTGATGAAATGGCAGAAAAGGTCAGATCTATTCAACAACACATAAGAGCAGCTCAGAGTCGACAGAAAAGTTATGCCGAAAACCGAAGAAAAGACCTAGAGTTTGAAGTGGGTGATAAAGTGTTCTTACGAATATATCCCTGGAAGAGGGTTATGAGATTTGGAAAGAAGGGGAAGTTGAGCCCTAGATATATCGGTCCTTTCGAAATAGTGGATCGTGTTGGAAAGGTAGCTTACCGATTGGCGCTTCCACCGAATCTCTCTCAAGTTCACGATGTGTTCCATGTATCTCTCCTGAGAAAGTACATACCTAATCCTTCACATGTACTCATCTCAGAAGTTGTACCGCTGGAGCAAGATCTTTCTTATGAAGAACAACCGATAGAGATTCTGGATCGTAGCGAAAAAGTCCTACGAAATAAGACCACTCGATTGGTGAAATTTTTATGGAGGAACCACCAACTTGAAGAAGCTACATGGGAGCTTGAGGATATGATGAGGGAAAAGTATCCTCATCTGTTTGTTACAAAGTGACGAATTTCGAGGGCGAAATTCTTTTTAAGGGGGGTAGAATGTAACACCCGAGATTTTTATGAGTAATATTTTGTTTTTATGTTATATATATATATCATCAAAGGAATCTTTCACTACACACTAGCTTGACTTACTTTACACGCAATCGCGACCTTCCTCGATAGCTTGCGTTGTACGCAATACCGAGTTTCACTAAACAACGATATGCTATTAAAATATCATTAAAACTAGCCGTTATGAATAGTAATAACCACTTTTTGAAATTTTATAAATTTTATTTTTCAAAATGGACTTCATTTTTGGATTCGGAATACCGAAATTAGCCTAGGGTGAAATTTTGGTATTTTTCTGAAAACGTTCAATTTTTGATGAATAGTTAAACCACTAAGTGGTAGGTTAAAAACTGAATTTTGCATAAAACTTAATTTTACCGCTTCTGTGAATGGAATTTCGAAAATCCGACAGACACGGTTGATATCAGTAAGTAAAATGTGGTTCAATGAGATAAAAATAATTTTTTGGTGAATAGTAACTTTTTACTTTTTTTACCGCGGTTAATAGTAAATAGGGTAACTAAGGGTAAATATGATATTACTATTACCCAAACACATGTCCTAATTCTATTGGATAAGTGTAATTCGACCAAAAACAACCTTATGAATATAATATGACCATTTAGGTCCACTTGGATTAGATTATGACATTTAATATTATTTTATTTAATGAATAGTTAAAATAGTAAAAATCAAAGTTTAATAACTAAAACATTTTTAATATGGGGTTATACATAAGATAAATTCGACTATAAATATTCATTAGAAAGATAAAAGGATTTCCTACATAATGATATTTTATTTATAATTTTTAGACTTTAAATAAAGTAATTTACTTATGACACAACGATGATGCAGTAATTACCCTTTTAAGAAAATGTTAACATAATTGATGTTATAAATGCTCAAATAAATGTAATTTGAGACTTTTTATGAATTCCACTAATTTTATAGGTTACTATGATATATTAGTGTTGATTTAATCAACTTTTTTCGAACATATAATTCTGTTATGACTTTCACAAAAATCATATATCAAATAGTGACAAAATTGACACAAAATAGTTTTTAAATCAAATATTATATTATTAATTGTTATTTTATTCCTAAAAATCTAAGGTTCGGCCAAATGACTTATATAAGGATATATATATTAATAATTAACAACTTGGGGTTCGTTTGGCATGTTATAGTAAGTGTATTAACCATATATTGTAAGAAAACAAAAAGTCACGGTAAAAGTTAAATTATTTAACTTAGAGTTAAATCTAATTGATAAGGTTAAAATAATAACCTAAACTTGTCTAACTCCTATTTGTTGATAGGATTTCTACCCATACCCACTTTACCTTCGAAATAAGACCTTTTGGAACCATTATAAACCGATTTTGACTTTAATATAAAATAATATTTTGAGATATTTCTAAGGTGCCCCTCTCCTCCCTTATAAATGGGCACCTATTCCCCCTCCTCCTCTCACCAATTTGAGCACTCAAGCTCGGCCAACCCCTTCCAAAATCCCTTCTCCACTTCCCTATAATAATCCTAGAGGTCCTGGTCTTCTTCAAAGACCAATATTAGTTCCCTAAGTGGAGGATTCAAAGAGGCGTTTCAAAGAAGAGGTAATATCCAATACCGATCTTTTCAATTTCTTTCTTCTTCAACTTCTTCTTATTTAGTTGTTTCCTGATAAAGTAATAACATCAGTATTACTTAAATACTTATATGTTCTTATAAATATGAAACAACCCTAATTCACCTACTATCCATCCTACGGAAAAATGAAATCACCGCGCGTGCGTACGTACGGAATACCGTCTCCACGCCGTGGTGTAATCTATTTTCCACCATCACCTTACAAGGATGGGTATAATGGTGTAATGAGTAACTATATATGATTATTATAAAGTTATATTGATACTGAAATAGTATAAATACACTTAAATACAATTCCACGATCATGGGAACAATATCATCGCTCGTGCGTACGTACAGAATACCGTCTCCACGATGTGATGCGACTCGTTCTACATGATCATCATTACATAGTAATTATATAAATTAATTGAATGAATAAATATTATATATGTTACACTAATACCATTATGGATATAATGTATCTATAACCTTAAAATAAGAATAAGAATTTATTCGGCAAAACACGCATAAGAACAAAAGGCAAATAAAGACCCGAGTAACAAGTAACAATGAAATATTACTAATAAGAAGCTAAGAATATGACTATATATGATATCATATCAATAGGTATTGTTATTGAATAAGTCAATAACATTATTTAAACCATTATACAGGAGCTTCGGACACGTACAAAGCAAATCGGACCTAAGGTAAGGGAAATGTCACAATCTCATTTTTATCCGAGATTGTTTATACTTTGGTATTTACTAGGGTGTATTTTATCATCCATATCCATGTTCCCTCAATATGTATTATTATTTACATCCTTCTACAATATTTTATATCCAATTTTAACCTTCGGTAAGTTTTTTTGTAAAAGATATGAAAGGAATCTGTTTTCGTTTTTCGTACGAGGTACTTTTTGACTTTTCCGACAAAAGTACGAAGAATGTTTTTTTAACTTATACGGCAAGAATGGATTTTTAAAACATTATTTCCAAGAATATTCCTTTATAAAATTTCAAGTTTATTTTTAATCAACTTCTTTTAGTTTATAATTCTATGACATTTTAAGAAAAGAAAAGTGTTTTTGAAGTAGAAAGGATATTTTCCTCAAGAATGGAGTTCAAATGTTTTATCAAAATTATTTTCCATATAAGATAATATGGGGTTCTGTTTTTATCCCTATTATTACATTGATTTGATTATGTTTTGAGGGAATTATTTTTATGAAGTCATTTACCTTATATGATTTGTTTTATGATGTCATGATGTTTCAAGAATCCCATTTTTGTTACATGTGTTATGCGATGATGTAGGATTTATGATTATGTGGCACACATAAGAAAGGATTCATTGTAAGATGGGTGGGACCTATATCTCCCTCCAATGTATTGGGTAAAGATTTATATCTCATGAGATAGACATGGCTGGAACGGAAGGTTATTTCGGTTCAGTGATACAGGACTGAAACGAGGAGTGAACTCAGTTCAGAAATGGACTTTGTCCGCAAAGATAGTCTTGGCAATGAGTCATGACTAACAAGAAATGATTTTCCATGATTATGTGTGCATGCCACAAAGTTTCAAGTTTTATGTTATGATTATGGGGATCTCATTTTCACTTCTATGATTTATTCCATGTTAAGATATTATGATCTCTTTTGCAGGTTATGATTTTCAAGAAGATATGATATGATTTTTATTTCCATTATTTGACCTTGCTGAGCATTTGAGATCACCCTTTTTTTGTATGTTTTCTTTTCCCCAGGTCAGGAAGAGGGATATTAAGTAGAATATGCTAAAAGGGACCCTAGATATGATGAAATAAATGGGAGACACTGTAGAAGATTTATGAACCAGTTGTTTATGTTTCCCAGTTTCTAAAGACACTATACCTATACGATCCTTTGTGGTTTTGTCATATGTTGTAATAAGTGTGCTTCAATTTTGAAGTATTAAAAATGTATGTAAAGTATGGGTCGTTATAGTTTGAATAAGTGAGGAGGGGTGAGTGCCTTTTTATAGTAGAGGAGTGACATTCTTGTAAATATAAAATGGTAAACACTATTGAGATGTATACATAGCATAATTTTCCTCCAATAATTTCCAATTTTTGATCCAAGGGGGATATAGTATAAATATTTCCATAAAATAAATTTTGGACACGTTTCTAGGGTATTTGGCCTTATAAGGTAATGTTTGACCACTATTTAAACTCGTTTAACCTTAATCACTGTAATTAGTTTTAATTAACTTCACTAATATTTTTATTCAAAAATAATTTGAACTTATTAGTAATTGTAAATTATTATCATTATAAATATGGAATCCATTTTTCCAAATACTAATCATATAATTACTAGAAATTAATTTTAAAATTAATCCCGTATACGAGATGAGATGATGAGTTTTTAAAGTGAAAAAGTGAAAAGTTTGAAATGTTTTTATATAAAATTTCAATATAAATTGATCACAATGACCTAAATTAGATTAAATGATGTATAATTTATATAATTACACTTTAAAACTAAATTAAAATATAATTTAACGATATAAATAAATTAGATGAAAAATATGTTATTTAATTAAAATTTAGAGTTTTTTTCCACTATTCATCCAAACATGAAACTTATCTAAAAAATACAAAAAATTACCCAAAAGTATTTTTTGATATCCTTATTTCAAATATGGATTTTTTTTTCAAATAAAAATTATAAAAGTGACACATATTAGACTTAAAATGGGTTCACCATTAAAAGGTAGTAAAATTACCTTTTAGAAAAATACATCTTTTAATTCATAAAATTGGATTTATTCTTATCTGATTCCTATCAAACCTGTTGGATGAGTGTAAATTTTTTTATTAAATATATAATATATTAATTTTACTGAAAAAATTCATCAATAGTGGTTTTTTTGATTTATTTAGTTAAAATGGAGTTTGTATATAGACAAATAGTTTTATTAGAAAATGGATTTATTTATTTTAAATAGTTGTTACTTTATTTTATAGCTAATTTATAACTGAATGATTCATTTTATACAAATTTTTAAATCATATATTCAAAATTTATTTAATAATAATCATAACATCCATTCTAACTTCTAGGTGATAACTATAATAACATTTTAACAATAATATTAGTAGTATGTTTCTATTTAGTAAAACTAGGTCTTATGTGTGACACAAACTATTGAAGAATCTTGGAATTGTGTGTAAAACAAGACCAAAATAGTGTTATATGTACCAAAAGATAATCTAATTGTTTCATTTAGTGAAAAAGTGACTTTTTTGTTTCATACAAATCTAGAATAACTTGGTGCTTTTATATAACACACACTATATTCAATGTTGCATGAAATGAAGAATATTAAAAATATTAAATTAATTCAAAAAAAATCACAGGATCTTAGTGTGTTACATGGGACATCTCCAGAAGTTCTATAAGGGTGTCACTTGAAAGATGAGTGTAGTCAGATCCACTCCCTTAAAGAAGCATGTAGTTTAATCAGATGAACGTGGCACTAGTGTCAGATATGTTTGATGTTTTTGATGTAGATGATCCTTTATTTGAAATGGGTGTGTCTTGTGGTGTTGTATTTTTCTTGGGATGAAAAATTATGTTGTGTGTATTTTGAACTTTTATTTTAATGGAAACTTATATTTGGAAAATTCTGGGGTTAAAGAATGTTTTGTTGTGTGTCTCATCTCTGCCACCTTATTTCTTTTGGGAATTGGGTTTGGTAGTTTCAGATTGGTGGTTTAATGTATGATGGATAGGGTTAGTCACCTATTTGGATAAAATCCTAAAATGGTGGGGAGTCCACCCTAACCTCCCGAATATTTGAAGTAAACCCTTCTTTCTACCCTATCATTTCTTCCTCATTTTTCCTTGGTTAGGTGTTCACGGGTCATCCTCTATCCTCTTAAGTTATATAATATTGAGTTCCATTTCACCCTTGGAGAACATTGGTATTTTGGTCCAGGAATGATAGTTATGGTGATATTGAGGTGTTGGGCTTGTGGCTTGGCATTTTCTTCATCATTTGAGAAACAGTTTGAGTCTAATGGGTTATTTTGGGTTGTAATGTTTGTCTTATACTATAGTTACTAATGGTGTTCTTCGACTTGAGGGGATGAACTATGTGAGAGTGTGGAACTTTGTCTTTTACCTGATCAACTGGAAACATTGAGACTTTTTAAGGGAGTAAAGCATTATGGTGGGGCGAATTGTCACACCTAAGTAATTATTTTCCTCTTTTATCTTAGTATATAATTTTGACTTTGGATTTTCTTTTGAGTGTCGAGTGTTTCTAATCGAAGTTTTGAGTTTGGTTTATTTTTCCTCTATTGTACGGTTTATGTGCATGATTCATGGGAAACCGCATGAACTCCTAATGTTGAGTTCTTTTCAGTTCCTTTTTTTCATTAATAGATAGGGTTGAATGGGTAGAATATGTTCAGATCCAAACTGTTCAGACCAAAGGAGTAACCATGTAGGTATTTTGCTTTCACTAGTTATGCCACAAAATTGGAGTACTATTAATATAAACTATGCTAGAAGCATACGAATGGCTCTACAGTTTTTGATAGAACCAAATTTCATAGTTAGTGCATAGTTTTCCAAATTGTGCGGCCAAACCATGCGGGTTTCCTATGATTCCATTAAGGGATGCATGATTGGCGCTTGATTTTCCATACTGTGTGTCCTAACCGTGAGTAGTGACCAGGTCCATTAAAAAAATGGATTTTTAACTTTCTAAACCTCTCTATATTTAACACCAAAACACGTATCCTCTCCCTCATTTGGGTCATGTGACCCTAGGGAGATCCTCCCCTCTTCCTCATGTTTCCATTCCTCCACCCATGGTGGAATCAGAAATTTCATCATGTCTTGTGGAAACTTTCTCAAGGTTTTCTCCTTCTTTCATCTCCCTCTTCTTCCTTCTTCCATTTTATTCATAGTTACTCTTCTCCATTGGTTTATTTTCTCCAGGGTTACTGTTTAAATTGTTTTAAATTGTGGGTTTTATCTTCTTAAGGTTCTTCATGGGCGTTCTTTCCTCCATAGACCCTAATGTAGTTGTTTGAGGTTATCTTTATTCTAGAGTTGTGAGTTGAGGTAGATCCCCTTATGTATTGGACTTTGAATATATAGAATCATTGATTTCTTGATTTTTAAACCATTTTCGGGTACTAATTAGTGTCTTATAATTCTAAGAATAATTATTTTATATGAAATAAATTGAATTTATATTTTTATTTAATTTCATGAAATTGTTTTAATAAATTTTTCACACCAAGTGTTTGATAAAATGAATGATTAGACATTGTAAATTTGTTTTGATTTCCAATAGAGGTTCTGGTTTTTCAAAGGGATTCTAAATAGTTTTTGGATTTTTAAATAGTTTGGTTAGACATTTTTGGAAATATTTGGTCAACAAAATTTTGTGTGAGGCTCGGTTATTACCTTTGAAAGTGGGTTTATTTAGAAAACTCTCCTTGGAGTTTCTATCTTACCTTATTTGTTGTTAAAGGGATTGGGACGTCCTTATCATGGGATGTACCATGTGAATTACTTATTAGGAAGGCATGAAAAATATTTCTTTAGGTGATTTAGGGGTGATTCTTGTTTATGTGACTCGTGCTGTGGTTTTTGACTATTATATATGTATGGATGATTGTTTGGAATTGATTCGATCACTCCCATTTTAGATATGACTTGGGAACCTAGCATTACTAGATGAAATATATGATTATGATTTTTGGTCAATTTTAGGACTACCCTCTATCTAGTGGCCCCTTAGTATGGACACTGTCTTCTTTGGGGATGTTTCCCCTTAGTTAGGATAGGTAGGGTATGACAGAGAATTAGGCCCATTTGATTGCAACAAGTGTACTGATAGAATGGACCAGGTTTCAATACACTCTATATTTTTCCCTGAGATCATAGGTATTCCCATGTTCTATGAAACTTTTTATCTATGCTGGATAATCTATGTGCAAAAACTGGTTGGTTTACTTGAGTACTGCTTTCCCATTTCCCTCGTCATGTTTTATTGCTTCTATTACCTGTTTATGGTGTGACTCTTTGGTGAAGAAAAATATTTGGGTTTTTAATGATTCATGAAAGATGTTTCAAAAAATGTTTCGTAAATTATTTCCCATTTTCAAAAAATCCTTCTCCTTACTTTCCCTCTCCTTTAAAATTCTAAAGCCTCATTATTTTGCAAAAGAACCCAATTTTTAATAAAGCGATAAATAGACGATGATGTAAAAAAAATGTATGAAAAACTTATGTTTGTATCTTTTATTTCAAAAAATAAGTGAATAAATATTTTAATTAAAGTAAATTAATTGGGAATATATTACATGGGAATGAATTATGATTTTTAATACTCACACCTATACTTCCATTCTGCTTTTTAGCCACAGATGCAAGTTCAATCTTAGTCTCAATCACCATGGAGCGATGCCATGTTTTGGGATCAGAAAGTGAAATGTGGGGTCACATGGGGATTTAGTGGTCAACCTGTTTGATTCATATTTAATTTTACTTTATGATTTTTTCTTTTTTGGGTATTTTTTATTAATGTTGAGATTCTTGCTTATACTTTTGCTTATTTTTTATTTATTTAAGGTGAACTCATTCCCTCCGAATCTCTTTGATCCCCCTAGTGCCAGTTGCCACCCTAGAGTGATCCGAAACACACCATGGAGATGTTGTAAGATAGATCAGGTGACCAGTTTGGGGTCGATCTGGTTGGTTCATGACACAAATGAAAAAGGAGGAAAGAAAATACAACCACACACAAGTCAGAAATGTGGGAAGATGCATCATTGGAATTTCATCGAAGGAATGTGGAAATGATTTAAGTGTGGTAGTGAAGGCCACAAAACTAATGAATATCTAAGAGACATAAATAATCCACCCCACAAGATATATTAAAGTAATTAACCTCTTAATTCACCACCAATGGTTCAATACATCAACTATATAGAGAAAGGGAACTATGAAAACTAGTGCACTTGACCATGGGTCCTTGAGGGGAATCAATATTAGCAACCACTAAACCTATGGTTTGATACAATAAATTATTTTTGATATATAAATCTATAAGTATATGTATTTCAATATTCTATAAATAATTATATTTATGTATAAATTAAATGGAACAAAATAGTGAAATTGAATCTAAACAAGAAATTTTTAAGGAAAACATTATATAAAAATGTCTTCCCTATAACAAAATAAATCAATGAATATAATCAAATGATTATAATTTATAAATAGTGGTAGAAATGAAAAAAATTATGTTCTATATAAATGATTTAATAAATATATGCTTATTATTAGGGAGGTGTAAAAGCGATGAAATAAAGCGGTATTTAAATTAAGGATATTTTTAGACCCAAGTCCTTTTCTTTGGGTTATCCCTCTTTCATGAAATATTCAGTATGGATATTCCTCTAATATTCTATAAATATCATTTCATTATTATTCCATTTTATTTTTGAGGATATATAGGTTTCCACCTTGATTTATAATCCAAATTCAATGAATTTCCAAAAATACTTTTCATTCCAAAACACATCTTTTACTCCTCTTGAGTAGTTTCTTCTTTACTTAATAATGATGATGTTTATTCAAAATCTATTTTTCCTTTTTCATTTTGGAACCCCATGATTATTCATGAAATAATTATTTATGAAATACTTAGGAAACTCATTCATTTCAATGGGTTATTTCATGACTATGATTTCCATACCTTTTATGTGGTATGCATGACTACGTAAATATTATGATATGATGGGTGGTCCTGGAATTATATAAACCTTCAATTAATTGGGTAATATGATGTATTTCATTAGATGTTGTGTATTATGAATGTAAATGATGTTATATTTGTTCATAATTATGATGTTATGATTATGCACATCTGTTATGCATGGAAATAATGCTATATTTTTTCATAACTATCTATGGCATTTTACCACTATGACATGATGTTCCATTTTTTGGAATTACCACATTTCATACCTTTATAAAATGTTTCCCTCACGATTATGATGATGATCATAAGCTTATGATGTGATAATGATGATTATGCTCACCCATGTTATATTGATTCATGTCCCTTTTTCCTTATCTTACTAGGATTTCATCTCACCCCTTTCATTGATTTATATTCTCATTTGACTACATATACAAGAGAGAAAATGAGATTTTGTTAGGATAAAGAATAATCCTTTGAATAAATGTTTATTTATTTACTAAGAATAAGTTATGTATGATCCTAGTTTTCCCAAGATTCTAAAACTTTTGATCCTTAAATGTATAACTATTATATTAATTTTCTTTAAAATGATGTAATAGTCGTGTAAAAGAAAAAATATGGTCTCCATAAAATTGTACCAATCGATTGAGTATCACTCCCTATGGGTAATTTCACACCACTATATAGTGGTGTATTGGTTCAATGAATGTGGGACTATACTCTGACACATGGGGGGGGTATTTGAGCTTCATTTTTTATATGGGGGACCACACCCTATCAAGAGTATGATTCCAAGGGTTAACTAATCACTAAATATGGATCATGCCTTAACACATAAGAATTTACCAACTCCATAGATAGAGGACCACACCCAGACACATAAGAGAGTATCAACATTGTTAATAGAGGGTCGGTATGTGACAGATAATAGAGTAAAAAACTATGTAGATGGAAGACCATAACTTTTCATAAATTGTAGAACCTAAAATATATGTGTTTTTTTGGGAACCCATACTTAATAAATGAAATATCAATAGGAGGATACCTAACCCAATGAAAATAGTAAGAACTCATGGATACCAGGACCCCCATTTTTATACTAGGGAAGGACCTAGAAGAATACACTGGCGTGGGTATAATAGAATATAGACAATACATTAGTAACTAAAAATAACAGTATAGAGAGTAGTTTAAATGTTCATTTTATCCTTATATGGTTTTTATTCACTTATAATAAACACATAACAATGTGAATGGCTACAACTTCATTATACAGTTCCATCCCTACTCGTGGGAACCAAAACTATCAGGACAACAATGACACAACATTTATATGATTCCTAAACCACTTAATTATATACTATCAAGAATTAAATAGTTTTTAAATATTTTAATTATACTATCAAAGATCTTACATAGAAATATATTATCCATCAAATCATAGAGTCGGTGTCTCATATATGAAAACTAGACTTAATAACATCAATTATTTTTTAGTAATTTCTCAATCCAAACTCTATAGTTATTCAAGTAACATCACAAATTTATTCCATCATATACCATACCAATGGTATATATAAATCCTATATATTTTATTTGATATATAAGATCAACAACCCTCTCTTATACCACTCTAACACTACCTGACCCACCACTAACCCATGAGGGATTACAATTAGGATGTTTTTTTAATGGTCTAGACCTTTGAACCTATTAATTTATTATAATTCTTAGGGTGGATGTATATAGGGGATGTCTTAAAGAGTTTGGAGGGTAAAAGGAGAATATAGAGTTGAGATTCAATCTCAGGAGGTTTCTACGGTGTGGAGTGACAGTTTGCACTTTAAGGGTGGCTGTTGAGGAACAGAGTGGTTCACTACAACATAGATGATCATGATGAGGCTTCAATGCTACTTTAATTTTAATAATAGCTATAGCCTAGAGGCCCTGGATATGGTGTGGAGTCATAGGGATGATTTTATGTGGTTTTACCTTTTTTGGAATGGTTGTGTCATGGAGCAAGGATGTGGTGTAGGCCTTTCTTGGTGTGTGGGTATTATGATGTGGTGGTTTCTGCTATACCATGGTCCTTTTTGTATTTAATAAAATATGAAGTGTGGAGATAGACACAATTATTAGACGTGGATTTGAAAGGACATGCTACAACTTAGTCCTCCCCATTACACTGTGGTCTTTTCCTTTTCCAATAGTTATGTGGTGTAGTGATGGGGGTTGTGTCATGGTCTTATGTTTTGTAGACTACCTATAAATTCCAAAACACCCCTTGAAACCTACTATTTTTATGGAATTAATCTCATTTCTTGGCCGGCCTAAGTTCATCCAAAGGTGTTCGTTCATCCCCCTTATAGTGGATTTCAACCCCAACCTTGGGGGATCAATATGAGGTGGTTTTAAGTAAGTTTATTTCTTTCCTCCTCCATGGTTTCTTCATTTTCTTAATTCAAGAATGGTTGTTTTTGGGGAATAATTGGTCTTGGTGTTGTATTGTTACGTGAATAACCTTGGGTTGATGTGTTCTCAGTTTGTAAAGGTGGTATCCTTCATTGTGGTTCCATGTGGTTGTCTTCCTCTCATTATAACCTTCAGAGTGTCATGGAAAACCCTCATTGAGGTACGGTATCCTTCATTTCTCATCTATTTGTATCGTGTGGGAGGGTTCATGTAACACCCGTATATTTTTATGAAATATTTTATTTAAATAGTTTTTATTCTTTAGTAGATTTCTTTGCACACAATCTTGAGTTTAAATGAACCAAGAGATTCCCTTATTGAAAAATAACCATTATATCCCAGCTGTTAGGTTAGACATAATAATTATAACTATCTTATGAAAATGAAATGTGAATTCATTGGCTATAAATTATTTATTTAAAATATAAATCAATTAGATATTTTTATTTTTGAGTGGATTAATTTTGGTAATGAAATTAATGTGATATATATGTGTTATATACTTAATAAAATATTTTTTTATTCATCCAAGTGATATTTTAGTCATATGGTATTAATAAAACCCTTTTTGATGTATAAAAAACATATTTTTTTAAAAAAAGTTTAATTTTACACCTTTGAATAGAGAACACCTTTTAAATTAATATTTAAACACATAAATAATTTTTATATGAAAAAAAAACATTTCAGTTTTAAGTGGGATATAAAAATTTACTTGGATTAATTTCGAATATTTTTCTGTTAACTTTCATGTTTTGATGAATAGTAAAAAATACACTAAATTTTAGTTGAAAAAACTTATTTTTCATTGAAATAATTTATATGGTTAAATTATATTATTGAATGGTTTCAAATTATAAATAGAATAAATTTTTTTATATTTAATATAATTTAGGTCATTAGAATTTATTTTACATTAAATTCTGACATAAAAACATATCAATCTTTTGCAAAATTGTAACTTTTAGATCCCATTTTCTCATTTCCACAATGAAATTAATTTTAAATTATTTTTTTCAATTGTTACATTTTTAATTATGAAAAATTGATTCCATATTTGGAATCAACAGGTCCAAATTATGTTAATAGGATACTTTTAGTTTTGGGCATTGTGAATTGTAACTTTGGTAATTATTTTTATTACCATGGTTAAAGGTAAATCAGGTAATTAAAAGAAAAAATAATATTATAAAATTACCTTAACATCTATAACAATCCTATGGGATGACTAAATTCTACCCTTATCATTTATTTTTAAAAATTTAATAACTTAATGGCCACTTACCTATGAACATGACATAAATATAATAAAAACTAATGAATGTGACAAAATGTCACAATATCATTTTATATAAGTATACTAATTTTAATATATGAATAACTAGGAGATAATATCTATTATATATAGTCTTTTGAAATATAAAAGCATTACCTACATCATTGAAATTTGTTTATATTTTTTAGAGATTAAATAATTACCATTAATGATGACATAATAGCGATGTAGAAATTATTTTATTAACAGAAATATTAGAACAATGGTTTTAAAAATATTAAAATAAATATCATATGAACTAATTAATGTTATACACGAATTTTATAGGTGACTATGACATTTAGGAGTGTAATAAATATTTTGGTTTTGAATTTATATTCTGTGTTGATTTTATTTAAAGTCAAATAAATTAATAGTGCCAGAATTAACATTGTTGATATTTTATAAAAATAACATTTTATTAATTTATTTAAAAATGATAAAAAAAATTAAAAATTAAAAAGTGATAATTATAAGGTCTAAAATGTCACTAAATATCCATTTATGGTCAATTAACACCATATAAGTAAATATTTATAACCATAAAATATTTAGAATGTTATTACTACAATTAAAATTAAATAGAATAACTAAGTGTCAATTAAAAAGATATGGTTTACATTAACAAATATAACTTCTCCAAAATTTATTGTTTGAGGTGATTACAACCCTATATCATCTAATATTCTAAATTGGTAAATTTTTGAGGTTTTTTGGTAGGTTTTTATTTTATTATAAATTATTTTTTTATGGAGTTTCCAAAAGTTCCCCTCACCTCAATTAGAAAAGGGCACCTCCTCCCTCACCTCTTCACTTCATTTTGATCCTTCAAGCTTGGAAATACCAAGAAATATTTCATTATAAACTTCCCTATTATCATTTTATAGGTTCTTTTCGTCTTCAAAGACCTACTCTAGTGCTCTAAGAAGTGGTTTAGAGGAAGCACATCGAGGAGGAGGTAATGTCTTTTACCAATTATTTCAAACTTATTTCTTCATCTAGTTCCTCTTCAATATATTTTTCATTATAAAGTAATAAAATAATTATTAATAATATACTGATATGTTATTATAGATATTAAGAAACTGTATTTCACTTTCTATCCATCCTATAAAAAATGAAATTACCGCATGTGCGTACATACGGCTTACCGTCTTCACACTGTGTTGTAATATGTTTTTCACCACCACCTTACTTGGATGGGTATAATGATGGAAATAATAAATATAGATGATTATTATAACATTTTACTAATCCTTAAATATTATACTCCATACACTTCAATACCATTCAACAATTTTGGAAATGATATCATCGCTCGTGCGTACGTACAGCCTACCATCTCCACGACGCAACACAATTAATTCAACCCGATCTTCATTAAACCATGATTATATAAATGAATTGAATGAATTAATATGATATATATTATAATTATATCATTATTAAAATGATTTAAATGTAACCTAAGATGTGGAACATGAATGTATCCGACAAATCTTGCATAAGAACCTAAAGCAGTTAATATCCGAATATCGAGTGACAATGAAATGTTACTAACAAATGGATGAAAATATAATCATATATGTATAATAATAATGTTTATGATTCTAGAATAATTCAATAACATTATTTCAATAATTATAAAGGAGTGTCAGATACATATGAAAGATATCGGGTCTAAGTTAAGGGATAATTTTACAATCTCATTTTTATTTGAGATTGTTTATATGTATGTATTTTCTGGAGTATATTTATCATCCACATCCATGTTTCCTAACTATGTAATATTATTTCTATTATTTAAAAAAATTTAATTTAATTTTACCCATTAGTGAATTTTTATTAAACGGAATGAAATAAATCATTTTTTTGTTATTCGATTTGAGGTATTTTTTTGACTTTTCGAGAAAAAGTATGAGGAGATTGTTTTTTAACTTATACTACATGAATGGAATTTTACGGTTTCATGGATCCTTATTTACATGAAGCTTCCTCTACATGATTTTAAGATTCTTTTCAACTAAATTCTTTTCTTTTAAAATTATGTGTCATTTTGAGAAAAGACAACATTTTTGAAAAAGAGAGGATATTTTCCACAGGAATTAAGTTCTAGTGTTTTATCAAAATTATTTTCCATGTCAGGTGACATAGGGTTATGTTTCCATCCCTATTATTACATTTATTTTATTATGTTTACAATGAAATTATTTTTATAAAATCAATTTTTATAAATGGATTATGACGGAATGATGTTTAAGAAATCCATTTTATTTCATGAGTTATGCTATGATAAATGATTTATGTTTTGTGGAACATGTAAGAATGGTTTCATCATGAGTTGGGTGGGAACTATATCTCCATATAATGCATTGGGTAATGATTTCTATCTCATGAGATAGACATGACTAGAATGGAAAGTAAATGTGGTTCAGTAATATAGGGCTAGAACGAGGAGTGAACACGGCTCAGTAATGGACTTTGTCTGCTATGATGGTCTTGGCGATGAGCCTTGACTAATATGAAATGATTTTATATACTTATGTGTGTATGAAGTGAAATTTCATGTCTTATGTTATGACTATTATGATTACATTTCACTTTTATTATTTATCCCAAGACATCATATTCTCATATTTTATATGTAGGATAAGATTTTCAAATGTTATGTTCTTATAATATGATTGATATTTACCTTGTTTACCCTTACTGAGAATTTGAGCTCACCCATTCATATGTTTCTTTTCCTCAGGTCATGAAGAAGGGTATTAAGTACGATATGTCAAAAAGGATTCTAGTTTTGAAGAAATAAGCGGGAGAAAATTTAGATGTTTTATGAACCAGTTGTTTATGTTTCCCAGTTTCTAATGACACTAAACCTATACGGTCTTAGAATGGTATTTGTTATGTTATTTAATAAATATTCTTCAATGATGAAGTAATATATACATTTAAATGATGGTCCATTATATTTGGTATCAGAGTAAAGGTATGTTTACCCTTTAAAAACTAGGATAAGAGAAACTTAGTAAGAACCCTAATTATATGTCTAAGTATTTGTTACAATCTGATCCATGTGTTTTAAATATGTTCATGAATAACCTAGGATAAAACCTAAAGTGTACTAATTAAAAATATTATTATTGAATTATGTGGTTTTCCTATTATGATCGGTGTTTCTAACACTATGCTTTTTGGTCTTAGTCAATGGTTGTAACCCAAAGGAACCACGTTAATGGTGAATGTGACGGGAAATGCAGTGATTGTCCCCCTGATCAACCAAATGTTATGGGAGCTGGAATGAAAAATCATGTAACCATGATCACACAAATTTCTCAAGATATGAAACATTCCAGATTTCCAAATGAGAAAAGGAGGGAGAAACATTCTGTTGAATCCTCCATGATGTAACATCCACCTTCATTCAGCAGTTCTTCTGATCCCTTAGTGGATGAATAATGGATTAGTACCATTGAAAAGATATTTTCAGTTCTAGAATGTTTGAAACATGATAAAGTCATCTTAGAATTATATTATTTGGAAGGTAAAGATGATCAATTGTGGAATTTAATCAAGAATACGTGGTAGAGAGATAAATTTAGACCATATAATGGGATGAGTTTAAGAACTTATTTTTCAATAATTAATTTCCTCGTATTATTCAAACAAAGATGGAGAAGGAGTTCCTTGAACTTAAGAAAAAGGATGATGAATCCATTGGTACCTACAAAAAGTTTTTTACAATAATTTTTAGTTACACTTTTGGAATTATTATCCAACATGAGAGTATAATTTATCGATTCTTTTCTGGCTTAAAACAATTTCTCAAAAGAGCGTTAGCCATAAGGGACTTCAATAGCTACAAGGAAATTGATCGATGTGATCTCAAGGTTGAGATGTATATTAGAGTAATCCATCAGTCATAAGGGTTTGATAAGAATAGAAAAATGGAATTCAAAGGAAAATCTAAATACCACACTAAAAATAAAATGATTTTAACCTTATGTTCAAAATGTGGAAAGAAACATGGAGGGAATTGTCTTAAAGAGACTAGTAAATGTTTTAAGTGTGAAAAAGAAGTTCATTAGGCAGTTGAATGCCAAAGTTATGGGAAAAAGATGTCTAATTATGCAAACAAAGAAAAGGCTACACAGAATTCACACTACAGGAAAATTAAAATTTCGCTGTAGTTATTTTGGGATATAGCGGCGGTTTAAACCACCATTATATGCTTATGTGGTGGTTTCCAAAAACCACTTCTAAATTGTGTGTCGGGAAACTATTGGTGGTGGTTAAATCATTTTAACAGCGGTTTATGGTAACCATTTTTGTTGGCGCATTTTGCGGCGGTTATAATGTTTTTAGCGGCGGTTTTTCTGAAAGGGGATGATTTTTTTTTTGCGGTTAAAACCGCCACGAAAAAAAGTGAGCCCCTACCTGGGAAAACCGCCGCTAAAAACATTATAAGAGCCAGGAAATGCATGCAGAATATGGGACACCATAGAGGCAGTTTTAACCACCACGAAATTTAATAACGTAGTGGCAGTTATAAACGCCACTAATAGAATTATACCGATATTTAGCAGTGGTTAAAACTGCTGCTAAAAATAGATTTACAAAAAAAAGCAGTTTCTACAGCCCCTGTACCAGTGCTCGGAAAAACAACAATTCCAAGAATACCAAAAGTCCAATGTAATACATACTACAGTCAATATGAAAATATATTCTTAGCTAATCACAACCAAATTCATCGTTCAGTGGGTAAAGGAATGAAGATAAACATATCACATGGCCATTATACCTTTAAACAAAATTATAAACATGCATGTCTGTCATATTTCACGAAAACAATGCCAAGCCTTGTTTCAACCTATTCCATCTATACCAGTTCCAACCCTAACATAACCATTCATATCAACATACATCCCACAGTCCTTGGTTCTCACTACTCCAAAAACTCAAGCCTCCCTACCCATTCCTCATCAACCAATTACCATCCCAAGATCACATAACATCATATATAAAGGCCTACATCCATAGAAATAAAAAGTCAAAAAACATCAAATAGAGTCAATATGGAATCTAGTACCTAAAATAACAATCCATCCATCATAAGAAAATGGGCTTACTCGACACCATAAATTTATCTTTATCGAACTAATTGTTCAATTAAAGTCTTAGATTAATCAATTTATTTATGATGTGTTTCTAATATTGAAAATATAAATTAACTGGAATATCCACCATCAAATATTATTGTTTAAATATAATTTAAATAATAAATTCACAATAATACGCCTCTAATATTTAAAACAACATGAATTTTCAACTTTATTCTCTTTATCCAATTCCATTTACATATTGATGAAAAATTTATATATACATGTATTAGGCATCAATTTATTTCCATCAAATTATAATTAAGAATATAGTAGTAAAAAATCCATATTTTATTATTTTGGAAACCAATTATAACCAAAATTACATTGGATAATGATTTTCATCATATTATACTTTAGGGGAACTTGGGTTGATATCCAATACTTGGTTGAGTTCACATAGAAATAAAACCAGAATTCAATTCAAATGAAACATTTTGATTCTTTTTATGGTTGGATGTTTCACTCACTAATATGTTAGGATTGGGATGGGAGTTATTAATTGTGTGTCATTCGTGATTTTAGAGGCATTTGTGAGATTGTAATAGATCAAGAAGCATTTAATCACTTCTCATTTAAAATAGAGATCATATGAACACATGTAATTCATTGTGGGGGTTTGATTTTTATTATGGGATACTCCTCAACTAGGGAATCATTGATTGTAGAAGAAAAGGATGTTGGCACTGAAGTTTATGGGGCTATTCGGGATTATCAAGAGTGTCATGATTGTGGAATTATATTTTGAATTTACTCCAAAATATCAAGGAATGCATGATGTTTTAAATGTATCTTATATTCAGTTGTACATTCTTGATCAAAATCATGGGATCAACTATGAAGAGTTTCAGTTGGGTCTTTACCCAATATTTGTGGAGCACTCGGTGTGATTCGTGGACTGTAGTGAGAAAATGGTTTGAAGAAAGCCGATGTCAATTTCTAGAGTAATATGGGAGCATGGATGTATGCATGAAGAGTTTTAAAAGTGATAATATGATACGTGAGCTCAATAGCCCTAGTTTTTTTGGTGTGAAATATAGAGGCACTACTCAAGGATGATAAATCCTCCGAGGGGGATATTATAATGACTTAATGTTTTCCAAGGGACTTAATCCTTACATTATACCCTTCTTTAATTGTTTCTAAGATATTATTTTATTGTGTTAATTCTTTGGTTTTTTGTTTTTGGGTTTTAATCTTTATAGAGGCCTATAAATGGTTGTATGATAGGAACATGGTCATGGGAAACCATGTGGTTCTCCCCAGAAAACCATGTGGCTTAGTTAAAAAAGGATACTAGGTGGGACATGGTTGGAACACAGTTAGAGATGGTCATGAATCATTTACCTTGAAATATATGTTTCTCAGAATAGAGGAAAAAATAATTGTTAGCACACAATTTACCAATGAGAATATTTATTCATTGACGATGTCCTAAAATCTAATATTAAAATAAGGAAGAATGGAGAGAAATGAGTCTTAGGGAAAGTAGAAAAGACCAAGAGTATCATGAATACCAGGGAAAGTAGAAAATTCTGATGTTCAATATTTTTAAATGTTAGAAATAGAAATGTAGTGGTAAATTCACTGGGCTAGAAAATGTAGGATATGAGAGAAATGATTTCATTAGTTTAATAGAATATCTTATCTTCACTGTAAGACTAGTTGGTGGGTGTAGTTGAGGGTTTAGGGGAATCAATGTGGGTATCCTTAGAGATAATGTATTCATGGGTTAAACATGTAAAGACAAGATAGAATATTGTTCTGGAATTTATCATGAAGTGTGATAGGTTGGAAGAATGTGAAACTATTTTAGGATGTAATTTTAATATACATGGAGTGTTTATAGTTCGTAGCATGGTAATGGTCACATATTCCATGAGAGATGAGTTTATGAGATCCTATAATGCTTTGAAGTGGGATGTTCACCCAGGGCTGAGAAACCTAATAAATTTTGGAAAAATGAATCATCACAGTAAATAATCAACATATATGGTGCATACCACACTCAAGAAATCAGTACATAAAAGGAAGCATCAGAAATAAATAAAATACATAAAAGGAAACCTGAGAAATCAAAAAAATTTTGGTCATGAAAATGTTTGGTGGAAACTATGTGCCACACTTGATAAATATACAAACCGACTATTACCATATTTGTCCAACATATCAATAGTACAACTAATCACTGTTCGATGATGAACACATATCATCACCCTCTCCACCTCCATCTCCACTTCCTGCTACCACCTGTAAGAACATTATATTGAAAATTAAATAGTGTTGCATATTTATATTTAAACATAAAACCAATAAAAGTTTTAAAACTAAATGATTTTGAATTTTTGTGATTTACCTACTCACCATCAGTCGATGCAATACCACCAGGGGCATATCTTCTCATCTGCTGATGTATATCATTTAACACTTTCTTCAAAGAGGATATTTGATCCCCCTAGTCTTGAACTGTGTTTCATAGAGAAGAAGTCTCTCTCTGAGCATATTTGGGTATGGACTGACTACAACCAGGAGTAGATGCATCTGCAATCCCTAGTGGCCTGCAAAAGACCTCAGATGGTACGAGTCCCAAACCCATCCCACACACTCTACCAGGATGCTCCTTCCCAAGGACTTTAGCAACAGGGTTATCCTGGTAGACTGAGTAGGACTTCCCAGGATTGACATCCCATATTTATTTAATTTTTAACTATAAATCAAATATCAATATGTATTAATATAGTAAAAACTGATAATAAGTTATTATAATGAAAAAATGAGTTCATACCCCAACTTATTTGGAAGGCACATTAACCAAACTTCCATCAGTTTTTTTGTGAACATCCAACCACACTTAAGTTTGGCATGTTTCGTGCCCTAAACTATGTGACTGCATTAAATAAAGATAAATCAACAATTTAATATATTAAACAGATAATATTGTCTTATAAATATTTAAACTAGTTAAAAGATTACCAGAGTTGATCGGCTTCTAGAAAAGCTTTTTGACCCCGTAGTGTGAGGGATGACTTTCTTAGCCCGGCTTGATGCATTCTTTCTCGAGATATCCTAAAATAAATAAAATAAAATTTAATAGAAATTTATTCAATGTCATCTCCTATTCATATACATGTATGAATTTAAAACGATTTCAATATAATAATATATATTGAAATACTATCTTCTTTTCATCACGATGTCTGTCAAAAAAAAGTTTCCACTGTTCTTTGGGTACCCCATTGGATAGATTATCATACATTTTTTAGAATATCAATGAAGTATCGTTGAAATATCTACACAATATCCATTTGAAGTCTTTACATTTCTTACCAATATTTTTCAACGTCCACTTTTGTGCTATCACATCAGCAACTGTAAAGTGGAAAACCATCTGTATACATAAATTCATCTTGAATATATTAATAACATGATATTCAATTGCACCATAATGTATTAAAATCATCTTTATTTGTGAATCAAAAACTTCATTTTTCCAACTTGGAGGCATATGTGTCCAATCATCATAAGAAATAAGGAGGGAAATGGGCCCTGCTACCAGCTAGAGTAGAATTTGTCCAAGTAATCCCGCATCGTCATCTGTAGGGACCCCATATGAATAAAATAGGGCAACTATATTCTCTCCATTCATATTCCACACATCTGAACTTTTTATATTTTTCTCCACAGTTTAATTTCTTTCATCTTTAATGAACAAAAAATTAGTATGAAAAAGTGAAATAAATTTATTTATATTAAAATTTGTACCTTTAACAGTGACCCTCCAGTATGCCCATGATGAACTAGAAGTGGTGCGCTGCCGCCCCACTGCTGAGGCTGCTGAAGGGGGAGTCGATGACTCATCTTTTAAAGGGAAGCTCACATAGGGTGTGAGAGATGGTGCAGGGGGTAGGAAGTTGGTGGCTCATATGTCGTAGGGAATGATAAATATGGAACATCATCTGTCGCAGTAGTGGATGAAACAATGTATCTCTTCTTCCTTGGCATTCCTATCATTAAATCAAATAAAATTAAGATCAGAATATATATTTCAAAAAAATTATGCAGAAAAAAAATTAAAAATGATAATAGATTCCCAGTACAAACAAACAAAATATACATAACAATGATAATGAATGATTGCACAAATGAATTAAGTGGTTGCTGAATGGATAAATAACTGTACATACAATCATTTTACCCTTTAATAATGTTGTTTTCCTACTCCATTACTTAATCAACTTCATTAATACTTTCTAGAATAATATTTTCAAATCATGATGGACAAATAATTCTTCTTCTTGTTGTTTATGAGATTCAATTTTAGAGGTCAAATCTTCTACCTCATCACCCATATCATACAAATATCATTGTATTACGTGAGAAACTACACTCCACCATTAATCCAAAAAATCATTCACATAATATACCATATTTTATTTCAATGATAAGATATTTGGATCATGTAGTTCATGATCACCAACATCCATCAAGCGAGAGAAGTTCACCGAAGTAAATTGCAAGGAATCGCTTTTAACACCTCTGATAATATTGACCCAATTGAATTTGAATAAAACAACTAAAAAATGATTGTGGTAGTTTAATTCAATAATATTAGTCAGATTTCTATAGTACCCCACTTAATCAAATGTAAATATACCACTATTATGTGTTTTAAAACCCTCTTCTCGATCGACTGTATGAAATCTAAAGTCATTCATGTTGTAAGTGTCGAACTTTCTAACTTGTTTTAGAGGACCTCGGGCAAGAAACTTCAAATCTTATGAAAACTCTACTCAAGTATTAGTATTAATTATCTGAAAAAAGAAATATACTTTATTAGATTAACAAAATATATGTGTCAAACTAATATTCATTTTTATTCTAATATTTATGAACTTACACGCTGTGAAAACCATTCTACAAGCTCTTTATTAACAGATTTTGTTATATCTTTCTCATTTCATGTTCGGCCTCTCATTCGCCTCTTTGTTGGTATCCTCAACTCTTCAATAAATGGATCTGCAATTTCACTATTCAGTAGTACATATCTATGTGCCTGTAATAAATCCAATTCTGTCAGTGTCACATTTGAGGTCCTCCCAACTGATCGGCCGATAGCAGGAAATATTTTTGATTTCTGATGTATTTGAGACTGAGTCAATATGTCGTCAACACGTCAAACGTGATTAAATATTGTCTCAATATCATCCATGTATCTATAACAAAAGTAAAGAGACTCCTCAACCCAATATCCCTCAACAATAGAGCCGTTTGGTTGAGCTTTATTTCTCACGTATGATTTCAAATGGCCAAGATATTTTTGAAATAAAGTAAAGATAATTATGAATTTAATTAAGTGCCAAAATTTGTTTACTTAACAGAAAAACATATAAATAAAGTACCACTCAATTGGATATGTTCATCAATAATGAAAGGGGCCTCCTAATTTAGCTTCCTTAACCAAATGCACAGTTAAATGCATCATGACAGTAAGAAACGACGGAGGAAAAATCATCTCCATTTCACAAAGGGTCAATAAAAGTCTCTCCTAGAGGTTTTCAAGCTGAAATGGATGCAGAGATTTCTCACATAGTTGTCTGAAAAATGTGCAGAATTGGAGTACAACAACAGTAATTTTTTCAGGTAATAATGTACGCAATGCCAATGGTAGTAACTGTTGTAACAAAATATATGAATCGTGACTTTTAAATCCATGTAACTTACAATTATTCAAGTCAACACACCTTGAGATGTTACATGAATACCCATTAGATACCTTCACATTATTTAAAATTCGAAGGAATGTATTTTTATCCCAATTTATCATTGTAATAATTTTCAGAGAATACTTTTCATTCTCATCTGCCCAGAGATCACGTTCTATATTCATTAATTGTATGTCTTTGTGAGCATTGAGACGATCCTTCAAATTTACATGCTCAATACACAATGTGAAAATAAAATTTTCAAATAAATTCTTCTCAATATGAATCACATCAAGATTATTCCACAACAAATTAACTTCCCAATATGAAATTTTGAAGAATATACTTTTTTCTTCCATTGATGCTTTCCGATTTCGCATGACGATGCACTTCGAACCCGTTTCCCGCTATCATTCAAATGAAGAAACTTCCCAAATTTTGTTTCCACATTTCCATGTTGTGTCAATATTTCAGAACCACTTAACAACTTTGGAGGTGTTCTACTATCAATTAAACCGTTAAATTTTGATCTTTTCAGTAGAAATCTATGAGATGCATCGAGAAATCTTTGATGGAAGAATAAGGACCATTTTCTACTGTGAGGTAGCTGTTTGGGATCAAAATAAAAGTTACAAAAAAGATAATACAAACCCATGTAAGTTTTCCAACCAGATAAATTCCGAAGCCCAGGGAAGTCACTAATGGTCCACATTAAAGCAGCATGCACTTTGAACATTGTTTTAGAAGAAACACCAAATGTCTCAACACCGTTTCTCCACAACTCCTGTAATTATTCAATTAAAGGCTGTAAGTATACATAAATATCATTTCTAGGAATTTCGTTTCTTGTAATAATCATCGAAATGATAAAATACGTTTTTTTCATACACCTCCATGGGGGAAAATTGTAAGGGATCAAAACAACTGGCTAACTACTATAACTGGTACTCAAAGTCCCAAATGGGTTGAATCCATCAGTAGCCAATCCTAATCGAACATTCCTAGGATCATCAGAGAAATTTTGGTGTAATGAATCAAATTTATTCCACAATTTTAAATATCATGGATGTCTCATTAACCCATCAATGTTATTATCTACAGAATGAAACTTCATGTGTTCAGAGGTTTTCGATGACATGAATAATCTTTGCAATCGAGGATTTAATGGAAAGTAATGAAAAACCTTTGTAGGTGTGTTCCTTTTCTTATTCTTCATGAAAGTATGTTGATTCAGACTTCCAACATCACCCATTGACTTCCATCTAGAAGAAGAACATTTTTTACAATTCTGTCTACTTGAATCCTATCACCAATAAAGCATACAATTATTGGGATATACATGTATTTTTGTATAATTCAGACCAATCCTGTTAAAAACTTTTTTCATATAATAAAAACACTCAAGGGTTTTTACTTTAGGAAATTCATCATGCAATAATTCCAATATCCTATACAATTTCTTATTTTTAATTTCACATAGACATTTGATATGGTACAACTACAGCATAAAAGAAAGTTTTGAATATTTCAAACATCCACTATAAAACTATTGATTTCCATCATCAACTAAATCATGAAATTTATTTTCCTTAGTGAATTTTTCTCTTAAATTATTCTACACAGAATCAATAGGATGGTCCACTGATATATTACAATCTTGATATGGTTTTCTAATAGTCTCAAAAACATTACTTGTCACGTTGCTATTTGTAGCACCCTCATCTGGTTGTTCTGATATGTTTTGATGTTGATGGTGGTATCTTGTATTGCTGAATGCAACATTTATAAAGTTTTTCATTTCATTTTCCATTGTCGATGAAGTTGGGAGGTCATTCTGTGGATTTACATGTCATGACCCATCCCCCGGGGCCCGTTCCGTGACTACCCCAAGCCTGTCTTCCATAGGCCAGGGGCTGTCAACTAGCACCGAAAGGCATATTCCCTAAAAATGGGAAGGAATTTACTTTATAACCTATAAACACACACAACCAAGAACACAAAAATACATGAACAAAAGAAAACTATATAGTAAAAGAGTGCATACAGTAAGAAAAAGGGGCCAGAATACAAGCCCAACTGAAAAGTATTAGAAAACTGGAAAGTACAAGTAAACTGGAACAGCTCCTGTGAACTCCTGCCAAGGATCCTACCTGAAGGGTAGGTATAGCTCTCGAACGGTCGCCTCTCCGGTACACCTCATCTAATTTCTACCTCCGAGTTACCTCTAGTCCTAGTACCCTCGTCCTCAGTCAGTGTTTTCTATCTTCTGCACCAAACACAACAAGGTTCGGGCGTAGCCCGTGTAGGGGTGAGTATAACGATACTTAGTAGGGACCCCGAGACCCTCAAAGGTCTCACAAAATCCAAAATGGATAAACCACAAAGCATGTAAACATATGAAATCCCTACATAGGTGTATTCCCCTACATATACCCAATTTATAAAGTATACCCATCTCATTCATGAGGAAACACAAGGTCCAACTCAAAATCTCAAAGCTCAACTGTTCCACAAAGGAATACCACGAAGGTAACACCACAAAGGTAATTACCAAGAAGGTACGCCACACAGAAGAATACCACCAAGGTATCACCACGAAGGAAAGTACCACACATGTACGCCACACAGAAGAATACCACAAAGGTATCACCATAAAGGTCAGTACCACATAGATACGCCACATAGAAGAATACCACAAAGGTTTAACCATGAAGGAAAGTACCACATAGTTACGCCACATAGAAGAATACCACAAAGGTATCACCACGAAGTTAAGTACCACACATGTATGCCACACAGAAGAATACCACCAAGGTATCACCATGAATGTAAGTACCACACAGGTATGCCACACGGAAGAATACCACCAACGTATCACCATGAAGGAAAGTACCACGCATTTACTCCACAAAGAAGAATACCAAAATGGTATCACCACGAAGGTAAGTACCACACGGGTACACCACACAGAAGAATACCACCAAGGTATCACCAAAAAGGTAAGGACTCATCTCACACCAGGTATAACTTAGGTATGGTAGTAAAGATGATTAGAGATAACTACTAAATCATCTTACTCTGTTAAGAGGCAAACCTACATAAGATCATACATTTTCATCAGACCCATAGAGGATCGTAGTACATCGTTAGACCCACACAGAATCGTAGTACCTCGTCAGACCCACACAGGATCCTAGTACATCATGAGACCCACACAAGATCCTAGTACCTCGTCAGACCCACACAGGATCCTAGTACATCGTCAGACCCACATAGGATCCTAGTACCTCGTCAGACCCACACAGGATCCTAGTACATCGTCAGACCCACAGAGGATCCTAGTACCTCGTTAGACCCACACAGGATCCTAGTACATCATCAAACCCAAACAGGATCCTAGTACCTTGTTAGACCCACATAGGATCCTAGTACATCGTTAGACCCACACATGATCCTAATACCTCGTCAGACCCACACAGGATCCTAGTACATCGTCAGAACCACAGAGGATCCCAGTACGTCATCAGTACATCCTCAGACCCACACAGGATCCTAGTACGGTATCAGACCCACGAAAGATCCTAGAGTAGTCCCGCATGGATTTCTAGAGTGGATCCATGTGGGACCCTCTAGGTCTCTTTCTCGTTGGCATTAGGTGGGCTTTCCTAAAGTCCAAGATTATTTTCTAGCAACGGGTCAAGGAACCTGAGAGAAAGACATTGATGCCGCATTGATGTGTCAACTCATACAAACACTTACCGTGTAATTTAATCCCTTTGTCTCGATATCTCATCAAGAATGTTTCATGGCAGTGTCATAAACCTATATGCTTGATCTGTCATTCTTTGACTCCCAGAAATAAACTCATCGTTACACCATGGCCATGGAATTTTTGCGACAATTCAATTTCAATAAAAGGGCCAGAGATATCTACTTACATAAATATGGAAGGGACCAATCTTTCCTCGACTTATCCATTAAAAACATGTCATTCATGATGCACCCAACGTACCCTAATTCCTTCCAACTGTCTACATGACAGTTTTCGTCAGCAAATCTAAGTGAGAGCGTCATGACATGAGTTAATGATAATCTTGTAGTCTAAGAACCATTACACATGCTCGTAGATAGTAATGTACAATGACACCAAGACATGCAGAATTACTACTGGCGGGTCTGTTCTCATAATCTCATATCTTAGAAATTACCATGTGCATACTCCATGAGAGAGAGTCTCGTCTTCTTATGAGTACTCGCAAATGATAGGCTGTATACTATGTGTCCTATTATAGAATGTAATCCAACCGTAGAACATTATTTAATAATATCATTATAGAATTTCAAGGTTCTCATCATAATGGGGATCAACCATGAATTTATTAATGAAACAAATATTCCAGGACATTATTATATTATAGTCAAGAAGAAAAATGAACAATATATATTAAGTGTACTTTCATGAAATCAAAGTACAAATAGTTGGTTCTCTGGACGACGACTCTAACAAGACCCACACAGGATCCTAGTACATCGTCAGACCCACACAGGATCCTAGTACGTCATCAGTACATCCTCAAACCCACACAGGATCCTAGTATGACATCAGACCCCTGAAGGATCCTAGAGTAGTCCTGCATGGATTTCTAGAGCGGATCCATGGGGGACCCTCAATCACATACCCACGAAGGATCCTTTTCTCATTTCACAACCAACTACAGGCTTCCCGCACTAAGCTTACTTGTCCCTAGGAGGGTCCACTCCACAAGCCACTGGTCGATACTCCAACTTCCACGAAGTCCCACAATGAAGTATCCCAAAGGACCGCCACGTCATAGGGGTCTCAACGCAATAGACTATGCATCAATCGGATGCCCTGTCTGTAAGTTATTAGAATTTTAGTCCCAAGGGCCCGGTTGGATTCGTGATCGATCTAACCCGAACGTACCCAAATTTTTTCCAAAACTCTAGTGGAGTATACCAAAAGGACTGTCTGGCTCCAAGGTTTCTGGAACCATAGACGGTTCGTCAAACAGATGTACGGTGCCAAAGTTATGGCTGAAAGAACGTATAGAGTTGAAACTGGTCCGGGTCTGGTCCGACCCGGTCAGACCGACCCGGCCCGACCCGGCGTGGGCCGACCCACTAGGTCTGGCCCAACCCGTGCTGGGCGGCCCATCTTGGTCGGTCTGTGGTGTGGGGAGGCCCGCAGTGCGGCAGGACGACCGCGGTGTGGTGGGGGGCCACGGTGCGGTGGTCCGCCGCGGTTTTCTTCCGTCGGGAAGCGCGGTCGCACCGTCGCCTTCGTCACGGCCGATGGTGGACGGGCCGCCGTTCCTGTGCCCCACCGGAGCCAATATCCAGCTCCGGTTTCCATCTCCCTCCATCACAAAGATTCATCAAAAACCACAAGGGATTGAGGAGAGGTCGTGCCTTGTTCATTTGGCTCACACCCTCTGTGTTGGAGCGGTAGCAAGTGGTTCAAAAACTTTTCAATCATGAAGAACAATTAAGAACGGTTAAGTGGGTATTTAAAACATCAAACACTACATTGAAGGTTCTGTAGGAGGATGTGCGAGGAAGAAGATGAAGTCATTGAAGTGTCAGTGTTTTTTGCTTCCACGCAACAAGCCTCCAACGACGCTACTCGATCATTGTTCTTTGGTTCGTGGTTCGAGGTCGCTCGTCACCGCCCTCTGGAACTGGCTTCATCCTCCAAGTGTTGGGAATCCTGGCACTTTACCAGAGCATCGTTTCTTATTGAATCCATGCAAATTCCTCCCCCCAAGCACCATATAAATAGGAGAGGGGGAGGGTAAGTAACGATCGTAGAATTTATGAAGGTTCATTTAATAGGAACCTTCCTAAATTCCAATGACGCTATTACATAGTATTTAAAAGGGAATAACCATTTAATTTATGTTGGCACAATTAAATGGGAAGATTCCAAGGGACTTCCCCACATTAAAGAGGGGTTCGGGTGGTCCCCACCACCATGAATTCACAAATGGGGGTTTTCTAGCTCGGGCAGTCCCCACCTTTAAGAATTCAATTCGGAGGTTAAAATAAAATAAAGAGTTGTTCTTTATTTTATTTTTATTCTTTTAACTCTCCCAAGAAAATTCACAAAAACTAACTTTCACCCTTGATTTACTGCGGTCAAGGTGAAGGTCTACTTAAGCGAATATCGGCACTGTGTATTCAATGATACCCTCATATTTCAATTCCGAGCACTGGTTCAAAAGTTATATAATGTCACTCGCGGGTTTACTGAACGTACCCGAAAAAAAGCTCGAAAAAATTATAACAGTCACCCTTGACCAACGCTGATCTAATTTAGGAACTTCATAAGTGAAACACGCCCCAAAGAACCCAACGGTACTCTCGAATTTTCAATCCGAGTTACCATTTAGATGTTATTAATTTTACAATAAAATAATTGTCGCTTAATTATTTTATTTGTGGCCAAAAAGTAACATTCATTGGTGGCCCATGTTGACCAATGTTAGTATCTACCTAAAGAGATAATACACTCATGATTTCAGTGGTGGTCTCGGATTTTTAATTCGAGTTACCATTTGTGAGTTATAAGCATTTGAAAAATAAAATAATTTATTTTATTATTTTATTTACGATTATTCCATTTTTGGGTTTTCTCACAGGAGGCCCACATCGACTAAGCTTAAGTAGCGCCTAGGGTAAACCCACAATCTTGAACGCAACGGTGCCCTCAGATTTTTGATCTGAGTTACCATTTAAGAGTTATTCCACTTTTTAAGGAAAATTGCTTACGCGCACTAATTAAAACTCAACCAAAATTTGACGGATCATTCCGGGCACTCCGAGACTCGGAATTGCATGCCGTCAGATTTCACGGTTTTGAAATAATTCCATATCATTAAAAAAATTATATGGAATTTTTGGGACATTACATGACATCAGTTATCAACCTTTATGTAATGTTAGATTCTCCATGCCAAATCCAACATAAATATTGACCAGGTAATTGATTCAATATTAAATGTTCATAAACTTCAGCTATCTTCAACCATATTCTAAATTTACATTTAGGAAAAGGACATATTATTCTCCCTTGAACGGATTGATTGGAAATTTCAAAATCTAAAAACTCATTCAAACCCTTAACATACTAAGGTGTGTTCCTCGGTAACGTGATCCAACTTTTATCCATGTATATCACAATGTGCCTACACAATATTAAAAAAAAATTAAAACACATAACTATTAAAAAATAGGGAAAGATATTCATATATACTAGTTGAAAAAGTATATAAATATGTTAAATAAGGTTTTCCTATATAAATACATATGGTACATAATAAACCCACACACTAGAAAACCAAAGCTTGAAAATTAAAAAGATCCATAAAAGAAGACGAGAACAAGGATCTCATCCCTGTAGTTTTTTGTATGCTGCGCTAGACCAAAACAGATGGCCAAACTAAAGATGTTATGACTTTGATGTCACTAATTTATGGGCTTGATAAATCATATAATAATTGAATATAAGTTACGAATATGAAATGGAAACAAATTCTTACCTTAAACATGACTCACTACTTTAGAAAATAAATGGGGAACGAAGATGTATAATATGCTAGGAATCATCACGTGAAAGGATCCATGGCTAGGGTAGATGAATCCAAGGATTATAAGTAAGGTATTTTTTTCCAGACTCAAAGGAAACATGAATTTATGAAGATAAATGAAATCATATATATTAAATTTCCTAAAATAGATCCTGAAATAACACTGAAAAGTATTGATGTCAATATACCTTTTCAATTTCTATTTTATTTTGTTTCAATTATAGAAAGTTGGAAAACCGATTAAATCCATAGTCTTATGGAATTCATATAAAATATTCAATCCACAAAAAATATACAATAGGGGTAGTATTAAATATTGTGTATATTAATAATTTTTACATATTTTGTATGTTATTGGTGGCATCGAATTAGGATTTAAAGAGTTGGGTATGGTATGGGGTTGGGAATTTTAGAACATGTGGGGTATCACGGTGAAGTGTTATGGGTAGAAACATGTTGTGAGCCTATGTATGATTAAAATTTTCAGATCTGGGGTGGATCATGGAACATCAATGGGGGTTGATATATAATGTGGAGCTCTGGGGTGGATGATGGAACATCCTTGGTGATCCACTATAGTTCAGGAGGGGGTCTACATTCTCCAACCACCACTTTCATGACATAAAAAACATATAAAATCAACTTGATGATGTCTCCTAAAATCATCTCATTCCTATTTATAGTTTTTACCATTACCTGCATCACCATGAATTTAATATGTATTAACTCAAGTTTTGTATATAAAGGGTGTAAGAAATAATACCAATAAACCCTTAAATAACCAAATAATGAAAATTTGTAATTTTATCATATATTATAGGGGATGACTATTAAATTATTTAATGAAATAATAAAAAGATGATCTTTAAGGATTTTTTCACAAACCAAGTCACCCATAGAACTTGTATACCAATATTAGCTAATGCTGGTGGATGCTATAAATACCCACCAAGAAGTATGTTATCAAAAAACTTGGCTCATGTATGTTTTATAAAAAACACGTGGAAGATAGTATATTCCCATGAAATGAATGGAATATAAAAAAACATGGTTCCAAACACAAGGCCTATCCAAAATCATTGATCAAATCATGTCATATAATGTGAATTCCAAAAGCGTTGCCTCTTGTAATATTTCTTAACCAATGACATTCACATAATAAAAAGATTAATGCCATAATATAAAAAACACATGTTTCAGATTCAATACACGAAGCTCATAATTATTACATTTATATTGTATTGAAATAGTTAATTTATTTTTGAAAAAATTAATGATAATAATCATTTTATTTAAACTATTATTACTTAAAAAAATTCCAGTAGGCATATTTATAAAAAAAAACTTTATTTTATCTCTTAGTTTTAGATATTGCATTTTAATAATTAGAAACCCTATGTCATACAATATATTTTTACATTATATCCATTAAATTATAAATTCTAGAAAAAAATATTTCCATAATTTATAAACATCATTATAGAATCACAATAACCCATGACTAAATACATTAAATCAATTTCATGAGTTTTACACCAAATAAAATATATTTTTCATGAAGAAAATAACTACTATAAAACTTATTTAACAGAAAAACATGTAATTTCAGAAATTTTATTCTTTATAAATAGCCTAAGTTCTCACAACAGTATTTTGAAATTATATAACAATAAACTACTATTTATAAAAAACACAAACAAGATCTATGTTATGTTCTATTAACACCAAACCTAATAACTAACTCCCTCTTACAGACCTATAAAAATAGGATATATATATAACAGGTAAGAATACAAGTAGATTCAGTAGGATCCTACCCAAAACCTCACATGAAAAATGTTGAATAATCATAATAACATCATAGAAAATAAACAAGGAAAAAAACACATTACCAATAGGGGTGGAGAGGCACGCTAAGGGGTAGTGAGGTGCGCTGAGGGGCGGTGAGCATGGGTAAAGACCGACTAAGGGGAAATGAGAAAGTTTGGGGCGGATAAGGGGCGGTGGCGAGCACAAGTCTTCGGGGGTCGTGGGGGTTGGGGGAGAAGGGGCAGCAAGCTAGGTCTTCGGGCGAGCTAGGTCATGGGGGTCTGGGGGAGAGGGGGGGGGGGTCTCGCGGGGGTCGGGGGGAAGTGTCAGCACTATAAAAAAAATACGGTTTAGCAGCGGTTTATTAAAAACCACAACTAAACCCTTCTTAAAAAATTTAGCGACGGTTTAGTAAACTTTCGCTAAAGCCTATTTTTGTTGTAGTGGCACCTCCTACACTTCAATGATACAATTACAAGGAAATGGGGAATTATTTTTAATAATTCCCTAAACCAAGGGTTATTAATGATAATCAATTTCAAGAATATATTAAGGTCAAAAACAAAGAAAAGTCACATGCAATCACTCTCGGTGACGTGGAGTACGATAATGAAGGGGAGAAGGGTACACTTTCCATCCACTCTAAAGTATAAAATGTTTTATATGATTATAGACCAACCCACTCTTTTGTTTCTAAAGAATTTTCTAAGGGTATCTTTGTATTACATCAACAATTAGATATTGATTTAGGTGAGATAACTTATAATGGAACAATGGTTGCATCAAAAGTTTATAATTCTTCTCCAGTTGAAGTTTGTGGGAATGCAATTCATGCAAATATTATAATCATTTCTATAGTGTAATTTGATGTGATTCTTGGCATGGATTTTATTTCTTTATATGGATCACATATCAATTTCCATGGAAGGGAAGTCACATTTCATATTCCAGATCAATCTATGATCATCTATCGATGAAAAGATGAATATAACCATCTAGTAGAAATTTCGTCCATATTATGGGACTATATTCCTATAAATGAAGTTTATTTATCTCAAATGGTTGGGGAGAAACTCACGATTTAGAATACACCCATTGTACGAGAGTTTGATGATTTCTTTCTGGATGAATTTCCAGGCCTTCCACCAAATCATGAAGTTGAGTTTTCAATAGAACTCATACTGGGTGATATGCCTATTTAAAATACATCTTATAGAATGGCCCCAATTGAGTTGTAGGAATTGAAGAATCAACTCAAAGAGAATCTTGATAAGGGATTCATATGCCCTAATGAATCACATTGGGGAGAACCTGTTATGTTTGTTAAGAATAAATATGGATCAATGACACTCTTCATTGATTATTGAGAACCTAACAATTTCACTATCAAGAAAAAATATGCTCTTCCTCGCATTGATGACTTATTTGACCAACTAAATGGATCTGAATACTTTTTGAAGATTGATCTTCATTCAGAATATCTTCAATTAAGGTGAAAAAAGGAGGTTATACCAAAGATGACATTCCTTACAAGGTAAAGACACTATTAATTTATAGTGATTCCTTTTGGTGTTACTAATGTCCCCGTTATCTTTATGGATTTAATGAATAGAGTCTTTATATAATATCTTGGTCAGTTTTTGGTACTGCTTATATACGATATTCTTTTCTATTCAATGAGAAAGGAAGAGCATGAAGATCACTTGATAATTTTATGAAATACCCTGAGAAAAGTGAAGCTTTATGACAAAATTACCAAGTATGATGATTGGATTCAGAAAGTTTCATTTTTTGGGTCACATAATCTCAAGAGAGGGGATATATGTGGATCCAGCAAAAACAGAGGTTATTGAAAGATGGTCGAGACAAACAATGGTAACTAAGATCCAAAGTATTCTTGGTTTGGCTGGATATTATCAGTGTTTTGTGAAATATTTTTCATGATTATCTAATACACTCACAAAGTTGACTCAGAAAGAAGATAACTTTGTTGGAATGGAGGAATGTGAATATAATTTCAATGAACTAAAAACAAGGTTAGCTAGTGCACATGTTCTCACACTTCCTTGTAGTGGAGAATGTTTTGTGATATATAGTGATATATTAAAGAAGGGATTGGGATGTGTTCTCATGAAAAATGATATGGTGATAGCTTATGCCTCACGGTAGTTGAAAATCCATGAGAAAAAATACCCAACTCATGATTTAGAGATATCTACATTAATCTCTTCATTAAAGATATGGATGTATTATCTATATGGTGAAAGGTGTGATATTTATAATAATAATAAATGTATAAAGTATATTTTCACAAAAAGTAGCTGAATATGCTCCAAAGATGATGGTTGGAGTTAATTAAAGATTACGACTTCTCAATACATTACCACCCTAGAAAAGCAAACAAGGTGGTAAATGCATTAAGTCGACAAGATCATGATAGGATATCTGTGATGAGGATCACAAAAGATCCAATATTTATGGATTTTCAAAGGATGGATATTGAAATTTTAAAGTAATGGGAGAAATCATATCATTCTCAAATGTTTGTTCAACCGTCAATACAGGTGAAGATTAAGGAGGCACAGAAGAAAGGTGTGGAGCTATAAAAGAAGGTGAGAAATATTCATGAATTCAACCTTGATTGTGACAAAATAATAAGGTTTAGGAACAAGGTTTGTATTCCTCCAATACTAGAATTAAATAAGGTTTTATTGGATGTGGCTCATAGTTCTTCATTATCTATTCACCTTGGAAGCACAATGATGTACAGTGACTTGAAAGAGTACTTCTTGTGGGATGGCATGAAAAGATATGTCACCGAATATGTCTCTCGATGCTTGGTTTGTCAGCAAGTTAAGGCTGAGAGAAAAAATTATAAGGGTATGTTACAACCATTACCCATACGAGAATGTAAATGAGAAAACATCACTACAGAATTTTTCATCGGACTTAGCAAAACAAAAAAAGGAAATAATTCTATCTGGGTTATAGTTGATCTCCTTAAGAATTCAGCACATGTCATTATTATTAGAGAGTATTTATCTCTTGATCAACTTGCCAGTATATATGTAAAGGAATTGGTGAGATTGCATAGAGTACCACTTTCCATTATATCCGATCAGGATCTAAGGTTTACCTCAATGTTTTGGTGAAGACTTCAGTATGCTTTGGATACAGAATTAAGTTTCATCACTACTTATCATCCTCAGACAGACGGTCAGTCTGAGATGACAATTCAAACTCTGGGAGACATGTTGAGTGATTTCATTATGGATTTCAAATGTGGTTTGGATCAACACCAACCATTGGTGGTATTTTCTTAAAATAATATCTTTTACTCTAGTATTCATATGGATCATTATGAAGCCCTCTATGCGAAAAATTGTAGAACTCCAGCTTTCTGGGATGAAGTTGGGGAAAGAAATCTATTAGGACCTGATCTTGTTGATGAAATGGCAAAAACGGTCAGATCTATTCAACAACACATAAGAGTATCTCAATGTTGTAAAAAATGTTATGACAAAAACTGAAGAAAAGTCCTAGAGTTTGAAGCAGGTGATAATGTGTTCTTACGAATATCTACCTAGAAGAGGGTAATGAGATTTGGAAAGAAGGGAAAGTTAATCCCAAGGTATACCAGTCCTTTTGAAATTATGGATCGTGTTGGGAGGGTAGCTAACTGATTGGCACTTCCACTAAATCTCTCTCAAGTTCCTGATGTTTTCCATGCATCTCTCCTAAGAAAGTACATACCCGATCTTTCACATGTACTAATCTCAGAAATCATACCGCTGGAGAAAGAACTTTCACTACAAAATATTTGACTTTTTCCAACATAAGTTTAATGTTAGATAATATATTTGTTGGTAAAAACAAGTAATTCCAACAGATATTAAGTTTTTTTGGTATTAATTTTGAATACCAATAGTTGTTTTTACTAACATATATATCTGTTGATGTTGATGGTTCAATACCAATGAAAATTTTACCAACAATTATATCTGTTTCATTATCATACTAATACCAATATTTTTTTTACCAACACATGAATCTATTATTAATAATAACCATTACCAAAAAATCAATTTCCATCAATAAAAATTGTTACCACATCCCATTAAATAAAAATTATTTTATTAATAACCAATTAAGTAAAACCTATTTTATATAAAAACTATTATTTTTATAATCATAGTCAATACCCATTTAGTGGGTTAATAATAAAAATGAGATTGATTTCAATTTTCAAATTTATCTGGATGTTAATAATGTTTATATTTTTCAATTGTTTCTACTGACACACCTCACCACCATTTTTGTTTCCTCCTGTCATTATCGACTACGAAAAAATCCTGCCGCCCTCCGTTGAATTTTCCTGAAACCTGCATCACCGCTCCTCCCATTTTCACATCGTCGTCAATGAATCCTGTAGCCGTTAGAATTCACCTGCACTGGATCCGCCATCATCATCCAGTGTCGTTGTGAATCACCTGCACTGCACACACATCAACACTTATTCCCTCCCATCGTCATCGCCTGCATCAGACAACCAATCACCACATGTGGAATCCATTCCCATTTCCAGACATCATCCGGAAATATTGTTGTATATGCAGCCAGCCTTGCCCCCAACCCATACCGACCCCGATCATTTCAGTGCCCTACAAGGGACATTGGAATCCCTACATCAATTTATCAGATACCACATGATTCAATATAACTTTTTTAATCAATTGAGTGAAATGCTGATGTTTTATTTCAAATAGATCTCATTTTCATTCTATTTCACTAGTCCTATGTTGTATTTAGCTATCCTTTGTTGCTTGAATCCTTCATGAAGGTTCTATAAAAAAATTACAAAAATTCATCTCTTCCATGGCCATGTAAATCTAGTAATAAGACAACAACGAACCTCTAGCAGTCCAAATATTCGACTCATGGGCCACAAATCTCAGCCCACTAGACTTCGACCAGTTCAGCCTATCGTACCTAATACTGATCATGGAGGTGGTTAAACATGACCATTCTCACATTCTAGGAACCAATGTAAGGTTCCTATCCCCCCATGTTTAAAACAGGGTTTTGTTCATGTTTATTCATTTTTTGGGTTCTGTTATGAATGTCGGTGATTGTTTATTTTGGCTCCTAGTAGTGGAGTGCTGGTACTAATGACATATTATTCTTTATAGAGGGTTTTTTTTGGTTGGTCTGAAATAGATAGGTGGGATAAGGCTGCGTGATGTTGATGCTGCTAGAGTATCGATGTAGCCAAAGATTCGCTGGGTGTTGCTGAGCATCACTGGAAATGCTGAAAATATCCCCATAAACAACATAAGTGTCACTTAGTAGGATTTTGATATTATATATCAATATCACTTTAATAGTGTGGCCATGACTTCTATCATCCTCTGACATAAATAGTCATTCTAATTCTTGATTTATTTTTTCAGTTCTGCATTTCCATCATAGCTTATTATACTCTTTGAAAACAATATTTTTAATGTCATAGTATTTTGATCTGCTTTAATGGTCATGCTAAATGAGACAAACTTAGGAAGCACCTCATGCATTGTTTTTCATCACATGAGAGTTGTGTTTTCCTTTGTCAGGCTATTGACAACAAGTCCAAATAGGTGTGTCTTTTAACATTGACTGGTCTCGAACATGAATTACATAATTTTCATTATGGTTTTGACACAATCCTTCAGTTGGAGAGAATGATTTTCTTAAATGAAAACCACCAATGTGTGATCCACTAGATGCATAACATCATATGATTTTTATATATTCTATTTGGGGAATGTCACATGAATTCCTCAGACTCCACACACACACAAACACACTTCAATCAATTTTTTAGTTGTTTTAGCTTCTCTTACTGTAAAACATCATTTGATGGTATAGACATCTATCCTAT
Organism: Viscum album; assembly: GCA_963277665.1. NCBI lineage: Eukaryota > Viridiplantae > Streptophyta > Magnoliopsida > Santalales > Viscaceae > Viscum > Viscum album. Next base: position 840,910,715 of record OY728167.1, read on the forward strand.
TTTAGATGTTGACATGCAACAATTATTCAAGTTCTTTCTGTATAGTAGACTATTCTTTATTTTTAATATCATGGTACATTGTTCTGGATTAATATCATATTAAGACTATTCTAGTTTAATAGTCATGTATTTTTTGTGTAAATGATCAATGACTTTTAATTGTATTTATGTGTGTTTTATGTTGTGTAGTAATTAAAGAGAAACAATTTTAGTAGTAGACCTTGGACTCTATCTGTCAACATATTCTGATATTTTTAGTGTTTCACCTGAATAAAATTTGACTGAAGTATTCAGGTTATTTTCTGGTTGGGTTTTCCTTTTTTTGCTCTATTCCTGAATATAATTTATGTTCAAAGTTTAATCTCTTTAATAATTACATTTTATGGGCCTTTAAAAGCATTTGTTTTATGTTCTTTTTCGTCAAATAATTTTTTTTTTCATTTGATATAATTTCTTTTTCCAATTCTAATACCCACTCATATACCACTTCATCAATTGAAAATGTGTATGGGATGAATCTATTCAAATAATTGATGTCACTGATGTAATCCTATTTCCACTTTGATTTAATATCTTGTCATGATTTAGTCCAGCATGAATTGGTGAGGTGGATAGGTAGAGAATGAATTTATTATGGGTGATATCTATATTAGTGCGATCATTTTTTGTATGAACATTCTGCATTCTAACCATGTAGAGGATCCCCTTTTACCCAAGCATTTTTTATTGAATTTATTAAAATATTTTTATGGTTTCACCTTCTCTCGATGAGAAAATATACCTAATTAAGTTATCCCTTGGCACACTATCATTGCTAATTTCTGACAAAAAATTCAAATAGGAACCCCTATTTGGCGCAATAGGCCTACCTAGAAGCTAGTATTATGCAATGCATGTAGATCTTGGTGGTAGAAAAAGGTGATGTTTGTAGATTTCACACCCATACATGCACATTCTAAAATAGATAATTGGAGCCCTACATGATTCCTAGAGTGAAGACCATTTCTATCAAGAACGATGAAGTGAAACTGCTTAAAAAAGGCAACATAATAACGATGTGTAAGTGGAAGTAGTTCCCAATGATGGTTATGGTTTCCAAATGTATTTGGATGAAGAAAAAGGTAATATATCAAGTTCAGGTTTTGAAATATCTGACTCTATGAGTTCCTGTTAGTTTGGTAGTGTTGAAGCAAGCAATTTCATAGGTTGGTCATATCCTTCTTACTTTTCTTCTTCCCCTTTTTTGTCTTTTTAACTCATGGATGAGAAAATTTTTATATGGTGGAAAGTGGAACTACAGACGTCTAAGAGGCTTATATTTTTTGACAAACTTCCTAGAACATAAATATTTACATTTTAGTCATTACTAATTCCCATCATCATTTTCAAAAAAAATGTATTTTACCTTGTAGATGGTTGTAAGGGGAGTTTCTGCAACTCTAAGTAAGAAATTGGATGTTGGGGTTATTCTTTATTAGTGAAATTTGGGTTTGGCTAGTCAAATTTGCTTTCCAATGGGTTTTTTCACTAAATAGGTATCTTTTATTTCAGGGTTAAAACCTAGCAATGCAGTTATGAGTTTTTTTTAATTTGACTGGTGTGTGGTATGATGATGTTAGAAATTCTTGGAAATTTTGTTATGTATCATTTTGGTTGTCTATTCTTCTTATTCAGATAGTTTCACTAATAGTAATTGGGGATTTTTAAAATTGATTTGGTGTTTTTTAGGTTTTCATTTGGAGTGATATTCCAAAATTTAATACAGATTTGAATAGTACTTAGACTGAAGGCTAGCCTCAATAATTTTTTGGTGCCCGGTTTTATAATATAGATCATTCAAAGTAGTTTGCATGGTAATATATTTATAGTTTCATTTGAATTATAGAATATAACAATGATAAAAAAATCTCTAGCGCATCATTTTCAGGAGAGCTGTTGGTGTGTGTTTTTACCGATGAAATCAATTTTATGTTCATTTTGGGGTTTTGGCCTTTCATATTTTTCTGCATTCATGCACGCATTGAGAAACCATTTCCATGGAATGAGGAATTTGATAAATGGTTTTCCTAATCATTTTAAATCCTTGATAGTTCATTTTCAATGGTTTTTGTAATCATCACTTCTTAAAAGATATTACTCTCCCTTATAAGTATTGCTTATTGAGACAGGACTTGAGTAATCAAGGCATTTGTTTTGAGAGTTTCTTTTTGATCTTTATCCCCTTTTGACACAGAAGCATAGGTCCAAAGATCAATTTCTTTTAATTTTTTTTCATAAATGGTTGCATTATGTGATTGGTATTTTAACATGAATGGGGATAATTGTTCCTTTGAAAATTAAATTACGGTCACTGACCGATCTTGTTTTCAAAAATGCATGCAAACAACCTTGGGTGTCTTTTTCCCAAAAAAAAATTATATACATTTTTTTCATTAAAATTTCATAGCTTTGAAGTCTGAGATTTGGTTATTTGATTGTGTTGTAGGTGAACCTTTATACTTGAAGGAATGGGAGCTGGTTCGTATGCTTCTACTTCCATTAAGACCCGTATAAGAAATTCTATTACTAGATAAACCATGTTTTATTTGACAGACTCTTCACGGATTCCATAGGTAGACTCTACAATTTCCAGGTATCGAGCACTCATAATGATTATCAACACTGATTGAGTTGGAATCTTTCACATATTTCACAAGCAGCCTCAACAATTTACATGTATTCAATGCTTGTAATGAGTCTCAACAAGGAAGCTTTCACAGATTACTGGAATTCGATTACTGGATAAACAATGTTGGAGTTAACAGACCCTTACAAAAATTGATGAGGTACTCATTCATGTGCCCCTTTTCTTGTTAGAATATGAAAACTTATTGATTTAATTAGATTTGGATATGAATATGGAGACAATGGTTGTTTTATATTTCATTTTTATAGAGTTTTATATTTATGAAACATTCATGTACTAATTATGAGATGATACCATGAACCCACATTTATGATTCAGGATGACCAACGTTATACAACTATTGTGAGCTATAGATGATCGCTGCCAACATGGTCATGTCATGATTGTGTGAATTGAATTCTTAGACCACACTACTAGTGTGAACCACGACAGTGATAGTTGATGTGAGAGATACCATTCCATTTTTGTGTTTTTCCAAATGCTTTTCAGAAGTAAAAATTTCTAGTCCCTAGATTTCAGTCATTCAGACTATCGACTCTTGAGATGTCAACTGGTTTGGTGTAAAATGATCACTATGAAAATAATTTTTTATACTAATATTTATTTCTATTTGGGTTTCGATTAATGCAGATATTGTTCACTGATTTGTGGGTATGCTTTTTGAATTTTTGTTGAGGTAGATATTGGAGTTGAAGGCTGTGGAGCTGGTGCTGGGGGATGGATGGGCTGCTCACTAGGGCCTGGATGGGTTGTTCACTAGGGCATGTATAAGCTGCTCATTGGGGCATGGGTGGAGGTGTTCACTGGGGCATGAAGCTATTCGCTGGGGCTATTCATTGGGGCATGGATGGAGCTATCCACTAGGGAATGGATGAGCTGCTCGCTATAGATATTTGTTTGCAATGATGAGCTGGTCGCTGGTGTTGGGGAAAGGATGTGCTATTCGCTGGTGATGGGGAAAGGATGATCTACTCATTGGAGCTGGGGCATGGATGGGCTGATCTCTAGAGATGTTTTCTGATACTAAGGCATGGATGGGCATTGATGGGTTGTAGGGTGGGTGTGGGGATCCTGTCGATGCTGGGGGTTCGGGTGGGATAGAATAGATCATCTTAATCATGTGTTTTTCTATTTATTCAATTTGTGTTAAATTTAATTATTTATATAATTAGTTTTTTTTTAACTTTGAATATGCATGATTAATTTATATTATAAATTAAAAAAAATATAATTTAAAATTTTACTACAAGTTTTTTTATAATTTTTATTCAAATGTAATTTATAAAAATATTTTATATATTATTAATAATTTTACGAACAAAAAAATTTGTTGTTAGTATTTGTTTCTAAACACTTTAACAGACATATATATTATCTGTTGGTATTATTATAATTGTAACAGAACTAATTTATATGTCTAAAAAACAATTAGCGATATATTTTTTACCAACAGTTTAGTGACAGAGACATATATGTTGGTAAAACATTTTACCAACAGAAAACGTCCTTTTACCAACAGATATGTCCCTGCTGGAAAAAGCAAAATATTTTTTAGTGTTTCTTATGAAGAACAACTGATAGAGATTCTGGATCATAGTTAAAAAGTTCTACAAAACAAGACCACTCGCTTGGTTAAAGTTTTATGGAGGAACCACCAATTTGAAGAAGCTACATTGGAAATTGAGGATTTGATGAGGGAGAGGTATCCTCATCTGTTTGTTTCCAAGTGATGAATTTTTAGGGAGCAATTCGATTTAAGGGGGCTAGAAAGTAACACCCGAATGTTTTTATGAAATATTTTCTTTAAATAATTTTAATTCTTGAGTAGCTTTCTTTGCACGCAATCGTGAGTTTAAGTGAAATGCGAGACATCCTTATTATAAAATTACCATTATATCCTAGCTCTTATTTTAGTAGGAATAATTATAACTAACTTATGAAAATGTACTGCGAACTCATTAGCTATCAATTATTTATGAAAAATATAAATCAATTAGATATTTTTATTTTTCTTTGAATTACTTCTGAGAATAAATTTAATGTGATATATATGTGTTATATACTTAATAAAATATTTTTTTATATTCAACCAATGGATATTTTAGTCACTGGGTATGAATAAAACCCTGTGTGATGCATAAAAAACTATTTAAAAAAACAGTTTAATTTTACACCTTTGAATGGAAAACCCCTTTTAAATTAATATTTTTACACATTAATATTTTTTATATGAAAAAATAAACATTTTATTTTGAATTGGGATATAAAAATTTACTTTGGATGAATTTCTGATATTTTTCTGATAAGTTTCATGTTTTGATGAATAGTAAAAATACGGTAAATTTTATTAGAAAATAAATTTTTTTCATTGAAATAATTTACTTGGTTAAATTATATTATTTAATTGTTTAAAAGTATAAATAGAATATATTTTTTAACATTTAATATAATATTGGTCATTGGAATGAATTTTACATTATATTTAGATGTAAAAACAATTCAATCTTTTATAATATTTTATCTTTTAGAATATTTTTTCTCATTTTCACAATGGGATTAATTTTAAATTAATTACTGCAACTTCAATGTTTTTAATTTTGAAAAATGGAATCCATGTTTGGAATAATTAGGTCCATATTATGTTAATAGGATACTTTTTTTTTGGGCATTAAGAATATTAACTTTGGTAATAATTTTTATTACCATGGTTAATGATAAATCAGGTAAAAGTTTAAAATAATATTATAAAATTACCTTAACACCTATAAAATTCCTGTTGGATTATTGAATTAGACCATTATAATTTATTTTTCAAAATGTAATAACATAACGGCCACATACCTATGAATATGACATCAATATAATAAAAACTAATGAATGTGAGAAAATGTCACAATCTCATTTTATATAAGTATATCAATTTTAATATATGGATAACTAGGAGATAATATCAAATATAGATAGTATATGTAAATATAAAAAATACCTACATAATATAAATTTATTTATAATTTTTAGAGATTAAATAATTTCCATTAATGATGACACAATATTGTTGTTGAAATTATGTTATTAATAGAAATATAAACAAATTTCGTTTTAACAATATCGAAAGAAATATAATATGAACTAATTAATGAGATACATGAATTTTCTAGGTTATTATGACATTTTAGGAGTGTATTAAATATTTTTTTTTGAATTTATCTTCTCTGTGTATTTTATTTAATGTCAAATAAATGAATATTGTCAAAATTTACACTCAATATTTTATAAAAATAAAATTTTATTAAATTATTTATAAATCATAAAAATATTTAAAAATTAAAAATTAATAATTATAAGTTCTAAAAAGTCATAACATATCCATTTCTCATCAATTAACACCATATAAGTAAATATTTACAACCATTATATATTTAGAATTTTATTACCATAATTAAATTTAAAAAGAATAACTAAGTGTCAATTAAAAAAGTATGTTTGAAATTTAATAAATAACATTTACAAAATTTATTGGTTAATGAAATTAAAATCCTATATCATCTCATCTTAGAAATTGGGACATTTTGGATGTTTTTTGTAGGATTTTATTTTATTATAAATTATTATTTATGGAGTTTCCAAAATGCACCTCACATCAATTCTAAAAGGGAACATCCTCCATAACCAATTCACTTCATTATAAGACTTAAAGATCGGCCATCCCCAACCCCTTTTCCTTTTTAACTTCCCTATTTTCATTGTAGAGGTTCTGGTCATCTTCAAAGTCCATCTCTAGTGCTCTAAGAAGAGATTTAGAGGAAGCATGTCGAGGAGGAGGTAATATTTTCTACCGATTCTTTCAAACTTCTTTCTTCTTCTACATCCTCCTTATTATTTGTTTAATTATAAAGTAATAACATCAGTATCACTCATATAACTATATGTTGTTATAAATATGAAATAACCATATTCTACCTTCTATCCATCCTATGAAAAATGAAATCATTGTCTGTGCGTACGTATGACATACCGTCTCCCAATTGTGGTGTAATCTGTTTTTCACCACCACCTTACTTGGATGATCATAATGATAGAAATAATAAATATATAGGATTATTATAACATGTTAATAATACTGAAATATTATAAACCATCCAATTCAATACCATTCAACAATTTTGTAAATGATATCATCGCTCGTGCGTGCGTACGACCTACCGTCTCCATGATGCGATGCGATTCATTCTGCATTATTTTTATTGAATGATGATTATATACATGAATTTAATGAGTAAATATTATATATATTATATTAATATCATTATTTAAATTATTTAACTATAACCTAATAAGTGTAACATGAACTTATCTGAAAAAATTTCATAAGAACATAAAGCAGTTAATATCCGAATAACAAGTGACAATGAAATGTTACTAACAAACAGATGAAAATATATTCATATATGATATCATAAAACTTATTATGATTTTTAAATAATTCAATAACGTTATTTAAATCATTATACATGAGGTTCAGATACATATGAAGGATATCTAACCTAAGGTAAGGGATAATTTTACAATCTCATTTTTATCTGAGATTGTTTATAGGTAAGTATTTAATGGGGTATATTTATCATTCACATTATTGTTTCCTAATTATGTAATATTACTTTTATTCCTATATAATTTTTTAAAGTTTATTTTACCATTGTTGAATTTTTATTAAACAATATGAAATGAATCTTTTGTTGTTATTCGGTTTGAGGTACTTTTTTGACTTTTCTGGAAAAAGTATGAGGAGAATGTTATTTTAACTTATACCAAATGAACGAAATTTTACGATTTCATGAAATATTATTTCCCTGAATATTCCTATTCACAATTTCAATATTATTTTCAAAAAAATTATTTTGTTTTAAAATTACGTGGAATTTTGAGAAAAGAAATCATTTTTGAAAAAGAAAGGATATTTTCCTCAGGAATTAAGTTCAAGTGTTTTATCAAAATTATTTTACAAATAAGATGACATAGGATTGTGTTTCCATACCTATTATTACATTTATTTGATTTTGATTATGATGGAATTATTTTTATGAAATACATTTATTTTAAATGGATTATGATGGAATGATGTTTATGAAACCCATTTTATTTCACGGGTTATGATATGATGAATGATTTATGTTTTTGTGGAACAATTATGAATGGTTTCATTATGAGATGGCTGAGACCTATATCTCCCTCCAATGCATTGGTTAATGATTTATATCTCATGGTTTAGACATGAATGGAATGAAAATTAAATCCATTTTAGTAATATGGTGCTTGAAATAGGGGTGAACTCAGTTCAGTAATGGACTTTGTCTGCTATGCTGGTCTTGAAGATGATCCTTGAATAATATTAAATGATTTTATATTCTTATGCATGTATGTGACAAAATTTTATGTCTTATGTTATCACTACTGGTATTACATTTCACTTTTAGGATTTATCCCACGACATGATATTCTGATCTTTTATATGCATGATATGATTTTCAAATGTTATGTTCATATAATATGATTGATATTTCCCTTGTTTACCCTTACTGAGCATTTGAGCTCACCCATTCATATGTTTCTTTTCCCCAGGTCATGAAGAAGAGTATTAAGTTAGATATTTAAAAAAAGAGTATAGTTTTGAAGAAATAAATAGGAGAAAATATAGATGTTTTATGAACCAATTTTTTACGTTTCCTAGTTTCAAAGGACACTAAATCTATATAGTCGTGGTGTGAAATTTGGTATGTTATGTAATTAATATTCATCAATATTGATGTAATATCTACCTTTAAAGTATGGGCCATTATAGTTTATACTCTTGTTGTCTTTTGGTAAGATAGTATGCACCAACCTAATAAAGATAATGAATTATTTTAATTTAAATTTAAGTGGAAGGGGAAATAGAAATAATTTTTTATTACTTTGGTAATAATGATATTATGATTTTATTATCTTGATACCTTGCTGAAAATCATGGTCGTTGGGAGAATTGTTTATGCAATGGTTGTTGTGACTATGGAACCCTTTTTGTGTGATTTTTTATTATCACATTAAATGGAATTGGATAACCACTTATATGTAGCTAATGAATTGATTTACCCTAGAAATCCTAGCTTGTGTGAGAATGCACATAAAATAAAGAAGTTGAAGCGTTTAAAATCCCCTTTCTAAATCTTAAATAAGATATTTGAGAATGTGATGTTTGTTTGTGATGTGAAAAATATTATGATGCGAGGTTGTGATGTGTGGGGTGGTTGTGATGGGAAAAGTATTGTGATGTTTGGTTGTGATGTGGAGACCAATGTGATAAGATTTGGTACATTGAGGTTGTGATGTGGGAAGTGGTTGTGGTTACGAAATTAGGAAAATAAGGGATTTTTTCATGATATGGATGAGTTTTTATTGTGATGTGTAGTATTGTGGTGGTTCCCCAAAAGTGATGGAATAATTTTTTAATAATGAAATATGAAATGGCATGGTATGGATTAGTTAATGGGTTGAAATTGTTAATGAATATTTGAATTAAAATGGGAAGAATGGATTAAATGGTTGTTGATAAATATGAAATAAATGGGATAAAATAATGAAATTATTGGCAATGAGAAATATGGGAACATTATTAACTCGAAATCAAAGGGAGATTGTGGTTTTTGGATTGTGGGTTATTTGTTTTGTGTTTTCCATTTTGTGGTGGGAGAAAAAGTGGTATAGGTTGTGAGGATTGGTAGTGATGTTTTGAGTTGAGATAGTGTTTTCATTTTGAACCCATAGTTTATGTTTTTTTGTGGAATGTATATATATTTATGTGTGTGTGTGTGTGTATGTGTGTGTGTGTGTGCATTCATCCAGATTATTATATGCACCCCAACCATGTCAAGCACATTGTTCCAACAAGCACAAGTTTAGGGAGTGTTTTCCCAATATCCTGGGGGTGAGGATGGATGGATGGATTCCCTCTCCTCCCCAATCTCTCTTCTAGGTGATGTTGTTATACATAGGCTATGATGGACATAAGTCAGAATTTCATAGTGTTTTTGTTGGATGATATGATGAGATAGTTATGATAGGGTTCATGTATGATAGTATGAGGAAATGAGGTTTATTTCTTTCTGGTTCATGATACCCTACTACCCTGATTATGTAGTTTTGGATTTTTTTTAATGTACTTGGTTCCTATAGGTGTGAGGTGATGTTTTGTGATGGCCTAGGTGTCTAAAAGTGAGATTTTATGTGTTTTGAGGGCCTAGATGTCTTCAAGAGATATGTGTTTTGATGGCCCATGTGTCTTCAGATGATATGTAATGTGATGGTATGGAAGAGATGGTAACCCAAGAATGTACAATGTTGGAGTGTGAGAGAGGAAAATTACTGTGAAAGTGGTGTGGGGTATCCATTTATCGACATATATATTATTATGTTACTTTTCTTGGATGTGTTATTCGGTGAGTGTTCCATGGTGAGGATGAGATTCATTAGTTAACCTATTTAGGTTCTACAGGTTTTGTTGTTTTATCACTAGTGTATAAGTATTATCTTTTGACTTGGGAATAAGAGAATTTGGGTATAATTCTACTGAGTATTCTCACATGATCACATCACATATACACAAATAGATTTTAGTTTTCCAAGAGGACTTCTTGGACCATGTTGGACCTTACTAGCTTAGACCTTTGGAGCTGGTATTTATTAGTTGATGTATGTTTTTTATTTTTGGTATTTATTTAGAGATTGCTTATATATTTTTACATTATTCAACAATTTTTGGGATGGTTTTGGTTACTTCCTATATATTTATTCATGGATTTGATTAATCATTGATATCCTATCTCCATACCATTAATTCTTATAGAGGGTAATGCCTTCTATATGTGAGATTTGTATACCCTTGGTGCTTGTCACTTACTAGAGGTGGGAGCCTTGGGTCATTATACTTCTTCCTTCAGTTTCCACCTAGGTGGGGTACCTTTAGATGGAGGGGTCATGACAGAGTGGGGAAAAAGGTTTTGGTTGAGGGATAGTATGTAGTTCAGAGTTTGTTATAGTGAGTATTGCATGGGTTAGTAGGGGAATAGTGTCAGTTGGTCTTGGTGAATGACACAGGCTAAGCAAGAATGGTTAGGGAACAAGATTTTATGGTCCATCATGATCCAATACAAGGATTCTAATCCTACTGAATAACTAGGTGAGGTGGAACCACTTGAAGGGTAGAGACCTAGGATAGGTACGTTCATCATGATCCACTTGTTATCTTGTTTGAATTATTTGGTTTTGATAAGTTAAAATAAATTAAATGAATCTTAATGAAATTCAGTACAATCAGGAATAGAAATTTATTTTTTTTACTTTAATCCAGGGATCCTAGTAATCATTTTTGGGTAGTTAAGGTAGTGGAGGTTTAGTAATATTATCTAGTTGATTATTATAGGATCAACTCGGTAGAGGAGGATAAGTCAGGGTAGGTTGCCTTGCATTTCATTGAGTGGAAATGTTTAGAGAAGTATGTTGGTAGAATTTTTTATTCGGAGACAGAGAGATGATTGGAGGAGCTCGAGATTGCACTAAGTTGGATTAGTGTAACGACCCAAATCCGGAGCCACACAACTGGTGACCTGTACCCAGTTCACCACATGACCTCAAGCGCGTTTCCCCAACCACTAGAGGCTACCGACTAGCAGCGAGGGCCTTGGAGAGTCTGTGGGGAAACTATGCCCTCATTTGGCAAAGTATACAGTGGAAGAATAAACATAAACAAAAGCGGAAGTAGTAAACAGTATAAAACAACTGAACTAAAAGTTGAAGCAATGTATGATATAATAATGATGCATAATGGTACATGTATCTGTGGAAAGCAGTAAAAAAACAACGTGCTGAAATACAACTGAAACCAAAGTACAAAACGTTAACAGTAAATCTAGCAGCATCGCAAGCCAAAGCCCGGTCCCATGCTCTCCAGCTCCAACCAGCAATCAAGTACCTGAGGTAGAAGGACCACAATCCCTATCTACACCTACAGTCATGTAATCTGTTTGGGCCAAAAAGCAGGACCCAAATAGGGTGTGAGACTAATCCCAGTAGGAAATCACCACAAGATTTGTGCCCTACTGTCAGTGAGTAATATAGAAAAAGTAAAGGGATATAAGTACAGTAATGGACTAATAGTATACTAGTAAATTATAATACCAATTACCATTCAAATTCATTTAATTAAACAACCAGGTAAAACTATCCTAGCTTTCTATTCCAAGGTAATCAAGTAACACAACAGGTATCTCAAAAGACTACCGAAACACAAGCAGTACAAAAACCAAGCTTGTTCTTTGGCTTAGTGGACTCGTCACAACCAACCATAAGAATTCACACTAACTCTCTGGGTGGCTCAAACTAGCAGAACCATACAGTCAAGTAATCAAACAAGGTACATACACTCTGGGAAGCTCTCTAATCAATTACCATATGGTATTGCAACGATAGCTACAGACTCTCTGAGGAAGCACTTACATCTAATTCCTCATGTGGTATCAATGCATGTGTAAACTAAGAACACTCTGGGGAAGCACAAAGTCCTATTCCCATAGGTCCTGCATAAGAAACTAAAACCAACAGACCCTCTAGGGAAGCACTTAATCGTCTATTCCCTCTTTGATCTCCCACACCAGGTTCTCACAGCCCTGAGCAGTCCAGTCATGCGTAATCGACTGTCAGAAGCCCTAAGTAAGTTTAACAACTACTTGGATAAAATATACCATGCATCAAACGCATTTAAACAGAAGGAAACACATAAAAACAGTTATAACAAGTAAACTAGCAATGTAATAGGGTTTGCCTCTCAGGCAAACGGTGCTGAACGACGATAAATAGCCATACAGGGAGAAAACACCCATGGGGTGATCCTCAAACATGCAACCAATCATATATTAGAAATAATTAATCATTATCTAACAATAAATATAGGGAAATTAAACAATAGGATCAAAATCCTAAACCCGGGATACCCGATACATGGGTATCCATCACTTTTGCAACCAAAACTCAAAGAACTTCAACGTAGGGCAACAAACCACCTACCTCGATCCTCGAATATCGATATACTTGAACCTCGGCCCGTGAATTGGCCTAGAATGGAGCAGATCTGCAAAAACATCTAAAATTTTCAACCTCAGATAACTCACACGAGAAGAAGAATCAGGAAATGAGGCCAAAGAAGAACCAAGAACTCACCACTGCGATTATTCTGCAATCGATGGAGTTTGATTCGGACAACCGGTGACAGATCGGTAGCTCGGAGAAGAATAGGCCTCCTTTAATGCTCTGGATAGAAAAAGGTGGAGAAGAAGACGTTAAAGAGCATTAGGCGCGACCCCGGTCTGATTAGTAAAATAAGAAAGAAAGTACACGACATGTAGTGGGTTTTTCTGTACTATGCCAAAATCGGCCTCCACGTCACCCCTACACACCATGTGTGTGACCCGGACATGGCCAACACCCGGCTTCGAGCGGGAGAAGAGTACACGATGTGTACTCAGAAAGTACACGGCGTGTACTTTAAAAATTTCCAGAAACTCCATTTTTCTCTAAAACTCCAGAAAAAGGAAAAACATACAAAAACGAAGATTTGGGTTCTTACAAACTTCCCCCCTTAATGAAATTAGTCCACGAATTTCCCTAACGAGGCGTAGAAGAAGAAACCTCGAACAACTCTAGCCACTGTGATCGGATATCAGCCTCCCTCTCCCAAGTCTTGTCCTGTATACGACCGTGCTCCCATAGCACCCATACAAGAGGAACAGACCGACCACAGAGTACCTTTTCACTATGATCAACAATCTTGATAGGATGCTCCTCGAAAGATGCATCATGCTCCAGCTCAACCACCTCGGGTTGAAAAAACATGAGATGGGTCTGAGAAATACCGTTGAAGCTGAGAAACAAGAAAGACATCGTGCATGGCCTGGTACCTCTGAGGTAACTGCAACTTGTAAGCAACCAGCGCGACTTTTTCCAGAATCTCAAATGGACTGACGTATCTCAGTGAGAGTTTACCCTGTCTCCTAATCCTCTTATGTCCCAACCTCGGGGTAACATGCAGGAAAACTTGGTCTCTAACCATGAACTCCAAAGGTCGTCTCCGCTGATCAACATAAGATTTCTATCGAGACTGTGCAGTAGCTATCATCTTTCGAATCAACTCCACCTGCTCCATGGTCTCCTGAACAAGACGAGGTCCCAGCAAATCTTCCTCTCCTACCTCTAGCCAGCATAAAGGAGATTGACATGGCCTACCGTACAAATCCTCATAAGGTTCCATCTAAATAGTCACCTAAAAAATGGTTTTGTTGGAAAACTCCACTAGAGGTCCTCAAGGCGATCTCGGTAACCCTGTCATGAAGTCCATCGCGACATCATTCCATTTCCACTCAGGAATGGGTAATTGCTGTAAAAGCCCTTCTGGTCGCTGATACTCTGCCTTCACTTGCTGACAGGTAGAACACCGCATAACAAAACCGGCCACATCCTTCTTCATACCTGGCCACCAATACTGACGGTGTAAGTCTCGGTACATCTTGGTGACACTAGGATGAACTGCCCAAGCTGAAGCATGAAACTCCTGCATCAGATCCTCACGTATTTCTGCTAAAAACCATATGAGGCCATGAAAACGTAGAACCTCATCATCGCCCACTTTCCACCCTAGAGTAGGGTCTCCATCTGACACACCCTCCTGTAGGAATAGGCCTTCTGGGTCTGATAGCTGCCTCATTCAAACTCGATCTAAAAGAGTAGAGGTAACAGCTACAGAAGAAGGAACTTCCTGTCCCTGTTTGTCGTGGACCTCCAAATTAATCTCAGAGAACATATCCATAAGCGTCCACTCACTGCTAGCCTCTTGAACTACCTGCAACTGAGTCCTCTTACTCAGTGCGTCAGCTACAGTATTGCCTTTCCTAGGCGTATAAGCAAGCTTGAAGTCGAAAGACTGTAGGTACTCGACCCACCTCTGTCGTCTCAGATTCAAGTAACGCTACATGAATATGTACCTGAGGCTCTTGTGGTCATTATATACCACAAAATTCTCTCCCATGAGATAGTGCCTCCAAAAACGCAAAGCATGAACAACCACAGCCAACTCCAGGTCGTGCGTAGGATAGTTCTTCTCATGGGGCCTCAACTACTGAGATCTGTACGCAACAACCCGATCCTCCTGCATAAGCACTGCTCTAAGACCAATGTCGGATGCATCACAAAAAATTGTATAACTCTTTCCCGGCTTTGGCAGAACTAGAATCGGTGTTGAGGTCAATCCCCCCTTCAGCTCCTAGAAGGCTGAATCGCAAGCTTCTGACCAAACGTACTTCACACCTTTCTTAGTCAAGACCATCAACGACACTGATAAGCATGAGAAGTCCTATATAAACCTCCTGTAATAACTAGCCAGTCTTAAGAAACTCCGTACCTTGAAGACATTCTTCGGCTGCTCCCAGGTAACTATTACTCTTACCTTCTCTGGGTCTACTGATACTCTTGTCTCTGAGATGAAATGGCCTAGGAAGTGAATCTTGTCCATCCAGAAGTGGAACTTTGAGATATTAGCATATAACTGATGCTCTCTCAGTGTACTAAATACAATCTCAAGATGGGTAGCATGGTTGTGTCGAGTGGGAGAGTACACCAAGATATCGTCCACAAAGACAATGAAGAAAGAGTCCAAGTAAGGATGACAAACACTGTTCATCAACACCATGAAAACTACCAGCATGTTCATGAGACCAAACGACATAACTAGATACTCGTACAGACCATACCTTCTTCAGAATACTGTGAGAGGTATATTAGATGGTCTAACCCACAACTGATGATAGCCAAATCTCAAGTTGATCTTCTAGAATACCCTGGATCCTCGAAGCTGATCAAAAAGATCATCAATCCTCGGAAATGGATATTGGTTCTTGACTGTCAACTGGTTCAGCTTTCGATAGTCCACACAAAGCCGTAAGGTACCATCCTCCTTTTTCACAAACAACACTGGCGAATCTTAAGGGGAAGTACTAGGTCGGATAAAACCCTTCGCCTGCAACTCCTCCAACTACTTCTTGAGCTCTTTCAACTCAGGTGTATCAATCCTATAAGGATGTATGGATACCGGTGCTGCTCCTAGCACAAGCTCAATAGAGAAGTCTACCTCACACTCCAAAGGAACCCCTGAAAAGTCTTCTGGAAAAACATCCAAAAAATGTTCAACTACCAGAGGGAAGTCCATCTGAGAAGTCCCCTGATCATCCAGATATAAACTAGCAATCTAGGTTGTAACACTGCCCAACCCATGATGCTCTGGTCTAGCTCTGCTTTCCTGGACATCCCATTCTCCCTTTTGATCAAAAGACCCGCCCTCTGGTGATGTGAAACTCACCCTGTGGTGATGACAATCGAAAAAGGCCTAAAAAGGAACTAGCCAGTCCATTCCGAGAATGACATCACAACTCGTCATCTCAAGGACATAAAGATCCCACAAGAAGTGACACCCACCAACCTCAAAGGTGCACTCCCTGCACTGACACACACTAGTAGTTCTATGTCCCGAAGGAGTTTCTAGTGCAAACGTATCCTCAGAAGTAAAGACAGTAAGTCTAAGGCTCTCCACAATGTGCACATAAATAAATCTATGAGAAGATCTGGTATCAAAAAGTGAAGAAGATAAAACTGAGGCTACTAAGATCATACCTCGAACTGTGGAAGGTCCAGGATATTGATCCCGATGAATCTGATCTACCGCACACATCTGGCCAGTACCGCGACACTGTGTAGAAGCCCGATATCCCTGAGCTGATCCTCCCTGAGCCTGACCACTGCGTCCACAACCTATACCCTAGCCTGAATGACCTAAAGAACTCCAGCCCCCAGTCTTCTGCAGAACTGGTAATCCTGCTCCTGTATGAGGAGTTGAAACAGATCATCCTTCACTAGCCGCTAGAAAAAGAACCCTAAAAAAACGCTGCAGATGACCCATTTTGTAGCAAGCTCGACACTCCACTGGATCTCTAGGGAACTGAGGCTTCTTATACCCGCTCTTTCCACACTGATAGCACACCACCTGGTTTCCAGAAGGAAGATCATGTCTTCCAAAAGAATTACCTTTCTTCCTCGAGTCACCTCGAGTAGACTCTCGGTGGCATTTCCTTCTGTCAGTATGCAATGAATCATTCTTGGATGCTGAACTTCCCTGGTCAACAGCTCTAGTCTCCCTAAAATTCAGTTCGGTGATCAGCGCCCGGTTGACTATTAGGGTAAGAGAAGTCAACTGAAAAAGGTTCACCTGTGATCTGATCTATGGTTTGAGGCCTTCCTCAAACTTCCTTGCCAAAAACAGCTCTTCATTTCCCAGAACAGGACTGAAACGTTGTAACTCAGTGAAACGGGAGGAATACTCCATAACCGAAAGAGTACCCTGCTGTAGGTTCATGAACTATCTAGCTCTATCGTCCCTTAGTGTCTCCGGATAAAAGTAGTCGTAGAACATATACTGGAACTCGTCCCAAGCCATAGTCCGTTGGCACCCTGCCTGCGAGACTACATCCCACAATTTCCTGGCAGAATCTCGCACCATGTATGTCCCGAGATTCACCCTTCTATATGGGGGTGTCTCTAAATGGTCGAAGATGGAAAGCGTTGTTTCTAGCCATGACTCTGCAGCCTGAGGTCCTCCATCCCCTGTGAAAGTGGGGGGATGCTGCTGTTGGAAGACATGCGTCAGCTCTACCATAGACGGGACATGATGCTGAGCTCCATGGAAGGTCTGCATGAACCTTATGAAACCCTCTCTAAACTGAGAATCGGCACCAGTGTCTGGAATCACTGCAGGTGCCATTTCTGGAATGATCGGCGGAACTACAGGTAGTCCCTGGTCTGCCGTTTCAGGCGTACGGTCACTGCCTGGTTCCTATCATGAAACGGGAGGAAGTCTTGGTGCCATAGCTCTGAGAAAACAAAAGCACACTTTGGCTTTAGGATTAACAAGGACAGAAACAGAAGAGTAAAAAATGGGAACAGTAGAGAGAAACAATTAAGTTTTCAAAACACAACTACACGACATGTTTTTAAAGCCATTTAGATGGGCATGTACTTCTTCCACCATTGGTCGCGTAACATACCAAACTACACGGTGTTTTGTCCCACCACACGGTTTGTACTTGAACTCCACTCCCCTGCCTGAGTCTCTTTACATGGCTAACCTGCACGGTCCTCCTAATCCTAACTTACACGGCGTGTTCACTAAAGACACTTCGGGTACTGGACAGGTTTAGGTGACCCGTGTAGCGGTTACACGGCCGGCTACATAGCTGACCCCCATACGGCATGTTCCGAACAAACACGACGTGTATAAGAATAGATAACACTGACCTGTGTTGTTCGTGACACGGTCGGGTACTTAGAAGAAAACTACACGGCATGTTCGTATAAAACACGGTGTGTACTACGCGAGGTTACCCGAACCGTGTTGTTAGTGACACAGCTGGGTACACAATTAACTACTACACGACATGTAAATATCGTACACGGCATGTCCTCGAAGTCTCTCCACCACCCCGTGTTTCTATTCACACAGTTAGTAACACGGTTTAAAAACTACACGACATGTATTAATAAAGTACACGCTGTTTATTCTAGGTTTTTCTGGGCAGTATCTCAGAAACTGCACCGAACACTAGAATCACTGAAAAAAAAACATCTATGTGACAAATTCCGATCCGTGGGGGGCCATAATCCCCGCGAATGAAAGCTTGGAATCATAACAATGCGTATAACAAGTAAACAGTAAAACAATCCAATAATCTGCCAAATTACGATCCTCGAGGGCCCATAACATATCTAAGACCAGAGCTTGGTGTCCATGACAAATAGGATATAAAATAAACAATACTCTATCAGCACAACAAGTATGTCTTTCACAGCAACTATAACAACAACATGCATAGTTTATCACGACATCTATCACAACACAATGAAATTCTAATTCACCCAAGATGCAATGGTAAAATGCATTACATGTGATTTCCTGCCCAGTGCTTATATGATGCATGAGATGGAACACCCTCATCTCATCGGGTTGCAACAAAATAGAACCCCAATCATATAAACTGTAACAGCACAAAAAATGTGCATCACCCAATGGTGAAATATAATAAACTGTAACACTTGTGAAAACTGAAAATTGCAATTATGAGGTAATATAGCTTTTCCCTGTACACGGGTTAATTACACCCAGGCACAGTTAAGTACTAACTACCCATTTCATCCTATCCCTATCTATTGTCGCAAAATAGTAAAGTAATATAAATGAAGAAAACACCTCTGATACCACTTTGTAATGACCCGAATCCGGTGCCACATAACTGGTGCCCCGTACCCGATTTTCCACATGACCTCAAGCACATTTCCCAAAATGCCAGAGGCTGCCGACTAGCAGTGAGGGTCTTGGTGAGTCTATTGGGAAACTATGCCCTCATTTGGTAAAGTATACAACGGAAGAATAAACATAAACAATAGTGGAAGTAATAAACATCATACAAAAATTGAACTAAAAGTCGAAGAAATGTCTGATATAATAATGATGCAGAATGGTACATGTATCTATGGAAAGCAGTAAACAAAACAACGTGCTGAAATACAATTGAAACCAAAGTACAAAACGTAAACAACAACTCTAGAAGCATCGCGAGCCAAAGCCCAGTCTCATGGTCTCCAGCTCTAACCACCAATCAAGTACCTGAGTTAGAAGGACCACAATCCCTATCTACACCTTTAACTATGTAATCTATTTGGGCCGAAAAGCAGGACCCAAATAGGGTGTGAGACTAATCCCAGTAGGAAATCACCACAATATTTGTGCCCTATTGTCAGTGAGTGATATAGAAAAAGTAAAGGGAAATAAGTACAGTAATGGACTAAGAGTATACCAGTAAATGATCCTACCAATTACCATTCACATTCATTTAATTAAACAACCAGGGAAAACTAGCAAAGATTTCTATTCCAAGGTAAGCAAGTAACACAACAAGTATCTCAAAAGACTACTGAAACACAAGCAGTACAAAACCCAGGCTTGTTCTTTGGCTTGGTTGACTCGTCACAACCAACCATCAAAATTCACACTAAATATATGGGTGGCTCAAACTAGCAGACCCCTATATTCCAGTAATCCAACAAGGCACAAACACTCTGGGAAGCTCTCACGTCAATTCCCCTATGGTCTTGCAACGATAGTTACAGACTCTCCAAGGAAGCACTTAAGTCTAACTCCTCTTGTGGTGTCTATGCATGTGTAAACTAAGAACCCTCTTGGGAAGCACAAATTTCTATTCCAATAGGTCCTGCATAAGAAGCTAAAACCAACAGACCCTCTAGAGAAGCACTTAATCATCTATTCCGTCTTTGATCTCCCGCACCAGGTTCTCACAGCCCTGAGCAGCCCAATCGTGTGTAATCGACTGTCAGCAGCCCTACGTATGTTCAAAAACTACTTGGCTAAAAGCTACCATGCATAAAAATCATTTAAACAGCAGGAAAAACATGCAAACAGTTATAACAAGTAAACTAGCAATGCAATAGGGTTTGCCTATCAGGGAAACGGTGCCGAACGGCGATAAACAAACAAACAGGGAGAAAAAACCCATGGGGTGATCCTAAAATATGCAACCAAGCATATATTAGAAAAAATTAATCATAAGCTAACCAGAAATCTAGGGAAAATAAACAATAGGATAATAATCCTAAACCTGGGATACCTGATACATGGGTATCCGACACTTTTGCAACCAAAACTCAAAGAACTTCAACGTAGGGAATCAAACCACTTACCTCGATCCTCAAAGATCGATATACATGAACCTCGGCCCTTGAATCGGCCTAGAATGGAGTGTATCTGAAAAAACATCTAAAATTTTCAACCTCAGATAACTCACACGAGAGGAAGAATCAGGAAACGAGGACAAAGAAGAACCAAGAACTCACCGCTGCGATTATTCTGCAATTGACGGAGTTTGATTCGGACAACCGGTGTCAGATCGGTGGCTGGGAGAATAATTGGACTCCTTGGACGCTCGGGATAGAACGAGTCAGAGAATAAGATGTTACCGAGCATTAGGCGCGACCCCGGTCTGATTAGTGAAATAAAAAATAAAGTACACGGCGTGTAGTGGGTTTTTCCGTACTCCGCCAAAATCGGCCTCCGCGTCACCCCTACACACCGTGTTTGTATCCCGAACACGGCTAGCATACGGCTTCGAGCGGTAGAAGAGTACACGGCATGTACTCATAAAGTACATTACCTATAGATAAAAAATTTCCAAAAACTCCATTTTCTCTAAAACTCCAGAAAAAGGAAAAACATACATGAAACGAAGATCTGAGTTCTTACAATTAGGACATTAGAAAAGTACCAAGATCTATTGGTGGTTAGTCGGATGTGAGGGGTTGTGCATCAATGGTGGAAATTTTATCATGGTGGGTGAAATGAGAAAGATGTTTTGTGGGTGGATTTCCAGAAGGATTTCTGATCAAAGTTCCTCTCATCGAACCATGAAGTTAGTGAAGAGACAGAAGTTACTCACCCTTCAGTAAGGGATCATGTCTATGTAGGAGCTTTGTATCATGTTCAAGGATATTTAGTGTTTCACCCCCAATCATTTTTAATAATAATTCCTAAGTGTAGAATCTTGAGGAGGAACTTCATCCTTCCATCTAGTATATAGTCACTCCTTTTACATTTTCAATATACTTGGAAGTGCAAGGAGAAGGTGGAGGTGATCAATCATATGAAAATTAAATGAGTTTTACCATGAGAGGGGAACCAATATGGTTTTTTGAGGAGAAGAGTTATCAGGGATAGGTCTCAAGCACTAGGACTTTTGAGGATTCTACTTATGGGGATTCGGCCTCATTAGATTCTTTTTGGAACTTCTAGGGCCAGTGATTTCTATGATTGTACTAGGGGTCTTGGGCTAATGTGATTTATTTTTGGGGGTTATTTTCATCATCAGTATTAGTTTCTAGTGGTTCTCAGAACATGTCATGGTGGAGGAGGTATTATTTAGCATTTTCCTCAACAGTAGCTACCAGTGATAATGTTTCTGCACCATGAGCATTAGGCTTATGCTTCTTTGAGAGGATATGGGGATAGAAGAGGTCAACCTTAAGATGTTACTCATCTTTAGGGACCTTTACCTGAGAATTTCTATAGAGGTGGTCATAAGTAATGAGGTAGAGGATCTTGGCATGTTCATTTTCACGCAGTGGTAGAGGGAGCACCATAGGGGCCAGAGATCATCAGATATTTGATCAGTTTAACACCAAACCTTGTTTTTTACGTTTTTGATTTATAACATTCACACTCATATATTGTACCCATTCTAGTTTGTGCCTTGGGACAAGATATATAGTGGCTTCTAATTCCCCGTAGTGATGACTACGCCAGTCAGAGGCCAAACTAGCTTGTTTGATATGTGTCTGTGTTTTAGATTGATGATAGAGCCACATAAGTCATGTGGAGATCATTTATTATTTCAAATTAAACTGTATGATTTCATAATTGGCATCAAATTCTTTTATTTTATGCATTATATTATTGATGACTTTCCGAGTAGATTCGTGTTCTTATATTTGGATAGTCCGAAAGCAGTTTTCATTGGGGAGTGGGGTTTTCATGTGGGAAGTATATGTGTAGATCCCCTTCTTTCATTTATGGTTGAGTTGTCCATGGTATCACTAGATGATGGGATGGTGGAGGTTCCTAGGGTCATTGAGGAGTTTTTGGATTTATTTTCTTGAGGTTTTTTTGATACTACCCCCTCAACTTGATACCGAGTTTGGGATAGATCTATAGTTTGGGGATACTTTAATTTAAATGGAACCTTATCAGATGAAACACTATGAGTTTTGGGACTTAAGGATTCATATAGATGGTATGATGTATAAAGTTTTCATCTATCCTAGTGTATTGATGTGGGGTGCTCTAGATTTATTTTCCAAGAAGCTGGATGGTAGTCTAGGGCCGTGTACAGGCTATCAGAGGTTTAATCTGGTGATGATCAAGAATCAATACCCTCTCTCAAGGATCAATGATATTTTGTACTAGTTTATAAGAGATAGTCAGCTTTTCAAGATAGATATGTGGTCTAAATATCAATATTTTAGGGTGATGTTGGATGATATCTTGAATACTACCATCAAATGTGTGTATGGGAACTTCGAGTTCATGGACATGTCGTATGGTGTCAAAAACACTTCTTCTATGTTCATGGGTCTCATGAACTCCATGTTACTGAAATTTATAGACCAGTTAATAGTTCTTTCCATCGATGACATTTTAATCTACTCAAAGTCATAGGAGGAGCATGTCGATTATCTCAGAGTAGTCTTGTATGTCCATCGAAACCACCATATCTATTGAAATTTGTCCAAGTGTAAGTTCTAGGAATAATAGGTGCATTTCCTTAGGCATTTGGTGTCCCAGTAGGGTGTGATAACGAACCTATCAATGATTGAGGTATTTGTTTCTATGGTATCATCCAAGAATGTGGTAGAGGTTCGTAGCTTCCTCAATCTCACGGGCTATTACCAGAGGTGCATGTTTTATTTCTCATGGATTTCAACATCATTGACATCTTTGAACAATAATGATTAGAAATTGATCTATGTTGATCAGTTTCAAATAGTGTTTGACAAACTGAAGGGGAGGGTTATTATTTCTTCATTACTTCAGTTTCTGGAGTATGGGGTAATGTTTGAGGTGTTCTGTGAGTCTTCCAATTTTGGATTGAGATGCATCTTAATGAAAAATAAGTAAGTGATGTATTATGGGTCTATGTATTTGTTCTCCCATGAGAATATTATATGCCACCCATTATATGTATATGTCAACAGTTGTTTTTGCATTGAATCGATGGAGATATTACTTTATTAGGGAAGAATTTATTGTCTTTACTAATCATAATAGCATGAGGTATATATTTTCCTATAATGATAGGAATATAATGTAGCAGAGTTGGATATATTTTATCTAGTATTAGGATTTTGAAATATCCTACACCTTAATAAAGGGGAATATAATGGTCGGTTCTTTGAGCAGGAAGTCACGAAAGGATCTTGTTCGAGAGTCTTTGGATGATTAGAAAGAAATAGTGGATTTGGAAACTCAACACTTAGATTAAAGCATGGTTGATGGTGGAGGATTCTTGTTTCATATGATAGTGAAATCTTCTATGATGCAGTAAGTGGAGGAGTAACATTGGGGAGACTTATAGGTAGAGGTGATGTGTGCTCATGTTGGCCAAAGTAATGCTCGCAGGGATGGTCGAAATGAAATGTTTGTTATGGTAGGTTGTTTATTCCACTAGTGATACATGAGGGGTACTTCATGAGTTTCATGGATCTCCTTTGGTGGTGCACACATATTGAAGATGTACTATGGATTCAGGGAATAGTTTTGGTATAATTTTATGAAGTAAGTGGTGGGAAAAAATTTTATCTCAGAAATTAATTTTCCAGTAGGTGAAGGCATAACACTGTGTTCTTGGTGTTTTTTTGTATAACTTGTACACTCCCAATTGAAAATGGGATATCCTCTCAATAGAATTTGTCATAGGTTTACCCTGATCTCAGTGAGGATGTGATGTTTTCAGGGTAATCATGGATCAGTTGAAAACATTATCTAACTTCCAAGTGTCCAATGAGATATGTGTTGTGGATTCTTTGGCAAGGAGGTACATGGATGAGGTTATGTGGCTACGAGGAGTTCCATGGTCCATATTCTTAGCTCAGGATGAAAATTTTACCTCAATGTTTAGGAGGGTATTATATTATGTTTTTCGCACTCATTTTCACCTTAGTACCACTTTTCACCCTCATATGGATGGATAGATAGAACATAACATCCATATGTAAGAGAATATATTGCGAGCATGCATCAAGGACTTTGGTGGAACTTGGGAAAAGGAATTTACTTTTTTTGAGTTTTCCTACAAAAATAATTACAAATCATCCATAAACATGGACCCATTTAAGTCTTTGTAGATTAGACATTTCGTTCACCATTATATCTAGTTAAGGTTGCGGAGTCATCTATTCCCAGTCTCGATGTGGTGTGGAGCATGATAGATAAGGTTTAGGATGTTCATGAGAGGATTAAGGTGGAACATGACCGGTAGATGTCTTATACTGATCAATGGAGGAGGCAATTTGAGTTTGGGGTAGGTTATTATGTGTTATTCAAGGTTTATCCTTGATCTGGGTAGTGGAGGTTTGAAAGTGGGAATAAGATCTCATGACAATTTATTAGGTATTTTGAGGTGTTGGAGCATGTCGGTGAGGTGCATTATTGGTTGGAACTCCGTCTGTGGATAGAAATTATCTACAATGTCTTCCAAGTTTTTCAGCTCCATCGGTGTCTTCATGATGTCTCCCATGTCATTAAATATGGAGAATTGGATATAGAGGATGATGCGATGTTCATGAAACACCTAGTATAGATCCAGTTTCTTTAGGAGAAAGCACTGTGTGGGAAGACAATTTCCTTGGTTCGTGTACTATAGAGGCATGGTGTCCTATAGGAGAGTAAATGGGAGTGTGATATGTATATGTGTTCCCAATACCCTAAGTAATTTTGAGTTTAATATTGTTTTTCTTTACCTTTTTGATGTGATATTTGAATCTTACTAGTTTATAAAGTGTTCTATTACTAGAAATGTGATGTGTATTAAAGATTTAATCATATGAAGAAGTAAAAACCTAATTCTTAATCAAGACGTGTTACACTATGACATGTACTAAAACCATACAGGTGAGTCAGTTCCACCCAAAGAACATAATAACTTGATATGGAAGGTGGTATTCATCTATTTATGTTCTTGGGGCCATACTCTATGTGGTTGTTGTAATCATGCATTTGGGTTATGTGGAGTTTGAGAGTGTGGTTTAGATGGTTATGTGAAAGGGTGATTTCTTGCATATGGTAAGATTGTATGGTGATTTGGTTGTGTGATATGTTTTGTTAACATTTCCAGAATATTTTTGTATTTTTGGTTTGTAGTGACATTCAGATGAAACAAGATTCTTGAGGGGAATATTGTGGTATGGTTGTTTGGGACTTTTACCCTCTTTTAATTTTTGGGTTAGTTTTGATTCTCAAGGTTGAGAATAGTTTGAGTGGTATCTGATTTAACATTCCAAACCTTATGACCTATTACATTGATATAATTATAGTGGTGGTGGTGCCCGAGAGAGGCCTTGAAGAGTATAGATGGTAAAAGGAGGAGATGTAGATGATATTTTACCTCATGAGGTATATATAAAATGGAGTGATGGGTTGAACTATAAGGGTGTTCGTTACAGTGTGGAGAGTCTGGTTACGGTGTAGAGGCTCATGACGAGGTTTCTGATGCTAATGATATTTTAGAAATAGTTGTGGCATAGAGTCCATGTTACAATGTTGAGTCCCAAAGGTTATGATTTAAGGTTTTTCTATTTTTGGCATGGCTGCACCATGGAGTTGGGTTATGATGTAGGCCTTTATTGGCATGTGGGATCTACAACATGGTGGTTTCTACTGCATTGTGATCTTATTACAATTTTATTGGATCTATATCATATAGATATCCATGATAGTAAAATATGGATTTAACTGACCTGGATATGGGTTGGTTCTCCCTTTTTTTTCATGGTCCTTCCCTTTTTATGTAGTTCTATAGCGAAGTTGTAAGGGGGTTTCACAATTGTATTGTGATTTTTAGACTACCTATAAATTCATACCCCCGCATGAACCTAATATTTTATCTATTTTTCTCCCATTTCATGGGAGTCCCAAGTGTGTCCCAAGGATTTCATTCAACCCCCATTGAGTGGATTTCAACCCCAACCTTGGGGGATAAATGTATAGTGGTTTTAGGTAAGCTACCTTATTTCCTCCTCCCAGTTTTCATCATTTTATTGATTTGGGAGGGGATACTATTAGGAAATAGTTTGTTTTTGTGTTAGATTGGTAAGGCAATAATCTTGGGTTGATGTGTTATAGTCTGGTAATGGTGTTCTCATTCATTTTAGAGCCTGGCGGTTGTATTCCTCTCATTATATCAATTGATATCGGTTTGGAAATCCTTGTTTGAGGAAGGGGATACTTCATTTCTCATCTAGTCGTATCATACGAGTGGGGTTATTCTCTTTTTGTATTTTTTAGAAGATAGTATGAAATGGTCTAATGAAGATAATGAATTATTTTAATTGAAAGTAAATTGGAAGTGGAATGAAAAACTTGTTTTTATCACACTGATATTATTGGTAATGTGATTGTACAAGCTTGATACCATTATGAAATTCATGGCCATTTGGGGATTTGTTTGTTTTTTTACTATGGAGCCCTTTCTATGTGGGTTCACATAAAATGGATTTGGCTAAAAAATTATATCTAGATAAAGAATATATTGTCCCTGAAAATTTTGGATTGTGTGATAATTCCCTTGAAATAAAGAAGTGAAAGTAATGAAAATTACCTTGATAAATATGGAATAGGTTATGTGAAACTTTTATGTATTGTTGTGATGTGAAAAGTGTTGTGATGTATGGTAGTGATGTGTGGGGTGGTTGTGATAAGAAAAGTGTTGTGATTTGTTCTTTTGATGGGGAGGAGGATGTGATGGTATGTGGTGGTTGTGATGTGGGAAGTGGTTGTGGTTGTGAAATGGTGGTAGTGTGGGGTTTTTTTGGCATCACAATTATGGTTTTTTGTTGTGTTGTGTGGTTTTTTGGTAGTTTCCTAATAGTGATGGAATATTTGGTTAATAATGAAATATAAAATGGAATGTGCTAGTTTGGTTAATGTGTTGAAATGGGTTGAAATGGTTAATTATTGTTTAAATTAAAATAGGAAGTATAGTTTAAATGGATATTGATGAATATGAAATGAATGTAATGAATAATGAAATGGTTGGTAATGGGAAATCTAAAAACTAGATTGGCTTGAAATAAAATCCAAAATGTAGTATATGGATTAAGTCATGTTTGTGTGGTTTATTGCATTTAGTGGTTGAAGAGAAAGTGTAAATGTATGTGAGGCTTGGTACTGATGTTTTTATTTGGGATAATTATTTTGTAGGAAACCCATTGTTTGGGATTGGGTATAACTTATATATATTTATGTTTTTTGTGATTTCTATACACACCCCACCCATGTCGAGCACTTTGAATTGGAAACAAAATGTTTTGGGAGTATTTATTCTAATATCTTAATGGTGAGGATGGATGGATGGAAAAATCCTCCTCATTAATCTATATCTTCAAGGTGAAATTATTATGTATGGGTTATAAAGGAAAGTAGTTGAATGTTCATGATGGTGATGTTTGATGAGATGATGAGATGGCTTATGGTGGGGGTCATGCATGGTAGGAGGAGGTAATTATGTTGATTCCCATCATGTTAATGATACCCCACTACTCTTATTATGTGGATATGGATGTGTTGTGATATACCAGGTTTCTGTGGGTGATAGGTGATGTGCTATGATGGCCTTGGTGTATGTAGGTGAGATCTGATGTGTTGTGATAGACCAGGTTTTTTCGACTGAGTTGTGTTATGATGGCCCAAGTGTCTTCATAAAAGATTTGATGTGATGGAATATGAGATCTGGGACCACTAGGATGTATAACATTGGGTAGTGAGAGAATAAAATCAGTGAGAATGTTATGTGGGGTACCCTTTTTATCAATATGATTCATATTATGTTAATATTCATGGATGCATTATTTGGTGAGTGTGCCATGATGAGAAAGGGATTGTTTAGTTGTCTTGTATATGTGTTATTGGTTCTACTATGTAATGATCTGACCCCAGTATCCAAGAGGCAGTGCCTCACTTTATTAAGTTGTAATAGATACAAGATTAAAATCCTAAAGGACCAAATAGTTTAACTATTTCAGAAAACCATCTTACATACATGATACCGATAATATATTAGAAAAATAAAATAAATCATAACATAAGTAAAAGTTTAGTATCCTTGAAAATCATTCAAAGGATTCCTCTTCATATCATTGGGAAAGAAAAAATAATAAGGGTAAGATAAAATGTTTAGTAAGGGTATATACAATGGAACAAATAATGAAGAAACTAGAACAAATCTGCATGGTAAGGTGAATAACTAAGAAAACATTCCATTTATATAACTAGACAAGGAATAATCAATATGTCATAGTAAATAACTGAAACACATGCCATTTAATAAATAAAATGAGAATATAATGAATCCATAGATTTTATTATATAGAAATATCATGGATAATAATAATAATAACTGAAAAATCAATGAAGGAAATTCTTAATTATTGTAGGTCTTGTCTGAGGCACATGAAAACCTATAACATCAATACCTTTCACAATATTATTTAGAACTACGAGTATATCCCCATTTAATTTGGCCAACTGATTTGTATCATGAGAACCTATCGATGCATCGAGGGGCTATATAAATACCGAGCCCCACCCATCACTTCCAGTCAAAAGCATTCCTCATATCAAATAATCCATTTAATTAATAAACAACGTTCCTTATCAAATATCCATATTGAATAAAGAATAGGAATTCATCAATATTTCCCTAGATAATCAAATAACTATCAAAGAAAACAATGTATATAAAAATGGTATATGGTTTAGGAAATAATAATATCCATCACCAAATAATGTGTGTATTTCAGTAAATTTAAAATTAAATTATTACTGTAAAGTGATTTTTCAAGACAAAGTTAACAATCACAAAAGAAAGTGAGATTGCCAAGATAAATTTTACCACTTATTGATTTTCATGCTAAACCCCTTGGGTGATATAATTCAATGTGAAACTTAAAATATCATTAATTATGAGTGAAAAATGATATTTAAATTATAAAGGGCCAGTTAATAAATCACATTAAATTGAATTGGTGCATAACAAAAAATAAGTATCAATGAAATGTAAATTGAGATGAAATATCATACCTTGCATTTTCTTTCCGGTGAAATTCCTTTAAAATCATGTATAATGGTTTTAATAATTTATTAAATTATAAAATAACCATAATCATATTCATAATATCATATATTATCTTATTATAACATCTTACTACTCATTTTTTAATAATCATTCATTATTTTCACTATTTCGGGAGTTAATTGACATGTTTTTTGAGTATATTTTGACTTTTTATTTTTGTGATTATTACATAGATCAAAATTTAATCATATAAATAATTTAAAATATGATCTAAATATCATATATATTCATTATATATGTATTTATATTAATCCATAAAATTTTGAGATCGGAAATGGAATGCACTGTTCATGGTGATGATAAGTCGTACATACGCATGAACATTGCTTCCATTTTTTGTCATATTTAAAAAGTAATTTATATATATTTATATATGTATATTATCATTAAAGTTTCATATTAATGTTAAATATATCACATTTTTTTACTAAAATCATCCTTAATACATTCAATGTGTAGCGTGAATGAATCATATCGCTTTGAGGACGCGGTAGTCCACACATCCACAAATGATGTTATCGTTTCCCCGCAAAATGGATCGCATAAAGGTATGTGTTATATAAGAATTATAGAAGAATAAATAAATTATTAATATCATATATATAATATATAAACTGTAAATACATATTTATTTCCAACCTTGAATGGAGGTAATGGAAGAACAAACGACATCGGTTTGCAAGGCGGTAGTCCACCGTACACACAAACAATGATTGTGTATCCCATTTGATGGATGTGTGTGAAATTGTAGGTATAAATATTATCATAAAAAATCTAAGAATATTTTATATACTTATTTTATTATATAATCCTGATATAAAAATAATTTAAGGGGTGAAGAAGTAAATAAAAGAAAAGTTATCGTCGAAGAACGTTACCACTTATTCGAGTAACTCCTTTTGGTTTGTACCAAAATACTTACTTAGTTTGATTTAGTCCCAAAGTAAATCTTCTAGGATGAGTTGAGGTATATTTGGAGCTTATTTATTAATATTTTGGTTGATAAAATTGGATTGATAGTTGTTAATAATTGTGAGGGTTGAGTGTCTTTTTATAGTGGAGGAAGAGTGACATTCTTTTAAAAAAAATTGAAGAGGGAATTCCACCGATGTTTTTTACATGCAACATGGATACAATAACATAAAATATTATAGACAAGAGATTATATGGTCTAAATTTGTTTATAAAATGTATTTTTTATAATTTTATAGGTCATTTTGGCCCTTAAGTTTAGGGTTTAGTCCCCTGTTAAGATAATTTTTCTCTTAATCGCAGTAATTAACTTTATTTACATTCACTAATATTTTTGGTTAAAAAATATGGTCACCTTATTAGAAATTATTAATTATTATGATTAAAAATATGGAATAAAATTTTTCAAATTCCAATCACATATGTGGCATAAATTAATTAAAAATTAACCCACATACGAGATGAGAAAACTAGTATTTAAAGTGAAAATATTTAAATGTTCACTAAGTTTTTATATCAAAATTCAATATGAAAATGATTATAACGACATAAACTGTATTTATAGATGTAAAATTTAACTAATTATACATTAAAAATAATTTAAATTATAATTTATGATTATAAATAATACAGATCAAAAAATAGTATGCAATTGAAATTCAATATTTTTCACTATTCATCAAAAAATGAAACTTCAACGAAAAATAACAAACCATTAATGTAAGATAATTTTTACATTATTATTTCTAAAATGAAGTATATTTTTACATATAAAATTTATAAAAGTTTCAAAATTTAGTTTTAAAACAAGTGCACAATTAAAAAGCGGTAGAATTGACTTTTTAGAAAAAAACAATTTTTAAGCGTAAAACTATATTTATCCTTATCATATGCCTATCATATATATTGTATGAATATAAAAAATATTTTATTGAATATATAATATATATATTCCATCAATAAAATGAAATAATACTTATTAATTTAACTTATTAATACAAAACACCTTTGTAAGAAAAAAATAGTTCTTTATAAAAACATTTCCTATATTTTCAATTGGTTTTGATATTCATTTCTTTTTAATTGTTAACCAAGGAATTAAAAAATATATTTCCATAAGTTATTATTATTATTAATAACCTCCAATTTAATGTCTATGTAATATCTTATTATATTAAATAATGATACTTTAAAAATATATTTTTGGTCGGTAAAACTCAATCTTCCGTGTAATGAAAACTATCGAACAAAGTGGTTGTGTGCAACGCAAGATAAAATCAATGTTGAATTCATTTCAATATATAGAATAGAATAAATATATTTAAAATAAAAAATATACAAGAAAGTATCAGGATATTACATTCCTTTACGTGCTTGGTGTTGTGTGTCATACACGCAGCCAATTACAATGTTCTTATTTTAGAATTTCGAGGTTTTACATTCTACCCACCTTAAAAAAATTATGTTCTAGCAATTTAAACTTGATCTTTGTAATATAGGTTTTTATATTTGGAAATAAACAATATTTGAAAAACAAACATAATAAATAGGTTTAATATCACATCTTCATAATAATAAGGATAGTGAAATGTGAAGGTCGCCACAAAACTTGCATTAAAATATGATAACATTAGTGAAAACATGGAAATTGAAGAGAAATATAACTATCATGTTTTGATAGAGAGTGATAGAGAAAATTTTCATGAGAACGTTTTTTACCACAAAACCATACACTATATCTGTGAATAAATGTCATTGATATCATAACAAATGATGATAATAGGACAACATTTTTGTTTCAATACCCTTTTCCTAGAGTTGGAAAATTCATTAACTCTCTAATAATATAAGCAAATATAGGTTTTTATAAATAAAATCTTATTCTTTGATTGTTCCTTGAACTATTTCTACTTTATTTATTAGCACAAGCTACATCATATGGTGAAATAATACAATAATCTATAAAACCTCATCCAAATTTCAACTTAAACCATTTCATAAATGGTTAGCCTAATGGCATTTCTAAGAAATTATAACCCAAAACATTACAATCAATTCCAACTTAGTTAGTAGTATCCAATTTACATTATCCATATCAAGCACTCACTATCCATGTATCATTATCTCAATATAGGGAACTTATTAAGGCTTATCATTCCCTCAACCATGTGTTTTACAAAAAGTGTAACTTTCTATCGAATCACTTTTTGCAGTACCATTCAACATATAACCTTAAATATTTAATAAAATAGTACTACAATACAATCCATTTATATTTCATAATTCTTATAACCAAGATATCACTGATAAAATACTTTTACAACAATAATCAAGGATCAAAATACAAAGGAACATCAATCATTCAACATTAGTTGTATCAATAACATAAGCTTGACCTTAATCCTTGAGCTTATTTTGAGTAATATTCCCTTGATGCTGGGGGTAATTCGTTTGAATAGTTCCATATCTCCTTGCAGTTATAACAATGAAATGCAGTGTATTACTTCTCTCCTTTTCATTTTTTTCCTAGTGACCCTTTTCTACATACTTATAACTAACTCCCAATCCTTTGAATCATTTAATATGTTGATTCATTCTACATTTATCACATGTTGGAAAATCCTTCTTTCCCTTCTTTTTTTTGACTCGTTCCCTTTTTCTTGGTGTTTAAAAGACTACCTCTTCTCTTGATTCCCTTTAAAGACATTAGAATTGGAGAATTATATCTCTATCATGATAGCACATAAAACAATTTCAATGTATAAAGAAAAGTTTTAAGACACCATCACTCTTCAGATACTTATCTTAATCCTTTTAAATAAATGTCTAATATTGCATTCCATGTTTCATATGAAATTCATATCATATCTTTATAACCTTGTGAAATTTGTTTCATACTATGGAACGATTTTATCCTCATTTTTCTTTAAAATAAGGAAATTTATCTTTATCTAAGTTTGTTTCTCATGAGGGAAATATTTATCAACAAATTTCTCCTTAAATGTTCTATATTCCATGAGTTCTATTTGTTCCTCCTCCTTAGTATTCTAGATCAATGACCACTATTGATCTGCATTTCCATTTTAAAAATACACTAAATGAATATCCTATTCCCTTTCACAACATCCCAAAGCCTTAAATATATTCTCCAAAGACTTAATCCATCTCTCAACTACCATAAGATCAGTAGTCCCACTAAATTATTAGGGCCTCTATCATATAAAGAGATCCAACATTATATAATCTTGTTGTGGAATAGGTTGATCCATATGGGAAAGGTTATGTATCCTAACTTGACTAAGCTTCCATAATATATACATAACTTGATTAGTTCTAATACCATCTATATCAGATTTCTACATAGCTAAACCTCTACATTTACCATTAATATTGATACACTACTTCCTTCTAGGTTCAATTTTTGAAATATGTTATATACTAAATTATATCATAAAATTATAAACTCTTTATAATTCTAAATATGGAGTAACACTTAACAAAAATTAAAAATTTTATGCACAGCTAATCCCATAATCATAAAAATGGATACATTGGATATATTATTCTATACGTATCATCATAGTTTATCTCAGGGTTATGTTCCATAACCTATATTTTTTAAATCTAGTTTCCAAGGTTAATAATTAACTTGGTTTGATATCAATTGTAACGCGCTGACCCTAGTATCTCGGAGCCGCTGCATTAATTTAATACATTATCATAGATATTATATTAAAATTCCAAAGGACTGAATATTTTATCATTTTTGGATAAACATGGTTACATACATGATACCCATAATACATTGGGAAAATAAAATAAAGCATAACATAAGTGAAATCTCATCATCCTTGAAACTCATTCAAAGTATTCCTCTTCATAACATGCGAAAAGGAAACATAATAAGGGTGAGCTCATATTATTATTAAGGGTAAGTAAATTAGAAGCATAATGAATAAATTAGAATAAATCAGCTTGGAAAGGTGAATATCTTAGAACACATGCCATTTAAATAACTGGATAAGGCATAATCAATATGTCAAGGTAAATAATTGAAACACATGCCATTTAATCAATAAACTAAGCATAAAATGCATCCTAAGATCATAAACTTTCTCATTAATCTTACACATTATTAAAGATCTTACCCTTTCTCAAAATCCTAGACTTTTATATAATCTTATACTTTCTTAGAATCTTACACTTTCTTAGAATATTATACTTTCTAAGAATTTTGAATCCTATTCCCTCAAAATTGTCAATCTGATTCTCTCAGAAATCAGACTCAGATTCTCTCTTTCTTAGAATATGATTCTCAATAATTTTTGAATCTGATTTCATAGTTTCTACATGTGATCTAATGTTATAGCTTTCTTAAAGTTTTTACATTTCCTTAAGAATTTATTTTTCTTAACCCTATTTTTCATGATAATGTTTCTTAAATTATTCATTATAACATTTCATACATTTTTTATGATAATATTTCTTACTTTATACATGATAATATTTCATACATCCTACAAGATAATGTTTCTTACATTCTACATGATAATGTTTCTTACATCTTGCATGATAATTTTTCTTACATTCGACATGATAATGTTTCTTACATTCTTCAGGGTATTTTTTCTTTCATTATACATGATAATGTTTCTTACATTCTACATGATAATGTTTCTTACATTTTTTATGATAATGCTTCTTACATTCTTCATGATAATGTTTCTTAAATTCTATATGATAATGTTTCTTACATTCTGCATCATAATATTTCTTACATTATGCCTAATAATGTTTCTTACATTTTTCATGATAATGTTTCTTACATTCTAATGTTTCATACATGATAATGTTTCTTACATGATAAATTTTCTTATATGATAATTTTTCTAACATGATTAATATTCTTACATTTAATGTTTCTTACATGATAATGTTTCTTACAAGATAATTTTTCTTACATGATAAAGTCTCTTACATGATAATTTTTCTTACATGATAATTATTCTTACATGATAATGTTTCTTATATGATAAGTTTTCTTACATGATAATGTTTCTATCATGATAATGTTTTCTACATGATAATGTTTCTTACATGATAATGTTTCTTAGATGATAAAGTTTCTTACATGATAATGTTTCTTACATGATAATGTGTCAAACATAATTTTCATGATAATTTTTATTCACATACTTTTCATGATAATGTTTCTCACATATTTTTCATGATAATGTTTCTTAAATATTTTACACGATAATGTTTCCAAGATTTGATAATGTTTCCCAGACATGATAAGGTTTCTCATATTTTGTTACATAAAACGTTGTCATCCAATCTATTATAAAATGATCATTGCTGAGTTCCACCTGTACAAGTCCTTCTAAAATTTCAGGGAAATTTGAACGTTGGAGGAGATTATGACCATTGGAGATCTCACATATAAATACCTAATCATTTTAACGTGATTTTGGCTGTGAAGTTTTGAGAGAATTGAAACTCTATGATAGCTCTGCAAGATTTTCTTTGTGTGAAAGCCTTGAAGAGTTTAAGTTTTGAATAACTTGTTCAAATTACTTAAATCTTAAAATTGTTTGTTATGCCTAATGAGATTTCGATTATTATTATTTAAAATAGTGGGATTCTGGGGATAGAAAGATAGAGGTGCCGATTACATGCTTAATCGAGGGATTCCAGGGATAGAAAGACAAATACTAATCTTTCTATCGGGGGCTTACCCTAGTGAGGGTAAGACAAACTTTATTTAAAGTATTAATCAATGGACCTATCTCCAAGGTTGTTTCATATCCTTATCTTTGGATTAAAATATTTCTTTGTTACTTTTTACTTGTTACAAGTTTTTTTAAACTCTACTGTATTTAGTTACAGAAATAATGTGTAACTTTATTACACTTTATTTTTGTTGTACAAACTATAATATATTAGATTCTATATGTTTTAAGGTAGAATCTTTATATAAGTAAACTTTCTTAAGTTTCTTTATCAGATCAACATTATTGGATCCTAAGAAAGTTAGTTGTATTATTAAGAACTAAAGAGGGTTTTTAAATTCATGCTGTTTAACATTGTTAAACATATATTTTCAGGAGTATAAAAACAAAAGTTTTAAAACCTATTATTCACCCCCTCTTGTAATTGAGTAATCTGCACCTTAATTTCGATCCTACAATTAGTATCAGAGTAGGTCTATGAAATACTTATACTTTCATATAAGTTTTCCTGCTCAAATTTTCTTTCTTAAATTTACTTGTTCTAGTTTTTCTACAAATTATCTTTATAAAATTTTGGTTTATAAGCATTTTCTACTAATCCTTTTTGGGGAATTTTTTTTAATAATGATAGGAATGAACATTGGATCAATAGACAACTTAATTCCTTCCAGTCCTCCAATTTTTAATAGGAATGACTATGAATACTAGAGATACAGAATGAGTACTTTTGTTATCAATACTAGAGTTGAAAACATTATCATGCTTACCCGAGACTACAAGATTCCTGACAAGGAAGTGAGAACCTTTACAAATCAAGAAAAAAAAGAGTATTAGCTTAACTATAAGGTACACAATACATTATTAAGTTCAATTAACATGAACATATATAGCAAGATTTCATCATGTGAAGCTGCTAATAGCATCCAGAAGAAATTAGAAGTTACACATTATGGAACATCCAAGGTTATTGAAAGAATAAGAGCTAAGTTAAGAGCTGACTACCATGGGTTTGTATTTTCCTATGGCGAACCCATATGTAAAGTACCAAAAAGATTCATGTAAGTTTTAAACATTCCACAATCAATGGGTGAAAAAGGACTAGTTGATGAGATACTTGTCGACAAGATTATTGATATCACGCCTAACCAGTGAGAAACAAAAAGAACTTCTATTGTTGAATCGAGGAAGGTTACAATGGTTACTCTTGATGAGCTATTTGGGACTCTCTTTCAACATGAGAATATATTTAAGGGTGATGCTAATAATATTAATAAGAATACTGGGAATTTTTATTTTAAAACTACTTCAAATTAGATGAAATCCAAGACTCTTGGAAATTTTCTAAGACAACAAAGTCTAAGAAAGTTGTTTATAAGTCGAAATCATGTAAATATGAATAGTTAGAGAATGATCTAGCCAATCTAGTTCAAAGAATGAACAAGATTGTTGGTAATACGGACTTTCAGTACAAATATAAGAAGAAGGATAGAAAGGATAATAATGATTATGAAGTCACATTTTTTTAATGCATGAAAGATGGATAAATTAGACCTGATTTTCCAATGCTTAAGAAAAAGGAAAGGAAACATAGAAATTCTGAAAAGAATTAGAAAAAATATTACAATCCTAAAGGAAAGAATCTATTAAATTCAAATGATTCTTGGTGTTCATGTGGTGGAGACTCATCTGATGAATCTTCAGATATTGAATCTTCTGGACAAAATAATAATGGTCTAATTGCTAGAGTACCTAAAGAAACCCAATGTTTCATGGATAAGGTACAAATAATAAAATCCTTAACCAATATCTACTTTAATGCAAATTTCCTTGATGAAAAGTATTATGAATATTCAGAATATTTTTCCTTAGAAAAAGATAATTTTTTACCTTATTTTGGAGAAGTATCTTGGTTTTCAAAGTGGCTTGAAAATGAAAATTTTACGATAAAAAAGAAACATGATAATAAAAATTCTAGAATCAATGTTTTAACAAAAGAATTATCATATATTGATAAATATCTTGATAATGAATCTTTTGAAATTTTGTCTATTTCAAAAAACCTTTAGAAAGTTAATTATGAGAAGGATAATCATTCTAAGGATCTTCAGAATTTCATTTCTACGAAAAATGTTTTAGAGACTAACTCAAAATCAAACACTAATAACTATGAGGATAAAAATTTAGTCATCAGGATAAAATTTGAAATATTTTCCATAAATAAACTTTTATCAATATTTACTCATGGAAAGGATGGTTATGATAAAATTTATTCACAACTTCTTCTTATTAGGAATAGTTTTGGATTTGGTTATTCTCATTCAAAACCTGTTTTTAGTCATAACAATTTAATTCCTTAAAGTTACCCTTTTTTCACTAAGTGTAAATATGGTGAAAATTGGTTGAAAATTTGTTCTCTGAATAAAATTCAATACTTAGGTTTTCATAAATCTTATTTTCTAAGAAAATATGGACACCTAAAATTTTACTTTCTAACAATTCCGGATCAGAAAATGTTTAGATTCTAAAACTCTAACTGTTTAATTTTTAAGAAAACAAAGGAAGTGTCAACCAGAATACATAGTACATGGATAGTGGATGTTCCAATCATATGACTCATAACAAAAACTTATTTATAAAAATTATGAAAATTAAAGGTGGAAAAGTCACCTTCAGAGACAATGCTCAAGGGGAAATTGTTGGTATAGGTAACATTGTTCTTCTTGGAAAAGCATTAATTTCACATGTTTTATTTGATAAAGGAGATATTATTTTACAATTTATCAGAATGAAAGAACAAATTGCATATATGTTTAAAAAATCATTACCTTCTATTAGATTTGAATAAATTAAACAAAAGTTAGGAATGATAACCATAAGGTAATCATTCATATCCACTTTTTGTTTAAACCATCTCCTAACATTGAGATACACCTTTTCATAGGGGTATAACATTGTTTCCTTAAACAAAAGTTTTTGGAACCTTAACAACAATTTTCTAAACCTTATCAAAATATTTTGGGACTTTATCAAAAAAATTTGTAACCATAATAAAAATTTCATAATAGTAAAAAATATTTTTGAAACCATAATTTTTTTTTGCAAAATTAACAAAAATATTAGAACCTTGAGAAAAATTTCAGAACCATTAAAAAAGTTTTTGGAAACTTAACAAAAAAATTTGGAACCTTAACAAAACGTTTTGGAATCTAAGATGTATAATAATATTCTTATCTAGTACTTACAAATCCTCTCACTGCTCCAAAAGGTAAATTTTCTTACTTATTATTTTTTATCTTACACTTTTCTTTTTTGGTATTTAAAATATATTTTAAGAAAAACCTCAATTGTTTCATCTTTCCTTAAATCCATTTCATTTCCATAAAACCTCAAAATATCGGAATCTAAAAAGGTTAAAGGAAAGTAGAGATGAGTTGGTGCAAAAAAACAACTCTCATGAAGAAATATTAAAATCTAAGGAAGAGAATATTCAATCCC
The DNA here is from genome assembly GCA_963277665.1 of Viscum album. Taxonomy (NCBI): domain Eukaryota; kingdom Viridiplantae; phylum Streptophyta; class Magnoliopsida; order Santalales; family Viscaceae; genus Viscum; species Viscum album. The sequence continues at coordinate 840,950,698 of OY728167.1, forward strand.
AGAAACAAAAGATTGAGAATCTTAAGAAGAATAATAAGGAGAGTGAATTTCTTCTGGAGAATCTGCAAGATGATCATAAGGAGTTAAAGAAGCTGAAATCCTTATTCAAGCTAATTTTTCCAAATAAGGATTAATTCTTCTTGTAATCTGATCTTTTTTTGTATACAAACCTTTTCAAAATTAAAATTATTTTATCCATTGTTTCATATTTTATGTTTCCTAACTTTTTTGGGTGATTTATACTTCCCTTAATTTTTTTTGAAAATCACAAAGAGGGGGAAGGAAGAAAAAGTTATAAAAAAATATAAATATAAGGAAGATAATTTTAAAGTGGGATATTACTTAAAGAAGTCATCCTTAAGAAAAGGGGGACTTGTTTCCATAAAAAAGATGAGAATTCCATAAAGTCATGAATAATATCCTTAGGTGGTTTCATAACCTAAGGGGGAGTAAGTCATATTCACTCTAAGTCATAAATAAAGTGGGAGATAATTATTTCTTTTAAGATTCAAATATAAAGTATTTTGTTCTTAATATTCTTTTCATAAATAGTTGTTTGTGTATTCTAAAAAGGGAGATATTGTTGAGTCAAAAGATTCCTTATGACTTTTTGCATTCCTTTATGTTTTGGAAATCCCAAACATATTTCCTTAATAATACATTCCATCTTTAAGTAAGTTTATATGCAATAAAACCCAAATTATCACTCATTCTTTCTAACATCTTGCATACTATTTTCTAGCAAAGTCTAACCATCTTTTTCTTTAAATTTAATAGTTGTTGGAATTATTAAAGATCATACACTTTCTAAAGATCTTACACATTCTCAAAGATATTACACTTTCTCCATGATCTTACACTTTCTAAAAGATCTTTAACTTTCTCAAAGATCTTATACCTTCTAAAGATCTTACACATTCTCAAAGATCATAAAAATTACTCCAGATCATACAATTTCCTCAAGATCTTACAATTTCTCAAAGATCTTACACTTTCATAATGATCTTACACTTTCTTAAAGATCTTACACTTTCTCAAGATCTTACACTTTCTTAATGATATTATAATTTCTCAAGATCTTACACTTTTAAATATCTTAGACTTTTTCAAAGACCTTACACATTCTTAATGATATTACAATTTCTTATAATCTTACAATTTCTTAGAATCTCACAGTTTCTCATAATCTTATACTTTCTCATAATTGTGAATCTGATTGTCTCAAAAATTTGAATCCAATTCTCTCAGAAATCAAACTCTGATTCTCCCTTTCTTAGAATCCAATTCTCAATAATTTTCAGATCCGATTTTCATAGTTTATTACATGTGATCTAATGTTTCAACTTTATTAAAGTTATTACATTTTCTTAAGAATTGTTTTTTCATAAACCTATTCTACATGATAATGTTTCTTAAATTATGCATGAAAATGTTTCTCACATTCTTTATGAAATTTTTTCTTACATTCTGCTGATTATGTTTCTTACATTATACATGATAATGTTTCTTACGTCCTGCATGATTATGTTTCTTACATCCTGCATGATAATTTTTCTTACATTCTGCATGATAATGTCTCTTACATCCTGCATGATAATGTTTCTTACATTATCCATGATAATGTTTCTTACATTCTTCTTGATAATGTTTCTTACATTCTGCATGATAATGTTTCTTACATTATACATGATAATGTTTCTTACATTATGTATAATAATGTTTATTACATTCTATATGATAATGTTTCTTACAATTTGTATGATAATGTTTCTTACATTCTAAATCATAATGTTTCTTACCTTCTACATGATAATTTTTCTTACATTATGCATGATAATGTTTATTACATTCTAATTTATCTTACATGATAATTTTTCTTACGTGATAAAGATTCTTACATGATAATTTTTATTACAAGATAATGTTTTTTAAATGATAATGTTTCTTACATGATAATGTTTCTTACACGATAATGTTTCTTACATGATAAAGTATCTTACATGATAATGTTTCTTACATGATAATGTTTCTTAGATTATATTGTTTCTTACATGATAATGTTTCATACATGAAAAAGTTTCTTACATGATAATGTTTCATACATGATAATGTTTCTAACATACATTGCATGATAATGTTTCTCACATACTTTGTGTGATAATGTTTCTCACATACTTTTCATGATAATGTTTCTTAAATATTTTACATGATAATGTTTCCTAGATATGATAATGTTTCCCAAACATGATAATGTTTCTCCTTTTTTATTTCTGAAAACGATGTCATCCAATCTGTTATAAAATGACCGTTGTTGAGTGCCACCTACATAGGTCCCTCTGAAATTTCAAGAAAACATAACTGTTGGAGGAGATTATGACCATTGGAGATCTCTCTTATAAATATCGAATCATCTGAATATGTTCAAGGTGGTGAACTTTTGGGAGAATTGAAACTCTGCGAGAGATCTGCCAGATTTTCATTATGTGAAAGCCTTGAAGAAATTTTGTTGTTAACAGCTAGTTAAACTTACTTAAAACTTCAACAAGATTTGTTCTTCCTAGTACAATTCCAATTTTTGTTGTCTACAATTGAGGGATTCTGAGGATAGGAAGACAGCGGTGTGGATTAGCTGCTTAATAGAGGGCTTGTAGGGATAACAAGACATATACAAATCTTCGTATCGAGGGCTTACCTAGATGTGTGTAAGACAAAATTTCATGAAATTATAAATCAAGGTAACTTTATACAAGGTTTTTGGATACCCTTCTCTTTAGTTTAAAATATTTATTTGTTACTTGTTACATGTTATAAGTTTGTTTAAACTCTGCTGCATTTTGTTATAGATGGAAAGTTTAACTTTCTTACACTTTATTTTTATTGTACAAACTATGATATATTAGATTCTATATTATTTAAGATAAAATATTTCATTAATTAAACTTTTTTAAGTTTCTTTATCAGATCCACATTATCAAATCCTAACCAAGCTAGTTTCTATATTAAGAACTAAAGAGGTTTTGTAAATTTATATTGTTTAACTTTGTTAAACATAGATTTTCTTAAGGATAAAAATGAAGGTTTTAAAACCTAAAATTTACCCCCCTCTTGTAATTGAGAAATCTACATCTACATTTTGATCCTACATAATATACAAGCTGGCCATAGACTAATGAAAATATGTAACACACACACAACTTGCACAATGGAAATATAAGCTAACTTCCATCACTACACAAGATGAAATAATGAATAATGGTATATTTCTTGAATATAGATATCATCAATGATCTATGGATATTAAATAAAAAAATAATTACAGGAAATTAGGAGAAATGAATAAACCAAGACATTAAAGTCACAAACCAAAACAAAATATACACCACCTGGTTATTGGGATTCATGAAACATACATCATTAGTAGTCACCACCACAAATAATCACAAAGAACTAGCTTACCCCTACTCTACATATTCCATGATCATCCTAATTGTAACACCATAATTATTTAAAAATATATTTAAATAAAACCCATGTGCTCGATATCTTTTGTTACATGAAACAATGAACTAAACTTAATTATACAATTTTTCATTTAGGTGTAATGTGTAAATTTTTGGTTCCATAGATAATGGTAATGTTAGGCTACCTATAGTGGATATGATTTGATTTTTTTAGTTATTATATACTTTTTCAAGATATAAGGTTTGAATTTTTATACTTCTCAATGGTTCAATTTAATTTCTTTTTATATTATGGTTTTGGTTTTAAATAATTACTTAATATTATTTTGAATATTATGTAGGCTTATTCAATTTTACATTAAATAATTTCCCATGTATATTTTTTCTATCCATCACCTATAGTTTTCTAATTTTGGTTATAATGTAATGTCCTAGATGCCATGTTTAGTCCTCAACATTGGTATCGAGGTGTAATGACCCGGACCTGAACATCCACCCGAACAGTGCTAAGCAGGTTGGGTGTTACTACCTTAGGCGCACCTCCTCGAATGCCAAAGGCTGCCGACTAGAAGCGTGGGTCTTATAGGTATAGTGGGTATTATATACCCTATCGGAGGATAATAATGGTAATGGTCAGAGAAAAAAATAAAAAACATGCGGCGGAAAATAAAGGACTCAGCAGGATCGAACCAGACGCGCAGAGCAGAAGCACATTCAATATTGATAAACAGTGGAAGCAAAAAATATAACAATAGTAGTGGAAAGTAAACACAACATCATGCTGATCACTTGCAACTACTAATGAACAACAAAACATGAATCCAATGTAGGTCATACATGTCCATATATATATATAAATGTTCCAATTCCTAACCAACTATAGCTACATAACAAGTAAGCATGCTGATACAGGAAAGAAAGTAACACAAATTAAACTCCTGCTAGGTAAGACATCATGGTACATACCATATCCATGCAATAACTAATGTAGTCGAGCTCTTGAATATGACCTCTTTCCTACATGTAAACCCATAAATTCTACATGCGTCCTTAAGGGCCCATGCAGGGTGTGAAACGAATCTCAGTAGGATACCACCCAACGGTGCGTACCTAATATAAGTGTTTAAGAATACATGCATTTATAAGAAAACAATAAACAATACGATGCACACAATGAAACAAAACTCCACTAGTGCTCAGCAGCCACCATGAAGTGTCACCTGCTTCGTCCAACACTGGAATCTCTTCCATGTAACCCGACACCATGTTCCCCTAAAAACGCTTGTCTCAAGTACCGATGTTCTGAAGGCCTGCCCAAGAATTAGTATCCTGGATGAACATCGATGTCTGTCCTCAAATAAGTAACCAGAGGGACAGTGCTGTATTCCCTCAAATAAATTAACTATAGGGACAACGATGTCTTCCCTCAAATAAGGTAACCGGAGAGACAGTGATGTCTGCACTCAAAATAATGGCGAGCCTCTAACCTTAACTTGATTGCCTCAAGGCTATCTCCAGAAGGCTCCTCACCTCCCATGTGGATTCCTACGACAAGAACCCCCAAACCAATAGTACCTAAACCGAAACTAACAGGGGCCTCTACCCACACGAGTGGTCAAAACCACCTCATCATGGAGTCTCTATGTGTGCACATTACTCAATGTTTTGGGTGAGCGGTAATCACCAAAGTATGTTCCCAAGCCACAAAACCTCTGACACCTCGTGTCCCTGTGACCATGCCACTTATGTCTGATGGACTTTCCATCCCAGTAACCTGGGCCATTCCCAACCTCACAGTCATCCGGCCTAAAGCTGACATCCATGACGCACAATCCTGTGGTCAGAACCACCCAATGGACCCCAGGCCAAGCCCAACCTGTGATCCTCATCACTCAAGAATACTCGGGCCATTCCCAACCCTTCCAAGAGGTTCTAGCATATAAAATTCATCAATTACATATATAGAACATTTAAACCAAACACATAAACAAGAAAACAATCTAAACAGTTGAAATGTACCTGCCCAACATGCCTAAAAAAAATCATATCAAAACATTAAGAATTAAACTCATAAGTTTAATCAAACAAAAACAATTCATACCATTTTGGCACCCCCGACCAAAATTCCCCATTTTAGTGACAACCCCTCGCCTGACCTTGCTCAAGAAAAACATGTAATAGGTAATACCCAAAGGCATCCCATAGGTCAATTATCAATTTAACAGATAATAACAGGTAAAATAGGGTCACACTCAAAATAGCCAAAAACGCGCCAAAGGTTGCGCCATAAAAAAGTCTGTGAAAACACAAAAAGACAAATTCACCACATACCTGAGACTAGTACGAGGTTACTCCTCGGATAACAGCATCTAATTAGGTCTAAAACGAGTTAGATCTACAAAAGAATCAAAACTTCTTAAACCCATATAACTCATTCTAGAATAGAAATCCAGAAAAACGGATCTAGAGGAATCAAGGCCTTATCGAGGGGGTTTTAACGCATCAAACAGTGATTGAATCAAGGTTTGGACAAAGATCTGGGAAGGGTTTGAAGGTCTGGCCGGCTCTCCCCACTCAAAGCCATCAAGGGTTTGTGTTTCTTCCTAAATACGAGGCTACTACCCGTTTTAACGAAAAAAAATTACACGGTGTGTACTTCATGACTACACACAATGTATCATTTTACTGTTCATAAGACGGCTAAAAATTCACTGAGAACATGAAGACTGACTACACGGCGTGTGCTAGGTAGCACATGGTGTGTACTTGGTTTTTCTTCTCTTCCTCACCGACTTACCCACACGCCACGTATATCCCTCATACATGGCTAGACTGCATGGCGTGTCCAAGTAGGACACGACATGTACTTGGTAAAACAATTCCACCTATCCAACACACTCCCACAGACTATGTATGGGCTCTAAGCGGTCAAGGTTACATGGCGTGTCAAGTAACACTACACGTCATGTAGTAGGAAATTCCTACACGGTCACCACACGACATGTACTCGGTGATCACATGGATGGGAATTTCCTAACACATACATGAAATGTACTTTAGAGTACACGGTGTGTAGTCTGGAAATTTCCATAATTTCAAAACTTTTCCCAGTTTCCTCAGAAACAAGCCAAAAAAATTGAAATAGGGTCGGGATTTTGACAAGTTTTAAAAACCTTCATTCTTACAAACTCCCCACCTTAACATAGCTCATCCCCGAGCTATCAAATGAAACCCAGAGATGGCACCAAACATACCACCCCAATCAAAGTAATGAGGACTCCCCCTGTCTCAATGATTCTGGATAAATTCCTCAAGGGGATCCCCAACATAGGAATTTTCTAACTCGGTCTCAACCCAACAACACTGAAAACAAGAAAAGGTTCACTAACCTGTTTCTGAACTCATGGTCCCCTCGTGACACATCGTCACCCTTGCACCTCATTGGTGCTCCCGTGTCGCTCTTAACACCCAATGTATCCTGCACCACATCGGTGTCTGGATCCATGAGGTCCTGCATCCCATGGATGCTCAAAACAAACCCGGTGCCTAGTACCTCATGTAACCCGCATCCTCGATGCCCCGATGCCCACAAAACCTCAAGTAACCCGCATCCTCGATGCCTTGATGCCCACAACACCTCATGTAACCTGCATCCTTGAATCCCCTAATTCTACGCATCTCATATATATATATATATATATCATGCACCAGATATGGACCCAATCCATTGACCAGCCTCTAGTCATTCCACAAGAAGCATGTGAACCTTGTGCACTCAAAACAGACATGCCTCAGAAGGTCACGTGAAAAAGGAAACCAGGGAAATCACGGCCACACCCGCGGTGTACCTCTAACCGTCGTCGGCTCACTAGCCTGCTCAGCCTTTGGCAACTCCACCACTTGCAACTAGCCTGATGTATGACTGCCTGATGCCTGACCTCCTTACGGTGATGCTCTAGTCACCAGCCACTAGCCCCTCAGCTAGCTCTCACTGTCTCTATCACGTCCTCCACGTGCAGCTGAAACTCGACTACCCTCTCCTGGCACCGAACCTGAACCAACACCAGATGCCATAGTCTGTCCTGGTCCCTGTCTTCCAGCTGTCTGAGAAGGATGCCTACAGAACCTCTCTAGATGGCCGACCTTTCCACACGCTCGACACTCCTTTGGTGGCCTATCACACTGAATTCGAACATGTCCTAGTTTTCCACATTGAAATCAAACCACTAAAGAACTGATATGAGGTGGTCTAGCTGAATCTTTGGGCGGACTACCCTAATGGAACTCATCTTGTCCCCACTTCTTACTATCTGAACCATCACCTGAAGCCACTACCCGTCCGACCTGGGGTCTATCCCTCTTGTTTCCCTTTGCTTTGTGCGCCTGATTCACAGCCTCTGAGAAGGAACCTAGCCTGAAGATATTCACCTAGATATGAATGGTGTGTCTTATGCCATCCTTGAAGTGCCTCACCCTTGCTGCATCATTGCTTACCATACCAGGAGCAAAGTGAGACAACTATGTGAAAGTAGCTGCATAGTCCATGATGGACATGTCTCCCTACTGAAAGCTCAAGAAATCCTGAGCTCTCTCTACCCTCAGTGTCTCTGGGTAAAAGTGCTTGAAAAAACCATCCTCAAAGTCCTTCCATGCTAGTCCCTCATGCCTGTGAGCCTAAACCTGCACATCCCACCAAAACTTCACCGGTCCTCTCTGCATGTACATCGCTAGCTTGACCCTCCGCCCTGGAGGCTTCTCGAGATTCTTAAAGATCATCTGCATGCTCTTTATCCATCTCTCAGCTGCCTGCGGACCACCCTCACCCTGAAAAAGCGGTGGGTGTTGTGACTGGAACTCCCCCGTCAGCTATGAAATAGATGGCTCTATACCCTGCGCACCCCTGTCGATCCTCTGCAGAACACGTACCAGGCTAGCTCAAAGCTGCTCATCGATCCAGGTTCCGAACATTGCCAAACCCAGATGCTGCCCCGCCTATACTTGATCCTGAACCTGATCATATCCCTGAGCCTGTACCTGCGGCTCCTTCCCTTCCTACATTGAATCCTGAACCTGATCCCGCACCTGCGGCACTGTATCATCACTCGCCTGATGCTCCATCGATACTTAAAGGAGGAACTCAATGAATACCATAAATTACCAGACATCCCATATATATATATAAATAACAAGATATATTCAATACATATAAGGAAATTAGTACAAGGCATCACATAACTAATACCCTTACTATCCCCTATCACAACCCATGCCCATGACATCCTGACCTCATGGCCTCCTTAACTGCCCTCAACAGATCCATGTATCAAAAGTACCTCAGGCCATGACCGTCCTGACAAATAACGTTGCCTCAAACTGAGGACCGAGTCACCCAATACTGATGAACAAAATCACCTCAACCATAGTACCTTCCTGCTCGTACAAGATCCAAACCCACATACCTTGTTGCATACAATTCTAAAAATATACAAAGCATGTCATAACATATTGTAATCAACAAGAAATTCTATCAGGAGCTTCACCTAATCACATTTAAAATAATACTAAGCATGGAAATTGAAATTATTCACATGGTATTATCACATCATAAAGCATACATGTAGTTATGAAATTGAAATACCCTAAAATGTGCCTATAAAAATCCAAACAAATATGCCTTGCCATACTAGGACAAGGTTCAATTCCACCTTACCACACCAGGTCAATGGTTACATATCAAAATCAATAAAATCACTCACTAAGTGAGCCACCGATGTGGAAATCATATAAAGTGAAATCTGAGAAAAAAGCAAACAACAATTCTCACCCATGGAATCTTGGTCCATCGCTCGTACCTGGGGCTGTAGGCACCCAAGCACAAGCAAGAAACCCCGTTCCAGTAACAACCTATATCCAGTATACCATATACCAAATAGTAAAACCATCATAAATAGAAGACAATTATTAATCTCATTAGTAGCCAAAAAAATACTGCTACTAAATCCCTATCAAGAACTCCTCTGATACCACTTTGTAACGACCTAAACCCGAACAACCACCTGAACAGTGTTAAACAGGTTGAGTGTTACTACCTTAGGCGCACCTCTCTGAATTCCAAAGGCTGCAAACTAGAAATGAGGGTCTTATAGGTAGAGTTGGGAGGCTGTACAGTCTCAGAGGATAATAATGGTATTAGTCTGAGCCAAAATATAAAACATTCAGGGGAAAATAAAGGACTCAGCAGACTTGAACTAGGCCTGCAGAGCAGAAGCACATTCAATATCGATAGAGATCATAAGCAACAAATATAACAACAACAATGGAAAGTAAACAAAATAGCATGCTGATCACATGAAACTACTACTGAACAACAAAACATGCATCCAAATCAAGTCATACATGTCCATACATATATAAAGGTGCCATGGATAACCAACCGTAGCTATATAACAAGTAAGCATGATGATATAGGAAATAATGCAAAACAAATTAAACTCCAGCTAGGCAAGACATCAAGGTCCATACCATCTCCATACAATAGCTAATGCAGTCCAGATCCTGAAGCTGACCTCTTTCCTGCACATAAATCCATAAAGTCTACACGTGTCCTGAAGGGCCTGTGCAGGGTGTGAGATGAATATTAGAAGGATACCACCCCATGGTACGTACCTAATATAAGTGTTTAAGCAGACATTCATTTATAAGGAAACTGTAAATAGTAGGATGCACACAATCAAACACAACTCCACTGGTGCTTAGAGGCCACCATGAAGTGTCACCTGCTTCGGCCAATGCTGGAATCTCTACCATGTAACTCGGCCCAGGTGCCCTTGAAACCGTGTGTCTCAAGTACCGATGTCCCAAAGGCACGCCCAAGAAATAGTATCCCGGAGGAACATCGATGTCTGTCATCAAATAAGTAACTGGAGAGACAACGATGTCTTCCCTCAAATAAAGTAACTGGAAGGACAATGATGGCTACCCTCAAATAAGGTAACCATAGGGACATCGATGTCTGACCTCAAAATAACGACGAGCCTCTATCGCCAACCTTATAGCCTCAAGGGTATCCCTAAAAGGCTCCTCGCCTCCCACATGGCTTCCTACGGCATGAAACCCCAAACCAATAGTACCTAAACCACAACTAATCGGGGCCTCTACCCACACAAGTGGTCAAAACCACCTCATCCTGGATTCTCTATGTGTGCACACTACTCAAAGTTCTGGGTTAGCAGTAATCACCAAAGTATGTTCCCAAGAAACAACACCTCTAACATGTCGTGTCCCTGCGACCATGCCGCTCAAGTCTAATGGCCTTTCCATCCTAGTAACCCAGGCCATGCCCAACTTGACAGTCATCCTGCCTCAAGCCGACATCCATGACACCCAATCAGGTGTTCAGAACCACCCAATTTTCCTCGGTCCAAGCCCAACCTGTGATCCTCATCACTCAAGAATATTCGGTCCATGCCCAATACAACCAAGAGATTCTAGCATATAAAATTCATCAATTACATATATAGAACATTTAAAAAAACACATAAATAGGAAAACAATCTAAACAGTTGAAATGAACCATCCCAACATGCCTCAAACAATTCATATCAAAACCTAATGAATTAAACACATTAGTTTAATCAGACAAAAATAATTCATACCATTTTGGTACCCCTGACCAAAATGCCCCATGCGAGTGATGACCCCTCACCTGACCTCACTCAAGAAAAACAGTTAACAGGGAATACCTAAAGGCATCCCATAGGTCAATTATCAATTTAACAGACAATAACAGGTAAAACAGGGTCATGCTCAAAATAACCGAGAACGCACCAAAGGCCACACCACACAAAAGTCTACAAAAACACAAAAAGAGGTATGAACCCCCTACCTGAGACCAGTACGAGGTTACTAATCCGATAACAACCTCCAATTAGGTCTAAAACACGGTACATCAACAAAAGAATCAAAAATTATCAAGCCCCTATAAATCGTTCTATAATAGAAATAAAGAAAAAAGGCTCTAGAGGAATCAAGGCCTTACCGAGGGGGTTCCAACGCATCAAACAGTGATCGAATCAGAGTTTTGACGAAGATCCAGGAAGGGTTTGATGTTCTAGCTGACTCTCCCTGCTCAAACTCATCAAGGGTTTGTGTTTTCACCTCAATACATGGATACTGCCTGTTTTAATGAAAAAAGGAATGTACACGGTGTGTACTTCACAACTACACATCGTGTATCATTTTAATATTCATAAGACAGCTGAAAATTCACCGAAAACTTGCCGACTGACTACATGGCGTGTGCTAGGTAGCACAAGGCGTGTACTTGGGTTTTCTTCTCTTCCTCGCCGACTTACCCACACACCATGTATATCCCTCATACACGGCTAGAATACATGGTGTGTCCAAGTTGGACACGACATGTACTTGGTAAAAAGATTCCACCTAGCCAACACACCCCCACATGCCATGTATGACCTCTACGTGGTCAAGGGTACACGGCGTGTCAAGTAACACTACACACCGTGTAGTAGGAAATTCCTACATGGTCATCACACGGCATGTACTCGGTGAGCACACGGTCGGTACTCACCTAACACATACATGATGGGTACTTTAGAGTACATGGCGTGTAGTCTGGAAATTTCCAGAACATCCCAGCTTTTCCCAGTTTCCTCAAAAACAAGCCAAAAAAATTGAAACCGGGTCGGGATTTTAACCTGTTCTAAAAACATGGGTTCTTACATGAGGTGATTATCTACGTCATAGTGTTACACATATAGAAATAATTTTTTTCTATAAATGTAATTTATTTGTTTTTATAGTAATAATAGAATATATAATGTGATTTTCCAGATCATATGATTTGTGGGAAAATAATAAGCGAAGAAGATACATTTTCAATTGAATAATAAATAAATGGTTTTTAGATTTATCATATTTGTTGGTCGGAGTAGATTAATCAAGAGGGGAGGGGTGAATTGAGTAACTATAAAAATTTCTGTGAAAAGTATTTCTAAAAAGGATTCCCAAAAATAAAATACAGGCCAGTTAATCAAGGTTATATTGTTATAAGAGTTTGAATGTTTAAGTAACTTCTCAAGAAGATTGATTAATTCTCAGTAATCTTAATTTGTGTTATTAATATTACTTTTAAAGTTATTCTACAGAGACATGCCAGTTATAAATTCTTTCCAAGACTAACTATCAAAGTGAAATTAGTGATTTTCGAATTAAATAGTAAAGCAATAAAGTAGAGAAAACTAATTTAAAAAACACAGAGGATATGAAAGAAGTGGTTCAGTATCAAGCCGAGACCTAATCCACTCCACTTGACGATGAACTGCCACCAAGCAGTTTATATAAATAAACTTTGATCCACACCCTGGATCGGGGTTAACAACAGTACTAAGACTGTCCATGCCACACATGGACCTCTTCCACAGTTTTCGTGGGTGAAGATAACCATGCCACACAAGGAACTCTTCCACAGTTTTCATGGTAGAAGATAACCAGACCACACAGGGACCTATTCCATAGTTTTTGTGGGTAAAAAAAATTAAGTAGATATTTGAGTAAAGATATATTATGTCTTTCAGTCTAATGTAGAAGACAGAGTGTGTGGTTCTATTAGTACACACTCTGCTCGAATGGTAATAAACAGATACACAACAGAGAATAAATTTGAATATGGGCTTAGAAGTGCTCTAAGTGTTAGCCTTTGCTTCTTTGGACTTCGAGAGATGAAGTAGATGCTACTCTCGAGTCCTAATCAGGAAAATAAAGTGTCGTGATTCATCTTGTGTTCTTTGTGAGGTTCGACAGTGTAAAGATGTTCTCTAGATTGCAGTATGCTTCGTATGTTTTTTAGCAGAGTCAGGTTTCATGCATGTAACACTCCTTCCTTTGGAAAATCCTTCAAATGTTCTTCGTTTTCGTGCTCACAGTCTTGTTTTTTTTTCGTTCAGTATCACGCTCTCTATGTTCTTGGCCACACTTCTCTTTTATCTTTGAATGCATGTGTTTGATCCAACACGTTGCATGGATACCGCACCTCATACCTCATACTTTCAGATGATATGTCTACAAAGAAACATTAATTATGTCATTGCATTTAAAATATTCAAATATGACCATTAAAGGTTAATTTTAAAAATGAAAAAATAGTTTAAGAAACACTGTCATAGTAAGTCATGGAAACTGTGTCTCCTTCACACGGTGTCTAGGTTGATCACAGTGTCTCGTGTTCACGATGACTTGTTCATGGTGTCTTCTTCATGGTGTATTTTTTACGGTGTCTGCTTCACGGTGTCTTGTTTACTATTTCTGCTTCACAGTGTCTTGTTCATGGTGTCTGCTTCATGGTGTCTTGTTCATGGTGTCTGCTTCATGGTGTCTTGTTCACGGTGTCTGCTTCACGGTGTCAGAAAGACAAAATCAGTGACAGTCTTATGGTGTCTCATACTTTTCAAAATAGCTATATTAAGACTTAAACAATGATGATCATAGAATGGATTTGACTCAATCATTTGTCAAAAGAAGTAAATCAAGGATAGTATAACACAATTAAACTTATTGTGGAGTAATTAAGATCTTAAATGGATCTTCTTAAAACATGAGAATATTTAAACAATAGTACACATGATTGATACAGTTTACAGGAGCTAACTAGATTGAGAAGGATTTGTGATTATTAAAACATTATTAATACATGAGGAGTCCAAAAATATAATAATTACACTGTGAAGCAAATATAAATTTACTTCGAAGCCAAAATCCTATCAGTAAACTATAATAAATTTGATAATAAAGAATCGATAAATATATAATAACTTTATTATAATTATTGTAACTCCCTAATGGGAAGGACATTATTCATTTGTATACATGAAATTATCACTCAGTGTATTTAAGATCCATTAGTATGTAATATATAAGGTACCACACACCCCTAGTAATTATCCTTCCTTAGGTGACTAAGCATAAACTTCTCAGTGCATGGTATATATTTCCACCATCCCTCTTTCACATATTACCTAGGAACTTATAATCAATAATCAATTAGATTATAAATTGAAATTATGAAAAATATCAACAATATGGAATCTCATAAGATAAATATATAAAGATATAAAAAAATTAAATAATAATCCAACTTTTATATTCATTCCATGTTTGAACACACTGTAATTGAATTGTTAAATAATAAAATTGAGAAATATTTCATACTAAATCGATGCATGTATTTCTAATATAATAATTCTATTTAATAGAATAAATATTTCTATATATTTTCCCTTCACATTTAAGTAGACCCTGTAGTCCAACCATTGATAATTATTGTTTCTCGTATACTCTCTCTTCCTCTACCTCTATAGTACATTCTCTTTTTACCATATTTTTCCTTTCTATTACAAATACATCAATCAATATTTCCATGAATTTCATTAGTTACTACATATTAATTAAATTTTTATATATTATTTTTAAGAATATTTAATCATTTAGTGTGGATACATGATAATTCATTTACTATGACTAGATATCTTAGGGTTATATGTTCTACAATATTATCCTTATAAATCCATATAACAATATGGTTAAATGTGTCCTAACATCTTACCTTGTTATGCATATGATACTTGTACCATATATGAAATTAAATTATGAACCATTCCTTAATCTTTTCTTACATGAAGCCCTTCCTTAGATACTCTGAATCCTAACAAAGTAGATAATATTTAGTCAGTTTTCTTCACTATATAACATGATTCAAAGTTATATCTCATGAATTTCATAGTAAGGTAACGTAAAGAATATGGTCACTTATGTTTTAATTTATATGTAATTTCAGCTCAATTCATGTCTACATTTGTTTATGGTAGGTTGAGTATCATTTTATAACCTTTCATTTACAAATAAAAAAAAATATTCCATGTAGTACCTAAAAGCATATGTTTTCCATGATTTAAATTATTTACTATTTTTAAAGGGAAATATTTTAATGATTATACCATATTAGGATATGTTCCACTAAATATGAACCCTTCTACTCAAGAGAATATATTTTTAGTACCATACAATATACAAGTTATTTACCTCAAACCATATTATTTCATTCTATGCAACATTTACTCACAACTGGACATTTAAAATTGATTCTCTGTGCATAAAATGTATATATTTTGGATACTGAATAACTTTTTTATAAAATGTTTCTCCTTATAGGACATGAAATATATAATTGTAAGCTAAAAAAATATATATGGGAAATTTATTCATAATTCTATTCCTTTAGACAATGAACATAATTGTTCACATCATTGAACATGTGTACAAATTTTCCATAGATCATTTGATATGTTACTCCACATAACATATTCATGTAGACCACATAATATCGAGTCTAGTCATAAAACATGTACTTTTATTCACAATAATTTTATTGATATGACATATCTAGAGCTTTAGATTCGACCATAGAACACTTACACTACTATCATATAATATATTGTTTTACTTCCCAAATCCACTAAAAATATTCTAAATATAAAAATAAACATTTATTTTTCATTTATTTTCCATTTTTTTCTACTCACATAACATATAATTTTTGGAATAGAGGCATACGACACATATTTTTCCTCAGACAAGGCAAAAATATTTTCTTGAAAAAGAGCATTTTCATTTTCTAGGGGTTATATAATATTTATAAATTGAGTAAAATTTTTTTTTAAAAAAAGACAATATATTTAGTTTCTACAACATGCTAAATTTCAAAATTCCATAAAATATTTATATTAAAATAAAATTAAGAATAAGAAAAACAAAAATAAAAAAAATCCATATTAAATCCAAAAATAATTTAACACCTATATTTTAGGTAATTTTCTCAATAAATCATCAGAAAATAGAATAAATTATATTTTTTTGATGTTAAAAATATAACAATTGACAAAGCCATAAACATAAGTTTTTCCTATCTCATGAAATATAGATTCAAAAAGGAATCATGAAACAAGTGGATCCAACATTAATGAATCTATATTAAGTACTATTTTTTCATGTATTTTTATGAAAGCATTCATCTAATTAATTAAATTTCTTATCAATTAAATAATTTACATAAAAACATTATACGATACTCATTATCCCAATTAAATAATTATAAAACTCAATGATATTCAAAATATTTATTCTTATTTAATGATCTAAAATATAAACATCTTCAAATATCTCATAAATCATTGACACATACATGAGGATTTTTTATTCACTTTTTTAAAATATCAATATCTTTTATAAAATGGTGTTAAACCAACCACAACCCGTTATTCTCATGATTAATTACCCAAAGACTCTTTTTAATTTCAAGGAATTAATGGAAGGGGTACATTAGAATTTTTTTATTCCAAATCATAATGTTTACGTGGACCATGACTAAAAAATGCAACTGGAAACACACCTCCACAATTTATATTGTATTTAAGGCACCATATGTACTAGGATTGTCATCCCTTAATATGTTTTTAAAAGTTTTAATTTATAATATTTTTTTATTTTCACTTTTATATAAAAAATATCCAAAATTATTATTGAAAACATCAAATTTACTTCATTACATATTCTAATGTAACCCATTCTTATATTGATTACATATTTAAATTGATTTTTTTAAAATTTTTACCTGCAATTTCTGATTAACTCACTGAAACCAGGGGTTAAAAAATCATTTATGTTATGAAAATAATTTATTTATGACAAAAATAATTCATCTATACATGAAAATTCACTTCATATTGGGAGGAATGGGTTTCCGTCATATCCAAATACTTGTTCTATTATTGAAATACAAATGATCCATATGAGGGTTTATTATTTCCCCCAAAAATAAAAATAAAATAGTCTATAAAATAGAACTAAATTGTAACCTTTTCAAATATATATATATATAACTCTTAAAAAACTTGTGTTATATCCTCAAAATTGATTAATTTATCATCCTTTGATATATTATTCAGGGAATGATATATATAGCCAAATGGAGGTTTTGTTGACCCAAACCATTAAGAACTCACCTGGGTCAATGGTTATATGAAGTATTCCACCGAAATATTACTTAGAATAGGTGGTGATCTAGCGTGTAGCACCATGAATGAATAACATAAATAGTTTACCTTAACCTAATGAAAACATTAAACATGTTCAAAACCCCCACAATAAAAATATTTGAAAACTACCAACATAGTAAAATATGCAACAAAAAAGAGAGGAATTAAGAATGAATACATACATCATCAATCATCAATAGTTAATACATACATCACCCGAAAACATGGATTAAGGGATCCTAAAGAAATAGTGGTACAATATCCACCAACTATAATGGAAAACATATAACCTTTAATCATAATTCTTCACATGAATTCATTCAGGGATAACCACCAATAAGAATTACTAAGAACCAAGTATGCTAACTCTATATCCTTTATGTCTAGCCTTATAGTATATACTGTCTGAACAAGCACAACACATTTGGTCAGAGAATCTTGCATAGGGGTGAGTATGAACATACCCAGAAGGATTCCCTAAAAAATAAAGAAGATATATAAGGTCAGTAAACAACTAAAAATAAAACTTAATAATAACCCAGAATAACCCAAAAGTGAAATATAATCAAGCCTAAAAAAAGGTATAGAATAAGGTTATGAATTTACATTCCAAATGAACCACAAATACCCCCTTAATAGTGAGGGATATTGCTTGATTATAAAAATCTACAATCAAGGATATAACCCTTGAATTAACCCCACTTCTGTCAAGGAAATCTATACCTCCTTGGTTACTCATTATAATGTAAATTATAAATGTAATAAAAAATTATTCAATGACATCAATGACCAATATTTCCACTTAGGAAAATAGTAAATCTCATTTAAAAATGTTCTTATTTAACCAATGAGTTACAACACAACCAATAATGTTTCCAATCACACAATACTGAGGGAAACACTAGTTGAAAATACGTTTAACATATTATCATTTTTCAGGTCAGTTCTATATAAACGACATGCAAAACTATAAAAATCCATTTATCACATCGGTTATTTTATAACCGATGTGATATATCGATCAGGATCCATTTTTTACGTCAGTTATAAAATAACTGACGTGATAAATAAGGAGATTTGCATTTTTTATATCGGTTATGTTATAACTGACATGAAAATAGAATATGGTGCTCTTTATCATATCGGTTTTTATAACCGACGTGATAAAGAAAATCTCGGCGCTTTATCACATCAGTTATAAAAAAACCGACGTGATAAAGCTCCGTTTCTAACATTGGTTATAAAATAACCGATGTTAAAAATTATTTTCTATGTTAGTTATTAAAAAACCGACATTATAAAAATTACAAAATATATTTTACCACGTCGGTTATTAAATAACCGACGTGATAAAGCTTTTAAATGATTTATTGCGCCCCGTATTCAGTCATTATACTTTCTTCGATCAGGAGACCTGCGACTCGTCTCTCCCACGTGGAAAACCAAGAAAGGATTCTTCGAAGTAGTGGCCTCCAGCCTTGTTTTACCAATGTCATTCCATAATATTTATTGTCACCAATTCTATCAGGTTGACTCACAACACTCAAGTAAGCCTCACACGACTCAGTTTCAATTATTTGTTTTTGCGATGCCCTAATCTAATTTTTTGAAATTTTATTTTTCTATATTTTTTCTTTCTATCATGGTATGTTTCATAGTGTTCATTTATAAGATGGGAAATTTTTTTTTCTGGTAAAAGAAACCCTGGAAGTGATATCATACAAGTTTTCGTTTTCTGTTTGTTTGTGTGTGTGCGTGTACATGGGGGGTGTCTAAGTGGGTTGGGGGGGGGGGGGGGGGGCTGTCCACGTGGGTGGGGGTGTCTAGGGGGTGGGGGATATCAAGGGGTCGGGGTGTCCAGGGGTGTCAAAGGGGGTGGGGGGGTGGTGTCCAGTGGGGTGCGAGGGCTTGTCCAAGGGGGGTTGGGGGTGTCCAAGGG